>OX639993.1:107557956-112557956 GCA_951828415.1 Anomoia purmunda | reverse complement strand
GCACGAATAAACATCAATATTATTATGAAATGCGTAATGTGAGGAAAATTTAGCAGTTTAGTGACTTCTTAAAATGAAAAAAAAATCAAATCACATATCTACTTTTGTGCTCAATGTGCTTTGGTGGAATCACTCATATCCAAATTTTCAATATGTTTTTTCATGTGTAGTGGAGCAAACAAATTACAACGCTATCCCAGTTATTATTGATGTTGTCGTAACAGTTTTTACTGTAGTGGTAACTTACGTATTCGTAGTTATTTTCATGTAAGCTATTGCATGGGCGGACGCCGATTTGAAAGTGAAATGGTTGTGCGCACTCTTGAAGCGCTTGATGCCTATTATTAAGCAAATTGATTTTAAGTACGTTTAAAACTATTTTACCTTCGCTAAATACTAGTCTTAACAACTTTCCATTGTGCTGGCATGGCAGCATCGACAAGTCGCTTAATAATCGGTCAGTATGTAGCCTCCGACGTCTCAACTGCATTATGTTGCTCAAATATATACATTCGCAGTAAGTTCATAATTACTTTTACAAGCATATCAGACCTAAAGCATCATTTAGTTTTAATGGCGTCCAGTGGATAACTATTGGCTTTAGTAAACAACTTTAGAAAAACACTCTGATTTCGTTAAACTTGAAATCTATTTTCAAGAGGATCTACTTCAAACCGATTTACTTATAACTTTTTTTTTGCTGTCACTTCCAGCAAAAACAAATATCGGAAATTAACGCTAATTTTAAGTCACTTAAGACTGGCACTTTATTATCTGAATTTTGCGCAAAAGAACTTCCACATATATGGTATTTTTAGAACAAATCAATAACCAAATTTCTCATGGGAAGCTTTTTTCTAATTTCACCAACAAAAATGATTGTAAGTGCGTAGTTAATCGAAAATTTGCATCATCATTGTTGTTAGTGATAATCGAGTTGCTGTTTTGAAATTTAAAACGATTAAAAATACGTCGATATTTGTTGGGATTTACTTAGTGACACGACTAAATGCCCTGCCCGATAAAAACGACTAGCGAAGTTGTCATATTTTTCAACGCTCTACTTGTGACTTACTTTTATTGGTTTTCCAATATGGTAGTTAATCTTATTTATTATTTTTTCTTTATAAACAGAACACAGGCGCCTTGATTATTCTGATTTGCATGTCATAGATATACTTAATTAAAGTTCACTGTATTAAATCGAATCCAATTTATTTATATGCAATTATACTTACATAGCTGAGCAGAGTAATTGGACACCTGCTAAGCTTAACATAAAATTAGATATTGTATATAAATGTGTGTAGAATTATCGCCACTGACCAGCAATAAACATACATACATACAAATCTTAACGCTGCCCATGTGCTTATTTGTGTAGTACACATCATGCGCGCTTAGAAATTAAATATGTATATTTATTCCTCCTACCTACAACTCTTCGTTTCACTAGAAGCAGCAATTTAATAAAATTAATTTTATGCGGTTGCGAGTGCTCTTGCGATGATTGCAATAACTTGAAAAAGCCTCGCTACTGTCGTAGATTTAAGCAGATTTTATATTCCCTCTTTTTGTACTGAAAATAAAACTCATAGAAAATCGCTCTACCGTCAAACCGCTGCTCAAGTAATGAAGTAAGTATTACTGCAGACCACCCATAGTGGCGATCGGTTCAGTTGAGTAAACGAATAAGACATCTAAGGAACGAAATTATAACAGAATGTGTAGGAATCCAGAGCTATATATCAAGTTTTAAGCATATGTTGCTAGCAAGCTGAGAGTGTGTTAATTTGTTTATGGGTGCATATACATACATATGTACATATGCGTGTATGGATATGTACTAATTCTCTATTTTGGTAGGGGAATTGCGGGAAAAAGGTTGTGATCACGGTTACTTAATTCAGCCTTTGAGGTACTTATGCACAAGTATGTACATAGATGAAAATAGCCCTTTTGATTTTAAAATTTAATGCTAAACATTTCTGTTTATACGTATTTCAAACAGTGATGGAAATGATACAAATTAAATGTAATTTTATGTAATAAATAACACAGACATAGAGTAGCAGTGAGATTCATGACAAATGCAAACTTTACGACTCTTTTAATTAAAAAAAAATTATAATGGCTCACGACACGCATGGCTGGTAGTAGACGAACTGAGATTATTGTAAACCAATGGTAATATCCGCATCCTTCCTATTCCTAAAAGAGCAACCTTGAATAACCACTTGACTGTCCAATAAGATCGTTTTCCAAAGCTTCAACCAAAGCAACGGCAGGTTCTTCATGAACAAATACTTTTAACATTAAAAGGTTTATTTATTTAAACTGCCACGAATGAAAAGTTAACATATACATAGCTAAATACAAATATAGTTCTCGTTCACGTAAACAGAATATTAACTGCTAATATGAAGAACTAGGCAAAAACTTGTCTGCAATGAAAATATGTATGATAAATAAATATAATAAATTCTAATATAATAGTTATGCGTAAAACTTTAGATGTTGTCTCAATTTTTGATCAACATATTCCTTTTGCTTTTCTCTGTGTTCGAATATTTTAATCCTTTTCTAATAAATAAACACGAGCGCTGAAAATTAATGGTTTTCAAAATTATTGCTCCTGTATCTTACTACAATATATTTGTATGATATTTTTGATTTTAAACCCATAACTTCGTTAGTTTGCCTTTAAATGCGCCCTTTGCCCCACGCGACTTTTTAACAGTGTGTATGATGCATTATGCCATATTGATCTAGTCTAACGACACTATTCTACTCCACCATGGGTATAAGCAAACCTAATGAACGAGGCACCATTAGTATGGTTGCCTTGGTAATGACTGCTGCGCTTGCGCGAGACACAAACGTAACCGGTTCGCAGTCGCAGCTGCCTTGTGGGCGAATCGGACAGCGAGCCATAGCACTCAATGGCAGAACTCTACGCTCGGCATTCTTTGCATGGCTGCCAGCTCTGGCAATGCCACTGTTCCTGTTATTATTCTTACCGCGCAGTTATAGTGGTGACTTTAATGGCTTCCGAAACGGTCTTAGAGTTAAATAAATGGCTGACGGAAACAATAAACGTCGCGCGCTGTATTTACCCACTACACTGTTGTTGCGCCAGATGAGTAAGAGAGAATGCATAGTTACTGACGTGGCGTTGAAACAAAAAATTTTGCAAGACGTCGATGCCGATAAAACTTGAAAGACGGGCAAAGCTTGAATTAAGAACTCTACAGTGGTATTATGTTTTTATATTACAATAAAGCATTAACTGCTTAAGCATAATGTGTATGTCGCCATTAATATACAGGGCTACTTTACATTAAGTATTTGAGAAAAGTTAATGTGGTATACGTGTTTCGAAGAAATGCGAAATAAGTTAGTCAAATTCTTAAGTAGAAACAAGTAAAATTTCATAAGTGTATTTGGAAAACAATTTCAACTTAAAGAGTCATGAATTTTATTCGTGTTCAAGGTATGCAGGAGACAATGGAAAAAAAGAAATTGCTGAAACGTGGAAGCTTGAAATTATAGCGAGTCAATTTATTTTTTTCCTTTTTACAGTGCCTTCCCAGGCATTTTAAACTATAAGACTAAAGCATCACACAACTTCTGTTACATAACCTATGGTAAAATTCAATAACACAACTGATGTACAACCATGTACACATAAATAGCACACTTGGTCTTGAAATATAAAACGTTTATTTATTCCTTAAGTTGGCCACGTAAGGTTTTAAAAAAAGTAATGGTTTTGTTTTAAAACTTATTCACTTTCATATTAAGAAAAAACAAAAAAAGTAGATATTCTAGTATTAATAGAAATAGACGAAAACATCAGTATACTGCGAGGCAGCTGGGACACATAAATAGCACAATCTGAAAAGAGTTTACATGAAGTTAAAAAACAGTAATCCAAATGAAAAATAAATGGAATAAAGTTGCTCACTTGGTTAGTATTTTGTCTATATCCACCACTTTTAATTACTTATCTTCGCAGCATGCTTTCCACCAGTTTTTGGCATCGCTCCTTTGGGATTGAATGCCAAGTTTCCTCAACTCCAGCCCACAAATCATCAAAATTTTTGAACTTTTTATGTGCTATTTTTGTCTTGACATCATTCCATAAATTCTCTATTGGATTGAGGTCCGGGCTTTGTGCAGTCCAATCCAATATTCTATTTTCTATCTATTCTCTGTTCTATTTTCTATATCGACTAAATAATTATTGACTCGCAAAATCAAATTAAAAACACGCGAAAACTTGACACAAAATTAAAAATAAACGATGTTCTTAAAAATGTGCTATTTACGTGTCCACTTCAAATCAGCATTATGCCCAATAAAATTGGCACGCGCAAAGTTTGATTGAAAGCAAACGGTAATTTCGTGCAGGGAGATGAGCTTCATAACGGTAACAAGAAGATACATACAAAATTTTTAGTGTTCAGTTAATTTACGACTTGAGAAGTTAGATGTAATATTTGGTTCGCTTTTGTGCTATTTATGTGTCCATGGCTGTAATTTTCATTTATGGCATAGTAAAACGATTTTAAATTATTTTTGTACTTAATGATTTTGTTGTTTGAATTTCTTTGAAACTCTCTTTTAATTTATTTAATATTATTATTTTTGTATCCCCATATTGACAATTTAATAATTTTTTATTTGATTTATTCAATCTTTTAAAATCGCTTCCCAGTCATTTACCACCACTTTAGCACCAGACAACCTTTGTGTGTGTATATGCAGGTGAATGTGCAGGTAGAATAACATTCCGGCGACAATAAAGCTCAGTACTTTGTGCTTGTTGACTCCTAAGCTCCTGTCTGTAGTCTCGCCCCCTCTTCCTGTGTAAACATAATAACACATTTTGTGCCGCTATGTTATATCAGCATATAATTTAATCACAACAAAAGTATTCCATGTTAAAAGCTAAAAATTATTATCTCTCATACATCTATACATTATATAAAAGAACATAGCAAAACAGGAGATGGAAAGAAAACCAGTCGGTGGGGTAGAAAGAATATTTTTTTTAATGAAAGGAGTGCATATTCGCATCGATGCATTAAAATAATACATAGACAACCATCAATCAGTCAGGGTTTAAAGAAATTGACCCCACCAAGTGAAGCGGATTGGCAGTGGGCTAAATTTGTAAGGAAGTGCGCTGGTGCTGCAGCTGGTCCGCAGAGGGCGCTTGGCATATGAATAATAAAAGTAATTGTAAATAGCTAGCAGGGCCAACTAAAACGAAGGGAGGCAAATTGTGCTGTTCAAGATGAAAAAGCTTACAATAAACGGTTGGTCAGACAAATGTGGGTAGACACCGGTTGCTCATAGGAAATTGCGGTTCACCTTTCGCCGCTTATTGTTATTTTGTTAAAATAAAAAATTGCTATAATTTTAAGGAAATTGCATTTTATTTCATCGTTCAAGCGCACAACCGATCATTTGATTGATGGATAAAACGAGTGAATTGATTGATTCGATGCCAAAGGATTGAATAATAGGTGATTTTTCAGGGGTATACCCCACCATAGTAATTCATGTTATTAAGCTGAGTGATTTTTGATGTTTTACAGCGTCGATTTAATTTAAAAACGAAATTGCGATAATTCACTCGGCTTCTCTAGTTCATATACATTTATCGGCTTTGCGAGGAAAGTAGTAAAGGGATACATATACTTATATATAATGGGTATTTCATGCGTGTAAATAAAAAAAAAAATTGTTTCTGCAAGTTGTTGAATCATGAAGTGTATCATCAAAAGACTTTAATTTATTAAATTTATTTACATGGCAAATTTGAAAACTGTTGGTAGCCAAGAAATATATGCAAATACATACTCATAATAATAAGAATGTTGCTTAGGAATTTTTTGGTATTTTGTTTTTTGCTATACAATACAAATTTTTATTACGATCACTTCTATGGCATATTTTGTTAGGCTTTTTAAAATTGGCCGTTGGAAATCGTTTGCTAAGCAAGCCGAAGAAGTTATTAGTATTTGTTATATTTTGTCATCACAAAGCCGATTTTTCTATCCATTTCACTTAACTACAATTCAGCACTCTTCCAAATATTCTAGCAAAGACAAAATATTATATGTAGCACACATAAATAATAAATTAAATTATATATGAACGAGGAGCGGAGAAATTTATGTGTGCCAAATAATATATTTTTCATAAAATAATGGCAAATGCGTACTTTTGCGCTTCTTAATCCTATTCCTCTTCATCCAAAGCACCTGACATAGTTAATCACTCCCACCAATAGAGAAGCAGCTGAGCAGCTTTTGTTGGCTTCAAAGCTGCCGGCTATGGCGACGGGTGGCGAATAGCGAATGGGGTGGTTGCGGTGAAAACCAACAACAGTATAAGCTGCAGAAATGGAAGCGTGGCAGTAGTGGCGACTGCGGTCAATGCTGCACCATCACACATTTGTACATAGATAGATAAATTATGTTGCAGCGGCGCTGTACGCTATTTGGTTTCGCTTTGTTGGTTAAACCGCTACACCGCGCTACCCGTGTGTCTAAACCTTTTTGCAAGCCCCTTCGCAGCTTTTTTGCAATAAAATCGCAATAAAATACATAGGTCACGTAATTTCGTTTGTCTGTGGGATTCTGGAATATTTGCTCTGTGCTAACCGCCGGCCGATTTGAGTTCGCGCAATTTTAAATTGTTATGAATGTGGCGTAGAATCTGTTTGATTATGCGGTTGTTTACAATATTTATGATGTGGAATCTGCTATCGTTTATTCCTTCACACGACGTGTGGATATGGTGACATAAATTGTATATATATACATACTATATACTAACCCTGTGATATGCGAAGCCTAACAAACTGCAAATCAACGAACTTTAAATATCCTCAAAATAGGATCCCTTTCCCTCTTTCCCTCTTTCACTTGCCAATTTATCTAATTTTCAAAGTTTTGAGCAATTTTTCATTTTTATTGCATGCCTAATTCGACAAGCTACCTTACAACCCACACACAATATTACTTGATGTTCTATTTCTGCCTTATCGACCTTTGTAATCTAAAAATTTTTGACCAAAACTCGTAGGAGGAGTTTCATCGCTAACGACAAAAACCTACACAACAACAATATAAAACATGAATAAACACATTAAAAACGAGCAATGCCAGTAACAACAATTAAACTACCCAACTTTGATAAATCTCTTCCTTGTGCTCACTTTATGGCTCGGCTGTAGTACTCACTATTCCAGCACCCTTCGACAGTATGTACATACTTATATATATATACATACATATATAGCACATTAATATGGATATGTACATATGTACGTACACATTTATGTACGTTAGTATTGCGGCCAAAATGTCTCGGCCGCAACCATTTCTATAGAATAGAAGTTGCGTGTGCTATAGACAGAGCATTTTGGGTTCTAATTAGGGGGCGCGTTGTTTCCTATTGGAGTCACTTCCAACTTGCTATGGCAAACATTCGTTATCTGCTTTCAGGCGCGCAGGCATGACTTGCGATTCGGCAGTTACTGAACATGAAAACTATGCAAGGTTGTGTCAAAAGTTACTTGCCATTGATTCTCGGAACTGTTTGAAAACTACATAATATATCGACATATTTTCCATGTATTTATGTTCGTGTGTTTATAGTAGGTTTATTTACAGCCATTTCGGTAGTTTATTTCTCAGTTCTGCCTATATGCTCATGATTTCATATTTGCATCGTGCTTAATAGTCATCAGCTAACTCCAATTTACTTTTACTTTAATATTTCGTAACTTCTCAGCGCTTAATTGAATCACTCACTTTTGTTTCGACCACAAAATGGTGTAACTTCGATTTAGTGAATTTAATTTATATTTAAATTAGAATCAATAAGAAAAAATTTAAAAAGATTAAAAATAATTTCGAAAATCTAAATAAAGTTATGCCATTTTACAATGTACAACACGTATTTGAATTGTGTTGCTATTTGGTTGGATGTGTTAGCGACCTGTTGTAGCATGAAATTGAATTAAATTTTACAAAATCTTCTATTTGCGACAAATTGTCGAATCGCTATTTGTGTGTAAACGGAAGTGCGTTTGAATTTGTGTGAGTATTAGATTTATAGACACTAGCACAACCAATGCATGCAATTTTTAGTATCAACAAATATTTAAACGTGCTAGTAAATGTTGATGAATTTAAAAAATAAACAATGGCACATTTATTTACAGAAAAGTGTTGGTAGAAATTGTCACAGTACTATATTGTTCAGCCTGTATTATAAGTTAGCAGAAAAGATTATTAAATATCTAGAATATATTTAAAGGTACTTCACCTAAAATCGGCTGTACTGCAAATAACACAATGGAAATGAATCTCCGGTAAGCCAAAGCCTTTGAAATATATTTTTGAGATCAAAGAAAATTAAAATTATAGAACTTGTTCATCAGAAACTTGATATGAAAGGAAATGCTCGTAAGCATTCAATACTTCTCTTTTCAAGACATTATAATCCAATACCAGGCCAGAAGTTTTGCTTAGTTATGCAGTTGGCTAGATGTTTCTAATACAAAAAGCCATTTACGAGACAATTAAGTACATAAAAAGGATCGAAAAAAAATCTTCTTTATTTTGAACCATTTATAACGTCTTAGTTTTTTTAAATAGCGATATTTTCTGCCGATTGAGTAAAGGTTTCTTCAAAGTAAATAAAAACCTATATAACTTAATATAATTCAATAAAACTCGAACTAAACCTTCGTTGTCAACGTTAATCTTTATTCTGCCTCTTTACAAATGTTCTTCGCTCAACCAAACCAAGCTCGAAGAAGTTTCACCAACGCTTTCCGCTAGACAATGCAACAATCGTTATTCGTCTCATGTATTTGTTGTAATCTGAAAGTGCCGTTGTCACGACTTAAATCAAGCGCGAGAGCAAGTTGCATAGTGCGCATGTCCAATAATGAAATCACTCAAACTTAGTTCAACTAATACAAAAAGAGTGTTGTGTAATGAAGTTGAGCTTAAACAAAAAGTACGATCAAATAAGTGTTCACAGGTTAGCGAGCTTGTGCAAGCATTCTTAACTGCCTTCCTTCTCAAATTCGAAACGTCCCCGTTGCGGATATCCAATGTAATGTTGGTTTGGGAGTTCGAATAATTATATTAAAAATTGTTGTTTGAAATTTCTAATTTGTTGCTAATGTAAATGCGTATCGCAATACATAGGATGCTGCTTTAATACGTGGTGGCCGTGGTCTCTGTTGGTGCGGAGGATGAAAAGCTTGATTGGGCGTGAATTGGGTGTTTTTGATTAACAATAAGTATCTTCAATATCAACAAAAGTAACGCATTTGTAGTTTAAAGTTGAATATAACAATAACATAATAGCGTAACAAACATAATTGAACTCAAACTTAGTTTACAAAACATATGTACATATTTTAATTGATTTCTTATATAAATTCTCTATATTGTAAATAATCAAAATTGATAATGATGTGCTTTAATCTCTGACTAATTTTAAAAAGTGTGCCAATGTTATGTGCTTTTGCAGTAACGTAACTTTCAAAATTCGTGGGGAAAGTTCAACATTTATCGCAAGTTACTTTTATGGATTTTTTTTCCATCGATCAAAACCGTGGTGCCTAGATCTTCTTCAACAACTTTTTCGACAAATATCTTATTAAATTTATTTCCTAGACGCCTGTTCCTTCTCAAAAACACCTTCTCTCCAGGTTCATAAGTTCTCATTTTTTTATTGTTATTAAGCCTATTTAATACTTTTTCCTGCTCTTGACACAATCTCTCGCGGATTGTTTTTAAATTTTCATTCGAACAATTTTGAAAAATGTCGATAGGTTTAGCATTTGTCGAAGAGTGAATGCTGTTGTTGTATTTATGAGTAGCTAATAGAACAAGATCAATGGTCTCGCTTAGCTGTTGTTGTTCTTTAATGCAGCGAGCTATTTCCATTAAAGTTGAATGGAACCTCTCAACCTGCCCATTACTCTGACTATGTAATGTTGGAATAAAAAATTGTTCAATCGAAAAGTTGTCTCGAAGCAAGGTTTTAATTGTCATCGAATGAAAGGCCTTTTCATTGTCCGAAACAATAGTTTTCGTGTTCTTAAATATTAATAATATTTCGAGAAGCGCTTCTTTAATATCAATTGTAGAACGTGAAGATATGGGTTTAACAACGGCATATTTAGAGAATTTGTCTATGCAAGTCAGGAAATGTTGTCTGTCTGTGAGGAAAATGTCTACGTGCGGGATCTCGCCGGGCATATTTGGAATAGGCGTTTTGCCTATTTCGAGATTGACCGGTTTACGCTGGTATTTATTTTCAAGACATATCTTACAGTTGGCAATTAGGGATTTCAATAACTTTTTAATACCTGGGAAAAAATATTCACGAGAAATTTGCTTAAAATTTTCTTGCAAGCAACGGTGCGCGCGGTTATGCTCCGTAGCAACTGTTTCGAGCTGGTCAGTTTTGTTAATTAAGTCTAATACAAATGCTTCTGTATGTAGAAATTTTATACCGGGAAAAAATAAAATCAAATCGTTTTGTATTTCTGCTAATGTTGATAAGTCACAATGTATTGCGTTCGTAATATTTGGGTTTATGGCTGTCTTTAAACATTCGAGTAGATTTTCAAGCGAATCAAAGGAAATCGTATGACGGATATACTTCTGAAATAAAATCTTTGTACATTTTTTTAAACATGATGATTTTGTAAGTATAAGTTGGTTTTTAAATTGATTTATTGGGTATTTTATTGTCTTTATAACTCTGCTTAATGATTCCTCACTATGAGCTGTGCCCATTGATTCGCTCAAATTATTGATGAACTGTCGGGAGAGCGCATCTGCGACCTTGTTCTCACTTCCCGGCTTATAGTGAAATGTCGGCGAAAACTCTTCGATAAAGGCACGCCACCTCTTCATTTTGGTATTCGGATTTTTGTCCGACATCGAGAATATTAGTGGCTGATGATCTGTAAAAATCTGGATATTTTTAACCCCATAAAGGTAATGGCGAAGAGTTTTTAGAGCCCAAACTATAGCCAGTAGTTCACGTTCGTTTGTCGCATAATTCTGCTCCGTTGAGGAAAGTGTGCGGGAAATCATCGTTATAGGCCTATTGTTTTGTGATAATACAGCTCCCATAGCATTTGAAGATGCACCGGTGGTTAGTTCGAAGGGTCGATTAAAATCCGGGTATTGAAGCAAAACATCTTCTGAAGCTAATATTTTCTTAATTTTTTGAAAAGCAGACATGGCGTCTGGGTCCAGTTTTATTTTGATATTTTTGGACTTGCTAGCTCCGACGTGCCCATTCTCTCCTCTCAAATATTTTGTCAAAGGTTTGACAATGGCGGCATAATCCTTAACGAATCTTCGGTAATAACCTGCAAGACCGAGAAAGGATCGCAAGGAGCGTAGGTTTTCTGGAACTTTGTAATTCATAATATCATGGATTTTGTTTGGGCAAGTTTTTATACCATCTTGAGAGACCAAAAACCCCAGGAACTCTACTTCTGTATGAAAAAATTTGGATTTCTCTGGTAAAACTCTCATTCCAGAATTTTCTAACTTGGTTAAAACTATATTTAAGTCTTTCAGATGTGAATACTCATCAGGCGAAAAAATAATTATGTCGTCGATATATACATGACATATTTTACCGATTTCTTCGCGAAGAATATAATCGATCGCTCGTTGAAAAATGCTTGGAGCATTTTTCAAACCAAATGGCAAGCGACAAAATTCGTACTTCCCATTGTTTATATTGAACGCCGTTTTCGGTCTATCCCTTTCACGTAAATTAATTTGGTGAAATCCTGATTTTAAATCTAGAGTAGTAAAATACTTGGATTTTCCTAAGTTAGACAAAATAACGGAAGTGTCAGGTATGGGATATCGATCTGAGGTAGTATTTTCGTTGATTTTTCTAAAATCGATCACCAGCCGTAACTTTTGCTTGCCATTTTCATCAAGGCCTTTTTTGGTTACTACATGGACAGGGGAATTATAAGGTGATGACGACTTGCGTATTATACCGTCCTTTAGGAGTGACTTAATTTCTGAATTTATGAACTCTGTTGCTGACATTGGATACGGGTAACTTTTGCTAAAAATTGGGTCATCCGTGGTAGTACTTATTGTAGCCTCCACGTTCGTGTTGTATGGAAGGGCACGGTCTGGATGTGCAAACGCATTCGTATTATTATTAATCAATTGGTGGAATTCAGATCGAATATTATCAGGAACAGAATCTTCGTTAATTGTAATCAAGTTAACTTGATTGCAGCAAAGATACTGAAGTTTTACGTAACTATTCTGATAATGCAGATATCCAGCATCGATGTCAATTTTCGCCCCAATTTCTTTAAGGAAGTCGTAACCGATTATACCATCAAACGTTTTAAGATTATTAAGTAAGTAAAAGGTTGAGGTGTGGTTAAGGACATTGATCAGGCATTTTCTGTTTATGAAATTAATCCCGTTTAGTGATTTCAATGTAAAAGGAGTATCCATTTGTTTAATTCCGTTAAGAAATGGAAGATCTTTTATAAAATTTTTCGAGGTACCCGTATCAATTAATAGTTTAAGCTCCTGACCATCTGCTGTTGTTTTAGTGATAAATGGTAGGAGCGACTTCAATTTAAAAAGTTAATCTCTGAATTAACTTTACAATCGCTTATATGGTTGGGCCCATCGCCGTAGTTGCTGTCGGTGTAAAAATGAGAAGCATAATAATCGTCACAATGTTCATCGTTTTCAGATTCGTCAGAAACTGTGCCAATTTGTACTGGCATAAAATTTACACGTTGAGTCTTCGGGTAAGGTTTTTGAAAGGAACCAGATTGCTCACGAGGACGTTTAAATACTATGGCTTGATTGGGTTGTTGAGAGACGATTGCGTTATTTTGATTAGGATTACGATTTCGATACATAGACGTGCCAGCATCGACATCCATTGGGACTGATCTATTATTATAATTAATTGAACGATTTTGTTGGTTTTCTCGCGGAAAATTATACTGTGGCATAGTTGTTCTTGCCTTATTTGGCTTTAATGAATTACCCATCGCAAATGTTTGCGCGAAATCATAGCGTTTGTGGTTCATCTCAAGCTCCTGCGCTACGGCCAATGCAGTAGGCAAATCCTTTGGTGCTGAGGAGAAAAGGATATCGCATAGCGGACGGCGAAGGCCCGATATAAAAACACGAAGGGCATTTCCTCTTGCACGATCATTAAGAGCTTTTATAACTTCAGTATTACCGCTGTTCGCCATTATTTGCTTATTTATGATAAGCGTCAAGTGTTTGTCCACTGCGTCGTAATAGTCTGTTATTGTCTGGTTTCCTTGCCTTAGAATGCTTAATTCCGATTCTAGAACATGAACGGGTCTTTTGTCTGCGTATGTTTGGTCTAACCTAGCAATTATTGCTTTAAAATTAAGTACGGTATTGAAAGATGATAACGTCGAGTTCGCTGCACCTGTAATTTTATTTCTAAAAATACCCATTGCAACGTAATACCTTTCTGAACCTTCGGGATAGTAATTAATAGCGAAGTTGGCCGCAGAGCGCCAAGCAGGATAAGATGAGGCATCGCCACTAAATTCCGGTAAAGATTTTATTAAGTCGAGACTAGAATTTTTAGAGTCTATTGAAGGGTTAACAGAGACCGGTTCGTAGGGCTCAACACGTGGTAGTTGAAGACGATTTAAAGCTAAGGTAAGTTCGCTAATTTGTGCCGATAGTTCCCGTTTGGTGCGTTCGGTTGCACCTATTACGATTTCTAAAACCTGTTCTCGTGTGACCTCCATTTTGAATTTTGATACAAAGAGAAATTACCGCTATATAACCTTAAACAAATGAACTATAGAAAATGCTATAAATTTATTAACAAAAAGTTTTAATCCTCTTATATTCTCAAAGCTGCAGATAAATTTATAAGTATATCCTGCTTACTTGGAATAACTTAGATTTGTTGAGAAAATTTTGACTTGAGTTTGCCTTTCTTAGTGCGTATTAAATACGCTATTTGGAATAAAATCCTACTACGCTTTCACAGCTCGCAAAACGGGTTTTTGAAATCTATATTTCAATTTTTTTCTTCTCATATAGAGTTCGCAATCTTGCAGTTTTTAACGATGGAAAAAATTATGGAACCAACTTGTATTACGAAAATTTCAATTAATCAATTAACTTTTCAACACGTGTATGTTACGTAACTCACTATGATCCAACAGCACTTAAAAAAGCCACTGACATACATACAGTTTTAATTTATTTGACGTCAATATCAAATTTGATAATTTTTTTTTTTAATTTTTTTAATTTTTCACTATTGAACAATTATCAATTTCGATCATTACTTACATAATTTCAACAAATTTCTACATAATTCTGGTTTGTCAAGCTTAAAATGAAGAGTAAAGACTCGAATGTAGAATTCCCACGATGCAAAAAAGTGTCCAGCCACGTGAAGATGAAAAAAGTTCCACAACGCCGCAACTTTCCGACTTCGTTTGGAATTTATATTGGTTTTTGTGTAACCTGCCGCTTGGTTCGTCCTTCCTTATAGGAATAATACTTGTAGAATTGATCAAATCGACCGTTCAAAACAAGTTGCGAATAGAATTTTCTCGACAGGCCCCACGTTGGGCGCCACTTAATATAATTCAATAAAACTCGAACTAAACCTTCGTTGTCAACGTTAATCTTTATTCTGCCTCTTTACAAATGTTCTTCGCTCAACCAAACCAAGCTCGAAGAAGTTTCACCAACGCTTTCCGCTAGACAATGCAACAATCGTTATTCGTCTCATGTATTTGTTGCAGTGGCGAACGCAGGAAAAAAATTTGGGGGGGGGGGGCTTTTAGGTAAAAAGACAATGTTTCATTATTTTATTCACAAATTGAAGTCTAATCTTCTTTTATTTTGGGTCATAACATTTAAAATCTCTTCCTCGGTCACGTCTATATCTCTATGGATATTCAAGAGAGCCATTCCGTTCAGGCGTGCTTCTCCAGTTTTATTTCTTAAATATGTTTTAAGCCTGCGAAGTGAGGAAAACGAGCGTTCACTTGAAGCGACAGATATAGGGATTGTTGCTCCAATCTTTAAAAAACGATGCACTGTTTTGAAAATTTTTGCATCGCAACAATTCAACGCGTCTAAAAAAGTTTTGGATCTCTTTGTTTGATTTAACCAGTTCCTGAAAATATATTCAAAATTTTAGTTAGAAAATATAATCTGAAGAAAAGATTTTTAACCTTTTCCACATTCTAAATTCAGCAACGAAATCATCGGGATCTTCTACATCAGCGGACCATTGCTTTTCTAAAACACGAACAGTCTCCTGCATCTCAATAACGTCAAGATTTATGCATTTATTTGGCAAAATGTTTTCAATTTTGGAAAGCAGCTCTCGATGTTTTAAAAATCATTAATTGATTTGGTGCAAAAAATGATCTAAAAACGGTATATAAATTGATCTGCGGTAATATTCTTCCGGTTCGCCTTCATAATTGTCGCGATTAGTTTGCCGTTTCGCCAAACGCGGAATTTTGATTTCTAAATCTAATTCTGCGGCTATTGTTTTAACTGATTCAAAAATTAGTTTAAAAGATTGTTCAGAATCCTTACGCATTTCACTAATTTCAGCATACAAATTATTTGCATAAGCAACGCAGCTGCTCAAATCACAGTCTATTTGCTGCAAACATAGGCTTATGTGTTTTGATAATGCAAAAATTGGCTTTAGTATCGCCATAGCAATCACAAATTGAGGTGATTGGATTGCAGTCAACAAAGCATGTGGCTTTGATAAATCACTTCTTAAATTTTCAGTATCAAGCTCTTCCAACGCTGTACAGATCAATGGGAATAAATCGTTAAATAAAGAAAGAGATTCTAAATGCTCCACCCAACGTGTTTCGCAGAATTTAAGTAACCTCACTTGCTTTGAGTTTGGAAAGGATTCAAGAATAAGATTTTTGAGCAGTGTGCCTGCTTTAGTTGACATCCGAAAAAGATTTACGGTCTCTTTCATGGAACCAATACAATTTCTTATAGCAGGTATTTTGCAAGTCGTTGCGATGGCTAAATTTAAGCTGTGATTAGCACAGTGCACATAAAGAGCCGCTGGATATAAATTTTGGATGACACTAGCACAACCTTTGACATGTCCACTCATCGACCGCGCTCCGTCATAACCTTTAGAAAGAAAAAAAAGTATAATTTAATTGTCCCAAAAATAGAAGAGTTGAAAACTCACCTTGACCCCTTATGTGTGCAAAACTAAGTTTAAGTTCTTTTAATTTATCAATTAGCACATTCGCAAGACCACTGCCAGTTGTATCCTCAACAGGAACAAAACATAAAAAGTCCTCTCTCAGTTTTTCCTCATTCTCAAAACGATCAACATACCGTATACAAATTGAAAATTGCTCAATGCCACTAACATCCGTGGTTTCATCAGCAATTATTGCAAAGCATTGAGATTTATTAATATGGTTAATAATTTTTTTTTTGTATTATTTGTCCTGCTATTTCAATAATTTCATTTTGGATGCGCCAACTGAAATAATTAGCATTACGTGCTGCAGTTTCAACATGCTTTTTAAATTTTCGTCGCCACTATCTATTGCTAAACGCAAAAGAGCCCTGAAGCTCCCGTCGTTTTCAGCAGGCATTTCTAAAGAAAGATTTCCTTCGTCACGATGGCCTCTTAACGCAAGCCCTTGCCTCCCGCAGACAAGCAAAACACGGATTATAGGATGTAATTTTGCTCGATTTTCAAGCTGTTGCTTTTTGCGGCCATGATCAATTTCTGTTAATATATTGTTTCTTTTATTTTCAAAAATCAGCTTGAAATTGGCTGCGTCTTCCACTGCTCTGCGGTGATAATCCTTCTGCCGATGTTCTTTGCATTTCTCAAGTGCCTTCTTCCAAGTTTTAAAAGCAGTTTGAACAAAAGCATTTGCCTTTTGGTGACTACCATTTCCAACGTTTTTCCAAACAAAAGCAACGCAATATAGACAGTAGGCACCATCTTGGCTAGGCGAATATACTAGCCATGGAAAAGACTTCAGCCACGACAACTGAAATTTTAAGTTTCGATCACCAGACGACGGAAAAAAAAATGATAAATCAGGCTGCCACACATTCGTTAAAAGCTCATATGTCTGCTTTTCGTCAATTTTTTTGCAAAAACTAACGATATCATTTGCAAACTCCTAAAATTAACGTGATATTTGTACATAGGTAAACGAAATATTTTTTTTATTGAAAATAAAAGTAAACACTTACTGCCACTCGGGTGACCTTAGGTGCAGCGTTTTCTTCATTAATTATAACGGGAGAATCACTTACGCGTTTTAAAACACTACTTTGAAAATATTTTTTAATCGAATTTTCACTCATTTTTACAACTTAGTACTTTCTTCAACGACCACTTTGTAATGACGCCAATTACTGTGTAGTACACATTGTGTACAATAAGCATATAAATTTCATTGATGCTACTGCGGTAACGGTACATTAACAGTCAAAAAATTCGTTTGTGAGGGAGAATCGACAGTTAAGAGAGAAATCAGAGAGCTTTTTCATCTCTGCTTACTGATGCTCAAAAGAGTTACAATGATTAATACGAATGCAAAAATATAGGGAAAATGCAAAAACGGCACAATTACAAAACACACGTACGCACATAATTCATTTGTTCTATTCTCATTCACGCTCTAATCATTAGTGACAAGTGTTGCCGCGAGCTAAAAAAATTAAGTATATGTTGCCAAGCAAAAAAAGTATCAAAAAGTATCAAAAGCACAACCGTTGTTTTAAAAATTTTCATTTGAAAAACAAATAATAAATAAAGTTGTGTATCTAATTCAGACCAGTTTTTCCTGGTTGTTTTTATTAAAAATATAGACATTTTAGTTAAGACACTCAAGTATTTTTTTGCAAATAGCTATATTTTTTTAATTTAAATTTATTTCACAACAGTTTGCTCATGGAACGAAAACTGAAAGTCATAATAAATGAGTTTTTATTTTTCCTGTATTATGATTAATAATAAACTCTAAAAAAAATAATAGAAACCTTATTGGTGACTTTTCAGTTCAGAACTAATTTTCAAAAAAAGTCCATTTTCGGCTCACAATTCCCCTTAAATCTAAAAAAAAAAAAGAGTTCAGCAGCCACAGAGTTATAAGGCAAACTCATTACTTTGAAGCAAATTAAAAAAATGTCTCTGTCCAGTTTATATTTTTCTGGGTTTTTTAATTGGCCTACATTCCCACAACTTTTTAATACTATCCAGATACAATAGGTTTGTTTTTAGTTTAACATTTTCTTAGTTTCAAAAAATTAAATTCTATCAGCAGAAAAGTATCAAAATAGGCCGTTTGTGAACAAAAAAGTATCAAATCACAAAATTTAGAAAAAAAGTATCAAAAAAGATACAATTGTATCAAAACGGCAACGCTGTTAGTGACTAATGTATTCATTTATTTTACATATTCATACATCGTCGGCAGAAAGATTGCTTTGAAAACAACAAATTACAATTTTTCAAATGACTATGTAGAATTAAATTCTATTATTTAAAAATTCAATTACTTTGGGGGGGGTTTTAACACCCCAAAACCCCCCCCCTGCGTTCGCCCCTAATTTGTTGTAATCTGAAAGTGCCGTTGTCACGACTTAAATCAAGCGCGAGAGCAAGTTGCATAGTGCGCATGTCCAATCATGAAATCACTCAAACTTAGTTCAACTAATACAAAAAGAGTGTTGTGTAATGAAGTTGAGCTTAAACAAAAAGTACGATCAAATAAGTGTTCACAGGTTAGCGAGTTTGTGCAAGCATTCTTAACTTATACAACGAAATCTATTTTATCCAGAAGTAGTAAATAATTTATTTTTTTATGGATATTTTTCAACAAATCAGACAACTTTTTGATTAGTCTACTCTAAAGCTAATAAAAATATATTGCTGTGCCGTGAAAGTCGGTTTTAATGAATAAATTTATGCTTCGCATAGAAAAATACCACTTTTTTTGGTAAGCCTCTTTGATGTGCATGTATTCGTGGGAAATAGACGTTGGAAATAACTCTTATCGGAATGAATAACAGTTATCAGGCAACGTAAAAAGTAAACGTTGGGGTTTTAGTTGTGAAACCCCTATATATTATGTATACCAATACATTACGAGATCGGAGCAAAACCGACATAATCTTATTGATTCATAAGCATGTATACAACTTGAAAAAGCCCGCGGCCACATTAATTTCAATTTTTTTTTGTTTTGGCTTCATTAAAAATTTGTCAGGTATTATTTTCTTATGGTAAATTTGTAGTAATTATTACAAATATACTCACGTACAAAATTGATAGATTCAGTATTTGCATGCAACATAACTCCAAATGCTTTTACATCTGCCCTTTACTACAGGATTCTACAGTCGAGTTAATTTATTTAGTGCTGCTTGACACTTTGTTATTCGGTCCAATTGTTTTATGGATTGTGTATGAAAACGTACATTAACGCCTGCCCACATATACAGCCATATATGAAAACGTATGCATGTTTTAGCTGAATATACGACAGAGCTTTATAGTCGGAACATTTAATGAATAAAAGCTGGCACATTTGCACATTCCAGGCCATGTGTATTTTATCATTCTCATTGCAGTGTTGGAATAGCGGATACCCATACATATGTATATATACACATTATTTTACTCAGTCAGCTAGGAATTTGATCTCCTGGGACAATGTTTCAAACCACCCACTAAATATGTAGCGGCAGATTATCACACACGCCCCACAGGATAAACAGTCATGGTGGACAGTCGCTCAGTCTCGCATGAAAAGTTAATTTTCTCTATTTGATGGTATTTAACGCACAGTCATATACAAATACGTACACACTCATACATAAGCTTGTAAATGAGTGAGTTTGTTAGTCATATGGATAAACTAATAATAGTTTTTCGTTGGTTTTAATTGAATTTTAATGACTGCCATAGCGACCACAGCAACGTTTGTATACATACATATGTACATACATCTAAAAAATATATGTGTATATGTGAAAGGCTTTATATATCACGTATACATATGTACGTGCGTGTATATAAGAGGCTTTCCAAAAATTAATTTTTATTCGATTTCAGTTTACTTAAATAAATATTTTATTATTTAACACATACTTATTTAATGTTTTTCTTTCAATTTGAATCCAATTAAATTTTTGTAAACTAAACTTTTGTTTTAAGCATTCTTGAGCATTTTCCACTTTTCTGGCACGCGTTGTTGCTACTATTGTAGTATTGCGTGCAGCTGCGAGTTCAAAATGGTTTATTTCGTTATCTTTTTGCCGCAGGCAGCGGTACATACATACATACATAAATGCGATGCAAATTAAACAAGCGACTTCTTTGCCATTCCACAGTTTGCAACCGTTTTGCTATTCGTTACGCTTCCCAATATCTCCATCTTTCTTAAATTTTCGGTTTTACTCCACCAGAAAACAGGTTGAATACTTTGTTGCCCTTCGCCACTTTAATTTTTTACATTTTTTGTTTAGATACTTCGCATTTTCCCTTTTCGTGATTGCCGCACAAAGTTGGAATGTTTTGTCGTTTTGTGTTTGTTTGCTGATTCTACAGTCTGTACAAATACAAAAAAGAGCAAAGTGTGTTTACTCAATTTGGTTTTTCTATTATACTTGTATATTTTTCTCTGCCCACGACTATCAGCTTATTTGCCTGCCAGCGCTGAACGAATGCCAGTCCTGTTTGTCGTATTTGGTGTTAACTAACCGGCATTGTCGAGTATCCTGCCATACTGGTAGTCAGGCAGTTATTAAACACCCACTTATTACCTTTTTTATTTATTCACGTTGCACCATTTTCTTCTTTCAAATAACCAATGTTGCCACTCCAGCACTTTTGGGCCTTTTATATGACGCGTGAGATGAGAGAGTGATAGGGTGCTGCCATTGGCGACCCATACTACCTCTGTAGAAAATTATGACCACAATGTGTGCCAGCAAAATTTTTGTCGTTTTACCGGCCCCTACCTCAGGGCTTATAATCTTAGCAGAAAGACTCAAAATATATCTAGTAGCATTTTGTTTCTTATTTTTATTTTCCCTCCGCTTACGCGTTTATTATTTTATTTTTAGTTTTGTATTTTTTTTTCTTTTATACTGCAAGTTTTATTTATTTATGAAATCATAACTTGTCTGCCTGTGCTGATGTATACTATATTGGCAATGGGATTGTATTAGCCACCGGCAATGGGCGTTTTCTATATTTCACACCCAAAATGTGATAGCTTTACATGAAAGATGGAAATGGCGCAAAGTTGTCTTCTGGTCCATTCCATTCTTTAGTTTTGTATGCTTCCCTGATGGGATATTTTTTATATGGTACTAAGTAAATTGTAGAAAAATTAACGACTGCAAATTAGTGTTTACAGGATGATATGAAGGAGAGTTAATTAAAAGCATAATACTTCACTTGCATTAAACATAATGTGAAACATGTACTTTATTATATACCCAAAGGTGGTTTCCCTTGAAATTTCAAGGTTTGGGTATATGCGGCAAGAAGATACTTTTCAAAATGTAAGCATCAGTGTTGGAATTTCAATCAGTTCAGTAAATTTTTCGGGTTTAAGGGGTTACTTAAGTTTAATGAGCTACATTTTCTAAACTTCTGTAATTAGCTACTGAAATACCGAAATTTCGATCATTTATGGACCAATTTTGAGCTTAGTTATGAACGACATTCATTTTTGTGTTCTATATGTCTGCAAGCATTATCAAGCAATGCAATTTCTCTCAAGGAGAGATATTTAAGTACTTCACGCGAATCACGAATATGAAGAAACTTCATGTTTCCATTATAACTTTTTAATTAACTTGTTGAAGAAGATATTGCAAATAACTAAATATAAAATGATAACTGCTCTAATTATTATTATTAGTGCTAAATATTTTATGTCAATAATAGTCAGTTTTTATTTTTGGAAATCTATTTCCTTATTAGACTTTTTTCTAGACTTGATCGTGGAATTCAACCCATACTCTCGGCGAGCAACGCACCTGTACCAAGCTAGCACATTACCCCCTCTATTTAGATTGATTGTGTGGTTACAAACAAATATTGTGCATTGAATTTGTGCCCTTGGCGGGGTCATCTGTGCATACATATAGTATTTAGTTAAATTTTTTTACGATTTTAGAATAACATGAAAATTAGATTTTTTATAAACCATTTCTCTATTCTTGTATATTAACAAAGTGCTATTTTAATGTAAGTTGATAGTAAGGCGAATTGTACTTGTGATATTAATTTTTCATTGTTCGAATTATGAATTACTTCTCCAAAAATTTCTTTCACGGGAGAAGTAAGCCGAGGGAGAATATGCAGCCGTATTTTTAACTTATCATCATCTGGTGATTTTAAGCACACACCCATATTTAAAGAAAGGACTTACTCTAATATAAGCTACATTAAAATGGTTTATAATTGTACAAGCGTGCCAATTGAAGAAATATGACTACCTCATAATATAAAAAAATACAGCTTTGCAATTTGACATGCCTTTCTAACAACGTGAGACAATATAAGCTTGTCGAATATTGGTCATCAAATTTAAATTACTTTTTTCACCTCTTTCAAGTTAAATGCCATTTTGGCTTACGATTAATTGCCTGATTCGTTACGCAACATATTATAAAAGCCATGCCAGAGCCACCAAATTATGTAGTAGCGACGGGGTTGCATCTGCCCTCCCATTTAGAGTTTTTCTGGCGCCACCATTAGCAGAGGCATAAATTTTCGCTTTGTTGACATGAACTGAAATAGAAATACATTTTTTTTTTTGCAGAAACTTACTAGGCCGCAGCGGCAGCTATTTTCATAAATTCCGCATTTTTGAACTTTTAACAGTAAACGAAAATAAAATTGTGAAAATACACTGCATGCATTAAGTGAAGAAAAATCCGCATTTTATTTGAGTTTTCCATTAAGCAATAGTGCAGTGAAAAAGGAAAATAGTCAAAAAATTCAATATCGCCAACAAACTGTTGTAAAAGCTCTGAACGAACAAGCAGAATATTTTGTTTATGCCACATTTAATGGCCCCAAGTCATAGAAGTACTTAAATAATCGCATTGAATGAATTCAAAAGCAAATATTGGGACTGCATGTCCACAACATCCATATGAATGTCTGGTGAACTATCGGAACTCTCATTTCCCCTTTCCCGTGGTTATGTATGGCCATAGTTCAGCAAGTAGTTTTCCTAGAGGCAGAGGCCTAGTGAGTTGGTGAGGAGCTGACTAAAAATCGGGCGGTTAGAAATACATCTGCTTTCGAGTTAGCTATGAGCGTATTCAGTAGTTGCGAATTGGGAACTGAAGTCGCCACTTAGAGCAGATGTATCAACCACTTGAGCTGGAACGATGGAGTGGGTTGTGGATTGCGTGCACGGCGCGACGAATAGTCTGCTTGCGTTGGGGTTGGGTCAACTTGTATCTGCAACAAAATTACGCCATTATTTTGACAAATTTTGGCAGTGAACATTTTTTGTGCGGTTGCTGCCATTCGAATATGATAGCTATTTGAGCTTCTTCGCTGGGCTGCTGCCAGTCAACCAAGTCGTTGCTGTTGAGGCACTGCTGTATTTGTATTGGAGCTGCAGCTTTTTGTTTCCTAAAAATTGCCAACAATAATTCAATTTTATATTTCCGCAAACTTTATCATTTTAATATTGCATTTTATTGCCATTTTTTGGCAGCCACGCGCAAAGTGAAACAAAGAGAAAAACGGCCACCAGCACAAATCAAACGGCGAACACTTTTGTGCAATTAAAGTTGCAAATGAAGTATATTTCTTTCACTCTCTGGTACTTCTTGCTTTACTTTTATATACATACATATGTACATACATATAAACATAGATACATTCTCTTTAAAACTGTTCTTATCTTGGTAAAGCGGGGCGCAGAGAACATAGTATGAAAAAGAACGAAATCTGCACTGCAAAAAACAACATAAAATGCTGCAATAGTTTGCATTGGGCTTGCGAAGGTTTTGGGGAGGTATGCGCGCATATCTCCTTCATTAAATTACTTTCTTATGCAAATTAGCGGCTTTTTCTACCTCACACACCTCATCCGACCCTTCGAAACAACTACACTCAAGCTTCGTCATCATCAATTTTTTCGCTTCAGTCTCTCACAACTTTTTGCATTTTTCTGCTACCGTCACCCAACTCCCTATCGAAAATACCAATAACAAGTGGCGGCTTTGTCGAAGTTGAGTAGAAAAAGTTACGTTTGATCGGGAAGAATTTATCTAAATGATATGCAGATAAGCGAGCAAGTATATCTTGCCACACTATACATCCATATATCTGAATACTCGTTCCAGATGTACACAAGCATGTGTGTGTTGCCTGAAAATGCTTACGGGATGTGACTGCTTGTGGCGGTTTCCACATTAGCAAATAAATTTATTTAATGTTGCAAAAAAGTAGCATCGTTTGCTAGAAAGGAAACTCAGAAAGAATATGTGGGCGGGAAATTTGCTTGCAACGGGAATGCTAGGAAGCAGTGCGGAGCGGCATACTCGTAAGTGGCTGTCATGAATTTATTTAAGATACTTATTGATTGGATTTGATTTTATTGCACGTTGAGTATGTGATACCAAGAAAGGGGGAATGATTGAAAAAGTAGCAAACGGGGTGGATATCACTTTCAAAATCGTTGAATGTGTACATGTATATGTATATGTATGTGGTATTTACATATACATATATATATAGAATTATCTGTGCTTACAAACTAAAGTCGAGTTAGGATATACAAACTTTAACAACGAAAATTAACTTAAAATGTTTGCATTTTGCTCAATTTTTAAATATTACCATGAAAGATAGTTCTTCCAAAAGCATTCCTTTTATGTAATTTTAAGCCTTTGCTATAAACTTTAAACAGCATTTTTGAAAAAAGGAAATGGATTCATAATTTGTAATCCTGACCTACGGAAATGCATTTGTAAGAACTTCGCTATTGTCCATCGTCAATATCTCCAACTGGTACATCCAGGTTTTTAAGCCTTTGTGTTCACTATGCGAATTTGTATGATATTTCAGGTTGAAACTAAAATTACAGCTTTTTAGAACTTCGTGTGATACAGCTTTGATATCAAAATATATACATAATGAAAGCAGAGTTAAATTTCTAATACTCGACAATCACCTGGTTTATTTGTATGAATTTAAGGAAACAAATCTCTGTAAATTAAGTTAGGTTCTGTTAATATACATATGTGAACTTACTTACAATTTGCATATAACTACTTGCTTATACTGACGAAAGTATCAGACCGTTTTGCTGTTTATTTTGCTGCGTCATTTAATGTTGATCGTTCTTAAAAAAGATGTTAGGTTGAACACTTACCTAAAAAAGTAGAGGATAAAATGAAACGTAAAGTACTCATTTAGTAATTTGTGGTTAGTTAAATGCAGTATATATTTAAATTTATTTTGTAGACATTAAATAACATTGAATAAAAGAGTTTTTGCATTCATATTTATATACAAACATACATTATATGTTAAGCGCAGGAATATATTTTCGCGGTTTGAAGTATATTGTAACTATAGTGAAACATTTGAAAATATGCATTTCTGCATATAAACAAGAAAATAGTATAAGAACCAAATTTAAATAATTTTTTTCTTTGCATATAATATGCTAAAGGGATGTAATTTTTAGAGAGTACTTCGCCGAAGTAGTAATTGCAATTTCAATCTACATGCCAACATTTATTGAACAAATTGCACACAAACAGAAATACACATACACTACACAGCATATTGCATACAAATAAATGCCTGCCATTACTTTTCCAACATGCCCTTTAACACATCTCTTAAATACAGGTTTTCAATGATTTTTTCAATATACATATATATATATTTATGTATACATGTATGTGTATGGATCGAGATTCTGCAATCCGTTGCTGCAATATATGTGCTAGTATATGTACATATGTATGTGAATATATTTCCACTTTTTCTCCTTTTGTCTGAGCATTCACAATAAAATTATGATTTTAATCCTGCACTTTTGTACCGCATAAAGGGCACACTACTGTTCCTATTCATATGTAATATTATTCGCAGCGAATATATGTATTTGTTGACGCTGACGGTTGAGTGAAATTGGTGTTGTGCGCGAAAATTGAATTTTACAACCAACTTGAATTACAGTTTTCAAAATATTTAAAAATAAAAATGCGCTTTGTGAGTGAAGAGATTGTCATTGATAATTGAATCAGTTATAACCAATGCTGCAGTTAAAGTTCAAATTGATTTTTTTGTATCAAATTACTCTTCAGACCCTGAGTGAGCCAACGTGTTTCTTGATGTACCATTTCGCAACTGTCGGCTGTGTTTTTTGACAAACCCCAGGCAATAGCCTGTTTGTTTGTTCATAGTTATTTTTACTGTCATAAATCATAAAAACGAAACTAAATCAAAAAACTCAGACGGTTTACTATTTTCCATTGTTTTAGAACGCGCGAAAGCAGCTGCATTGCCTTAGTTGTCACCGGCCAGCAGGTAAAACACGCCAGGAACAATACAAATATTTATTTGCAAAAACATTGCATGTGTTGAAATTCTTTTGTGTGACACATTTAGGTAAATATGAAAGTAATTTTTTGCTTTTAATGTAATGTTACAGGTTGTTTTCTGGGAAAGTTTGCAGGCCTTAAAAGGGCGCGTGTGACTTTGCTCCTTGACGAATTGCGCCATGCAAAATTCTAAGCCAGATACAAAGGTTTGGCGAAAGTTGTCGAAATGTATATGACCAGATAAAACATAAAAAAATCAAAATTAGCATTTCAGTTCAATTTGAATGCGTGCTAACAAAAAAGAAATACTACAATAATGAGATGCCACCTGTGGCGTAACTAAAATTCGAAGTAATATTTCACAGAAAATGCTACACGGAAAGATTGCATGGAACTAAGAAACCTGTCATAAATCAAAATTGATACACTGATTTTTCATTTCAAAATAGATATATGAATACTAATATTTTGGTAATACAATTTCATGCCGACTACTGTGTTCCCTTAGGAAGCGTAACTAAATTGATCGCTATGAGTAAAACCAAAAATATTTCATAAACATATGCATACATATGTATGTACTACGAAAATACTTGTTAAGTCAACTAATTTTTTTTTTAATTACTACGGAATAAAGTTCAGCAAGTCTTGTTTGATTATTGTATAAATCAGTTGTAAATATTGATATTTTCTTCTAGAAGATTTAATGTGTTGAATAAAAACTTGAAACGGAAGTTCATTTCTTATAAATCTCAAGATTGTTTAGCAACAACGGCTTATTGAACAGGGAATATAAAATAATTGTCTCTTATCGAGCAAACCAGTGTCGAATGTCAGGCAATCCTTTGTCCTTTTCGTATGCCGCCATGATATTCTCAACCATCTCGCAGTAGAATATATTACCTTACACGCATTTCTGGGCCATTATCATTTTGCCCATATATGTATGTTGGAATTCTGTGCCGTTCCCAAGCAACCACTTAATATTTCTGGCTTGCTTTTATGGCAAATTCTATGTGCATCTTTCGTTTTGCTTTGGCTTCGTTTGGGGCGACATCGGCAGCTTAAATTGGTCAAAATTGTCGGGCACATTATTCGAATTGGTCAAATTTCGTAAAAAGTCTCAGATGTGGTCGCAAAAAGTCGCACACAATTCATGCGGCACGCCATCGCATTCAACACAAACCGTCACAAAGCAGAAAAAAGCAATAGCAACATTAGCCGCAAAAGGACAATGTTGACGGCAGCGCCGATGTGAAATTGCAACAGTAAGAAAAACAGCAGAAACCAATTTAAAACGTATAACACAGCACATACATCAAACGCACATGCAACAGTGGCCGCCGAACAAAAACAACAAAGACGAATTAAAACAACCACGAAATCAACAGCAGCAACCAGTGTCCGCAAGTGGCTGGCATGCAAGGCGTTGCAGCAACACAGCAATTGCAGTCGCAAACCAACGTTTCGCCCTATTGCCACTGTTGTACGGCGAATACCATGGCTGCCAAGCGCAATGCCGAGACACATCATTAAGTATAAAATTCTTAAAATGGAATTTTAAATCATTAAATGTACAATAACAACACAACTGCAGCGTAAACAGTAAAGAGCAAAGCGACAAGGCAACTAACAGCTAAATGTATAAAGGAGCTAAGGTAATAAGACTAAAATTGTAGAGAAAAAAATTAGAAATGGCGAAACCAAACATAGGAAGGCTATTGACATCTGAAAGAGATACGTAATGCTTACTTTTTAAATAGGGGGTACGTTAGAGACGGGTGGATATCCAGAATCTTTTTAAAAGACTACAGCTTTGTAGAAGACATCTTTTATACAAACAGTTTTTTTGTGCGTCGGATAAGTTACGATGGGAATGTCCCCATTCCAAATTTAGGAGCAAGGCTGTGAATACGTACAATAGAATTGAACAGTCTTTCCTGTAATTTGATTTTTTTTTTTTTGACTGAAAATTTGGCTTATTACATATAAATTAGCTAAATACATATGTTGTTATATTTACTTAGTTTATGAGCAGAATCTGACAACAAATTTAATATTTTTGCATTATATGAAACTATATTTTTTAAACGATGTCGCAGCCAACAGATCGCACTATCACAAGAACCTTTTAAGACTTTTCGTTCTCTGATCGATTAACTTAAAATTCAAACAAATAGTAGGCGGTTCAGTTCGAAATGTTCAGCAATCATTGGCTAAAGGCAATGTGCTAAACTGAAATGACGTTTATAAGAAAAGCTGTTACTCGTTATGTAGTACGTACATATATATATATATATATATATATATACATATATTCAGCGATGTTACTAGAAAAGTAAAAGCCGGTTTAAGCTACAACAGCGGGCTGCCGAACTGGCTGAACGGCGAGATGTCGAATTCAGCGCGATTTTAATATAGAAGGAAGATGAATCCCATTAGGAGGATTCTTGATTTATTGCCACGTTTTTTGTACTCTTTCAATTATATGTTTTATTTATTCCGTTTTATAAATTAACTTATGTAAATATATGTATTGGAAATTTAAAGAATTAGAATTTGATTATTCCTTAGTTGTTTGATTCATATATCGCATGCATTATAAAAACAACTAATACAAAGAACTAAAGGAAAGTTTCAGAAATGGCACTGGTTATAGAACAAAAAATTGCGTAAGAATGTCAGCAAAAATGGTTTTCAAAAAACCAAGATGTTTTTGGAACTACTTCAAACTTGCTGCTTATTGCATTTCAATTAAATTTGCTAAAGAAGTACCAACCACTTAAATACAAATTATGAGGTTCATACAAATTTCAAAACCATGATTCAGAAGCGTTTTAATTAAGTTTAAAATATATTTTTATAAAAGAAAAAAGAAAAAGATCTACTTTCCCTTATGTGAGCCAAGTTATATTTTGCAGATATTGATGCTTGTAAAAATATTTGCTTGTAAATTAAATCCTGACTTTGAAATACACCACTCCTCATGCAAACTCGCGATATACATTTGGGGTAGAAAAAATAATAGTTCTGAAAGAAAAACATAAATCTAAAATTATTATTTTTATGCAATTTTACAAATTCGAAAACCAGATAACTTGCAACTTTTAGGCAATTTTAATTTCGAAAAAAAATTCGAAGAGTCGCCTCGCGTAAAGAGATACCTTAGGTTGTAAATTATTCAGGCTGCAGTAAATTCAGAAAAAGTGAAAATGTATTATTTGAAGCACAGTCAGCTTAAAGTCAAACACATTCCATTTATGCCGAACAACTGAGTGGCGTTTTGGAATGGAAACCTGAAATGGGTGGAGGAAGGTAAAAAGGGCGGCAAAAATCTGCATTTAAGATATACGAGCCGACTATGAACGCCGAGATAATGCACAGCGATATGCAAACTGGTGGCGGCTGTAGTTAGGAAAAACGAATATCGTTGAAAGTTGAAGTAACGGCGAACTGTTGCACATGGTGGCAGTGCGATGCGCACCGTGTCACAAGCCAATGAAAAATGTGTGTTAAAATAGTTAAACGCTAGAAGTGAATAAAATGGAGTTGTGTTGACAGCAACCGATTGTGTTGGAGTAGCAATCAGGCACAAAACGCGAAGGAGGATATTACTTGCCACATGCGGCTCGCCATGAGTATGACGCGGCAGTGTCTTGCATACCACACCTCTTTTAATTTTACATGTAATGAGGTAGCTGAAAGAAAAAATTAAAAACAGTGCAAACAGCAAAAAGTTACTGTTTATGTAAGCAGATGAAAGGCGAAGAACAAAAGAGCGTCTAGAAAAAAATGAACGTAAGGAGGTGCATTTTCCCCAAATGAAGCGAAAAACTTAAGCGGAAAAGGAGAAATATAATAAAATCAGTTGTACATAGTTAGGAAAAAAAATGAAACTGCTGCTCCGAAACTTAAAATGTATCAGTAAAAACGTCTGCTTACTTGGTATCTTTGTGCAAACAGTTACACACCACATATGCATACGTTCGAGTCCACAAGTAAAAGGGAATAGATAAACGAGCGAAGTTTTTGTATCGAGAAACCGAAAAAGTTTGTTTTACATCCGCTGATTTTCTTTTTCTTTTAATGATTGTTGTTTCTTCAGGCAGGTTATAGTACGTGAGTGAAGATGAATGCATTTAAGGAATATGTGCACCGCATATTTGCATATGTTGCATGCTACCGAATAAATGCTACGCGTAAAGGAGAAATGCGAAGGGCCTACATTTTTTATACCCAAGCGCACCGGTACCCTGGGTATTATAACATTGTTCTCTTAACGGTTTTTTGTATTTAATAGAGTAAAAATAACCGAGATAGATATAGACATACATATACCGGAATTCTAATAATAAAATCGAAATTAATTAAGCCATGCCTATCTGTCCGTCTGTACAACGGATGATCTATCTCAATGGAATTTGGTGTTCATATTGCCCTAGACCTACGATATTTTGGCATCGTAAATAGGCGAAATCGGTTTTGTGAAAATAAAATGAATGCGATATTTCAGTGACTAGTACAAATAATAATCTCGAATTTTGAACATTGGATTGAGTTGGGGAAGGGATTTCTTCTGTTTTTTTTTTTTTAGAGCAATTAGGTATATATGAGAAACTCTGTGATCAAAGTCCACCAAGTTGATACACACATTACATTTCAAATAAGTACATTTGTATATCTCCGAAACTTCGATATCGAACTTTAGAAAATTTACTATACGCCTTTTATTTCAAGTCAGTAGGCACAATTTTGAAATTTATATAAGTCGGCAAAACCCAAAACTAGTCAGAAAGCACAATATCAAAAATTTAAGAAATCTGACTTAAACCACGCTGACACCTCTTATAACAGTAATTTGCAATCAATCAAAATATATAATAGACTAGCTATGTCTAAGTTATTTAAATCGATTAAATTCGCTTAGGTGTTTAAAATGATGTTATACCAGCATTCCCGGCTTGCTTTGCTGCGCCAATAAATACATATTTATTTTAGATATTGAACGGGCTTACAATATTCTTTATACTTTGATGTAAAGTAAATATGTATGCATATATCGGATATCATACACCTACGTCAAATAACTAGGAAGATATTGTGAATAGTATTTTTGCCTTAAATGGGGGCGTGAGTCCGCCTACTTTTCCAACAAATAATATGCTTATAGCCTGAATATAGGATCTATATACCAAATATGTACATCTGCATCAAATAGTTGCGGAGTTATCAGGAATCAGGCCTTTATTGTATACCCAATTATTATTCATCTGCACAGAGTAGTTGCGGATATAAGACGAACTCAAATTTTACCTGCCATGGAGGCGTGGCATTATCCACTTTTCCAAATTTCATATAAGTATATCTTATGTTGGGCCCCGATACCATATGAACCTTCTGTAAAAATTTCATAATGACCAGTTGAGTACTTCTGACTCCTATAAAAGACTCACACTCATTTTTATATACATATAAAATTAACATTTTTGATTGCATAAAACTTGCTCTGGGTATTTAAAGTTTGGTTGCATCCGAACATTGACTATGTATTACTTTTTAACTATTAACTTCCTTCCGTAAAAGCAAATTGAAGTAGAAGTGGGGCTCGAGATAAAGGTGCACTCGAACGTGTGGGATATTTTATCAAAAACTCTTAATGAAAAATATTATCTTATTCAATCAAATAGAATAATAAAAAAATCAAGTTATTATATAAAAAGATCCATATAGTAACTTTACAATTAAATAATGTTTTACAGTGAAGTAGATAGAACACATGATTTGTACAAAAGTAAATCTGTTTTTTTTTGCTTTTTTTTTTTAAGAGAAACGTGCAAACTTTTAGTGATTCGTATCTTAAGCTGTCTTCCTAAGCTCCTTATTTCAAAACAGAAACATATTCGAAGATTTCATCGTATTACTTAACAAAGAACTTCCCAAAAACTGTGTCACATAAATACATCAAGATCATTCATATCCATCTACATTTGTGCACCTTGTAGCATATATACATATGCATGTACATGTATGTTTTAAATATTGCACAACGATTTGTTATTACGTGTTTATTTATTAACGTTATATTCGTATTTTGCATCCAACTTCCAAATTACTTAGCTGATCGACTTTTGCGCTGTACTCTTAGCCGACATTTAAAAAGTAACTAAATAAATTTCATTTAAATGCTCTTTGCAGCACTCCATAAAGCAAATGAACGATAAAATAAAATACACACTTGGATACTGTGAATGGAGCGGTCGCAAGACGCAAGGAGCTCACGAGAGTAAACGGATAAGACACAAAACCAAAAAGTGTTTCGATTGATTCGAACTCTATACTACTGCCCCCCGCAATCCCACCACTATTGTCTTCTTGTTTTTCTTCGTCTTCGAATTGTTCTTTTTCGTAGCTTACGTTCAGTCTCATTGTAGTAGTACGCGTATCGATAAAAAGGATCTTTGTTGATTGGTTTACGGAAGCGAAGAAAAATAATTCGATGCAGTAAAAACGACATTAGGTAGAAGATTCTAAAAAGAAGTAGGGTTGGTAACAGCTGAGTGTGTATAGAATTTTGTTCACAGTGCTTGCGCCAATTACAATACACTATTCGCTAGTAATGGTGGAGAAACAGGTATATTTATCGACTGCAACAAAGATTTGTGGAAAAAATAATAATCTAAGTGATTTCTGAATTTCAACAGGTTTATATTGCTGTACTCGTAGTTTTAATTCCCCAGTTACTAATTTTATTTCCATTTAAAATTTGTGTCTCTACTTTCTTAAAATAATATGAGTATATACAAATATAACTTTTCACCCAGGCTAACGTATACTTCAATCCAACGAACGATTCCAAAATAAATCCGATAAATTTTAACTAACGAACAGAACGTAGCTTGTTTTTTTGTTAAGAATGGAGACAACGGCTGTGTTGAAGCAAACACGAAAGGATCGTGTTTGTCTAGTCGACACATAAAAAAAAGTTGGAACAGCTACACTGAAAAATATACACATACAAAAAAAAAAATTGGAATAATGTTAAAAAAAAGTTTTGCATGGAGCAAAGAGCAACATAACAACTGCCGGGAATAATGCAACAATCGGGCGATTTGCATCCCAAGTGCACGTTTAGCATGTTGCAGCAGGGCACATGCAACACGGAATGGAAACCGGCAACTAACAGCATGTACAATGAGAAATGGCCGCTAAACAAACACACATACATATATATATATATATATATATATACAAATATATATGTGTATATATGTATATATGTATATATGCATACATATATGGAGATAGCTCTGTAGAAAATCATTGGCGGTGCAATGTTTATTTTTTGGCATAGAAAATCGCATGTAAATAAATTTTTAAGGCAACAATAATACACACAAGCTTTACTAGTGAAGAAACGAGATACACGAGTTCCGGCAAACAAGCAAACGGCGACGCTATCGATGAGATAAACGTGCAACCAAATACGGGTGTGCAGCAACATGGGCACGGTATACTTGTACCACATGTGGCATATTGTGCTTACTCTTAGTGTGTTAGCATACAGCATTGTTCCCAGTTAACTCAAGTTGTGATGCGCTCGTTCCATATCCTCCTTGGACCGCCCCATCCGCGCTGCCTTGAGCTCATGTGGGCTGCAAGGGAAATTGAGCATTCTCGATGGTCAGTCGGTGCAATAAAAATACATGTTGCTCGCTCGTCAATGAAGAATTGATCGTACATCGAAGATGAAAAAGGAACTATTTTTACTTTTAAATCTTCAACGATGTCCCGCATGCGAATTGCTACATATGGCAAATAAGAGATTGTTTGCCTTTACTTACACAATGGACCATCTTATTGAAGATTTCGTTGTTATTTCTTGTTGCTATTGCTTTTGTGCCGATGCCGGCATCATTGCCGCTGTGGATGTCATCGAACTGTTGCTCATACCGTGGCTACAAAAATATTGGTGAAATACAACACGGCAATGCATTGAAGCAATGTCGCCGTGCTCATAAAGTCCCACAGCTACAACAACTCTTGTATGGTGGCAATGCAGCGGTAAGTAAATGAGCAACGAGGCCCACGTAAATGGGCGGTTAGTCAATAAGCAATGCTGTTGCTTTGTGACGCGGAAAATCGTTCCAATGTATTTTCGGGCTACCATTTCATAGTCGCGCAAATATTTTCTTTGTTCATCCATTTTATTTTCCAATTTTTTTGGCAAACAAAAATTCTACGCAGCTTTTTGAGTTGCGTTTGGCGGTGCCATGTTGCATGTGCCATTTATAATAGCTGGGATGCAGGCGTAGGATATGTTTAGGCAAGTGCGGAAATCTAGTAAAAATACGATATATGTATTTATATAGTGTTGACAAAGATATTTCAACTTTTAGAATAATGCTCAATAGAACAGGAAGGTAACAAAAAAAAAGCAAAAACAATAGGGCCGCACTTCTTTTGTACATTCAAGAGCAGATTATTCTCCTATGCAGTCAAAAAATTACGGTCAGAAGAAAAGAAGTGGAAAACGCCATACAGCATTCCACCGTCAATGATGGCGGCCAAGAAAATTTACTTCGCAACTCTTCCTTTATAGCTAACACATTCACACTAGTAACGTAGATATTCAACCTAACACACACGGACCTAGTCTAACTACACGTTGCCTTGTGGCAACTCAAGTTAGCTTGCATGTCTGCTTTGAATAACGAGAAGAGGCGAGGGAAAGTGGTGATGTGCCAGTCGGAATGATTGCGGCTCCAAAGAACAAGCCGACGCCTGTTAGAGCAACAAAGAAGAAGAAGGCAGTATTTACTACGATTTATGCGTTTTTAAGTTCTTGAAGAAAAATTACTTTTGTTTACCGTGCACTGCTGCATTGTTGCACGCTTTGCACTCTCCCTGGAGAAACGGTGCTAACATGCAACATTTTCTTAAATATGTACTCCATTTCCTTATAAATATTTCTAACTATATGCATACTTAGATACATATAAATATCTCTGCATATGTAAATAACACTAAGAATGGTTGTTGGAGTGAGAGAACTCCGAAGTCACAAAATATTCCCCAAGTGTTGCTTGCCAGCAAGAATGCAAAGAGTTGCACATTTTGGGTATTATTTAAAATAAAAAGGACGCACTTCCTTCTAATGCCGACAAATAAATTCGCCTGTCCAAGGAGGATGTGCAATAATTCAACTGTACTTTGTCGCAATTTCGGTTTGTTTACTTGAAGTAGAGAAGAGATTTCCTTGTTGTTGCTGGGGCTTCGCTCGTTGCAGCGTCCTGGCCCATCTGCAAAAATTGTATATGTGACTTTAGAATTTACAGCAGGGTTTAATTGTTGTAGCTGAAAAATCCATAACAAGGTATTTTAAAACCCAGTTTTGGATAGGAAAAAAAGCAAAAGCAACCGACATATAAAAACTAAATGAATTAAAGTGAATATTTTAAATACAATATTTTAAATGAACTTCGTGAATTTGCTTCGTGAAAATTACGTTTTTTTTACTTAAGTTGGAATTCGTATCTTCTTAGGAATATATGAAATGCCAGCATTCAGTAAGCCGTCCTTGTCTGTAATGTATAATTTTGGTGGTGAAAGCCGATTTTGAGAGTTGTTTGTATTATGTAAGCTCGCTCATATCAAAGGTGTTTTATCGAACCGGCATTAGTAAACGTTTGCAAGTTAGCTTGCATAGTTGCATTTTAATATATGGTTTTGAATAATTTTTACATATACAGTTGATTGTTTTTGTTTTCTGGTTCTTCACCTCCAAATGAAATGTCTCCAATTTTGCAAAGTTTTTTGGGTAAATGTACGCGATTCGTACAAGCTTGACCAGGTAATTTGCCACGCAAGTACTTTAGTCTCTATAAAAATCTACATTCTGGTTTCGGTTATTTTTAAATTAGTACCGCGCAATTTGTTGACTCAAGTCTAAATAGTCTCATTCGAAACTAGCTCTTCTTGAAGTCAATTCATTTATTTCTCTGAGCAACTTTGAGTAACACTGGCTACTATCTTCTTAATTTGAGAATACTCTCTCCGTTAATTAACTCCAAAGTATTGATCTTTCATATACGACTCTAGTAAATGTGAGTACAGCATTGGTAGTTGTAGTCTAAGCTTGTAGAGAAGCCATTAATACCACACCTTACCAAAGGATTGAACAGCGTTTAAAAATAGTGCTTTCTTACATTCAAGAGTCTTTTCTATGGTGTATATAATGCGGTATACTTGGTCAATCGTAGAGTGTTCTTCTCCCGGAAACAGGGATTTGTGACTTTTCTGTTGTCAAGTTAAAAGTGTTAAAATTATTGTTAAATAATTTAGCTCAGTTTTGTGCGATACCTACTTTCTTGCTTGCGATTTGCTTCTCAATTTTCTTTTCTTAGTAAGAATTTCCAGTATTTCTGCTAGAAATGATTTGCACAACATTGAGTTTACTGATGCCACTTGGAATTCTTCAGTATATATTTTTTATTCTTCTAAATGACTTATCGTTCTTTTTAAGACAGCACTATCTCCGCTAGATTTATTAAGAGGGTGGTTCGAGCAACACATATAATAATGTTTGAAGGTGGCTTACATTTGTGAAGTACGATGGGCTTCAGAAATTCGTGTTTGTATCATCATTCCAAGCCATTATGTTGTTATTTCTACTCATCTTAGTATTACGCATGACAAATTGTTTTAATCTACGATTTCAAGTCGCTGCAATAAAAGTTTTTTAAAATTCGCAAGTTTTGAGTGAATCTACTCCTTATATGCAGCAAATTTGTTTTGATACAATGATTCGGTCGTCTTATGTTGAAAACCTTTTACGGTTATTTTATCAAAAATTTTTCATGTCGACCCTAAGCAGTCTTGTTGCGTAGTTTTTGTAATTATTTAGCTACAGAGCACAGTTATGACTACAGTTGCAATAAATTTGAGGAGGAGTTAAATTTTGTACAAACTTCAGTTGCATGATTAGCATTGCATTTGAAACATCAATTTCGTAGATTTTCTTAATATCTTCATACCTCCCAATTTTGTTGTTTAAGGTTTGTCGACATATATCATGTTATTTACTGGCAATTTTAATTTAATTCTCAAAAAGTTTTTAAAACCTTTTTTTAGCCCTTAATTCGATTGCGTTGTTCTTTTCACAAAATATAATAAGACTGCTGAGTGCCAACGCTGTCTCTATTTAACACACTTTCTTCAAATACTTTGGTTTTGAGCAGGTCACAAAAAGAAAACTATGGGGATAGAGATAATTGTTTTTAATTTATTTTGATCAAAAAAACGCTAAAATAAAGACATATTTTTTAATATAAATAATATAATTTTATAAATACGATCAAAAGTACATTTACTTACATTTTGCATTAATCGATAAAAGCTTATATAAAAATAAATAAATTATTTCAAGCGTCGTAAGTAATTAATATACAGGCCGAATGCGGGACAAAAAGAAGTATTTCATGAAGGAATGAAGAAATCATTTCGTGGACATCAAATTAACGGATTGGAATTGATAAACATATACTTTTAAACAAATAAATCAAATTACCAAACGCGTTTGTGTTTTATCTAACATTTTAAGTTCTCCGTCGAGATATGAAATTGAATATTTGCTAAACATTTTTATTATTACTATCTGTAAACAACAAATCGTATGTTTTAAAAGAATAATGAATAGAATATTGATTCAGAAATGTTAAAGTTATGGACCAAGACATGAGAATCGCGACAAACGGGGGCTTGTTTCCAATTCCAGATTTTGAGAGTGTATTTGGGATTTTGAGCATACATTTTTGTATTATTCAACTAGGCCCATAATATCTATATTTAAAGGAACACGTCTTTATTTTGTTACATAGTGTATTTTTTAGTACAGAATTTAGTTAGTAGCAATGATATTTTTTAGCTTGAACTTTTTTTGCTTACTTTTTTTTAATCGATCTCTGGCCTTGTTGTAGTAATTAATACCAAAGCAGGAAATCTCCTTCCTAACTTCTCTAGCATTAGTGCCAAAAGCGTTACTTTTCAATTTTTGGTCAACTTTAATATCAGTAATTAGAAATAACGATGGAATTCACCAGTCAACATTTGCAGATAACATTTGATGTTTTCTTGTATGTTTCCCTAAATGTGTCAGACTTTTTATCGTCAAGTAGTTCCTTTATCCTTGCGAATGCACTCTTTTTTTTCACGGATCACATTTTCGTGCACGTGGACGATTGGTGGAATTATTGAGTACCGGTAATATTATTATATTGAACACTTTAAAATTTTCATAAACGTTTGTCTTCTGTATTACCAGTTAACTATGTACATATTATTGCTACATTTTTTTTAAATGTTTATATGAAGATGTCTGAAAGTGTCGGACGTAAGTTTTTTTTTTTAATTCAACCATGTTGGGCAATTCGTGGTTGCAATATTTATATGTATATATTAGCTTGCTAATGCTAATTTTGCTGTTTTTGTGGGACAACCTGAAGCGGTTAAATGAAGCTATGTAACTTGAAGCAATTAAGATACCGAGAAATACGACACATCAATTCAGCAGCGCTTAAATGCTGCAGCAGTGAAGTAGGAAAATATGTTATTTCCCCAAATATGAGGTAAACTGCTGCTGCATTAAGGATCTAAGTAAAGCTTAAGTGCTGCCACAACAGTATATTTACAAGCGGCACATTTAATCCCATCCGTTGGCTACTCGCTCAAGTGGACACTTGGCAAGGTCTGAATAGAAGTGATGTACACATGAAAACGCTGTATGTATTGTACTATATTTACGTACATACATACATTAGGGGTTTCCAAAAATGTAGGTGAGCGAAAAGTAAAGTCAGAAATTTAGTGATCTCACCTCCTAAGAATGTAATATATCGAAGTTTGTCATATATTTGATATGGAGAAAAAATTGTTTAGTAGAAATTGTCTAGAATCGTTTTTCAATCGTCAAAGTTTGCTTCTATTCAGGAGTCTTTAAAAATAAGTACCGAATTTATTTTGTCGTTTTTAATATTATCTATTTTTATGGGTTCCCACATACTCCAAAAAATTCAGAAATGGACCGTAAAAAAAAAAAATTGCTAAGTAAATTTTTGGATATTAGTTTATGAACTCTTCTGAAGAGAAACTGGGTTTGACAATTAATTTTTAACGATTCTATGTATACCAATTCTATAAAAAATGGGTTTTTCTCTATACAAATTAAAATAAATAGGCAACATTGAGCTACCTTTAAATATTTTTTGTTTTTGTCGATATAGAACAGTCCTAAGGGGTGAGCGCATTACAACTCTGGCCTTACTTTTTTGGACCACTCTACCATACACACATTTACATACACCTATAATAATATTTACGTAAAACGTTTTACAACAGTTAGCAAATCCTCTTGTTATCTATGGACACATGTAATTAACAACCATTTGTACTTTGTAGCGTTTCTTCTATACCTCCAAGAAACATCTGCTGATGTGTGGCGCCAAAAATTATCATGTTGAATATCTCCATATCATTTTAGATTATTTTCAGTGACTGGCACTTAATCAGTGCTAGTATTTTAAAATTCTAAATCACTTGAATTATAGCTGCTTTTCGATTTTGCAAACGGTGGCGCAGAATTGAATGCACTTCATTATAGTAAAATGGAAGTATGGACGTTCAGTTGTCATTCTACATTGACAAGTGGCAATAGCAAATGTGTTCGTTTGGAACTCCATATAGTAGTTTATGATTTATTGCCTGCATAATGGTTGCAACATGTTCTTCAGCTTCCCTTTCCCTTCTGTTATACAATTTTAGGGAATGTATAGCACAAATGGTGGTTGATTGAGGACATTTTACGGTTGTTGAATATGAGAAATTGTGCACATATGGGATATATTAATTATAGCGGAGAAAGAGTAGAAAGCAGCCAATGTTGAGGAGTGACTACTTATTAAGCATTGCATAGGCATGAACTCGAAGTGTTGTTATATGAAAGTACTATAAATTAATTGTGTTTTTGACATCCGGCATTGCATAAAGGAATGCAAAATTTTGATTGAATTGGATTAAATTGATAGAAAGGAATCATACTATTTAGAATTTTTTTTCACTTCAATAAAAATGGGGAAAGAGGATCTGTTATGTTTAGATATATGTACATATATTATACATACATAGCTAGCTGACTACAATTTACATGCTTAGAGAAAGCTTAAATACTTCGTTTAAAGGCTGGAAAAAAATTATTTGTTAATAATTCAACCTACAGAAAAATTACGAAGCTTACTAAGCACAGTTTTCGGCTTAAGAAAAAGGGCTATTCACTTTTGTAGTCTCAGTTTTCAGTACTCAATTAGAATGTTGTTTGTAACACCATGAAGGACAAATACGAGATACATATATACGAGTTTACCAAAATATTTAAAATAAAAAGAGAAATCGCCACGAAATTAAGCCACGTCTACAAGTCCATCCGGCCGTGCATCGGATAACTGGAGTAAATATTGAGATATTAAAACGAAACTTTATACACACATATGTCTCAACCCAAGGTAGGTTGTTATAGAAAATGGTCGCAGTCAAACAGTAACGGATAGCTCACATTATGGTGTTCTATGAAAATCAAAAGAATGCGAAATTTCAGTGACTATAAGAGGTAATTTTCTCAAATTTGGTACAAACAATTAGGTTGATGAAAATAATGAGCGAGTTTTTGGAAAATGGACTTGGCAGCGCCCATTTTCTAGCAATTATGATTATCTCCGAAACAACATTACCAAGCCCTACCAAATTGCACGCTTTACATTTCAACTCAGTATTTTAGGGATGAAAACCGATTTTAACTTCGAATTCCAAGTATGCATGGCATAAATTCTTTTCAAATCGGATATTTGCAGTATTGTCATATTCCAATAAAGATAATATTTTTGCACTAAATCACCTTTATGACATCACAATGATATTTGAATGACAGTGGATAAGGAATTGCGCAAGGTTTTTCTGAAAAGAAATCCATTCATTCGTAAAATGCTTTATATGCTAATTTTTAAGAACCCGATTTTTTAACTCTCATATCAGTATAAACCATTATTCCTCCAAATTCACAATGGTCAGCTTACTCTGAATTAGCTCAATTTTTCAGTATGCCTAGATATATGATAGATTGTGTAGGCATGGACGTGGGATATTCTGTTGAATTTAAGAGCTCCGTAAATAATAATAAGGTACATTCAACTGCTGCTCTTTTTTCCCTTACGTTTGAACCATTCCCCCATGTTATTCACCTTGTGCTATTCTTTTTCATTTCCTTTGTTTTTACTTCATATCTGTATGTATGTCTCCATTTACATGTACATTAATTTTTCCGCGCCGCAGTATATTATATATTTGAATTCGAAATGACAAAATGTCTGTCTACATAACGACGAATTCCAACGCAAATAGAATTGAATTTTTAATTCGCATAGTGTTCAACTGTCCCCGACTTAAGAATTGTTGTACTCTTTTCCTGCTGCCCAAATTCCCTCCTCCTACCATCAACCGCTCCCATCATCCCGATGCACTTCTTTTTATTACTCTCTCAAGCGCAAATATATGGTATGCATAAATCCATCAACAGTTTGATATCATAAAAAATTTCCTCACCCCAATAACAACACCGTTTTTTTTTTGACTGACGTCTCCCAATTACTCTTTCTATTATTGTTCTTTTTTTTGCGGGTTGCTGGGCGATTATTTGGTTTTTGACTGTTTTCAGTTCAAATTGCCATATCAAGTTGACAGTTCTATGGGGCGCGTTGACAGTTCGTACTACACACTTCATTGCATATGCAAATGCGCCATAGAAGTGACTGCCACTATTCACTTTCCACCAGCCACTAGAAATGCAACTTAAACTATGCATATATGAATGTATGTGTTATAAAAAGAAGAAAACCAACATCAAGAAAGTGCCGTCACAAAGTTTGAACAAGTAGACAAAAATAAATACAACACGGAAGGAAGGAAATACAAAAATCGTCTTTGTTGTTGTTGAGGAAGCAGACTGCAAACATAGAATGTGTAAAAAGAGGAAAAATAAACAAAATCAAGGAAAAAACTTATATCCTTGCGCAAAATGTCTCTACATACCTAAGCTAGCATAGAAGCTATTTATGTGTGTGCATATGTGTGTACGTATTTTACCTAGGTATATGTTGCAGTTTTAAAATACTACAATATAATTTCATTTTAGTCATCAACCGTAAATTCATACGTCTGCGCTTCTCTCGGTGAAAGTCGAGTCCCTTATATCGTTTACTAATGTATGAATACTCGTATATAAATATATACATATATGTATGTAAACCTTTTTATTCAATCGCAGCAGCAAGAGTTGCTAGTGGGCAGAGATGCCAGGCTATCAACGTCACTCATGATGAAAGTCTGCAGTCACTATTGTCGGCGCTCAAACAACAACGCATGAATATAATCCTATATTACTATAAGCTTTTTTCGGTGTTTTTGTTGCATTTTTAGCTTTTAATATACTATATCTATGCTTTTCTCGACCCCTAACACTCGATTACTCTGCCTTCTCGCTCAGCCATAAAGTGGCACAGAATAATATTTGTCCTGCGAGATATCAACCCTTACAGTTGACTTTGATCGTAGTTTTCATTTTATTTATCCATACTTCAATACATATGTAAATACATATATATTTATATATGTATATATATATGAGTATGCACCTATTTCCAAACGATTGTGTTAAACAAGGGGGAAATTTATTCATTCATGTGTTCCACAATCAGTTGTCTAGCGAGGAGGTGTTACGAAATTCTACACCGCGATATACTTAACTTATACAAAATAACATCTAAATGCGCTCATAAGTCCTGCCAACGACAAAATAAAATGTCATCTAACACCGCTTGCCACAAACGGGATGTTTGCAGACGTGGCTACTAAGGGGGGCGTCAGCAAACCACACCATATTTAAATACATGTATGTATGTATCTATACATTCTGTAGAGTAAACTCATATACTCGTAAAAAAATCACATGTTAAATGAAACATTATCTGGACGACAAACTATTCATTAAATTAAATTTATTTTACATCTGCTCAAAACCATCATCAAGACTCGTAGTTTATACTTAAACCAGTGCACAGTGGTCGGATTCGGGCAAAACATCATACATTTTGTTTCGTATTCTTTATAAAAAAAAATGCTTTTTTAGGTCACCCATATTAGCGAATGATTATCCATTTCCATACGGAAGCCATTATTTTTTAAAAACTTTAAGTGTAATGTTTTACAACGAACTAAAAAATATAAGCTAAGATTTATGTGCTCCTATATGTAGGTCTGAAGGTTTTAAGTTGAAATAGTTAGCAGAAAAAAGTCAAGATAGGGCGACCGCTATTAAAAAAGTCTTTCTATAACACAGAGAATGAAGCGCGCACGCGTTATATATAAGTTTAATATTCAGTATACATATTTCGAAAATAGGCGTACTACCGACCGCTTTATATAAAACGGCGGTACTTTCGAAACTATCTCATTACAGCCTACCCAATTTCGTATGGACATTAAATTTGAACTCATTCAAAAAAGTTTCGAAAACTATAGGAATCGAACAATTCATTTACGTAAACTTAATTTTTACTTTAATTGAAACATTTTGCCGAAACATAGTTAGAACAGTTTTTTTTCAAATGTATTAAACTTGGTATTGGTGTCGGAGCTCACTTTCCTTCCACTAGAACATAGTTTGACCCTCTTGACTCTGACGAAGTTTCGTTCTTCTGCATACTAAATATAATAATTTATTAATTTCAAACTTACTTATATAGTTGCTAATAATTTTGTAATAATTGTTAATGTAATCTTAAATAGAATTGCATATTAACTTCCTTAAAAAGTGTGCGCTCATATTTACTCTATTGTAATTGCTCTTATAACTTCAAAAAGCTGGCGAGAAAACAGGAAGCGGAAATGCCAAATTTGACACATTGCTTGATTGTGTTATTGTTTAAATGGCATCAGTTGAATTTATGAGGTGTCTAGAGCTATCAACAACTTGCAGGATGCTAATATTCGTGCAAATATATTTAAGATATAAGAGTGTGGCCTATGCATGAAGATCTCTAAATATTAGAACAGCTTATGCATATTACTTTCTTTATACTGACCTCCTGAACTAAATACGCACTGATATCCACGTTAATTTGGATAGTAGAATTTTCCTTGTCCACCTGAAACCGCCATGCTTCCAACCAACAAATACAAAAGTACATACCACAATTGTAATATCATTTGTAGCCCTTGATTATCGCCACTAGTCACAAATTGACACCTCAGCCGAAATTGTATACGCATAAACAGATATAAGGATATAATAAATGGAAGTATAGGTAATTACTGAGTTTTCGTGACTTCCCGACCTTCATGCCACAATCGAAGAAAGGTCAATCCATTTCTCTCTTACTTCGGAATCAGGGCTATAATAACAGCGTAATAGCAGAAGAGTTTGAGCTGTAGTACTTTGCGACTGTGGCTAGCAGTTTTGCATCGGCGAACTATTTACGATTTATGCCGGTGAATTTTATTGCAGTCTCATGCAAACGCCGAATTCCTTCTGCACTGTTATTGTGTTGGGACAAAGAATTATTTGGAACAAAATATACAAATCAGCATCACTTTGGCCACTAGCTAACTGCGCTGACCGGGATAACCTGGTCGGGAAGTAAATTTTCCAGCTGAATATCGCAAATAGTAAAAAATGTTAAGACGGTTGGTGGTACACTCGTGCAAGAGAAGGATGCTGGTGTTTGCAAACGGAAATATTATGAACTCAACTGGTGTGGGAGTCAATGGAAGAGGGGGTGGCCTTGGTTGGAAGATAAGCTGTAGGCAATTGAAATTGTTGTAAATATTCACACAGTTGGTCATAGAGCGGAAGGTGTGGAAAGTGGATGTCAGTTCCGGCGTGTAGACAGCAGACTTAACATATGAACGAAAGGAAGTAACGTATGAAGTAAGTGAGGAAGTGTTTTGGCAAATATGTTTGGCATTTCTCACAATCACCAAAATCTCTGTAGCGTAGGCAATGCAAATCGACTGCTATGTTGGCTTCAAATGATTTTCTTTCTGCTCTTTCATACATCCTACCATAAAATGTGTCCGTTCAAATTTTAGGGCACACATTGCTTACGCATACATGTTCGAAAAATTAGGAACACCCAGGCGAAGAATTCAAAATGCTAGGTATAAGCAAACTTTATGAAATTTTACGAAGAATCACAGCACTTCTTAATAAAAACACAATTGAAAACATGTGTAAGATGTTAGGAAAATATTCACAGGAAAATATTTGAATGATAATCCTATTGAGAGAATTTGTAACTTATTATCTATTATTATTATTTTCTGGGCTAAATTGCTTACGCTTATTATCGACACGTGCGTCGCTAGTTATTGCTATCAGATATGTAGATATAAAACTTGACTTAGAAAGCAATATAAATATTTTAAGCTTTAATAAAATAATAAAAACTAAAATAATTAAGTCGTTATTTTAAGAATTTTCAAGTCGGGGTCTTAGTGTTTTGCTTATAATTCTTATAACTTTGTAATAACTGTTCGTATATGTATGTGTACGTCTAAATTCATGTAATAGGAGTGGAACAGGCCCTATCGCCGATAGAATTATAGGTGACAGGTTAAAAACTCTAATCGAGTTATACATATGTAATTACTAAGTTATTGCCAAGATAAAAGTTAAAAAGGAATACAAATTTTAACATAAATAACAGAGAAAGAGCGAACTTAAAAAAGTTATGCATTTATGATTTACAAAGCTCCCAAAGAGCAGCGTAATATAACAATAAAGTGGGCGTATCGCCACATAATTGCAAGCAGCAGATAACGTTCATCAGTTTACATTCACTCAAGAGACTGGCCATTATAAAGAGATTAAAAACGCAAAGAGCAACACTGCAACGATCATTCGTTTTCCGCACGCGATCATATGGATACGAACATACATGTGTATGTATGTATATCTGCATATACATATGACTGCGAAGCGTCTACATTTTTCACCAATTTGTATTAAAAAAACAAAAGCCATTGCAAAATAAACAAATAAAAATTAAATTATGTACTCCCGATCAAAAATGTTTATCCAGTTTTTCACCTTTAGTATCGTATCGTATCGTTTGTTAATCTTTATGCGACATTCTGCCAGTTGACAATTTTACTTCTACATTTTGCTGTTGGGAAAGCCAAGTGATTACAGTTTTTTTTGGTTCGTCATTGTGCTGTGCTTTGTTGTTGTATATATACAAAACGGTCAATGAAGTGATTTTTAATAAACAATACCAACAACAAAAACAAGAGAAAGACAAACGAAAACAATGAAATTGATGCAGCGCCACTGAAATTGTTTATGAGATTAACCTCGTAAACAGTGAAGTGTTTTTATTTTGGTTATTGCCTGTTCGCTGCTAACGCGAATTGTGAAGCGCATTTTAATTGAAGTGGTCCTTTGGGAGGCTTTAATGGCCACACATACCAATAAAGAGTGCATATGGACGATGGAAAAAACATTGTTCATTGCACCAACATTTTACTATTGACTGTGCGCAGGGCAATCGACAACAAAAGCCGCAATATCCATTGTCGACAGTATCAACAGACCAGAAGCAGTAACATTTGATATATGATTTTTGTGTTATAAGTATAAATTTATTATTATTTGATAAACTTGATTAACACTTGGTTGTGCAATAAATTCCTACTCTTGTTTTGTTAAAATTTTCTTTCTTTATTAATGCTAAATGCGTCCGAAAATATTTTATTTAAAATTTCGCAAATATTAAAAGTGATATAATAATTTTAAAACGGTTACCACAAAGTATGCATGAAATGTAATGCCTATCCTAAATGATTCTTTTACTTTACTCAGTATTTTTAATACTCACATATGACCAAATCACTCTCACACATTTAAGTCTTATTTCGCTCATTATCGCTTTTATTTTTACATGCCGGCATTTTTAGTAAATAATTTGAGTCTTGCGAAGTATTTCAACTACCTTTTTACATCGAAATGTTAGTTGTCGTCATCAAAGCTTTAGATATAAACAATTCATTCATAATACAGGTAAAAAAACTTAACTAAAAAATAAATCTTTGCATCTTTATATCATGAAAGATATTTTGAGTGAAGCATGGAATATCACATCATATATATGTATATGTATATTACATACCACTTATGATGGTAATTGTCAGTATTTGTATATCTCCATTGAAATTTTCATTTTCTTGGTAAAATTATTTCATGTAAATTTCTAAACCGTGCTGATTAATAGCACTTGAATTTTCGTATATTCTTCCATATTTGTATGTACAAAAATCTCCTCTACATCCATTATATATAGGCACTTAATTATTTATGATACCTTATATGCTAAGATCTAATGTTTTTGCCTAAAAAGGAAATCTGTTTGCCAATCGGTTTGATTGATTCGTTAGTGTTATATGTATGCACAAACTGTGTGTGGGAATGATGACATCATAAAATTAAACAACCGGTTTAGTAAAAAAACATAAGAAAAACCGCTGTTTAAAAACAAAACAGAAGGCTTCTAATAACTTTTGAGCACTTTAGACTATTTCCAAAGGTCTAGAAACTAAACGAATCTTTAAGTCTTATGCCGGTGTTAGGTAGCTATGTTTTAGCTGGCCGCTACTTAAATGAACAATGCCATTGGTTATGCAGCTGAGTTGCTATCCAAAATTTATTCCAATCATTTTGCACATACCCATTTAGCTTTGGAACATTTGCTACAGGCTTTTTCACCATTTTCGCCATTGGACAGTAAAACTGCCGCATTTTGCGAGCTAATTTTTTCTTTTACAATCATGCAGCATTTTCGCCATCACCTTTGACGCAGTCAACGTCGCAGTTAATTGTTGTTATTGTCGTTGTTGTTGTTTTAAGTGTTTGTTTTCGTTTGTTTGCCGCTCGTTGCAAATGGGCAATTAAAGAAACAGGTTACATAGCCATAAATCGTTAACCACCGCTTTTAAAGATTCCCCCAGTCTCTCTCATTCGCCACATTTGTTTGCTTGTTGAACTGCGACAAAAAGAATGCACTTAGCTTTTGTTGTTTTGGTGCCCCTTTTTTTTGTGCATATATATGTGCATATATGTGCATATGTATGTATGTATATATTTTTTGTGTTTATAGCCATCAACACTACTACCGTTTTTGCCCGCCATCGTCGTTGCAATACTATTCGGTTGCGTAGTGTCGGGGCTGCTTTGTGCCGCTTTGGTGGCACCACGCGCATATCGGCGATGTTGACAGCATTTTTGTGATTGCCTGATTTATTTCCCGCAAATCGATGCCAAATAAATTACATTTAATTTCTTAAAACAACAGTAATAACAAAACAAACAAAAAATACAGCATTCAAAACCGAAATGGGTGCAAAAAATTGAGTGGCAAGCAAGCAACAGCGGCGGTACTCGTTAAGATACTGACTGTTGACTACTTACTGCCTTTCGCACTGCAGTCTTACCACTTTTGGTATTTGTGGCAACAACATTTATGACCAGCCAGCGTACTTGGTATTTCGTGAATGTGTGCGTGTGAGTGTGTTTGTCGCGTAATTACAATTTTTATGATTTGGCATAAATTGGCATAAATTCAATTAAATTGGCATAAATTCCCCAGCTCGTCGTGGAATTATAAACGGCAAATGGCGTCCATTTGGCGGCGCAAAGGAGATCCAGCGGACCATGGCAACATTTTATGCCACTAATTAAATTTTGTTGCGACGTCGTCGGCGCTGGACTTCAATTTGTTCACTTCTATGTTGGTCCAATAGTGTTTTCATTCTTTATTTGATGCGAGCAAATCAAATTCCAGCAAACCAATAACAAACAATAAATATGACACGGTTCGGCCAAATGGGACTGCCAAATAAATTGAAACAATTTTAATAAGTTTAAGTTTATCTAAATGCAAGTAAAATTAAAGGCAACAGAAACTGAAGTAATGAAATGCATGGAAAGTAGAGAAAAGGAAGGATTTGCAATCATTTTAATTGCAAATGTTAAAAAAATTGGAGCGTGATGAAGCAAAGCATAGTAAGCACAGGGATGTTTCATCGAATTAAAAACAAAGACACAAGGCACGTTTCAAGTTGTGGTTGTTTTGATGTTTCCTTCCTCCTCCTTCGTTTCTCGATAGATCCATCGGCTTTAACTGCGGTTGAGCGCCTCGACAATCAGCAGACAAACAACAGCAGTTGCCAATGCCGTTTGTTGCACAAATAAAAGTCATATGCATCGCATGGAATAGAAGTTGTGTGCCACAATTGCCACTACCGCATCCGCCGCATCCACAACTTCTTTTCATCCGTGTAATGCAAACTAATTAAAATTCAAAAGCCATAAACAGATTTTACCAATAAAACTTTTACACTCAAAACACTTTCGACAACGCCAATGTCATAAGCAAAAACAACAATAACATACATCCACCAGGGCATAGTGTGATAAGGAGCAAACGAAAGAAAAAAAAAGCCATGATTAAGGAATAGAGTCTCCACTACGACCACTTGGCGATAGGCGGTGGGCGAGGCATGATGGAGCGCAACTGCAAGAAGAAAATTTTGACTTAAGTCTCTTAAAACTCCACTCGCCATCTTCACACTTCACCACTTCCGGCTGTAGAAATAGACAGACACACACTTTAGCTTGATACAAAGAAATCGTTGATATTGTTCCTGCTCCTACTCCAGCTCCGGCTCATATTCCTGCGCCTGCTCTAGTCACAACAAAGGACGACGCCAAAGGACCTGAAGTCACAGCATAAGAACGATAACCAAAGAAGAATGGGATTGAAATAAAATTTTGCATTTGAGCGCACAATATTTCAGGCATGTGAGTATCTCCTGCTAGAGAGTGTGAGCATTACAGAAAAGGAAATGGGTACAATCAACGACCCTCGAAAGTTAAGTATAAAATCTGAAGAAGGATGCAGGAGAAACTACAGCACCTACATCCGCTATATGTGAAATAAGATGAGCGGGCACCCCGATTCCAACTCAACCCGAGTTTTAGTTGGCGCTCTATAGAAGCCACCTTAATGTTTAAATGGGACATGTGATGTCAAGCAGTCTAGCTACGGGTGGAACGTGGCGGCTGTCAGAGCTTAATTTTGTTGCTGGTGCGGCGATAAAATAAAAATTGCACACGAGCCATAAATAAGGATTCTCTCAAGAATAATTTATAAAAGTTTGTGAAAATATTTTACTTTATTTTTTTCAAAATTTTTGTTGTTGCTCCGACTTAGCAAACGTGAACACAGGCACAAGTTGGTAATAGACGGGAGAGAAGGAAGAGAAAGCGGAGCTTCGGTAGAGTGATGTACAATTGCATATACAAAAAGAGTGAAATATATCTATTTTGTAGCTACATATGTATATTAAAATGAGATAAAAACAATATGCGAGGTGGATTTCAACATACTATTATGTTCGTCCATTTATATAAATATTATGAGAATTTTTTTTTGTATATTTCGAAAATAATTTAAAAATGTAAATTTATTCAAGAAAGTATTACAGTTTTAAGATTTTGAGCAGGAAAAGCCGGCCAAGTCAAAAATGTTAATAAAAAAATGGAAGAAAAGCTTCTACGATTTATTATGTAAAATGTTTACATTTAGAGCTTTTAATAAAAACTAATTTCATTCAATATTTGAAGCGCTTAACCTTATACCCGAAGAAAAAATAAATTATCAGGTATTTTTTAATACCAAATTTTGATAATTGCTATTAAGTTGACTATAATGTTGGGTACGAAATAAAATTAATATTTATAAGAACACATAAGCTTAACAAGCAGCGTGCTGCTCTAGAAAATCTCCACAGAAACTTTTTTTTTCGCTTTCATTCTTATGAGTTATTTTAGTTTAAGTGTGCTTCCTCCATTTATTACCTAAAGCGAAAAGGGGTCTAGAGTTTAGTCATTTTATTTCGCAACTATAGATAAATAGAAGTATTTGAACAACAATTCTCGGAATAATTAATGAAGAATATAACACTTCTTCGTGTACTCCTTAATATAAAACAATAGTCAACAATGAGAAATGGAATATGCAAAGTAATTTTTAGACTTCTAAAACAAGCTTTATACAGAGGAACGTAAATTGCAAATTTGATTGGAATGGGAATTATTAATCTTACCGATTAACAGATAACGAAGAATAAACTTATAATCTTATTTTTTTTTGCGTGATTCCCTATAAACAAATATAGCTTAACTATGTGGCAAATATTCGATATTTGACTTTTAGTTGTTCGTAATTTGTTTTAGAAGAACTCATGTGCACTAGCTGCAAAATAGTTAATCCATTATGCTTATGTAAGGTTAGGGAACAGCATTTATATGGGCTACCTACAGGCGTATTTTAGAACTTTTTAAATCTAATTTCGGGTTCGTAATCAGCGAGATTGGTATTCAAAATATTATCCGTCATATTGTATCTACCATTTTAAGTTTTTAAAATCGTCTCTTTCTGGACGTTAATGCTCGGCGTTGGTGTTGTTTTTACCAAGCCAAGAAGGATGTGGTTAGAAGTAAGTGGTAAGTCCTCTTGATCGGCTGCGATTGGCAGATGCGCAAAGCAGGAAATGAGAATTAACGACGTTCTCAGTATCGAAGAAAATATAGAAGGTTATGTTTGTTTCCTTGGTGCAATCTTCTTAAGTCTTTGCCTCAAAACTCTTGTTTTACACTGCACCGTTTAATATCCACTATATTCCTCTATGTGATAATTCATTCTGTACTTGCTCGCATACAAAAACTTCGGCAACCCTTTTAGCTTCTTCTTCGCTAGCACAAACAAAATCTTTACCGCTGTCGAATCTCATCCTTTGTGGCACGCTGCGCCGATTGATGAAATTAAGGATTGTAATAATACATGTATCCTTGGTAAGGTTACACGCCCACTTCAATCGCAGTGCCCGTATCGTCAGATGGGTAAATAGGACAATCCATCTCTTCTCTTAGGGACGTCCAATTGTAACCGCGACTGGTCCCAAGTAATCTAGGCTGGAGTAAGAAAATGGTGATATAAATCTCTCAAGGCGGTGGATCTGTTATGTGCCCATAAGCGGCGTATCTGATGTTGCTTTATATATACGGCAAACAAAGCAATTGGCGATAATACTTCGAAAAAATTGGTCGTTCCCAAGTAACCTGTACGACCAGCGAATTTCGCATATCGTTGCTTCGTTGTTCTAGTACTTAGAGCTTAATTTTCATTTTTATAAGGTGATACTGTACCTCAACTGAAAAGGATTCATGCCAAAATAGAAGCTTCATCGCGAAATCAAATTCTAGCAAGATTTCGCAATGCTCCTGTTCGTTTCGATTTTTTTGGCGGCCCCGAACTCGGTCTATAAATTGTAGTACCCATGCAACGTTCCTCACAAGTATGCGAAATGACGAAAATCAATTAATATCAACAAATTTGTGACTCACGATCACTAAGGCATATTTCGGGCTCAACTCCTTGTACTTCAGCTTCAGCTGACCAGTCCGCTTCATTACTGAGAAGAAATTTAGGCCTGTATAGCCAATGTGACAAGGAGCAGTATTCGTGGGAACTGCTTTTTCGAGTTGCCTCATGGGCTACATTTTTTTGTCCATCTTTGTAACGCCTTTGCACGATTTTGATCAACTTCACGACGGTTTTCGAAATCGACCACAGGATGCAGTAAGATGCCTCAACCGATTGCTCTTCCCTAAACGTTTGCATCAGCCGAGTACGATGCATTTGCTAGGCGTTCGCCAAAAATCTAGGGCAAGAAGTTCAAAACCAGTCAGATTGGATTTCAAAATATTGTCCGCTATATTGTATCCCCATCATATGTTTTTAAGTCTAACTTCGGATTCTAGATCATCTACCACGAAAACCCCCCATGTGGCAAGTTCAAACCCATTCTGATACGATTTCGAATGTTTACTACTTTTGATCGGTTGTTGATCCATATACCAGCGACTGACCCTATAGTATAGAAAATTTAGAATTCATTTAATTAACAATCTATTTGTCGGCTATAGTAGGGAGTTCTTACTTGATCTATGTTGGTATTGTTTGTTGGTACAGATTTTTGCAATAAAAGATAATTTTAACACTTCAAACATTTCATAGAGCTGTGGAGCTAGAAAAGTTTTACTGCCAAGCTATTTGTTATCAGATTTTTAATTAATTTAAATTTTCTAGCCAATTAACCGAAAGTCAAACCCGCAACGCAACTAAAAAAACGAGTATGCTGAACGGCTATGGGAAACTGCCATTCCAATGCTAAAGCTACGGATACCCACAGACTAAAAAGCTGATGGCTGTTGACGATTTACTGACGTGATTGTGTTGTTGTTGGGATTAAATCAGTCATAGAAATTTTGCAGGTACATAACGGAAGAATATGTGAAAAAAACAGGTATGTTTTACAGGTTTTGGTTCGACGGCAGCGTCTAGCGAAAAGAAATTAACGAATTTTGTCATTTAATGCTATAGTGGTTAATGTGGTAGTGAAATGGCTGTCGTTTGGTGCAGCAGCAACGGTTCATATATGCACACATTTACATATGTGTAGTTGAATTGTCATGTCACTGTCAGCATGACCGTCGATACGCGGCGTATGGATGAATGGATTTTACCGTTAACTTTGCAGGCTTTATTGCCGACTGATTATGCAAACAATGACAATCCGAAGTAGCAACTGCAAGAGAATCGACTCGCAACCAACCACCGCCATGGGGACCACCGCCAAGGCAAACCGATAGACAATAAGGCTGGTTGTGGCAAAAACTCGCTTCGATTCACACACGTCTGTACTTATATGTGTATTTTTGTTAGTAAGTTAGGCTTATTTAGAGAAACCCTAACCATTGTCATCGACGTCGTTACTTGTGCCACATATTGGCCACGTTAGGCACTTTGGGCCGTGTCGCATTCTGTTTTGTTTTAGTCGTTGCCGTTGCACGTTGTCTTTGTAGTCGTTATGCAATGCTAACATTTGTATGCGAATTTCTTAGTTGGTTTTTTTTCAGTGGCTACAACAGTTACTAACATTCAGTGTACAACGAACGCCGAACTTCTTTGCTGATATTTAGTGTCCGCACCACTTCCGTTCCCCTTCTCTCGTATGACGAACACTGGGGCTGAGTGTTATTGCACCAATGGTAGGTACAGCAGTAATGGGCATTATGGTGGTAGCAACTTTGAATTTTAAATGCAATGATATCCTTTTTCCATTTCATTTCTGCTTCTTTTGCTGATTGTTTGTCGCAATTTTTGCTGCCACTTTAGTTTGCAGTATTTTTATTCATAGCCATATTTTTTGTTTTCGGCTTTTTGCTGGTTACTTAGTTAGTTCTGCTTGATTGCCATTTGTCGCCCCTTGCCACACAGCGGTACATACATACATATACATGTATGAATATATTGTGCACCTTTTTGTCTACATTCAACCTCTCTATGGGCTTAGTCATTCTCCATCAGGCGGCCAACGATTTAACGACAATCTTGCAAATGTATAAAATGTAATGTGGGGAAAATACGTTGGGTATGTGTATGGGTTCGCTGTCTCCCATCCTTGCGTCGTTGGTGCACAAGAATTTCGTGATGATTGCTATGATTTGACATTTGCGAAATGATTCCTCATTTTGGTAGCAGTTGAATTTAGTAGAAAGCCTGACATTAATACAAAGCGGTGGGTATGGCATTTTTAGCGTCTTTGTCATGTTCCATGTACCCGTGCTCCCAGCTTTGAGCCTAGTCCTTTATATGTATCCATACATAGCTTTACATGCATTTTTTTCACTGCCTATCTTATGTTCGTTCATTTGCGAAAACTAATGTTGCCATTTTGAATTTTTTTTTGCTTCTAATATATGCAGCATTTTGTATCACTTAATGGCGACTCTGTGCAAATGTTTGTTCAAAGCAAGCTTTTTCCTAGTCAAATACAGTTTGCTTTTTGAGTTGACATTGTTGAAATGTTTAAATATGTAAAATTCATGTCAGCAACTCTGCAACTGTCTGGTGGTCGTGACAAAACTAAAATTTCAATATTCGGCTTGAATTAATTTTTGGCCTACAACTAAAAAAGAAATTTAATAAAATTCTCTAACGACGGAAACCCCGATCGAAATTCATGCAAGAATCGTGTGAATTAATTTAAAATACATATGTACGTACATATATGCGCATACACAAACATATACATACATATATTTACGTGTATTATTGTTGAAAGCAAACAAAGCTGCAATTGTTGGAAGTTAGGCTGAAATTGGAGGCACAGCTGGTGATTCCATACACAAAGGTGTTATTGTATTATTTTTCGTCAAACTTATGGTAAGTCAATTAGTACTGATAAGTTCTTTTTCCTGAAGAAAAATAAATACTGCGCTCATTTTCAATATATTTTATAAATCATTTCTAGATATGACCGCAAACATTTCTCTTTTCAAGCCCACTGTAATCAATGAAACTGCGTACTTAGGGTAATCATTACTTTTTTTTTGAATTTGTACCAAAAACGAGCGAGTTAAATTCTTCGAAATTAAATCAAATAGGCTTACACACTGCTTTTACAAAAAGCTTTCTGTGTTTTACCTTAGAGATGTGAAAAGCCGAAAATTATTTCATCGCTTTGCTGCCTGTGTGCTGTGCATAATTATTGTACCCACATACATACATGCAAACGTTTGCATAATGGGATGCGTGAACGTGAATATTTCGTTATATGATTTTACTTATTTTTGTTCTCCTAATGATTTATAAGTTGCTTGATTTTTTTAACAAAATGAATAATGTCCACCATAAAATCCAGACTACTTATTTTCGGTTTATTTGCGGGATATATGTACTTGTATCACCTTTTTATTTGCTGAATTAATGAGTTGCGAGGAGATGTGATCTTGACTTTTGATAAAGCTAAATATCAAGTTACCGGCGTAGTATAAATATTAGAAACGAGTTTTCTGCAGAGTCTAAGCTTTTGAGCAAGACGTTCAAATTAAACAACAGCAGTACTCTTTACTGTAACTCATGAGTAAAGAATGTGAACAAACCATTAAGTAAAAAGTAAGTTTTAGTATTGAGAATTGTATTTTTCTCATCGTAATTGTGTCGTATATATAAACGTAGCACTAACAGATACACGTGAAATAATGAAAACCGGTTCATTCACAGATAAAGAGTGCAAATTAGTTGTTAATTGATATCTATTAAATACATGATTGAAATGATACGATAACAACAAGCAACAAGTTTTTGTTTTCTTTCTTGACGATGTTAGGTATAGAAACTGACAGAAATATTGTGTACTTTCCAAATCTATTACAAAGAGATATTAAGCTACTTTTTATTATTTTCGACCGTATTTAACTATTGGACAAATTCGCATTATTTTTTTGTAATTTTTCATTTACACAGAATCGTTTCCTTACTATTTCCGAATTCGAAAAATTTCAGTAAGAGCCTTTGCGTATTTTAGTATTCCTGCGTTAATAGTAATAATAATTTTCCGCAAATCAATCAGGGCAATATTTAGCTGAATCTATGATTTAGTTGACATTACATACTTCGGCTGATATTTGAGATAGCATCCTGCAAGTGACAGTGTGCGCTCGCCAAGTACGTCTGAAGGTTAAATAAGAAACAACACATAATACATTTCTATTACAGAGCATTTCACACCAAAGCATGTTACACCGCATTTTAAACTAAATAAAAAAATGATTATTCCTACACTTTTTCATCTTCAATATAATTGACATCCTTGACCACATATGCTACATCATTTTCAGTTGTCCAACGTTTGTGCATATATTGGTCTTGTTCAATGGAGAACCTTGAATTTTTCCACTAACTCAAATCGCCGGTATCCTTGACTTTGTGCGAGAAGTCAATTGACGCCCATAAAAATTGCAATTTTCAGTGCTAACTTAAAAAATGGTCACTGATTCCTATAAAAAATGCCCTTAACATATGTTGCTGAAGGACCTAAAAATAACGTAAAAAAATACACATAAAAAATGTAATAAACAATACAAAAGTATTCGCCAACATGTGTTGGGCATTTTGTCGGTTGTGTGGAAAATAAACTCACCACCAATGTTGCTTTTGCAGCAATTAAAATGTCGAAATGCCAAAATGCCGCATCCAAGGATAAAACCATGTGAAACCATTAAATCCCACAGATTTTTTTTGCCTGAAGTGCGCGGCTTTCCCTGTGTCTAACGCTTCCTGTTCTGTTTGGCTTGCCGCGGACCAAAGCATACCTCACTTCTACTATCCCCTCCGTCGACACTTCACTAATCAGCAGTGGAGTAGTTGCAACAGTTGGCGCGTCGCTTTGCGCCATACACCCATCCACGTTTAGTAGCAGTTCGATAGCAGTTCATCGCTTGGTTCAGGTCACTTCTATTTGGTAGAGTTGATGGTGGCGATGGAGCAAGCAGCCGCGGCCTGTATGAATCCAGAGCTGAACTTGTACTTCGTGCTCGGCGGGAATTTACAACATTTTCCTGTTGAAACGAACACTGAACAACGAAATATCGTGCTGGCACATTCATATCTCATTCCGGCGGCGGCAGCAATAACAACAACAGCCACCAATAACAACGGGCTCAGCCAAAAAAATGTCGGCTATTACATTGGCAAAGCGGCAGCAGTGTTGCACGAAAAAATTGTCATGATTCGATCTTTTATTTATTTGCTCATTCCTGCACACGAAAAATAGCGAGGAAGAAAATAGAACACAATGCCAAGCCAACAAACAAGGAAGCAGCCAGCAGCTGCCAGCCGCCAGCGGCGATGCAACAGCACAATGAAGAGAAAGGAGGCAAACGGCGCTCATCGCGGCAGGTTCGCATGTTACTCTGATTTTTTTTTACCATTTTGTGTAAGGAAGTAACTGAATTTTTTGCCTCTTCGAAGGTCTTTGCTTCAATTTTTTAATTATCTTTACTTAGTTTCTCAGCTTTTTTATGTTAATATAATATATTAAAAATTATACTTTTTTCCCTATAGAATATTAAGACTGAATAAAAGAACATAATGAAATCTCTTAAAAAATGAAGTTTATTTTTTGCGAAAAAAATTAAAATCTTTAAAAAATAGGAAGGCGTTGAACTCGATTTACCAATATATAAATAGAAATTATATACAGTGTAACATTTTTATTGCAGATTTAAATACGACTTTCTATTAACTTTTATCATTTTAATTATATTCAATTTACTCGCCAAAAAAAAAAACTTGCGGTCAACTCAAAAATTATTATTTATGATAGAATATTGGGTATTTGAATAACGCTCTTTCAATATACACTTTTAATTAATTATCTTTAATGAATTTAAATAAAATGTTGTCTTATTTTATTATACAGCTTAAAATAAATTTTGAATTATATGTATCATTACAATGCTCATAACTCTAAATCCATTACCTTCTATGAGCCTTTTCTTCAACTATACCATACTGGCAGGAAGGTATTTAGATCTCATAAGTATTTATGTTTATTAAACAATGTCTAATACTATTTTTTCTTAAATAAAAGGTTCTTACTCAGCATCAAATTAGTTCTCATATATAAATCTCAAACTAAGTCTAACTTACTGTAAAAGACGAAAACCTGAAGGAAAAATAAAAGTATATATAGTTTTATAAGTAGAGAACAAACATTAATTAAAAAAGTTAAAACAATGCTTGGTAGATCAGATCGAGTGTAGTTTATGAAAATGGTCCCATTTTGCCTACAATGTCTTGTTTCACTATCATGCAGAATGGAAAAATAGGTTACAACACTGTGATGGGTAGAATAACATCACATGCACTAATTCTAATTCTAGTTATATATGTGCATATAAACTAAAGTTAAATTTTCTCGGCATATATTATGCAATATCCAATATCTTCAATATTCAAATACATACATAGTATTCTACGTGAAAAGAAAACAAATTTTTTTTAATTAGAATTTCACAAGAGGTATTCGCAATTTTTTTACATTAAACATTTATTTATTCAAATTTCTATAAATGAACGTCTATCATAAAAACACAAACAGGGGAAGACTATCGGTGTTCGCATGTGAAATGTTTTATTAGTATAATAATACATAAATAATAGCCGGGGCAAGAAACATCCAAAATTGTAGTAAAAGTTTTTTCTAAAAGCGGTCGCATTCGAAAGGCAAAGTAAAATATCTGAGTATTCCGTTCGGGCTCGGCGTAGAATTGTAGATCTCTCAATTTGTTTTATAACATCATGTCGCACAGCACAAATTGTAGAAGAAGTTCATTCAAACATCAATCCATATGATGTTAGCGCCAATTTATTATTACTATTACTATTATTAATATACATAAAAACTATATTTCTAAAAATATATTTTTATGTTTCTTTGGTAACCGATTAACGTATTTATTATAAATACCTCTCAACAAAAATATTTCTTTAATGGTCGTACTTAGTACGGCGCACTCTTAATTTGCTTAAATAATCAAATTCGAAGACATATACCGATATAGCTCTGTCTCTTCTTATTATAAAATATAGCCACTCTAACTTCACATTCCATTCGACCTCCCAGTTAATAAGCACATCGCCAACTTATTCGACATCATTAGGGACAAAGAAATGGAATTAAGTAAAAATAAATGGAATAAAAAAGAAGAAAAATATAAGCTACATAATAAGCTCATAAATCATGTTGGGGCAGAAGTAAATAAGCACATGCCCAATGAATACACGCACGCACGTACATATTCAAATAATGAAGCTAAATTAAAACATCGAAAAGCAACAACACAAGTCAGCATCATCACGAAATGAGCATCAGCAGTAACACAGAAGACAACATTACATTTCGATATATCGAAGCAACTTTTAAAGGGGAATGTGGTAGTAAAAATATAAAGAAAACATGCAAATATGTATAATTGTGCATAGATCTGTATATACATACATATGTATGTATTCAGGACCATAGGCAGGAGTTTTTTTATTTTAAATTTTGTTGTTAACATATTCCACCTTATAGTTATATAGTTATTATTCAAATAAATATTACTACGTACACACATTTATTTAATCCTAATCTAAAGCAAAATCCAGGCGTGTTGTTTTTTAGAATCAAAACATTACGTTTCACAAGGAGTAAAATTTAAAATCGGTTCCTTCAACAAATACCGATCTTCTATAGGATTTAATTTCACATTTCCCATAAGGAATAGGTCTTGTGATTCTACATCCGTGGGTTTAGCTCTTCTTCGATCTTCTTCATATAAAGAAAAAATAAGTATATCAAAATAAGATGTTTAAACATTGGATACAGTAACTTTCACACATAATCTGAGAAAACTGCAAGCGTAAAGAATATCGTACCTAAATATAAATAAAAAACTTTTGAAAGTAGCAATTAAAATACCATGCATATACATATCTGTACAACAGCATAATGGCACTAGGGTTTTGTGTTGAATATTGATTTTTTTTCAGATAACTGCGACCTTGTTTACTTTCATTACGTTATTATTGTTAATGCAACGATAGACTAAAAAAAAGTAATTTTTGGACCTCAGTATGTGTATTTAAAACCTACACTCAAAAAACATTCTTTTGCGATGTGAAAAAATAAAATTTCTAAGGAAAAGTTTCCTTGAAATGGCTCCAAATGCATGGTTGCCATAAAATGAGTGAAGGTTTGAAGAAAACACAATTCCTTAATATGCAGTACTTTTTTCTTTTGTTTAGGAAAAACTTACTCGTCAGCGGGATTTTTTATTAATGTTGACGAAATAGAATGTTTTGTTTTCTTTTTGCTTTGAGGAAATGAAAACTTGCTCAGTTGAAGAAATACTACAAAAAGGGAAGGAAACAATTGATTTATTATTTAGTTTATATTTTTGTCGATTTATATTTAATTTTTAGCGTTTGGTATGTAAGTATGTACATATGTATATAAGTTTAAAAAAAAAATGCAGTGGGTTAATTAAGATCATACTGCTTACAATGTGCGTATGAACAGGAAGATATCTTATATATGTATTTTATATTAAAAATCAATGGAAAACTTCAAAGTTATTTTAGGAAATATTATATTTTGGAGTATTAAGTAAATATTAAGTAAATTTATTTACTCAAATGACACTGAGGTAATTTTTCCTGCTATTAAGGAAAAAACACCAACTCTAAAATAAGGAAATTGATATCTTGTTTTAAAGAAATACTCTGAGTCTGCTAATCAGAAATGGGTTATCCGGTACAAATATTTTACAGAGAAATTGGTCGAGTATTCTGTAATCCGAGGAATCGATTTTTGAGATACGCTTTGTTAAATATCACCCAGATTGTGTGATATCCAATGTATGAAGGCTGAAGCAGCATTATTATCTGCGGCTGTTGCCTTTGAACGTAAAATAGTATATCGGGACATTAATAGCATTCATGAATAATTATTATTCTTTTGCAATGTGACCATCGCAAAGAAGAAGTTGAATTTAGGATTGTTTAGCTGTGAGTAATTATCTAGAACATTTCTCAGCATGTTAGCTTTATAATTTCATTTTCTAGAATTTTGTATACGAGTGATTGTGTTAATTAATTGTTAATTAAAAAAAATGGTTTCAATTATTTTCTCAAATTTCAAGCAAAGAAAGACCTTATTGACCTTACACGATTTTACACCGAGATAAAGGGATGACTACTAAAATGTGTAAATCTTTGATGCAAAATAAACTAATTCATACTTGCATTCGTATTTGCTCAAGTGATAGGTTGTTTCGATCGCAGAGAACCTCGTGACGGAGTCTAAGGAGTATCCGTGAAAATATGTTTTCTAGCCTGACGTCGAATAAATGAATCGAACATGTACATATGTATATAATTCAATAATTTACAACAAAACAATAGCCACATAATAAACTTAAGAAATGCAGTAGCAACAACAAAATGCGTAAACATAAAGTTAGCCATTGTGCGCGCCATCAGACATTCGACAATTCCACTTGTAAGCGAATATTGTGTGGCAACGATAAGCACTTCAGAGCGGCCATTAAAATCTCGCCAACGAAGTGTCTAAAATGAAAGAGCCCTAGGTTAAAGAAAACTGCGAAATTGGAGAGAAGAAACCGCTTTATACCACTACCACCATTTCAACATTGCTTTATACAATAATAGCAACAAAAACTCAACCGAAGCATTGCGAGTATTGTGTATGCGCTCTTCCTTTCAGTTTGCTAACAGCTGTTGTAACCACTACCAATACGCAGCCAAGGTTATCGGTGGGAGCGCAATGAACACATGCTTGCTGGAGAAGTTGAGTGTGAGAGCAACGGGCGGTCTACATGTGGCAGGCAGAGAGCAATGTAAATGAATAATGGCGCTTGATGGAAGACGGATAACCCAGCCTCTTTATTCATTTTTAGCGAGTAATGGCATGCCGGTTGCTGAATAATCGGCAACTATCTCGCTCTAACCCAAGTGAAAAAGCCATTAGCAGCGATATGAGTGATTTCTTGTAGCCGACAAATGAGACTCTTGAGGCGAGCAGGTTTCACTCTAACAAATGGTAAATAAATTTCAAATACTGGATTATGTTTAGACTCGTAACGTCGTTTTGAGTGAAATGGAGCACACACGCTTATAAAAAAATATACTAAAATCGAATTTGTCTGTATGTATGAACAGTCTATTTCAGTAGTTAATGCCAAGCCTTTGAATTTTCAACATTTTGTTTATTCAATCTGCATATCGGAATTTTTGTAACAAATGTTCCTCGCCTAAGCTAAAAATTCGATTTTGGTATATTTATGCATATGTATGTATGTACATATACATATATTAAATACACGTTTCTGTTTTGTACTGAAGCAAAGCTAAAAATCAATATACATTGTAGTCTAGCTGATGTGAAATTCCGATTGTTCGCACATCCCGATCGGCAAATATCAACCTTTTGACATTGAATACCCTTAGGATGGACATTCGCACGCACCTATATAGAGTGATCAATCTTTTTGACTTTGTTTTTTAAATAACTAATAAAATTACTGCAAGAACAAAACCAAGGAGTAAATACACACAAACTTAACGGTAACGGTACTGAGTTTTACACGTTTTTGCATTTTTTTTTATTACGTTGATGAAATGTGCTTCCCAAGACTATACAGGCACGTGCCCGTGAAATATATCTGTATACATTTACGTAAATTACAAATTTATTTCATAATCGTATCATTTTTGACTTGAAAACGGATTTAAAAAAAACGAAAGTATTTGCCCTCAAACGTAAAAAGTGATATAATTCGAAAACGCCTAAAAACTACTTTCAATGCAAAGTCTTCGCAATCAAGCCGTTCAACTGTCGATAACCAATGGTGAAAGCATACAACCGTTGAACAGTATTTGTATACTGAATTGATTTTTAAGCACGCATTTTCATTTTATTAGATTAGCAAGCTAACTATAAAAATCTGTGGCACCTATCGAGATCAAAATTTAAAATTAAGCACTAAGTCTTAATTATAATGGGGTTATACAACTTACAATATTAAAACAAATTTATGAAAAAAATATAGTACAGTTTTTGTATAGAGAGCACATACATATTTTAACAATGTGAAAAGTAAGTATTCTATCGTATCACTTCACTTAAAAGCATTTTTCCAACCTAGTTAATGTAAATTCTAAAAGTGAATTTTTAAATAATGTTTTAAAGTTTTTTGACCACCTAATAATTATTATTTTATTGTTCAAAAATAAGCTTGGATTTAACATGGACTACTTTACCGCGAAAATTTGGATTTTTGGGACTACTTGTATTTTTCATTTCAAATCGAGCTTGTGGCATAATATCTCCGACGTTCATACCTTAGCAAATTTTACGGGAGAACAATGTATACTAACTTTACGATTTACTGTAGTCTACTGATGCATGTAAGTTATAATTATTCAAAGTAATCTAGTGTGTAGCGGTGTGATTTAACCCCAGTGCAAGTATAGGCTCTCCGAAGACAATGCCAAACTGCTCAAAGCTTTATTCTCAATTATTCATTATTATTTCTCGAATAATTTGAAAAGTAATTTTTTTGCAGTAATTTTTAGGAAACTAAATGATAAACTCATATCCATTAATCGCGAGGTTTTTTTTTAATTATGTATGTACAATATTTAAATAACTCTTTGATAAGATTTACAGCTAATATCTGTAGTGTAGGCATGCCACTACGAGACACCTCAACATATCCACTTTCATTGCTTTGGAACAATATCGCAACATGTTGCGGCAACTATTCTAACTCATTTAGCACCAAGATGGCTCAAATACAAAAATGAGCCAAATACTCAGCTCCTGCTAGTTCACTCACTTCTGTGAATGAGTGAGTTACTCTAAAACACACATAAGCACAAACTCTCCCTGAGCCAGCAATGAACTCGCAATGAAGATGAATTACCTACCGTTTCTTGGTGAGTTTATGAACGTTTCTATTCAGATATGTGAATGTGTATGAGCACTACGGCGAATTTATTTACGACGCCATATTTGTTGTCAACGCGCTCACACACGCAATGACATACAACTCAACTGACGGCCATACTCAGATAATATTCGCCGCATTCATCATTTCTTATGAGCAAACGTCTGCCATGTGCCTGGCTGTGTAAAGACTGAGTGGCGAATTAGCTCGCGTTAGCAATAATTCACTTTGCTTGTCCACTCGCAACTGTGATAGCAGCGGCGGCGGCAAACTTGAAGTATTTCATTCAATCGAATTATAATGTAAGATTTTTAAGTAAATACTTATAATTAAATGTTAAAAACATTCATATACATATGTAAATACATACATGCGAATAAGGCAATATGCAGTGATACAGTGTTGTGAAAACTTTTCGAGTGTACGCCTGCAGATGCTTCGTATTTTAATAAGGAAGAATTTACCGTCGCCAAGTTTTCATTTATAGCTTATATTGAAATTTTCAAGAAAGCCTGTGTGTTTCTTAATACTTAAATTGTTGACAATCAAACTGTGAAATGGAATCTATTAGTGAATATTTTTTAGATTTAACTTTCCAGTATTTAGATATATCACAAACTGATTAATGCAAAATAGAGTTGCGCCCATTGGGCAAATAGACACATTAATTGTTATCTTGTCGCTTATTGCCTTAGAGTTTCACGTTTTTACTTTTTACGAAAAATGTCTAACGATTTGCGCATGTTCCACTTAATTCCCTTTTGAATTTCCGCAGCCGGGATACCCTGGAGTAATGTTCTCAATTGCCAAAACCCATTCTAGCTTTGTACTACAGAGTTGCCATATTCAAGGATAAATTAATATACTCGAAATATTACACTTAGAAACAAAAATATCAAAGAAAATTATTTTATATCATTATTTTTATAATTAGAAAAAAGTGCATGCGTTAGTAAAAGCTTAACTTTCCAGATGTCTTGCTGTTATATACACATCGATAAGATACACTTTATGCAAATATTTCCATGTTGTATTTTTTTTACAATTACATGTTATTTAAGTCTTTATATTTTGCTTACGGTCATCATAGTATGCCGCATTTTCTTTAGCTTAAGATAAGGAAAACTATATTTGATATTTTTGAACATGATGAGTAACATGACGACAAACGATTTACTGCAGTAGAGGTCTAGTAGGATTTGTCGAAAATTTCAGCACATATTGCGTGCGTTCGAATTGTCATAGGTGTTTGTCTTGATGTTTCTATACAGGGTGTTTCGTTGATAGAAATCGACCCAAAATGCTGTAAACGTATTTTTTTTAAATTGTCTCGTTTTGGTTAATAAACAGACGCAACACTTTGTTTTTAATGTAAAATAGCAACGTTAGAATAACAAGATACAAAACCCGGAAAATACCACAATGAGTGTTCCACCAAAAATGTTATGCGTATTCAATCTCCGTCTCTTGTTCAAAGTAGTTTGGCAACCTCGCCAGCCATAGTCGCGAATCGAATGCTTTATTGCCACAGGACATAGAAATTTATAGCGTTCGCCTCTCAGTGAAACGAAGCAAAAACCTTGTTCGCCGCTCACTTTCTTATTAAGGACAATAAATTCAATCGGAAAATATACTAGCTACCCGAGCAGAGCATGAGTGAAAAAAGTGTAAACGTCCAAACTTTTCGCTGCCGCTGTTCAAATAAGAATCACAAAGCCAAATAAAGTTAATACATACCTTCATATAAATATACATGCATGCAAGAAAATAAATTGCCACTCAGTGAAGTGAAATATAACTATTTATTAGTGCATACATACTAATTGTGAAACGAAATTATTTTAAATGCAAATCAATAGATATGTACATTTTTGTGAGAAATGTAATTTCATTCAAAATATTGATATGCTTATAAGTATACGATTGTGCTATATGTATATACATTCAATCATGAGCCTGATATATCCTTATGGCACTGCCTGTGAGTTGATATTTTGTGATTTGAGATTGTCTTTGCTGAGCAAGTGGAATTTGTGAGCGAGCACATTTGCCGGAAAGCTAAATGCTTTCCGCTGATTTGTGCTCAGCTTTGCTCAGTTCAGCCTACTGCGAATTGCCACCCGCTACCATAAAGCGAACAGAAATGAAAAGCTGAATATATATTGTATGTATATTTTCTTCAGACTGTACATTTATTATGGTTCTTACTTTGGTGTATGTAGGTCATTCCACTGGGAATACAAAAGCGAATGCCAAGACAGAAGGAACAATAGAGGCATTCATGCTTTATGACCTCAAAAATCTGCAGAGAATTCCCTCACTGCCTCTAACCACTGCATCCGGTCGTACATATGTACATATTGGAAGCTCTCGGCGTCTGCCACTATTTTTGACTTTTGATTTGCTTTTCTTTATCATAGTGCGAATGTCACCCAAAGTAACTCCTTCCTGTCTCAGTTTCCTACCTCTTGTAAAAAATTGTATATGCAAAAAAGTTACATAACCTTTTTTTTTGGAGTACGTTCATTTGTAGAATATGTTTAACGGGAAGGTAAGCGGCGCGCTGATATGATTATACTGGCCAAGCGTTTATTCAGTACTTTTGGTGAAGCTATTGGAGTTGCGTGTAAACACGAAATAAACTATTGTCTTGAATTTGAATTGAGTTAAAAATTACGTAATCACAATGTAGTGCGATGTGCTGCATACAAACCAAAAAAAAAAAAAATTAAAGCAAAAGTTGTACACAACCAAACCAACCGCTCAAAACGAAAGCTATAAATTTAGTCTTAATGCCAACCCCATTGAATATACATACATACATAAGTAGTTATGTGTTATTAAAAATTTTGACAAAGCATTTAGCACTTAATAAAAACAATTTAGGGGGACATTTTAACTTGACTTGGTACACCTCCAAAACATTAACCAATAAATGGTTATTAAATTAGTGTTTTTGAAAAGAAGTTTTAAAATTCATTTCCACGAATAAGTTCTTAACTGCTTTGTTCTTCTTTTGGTATTATTATAAAATGCTGCCAACACCTCATAAAGCCCTAAGCGATGAGTTTGTTCGACGATACAAAAACACGAACGGAATTTCAATTATTTTGTTAGTTCCTTAATTTTCATTTTAAGCCGAAGATACACACCTACGATGTCGAAGAGTTATTTTAATATAACTTTAACCCATCACCAGTGTCAGAGGAAGTCGAATCTTGATGAAATATCGAACAGCACAGTAACTGCATCACTGCAAGATTGGCTTTCGCTGACTCGAGTAATGCAATCAATTTAATTATAGTAAATTGTCTTCTTCCGTGAGTCCTATGTTCCCATTGTGTACTTAAACTATTCGCATGCCATGTTCTTATTTCTACATCCCTCGTAGTTCACGGGTTAAATTGTTACTTAGTGAACGAAAAAAAGCTACCATATCATCGCACATTCATACAATTTCAATGTCAATTTTCGTTTTCTGTGACAGCTTGTTCAGCTGTTGCTTCGGCTGACATTGACACTGTACGCCACGTATGTCCAAGTGTATGGCAACGCGAGCAAGATAATCGTCCCACCACTGGATATGACTAACGCGTCACTACTGCACCTAATAATCTGCTTCCTTGGTGACGACACAAACACGTACGCATTTGTGCACACATTTAAACATATTCGAATCGATTGTGCTTGGCATTGCAACATTGTGAGCAAAATAAGCAATACCTATTACGGCTCTTGCTTTATTTCACAAAGGAGACTCATCTACACTTCAGATACTCACTTTACTCTTTTAAGTTAAAAAAATATTTTATTATTGTATTGGAACTCACTATGGATACCATAGCAGAGACTTGCGGCTGCCGGTTTCAACGGGGAACCTTTTAAATTGCTCGAAAATAATAATGAAGTCATCGAATCGACGATGGCACATGTGTGATTTGCATAAATAAAATTCAACATCTAACAAGGGAAACAGTAACGAAAAGAAGAAGAGTCTATGGATATCAGTAGGTGTGTTCAAGCATAAAATGGTAGTGGGGAAAGTGGTTCAATTTAAAAACACCGCCAATACTTAAAACTTAAACAAAAATTACGCACTGGTTCAGGGTACTGTTTAGCAATAAAAACCTAAGTTTTTTTTTAAATCAAAGCAGAATAAGTAAAGAAATTCAGCAATTCACAGACAATAACGTAAAAATATGACAAATGCTCAATTTTATTAATGCTGATCAAACTAGGATAGCCAATGCCTATTGGACTCAGTCCAATATTTAATTGAATAAAGTTCTTGATCAATTTTTACTTTAATAATATTTATGCATCGGTGGAAGCTAGTGATTTGCAGTCTCCCTATTTATGTGGCAGAATCTTCAGTATTTATTCTAGTAGATTTTCAGTTTGGTCAGGTGATAATTCAATCTGCAAGATACATTTAATACCTTTTAGAACATAATGCTTAATTAAAAAATAAGTACTTTTATATATTCTTTGCAATTGATACTTCGGCGGTTAGAAAGTTTAGATTCGCCTAAGCCATGAATACAAGAATCTCCCTAATATGGTTATAAATTTTAATTTGAAATTAAATTTCTGAGATTCTGAACCACCTTAGGTTTGTTTAAACAGGATTTCACTATCAGCCAGCAGATGGCGTTTTTTATCCAACAAACCTCAGATCTAATTATAACCTCCACTATAATAATCCTAAAGTAATCTTACCTGGATGTCAAAGAGAAGCAGAAGAAAGGCAAAACACATACATAAGTTATCTTACTATTCACAAAATCGCACTCCAATCGGCACTTACTTGAATGCATGTGGATCTTGTTTTTTTCAATACGTATACATTAGTATGCTTGTGTGTGGGTTTATAGAATATCTCTGATGAAACTGTGCCCTCGCAGTGTTATATGTATTAATTAATTTAACGGTGTGCTGGCTATAAACGAATTTGTCTTACTTACATATACATACATATAACGTACATTTATATCCACTTACGTAACCAGTAATTATTCGAGCCCTAAGAAAAACCACACACTCAGCTACTACTTCAATCCTTAATGCAATCAAAAGGCTTTTCGAGGGTGTAAAGAAATCGGCATACCTATGCTAATGCTACTATTGCCGCGTGTCTTTAGAATTGACATACATAATTTCTCTAGTATGTATGTACGCAAGAGCGAAGAAGCAATTTTTTCCAAAGAGTGAAGGGAAACAGTTCGTTGACTTTGCGGGAATAGAGAAAAGACAAGCAAGTGCCATTATGTAATTGCCATAAAAACGAAAATAAAAACGTACCTTAACAAAATCGGAAATAATTTTTCTCAGGGAACATTTTTCATATTTTTTTTTGCATATTTACGTCAAAGATACATATATTTACAAATAATATAGGTGAATGTATATTATTTCAGTTAAAGCATGAACAATAACGCAACAAAAAAGAAGCAAAGTAATAACGACTGCAAACATTTACATTAATGCAACAAAGAAGTTAAAAGTTCAGGAAGCCGCGAGTTCCAAATGTTATGCGAAATGGGTTTTATAAAGCATCTAATTGCCAAAACTTTCATCTTTTTCCACTATAGAGAAATTCGGGAACAAACTTTTTCGTCCTGTGTATATTTACTGTGTCGACAGTGGCAAATGTGGGTGTGTTTCGATAGCACACATTCATACACAAATACATGCATACATATATTTTTTCGCAAAGGTCTATTCTCGTATTATGAATGTATACACGAATATCATTTAGCCCATCATATACTTATAAACAAACTGTGCAAATGTGTCGGTGAAGCTCGATGATAAATGGCAACAAATTTGGGTGAATAAATACCCCAGATTTTGTTACGAACAAAGCTGATATAGGAAACGGAATAAAAAAACGGGGAGATGTACAGAGAAAAAGCAAATCAAGAAGACAAAAATAAAGCTTTCCACACTTTATGGGCTTTGGTAATACCCAGTAAGCGAAAAATTAATAACTTTAAAAATAGTTAGTTCACGCATTTATACATAAACGTTGGTGATTAAATTATAGACATGACAAAAACTACTAAAATTTGAATTTGCACTAGAACTGACATATTATCCAATAATAATATATACATAAGTATATCCATTCTTTAGTCCAAAGCATTTTTTTCGCAATATAATTAATTATAAAAATAAAGTAATAATGATGGTTGGTCTTTTTTAGGGGATTGGCCGGTGTTCTTCAGCTTTGATTTTGTACAGCAAATTGAGAGGCTCTATTAGAAAAACCTCCGGATATGGGAATGTGAACCGGCGCACTTCGAATGGCTACACGCACCTCGATTATATTCGACTGTTATGACCAAAGAAAATGTGCTTTTACAAATATGCGACCCGTGTCATTAATATAAACATACATATAAGGCAATAGATTAATTATATAAGAAAGTTACTTTCTTTTACCGAAAAACTACTGAAACTCTTATTTATTCAACGCACTGTGTATTAATATTTTTGATACTACATATTTACATAGATTTGAACTTTGTTATGCAAAATCTTCAAACCCTGCTAATGCCACTTCCTTGCTGCCACTTTCTCCTCATACTTGCAGAAAAACCAAAAAAACAGGTCGAATGGACTTATCGCAAAGCCATCCGCATAAATTTTCTGTGAAAAATCACCACACATACATATATTGAGAGTCATACACCAACGCAACGCTGCATAGATGCTTCAACATCCGTGCGCCAACAGTTAAACACAAATATCCTTTAATACGAATGAGGATGTTATACTATGTGCGAAAAAGGGATAACATGAATTACTATATGACCCAGTAAGGAAAGCACCGATATACACATACACATACACATTCCGACGATGAAGCAAAACAAACGAAAATGACATACATATGTACATACATTGTTCTTTCGGCATAATGAAAACAACTCACATCATAAAAGGTGCGGAAACGCACAATGGAAGCGCAAAAGAATAAAAACAGAAATTCAACCGCCACAGCAGGTTGATTTTTACACCAATTCTTGCCATTTTTGATAGCGTTGTAGCTTTCAAGTGTGGGTGCGTTAATGTCCGCAGGACGACGAATTTCCACCAAATGTTTGTGAGTTTGTTGGTTTGAAAGAACGTAGGTGTGTATGTAGCACACTTTTTCTCGTTTCAAATATTCCAGAGCAACAGTAAATGCTATTCTACTAAATGGATTGCCTCTGCTGGCATTCAACGAGGGTGGGATTGACTGAAAATAGGGCAAATAATGGCGGAGCAACGAAAGTGGAAAGAAAAACAGTTGGCAAGTTTATATATGCGTATGTATGTGTAGAGCCGCAAGAAGGAGCAAAAATAAATAAATCAAATAAAATTATACGCATTCATATGCTGAATTTGCGACCATTTATGTAAATCTTTCTGTTAAAGCAGACCGAAATGGTAGGTAGTGAAATGATGCTGCTTTCGAGGATCTACGATGTAGGCCAATGGGTACTTGGTATGTGGCTGTGGAAAAAATCAATAAATGCGGCTCAGAAAAAGTTAACTGAAATTCTGCATTGTTATTGTCATTACATTAATGGGTGCTTTGAGTAACGGAATGAAGAGAAATTGGATGTCACATTGCCAGGTGCAAAAAATGTCGTAGATAAACTGGTTCCGCTATAGTAAATTTAAAACCATGACTAGTTGCAAAATGCAAACCTACGTGTATGGTAAACCAAACAATAATTTTCTCGCCCTGCATATCGTACACTGGAACACGAAAAAGAGAGGGGGAATGCTTTAGTAAGCATTTAATTTTTATTGTCAATTATTTTAAAGGTGTTCCTTTTTTTAGTTTTGTTTTAAAGTTAATATTTCTGCATTTCCAGACAATTTTGCAATAAAGGTTTTACGCAAAAAAGATTAAATTGATTAGGAACACTTAAGGCTTTTGTTGTTTTTATATGTATCAAAAATAGTTTAAGTTGTCCTTAGAAGTCAATTTGATGGGGATTAGAGAATGTCAAACATGTAAAGTCTTTCGACTTAGATATCGTTTCACACCCAGTTCAACTAACTAAAATCTTAATACTCATTGCCAATAAAGAGTGAACAATTTAAAGTTTTCTTCTTTGAATTTGTTTCCCCCTTAATCTACTTTAGTTGTTATCCTTAATTCTAAATTTTATAACTTAGCGTATTCGCGGTTCTTTATGCAAGTTGTTATGATAATATTTACCGTGAAGCGCTAGTGACAAAACTTTGCAACCAAAATGTCTATATCAGTGTAGTTATACATTTATATGTGCATACAGGTCAAAAGTTAATTAAACGTATTAGTGCTCGTTATCCCTTAAATTTATCTTGAGATTTTAGAAGGCTAATGTGCTCCATTTCCCTATTGCGACGGTCATACATACCCTGTCGCAGACAGTCTAAGAGATTTACGAATATAAGAAGTAGTTGGAAGTCAAATGTTTTAATTTGCACCAAGTATATATGTTTATAATTTTGGTGAAATATATTTTCAATACATTGTATGTAAATATTTTTAAAAAATGTAACTAGTTATTAATTATTATTCCGTTGGTAAATAGTAACTATATATATTTTGTCTTAAACAAGCAGAGTTATAGCTGGTTGAAATGAAACTGCTTTCTGAATTTCGATTTCAAAAGCAAATTTTTTTTAGAATGTTTGCGAATTTTTTTATTCAATATCATCAATGCTTTTAATCGATCCGTACAAGTTTTATGCCTCTAAAAGTGTATTTCGATTGTATTTCAAATAAGAAATCTTCCCTTATACCTTAATTTTTTTAAGCCGATCACTGAAGTGTTATAATGCCATCTTAGCTAGTGATTGCATGAAGGTAGGGGATAGTGGTAGATTACACTGCATAACAAAAATTAAAAAAAAAACCTGCGCTCATGATTTTGTTAATAGTTTTTATTAACATTAGTAGCAGGCTAACGAACCGTGTTTTTACTTTTTTTGGATTGGCTCTAGTTCTTGAGATAAACGAAACTTAAGAAATTAATGAATAAAAATTATATGACCCAGTTCCAGTTGTATTCATTTAATTATTCCTCAATAAGTTTTGTTATATAAATCATTAAAACAAGTGAGTATACTAAATACACCTGTTTTATATGTTTATGGGATAGTCGTGCAAGAAATAAACATTGGATTAGAAAGGACTGGCCGGTGAGAGAAAATATGGAGGTAGGAACAGCAAATGTCGTTCATGCCCAACTGATAAGCCGAGAAAAAATCATTCTTCCACCACTTCACATCAAGCTTGGGCTAATGAAACAGTTCATCAAAGCCCTTGATAAGACAGGTGACTGTTTAGAATATGTGTGCAAAAAATTTCCAGTCCTTAGTATGGAAAAATTAAAAGCAGGAGCCTTCGATGGTCCTCAAATTCGTACGCTTCTAAAAGACACTAAATTCTTAAACCATATGTCACAAATTGAATCTGAAGCCTGGCTAAGCTTTGTTAATGTAGTCAAAAATTTTTTGGGAAATCATAAATCACCAGTCTATACAAAACTAGTTGCTGATATGCTTCTCAATTTTCGCAAACTAGGAGCTAAAATGAGCATTAAATTACAAGGTGAACGCTTCCACCAGGACATAAAAATAATGGAAGAAAGATACCAAGGTCGATGGGACGACCACATGATGGCAGACTACTGCTGGAATTTAATACGGGATTGTCCTGAGCAACGACATCATTGGAGGTCCTACAGAAAGAGTTTTTTGTAATTTTTTTAAAACTAATTAATGAAAATAGTATATTTTTTTATTTTTGTATTATTTTTATACAGGCGCGCAATATATATAATTTAAATCCATATTGGTATTTTTAATTAGGTTTTTTCGTGAAATATTTAAAAGTCTTTATCTGAAAAACTATAGCCAATTCGACAAAACTGATATTATTTTCGTAATCAGCGCCCCCAAATTACCCTAAATCGACTTAAAAATCTCCGATCGAAAAATTTTGTTCCGCAGTGTTATCTACATATGTCGCAGATTTAGGGGATGCCCCTGTAAGCCTATGGATAGAGACCTGGACTGAGAACGTGTTACATATCTGATCCAGCTCTTTAGGGCTCACTGCAATGAATGGCTACCTGGGAAAAGGCACTTAAGGCAAAGTGGAGTTCTTAAGGCAAAAAGCGGCTTCAGCTTTTGCTGTCAATTCAGACTAATTTCTTATATTTCGTTATCTGCTATATATATTATATCAAATTATATTTCGGGATGATATACAGCCAACGACATCCCTACATATTACAAATTAAGATCTTTCCCCTTGTACTTCCTACTTGAATTTTATGTTATTATTTTATGGTGCTCTTCCAGCAAATGCTCTATATATAAATATACATAATGTTTCATAAGTAATATTCTTGCAACTGCATAGTAGTAGATGCTTGAAATATACACGATCATAAAGTAACCTCGAATACTTTTTATTATAAAACTGAAACGGCTATAGTTTTGGTGTAGTGGTTCAGGCAATGTCACACAATTTACATACCTACATACATAAATATATTTGAATTAGAGGCGCAGTTGAGAAAGTCCATTAACAATATGATAACCGGTATGTAACTGTCACCCACATGCAAACAAAAATACTGTACATATGTTCAAAGAAAACAATATTAATAAAATCTTATTACCAATTCAGTCTTAGGCATCATAAATCAATAAGTCGATTTGTTGCGAATTCAAACATGTGTACATGTGCGTACCTAAATATATAATATATAAATATATGTATGCTGATGAAACCGGAAAGTTCTTAGAAATTGAACAAAACCTAAATAACACTGATTGTAAACTTACATATATTTTCCATAGTCAAATAACACCAAATATCTAAATTATTATACCAAAGTTTGAAACGAAGTAAATTTCAATAATATGCACGTAGGCATGCACATACATATATATCCTTTTAATTCACAGCATAAAAACAATTAGGGATAAAAACTATTATAAATATTCATACAAGCACATTCCTAACATATATGTCAGGTGGCTTAAACTGGTTTCCAAAAGTGCCGATTTTTGAATAAGAAAATCATCAAAAAGAACATTTACAACTTCTTCAGTAAGTTCAAAAATTTAAAGCCCATTGTCGATGAATTTGCTGAGTTGCTTACAAAAAGTACAACGTTCTCAAAAAAAAAAATGATGTGTATACTGGTAGAACTGACATATACAATATATGTACATAATATATTTATTAAAATAAAATATTTAGCTTTCAATCAAGAAATTAAGTATTTTAGAAGGGTTATAGATTAAGTATTATAGAAGGTTAATCCTAAATTCAACTCAAGTCCTATTTTAGTCGCAAATATGGGATTATTAAAAAAGCTATTTCCATTGCGAACAAAAAATGAATATAACTTGGAGATGAAAGTGCGTACATATTTAGAATATTTTAAGTGAATTTAATAATGTGTAAAACATATCTCACTTAAATTTTCTTGGTGAACCCGATTCTCGAAAGTCTCGAAATTTTTTCTTGTTCTACCTCAAGTAACATAACATAGGGTAAGTTACTACATACATACATTTGTAACCTATGTATGAGTGAGAAAACGCAAGATGCCAAGAGCGGTGCAAATGCTATTCGGCAACGCGAAACGAATAAATTAAAATTATGTAAATACTAGATGACAAATAAAATGGCCAATAATTCATAACCTTGTAACCAACCGCAGCTAAAAAGTGAAAACAACGATGGAAGTAATCCCAGATAAGCAAAATTATTAGCAAATATAACGGGAATGTTTGGCAGGCGTGACATTTTTTGTACATACATACATACATATGTATATACATACATATATTAACATGTAGGTACTTTGTTATAATTCTTCAATATATCAATAAAATTTGTTTTTAAAAATTGTATGCTACCAGCGGAAAATATGACCCTTTTCGTTTTCATAAACATTGCATTTTGCTGTGCTACCGTCTTCAATTAATAAAATCTGCTTGCGCATACCTATTTGTATATTTAATGAAACCAAAAAAAAAAAAAAAATTAAAAATTAATTTAAAACGTGCATAAATACCTTTTAAAATTAAACAATAATATTTATCCTCTGTGTTATTTTCTAAGAAATATATGTACATATATGTATTTACTTGACAGAATTTCACACATCTTACCAGAACAATTTTATTAATTTATTATAAAACAAAGGGAAGTGATTATCGCGAGATGAATAAACTACAAATTTGTTGATAAAAAATTTCGTAGAATACATATGCATTGGAATGTTTTAACATGTTTTTTTAATAAGAGAACTAAAGTAACATAAACTTTATTTTATAAGTGTATATTTAACTCGTAGGTTCCTTTGTGTTTATAGGCCTGTTGTACGTACATATATTTTGTGCACGCTTGTGTTAATATATAATAGCTACTTGATGACAATTAACTAATTTGCAGTATCTCAATAGACCAATTAAATGCCGTATGACTATAGTGGCCAACGATGATTACCGTAATACCACCTAAATTCCTCGCCTACCGTGGCAATATTTATGTCTGTATATGATGTTGTGACGCCACGCTTCATAAGCCATAGTTGTCTGTCCTAAAACACAGGCAAACAAACAACAAAAGTTACGTAGCAAATGCTTCCCTGCTCTGAGATAATGCTTTGTGCCACTGACGTCCAACTGCTTATATGATAGTAGGATATTTCGGAAGTTGTGAGCGAGAGTATACTCGTATACCATAGGCTCCCCTCTGGAACCAACCTATCCCATTCAAGTTATGCTACACAATTTTTACAATCATTCCTTCAACATGTACTAGTATGGCATAGCAAATTTGGAGCCGAGTGGGTGAAAGTAGTGTTTACGAAAGGATATATGTGTGAATGTATGTATGTATGTGGGAAGGAAACGGGATTTCCGTCCGTTACACGGCAATGAGTGTGCGAGCTGTTTGTTTGTCCACTGTTGGTGCCAGCCTAAACTAGACTAATTTGATAATTGCTGTGGCAGAGTGTGGCACCTTCAGCAATAATTGTATGCGTTTACATGTAAAAGTTTGCCCGTACACGTTAAAGGACAAATGGGAGAGAGGTACATACATACATATGTATTTCATGAACAAGTATTTAAACAAAAAATTGTGGTACTATCAAACTTTGAATCAAATTAAGCATTCGCTAATTAGGTTCTAAAGTTAAAATGGGATAATAACTTGCGCTTTAAAACACGCACGCGCTTTGTTTCTAGGATATTTAAATTTTGATCCTCATAGATATACATATATCAATATATTGGTCAGTGATAAGATAATATTCGTTCAATTGGATATACATACATATATGAATCCCCTCAATTGCCATAGACCAGTTAACGTACGCATGGCTTTTTATCGGTTGCTGAACGACGGCAATTGGTGCCAAAGTTTATCAACAAGGAAACCAATTTGATTACTTTATCGATCATTATTAGAATGTTGGTGTGGATGCGCTCGCTTCTAATTTGACGTTGCATGGCGACACAGCTTAGGGTACCCTGCCCGGCCACTCTTTGGATTGCATCAGTGAGACTAACAAATGTGAGTACTGACGGAAGTGATATGAAATGAGACAAAATATAGAAAACGATTTCGCCAGTGGTGAGCATCAAATGGGTAAATTGGGAGTAACAACAGCAAACACGAAGTAAAATGATCCCCTTCCAATCGAAACAACAAAGTATCTTTTCGCCTTGATTACGGGTTTGCAAATTGCACGTATCCTACTAGTGAAATAATTTCGGCATTATTTCTTTATTTTTCCTAAAATATCGTTTCTCTCCTTTTAGATTTTCGATATATGTACAAAATATAGTAGTTAACGTACGCTACATGAAGGAAAAAATCAAAGGCAGAAAATCAAATACATATGTATGTACATTCCATAATAAAACCACACATACACACACACAGCAATCAAATTATGTCCGCTTGTAGTTTCACATGCAGACATTATATTTCTAAAAATAATAAAATCGCCCTACTTTTAATGTCGCTATGTATTATTTCAAATAAATTGAAATCTGTTTACTTAGTCAAAACCAAGTGTTATAAAAAAGCAACAGTGGGATTTTTAAAATTCCTAAACGACATATAAATTTAGGAGTTTTTAGAAAGAAAAAACATAAATATAGTTACAGATACCATTGCTTAGTAAAAAAGTTTTTTTTTGAATTTAATACACCAAAAGTAAAATGCCATTATTCTAGTTATTTAACAATATTTATGTACTTATTATTCGAATATTGAAAAAATGTGTTTTTAAGATGTCCAATTTAACAACACTTGGCTTTTGCCAATTAAAATTATAAAGCTAAATTATAAAACTTCCTCTAAAACCAATAGGTTGGTTTATATAATAGGCCTTAACTTCATATGCATCTGTAGCCAAAATAAAGTGCGAAATTTTGATAAATTTTGACTATTCTTCTGTTGTTTGTTAGCAGTTATAACATAGGAGTGTAATATAAAACTAGAAAATTGTATTAGTGGAGTTTAATGTTGAATCCAACAGAACCATTTTTTTGTACGGTTCGGTTTTGGCTCTCCGAATGGAAATTATAAAAATTGTGAAACTAATGTCATTAAATAATTTTTTTTCAATTAATGGATCTTCAGAGATAAGAATATTGTTAGTAACTATGTGATTAATCAAATTACGATGACGAAAGTGAAAGTAAAGGTGAGGTGGAGGATGTTTCGATGCAGAAGAGGAACATATCGAACTAAACAGGAGGGTGATTTCAAATGATTTTGATCAGGTTCGTACTTATATATCGGCGAAGATAAATATTTCGAACATGCAGTTATGGTATACTCTAATAGCCACAGAAGTAACCCTAATGATTATTAATTATTAATAATTTGTATTTTTTTATAATTAATTAATGAAAAAGTGTAATTTGGTTTTTAAAGTTATATTACCAAAAAATATGCTAGAATTCCGTAACCCACTCCGAATTATTATCTTTGAAAATTTATAAGTTTCTACATTGAGCAAAGTTTTGCTACAGTCATCCTGGACGTAAGAGAGCGAAGAAGTGTCTCGTTAACGAGTATTCGCATTCGTCTCTGTTTATGTTATTTTTCTATTTTCACACTAACTAAATATAAGGTAATGAAAAATCGATCCCTTGTTTCAGTTTTGTACACCACGTTTTATTTAAATTAATAATTGATTTTCTTTTATTAGTTCATTAATTGTCAATCGTCACATATTCACACTTATTGTAGTATTCTAATTAATATGTTTCAAAGCCATACCCTATAAAGGGTAGCTATTTTTATAATTCATTCTTTGCATGCGTAATACGCATGCTTAAGAGAAATGCGAAACCACGAAGTAGAACCCCGGGAATGAGCGAGTGGATATTTAATAATATATAGATGAAATACATATCTAATAATAATAATAATAACAACAATAATAATAATAATAATAATAATAATAATAATAATAATAATAACAATAATAATAATATTAAATTTAATAATTATTCTTGGCGCATACACCATAGCTACAATTTATGGTTTGCGTCTTGATGTTCTAGCACAAATTGAGTGGCTTACAGTTTTAGGCTGATGATTTTTGTGAGAAATTTTTTCATCACAGAAATACACTCGATTATTTGTCATTGCCAGAGGAGGGACGACAGCTAGTAGGAAAAAAAATTTCCTATAGGTTTTTATGTTACTTGCCGTGGCCAGGATTTGAACCCGGCAACCACCAAATGAAGCCCGCCCACGCTACACACTCGCTTACGGCGGCCGTCTAGTGTACATAAAATACTAAAAAGTAAAAGCTACATGAATAAAGTATATATATTTCGAATCACTTCTCTTTGTAAATGCTTTATAATTACGCCCAAGCGATTTAGCGTTGTGTATTTCACATTTCACATTACATTTTCATTATGATTTTAACTTTTCCGTATATTTCATCTCAGATACAAAAATTAAATGCTCAATTCGGTAACCCTCGGAATCATCAGAGAGCTATCTAAAGAAATTTTTGTATTTCTATGCCCAATGTCAAATTTTGTCGTGAAACCAGTACTAAAATTTTAAAACTGTAGTGCTATCTCCAAATAATTTAATACTGTTAAAAATCACATTATCCAAAATGTTTTTCATTGCGCGCCACTGCATATACATATGTACATATAAGTATATTATTTTGCCGCTTACAGTAACAAAAAGTTATTCACAAAACATTCCCCTCTTTTCTCTCCCAATTATGTATTTTATGTGCACGGCATGTTATTGTTGAATGAATGCTCCTGTTGTATGAACATTTACCGCATAAATAAATAAATTGATCTCGATGAATTACGAAGTATCAACTAAATATCTATATGTGCGGCTATTGGTGTACTTTCTGAAAACCGCATTTATTTTCCTGATTAATTTTCTAATGGATTTTACCTTTCTCGTTTTCTGCCTCGTCGGAGTTACTTTTTCATCCCATCTTAGATGTTCGCTTGTCAATACAACGGGCGACATAGAATGTGTATGTATGTGTGTGCAGTTTTGCAATAACCACCAGCTTTTTACATTATAAGGAGTGAAATAGTACATATATTGATTGTACTGTTTCGGCTTTTGTGATAAACCAGCTTATTTAGTAAAACATAGACAAACAGCCCTCAGAATTGCCTTGCAGAAATATGGGCTCTCACAAGTCGTAACAGACATATTATAAATATAATGCCTCCTACATACACACATATTCATGTGTTATTTTCATTCATATAAATGGTAGTTGAGGGAAACGTACGCCATCGCATTTAAAAAAGTTACTTCCTTGGAGCTATAAAACATAGTAAATTTTGTAGATAATGGTACTCGTATTTGAGTGTATTTTGAAGCCATAATGGAAAATCACAAACAAAATGATAAATGTCAGTTTTTCTATTAGAAAACGGAATGATAATAAGAATTAATATTAATTTCTGGGACTCAGCTTAATTGGATTGGTTTTTTCGACGGCCACTTACTTTTGTTGATCAAAATGAAACACTATATTATTGACATCAATAAATATTCTTCAAATATTATATTATACAATAATAATAGTTTAAGGCCGACTCCGAAAGGCGAATGAATTTTGTAAGAAGTTGTTCATGGCAGAAATGGACCCAGAGATTTACCATTGTCTGCAGAGGAGCAGCCGACATTAAAAAAAGCCGTTTCTATAATATTTGATTTTAATAGCTCCGAATAGGATTCGACCCGGAAGACTCCGAATGAAGCGCACACACGCTACACACTCGGCTACGGCACCGCTGGTATCGAACTCGAACCAAATTAGATTTGTTTTAACTACAAGAAAAAAGTACAGAAATTTGTATTAACTACAAGAAAGAAATACTTTCGAAAAAATAACTGAAATTTATACATATTGCTCCTTTTCTAGAAGAGTGTCGTAATTCAAAAAATCTAAATCAAGTTATGCTGAATTACCGTGAGCCTTAATTCTATGTTGGGTAAAAATTACACAGCTGTACCGATTACCAGTAACTCGCTTGAACAAAATATGTAACCATTTATGTACTTACTGCGTTTTCATATATGTACATATGTACTTCCACAAGATTTTTTAAAGCAAAAAATGTAACTTCAATGAATTTAAAATAATGCTACGTAGTCACAGTAAATATGAATTCTTCCCTAAAGCAATTTTTTGACATAATTTTGAAGACGATATCTTCCAAATATAGTTGCAACTAACATAAGTGTCAACTGTATTCTCTTTCTATGACTACTACATTTGATTTTCTTTAAATTTTGACAACAGAGTTTTTGTTTTTGCAAATATAGTATACATATACAGTATACATATTTATGTATACTGTCACATACTTTTCTAATAGAGCCATCCAGCGGGACGATTTTCCTTAGAAGTCCTTCTGATCGTACTTTCATTGTACGTTTCTAATTTCATCAAAATTGGAGCAAAAACGGAGATTTGTAGAATAACTCGCTTTTGCCGCCACCTAACTTATCCGCCTTTCATAAAAGTATTTTTGTTACACCCTCATTATCCTTTCCTAATGACATCAATATCGCATCATAAATACAGATTTTCTGGATAACTCGATTCTACTGGGCGGCGATGCCACCTGTTTGAAAATTCAAATTTAATAAAGTAAAAAAATATGGGTGTCAAACAGTCCGTTTTGCTAAGGAGGAGGCTTCTAACTAGCTATATTGTAAAGAAAGTTGCCACCGGCTTGAAAATTCGAATTAAATTAAATAATGCGAAAGTTCTTGGAAATATGTAGTAAAATATGGATATTAACCCATTTGTGTCGCAAAGAGAAAGTATAAAGAAATATTTTGAGGATCGTTGCCACCTTTTAAAAAAGTTAAATTTAATTAAATTATACATAAGGGCACTAAATATATTATATTATAATATATTAGTGTCGAACTGTTCATCTGGGTGAGAACAAGGTACATAACTATATTTTTGTCGTCACAATCAAGTTGCGTGATTTCGATATATTTGCAATAATTAATCAGCACTACAAGTCATTGCAAATGTGTACAAATGTAAGCACATTATTTTTTTGATATCTGTTATTATATTTTAAAATCAGGTTGTCAATTAAATTAAACAATATTTAACAAATTGTTGCATGCCATTTGTTTATATTCCTTAAATTTCAAACTGAAAGTAATTAGTCCGGTTTGAATTTCAAAAAAGTTTGCCTTTGTTTATATTTTTCTCATGCGCATGCTATTTACAAATGTGAGTGCTCACATACATACATACGTACAGTGCACGTCATAACGATATCAAAACTACATATTCATAAGTTTTGAATATTTAATTTGAATTATTTTTTTTTTTACAAAAATATAGTTTATTCTACAACAAACACCGATTAAATTCAAGTTTCTAGCTTGCTTCAGAAAACTTTGCAGAACGTTTCGAAATTTTAATTGGAGCTATACAACTGCATACCCAAATGGTGTCTAAAGTTCAAATACAAAATTTTAAAAGCTATTGTGAGGTTCGTTGAATCTTTCCCCCATTTAGACCAAAGCTTTAAACTTGGCTTTAACCGGTGTAAGTTGTATCATTAATAACATTTTTATAAAGAAAAAATAAGAAACATTTTTATAGGAAAAAAATAACATAATAAGAAAAACAAATAGTGAAAACTTGTGAATACTCTGTTGTGCTATCGTTGTCACATGCACTGTATATATAGAAATACATGAGCTTATATTTGTGTTCAGTGACACATATGTATGTAAGTCTGTACATATGCACTGTGTAAAATGAAGTGGAGTGAATTTCGGGAGGGATTTTGCATTCCATTAAATAGTTTACAAAATGGATGGTCTGAACACACACACAACATCTAGAAATAATTTAAGACTTGAATTGGTTACCTTTTCCGTTGGATACCCAGAGGCTTGCAACAGCAACGCCAGGGTGTTCATTGCTTCTAAGGTGATAGACTTGATTTTTTTTCCAAAATTAATAATCGGCCAGATAGGAAAACGGAAAACTAAACACGCATTCTCTAATCAACACAAAATTCAAAAAAAGCATTTTTTTCTATTCGCAAACAAAATACACTTTTCGGGTTAGACTTATGGTTAATGTCAGTAGGCTTGTGTGTGTGAGTGTCAAGGAAGCAAATTGCCTTGTTCTTTTTTTGAAACACCATCAAAACTCAAAATTTATGTTTCGTGTAGGTTATGGTGTATGTACATATACCTAAGTTTTGTCCAATGTTTGTGGGGCGTGGTTTTTGAAGTGGGCCATATATTAGTTGGAGAAGAAAATGTGTGTATGTATATAAAGCCAATTGCATCAATTTCTTGAATATCAAAACGACAGTATAATTTTAAAAAAAATTTTAATTTTGAGTGAACCAATTTGCAAAACACAAAATACAGGTCCATGTACGGTTCTATAATGGAGAAAAGTGAGTATGAATAAAAATGATGAAATACTTTGAAAAATCATTTCACATTTATTGATTTAAAAGTAAATTCAAAATTATGTATTCAAATTTAAAAGAATGTGAAAACCAAAATCCGAAACAAAACAGTATGCCTTATGTACTATAAATATGACTTGCAAAATATAATAATTAAAAAATAATATAAAACGGGGTTTGTAAAAAATCAAAACTTGGAGTTTGTTTTAACACTCGTTTTTTGTACTTACCTAACCAATCCGGTAGAAGCGAGCCCGCAAGAGATTCTGAGTATCTCTTACCTGCAAAAAATAGAGAGCAAACTTGTTTTAAACTGACCATCGCAAATTGTGCGTAATGCTGTTTGTAGTATAACTAAAGTTTAATCATTTTATGACAAAATAACATGGAAGATGCATTAGTAAAATAAATATTTTAATATTAAAAACCATAGCAAAATATCAAAAACAAAGAAAAGAGAACTGTACACACTAATATATTGTACGAGTATTCACAAAAGCAGAAGTATATGATTTTATAAATATGTATATGTTAATCTATGTGTGTATGCAAATAATTTGTAATTCAAAGAAAAAAATCAGGTTTAGAAAAAGCATATTGAAAAATTATAAACTTGTAAGCTATATTTTTAAGCACAGGAAGTCTTATCATCGTAAGCCAGTATGTGCCATTTCACAAAAATGGCAAAAAGTTATAAAGTTAAAATTGGGTTAAATCGTGTTGAAATTACTTGCCACTGGTGTCTTTCTTTAACATGCAACTTTATATCTGGAAGTTCAACAATACAAATCTGACTTTCAGTTATTCAGATTCTCTAAAACCCAGAAAGTATTTCTTATTAACTATTGTCTTCTTGACTTAGAAATTTACTTTACCGCTCAAACTGTGTGATTGTCAGTTTTAAAAATATATATAAAAAAATACATATGTATATAAAAAAAGGTTCGTGCACGGTAATTTATTTACCCTAGTGGTACATTTAGATTTTTAAACTGAGCAAGTTCCAATCTCTTGCAATTTCTATTTAAGTTTAAAACGCTTCAACTACTCATAGTATTAAATACTAAGCGGGATTTGGAGGTTGTGTATGTATTAATACTAATAAAGTAAAAAGTATTTGTTTAAAAGAAATCCAAATTTTGATTAGGCGAGTTTGGTAGATACATTTTTCAAATTTATTTTAAAAAAACTTTGGTAAATATGTTGCACATTCAGGTATGTATCTACTATGTGGTATTTAAATTAAAGCAGTCACTTGCTTTTTAAGTAAAACATTAACTAAGCAAACTCAGGTGAGTACAGAAATTACCATACACCTAATCTTGGAAACGCCTCGGTTGGCGGTCATAAAACGCATCTGGCACACCAAACTTCACGTAATTTAGCTAGACTCAGTGAGACTAAGTACATACATACGTATAATATAGAGATATTTACATATATTCATGTTACTACATCATCCTTAAGTTTGCCTGGGGAAGCAGTGGATGGCGATTAGTGGGAAGGTGATGAAGAATTGGACGAGAAAGCGCGTCATAGCGTCAGTCAGCAGCATTAAATCAACAAAATTAGCGGCCAGATATATTTTTGTACTGCGAACTTCAACACACCTTCCCTCACAACTCCAATATGTGTGCGTGCGTCGACATACACATATCCTATTTAGCGGACAAGCATCGCGCAACATGAGGCAAGTTGCAATTGGTATGGGGCTCCAAAATGCTAATATAATAATTTAGTTGCACCAGCCGCATGCGCCATCGCACCACATTAAAGTCAGGGCGCCTACACACATACACTTATAAACGCATTAAAATAATGCTCGTCACACTGTACTCTGCACAAATGCTTACACATAGCGTTTTAGTGGCGCGTGTTGGATGTCAGGTGCGCATATTAAAAGTAAATGCAAGTACAACCACGTGCACAAATATACACGCACGCGCGTTTGCATGTGGGTGCTCACCATTTCGCCATTCAGCATTGGCGAAATAACTTCAGTCACAACTTAGCTACGAGTGGTTGGTTGGCTTCATTTTGCAAGCTAAGTTCTAAATAATTGCTTTCTCTACTTAACCAACCATTCCTCTTTTCTCCTACGGCAGGGCGTTTTTGCTCCCCCCAAAGATTTGATTTCTTGGACTAGCAGTTTGCTTGTAGAGATTTAACATGGGAAATTTGCATAAATAGCAAGTAAATGCAAGTTGGCACCATCAAGTCTCGTAGTTCAAAAAAATTTAGAAAAGTGAGCAAATAAGTGTTTTCATTTTGAAGAGCTAGAATGATTTACCAATGTTGCATGAGAAAAGCTTCACAAGTTTCAAACACATGTTTAAATGCAAAACAATTTGCATGTAACATTATAAGGATACTAAAAGTCGGGAATGATTGACTTATGCTTCATGCTATTTAATATATGTATGTAATGCAAACATTATATGTGATACTTTGTATCACTTCAAAAGTTATGATATTGAAAATAAAAATCTCGGTGTCCAAGGCAAGTAACTTTTTGTTTCGTCATTTTGATAAAAAGTACCATATTGTAATCAAAATAGCCGCAATTTGATTCATTTTGATTTCACGCAAATTTATAATACTACAATAAGAAGATGTGCCTACATTTTATGTCATATTTTGCTCCAGAAATTTCAGAACCATTACTTGTTATTATTTTTTCACAATTTATTTTTGGAAAAGAACAATGCGCATGCTGTCAATAACTTTGACGTTTTTTTTAAACTTAAATCGAAGTTTCAATCGTCCTTACTCATGTTGTATGTATTTCGTATTTTTTTTTATTGTATAACAGGATATATTATTCAAAGAAAGTGTATATGTATAGTACATCTGTCTTTTCGTTATCTGCAGCTATCATATGTTTTTTAAATCAATGCAATTTATGTAATGGGCCCGTGATTTTTGAGCACTGAGCCCGAGTTTGCTCTTCTCACAGCCTAGATATGTACATATATATCATTTGGCTATCCTTTTTAAAAACATTTAATATTAAATAAAATAAAAATATTATTCATCCAGATACCGTAAATAAAAATAGTTTTTTGATTTTTAGTACAAACATTTCAAATACGCCGTTAGAATCTGCGCATGAAGTAGAACATAGTTCCCTCATGGTTTATAAACTATTGGATTTTATAAGTTAATTATTTCTTCGATATTTTTTACACACTAATATTCGATATCTCAAAGCCAATTCACCAAAGGTAGTGTTACTGTAAGAACTGATTAATTTTTATTATTCGAATCATCATTTAGATAGTCAAACTGAAATATTTTGTTTACGTTCTGGTTGTTTTTGTTGTCATAGGAATTGAATTTTGTATACTTTCTGAAAGAAGTAGTCAATTGTCCTTGGCAATCGGTACGCAAAAAACCGAACCAAACATTATGTAAATTAACATCACCTTATCGTATCTTTAGCTTTGTGGGTTCAAGGCAGCGATACAAGAATACATTTTTCATTTTTGTTTGAACGATGCATATAAATCTTAATTTGGTTTTTATTAATGCCTAAAAATTATTATTACCGCTATTTTATGTTCAAAAATTATGAAGCAAGCTCTTTTACTCTTACCATAAAAAATAAAAAGCAAAACTGATAGATATTTCTTGTTGAATATATGTACATATAAAACGACAAATAAGTTAAACTTCTTTGCGCTTTTCGTCGATCGATCATACAAATTGTAATTGTGGCTATTTTTATTTTATGCACATCAGGCCCCCCGCCTAATTTCCATTAGAAAAGCAAAAAATAAATAAAGATGATTTCACAAAACTGTATTCTAAATTTTGCGGTGGTTGAGAAAGTTAAGTTTATCACCGAAGGAGATAATATAAATTATGATCTTAGATGATTTTATAACATTAAAACATACACAATAAAGTTGTATTACCATAAATCTGGCCATGAATAAAAACCTGATGAAGATAATTTAATTTTGGAAGTGTTATTGTTAGCCTGGGGTAAAGATTATTATGATATTGAGTGAGCTTTTAAACTAGAGGAAAAGTAAAATTCAATGAAAATGTGTCTTGAATATTCTTCGCAAATGCGGATCTTACTTCCCTAAATAAAAATTGTATGTGTCTTTCTGTATGCATTCTACGCAGCATCTAGCTTTCCTTAAAGGACTCCAGCGTATTTATGATTCAACACTTTAGCACTTTATTGGTATGTGCTGCCTCTGTCTGGAGAATAGCTCCAAGGTAGAGGGTGAGTGAAATTATTTGTCGTAAATTGTATAGTACACTGGGTATAGTTCACGTTCGGCATTTTACGATGCATTGCAAATTATTTGCAATATATTTTACAAACACATTCAACTGATATAATACAGCAAAAAGTAATATGTGTAATAAAACTAATATATATAACGGCAACGATACATTCAAATAGCTACTGTGATGGAAATATCCATACTAGTTGCATGGTACCTGCGACAACAATGTTTGTAGGGGCTTTTCTAATTCTACCACTATCAGCACAATTCTCAGCCTCCAACCGTGCTTTATTTGCATGTACACTAGCCCGCATACCCACATGTTTTGTGAACAGTATACAGTGCAAGTCTTACATTGTATTGTACAATTCGATTACCAAGAAATAAATCTACATACAGAAATATGTATATATACATCCAACCATATGTATTTGAAGGTATATACTATATGGACAATATGTTTCACTAATAGATATTTCAAATTATGTACAGCTGGATGACATTAAATAAATTGTCAACTTCTTTCGCAAGTTTTATGGGAGCTAAAGGGACACAACGAATAAATATATAGATACGAAAATATAAATATGCATACACATTTCGTACATACATACATTTTATAAATATACTACAAAGTCAGTGCCTATTTGTGTTAAAAGAAGCTGTATGCTCCCTTTCTTATTTGAGAGCGTAACTGTCCACCAAAATGTTGACAAAAAATCTTTTAGCTTTCGGAGAGATATTAGTTTTTTTTATATCTGCACGCTGCTTTTTTTAATTTTTCCTCAATTATAAACAAAAACTTTTCAACTCTGGCTGCTGTTTGGTAGGAACCTTTCAAAACTAATAACCTATTATACTTAGACTTATGGACTTGATAAACTTGTGAAGTTTCCCAATTTGAATTTTGATTTTGTTTTACTACAGACCAAAATTTTGAAATCAGTATGTTCAGGTCTGTAATTTTTATAGCAAATAATGTTTAAATACTTACTACTCTAAACTGTCTGAGTTGAAAGAAAACTGACATAAAATGTAGAAAAATGGGAATGAATTTGGAGTTAAAGAACAACTAATTACTTTTGGAGAAAATCGTTTAATTTCATTTTGAAGGAACGATTGAAAATTACGCGATTTGAAGAAAAAATTACGGCTTAAAAATATAGAACGCTGTTCTTCGATCGTTTTATTTTTGCAGTATATATAAAATAACTAAAAGAGGAAAAAAGGCAAAATTTAAAATTTAAGGTCTATTGAATTAGTAGGGAAAAATGCATGAATGCACAGCCCTGGTATTTAACACCTTTAGCCGTTATATTTTTCATATAAAGTGATTTATAGCTTATTAACAAACCACTTCTGTTTCAGCCTCAGTCTTCCAACAGCATCATTACTATCATCTTTCACAGCAAACACCATGAGATGGTGGCAATTGTGGAGCCTTTCTGCTCAACTGGCACGTAGCGAGTGATTGACGTTGTTGATCACTTGTCAAATGAAACAAATAAATATACAATTACACACATAAGTGATTCTGCGGCTCGTTTCTCGCCTCAGTTGGGCTGCTGATATGGCGACATTAATGGCGAGTTCTTGCTGTTGTGTTAGGACGGAAATGTGGCAAACATTAAAATTGAGGCAAATTATCGCAAGAGTTGCATCAAAAACGACGGAATCACCAGTTTAAGTACTCGTAATATAATTATATACATATAGTTACATATAGGTATATATGTATATGTGCAATCTTTACATTTATGGAATTTTACTCGCCAAATACTGAGCAAATGTTGTATATTCCCGAGGATATATTTTTTATGATACGAAACTTACATTAAATTATATTAATATAATTTTATAGAAAGGAATGGAATACAACCCAAACTGGTCAATGAAAGATATTCCTCTGCTTCGCCACGATTTATTCAATACTTCATGAACACATAAGTACATAGTTCACAAAATGCTCTAAAGAAGCCGTATCAATAATTTATATTGCCTTATATTGTAAAACTGTAATCTCATTTGCTTATCTCTTTGAAAAAAATATATTTAAAAAAAAGTATTAGCTGGGTTTTAGCTCTATAAAATAAAGAACAATCAAAGGTTATTGCAAAAGCCTACACAAAACGAGGAAGGCTTTTAACTGAAAGAGTTAGTCTACAAAAATATTCCTAACATACATGAAAATCTAAGTGCTCAAAATTTATAAATATTACTCATGTATTATATACAGCCATACATACATATGTATTTTCGAGCTTCGATAGCTTTGTAACGAAGACTCCATTCTTTACGTGTCACAGTGATTTGTAAAATTACGATTGGATTTCTCTCTACGACATATGTATGTATCAGAGAGCTGCTTTGAGTGTACTCGAGCCTGATTGATCACCCTCGCTAAAAATTGAGCACAAGCGAATGCCACACTCGACCCCTGCAGCTAACTAATAATTTGTGCAACTAATGAAACGGATACTCGAACGTGCTCGAGTTAAATCTACAGACGGAATGTAGGCGTCATGATGTGGCATTTTGTGTAAGCAAAAATATAAGAAATGGCAAAGTGTAAGTGCTGTATACACCTAAACAGTAGATAATATTGAAAGGATTTTTTACCATATGTGCACTGTGCTGACCACACTACGCAAAGCCATACCAGAAAACTTACAAGCAAATTATGTGCACACTCGAGTTGAAACTCGAACACTCGACTATATAGATCTGCAAAGCACCCGAACCCAATCAAATATGTATGAAAAGCACTCGAGTGTTGTGACCAACATTTTCGCCTTGAGCTCAGTCGCTAACGAAAAATACTTCTGCTCGTTTAAAGAGATTGATGCAAAACGGGTTTTTTTTAGATTTTGTTAGCTCTGTGATATGTATATATACTCTTAGTATCAAAAAAAAAAGAGTAGATCTCAATTTAAAATTTTCAATTCGAGATTGCTAAGGCCTGAGATTAAATAATATTTAAACATAAATTTAAAAATATTTGCTTAAATACACAGAAATGCAAATTCAAATGGAAATGAATGAAAAAATTGTTACATATGCACAAATGCATTTACCGTTCATGTACATATATATGTATATGTTTATTTGTCTGCACTTCCATCAACCGTTCCCGTTTTAGCATCCAACCGCCCGCTTTGCCCGGTAGCTATTCATTTAATTTATTTATTGGCGTTTCATTGGTAAATTTATGTATTTCGAATCCCAGTGTTGTAAATTTAGTCGAATGTGAAAATTGTGCATTTTGGCATAGACTTAATCTGTCGGTGTTTCTCGCACATTCATTTGCATGCGCATACAGATGAAAGTACACACATACATATAAATGCATACACATACATATACAAACAATGTATGAGCCACACACTTTAATGCGTTGTATCAGATTATTCATGTACATATGTACATACATATGTACATATGCGTATCAGTCGTGGCGGGATTTTCATTTAAAATATCGCTTAGCAATATGGCATGCGGAATAAACTTAAATACAATAAAAAGCGGAACTCAAAATATAAACAAAAGCCGGGTGAAAAAATAAATGCGAAAAAGTTGCGGCAGCGGAAAAAGCGAACTTAAAAGCAATGACAAATAGCGTGCGGAGATAAAAGGCCACAAACAGGCAAGAATAAGCAAAGAAGTACACACATGCGTTCATATCAGTGCGATGGCTGAGCCGGTGCGGCGACCAGTGGGCGGGTGCAGCAGGCGCTGCTATGCGATGTGTTACGGTGATTTATTTGCATATAAATGGGGCGAAAATGCAAAATTACACTCACACACACTCATCTATTTAGTGCCAACACATGTGAAATGTTTGAATAAACATTTTCACATATGTATTTACTAGCGCGTATGAGTATTTCTGCACATGTGTGGCTGTCAACGAAATATAGATGGAGGGTTAAGTTCGGTATTCGCAATCGAAGAATAAAATGTTTTTTCGGCGCATAAAGTAAAAGCCTCCCTTTTTTGACGCCAATGCAGCACATAATTCAAGCGCCGCCTGGCCGCTGATTCTTGGATGCTGCTGGATTTTGGATTTATTAGCGGCAACAGGGTGTGGCAGTGTATATGTATGTATGTATAGTGCTATATATTGAAGTATATTTTTATATACAATGTATGTATTTATATATTTTGAAATCTTTCATTGAACAATATTTCAGTAATTGAACATTGTTAGCGAATTGATTCTAGAGGAAGCAGATACCCAAACAGGGGATCGATCCCTAATCTAGCTCCTTAAATTTTTAATCAGGGAAATTTGTATGGATATAAATGCAATAATGCATAGATTGTATGATAAGTATTATTTTTGAATTAAATGTCAAATCTTACAAATTCCAACGCTCTATAAAAAATTATTTTTGCTGTGCCTGTGGAATAGAAATGGTATACAATCCACTATTGAAAATTAAAAACGCCAGTTAAAAGCACAGCTTACGGTGATTCGATTAAAAATTTCCCAGTTGTAAGGTATTTTACAACAATGGAGTTTGAAACTCATTTCACCATATAAATCCGTTATTTAACAAGAAAAAAAGAATCCAAACATGTAAGAAAGTGCATAACTTTGGGCAAACTCGAACTGTATTTACCAAGCATACAAAATGGTCAGTGCAAATTTTTCTGATGAGCGGGAAGTGGCAATGGGAAGCATGCAATAAAATAGTTTTGGAAATAAGTACCCTTTTTTCTAAAGTGTCCGTGGGTATGCCTATTTTTCCAAATTTTTTTTATAAGTGTGTTTCTTTATCTAATAAGATCATCGGTAAGAGATTTTAGAAATTTTTTCCGAATCTAGTTATCTAGTGCAAAAACTAACCATTTTTAGATGAACAATTCTTATATTCTTATGCAAAAATAGCGATAGAATATGTAAAGATTCCTATCGTAAAACTGCTACAAGTTCAATGGAAATTACATAGAATTTTTCGAACTCTTAGATTTTTTGTGATTTATGACATTTCTTTCGAACCAATAAACTCAAGGAAACATAAGATTTTTTGTATAGAAAATAAGGCAGATATTACAAAACTTATTCATTTCAAAGTATGTATAGGCGGCCACCGTACCCGGGTGTGAATGTTTGAATCCGGAATCCATCAAAATTATAGAAAAAGGTTCTTTTCACTAAAATCATTTGCCGTTCGGAGTCGGTGTAAAACTGTATGACCCTCAACTTCCGTTCCAACATCATGGCACACACCACAAATTGTAGGAAATTATTATTATTATGTAGGTGCACAGTGGTTGAACGTTAAACAAAATCCACAACTTGAAAACGTAAGGCTCACCAGGACCCCATTATTTTAAAGAACAGCTCTTTATTATACTCTTATTTCCTTTGTTACTTTTTTCTAAAAAATGGGCAGTGGTTGTCCTTGAAATAAGATTTAACATATTTCACGGATAAGCTATTGTCGTCCTTATAATAGGTGGTCTTCTATTCTAGGGGCCCCTAACTGAGGAAGAGTTTTGCTATTGATCAACAAGTAATTGGTAGAAGAACATTAAATAAAAAGGAATTATTGTAGCTAAATGTAAGTCTGAGCAAACACCGCAAGAGCTTAGGAATTTTTTTATTGAAGTTATTGACTAGTGTACAGAAGTTATTTTAGAACTCAAAACCTCAAAAAAGGTGGCACTAATTCGCTAAATAGATTTAAAAAAAATTAATTCAATAATAGCTCGTACAAAAATTTTCCCACAAATTTTTTCATTGTATGAACATTTTAAATCTTGGTGTTTATAAAAATAAAAATTGTTTAAAATTATGTTTTCAATGAAATCAAATTTAGATCAAAAATGTATATTTTAGTAAAATATTTATTTATATATTACCAATCGATTTGCCAAATTCGGACCACAATTAAAAACCATGATATTGACCAAGGTTATGTTATAGCTAATGCATTGAGAGCCTATTTTCAGTAAAATTATTTTCTATAAATATAGTTACCTCCTGGAACTTTGTACAATTACTTGTTTAAAATTTCCACGGTATTTCCACACCTAATTTTTGAAACTGATAGTAGTTAAAATTCGAGAGACTGGCTTTGTTCATGTAAAAATTGTTGCAGTAAAAGCTCAGTTACCTATAACTGGTCATTTGTCATATCTTAATATGTATATATTTTAATAGTCCTTCCCTAATTCTGCTGAAATTAGTGAAGGAAAAGCGAACACATGTATTTGGTAAACGAATTACGAATTCCATCAATGGCTCAAGATAACACTGGCACATTCGGAACTCTACATCATTTCCGATTGCCAATGCGATAGCAGCAAATGAAAATGAGAATACTCAGTGTTAAATGAGAAAACGTAAGCTTTTTAAGAACAGTCAATTATAAAGATGAAAGCGTTAATTGAAAATTAGAATAGTCAGTTTTAAATCAGAAAGCGGAAATCAATTTTTATTACATAAGTATTTTTAGATATTTTCACATGTTTTTTTAATAATATATGCCCACGAGAAATTTATATTTGTAGCAGGTTGAAGAAATTCATAGCAGCACAATGACAGCTTTGGAATACAAATAACTGTATATTTGAATTTTAATATGAAGAACAGTGATGTATGAGAGATGTGTTATTCCCTGATTTAAAGATATCATTTTGACTCGGTACCAAAAGGCTGGGAAACGAATTCAGAAATTTGATTAGAATAACACAAACACAATACTGATGAGCTCATATTGTGTTAATCAAATCTGAATATCGGTAGCAATATTTTGAAAGTGAAACTTTTCCCTTTATCAGTCCACAATGTACATATGAACTTTTACAAACACCGAGCATTGCTCAATCAGATGTGCAGGATAACCAGCATGTAACATTTCTAAGTCAAATAGTACAAAATAAAAGACCTTGCACATACATATCTGAAATTATCGTAGGGTTTTTATAAATCTCCTTAAATATGTAAAAAAAAAACACCCTGTCCATCGTAAATTTTTTCCGGTGCATTTCCCGTACATTTCAATAACAGATATTTAAACAACAACAATAATAACAAAGATGTTGCACATATGGATTCACGGTCACAACTAGCGCCGCAACAAACAATGCCATCCTTCCACACATCTATTTATGTATGTATGGATGTATGTATATATATACACCAAACATATCTATATGGATATATATATATATATATACATATATATGTATATATGAGACATATAAGCGCACATTGACAGTTAATTTCGCAATTGTATTTCAATATCAATAAATTTTCGCCTTCGACGTGAAATACGAGTGAAATGTTTGTTGTTTGTATTGCATCAGCATGTGTTGCCTATGGAATAGTGATAGTATTATAAATATACTCCAATAGTACACACAACATACCAATGTAAAAGTTACTATATGCACATTAAGGAGGGGCAGACCAAATGAAGTTGCCACTTGCTGCCTGCATTCGCTTCAGCTTAGATTTCATACGTTTGTACATATGTATGGCACAAACATAGAATTTACACATTAACAAGCTAACATTAATAAAATGTAATTAAATTTTGGTATTAGCAAATTCATACAATATGTCTAATGGCAACATCGTACGCACACCAAAACTTATATATAGTCGAACAAATTGTATAAGTTAGGTGATAGACTGGCTTTATTTATTGCTGGGCCAGTAGAACCCATTCCAAAACGCTAATAGTTATTAAGAGGAGGGCTGGTGCGAGTAGTCGATGTACTGGTGAAATTGCACTCTGCATTCACATTGATCAATTAACAAGCCAATATTTTCATTTGTCAATGGGTTAAATTAAGATCAAGATCATCGACCGAGTGGGTGCTGAGCTAAGCAGCGATTGCAATGGGCTGGAAAGGAACCACTGTCTACCACCCTTGAGCTGACCTTTGACCCTGCTATCAGTAAGTTAAATGGCAAATTTGTGGCACATAACTTGCACGAGTAGCTGCATGCCACATGTAAACACAAACACAAGCATGCATGCGTTGTAACAATGCACCTATTTCGGATGGTCAGCGGTGGAGGTTGGCATGGTCGGTTGAGCAAATTATGGCTGCGACAGGTGCAGCCATTTCGCAACCATTGTCTCTTCCCTCTTCGCGCATCGGCTATCTACTGCAAAGCAAGGGTTGCACTTTTCTCCCTTCCTTTCCCACTAATGCGAAATCTAGCCGTTTTCCTTTTCTTTCCCTACAGCCATCGCTCTTCCATTGTTTTTGTCTCTTGTTATTGTATTGATTCTATTATCTGGTGGGGGACTTTTCCGTTGTCATTTATTTTTTTTTATTTTGAATGTAGCATACATTTAGTTAACTATGAATAATTGTTGCAAGTTATATTTACAATCTTCGATTACATTATTGCATCAGTGAGTATGAGAATGCTGTGATTTGTGCAAGCCAAATAATCATTGCATTATTTTAATTGAAGCCATTTTACTCAATAAGCCTTTCAAGTCATCCATCTGTCAAGCAAATTCACACGAACACGCAGCAGTTTCATTTACGCACACAAAAGGAAGCTATCAGTTATAACGCAAACGTTAAAACGGTGTGGCAATAGTTGCATCTTACCTTTTAGAGCGCATGTATGTATGTAAGAACGATTCGAAGCTAACGGTGTCAATAAGTAGCTTTAAAATTAAATTTAAATGTATGACTTTAATTTTGTTTATAGTTGATTTAGCATAAACTTCAATACATTTGGACGCATACCACTGTTGGTTTTACCATATTGAAAAACCAAAATAACCCAAGAAAAATGGTCCTTGGAGTATCTACAATTTTCGATAATTCTATTTACCGATAACAAAATTGCCAGTAATATGCAGAAAGGACCTGTTAGCGTGAATTTTCATATGGATCATTAAAACAAAAGTACTTTCGCTGTTATCCGTTTGAATAAGCAATTTCAATAGAAATATTTTCGATTCATTGCATGAGTGAATATAAAATTATAAACCTACAGGTCTATTCAGCTACCACTAACCAATTTATTATCAGCAAATTTTATTACTTAAAATTTTCAATTGCAATTCCGGCACAAATAGTTATGTTGTCAATAGTTGGTCGAATTAAAATACCAAATATTTCACATTTCATAGGGAACGGATGCAACTTCCACACATGTGCTATTTATGCCAATTGTCAACCAGATTCAATTTGTATTACGCAAAACGGAAATGGGTGTAGAAAAATGTGTTCCTTCCTCCTTTTTGTTTCCAGTAATATTTTGTCCCTATTAACCTGTTGATGCCACCCAATACGATGATAACAAAATTTAATATTGCAGAATATTCTAAAATTTGGTGTTAAATACCATAAGGTAAAAAACAAAGTGAGATGAGCAAGATTTTTGATTTTCTATTATAGGATGCACAAACGAAACATTTTTCTGTACTATTTACATATGCTAGGGATAATGGAAAACCATATACAATAGATTATTTCCAAATATATAAATACATAATGTTTTCAATTTTAAAATTACTAAGTTCGAAAATAACTTGGTGTAAAATTATTTTTTTCTTTGCAACGTCACAAGACCATGGCTATATTCTAATCAATAGATTTTGACTAATTTTTCAAGTATTGTATTCTTCAACACATTTTTTATTAATTGAATGTTTAATTAATTGATTTTACTCACTTACAACATTATTTTCTTATATATGTATGGCCTATATCGAATCTATAAATATTTATGTACATATGTACTTATATAAGTATATTGGTACAGTGTGTGAGTATGTATGTATGTCAGCAGATTTCACTTCAATGTGATTTATGTGATCTGCTTGAAATTTATGACCAAAAGCCGGTGTCCATGACAATGCTTTGGAGGATTCGTTTGGTGTTAAACCGCATATCTAATATTGTTATTGTTATTACAACGGCACGCTAATCAACAAGAACAACAACAAAACAACGTCAGTTACAGTCACAATGCAAATTCGAGTGTATGTGTGTATATTCACATATACGAACATTGAAACCTTCATTGCGTGTTGCCACATTGACACAGTTGCAGTTGCAACTCACAACCTCGCCGATTGCCCTCAAATATGAATGTTTCTCGTACTCTTCATGGTAGATAGTGAATTTGACGCTCACCTCGTTTCCGCATGCTGCATCCGAGCTGCTCCCGGCCATAACGAGAAATGCTCTGATCCCAACGACAACAGCACCCAACGTTGGTTTGCGTCACTCTTGCCGTTTCGCCAATCTACCTGTGTGTGCAGCTATGCAAAATAGTATCTTGTCTGCTTGCTTGACTGCCTACCAAGCCTGATTAAATGACTACAAACTTTGTTTCGCTGCTGTTGTTGTTGCCGTCATGTTCATTTGACACTGTCAAAGTGACACTTGAGACTTTTGTGCAGTATATCATACAAGTCGTAGCAACAACAACTACCACCATAAGACACAAAAAAGCAGATAGCTCCAGCAATGTCCAGCCTAAGCCATCGCCGACTGTCTTTGGGACCTTCTTTTCTCACACCAACCAACACTCCGTCTGTCCGTTTATTGTTATGAGCTATGTTTGTTTGCACTGAGTCACATGAGCAGGTAACTCAATTTTAAGGCATTCAAACTGTGTTTGTCTCCTTTTGCATAATTAACTCCTAGTCACTACTTTATACTAAATTTCCTTTCCTACACAGTCAAAGGGCCACGAAAGTAAACAGTATAGTAAATATCCAATAGGGATATTCATCTAAACGACCAAATGCCCAAATGCCTCACAATTGCGTAAACCTCGTAAACAAACCGCTTTCTCATATAAATGCCAAACATTAAACGTGTTAAAAAAAAAACTCTGTACAATATCATCATAACTTTTTATGGTAGTGGGAGTTGTTGAAATAGTTAAAAGAAACTATTATTGGAAATAAATATGTTTAAAACAAAATGAAACACAGTGGGAAGTGAAGTAAAAAAAGTTAAAAAAAGAAGCAGGCTGTGTCAGAGACACGGCCATTAAGTTTAACGTAGAATACGCCATCCGATAAGACAGAAAACATATGTAACAATAAATGCTAAATAATACAAGCAAATGAATTTCTTTATTTGATAGTTACTTTGGATGATATACATAAGCTTATGATAGGAAAAATAGGATAAAAATGTTTTTAAATTATCAATTAAATTTCTCGCAAAAACGAAGTCAATGGCTGTTATCAATAGTAAAGATAAATGATAAATAACATACGCGAATCCATTTTATTATTTTTTTTGCAGTGCTTGGCAGCATTTTCTCTTCTTTTACTCTACTTTAACTTGCCCGCCTAAAATTATGCAATACAAAGAAAGGGCTGCACGAGTACATTTAAATCGCCCAACAGCAAACACTCAACCAAACACCACACACATATTTGTGTGCATGTGTTTATACAATTTTCATTTGAGAAATTTAAATATTAGGAAGATATCAACCAACATGAAATGTATGTCAAACGAAAGCTAACATCTTCATTTGACTACAAAAAAAAAAAAAAAATTTATCGAGCCGTTTCCTTATAATTAAAGAAATAGAGATTACAACAATAAAAACCTGACATTGGTGCCCATACCGTAAGGTAAGACGTATTCTACGCCAAAAGCACAATATTATAAAAAAAGGCAAAATTAAAGTTATATGTAGTGAATATAAAACAAAACAAAATAAAATAGAACGAAGTATAATATTGTATAATAAAATAAAATGAGATAAAGGAAGAGAAATTTAACAAAACAAAAACATAAAATATTTGATAACATAATAAATACATGCTTCTCTTCTACATACTATGTTTTCCCAGATCGCACTAACGCTATGCAGTCGAAAATTTATAGCTCACGTGCTTCCAAAGCGCCTACTTAGTGTAATGGATGAAGTTGTCGTGTCTGGTAAGATGTTTACACAGTGAAAAACCGTTACCCGAAACCTTAGTAAATTGAAGTACTAATAACATGGTAGTTATGTATAGAACAAGGAAGCTGAGAGAAAGGTTCTGACAGTGTTTGCCAGAGAATTGTACTCATGTACATATATACATAATAAAATGAGTTTCACCCACATACATAATTCTAATGGATGTAGTTCTTCAAACCCATTTAATAAATTTAATTATTGAAATACAAATATTAAAATATGTAATTTAATTTCATTTCAGAAAAGTATAATTAATAAACCAAAATAATTGTCACAGTGCAGTACAGTGCATTAAGGCGTCGGTTAAGGCGTCGACAAGCTTTGCATACTAAAATTGTTTGCGACTTGTATACCTGCCGTCTCCATCTATCTACCGCACTCCGTTGACCCACTGTCCGTTCCGCGTGTTACTGTTTGCTGTTATTTTCGTTTTTTTGCAACGTCACAGAGCTTCATTAAAAAAAACAAGCAGTCAGGGAACAGCAGCCACAATTGTTGCTGCAAAATGCGCAAATGAGGCACAGAAGGTGGAAAAAATCGTAGCAGTTTCAGAAAAAGTTATGGAATTTTTGCGCGTACAATTTGAAATGACGCTCCGCTCGACTCAACATGACATTTCGTGCGACAGTTGCGAATCCGCGTTCATGTCACTTTCGTTGACATTTTACCACGTTGCCCATAGCGACGGCGTCAGTGAAACATGCTGCAGCAGCGACAACAATAAAAAAGCAAAACAGACGACTAAATAAGTCGTAATGCAACTGACACCAGCTAGAAGAGTGGCATACTTCAAAAATTCGAAACTAGAGAAAAACTGTTTTACAATTTTCAACTAACGTATGCGAGGGATTTAAAGTAAAAGTGTAGGTGTAAAAAACGTAAAAGTATATAAAATATAAGCAATACATCACTTTCTTCATTGAATCGAGTTACAGCAGATTCAGGAACTGCAGGGACCGTTACGATTATAAGTTACAGTTAAAAAATTACTTTTATAAGTTATTATGTTTCATTTATTCAAAAATTCAAAAACAGTAAAGGTTTGTGTTTAAACATATTTAAATTTCGGGATCTTGTTGTTTTTTTTTGGAGATCGAAGTATTTAGTTTGTTAATTATGTTCATAGAAACTGTTTAATCAAATGCAAATAATTGAAATCTCAACATAATTAAGTTAGCAAAATAATGGAGGAATAGATATAGCGCGAATTCGAACAAAGTGTTTTTTTTTTAAATCAATGCGTATTTGACGACTATCTGACCTATAGTGTTCTGCAGTGTTCGGTCTTTTGTGCTTATCCAAGTTTGTGGAACAAATCGGGAGATTTAGGTTAAATTATTTTTTAACTGATATATTTCATTTAAACTTTTTTTTTTAAATCCACAAATAATTTACTTCTTTTTACCGAAACCCCTATTTAAAATTTTTCACAGAGCATGCACATTTATTAGAGCAGTGCACTTTTAGGGTAAGAGACCGTTATTTTGTATATGTATACTTTTTTATTTCTTATGAGTTTTTTAATAGGAAGAGATAATTGAAATAATTTAAAATTCCATATCATTTTATTTTTATCTCAATATATGTATATGTAGGTCAAATGTTTTTCAACAAAATAGTACTGCTGTTAGATGGAACTTAGCTAAGATTCGCTGTAAGAATCTTCTATTCAAAAGCAACGTGCAGTTTGCAAACCACAGCTTGTACCTTAATGTTTTCGATTGAAACTATTTTAAAAGTTAGAAAACCAAATAAAAAGTTACTCTTATACAAATTTTAGCATAGGTGAACTTTATTTATTTAATGTACTTTGAACTTATCGTATTTAATTATAATTTCGTTGCAAGTGAAAAAAAAACTTTGTTGTGTTACTATCGATACAGTTTTATTTGCGGATGACGAAATTTCTGAGTTTTTTTAATTCAACGTAAAATGTCTGGGTTCAAAATATGGATTATGAATGTATTTTTTTGTTGTTATTTTATGCATTTCTAGAACAATCCTATATCCTTTTTTGTTTTTTAGCATTATTGCAATAATAGATATTACTCTTGATTCTAGGGATTTTCGACCGTTAATATTATAATTTTCACCGATCGCAGCTGAATAGTTAACTAGAAAATTGTATTTTCAGCCGCTAACCATCTCCACAATGAGGTTGCAGTTCATGTGAAACAATGCGTAAAATTGTGTTCCACCTACCAGTCACAGAAAATTTTCCCCTTCCACCGAACCTCTCATGGAAACAATGTTGTAGTGCAAGAACGACTGCACTAAATTCTGTTTAGCTGTCAAACCTCCTTTGCAAAAACTTGTAACTAGACCATTTTAAACATTGTGAAATATGTAACAAATGATTGTATCGAAACTTATCTAGAGATTTTAAACCCAAGCAACACCAAATACGAGTATATTAAAAAGTAGCTATGCTAAGCGTGCGCCGCTTCGCTTTGAAAAAATCTACTACTGTGGCATAGATATGTATGTTCAAGGTGGATCCATAGAAGGAGATAACAAGATAACTAAGGCGAATCCGTTGTGTATTTTGTTTGGGTAACTTTGAGAGTGAAATGCCAAAATCTGAATTCGCCCAATATTACTCATGTATGTTTTTTGTTTCAAAAGAAAAGGATTCTAAGGCCGAAAATTTTAAGTAAAACTTTATTTATAAGTAAAGACATAAGTAACTAAGTAAGGCGAATTCATATAAGGTGATGTTAATCAAGCAGTCGAGGTATCTTCAACGTATGGGCGGTCGCCTTAGCCGAGTGTATGCTCGCTTCTAAAATGATAGAAAAGTTTTTTCTAGTATCGTCACCCCTCAGCAGGCAATGACAAGCCTCCGAGTGTATTTCTTCCATGAAAAAACTTTTCACCAAAATCATGTGCCTTTCGGAGTCAGCGCAGAATTGTAGACCCCTCAACTTACGGTACAACATCAAGACGCTCATAACAAATTGTAGGAGGAATATCAAACTACTTGCAATAAGCGCCAAATAAGTATTATTATTATTATCTGAAATATGCACAAATGCAACTAAGGAGAATACACTGTACCAAGTTTGTGTTAATTAAATTGCATTTGTTATTGCCGCTGGCAAGTAAGTACATAGTATTATATAATAGTTGTGGTACTTTTGTTAGCGTTTTCGTAGCGTTTCGTAGGCAGGAGCTTTGATGATGTAGCACGCAACATGCTGCATAAATGGCAAGTAAATTGAATAATCATCAGTGCTGTTGATTTTGCATTTATTTGTATGTACATTACTACATACATACATACGCTATTGTTGCTATTTTTCGTATACTCGTTAAGGGGCCGATAAAACCAGTGAATGTATTTATACGACAGTGATGATTTAAAAAAAAAATATACAACAAATAAAAATACTTAGTAAAAGTGAGCAAAGTGGCGGTTAATGAGCTGTACCGAGATGATGTTGCTACCATAAAGTGGTCATTTATAATTTGTATACATGAAAATTAAGTATTATAAAACAATGCCGTAAGTAGCGTTTGCGATCTAATAATTTTAATATAAATTTTTATATAAACATACTTTTGTTTATTTTCTAAACACCCAGATCTAAATATAGATTTATTTATACTTTTTAAAGCAAAGCCGTACCTACAGCAGCTTAATACTCAAAAAGAATGTAATAAATCTTATCATGAAACCGAGTTGGAGTGCCAGTGTGTTTTTACAAATTTCTGACAGATTCTTGTAAAGAAAGACTGGTTGGTTGCAATAAATCTTACTTTCAATATGGACACCAAGATCAAATGAGATAGTACGACACGATTCTGAAATAACCATGAACGAATTGAAATTAAAGACAACAGCACGCCTTTCAGTCGCAATATCGAAACAAAGCCAACCCCCAACAAGTATGGACACTTCAAAATAAAATGCCAAAGGAATGAAGTGCCAACCGAAACAAAGTAACATCTAACCGAAAGAATAAACATTAGTGAGCAGCAACAACAATACTTAGAAATCAGTTACGTACCTGTTTGAACCGGCGAGCGTCTTACTCTACGATGAGTACTTATGTACATCATGGAAATGCAGCCAAAACTACGAGAATTTCTCTAAGAGATAGATAGGTTGCTATAAATCACGCGATAGCAACACTTAAGTGAACAAACACTTGCAACGGCATAGCTTTTAAACACTATTGTCAAGAATGAGATGACGATCTCTTGCGGAAAGCATCGAAAATGCAAGGGAAACGATAAAGTCTAAGTAATTAGTAAGATTTCGTTTTTTTGTGGTTGAGAAACTAAATGTGTTTTTATGTTTCGATTACAAATTTGAACTGTGACACTTTGTGCATAAACTCGTGCTGTGCCTTTATAAGAGTTTTTACACTTAATTTTTATTAAAATTCAACCCACATTAACGATCCAAATCAGCGATCTTCTTTTACATTCGAATTTTTTTTTTGGGCGTGAGCGAGTTTTTCTGTAGTGTTAAAACACAAAATATATCTTAGATGTTTCAGCCAGGACATTTGGTTGAAAAAGAAAGAGTATATGGTGTGGACGGACGGGTGCGGTAAATGGCCAAGGGCCATAAATCACCGAAACATGACACTTTTGGCAGTAAAAATAAAATATGGAATGCGTTGTGGCAAAATGTCGTATGATGTGGTCAACAACCAATTGTTGAATTTGCAACAGTGAAAATATACTTATATACGTAGATATAAATAATAATGTGCATAACATATATGTACATACATATGTATATATGCTACAGTGAAAATCCAATATAGTCAACAAATATTATAACTCATAACGCAAGCAATTCTGCAATATTTAAACTGAAAAAGTTTGTAAATTCTTAAATTCATATTTACATAAATATACAATTCAAGGGGAAAATATCATAGAATGGTAAATGCTGATGGAGAGTGAACCAAAATATTCAACCGATCCCTTTAGTGTCATTTTAAAAACAAATTATTGAAATCGGTACAGTGCTTTGAGGGCCAAAGCATTACACATATTTTCCCTATTATCAATTTTATATATTATTAGATTTATACGGATATGAAGCATTCTTGTTGATATTTATATTTATATTAATTATCCCCGCTCGAATATTCTCGAATATTTCGATACTCGAGAAATTGAGTTCCCGATACAATCTCGACTAACGCCATTCTCGCGAAACCAAATGAACATTTCATTACGCAAAGTACAAATAAGAAGAATTCATGTACTTTCTTTTTAACATATTAATGGCAAAAGACAAAACACAAATTCAATTTACAACACAAATGCGATTCGAATTGAATTTTGAGAGGCTCGCACTCAAATTCGTGGTTATATACATATTCAGATTTATGTATATCCATACTCACTTTCATACTCATATTTATTTATTTGGAACGAAATGTTTTCCAAGTTCATAACATCATAGAATTGGTAAATAATATTGTTTCTTTATTTTAACATTAAAATAATATTGCTGGTTGAGCTGGTTAAAAAACCATCGAAGTCAAAGTGCGTTTCGGCAAAATCAGGGTTGAGTTCCCATACTCAAAATAAATTTAGTTCAGATTTAAAATATAAGCTAAACTATTCGTTACAATTAAATAACTTAATTTTTCTTTCTTTACGTTTTAATTTTGGTATTACCGCAGGTGTTGGTGCTTTTCCCACAGCTTCTGTGATGTTATGTTGAACTACAGATTGATGTGTCTAACTAAATGCTTTATATTATCTTAGATAAATGAACTACCCTGTACTAAAAACAGTTGCGCTTATCTTCTACTTAGATTTCTTTACTGTGTTTCTGATCAGAATCTCATACACCTTGGCTCACCTACGAATATAATATTTTGTTATTTCACTTCGAGCGCTAAGATATTTTCTCATAATACCTCAGTTATTATTTGAAAACGAGCAAACCAACTAACTATGTATGTAACGTTGAACGTGCCTACAATGAATAGGCGATACTCATAAAGAAAATACCATTTCAGGTCATTCATAACTCTCTAGCTTTTTAGGTAAGAATAAAGGTGAATATAAAAGAAGTAGTCGCAGTGCCACTCTGTTCAAATTGAAAGAAACATCTAAGAGAGACGACACTGTTATACTAGGTAATTAACAGAGCAATGTTAGCATACCTATAACTCAGAGAGTTTTAAATCCATTCCAGTGCGCGCTCATCTCTTCCCATCTGCTGATTAGTTTTATTTGGCAAGAGTGATGCTTTATTACCCTTCAACACCAACAATAAATACCTTCATCATTACCCATGATCAGGAGGAACGCTCGTGATGATCATCTTCGGTGTGGTCATTATTACGTTCTCTTTTTCGAGACGCAATGTCATTAACACTAACTGGTTCCCCGCCTTCCTGCCAATCCATTTTCTACTCGCTAGCATTGTTACTGATCACATGTTTACCTGTCAAAATTTAATTCAAAATGGGATCAGCAACACCACTCTGCAACAGGAAAACAATAAAGCAAACTAAAGGCGTTTCGGGCAAACTGTCTGCTCTAAATGTCCATACACATGCATGTGTCGTTTCTCGATCAGGTTGTGACTGGCACTCTTTCTTTCATTCGTTTCATAGACATTGTGCCGGAAAGACGTGGAATTGAAGTCAAAGCGCGCATTGACGTCGCTCAGTGAGGCTTGGACTGAGACTGGCGAAGATCAGCTGTTCGTTGTGCGTACTTAAGACCATGATGGCCGCCGCCGTTGGTAGAGCGTTAATCGCAAAGCAGGTTTTTTTTCACTGTTCTTTTTGGCGATTATTAATCATTGGAAGAGTGTAGCATATACATAGAGGCATACTTTACAATAAATGTGTTTCAAGTTTCTTTCGGAAAGTGATTCAATTGAAGTTTAGCGGAAATAAGCCCCGAATGTCAAAGCAAGGCATGCTCATAAGTTGTGTCAGTTATAAATGGCAAAAAAACTAAACATCTACATCATATATGTACATATGTGTATATATATAAATATTTATACAATATTAAATGAATGAACTTGTGATAAAATAAGTTACCTCAACTTAGCTCAGTGAAGCTTGAATTCACTACATCTTCTTCATGGAACATTTAAATTCATAAAAGCGATTTAAAGAATCATCTAAATAAAGTGAGAATTTTCTTAAACTACTGTTTTTTATTGAAAACACCAGAGCTTATTCGATAAAAATGTTAAGTTTAATTAAATAAAATTTCAACAGATATGAATATCCCAAGTTTATTGAGTATACAAACTGTATATGGGATATTCTATACAAAATTTGCCACTAAAATTTTTATCCGCTTTGCACTACATACAATTGAAAAGTGATACTTTTTTGCGAGTGTGAAAGAAAAAAATTCTCGAAAACTTCGCGTAACATATTGATATAAAAAATACCGCCTGTATAACAAAAAAAAATTTTTGGTGGCATATTTTGTATCGAATTGAGAGTTTGCTAGAAGAGTGGCATATTTAATAAGAATGCTTTAACAAGAATGCTCAAATGGTCGTCACATTTTCTATTGTTTTGTGTATAATATTTTTAGCTTTATTGATTAAAATTTGATCATTACTTCTCGTATGGAGTTATGCCTTTTTCTCGAGTTGTTAATTTTATGAAATATTCCAGCAAACCAACATATGCACATATGGGCATATGCCACCTGAGTATGTAACCCCAATCGGGTTCAATTCTAAGATGTTGGTATGGGCAAAATACACACGCTACTTGCCTTACAGAATGAAAATCAAGAAGGTGAACTCTTCATACCGTAACTTAAATTTATTAAAAACCTAAAAGACGGAAAAAAATTAACTCGATTTTTTCCATTTTATTTTGCATTGCTGATTTAAATTACTATATTAGGATATGCAACATGATGCTTACATTTCACTGATTTATACATATTCGTTTTTAATACTTGTGACGGCCTTTGACAACTACATTTGGTTTCGATTGCAGAGTGGTTAACATTATCCTATTGATCGCATATATGGATAAATTTTCCAGTGTTGACAGACTAAAATGGGTTCCTGGCTACTGTTTCCAAAATTCCACTGCCGGCAAATCTGGCTCAAAGATTGAAGCAATTTATTTTCACAGCAAGGTCCGCACATCTACATATGCAGGTGCAATATAATTCATATTTCATATTCATATTCAGTATTTTTGTAACTTTTTCATCGATTGCCAATTGGATCAAAAGCCTAAAATAAAAGAAAAACTATAAACTGTAAAAAGATTAAAATATGGAGACTCGATCTGATCAACTGGTCAGATTTCTACTTCGCTTTGAAGATACATTTAAAATTTGATTCCAATAGTCTTTGGAAAATAACATAGAGCGCTATTTCTATGAAAAGTTTTCTCACAAAAACAAGTGTCGTTCGCAGTCTGCATTAACCTTTATATCAACAATTTGTGGTGCAACCATAAGATGCTAGCCACAAATTACGGGAGTAGCTCGGCCGAACATCGAACTGTATGATGTAAGAGCCAAGTTATTGTTATTGTTAATATAAATTCTGAGACGTCGCGTGTTTTCATAATTTTAGTAAAACACGTACTGCATCTGCTTTGCCTTTTCCCTTGTACTGCCGATTTTCTGCTTTGTACTTTTTTTTATTTTACTTTTTGTATTTCGTTTAATGACTAACTTCCAATTATTAATAGGTTTCAAATATCCGCGCTCTTGTATTATAGTATATTAGGGTGAACCAACTATGAAAATTATTATATAGTTAAGTTAGTTTGCATCTATTTATTTTGTTTTTAAACAATTTACGGTTTTAAGTTAAGGTAGGCAATTGCAGCAATAATGACTTTAGTTTTCACTTTGATATTCAGGTGAACGTTTAACACTACTAGACCTTTCAGTCTCCCTCCTCCGAATTTTCTCATCGGAATGTGAATGAAATTGCGGATACTGCTAATGTTATACCAATCTGAATAATTTAATTATTCAGTAATCCGATTTAAGCATTAAACTTTTGTAATCATACGTACATGAAATGAAATATTTGTGACTAGGTGCTCCTTAAATATTTCTAAAAAAATATTCTGCAGATTAAAGTAATCATAAAAAAAAAGATTAGAAATATGAATTAGTTTATCTAAAAAAACCTCCTGGGTCCAAAAAATTACTTAACATTTTAAGCACCAATGATTCATATAAGTAACTATTCATGAGTAAGTTTTAACCTTTTTATTATCTAGCCCCTCTAATGTTATACAGATTAACTGAAAATAAAGAGAGTGATTCCAGATTTCTTACACAATATGCATCGTATGATTAAAAATATGAAATTTATTTTAAAAAATGTACCTAAAAACGTTTCAATAATAACATGTTATATGTATTATAAAAATCGCATTGACCCTTACATCTGTGGCAACAAAAATTCTGCTTATTACTTATTACTGCTTACTCAGCTTATTTTAATTTTTCTTGTTCAAATTTTTTATTGCTCACTCCAATTAAGTTGTTAAATATTATGAGAATGAGCAGCAGTAAAGTGTAAAATGTTATACATTAACTGGAAAAACTTGGCAGAGGTTGTCCGACCTATATTTATTAATTAATTGGCTTTCGGTTTCTGTCTTATATCACAGGTGCAACCCTCTCATAAATATAGGTATCCACCTGTTCCGAATTGTTTGACATCCATATTTTAATAATTCATATCCTTGCGTATAATTGAGGTTGAATTTTAAGAAAGGTGACAACCCTCCTCAAAATATACCTACCAGCTTTTTCCTAACGAGACGAATAATTTGACACCCAAATTTTACTATTTCATATGACTTACATATGTATAATATAATTAAGTTCGACTTTTCAAGTAGGTGCAAACCTTCTTATAAAAGATAACTAGCTATAAGCGCTCTCCTCGGCAAAAGGAACCGTTTGAAACCCATAATTTACTATTTCATATCACTTGTTTATATTAATTAAATTTTAATTTTCAAGCAGGTGGCAACCTTCTTCAAAATATAGTTTGCTGTTAACCTTATCCTCAGCGAAAGGAACCGTGTAGTAGCCATATTTTAATATTTTAAATACTTGTGTATAATTTAATAACTTATGACGTTTCGATCAGGTGGCTACCCTCTCCAAAATACAGCTAGCTATAAACCTTCTTCTCAGCGAAACGAACCGTTTGACACCGAGATATTAATATTGCATGTAAATTGTGTATAATTCAATAAGGTTCGACTTTGAAAAACAGGTGGCAACACCCATAAAAGTAAGCTATGAACCTTCTTTCTGAGGCGAACCGCTCCACATCCATATTTTAATAATTCATATAACTTGAGTAAATTTTAATTAATTTTGACCTTTCAAACAAGTGGCAACTCTCTTCCAAACATAAAATATAATTTACGACGTATTCTCAAACCTACCAAGTATATGAACATACAAAAATTTTATAGAAATCGGTTTTTCTCTCATCACACTCTAGGTCACCCTAATATGTACATATGTATATGCATCTACATACATAAATATGTATGTATGTAAATATGTTTATGTAGATACATAGATATATGCGAACATATAAACATATGGGAAAAGTTTCCCGCTTGCAAATCTTTGAGTTTAAGAACAGCTCCTGTATGCCTATCCTATCGATCCGCAGAGGTGAGCCGGAGGTGGTGGTAGCAGAAACAAGTTTACCGCCGGCGATTCCAACCAGACGCTCGTTGCCTTACCTTAATCGAAATTTGTTTCATTTCTCTTGGCATTGTTGCCACTATCTGTCAGTAATTATTGGTGGTGTGGTGCTTTGTTTGGCTTTAGCTGCTGTCGTTTTGGCAGTTAATAAATTTTTGAAAATGAATATTGACTAATTGCGGATTGTGCGAGTACCTACAGCGGAGCTGAGTAGAAGGAAGAGTAGTAAGTGAGTGAAAGTGTCAAAGCGGACTGGTTGCATCCAGCACAGAACACCGACGGCAAAGACGAAATAAAAAATATATATTTTTATTTCTTAAATATTATTATTTTTTTTACAAAAATTCATTTACGTTGTATTCGCGTGTTGTTTAAGCGCTCATTGTACTCGGGGCAGATTCTGTTGTCTGCGATGATACCTACCATAAACACTGGCATTAGCGCTGAGAGTGCGAGCAAATTGTTTACAGCTAACAATGAAGCGTTGTACGGAATTGCCATTGTGTACCATCTGAGCATCGTCAGAGGGCTGCCTGCATGTACTGTAGCTCGGACTAGCGAAATACCAACCAACAAGTGGATGCATCTGCACATAGTAAACAGTTTAATGTTATGTAGCAGTTGAGGATACGCAAAATGTGCGAGTTAGTCTACAACTGCAGCGGCTTTATAATTTTTTTTTTTGCACATTCACATTAAGTGAACATTAATCTTCTCAGGTGATAATTAACAGGCGTTTTGCGCTTGTTAAACATAAAGCGAGCTTTTTGCCAGTACCACTCGTCTGCTCAGCAGCAGCGTGTTGCTGCAGTTTGCGTCGTCAAGTTGCTAAAATGAAATGATTAATTGTAGCATTTTCGCACCAGCACCTGTTCGCTGGTGAAAGATGTTGCACACTGTACACTATTATATTTATTTTTAATTTCTTATTTCCCAGTATCGTCTACTTTGTCTTGCATGGAGCGCACGATAAAAAAACTTCAAACTCGGAACATTGCATGACAATCGACGATTGCAACTTAAATAGAGCAATCGCGCATTTATTGGTTTCTTAGGTACTTGTGTAAATAGGTATAGTAATACAACGGTAATGTTTATTGATGTTTTCGTTGATATGGAAACAATTTCGAAGGCGCTGAGCGTGGAATGTTTACAATTTTTAGGTTTATATTCATATTTTAGGTCATTAGTATTGGACTCATCACATTTAATCGTATTTATATTAATATATATAAAGTACCCACTTGAATAGTGCAGCCCTCGTGATAAGTGCAATTTCTCGACTAGAGCAACTCCCAAAATTTTAAAGCACAGTTTTTAGGAAACAAAAATTAACTCGATTAATGCAACTTTTAGATTGTCTAATATGTACGAATGTACTGATAAGATTATATATATTGTGGATACATATATATTTCTTACAACAGTCAGTAATAACATATTGAGTTTGGAAAATAAAGTCCTTAGTATTCCAGTTAATGTTTGAATGAATACGATTGGGATTGCCCTCTTTCTTTTTCTGTGTTTATTGTAGTGAGGCAAGAATGATATAATACAAGATTGTGCCTTCCCTTGGCGAAGCGACAGATCTCGCCTTTAGTAAATAGGAATAGCGAAAAAGAAAAATTAATAACTCCCAATATTTCAGTGAAAACTTGTTTTAAATGCCTTAAGTGTAAAAATATGGATTTATGGCAGATATTTAAATAATAACTTTGCAAAGTACTAAAAAAAAGTGGTTTTTTCCCTAATTTGTGAAAAAAGCTTTGTCTAGTTGAAATTGATAATTATCAACCTCGACGAAACCAAAGTAGCGGCACCTCTGAAGGCGTCACCTTCTGCATTCAGTACACCGTGCAGTCAGGGGTAATTAGACGATGTTCGTATAAAAATTCGAGATTTAAACGAAAATATGAAAAATTAAAAATTTGTATGAAAAATTATTATGCAAATCTGAAATATTAAAAAGAGTGGGTTTGTTAAATGTGTTCAATTCCAAATACTAAAAACTACTTGAATTTTGTACGCTTAGTACGCGGTTAGTAGCCGCGTGTGTAGCGCGCGCCCTGGTTTCAAATCTGGTCAAAGGTAGAAGTGATTTATAATGCATAGAAACATATTTACATATTGATTTTTGCCATACGATTTTTTAAGGACACATACTATACCCTTGCAAGTATCACTTACTGCCCGATTATTACAAAAGTGTCTATAGAACTAGAGCTCAACCCAAAAAACTAAAATAAAAGTAAATACCGTTATGCCGTAAATGCCTTCTTCTGAACTAGAAAACGAAACATACATACATATATTCAAAAAGAAAAACAAAAAAAGCCTCGGTCAAAAAGGCAAAAAATATTTCAATGGATAAAAAGTATAGGGTTAAACTCATGTTAGTTGCCCTCAATGTCAGAAGATTTTGGTAGATTTCTACTATCACTAACAAACGAAAAAGTTTTAAAGAGGCATTATTCACTCGTTCGCCTACTTGATCAAACATTATTCCATTTAACATAATGTTTAGTAATTTATCCCAATGAAGGGAGGTAGTTTTATAAAAATTAATGAGATATGCGTATTCTTAAAAAAATATTTCATGAAGAGATTTTGCTACATTTCATAAACAATTTAAAACTGAGCTACGATTTAAAACTTTTGAAATCAGAACGTTTCTTCACTAAAAAATAAACTGTTATTTACATAAATTAAACTATTATAAGGGAAATAAGGTTAAGTGAACAGGAATATTTCATCTTTTGTAAAAAATAAATTTTTAGTTTTGCCAAAACAGTAGTAAGTTAGAAACTGCAAAGTCGGGTTTCTTAATATTTTGGTGTTTAAACCATGACACCAAGCCTGCTAATGCTCAGAAAATATTTTTACACCCGAGCGCACTAGTCCGATATTGTAAGTTATTTTGTAGCAGCCTAAAGCAAGGAAATCGATTAAGCTTTCGACACAGTCAGTCACTCCACGCTACTAGCTGACGTGGAAGCATCAACTCTCCCGCAGGGACTGAAACGGTGGACCGCGAATTACCTGTGTGGTCGTCAATCATCAGTATGGTTTAGAGATAAAACATCGAAACCAAGGAGGATTAAACAAGGGGTACCGCAGGGTGGCGTCCTGTCCCCATTATTGTTTAATCACTATATCTCCAAGCTCCCTCAACCGCCAGAGGGAGTCACGATTGTCTCCTATGCTGATGATTGCTCGATAATGGCAACCGGCAATGTAATTGATGATCTGTGTTTGAAGGTGAACGGGTATCTCTCTGATCTTGCCCATTTCTTCACTAGCAGAAACCTGGCGCTGTCCCCTGCTAAGTCCTCGGCGACCCTTTTTACCACCTGGACCCTTTTTACCACCATATCGATGGCACCCCCATTCCGACGGTTAACCACCCGAAGATTCTGGGGGTGACTTTCGACAGCCTGCTCTCCTTCTCCGCGCACACTACCGCAATCGCCAATAGAGTACAGAGCCGCAACAATGTCCTCAAGTCGCTCGCCGGCAGCTCTTGGGGCAAAGACAAAGAAACGTTGTTGGCAACATACAAGGCGATTGGCCGGCCGGTAATAAATTATGCTGCGCCAGTTTGGTCACTGGGAACCAGCAGGACACAGTGGATGAAGCTGCAGACCTGCCAGAACGCCGCACTCCGCATGGTGACGGGATGTCTTCTGATGTCGCCTGAGGAGCATCTCCACCAAGAGGTCAATGTGCTCCGTTCGGGGCATCCAAATAGGCACCTGCTTGCAGTGGAGCTGCCCCCAGGTACATTAGAAGACATCTTCTAGAACTAAAGGACGAGATCCAGCCACTCATCACGCAACCGCTGCATCTGGAGGTGTACCGGCGGGTCCTAAGCAACATCCATAGAGACACAGTCACTACCATCATTGACTCCCGCCAGGCAAATGCAGTCATCGGAGCCCAACCACCACCTGTAGCAGATGAGGAGTCGCTGCTGCCCCATGAGTCCCGCGTCACTCTGGCACAATTACGATCTGGATACTGTAGCAGGCTCAACTCCTACCTATCCATAATCAACCCCGACATACCCAACACATGTCCGGCATGTGGAGATTCTCCGCACGACACCAACCACCTATTCACATGCCCTCTCAAACCCACTCATCTAACCCCCCTCTCCCTCTGGTCCAACCCTGTCGAAACAGCACGTTTCCTGGGCCTCCCCCTAGATGAGTTTGACGATAACGACCATGGGTGAATCCGCTCTTTACGGGGGGCGACTAGCTGCTACAACAACAACAACATTAAGCCATGTCTGTCTGTCCATCCGCCCGTGCATCGGATAACTTTAGTATATATCGACCAAAGATAACTATCACGTTCCCGTAACGGTACTGGGGACAAATCAAACACAATAAAACTATAATAATATAATAAATAGTTTAGCAACTTTGCTCATAATTTGATACGAAGAATTTAATTCGAGAGTGAAATACACAAAAATACAAATCTTGTAAAATGGGAGTGGCACTGCACATGTTACAGCAATACGGTATATCTCCGAAACCATTTGTTCAAACTCTACTAGATTCGCTGCACAATTTTCTTTTTGAGTATAATTTTGAAAAATACAAGTACTGGACCAGCACCACGACCACCAATATTAAAAAAATCTAATGTTAGATATATCTCTGAATCATGTAGCAACTTCATTCAAATTTGAGATGAAGAATTCGAGTATGAAGAGAAGTTTGTAAAAACCCCAATTTTGAAAACAGGTACTTAAATAATACTATGTTCGTTTTTATTTAAACAAATAAAAGTCGTTTATGTTTTCAAAATTGGCGGCCGCCGTAGCCGAGTCAGTCGGTGGGTCCCAGGTTCGAATCCAGCTCGAGACAAGTAACCCCCAAAAATTATGGAAAAAGTTTTTTCTAATAGCGGTCGCCCCTCGGCAGGCAACGGCAAACCTCCGTGTGAATTTCTGTAATGAAAAAACTTCTCCCAAAAACATTCGCCATCCGGATTCGGCGTAAAACTGTAAGTACCTCAATTTATGTCACAACATCAAGACGCGCACCACAAATTGTAGGAGAAGTTCGGCCAAAATCGCTTAAGCGGTTATAGTAGTAGTTAAGTAAGTAAGTATGTTTTCAAAATGAGCTGCATTATATTAACTGGTTATATTGCATACAATAATAACTGTTTATTTCAAATTAAATACATGAGCCGGTATTTAAAGTTTGGTTTTCCCCGCTGTTTCACTTTGCCTTACTTGTTTTTTATAAACTTTCATTACCAAAAACATTTTCACATCTTTAGCTTTGGAAAATATCAAAGGAATGCTAGAAAGAAGTAGGGCTAGAACTCTTATCTTCATATTCGCAATTAACGTTACTACTTTTACTTTTCATTGTCGGCGATTTTGAATGTGATACTTAGCTTCTTTGCACCTTTATATACTCTTGTAAATGAAATGGCTGGATAATTGAATTTAATTCTTACATCCGCATATAAATGTCGTGTCAGTGGCACATTAAGGAAAATGTGTTGCAAATTCATCCCCGTTAGCCGGCAATCCACAAGCGGCAACTAACACCCAAAGATGACGAAATTGTCAACCAGAAATTAAATTTGAAAGCAAGCACCAAGACGGGGTTTTGACGACAAGGCGCCTTTGGAGAGCATTCAGGTTGCATGCATCACTTCCCATTCGTATGTTACATGCACTGCGTTCAAGTGTCAAAAAAAAGGCAACAATTTAAATAATGCTGGACGCAAGCAAAGAACATCTGGTAAGATATTGAGGAGAGTAACGGCGGGCATTTTGAATGCCAACAGAAAAAATCGAAGAGAGAATTACTTGCCAACAATCCAACGTGTTCACCATTTTTCCATTACACTGCCAACCCTACTTGGACGGCTTCTCTTGTTGCTTTTACTTTTGTGACGTCTAGTTTGCGATGTAAACAAGTTGTGTAGTGTGCTACTGTTACTGCTGTAATTCATAATGTTGTTGTCGTTATTTCCGTACCGCAGCTATATACATATGTACATATGTGGTCCGCATGATACTGGAGTTAAGCCGGAGGTGGGATGTAACACGCAACCACGACGGGCATTCGGCAGTGCCATGCAGTCTACATTCATTCACACTTACATATACAATACATACATACATATTTTTTTAAGTACATGCAGATGTTGCACGTTTCGCGTTAAAAGCGGTGAACATAGTTTTTGCTGTGCATTTTATTTTAACCAAGGTAATAAATTCATATTCAAATTGCTAATTGAATATTATTTGGGGAAGAACAACGAGCATTGTTGCTGTTTACAACGATAAATTTTGTTGGCGTAACTGTGATGATTAATGCTTATCACAAGCGTGGTTTCGGCTTAATTTGTTACATCAACATAAAAATTTGGTATGCAAATTATGATAGTCATTACAATTTCAATTTGATCGACTCGATCAATTCGATTTCAAAAATCATTAAAGCGGCCAAGCCCAATTCAACACTACGCTGCTCATAAAGTGGGTCACTGGCACAGCAGCCAACCTTTTACTCATAACATCCCCTTTAACGGTTTCATAGACAGTTCAAAAGTCTTCATATTTAAATATATCCCTGTTTATATGTCGGCACAAACATGCATAGATATATACATATGTATATGCATAGGTTTGTGGCACATTGCTGTTGAAAGTCTGTATGCGAATGTATTTACATATATGTGGCAAATAACGCGCCAACTGAGGAATGGCTACAACAATATACTTAGATAATAACATCAGTTAAGTCATGCCATCGCATGCGTTGGCAAGCAACCCTTTTGCTGTGGCTCTTTTTGGCCAGGTTGACAAATGAATGTAGGAATATTTGAAAAACATTTGTTATACATACATACATACATACATACATATATACATATATATATATATAGATTGTTATGCATGTAAATTTGCTATGCATGTATTTATATTTACGGGGTGAGTGCTCGTGCGACGCGGACTCAAATTTGCACAACATAAACATAAACGACAATGTTTTATTGCGATTTTTGTTTGTGTTGCAGGTATTTTGTTGTTTTGGATGTATTGCAGTATAATTATCATAATTTATATGCACTAAGTTGGGACAATTTAAGGTAAAATAGCAGGTATCAATAGAAATGTTACCTGACTGACTACAACCCATATAATAATAATAATAATAATAATTTAGCGCTTTCTCTATAAAGCTTGATATTTAGTCGAAGTTATCCTTAAATTTGTGGTTTGCGTCTTGGTGTTATACGATAAATTGAGGAGCCTAAAATGTTACGTCGACTTCAAACGGCAGATGATTTGAGATGGGAAGTTTTATTCGTGGTAGAAATAAACTCGGAAGTTTGACATTGACTGCCGAGGGGCGACCGTTATTAGTAGTAAACTTTTCTAAAATTCTCGATGTTACTTACCCCGATTTGAACCCGGAATGCACCAACTGAAACACGCACACGCTACATACTCAGCTACGGCGGCCACCTACTAAATCTAAATTTTTTTTTTCTGAAAAAAATTCACCTTAATTTCAACCTCTGTTATATGTATGAATATGCGCATATATTTACAATCCTCTTTTATTTATGCTTCTGAAATATTTTTGCATTTTAATTCGATATCCAGTTATTTCTGGCAGTGACAGTAGTAGTCTTAGAGCAGATTTTATTTTTTATATGTTTTATAAGACAGCCTTTTGATAAAGACTTTGATTTTCGAAACTATATTTTCAGGCGAAATTTTATTTTTAATCTTCGATTTAACGACGTTTTTTAAACGTAAGTGTAAATAATATGGTCCAGTTCTATAAGCCTTATTTCATTGAATATTAGAGGAAAACCATACAAGGCCTATTAGAATATATAACTATATTTTCTCCGTTTAACTGTGTTATCGATAACATTGTGCTACAAAACAAAGAGTTGAATGTATTTTCTATGTTATTTAATTATGGTGGTAGGACTAGTCTAAACAATAATTTCTACAGTTATGATCAAAAACCTTCAAGTCGGGATGTTGGATCAAAAAACCGGTCATAATTTCAACAGTTTTCAGATAATCTTATATTCGTTAAAAAGTGGAAGCTTTTGTATCTAATGATTTTTAAAACTTTAAGTTAAGCTGCATAACATTGACTCTATGCACAAAAAAGCTTGACACAAATCTGGAAAAATCAATTATGGTGACTTTGGGTTGAAATTACACCCTATACATTCATTAACCCAATTCTTAATGCTTAACTTAAAACAAATTATATTTCCCCCTTTCAAAAAAACATTTACGACCTCACTTCGATAAAATTCCCGAAGTTGTAAAGGTTTTTCTCTGTATAGTTTAATTTTATAGTTTTAAAATAATTACATCATTAGTTAGATGCTTGTATACTATACGAGAAAAAATACATAATTTTCTTGACGTTTTAATGTTTTGATTGTTACAGTTGTCTAATACACATACTGGAATAGGAACTGAATGTCTATTGCACCACCATAGCTCTGCTTTAATAAAGATAATTCCAACAAGTGCGTAACGTTATGTTTTTGAAACAATGAATGCTATATTATTTCGAGTATTTCTACGTTTGGTTTAATTCTGTAATTTTATTTTAGTTTATTGAACTCAGTTTTTGATAAAAAGAAGCCGAGTTATAAATTATATAAATAATATCCATATTTTAAAAGTATGTCTGTTGTTTTTTTAAATATACCTTAATTAACAACTTGATGTCTTTATTCTAATCCTCATATGTTCATTTACTTCGGCAAAACAACGATAATATTAATTTGTGGGGTCAAGGGTCAAGGGTAAAGGAAAAGGCAAACAAATTGTCAAGAATCAAAAAGATTTCTTTATCCACTTTAAACTTGCCTTTTTATATATTGTAATGCATACCAAACTACGTTATGAAGCTTTCAGTGACATGGTTATTATGGTAGAATGATCTAGATAAAAAAATATTTTTTTTTAAGGGGAAGCTTTAAGAAAACACAATATTGAATAAAAATTTAATTACACATATTGTTTTTTTTCAGAAAAATCCGAAGACAGTGTCATAAATCAGAAATGCAATATCTTTTTGATTTGTGGGAGGATAAAATAAAGCACAAACAAGATTAATTTGGCAGCTAATTATGAGCTTTCGAGTAGATCTGACTATCGAAAGGCGTAGATTAATGAACCCGATTCAAACGAGATGATATTTACATACATACATGCAAACACATTTCTAATTGCATTTATATTTCCCTAAAGCTATATAAAAACTACATACCGTAAATAAACAACAACTTTGGTAGGGTTTCACTGATATTTCTTTTGGTAAAATGTCCTTCTGATCTTTTGGAACAATTAAAGTTGAATATAAATATGTTCTCATCGCATTATATACATTTGTTTATGGTAGTATTGTGGTCGCAATGCAGTAAATGCGACGAAATACCGAAAACCGCATTGCCAAGGTAGAAAGATGTGGTATGTGTGTTTTTAATTTTACATGAAAATGCCCAAAAGAATACAGAAAATAGGACGAACAACACTAACAAGATTTTCCGTTATGTTAATATCGTTGTTGCTTTAAAATAGAGCAATGTGCATACGTATATATACATACATATGTATATCTTTTATTTTTTCTAGAATTCAAAATGGCAATGGGAGAATATAATTTATGAATGGCGCAAACATATTTTGCCATAATAAATAAATCAAACATGTTTTTACTTTATCATTTCTCCTAGATAGATTAATTTTAATATTAAGCAGGCCACGCACTTAAGGTTTCCTCTCTTCTCGTGGTGTTCATGAATATAAGAGAAATATGAAGTCAAGCGCATTTAAAAAAGCGATACATTACATATATTGTGGTTGTGGTCCACGTTATTCTTGACCAAATAACAAACAAATTAGGATATTTTGGCATACTAAGAATTTGAGTATTTGTTTACGAACATACGGCCAGATATATTATACTCGTATATGTACATACATACATATATACATATATTTTCAATAATTTCCAATATCAACAGCAATCACAAGGTTTTAAATCATCGAACTATTTTGAAGAAACTTCAACGGCTTATCAAATAACAACAAGAGTTACTAAAACCGTCGCCTAGTATATAACTCGGATGTAGCATGTCAAAGCTGGTAACAAGTCCGAACCAGCCTACACCATCGCTTATTTAAGCTAATAGACGCATGATTGTATGTCCACATGCACAGTCGTGAAGGCAACCACCCAGCAATTGCTTTTACCTTTCAATGTTAAGTCGGTTACTAGAGCTGTGCTCTGATGCTGGCAGTAAATCAAAAACTGCAGTAGCAAGTTGCAAGCGTTAACTATTATCGCTATCAAAGTGAGTGCGCGTGCGCAACCACCACCCAACGGCAAAAGAAGTCGATGTGTAACCGCATTTGTTTATGTTGGCAGTATGTTTTGCTTATCTGTTTACATGTTTGCGCTACTGGCCAACCGTAACCGCAGCGCATATGACTTCTCAAATGTGCCTGTGAGAGGGCGCTAGATAGTCAATGAGAGGAAGAAGACGAAAACAAGCTTAACATTGTTGGGGATGCCATTAATTGTGCAATACATCGGTACTCAGAACGTACATACCGAGTGCAGGAGAATGGGATCGGCTTTATGCTATGCACGAAGTTTTGGGAGCCAATGCACCCAGATTCTAGGTTTCTACCTTGAGCAGGCAATTATCGTTTATTGAATTTATCACGAACATTTACTTTTTCTTTACCTTCGAAGTTTTCCTTTAAAATACATACCATTGCTATGTAAATATATATATGTATGTATATACTTAGCTATGTATGTATATAAAAATACCATCACCACTGTAGATTTGCTAAAGTTATATGCAAAAATAACTTAAACAAAAAATAAAAAGTGGAAAAATTCTTACCCATGTCTGTTGATATTCCGCCGTATTGTGTTAAATCTGATCTTATCTTACCTGTAAAGAGAGAAGAGTAAAACAGAAGATTTTGAGAATATTGCTTAAATAATTAGCTATCTCTAAATTCTAAGATATGTAAACTACGCTCTCTGCAATTTAATATAAGCGCAGACAATAATAAAAACTGATCCGAAAAGAAGTTTGGATAGATTTCCATTTTCCTGCGAGGTTTTGGGCTCACGAATTGAGGCTTTACGTTATCACATTTGTACGCATACATGTACATTAAGGTGTCTCAGGTTCTTTACTAAAAACCGCTAATATATTTGCCCGTAGTGCACACATTTTTTATCTGTTTTTATTTCAAAATTTTTACAAAGATATTGTGATTCATAATTTTGGTTAGTAATGAGATGGAGTAATTCGAAAAATTGTTACAAGACCTACATCAAGGGTTAAGAAAATTTCATATAAGAAGTAATTAATTATTAGGTGGGATATTTTCTACAATTTCGAAACCAGCTTTTATGAGAATTTAAATAATTCAGTCATGCATTGGCCAAATTTTCTTTACACGGTCATTGAAATAATTTTTCTTCTGACTAATCAATACTTGATAATTCATCCTGTCCAGTCCACACAATTTGAACAGAAGTCACAGAATTAGGAAAAAATCTTTTCACTAATAACATATGATACATATGATACGAAAATCGATGAAAACATGGCTGAGTATGTAAATTTTTAATGGGAGTTACATCAAAAATCTTAAAATTTTGAACATATGTCTTCTTTATACTTTTCTAATATACGTAGACTTCGTTTTGTGGTAGCAATTCTCCCCTCAGTATGCAAATAGGAAAATAGCATTTGCTCATTCTCTTCTGGCAATCTTCCCGCTGATGTGCTGTCTTTCGAAATGATTGTAGCAATATTTAGTGCGATGTAGAAGTGTATAAATCTGTCAACAGAAATATATATGCATCTGATTTAAGGAAACCTAAACTTGCAAAGTTTCTACAATAAGTAATTTACCGTGAAGTACTGGCTTTTTAAGATTTGCAGCTTAAAGTCTCACATAAAAAAATTTGTAAAGGTTATAAAAGAAAAATACAGCAATTTATTTTCAAATTAAGGCACCGATGATTTCTTGAATTGGTAGTATAGATATTGTCGTTTTGCAACATATTTACGTCGCATCCGGAGACAAGAGTATTTTTTGTGAAACGTTTTTTCATAGCAGAAATACACCAACAGGACTCTCATTGCCAAAATAAAGGTGAGCGGTCCGGATTACAGTGCGCATCGCTCCTTATTTTTCCTTTTAACTCACGGCTGCCACCCTAAAAAGTCATTTACTAGAAACAAATTTCAAAATATATATTTTCTAAAAAACTCATTTTGTAGATATATTTCCAAAACCGAAATATGGACGAATATTTATTCTAATGCCGAGCCAAATTATTTTTGTGGACGTCATAAAACTTACGAAATTTTATGATGCAAGTGGAAACCTTTTTTGTAATGAGGCAACTTAATGTGCACATGCACTGAGAATGTATGTGTGTGTGAAAGCAGTTCCAAGCTTTTTTGTCTACCAAATTTGTATGCTCACTTTTATGTTTACACCGTAAAAGTGAAAAATGTAAACAATGAAAGTACCGCCACAAGTGCATTGCTCAGCACTCAAAATTACGAAAAAGGGGAATATGGCGGTTAGGGGATTGCTAAATTGAAAACGATGCGGCGTTTATAGTGTAAAAATTTGATTTAATGGCTGCGATAGACCACGTGTGTATTTAAATATGCCGCCCCGTGTCTGGCGCCCCAAGTACGGCGTCCGTTAGCTGCGGACTGACAACAGCCAAGTACAGTGTGTTGGATAGTACTGAGGGATGGACAGAGAACTGACAAAATGTAATACTATATATCTATGTATGTTTATATTTCTACATACAAACTTTGTCTAATAATTGACATTTATTAAAATTTCATGAAGCAAAATTGTAAAATTCGCCAATCTTCAAACGCAAAAATTAAAGAAAAATGATCCCGCTACAACAGTGATCACTGGTTAACAGGTATCAATTCTGCATAATAATGTAACAATAATTTGACACTTAGAACATACAGTTCTCCTTTAATTTGTGGGATGAAAAAAGATGATGTTAGTTCTAGACTAAATGGTAAAGCTGTACTGGTTGGTCTAATAAAAATGTCAGATGTTGCATACATACACTGTTGCCACTGTTGTGCAATTTATGCAAAACCAGCTGTAAACAAGATTGATTTGGATTATTAAAATGTTTTAAAGATTTTTTGATATGCACAAAGGCTAAATATGTTTAAATCATGCGTTCCTAAATATATATACATATGTATATATTTTTCACTACTACCACTTTGTTACTACTCAGTACGACGACTCAATTCAATGATGGTCAGTTACACATTGTTAAATTAATTGATTAATTTATTAAATGCATGTCGATTAGAACCCTGTTCCTAGTCAAATATACTTACTATAGTATGTATCATTATTTTTAAATCAGTGGCTAAGTTTTGCAGGAATCACTGTACATGATATAAAGTATATTATTATATATTTTAACAAATTCTAAAACTACTTGTGCCTTAGAAGCTAAATATACCCCTGTTGGTAAATATACACACACAAATGCAAGTATTTACCATGTATGTATGTATTACTTATAGTATATACAAAGAGTGCCCTGCAGAAAATTGCATGAGCAGCTCTGCTTGCGGTGTTTATTTTATATGATCGATAAGCCTTTTATAAGGAATTATACTCCATATTGTTCATTGTAATAAGGGATAAGGTGAAAAAATTGAGTCTTAGGACTAGGCCTGGGCGATGCCAACATGATGCCAGCGAAAATAAAGCAACAGTTGCGTCATAGATACTCGTAATATTATACGAAACTCTTTGCTTCCTGAGAGCGCTGTCAAAATGTGCGTTTTCTATAATATTTTCCAATGGTGCTACTAGTACGAAAACGTATATGTGGCCATTCGTGGAGGAATTTTCGTGATGTTACTCATTCAGTAAAATATGAAAAACTTATAAAACATCAGTAGTTATGTATTCCTTTAATGTTTCTATTTGTCAGAATTATTAATAAAATGGTATTTATATTTAAAAACTGTCTTTGAGTTCATTTTTGTCATGATGGCACGACCTGTTTTCGGGATAAGAAGTGGCGGATTTCAATTATAACCATTTGTAGCTCAGTTTTCGGTTGTCAGCTATTCATCGGTCCCTTGATTCGGTTCGATTGCCAGCTAAAACCACGAGTTCAGGGGGCGCTCTCAGCAGACAAATTAGAGAGTTTCGTGTCATATTATCTTTGGTTGCGTGTTGAATTTCGAGGGTGAAAGGTTGTAATTTGCGGGCGGAAAATTTTGTATGCCATTAAACTACTCCTATTATAGAATATTATTTTTAACACTTATGCATGCTTGATTTAATATGTCCTTAGGGTCTTGAAGTAAAGCTGAAGTACGGCATGCAGCTTATTTTTATAATTCTTTACGTAAGCCGTATTTAATGTGGCCTATAAACCCTATCATTAGGTTAAAATATTTAAAACAATGCCTTATAATAGGACCTGATGAATGCCCGAGTTTATTTTAAAGGTACACCTTATAAGAAGGGGGTTTTTACTACCCGTAATGAATTACAATTAAGACTTATATAAGCCTTGTATTAAATGGCCTATACACCTTATTTGTTAGGGTTACTCTTAGGGAGAAAGAGATAACTTTACGGACTGATAACATCAACACGGCAAATAAGGGGACAAAATAAAAACATGCGTCCCTTACAAGTTTAATGTAATACATTATAAACCAAATGAGCATCGAAATAAGCGTTAAATAAGTCGCAAATATTTTGGTAGGTATATGCATACCTATGTATGTAAATTCTATATATGTACTTATGTATATGCATACATGCGTGTGCGAAATTTCGCTGTGTGGGCATCAGAGTTGATTTGTGGTTATACTATAAATTTTAAATCGCTCATAACAAAGGTGCCGATCGTACACTGAGCGTCTTTTAATATATGTAGGTGTGAATACATACTGAAATACAAATATGTGCATATACATATTTATATATGTAAATACATACATATTTTATATACATAAGTAATAAAAAATTTTGACCTCATGCAGAAATATTTTGGTGACTACTGTTTTTGGGTGAAAATTAGCATTTTAACTTATTTACAAATTCCATTTAAATTTGTTAGTATTTCAATATTTACATTATTCTCATTAATACTATTTTTGCAGATACTTGTTTACTTTACTCGCGATAAAAAGGGAAAAGCAAAGCGTATGTGCAATCAAAGCCATATTTTTCTCTGTAAATAAATAGTCGCAATGCATAGCGGCGTCTATGTAGCATTCAGTGAGACGTGGCCAGACATGGCCTGCATCTTGTAGATACACATGGTGTATTTATTTGGGTCGGCAATTAAGATTTATATCAGCTAAATTTGATGAGCAATAAAACTCAGGAAGACGGCAAACAACCAAGCTTCCCAAAAGAGGAAAAGGAGAGCGAATATAAGAACAAGAATGAGATAAATTAGAAAACCACACTAGACACAAACAGCTGACTCCATCTGCAGCAACCGTCGCAAAGGCAACACCGCAAAGTCAGCAACAACAATGATTCAGAATATACAGAGCGAAAGTAGTAAATCTTTTAAATTATATTTGATCTTGTTAGCTTTTTAGACTTGCACTTATTCATTTTCTTGTTTGCTTCACTCACTGAGCCGTTGCTATTATAGTTTGCTTCGTCTCTAGGTAGCAATGATGGGGGAAATCTGCACAAGGTGTCAAGTACAGTGCAGGTTGTGAGGGAGGAGAACGTGATGATGCTTCAGGCATATGCAGTCGCTTTTAAGTTTTCTATAATGTTATAAAAGTGATTTTAAAGCTATTTTTATTAATTTGCAATCAAAAGGGAACTCAGGGTGCTGATAGATTAAGTACTGAAATAGATTAGCATTCACTCGTACATTAAACATTTTAAGCTCGAGCTTTAATAACCACATATGTGTTACATATTTTCATACATACATATGTACATCTATAAATGTTCATTAACCGTTCGTTGACGTTAAAATCGATATGTGTTTTCCGACCAAATTTAACATTTTGTTTAGATGCACAATTGACGCACACTGTACGAGAGCGAATACCTTTTTTGTCTTTCTTTATTCTCTCCTCGTAACAACCTTCTCATCGCCCAAGAGAATTTCGATTATCTGTAACTTAGTTTTGACTGTAATGAGCAGCACGACGATTACTTTAGATTTGGTAGAATTCTCCCATGAGGTGGAAAAACGTATACTTATTCTTACGAATCGCCTTGTTTTTTACATAGAATCCAAAAAGTAGTCGATTTTGTTTAAAAATAGTTTCGAAGCAAATTTGTTAGCTTTCAACTCAATTGAAATTCATTATATTTTAGTTTAATGACAAATTTTGGGTAGAACTCTACCCAAAGGTCAACGAAGGGTTAAAGTGCTTTTTATAATTTATGATGTCCTTATATCAACAAACGTTATGCGACTCTGAGCCAAGATTTTTATTTAGAATACTTGGTTTGAATTAACAAAATAATTCGCTACAACAAACCATTTGTATAACCAATAAAAACTGTAATAATTTTATAGCATATTCATTCGAAGACCTAACGCGGTTTCACACAATACAATAAAACTCAAAACCCCTGTTTAAACTGCCTGTAGAGCTGGCCCAAAGCACGTTAGCTTTGCTTGTTTTGCTTTGGGAACTAACAAAAATTAATAAAAGTTTTTGGAAATGTTTAAAAGTCAGATTTCTTTCATACAATGTTAACTGATATATGTTACATATTAGGCAAAGGGAAATTACATCGCACACTCCGTCACAAATCGCAAACCCCCCTAGCGCGTTACGTAACTAATTTATTGGTTGTTTCTTTAAACAAACTGTAGAATTTAAGGCTTAACATAGATATTTCCAATTATTATTATTTATTTATTAATTATTTAATTATGGCAAAAAAGAGCTACTAACTTTAGAGTCGATTTCATATTTACTATGGCAACAAGACATTGTTTTTAAATTTATTGAAATTGCATTTTATATTTATATTAAAAAAAAAGGATTCGAGTCCTTTATAGGGATCTAAGTATTCAATCGACTTTTGAAATACAGTAGGTTCATGCGGTATCCAGGCTCAGCATCGGTTATATGGTTATATCAAACTGCGTATCATTTTGGACAAATGAGCTGTGCCACGCCCAAGAAAAAGCATAATTTCTTATAACTCCGCTCTTGTTAGACTCTGATGTCCAACATTTAGCATAGGCTACCATTTAAGAGGAAATTACTATTGACCATTCCTTCGCAGTTATTTGTCGTAAATATAGATATTTAATATATAAATATTTCTTTTGGATCCAGGCATAATAAATTTTGTAAACCCAACAGCACTGTAATAAAATACTTGTTCAATGTAAAAAATATGTCTTCATTGGAGCAGCAACAATAGCCGGGTACGCTAGTAATACATCGTTTTAAATCCTTAAACGAAGTTTAATGATGTAAACATAAACAAAACGAAATTAGTTTTAACGTAGCGGACAGTTTTTTTTCTGTCTGATTAAATTATTCGCAGCAAATGTGAAACAATTCGCAACGATTTAGTAAAATATCGAATATTATAATTTTTTGTATATTACTTTTAAATGGTTTTAGTCTGATTTGCATAATTTTCGAAATTGTAGCCTTATATTTCATTCATAAATCCAATTTTGCCCATCGTATTTTTACAGTTTTGTAATTTACCGTTACGTGAGAGGTGGCCGTAGTAAAAAATTTTCCAGAATTGTTCTTACCGATTTGAAATGCAGAGAATGTACCAAATTTAGCAGAGTTTGATGAAGTTAAGCAAAGATACATTTACATATGTACACTGATACTTATATTTTAATATTTTATTTACTTGAAGGCTGATTATTCAACAGTGTATTAGCGACATTACTTCAGAACTTTATGCACGAGAAGAATAACGTTCCCATTTCGATCAGTTTCAAAATAAAATTTCGAAAAAATGGTGATCTCATGATCCGTGAATACATGACTTTCAAAATTTGAGCACGGATTCTGAAAAATTGGCACTTATTTATACACATTTGAATAATCCCCCTTCACTGGTGAATAATTCAATAAAATTTAATGTTGGAAATAGGTAACACCCCTCTCCAAAATATATGTATGAACCTTGTATTCGCCAAAAACGAACGTTTAACAGCCATGTTTTAATATTTTATATAACTTTGTATAATTTAGTTTAATCCGACTTTCCAACAGGTGGCAACCCTTTAGATATATTCCTTATTTCCGAGACGAACCGCTTGACACCCATAATAAAATTTCATATAACTTGTGTATAATTAAATTAAATTTGACTTTTCAAACAGGTGGTAACCCTCTCCCAAACAAAATGTACTTTACGTACAAAATCTACATATATACAAAATTTCATAAAAATAGGACAAGCTGTTTCAAAGGATTGCAACCATAAACTTCGTGACCCGAAATTTTTATATATAAGACGATCTGATTGTAATGTCGAATTTATGGTTTTATTGAAAGGTCTCAGTAGACTATTTTAGTAGCAAAATGTAAACGGTTTTTTTATTATTTTAATAAATTTAAATACATATAACTTCATACAACCTCTTTTGAAATTAAATTAGGTAACACGCTAATTTAATTAAAACACATCAAATTAATTTAACCTACAGTTTTACGATATTGGTAAGGATTTGAAACCCCTCTCCGCCCAGGCAATGACCGTATTATATCTTGTTAATAATTTTTTTATCACTTTGCATTATCTACGTTCAGAATTTCATATTTATTCAAATCCCTTTCTCGAGTCAATTTCGTTCTCGTCGTGATTTTACACCAATTTCCGGCGGAGCTAGTAAGCTGAAATTTTCAACATACCAAAAATGTAATATTTTTTTGTGGGACAACCTTTATGGGAAAATGTGTTTATGTGGGTGTCGAATAAATTATTTTATAGTTTTTGGTTCATATAAAAATGGTTCAAAGCAAAAAAAAAAAATTTTTAATCAATCGTTCCAAAATACATCATGTTTAATTATACTTCTAATCTTAACACACTGAATTGTGCGTAGAAATTGCTAAAAGTGTGGAATAATAACTGATTAAAACGAGTTTCCAAAACATGTGTGTACCTTCTTTAGAATGTGAAATTATTATCCGGATTTCATTGCTCGAATTTGTTGTAGTTTTCACAAAATTTCAATTAACGACCACTTTTCCCACATATTTTTTCAGTAATCTGTTTACTTGCACGTAAATAAAAAATAAAAAATTTATTCACTTACAACTCTTTACTGACTGGAGTTCGGAGCACATCATGAAAATAATTTGCGAAATCTTGCAATGTTTAAATATTTGCTTTCAGTTTGAATAAATACGTTCAATGTAGGAGACGTCCCCAAAATCACTCCCCTGCCACCGTGTGCACGGGTCTGTTTAAAACTATTGTTTCGAATAACTGAGTTTCGAATATAGAGTTCATGGAGCAAAATATATTATGATGTTGGGTTCGCCATCACCTTAATGTTTTAAGATTTAGTGTTGTGATTTTGGTCCGTGATTAGCGCCTAAAATATAAATGTCCATTGGACCAGGAGGATACATGACTTTGAAAACAATCTAAAATTTAACACAAATTCCTTCCTATCGGCTAAACGTAAATAAATACTTTCATATGTATAAATATATTTATGCATATTCTACATTTACATGACAGTCCGCAACACACATTTTGGTCATATATTTTATTTGTATAAACACTGTAACCAAGGTGTTGTCAAAAATTGTGCAACAACAAAAAAAAAATTACATAATGAACCACAAATTGCACTCTATTCGAAAATCAATTCGGAAATAAATTAAACGTCGATGGTGAAGAAGGCATTGCAAAAACTTGAGAAGAAGACAAGAAACTATGCACTGACTTACTCAATGCATTACAAACATTCGCACTTACAGAAGTATGCCCACTTCGTCACAAGTTAATTTGAAGGAGCTGCAGTACGACAACATCGCACTGTGGTCGCGAGCAACGCAATTTAGATAAATATCATTCAAATCGCAACCATTTATTGTTTTGCTCACCGTACTGCCGCGCACTTACTATGCTGAAAGATGGCACTTTCGACGCATCCATCGCCACCATTATAATCGATTACTTGTATTGCAGTACCTCTGTTGGTTAGTAAGTTGCGACCAATTGACAATTTATGGCGTGTTGTGTACTTGTTTAATATTGTTGCTTATATTTTTTAACGCAGTGTTCACTGTGGTGTTGCTGTTGCTAGGCAAAAAGAATGCCGGTAAAGGCAAACGCAGAACCCATTGACGCTGCTTGGTCAGTAGGCCACGGAAGCTCTCATATTTTATTTTAATTATCGTTATTTGTATAAAAATAAAATTACTGAAATGCTGTGAATGACTTTCAAATTCAGCAGTTTTTGCGTTTACTTATTTTGATTTTGGCTTGTGACCTATATATGTACATATGTATGTATATATTCAAGTCAATTTAATGTATTCTTAACGTCATTTGCTATTTATAAAGTTTCGGGGATGTAAGAGAGTTAGTGCCTTGTAATCAGTTCAATCGGAAAACTTTACCGGATCGCTGCAGTGCAATAGATAAACACTTACAGTGGATCATAGCTCAAACAATACAGTGTTCCCTTCCACAATATCCACTCCTACATATTTTTGGATTAAACTACAAACATACAGTTTCTATATAAATACAGTTCAATGGGCAGAAAAAAAGTGATGTTATATTACACCAAGGTAAAATAGTCGGTATTCATATACTTTAAATGTGTAGTAGTAATCAGCACTATATCTAACCGCGAAAAAAATGTCAAGTATGAAGTAAAGAACTGAATCTATATAAGAATTGAAGTTAAAAAATTGAAATATGAAAGTTTGGTTTGAAGAGTTAAAACATTTGAAGAGTGATATTATAGATATTTTAAGGTTTCACTTGCAATATTTCCAATATTTTAAAAGTCTTAATTTATATTAAAAAAAATGTAAAACAGTTGAGTAATAGATTCAGGTTTAATCATTTTATATTCATGAAAGGTTTAGAGACCTGGAAAGAGCCCACGAGTAGTAAGATACGAATACGAAAAAATTGCTATCGATGAATCCACGTGAACTCGAAAAAAGTCGTACTTTCAGTCACTTGTATTAAGGTTTAGTTATTTTTACAATTGGATTGATTCTAAGGCGTGCGCAATAACACTTAGAATCGAGGAACGACAGTAACCTGCTGGAAGCTAAGGATGCGGCTAACCATATAAAATGTCATCTCTAAAAAAATCCAAATTTAACTTTAACTGTCGCACTCTTAATTTTTTAAGGATTACTTAAGTCGTCCTCTTAGTGAAGATTTGATAAAATTCAATTAATAATTCCTGAGCGTACTTTAATGATACTTAAATGTAAGTACGGACCTATATTTATTTATTTTTCTGCTAAAGTTACGGTAAATTTTTGAAATAAAGAAGAAATGTTTAGAAATTAATATAAATACCTTAACTACTTTGTACATAAATCGAAAGCTTTAATAAATATACCGCTTTTTGAAGCTGTTTAAATATATTTTGTTTTTTATTATACATGCAATAGAGCTTTTATTTCGGCTATTTGTGAAAAAGGATGTGATTGTACTCATCGTAAAAAAAGTTGTTTAAATCTGCAAGTTGGTCGCCAACAAGTGACTATGATCAATTTGGCAGAAGGTGGTAAATTTATCATATTGCAAAGATAAAGGATATTTCTGGATCAATATTATGATTTTATATTTTCTTTAATAACAACAAATAATCCTCCACAATAATGTTCAGGTAGAAACCTATATGAAATCTAACAACATATGGCCCTTATTTAATATTTCATAAGTATATTTTTTAACAGATTCTGGTTTTCCAGTAGCCAGCATATATCGTAAAAAATAAACGTAAAAACCTACGATAAAAAGTGCTGGGACTGAATTCAGTGATGGTGATGATGATGATGTGAAATAATACTGCGTTTGTATGTATTATACCATATATTTTTTAAATTTTCTTAATCAATTCCGTAATTAAAACGAAAGTGAGAATGGTATAAAGTTTTTCATATGCATTAATAATATAATAATAATTTGAAGCTTAATGCACGTAGCTCGATGTTTGACCGAACTTCTCATACAATTGTTGGAGTGCGTCTTCATGTTGATGGACCAACACTTTAACGCCGACTTTCGAAAGGCAGGTGGTTCTTCTGAGAAGCACCTTCATGGTGGGAATACAGTTGGGGGTTTGCCGTTACATCGGCTATAGCAGTCGCCGTATGGACTATTTGGGCAATTATTATTTGATGTTGTTACTTGTATGTGTTTTAGGGGTACTCTTAGTTTCATACAATTCTCGGTTACAACATATTAGAGAGCACTACCGTTTATTTGTAATAATGTAGCTCATTTAATATATATATATGCAAGTACATTAGGGTGGGCCATTTGTTTTCGTGGAAGAATGTATAGCAAAATTTTCCCCAAAAACTATGGGCGTAACATTAAACCCTCGCTCTCGCCTAGAGACATAAAAACTCACATATGAAAAATGTAAAAAACACAGTGTAGTTTATTAAGAAATGCAGTTTTATACGAAAAGTGCAACGTTTTATTTATGTTTGGCTTATTTTTACTTTATTGTTTTTAGCCAGAGTTTAGAAACCTTTTCAAAGCATTGAAAGAGGTAAGTTTTTTACAGCTCATTTGGGGTGTTCGGGATCATCTTCATTGAGCCACTACCAGAACATCGTCTCGATTTTTTGCAATTACGCGTCGTGAGAAACTACAATTTTTAGTGTTCTCGCCGGAAGCTAGCTTTAATTTTACACCCGTAGTTTATTCGGATAATTTTCTTAGAATTTGTCTCTCAACTAAACATTTAACCCACCTTATTAATACTCCCATCAAAGCCTTTTTTTCTAGTTACAATATATTTTAAACTGATTGGCATTACTTTGCTTAACATTACGAATTAAAACTATGAACTATGAACGGTCATGCAAGGATTCATGAATATAAAAAAATATAATCTAAATTACTGCATTGATAGCGTAAAAATATTAAATTTGTATATACTATATATTTTTCATGTATTAAATGTAGTATGATAAAATAAACTTAATTTAAAAAAATTGAAAGCAAAGGTATGGTATTAAAATCTAGTGATGTCAAGCTTGAACTAAAAAATATACCAACATTGTAATTTTAAGAGGTGTTACATATCAGCGCCATTGGAATGCCTAGAGAAAAACTCATCATTAACTAATCAGTCGCAGTTTGTTGTTTTGTAGTAGGAAAATTTTCAAGCAATGAATGTCGTCTAAGTTGGTCAAATCACATTCCAGTGAATGCTATAAATGTTATGTATTTAGCTGCTTTAGTGTACGAGTTACAGCGGATAACTTCTTGTCTGGACAATCAGTTGTATGCGAGCTATAAATTATAGTGACCCGACATTGATACTTTCTATTGAGTAGACACTTTCTAATTATAATAAGTGGTAAGAGTGTTAAATTTCATGTTCTTAGTTGCTTTAGTGCCAGAGTTATAATGCAAACCCTTATATCTGAAGAATCAGTCATATGGGGCTAATAAGGTATGGTTACGAAATCTTGATAATTTTCTGTATACACTTTATATTCATAGTAAATAACAGGAATAAATTGCGTAGCTGATTTAGTAGGAGTTATAACGCAAAAATTCATACACGAACAATCTGTAGATCGAAACTATAAGTTATGGTGAACCGATCTTAGTGGCTAATAGCCGCTTTCCGTTCATAATATTATAACTAAAAAGATTTCTCACATATGTGTTGAGTTCTTTGTATGGGTTCCTATATAACCAGGTTTACAAATGGGGTTTTAAAGCTTAGATTCTATTAAAGTAATCAGTGAAATCAAATATTGCAATATCGGCATCAAACGAAAGCTCAATTTTAAGAATATTTGAAATGAAGGTAGCCACCTGTTTGAAAAGTCGAATATAATTAAATTATATGAAAAAGTAAGATATATGTAGGTTGCCATCTTTTTGAAAATTCAAATTAAACTTAATTTTACACAAGCATATAAAATATTAATATATGAGCGTCATATGATTCGTCTCGGCGAAGAAAAATTGCATAGCTCTATGAAAAGTCAAATTTAAATTAATTATACACAAGTTATATGTGAGAGAGAAACCGAAAAGCGATTTCAACAGGACAACGTTTGGGGGGGAGTATTGGAGATATTTCTAAAAACCGTATCTACAGTTAAATTTAGATCAAACTCAAAATACGTATTTGGCGAATATGTAACTATATATTTTAGTTTTTTTTTAATTGGCGCTGGACAGGGATGTCGCAAAAAGAAGTATTTACAGTCAAATTTCATTTCAATTGAAACCACATATTAGCTGCAAAAATATAAATATTTTACTTGAAAATTTAATCGATAGGTGGGGCTGAAGCCGAAATATAGTAAATATATGTACAATAAATACATGTAAACATATATGATTCTCTCAATTTGAAGGGTGTGGCGAAGCGTGGTGGGTCAGCTAATGTATGTATATATTTAACTATGTACATATTATCTACCTATATGAAAAAAATAAGAGTAACTTAGCGGCATTATGAGGAGCCACATCTTCGCAAGTTTTCCCAGATATAAGCTATATATTAAATGAAAGCAAAGATCTTCTGCTATACCTGAGGAAACTTAGAAAAAAACGACTTATCAGATTTCGAAAAAATTACCGAGATATATATTTCCAGCAGCCCAATTTTTCAGCCTATAACGCCATGGCAAGTCTATATTTTATATATGGTTACGCTACTTTGAAAACCCGAAAGCGATGCCTAAATTCATATTTGTTTGCAGAGAACGTACATATACACCGTGAGGGGAATCTTTTGAAGTTGCTTAGAAGCTTTTTCTGGACTTTACATTTTAAATTTTACTTATAGTTGAGATTGTGTAGCTGCCAAAACCTCCGTCCGACTACAACAATCGAGTTTTTATCTCAATAGAAATGCACTTTATATGATCTATCGTTTGAATTTATTACGAAAACAAAATATGTATTGCAAAAATCCTACAATAGACCCAAGAGGATTGTATTGCGAGCATTTGAGTGTAAAAATCATCGGAATCGGCTGAAATTCATAAGAGATATGTAGGTCCTGTACCGTTCGAGAAAACCCCGTTTAAATTTTCTATACAGCTTATGAGTGGTTCAAGTAACGTTACTTTTACAACAAGAAAAATAACTTTAACCATCATATTTATGTATAATTTCATATTTTTAGTAATCTGAGGACTATAAGGAAGCATTCTAGCTAATAAAACAAAAGATTTTTAAAAAATTGCAAGATGGTCTAACCCCTTAAATGAAGGTACGTGCAGACAGACAAACTTATACCAAAACATCACATAGCGCAGACATGAGGCAAATCAATTTTGCTTTATGTATATATTTTAAACTAGTGACCGGAATTCAATGAATGAGACATCCTATGGAATAATACTTATAATGGCAGGTGTTCCCGTATACCGTATTAAATTTACTAATGCAAACACAAACTTTAATATTGTATTTAGATACCCTTTAGCTAATTTTTAAGAATTCGGGGGTCGTTTTTGAAATGTTCAGGACAAACTCTGCAAGTATCTAAAATGATACTTCATAATTACGTGTTTATATAATCGAGAAAACATTCAGCATGATATAAGGCATATATAATATAATAATAATAATTTGGAACTTATACATAGTTTGACGTTTGGCGGAACATTTCCTATGAGCTGTGGTGTGAGTTTGACAATTTTTTTGATACTATATACTTACTCCCGCTGCCGGTTAAGCTACGTAAAATCTATCAAACTTTCTGCGGAAATATTTAAATGCATATGGGATGATGTACATATTTACTGCACAAAGTAAAAAACTGTGAACTGAAACATTTCAAATTCACTGCAATACGTTTTTAATGCATCTAGTAATTCGTAGAGCAATGTATCCTTCGAGCAGCCGTAGGTATTTGACGCCTAACGAACATTCTAATGGACATAAAAAGCATGTTGTGTCTATTCACAATACGTATCTGTACTTATATATGTATATAGCCATAACCTTGAACATATTCGAAAAGATACAAATAAATTATGAACAATTTCTTGTAAATATGTGAGTATTTCGAAAGATGCGACGCAGTATGAAAACGTGCGGATCATAATTGGGCCGTCACAGGGTAAGTGCGGTTTGTCATAGGTACTTTGCAACAAAGGTAATTATGATTTTTTGGTTTTTGGTCATTGGTTTCGCTCAGAATTCGTTACGTGAGCAAACAAAAATATGTAAACTCACATGCCTATGCATTCACATATATATATATATATATATATATGCATTTATATTTTCATTTAATGCCTACATATTTTCTCGCATGAACTAACTTTTTGTGTTGTTTGCCGTCTTCTAAGTCAAGGTTAAAGGTCCTCACCATAAGAGCAACGCACATACAATCACGTCATAGTTTCCCTAAAAATTTGTATGCGGTTATAGCAATAACCTGCGAATTGCTAATGAAACTATAATAAACTATTTATTTTTACCTGAATTCTCAACATAATTGCAGGTGCATACATATGTATGTCGAATCCCTTGAGATAATATTGCGCGGAATAGAAATGTAACGTTTTCATCATGAAAACTCACTTTGAATATTGCCACAAATGTATGCAAATAGATAATTTCGAAAATAAATCTATCGAGAATTACAATTTAATGTACAAAACTTGTATTAATGTAATTGGAACTGTAATGCTCATAATGGGTTTAACTGCTATTTGCCCACTTCATTTATTAAAAAATATATTTTTCTACCAATTGATTTCTGATCAATGCCGGAAATCTATGTACTATACATACATACATACAATTTAGGAAATAGTAAATCAATCGGTTAATGAATTTTATGTTATGAACATTCTATTAATTATTTTAATTTGTCCATTGAGATCAATCATTATTAAGTTTGGCTTAAATAAAATAAAATGAAAGGATTTTGGTCTTAAAGCAAATTAATCTTAAATGAAAAATTCTTCACACTGTACACGTAGCACTAATTTTGAACATTTAAAACTTTGCATATAATAAGTATGGGACGACACAGAGTTGAGGTGTTCGGCCAATAAGGGAGTCATATTCGAAATTTTAGATACTGTACAGGGAGTTTTCAAGTTGAAATCAATATTGAGAGCTCGAAGCATTCTGAATCGAATTTTATGTAATTTGATTCTTGTATTCATTAAAATAAATAGGTTATGAAAATAATGTACACGATAAATAATTTCCAAATTTAATGAGGTAATTTCGTAGTTTTTAATCTTTTAATTTGGTACCATGACGTACCATGAATCTCGCATACTTCATCTCACGCATTTGGTAGAAGAATGGAATATATAGAAAAGTTAAGCATTCTAGGAAAATAGTATTAAAGTTTTCATTTCACATATATGAAGGGAAATTTTTTATAGGTAATGAAATGTATATGCCGTGCTTGCAGTTGGCTACGCATAAAGGTTAAAAAATCATTCATTCGAAATACGTGCTAATGTTAGAAAGACATAAAGACACATGCAAGCAAATATGAATAATACCTGAGTACTTGTTCTCGTATGTATGTATACGCTACGCTTTGATAAAAATATACAATATTTATAAAATAAACTAGTATAACAGCTCCACGCGGTTTTGATAGCGATTCCAGCAACTTCGCTGTACAGCGGCAGCAAGATTGGCCTCGCCACGCACTACGCCATAGCTACATATATTCCAAACCACCGATGCAACACATGCTCATATTATATATGTGTATATGCACATATCTATAATACATTTGTATAATTAAGGTAAACTTGAAGATATGAGCATATGTGGATTCTCAACGCATTTTCGGCACTCCTACGTAGGCGAGTTTGGTTGCCCATAGCTGGTATGATCGGCTATTTGAATGCGCGATTGCCGGACTGCCGTATTTCGTTATTAATGTGAGAATTTTTAAATTTATTAGTTTTAGTTTTAGATTTTCCTTTTTATTATACTTTATAGCTTGTAGTTTGCTTTCTAATTTTTTCTTGTTTCTCTTTGTAGCTCTTCTGCAACGGATAACTCCGACTGCAGTGGCACTATAAAATATTTAAATATATGTAATTTATTTAAAGAAATCTCATTTTAACCAATTCAGTTTTTAATTTGATGCGGTTGTTGCTTTCATTATAGTCATAGTCCAATATAGCATAATTTATGAGTTTCATTGATGTTAGCCTAGCGAGTGTTTCCATTAGTTTTACCTGTTTTGCATTTACATTTTGTTGTAGACTTAATTAATTTGTAGTATGAATTTGTATTTATTGAAAACTCACTGTTTTCTTTAAAACAAAACAAAAAAAACAATCACTAAACGCTCTCATAAATTATAACTTGTCAGCCGCAAGCTATTCTCTAGCTATAAACACCATCGAACTGCTGGCAGCTGACGATCGCCGGTTTTTTTCGATTGTTTTCTTTATTCATTATAAATACTTGCTATGCGGCACTTGCCAGCAGATCCGATCAAATCTGCGTAAAGTACCGAAATTCTAAAAAAAACATTCAAGTATGCGTATGTAAATATGTACATACATATGTATAATCAATGAAGTTTGTCTAATAGGGCACCAAGGGGATTTGCGGGGAATGAAGGTAAAAGCGTATTTTGTTTGCCATTTAACTCGACGTGTTGAGCCAGGGAGATTGCCTCGTACAAGCAAGTTTACTTGTGTTCGTTTTAAATTTCAGCGAGTTTTCTAAAGCGCATTAAATCATTGTCCTGAAGGTTTTTAAGTCATTAACGATAAAATTCAACATAAATCTCGAATATCGATAATTTGTTTTATGTTGTGTATAAATGTGGTCAACAGACAACTATACATTAACGATTCTATTGTCAGCTGCTTGAATTGCTTGCTTTTTAAAGTGTGCTAAAGTTTGCCATTGTTGCAGTTCCGTAATTTGTTAGAATATGTTGACGCAAACAGGTAACGTTTTGGAGTTTCGAGCGGTGAAACTTATTCTTGAAGCGATGATACAGTAGAGCTAATGCATCACAACATGTATTTTCTGATTATGCTAACACTTCAAATTAAAATTTAGGAAAAGATATACAATTAAAATCAATTTGTTTATTATATAGTTAAAGTTCTTAGTGTAGTAGATAAAAATAGAAGCAAGATTTACATTTTGTATGAAAACCTGTTAGAATAATTTCACTTGTTCAGTGATAATGTGCCAGTAAAATTTTACTTTACTTTCAATACAAAAATATTAATATTATTTGCAATTATGTGGCCATTTATTTTAGGCATTGAATTTGATGCAGATAAATGCCCATATGTATTGAAAATAAAGTTAAATAATAGATTACCATTGAATGAGATAAATAATCAAACAGTATCTTTCTCCAGTTTTACCTCAGAGTGATAATTTATATGTTCAAAATTTTCTTGTACAATGCTGTTTAGAGCTAAGTTTTGATTCAACATAAAAAATAGTTCATAAAAATACAATATTGCTCTAACTATAAAAGACAATTTGATAAAATTTGATTTACATGATACGGTTGAAAGGGAAGAAGGAATGCGCGGTTGTAGGAAAATTTTTGGCATTGACTTCAGATCAAATAATAAATTGTAGGACACTCGCTACAATTTCCTTTAGTTAGAGGGGAAATACTCAAATATGAAAACATTTTTGTTCTTTCTTTTTTTTTTTTTGGTTTTTGTAACATCTATAGGCTCGTTAACTCAATTTACTCTGTGATGATCACTTTTTGAATTTTCCGAAGTTTTTCAAAGTAAAATTTCTCGAAATGCAATTTTTTGCTTGTTACTTCAAAGTTTTGTTTATGATTTCTCTTGTAGCTATTAAAGAAGCTACAGCATATTTTCGCCTTTGGTGGTCATAATAACTAGAAATAACTTCATCGCACCTATCCTGTTCTTGAATTCATTCTATCAATTTCACTTGCATCATCAATTTAATTCATCGAACGCAATAATATTAGACAAATAACTGGAATTTAGTGTCAAAATTGAGGCTTTCAAACAAAACCAATGTACAAACAAACAAACTACATAATTAAAATCAGCTGCCAACGCTCACCCTCAGCCTTTGGTAGGGGGTAGAAAATGTTGCACTTTTGTCGGGGAAGAGTGCAACATTTAAAAAAAAGAAAATAACAAACAACCCATACAAAAGGCTAAGAAAAGAACACGAACATTTGACAGCCAGAATAAATGCAATATTTTTCGAGAAAAGAAAACGGCATTAATTTGTTTATTTCGTATACATATATGTATCACTCTTTTATATTTTGATCATATGTTCATTTTATATGGATCCCTCTGTAATCTAAACACAAAACCTACAATTTGAACGGCCTAAACCAGTTATCCATATAACCCTTTGTCTACCGGGGAAAAAATAGCATTACCTACCGTTCGGGTACATTGGACTCTTAAGTAATCCATAGACATTTGTTTCGGTATAAATTTTGCAAAGATTACTAGCTTCCATTTATATAAAACTAACTTTAGTTAGAAATAACATTTGCTACTAAAAGCTCAATCCACATTTACAAATATAAGTTTATTTTATTGTTTGTCTTCTCTCGAGATAAAACAAAGTGAATCAATTAAAAATATGTAACTTTTCTACTTGTTCCAATGTTTAATCGAGTTAACAAAAGTGTATATACATATATAATTAAATACTTATAATATTACATATAATAAACTTACTGGAACAATTTTAATAAACATGTATTAATTATGAATTGTTTACAAATTCAAATTCCACGCGAAACACTAACACAGTTATGGTATTTCTCAAAAATAAATAAATGGATAATTTAATCGACTTTCAAACTCTAAATGCACCCAACCAAAATATGAAATGAAAAAGAATAACGAAAATATCAATGGTAAGTGATTTTAACGGAAATACAGAGCGTGTAAATTTTTAATTTATATGCGAAATTCACTAAACTAGTCTTCAGGCAAAGTTGCAAAGATTGGAAGCAATAAGCTGATAACAAAACGCGCTTAAACAACAACAACAACAAACACAATGTCAGTAATAACATTGGCCATGAGTGCAGTTGAGGAGCATCCAAGGCGAATTCCTCGCCTTACGACGGCCGGAATGTGCGTTTCTACGTAGCGTGGAGTGTCTGATCGGGTGGTCGAATCTGTTAAATCGTTGGAATCACTAGCAAGTCTTCGATCTGAATAAAGGCATGCATATTCAGCTTACGAACGGGGTGAATGAGGTGAATGGAAATATTGTGACGTCGTGTGTGCGTCTGACCCGTGTCAAAATCTGCCATAATATGCTGAAACTAGACACAACACTTTGAATATGCGCATCCGACGGACAGTGCTTGGACGGACGTAATGTTGTTCGGCGCGAAAGCAAACAAAGTGTTCGATGAAATAATATTCGTATGCGCATGGCGAGGTGAAATCGGGCATGGTAGCTACAAAAATCAGTGGAAATACATAAAGTTGCTCAATAAATGTGATAAAATTGCAAAATCAAATTATCAAAAGCAATGCACACCGCAAATGTACCATAAAGACATGCATGCTCGCATTTGCATTGTGTTTTATGTACTTGGATATGTGGCTTACTTCCGACAGCTTGCGGAAGATTCAGAATCTATGGTATAAAATAAAAAATTTTAAAGAGTTACGCTATATTTACATCAACATTATGCACATATTTATATTGCTCATATAGTATAAATAATTTCAGTTTAATTAATTTAACAATTTCAATAACACTATGCTACATGATTCCATTGCGTTTCAGTATTATTCAACACTAGTCGTACACATATTCCAGAAGAAACAGCAAAGAGAATGTGTTTACAAATTCTTCGTTCTCTTCGACTCAGCCAACTACAGAATGCTGAGCTCAGCTAAGAGGTGAATATGTTTGCTCGGATAAGGTGAAACTTCAAGTAAAGAGCACAGGTAAGAAATAATATCTTATTAGACAAGGTGATTTAAGCAAATACTCTATCCCGTATTTTGTGGCTGCAACACTCCAATTGGATAGAAGAGTGATGAGTAGCGCTTACTGTTATCTGAAGATAGTTTCTAATAGCTTCATTTTTGTACTTCATCCCTGTGTTTCCTCTGCACCCTGTACCCATGCAAGAACCGTTTGCTTTTTAATTAAAAGTGGAAAATGCCTTGATTTTGTACATGTACATGTATGCATACAGGGCATACTGTCGGAAACAATAAGTCAGTTTGATAAAAAAATACATTTAAAAACTAATATTTGTAAACTACTTTTAAACTAATTTAATACAAAAGCAGCGTGAGGCTGTTTCGGTTTTATATTCCCGTTTGCCGTGCTAATTTGAACCGAAAACATTTTTAAGTTGTTGAATTTTAGTTACACAAAAAGTTCAGTGCTATTTTTTACAACATTTCCTATGTTAAATGTTTTTTCATATATGTTTTACAAAAATATAGTTCATTCAATAACAATTTATAATACACAACATGGGCAAGACCGTCAGCAAAAGAAAACCTCGAAATTCAATTAACATTTTTTGAAACTTGACTACTTTCCCAAAATATATTTCAACGCGGTGTATTAGAATGCCCAAAAATAAAAAAAATTTTTTTTAAATTTTACAAAGTTTAAAATTTTGATATTTATATTATATGTTATTGAATGAAATGTATTTTATAAAAACTTTATGAAAACAATTTATAGTAGGGAATGTTGTCAATATTGTAAAAATATAATACTGGACTATTTGCACTATCCGCCACTGTAGTTAAAACAAGAATTTTATCACAAATTTAGTCACCACTGTTTGACGTTTTTCTCAATAAATATCATAGCATGTCTGAAATCGAACAATACCGTATTCAACTGAAGTTATTTGTATGTACATATGTATGTCTGACCGGACTAACTTCAGAAACGGTATGTTTAACTTCAAATTAATTCTCTTGTCAAAGATTAATAAGCAAATGACAATGGTATTCAGATATTTCGAAGTATGTTATACTAATTGTTTCCAAATTTCTACGCTCAAAATAAGTCGGTAAAGATCATTGGAAGTGCAAATCAAGCAAGTGACTTCAGGCGGAGAAATAACACTTTATTTCAAATATATTTGTATAAATATGAAAGTTCAAAATTAAAAATCAGACATGCCTGAGAAAAAGGACAAAACAAGTAAGCATGTTTATAATTATACTATATGTAAAACTCTGGCTTAATTGCATTCAGGAAGCTCCAAGATTCCACAATTCACACCTTTTGAAGTCACCGAACGCATATGACAATATTGGTAAAAGCTTCCGGTACTTGGCTTTCGAACTGAGAAATAGGACCCTTATCCCTATAAGAAGATGATATGCATTTTGATGACTATAGAATAATTAAATAAAATTTTTTGGGTATTCATAGTTTCGTACACACCGGATTGGGTTTTACTTCGACAGCAAGTAAAGTTTTGACAAATTAATATATGGTAAATTTTTTGTTCTTGTTTTACCTGTAAGTCAGAGATACCACTTATTACTAATATTCCCGTGCCAAGCAACGTGAGCAACTGATTTCTGTACCAAATCGAAATGATCTCGATGAACAAACACCGAAAGAAGGTATGAATCTACGATAAATAAAACAGTCAATGACTTTTCTTCGAGAAGATGAGACGCTATGAAATCAGGTCTCTGAATCGCATAAAGAACTGATGATGTAGAAGATTATAAGACGTCTGCTTATGAATTTCTTTTAAGCCTAATACAAAATTTGCATGACTTTTATGATACCATTATGTCTTTCAATCAAATTCTCCAACATAGGCCGAGGAATCGTTTCTTTTTTAAGATCTGGTGCATATTTTTGATAGTGGTATTCACACCAGGATTGTCAATTTATTAGTTTTTATGTGTATTGTGTTTTTATAAAATTAGCAAACTATCAACCTACATTCCATTTGTAATGGAAGTAGTGTTGAAAACAGACTTTCATTGAAATGGAATTAAATGTGAAACAATTAACAAAGCTACCGAAATTTAACCAAAAATGTTTTCACAGTTAAAAGGTTTAGCCAAATACCGTTTGTTGGTAACACAGTAACAGGCCGGATGTAAATACCACTAATGATTTTTGAAAATCACTGTTTTCTTTCGAAGAGCTCAGAAGAATTTTGTCTCGAAAACATACACGCAATTAGAACATACATAAATACCATGAGCCAAATTGTTATTTTTTTGTAATTTGTAATAATTTGATCACTTATAAATAAATTTTGCAATCATTTAGAGCAATACCAAAATATCCACGTAAAATATATACACCAGTTACTCCGCTATTCGTCTCCGCTTCGGAGATGGCAAGAGGTTTGGACATATGTGACCCTATTGTATGAGATGAACTTCATCCACATGCAAAACTCCTAGTATCGCTCACAACGCATTCAAACCGAATCACCAAGTTTTTTACATTGCCGCGACTTGTTATAATTATAAGTAGCAATATTGAATAGTGACCAAAAACAAAAAAAAAAATTTAATAGAGGAGGGCAGTAGGAAGCGTACTCTTGTTTTTATTCAATGATGTATTCACAAGTCTCTCTTGGGCGTAATAAATTTTTATCAGCTAGGCAGTTGTGTAGCCACATCAGCAAGCTACCTTGTAGTTCTTGTTGCTATGAAAGGTGACAATTAAAAATATCCTTGAAGGTTTGATTGATTTCTGTTTCCAATTAATTAGGTTTGTTTATTAATATTTTCACATTTATCTCTGACGAGTTTCCATAAGCAATTGTTGCTGAACAGGTTGTGCTCAGTCAGCACCTGCCCTGAGATAAAATCATTATCAAATTCAAATTATTATAAAATAAAAGTATAAATAAAAGGATGTAAAGAGTTAAATTACTTTTTAAAACCTGTTGTCTCCTCTAAATCCGCTTAACATTTTTTTCTAATTTATTCCAAGGTTCTCTCTAAGGTTTAAAAGTGAATTATTTTCTTGTACCTACAGTTCCATATATGGATTGACCACCTACAATATTCAGAAAGCAGTTCTGCCATCACGTTCGGTATCATGACATCTCCAAATTTTTGGCCTACAGAATTAAACAAATAAACGAAAATTTCATAGAAAACGCGAAATTAAATGTAAAATTTGCAAATGGCTTAGGTAGCTGATTGAATGTTTATAACTTTTAAATTTTAAAATTTCTAGCTATATTTGTTGCCTTATTTTAATAACTTAATTAAATTACAATTTTTACCTTTTTTCAAATTAATAAATAAAACATTAGGAATAACTCTTTTATATAACATTTAGTTTAGTTTAGTTAGTTTTTTGATGCGATTTTTATAATTAGCCTGGATGCTTGTTATCTCTGCATTACGACTTTTTTATGTTCTCATACATTTTAACATCTGATTAAATATAATTTATTACCAATAGTTGTGTCTGGAATTACTTTGCGGCAAACTGTGAGTTGTTAGGTTTCGAAAAAACTAGGGTTATCATTTGTTCTAAACTATTACTATAAATATTTGAACTCTGAATTAATCACTGATCTCCCCTATTTTTGGAAGGTTACAGTGTAAAGATTCGAACTCAATTGTGAAATTATAAACGCTGAAAGGGCGAAAAACAGACTACCAAAGCTAATCGAAATCAAAAACGTTGAGTAAGTATATTATTAAGAGTATATTTGATTGTAACGGGTGTTTCAACTAGAGACTTCATTTTACATTTTGCGTGATTTTTTAAATGTCAATACAGCAACTAACCACGGCATATCATTTGGTTAGCAAAAACAACGATGTTTCCAAAAATAATTAATGATTTACGCTAGCACATTCGCCGATTGGGTGCTGGAAAGGTGTGAACAAAATCGTGATTTTTCGAAAAAATATATTATTTTCAACACTGACGCTTGGTTTATCTATCTAGGTATGTAAACAAACAAAATTGTCGTATTTTGTGCACCAAAAACTCAAGAGAAAGATTCAAACAACCACTTTATCAGAACGTGTGCGTTTGGTGCGATTTTGCGTCGGCAGTATAATAATACTCCAATGAATATTGGATTACATTATTTTTTTAAAGCCCGGACACACTATCGTAAATTATGGCTTAAAAATGCTTCATTTATGAGCAAATTACGTTGTAACTAGTAATTTGGCTTTGTAAAATCAGTCAATAAATTAACCCTTCGTTGGTGTGGTGACTAAAAGTTCCTTGAGTGGTGTGGTGGGGTATGACATACCCCATGCCTATCAATTTCAAATAAATACCAAATTCCAATAATAGCAATATTTTGTGGTGATTTATTATTCTTTAACTAATTTTTAAAAAGTGTTAATTTGAAAACATAACAATTTTTCCTTCGTATTCAATATTATAGCCATAAAAAAAAGACAATATAAATTATTCCAAAAAGTGAGGTTCCAGTTTTCTGAAACATAATTTTTTTTGTATTTAAACAATTTCAAAACTGTTTTTACATTTCAAAAGTAAAAATAACATTTATTTAAAGGAAAGAAAATTCACTGTAATGCATTAATTACATAAAAAGTTATGGCGATCGAATATGATACCCCAGCCCACTTTGAAAGGCTGTCCCATGGAACAGAAATATCTGGGGTATGTAAAACGTGGCAGATCTCCTGTATTTGAATGTTAATGAAAGCTATTGGGAGCGATAACGTATTCCTTAAACAAAAACATATATATATTTAAGGAAATACATGTGCTGGGGTATGTCATACCCCACCACACCTCCGAAGGGTTAAAATATAATGAGGAAATATTTTCGCTTCGAAATCTGATCGATAATAATCGAAAAATGTGTTCTCCCATAACCAAACTAGACGATGCATTTTGAAATATTAGCGTTTCACTCAACTGTTCCATGATTTTTACTGCGTCTAAAAGCTCCCCTTCATGATCGTAAACTTAAAAAAGGATACTATCACAATAAAATTTAAATATATAAGATATGTACACAATCTCTTACATGTTTTCCTTTGATCTGTGGCTACAGAAGTGTAAATGCAAAGTAGCAATGGCAAGTGAGGAGGCGTTTGATTAATGAGAAGTAATTTCGAATCACAATAATATAGGATAATAAAAATTAAGTTCGCTTTTAAAATTTAGAAATATTTAAAGATTATGCTATAAAAATAAAATAAAAACAATCATTTTATACTCCTTTACAAAATTTTGAACAGCGGCATAGAGATCAAAAGGAAAATGAGTACTTCAAAAATTATTTCAGGAAGAAGAAAGGGATTTGAAGACGATTTGGATGTTTTTTTGTCTTAAACATTTTCACTTGAATACAACATTCAAATGACATTTACTCGATTCTATAACCGATAGCAAGTAATAACTTATCATTATATTTAGCCCGTACAGCAACCACATTCAAATTTATAGAAAAATAGGTTCGTGTAAAATAAAACTAATAGTCCATCGCTCTTAGCTGAAAATAATAGATCTTCCGATAATGGCATCTGTGGCAGCAATGGTTTTATTGAACATGCAAAAAATCCTGGGCTTGCGATTTCTCAAAATGGAAATTGCAATTATTCTTAGAGATAAAGTTTTCACAAATGCTCCAGCAACGATTCAAGTGTTCAGGGACAATATCAAAGCTGTTTTCTCGAAACAATTTCATTAAAAGAATAACAGGCTGTAAGAAATCCGAAAGAAAAATAGAAATTTATTAGTCTCAAAATGTTCCTTTGTTTCAAAGTGATACATCCAAATAACGGTTTTTTGTTTGTTTTTAAATTAATCCTTTTGTTAAAAGACCCAGTATTTATGCTCCCGGAAATGCAGAGGTCTATAGGGAGCAAACGTACGTAAAATTAAGATCGCATTGGGCTATAGCAAAATAAAATCATTGTAGCTTCCACATATTCATAGCATCCTTTTAGTCCTAAATGTGTAAATGATTTGGACATTTTTTAAAATCATTCCGCCAACCTCGGACTCTTAGCAAAACTTGTTACAAGATGTGTATTTTTATTTAGTACGACGGCAGGGATTCTCTGAAACTGGAAGTATCCTTTCGCTGCACACCATGTCGATGTGCTACCAATAATTACATAAATCGGCGCAGTAAGGAGTAAAAAGCGGCAAAGTTTATTCTTCTTGTGCTAAGGTGCACGCTGCTACTACCAAACGCATTGCACAGCGTGCAAAATTTGCTCCACTACAGAAATGTGAGCACATCTAATATTTTTAGTCAACCAGTTAACTCGATGCTGGCGGCCGGTGAGTGCCGTTGTTTGCCCGGTTGATCAGTCGCCGCTTGAGTACCGACGGTGTAACTGAAAATTTGGCCTCATTGTTGTTGTTGTCATATTTTCTCCACTTTATTACTGGCATTGTTTTAATTTGTTGAGTATTGCAGTAGTTAGTATTGTGACATTGTTGTAGTTTTTGCTGCTGCTTTTTGCCGGTGGTGATAAGTTAACTGCTGTTTTTGGACAAATTGAAGCTCATGTTTGTGTGTTTTTATAACAATTCTCTACAGCGCGCCCTCTGTGCATTTAACAAAAACAACAAAACAAAAACAAAACTACAAATATACCTACCAATGTCATCATACTCTTGCAAATGCTTGTACGTATGTACATATGTATGTTCCCGCCATAACATTTGTATGTACATTGAATGCAACTGGGAAGATAAAAATGGCTCAACCAAGAAAAATTAAATACACAAAAAAAAAAAAAAGAAAAAGCAGAATCAAATGTAAGAGTGTCAAAGGGAGAAAAATACGAAGAGGAATTGTGTCGACGCCGTGAAAAGTGTGAAAAATTCATTCTGCTGTCTTTTGCCACACAAATTTGTTTCGAAAATAGAAAACGTAATAAAGTGTTGTTCTTAATTTGCAGCGCAGTGCATAACGTGATGTCCAAATAATTTCTCAGAAACAAAAATATCCAAAAAAAATTAGATCACCGAAGAATACTGGGTTTAATTTTTGTAAAACTTTACTTTGTCGTCGTAATTTTTTTTGTTTGTAAAAAGACCTTATTTTAATGCAAATAATGTATAGACTAATTTTAAATATGATCTTTTCGAAAACAAAACCAACCAAATATTTATTAATATATTTAACATTTTAGGAGGTATATATGTATATATGCATATATATATTGTACGTGACTCATTAGTTAATCTAAATTTATGGTTTTTTTTATTCCAACAAGCGAGTATCAATAAAAAGTCAATTAATTTAGAAATTTTTGACATGTCATTCTAAAAAACGAATATTTATTTACGTACAAAAATTATAATACTAAATTATCTTACTTGGCCGTGGATAATACAAAATATTTAAGTGCTTGCAAATTGAAATACGCTATGGCTCGATTTAAACAGCACACGCTCGGTAGGCAATGTCATACCTGCGAATGCTTATTAGCCGTAAATATTACCTTAGCGTTCTACTTAAAATAACTTTGAACATTTTTGAAAACGTCGCTTTCCTTAACTGTTGTAACACTCTACTTACGAGTATTTTAATTAGAATTGATAAAAGGGAATGTTTTAGAAGTTTCGATCGTTTAACGCTATTTTACTTGACATTTTTTCTCTTGCCTATTGGTATATTTTCTCCAAGGGATTTGGCTCAAAAATACTTTGAACACTTTGTTTTAGTTTAGCTATCTTTATATAGTTTGTGCTAGTCCTTTGAAATGCTCGATTGATTTTTGAATAATGGTTTTAAGGCAATTTAATCAGAATTAAGTTGTGGCGATTGATACCAAATAAAATATTTGCTATTTAGATATTTTACAATAGTTTTTTTTCGACTAAAATGGTATTTTTAACACAAACATAATTATTGAAAAACTAACTACTATTAACTAGTTTGGTGGATGATTGAAAACTCTCGCCCATTCACAAACTTAACAAAAGATAACTAAGCCAACTATAAGTCGAACTTTGCTCTAACTTCTATCGTTTAAATTTCTTTCGAGACGAATTAAAAAAAATTTTAGTGATGATTTACCCAGATTGGTTTTAGAAAATCAGGATTACTTAAATGCTTTTAGAACACAACTAATTCTCAGTTGTGCTTGTATTCTGGTAAATATTTGCAGGTCTGGCCAATTGAAAAGGTTTTTAATATCAAAATGGCCAACATGAATGATTTCGTTCGCCATTCCTTGGCACAGAAGTTGTCTGCTTCGCAGCAAACTGTCGTGGAGCAACTACTTAACTTGGTTGAAGCAAAAATTGATGAAATTATTGACATTGATGAAAGCTCACTTGCTTTTTATGTATGTTTATACGTAAATTTGTATGTATGAATATATGTGCAACAAATACGAGGTCACGACACGGAAATGGGCATGGCAGTAACTGTAATTAACAGATAATTACTAGACGCTATTATTTTAGCTCGCTATCGATGATCTGTAAATACTACTTTTTTAGATTATATATTTACATATAGTATGTAGTTATATGAGAAGCTTAACGCAAATACTTCGAATATTAGTGGAAAACTCCACAAGTTCCCGACATTTTTGCTCTGAGCTCGTTATATTTATGTATTTTCCCAGAACTTGAATTTTTGCAACCAAATTAAAGGGATCTTACCTGCGATAGCCATCCACGGGTAGAATGTGTGATTGGTGGCCTGATGTAAACTGCTAGCGCTCTGTGCTGCTGCAGCGCCGGAAATTGTGCAATTTGCATTCCAAGCGGTTCCTGCACCGCCAACACCTCCCACACCACCACCAACGCCAACACCACCCACACTACCAACTCCTCCTGCACCACCTTGACCGCCACCAACAACCCCACCACCCGCTCCACCGCTGCCACCTCCACTGCCTCCTCGATGGCTGACCGGGCTGCCGCCTGAAGTGTCTAAATATCCTCCAACACGGGAGTCTGGAGTGCAGGCGGATGGTCGCACTGGCATGCCACCTGCGGTATTATTTTGTCCATTAGCATTTGACCCGTTGGAGCCACCCCCAGACCCTCCACCTCCGCCAGAACCACCACCACCGCCGCCTGAGCCATTCGCGCTGGTATTCCAAATATCTTTGTAACCATTGACTACCGAATCGGCCTTGATATTAAGGCAATCCTGTTTATAGGCGCCGTCACTATAGATCTTGTTGCAAGCTGCAGTGATGCTCGCATCATAGGGCGAGTCTTGTGTCGTGCGCTGTAAGTGGTGATTGGCATAGGGCGACATGCCCAAAGATAGTGGGAAGCCCCGATAAGCGGCCGCTGCCGCTGTAGCTGTCTGATCATGATGGCCGCCAGTGCCCATGGCCATTCCGGTGGCTTGATGCGGGTGGCCGTAAAATCCCGCCGAAGCTTGTTCGAAGTAAGAATTCATATTGCTGGTGGTAAGTATTTTGGCGTTTGTAGGGTTAGTTCACGAGCGAAAATCTATTTTATTGGCTGCTTGTTGGGTGGGAGTTTTGGGATTTTTGCTGTTCGATTATAACTTAATTTAAAATTGTTCGCGAGTGGAGATAACGTAAATTTTTGAATACTTTTGGCAAGGTATGACGTTTTATTTCCGTTGTGAGTTTACTTTGTTACTTTTCACACAAATTTAGCTTGTTTCGCAATATTTAAAAATTCACGGTTGAATTAGTACTAATAAATATTGGGGTTTATTTAGCATTTGTTATTTTAATTTTATTATTATTCAACTTTTCTCGGCATGTTTTAGCAAGGTATAATTTATTTTATTCAATTTTAAATTGAATTATATTTCGTATACTTCGTTTACCATTTAAAATTTGAACCTCTTGTAATTTTTTTTATACACTCTCTATTGTTTTTAATTCAAGAGTTTAAGTTAATAATATGATTGTTACTATATCTAAAAATAGTTATTGTATCAGTTCTTTTTGAAACAGGGTCAAGGATAATCACTCTGTAATTATATTCAATGCACTTTTAATAAAACAAACAGTTTGATTTTTTTTGTTATTTTGTGAGAAATCAATTTCAGAAAACAATCACTTTTTGGAAATATTCAAACATTTGCGCTTTTAATTTTAGTTTACTATTATACTGGCTACGTGGTGCACTTTCTTTTTTTTCGTTTTTCTAAATTTGTTGCTGCTGTAAATCATTCCCCATTAAGCTTAAAATTTAGCTGCGTTCTCTGTATTATTCGCACATATGTATATAATTTCAACATCGTTTTTTGTCCTTTGAACTTTTTGGCTCTTATGTATATTACGTATATTTTAATTAAATTTACTATTTAATATTATTTACCAAGTTATTTGAATATACTTGTTCATATTATGAATTTGCCATTTGCCACAAACTATCGACTACGACGACGCATAAAAATGTCATCAACATAGTACTACGAATAACAACCACAATCAACACAATAATCGTTATAATAATAGTAATAGCGACATAATAATAATAATCAAATTTATTTGCGTTCGAGTCACCAAACCGCGATTTCGTTACGAGCACAGTCGCAGCACTGAATTACTGAACAACTGACTAAGTCACTACCCGTCTGCCTGTCGACTGTTGCTGTTGCTACTGCTGCCGTTTGCGTTTACTTTGATGAGTTTTGCTTGCCATTACCGCGACTCTTCTGTACTCCAATTCGACTACTACACTGCACTAAACTGCACCGTATTGAACGCCGCGATGCGATATGTCGCGCTGCTTTGCGATAGCGATCCTATAGCGGGAATATTCACCGAAATCTAAGCGCTGTCACTGCTTCTAAAGCGCTGCGTCGTTGTCGTTTTCGCAGTCACTGTCGTTAATGTTCTTATTTTTGTTGTTGTTCTTGCCACCAACTAGAATGCGCACTGTTCGAGAACAGCAGCATTAACCGCACTGAAGAGTGCCCAGCGAGTATTAGAGTATCAAGCGTTCAAAACACCACGATGCCAATAACAATAAATGGTGATAAAGTGGATAATAAAACAAAGCGCGCGCCTGCTGCTCCAATCCAAACCGTTGCTATCGAACGAATGCGCCATCAAAACGCCAGTTTGTTGTATTTTGACTGACGTCGATTACGTTCACAATGTTCCCAACAACGATTGCCACGATGAAGGCACGGAAACGGCCTGAGCCAAAACGGCAACGGTCACGATGCCGATGAGCGAGCACAGTGAGAAACTCGTACTTTACTATGCTGCTCTGCCGTGCTCTGTTGTGGTCGCTCTGTTTTCGCTCCACTACGAAACGATGTGGAGGAAAAGAAAGGCAAAATGCTGTCACCACCACCGCAGAGGCAAGAGGCTTTCAGGCCCTCAACACCACCACCACCACCACCACACCACCTAATACCAAAACATGCAGGAGTAGAATAAAACGGAGCTGAACCGACCTAAACCGAGTACGGAGCGGATCAGATCGACATAGTATGCTGCTGAGAGTGGAACCAAACTGACGTAGGGTTGAGCGAAGTCGAAATTTTGAAATTTACCATCAAAAAATAATCAGGCAGTGCCGCAAGTGAACGGCTGAGAATTTAAGCCAAACCTGAATTGGAATTTGGTTCGAAGTATAATCAGATGAAACGAGGAGTAGCAGCATGGATGAACAGATTTTGAGAGCGCTGAGCGTTTATGTGTATGTATGTATTCCCGCAGACGAACGGCTGGCACTGAGTACCGATTTTTCTTGGATTTTATATGAACCGTTTGATACACTTGCTTCAGTTGTTTTCAGTCTGGCTGCTGATAAGAACATTGAAAGACACATGGACTGTGACAAAAATAAAACACTTCATAACACGATTGTGTGCACCATGCTCACAAAATTTACCAAGTTTAGTTTTTTATTTTTATGAATTTTCAACTTCATAGGTCTGTTTTTTAATTTTTTTTTACGGTATGCGATGCTGCAGCGACGGCAATTGTAATATTCAAATGCGAGTGCACGCGATGAGCTTCAATCATAGTCAAAACAATAAGCGCATACAAATCCAGCTAGCAAAAGTACACTGATTGGGAAACAGTAACTGAAATGGCAACGCAGCACGATGGGTTTGAACACCAGGATTGTTGTTGTTTTGTTAGTGTTTGGTTGGGAGCGGCCGCCTCCTCCGCCTACATTTTGAGTTGAGTTAGTGTTCTTTTCACTCCATCGCAAATGAACACACTGCTAGAGCACTCAATACCAATTTGCGGCCACCTAGCCTACAATGGCTGAGCGAATGAGCATCGAGTTCATTTCGGCTGAGCAATATCAGAGTTGGAGTGGATTCACACTACCGTTTGCATCAAACATGCTCGTTTGTGCTGTGAGTTTGAGTGGAAAAGAGTTTTAATACGCCTTTGTTCGTTTGCAGTTCCAACGGCTAAATTTTGCGAAATCTGCTTCTGAGCGGATTTATTTTTGCATTTTTACAAATGCTTTTATGGTGGCGTAAAAGTAAAAAATAAATATTTTAAGTGTTCAAATAACCAGTGTTTTTTTTTTTAGCTAACAATGTGGATTTTTTACTGAATATCTATTGTATAAAACTTGGACACTGGAAACGTCGTCTTAAAATTTTGCATGAATCGAGTCATTTTAAATTTCTTTTTTCAGTGTTTAAATCTCTGCATATTTCTAATTGTACTTCCTAATCAAAGCCAGCGGCGTGATGTGATTTTTCACTTTAGAAGAAATTACAAACACTTTGAAGTTAACAACGAAAAATAATAAATACCGTTCATTCTTGTGATAAATTTTTTCATCGCGTTTCCTTTTTCGAAAATAACAGCCCTGATGTCGTTTTTCCGCACTTGAATATTTTGCTGGCTTTCATGAAGCCAGAAGGAAAACATCTAATAAGTCTTCACTTCTAAAAATCCCAATTCAAGGAAATTTTCTACGCAACAGAGTCATAGTTTTACTTGCTGTTTGGCTTGTTGCGTCATCCTGCTGAAAATAAATGCTGCCCACAACGATATAATCAATTTCGTATCAAAACAAGTAGATACATCCTGTCAGTGGCCTTGCCGAACCCTTTATATCTTTTATTAATATAAAAAATTCATTGTTAAAAATATGAAAATATAAATAGAAATGTAATGATATTAAGCGCGAGAACTGAAAGAAATTTAGCCCAAGTTGCCTCAGTCGCATTCCAAGGAATGCTATGAATGTTTAAGTCTCCAACCAAAACTTATTCTTGATGATTTTTTTAGTAGAACTTGTAAGATTTATAAGTAAATTGCCCGAACATTGTCATGGTTTCAATTGTCTAAATATAGGATCCTTAAATTAAAACCTTAAAGTGAGCCGATCTTAAAAAATTTTAGTGCACACTTTTATTCATAATATTTATATTTTTAGCTGCTTTGGTGCCAGAGTTACAACGCAAAATCGCATATTTGAACAATTAGTCGTATGGAAGCTATAAGTTAAAAAAAGGACACTTATAATAGGTGACAGGAGTATCAAATTGTTTGCTCTAATCTACTTTTGGTGCAGAGGGACTACCGAATCAGCTCGTGGTCCTGAACGTTTTGGTATACATGGGAATTGATCTATCTCTTCCCTTAAAGTTATACTGCCATAATGAAATGTATAAAAAATCATTCGATTCACTGCAATTTATTCACTGAAACGCCCGCATCAGCTTTAAAAAAAAAAATGTATCCAACACTAGCACAAAAACCGGAACCTCATATACGGCAAATTAGTTTTTTTGCATATATAATAAGATGGAAGAATATTTGTTTTCGAAAAACCACGATTTTGTTGATGCATTTCCAGCATTCTATAAGCCTAGTTTCTAGTATTTATAATAGGTTACATTCGTTCCATATTTTAAATTACTTAACCAAATTTGGCTTCCATAGCGATAATATCGATAATGTTTCAGTTAAAAATTAAACTATATATGTAAGTAACAGTTTAAAAAACTCGTAGAGATCTTGATTTTACACTTTGCAGCCGCAACGCTACGGACAAGAAGGAAATATGAGTTTAACAAAACTTTGATTATTGGATTGCTAGCAATACGCTGGTGATATTTTATAAGTTCACAGTTTATTTGAGCCCGGTGGAAAAGCAGCTTACGTCGAATATGATAGTTTCGATATATATGCAATTTCGATTAATTTTTATGTTACCTTGTTTCAGTAAAAAAAATTTTTGCTGAAAGCGTTGTTATTAATGCTTAAAATCCAGGTTAATAGTTGAAAATAACTTTTATTGAAATAAAGAGTGTTAAGTAAACATAAGTTGATTAATTTAAATAAATATTTCTTTTAAACGTAGAGATATCGAAAGCTAAATTTATTTAGATGCCGTAATTTTGTCTTCAAATCTCGATATTTTCTCTCAATTGAGTAAGACTTCTTCGAAATGCATACAAACTTGCATAGAATGAAATCCGCTTTCTCCAAAATAGTAAATATTATTTTAGCTCCAATCCATTATCACTTTTTTCCTTTTAATAGCGGGTTTTCTTCATTCCAGATAATTTTCCTTTGCTGCCTCTTTTCCTTTTAGTTAAACTGAGTCACATACAGGCGGTTAAAAAATATGGAGAATTCATACTACGAGTACAATTTTTAAGGAAATATCATCAAAAGCACATTTTTAATTTTTCCAATATATCTATTCAAAACAATCAGTTTGGGAATGCATTTAAAATATGCATATGTTATTTGCAAATATAACATATTTAATGGGATCTGTTAGTGCTGATACATTTCAATACCGATGCTATTAAGAATACGAGTATCATAAGCTTTCGTTTGACAGTTACGTTTTCTTATTAAAGATATCTTGGGGGTTAAATAATATTAAGAGTCTACATAGATTTACTGCACTAAGTGCATTATACATACCCTTTATAATTCCGACAATTAAGTGAGCGCTAGCTCAAAGATCAGAAAAATATGAATCTAAAAAATATTAATTTTATATTTAAATACATGCACGAAGTAGCAGCTACTATACTTACTTCCTCTTAATATCTGTCACAGATCCAAGCAACAAACTAGATAGGTATGTCATCATCATCATCGGTTCCTGTTTCTCCTATTGGATCATAGGGCCTCAGATATGTATGTACTCATTATAATATTTTCAAAAGGCAAAAAATTCCAAAATGCCTGTTGGATTGTAATATCCTGTTAAGAAAAATGAATCTTGTCTGTAGTCCCGCCACTGCGGGTTTCTTGTACATCAAAGTAATTTGATTAATAAATATAGAAACTGAAGGTACTCATCAAAACATTCCGCACTCACTTAAACCACCGTAACAGCTCTTATAGCTCTATATCCCACCAAGCCTCATCAACACCTCATCAAATTTAGGTAAAATACTTTGCAACATATTCGAAACTATTCAATCAAACAGGTGCCGGTTAATTATACGCATCGTTGTTATTGCTGATCAAACAATTAATGAAAAATGCAAAGCAACACCAGTGCCAAACTCAAGTGTTTTTATTACGAGTACCGTCTAAATAAAAATTAATCGAATTGGAATCTTGATTTTTATTTTGTATACAAATTCTCTCCATTGTTTGCGGGCTGAAAGTTTCTGGCTACTGAAGCTGTCTTGTATACATTCATACATACATACATACCCATAGATTATTTGGGGCGGCAATGGCGACGGCACAACGGCAACCACAGTCGAAGTGGCTTTTGATCTTTTTGGTTGTTGCGCCGAAGTCGGCTGTTTTCTGTTTATTTTTCTGGGTTATGCGCCTACTCTTGTGCAGCCTTTGATGTTTATTTTGGTAGCGTCGCGACGCAATCAAGAGGTGGGAGGTATGAATGTGTGTTTGTCAGAAGATTACTTTCAATTGATGCTTTATTAGCTTGGCAAGTGGCGAAATGCGATTTGGTGCAGCCGTCAACAATCGAAGAAAATGCATACAATCAGCGCCAAGCTCATTAATCGGTGTGTGGCGAAGCCTTAAACTGCTTCCAATGGCTAATTAAACTGTGGGAGTGGTAATTAAATTAAGTTTAATTATATTTACGCTAAATGTGTGAAGAGTGAAAGGGCGTAAATAGATATGTATGCATGTACATATGCGTATACATAAGTGCCTGAGAAAGCATATGAAGAGCGACTAGTACTCGTACAGATTCATGACGTCTTCGTATGTACATACATATTTATGTATGTGGATATTATGTGTGAGTGATAGTTATCTACACTTTCAAATTTAAAGAGTTCTCCAGAGCTCTTCATTTGTTATAGCATTTTCAAAGAATTTCAAATAAGCATATTTTTTCAGTTATAAACCGAACACTCATTTAGCACGTGTAAAATGCGAAATTATTTTATTTTAAATTGCGAACTCGAATAAATGGCAAAAAATCGCAGATATTCTCATAACAATATTTTTTGAATATATGCTTAAAATATTTGTCTGAATTATAACTAATATAATTATAAATAAAAACCCGAAGCACGGCCGCTCTAGACCTTTTTGTCTCTTAATATGCATATAAAAGTTTTTTTTTTCGCAGGTATATACATAATGTATATACACATACGCTAAAAAAAAGTTTATCCAGAATTTCAAGTTTTAATTTATGAAGTGCTCCGTTTTCTTTCAAGAATAAGTAAAGTAATCCATTATTCTAGATAAACTGACTATTAATTAAGTAATGTTAAATATACAACAAAGCATTTTTTCATAATTTGTTTTTCCATAGAAATTTCTTATCAAAAGTGTTCTTATTTTTTTGAGCAAGTTGATTTTGGTGCGTTTGCGTTTTTCTTACAAATTTAAATAAAACCTATTTCTGATATGTTTCACTTGGAATTATATTGTGTAACTATTATTTTGAGCAGGTGTGTATTTACATAGCAAGTTTAAATTCCTTTTTTAGAATGTACAAACTATAGCCTTCAATATGGTTTATCAAACGCATTATCGCACGGGCATCTAATCGCTATACCAAATCTGCACTTCACGAAGTCTACATGTACGAGTAAGTCCTCGCTGGGGAGCGAGCAATTTGTGCTGGCTCCTTTTTTGGCCATAAAAAGACTATGAAGAATCAATTCATAAATCTGAGGATTGGAATGGACTTTTTCAACACTGTGTCAACTGAACCAGTTTTTTTCTTTGGCCCACGCATCAATTTATTAAAGTTTTGTAAGTTTAAGTTATAATCCTATTTATGAATTCACTTTTATTCACATCCATAGAATAATGGGACCAAATCCTGTGAACTGGCCTGCGATACAGTAGTCGCCAAATAAATCGTTTTAATTTGATTTAAGGTTTTTTACGCTCATTGGAAAAGTTGTTGATTGCTCATTATTATTGCCCATTTCAATTCTTATCCCTGAAAGAACTTTTACATGTTATGAAACGATTAAAATCTACTATTGAAATACAACAGATCAAGAAAGGCTCACCGATGTAAATATATGATTATTCACAAAGATACAAATTTATGTTAATGCAGTTCTAGAGGGTTTATTTAAAACACCAAGGAAAATTTTAAAATTCTTCGCTTCATTGCGATTCCGAAATCCTCTACTAGTTATCAAGATGCTTATAATATATATATATTTATATATTTTCGAAGCTCTCTTGTTCGTTAATTTTAATTTAATTTAAACTTATTCTAAGTAATTATTTTTTCAAGCAAACATGAAATAAAATGTACCGCAAATGTAGTTCGTAATGAAGTACTTATGATTCAATTATTAAAGGTTTGCTCACTAGTGACATTTGATTTTTGGCACTCCCCCACCAAAAGTTGTTCTCATCTTACTTAAGCAAAACTTCTCATGAGCATTTTAGATGGAATTTAAATTTAGCAAAACAACGCCTTGCAAGTCGGAGGCGTTTTCTTCTTTTTGCTGGTCAAACCATGTCAAGTACTTAGATGCAAATATTACTTAGATACAAATATTACAAGTTTTCAGAAAATAAAAGTCAGATTTTATATTTTGTAGACAAAGGAATATACGAACATTTTCATTTTCGGCGTTTACCAATGTTTGAAAGCATTTTTTGTTGAATAACAATTGTAATCAAGCACATATATGTATACTATATGCCATTTCTAGACGGCTAATCTATCGGCCAATTTTGGCACATTTGGTTCGAACCTTAACTAATAACAAATATCTTTTATCATTTCATTCGTCAGTCAAGTTTGGGCAGAGAGTTTCATATAAACAAAGCGCCTTCACACTTGGCATAAACACCAAGAATTCATATCTTTTTCCAACTACTTACAGTGACGCCGAAGTGCGATTAATTCGCAGAAGCTTTGCTACACTAATAAATATAATGAAAGTTTTTCCCCGAATAATTCTGGCGGAAAAAGTGTTTACGGATTTGTGAAATTTGAGGTTATATAAATTTTATAATATTACTTCCTTTAGTCAGAGTTAAAATGCAGCAATAGTATTAATAGTATTGAAGCTTGACGCACTACCTTTTAAATTGGAGCGTATACCTCAACCTGTATAACCCATACACATTAAGCACCAACTTCGACATTTTTTTATAAAAATGCATAGCACTCAAATATGGTGATTTCTATGGCATATTATTATTACTCGTATAAATAGGTTGATTAATATACACAAGTATCTCAAATTACCATTATAGGTGTTATTTCGCAATTACGGTGAATTTTGAAGTCTAAGTATTTATATAAAAATATAGTATTTCTAAAGAAAAACTATATTTAAACAAAACACCATCATAACAGTGATTAAAAGCTTACTTTTTTGTTTTGAGAACGCGGCCAAATCAAATTGTGTGCTCACCAGGAGGCGAGGATGTCCCAAACAGGAGAGTAGACAGATTTTAGGCTAGCGTTCTAAAATCATTCATCCTCTACGGGTCCGAAATTTGGGCAAGTGCTCTTAAAGAATCCGCTTACAGTCGCTTAGACGATATACAGATTCTGTGCATTAAGGGTTTGTTCAGCCTTTCGTTCAGTTTCAGAGAATGCAGCTCTTGTTGCGGTTGGGCTGCATCCTATTGATTTACTGGCAACAATAATTGCTAAACTGCGAAAATAAGAGAGATTGAGATCGTTTAAACGCAGAGAAGCAACAACTTCGGCCACTGCTCTTAGCTGAAGTAACATGATATTGAAGCGGAGTCTTTCCATTAGTCTAAGCAGCAGAAGACCTGCTCAAGTAATACAACTCGCCCCAGAGCCCCGGAGCGGAAACTTGGTATTTCCGTCTGACTTTTTCGCAAAATAATGACGACGGAAGTACGAATCCGAAACTCGGTCTTCCCGACCCTAAATCAACAGGCTTTTCCATCCACGACAGATAAAGGATGATTGGAGACTGGGACTCGCGCGCTATCCAGCTTTTGAATGCCATATGTATATTATAGTTTAAGGCATGGATCGGAATCTCGGCCATTCCGACCAAGGCCAATATATCAATAGTGACGAGGAGTAGAACCTAGGTAATTTCGCCCGTTACGCTATGCGTCGCAAATAAAATTGTCTAGATTGTGTCAATATATAGTTTTAAGTAACTGGTAACTTATAAAATTGTATACTTTATAATACTTTTTAGATACAAATAGGCATGTTAACAGTTTTTAAGTCGCAATTCTAGTCTTGCAATATGTGCGCACGACTCGTAACTCTCAAATTAAAGTTGGCCTACGCTGATTGTTCTGAGACAGAAACGAACGATAGAGCTTTATGCCCAAAACTACCTTCCGACGAAATACCTAACTAATGTTGACTAATGTCGTATCATGATCAGTATTATTATTGTATGCATGTGTTTTCTTAAACCCAAATCGATGTTTGTTATTGCGGACGAGATTTCGGCGTTCTGAAAATAAACCTCACGGCTTCAATAATTTTATTAGAACGTCTTTCGTGTGGAAGTTTATAAGTTGGTTTGCCCACTGTTCCGTGATCAAAGAAATTTTCAGCTAGAGCCCGAATGGTTTTGTCGATAGGCTCATTTTCTCGCGATATTTTGCGCGATATGCACGTTGTGTTAGCACAACTGAACGACTATTTTCAATGTACATAATCACGAATTTGACGCATTCTTTAGTGTGAAGCGGTCAACGATTAAAATTGTACTGGTTTAAAGTTTCCAAAACTTGTCGAGAAAAGTAAATCGGTTGACAAATGTATACATGTAAGATATAGCGTGAGATGATTACGCTGTTTATTAAAAGGTTATTAAATTATAAAGTTACAAAGATATTGCAAAACGTATTTGGGAATTTAAGTATTACAAAGTTATTGAAAAAAAAACTTATTTGTGATTTGATTGAATAAAATTAATTCGCCAACGACGTAAACGTTCAGACGACTTGGACACTCCGACGACTTCGCTGCTTTTTAACCGACTTTACAACTTCGAAGACTTCGCTGCTTTTTAACCGACTTGACAACTTCGACGACTTTATTATACTGCTACTTCACGGCTTTTATAGGCATAATTTCTGTCCGAGATTTTAACAACTTCAACTTCGGGACTCGACCGCTTTTTCAACTTACTTTTCCACTTGCTTCTCACCTCACCGGGTTGCCAACTATACATTTTACATATGTACATACCTGAGGAACATAAGGCGCACCCTGTATATGTAGCTCATTGCAATCAAAAAGTGTGTATGAATTCCAAATTTGCATTATATATAATTTTTTAACCATAATGAACTAATTAAGAGATTAGAAATTACAATAAGATTGAGTTGGGCTATAAAATGTAAAACAAAAAGAAAAAAACAAATTACGAATGAAAGGATTAATTAAAAAATTATTTAAAAAGTAGATGAAAAACTTTTTACAGTAAAAATAGAGATTAAGACAAAATTCATATGAAAAAGTGATGTTTAAATAAAAATTAAAAAACTTTGGTTATATGGAAGTTTAAGCTCCGATTTTATACAAACCATATAAGCGCATTTATTTATTTCATTCCCTCCAAAGAAAAGCAGTAGCTCATTAATCAATACTATATTAGTTATTGTGACTGAACCAGACAATAAACTACTGGCCACTGCGGAATAGTTGCGAACTTTTCCCTTGCCACTAATGCATTTTATTGGTTTGCAATTTTACGATTTTTGAATGTGAAATGATTGCCAATGAAAATATCATATATCTATATACCATATGCTAAGTATATGGAGATACAAACCAACACTTTGGGTGCTACTTCACCGAATACCCCCCGATATAAGCGAAAATCTACCTTAAATGCCAAAAAAAAGTGACACCAGCCGCTGTTGTTCCTGTGCAAATCGAGCTTCAAACTATTTGTCATTCTATGAGCAATGAACAGTATAGCCCAAATTTATGTATTCTTTTCTACGCTTTTTGTATTTGCTTTTTCATGGCTTTGACTTCTACACTTGCTGTTGCACTTTTTCATGACTTTGTCTGATAGGTTATAGCAACGAACAGAATGATCAATGCTTTGGATTATGATGAGGATTTATTAATGTTCGGCATTGAAACACAGCGTTCGATATCTACCGAAATGGACAACAGTAAACAACTCTGCACACCAGTTGCCACTGCTATTCGCATAGTTACATTTGCTGATGTAAATATCGAGTATCTAAACAAAACCATCACCGCCACCTCTTCTGATGATTTATTGAGTGTTAATAAAGAACTTAAATCCGTAGCGCTTTTGCGTTGTTCGTTTTGCATTGTGTTTGCTTGTTATTGTATTTCTTGTGTTTGTTATGTACTATATACTTATATTGTATCATTACTATATTTTCCGTTTGTCACCGTGATAGCGAAATCAAGGTGATAGGAGAATGGAAATGGTAGCAGCGTTCCAATCATCGAAAGGATCTGGTATCCTACACATACGCAGATTTGTATATGTTTGTAAAACCCTATGGTAGACCTCTTAGTAATTGGAGTTTTTGTATTGCTGGACTCACATATGGTTCGTAATGAGTGAATTCAAGGAGTTTAGATACAAGTTCCAGACATATTGACACTAAGAATAAGCATTTACAAAAATATGCGAAGACATCTGGTGGAAGCGAAACCACGAGCAGGAAAACCTGGCAAATTATAAATTTTCGAAAATATAACATCTAAATACAATATTCGATTATTCTGGATCAGCCGCGAATCGTCTAATGATTTTAATTTAATTAATTGGCTGGTAAATAGTGTTAATTGCTTATCCCTAACTACATTCTCTATCCCCTATATTTAATTAAAAAATTAAGAGATTTGCCGGTAGCCAGTGATGGTTTCCGGTAGCCAGTGAACTCACTAGTCATTTAACCATGAGCTATACTGGAGTTTATACAAACAGTATTTTTGTGCGCGCGACTACTCTCTTATCTGAACTCACGCAGTTGTTGGTCTCACATACTCCACTGAGGCCATAAAGCCATTTTCATAATAAAATTGCGCGAAGTTGCAAATTAAAATTGCATTGTAATTGGTTAATCCGAGCACACATTATGAGCGGCAACTGACAATCGCTTCGACTGCAGTCTTTGTTGCTTTATGAGTGAACGAAGCGAAGGATTTTAAACAAAATGTGTACTAGATATTAAATTCAGTTAAATGCTGGAAAATGATAAGCTCTATTGGTTCGTCACTTATGATGTTGAAATTTCCGATTCCATATCCTTATACACCAATGCAAGTGTGGTTCGTTGAAAATGCGCTTATTTATACGCACATTTAATAAAAAAAAAAATATTGATTCTTGAAATCATGTTTTTAGGCAATATCTAATCCAAATCCGTCATGTCTTGGATATTGTTTTAGTTTTATTTATTTGTTTATCTTAATAAGTGACGCATTAATGCAAACTATCGAAGCAATTTCCATTTACGGTGTGCCAAATTTTTGTCAAAAGTAATAAGATGGAATAAAAGATTTAAATATGAGTAACGGATTTGCAAAAGACAAATAAGGAAATAATCAATATTGTATATTTTTCAACATAAATTAATCGATATAGTATGAAAACTACGTCAGAAGTGATTATTTATAGCCAACATCTCTTCCAAAATTTGCAATTGAAATAACATTTAATATATAACTAACTATATTATTACTAGCTGACCCGGCCCGCGTTGCTGGCCCTTACCAAACATTACTGTTGTATTACCACACGATTTAAATTGAGCTTTTAACGAAATTTGCGGCCTTTAAATAAAAATCCATGGTATACCTATCATAAAGTTTTTTTTACAGAATAAATTAGATATGGTATAGATATGGGCTCAATCAAAAAAGAAACGCATGTATTTAAGGCAAATTGGAAATTATATTTATTTATTACTTCATCTTAAGGCCAGCGGATAGACAATGTTTTTTGTTTTTTTATTTGGTGTAAAAACTTAATTTTTTTGGCGTGCCAACTCGGGAGCAAGCCATATACAACTGGTCGTGTAGAAAACATGAGTTTCCCAAAATTAAGCCAGCAATAGTCAATGATTGGTCTTGTGCAAGACGCAAAGGGAATTGGAGCCGCTTGAATTGGAATGGTAAATCGTTGGAAATCATCGGAATTCGTGGAATAAGTACGTTTTCGCCTTTGAATCTGCCACCGATGATTGTTGCTTCGATTAAATTTGGTGAACAGTTTTTGATGGTCAATCTGGTTCCGTTGCATAACTTTGGTGCGTTTAAGGTTCGAATAAGAATTAGCGGTGATTCAACCTTTAATGATAGTACATGCGGTGGCATTGCGGGTGGTTCCAATGAATTCAAAAATTCAGTGGGATAATTGACGGGAACAACACTTTCCCGGGGATTCATTGGCGAACTTCAGAGCACGACAATGTAAGCAAACTTTGTCCATTGCGCCAATCACTACGTCCTTGTGATTGCGGTAGTTATCGCCCCTATTGTAGTGAAATGCCGCCAACTTTAAATCGATTCTTTCTCTTGATCGGGGCATCCGGGAGCGATTGGCATAAAGTATTTCGACATGATGTTGGGGTGTCTCAGCAGCTCTAGACTGCCTATCACGCATTTGCTGAAGCCGTGATTCGCGTTCTCTTTCCGTTTCTGCGGCTCTAGACGTATGTAGATGCCCTTTCGCGATTTTCCTGAAGACGTGATTCGCGTTCCTCAGCTGATTCAGCGGCTCTACTTTCCCTCTGCTTTCGTGTTGCGGTGGTTTTTTTTAGCAATGGCTGTTTTTTTTGGTGGCAGTTTAGTAAACTGTAATCATGCAAAAGGAACAATGATGTGTTTTGTTTTTTACTTTTATAACATTTTATTGGTTGTTGGAACCACAGTAATAATATTACCTGTTTGATGAATTGGCATTAAAAATAATTTGTAAACTTGAAATTGCAAAACACTTGTAATCTCGGACACTACTGAACGGATTGGGATGCAACTTTCTTTAAAATAATGCTTGCACATAACACTATAAAGATAGCTACTTAAATTAAAAATAAGCTCATTCATTTCTGAAATATTTAAGTGCAAAGTTATAAAATTTTTTACACGAAGTACAGCATTGCTACAACCGAATGTAAAATCAGTGTCGTAGCGAGAGGGAAGATGTGTACGAGTAATTGTGTGAGTAGTATATCAACTACTCTTCGTTTCTATTTCGTTCGGCTATGCTTAGAGAGATTGATGTTGACTTCGTTGATAAACAGATGCAAGGTGAAATATTATTTTTAACTTATTGTACAATGTTGCACATTTCGAAAGTTTTAAAATTTTGATATTGGATCATTATTAACGTTTTTTTGTAAATATCTTCGGAACAACGTAACCGAGCTAAGAGTTTGATATCTCGTATTGAAAAACATGACAACGGCTTTCAAAAAAAATTAAATTAAATTAAGAAAAAACAAAAAAAGTAAAAATATGTACATATATGTCATTGGTGGTGCAATATGAAAATTGGATTTTGCCACGCACCTCCTCCCGCATACCGAAAATCAAAAATCAGACTTCCCAGTGTCACCTGCCTGAATATCCTGAAGATTCTCTGAAAATTTCATCAAAATCGGCCCAGTCGTTTTGGAGTCCATACGTTACATACATACATCCTATTTTATATATGTATATAGATATTTTTTATAACTTTGCCAATCAAATAGTCGTGCCAACAATATGTGTTTCAATGAAATTCTCGCCATACATCCCAAAGATATAAAAATGTGTGTGTGCGGAAAAGAGAAAATCTTTAGTTCCAATGTTTCTATATGGTCCCAAGAGTATTACTTAGATAACACCTCTGCGAAGGGGCAATGGCAAGTACATGTCCGTAGCAAATAACGAGGCGTGCCGCATTTCTTGGACGTATAAAGAGAGATTTAATGTGCTAGGCAGAGAGAGAAGGAGCATTTAAAGTGATATACAATAATACAAAAATTTATATACAATATTTGCACAGTCATTGGTTAGTATTTCGTTTGATATTACTGATATTAATGGATTGTTGTATTCAAATAAATTATGTGCAGAGAACATTTTTCGCAGATAAAGCTGGTTAGCTGTAAATAATTAATAATTATACCAATAATTTGGCGCTGGTGTAAGCCGAATATCTTCTACAATTTGTGGTGTGCGTCTTGTTGTTGCGACACAAATTGAGGGGCCTACAGTTTTAAGCCGACTCCGAACGGCAAATGATTTTTGCGAGAAATCTTTTCATGTCAGAAATACACTTGGAGGTTTGCAATTGCCTGACACAAGGGAAGGAGTCCGCATGACGCGCGGAGCCTTTTTTGTTTTTTTGTTTTGTGCCGAGTCATCGAAAGACAATGGTTTGTTAAGCACGGAGATCCAAAACTGCCCAACTACAGAAAAAAGCTTCATTAGCTGAATATAATAATTGAAACACAAGAATAGTATGCATTCGTTAATCATTTATTGAGAAAGGACAGTACAGCTTTTATATGGTGAAAAGCTAGTCCGAAATATCAAAGTTGAAATCTCAACACAAACATCGGAAAGGTTAATTTATACCGAAATTGGTTTTACACTATTTTAAGTAAAGCGGGTTAAAGTGTATTGAGACTCGAGAAATAACTTTAAGTTTAACTTCGGCAGTAAGAAATGCACATGGTTATTATGCCTAGCATTTCTCTACGGTTGGAAAGAGTAAGAAAAGTTAGTAGTTTCAAATAATTAGTTAATGTGAAGATTAAATAGTTAATCCGATCAAAAATCCCCTAGACTAAAAATTAAAAATTGCTTTTGAATTGATTGCATCGGATCTCCTACGTGAACTTGATAACTTGGTCCTAACTATCGAACCGTATTCTAGTATCGGTCTTACTAATATCAAAAAAAGAGCGATAGTTACATATGGGTCGTTGAATTCTTTCTCAAGCCTTATTGGCTTAACATGATAATGATAATAAAATTAAGTTTAGAATCCATGGTGATTTCCAAGTCAACAAAATCAGTCACCTGATCCAGAGCATGGTTGTTTATTGTGCACGAAGTTGGCTAAATAGTTCTTCATGCGAAGTTCATATATTAAAATCATTAATTGTCATATAATTAGCGTTGCACCAACTAACCAAGCTGTTTATATCTGCCTGTATTAAAGATCTTTCTTCATACAAAGCGTATGATTTAAAAAGTTTTACGTCTATTATTATATTTGAATTTTTAATTTGTGTATATCGTTTATACATTACAAGCCCTAGGTGGCTATCTTGAGGAACTCCCGACGGGACATCAATAACATTGGAAGAAATACTTTTATATATCACTATTTGAGTTTTATCTAGTAATGAAAAAGTATTTACATTTGGTATATAGGCCCAATTTGATGTGCATTTAAAGTTAGACAATATATTATATTTCAAGAAAATGTTTAAGTCCATTTTATTTTACCAAGTAAATTTTGGTTAAATTAAATTCAACGCTAAACTATTTGATAGAATGCCATTGTGAACAGAAAATTGAATGGTATGCCACTGTGAACGAAACATGTGAAACCAGTAGAATAAAAAATCAGCTATGTATTTTCATACATATATCGTATTGTGTAGGGTTTGCTTTCTCTCCAACAGTCCAATTTTCTCAACTCAGAACCTATGGCGTTTTGTTTTCTCTAAAATAAATGTTGCATTGTGTGTTTTTCTCTGCCCTTTCAAAGGTTTGCTTGTTCCTTTCCTAAAACCACACTCTGACCACCATGTTCAGCTTTATCTCGACTATAACTAAAGCGCATTGTTTTTACTGCATAAAGTTTAATAGATTTGAACTATGTCGAACCATAAATATACATTTTGTGGAAATCTTGACTACAGAGCTATTTAATGGATTTTTATACATATTTTTTACAAATAAAGCAATCGTATATTTATTTATGTTTTCAATGTCATCTCAGTGGGATTATAAAATCATTTCCAATCGCACCTGCTCTATTCTTTTCTAATATCAGCAATATCGGACCATAAATACGGATTTTCTATTCTAGCGCCATCTATTGAATCCATTTTTCGTAAAAGTACTTCTTGCCGCACCGACATAATTTCATTCGGTGGGTCCCGGGTTCAAATCCTGTGCGGGGCAAGTAACATCAAAATAATAGCGGTCGTCCCTCGGCCGGCAATGGCAAACCTCCGAGTGTATTTCTCCCATGAAAAAACTTTTCACAAGCAACATTCGCCGTTCGAAGTCGGCACCTCAACTTGTGTTACATCAAATCACCCAACACAAATTGTACTGGTTTCCACTTGCTTTTACTAAATTATTTTTATTATTTTATTATAAAAGTATGATTCGTTGTATAACCTAAGCCTAATAAATAACAGTTTGAAACTTTGTACATTTTTTGCAAAAATTCCACAGCCAACTAAATAAAAGTATAAAACTTTGTAAAAAATTCCATAGATTTAAAAGTTGTCATCAAGTTTTTAAACATTTTTATAAAAAAAATTGTTTACGTTTTGGCTATACAGTTTTGTTGCCCATTCAAGTTTAGCAAAGTGTTCAAAAAAGATCAAGTTTGAAGTGGCTGGAAATTACCGTTGATTTTTGATAATTGTTTCTTTTTTTTGCTGATGGTATTGCGCATTTACTTTACGCATGAATACAATTTATTTTTACTTTGATTTATATAGTTTATGGTGTATAATGAACCATATTTTTATTAAAAATTATTAAATTTTTTTTAACTTGCTTCTTCATTTTAAATCGAGTCGCAATTAATTTATTTATTCAAAGTTATAACGTGTATAAAGTATTCCCTAATTTGAGTGCTAAAATGAAAATTTAAAATGAACATAGCTTATTTAGACTTTAAGTTTTTAAAAGGTGGTAACCATATTCAACAGATGGTCGTGGCAACAGAATTCTCAGTAACACCTTTCGCTTGATATCCATATTGGTCCGTTTTACTTAAATTTTTTTCTATTTAGTTTAGCTTTTTTAACTACTCGCAACCCTGTAGAAGAATATATCGGCGATTAATGATATCCATATTGTTGTTTTATTTATGGAGCACATTGTATATGTATATTTTAACTTATTTAATAGGTGGCAACCCTACTCGACTAAACTTCGGTTCGAAGTCGATATTAAAATATACTAACCAAACCCCGCATATTTTCTAAAATTTATAATGGGCGCAACTCTGTAATTTTCAACCAATTTTGACACCATGTAAACCCTCACAATCTTCAGGAAAATAACCTTACCAATGGTGTTCTTCATTTTGTCTGTGCAATAGAATCGTTAAACGATCAGTATACTTACAAACATGCCACCTTTAAGATTCACGAAAGGTTTAAAAATTTATATTAATTGTCATATTCTGAAAACGAGCTTTGGTTAATACTAGCCACACTTTTACAAAGTTATTTTATTTTAAAGAGCAAACACTGTCACTGCGGATTTTTATTATTTTAATTTCAATCAATCCGCTGTTTATTTCTATTCAAGAGTTTCTGAACAAAAAAACGCAAGTCTTACGTTTTTTATTGATTTTTTTTACCACAAAAATGTTATATAATAAATATACCTTAAATTCAAATGATAGCCGCTAGCTTTTAAAATTATTCTTTACGCGGCTTTTAAAATACTTAGAATATTGATACATTTCAAATAGAACAAATTGAGCTCTTTATCACCAGGTTTTAATATTTAGCTATAATACTTAATTCACATATCCCTAAGCTTTGCAAATTACAGATCAATCTAACTCTCGAGAGCGTTTTTCATTCTATATTTCGTAAATAAAACTTTGGACCATATACCACCTAGTACATAGTTCCATCCATAAATATGTATTTTCAGGTCCTTATCATTTCGCATCGCACACTTTCACGACAGCATTCCACTTCCTGTGTTTACGTGGCTTTTCCACCTTTTCGCGCTTGCAATGACAATGTGAATGAATCGATGACTGTTGGATGTAGTCAAGGTACATACATCGATTCAGTATGACAATGCCGGCTGAAACTCAACAGAAGAGAACTGCATACATACTGTATGCATACCAATGTAGTTATATGTAATTGCTACTGTATCCATTATTGTTTGCAATGCACTTATTGTTGCATAATAGCCTGTTTGCATTGGGTACGATGTGCGGGTTTGAGCGAGTGTCAGTAGTTGCCTCTGGTCTATATGCCAATGCGGACGATGCACTCCGTTGATAATGATAATTGTTAATTGTCGAATGGTTTGTTGGGATTGCCTATAAATTTGCTAATTGAATTATTGGATGACAATAAACCGCCTACGCGTGAGTCCTGTTTCATTTCTTGTACAATACGAAATACGCATTCATACGCATTGTTAAACTTTCATATACACATGTACATTGCATGCAATTCTATTGGTACATATGAATACATATGACTCACATTACACAATGACAGCTGCTATTTCTAATAGGTCATTTCATTTCATTCATTTTAGGGGCATTAGTGGAAAACTTCACCTTTCCCAATAAATGATGGATACTAAATCTACATGTATGTACATAATGTCGTGTCCCACCAAAATAAGCTTTATTTCACCCTACTCAACATAAAAAGTTGAGTTGCTAAGTCGACTTAAGGGAGAACGAAAATGGAATTGACAGCGTTTTTACACTAACCCTCACAAATTATATTTGACAGTGAGGTTTACTTTCTAGGTTAAGCACTATAAAAAACTATTTGCATATGTACTTAATATATTCGGATTTTATACTTATCATTTAACTAAATAGCTTAAATTGGCTTAGCGTATAAATATCCAAATAATCGCTGAAGTTAAGTTTGGCTTCAGTAAATTCAAAAGTTCTGTTTTCAAAAAGCGCTTAAATAAAAAACATACATTATTTGTTTTAATTGTTAACCAGGGTTGTAATTAACATTAATAACAATGCTTTCAGCAAACAAATTTTGGGTAGAGCAAGTGAATAGACAAATTCAATATTTTTTATAATATCAACTTTTTCCATAAATTTAATTAATCGAGATGTATAATATACATATGTAGGTATCTGAACTGAAATGAGCTGTCTTTTGCAAACAAATTATTTCCTGCCCTGAAGCTGCAATGAAAAATTTGACAGAGAGGATTATTTATAGATATTTTAAGTTACTTAATCACCTTAACATATAATAGATAATACGTGGCTGGTGGAAAGGAGCATATTGTAAAGCACTCTAAGTCTAATTCCTCTAATTTCTAAAAAAATTCTCGATTTTTTGTAGCATTCCTCAAAACTTCCCACTTTTACTAAGAAAAAGTAATCAAACATAATTATATATAATTATACAATAATATATGATTTGATATATATTATATAAATCAATATATCATAAAATAAATCATATGTCTGAAAAGGATACCCTATATTACCGAATTTCAAACAAAAACAAATGAGCGGAAGTAGGAGAAAATATAAAGACGATAGGTTTTATCAACTAAAGATTTCGGAATTAGAAGACGTGAAGAAACACACTCCTCGCATTTCCATCTAGGAGGTAATTTATAATATTGATTTCTAAATTAATTTACTGGTAATCTCAATATATTTTTACGCATATAGTATAGGTATACAGTGCAATCTAAATCGGATTATAAAAGAATTTTGAATCGCACCTGTAGCTACTTTGTCAGTATCATCAATATCTAACCACAATTTTCTGAATAACGAATTCTAGCTCTATCAGATATACTTATTTTTCCTAAAAGTATTTCCGCTCACACCCTCTTTATGCGTTTATAATTTTATCAAAATTGCATAATAAATCGATATTTTTCAAATAATTTGCCTTTAGCGCAACCTAGCAAATCCATTTTTCATAAAATTATTTCTTATTACTCCGGCAGTATACCTTTGCCAAAAAAAAAAACGGCTAAGTTTGTATACACTGTATACTGCTTGATATCCGCGACTTCGTTAGCAAAGTGGGTTCTAAAAGCTATTATACGTGTTTTGAATCAGATGTCTGTCGAAAATTGCTATAGCTAACTTAAGAGTTCATATTATCTCCACTATGGAAACACTCTATTTTTTATACATTCATTACATTTTATAGAAATTCATTAACTTTACTGTGCAATTTTAAATAAAAAATTCTGATATACGTATGTACGAATCGAGTGCATCCAAAGAACATAAATATAGATTTTCTGAATAGCTAGACTCATGCGCCATTTATCGGGTTAAAATATAGCTTATGCGTGTGTCTCGGAAATCTGTTTATCCGTTGTCATAACCAAAACGGCAAAATTATTATATTTATATAATAATAATTTGGCGCTTACATGAGGAAAATTCTTAACAAATCTAAAAAACTATTCGCAATGAAATCGCACTTATGTTGGTTGGATATATTTGTTCTTATTGAGAGTTATATGAAAACGAACGGAAGTATATTCAACAAGGTTTTTAATCATGTTCAAACAAACAGTTTTATCAACAAATTTGCTAAACTGTTAGACCTCATTTTTATTAGTGATAAAATTTATTCTTCGCTACAAAAAACTTGTCTCTTTATTGGTTTACATCATGTTCCTTTGGTACTAAAGTGCTTTCATCTGTTTTTGTATTAATAGTAACAATTTTGAAGCTGGGATTCGCTATTTTCTGCTTTCGAAGAAGCCGAATATTTTTATTGCATCCTGATAGGCAACCTAAAAATGTTCTCTATTTCTATGCGGACGACTTAAACTCTCACTACCATTCGCATTAGAAGCTACTTAAATACTAGGCTACTCCAGTTGTATTAAAAATAATCGTAATGTCAAAAATATATTACATAGGTAACTCTTGTTTATCTACTCTGGAGGAAATCAAAGACCTGCGTGTGGTTTTGATCTAAAGACTACACTATAGCAAAACCATATTCGATATCTACTTTCATTTATTTCGTATTTCGACACCTTCCCTCTTTAAATTTTGCTGATCCAATATAATGCTTATTATAAGAATTGTTCTTTCCCTCACTTTTTAGTTTAATATCATAATGGGTTCTATTGGTTTTCCGTTTTTACTTGTGCGCACTCATTTTAAAATCATTATAAGGAGCCTTGGGAATCAAGGTACTTTATTTTCTGAGCCGAATAACAACATCTTACTCTTCTAACTCTCATATCCTAAGGGTCTTCAAATAATTCAACTTGCTCTCAAATTCTGGTGTAATTGGCTTTTCTTTAGCAAATTTAACGCTAAACTATTTCTCAGTAAAAAGTGTACGTAATTAAATCTAATAGTCTGTAGAAAATGTTGTCATGTCTAAATTATAATATAATTATGTATAATAATAATTGACGATTTTTTGTAAAACCAAAGCAGTATTTAGCTGAACAGAAAATATAATTAAACTTTTTATTAAATGCTGTAGTGTTTACTGATTTTCACAAACTATCTGCGCTTCGGTCAACTACTGTCCCATTTGCAATATACATACATACTTACATAGTATGTATGTACATACGTCCCCCTCACTATTCAAGTAAAACATTCACGTTAAGTAACAACTTTAGCTACAAACAATAACAAAATCACTTAGCCACACTTCTTTTCACAGAACTTTATGTTTGCACATACATATATACGTACATAACTACTTCCAACGCACCCGCGTATATTCCCACCGTACACTCTTGGCCCATTTCACGAACTTTACTTTTTGTGGCATAATTTTCAAAAGTGATATATAAGAAATTCAAAGGAAGAAGATGCAGCAATTTGAACGGTAGCTTCGCAGATTTTGGTGAGTGACATGAAATTGCAGAGTGTATTAGGTAGCAAAATTTTTACGAGCTCATTATGGCTCATTTCAGCGATTGTTGTGATCCTTTTATGCGCCATCGAATGACTCTGAAATGATTATGAGACTATTTTGTCTGTCGCTACCGCAACACTCCAGAATAGCTTCGACACGTTTCAACCCACGAAGACGCTGAATGTTCATAGCAGTAGTAGTTGATGTTGTTAGTGTTATGTATACGCTAGTTAACCGTTTGCTGAGATGTGAAAATGGACAGAGGTAGTTGGTGACTGCGTTGGCTTTGCTGTGTGGGTGCGATAGAGAGTGAAAATTGAAGGAGTAAGCAGAGAACAAATATTGAGAAAAATATACATACTTAAATACATATGGATGGGTATGTGTTGTTTCAGTGGAAATGCCGGGCATGCCCTGCGATTGCCAACAAGCCAAATAGCATGGTGGGTCTGTGGACACTTAGCGCATGTAGAATCGAAGTGTGTTTGTGTACTCGCATAACCATTTTTGAAATAATTTTATTTTCTGACTGAAAATAGCAATAGAATGAGTTTGCATAACGCACATGATGTAAGCAAGAGTGATGTATTTGTATTTGTGCTCAGTTCCGGAATGTTACCGTCCGCCATGTCTGTTCATATATGAGACTCATTTTTGGCTCAATAAACATACCAATATGCAAAAATAAAAATAAAAAAATGGTTAAACTTTAATCCCCTAATTGCGAAAGGTACGCATCAGTGGCTACGACTGTTTGAACTAATGGCTTAAAATTCTATTTCTAAGAAAATCAGTTTCATATATTAAGGGTTATTACACCTCCTAGGTGATAAGCTAAGGTCTTTCATAGTCCATCTTACAAAACAGCAAACTTTAGTTTCTGATAGATTAAATTCGTTGAAATATTAGCGGAGACTACAATATCAAACAAACAAACTCTAGCTAGGGGCCGGTCGAGAGCGTCGTCTTTTGCTTGGCGGTCCATTTGTTAATTTTCTTCATGGTCCGGGAACAGTACCAAATGAGACTGTGTTTATGTCTGCTGAGTGTTGAGAACATTAACTTTAAAGGTAATTACGCAAGACTGTAGAGTATGTATGGAACGCATTTCCACTAATCCACAGAGTGCAAGTGCACGTTATTCGGTTTGTTCCTGAAATATTTGACATTAATATGTATGTATGTTTTATAAGTTTACTGATTCCAGTTCAGCTAAATTACCGGATATATATGAATAAGGTCCACCATTAAAGTTGGCTGCTAGAACGTATGAATGTTGTAAAAGTACAGAAGGTAATTAACCTTCATCTGCTCCTTGAACATGAACAACATTTTTCCCATTTACTTCGAAATCGGGTAAACCAAATCCAAAAAAGATTCTATATCAGCGTTTAAGTCATATATGAGCTTCATGACTCAAGAGCGCAATTTTTAGTTAGATTTATTTAAAAAGTTAAGTTGGATTCCCTTGTGAGTAGATTTCTACACATGTGACATAGTGATAGAAACATGCAAATGTTGTATATTTTTGCATGTGATCAACAACTTAGTGAATTATTTTTCAAGGGGCTACATAAAATAAGTGAATAAACGGAGAAACAATAGGTAAACCAAAATTCTTTTTGGAATAAGAACTTGAATCCCTTCTACATAAAAATGAAATGAAAATTAAATCAAAAGTTCCTATCGATAATTGCAATGAATGCTATTGAATAAAATTGTACGTCAACTCAACAAAGACTAAAATTCAGCCATTGAAAATGTTGATCCCCTGTTTGTTTCTAAAAACGGTATGGTGTGAAAATCAGACTCAATACTACTACTGCACCAATGACTCGGTTTTCGCTAAGAAATATTCACTACACGAATAACATTCATAAAAGCGCCCTATTAACTAAAGTAAAGACTATTTATGAAGCATATAATATTGGACAAAAATTCTGATTTTGGGTTTCCCAAGTAGCAATTCCGAATTTCCCCTTTTAAAATTTAATTTTTATAAGACATTTGAAAATAACCACGGTAACACGCCAAAAACAAATAAAAATATATGTATATCATAGTAAACAAATTTTTTTAATTACACCGAAATACCGGAAGGATTGTAGGGTACTCAATTGGTGGTACAATATCCAGACGCACACCAGAAATTGTTGGAGAAGTTCAGCCAAATACCGAGGAATATGATGTAGGCGCTAAACTATTATATTATTAGTGCCACTTTAATACTTTGGAGTCTACACCCACACAATTTGTATACCAAATATCACCTTCACGTATTGCTTTCTTTAATATGCGAATATGCTAGGAATATATAATTATATTCGGAGAAGGATTAGATATGCGATATGATTCAATACTTTGTGTATCAAATTTTTGTTTAAACCAATTATATTTTTATTTTTCAAGTATTTCTTACTGAAAACTACTCAATAGTGGTGCCTAACACTAAGGGGGGCCCAGAAGGGTTTGCACTGATTTTGTACTGAGTTTCACATTAAACTTTGTTTTCAAACTCCTCATTCTAACACAGCTACTGAAAGAATTTTTAGTATGATGTTTAATATTTAATGACCTTAGATAGTGGACTTAGAGCAAAGATATTATAACCAACACGATAAGTACTGACTAATATGTATCTGCAAATAAATAAGTATTTTGTACTATTACGTAACATTTTTTACTTCCACATATACATCAAATATATAATTTAAATTTAATTTACATTAGTAAATTCCTTTAATTAGCGGTAAATATAACTCGATATCTCTAACTGCAACGAATATATTATACCAGAGATCGAATTTAAGAATAATTTCATATATTTGCGCGTAAAAAAATTATTGTGGAATATGTTTGAATTAGAACATTATTACTAAGGTCAGTGAGTGTAAGCAACACAAAAGTAGAACTATAAATAAAACTTACTGTTTAAGTATAATTTCTTGACCGAAAATTAGAGCTCATTTATTAAGTATTGTTTATTGAAAGAAAAATAAAACTAAATATAGACTTATTAAATAATTCTTAGGTTTGCTGAAAATGATAAACATTAATATATTGAGATTTTTTACACGAATGAATAGATATCTAAAAGACGGTTATTTTCAAATACTACATAACTCAACTATATTTTTCCCCATAACATTTATTTGAGGCCGGTGAATTATATATACATACTTCAATTTGTATTGTGTCGAAGTGTGCGCAATTTAACAAATTCATACCTGTGTTCACAAAATTAATAATGAAAATTTCCTAATTTAGCTTAAATAAATTTGTATAAAATACAGTAAAAAAAAGTCGAATATAACAAAAACCATCAAAGTCGAAGTATCAATGTTTCTAGAAAATTTATAAAAATTCGACAAATTTAAAAACTTTGTCATCAAAATTTCAAACTGTTTAGTCTGATAGTGAGGAACTTGTTTGGGTATGCAGTTTTGTAGCATATTCAATGTTACTAAAATAATATAAGTTTGAAGTGGGTAAAAATGTTAACGCATAAATAAACGGAAAAGGAAAGAAGAAATTCTCAAAATTTATCAATACATTTTGACACTATTTTTGTGAACACAATTGTACATGCATACGTAATAACTTTGTTTTGTTTTAATCTAATGAATTGTTATTTGGATAATACTATGTACTTTTAAACGTATATTTAGTTTTCAAATGATTTTTTGATGAACTAATGCACTTGACAGTAGTTAGCTGAGTTGAATGGCTTTGTACTGATTTTTGGTCCCAACTGTACTGATTACGAGTATGCCACGAAAATAATCTGGCTACTCTACTCACACTCCACATGATAACTATAGATACGTATGTAAAGTATTTCACTCAATGTGGTGATTCGATACCGATACATATTTAAAATGAATCTTAAAATTTCATTCAGCAGAGAAAATATCTTTAACTACCTCGCAGTAGCTTTTATTCAACCTAACCTTAATATTGGTTTACGATTACAGATAGTCTCAATATGGATAAATCTTTTCTGATTAAATATTCAACGATAGAATGTCGTGGGATTTCAAATGTGACTTCCGCAGTCATTCTATTTGATTTTCCGTATGCTGGTGGTAATGATCCGAATGAAGTATCGAACACAGTGCTCTCCTCGTTGGCCTACATACTAAATTCTAGACGCGCTATTGAATAGTACCCTGCAAGGAAATATTTCAAAAGTGCATTATTAGAATAATGATTCGATCTAATACGATGTTCAATATTGGTATATCTTTTAAAAATCGTTCATTAAATACCATCACCAGTAATAAGTAATATGTAGTTAGTAGTTTCTGCGTTTCAAAGATGATTTTATTAAGAAGCAGAACATTTCGTCTACTTATTGAAAATTATCACAGTCTTTGTGATGAAAACTACCTGTGTTGTAAATGATCTTTTTATTAAAGACATATTAAATGCATTGTCGGTAGCCATTGATATGCCGGATATCTTATTAAAAATTATGTAAAAAAACGGCAATTAAATTTACACACTACTTTATTTTGAATATAACCATTAAGACAATTAACTGGAAAAGTCAGGTTAACTTTCTGTTAAGTAATGTCTATTAATGTTTCATATTGTGGAAATTGATAGCCATAATCAACCTTAAAATTATCATATTGTGCTAATGGAGTCAAATTGTGGTCCGCGGGAAATATACAACTGATTCAGCAGGAATAATCATTTATACAAGTGACGCAAAGAAATGCACTGTTTGGTGCTGATTGTATAGTCAAACCTGAGACCTAACTACCTATATTTCTCAAAGGTGCGAGAGCATTTTCATTATATAAATTTTGGTTGAGAATACATCTCAAGAATAATTCTTGTAATACAGTGAACTTTTTCTTAGGGGTACCGAGAAAAATCAAATAGTGGTGGACATCATCAGCTCTCAACTTACCAATTAAGTGAAACACGTTTTCAAACGATTATTTTATGCAACTTTAAATGAAGCCAAAATGTTTGCTCGTTGCATTTACTAACTAACGAATGCAACCAAATTCGCCAGCCTCTGGATTCCAATTAAGAACCACCAACTACAACTACAACTACAACTACATCCCACTGACTAAATATATACACATTTGTATTTATATATATGTACATATATATAACAAAAGTAACAACGGTGACACTACTAACGCCAGTGAAATCAACAGCGACGGCAGAGGATCTACTACCACTGGCATGTAAGGCAACAATTGCAAATGACAAATAAATCGTAACTTTGTCTGATGAATGACACGACGCCAACCAGCATACAGCGGCGAGCAGCTCCTTCTTCACGTCACTATTCACCAGATACCAAGGTTCCATTCGCCGCCGTTACCAGTGCTCGCTGGAGCCAGCACAAATTCTCATCCCAGTACGCAATAACAACAATAACATTTGTTCGTGCTGCTTTCGTTGTTGCATATTTGACGAATTGATGAATAAGTTGACGAGCCACCGATTGTCAGTGTACGTGCAACAATTGGGCGTACCATTTGTTAAATGCTCGGCGCGTATTCGCGAAGGCGCGTGCAGTCCAATTCAAATGGGTATTTTAGAGTTTGTGCCACCAACAGCGTTGGCACCAACAGAACTCCACCAAACCCTAACATGGCTACAATAGATGCCGGCGAATACTTATAAAATAAAACAATGCAGCTGCATGGGAGGCACACACATCCATACATACATACATATTGAAAATGCCCGCTGCCCCGAGGTAGAGTGGAGATCCAGCGAGACTCTGGGCAGAGGCGAAATCACTTAAAAATATTTTTTGAACTCATACCGGTAGTAGAGGTGTGTATGCACTCAGCCCAATGAATGCACTTCATAGTTAGAGATGCCAATTTATCTGGCGGTTAAGGGATATAAAATATAAAATTATGGATTGATTTATATTAATAAAATGTATTTTGTTCAAGTTTATCTTTTATAAAATTTGATAAAAAGTAACTGAAAACTACTGAATTTTCAACAGCGAAAATAAAACTACAAAATAACACATATGACAACCCTACTCTGAACATATCCATACATACATACATATATGTATATGTACGGGCATACTTATGTGTATGTTTGGATGTTGCAATTGAAAATATTTGCAAAAAAAGTAAAATCATATTGCAAATTCTTGAATATCGAAATGGTTGACTTGCTGTTGGTTGGTTGCTTGATTATTAGGAGTTTCGCTGTCGACGCAGAGGTGGGAAGCCGGGAAGTAAATTAAATGCAGCAATTGCAGGCGCACTCAGGGCCATTGACGTTAGCACTGATTGTGGCAGGAACCTGCAGGGGTTCCAAACGTTCGCAGCGAGTAGGGCTAAGCTTTTGTAAGTTGGCCCCTAGCCTCAGAGTGATGTTGCTCTTGTTGTTGGCAGTTGACTGTTTACTCTTGAATGCTGACTGTTGATATGCACATTGCATATGCCGATTTAACTAAAATAGAAAAAGTAAATAAAGCAAAAAAAAGCGGCAACAAACAACTAACAAACAAAACGTGGCCATGTTGGCGATTGCATTCGAAAGATACTCGCACTCGCGTTTATGTATGAGCTGAACGGTGGCTGTTGGCTGTTGCCCGTTGGCAGTTGATTGCACATTTGAATGTTCTTATAAATTTAAGGGGGCTTTTCCAGGGGTTTGGTTTGTTTTATTATTCATTATTTTCTTCGCATTTAAATATTGAATATGTAGTTCAAGCTGTCAATCAAATCTGACAAAAATTATGGTATTCGGTTTTGTTTATCCGATTATTTTATTTAGAATATTATAAAAAGAAATAAACTCAAAAAAAATAATCTGGATTGATTTATGGAAACAATTAGATTTGTGATTTTTTAATGAACAATATTTTTAGTATCTGTACAGCAAATTTGAAACAGCAACGATATAAAACTTTTCCTTTCCGAGTTGCAACAAAACCTCGGTATTTGAAAAATCGTAAGATAGTGCAAGTAGAAATTAGAACACGAATTCGTAGTTTTTGTATTATTAATAAATCATTCACTAGGGCTTATTTATATTTTTATGTAGTTTATAATTGCATTTTTCTTTAAAAAAAAGTTGTTCAAGGTTTTTATGTATAAACAATTGTCAAAATTTTATAGATAATGAACCCAACTTTGGACATTGGCAAAGAGCGTTAATAACAAACATAAAAATAGTAGTAATATATTTCTGTGGTCATATGGAATACAAGATTAAATTATTTTTGGAAGTGGAATTATTGGTTTACTTTTCAGGTTAAGCATTTATAAAAAATATTATATTCGAAAAAATAACTTGCTAAGAAGAATATGTGAAACAACTTTTAATTATTGTATCATGAGAAACCATCCTAACCAATGCAACATTTTTTCATCATCTTTTGTTTTTTTTTATTCCCGAACACAAGAAAGAAAAAAGCCGAAAACAATCATTTGTAAGCTGTAAGTTTCTTAGTTTAGGTTGGATCCCTATCTCTATCGGAGGACATAAGATGAACTGATTTAGCGGTGGACGTGTTGCCAGGTTTACTTTACCTTACAGTTATTGAAATTTTTCGATTGCTCATCAAATTAAACTATTCGGATATTTGCTTGGAATGGTTAGTGGTATCTGAAGAAGATTTGACGCCTTCTAAGAAAATTATAAAAGATATGAATGCTCTAGTACAGACAAACTGGTATTTGTCATATTGGGCATTTATTTATATATGTACATCAAATTCTGTTTACAAGTTAAAAAACACTCCGGCAATTTTTAAAACGGTTACAATAACTGGTTAAAATTGTCGGTAATAAAATTGCTGGCGACATGCAGAATATACCCATTAAAGGAGATAGCTGTAAATGTGTCGGTTAATCCTTTCTTCCTAGTAGTCCACTGACAAAATATAAATGCCTTGAGTCGAATACTTTTCTTTTCAAAATGTTTAAATCAGTTGATTACAAACTAGTCATATCCAGTATGGATTGCTTTATATTTTTTGTTGTTCGACGCTGTATCTTTAGTTTTGGCATTAATTAGTATTTGTATGAAATTAGTGTAATTTATTAATAATTTAAGAAATTTGTTTAAACTTTTCATGTTTTCATATGTTTGGGCATAAAAATTTTCTAGGCTGCCTAACGCGAGGCTCGTTTATTAACCCCTTTCAAAAAGTCAAGAGTTTGCTTCATTACAGTTAACGAGAGGAATATGGGTTTTAAAAAATGCAGTTTGCTTAAAATCAAAAGGGGTACGTGTCATCTTCAATCTTAATAATCAAAAACTCCAGAGAAGTTGAGTAGGATGGGAGTTGATTTTATTTTTTTTTTAAATTCTCTGTAAGTTATAGATCCATCAATTTTTGTTACAATATCAAGAAGCCCAACACAAATTGGAGGAGAAATCCGGTCAAACTTTAAGCTATGGTATGAACGCCAAATTATTATTATTATTACTATTATTATATAAAAGTTTTTTGCCCATAACATTAACATCTCTAAATCGACCATCATAAGATGCTGCAGAAAGGAGTAACAGACGATATGTGATGAAAACAGTGATACTATTACCGCAACTTTAAAAAAAATTTGAAATTTTTACTGACTTTCTAAATTTTAAATATAATTTTAAAGTTGTTTTTAATATTATACTGTTACATGTTATATGATTTTAAAACTATATTTAATTGCGAATGAAATGATGTGCTCACTATTTATTAAGTGAACAATTTATCGCGGAAATGATTGTTAAAAATTGTGATTAATTTAATAATTTCAATTGCAAAATGAAAAATATTTCTTGTGTCTTTTGCGTTTGATATACATAAAACAGAGTACATACATATGTTAAGAAACCAGTTGCGTAGGCGTAATTTTCAAAGGAGATTTCTGCGGTACAACGTAATAAATCCCCTTTTTATCAACACATAAAAATGGATGATCGATTCTGGAATGTTCAAGTTATGTGCAAAACACCAAAGAAAAATAGCGGTTTTACCCCAAGTTCAGACTTTGAGCGTGTATTTGAGATTTTGAGTATACATTTTTTGATACTCAGCTACACCCATAATATGTACACTCCAAGTTACATGACTTTTTTAAATTTGTTACGTAGTGTAATTCATAGTAAGTAATTTAGTTTGTTTCATTGAAATTTTAAGCTTACATCTTTTGTTCAAGGTCTAGTGGTAATAATCATATCATCACTTACTTTTATCGAAGGCTTTGTTGTAGTAGTTGATACCAAAGCAGAAACTCTTATTCCCAACTTCTCTAGCATTAGTGCCAAAAGGGATGCGATCAGTTTGTGTTTTCCCTAAATACTTTTTACCGTAAAGTAGTCCCGCTGACCATACTTTAGCCAGTATTGGTGATCATTTAGCTGCAGTGATTTTGTAGCTAAGTTTATATTGTTCGAAAAACCAAATAAATCTATTCTATATAAAATATTTTCTAGATTACAAAAAATGTCAAAATACGTTCCTTCCTATTGTTCGGTTAAGACATTGCGGATTTATTAACATTTTCATTAAGATTTCATTCCTAACTACAAAAAAATGTAATTCCGCTATTTTGCTTTCAGTTGTCATATCTTACTTATCCATTTATCGATTTGGATGAAGTAATACCAAACTATAGTCAAGCTACCACCTGTCAATATTCATTCAGTAGATTTAGATATAAACTCTTACAAACAAACGATATATTAAACAAATTCTAATTGTTACTTTGTTACATTCTCAAAAATACTAAATATTTCGCGTTGGAATTATAATTGAGACGGATAATGAAAACAGCTACAATTCTAAATTGAAATTAAGTATCCAAACCTAACAATTTGTGGACTTGTGAAAACTTCCTTTTAATTGTGGTACATTTTTAGTTCTACCATTAAATTTCATCAACTTTCACTGAATAATTTCGGAGAAAACGCAACTTCATTGATTAATTAGGTATGCATATTTTTTTTAAAATACGCCTTTATGGAAAAACTACACAATCAATATAGATAAATATTTCTTTACAGGTTTTTAAGCTCCTTTTTGAATACATTAAAACTTATACTGCCACAAACTTCCTTTATATAAGACAACAGAGAAAACAAAGTGTTTTCACTGCACTTCTCTTGCCACATAGCCAATTAAAAATGCATAACGTTTCTACCACAGCGCCACACCACAACGCCGGATGATTAACGATATCTGCGTGAGAGTGGGCTGTGCCACTTCAACGCCGCGCAGGCGAATAACCGGTGTTAAAAGCAACAGCAGGAAATCAATTTTCGAAACGTCATACATATGAACTACTCAAATGGCAAATGGTACCATTGACGTTTGTGAATCGTAAACAAATCGTCAAACTCAAAACGTAATCGCAAATGTGAGTTACACCATTACACCTTCACACCTCCTATCTACGACTTTGATTATGCTTTCGTCTTCAACTAAGCAATTGGAAGCACCGTCACTTCGTTACTGGTTATTTTATGCAATATTTATTTTACGCCTGCCTCATTATGCCAAAACGTGCAATTTCAATGCACACCACGCCGCACTACAAAAATAACAACGAAAACAACCACAACGTGGCTAATAGCAAATAGGTAGTGGAGCGGAGTTCATGCCACGATTTTGTGTGGACTAATGCAAGCTAACTTCTTGAGTAAATATACTCGTAAATATGTTGGGAGGAAAACCCTGTAGAGATAACCTAAACAAAAAGCCATTACAATTAAATTGAGGGATCTATTACGGCCTTAGTGCAACACAAAATAAGTCTTTATGCACTTATACATAAATACGCACTATTTGATTGGTTATATATTTTTGAAATATGACAAAATAATATTTGACACTGAGTCTTTTCTATTTTACTTGTAAGTACTCGGAAAATAAAAAAAACTTCGTCGCTAAGTTGTTTGTGCTTGACTTTTGGTGACAAAAATAATCATTTACATTGCACATATTATTAAATTACACTTAAAGATCAGCTCATGCCATTTAAACCATATATTGTGTAGATCTTTACAGGTTTTTGGAAAATTCACAAAAAACGAAGCAAAATTAATGAGAGCTAAGAAAATTGTCAAGACTTTCGCCATGAGTAAGAACATTTACTATTCGATAACGGTAAGAAATTTTTAGTTATCATTGGAGCAAAAAAAATATGTACTTTTTATATTGAAACTACTATATGAATGGAACGGACATATTAGGGCGGAACAAACCCTTGAACATTGCTAAGTTTAAACATTGGATGCTTTGTTTTCAATCGTTCAAATATAAGAACCTCTACTGTGCTTTCCACAATTTTTGGTATTAGACGCACACCACAAATTGCAAGAGAAGTTCAGCCAAATATCAAGTATGCGACAATTTTTTATTATTATTAAGTCAGGTTAGAAATTGTAAAATAAAAAGTTTCCGAAATCCTTTCAAATGTCTTCATTTACTTCCACAAGGCTCCAAAACCTTCAAATGAAGTTCCGTTTTTTTTGCAATTTACAAAGTGTAGATTCCTTGCGGAATCGGAACGCTCTTAATTTTGCTAACCGGGAGAATATAATAAATATAAACGAAGGGTACTTATTACGAATGGAAGTGTGTGTACCTATGGTGGCAGGTTTAAATATTATAACTTTATATCTGCTACTAATTTATTACATTTTGCTTATTATTATTTTTTTGATTACAAATATGGCCTGATTCGATTATAATTAATTGTAATGGTATTTTTGTAGAAAGTCTAATAAGCATTTTTGTGACGCAGTTATTATTTTTATACCTAGCACACCACATTCGTAGGTAAACATTCGCCATTTAAGCTAAAACACACCAAAGCGATCAGTGGCTGTAAGGTATAGATATATTAGCTACAACAATGTTTTTTTGCTTGCATACCTACATATTATAGCGTGAATTGTACGTAAATATGCACATTATGCAACGGTAACTCTAAACCTGAAATAAAACGAAAACGAAAATGTTTGATAAGTGATTTTTCCAATCCTATTTTTTTTATTTTAAAATGATTTAATCCGCTAATCAATCGAAGTCGCTCCATTTCACTTGCTTCAGACAAAATAAAGACATTAAATACTCACCACGCAACCTTAAAGTAGTGGTAACCTAAAATTTGGTAGTAACCACCCACATATTGCAACTTCAACTAACAATTCATCAAACAATCGACACGTGTTTGCATGCCAATTGTGGGCGCAGTTCTCGTTCAACTGCCAATTACAACGCCTTCAAAAGATTTCATTCCTTTACAGCATGTACCTCTTTCCGTGACTTCTGGTCTACTAAATTGCGGTTTTCATTATTTGCGCATTTCTTTCACTTACCAACGTCAACCATTTATGCATTTTATTTTTTCGAATTAAATCAGGCATAACCGCACGACTTCACGATATTTCCTGCACCCCGCCGAACTTCATACTACCGAAATTTGCACGTTCTCAAAGTCGCTAAAGCAGGGCGTGTTACACATCCAAAAAAATATACTTACCTATTACTTAAGTCTAGAACCACTACAGTGATATATTTGTGTATGTATGAAGTTTAAAATTTCATTTCATTGATTTTAGTATATGACATTAATAATCATACATACTATACATATTACATACTACTACATTTGATACATAAATTAATCCACACAAATATGTAATGATTTCAATATTACATTTAAATATCGATTTTGGCGTTGGGAATTCAATATTTACTTCTTTTGCGATTTTGTTAAACTCAGTGTGTGCTCTAAAATTGATACTTGTGTAAAATAGTTTGATTTAACTGATTTTAAACAAAAAGGAGGATACAATGGTAAGACTCTGTTGGGAAAATTTAAACATATTTGATTAAGCAAATCAGGACAATCAATATATCTACAAATCAAATCATTCGCTAACATAAGCGACTGTATAGTTCGTCTAATTTCGAGTCTACAAAGGTTCTAAAAACTTGAGCGACTGCAGTCGTTGTTCTCCTTCAAACCTACTAACATGGCAACTATAAATCTGATTTCATATTATCGAAGTATTCTCCAATTTTGAATGAACTAGCACATTATTGAGAGTTTTTCTGGTATAAGGATATTAAAAATCCGACGCTTACCTAAGCAGACGTTTGAAATAACATAACTAATATCATGATCAAAATTTAAACCAGAGTCAAACACAACAGATCATCGAAAATTTAACTTTTACTTACTTACTTAACTGGCTCTATAACTGCTTAAGCGATTTTGGCCGACTCCGAACGCAATTAAAAAAGTACTATTCTGATTTTCACAAAAAAAAAATATCAGTACAAAGACTCCGAATGGAACTTTAAAGGTGCACCCATAGAATTTAAGACCTATTTGCTATTTTGGAAATTTGTGACAGTAAATTGCCCCGAAAACAAGCAAACTTTGAAAAAATACATTAAACTAATTTTTATGTTCAGTGACCCAAATTTGATCTAGAAAGCTTTCTTTTAACGTGTTATCACACATTGCTCAAATATTTGTACAATGGTTGTTATCGTAATCAGCACTTTACGGCAATTGAAATCAGATTGCCCTTCAGCAGATTAGTTTATCAGCATTTCTATTCAGGCAATATATTTGATATAATTTTGGATCAAAATACTTTTCCTCTAAAATTTCGGTGTTTACCCTAGAATGCATAACCGGGTACCCGCGTGTCCAGTATAAACTTTGAACTGCTCTAGGTAGACAATCATTACGAATCTAGAAAACTAAAGTATTTTTGCGTCATTTGTTGCCATTTATAAAACTCAGTTCAGTGGTTTCGCAGCTATAACCTCCCACAGTCGACACTTACGCCAACGCAACCTGTACGCCCACTAATTTGTATATCTTTTGTAGTGAAATTTTTATTAGGAATTTTATAAAAAACATTAAGAATATTGTATGAAAATATTGTACTTCATAGATGTATACAAATTATCGCGGTCACAAATGGTCACCGACTGTTCCAAGCACATTGTTTTTTGCAGATGGTGTACGGCTTTTTTTAAACAATTTTTTCAATATACGACTGAAGTTTTATATAACTATTTTAACATACAATTTATATTTGCTTGTAAAGCATTAAAACCTAATTGGACACACGGATACCCCTGTTATGTGTTTGCGTGGAATTTTTTTTTTTTATTTATCCGTTCTACGGCCGCCATAGCCGAATGTGTAGTGTGCGCGTTTCATTCGGTGGGTCCCAGGTTCGAATCCAGCTCGGGACAAGTAACCCCCAAAAATTATAGAAAAAGTTTTTTCTAATAGCAGTCGCCCCTCGGCAGGCAATGGCAAACCGCCGAGTGTATTTCTGCCATGAAAAAACTTCTCACAAAAAACATTCGCCGTTCGAAGTCGGCGTAGAACTGTAGATCCCTCAGTTTGTGTTACAACATCAAGACACACACCACAAATTGTAGGAGAAGTTCGTCCATGATCGCTTAAGTGGTTATAGCGCCAATTAAGTAAGTAAGTAAGTTCTACGGTTAAGCCAGGTTCCTACGAACACAAAAACATCATGTTGGTAAACACACTTCTTTGGCTTTGCTACGCATTGCAGACATGTTTTTGGAAATACATTTTAAGATCATTAGAATGTATCGAATTGCTTAATCGGTTCTGTGTTTCGATTCTTTTGAAAAAACAAAACTAAGAGGCAGATTGATAATTTTATAGGGCCAACAAAAATCTTTCCATATGCGAATGTTATCAAGCATTGCATGTTTCTTGATACGTTTGAAGATCACGAAAAATGTTTGGAAAGAATGCAGATTTTTTAGCATTCTGAGAAGGCGGAAGAGTAGTTGACGAAGCAAATCCAGTCACAACGTTAGTAGTAATAGTAGCGGTAGAGCCAGCGAAATGGCAATTGAGTGAATAAGAAGGCATAGTAGACGTAAGTTTAGCCAGAGTGAACAGGACGTTGGATTGGCTTTCTGTAGCTAAACTAAGTAGCGGATAGCGGTTTAGAAACAAACGGTGAAGAGATAACAGCAGACGGTGATGCCATGAAAAAAATAAACTATGTATATCAAAATTTTTCGAGAAAAATAGAAAAAAAGAACCGAAATAAAAAAATTATAAAAGTTCGTTAGCCGCGTTTAGGTTTGTTTTTTTATTTTAAAGAAGAAAGTATACAGTTACCAAAAACTGTTTTCTAATATCATTTGACAAAAAAAAAATACTAAGTCACATTGTTACACACGTGATGTATATACTACTTACATAGCACTTAGTTGTAGTCGGTTCCACTGCTCAACTATTTACTTTAATAGTTGCTCTAATGCAAGCCATTTTGAGAGAAAAATATCCAATATTTTAGACTTTGCACAAAGTAAGCTTGGCATTCTTTTGATTTCATTTCATTTATGAAAAGACTCAAAAATTTTACGGCAGACGGTCTCTATTTGAAGAGATACCTTCTAACAAGCATATGCCGAGCAGAAATGCAAATAATAGCAATTTCACTTAATATAAAATAGATCCGTCAGAATTGTGCTTGGAAACCAATTATTTCGCCGGCCATAACGTTGGGCCCATCGGTAGCCAAACCAAAGGTATTTTAAGGTGATATTGTGCTTTAGGCAAGGTAAATATGAACTCATAAATAAAATTCGCATCGATACTAACCAATTCACTCAAACCGATAAATAAATCGCGTTATGAGAGAAAATTTGGTAATTTTCAGCTTACACAGTATCGAATCTTTTGCTTCATTGCTAAATATTTATGCAATCTGGGCGAACTTGGTTATACCGCATTTAGAAGACTTTGAAATTCCCGAATCAGGACAACACCACCGTAACACCTTAGGAAAATAGTCCATCAATCAAAATGGTAAATTATGGCATATGATAAGCATAACCAGTGTGAATCCAAATTGATTCACTTGCTTTGCAAAAGTTGAGTTCTGTGTATTTAAGCTGGAATCTATTTCTATTTGGTTCTCTTCTTATCGAAATTAGGAAATGAATTCGGAAGGCGTTGTGCTTTTCAAGGATAATTAAATTTTTCTCACGTGCTGAGCAAGAACATTGACTACTGATGTCATTGTTGCCACATTATATGTTGCAAAAATAAATAATTATTCGAACAAATTGAATGTAAAAGTACCCAAATGGGTAATTTTAAAAGACCCCACCAAAGTAACAAACAAACAAGTTTTGCTAAAAAGTAAACAAAACGGCAACACTGATAACAATTAAAAAATATTAATCTACCTAGTCGCGCCTTTGTTTATGTTTACAATATGTTTATGGAGGCTTTTTATTTCGAATGTTAGGGAAGATATATCAGGGTATCTATCATTAACTTGAAAGTGTAGGGACTGAATTTCAGTACGAAGAACTTCAGAATTTTGTATTAACAGCTGTTCATTATCATGCATATAACTTATGAATACTGCGAGTACTATCACCCCTAAAAGCAGCAATTTCTTTATATACCATAAGTAAAGTTTGTGTTTCGTATTATTAAGCTCATTTGAAATTTAACTTTTCTCCATTTGAAGAGATTTGGTTTGTTGAGAGTTAGAAGAGCCCAAATTTATCTGGGAAAAAGCAAATGGAAATAGACCAAAAGAAAGGCTTTTCAGCATTTCCAAGATCACCCTGTAATTTGTTACTCCAAGTACATGTCCCATAAACGGATAACGATGGTTACCTACTATTTGTCCGCTTATGATAGATGTCCGCTTCTGCGAATTTCGAGGAAAATTATAATAAAATTCAAAGCTTCTTTTATATTGTAATAAAATTCAAAGCTTTTTTTATTTTTATAAAATAACAAAATAGAAAATACAAAGTTGGTTGCTCAGTAGAGCTTCACATTCGCTTATAGGAGATTTTTTCTATAAGTGTGTTAAGTGAGTAGTGCAAAAAAATAAATATGTATGTGGAGTATTTTCTATTAAAAAATATATTCGTTACCAAGAATAAGTCCGCTCATTAGAGGGCGGCGACCTTTTTCTCCACAAACACAAGACGTAATAAGCTGCATTATTATTTATTATAAATATCTATAATTGTATAGTAAAGTTGAAGCTCACTATCTCAAATTATGATAACACCATATAAAATTTTGTATAAAAAGTCACAAGGAGTTGAATTTACTTCAGTAAAATAAAGAGCGCTTAAAAAAAAACACCTCTGAGTAGCACATCGACTTCTAAAAAATTAAAATGGGTGCAATGAAATTGGATTGAATAAAAAGTCATAATGAAATGTGTTTACGATCCGTAAAAATAAACTTTACTTCTTTATTGGTTACTGCTTTAAAATGGTCGTAAAATAACCCTCGTCCGTTAACAGTGCAACAAGTGACGAAATATCTGTGGCACATGCTATAAATAAAAAATTTGCAGATATATACATACATAAGTACTAATATGTACTACATACTAATGCACATATTCAAGTATTGACTTTGGTGTATGAGTAAGTAATATTTAACAAAGAAACATTCTACAAGAATTTTATGTCAACAAACAATTAATTGTAAACTAAGGTTCAACAATTACATCGTATTAATACGAAAAGCAGTGAAAGTGTCAGTTTTATAGGCAAAGTATTTAACGAAAATAATGAAGGATTTTTATAGCCTTTTTACGACTTAACGCCACTTAACACTAAACCACAAAATCAACAGGCCACATCACGTTCGTTGACACCAAACCAATTCGCCTCAGTAGAACGCTGATCGCTGCCTCGCTCGGAAATCTAACTTCAATTTATGTTTACCTGCAAAACGAACACCACTCAAATATTAAAATCTCAAACAATTTGAGGCTCATCCATGACAACCGTGCGTTCACTGGTAGCGTTGAGCGCTGTTGTGAGTTGAGATTATTTCCGACCATCGATTGTTGAGTGCGAATTGCAGGGGCACATTATCGTCAACTACCCTTGCTTCTCTCGCTCCTTTACAATCTTTCTCGATATATATGTACATATGTAAACATATATGTACATATTCATTTACAATCTTATTCGTGTTAGTATTAGTACGGCTAAATTGTGCGGTCCCATTTCATAGATTTTACGACCTTTTTACGATCATCATCAGTGTGACTTGTTGACTATACGCAGTCGTATTAATTTAAAAATGGCCACGTAAAAGATACGGATTTAACTTCCGTAACGTATGCATTCACCATACCTAGCATTCAATATATATATATATATATATGTAAGTATTTATTCCTTTTCGTTTTTATTGCAATTGTTGCCATCAAATGATGTTATTGTGTATTTTTATGATGTGTTACTGCCATTACCACAGCTTCTTTTTTGTAAATTTGTTGTTGCGGCATCTATAGTTGATGCTGCATTATTGATGCTATTGAAATAGTTGATGATGACGTTGATGGCTGGTTGATGGGTTGTTGATAGCTGGCGGTGCGTGTGTTATGACGGTGACAAGGGAAATGAGCAGCAATAAAAATGCACGACTTTTGACAGTACCGTTTCACCATTATCATTACCACAAGTAGTGGTGCTCCGGTTTTTATGGACTTTTGATGACTTGTTTTGACTGCCACAGTTGTTTCGTTCATAGGTTGGGCTCTTGACATTTATGAAGTTTTTATTGTTGGAATTATACGACATACAATATGCACAGATTTGTTTATTTGATTTGGCTGTTAGTTAATCAGTGTTTTCAATTGCTAATTTGGTCGTAAAGAGGTCTAAGGACGTAAATCTGGAAAGAAGAAAAAATTATTAAATATAGGCAAATATGCTTACATATGAACATAGTAAGCGTGTGCCATAAGGTCGTAAAATATTTTATAGCCATTTAGCGTATAGACGCAATATGAACCCGTAATATGTAATTTTGTATAAAACTATGTACATACATATATTTTATTTATCAATGCCCTGCTTTTAGAATAAACTCCCAAAGTCGCCACGTGCAGGCAATTAAAAATTCATATATGTAGTAGTGCTTAATTAAACGGTAATATATGTATGTATATATATATGCTTGTGTATAAAACTCAAAAAATGAGAAAGTTTAAAATATGTATAAAATAAATGATATGGTAGTTATAATTAAATAACCTTTTATTCTAACAAAATATATAACGATTTATTAAGATATCCCTTTATTAGAGTTATGGCTGGGGGATAAAAAAGTTTAGATAATTAATTTAATTTATTTAATTTAGTAAAAATTTATTTCAGCAATGAATGAGTAAATAGATTTTTCATAGCTGGTCCATCTAGGTATACCGTCTACAATATTATGGCAGTCGCAATGTCTTAAAAATGAATCTGGTGTAATGGCTTTTTGATTAACCTTTCTGATTTATAATTATCATATATTTATATTAAAAGCTCTTCCAAACATAAAATATTCAATACTTGAATACATTTCCGATCAGGTGATAGTTACCCATAAATATGTAATCCAATCCTGCATATAATTTTTTTGTATTATTGTATGAGTGTTATTCTTTAAATACCATATTTGTTTCGATATACTTTAGAAAAGACTGGAAAAAGCCATTAACGAACATATTATTATCCAACTATTTACCACTAATCAAAAGGATCACTGCCGCTCTTAAATATGTGTTGGGCCTTGTCCATATGTATTTAATTAGAATATGTGTTTATTTTATTCCTATATGTACTTTATAATAATTCGGGAAAGATTTAAGTTTTCAATTTTTTTCTTTCCTCTGCCAAAACCGCTTTTTCTTTGAAATTCCATGATTGGCGTGCATAAAATATATCGAAGACACTAGACACTACGAATAATATACCCAATTCTTGTAATTGTAGCCACAGCTGAAACATAAATCAAATTATACCAAATATTATATTTTATATTAAATTGTTAAAAAGTCCCTAGAACCATCATATTGAGAAGAATTTTTTTATTTTAGACATAGCAAAGATCCATAAAGCTGTACTAATTCATGCTACTGTTGCAAATACCGGCCTACAAACATATATCTGCGTAAACTAAAACACATGCTCGAAATGACATGACATGTTTTTATTGATTCCAAAAGCTATCGCTCTCCAAGCTCAAGCTTAATATTTAGTAAAAATAATTGCTTATAAGGACATTATAATATAATAAATCCCCATCATTTACGTACCTCTCATGTTTTTGATAAATAATATATATTCCTATCATAAAATAGTTACCTATGTTGTTTCTTTAAGAAAGTGTTCAAGAACATTTCTTAAAATGACGAAGAAAAGATGGCTGTGAGTTAGATTTAGGTTAGTAATAATGTTAATAATAATTTGACGCTTAAATCATATACATAGCTCGATGTTTGGTTGAACTTCTTCTAGTACTGTTCTTTTAATTGAGGGACGTACAGGTTTACGCCCAGTCCGAATATCAAGTTTTCTGTGAGATTTCACTTGGATATATTCCATTACCTGCCGAGAGACGACCGCTATTAAAAATCTATCTATAATTTTTGAAGCGCGCAAACGCTACACACTCGGCTACGGTTCCGCCGTAAATATCAATTTGTCATTTGTCTGATTTTTACTCTTCTTGCACTTTCATAGTTCCAATACAATTTTGTGTTAACTTTGCATCCTATTACAGAGTAGCTGACCGCAAGCACCTCTGTCCAGAGCTTGCCCAGTTGTACTCACTGGGAAGCTTCATAACAATGTTAGCTCGGTTTCCCGATTATGGCCGCAATATATACTCTTATATATGTATGTATGACATATAACTATTGAAATGTTTTATTTGCAGTTTTTCTAAAATAGCACTGCTCTAATTATTCATAATTTAATTTCCAACGAACTTGAAGCTATCACTATATAAATGTTTTATTTGCAGTTTTTCTGAAATAGCACTGCTCTAATTATTCATAATTTAATTTCCAACGAACTTGAAGCTCTGACTGCGATTTATGAACTAAAGTTCTTTGATTTAGAAAGAAAGTTTTTAATTTTCAACATGAGAATAAGTAAGGAACTTTGTCCAATAGCAATTCCCTTCTTTATATTTTATTTCCGTTAACAGTTGTTCGTTCAAAATATTTATATTTTAAGCATTTTTATCTACTGTATTACTGTGCGTAGGAAACCCATTTTAAACTCACTATATTATCCTCCACTACTTAGTTTCCACCTTTTATATGTTCTTCAAACCGTACACAAATCGCAAACGTGTACTTCATAAGGAATGCACCGTCATGGCAGGCGTTTTCCCCATATCTTGAGAAGCTGTGTCAATGAATTTTGAAACAAGCTGTATTAAGATATAAACAATATATTAGGCGAGACATATTCTGATTTAAGTACATATGGACGCATTTGAACTGCATTAGTTGTCTCCAGTTTCCAATACGGCAAGCAGACCACGAAATCAATCTTAGAAATTCAAGTGGCATGAGTTTCAAAATGGTTGCTCTCCTAGAACTACTGTACAGTTGTCGGTGGATACATAATGTATACTGTGAACGGGAGAGTAGGTTTTTTTTAGAACGTGTTGTGTATGTGTGTATGAATATGTACATACGGTTGGAATAAAGAGATATGTGGAGCGCATGAGTGCGTTCTTTAATTTGAATTGACATATGGGCGTATTAGCTGAAGTGTATCGCAACAAATCTATGGTATTAATATACGGAAAGGCATCAAATTACATAATTTCTTAGAAAATTGGTGTATATTGCTAGATAAATACATATGTGCGAATGTAAGACTGTATGCATATATATGTACATATATTTGGTTATATAACACTTGTACTTATATATATATATATATTAGAAAAAGTATGGTTTTACAGTATTATAAACCATAGTCCTAGCGTATAATCAAACACGTATATATTTTTCGTCCAATAGGTATAAATTGAACAAAGTTCGATATGCAATATCTACATACATACATCACAGCTGTGATTAAGGTCATATAGACTCCCTAGTAATTGATTATATATTCGAATGTAAAAGTAAATGAAGTCAGTAAAAAAATGTAGTAACAATAAATGTTTCTCGTTTTTTCCAAATCGCTTCGCTTAATTTGGCGAAGGACACAGCATAAGTTCACGCAACGGGAAATTCAAGTAACGTCTTTTACTTTTTGTAACTATGAATTTAAAACAATACGACAAAACCATTACAAAAACCCTAAATACTAGTAATTCATAAATCATATATAGATATGTATATGTATGTATGAATATATGTATGTATATATATATATATATATATGCACATACATACATATGTCATAAAAAATAATAATTGCCACGCAGCTAAAAAAAAACATTTCAACAAATCCTTGAACGCGTATTTTTGACTCAGTTCAGTGCCATAGAAACTGTTGTGACTTTTGTTATCTATACATTGATGCACGTTTTTTGCCCTACAATCTGTAATTTGTTTAGTAATCGCTTGAAGGACATACAGCGTTCAGAAATACATCACATCTTTGGGTTGGTGTGCCTGTGTATGTGTGGTACATATAGTACATACATTTGTGCATGTGCATTGTTTCGACGTAGTAATAAATCATAAAAATATTTAACAAGCCTGTCCAATGCATTTATCTACGATTGTGCTCACCTTCGACGCAAAACAACGGCCACACTGAAATTTGCTCATTACACGCTGGAGTACCGAAATTGTTTGGGCGTTCAAAAAAATTGTCTTCCCTTGAAAACAACAGTGTGGGATAAGCTTGCGTTTATCCAATTCGATATCACTGTTACAAAACATTTTAGTTTTTGTTGTTAGTACAGTGCCTGTTTTTCTGTCAAAAAGGTGTTGTTATTGTGGCAGGCATCGAGCTGTTTGCCTCGATCATGCCTTACCACTGGTAGGTAATTCGACATCGACATCGACATGTAGACAAATAAGCGATAACAAGGTCTAGAGTTTTTCATCAGACTCAAAACAAACCGGCAATAGTTCGAACTTTCTTTTTTACCCGCGTCGCTCACCTTTATTTAGGAATACAAAAGTGATTTATTACGATTATCCGACTGTGGCGCCTTCCGCCATTCCTATGCGGCTCCTTAAATATATTTAAACCATTCTTTAATACAGCAGTGGCCATTTGTTAATTCGTTTCGCCACCTGAAAATCAAAACTAATTTTATTTATTTATTTATTTATTGGAAATAGTAATAATCATAACTAATTTCCTTCGGCTGATGGTTAATAGTTTTAAATCACCAAACGTTATACGAGCTTGAGGTCAGTTATTTTAATAAAGAAATTTTGAAATACAACATCGGCCGAATTGAAAACAAATTCAGCTGTTATTTCGATCATCGCAACCGTATTCTCGGAACCATGATTCAATAATAGAATGTTGGATAACTTCACATTTGTATTATTCCCGCTCACTGTCTTAGCCTGTGTTGCTTAATTTTTTAATTTGTACAAGCTGCTACAAAAATGTATTTGGCATTCATTCGCTCCACCAAATGCAGATCTCAGCAAATATGGGCACTTGCATGCAATATACCACGTCGCACGTTACTAGCCTTTTATACGGCATTTCTTATGAACAACAGTTCGCCAAGGGGATTATACTATAGCCTAAGAAAGGTATGTGTTCTAATATATCCAGACGTACCTTTTGAATCAGGATATAAGTGAATATCTTTTCAAAGGCGCCCCCCGGAACATCGGAAGGCATCGCTGTATCTCACAGCGAACAGGCTGCCCATAAAATGGATTCACCGAGAAACAATCACCACGATCACAGTGAATGCTGCCATTGGCTTCAAACCAGCCGGTTCGTGAGTCCCGCGCTGCTTTGGCCAAACTCCGATCAGAATGTAGTAGAAGCAACTCCTACCTATCCAGAATCAACTATGACATTCCCAACATTCCCAATATATGTCGAGATGTGCAGATTCCGTGCACCGTACCAATCACCTATTCACATGCTCCCTTGGCCTACTCAATAATACGAGGGTTGCCTTTTATATTTTGCGCCTAATAATGAAAACACAGTCAAATATTAAGGAAAATAGTTTTATTGTTTTTCAAAATATTCTCCATCCAAGTCAATACACTTCTGCATTCGCTTGAACTAATTTTCAAAGCACTTTTGCCACTCAGAAGTGGATACCTCTAATACGAGCTGTTTGAAGGCTTCTACAGCTCCTTCAGGCCTTGAAAAACGTTGACCTCGATTTTTTTTTTGGTGTTCGGGAATAAAAAGAAATCATTAGGTGCCAAATCAGGGCTGTAAGGCGGATGACCTATCAATTCAACCTTTTGAGTCCTCAAAAACTCTCTTGTGTGAATCGATACGTGAGAGCTCGCATTGTCTTGGTGAAGAATGATTTGTCTTCGGCGGTTAGTTTTCCTTAATTCTCCAAAAACTTTTGGCAAACAAATGGTTGTATACCACTCAGCAGTCGAAAAATACAAACATCAATAATTATCCAACACGTTCATGGTCACTTTTTCACGTAGATATGTACACAGTACAATAAAATGCTTTGCATATTAGATGCCATATTATATTTTAGGCGCTTGAATAATTTTGACAGCCTTTATATTTTCGAATGAAGTTGCCCGCGAAAATTTACGCCTAAGAACAGAGTACATACTAAGCTTAACTAGTGACGTGGATTTTACTAGAAACCTCTAAAGTTTTCAACCGTAATACTTAAAAAAAAAGAACCAGTGAATCAGTATCTTGACATTCTCAATACCTTCAAATATACACATAATTAACGCATAATACGCATTTCAGTCGTTTATGACTGGAGTGTCAGAAGTTGTCTCTGAAAATATAAGGAGTTATAAGTTAGTCGTTTGTTTCAATCGAGCTGAAATGCAATAACTTTGTAACAAAACTATTTTTGAACGAAATTGATTACTTTTGAGTGATATGTAATTAACAATGGGATTTGTGAGAAGAATAATGTGTCTTCCAACCTTATTAGTAGATTTCTACCAAATCCGATGACTTCCTCCTCCAAAATTAGAATTATAAAAATCGGACAAAAACACGCTTCTCATATAACAGTAAATTCCAAAAATCAAGAAAAAACGCGATATTTAAGTAACTATTAAATTGAATTTTCTCAAATTTATTATGCAGAATGGGATTGCATAAACTAATATATTTATTATATATATTAAATTAAAAATTTGTAATGAACCTATGAACTATGCTACCGAACTCTACGAAATTTGGTACACACATTTTATTTAAAGTCAAAAAATTGTATAGTTTACTATTTTTTTATACTATTTTAATATTTATTATTAAAGACAATTTGCTTTGCACTAGGAGTTAATAGGTACATACATATATGTATCTCCGAAACTACGTTATCAAACCATACAAAATTTAGTATACTTTTCGTATTTGAAGTCAGTATGCACAATTTCGAAAATAATAGAAATCAGGCGAAAATCCCGCTCACCTCTCATAGAACGGTAGGTTACAACCAATCAAAATGTTCAATATTTTACTAAATCATCTTGGTCCTCGAAAAACGGTATTTGTCTTAATAGTAACAAATCATTTATGTTATGTGTAAAAGAAATATTAAGTGTAATGCTATTACGTCTCTGTACATAGGTGAAAACTCTCTTAAGTTACAAATCTTGGGTATATTATGAATATCAAACAAACTTGCATTAGTCATGTTAACTGTGTCGTAAGTAAAGTACATGATACAGGTCGGCCATTCAATTAATACTGCAAATAATCTGCATTTCTGAGCTAATTTACAGCAGGCTGGGTTCAGTTCATAAAATTTACGTGGTATTTCCGATGATAAGCTGTCATTCCGAAAGTCTCGTCGCTTGACAGAATTGATTATACCCAAATATTATTATCTAACATCTGCAAGACTATTTTTCGTCATTGCTATTCACTCCATAACTCGATACCAGCTCATATTCGTAATAGCCTTAATAAAAGCAACTTTAAGAATGTTTTGTATTCGCACTTACGCTAAATTAGTAATTTTTTGTTATATGTCTACTGAAGTTAGAAATAGTTAAACAATTTGCATTAAAATCATAATTATTTCTTTTGTTTTTATTTTAATCAATAAACTTCATCTAAGGTTTCAATTTCATTATGTTATACTAGGGTACCGGCCTGATTTGCTGCGCAAAACTGTTTTTAGATATCAAACAGCCATTTTATTACAGCGCTTTAGAGTTTACAATATTCTTTATACTTAGATCTAAAAGAAATATGTATGTATTATCAAATATCAGACATCTACTTGAAATAGCTGGGAAGATATGGTGAATAGTAGTTTCATCTTAAATGGGGAGTAGTCCGCCTTTTTCCCAGCAAGTAATATATAGCGTGATATATAGGATCTGTATACCAACTAATGCGTATCTGCTCAACTGGTTGCGGAATTGTAAGGAGTTTGGCTATTTATTGTATAGGACGCGACACTGTCAATTTTTCTAAAATGATAAACAGTTAAGAGTTATGTACGTATGTATATACCAAAATATGGTTAACCCTTCAACGGGGGAGTGGCCTCGAAAATGTATATATATATATATATATATATATATCTTATGTTGGGCCCGGATACCCCATAAACCTGCTGTAAAAATTTGATAAAGATCGTTTAATTACGTTGGATGCCTATAAAGTACTCACATTAATTTGTATATATAATATTAACTTTTTTATCGCATACAAGTAATGTTTATTTTAAATAAAAACTAGCGCCAGGTATTCAAAGTTCGGTTGTTAGCGTTTAGATAAAAGCTTAACAGGATCGAACATCTACAACAACAACATCAACATCTGCGACAAATTATAAAACACTAATTAAAATAACTTTTTGCACTTTGATTCTGATCATTCTTCTTCTTATACACTCATGCCCAGTTATCTAAATAATTTATATTACAGCATTTGTAGGGTTTTTCATATTGAAATTGTTCACATTTCATACAAAATTCAACAAATTTCAAACACTTGTTATTAGATTTTCAAACATTCTATTAACAATTTTTGAAAACTTCAACAAAAGAAAACTTGTAATAAAAAGGTTTGCTCAACTGGTAAGTTTTTTAAATTTTTTGAATCTTTGTAAGTTTTGTATAAAATGTGAAATTTTTATTTAATGGTTCATGCTATAGAAAGAACTATATTTTTATAGTGTGCGAGGCAGAGTTATAAAGAGAATTTCTTAAAAGATCTAAAATAACTCAGAAATTAACACACAAGTTTCATGTTTTACAGTCAATACTTAGGATATTATTATTATAAGTAAAAAGGCAAATTATTTTGTGAGAACTTTTTTCGGGACAAAAATGCATTGGGTGGTTTGGCATTGCTGGCCAAGAGGCGAACCTATTAAAAAAATTTCTATAATATTTGATGTTACTTGGCCCAGCCAGGATTTGAACCCGGGACCCACCGAATGAAGCGCCCACTGAGCAACAAAGTTTCTGGCGCTGATATATTACCAGCTGAGCTACTCAAGCATGGCGGTGAAGAGCTGGACAGGTACATGCCCGGACGAATGCATGCGTCGTTAGTTCTGCCTTTCGCTTGCTGGATAAATGAACGAAAAACGAAGTACCTCCTGTTATGCAGTTAATAGTCAGCGCATTCACGTCTTGGCTCCGATATCACTGTTGACAATTACAATTTTAAAAAATTGTCAACAAGTGCTATTTTGGGCTTAGTAGACGATTTCGTAGTAAAGCCGTCTCTCGATGTACCAAAGCCACACTCAATAAGTCTCTCATCATGACCGTGCTATTGGTGCAAAGGCATGGAGGCTGCCAACATCGGATGAGTTGGCCCTTGGACTGTTCAAAAGAAAGACTTTATGAACGATTTTCAGATTTTGGTGCAAATTTTTACGTGCTAAAAACAACGCCATATAAATACGAACTAGTAGATGCTAACAGAACAGAACTATAAATGACACCAGTTTTTTGAACTACATAAAAAAAATTCAAAGATTGGAACTCTTTTGGTAAACTAAACTACTCCAAATTATGAAACTTATGCTGACCTAACAGTCGCAGAACCTCCACATTTAAATAGCTATTACTGGGATTGGCGAATGTGTTCACGCTCATTGTCTAAAGTTGCCGGAAAACCTTGTGGAACTGATAGTTTTTAAAGTTGATTAAATGTTATAACAACAAACAAAAATTTTCAAAAATTATATATAAAATATGCGGTCATAAGATATCATAACCATGGTTTACTATCTACGTACATACATATGTATGTGGGTGGCATGGGCTCTTTAAGAGGCCCCAAAAATTCAGAGCCATAGCTTGTTATTATTTCTAGAGATTGCGAATCACTTCTATTTAAAGTCGAAAGTTCGAAAGTTCGAGAGTTTGCCTAAATGCTTCTCATTTGTGTGAAGCCTCATTACGAGCAATGCAAAAAAAAAAAGAAGAAAACATTGATCAAGGTAAACCAAAGAAGCAAGAGGAAATCAGTAAAACAATATGCAACCAGTTGCATTCCAATAACCTAAACAAGTTCGTGCTGGTGTATAAACAAGAGGAGAAGGGTGGCCCGGCTGTGCAATAAAAACATTTGAGAAAATCACCGAAAACTGTTCAACGAGTTGATGTGAACTGCAATGAGCCAACGGTTTGGAGTTAAGCTGTGATAGCTTCAAGCTGGGCGACGCCATTTCCATTGCCATCATCAGCACCATCAGCAGCAACATTCAAGTATAGTAGCCAACAAACACAAGCGCCAAGTGAGTTGAGCTTGCAGCAACTTGTTCACTTAATGAAGGCAAAGCCACAGTTACCAATGAAATATAAGCAAAGGACGCTTTGGGAGTAGAAGGGAAAGCAAAAACATTGTTGCAGCTCAATTGACGAAGCATCAAAAAGAAAAAAAAATGCGAATGAAAACAAGAAACAAGCAAAGCACTAAGGATATGAACTTATTAACTAACACAGAAAGTAAAGCGTAGAACAAGTGTAGCAGAGGGGCGCCATCAGCGGCAGTCACCACATCCAGTTGAACCTGCTTCAGCTTCGGGATACGATACGTCGCGTGTGGCGAAGATGAGGTGTTCATGCACTGCCTAGTGCGGTGAAGGGGCAACAATATGCAATGAGGAAAAATTGAAGCGAAAATAAAGTAAATGGGCACTTTCGGTCGCAATAAAGGCGACATTTACGATTATTTTACGGGCACTAAAAATCAAAAGTGTAATTTACTGAATCGTATCGGGTGTAGAATCAACGGCAAACGGCAAGCAACGAACAGCAAGCAATCCGAAGCAACAACCGCGCGCCTTAGATCCACCAAATATGTAAGTGAAGTGTTTGAAGCGGAGAAGTGTGGAGGGTGGGCGAGATATACGTAAAACGTTGAAAGTCATGCAACGTCGACCATCGCAAACAACAAGTTCGGTTGCTGCCACGAGAACAATTTCAGAAATATGTACAATGCACCATAACAAGGATGGCAACCAACAGCAACAACAGAATAAAAGGAGCCAACAAGAAAACTAGTCAATCTATGGTGGTACGAGGTCGCAGACAGTTGTGGGGTTTGTGAGGCGTTTAGTTCAAGTATTGGGTATTGTGTTTTGCGTTTGTATGTTCGTATGTATCTAGTTGAATGTTTCATGATAACTTTTGTGTTGTTTGCGCTGAAGAGCGAGTTGAATAACGTTTGTGGAGGGGTAAACCGTAAGGAGAAAGGTGTTCTTCATGTTGCATTCTGAGCTGTCCTCAGCTCGTAGCCACCAAAACCGTGCAACTTAAAGTTCAATTCACCCAACGCTAAATTACACGAGTGTGTGTTCTGAATAAGTGCGTGTGAGTTAAAAACAAAACAAGGCAAACAGAATGGCATTACTGATTTCTTGCTTCTACCCTTTTTTTTTGATATTTTTCGTTGATGTGTGCCTGCTTACTTTACTGGCCAACTTCAGCCAACTTCTGCAATGGAAGATGATTTTCTTGTTTTCACAACGCCACATAGCAACACTTCAGCAGTAAAGTGGTTTCACTCATTCTCCTATTCAAAATTAAGGATTCACTTCGACCGCGGGCAAGTTCCAGGCGTGTTCCTCTTCATTCAGTGGCATACTATACAACGCCTCAGTTTTTGTTTACATCTTACCTGTTTTTTTTTTTTGTGAATACATTGTAGAAAGTATTCATCAATATTGAGATCGATTTAGTACTTGGCTTGTGTTGGTCGTTAATTTGGTTGCGTCGATTTCGAACGAATCGTATTATTGCATCATCAGCACCGACATATAAAATTGATTTTTATGCATACAAAGTATGTCTGAATTGTCGGCGAACATTACGCTTGCTAACTGCTTAACAATAAACGTAATTTGAACCCGAAAGGTACATACATATATACATAAATACGTATGCAACTATGAATTGATTATTTTTAAATTAATTTTCTTTTTAGCATTAAACCATTATTTAAATATTTAAGAAATTATTCATTTTAACATTAATGTTTTTTCTTTAAATTATACATCTTTTTGAGGGTTAGAAAAGGTATAAGGTACCGCAGGACATTTTATAATTCTTGGCTTACGAGCAATTAGTACAACCGCTCATTTCCAAATACCAAAACCAACTATTAAAGAAAAAAAGTCAGCCAATATTATCGAGTATAATACATACTTATTAAGGTTTAAAAGTTTCTGGCCTAACTAGGTCACACTTGTCGGAGATACAAAACTTTAGTGTAATTTTTAATGTCATTAAATTACAGAAGTTTTACAAATTTAGACTGTTGATTATAATCAATTGATGATGAATCGCGCTCACAACTGCCATTCGAGGCCATTACAGATGAGAACATCGAACTCTCACTATGAATGAATCAAAACTCAGAGAATTACTAGACTTTCAAAAACCACAGTTTTAGAATCTTGCATGAACATGTTTTTTAAATAAGTAAATCACTTCTCAATATACAGTGTAGTTTGACTGGAGTGAACCCTCGATGATAGCATCACCCGGTATTTTTATATTGACTACTCTATAGAGTGTCCAATTCTGAAACTCAAACTCTAATGGAAATGAGATGAATTTGTGTGATTACCATGTGTCTAACTGTAAGGGTGACATTTAATTGTTTTGAGGTTATCAATTTTGGGTGAATTGGATTCAAAAAGGCGTATGTACCTATATTTAAAGAGAAGGGCGATATTGTACCAAAAATCTAAAGAGGTGTTAATGTTAGCACTTTGGCGAAGTAATGCACACAAATACAAGTCGACAATTTCTGGCATTAGTAGAACCAAGTAGAACCAAGAAGCAATTTAAAAAGTCGCCGTCAAGTCGGAAGAATACTTAAAACATTCGAATATCCTCGTATTAAAATAAAGTTGTGTAATTGGTTTTTCCGACAGCGCTAAAACAATTATACGACTTTTTCCGAAAAAACTTATTGCAGGATATAAAGTGTTTGCAGGAGAAAAGCTTAGCAATGAAAGCTATTCTCATAACAAAACTGTAGTACAGGAAACATATGTATGTTGGCACTAGCTGTTGGACAAAATGGTATTTCCGAGTTCCCTAAAAATGTCACTTTAAATGATGCTGGGTGCCTTTTGAAGTTTGCTTGGCATAAAATTCCATAGAATCCAATAACAATGATGACGATGAAGAAACTGCATCAAGAAAGATATGAAACTGTTCATGAGATACAAGCTCGGTATCAAGTTCATTTTGCAGATGTATGTTTATAGAAAAATAGTAACTGGGTATACTGCATTGTATTGATTTTTTCAAACGTGACCTATACTACTGATATTGAAAAATGGAATTTTACTGAGGTCAATAGACAATTCGTAACAAAGACAATACCAAAACGATTGTCTCGAACACCTTTATTTTACCAGATGTTTTGCCTTGTAATAAAATAAATCACCGTGAAACACTATTATTAATTATAATTAGAGTTGGTTTATATATTGTCATCAGAGTCGTCATCATCTTCGCTTATTTAGGCATCGAACAATTCCCAATACAATGGGAATGGAGAAGTGTCTGATTTCATCAGATTTAATGCGCCCTGAGAAAGCGGATTTATTTTGGTTTTTTTTAGAATACTTTTGTCTATTGGCTACTCAAATATGGGAATAATTTAAACTATTCAGTAGTTGATATTTGTGCAAAAAACATTATGGCAGATATATGTAGGTGGGGTTGTTATATAATGCAATTTTATAGTGAAGAGTGCAGAGCATATGCAAATAGGCCGACAGGATCTGACCATTATTTGAAATTTGTTACTAAATATATATTTTCCTAAGGGTCTCATTTCAATGAGTTCAAACCAAAAAATTATCTATGCAAACCGTCCAGAAATAGATTTAAATGATGGTAATCACCTTTCTGTTTTATGAGCAGTAGTTAATTTTCACAAAGAAACAGAAACGATTGCAACAAACGCAGAGTTTTGACTGATGTACTTCCAAAGCCAAATAGGTGTGGAAATTTGTGTAGCTGTCTATTGATAGATACTATATTAATTATGAGAAGTGATCAGTTTTATTAAAAGAATAATTTATTAAAGAATGCCACGCCACACACTCGGCTACGGTGGTCGCCTATACATAAGTATACATACGTAACTAATTAATCAAAAAAAAAGAACACTTGTCTGAATTCTTTACGAGAGTAATTACTATTTTATTTCTTTTAAATCGACATGCATTTGGTAAACAAAAAGTTCAGGGTAAACTAAATTCAGTTTTAAAACTTCAAAATACTTATAAAATATATCTTGTTATATAAATATATTTACATTTTTTCATAAGATGGTGGGAAATATTATAAAAAGGCGCAATTTTTTCAAGTTGTGCTAACTTTTCTTTTTTTATTTTATTCTTAATAAATGTAAAATCTAGTAAAAATCAAAAACATTTCACATCGACAAGTGTGTTACATATTAATCATTTGAGAAAATTCTAGGAGTGCAATGGGGTGTGGTAACTCTTCTGGGTCTGCAGTTACAGATGAGTGGCTACACTCAATCCCTACTCTTGCGTCCTCGTCGCGCACTCTGGGCAACGTGAGCAACCCTTGTGTGAGATATGGTAACCAACCCGTGTTGAGCCTTGGGTCACGGCAAAAAGAGAGGGAGCTTCAGTGGGGCCACTCCGACATATTCGGTTTAAGGGCTCACTGAAGTCAGCAGCGTCTGTTCACCAGGAGGTGCGGCTGCAAGCGGGCGTCTGACTTGGAGCAAGCGGCTCGCTATATAAATGTGTCTTCAAAAACAAAACAACCCTCCAGTATTTGGTTGTGCGCTGGGCTTCGGACCCGCCACGTAAAAAACTATACCCAATGAAAAATTTCAATGTGCCTCGGATGAGATCTCCCTTTTTTTATGACGACCGTTGGGCCTTGCGACATCTACTACAGCTGCCATGTAAAGGAGCGCAAGTTCGGTGTTGGATTTGTGGTGGGAGAGAGGCTTCGTCGCCAAGTACTGTCGTTCACTCCAGTGGACGAGCGTCTCGCCACGATTCGCATCAAAGCGAGATTTTTCAACATCTCGCTGATTTGTGCCCACGCACCGACAGAAGAGAAGGACGATGTGATCAAGGATCACTTCTACGAGCGCTTAGAACGCACTTACGAGCGCTGGCCCCGTCACGATTTCAAAATCGTGCTTGGTGATTTCAATGCCAGGGTGGGAAAGGAAGGGATCTTTGGTCACACTGTCGGAAAATTCAGTCTCCACGACGAAACCTCCGCCAACGGACTGAGACTGATCGACTTTGCCGGGGCCCGAAACATGGTGGTCTGTAGCACCAGGTTTCAGCATAAAAAAAATACACTTGGCTACGTGGCTGTCTCCAGATCGAAAAACGCGAAACCAAATCGATCATATTGCGATAGACGGAAGGCATGCTTCCAGTATATAAGACGTACGTACACTCCGAGGACCGAACATCGACTCGGATCATTATCTTGTCGCAGCCAAGATGCGCATACGCCTCTGTGCATCAAAAAACGTGCGTGTAAATACACAGCGAAAGCTTGACGTCGGAAAGCTGCAATCGCAACAGACAGCTGCAAACTTCACCACTCGACTCTGACACCTGCTCACTGAGAGCACTTCTCAAGAAACCGGAATTTGCGAGCACTGGGAGCACATTTCTCGATCACTGCGTACCGCCGCTGAAGAAGTCGTTGGCTTTCAGCGAACCCGAAAAAATGACTGGTATGATGAGGAATGCCGCGCCGCTTCGGAAAATAAAGATGCTGCCTACAGGGCCACGCTGCGATCGGGCGCAACGCGAGCTGTATGGGAACGCTACCGGGAGTTGAGAAAGGAAGAGAGACGTATCGTCCGTAGAAAGAAGAGAGAGGCCGAAATACGTGAGTGTGAAGAGCTTGAGATGCTAGCCGACATGAAAAGCGCCCGAAAATTTTACCAAAAGGTGCGGCGACTTACGGAAGGTTTTAAGACCGGGGCGAATTCCTGTAAGAACAAGAACGGCGATCTGGTGACTGATGTCCAAAGCGCACTTAGATTGTGGAGGGAACACTTCTCCACTCTGCTAAATGGTGACAGCGAAAGCGTCGCCGGAGAAGATGAAGATCCCGAACCCCAAATCGCTGATGACGGCATTAACATCCCGTCACCCGACCTCGATGAAGTTCGAATAGCAATTATGCGGCTACGGAACAACAAAGCCGCTGGAGCTGATGGGTTACCAACTGAGCTATTCAAGCATGGTGGCGAGGAGCTGGTAAGGTGCATGCACCAGCTTATTTGCAGAATATGGTCGGACGAATGCATGCCCGCCGATTGGAATTTAAGTTTACTCTGCCCAATCCACAAGAAGGGTGATCCTGCAATATGCGCCAACTACCGCGGGATCAGCCTTCTTAACATTTCGTATAAGGTTCTATCGAGTGTATTGTGTGAAAGACTAAAGCCAACCGTCAACGAACTGATTGGACCTTATCAGTGTGGCTTTAGACCTGGTAAATCTACCATCGACCAGATATTCACGATACGCCAAATATTGGAAAAAGACCCGTGAGAAGAGGATCGACACACACCATCTATTTGTCGACTTTAAATCAGCTTTCGACAGCACGAGAAGAAGTTGCCTATATGCCGCGATGTCTGACTTTGGTATCCCTGCAAAACTAATACGGCTATGTAAAATGACACTGAGCAACACCACCAGCTCAGTCAGAGTTGGGAAGGACCTCTCCGAGCCGTTTGATACCAAACGAGGTTTCAGACAGGGTGACTCCCTATCGTGTGACTTCTTTAACATTATGCTAGAAAAGATAATTCGAGCTGCAGAATTAAACCGGTCAGGTACCATCTTTTATAAGAGTGTGCAACTGCTGGCGTATGCCGATGACATCGATATCATTGGCCTCAACAACCGCGCTGTTAGTTCTGCCTTTTCAAAGCTGGACAAGGAAGCGAAGCGAATGGGTCTGGAGGTGAACGAGGACAAAACGAAGTACCTCCTGTCATCAAATAAACAGTCAGCGCATTCGCGCCTTGGCTCCCGCATCACTGTTGACAGTTACAATTTTGACAAAGTAGAGGACTTTGTTTATCTTGGAACCAGCATCAACCCAACAATAATGTCAGCCTTGAAATCCAACGAAGAATCTCTCTTGCCAACAAGTGCTACTTTGGGCTGAGTAGGCAAATGAACAGTAAAGCCCTCTCTCGACGAACGAAGACCACGCTCTATAAGTCCCTCATCATGCCCGTGCTAATGTATGGCGCAGAAGCATGGACCCTATCAACATCGGATGAGATGGCGCTTGGAGTGTTCGAGAGAAAGATTCTCCGAAAGATTTTTGGTCCTTTACGTCTTTGCGATGGCGAATACCGCAGACGATGGAACGATGAGTTGTATGAGCTGTACCGCGACATAGACATAGTTCAGCGAATTAAGATTCAGCGGCTACGCTGGCTAGGTCATGTGGTACGTATGGAAGAAAATGCTCCAGCCCTGAAAGTATTCGACGCGGTACCCGCTGGTGGTAGCAGAGGAAGAGGAAGGCCTCCTCTACGTTGGAAAGACCAGGTGGAGAAGGACTTGACTACACTTGGGATATCTAACTGGCGCCAGGCAGCAAAGCAGAGGAGCGGCTGGCGTGCAATATTGAAATCGGCCAAAATCGCCTAGGCGGTTATAGCGCCAATTAAGAAGAAGAAGAAGAGAAAATTCTAATTCCATTTAATTTCAGTATTTTTCTATGCGCTCGAAATTGCATGTATGGGGATAAAAATTCCTAGCACCGAAAGCACGTAAAATATTAAAAATCAACGCAAATTCTTAATCACATGAGACTTGAACTAAATTAAAGTGCATTGTCTGAAGGTTTGCATATATTTTTCAGATTTACGATTCCTTTAACCACTTACGAAAGATTTAAAACTTTTTACGTCGAGCAAAGCATTGTTACGATCATATCGATTGGCAGCACATCAGCGGGAAGATGGGCATAAGAGAATAAGCAACTGTCCAATTTATTGACAGATAATAAGATAATGATCTGAGCCGACTTTAATATTAGTACTACCATTACAAATTAAATGAACAAAAGAAAAGGTAGCAATTTCAGTCAAAATGTTGCATTTCTACTGATTTCTCACCTGCTTATGCATATTTAATAATATTTTTACATAAATACCTTGAATCTACATAGGAAAGTTTGTAAAATCTGTAAAAGATTATTGTATTTAGATCTAAAGTTTAGTTTTTTGGAAACCCCAGCTGTGTCTGAATAGTGCACCAAGTAAAATTTGTAAATTTTAAATCTTGTGGCATTAAAATTCAGTTCACCGGCACCCGAATTTAAAGATTTTTATATGAACGTTTATAGGTGAGTGACGAATCAGCACGTTTTAAATTAAGCAACACTTTCAAAAAAGTATCTGCGTAGTTTTATCTTTTTCATTAATCGAATTGTGAAAATCGAAAATTTTTAGTTCTCTGAATTTAAAAATGTAGGAAAGAAGTGAGAGTGTGTAGGAAATTGAAAGAAAAATTGCCTGACAACTTGACCTGGGAAACTTTAATTAAACTATTAAAGTAACTTTATTTTGAACGATTTCTTAAATCGTCATTTCATTCATTGAAATTGTTCAATCACCATTCAGATACTGACAATAATTATAGGATGCTAGACTGTGGTGATTGATGTGAAATTCGGGAGAATAACCTGGAGGAAACTGAGAGGAAAAACTTTGTTATATGTTAAAAAGAAACAGTGGCGTAGATAGCTCCCAGTCATGGGAGGGTGGGGATTAATTTCAATACAGAAGTAACCAATAATTAGAATTTATTCGTAAAAATGTTATGCCACGTTTATTTTATTTATTAAAAACCAATTAATTCATTCGAATTATGAAAATCGAAAATTTTTAGTTCTCTGAACTTAAAAATGTAGGAAAGAAGTGAGAGTGCGTAGGAAATTGAAAGAAAAATTGCCTGACAACTTGACCTTAGAAACTTTAATTAAAATATTAAAGTAACTTTATTTTGGACGATTTTTTAAATCGTCATTTCATTCATTGAAATTGTCCAATCACCACTGCCAAAATTTATAGGATGCTAGATTGTGGTGATTGATGTGAAATTCGGGAGAATAACCTGGAGGAAACTGAGAGGAAAAACTTTGTTATATGTTAAAAAGAAACAGTGGCGTAGATAGCTCCCAGTCATGGGAGGGTGGGGATTAATTTCAATACAGAAGTAACCAATAATTAGAATTTATTCGTAAAAATGTTATGCCACGTTTATTTTATTTATTAAAAACCAATTAATTCATTCGAATTATGCAAATCGAAAATTTTTAGTTCTCTGAACTTAAAAATGTAGGAAAGAAGTGAGAGTGCGTAGGAAATTGAAAGAAAAATTGCCTGACAACTTGACCTTAGAAACTTTAATTAAAATATTAAAGTAACTTTATTTTGGACGATTTTTTAAATCGTCATTTCATTCATTGAAATTGTCCAATCACCACTGCCAAAATTTATAGGATGCTAGATTGTGGTGATTGATGTGAAATTCGGGAGAATAACCTGGAGGAAACTGAGAGGAAAAACTGTGTTATATGTTAAAAAGAAACAGTGGCGTAGATAGCTCCCAGTCATGGGAGAATGGGGATTAATTTCGATACAGAAGTAACCAATAATCAGAATTTTTCGTGAAAATGTTATGCCACGTTTATTTTATTTATTATAGCAGCGATAACCTGATTTAAAAAAACTCTTATTTACAAGAGATATGCTTGAAATATATTAAAAAAACTTTAAAATAGAATCGGAGTAGAAGTTTGCCAAACATTTGAATGGTATTCGTTTATTCCCAAGTACCGATTGAAAATGTCAGCTCCGTGCTATTTATTATATAATACATTTCTTACAAGGTATTCATACGCAAAATGGAGAAATTTTAAATTAAGAAATTCATTTAACAGTATGCCTTTTTAATTATGAGTGTTACAAGAACAAAGCAAAGAATAGCGTTTCGCTTCATGTGAAAAGGGAATGTCTATGTATGAGCATAACATTATGCCATCACTTAATTGATTTGTTAAACCAAACTATGAGTTTGTTTTTTAATACTAATACAATACAATATGTATTTAAATTTATATTTTTATTTTTAGCTTTATTTTTAGAATATAAAGGCCACGTGCGTTATGGCCCATTTTCGAAGAAAATAAAATCCGCGGGAATTATTGTCTTTGATGGAATTTATTTCCCTTCCAAAAGGGTAACAACGCACTGGGGTAATGTTTTTTTTTTTTCAATATAAATAATGAAGGCCACCGCTCTTATTTCCAATTACAATTCTGTATAATTTAATGACACATAGTTTAATTATAATACACGTGTCGCCATCGCCAACCAACCATGTATTAAAACATAAATACCACAAACCATTCTTCATCGTTTTTATATAGAGTATACAAAAACTAAATATATCTGCGAGGGGGAAGGGGGTTGGGGTTTTGGGGCGAGAATTAATTTACGATTTGTGTTAAATTAGCGAACACTAACAACGAAAAAGAACATCGTCCTCGCGGTTTATATCCAATGAAAGAGGACATATAACCCTCGCGGGCTTTATTGCCTTTTGTCGGCGGTATAGAATAATTCCCGTGAGTTTTTTTAAGAACCGCCTTTTTAATATAAGTCAGGATAATCACTACAGATCACTCCGCAAGAAATGTCTTAATCATTAATGTCGTCATCTTTCTCTTTCTGGGCCATCAAAAATAATAGTATTATGTTTTTCTAGTTTTTATACCATCGAGTGCAACCAGGTGGTTTGAGACCCGTTAAATCCACCTATGTAATAGAGCCGAAAAAGTGAGGTTAAATTGCTGACTACACCTTGATATCATTCCACCAAGGCGTAAAACTAAATAAAATGCAAATGATCATAACCCGAAATGAAAACGCACCTACCTTACAAAAAGGGACCAAAATTTAAATATCCAAAATTATAATTTCAAGTGCCGACAAACACCCGGTATCTTCAAACACAACAACAAGCAATTAATGCTGCACTGCTGTAAGGATCTTTATATACAGGATAAGGTATCACTGAAAGCTACTGAGTTGCTATCAGCGATTGACGTGAGGTTTCGATGCTTACTTAATGGAATTCTATCGCTGGGGTTTAATATACTTCATGCGTCGGGTGCCGGGTTAAATTCTTCCCGTGGGACACTACACACTGAGACAGCGCATCAAGCACTCTTGTACAATAAATACATATACATATGTTTGACATTTGCCGTCTCTCGATATTTTATTTTAAACGTGTGACTTCAAAATATTTTTCACTTTGGGAAAATATTGAAAATTATATTCATTGGTTTTAACTCAAAAGACAACTCGTGGACAATTATAAACCAATACGAAGAAAAAAATTACCATTGTTTTGTCTGCTTTGATCCAATTCAAACAAAATAAAATGTTTGACCGTACAAGACGAAGATAGAAGCATTAACCTCATGAAGTACGATTCACTGTTTTGTTCTCAGGGAAAGAATTTCCTAAAGCACCTGAAAGTTGGAATATTTTTGTGTACATACGAAATTATGATTTTTGTTCAAATTTGCATCGATCTACCTATTGTCAAAAGTTGTACGGTCAGAAAATCAAAGTCAAATCGAGACAGAGTGCGAAAATAACATAATAAAAGGTTGTCCGTACAAGAACGGTGATTCTGTCTACCAAAGCAATGGGATGGAGAAGTGCTATTACCTATAGCCTACTTTATCGGAAATTATTTTAGATTGTGAAGGACTTGTGTTATTACATTATAAAAAATATTCTGGTAATATTTCTTTATTTGAATACACTTTTAACTACACTCTACTAACATTTATATATCCTTAAAAAAATATTAGAATTTTTGTCGTCCTCAACCAGTGTTAAAGTTTTTCCTCGTAAATCGGATTCATTCCAGATAATAAATTATATACTACTTGGGGCTAAGTAGCGACTATAAGGAGAGGTCGAGTTGCGTAAAACCGCATTGCAATGTGTTCGCCGGCGAGTTGTCTTGAAACAAATCACTTCTGTCGACAGGTTCTCCCAACATGTTTCTTTAATAGTCAGGAATCCCTGTAAGAGTGAAATCATGTGCTTTTTTAATTGTTGCGGGTAGCTCGGGCGATGCGTTTTAATTAATTCTGCTAGGTACATTCTGTCGGCGTTCGCAAAGCGATAAAAACGAATTACCCCGGAAAGAAGTTTTTTTTTTATATTTTTATCCGTAATGGTCTCAGACGGCCGTCCCGAGTGTGTACAGAGTATCCAAACGCAGTTTGATTTCCCGTCTGTTGCTAAAAAATGCAACCACACATAGAAACTTAGTTTTAAGCATTTTGAATTTTTACCATTTTTTGTCAATTCTCATAACAGATTCAAAAAATTTAACTGATTTTTCATTTCCACTGCGTTCGTGAAGCTGACAATGCGTGTTAGTAACAAAAGGCAATCGATACATAAATACATACTTTTATATTTTCTTGATTTGGGTTAAGCCACATTTTATATCATTTCCCATATATTCTTTCTCGAAGATGCCCCGCTTCCATTTTTCATCTTTTATTAAAGTCGTATGTTGGTCTAACAATTAGTGACGAAACACTGTCGGTGGTGCTATCTATGGTTTAATTTTGCCTATCGCATTATTTGAAGTAGTATCGATAGTTACTTTTCGAATAAAAAGCTTCATATGTATATTTTGTGTACTTCTTTGTTTGTAAAAATATTCACTATGGTTCAAAATATGGGTACATGTTAACTTTGTTTTTGATTATAAAAATTACCTTTTTGGGGTATCTAGTTACGAAATGATGTATTTAATAACAATATTAATAATTTTGTATATTCATTCGTAACGAAATGAAATCAGAATAGGAATGTGAATGAAAAAAGATTTCCAAAAATATATGAAAGTTAATAAATATATCGTATTTAATTTAAAAAAAAATACATAAAAATAGACATGGCAAGAAAAAAAAGCTGGGATTCGAACTATGGGGCAAAAGCTAAAACATGCAATATGATAATGTGGCTGGCGACTATACGCGCTAAGCCACAGCACACACTTCAGGGAGTTCGCTTATACGGCTATTTATGCAAATCATAGCAATGTGTGCGCAAAAAAGAAGATCAATTTACGAATCCAACTAAAAATGAAACAAAGAAGAAAAAGTAGTAACCCGAGAAAAAAACTGTTTTTGCTTGCCAGCGGGGCAAATTGAGACGGAAGAGGAGTTATGCAACAATTGTTGATAAGAGAAGGGTTGAAAGGGAAAGGGAACGGTAAGCAAAAGAATATTCTTTTCTGTTTTTCGGCAATTTTTGTGTCGATGCGCCAATTGCGCGTGCACGTGTACGCAAATGAATTGATGTGCATTTGGACAAAAGCTCTAGAATGTTCTAGAACATTCTAGAGTGCCAGCAATTTGTCAGACTACGTTGGCAAATTGCATTATTGTCTGATATTGCGGTGTTGAAATTTTCAATGACCGTCGATGGTTTGTAAAATTGAAGATTTTAGCATTTTTGTGTTCGTCGCGAATAAGATCTCTGAGGGGAACATTTGCGTGCGCGGGGAGATGAAATGCTTGCGCTTATGAATGAACGGCATTTGTTTTTAGGAATACGCGCACGCGTTTATGAATGAATTTTTTGTTGTTGTATGTAGTTTCAGATATTTTAGAATATTTGGCGCTGGCGCAGGCACAAATGCAGCTGCGGTTGTGACTGCGCTGTGATTTGATTTACTTAGATTAAGCGTAGGTCAAGGTTGAATATATGCACATGCACGTAAGTACATACATACATAGTATGTGAGTATGTATGTACATGGATGCATATGAATTTATGTACATAGATAGATATGTACATAGATTTGCATACATATGGATATGGGCATATATGATTGTGTACTTGATGATATATTAGTTATTTATGAAAAATGTAGTATTCTCTGAAAGTATACATATTTATATCAATATACATATCTACATACATACGTATGTATGTACGCTAGTGTACGAATTTGCAAAAAAGTAAAAATCTAAATAAATTTTAAGCCAAAAGCGCGTGGCCAGGTTTCGAACTCGCGCAAAACGAAAGCATAAAGAATATTGCGATGCCTCTTAAAGCAACTGCACCACAGAACACAATTAAATTCATTGATCTGAATCGCTACTTGATCCAGTTTCCCGTGAATATTGTTTGCCAAGACAAATTTTTGATACAAATGAACAAATTTATAATATACATATGTATGTAGATCGCATATTATTTCGCATCTACAGAAAAAGGAAATCAACATAGGAAACCAAACCAAATATTAAATTGGAAGCAAACTCATAGTAATATTTATTATATGTATTATAAAAAATCATTTTAAACAATTTTTTTAATTAAACGAACATAAAAATTTAATAATCCATGTTTGTAAGTAAAAAATAAATTTGATTGGATATGTTATATTTCAAATTTTTTTCATTTTTAAAAATATTCATGATGTCATGATAAAAATACCATTTTATGCTTTTTTTTCGTAAAAATTCAACAAATAATTTCTTTTTTCAACAAATTTGTTCTTTTATTTTAAGTAATTTCTCCTGAAAATTTTTGAAAAATTTAAACAAGGGTTAACGATTTATTAATTTCATAGTTTGTAAAAAAAAATTCCATGTACACTTGCTTTTTTTTTTAATTTTGAAAAATATTCATAATGACTTGCAAGTAAAAATACTACATAACGTGCATATGTAGGTATGTATGTACAGTACATAAATACATTCATATGCAATTTAATTTTAATTATTTGTTTATATTTTTTTTAAATTTGTAATTTTAATGAAGTTAACGGAAATTTTTAAAAATAACTATTTTTTTTTAATAATTTTTCCTGACAATTATTTTTGGAAACAAGATTTCAAATGTACGTACGCATTTGTAACAATATTCCCATAAACATCTGCCACTTATCAACATTTCAGCAACAATTCAAACAGAGGAAAATGTTAATTCACATTTTTCATGCCTGTTAAGTCCTAAATTTAACATGTCGATTCCTTACCCGAAACCGTTCAGAATTCTTTTGGATCGAACCAAATTTTGCACCTTCTCATTGTTGTAAGTTCTCTGGAGTATACACGAAAATTATGTATCCGTTGCAGCTCTCTGGTCCACATTAAATCGGAATTGACAAAAGATTTTGGCTGGCTTCATATGAATTTTTATCTTTTCTATACAAATTTTTGGCAAGATCTAAATTATTTAGTTTTGCGGTATATACAACTTAATTTTTAATTAGAACTATTTATTTGTCTAAGCAAACATTTTTAGGAAAAATTTCAAAGCCTCTTTTTTCTTGAAACAACGAATTTTTTTATCTCATGTTTGTCAATACTTGCATTGAAAATTGTACTGCAAAATGTTTATGCTAATATTGCAATATTCCAATTTTTCTAGTGTTACACATTTTCTTATCTAATGTAGAAAATTTCTTTTTTAGTCATTAAAGTCATTAAGTTGGAAGATGGAATTCAAATTCGAGCATTTTAAATCCTATAGGTACAGAAATACCGCATTTTTTAGAGTTTCAAAAAATTCTTTAGCAAAAGTTTCGTTAAATTATATTTAATGACTTCAAAAGCAGAGGAGATATAAGTGCATAAGTATGTATGTAGCTATGTGTTCTAAACCGGGCAGGGGCACGCCAAATTTCAAAAAGTTCAGTTAATGAAGTATTGGATTTTTTACTATTCGATTTTACACAATTGCGATACCAACCTTTGGGTAAGGGTGTACATACATACATACATACATATATAACGAGTTTTATTGAAATTAATTAACTTATACTCGAGCTGTCGTGGCCAAAATAATTACAACCTTACATTTTAATTCTGAACATTTGAGTGCCTATTTGTCTATATCTTTCTCAAATCCATGAGGGTGTTACAGAAATGGGTGAACAAAATAATAATATAGTTCAACACAAGTGAGCTCGGGTATAAAAAAGTCAATGAATCTGATGCCAATTGGCCGAATTTTTAATTTTCTGTTAAAAATTTGGGATTTATTATTTTCAAAGTTTTTTTTTATATGAATTTCAATTTTTTTGCGCAAAAAGTGGGTATTTTATAGGTCGGATGTATTTCTTGTGCCAGAAATGCTAGCATTTTTCACGTAACAGAAATCAATTCAATAGAACAGATTCTAATATAATTCAGGGTAAATTTGTTTATAGTAACGGCAATAGTTATACATCTTTACGTTTAACAATCTGTGACCTAAGGATTCATATCATGCATACATATTTAGGCTGGCATTAAATTTTTTCCAATCAGAATCCTGCTTGTTAAGTAGAGCCCCACAACTAGACGTTCAAGTTTCAAACCTGTGAATGACGTAGCCAAGCTCAAAACCATTGCGGATATAGTGCAGTAGCTCTCAAACTGCAGTAGCTTATAATGTGTATTTTTAACTGGAGTTGCAATAGCACGCGACGCACATGCAAGTGCGTACGTAATTTTGTATGGTGAATAAGTGAAGGCATATAGAACAGAAGTCAGTGACATCTTGGTTTGAATTTTTTAAAAATCGATTTTCACCTTTGCAAAAATTTTTCAACCAACAATTTTTAACCCAAAAAAGAAGGGAAATTTTTTTTTAATGGGACTTAACAAGTTGTGATGTCATCAGAACGCGAAGTAGGCTCTAGTAGCGAAGAGAAGAGTTTATGTGAGTGCTGGGGTCGGATATATTCAAAACGGTTAAGACCGTAAATTACTATTTGTTTAATTTTAAACCACAATTATTAATGAGTAATTCTTGATTTTAAAATAACTTAAATCCGTTTTACTAATTTTTCGTTGTTGAGTTTCGCACAAGTTTCCGAAAAGAAAACAACTATGTATCTTTGTCAATACGAAATGCCTTGTATTATTTTATTTTGGTAAAATGCCATTTCACTTTGTTTCACACAAATTATCGTTTCGCTAAAGATTTAACTGCAACTCCATTTCGTTAACGCAGCTACAGTTTGGTGCCTAGGTTTTCTTGGTGCTGCGAACAACTTGTCTGCGCCGCTGTAAGGCTCAACTAATAATGGCCGAAACGAGCTGTTTGTAAAAAAACCCAACACGCGAGAAACGAAGCACAAGTTGAGCGAATGACGTATGGGGGAGCAGAAAAAATAACGCCACTGCTGCGATTGCTGCCAACACGGCCAGGCAAACGAATAGTACACATTTACACTTTATCAAAACTCAGTGCAACAACAAATAAACATTATTGTTTAGAGATACACATGAAATGTATCTGGGCTATAAATGAGTAAACCAACGCTCGCACTCGCTCACTGCAAACTGGTAATCTCATTTACTCCACCCTGCTGACTTACCCGTTGACGTTGTTTCAGCGTTTCCTACATTCATCAAATTCCAGCGAGCCAAGCGTTGCTCACTTCATGCCCAGCTTTTTACTATGTACATATTTGCTTTTGTTATTTTGTGTTATCGTGCTGTTCGTTTCGTTAGCTCAATGGTTGTTGTTTCTGTATTTATGGCTTGCCTGCCTGTTTGCGTTTTATTTCATGAGCATAGGAGGAGGAAATTCTCTATTCAGCCGCTCCCTTTCGTTTGTATGTTTGTACTTCCATACATATGTATGTATATATGTATGTATGCACATATGTATGTAGAAACGATTACGAAAGTTTTAGTAACATTTTGACTCCACTGGTTTGTTCTTACCATCACTTTAGAATCATTAGCTACGAACCATTTAGTTCTGATTCCAACTGTTTTTATTTGGAATAGCAACTGTTTTTATTTTAAATATTTTTAACGCAAACGAATCAAACATATTTAATTAGGCTTTGAATCTGTATAAACGAATTATTTTGCTATTGCAAAAATCGATTCGTCCACTCACAACGTACATACTATCTACCACTTAAATATTTACATATGTGTATAAGAATTAATACATATTATATACATATGTACATATGCACAAATTTAATATTAGCGCTGCGAATTTTTTATTTATAAAACTATTATGAACAGGTCATTGATCAACATGATTGCTTTATTATGATTGTTATTTAATATACACACATACATATATGTATGTATACATATGTAGTAAGTACGTATGTACACATATGTACATATATGTACAATTATGACATTTTTTTGGAAAAAGATTTATTTTATTATCTTAAAGATTACATTGAAATTGTTATTTTAAAGGTTGAGAGAATAAGTTAAGTTATTTCTGCTTCATGACATTGTATGGTATGTGAGGGCACTCACAAATTATTTTTTCAGCACGTTTAGACACGAACCTCGGGCGTGTGACACATTTTGTGCGTCAATAGACAAGGTACTTTTTTAGTAACGGCCGTTTAAATTCAAAATATAAGTACAATTTCAAACATTCATTTTCATTTACACCCCTATGCTGAAATCCGTCGTAACTACGAATTTGCTACGAATCGTAACATCGGTATGCTCAAATCCGAATTGCGGAATCGTAATTTCGAAATTCGTAAGCCATTTTCGAAATACGTAATGTTGGTATGCCTGAATCCGACGTAGCTGTCATTTCATTGCATTTTTCGGAGATTTTGTACGAATAGCAACTGATGTCGGAACTTAGCAAATTCAAAACAATAATAATAATAAAATAAATAGTGTACACGGAAAACAACGAACAAATATGTAAGTTAAATTGTGCATAGAAAAAAGTGGTGTATTAATAAATATTTTGCAAAATATTCATGACATGAAGAGGGAGTCTCTGCGCGAGAAGAAACGGCACAATAATGAAATGGAGGCCATGAAAAGAAAGGAGCTTGCGTTGCAGGAGAGGCTACTGCTATTGCAAGAAAAAAACCTTCAGCAGAGAGGCCAGTGCGAATATATTTATTAAAGTACTGAATTCAACTGTTTATTTAGTTTTAAGAAATTGATTTATGATACATTGTTTTTCGTAATAAATTTGCATCGTCTCGTAATAATCTCCTCTGCATATTCATGCAACTGTTGCTTATAGCATATTCTTCCTCCTGGGACAAAAGTGCAGCGGCTACAGAATCCATTTTATTTTAATTTAATTAAAAAACTTGCTTACAAATAACTAATAATCGCTGGTCTCAAAATTCACTCTTCACTTTGTTTATTTCTGTCAAAACAGCTGATTAAGAACTTCGAATTTAATAATTTTAGTTGGCAACGCGGCCGTGAGTTACGAACGGATTTCAGCATACCATTTTCGAATTGTTCGGAACGGAGCTACGAATTCGTAGGCTACGAAAATTCGGATTTCAGCATAGGGGTGTTAGTCTTTTTTCTTGATAAAAATTTTAAAATCGGTTAACTTGATTACTGTTTGTAATAAAAATACAAGTAATGATATATGTACATTTAAAAATCATTTTATCATATTTCGTTTCCCTGGTTCGTCGATATTTTTGATTTTCTTTCTCTCAATTCATATAATAAGATTTTTTATAAACACTTATATCATTTAGTAATAAAAAAATTCAAACATTCAAACTTCGTTGCAACTAATAAAAAAACAAATTTTAATTTAGAATTTATTTTAGGAGGTCTCGAAGATGTTTGGATATACCATTTTTCAGTCCATCTAGTTTTAAGCTGCAAAATTGAAGGAACCTGGATTTAGTCGTGGGAACTTTTTTTCAACCGAATTGCTCAGGTTGCGAAGAAGTTAAACTATTTACAAATTAAGATTCATGTGCCAGTTTTGAAGCTCAATGAAAGTGTACCCACAAGATAAAATTCTCTCTACGCCATGTACATACATAGTTACGCCTGCAGCGGCTCACTTAGGCCAGTATTAGGCCCATTGTGTTACCACAAAGAAAAGTTTTTGTACCATCCAAAAAGAAATTACCCTTACTAAACCAGTTTGCCTCATTGATAAACTTCATCAGACAATTTACCTCGGTGCTTGAAACCTTCCTGAGGTCATCCAAAAACGGTGATCCCAGATATCGCATTCTGCTTTTTCACAGTGCAGGGCACTTACACAGTAAATGCAAGATCGTTTCCTCCTCCTCGTCATTCTTGCAGCTCCTACAGCAGCCCCAGCCTTTCAGCATATATACCTATCAGGCAGTGCCCTGTTAGAGCCCCGATCACATTCGAAATGTTTTCCCTTCTTAGAGAGAGAACGCTGCGCGACCGTTTCCGATCCCATTTGCGCCACGTCTGCCTTGAGGTTCGACGGGCCGTATTTTGCCTCCATCTATTGTCAGCTTGTTTATATGTAAAATCTCTGAGTAGCAGTTTGCAAGTGGCAAACGGCATACCAATGCGTTCTTTATTCTGAAGAATCTGCTTGGTCGTACCTTGTCTTGCAAGTTCATCTGCCATGCAGTTTCCCTCTATGTCCCGGTGACCAGGGACCCAAATGAGATACAGTCTGTTCTGCTTAGCCATCTCCTGTAGAGATCGGCGGCAGTCCAGCGCGATATTCGAGTTAAACGTGAAAGAGCTCAGAGCTCTGATTGCAGCCTGGCTGTCACTAAAAATGAAGATGTCTCTTCCTATAATCCCGGTCCCTATCTTCTTCACCGCTTCCATGATAGCTGAGACCTCAGCCTCGAAGACGCTGCAGTAATCTGGTTGTGTTGTTTTAAGTGCAATTGCAATTTTCCGCTCGGATATATATTGCCGACGTTCAATTCATATAACTATATTAATTACTCTACCTATCTATGTATATTCTTCTTTCATTTCAGTTACGAAGTTAATACTTCATATTATGCACTTGTTTATAATCAGTTTTAAAAATGCCTCATAAAATTCATTTTATTGTAATTCTAGACAATTTGGTTAAATGGATTTATCGGAAAAGTCACCCCATACATACTTTTCGATTGAATCCGAATTCAATTTATTGGAGTAACCGAGGAAGCTATATAGGGGGTTCAATTAAGTGCATGACTATTAGGATCAATACCTATTTATCAGAGAAGTGGGAGTTATATGCAGGATATTTTGTTTCGTACTTAATCGAAACATAACCACTTTATAATGCAATAAAAATAGCACTACTCCCTCAAAACATCTACATTTGCTTTTAAAATAAATCGTCATGTTTTATTGGAGCATCCTATAAATTGTATTATTCTCCAAAAGATTTTATATTTAGTCTAAATCAATTGCAAATGCATAGTACTCTTACATCTTTTTATATAGTTAATCGCAAATTTGTATTCTATTTTTTTGTTGGACTCCAAATTCTTGATAATGAACTTCCCACTTGATGTTAATACGATCGGAATAAATAAATAAACTGGCTCATGATAAAAAACTTTCAATACGCCAGTAATTATACTCATTAGTACAATTAACCAGCATAATAAATTAAAAATAAACAGGATGAAATCGATAAAAGCCACAAAATGAATCCAAATGAAAATTCATTTCGATGATGCAGCAAATGAATGAACTGCCAAGCTTTCTGAAAATCATCGCAGCATATAATCTGATGCGTGATATTTCCATACATATATAAATACATACATATGTATATACACATGTATGTTTTGGTGGCAAAGAGTCATCAACCTTACAACATTCATGTAGATAAAAATTAAATAAAGTGAACCTCAAATATCTCGTAACACGAAAATAACAACGGGAAAAATTAGATTAATTCAATATGGCGCCCCAGTAAGAATGGAAAGTAAGGAAAACAAAACCTGCATATGTGCACAAACATACATACATATGTAAGTGCTAGTATGTAAAGAAATATTATAAAAGAAATTTCGTGACCTAAACCGTGCCAGCGATTCTTGAGATCGAGAGAAGTCTTGTTAAAAGTCAATATGAGCACTAAGACAAGAGAATTTCACATATGATAAGCTAGCCCCACAGTTCGGGGAAAAATAATAATGAAATTTGAAAAAAGGAGGTTAGAAGTCAATATCTTCACAGATAGGTAGAAGCAAATGCAGTTAGAAAAAGGTGGGGAGTTCTGAGATAGGAATAGGCTGAAAAGGGCGGCAAAAACTGCTATACTATACGTAGATATGTATGTAAATAGGTGGACAACTGACGTACAAATCGAAATAGTCCAATGTACGGAAAATGAATTATGCAAAAGGCCGACACATCTGTCGTTATATGATGTTGTACATTGTTGTTGGCGGCACATTTTTTTCGGTATCTGAACACCTTTAATTTTACAGGGTCAAGGCAAGAATAACATGTGGCTCGGGAACTTTAAAAACAACTTAATTGAATAAAAGGAAAGAAAAATATACATAGGCAATATACATGAGCAATAAATATATACATACTCATACATATACATACATAAGTACATAGATATGCATGTATTTATATCGTTATACCTTACAAGGGTAACTCAATTGAAGAACGCGAATCTAAATGCATCTGGAGAAATTGAAAGCAATAAAGAGAGACAAAAATGATTACGTTCCACTGGCAGCAGTCGCACAGAATTTTATGTGAATTAAATTCAAAGTGTTTCTAATTTTACGACTTTACGGAGCATTGTGCTGCGGCATATGGAATATATGTAGATGCGGACGGAGTACGGCCGCACTTTTTCACTTAAAATACCAAACCAACAAGTGTGTACATTAATGTATGTATATACGAATATTTCCCACCAATTAATGCAATATGAATATGATTTCATTATCTGCAACAACAGAGTTGATTTTTGTAAGAATAATTGACATACAATATTTGCAAACGAACTTGCATGAATTTCGAACTGTTCCAACTGTTCTCCCCACGCATCCATCGATGGCTGCCAACTGCTCTCGCTAATGCTGAAATAGGGATGGATTGGAATAATAACAATGAATCTAACTGAATACCATATGCCACTCAAGACGGCTTTGAAGCCGAATGAATGAGAAATAATGAAGTCATCAGTTTAACAGGGAAGCGTGAATTAATTAAATCTCACACCTCTCATTGCCAGACTTCTACCTCTGCAAAGAAAATAATAAGCGTTTCTGTTTCATATTTTTTTGCTTTGTTTGCCTTTTTACGACAAATTTTCAAGGGGTTGTTACTTTGTTACTTTGTACAAACATTAATATGACTCATCTTCCACACTACAAAACGAAATTTCTGCTGTTTTTCAAAACTCTTCGATATGTCTAATTGCTTGCACCAAAATAATACAAAATAAAAATATTTTTATTTATTTATTTATAAAAAAATTTATTTATATAATTGAATTACATAAATAAACCTTAAATCTAGGCAACTAACAGCTATGGTCTTCGGCCTACTAGAAAAAAACATATATATATTTGAAGTTGTTCTACATGAACTGCGATTGAATAATAAAATGTTAAATTTATTTAAATTAAATATGGATAAGTTTTTCAGATGCAGTTGATGACTTATTTAACACAGGAGCGGAATTACATATATTTTTAAACTTTCTTAATAAAATACACATATGATGGGCAAAATCAATTAAAATTAATTATTTTTGCTCTGACCTTGTCTTATATGAGCCCATGCAAATATATAAAAAGTGAGATGTATGTGTTTGACATAAATAAAGATAAATAGATTGAACATTTAAGATCGGTTACTCGAATTTTTTGAGTTTTTGAGAGTGTTGAGAGTAAAAAATTTTAGATTACTATATCTTTAGGTATATATTTTCTTTCTGTCAACTTGGCGCAAAAACCGGTGGACGGATTTTAACCAGATTTGGATGAGATATTCCTGGGATTTTATAGCCTATATTTTAATCCGTTCGGTGGTACCTGCGTCGAGATATTCAGAAAATCTGTATTTATGATTAAATTTTAATGGTATTAGAAACGTATAATCCTTATTTATGGTCCGATATTGATGATATTAGAAAAGGATGCGCAAGGGTGGTTTGAAATGCTGTTACAGTCCGCTTTAGATGCAATTGAAAACATATTTTATGCATATATATACATATTGCAAAAAAAAATTTTAATATGTATAAAAATCCATTAGTCCGAGATTGGTTTAAATGTAATAAGATCTGAACAAAATATGTTCTATCTCAGCCTAGCAAAAGCAGGATAAATAAGGAGAAAATACTCTAAGAAGATACCTATTGTGGCCATATGCTGTCCTCATGGATTGTGTTCTGTAATCCACCCAACCAGTAGTACGATTCATTAAATTATTTCGACAATATTCGCCTTGTTAACTCACGTTAGCGAAATTTTAACGATGTTGCTATTCAGCAGCCATTTTTTTAACGATTTTCGCTATCGCCAAACCAGCTGTTGTCGTCAGCTTGTCGATTATAGAAAACTAAACTACAACGAATTTTATGTTGTTTATTCAATCGAGAAAAATTTGTGACTTCAACTTAAATAAAGATAAATTTAAAGCGTGTTTTGCAGTTTTTTCCGCTTGCTTATTACCAAGTATGCTGAGTGTCTGATGTTCCACATTAGCTTTGTGTTGTATTTGATGATAAGTCAATTAATAGTTACTGTAAGTTTCATAGTGGACCAGATTTGAACAAGCTGATTCGCACGATTGTCTGAAAGTGATACGTTTTTTGTTTTTTTTATCATTATAGGCATTAATGCCGAAATTATACCCGGCAAAAATGTTCGCGTATTATGGTAGCAGACCATGTGGTAATGTTAGCCCAGTTTCATGCGTAGAGGCGAAAGCAAATTCGTTGGTGTGTTTGGTGATATCTCTTTTATTTAGAGAGCTAACTATGGTTAAAAAAGTTTGTTGGTATCTATCATTACTGATTTACTCCTTCCAAAGGAAAGTGAGATCATCAATGAAACTTCCTTGGACTATGATGGCCCATGGAACAAATTTGGTTGGAGGAATTACCATTGGGACCATATACAGGTATTTCACCTCACATAGTGCTGGTTTGTGGGACAGTACTCTTTTTCTTTTTTTAAAATCTGGATCTCCCGGTGAAGAATGTGTGAGGCTTGCAGATTTGTAAATTATTCTAAATTATTTTACCCGGTCCTCCAAGAATTGAAAGCACCTTATACCAAAAGGTTGCAGTTTCACCGAACCGCTGCATTGAATGGTGATTTATATCTGTGGACCGTAATCGATTTTAATTTGTATAGTACATTTTGTTATATGTACATATATATTTACTTAATAAAGTGTTGGCATGTATACAAGTTTTCTTTGAATATAAATATTTTACAATATTTAGTATTTTAGCCACTTCTTAAGTTAATGCAACGTTGCTTAAAGCTATGATTTTCGTCAAAGGTAATACGTAGATCACGACGGTTTTTGAAGAATGTATTGTATTATTAGGGAAGTTGTGAAAGTATTATATTTATTGTTTAGAGCAATATGGTGAATGGTTGGAATTATTGTGGGTTGCTTAGTTCCTTGGCTTCCGATCTTTAATTAGAGTTTCTAATTCTAGAAAATAATTATTGTTAATTTGATTTCAAAGCATGGAATTGCGAGAATGAAGGGTACAGGTTTCGCAAATGATGTTGTTGCTGCATTTTTTTATGGTTTGGCAAAGATTTTTATTAAAAATGGTACTTTTATAGGCATTCAAGGAATCGTTAAGGGTCGTTGATATTGAACATAGTTTTCTCATTTAATAGGTTTGTCAACTACTTTCGTTAACTTCGTTGAAATATGTAAGCTACCATTACGTAGGATCCTCGCTGACAATTACTCTGTGGGTATGCGAAACCCTGGACGTTGATAATGTGTTAGACACGTCAATATATTTTACGATTATGAAATTCGGAACGTTGTAACTGTTGTTGTTGGTCAAATTTGGTAGGGTTGCCATTTTTACGTTTGGTTCTCAGAGAAGTCAGAGTACACTCAGCGAGTATGCTAAAACAATTCCCCAAAGAAATCGTTGACACCTGTTCTATGTGCGACACTAAATGACTTGGTAAATGCTTTACGAATGCCAAAATTTTTAATATTTGTGTATTCTGATGACTGAGAAATACTCAACAGTGGTAGATGCTGTTCGGCAAGAGAGTTAGTCGATAACTGTATATTATAGATAAACATCGTCGCTACTATTTATGTATTAGGTTTATAGTTTTGGCATTACACCGAATCATTTGATGAAATTTAGTGTAAATTCCAAAAGTTCAATTCATGAGATATTGTTTACTACTAAAAGCAAACTATAGTGATCAAGTAATGTACAAGAATGGTATATTTACTAGTGCACATAAATACTTACTGATGTAAAACCATTTTTGAAAAATATTGCGATGACAAAAGTTTTATCATTTTCAAAGAAAATTACTGGAAGATCTATCTGAAGGCACACGGCTACAACCAAAACAGGCATGCATGTAAATAGTCATTCTAGGCCAATAATGGGTCACTGACTTCAGAAATATCGCAGACTCGCTCAAAAGTAAAACACAAATTTGATACCAATTTGCGGACAAATGACATTTTTTATATTTATTTGATGATTTTGAAATATATACTAAATTAATGGTAAGACTAATGGCTATTTAAGAATTAAACGATTTTAGAAATATCCACGTACGTGTTAAATAATATACATACATTAACGGTTAGTGGTAGAAAATGATTTTCTTATTTCGCCACACTTAACGCTCTCATTACCGTATGGATAAAAGTGATGGTTTGTAGATGTAAAACAAGAGTCGATTGAAAATAATACAGTACATTTTTGTAATCGGCCACTCGAAATTTACCTATGACTTTTTATTAACACTTTTATTGTAGCACTATGTAAAATATAGCATTGTATGTTGGAAATGTTGGAAAAACGTTAAATCTTCTCATTTATATAAAAAAAAAATGTGTTCGTTCAACTACATTTTCACACCACAAAATGGTTTTGTTAAAAAATTACAAAAAATACTATTACAAAAGCAAAAAACACACACAAAGTTAATTGGAATGAGTAATTGAAATAGATCATTCTGTGTGTGTGTGTTGGATATGCTTGATTTTTTTACAAACATTTAAAATAAGAAACCTCAAGAGAACCCTGGCGATATAGAAATGATTAGGACAATGCACACACGCATACATAGATTTATCTATTTATACACTTGCATACGACCTCATACATACAAATATAAGTAGACATAAAAATGATAAATGAGTGCCCGCGGCTCAAAAGATCTAAAAACAAACAAAAAACACAGGGAAATGAAAAATCCACCCCGTCACACAAGGCGAAAATACAATACAAGCCTACAACGGAGTTAGGGTAGGAAAATTAAGAAAACTGAATGCACATAAAAGTGAGTTACGAGTGCAGCCATTTTAAATTAAAAAAATGAATACAACTGAATGAGGCAGTGTATCCATTTCCCATCCTCATTTCTATCAGCAACATGGCAAACGGCTGAAACAACAAAGCAAAAAAAAAAAAAATAAATCCTTCAAAGGTAGTTCCGCGTTTCCACCCCTAATGCAATTCTATGACTGGAATGTGCGGGGTTAGAGTGCGCAGCTTTAGATATTCAAAGTTGGTGAGCGCTGCCGGGATTGGGTTGTACTAAAAGTTCGTGGTTATGGCGATGTTGACAGAAGTAAGTCTTTTGAATTATCACATTAAAAATTGCAGAAGATAAATTTGTAAACGTTGTTGCATTTGGTCATGTAGTCTGCCACCAGTGTTACCGCTGAGAAGGGCGTAGCCACAAAATTCGTTACGACGCAATGAAGCCATCTCGTAAATAATAAAACAACCACGCTGCATTAGCCAGAGTCTTAAAAGGAGATTTTCGAACCAACGTAGCCTGACGGCTGCTTCAACAATCGCTGCTGCTGCTTCTGATATTGACAAAGAACCCAAGCCAGCGGCTATTGCCGTGCGCATTAAAATTATGTGGCGGCATATTCTATTGCCTTCTGGGAGGTCGATCATCATCACCCCATAATCATAATTCGCTGATCTTTTTTTGTGCTATTTTCTCATTGCCTTGTTAGTACTTTATGGATGCTCCAACACTCCACCATTTCATCATGCAGCTTTTGTTTGACATTGTTTGTTAGATAAGGTTATAACCTATTCGTTACTGGTAACAAAGAATTTCCTATTTTAGTGTTAAAATATTCACAATTCACCCAAAAGCGACAACGCGAAATTGTGAAAAGGGCCAATTTGTTTTGTTTTTATTCTTTGTTCATTCTTGATGCTTTGACCTTATGTTGCTTACGCCATATTTTTTATAGGCATAGCTTGAAATTCTTAGATAGTAAACCGTTAGCTGAACTGAGTAGTACGGGTGGTCGAGTTTCTATTATACACACACAATCTTCTCAGACTCTTTATATTTGCGAATAACCCATTTCTAGGCTGCCATTTTACTTTATGTTATCTTCAGGTATATCGTTCTTCAGCTTTTTAACGCGAAAAATTTGGTTTTTACGATTACTTGCTTTTTATTTGTTTGTTGCCAAAAAAACGGAGACATAAATAACAGACTCTAAGCTTGAACTTACGAAAGTGTCCAGGAGTGGTTGGCTATATCTTTTTTTACAATGCTTTTATGACCACGGTGGCCGGGTGGTTAAAGATGAGGACTGCGATTCGAATTACCAAAAGGCTAGCTAGTGCATTTTACGATGGATGGTCTTTCATTGAAACGCTGCATAAATCCGTAAGTCAGAAAGTCGAAAGACAGTATTTATTGCCCAGCTATTGCCAGTTAGCTGTACGTAAGGAGAATTATTCTGCTGTTGTCGACAGTAATCAACTCTATTAGAAAGATATTGAAGAGTCTTGCTCTAAGAAAACAAACAGTCCTTGGCAACGCCCTCAAGAAGTCAACTATGTATTTAGGTAAACTAATGAAAACGTAAAATGAATCCACAACAATGTGGTTTTAGTTTTCTGGAAAAATCTTTCGAGAACTCAGAATTGTAAGTTCTCTTGAGTCCTTACATATTTTCGGCGTAAAAGTTCCCGAAGCATACCTTTTTAATACCATCTAAATAAAACGCATCACAAATACGCATTTTTTTAATAATCCGCCCCTGGCGCCGCCTAGCGTATATATTTTTCGAAAAAATAGTTATCGTCACATATGGAATCATTTCCTAAGAATATAAGTACTGTACACATTTGGTTTAAGAACATTTAGTTGGAGTCCATTATATGTAGAGTACATTGCAAATGGGATATACAGAATGCCCAAACTAAATGACCCTTTTTGAAAACCGAGTAAATTTAGCAAATGGCCCCGAATGTTAATTCATTTATATTATTTGTAAGTAAACATACTTTTTGGAATTTATGAAAATTAATTTGGGGCTGGAAATCTGAAATGAACACATCACACATTTCAGCACATCGAAAACTAGATCAAATTGGTGAAAAACGCTAATAAAGAACGCAACTATTTTGGACAGATTATTAATGACATTTGGGTATAGATATGTGTTCTATAGGTCAAGTTGAAAATAAATTTAGTATAATGGGCGGTACCACGCTCCGAGGAGGGAAAAAATTCATTATATCTTCTCAAATTTTTAGTGCAGATTATTGATAATTGAGACAGCACTTTTGTAGCATTTATTTGTTTGTGCTTCCGGAACCTATATAAATTTAATGGAAAAAATGCTTGTTTTTTTTTCCAAAAATTGTTCAGAGAATTTATGTTCAAAACTTAACCCAACGACAAATGGGTAAATTTTATGGTACACAAGATTACAAAGGCACTGCGAACTGAATATGTCTGATCCGGAAGTTATATTAATACATTAAGTGGATTTGCTTTTTAGCCCACCATATAAAATAAATGAGACTATAAAAGCACGGATTGAAAGCAACTACGCTTATTAGGCGATGACACACCTTTCGCATCAAAAAGAGCAAAACCTCATTAATCTTTTGATGAAGTTAAGGAAATAACAGATGTATAAGTAGTTTTAGAATCATTTATAGAAGCCATTAAATGGCGAAAGACAGTTTTACTTGAAGTCAGCAAACAAATTGGGCATCTTGAAGAAAACCGACTACTCGGTAAAAATCTTGACAAAATAATGTTTTAAAAAAAAGTATGAATAGAAATGATTTTGCATGTATAATTTTGCATATGTTTGTAATATAAATTTATGGGTACAATAATGAAATAAAATATTATTAAACACATAACTGCACTTTTAATTGAAAGAATGCTCCGTGAAAATGAGTGCGGGATCGTAATTGACAAGAAAATTAGCAAACGTGTACGTGCTTGAGTATCGAAAGTTTTGCCGCGAACGTGCGTGAACGCGAACCAAAATCAATCACGCACTCGTCTCTACTTTAAACGCTCGCAGTTTCCAGTTTGTGTTTCTTTCTCAATGACCATAAATAGTGCACAAAGGCAATCTCTGAAAGTTTGGGGAATAGTAAAAAGTATTGCATCCCCAAAAGCACAGGAATTTTCTTTGTTGGCACAGCAACGCAAGCCGAGTACGCTAGAATTATATAACATATAAAAAGCAATTGAAAAGTCCTCCACAATGGTGAAATATTGAATAAAATTTTATGAGCGGAATAAAGTAAGGAAATCACAAATTTATATATGTATGAAATAATATGAAATTAAATAAACTCACAGAGGGCTGAAACAGGAAAACAAAGTTTTCCGACCAGATGCATGTAGTTCCGAAAGAAATTTATATGATTTTTCAAGCATTGAAAACAAATTGTTGTCCAAAATCGTTTTTGCTTTACATTAGACTCTTTCGATATACAGGCAATTTTTAAAAGTAAAAGACATCAAAGAGAGAGAACTGGCCAATAAAGGAGTATGTATTATTTACCTCCAATTGATTGGTTGCTTTTCAACTTATGCCCAGTTATGAAAGAGATATTTTGTCCAAAAAGCATATATCTTATACTTTTGTTAAAGATTTTAATCATCGTTTTTTTTAAACAAATAACAAATAATTGTTTAATATTTAGTTCATAAATTGAGTTATAACTTCTTTTATCCAACTTAATTTCTAAAGTTAAGAAATGATTTATCTTGTTTGCCCTTTTGACCAGTTTTCAAAATTTTCCCCACACGCTCTATTTGTTTACTCTGACATATGTATGTACTTATGTAACACTCATGGAATGTTTACACCCCCATACATTTTCCTACTTGTAACTGCTGTTGTGGAACAACTGTCGAGTGCACTTCTGTCTGAGAGGACACCAAAGTGCCATTAAAAATCAACCCTACCATCACCAGATATGAACATACCGACAGTATAAATGTATGAAAACAGATAGTAGTACAAAATTGCCAATATTTTTTTGTTTATTGTAGGAACTACTAAACCAAAAATGCAGAATACGTACAAATCAACAGCATTTTGATTACATATGGCTTTTGTGTTACTTTTAATCTACTTTAAAATTACCAATTTTACAAATAATATATTAAAATATTACTAATGAAAAAGATTCGGATGAGGTCTCTCTTTTTATATGATAACCACATACAATGAATTAAGAGCTATGATTTGATGACATGCTCCTGGAATGTCCGAACTCTTTATGGGAAGTTATTGCTGTCCGGCTGGTTGAAGTTGTTGTGAGAGTAAGGCCTGGCATCGCCGCGATCCAGAAAATGAAATGAACGAGACATAGGAGCTTCCGACGTCTACTACAGGTGACAAGGTACCTATGTCGCGATGGAAGAGAAATACCATGTGTTCACATTACTTTATACGACCACCTAGAACGTTGGGGAAAGTCGCGACGCTACGGAAAGTGAAGATGCAGCCTACAGGGCCACGCTGCAATCGATGACTTACTGTAAATCTCAAGACTACGGAAAATTCCTGTAAGAACAAGAACGAGGGTCTGTTGACTGATGACCAAATCACAACCAACTTGTGAAGGGAAAGTTTCTCCTCTTTGCCAAGGGGGGACTGCAAAAGCGTCGCCATGAAGATCACATACACCAAAACGCTGATGACGCTATTGACATCCCATCGACCGACCTGGATGAGGTTCCGATTGTAAAAACGCGACTACGTAGCAACAAAGCATCTGGTGCTGATGGATGGATGGCGAAGAGCTGGTAAGGTGAATGCAAGAAGGGTGATCCTTAAATATGGGGCCACTACTGTGGGCTTAATATTTCATAAAAGGTTGTTTCAAGAGCATTGTACGAGAGACCGAATCCAACTGTCACCAAACTGATTGGACTTTATCAGCGGGGTTTTAGACTCAGCAATTCTATCATCGACAAAATATTTACGATACCTCAAATCTTGGAAATGACCTGATAAAAGGGTATCGGCACACACCATCTCTTTGTCGACTTTAAATCAGCTTTCGATAGCACCCGAAAAAGTGGTGTAAATGGCCGAAGCTTAAATTTACCCGAAGCTTAAATATAACCCCCTGTAAAACGAAGTAAAATGGAACCGAACAACACCACCAGCACAGTCAGAATTGAGAGGGACCTCTCCGGGCCGTTTGATACTAGGCCGGGTGACCCTCTATTTGGTGACTTCTTTAACATTATTTTGGGTAAGATAATGCAAGGTGCAGAGTTAAACCGATCAGGCCACATCTTTTATAAGGATGTGCAACTACTGGCGTATGCCGATGATATCGACATCATTGGCTTTAACAACCGTGCCGTTAGTTCTGCCTCTTCCAAGCTGGATCAAGATACGTCTGGGTCTGGAGGTGAACGATGGTAAAACGAAGTACGTCCTGTCATCAAATAAATAGTCAGCGCAGTTGCATCTTGGCGCGTCACTGTTGGCAGTTATAATTTGGACAGATGAGAGGACTTTGTTTATCTTGGGCCAGCATTAACACCAACAAAAATTTTAACCTCAAAATCCGAAGAAGAATCTCTGTTGCCAACAAATGCTCCTTTTAGGCTCTTTTGGTTGTCAACGCGGGATGAGATGGTGCTTGGAGTGTTCGAAAGAAATACTTTATGAACGATTTTTGGACCTTTGCGTCTTTGTGACGGCGAAAACCGCGGATGATGGAATGATGAGCTGTATAAGCTATATAGTGGCAGAGGAAGAGGAAGTCCTTCTCTACGTCGGAAAGACTAGGTTCAGAAGAGCTTGGCTTCCCTTTGGGTTCTCAGCTGGAGCCAGTTAGCAAGAGAAGGGATCGACATACGTGATATTTTGGAATCGGCTGAAATAACCTAGGCGGTTATATGCCATATTAAAAAGAAGAAGAAGGGTGTAGTAAGCGCGCCGAGTCAGATAGTTTCCAGTAAAAGGAATTGGATTTTGGGTAAAACTAAAATAGCAATCGAATTATTTAATTATGTATTACCATCAAGAGTCTGGCACTGAAGTTATATATATGATATCTAGCGAGCAGATGATAAGCACCGTTTTGATTTAACACTTACTGGCTGGATTGTTATTAGAAATTTAAATGCAAAAATGAATTTCCTTAATCAGAACAGTGTACACATCATAAATTATTTTCCTAAAAATGACTGACGCTTAGCAGAATTATAATGCTAAAGAAGTCACACGACATAGGGTCATACTGTCATGGAAAATTAAGGCGAAATTCCTTGGCTTTGGAGTGCAAGTTAAAAAAAAAAACTAATTTAAAAATGCTACGGTTTTGTAATAGAAAATTTTATAGATACATTTGAATCAAACAGGAATTATGCAGATGAGGGAAAACGGGATGGGTTACAGTCATTCAAATTTCAAAGTCAATATTGTGATAACAATTTTGCAAACTACGTCGAGACTTGTTGAATAAAGCACATGATGTGTTTAATTTCGTCGAAATTCAGCTGTCAAAAATTAATTGATATGAAACTTTATATGAATTTCGACAAGGGCAAAGTTGAATTCTTAATACCTATTCAGATTTTACAGCTCATGGGTTGGCAACCGCAATCGGTCGGTTTTGGAAACGAGAGCAGTAATTGAGCAAATATAAAAGTGCATTTTATCTGTACTTGAGGCTAGTTTCTTAAAACTTGATTAGTGCTTAAACGGAAGTTCATCGGACTTTTGGTGGATTTTTTTTATTGTGGTTTATACGTATATTTGTATAATTAAGGAGGGAGTTCCATAAGAAACCACTAGTGCAAATACCAAGAGCAAATTGCTTTCCTTCAGCCAAAGTTATCAATAAATTCTCTTCTACGCAGGTGTAATTTGGAAGGCGTCTTTTTCGTTTATTTGCTTCCATTTGTTCGGCAAAAACATAACATTACATTGAAATCGCAGTAAATGTTACTACAATTGCATAATTTAGTCATCCATTAAGCGAATTCATTCAACTGTTTGGTTAGCACCACCTTAAATATGTACGCCTTGACCACAACATAACAAAAATAAGCTTTTGTCTATTCCCAATACATCTTTTGCGAACTCTTTCCTAAACTATTCACAATGACCGACCTAATCAGAGGTAAGCTAATTAGATATGAGCGAATTGTGAACATCTGCTTAAAATCAATTTAATCAGTCTTTAAGAAACCGGCCCTTAGTCATATTCATAATAATTACATATGTACATTGACATACAAAATAAGTTTACTTTATTTGAGCTTTAAAATGGTGCATTATTAATTTATGTATTTTCGTTGTGCGTATTATTATGAATGGCTCAATGCGACACATTAATGTATTTATATTCATCTAAATATATAGTGCATAAATATATGCATACACGTATTTTAGTCATATGTGAGTTACGTGCGTGGTGTAGACATTCATGGATTATTTCGAAGCGTTTGTAATGGGTCATCTGAAATTTATGTCGGAGGACTATGAATGGGTTCGCTGAGTTACGAGCATACCATAAATTGTTTAATTATATCTGTAGCAGAGTACACTGCTAGATTGCCTAAACTTATCTAAATGTACATATCTCACGCGGATATGTTCCACATATGCACATATAAATTTGGAGTGAAGAAGAGGTAAAAATTGTTTTAGATTTTGTGATAAAAGTGTTGGAAAATTTTCGGAAATTTCTGAAAAAGTGTTATAAAATCGATATTTTTGGATTTAGGATTATAAACCTTATTTTTTTTATTTACTGAAAAATACAATCACAATTTGTTTACCTCATATAAGTTATTATAACATTATATATATATATATATATATATATATATATATTATATATATATGAATGTCTCTTCGATTCATAATGGTAAGTTAACAAATTAATAATTTTTTAATTCAAAATAAAGCATTTTAAAAATGCATGAAATCAATTTAAAATTTTCTAACACAAACCTATAGATAATTCAGCTAACACGAGCTTAATTAATAAAGCATTATATTAATATTTAATTACACTCTACACAAATATTGTATATTACTGTATAATTGTATAATTATGTGCATAGATATTTGGTGCATTTGCATACATACATAGATAGTAAAATAAGTGTTTGCTTTAATTGAAGGTACGATTATGAAATTTAGCTTTAGATTTGAATTGTTCGCCCTAAAAATATGTAATTTAATACTCGAATAGGAATAAAGTAAATATGAGCATATTCGTGTACATATATGTATATACCCGACACCATGATAATATTCTAACAATCTCACTTACCCTTATTCGCAAAGGGTCGACCTAGCCAGATGGGCATTTGATCAGTTGGTCACTGGGCCTTCAAAATATGCAAATGAGTTTTTGGTGAGCTGAACACATTCCATTTCACTTTTAATCTCTCATCATGCACGCCCAGTTACTCGTCTGGTTATGTGTTTGGTCAGTTTGTTAATCGAGCAGCAGCCTGTAGGTATGTTGTCAGTCGATCCGTTTTACCTACATTTATGTAAATTTTCCGAGCTTTAGCAAAAGTAATGCTGAAATGAAAAGAGGTCACATGGAAGTAAGTCAAGTTGATATACAACAATATATACATGCATACATATATTTATAAGTGATTTATACACATGGCACATGCATATATGCAGTGTCAGACAAAATATTTGCAACTAAAAAAACTTTTTACTATTTTACTATAAAACGTAGAAAATTGCTGTCAAATACACAGACATTATTTTGTTATGATTTAAATTTTTTTTAAATTATAAAAGTTCAAGAAATATTAAAATTCGAAAACATGCGTAAAACAATTTTTATCTTACATACCCAAATATATAAACTTGAAGTACTTAAAAGAGAAACTTAGCACTTCGAGGGTAATTTACTATAATCCTCAACGGCTTTCGTCATCGTTTTGTTGACCTAATTAGAATACGAATGAGACATGTGGCATATTCCTCTATTCAAGTTTATATGAGGTTGAATTCCGTGGAATTTACGTGTCAATCTATAACCTTCATTTTATTTTTACGCAACTACGACTTACTTCAGGAACTTTGCCGTATCCTTCAGGTTATTATGCTCTTAAGATTCTTTTCCAGTCAGTATATAGCTGAATTACGGTTTTTGTGAAATTTTTAGCGAGTCATAAAGTATATTTTTCGTTTATTTTTTGTATGAGAAAATAAAAGTTACGACATCGGGCTGTACACATTTTTTTTCATCCAGTGACGGCATAGGGTGGTGCATACTGATTACTGAACACAATTCTGCAAAACAATAATGACCATTGTGCGGTTATATCATATATCTTGATGGTTGGCCGTCGTAGGCAAACTGCTCACAAAAATCAATCATCTGGATTGCAAAATATTGAAAAAACTGGCTGAGATTGAGGAAATCGGCGACGACGTTTGATTTAATTGAAGAAAATATAAATTAAAATGAATGCGACTTTTTAAAATTGTCGTTTTGCTCATATCTATTAAAGAAAAAATATTAAAAATATTTTTTATTCTTCATTCAGTTCACACCTGGATAGTAAGTAGTAAAACTCAAGTTAACTTCCTACAGTGGAACCCCAGTAATACTATCTTCAAATTTTGTTTATTTCACTAACAATTTTCGTTTTGCTCTTTTTATTTTGGTAGTAGTTTTCTTCTGTGAATACAAACAAATGTCGACAAACCCAAAAACTTAACTACATACATACATATGTATCTGCTTGTGACGGCTTTACTTGCTTCACCATAGCTTGACTTTGCCCCATTTTTACTAACTTGTCTAATATTTCAACTCACTTTGGCGGTCCGCTATCGGAGCAATAACAAATGGTGGCACCAAGTGGTCTATTCTAAATTAAGGACAATTGAAAATATGTGTATATACATATGTACGCGCTCTATTCTTCTGACCTAAATTGAACTTTCAATCTTCTATTGCTTTGGAATTATTTTTGTATGAAAACTTTATGAATATCTACATAAATATGTATAGATATATATATACACATATGTAATCTACATACATACATAATATTCAGGAACAACAGATATACGTATATATGTATGTATATGTACATAAAAGGGCGAGAGGCACGGACAAGAACATTCTCAATGGCAAACTGGAAGCGGGAAATATGAAAAGTCAATGCTCGTGACTCGTAAAATCGATGATTTGTTGTGGTGTTTTGGTTAAGGACGAAAACTATAAAACATTAAGATAAGATTTAGCACAAATAGTTGTATAGAAAAGTTATATATTTGAAACCGAATGTATTTATAATGACAACAAAACAACACACAATATGCTTCATAGACAGAAAAGTTTTTATTTAACGTAACAACCCGTTTAAAAGATGTGAGATAATAGTTTGTCCTGCTTGAATAAAAGTAGAATCGATTACTAAAGATTTTTCTAAATATGTACATACTTAATTCTTATTTGTAAAATTTTTAGACAGAAAATATTTCTTCCTCGTCAACATAAGTTAAATGCGACTGCTTGAGTTGCCATTTACATGGGACAGGGCGAAATAATCGACCAACTAGGAGACAGAACGGATTTCCATGGTACACTGCGAAATGACAAATTGAAATAACAAATTGATCTCGATGATGATTCGATCAAAGACTTCGAAGTCACATTAAAGAGCATAATTAGGTAATGAATGAACACAATGCTTTATCGATGGGTGGAGAAGGAAGGTAAGTTTGTTTAGACTTCTCCTTACTTCGTGGCTAAACTTAGCAAAACTTAGAAAGAAAGGCGAGGAGCGAAAATGATTTATCGAATTTGCACATGATTAATTGGCCCTTTGGGCATTCTAAAATTCTTTCCAGTATTGATTTTGGCCCTCAAGAAATGGCTCGCTGGTTGCCGGTTCTGGCTTCAAATGGATCCTGGGGGCGAGGAACCGGTGAACTTCTACACGGAAGTGTCGGAAAAGTTGGAGGGGGAGTATTCTGTAAGGACCTTTTATGTGTTTCATTGGTTTCACCAATGTAATGCTTCCTAAATGGACAAACATCTGTTCTGATAACCAAGGCTAAAATCAAGACCTAAGATACCCTAGGGATCAGGTCGAAACTGCTCTGGGAGCGTCTGACTTCTCTCACATCCGCCTCTGAATATATTGATATCGCACTGATTTGGGTGCCGGTTATAGCGACATTGCAGGGAACTGAATGGCTAATGAGCTCGCTCGGCAGGGTACCCTTGAAGTCATTACTCCAAGCAGGTGGGAGCTCCTCTGACCGCTTATGGACTCCTTTTGAACAGATGCCCTTTATGTCGGCTCAGCGAGTGCTGGACAATTACCACGACATGCAGAATTGCAAGGACCCTCTGGCAGGTATTGGGCCGAATGCGTACGAAGGAGCTCCGTTGCTAACAAAACGACAAGTCTCGATCCTCCGAAAAATTCGGTCCGATATGGTTTTCATGCGGTTGGGCTAAATATAGTCTCTGACTTTTTTTCATTTTCTAATCTGCTGCCCTGCATTTGCGAGACTGAGGTTCAGATTCACAGGCTCTTACTCCATTAGCACTCCAGAAAACTCTCGTGGGTGGATATCAGCCTTACTGTGGCATAGGGATTGGAACACTACCACATATATATCGCTATATGCCAGACCTGAAACACTCCAAAAAGCTCCTAGGATTTTATGACCTAAAGAATTATTTCATTGATTCATACAGGACACTGCAGATTGAAAAATCCCCTGACAAAGCTTGAAATTTACTCGGTTGAATAGTGCAGATTCTGCAGAGTAGAAAACTAATAACCAAACGAAAAAGTACCTAGGTGAATACCTAATAACGGATGGCAGTGGGAGCTCAAAAGATTCGGCTCTATACTAAAGTTGATCTCGGATACTGGACTAAAGGAGTTTCTTTAACCTATGAAAGGGACATAATAGATCTCAAGACCTCAGTACACGATCCCCGATAATAATAATAATGATAATAATAGTAGAAAACTATTTTAGGCAGATTTCCCTTCCAAAATTATTGTCACGAACTGGTACTAACTTTATTGTCGACTTCATATTTACCATGATTACAAGATATTTAAATTCATTGAAGCACAAATCCATACGTTGTTCGTGTAGTTGATATTGAAAAAATTAGAATGTAGATATGTACTTCTTAATGTAAACAAATAGTTAATGGTAGAACTCGCCAAGAAATTTATGACGACTTTGTCTGCTCAAAAAAAAAACAGAATATTTCCTCCGCTCCGAGTCAACCTTAGCACGTTGTCAAATGTTTGTGCGGAAAAAAGGCCAGATATATAAAAGCATGAGAGATGAAACCGTTGAAATGTATATTTATGGGTCTTAAGTGTATGCATGAGCATTCCAAAAAGCTTAGCCGAATTTATTGCCGCACCTAAATCATATTCATACGCGCATGCCAGACCAGATAGGGGACTGGCTACGACAACCTGACCAGACGAAAACATTCAAACTTGCATACATACATGCATACATATGTGTACATACATAAATATATTCTCGCATTCGAATGTGCCAGAGTTAATAATGGGGAAAATATCGGATGCCCACCATACTAAACCTGTAAACATAAAACATATACATACATATATACACCTTCTCATACATATGTACTATTTTCAGAATGCTAAAATGTGGAGAGATTCATTTATTTAAAAATTAGTCAATTACATAAATATTTAGAATCATAAACTTGGTAAAATATTGGAAATCAATGGTTTTGTATGCATTGTAGGTCAAATAAAATATATCGATTTTTATGTACATATGTATAAAGGGAGAGCTGTGGCTACTACATACAAACAGGTATATCTATGTTTAATCAGATATTGCTTTGTGGAAAGTGAAAAGGGTTTGTACATACATACGTCCTACTAATACTCGTATTCTATGGAGAGGAAAATTGCCAAATGAAAAAAATACAACTAACAACAGCTTTGAAATAAGATAGTGGTCATTCAAATTAATCTAATAAGCGATTTACAGGCCTTTTTCAATATAAAATAAATTATGATTATGGCACAGTTCATTCCATAACTGCAGAGTTATGGCAAAATAGATTTCATGTAAATGTGCAAACTTTCCAAATAAAATTTTTAGTAATTGATTAATTTTATTGTTTTTAAAGTAAAAGTTATCCTTGATCGCATTATCTAAAAATAAGTGTTGTTTCGGCAACCTGTTATTTGATATTGTCTTTATTTAGTCCTCGTGTTAATTTGTTTGGAGTACAAGTCCATTCGAATATTGTCACCGATATCAACACGTTCAGATAAGGGTGCCTCACCAAAAAAACAAATGCGGTTTTTTCACCGGAATTATAAAATATATTATATTTTAAGATCTCTTCGGCTTTGAAAATACCGCTAATAATAAAAAGTATTCTTATATTTATATTTCTTTCCAAAAAACCACTTGAGATGATAAACAAGTACGAAAATAAGACCTGCAAAAAATTATTAAAAAACTTGTTCAATGGAATAAAAATATATAATGAGATTTGAAAACAAAACTATTTGTAAAGAAATAAAAAGGGTGAGACCACCTGTACAATGATTCTTTATACAATTGTTTCTGAAATAAATCATCAAAAAAAAAAGAAATGACAAAAACAACATAAAAAATGCATGTATGCGATTCTGTAGAATTACCTTTGAAAGATTTGTATGAGACATTTTCAGCTTAAACTGGTTTATACTGCTGCAGCTCACGTAAATCATAATATTTTATAATATTTTTCCGAAATATTTTGGTTGATGCGTCGATATATAATGAATTCTATATGTAAATCCGCAGAAAAGCTTCGATATTTTATATTGGGAGTGATATACTTATCATTATATACAAATGCTCATATTTTAGGTTTCACAAGAGGTTTTAAATTAATTTGCATTGTAGTATGTGAAATTGACAAACAATTTACTACTCAGATAAAATTATGCATATGTAAGTTTTGTTGTAAATATGGCTACATATGTTAATATTATATTATTTTGTAAATTGAACAATCGAAATTTTGCCAAGTTGCAATTTCTATTTATTTTTAAGATTTGAGTTTTTCTATTACATAAAAAATTGGTAAAAATTGCTTCAAAAACCAAGCATACTACTTTTATTATGAATATCCTTTCAGATTTTTCTAAAACCTAGATTCAGATTTTCCAAGTTTATATGGGTAACCATTTATTTCACAAGTTTTTTATAAAATTACTCGATCTTTAGATTGATATTTAAGAATTTCCATTTCACCAATAACAAAATTTTGATCTTCAAGTTTTAGTCAATAGCGAACAGGAAACCTTTTTAGTGATATATTGAAATCGAAAACCTGTTTTAACATGAATGGTTTATTCAAGTATATTTGAAAATTACATCCAACGCGTTGAAAATTATTTGAACAAATTTTCTTCATAATATATTATGTATGAATTTTCAAATTGATCTAGCTTGCGGAAAATTGGAACTTCTTTGGTGTGAAATGCATTAATGTATAAGTAAATTTATATATAGGTACATATCTGTGAATTTCTTTCTTATCAATATTTAATAGATTGTTCAGCGAATATCTATGAATTCCCATGTGTTGCTGAGTAAAACATCGATGTAGTATTTCTTGTGAAAAACAGATAGAGTAGATCGATCTTCAGTAAACCATGCATTCGGTATTCAAATTATTCTGATCCATTAGCGCTTATTAAAAAAAGTTCGATACCGACCAATTTAGTTTCCATCAAGGATAATTTTTTTTTTATAGCGCACACATTCTTCAAAAACGTATTAACTCAAAAACTCATTTTTAAGAATATATGCTAAAAATATTCACAGTTTTCATATTTATCTTACATCAACAACTGAATCTATATTTTGTTGTAAGTTGCTCTAAAAATAATAATTAGTTTTGTTTTCACTGCATTATTTGCATTCGATTGTGATTTGTATTTAGCTTTTTCCAAAGTGTGAGATATTTTGACTTAATAATAGTTTGTATAATCTGGGAGATATATAAACCTGGAATTTTATAGATATGCACATATTTATACGTGTTTATAATTTCAACATTAGATTAGCTTTATAATTTGCACATTCATCTTAATTTGTTATTTCAATATTGCTTTCAGCTTTCTTGCCCACTTAAGATTGTCACGTTAAAATATTAATAAAAGTGCACAATTCTACATACTAAGGTAAATGTATATAAAATAAACAAGAATTTCTTACTTGAATATTGTTTTTTTGATAATTTCGTGCTTCATAAAATTTGCATAAGTAGCTTTTAAATTTTTCTCATCTGATTTAGAGACATCAATGTTACAGTAAATTGTTTACTCGTTTTGAATATTCCATATTCGCTTATTGGAATATTTGTGGCTGATTATTTCGATATCAATATAAAATATACTTAAAAACTGAATTCACAGGAGACTAAATGATATTATTGGAGAATAAATGTCGGTATTAAGTTATTCCATAACAAATATTATTCTCGAGTTTTGTTGCAAATACTTGCTGAATAGAAATTGGATTAAAAAAGTAAGATGCAAAAAAAATTGGTCTACAAAACAAATTGGTTTGAAGGAACTTGAAGTTTTTACATAACCTTAGGCTATGACTGAAATCTCTCTACTCAAAGTGATATCAATATCTGACGTACGCTTATTAGAAAACGCGTAAATAAGACATATATCTGTTTGCATTAACCCTCTTTTGGCCTTTCTTCATGTATCGTACGATAAACTACGCGAGGTATCTATGTATGTATGTATATGCAGTTATGTACATATACAAAGACATTTGGCATTAATTAAAATACAACCGTTCTACATGCTAGGTCTAGTCGTCTGTTTAAATAAATAAAGTCCTAAGCTTAAACTAAGTTTGATTTGGCTTCACTTTGTGTTTATTTATTTTATTATTTGTTTCTGTTTGACCTTCATTAATATGAATACGTTTTGTCCAAATTTTGCATAGACAGCAAGTGCCCTGAACTTTTTCGAAATCCTTTGCTTTTCTTCCCTATCTAAAATGTTTAGTTTTGAAATGAAATATGCACGAAAAATTTACTTGGTGTTAAATAAATTTGTACAAGTTTAAAATACATATACAGTGACTCACAAAAGTGTTTTGCATATGAAGAAAATAAAACAAACGATTTTATTTTTGCTTTTTTCAGGCTAATTGATAAATTATGTATCAAATTCAATAATATATCAATTCATAAGTTCCCTGGGACTTCATTAAAACAAAAAAAAAAATTAGATAAGATAATTCAGAATTTGTAACTAACAAAAGTGTTTTGCATTTGACTAAAAATTATATATAAATAAATGTAAAAACTATCTAGTATTTCGTATGATATCCGCTACTTTTAGATACAGCTTCCAAGCTTTTTGGCATCGATTCTACCAACTTTCGACAAAATTCAGGTGGTATTTTTTCCCCATTCCCTTTGCAAAAACTCTTTGAGACCATTTTTTTATGAAATTTTGTGTTCACGCACTTTATCTACAAGGTATGCTCAAAAGTCTTCTAAGTCGGGGCTTTGAGGGGGTGTTGGAAAATGTTTTGGGTTGAAAAGTAACCGCATTTTAACGTCGTGAGCCATATGTTTCGGGTCGTTATCATGCTGAAACAAAAACCCGTTTTTTGCCAACCCCATTTTTTTCTGCACTGGCGTGTAAATTATCTTTAAAGATGGACAAATATACATATGTATAAGTCCAAAATCTTGTCTATAAAATCAAGATTTCCAACTCTCAGAGCCGGCATACACCCCTACACCATCATGGAACTTCTGCCGTGTTTAATATTTGCTATGAGGTTTCTTTATTTGGTTTCCCTCAAGCCATCCGATCCAAAAATATTATATTTGCCTTCGTCGCTAAATATTACTCGAAACCTTTCCTTTGTTGGTGCCGGCGAATAAAAGTCGCTTTTCTTTATTAATATTTGAAATACGTGGCCTTCTTCGAGCCACGCGACCATAAATATTATTCGTCCTGAGTACTCTGCGCACTGTCTCATCAGAAACTTGAGTGTGAAGATCTGCTTTAAGCTTGTCGTTAAGTTTTGAAGTGAATAAATGTGAATTTTGCATTTAAGTATTTTGCGTTCCTCTCTCATAGTTACAATCTTTGGTCGACCACAACGGGTAAAATTTTTTTTCATACTACTTTTATAGGTGGAAATTGAAAAAAAAATATTTGAAATTGTAAGAACATGTATTTATCATGGTATTAAGTATTTAAACTGCACATCTTTTCACTACCAGAACTAATAATTCATAAACGGGAGAGCGAAAAGCCGTCGATGGATCGAGATTTATTTATTTTAACAGCGTTCATGGCAGTAAGTTGTTCACTATTTTAATCAAGCTTTCGCGAAACCCCTGGATATCTTCATATAAGAGTTACTAATTTGCGTATGTATAATCAAAGATTGAAAAAATTTATAAGAATAAATAACTTGAAGTGAAAATCATTTATTCAACACAAATTCATGAAGTGATTACGTGAAATTATGACAATACGGCGGTCGCCGTAGCTGCGTGTATAGCGTTTGCGCGTTTCAATCGGTGTGTCCTAGGTTCGAATCCCAGCCGACCAGGTGACATCAGAAATGATAGCAAATCTTTTTTCTAGTAGCGGTCGCTCCTCGGCAGGCAATGGCAAACCTCCAAGTGTATTTCTGACATGAAAAAACATTATTATTTTTTTTTCTTGCTTAAAAATCGGCAGTAAATAGCACTCCATTTATTTTTGCGGCACATATGTACTTACAGCACAACGTACATACTCACATATATAGTTAAATGTGACTAGAAGAACTACCAATTTACTTCGCATTTACTCCTTTCTTCTTCGTTGTGCCTCCTGGTCTGGTCGAGTCAGCTCGCTGGTGTGAAACGCTTGCTGTGGAAGGCTAAAATTTATGACATGTCACATAATTGCACGCACTGTTGCAGAGAAACAGCGCAGTAAGAGAATTTTTCCGTTTGCCCCTTTCGTCTGTTGCAACCGGCAAATATGGAAAAGTAATAAAACATGTAACAACAAAAAAAGAAAGAAAGAAAGAACATACCGACAAGAAAACAAACATTGTCGCTGCATGTTGTCCACCGTTGCTATTTCTGCGGCTGTTTCACTTCTGCTTCCTCCGTGTTCGCTAACAAGCTGCCCACTCCTTTCTGTTATTGGCTACGCGGTGGGGTGCGCTTTGATTTTTATATATGTATGTATGTACATATATATATATATATTTTTGTTATTCCAACTACTTCGTTTTATTTTGTACCCATTTTTTCTTGTTAAGTTTTTCCGCGTCGCATCAAATGTTTTTTTAATGCACTGCTGTTCCACTATATTTGTACCTAGGTATGTGCGTTTAAAATGAAAATAGTAGTACATTATGTGTAAGTATGTACTTTTATAACTGTTTAGTTAGTCAGTTCATGCTCTGCACACTTTCTAGCCATTTCGTTTATTTCGGTCAGTTGATTGTGCGCCACATGAAACATTCACAAGCCATTAAGGACATATGTATGTATGTATGCGGAGTGCATGTTGATTGCTCACTAAATGGCAAACAGATTCTTTCCTCAGGAACTCTACTTCGTTGTGAATTTTGTTTCTAGTTTATATTTTCTTAACGATTTAAGTTAAATTAATTCTAGAAAGTTTTATTTAACGTTGGTTACTTGATTTCTAAATTTTGGAGTTTCATAACAAATATTTAACTCACAAGGCAATTTCCGTTAGGAAGCTGCTTTTTTCTGAAATTTAAGCAAGCCTTGAAACTTCTGCACGACCTCTTTTCTTCCGGTAAATATAATTATAATCCTTTTGTTTGGCGTGTAATAATAATCAAATCGCTGCTTACCATAACTTTTATATTATTTGCTTAAAAAGTATTCTAAAGAACCACGGCGACTACTGAGTCGATTTAGATGGTCGGTGGCGGTATACTCGGGTCGAATTTCGAAACAGATATGCTAGGAGTATACGTCAAATCGACGTAGATTCACCTTCTCTGTTTAAAGATGAGTTCCGCAATGGCTACGGCCTCTGTTTATTCTTTCTTATATATACACAGTGTGACACTCAAAAATACCTGGGAAGTGATGTTAGAACGAGTAGAACGAGAATCCAATTTTGGAATTTGTCAAACACCCCCAAAATCTCGACTTAACCTTAAAAACCGATTTTTCGTGCTTTTGCGCACTTCTTAGCTCATATCTTAGCTAATTAATAACCGATTTTACTTCTAAGAACGGTTTAAGAAAGAAGAAACCTTTTGAAAGATATATAGACGTCTTAATAAAGCTGAAGACATGTACTTGTTTGTGCACAACAAATTTAAACTCTGCTACCTTTTTTTTTTTTTTTTTTTTTGATTTTTAAAATATTGATTAGATTCAAAGAGTACGTTTAATACCGAGTTCAACGAATGTTTCTTTTGAAAAATCGGCCAAAAAGTGACTAAGTCTTTTACTTTTTATAAGAACGAAATTTCTGCGAAAATTTGCTTCTGTTGTTCCCCAGGAAATTAACATCATCTTTATAAATTTCCGTTATACTGAAGTGCACGTCTTGTTTATATTTTGTTGTGTTTGCTGTTAAATTGGATAAAAATCGTGGTAAAGTAAAACTAAAATGTGCGAAATAAGTAAAAAGTTTTGCTACATTTGTGGCTTATTTACGGATACAAGTCATTGGCGTGATTTTAAAAATAATATTGGTGTTGTAAAAATATATAACAAGATTTTCGAAAGGGTTTATAGTGCGAGTCGCTGGTACGAGCCAGAATGTATTTGTGAATTTTGCTGCACAACATTAAAAAAATTTAAAGTTCAACAACCAATTACTTTGCCCTTTTTTGTGCCTATGACTTGGCATTATCAGGCATATCCTAAACAAGACGATTGCTATTTTTGCAAAACACACTTTTCAGGTCACAGTTTTAAATAGCGGAAAAACGTAAAGTATGCGAATGTTGTTACGACTACAAAACCAAAGTACTTAAATGCCGAAGTGCCTACAAAAAGTGAGTCCATTGATGCTGGTGAAACATATTTAGTAGAGGAAGAATTCCTTCCTTGTAAATCAAAATCAACGGAAAGGCATTTGGTTTCAAATTCTGATTTCGCCGATCTTGTGCGTGATTTGCATTTATCGAAACGAAAATCTGAAGTCCTCGGTTCACGACTAAAACAGTGGAATTTAGTGGAAAAATATTTTCAAATAACATCGGGTAGACAAAGCGACCGCACTTTGATACTTAGAGAAAGTTCTAAAACTGATGGCAATGACTGTGATCTAGTACATTTTGTAAATGTACCCAAATTATTTTCGGCTTTAAATTATAATTATAATACAGATGAATGGCGACTTTTCATTTATGGATCGTGTAAAAGTATGTACCCTAAAAAAAAAATACATTCGTGTTCCCTTAATGAAGTCTGTAATGCCACCATTAGGTTTAAAAGCTGTGTTATTACACAATGAAAATCTCTTACCATCAGTTCCAATCGCGTATGGGGCTAACAAGAAAGAAACGTATGAAATGATGGAAAAAATTTTACGGTTGATCGACTATGCCACGCATAAATGGAAAGTCATCGCTGACTTAAAAGTGTTGACAATTTTATTTGGCATGCAAGGTGGCTACACAAAATATCCTTGCTTCCTTTGTGAATGGGATAGTCGGGCATCCAATCGCTATGATCGCAAAGAATGACCATCTCAAGTGTCACATCAGATAGGCAGGAAAAACGTTTTAAGCCTCCCATTGGTAAAATCTGAGGATGTTATCTTACCACCACTACAATTAAAGCTGGGATGCATGAAACAATTTGTAAAGAAATTGGATGTTAATAGCGAAGCTTTTCTTCATCTTAAAACTGTCTTCGCAAAATTAAGTGAAGCTAAAATAAAAGCCGGTATTTATTAATTTGTTTTCATACCTGCTTGTTTTTTATTTTTATTATAATATGTGTATATACATAGGTATTTTCATTGGACCTCAAATTCGCAAAATTCTGAGCGACGTTACCTTTATGAACAAGTTAAGCTGTGTTGAGAAACGTGCATGGAAGATTTTTGTAGCGCTATGTGATAATTTCCTTGGGAACAACAGAAGCTACGACTACATCACGGTTGTAAACGAATTTTTAAGTGCATATGGTGAAATGGGTTGCAACATGTCGATAAAAATTCATTTCTTGCATTCGCATTTGGACTTCTTCCCACATAATCTGGGCCAGTTCAGTGATGAACACTTCCACCAAGAAATGGCTACGATCGAAAAACGTTTCGAAGGAAAAAACAAAATAAATATGATGGCAGAATATTGCTGGTCAGTACAACGCGAAACTGACGATGCTGACCTAAGGAAAAAACGGTAAAAAAAGCACTTTTGATCTATATATTTTCATTTAATAATATTTATTAGTAAATTAAGTTCGTTGTAAATTTTTGGAAAAATTTCGTTCTTATAAAAAGTAAAAGACTTAGTCACTTTTTGGCCGATTTTTTAAAAGAAACATTCGTTGAGCTCGGTATTAAACGTACTCTTTGAATCTAATCAAAACTCATTTTGTGGTTTTATAAAATAGTGTGTATAGTGTGTGAAAATATTTCCAAAGTCAAAAAAAGAAGAAAAAGGGTAGCAAAATTTCAGCTTGTTGTGCAAAAACAAGTAAATTTCTTCAGCTTTATTAAGACGTCTATATATCTTTCAAAAGGTTTCTTCTTTTTTAAACCGTTCTTAGAACTAAAATCGGTTGTTTGTTAGCTAAGATATGGGCTAAGAAGTGCGCAAAAGCAAGAAAAATCGGGTTTTAAGGTTAAGTCGAAATTTTGGGAGTGTTTGACAAATTCCAAAATTGGATTCTCGTTCTACTCGATAAGACCTACAAGGAAAATAATATCACTTCCCAGGTATTTCGACTTCATTCTGTTTTGTAGCACTGTGTATATATATTGGTATATCCCATGAGCCAGAGAAAAGAAACCCTTCCGTTACTTCGTACTTGCCTCATTTGAAGAATTTACCTCATTAAAGTATCTTAAAAATTTGATTTTTTCGTGATTTTTATATTAAGTTTAATACAATAAAAAGAAGAAGTGCCGAGCTTTGCATTGTAGCCACTGCAGCGAAAATAAATCCATCAAGTGCAGTTATCACCTTCCCTCATTCATTCTCATTATTCCCGTTGCAGAGACATCGGAAACGTGTGCGCCGCCAGCATTGATGTAATCTGTTATTCTATCATTCATGGGTCTCTCCTATCGTTAGTGGCGGATCTAGGATTCAGAATTATTAGAAACCATAATTTCGTTCTAAGCAGGTATAACTGTAAGTTGAACAAGTTATTTCGGAACCAATAATTTCTAATGTTTTGAGCAATATACCAATCGCCGTTGCATTTGTAGAAAATCGTGCAATGATCGTCTGCAACTTGAGGGAATAATTTTAAGTCAGTGCCCCGCATTTCATGGCACATTTGTGAAAGCTCACTTCACACGATGCTTGAAAATGCTTTTGGTGACATCCAATGCCTTTGTGTTATATCTCATTAATAAAACAAATATTAGGCTATTAGAAATCATTTGGATCATTTTCATAACTATTTAAAAAATTTGAATGCAGAATAAAAACAACGAGTTGTTGATGAAGAAAGGTAAATTTTTTGCAAAGAGTTAAAGGATGGTTATCTGAAATAGAACGTAGAAAGGACATAAGCCGTTCAAATAAGAAATAGAAAACGGAATTATTTTGCCTAATTATCCAAGATATTGTTAAATTAGGCAGACCTTTTACTTATGGGGTGTTGGTTAAACAAATTTGTACGAAAGTTTTGGTAAATTTGAAATATAATCTGGAATTGTTGAAACTATCCCTTTATTTCCACGAACTGTAGCACGACACACTGATCAATTAGGAATGCGCATTGAATCTGCAATAAAGAAAAAACTTAATGATAATCATTTTTTTATAGTTATGCTTAGATGAAATCAACGATGTTAACGATTTTTGGCATTTAGATATATGTATTCGAACCGTAGACATAAATTACGAAATATTTGGAACAATATTTTCTCTTAAAGCGTTCTATGAGAATATGACAAGTAAGCTATTGTTCGATGTCGTTAACGAAAAGGGGGTTTCAGTTGTTTGCATCAATAAATTCCAGACAACCGCAATTTAATTCTTTATAAAAAGATTTACCTTTCTTCATTAAAAAGTTAATGCCTTTCTTCATTCAAATTTTGTAAACCTTTATGAAAATATTCAAAGTATTTTTTAAAAGCATTTTTTTAATGGCTTATAACCCAACGACGCAATTTCCTACTATGTAGGTTGGTCCCATGCAGAACAGTTCTGTTGTACACAATTTAACTTATGCCAACAACTGTTCTATTCTAGATGTTCACGATAAAACAGTGCATCTCAATTACTCGACGGAAAGGACGATCCCTTATCAAAAATACTTTGCAACCAACGCAAAGAGAGTGATGCTCGACTCACAAAGCTATTAATGCTACTTGGATGCAAGCTTTTGATCGTTTTTGCTACAACTGTGGGAAGCCGTAGCCGAGTGTGTAGCGTGTGCGCGATTCATTCGGTTTGCCCCAGGTTCGAATCCAGCTCGGGGCAAGTAACATCCAAAAATTATAGAAAAAGTTTTTTCTAATAGCGGTCGCCCCTCGGCAGGCAACGGCAAACCTCCGAGTGAATTTCTGCCATGAAGAAACTTCTCACAAAAACATTCGCCATTCGGCGTAAAACTGTAGGTCCCTCAATTTGTGTTACAACATCAAGATGCACACCACAAATTGTAGGAGAAGTTCGGCCAAAATCACTTAAGCGGTTATAGCGCCAATTAAGTAAGTAAGTAAGTGGGAAGCCGTTACACTAGCGTACTTGGATGTGGGCAAAGCTAAGGATGTTATTTGTCAGCGATGTACCAAACAGGTGCATTTCTTGAAAATGTGTCGGGGAAAGAAAATTCACCCATCAACTCTAATTTCGGATGAGCCAGAAAAATCACTAGACAAGCTACGTGAATGTGTACTCTGGGTTCAAGATTATTACAATTATAACTGGAACACGAAATGTAAACTCAAGATCATGCTAGGAATAATTAACTATTAGATAATAATTGTATTTATAGAATAAATGGTAATAATAAATAATCGAGTAGTTGGAGGTGATCGAAGGGTTTTTATATACAGGACTTCAGACGCGGATACAGGGGGGAGTTTGGGGTTCCGGAACATATCATCAGTAAAGAGTTAAGTTTTTCTTTGCTCATGAAACAGAGCATTTATTTGCAATTGTCTGGACACAGAAAGATATGTCCTGGGACTGGTACATTTACCTGACTCCAATTAGTAGCAATCCATGTCCAGAAGAACAAAATAGTTCAAAATAGTTTTTTTGACTTCTGAGTCTTTTTTTTATACGTATTCAAATTTAGACTATATAGGAATCCCGCCAAGATCGTGAATCTTGTGAATACAAGTGGAGGGCGCTGTTACGCTTGGGTAAAAGTGACGTGAAAAGTACGTGAAAATTAAATTATTGGCGTTCTTGAAAGTCGATATTCTCTCAATAAACCGCTGCGTGATGTGTATAAGTGCAGTTTGTTCCTGTTTTTTCCAACATTGTTAAGTTGGTTTGGGCTCGAATAGTCGGATAGCTTCCTAGGGCCAGTAGCTGTTGAACGGAAATGTCTCCTCTAAAAATCTAGTCATTTTTCAAGCCGAAAAATGCACTTGGCTCTGTATGTGAAAATCCGAAAAACAATACTTCTGAATATCCAGATTCAGGTGAATTACCACCAGCAAATAGGCCGATACTAGAAATAGCAGATGATTTGAGAACGATGGTGAGTAATTTTATGCACTGAATAAAATACCAAACATTTTAATTGTATTCATTTAAAGCTTAATAATTTAATGATGATATATGTGTGATTATTTAATACACTTTCCTTCGTGTGAAAAGTGTTTGTTTTTGCATTTACGGAGCGAAAAAATCTAGCTTATCGACACATAAGTGAAAGAAGAAATCAAGCAGATGCGTGCTCGACCCGACGAAGAATTTCACGAAATCTTCAACTTGGCGTCCAAAACTGCAGAAACGATTGGTGCTGAACTGACTTTCCCTCGACGTGCAGGACGACAAAAGAATCGAGACAACTCGAGTGGAAATACTGAAGAGTATTACCGTTGATCAATTTTTATTCCATTTTTAGGAAAGTATTCGGAATAGCTTGAGTCAAGATTCCTCGAACATCGTGAACTTCTGTCCAGAATACAGAACATCATTCCAACAAAATGTATAGAACAAAGAAAGGAATCATTGTTCAAAACCGTGCAAATATTCCAAGCAGAATGGCCAAACGATGTGAATGGAATCACTGCAGAGTTTGAAACTGAAATGAAGTTGTGCCAAAGGTAATTGAAATTAAAATCCAATTTGTGTACTAACGATTCCAAATGTTTAAACTAGTAAATTTCATCGAAAAATAGCCTCTACATTAGAATCGTAACTAATGTCTTATAACTGCTGATCTAATGCTAGTTACCCACACAGCTTGCGGTGGAGAATATCTTACCATTCTTGGAAAGATGTGAGATCAAATCTCTTCGCAGTTAGCTTTTTTGCGTACAATTTTATCCGAAGCGTCAAAAATTTGAGCTAAATATTCCGTAAATTAAAAACTCGATTAATATATTATGTGACGTTCTACTTTATTTGGAATTGTTAATGTGTTATACATGACAGATTTATGTATCTTTTTTTTCTAAATAACAACCTTACTATCAGAGGGGTTTCTCTTATTATTGGTTCAAGTATAGGTATATGAATATTAAAATTTCATCTCATTTCAGGGCCTGTCTAGAATTCCTGAAATGAAGCGGCCGGGAACGTTCATTGAAGCTCTGGACGTTTGCGACAAATGATACTATAAGATGGTTTACCGATTTCTCCAGATCGGCGCAACACTTCCAGTAACAGTAGCTTCGTGCGAACGGTCATTTTCAACTCTGTGGCGATTAAAAACCTATTTGCGAAACAAGACGGGAGAAACCCGATTGAACTGCATGGCGCTTCTCAATATCCACAGAGATATAGAAGTTACCACTGATCAAATACTTGACGTCTGTGACGGCATTGATTTGTTGAGTGCTATATATTCGAATGATATTGCTTTTAAACACATATACTTAATATTTGTTCGGTTACATCCGATAATCCTTCTTGTTATGTAAATATTGGTGTTTTTAGAACAGAATAAATTTGTTTGTGATTTTCACGGTGCGTTTGTACCTCTGTACATGTAGGATTTAATCGCATAATTTCAGTTTCATATTATCAGTAAAACTCTCTACTTTACTATACATTTAATTTTGATGATTGGCAACAACCATCTGAGCAAATGTGAATGTATGTAACAGTTCATCTATTATGATTTGCCTACAAAAATATTCTTTTTCAAACAATATGGTAGCGTTTTTATCAGATTTGGTAAATTTCCTGGAACAGTTTTGATTACACTACATTATAGAAGAAGAATATAAGTTTTTAGAACGCTTCAAAATGAAAATTTCATGAAATAGTAGTAGATATAGTAATAACACCAGTTAATTGTCCAATGGATGTGATGCATATTGTACAGTTGACTGAAAATAACAATAATATTCGCCTTTCCCTAGATCCAAAACCACTTGGTAAGTGGATTAAAATACTTTTTAACAATTTAATTCAAAATATTAACATTTTCCGCAATTTTCCCAAACAAAGATACAGCGTTCGATAGAATATTCGATACTCAACGAAAATTTCGAAGGGGTTACACAGCTCATAATATGAATTTGTTATTCGATGTTCGATAAGCAGCGAAGATCGAAGATCGAATGCACGTTAAAGATCTTCAGTTCAAATTTAACCCAAGCAGTAAATTTCTGGTATAAAAAAAATTCAGAACTGCTGGAATATAGGTTTATTTCAGAAAAATACCATGGTTACTCTGTTGCAAAATTGCAAATAATTCAAATAAAGCCATGAAATTGATTCAAATATCGTAACTATTTATTTTTGCACAGATTGACACAATAGAAAAACCCGGATTACAATTTTAAAAAATTTATCATTGTGCAGTCAATTTGAACATGTGGCGTTACGGTACCAAAGAATAATTATCTTATTTCCTCTAAAATTTGTTTTTGTCCGCGCTGTAAAGAAATTGAGTTCCCTACTTACTTACTTACAATCTTAAAAGCTGAACCTCTTTGCGTACAGAATTCAGTCACGAGAATTATATTTGACAAAAATTCAAAAAAAGTAGATTTTACAATTTAAGAAATTGTTAATGATTCTACACAAAGCGAAAATATTACCTAAAATGCATATAAATCTACGATTTTTTTCCAATAAGAATTCCTTCTTATTACGACTGTGTATGCCTCTATAAAATCAATAACATAATCGTAAAACCAAGATGAAAAATTTTCAATGTAATTAAGAAGGTGCCCTGTTAAATTAAGAACCCCATATTCAATAAAAATCTAGTAGATAATCTGTTAAGATGAAAACCTTTTCAATAAAACTAAGAAAGGAATCTTGGTTTTCAATATAAGCTGAAGATCTTATCAATTTAAAATTATTGGTACCTAAATTTTTTAAGTATGTTAAAGAGTATTATAATAATTTTGAGTACTTTCAAATGTGTTCTTATAAAAGGTTTTACATATTTGTTTATTAAATATAATAACAATTAATATAAGAATTTATAATAACTAGTGTTGTTATATTTCAGGTAGTATGGCAAGTGCCGTTTCTTGAACAATAATACAAGTTTAGGCAGATAAAGATATTTATTTTTGAAAACATTTACTCAGTGCACTGGGATGGTAAAATTAGGAAGAGCTTAGATTCAAACGAGAAGTGCGATAGATTGGCTGTAATCGTCACTGGGACTGAAGAAAACGAACAACTTCTTGGAGTTCCAAGCATATAAACGGGGTCAGGCGAGAATCAAACTGAGGTGAAATGATTATGTAGAATTATTGGAACTAGCGCTGTTATTTGTTGGAAATAATAACATAAAAATTCGCCAGCAGTTCATCGAGCTCGTTTTAAAATTTATATTTTTCGTGAACATTTTCCCTTGACAGAAGGAGAGTTGGGTGCACTTCGAATTTTCAATGTGTTTGTAACTAACGTTTATTTAAAATATTGGTTCACTTGTGAAATATAAACGCAAGTCCTATGAATGACTTGAATCTTTTTAAAAGAGATATAGTCTATATGAGCAGGTCAACCCATTTATTTCAGTGACCGCAATGTGAACATATCGTGGGCACATTTGGTACGTTAACGAAATTCTAGTAGACTTGGCATTTTTTGATTTCAACATCAGTCCACGAGGTAAGTAGTTAAGGGTCCGGGCTCTGTACAAACCGAAAATTATTACTAAAAATCGACTATTAGATGTACAAGTGAAAGACACACAAAAATTGAAATTCTATGATTTTATCACACAAGAAACAAGGTATTTTTTTAAGATCCATAAAATCAACTGCGATTTCTTGACCGAAACTCTCTCGGAATGGGCGGAAGATCCGTCGTATAAATATGGACTAATAACCATTCGAAGCATAAAATGACAAACGATATTGCTGATAAAGAAATTGAAAACATTTTTTTTCAAGAGGAATCAGCTTTTAAAATGCAACTTTCGAATTTTGTATCGTTTTTTTTTTAAAGATTTTGTCTCGATATATCAAAATGTCAGGTGGAAAAATTAACCTGCCCAGAGTGTTCAGCGACCGTGAAAAAATATCGAAAGGGATTTCGCGAGTACACGGGTTGCGGGACGTGTAATTTTTAAGCACTTGAGTTGGAGGCATAAAACGTCTACGCGAAACATCTAAATGTTAATATTTTTGCACAACATTTTCATGAGATGGTTTTTATTCTTAAAGGGATAAAAAGTCATTATCCTCAAGAAAAGAAACAATTAAATTTTGTTTGGTCAGTCTTCTAATATGTATACCAATTACATTACAGAAGAACATAACAAACAAACAAGCAAATTTGAAAGAAAATATATTTGTACAACAATATACTGCATTGGAAATGATACCTGGGCCTTTAGGAGGTTTACCTTCATTTTTTTATAATGGAGCTAGGATAGTATAGAAAGTACTATCGGCAGAATCGTATCTTTGTCGGGTTCTTTCTAATTTGTTGTGATAAATTTAGATAGACAGCCTGTGCATGGGAATGTAACAAAATACCTTGGATTCAAATGGACTAATAAAGAAGTTCCTTTAATTATGGTAGAAAGTATAAACAAATATATGTTTTTTTTTACTTCCATAGTAAATTATTAGATTTATAACAATTTTCAAACGATTGCGTGTTCAAATTCTATACTGTTACTCAATAAGTTTCACGATACTACTAAAATATCTAATCTATTTTATAACTAACGAAGCAGTTGCTGTTTCGTTATACTAGTTTATAATGGGTTTTGAAAATAATAGCATATTGTTAAAATTTTCCTTTTATTAGATAATTTTTGAAATGTTTGTGCGCTGTTTAAAATTTATTTTAGTCATATTATTAAACTTTGAAGTTGCATGATTTTGAATAATTTCTGCAAAACTAAATTAATTTCGTGTAAAATATGAAAAGGATAGTCATTTTATATCGGATACTACGGATATTTACCCAAAAGTCCACTTCATAAAAGTTTCTCATGTCATCGCTTTTTCTTTATTTATTTTAAGCTACTGTCATTTGATTTAAATTGCTCTATTTTACTGTTTACTATTTAAGTTAAATGCAATATTTCGCATATATACTAATGTAGCTATTTCAGATTCTCAACTACCATGAATTAAGCTATATGCAAAGATACATGTGTATGAATGTATCTACTGGTGAAACGGGTAGCAAAATCTGTAATTTTATTAACTTTCAAACTTCCACTAATTTCGCTTCACGAATTCGAATTCAAATTCAAATTTCAATTATAATTTTGAATGGGATTTCAATCTCATTTGCCGCCGGTAATTGCCTTTACTGCGTACAATGTTTGCGCCCACAAAAAATTCAGAGCAACAAGAAGAAGATACATAAAAAAGTGGAATAGCTAGCAAGCGATGGAAGCAAAACAAAATCCATTTCGAATTGGCAATCGAATGTTGAGGGGCAGAAGTGAGAATATGTGTAGGTGTGTTTGTATGGACGGACATACGATTCAATTAAAAGAGTTTTTGGCACGCTCTAAAACTCATAAAATCCATAAAAACCCGCATAAAAACTATAAAAATGAAAATGAAAAGAATTGTTGAACAGCACAACAACTTCAACTTTAATGTAATGTATATGTATGTACATATGTATGTATGTATGTATGACGCCAGCCAAAGAAGAACAAGCATACGCAAAATGAAACGAGTAAAGCAAGAAATGAATTTGAATATCTACTACGCACACGAAATATAGGGTGTATAACGAAAAGAAGTGGGGAGCCCACTTTTACAAAGAATCGAGGCAAAGCAAACTGAGTTTTCACTCCAAAAAGCACGCACCCACGTGACAGTAGAAGAAAAGAAAAAAAGTTCTAAGAGCAAATGCGCGGGCCTTGGATGGTGAATGCTTACATTATATTTGATTCTACGCTTCAATCTAGCTTGAACCATTCCTTCGTTCCCACCCGCCAAACGGAACGGCAAATGACCAAGGCACTTGCTTATGTACCACCCGCTAAGCCATTGCTGCTGCGCGTTGCCGTCTTCTTGGGTCGGAATTCTGTCGTTTCACGTTTGATGCTGCATTCGGCAATGCTCTATTCAATCAGTGCAATGGCAATGGCGCAATGATTTTTATTTTTATGCGTTCACGTAACGATCTCGTTTCCACTTACTTAAATCTCCATTTTAACGGTGCATTTTATATCCCATTCTGGCACTTAGCCATATTCGTAGCAAATATTTTGATAGCGCACGAGTACAGAGAAGCTAAGAATGTATGTCGTACGCACGTATGTATACATACATGTATGTATGTATGTATGTATTTAAATGTATATATACTAGTGCCCTTGGATAATAGGAGCGGGAAAAGTGAACGGTGTACGATGAACTGTTGTTGGGTGTGGTAACGTAAAGAGGCCAGTGGCGAAGACCGAGCGAATTTTAGGGAATAGTAGAAAGGTATGGGTAGGTACCACATTTCAAAACCCACACAGCTGAAATGGGAGAGTTACTAAATGTTTCAAAGCAAAGAGCGCTGTTACCAGAGAATGCTTGCAGCTTGAGATTAAAAATTAATAAGTATGTTCATATGAACTCAGGAAAGTATCTAAACCAACAAGTTTTATTTCGAATTCATAGATGTTTGATGTTTTTCAGGCTCCAAATCACAAATGAACCTATTGTTACCGATACACTTTAAAAATCATTTTAAATTAATTCAATTTAATATAGAATATAAAGCAATATATGTATACACACGAATAGCTACGAAAAAAGAGAAACCAGTAACTGCGCAATCAATGACAACAAACCATTGAACGGTGACAGTTAACGAAACGATTATGAGGCCATCTCAGTCGCACTAAAAATGGCCATAAACGTCGACAGTTATGGAGGCATTTCTTCTCAGACAAATGGTTTGTTTTTATTCAATGGAGTGTTGTTTTTGTTAAACTCCAGCAACGGTGGTGGTAGCCGCGTCAACGTGCTCATTGAAGCGCCGTTGCGGAGAGAATTTCTCACGCCCCAGGCAACTATGTGAAGTAATAATAAAAATCGATTACGTTCATACTCAATTCCCCCTGAACGTGGGCATTCCCCTCCTTTGACCAACTCACGTACGGACAACATTTTTGTAGGCGAAGAAATCAAATCAATTCGCGTCAAGAGCGCGCACACTCCAAATATTGAACAACGAGTAGACCGCCAACAATTGTTCACTGCAGAATTAATACTCGTGAGAGAATTTCCACTCTCCGTCACAAATCTCTCATTAACGAGTTGTTCGCAGCATGCTCCCTCACTCTATCTGGTCAATCGACATTGCTTCGTTTGCCTACACAGCGTAAGGTCGAACACATCCTACCTCTCGCCGTAAACTATTGCCGTCTCTTTCGCACTAACAAGCACATTCTAGTATGGTTTTTATTATGGCGTTTCTGAGTTATCGGCAATTTGCCTTGCAATCATGGCTTCCGTATGTGCGCCGGCGTCGAGAACGTCACGTGGCTGTCCAAAGAAAGCTACCATTATCGTACACTTTTATGGCCTACAATCCTACTGTTAGTGTTGGAGCAGCGGAGGCGTGGTCTCATCCATTCATCCATGCGTAGTCTCATCCATTCGTTGGTTCATTTCACATGTGTGCAAGCTAGCAAACATCTTCTGCCATCTCGCAAGAGCTCAGCGGAATTTTATTGCAAATTTTATAGAATTGTCGCTACTCTTGCCGTTGTAAGTTTGTATTGCCGACGCGTCGAGGCCGCCATTCGATAGCATTCAGCGGCGGCATACATGTTCTACATTAGCTGTTCGTGCTCTATCTTATGGGTGTTGTGATAATTATACAAATTGTTATTAGATTGTTGGGACAACTATAAAAATGCTATAAAAATATATTTTATTTATTTTTAAATGATCTTATGCAATGAAATCGTCAATCTACCTCAGCAGAAAGGCATGAATGTGGTGAACATTACGGAAATGCTAAGGCGGTATATGTTTGTTTGGAGAAAGCACGTATGAGTGTGTGAATTTTAATGTCCCTTTTATTCCTAGGCATATCAGTATGCAGATGAATATTTAGCACCAATTATGATGACAAATTGAAAATTAAGTTAATTAACTTTCCGAGCCATATACAGTAATTTTGTTAAAGTCAGTTGCACTGCACAAGATAGAGTATAAGAGGAGAATATGTATTTATATAGTTTATGTCTCTAGGAAATAATTTAAGTCGCTCACTAATTCCATAATGATTACTCCATTGGGAAAATGTTTATACAGATGGGACATATGGGCATATTTACCATTTCATAACCCATTAGATGGAGTCAAAATTCAATTTTTGTAAATTCGAGGGGTATTATTCTATTTCAATTTTCACCATATAAATTTATTTACTATTGATGTATATTGGAACGACTTTCTGTCATCCTTTGCTAATTTTGGTTAGGAGACAACCCGGATTCTCCCTGTCGGAAAACAGATGAGGAAAAATATACATACATTTACTGCTTTTGATGGAAACTGATTTCATTTTATATAAACTATTTCATTTTTACTAAACCTTTAATCAATCGCGGGAAAATATATCAATTTGAAAAATAAATTACAACATTAAAATATACAAAGAAATTTTTCGGTGTTTTTTAGAGTAGTCTTGAAAGCAAATTTAATTATAAATGTGTGATATCGGAACTCTATTTCGGAGTTTTTTTTACATACGGTCGGCAGTAGCGCGCGTAGGGAAATAGTATGCATATTATTTCAGATTTAAAGTGTGAATAAAATTTGGCGAAAAATTAATGAAGCTAATTTTGAGATACGCAAATTAAACTTTTTTTAAAATAATTGTATCATTTACAATCATTTTCTTACTTATATTAGAAGTTGGTTACTCAAAAAATATTTCACAACCTTATTTAAGAAACGGTATTCAGGTTTTTACTAATAATACAATGCTTGTATTTTTTGACCATGTTTTGAGGTTTCATACCTTCATATGAGAGACTTGGTATTTGTAATTCTTATCTGAAATACCAAATCCTGTTGAAAACCTTTTTTTAGGTACGGAATTAAAGTCATAGTTATCGGTTAGATAAATTCTGTTCGTTTTTTTTAAATACCAGAGAGCAGTTTATAGAAAATAATAAACATAAATTAGTTTAAAAAATACGCATATTTTAAAGTATACTTTTTGAAACTATATCTATTTATTTTACTGCAAATATTATTCTTTTGAAAAATACCAAACAAATTTAATTGACATTCTTTATAATATATCTTTTATAAGTACAACATACCTTACATATCAGTATAATGAGAAGAATTTGAATTATGTTGAAATTTCTTATATTGTACTGATATCCATTATACAAATAATACATCTTCTAGAACGTGTATCTGATAAAACTAAATTAATTTGGGTTAATTAAAATAGAATAAAGAGCTAGTCCTAGTGCAATATTTATCAAACACTTTATTTATTTTTTTTAATTTCACATGTGTGGTTTTAAGTCAACGACCATGAATTCCATTTAACCTTGCAGAATGTATCTACGGTGAGAGGTAAAACCGTTCACATTGTGATTTTTTTACAATAAGTAATTCGCAAATTCCTTCATGTGAACTTTTTTATTGAAATACATATAGTTCCAAAAGTAACTTAAACCATTTAAATTAAACTTCCAAACATCGCACAAAATTTATAAGAATTCAAAAATATTTTCTCAAAAATTTAAACTTTTTAAATGGAAGTATAGTAAAGTTCAAATTTCAAGTGGCTAAAAATTACCATTCATTTTTGTGAATTTTTGAAGCTTTGACCTTGTTAGTTTTTTTTCGTGTAACGTGGAAGTTTTCAATCAGGCAATACTTTCGCATCGGGCGCGGCGTCCAAGATTCTGTCGACTACGATGAAGCCCACTTTTGGTTGAATGGGTACGTTAATAAACAAACTTGTTGCATTTGGATTGTTTATAATCTACAAGCCATTGTTGAGACGCCGTTACATCCTAAAAAAGTCACTGATTGGTGTGCTCTATGAGTAGAGGAAATCATTGATCCATATTTCTTCAAAAATCAAGCCGGCGCATTATTTTTGATGCAAAAAGTGGTCGAAAATTGAGCCTATTGGCGGGAATTTATTCGAGCCAGGGGCGACAAGCATTTGCCCAAAATAATTTTTAAAACATAATAGCAAACACTTATCTTTATAATAAAGCTAAATTCTTGGCCATATCATTATACCACAAGCGTGTTATTTCATCTTGAAAACCACTTGTCTAAAAAAACAACCTTTACTTTATAAAAAATACTATTAATTCGTAATTGTTTTGCATGCCAACACACTTTGCGCACTTTCTAGAAACTATATAAATATCTGACCCTGCAGGAAGTGAAAGCAGCTTAAACCTAACTCAAATCTGTTTACGGAAACACTAGTTCTGACTATTAATTGTATATTTTATTTGAGAAGAGCTTATTAATTTTATATGGCGATGACTGAAAAAAGTCAGTCCTCTGCATCAGTTGACCGCTAACTACTATCTAACTATTATTCGGCACAAATTAGCCTTTGGCGCAAATTACCTTTTTACTACAGGTAAATTAATTATTTATTAAAAATTTATATACAACCTATGTATTGCCTGTTTTAAAGTAAACTATAGATCGAAACAAGTCACGTGACCTTATTTATTCTTTCAAATAGTTCATACAAAATAATTTTCCTTTTACTATTATAGTTATTATTATTGATTAATTAAAATTTTCCTAAGAAACAACACACGACACCGGTACACTTAAATGTTTTATTTTTGTGGTTTGATGAACGAACGTCAAACTGACTTTTTGGGATTCTTCGGCATGACTTGCCAAATATCTAAAAATGTATTTCTGGGTGTTTGATAAGAAATTATTTTAATCACTACAAAATGTTTAGTAAATAGTCATCTAGTTTTAGCAATTGATAATTTTTTACTGCAGGAGAATTATGAAAAAGTTCGAGAGTCCGAAATTAAAAAAAAAAAAATTTTTAAGTCAACGTAAATTTCGAGGCACTTAAAACTTGCGATTTATTATAAACATATAAAATTGAATGGGCTATAAAAATATATATCCAAATATTTAATAAACATCTTTCTAAGAAGTTTAATTTTTGAAACTTTGATTTTAATTGTTTTTGCAATAAAGAAGTTGTGAGTAGATGAGTGCTTTTTGTAAAAACAGAACTATATGAACGGTCTTGTCCCTCATTGTATGTGTGTTTTATATTTATATATTGCCTGTTGGTGGCGTTGTTCATTCGACAAACAAAAGCTGTAGTGTGTTTTAAAAAATAAGTTACGCGAAAAAGTTTATTACTTTTGGAAGTATCTTCTAAATTTTTTTATACAAATTCGCGAAAGGGTTAATTTAAGACCAAAATTAAATTTCAAATGGGGAATACGACACGATTTTTAAATCCCCTTTTGACGTTAGTATTCGTTTTGTTTTCTGTTATTACCGAATTTTTATGCAACGGTAGAAGAATTAAACCTTCCTGGACCTTATCTTAAAATAATAATAAACGTATGTCTATGAAAAATTTGTATTAATTGATAAATACCAAAAGTGTTCCAAGAATGTCAAAAAAACTTATTTGGATTGAATAAAAAATCTATGTATAAATATTTAATTTTATGTAACGTTTTTTTAATTTTGAAGGAACCTTTACACCATAGGCATAAAGTATCGCAATCTGTAGAAAAAATTACATCAAAGTATTTTTCTTTTCAATGTACGTGACATTCCGATAAAATAAATAAGGAAAATTTCAAAATTGGCTGATATCAAAATTTATTTCCTGTAGTTCCAATGCCCCCGATAGTAACCAAGGTATGAAAACTTAATATAAGGCTTGGATGATCGTGCCCTTAGTAGAGCCACATAAATATGTTCAACTCAGTGATCGATTAAAGCTAAAGTAAATAAGTTTGCCTCCCTGAAATACTTAGACCACTAATGTGGTAAGCATCTCTGGTTGTCTTCTAAAATATTTCTTCATTTCATTTCACTGCTATTTTTATAAGTTTAGTTTCTAAAATATGTTGAATTATTTTCATAAAACAATTGTTATGAATTTGTATTAGTCATTAAAATTATTGCTAAACATTTATTTACAAACAAATTAGCTCAATAAACTTTAACTTATGGCTTAGCTCCCAGCTCTGCTTCTAGCTCTCTATAAAATTATCTAGCAATTTTAGCTCCGGAAATTTTCTTTCGTATTCTTTAAGCCATTCATATCGGCTGGACTTTCAGCGCACAAGTGTTAACTAAAACTCTTTTGGACTGGGTGATATGACAACTAATGCTGCTTTCGATAATTTTTTGGATCCGATTTCGATTAATACTGCAAAACGTAATGCAAATACTTTCTTGATTTTGGGAAATCGAATTACCTGTTAAAATTAATTACCTCAAACGCCATTTACGGCTAGATTAATCTTACTTGTTCTTCTCCAAAAGACGCAATTTTTTTATCTAGATATATCAAAATTTATTACCGTTAAAATTGCTTTTGGTGAAGTGCAAATTACGGTAAACAAGAATTATAAATGGAGTCTCAAAACTTGAAAAGGATATCATGTTTTATGTATTCGGATGATGTTTATAAATTGGAAACTTATAAAATGTTACCTACCAAGTTTTAGATTACACTAGTTTACACAAAAAAGTACTTGATTCAAAAAATTAAATACCTTTTTCGGCATTATATTTTTAGAAATTATTTGTTCGACTAATCTTTGGGTCGCTGAGCACCAAAATGAGTTTTATTTATTTTCAATCTATATTATTTCTATCTTTTGTGTAAATCGGAATAGTACTTTTTTAAGCTTTTTTTTTTGAAAACTTTTATTAATCCCTTTTAGTTGGCAAATATTGTGAAACACATAATAAAAAAATTCTTTATTGATAAATGTGGAGTGTAAGAGCGCCATAAGCTTGATGTTTGGCCGAACTTCTCCTAATACTTGTGGTGTGTGTTTTGATGCTGTACCAGATATTGAGAGACATACGTTTTTACGGCACGGATTTACAGACTGGCATGAAATAATAGATTTCTCCTTTAATTCTAAACCTTTTGTATTATATACATTTGTCTATTTCCATCTCGATTTCATTAGTTTGCAAAGTGGGCTAGTTTACAAAAAAGCTATTTCTAGATTTAGCGATATGCGAATAATATCAGCAGTTAAGACCGTATTTTCAGAATCACAGCAATTGAGATGTAGTGCTGAGGAACGCTAACGTTCTTGACATATTTAAATATTTCTATATCTCAATCCCAACACAACAAGCCTGTATTGTGAAAAAATATTTTTTAATGGCAAATATAAATACATACAGTCTGAGAATAAACGTAATTAGACTAGAGATATGAAAGCTTCTCAACTTCAGCGCTGATCTATTGCATTTCCATTTTTTGTAAAACTACATTTGATTTGTAGGTAATAGATACGCGCGTATTCCACAAAAGAGTATAATGTCAAAATGTCTCATTTTCCGGAAAATACAAAATACCAATCGCGCTCTGATATTAAATTATAAATAAAATTATTTATCTGAAGAAAAACAACTATCGAAATGAAGCAAAACGGGAATGAAATAGCGCTTAGTAAATAACTAAACTTTTGGAGAAAACAGATTTCGTGTTGCATAGTTATGTTATTCTCAATCGGGAGGAAATATCGCAAGGAAAAGTTCCATCAAATTATGAATAAATCATACTATTAAGACAAGTTTAATTCTTAGTTTTTACAGCAGATTACATAAAGAGTTTTGCTTCAGGATTTTCTGGAAGGTCGATGTGAGAACTGTGAATATTGTTAGCATAATATAAAAAAATTACAATTTTTGAATTAATAGTCCTTTGTGGAGTGTGTGCGATAAATGTTCTGACCATGAACGAAATTGAGGCTAAAAAATTAAATTATGTATAATTTACATTGTTATATGTTTTACACGACTTATATTTGATCGTCTTTCTGGAAATTGTATTCATCCGTTTCAAACACGAACGCGCCCGTTCAGAAATTTGCTTTGGAATCATTAATTGAACACTAGCACACGATAGTATTCTTCTGTACTGACCTCTGGTCTAAAAGTGGTCCACGGTGCCTCTGTCTAAAAGTGATTTTTTGCGCTTAGCTTCAATTTCTAGAGATTCAACTATTTCCGAAAATTCAATAATTTTATTTCGCATCTTCTTTAGTATTTAGCCAGATCTATAGCTTGCCCTAAGTGTTAGTAAATCTTATGAAGTTCTCGACTTAATGGCAATGATATCTTGTAAAGAATGTTAGTGGAATGCACGCTTATAAAAACTCAAAATTCACAGAATTTTTTCAATATTTTAGGGGTTTTCGTCAGTACTAGGTTAATTCAAAGCTTTGAAAATAAAAGGAAACAATTCGAAACAATCAATTTCAAAGTATTCGTGATTGGAGTTTCATTAGAGCCATTCTTTTGGGAGTTTGAAGAAGACGTAAACGATATCGATAGGACTAAGGCAATCATTAATGACTGGCGAATGAATATAAGTCTCAATATTTTGATCTATTTTTTGAATATTCCTACAAACAGAATTTATAAATGCATTCAAGCGTTTTAAAATTGTATTGGTTTGAAATATCTGAAAAATAGCATAAAGTGCATCTCTACTAATTCCAAAATATCATCGGAGTATTACATAGAGTAGAGAGCAGAGTTATTCGAACACTTTTTGAAAGACAGCAACATACAAAAAACACAACTGGTTGCCTATGAACGAATCGTTCACATTTTATTATATAAGTATAATATTAAATCCTCTATTATAACATAAATTATAATATCTATTTATGAAAAGGAAATCCATTTCTACCGAAATTACTCCACCGTGTTTTGGATCGACAGTAATCGGGGATCGATCCCCTGGATTAAATAGATTTTAAATTTTAAAATTTAGAATCCATATATGGCTCTATACATTAGACATTTAGGTTTCTACCTTAGGTTTCTACCACTGCAGTCATGTGAAGCATTCTATGTTAGATTTGGCGTGGCAGAGATTTCATCGCTAGGTATTGTTATTCAGCACTGTACACTGTGAGACAATTTTTACATGTTATTTTCAAAAATGTTGCTGAAACAAATTTTACCAATCCGGATGGATTTTATAAAAGCCACCTAAGCCTGAATTAAAAAATGTTACTTGTTTAAAAATGTCAATTTTCAAAGGTGGCTAAATCGTTTATGAGCTAGGTGACAACGATTCAGATTATAGAATGATGAAATTCATAATGACATATTTATCCCTTACACATATTTGTTAGAATAATAAATATTTGCACTGTTTCTACAGGTTATTTCTTCATATCGTTAGTACTTAAAACCTTTATACTAAAAATATGTTTTTTATTCAGCTGTCCTTTGTGTAGAGGAATGGTAAACAAAAGTTGTGGCGAACATTTCATTTTATTATTGTAGTTGTCGAAATATGCAAGGCACTCAATGCTGCAGTAGTACAGAGATAGAGTGCAGACATAAGTTCCGCGTCAGAAAATAAGTTTTGTAAAACTCACTAGTTTCGACGAAAGTAAGACATTGTGATTATAAGGATTAGAGAAGCGAAGAATAAGCGGAAGGGAATGTGAATTTATCATACCAGCAAACCATAATTTTTGCAGATACGCCAAAACTATTTTAGTCGCGTACAGCCCACAACAAAATGAGTTGCAACAATGTTTGACGCCTACACGACAAAGAACTGCAGTGTACGAGTATTGCAAGTCGGCAACGGGCATAGAGAGAATCGAATGTGTATGCACATACATATGTATGTACGTGCAAGAAAAATTTAACAACACACATTTCGGTAATAAACAAAAGTGTCGCCGACGAAACTTTATACCAACCAAAGAACGGAGGACCAACGATTTATGTGCAGTAAGGGTGCTCACGTATAAAGCGTAGCCACAGTTTAATGGTGTTCGAATCATAATTAACTAAAGGCAAAAGGTCCGGAGTATTGTGACAAGACATATACGGGCACAGAAGCTTCGCATGAAAAAGACATTTGCATATATTTGCATGCATGTACAGGGTCTTTTTTCAGAGGTTTTATTTTCCGACAACAATTGAACGGTTGGATCTGGCAGCACTATTATCCATTGTGTTTAGTTTGAATTTGCCATTTTATCTTGAATGGCTTAACGTCAGAATAATGCTTTCAAATTTTGTAAATTTATATTGTAAATCATGGTTCAATTCAAGACGATACTCAATTTGGGCAAACATTTAAATCAACATAATTTCCACATTTGGAGTTAATAAAGAAAAATATTCACCAGGCACCATTGCTAAAACTCACTGTTTGGTGTGCTTTTGGGGTCGGTGGAATCGTTGGTCCTCAAGTTATTGAATTAAAAATTTGGTGAATGCATAATTTCTCGAAATGGGCCACCAATGCTTAGAAAAGTAGACGAAAATTCGACTTTCGGATTATGCCATATACTCGTCCGTTGCGATGGTCACATGCCAGAAATCATATTCGAAGAGTAGTAGTATACATTTTTTTTCTAATAAGGTAAAAATTCAGTTTGAAACTAGGTAACCCACTATTTTATTTCAATTAGAAGCGGACGCGTGACTAAATATTTAGTCCTAATTCCAACAATCCCGATAAAATCTTTTATGTTGGAAACCGGCCCATTTCGACATTTTTCACATTTGATCCAGGGGCCTGATATGTATCACCGGCTAAAACTCACAAGATTCTAATTAGTTTAAAGTAGCATATCCTATTAAGCTCTATGTATTTAACTGTAAATATATTTTAAATGAATTTGTATTTTTAATACTCAACACTTTTTAAAAATTCAAATATGTATATTATTTTTTGTTTTACCTTTATTTGTTGAAAGTCTTATTTAAACGTGTTTTCCTTTCTTCTAAAATTGTAATAGAAGTGGAAAACACTCGCTCACTCGTGGCTGGCGAAGACGGAATGTTACGTATTTTCTTTGCAAGTTGTCGAAGAAGGATATATTTGGTATAGTTTTTCCAGAAGTTTAATATAGTATTTATTTCTATTATTGATTTCTCATTGACATGTACATGCATTTTCGGCTCAACGTTATTACTACTATCTGTGGGATTATCTGTTATGATTTGTTGGGCGTTTTCTTCTCAAAACAACCAAAAAAATGCTCATATCATACAAAAGTGTGTAGGAAGGTTTCTTGAATTTTTGGAAGTTGGCGATATAATTAGGAGTGTCGGGAAAGGACTCACCCCGCCCTGTCCCATTTTTCGAAGATTTTTCCCAACCCGTCTATTCGAAGAACCCGGACCCACACCTAATTTCAATTTAAAGTTCTACACCTCTAGAAAAGAACCCTTTACTCATGTTGAATTATACATACATATGTATATTCTACATACATTACTTACAATTATAACTTTGTGCTTTGAAATATCATTTTTCTTTCAAAGCTTAGTAAAATTTTTTCTAAGTATGTATCCATTTAGAAAACAACTGGATTCTTGAAACAACTAGTGTATGCATCAGAAATATCTTAGATGTCGGGGGCAGAGCCAGGGAGAGGCACGCATGCAATTTCAATGAATATACAAATGGAATTAAGTTTCAATCATAATGGGATTTCTACACGCAGCCGTCGAAGCATCGTGCCACTTAATAACTGGTTAGCACGCTCGCTACAGTTGAAGCTCACATATGTGCATCTAATGTATGTACGTACATGCACAGATCCATATCATATTTAAACTTATGCAGTTTGCGCCACCACTGGAAGATTAAATGAAAAACACTTAAAAAATATTAATTTTTCAGTGCATACTTATAGTAATTGTAGTAATAATTGCATTTTACACCATTTTGCAGTGCATCAGTTTCATCCGGCCGTATTGCTACTGAGGATAACAGCACACAGTGTGGACGGACCACAGGCTAAGTTATACATATGTACTCTTACATATGTACATATAAGTATGTAGTAAATAAATAAGGAAATTATTTCACATCGGTTGCAGTGGGGATAGCCGCGCTCAGTTCAGTTGAGTTACTACATAATGGTTTGCAACTTATTATTATGTAATTCATGATGAACAAAACCAGCTATCTCAACTAAACGAAACATAAAAGGAGTTATGAGGTAGTAATAAAAATGAGGATATTGTTAGCAACCAATGGGAGAGGAGGTGAAGAGAAAAGCAGTAGAGGCCCAAAGGCAAGGTCGGCAAGTAGTACCTAGGGACTGATGGAGTGCAGGCTGGAACTAACTGATAAACAAAACAAACGAATAAAACTGAATACGAGCGGAACATGTTTTCAAATTAAACTGTTGAACATACAAATGTATGTATGTATATATCACATCGCTTTTATCATTTGCTCCGTTGTCGTCGAAATTGATAAGCTTATGCATGCACTCAACATATGGTAGGGCATTGCAACATTACGATTTGCAAGGTCCACTTTGTTGTATCAAAATGAGAAATATGCAGTATAACTAGCAACTTAGGCAAAAACAAAAAGGGGAAGCGGGAAGGCTTTGAAGCTGAGTACAAATTACAGGTAAATATAGCGACTTAACCACCATAAAGGCCAATTGAGGCCATTGGGCAGAATATAAAACGTTTAAGTATAAGTGCCACTTTGCCACACCCCAAACAGCATGCCCCACTTGTTGTATACATGGCCACTATCGACCAAGCTAAAATCGTTAACTACTTCAGGCAATGTGTCGCAATTACCCAAAAGCGTAGCAATCGTTGCAATGGGCTTTTAGCAAAGTGGATATTTTCAAGTGCAATTTAGAACTTTTAATTCGAGTTGATGATTGCATCCTGCTTTCAGAAACTTCCAACAAGATGGGCTTCCATTGGCCGAAGTTAGCTAACGTATTCGTTAAAACATACAATTTAAATGATTCCTGTACTTTACGTTTCATATCAATATTACTCGGTAAATTTTGGGTAGTCTCAGTGGAAGTTGATTACAATCTTGTATGAAGAAGGAGCAGTTGATAATCATATCCAAACTAAAGTGAGCAAAAGGTAGCAGATTTCATTGTTAAATATACAACTATTTGGCTTTCGGGGTAGAATGACTTTCAATTGTATACAATGTTTACGCACCATAAGTGGAGAAGTTGAAAATGATGGTATCTTAGAAAATTTTGGCCAACCATACCCAACGCATTTGGCCGGAATCTCCTCTTTTTTTACTTCACGTCTAATTTCGCCTTCAAAAATCCTATACGTACGTACAATAGAGTGGATCATAAAAAGTACATGCATTAAAGGGCTGAAGTAATCGATTTTTACAGTATCACTCTCTCAGTCAGAAATAACATGGTTAAATATATGACATAAAAATATCAAATTCTCGTATAAAGTCTGAAAAATAAAATAATTTTTTTTCACCTAATGCCCAAAATCGATACTACTTTAGTCAAAGATATCGAGCCCTAGCCGCGAAAAATACGTAAGCAGCATTTTTTTGAAAATTTTGTTTTTGGTGCAGATGGTTGAAGAGTTTAAGAATATTTGTTGTTTATTTTTCGTCGTTAGAGCTCGATACCACATATGCATAAATTATATTTTTGAGCCTTCTGAACAGTTTTGTTTTCAACGTATATATCAAAATTGGATGTAGTATTTTCAACGAATATAACATATTTCCGCCCAGTCTCTCGACCGGTGAAAGACACATTTCGTTACAGCCAAGAAATATCCAAAAGGTAAAAGTGAGAACACATTTGATCTCCTTCATATCTGACTGATCATAACGAAATTTTTAAAACAAGCATATTAATTCTTTGGGATCCATACACCATATTTGCTTAAGCTCAATATCATTTGAAAGGAAAAAGTCAGTAAATGTGATAACATTTAAAATTATCTAAAAATATGCTTGAATTTAGTAGTTATTGCATATTTATTAAATAAAAATGCAGCACATAATGAAATGAATGAATGATGAAGGAATCCTGAAATCCGACTTCAATTTGACTTGAAAATTAGGAGGCTTAAAATAAGCTAAATAGTTAATATTATGAATTGTAATTGGTTTAAAATTAATGTATTTTGGTCACAGCCTAGATACCCTCCCGAATTTTTGTAGTCTACAATCTTGTATTTTATCGTACTTGGACATATTTATGTATACTATTTCCCTGTCCCGAAAGGACAAAAATTTTGTGCTCTGGAGTAATACAAAGGGTCAAAAGCTATCCGAGAGGTTCATATCTCCCTCTTTGAAGATCTCTGAACAACTTCTGAATCTCAGCCATGTGCCTTATTCTCACACCTTGGAGAGCGACTATCATCTACATTTAAAGTGTGGGACATGCGACACTCCACAGTGCTAAAAATTTAAAGTAGTCTAGATGCCTAAGGTTAAGAGAAATTTAGTTGCAGAAAAGCAGGTCAATACGATATTAAATGCTACCCTGAACCTAACAAAATTGACAAGACTTAGGAAATTTCTATCTCGGGTCCTACCAGGGCAACCCAGACAATCGTCCTCCGGTACGCCTAAGCGGCAGTTGGGTACCGTCGCATGATCTCTAAGCTTAAGGAACGCTTTGGCAGGCAGGACGCTTCTCAAACCCCTGAAAAGCTTGCCAAGTCGCCTCAATGGGCTGAGCGAGATCGCAAGTCGCTTCAATGGGCTGAGCGAGAGCGCGAGTGCGCTTCCGAGGGACTCAGCTTCTAAGAGATAGCAGTCTCAAGAGGAAGAAACCTCCCTTGTCTCTTTGGAAGCAAATTATGATGTGCAAAGAAATCATATTTTATCAATTTTATTCATAGTTTGGCAAAAAGATTTTCAGCGCAAACATATTTTGTACACTTTCCTCAACGTGTTCAATATGTGGTTTTGTTGTTAATATGTGCAAACATGGCACCGTTCTTTTTCCTCGTCCGCTTCAAATAGTAAATTGGTTTTTTGGCTGACTTGTTCTTGGTATTGATGATGTTTTTGTAATGTATGGTTCAACTACCCAAAATACGATGTTGTTTACTTGCACGCGGTACAATAACAGTACAATAACTGTGCTAGGATATACAAATATGAAAAATAATGGATTCATTCGTATATTTATGACCAGCAGATCTGTTTGTATACTAACGTCTAGGCCGATTTGTAACTGTTTCTACTGGGAACGAACAGCGCATGCCCGGAATCTGTTCATGTTGAATTCATGCCTTTTATGCAAACCAAAACCCAGATCATTTCGTCGATTTGTGTTTTTATTCCAATTCAAATCCAAAAATTCTATATGGTGCGTATACAAAGAATCAATGAGGCGTTAAGTGTAACAAAAACAACACCTAAGTTGTTTGTAAAAATTGCGAGAGAGTCGAAGTCAAAATCAAAAGGCAAACAAAACAGCTAAGACTATAAGCAACCAAAGCAACGGTAAAGTGCTTTTGATAAAAAATACTTCAATATTTTTTCAGTGAAGATGGATGCACAAAGCAAGAAGACAAGAAGAAGCTAATTTTATGATGATGCTAAGAACTTTAAACTCATTGTTTCATACTCCAGGCAAGCGAAATCATGAAAATTAAGGTCAGAAAATGGCAATCCTAAGGTAGCAATAAGCCGAGCTATAACAGCCTAAAAATATCCACATACGCTACCCGTACATTGCCTGATGTCACGGTGGTTGCAGTATAACAGTATAACAGCTAACAGCGCACCTATCTATGCGTATCTATGTATGCACATATACATTTAATTTTTTGTTCACGAACAAAAAACAGTTGCATGCAGTCCTACTGTTTTACTGAACCCATACACTTATACCTCATGTTGCATACATATGTATGTATGTATGTATGTAGGTGTCGTCTTAGCAGAGAGGCATCTTGCACATGAAATCCATTTTAAAACAAGTCGGCGCATAAAACATATGTATGCACAAATAATTAAAAGAATTTACTCAACATGAATTTAATTACTTTGATTGAACAAGTGAAATGAATATATCGTGAAATGATATCTCAAACCTGAATCCTCAATTTCTTTTCTTTCTGCATAATTTTTATTGAAGATCTTCTAAAGCTTTACGAAACTTATAACTTGTATCTCCTTTTCAAAAAAAGTAAGGCTTAGAATGTTTTTCTTATGCAGGAGGTGGTTTGAAAACTTTAAAAGTATAATTTGAATGATTTCCTTACGATTTAAGAGGGAAAATACCCTCAGCACTGAATTAATATGCGAAAAGCTTAAATGTGCCATTTAGTATGGAAGCGGTCTAGGTCTTGTAAAGACATACATATCTAATTAATTGTATTTGAAGGAATTAAAAAATATTTTATCATAATACGAGAATTTAATTATTATTTTGTTAGTCTTCTTTATTATGAATACGGAATTTTGTGAAAGATCCAAAACGAGAAATTTGGAATCATCTAGAAAAGTTTTATAGAACAGTTTTTCTAAGATAAATTTTTGAAGAAGTTGCAACCAAGATACACATTTTCATGCGGTATTTTTACTCTTGTGGTCCGATACCACAACTTTGTGGTCTATCGTAATTTAGACCACTTTCATAATTAACATTTTATGAATTCCATGTAGTGTTGAAATTACGTTCATTTTTAAAGATATCGTAAAAATTACATTAAATAAAATTCGTTTAAAATAATGTGGAGAAATAAACCCAATTATTTTAAATTTTTGACTTTGACCACATTCAAATTATGAGCTTAAATTTGTTTGAAAAAAGCATGAAAACAGAAAAGCAGACATTTTTAAATTGCAGAGACTTAAGTCCTCATAATTATATGTTCTTCATATGTATATTTTTTTCTATGTTGTAATTCCAAATTTAATTTCTCATATTGTTGGTTAATTTTTTTGCAAAACATTTTAATTTTAATGTTATATTTTCAAGGCTTAACATTTAATTTAATTTTCTATACGAAAGTGTAGACTAAAATTTTTGAATCTCATTGCCCTCAGTTTTATTTCATAAAACTTTATTAAATTATATTGTATTTTTCATTTTACGCCATTTTGCGACTCAGGGGTATTCATCGTTGTATTTTCTCGTCCGTTAGCATTATGACTACCAATGTCAATAATCGTAGCCAACGAGACATCTCTAACATCTTCAGCGATCCTCCTTTGAAGTTGCTTTGGCATATTCCGTATTATCGATACATAATTTTAATTTCAAAACAAGAACTTTTCTCGCAACAATTCCACGCTTTCGTGCTTAAAATTAGTTAAGGAATTTTTTACATCGTATTTAGCAGAGTTCTTGTCAATCGATTAATCGGTTAGTCAATTAGCAAACGTCGTTTCAATGGTATTCATTAAAATAGTTAAAAGCAACAGTAAGACACTATCTACTTGAACACAATTTATTTCAAAAATAGAAAGTAGTATCGGTTGTTTATTTTGCTCACCGAAATATGATTACCGCAATCCCGATCAATTCAGTGCAGTGAGCGTCTTGTGCATTCGGTTTAAAATAAAATTTTAATGTAGGCTAAATAATTTCGCTATGAAAACCAGTCCATTTTTAATTCAATCCGAATAAACATATTAGTCCACGTAGTTTTGCAATATGTTTTTGGAGTATTCGTGCTCCAGTCATCGTTTGCCTTTAAGACGACGCTGACATATACATATGTGCCTATTATAAGAGGCTAAAGATGTAGGCTTGGTTTGAAATGTTTTAACCAGATGCCAGATTCAAGATTGTCAACCAAGACTTTGTTGAACATTTTATTATGCAAACATTTTTCATTGGTGCTGCTAAAAATCTAGAGCGGGTTGCAAACGAGATCACGGTGTTACACAAACAGAAATAATGTGCTGTTTTTGGAATTCCGTACTTAAGCTTCATTAACATAACAAATGACGATAACTTAAAAACGAATACTATTAGCAATTACTGCCCATCATCGTTTGCCACAAATCTACTAACTGGTTCGTACTTGTAAAAATGTGAATGAACTTGAAACCTTTATTATGATTTTAAAGAATAATACTTAATTATTTGTTGTAAACGTTAACCGTAGCTGCTTTCGAAAAATCGTATAAGCTTTTACACATACTTACGTCGTACGACTCGCCATACTAATTCCGACTTAATTAAAAATGATTTTAAGAACAATCATTTATTCAGTGTACGCAGTGATGAAATAATCTGATGAACTTTTCCATGAAAAGTTGCTCTTTTTTTGGTGAATAAAAAATTAAAATATGACCGGCGGGAGCCAAGAAAAGAGTCACATATGTATATTCTTTAACATATAAATAAGTATTATCTTAACTAACTTGCACCTCTTTTGTTTGTTAGAAATGCGAAATAAGATGAAACAACTTTAAAAAGGCTAAAATTTGTTTGCAGCGCTGCGGAGACAACAAAGAGCGCCACCAAATTAATTGAAATAAAAATCAGAAATATCGCTATGACACGTGAAACAATTGGTTCTTAAATAACCCGCAAGTAAGACAAAAATTATACATAAACAATTTTATTACTCTCTAAACACTCAAATTTAACGATGTGTGCGGGCGATGGTAAACCTAAAGCGTTTGCAACGTTAAGATCTTTAACAAGTCACAGAAACGCATAAAAATTCAATAATGCCACGAGTCAGATCAAGCAGGAAACAAGCAAAGCGGCATTCATTCCAAGTGGATTGACAAGTGCTTCCTCCTAGCTTAGGCACATCACGTAATGCGGGGACGAACGGCTGTCCGCAATTCAACCACAATTTAAATCATCCCCATCTCATTATCCTGCCATAAAAATGAACATCATCTTAGCTTTTATGTTTATGTGCATTTAATTCCCAACAATTCATAACAACTTCTTTTACGACATTCTAACTGCACGCTCTCTACAAATATTTGAAAGTAAATAAATTGTGTACAAATAACTCCAGTATACATTCATATGCACTTATGTATATACATACTGTACATAGATATTAGAAATACTCGTATTTATAAATGTACTTGTGGTTTATTACCAAACAAAAAATTCTTTCTATTTGGATTCAGTAAGTCAAAGCAGACATGCCAACGGTTTTTTTTGTTACATTGTTTTAACCCATAAATGACAACTGCAACAATCAGACCCCACCAATAGTTACATCAGATTTCAGATCATAATTTTATATATTTTCCTTACAGTTATAATATTCTGAACCATCTTCATGGAGTGAAAGCTTCCATATTTTTTAGCTGAAGTCGATTGTGAAATTCTTTCGCAAAGTACGTAGAATGGCAAATTTCAAAATTCAAAATTAATATGTCTAATTTGGGAGCGACATTTTCGGTTAAAGGGCTGATCAGTAAGTACATTGGTATGTATATTATACCAATTGACTTGCCATGTACTTAAATGTGCCCTATATTAAAAATACCTCAGAATCTCCTTATGTGCTGGGCTTGGTACACGCCACGTTAAAAATCTAGCAATTAATAGAAACAATAAGCTTCGGATGAGCACCCCTTTTCTAAAGATGACCGCGGCAAACGTTTACGGACTCTATTTTGAGCTGTATGAGCTTTTTCGCGACATAGACGTAGTCCAGTGGATAAAATTACAGTAGCAAGTCATGTAGTGCGATTGAAGGAAAGTAATCCATCATTGAAAGTGGACGGTAGTGAAAGAGTATAGCCTCCAAATTGTTCTTCCATGATACAAAAGTGTCATAGCGCGACCTAGGAAAGAAAGTTTTTTTCCCAATACCGATCACCCCTCGTCAGCCAATTGCAAACCTATCAGTGTATTTCTGCCATGAAAACTTCACACAAAAATCACATGCCACTCGTAATCGGCGTAAAACTGTTGATCCCTTAGTTTGGGTTTTGTAATCTTTCGTAAGCGTTTCTTTGAAGAAAACATTTTTATTGTTTTAAATATTAAAGCAATTAATTAAAAAATTACCACTGATTATATAATTAGGAACATATTATCCTTCTGCCGTTGCTAGTATGCTGTTTCACAGACCAAAAACACATTTAAAGGTTTCTTTACGCAAGAGTTCAGCCTTTCGAGCTTTCGCTTTTGGTATGCCTTTTGGTTAATCAGTGCTCTTCTTACTGCTCGTGTGGCTAGATTGCTGCTAACTTTTCTTTCGTTCCCAGTGATTAGGTATATGATACCGATGTTAGAAAAATTTTCAAATTCAAAATTTTCCATTTCAAGCACGAGAATGAAGGCTAATTCTATTAATTTAACTTTTTTGCATGTAGTACATTAATCTTACTTACCTACTTAATGGACGCTGTAACCGGTTAAGCGATTTCGATCGAACTTCTACTACAATTTGTGGTGTGCGTTTTGTTGTTGTAACACAAATTGAGGGACCTACAGTTTTGCGCCGACTCCGAAGGGCGAATGTTATTTAGGAGAAGTGTTTTTTTCCTGGCAGAAATACACTCGGAGGTTTGCCATTGCCTTTCGAGGGGCGACCACTATTAGAAACAACTTTTCTATAATTTTTGATGTTACTTGCCCTGGCTCAAGTTTGTTTTGCTCAAATTAAAATGAAAGTAAAAAACAACAGATTTAACATGAATTGTATCCACCGTAAATTTAAAAACACATAATCCTTATATATATAAATATATACATATGCATATATGTAGGAAATCTCACCTGGCTTGCTCCAACAATAAATATAAAAACCAACTTTCGGTATTATACGTTTATTAACATTAAATAATTTGTTTAAAAGGTAGACTTATAAAATTAGCAAACTTCTTTTACGCACTTTAGCGTCTGCTTGTTTCAACTGTCCGACTCGAAGTCCCCGTTCGTATTTTATTTGAAATAGCCCAAGCCATTCCTTCGTCGTTTTTTCGTTCAGTCATCGGTCAGTTTAAGGTCAGTACTCTGTCCTCGTCCGCAGCCAGTTCGTCAGTCCGTCACCGTACATCCAGCACTACATTCGGCCGTCCTGATCTCATTCGCCCTCGAATGAGTTTGTCCACTTTTTCATATATTCCGCAACTGTCGACGTCTTTCCCGGCCCCTCATGGTCCCCCACTTTTTCGACCTCATATCGACCATGGTTAAGTTTTTGCACTACACTATATGGCCCCAAGAACTTCGGTCTCAATTTCAAACCAGTACCAAATTGAGTTCTCTTGTTTGCAACTAAGTCATTTAGTTCATGGCCTGTTTCCCTTCTACGTCGTAAATTATAAGACCTACGATTCTCCTGCTGAATTTTTAAAATATTTTCCTTAACTTGTTTTCGTGCTATTTCGCGATCGTCATGTAATTCGTTCACAGCCTCATCTTCTAATATTTCTAGCAACTCTGGCATAGTGGCCATCCGCATTTCAAGCCCAGTTAAAATCTTGAATGGTGACTGCTTTGTACTTCGTGGAGGTGTGGTATTTATGATCTGTTGAACGCGATCTATATGTTTGTACCAATTGGTAGGCGTCTCTGTACTCAACTTGGACAACATGGGTACAACTACCCTATGCATCCTCTCCACTTGCCCATTCCCACGCGGCACTCCTGTCGTTATAAGTAAATGTTGAATACTCTCTCCTTGACAATATTCCCTAAACAACTTCGAGGTAAATGCAGCCTCCCTGTCAGTAATGATGCGCTTCGGGTTACCAAATATAGCTGCTTGCTTCTTCAGCCTCTCCACCACTGCTTCTGCACCTGTATTTTTAGTAGGGTACAACCACACGAATTTGCTAAATGCATCTACCCCCACCAAAATCAAATTATACGACTTACTGGTCGTTTCAAGCGGTCCTACGTGGTCAATGTGGTATGTCCCTAAAGGTTTGTCTTCTTAACCTATGGTGTTGAGAAATCCCTCTTTCTTTCCGGATTTAGCTTCATTTGTAATGCATTCGATACAACTGCGTACTATCTGACCTACTTTGGCATTGATTCGTGGAATAAAAAATGTCTTTTCTAACAGGTCCTTGGTTTTATTTATCGAGAAATGTCCCTGTCTGTGTGCCATCGTAATGATTTCGTTTTCCATAAGCACTGGTACTACTAGCAACTCTTTCTCTGGGTTTTTAAAAAGAATATCATACTTGATATAAAAGTCTTCATACTGGCTTGTTTCTAAGATTTTACGAACTGCTCTTGTCCATTCGTCCTTGAGTTGGGCTTGCTTAAGTCGATACTTTAACGAATCTTCTAACATTAAACAATACACCCTACTCAGCGCGTCAACATGTGTCATCCTAGTACCTGCCCGGTGCTCGATTTCATAATTGAAATCTTGTAGAAAGAATGTACATCTCGCAATCTTTGGTGGTACCTCTTTCCTCTTAATAGTCATCGTAAACGCATTACAATCTGTTATTATTTTAAATTTTATACCTAATAAGTATATCCTCCACTTTTTCAAAGCCTCGATGATTGCCAATATCTCAAGCTCATATGCCGGGTAATTCTCTTCTACCGGCTTCGTTTTCCGACTCATATATTGTACCGGATGTAGCTGTTGGTCATCCGGATCCTTCTGCAGTAACATAGCCCCATACCCGTACTTACTGGCGTCTGTATGGACTTCTGTAACTGCTTTCTGGGAAAATAGGCGTAAAACTGGGGCTTTCTGTAAGTGGGCTTTCAGTTGCTGAAAAGCTGCTACCTGAACTTCACCTAATCTGAAGACTACGTCCTTCCTCAACATATCCGATAATGGCCTAGCAATAACAGCAAAGTTCGCTATAAACCGTCGAAAATAAGATGTCAACCCTAAGAACCTCTGTAAACTTTTCTTGTCTGTTGGTAAAGGAAAATTTTTAACGGCAGTCGTCTTCTCTTCTGAAATCTGAACTGTACCATTTTTAATAATGTACCCTAAAAATTCTACTTTACGCTTTAGGAACTGACATTTTGTCCACTTTATTTTCAATCCGTATTCTGCACTAACTTGCAAAACTTCTTTTAACTTCCTTATGCCCTCATTCTCGTCCCTTGAAGGAATAATCAAATCATCCATATACGTAATCATTGTTCCTTTCTGGATTAGTGACCGAAACACAGCGTTAACGTATCTACAGAATACAGCAGGTGAGTTTGAAATACCAAATGGGACGGCGCAAAATTCATATTGCCCATCACTAGTTACGAATGATGTGTATTTTCTGGATTGCGGCTCTACTGGTACATGGAAAAACCCATTGGACAAATCCAGCGTCGTAAAAACTCTTCCCACTTGAAGCCTATCTAATACATCATCCATTACAACCATCGGAAAATTGTCCCTTATAATTTTTTTATTTAGTTGCCTATAATCACAACAAAGTCGTTTCCCCCCATCTTTCTTTGGAACAACTACAATCGGGGATGCATAGTTGGAATTGCTGGTTTGTATTATGCCTTCTTTAAGCCATTCTTCAATTTGCTTATCTACAAAACTACGTTCTTCAAACGACATTCGCCTTGGCCGTTGATAAACAGGGGCATCATCTGATAGTAGAATTTCCATTTTTACGGGTGAAACACAATTATCCATCGACTAAATTCTCTACTTCCCTAGCCAAACTTTTTTCTAAATGTTCAACGTCCAGTGTTTTATTTTCCTTCAACTCATTCAAGTTCATAACATAGAACTCTTTTATCCAATTTTGTGATGCAACTACTTCGTCTTCCGATACCTGTTCTTTAATTTCGTCAATTTCAGATTTCGATTTAACTTCAACTGTTTGTGATTGATTGTTCTTAATCTCTTTCTTATCTGACCAACTCTTCTTTTTGAAAACAACTTTCTCTTCAGTTAAAACAATATCAACGTACTTGAGAATGGCCTTTCCTATCATCCCTGCGAACTGAATGTCTCTTTCTTTGACTACATGGAAGGTGACATTTATTTATTTATTTATTTATTTATTTATTTATTTAATAATAATCTAGAAAATGTACATTTTCTTACAGACTATACAGAGACAAATTCAACATATAGTTATTTAACAATTTCATTTAAAAGGGATTTAAATCTCGGTTTTGACATAGAGAAATCAATATCAGACGAGTATGACAGAAAATTAAATTGCTTTAATGCTCTAAATATAGGTGAGTTAGAAGCATATACTGTTCTAACGCGATTTAGGAAAAAAATTTCATGATTGCGCAGGTCTCTTGTGGGGATATTGAAGTAGATGCATTCAAGCAGAAATGGAGAATCAATCATTTAACGATATCCCGTCTACATGCATCAAAGCTTCCAAGCTACCTATTGTCTCAATAACGTTTGCACAAGCACTGTATAATTTTCTTCTAGTTATCATTACTCAACTTAGTTTCACATCCACTTAGTAATAACGTGTCGTAGCGTATCAGATTTAGTGAGCAGCCGGAATCAATAAGGGGCTCAAACCTAAAACCGTTTATCATTACTGTCTTAAAATGTAATTCATCCCTAACGCTGTTAACAAAAGGTTGGAAAACCTCGTCTCCCAACGTATTCACTGTGCTGGGTTCTTTCTTTGTTTCCTTTGGTCCCTTAAATTTACTCTGGCACTCGAAAGAGCGATGCCCCATCTCATTGCACTTGAACTGTTTCTGTGGGCACTGTGCTGTGCTATATGCGATTTATCTCCACACTTAAAACATCTTTTGACCGATTCTTCTTTTGGTTTCACTACGGATAAGTTACTCTCTCTCATTGCCTCATATGGTCCTACTTTTCCTAGCCCTGAACTAGATTTGCGAATCTTTTCATAAACTTTCACATGCTCTTTTAAATCTTCCAGAGACTTTGCTTGATACAATACAGCCTTATTAAACTTAGAATCCGGAATCCCCTCAATGAAATAGTCTATGATGCTGGCTTCATCTAAATTTATTTGTTTGCCTATTTCCATAAGGCTATACAAATACTCACGAAAACTTTCATTTGCGTGTTTGCGTCGATTCTTCAATAGCTTATGAACATCTGATGAACAAAGCTTGGAACCAAACTCAGATATTAACGCACTTTTTAACGCACACCAATTGTTCACATTACTTTGGCTTCTAACGAAAAGCTTAGCTGCTCCACGTAGAAGCTGCTTGCCATAAATAAATCTTTGCAAGTCGTTCCACTTTACAATATCTGCATTTAACTCAAACTCATTTACCCAAAACCGAATATCCACGGAATCTTCCCCAGTAAAGAAACTAACGCAATCACCTAAGTCTTTGAGGGTAAACTGCTGCTGCCTTAGGAGGGACTGGGACGGCTGCAGATGGTTGCTTTCTTGGACGTCATTGTAAACTGACACATTCGACTCATCATCACTAGCCTCATTTCGCGACAAACCGTAGTGCTGAATTAGTCTGTCCTGAAGTTCTCGTTTCTGTCCTGAAGTCGATATCCCCAACTCCCTTAACTTTTCTTTTAGTCCGCTAACTGTCATAGTCGTCAATGTGTCTAAGTCCATCGTAAAATTGTTGATTATGTCGATATATGTTTAAACTTCAGTTGCTTATAAACTAACAAAGTTAAACAGAACTACAAATATTACTTATTTAATTTATATTACCTGCAAATTAAAATTATATCTATAAGTTACTTTATGAATCTTTTAAATATTTAGTTTATATTTATCTTTCAATAAATTGTTTAAAATGTATATTTCTTTTTTACACCTTCAACTTTTTATTCATCCATTAATTCTTTCTTCTGATTGTACTTATTCTTATCAGAATTTATTTTGATTTGACTTGGTATACTTTTGACAGTCTTCACTTTTCGTCACTTCTTGAAAAACTATGTATTCAACTTCATGTATTAACCTTCTTTAACAAAGCACATTTATTCTTATGTGATTCTATATTTCACTTTACTCTCTAATACATCAATTTGTATACTCTTAGTTTTATTTCATATACTAATTTCTTCTTCACGTTCACTTTGCCTTGCACATTACTTTGACAATTTTATATTTTCTTTTTTACAACTTTTTTACGTCTTCTTACAACTTATTTTGAATAGTTCTTCTTTCAGGTTTCGCAACTTTACACTTCTTCATCTTCTTTTCAACATGACCTACTTTTGCTATTACTTTCGCTGCTTTTTGGCGTCACTTGCACCGCTTTCAACCTACTCTGCTTACGTTGACTTCGCTGCTTTTTAGCGTCTTGTTGTAAGTCTCATACGGTGGCTTTACAAAAATTGCTTCGAAATATGCATTATTTGATGAATTAAGCAACGATTTCGAAGTTTCTGCGTTTTTACTACGTTCGCTGCTGTTTTCTACACCCACGTAGAAAGCTTACAATTTTCAAAGCAATCTTCCGCTGCTGCTAGCTCACGTCTGGGTGAATTTCCTGGATGAGCCCCCAATTTTTGTAGGAAATCTCACCTGGCTTGCTCCAACAATAAATATAAAAACCAACTTTCGGTATTATACGTTTATTAACATTAAATAATTTGATTAAAAGGTAGACTTATAAAATTAGCAAACTTCTTTTACGCACTTTAGCGTCTGCTTGTTTCAACTGTCCGACTCGAAGTCCCCGTTCGTATTTTATTTGAAATAGCCCAAGCCATTCCTTCGTCGTTTTTTCGTTCAGTCATCGGTCAGTTTAAGGTCAGTACTCTGTCCTCGTCCGCAGCCAGTTCGTCAGTCCGTCACCGTACATCCAACACTACATATATATGTAATTGATGCCATTGTACTTTTACTGGCACTTTGTGTTTCTAAATTACTGACTCTAGCTGAATGAAAATGTCGGCACATTTCCCTAAACGTAAACGATTTACAGGCTATCACCAGATTCTAATAACTCGACAGATCAAAGGAAACTAACCCATTCAAATTGCGGTACTAATTTCTGTATCTCCCAATTTAAACAAACACTTTCCGATCTACACTCCGAATATCAAGCGCCAGAAGTCTAGCGCCATACGTCGACTTTTTGAAATAAATTAGTACGCGGCAGCAACACAACAGAGAACACCGACATCAAAAGTGCAACATTTAACATTAAATATTAAGTATAAATCGAAGCTGCTATACTGACAACATCGTCTTTCACCTGATTCTAAAAATCATAACAAACCATTCAGGGCAATACCACCACCCCCTTCACTCCCCCATCCCACTGCATTGCACTGTAAGGTGAGCGTAACAGATTTGTTATGCAGTACAGACAAGAGTTCAATTGCTGCATTTGATATAAAATAAATGACTTAAGCGCAATGAGGCAGCCCATGAAGGGATAGGTTGATTTGTAAAGGGGAGGCGGGATGTTCATATTATTGTTATGACTATTTTTACTGCTCACTTAAGTAGTAAAAGGCGATTTTTATGAGTTCAGTCGACGGTGCCAGCAGCAACAGGCGTTCAATTGTTAAGCGGTATGGCATGGCATGGCACAGCCGACAATTGGAATATGGCAAGAGTCCTGGCGACACTGCCTGCACCACCACCACCATCAATGATTTTCGATGGTGGTCGAGAGCCTCCGGTGGCCCCGAAAGTGTTGAACGAGTTGTTAGACAACATTTTAAATTTACACATCGTAAAAATTATCTGCAGCGACGTGTCGGTCCGTTATGCTGCCGTTCTGCATTGCGCTGTGGTCGCGGTCGCGGTGCAGACATTTTATGGCGCGTTTTTACGACCGATAAAACTCCGATAAATTATATGGGCGAACTAGCAAGCTAGAAAACAAGCGGGCGAACCAAGAAAGTGAGGTGCTGATACGTCTGATTTGTAAGCTTAAAATATCAGAATCAAATTCGGAAGGAATGAGCGTTAAGGCATACAAACATGTGCAAACAAGTACTTAGCTGAAGTGGGAGCACGTATTATGATTTGATTGATAGACACGAGTTTTGCAATGATTATGAATCATTGAAAACACCGTTCTACAACGCATGAAACTATTTTAAATTAAAGATCTTTGATAATTCATTCAAAATTAGACTTTGAGGAGTGGAAAATGCAAGTAATTACATCACTGCATACTTTAGCGCGTCCTATGGCGATGTTAGTGTTTCAGAGGAGGTAAGACTGAACAATTACTTCATATGTGATCATAAATACTTTACTCTTAATTAATTGTGTCTTTCAAATATTTGATAAAAAGTTACCTGATGTCACGAATGGCCAAATAATTTTAAGGTTGTTCCAGTTCATCTTGCCTGACTTTTTAAATTTTCAACACCCAGAGCCAAGCTTGCGACTTCATTTCGGTATATATTTCAATTATTTGAATTTTTGCTGGTGCTTTCTAATCCAAAAATGTTACGTCGATTACAATGCGTTACCTTATGAATCTTTTGTGATTATAGCACATATTTGATTGTAGCAACCACTGTTATATACATATACTATATTGATGTATTTACTTCCAATTGGCATTTTTGCAATATTTTATATTTCGCTCTGCAATTTTACTTTGAATGTCATTTATGAAAACACTTAACAATTCGAATTTCATTTAAAATATAACCTTCTCTCACAACCCTCAGCGCATCCGTATTTTAATAAAACAAATTGTAGAAATGTTAACCAACTGTCGATACTCAACGTCCAAGTCGCCGCGAAGAAGAATTCTAACTGATTGTTTTCAAAACAGCAGGCACATATGTTTGCAACACAATCCACATTGTATGGATTTTTCTATAAAAAAAAATTTAAAACGTTCATACTAAAACAACAATTTATGCACACCTTCAGCACAACAACCCAAACAGTTTAGAAAGGGTCGACGTAGTAGATCATAATTTTCAGAAAACACTAAATGCAGAATGGCCACGCAACAGCGCAGCAAATGCCGAATTCACAAAGTCCAAACATTTTTCACGGTCTGCCGTTTTTTGCAAATGCCATAAAAAAATTTAAAAAACAAAACAACACTATATTTGTAAGAATACATGTGTATAATGTGCTGCAAGCATAAGTACGGTTGAATTTGTGTAAGAGTGGCGAAAAGAAGGAAATACATTGAAGGATACGCTGTTGTTCGAGAGTATTAAAAAATCGGATTCTATGCCGCAAAGCAAAAACCTAATTCCAAGGTCAATAAATAGTTGTGCCTGTGTGAACTTTTAAACTACGCGTACATAATTAGCCAGGCAAGCAAGCAAAATGCATAGTACGCGGTCTGCTCCGCTGCTCGTCGCACCACGACCTAAAAAGTGAAGTAAAAACAAAAAACACACCAAATCCGTGATTCAGCGAACATCGGTGTGCTACCTCTCAGGTATTTGTTGTAACTGCAAAAGGCAAAGCTAGTGTGCACCGAACCTGTACAAGGCAAGATGCTATTAATGTAGTGCTATCGTCGGTGTCCCTTATACGCTGTTAATTGCCACCACGCCATTGAAACAAGTTGCTCATCGTCCGGTTGTGGGTACAAATATTACGTAATAAAAAAACCATACACAACGATTTTGAGTTGTGACCTTGCGACCTTGTGTTACTAGTTTTTAGCAAATTAGATGCAATTCATAATTTTTATGATTTATTCTGTTGGTCCTATTGTCAATGGCAAGGTGCATAATTTTTTAATGAGTTTTCCATCGGAATCTGTGCAGTAGCATTTCAAACATAAATAATTACTGCTTTTATTATTATTATTATTATTGCTGCTTTCACCTGTCATAAAATTATTATAGTGAACTCAAGGCCTGAGAAGCTGGAAAATTTATAAATTCTGGATAGTTATAATTATTATTGCTTTAAAATATGTATATGATTAAGTACTGTTTATACGGGCAATATTACTGTGCAGTGCAGTGCAATTTTGACTATCTTAGCATCCGTCATCACTGAGATGGTTAATGACGTAACGGTGACGTTCATCAAACGTGACAGGTGACTTTAATGCAGGTCAGCTGGTCCGAAAGCAGAAAACTTGCAGATCCTTGTGCCGCTTTGAACAAGATATTGCTCAACAGCGGTGGCGAAAATACATTTTATAGAAACATAACTGGCTACGTCAATGATACTTTTCATTCGATACCAATTAACTTCTGTTGAAGAAAGTGCTAAGAAGGTATTGAAACAAATACCCGTTTCGAAACCCGATACTAAGGCAAATTATGCTTCGGAATTTTTACCTCCGCTATTATTCTCTACACAAACCGCTTACTTTTCTGTGGAACATCGATACTACTATAGAATCCAAGCAAAATGCGAAGAACTTTGGTTCCCTGTTAGGCCAACGCATACATATGTTATATAAGACCGCGACAGCAACAGTAGCACCCAAAAACTGGTGTCATACGTTCGAAACATTCAGAGTATGTTTTGCATTCCAAAAGGTTTCCTTATTATTGCGAGTTTAGCCCTACGTCGAACTGTGTCAAAAAAGTAGAATACTACTGAGCCTAACTTAATTTTTTGCCGTTTTGGGTATTATGCGGACTCTTACTGCTAGCGATGCAGGCCAACGGTCATGGAAGACGCCGACCACGCATTTTTATAACGCTCTCGATTAACTACTCTTACGTAACACTGACGTACCGCTAAAACACTTATGGGTAAAACAAAACCTAACAGGTGAACTGTGAAATAGATTATCCTCTTGTGTTTCCGTCTCGCTTTCTGAAGGTCCTACGTACAAATTATTTTTAGTTAAAGAGTACTAGGCTTTTATCATTAAAGCTTTGAAATGTTATAATTAGGTATTCCAAAAACTCTACATAGTTTTGAGCATTGGGTAGAACGAAATGTATATTCCTTTTTCAGTATGTATTATAAAAAGCGTTAACCAATGTAAATGTAGTTGCAAATTCCATTCTGACCGCACTCGAGTAACCCCTCAGGATTATTCATTGCCCAATAAATCCACGTTGGTCACATTTTATGTTAAGGTATAAAAACACCAAGCACTCTGCAAGCAAGCAAGCAAATCAAAAACCACAATCGCTACATTTCGCTTCTACTCTACATAAATTTCCACTACAAACTTTTTATGAAATCAAGCCTTGTTATAATAACAACAGTAAGAACTTACGCAAACCGCCGAGTTATGTGTGCACAAAAAAAATTGCAGAGTTAACGAGATATTTGCGCACAAATATGTATTCCTATTTTACACATTCATATTCACATAGAATTTACGAACTATGTAACCAAACTTACTAGTTCTAAATTACCAGTTGTTCACTAAAAACTCATCTCTCCTCCTCTTCTATCATTTTGCAAGATAACAATAGGCTATGCATTAGTTAACGAACTACTCCAACTCTGCAGTCGACCAGCGTTCATATTCGATTTTTTATACCATTAGTTTTCTTTTAATATATGCAGTTTTTTATGTGTTCAAATGCTTATGCTTATTGACGGAAGTTGGTTTTTCCTAGAATGAAAATTTTAATGAATATATTGTGAGCGGTTAGTCGAAAGTGAACGGTTAATCGAGTACTTGCTATTCGACTAGTGGACTAATCGAATAGTCGAATAGTAAATTTTTAGCAAGAACTCTATTATTCAGTAATGAAACCATATATTTTCATTCAATAATCTATATACATACGTATATATAAATGAATTATTGTTTGTTCGGATGCTTAAAACTTGAAAACGACTGGAACAAAATGGGTCCAGCGGGTTTGTTGAAAAGAAAAAGAAAAGTCGAAAAATTCTCAACAGGTGGTGCTCTAGGCACACATTTCGTTTTTCAGTTCAATTCAATTGGCGTATCTTCACATATTTCTAAATGACGACTTGACAGGTTTGAAAAAGATTTGGCACATATGTAGATTGTTCAATGTATGACTTCCTAAATAAGAAGTTTGTAAAGGGAAAGGTGACAAACCTTTTTAGAATCTTAAATTAATTAAAGTAATTAGTGAAATCAAATATTGCAATATGGGGATCAAACGAATCCTTCGTTTCAAAATATCTTGACATAAATAAAGTGACACCAATAAGTTAAAATATTTTTTTTGTATAGGGTTGCCACCTGTTTTAAAACTTCGAATAATTATTAGATTCTGATCCGAGAAGGTTTAGGCATGGCTTTGTTTAGTTAATTTTATACAATATGTTATTATAGAATATGGGTGGCAAACCGCTCATTTTACTAGGGCAAAGTTTATAAGTACATTTTGAAGAGCATTGCCACTTTTTAAAATGTCAAATTGTTTTAACATAAATTTAAATAAGATAATAAACTCACTATTTGTGCAACAGAAGCAATTATTATCTCATTAAGTTGAAATTTGTGTACTTGGCCTTGGTTTTTACGTGAATTTTAGAGTTTGCTCAAACGAACTCGATAGGTCGCTTTAACAAGAAAACCTATTGTACCTATTTATTATATAACCCGAAATTTTTCTCCCAGGAAACAAGCGCAATGACAAATGTCCAACATGGGTCCACTACGCAGCATATGCAGGGTAATATACCACCTGCGTATTCGCCTTAGTCTATGCGCTATGCTAAACTTAACGTAGAATACGTGATAATGAATAATGGATTCAAATTAAAAAACAGAAACACTTATATACTTATTCCGATGCCATTCATCATTTGCAATAAAAGGAGATACAATTATATACCTACATATATATGGCGGTCAACGCAGCTGAGTCTGTTTTATATTATTATGTGGCAGGATGGTCTTCTAAGATAAGTTACGCATAAATCCAGATATGGTATGTAAGTAAAAATCCGATAATAATCTTTTATGTCATTAGTCTCCACATTGTACTAATGAGTCTGACGATAAGTTATACTGGGCTTTTTTCACTTCGATATCATATTCTTTAAAAATCTGGTAGAGTTTTTCTAAAATCTTCTTCTCCATTCTCTCTCCTGGCTAGAAAATTATTCGAATCGATCATTTGCAACCTTCAAGAGTTTCTAATTGATAGGCTTTTGCAGGTTTAAGTGGAAGTGAAAACGAAGGAATGTCTGATTGCTCAACTGTGGCAGGTTCGATGTTCAACTGTTGATTAAAAGACAATAACAAATTATACAATTATAAGCTTGTATATATGTACTTATATGATCGTACAAGAGATGGGATATTTTACTTAAGAATTTACGAATGTCCATGTTGAATGAGCTTAGTTTAGCAATATTTCTAGTTCAATTTGACACTCACTCAATATTATTACTTGACTAGATATCTGATGATTCCAAACTTTATACATAAATATTTACATCGTAAACACCATTTGCCACATAGTTTTTCACATTTGTCATATAAAAACGCTCAGAAGTAAACTCATAAGTTCACCAATAATATTTATTAACGTATCTAGATAAACACAAATCATACAGATTTCTCAAATCTCAATAGTGAAATACAAGTTGCATTACGAACGGTGCCACCTAACGGGCACTTATAACTTCTTATTATTAATACTTGACTTTTCAAAACCCGTATATACTGTAAGAACTGTATTCATTTTCTGTGACATACTGTATCTTCAATCACAATGCAAACATCAATTTAAAACTTCAGTTTTTTTAATACTCGTACACTTGACAGCTCTGGTTGGAATGTTACATTCCACATATAGTGGCCTAGTTGAGTTTTTGGAAATCTTATAGTTTTTTGGACCATAAATTTTACATTTCTGAATCGATCTCCAAGTTTTATATGTTGCTGAAAAGAGGATTTATAAACGATATATAGTTTGCCATATAATAATAAAAAATAATGTTTTTGATATTTTGAGTATACAGTTGTTTATTTTTCAACTCAAGTTATGCGACTTTTTTAATATTGGTACACTGTGCTATTTCTAGCAAATAATTCAATTTGAATCAACAAGACTTTTGGCCCTGCAACTTCTGTGCACTTCTTGGGGTAATTTTTTTGCTCAAAGCTACACGCATATGAGATACAAATTCGTCTTTACAATTTAAGTATATCATTTTTTAATACAATAAGTTACTCTTGGATTCCTTCTGCAACTTCTTCTTCTCCGTCTTCTTCATTAGTGCCTAAAGGTTAGCGTATTTATTTTCGGGCAACTTTAATTTCAGTAATGTTGTTTTCTGGGAAATAAGATGAGATTCAGCTGTCAATATTTGCAGATGACATTTGAAGTTTTCTTTTATGTTTTGCCTAAATGTTTTTTAGGACTTTTCTTCGGCAAATACTACTTTTAACATTGGGAACGCACTATCTCTTTTCGTGGGCCATATTTTAGGGCTCATGAACCATAGCTTGGGAAACATTGGTTTAAGCTAAGAAGCTGAAATTAATTATGGTTCTATATCATATCACCACTGCACTAACAATGGTAGGTATTGGAAAGGGACTGCCATATCTCACATAACAACTATATAAAATTAGTAATCTGTAAATTTTATTATTATCTTACTAATATTAGAAAGCGCTAAGCGAAAAAACTTTGTACTCTGTTAAAAAAAAAAATTATAAAAATAAAAAAATCATTTAGCCTATTTTTATATGTCGTACTTTGTATTATTATATTTTTACGTACTTATATTATTTTTGTATATAGAAATATAATAACTCGTTTAATTTAAAATAAATTTAATTTGAATATATTTGGTAGATACATAATTGTTACTTTAAGGCCTACTTTATATCTACGTATGTTCGAGCTACAATTTCTATGATTGCATAAAAAATCAGTGCTTGACGAACTTTTATATTCATAGATTTTTGGCAGTGTACTTATATACATAGATATATGTTGAGAAGGAAAGATTATATAGCCACCAGATTTCGCTTCAAACCGCTCCCGCTGTCCACGACTAGGATGTCGACACGATTTACAGGTCAAGATTTGAGATTAATAAATTTGTACGTCAAGAAGGGAATGTGGGCGGAGGAAATGTGAAATTACGACGTGGTGGTGGAAGCATGAAACGTCCATTCAACCAGAGCTGGTTTATATCGGCAACGCCATATTGTGCCCAATACATTTATTGTGGGTACTCATATACGAGCATATGTATGAAAGTGCATACGTACATATGTACATATATATGAACAACATACGTACACTAGCCTCTATCACAATATAGAGAGCCAAAAAAGCAAAATTATCTTACCCTCTTTGTGCTTTAACGATGAGATTATTATTAGATATCATGGAATGATGATTGCTATAAGTAACTAGCTGACCTAGCGCGCTTCGCTATACCCTTCAAATTGAAAGAATGCGATTATTACATATAGTATTGCATATATAATATCATGGCTCCAGTGCCACCTACCGATTCAGTTTCCAAATAAAATATTTTTATTTTTGACTCTAATACGTGCTTTGAATGAAATCGGACTGTAAATATTTTAAAATATCGCAACTATAACGGCAACTATGTTATATATCTGTCACACTGGTGTGTAATTTAATTAATTTTTATTTTTCAAAAAGGTGGCAAACTTCATGAAAGCTAAAAATCTTGTTACCGGGATGGCGCCCATATTTTAATATATGAGTCGTGTATAGTTTAATAAAATTTGAATTTTCAAACTCCCAAGCAAACAAACCCATGCTTGAAACCTTCCCGTTGTGGAAACTAATAACTATAAAAAGTTTCAGTTTATAAGCAGGTGGGAACTCTGTACAAACATATTTTTTGAAATTAAGCGTTTCAACCTTCTTTCAAAATATTTTGCAAATGAAGCGTCATACCCATAACACAATGTATGATTTCCCCTCATAACTTTAGTTGCATGTAAGCCTTTAAACAGGTGGTAACTCTCTTTAAAGACTGCTTATATGGGATCCCATAAAACACACTATCTACATACATAAGTATATGACAAATCTTATTCGAACCTGTAATTGAATTGAACTGAAAAACGAAATATGCGCCGACGGCGCCACGTGTTCAGAATTTTTCGACGTTTCTTTTATTTTCTGAACCTTCGCGGGGAAATTACGCACAAACCAGCAGAAGGAAGTATTTAATTTGTCTAGTCGTTTTCAAGTCTTAAGCATCCGAACAAACCACGATCCATTTTTATATACTTATATATACATATGTATGTAGGTATATGCCTATATGTAATAGCTACAAATTAAACTATTTTTACCTGGTTCTGAGAATAAATTCTTCCATTACTGCATTACAGTTAGTGTTGAAATAAGTTTGCAACTGTTTGATGTGGCCTAATGTTCATACGTATCTATGTATGGTATATGCGAATGATTTTAGTTTCAACTTATTTAGTAGTGTAAGTGTATGATTTGGTGTATTTCCAAGATAGTTAATTTGGAGTGTGCCACGGCGCGTTACGTCAGGATTTGTATCAGAGACTTAGCTTTTGCAGCCATAAATTATGAGTTGCTGGAAGTAAGGGCGGCGGTTGTAAATACCGCTGCGTGATTAGAGCCAGTCACATTCAAGTGATGCTCGACACCTCTGGCATGTTGATCAAGAGACGGGAATATGTATGCATTACTTAATCCAAATTATTGTAGAATCCTACAGTTTATCTACTTTTCTCTTCTCGGCTTCTTGTTAAGCTTATATTTTTAATGAAGTTTATTTTTTATTAGCGATCACATTACCACAACAAGGTAAGAAGATATGCCATAAGACTCCGAATTAACCAACCGATCGACAGACGTAGCAAAAGCAAACGTACCATGTAATGGCCAATAATAACAACAATATAGTTAATGATAAAAGTGGCAAACTAATTGTAAATACACTCACACGCCGCCACTGCTGCTTCTGTTACTATAACTACACTGCCGCAATATCAGGTCGACGAGCATTACGACGAATGCATTTTAATTACTCGCAGTACTTTGATAATACGTACACACATGAACACGCGAGTTTGCAAACGTTTATTTGTGTTTTGATGTTTTTGGTAATTTCCATGCAAATTGACCAGCTCTTTCCTGTCGCCAAATGCCGTGTGGATTACAACGGTTGGCAACCACTAAGGCGAGAAGCGGGTTTAAGCAGGGGCGTCGCGAAGGTTCCAATCGTGGGGGGGTGATCTTGACTGATATGCCGACTGATCTCGAAAAATTGCCGACTCTCTTTTATAGGTATAATAATGGATTATAATTCAATTGAGGTGAGTACGTATTCCCGCATACTTAAGAATTTCAGCGAATTTGAAAAATTAAATAAACATAAAACTATTTCTGACAAAATCTTTGTTGTGCTCAAAAGCAGTATATAGTTGTTAACATAGAGTTCATAGTGAGATGCATTTATTAACTGAAAATGCGCAATATGTTACCAAATGAATTAAGAATCCTTCTATAGTGATTGTTCACTCTTTTTGGGTGCACCTTTCTATTTACACGTGCTCCAAGTGGTAGACTAATGCAACTAAGTATATTTGCCTCCACGAGTGATCGGTTGTAACGGGGAATAGTGAAGAGAGAATGTTATAGCTAATCGTTTCAATGCTGAACAATGAATTGAAAATTTATTATTGTCGTCGGATACAATGTTTTACAAAATTAAATACATACTGCGGAAAGATACCATTTTCACATGAATCAGAATAAGGTTACAATGAAAAATTTTTTCGCGAAAAATGGAAGAATCAAATTCAAATTTTAACTCTGCGATGTTTTAGTAAAGACCATTTTTGAACAACCTCACAAAGGTCAATTTCATCTACTTTATCTTTTGAAGAGAAGAGCAGCATCAACGAATTTAAACGATCATCTCCCATTGTTGTGCGCAAATCGTCGAAAACTATTTTTAATTTACTGAAGGAACGTTCGCACGATGCCGACGTGACAGGAGCAGTCAAAATATAATGAACCAGTTTATATGCTAAGGGTGTAATTCGTTTTAACTTGAATGCTACCGTGGAAATATCTTCAAACGATTCACAACCTTGACACGAATCAAAAAGAATTTGTAACTCAGAAAGCAAACATTCGACTTCCTCCTTGAAGAATTCGGGTTCCAGTTTTACAATAGAGTTTATCAAATCAATCGTAACATTATTTCTGTCTGCTGGAATTCTAAACATTTCCTGAATAGGTTTGAATGTGGACAAACTTTCTTGTAACTTTTCTTGGATACAACTTGTGAAAACTTGTAGGACAATTTTGAATTCTTTTCTATAAAATATTTCAAAATCGAAAATTGTAGCAGATCCCGGATTTTCATCGAATTTTTTGGGCACACGTCGCGTTCTGTGATGCTTTGAAAAGTCGTTTTCGGGGCTTATCTGCCACTTTCGAGCAAAGGAAACAGAACTCGCAATTAAATCGTTAATTTGAATATCATCGTTCATTTGCTGAAATGACGCTGATGTACTTTGAATCAACAATAAAGCATCGATGATGTTCAATTCTTCAGCTTCCAAACTTTCTGTCAAATTTTTAACTTTGAACATTATATTTTTGCAAAAAAATAAAGAGCTTATAAAATCGAAATCCAACATTTTCTTTAACAAGCCTGAAGCTAGCGTACGTGAATTGTTGTCAAAATTGTCGGAATCGTTCTTTATAATTTCAAGAGCATCGACGATGCCTTCGAAAGAAATCCATACAGTTTGACTGTTTCTGCCCGAGCAGTCCATCGTGTTTTTGACAGATTCTTCAACTGCAAGGAATTTTCAATACAACGTAACTCTTCACGCAAACTCAAGAAACGTTTAGTACTTCCAGAAAAATACTGACTATGACAATACTTTACACTTAAACAATTGACATTAAGTCCTTACCCTATAAAATGAAATACTTATGCTACAGAGTTAATTTTAAACATACAAAATGGAAATAGTAAAAACGATGCTCTGTAATTAGAAATCTTTGGAATTGCACTTCCAATTTCTTCGACTAAAAAACATTTTACTTAACTCCAGTTCAGCCTAACGAATATTTGCGATTCACCGCCGTGAATTCTCCGAATAATTCTTAAAAATTCACCATCTGGTAATATTTCTTGTGTGTATTTGCTATCAACTTCAACTTTGAATCGTCATCTCGAAAAAACCTTATTTTCAAAATCGCCGAATGATAATAATTTTACAACACAACTTCTAGAACAACTTTTTTTTTACAAGTTTTGAGATAAGAAATTTAGTGAAATTCTGATTTTTTTTTCAAATTTGCCGAAATTTAGATGCTAATGGTCGAAATTTTGTCACCGCACACTCAAAAATGCCGACTTCCAAAAATCTGGGGGGTGAGACACCCCCCCCCCCCCCCCCCCCCCCCCCCCCCCCCCCCGTTGCGACGCCCCTGGGTTTAAGTTTATTTTTATGTGTAAATTGCGTGTTTAGGATTAATTATAAAATGTTAATGACACCTAAATGGCATTAAAAAGTTAATTACCTAATTATTGGTTGTTTTATTGGAGCTAGTTGCTGGGAAACAATGACGGCTGACACAGATGAAGTGATGTTTGTTAGTTGACTGTGAAACTTGACCAATGTATAACGCTCAGAATTGCTGTAATGATACAAAAATACAATTTCGAGTTTCGTGAGTCGCCAGCAATATAATAGGCACCACTAGTGCTTTTTATCTCCGACTGAATAAATGGCCAGAAATTTAAATTTTGGGTGAGCCTAAAATCTCTTGTTTGTTCTAATATATACACCTATTATATATTTATGTATATTTATATTAGCACATTTCACGGCGAGAAGAATATTATAGTCCACGATTATTCGGCCGCTTGATTGTTCTTCAAAAAATGTTAAAACTGGTCCTTTAAACATTTTGTTTTTACTTAGATCGTATTGAAGGACTTGCAATATCTTTGTTTATGTGTAAAATAGAATCATACATACATATGTAGCTAACGAAATAATTTTGTTGAGTATAATAATGGATTTAGCCAATTTTAGAGATATTAAATATTTATGGTAAGAATTTCAGTTGGTTTCACTCGGTGCACTTTGGTCGGTAAACACGTGTGGTACGCGATACGATAAAAAAGCGACATCGTCGCACACACTTGTACGATAGCGACACGGTACTAATGTGAACCACAGCAACGACCTTAATATCACTCTAATCTGCAACGTGCCTTAGAAGTGTTTTAGATAAAAGAATTTTTTTTTTAAATTTAAATCAGTTTATTACCTACAACCCAAAGCTATCTATTTTCCTGAGATTTCAATCTACAAATCAGAACTTTAATCGCTTAATGTTCAACTGCAGCTACCGTAATGTTCAACTGCAGCTACCACCGCTCGACATCCAATGTATCTCACTCAATTAGTGGTAAAACATCAAAATGCCCACCACAAATTGTAGGAGAAGTTCGGTCAAGCATCAATCTATATGAAGTGTGTTCTTAAAGCTCCAGCATAAATTAGATTTGAAGGCAAACAATTAATTCGTTAGGTCAAACGAACCTATCTTATGCTTGTTTATGTTTTTAATTTTATCAGAACTAATAACTTTAACTATAGTTTTTAAAATTGGTTAATAATTCGCCGTGTTATAATGCAGTTTTGAAAAGTGTGTCTAATAAGTGGAAATAGTTCTTTTTTGTGAAAAAATAAAAAAAATAAAAAGGGGCAGATTTTTAAAGACTTCCTAATTTTCAACTGCTCATAAAACTACAGAATATTTTCGGCTTTATTTCAAGGGTATGGATGGAATCAAGTTTTACTGAAAACTTTACTGGGTTTTTTATAAAAAAGTTAGTCAGTTTTCCCAGGTTAAACGCTTTTTATTGTGCAGTATTCGTGCAGAAGTATTTAAACCGAAACCGTCTGTTCGAGAGCCCTTTGTTGTTAACAATATTCACGGGTTTTCGGCTATGAAAATCATAAAATTACATCTTATTTTTCGACTTTGATTAAACAAAAAAAATTTCATTTCTTTATTTTCATGCTTTAGTAATAGTATAGATGTTTAAAGTTTTTTCATCAGTCTTGCTTACTATGAATCTGATAGAATCAGTGGATATCCCCATATTATCCATTATATTTTGTTATCTTATTAATTTTAATACAAAATTTGTCACTATTAAAAAAAGTAGAATGAAAATGAAATTCCACAAGTACAACGAAATACAAATGAAAAATTGAATATAAGTAATATATTTTATCCCGAAAACTTTATTATTAGCATTTTCTAAAGATAATTGTTTTTGTTTTCCAGAGATTGCTTCTCTCTTCCTATGCTAATGGCGAAGATGGGTCAATTCAGTGGATTGTTAAGTTTTTGTAATTAGTCTTAAATACTATGTGGCTTAAATTAAAATTCATATTTGCGTCTAAAAATAAATAAATTGGGAATATACTTGTAAACAATTAACAATGGCTTGTATGAAACATCTTTGGAAATAGTTTTACACTTTGAGAACATATTTTAGACTTCAATTAGTAAATTTGCATTGCTATTTTATTGTATTGAAAAATATCTATACCCCGACCCAAAAAAAATGTAGTTTCAATTCGTTCGGTTAGCTCATAATTTTACATCATATAAAATGCTTCTTATAAATTGAATATAACTAAGTTATTAACAAAATTCAAAGATTCGAGGCGAGAATGCAGTTTTTAATTGTGTTTGTTTAATTGTAAGCAATCGCAAGTTGGCCTAACACTTCCAAAAGTTTACAAATTATTCTTTTATTATTTTATTCTTGGAATTAAAACGGTATTTTGAATATCCCGCAAATTATCTATTATTTTTCGTGTTTAGAATGAATTTTCTCGGATTTTTCTTCGTGAAGCAAAGGAAATTTCGGTCCTCTATATACGGACTGAGATTAATTCTAGTTAAAAAATTTCATCCAAACATTTCAAAAGTAATGATTTTAGTATTCTGTTTAAAATGGGTACCTACAAACCCATGCTTGAAACCTTCCCGTTGTGGAAACTAATAACTATAAAAAGTTTCAGTTTATAAGCAGGTGGGAACTCTGTACAAACATATTTTTTGAAATTAAGCGTTTCAACCTTCTTTCAAAATATTTTGCAAATGAAGCGTCATACCCATAACACAATGTATGATTTCCCCTCATAACTTTAGTTGCATGTAAGCCTTTAAACAGGTGGTAACTCTCTTTAAAGACTGCTTATATGGGATCCCATAAAACACACTATCTACATACATAAGTATATGACAAATCTTATTCGAACCTGTAATTGAATTGAACTGAAAAACGAAATATGCGCCGACGGCGCCACGTGTTCAGAATTTTTCGACGTTTCTTTTATTTTCTGAACCTTCGCGGGTTGGCCTAACACTTCCAAAAGTTTACAAATTATTCTTTTATTATTTTATTCTTGGAATTAAAACGGTATTTTGAATATCCCGCAAATTATCTATTATTTTTCGTGTTTAGAATGAATTTTCTCGGATTTTTCTTCGTGAAGCAAAGGAAATTTCGGTCCTCTATATACGGACTGAGATTAATTCTAGTTAAAAAATTTCATCCAAACATTTCAAAAGTAATGATTTTAGTATTCTGTTTAAAATGGGTACCTACCTGAATTTGGCTGTTAGTTAGATGTTTTTTGACCAATTTCCATGATTAGGTATCTCTAATTTTTAAACCCAAGGCCCGTAGATGCCCAATAAATTATATTACCATTGTCATTGCAGGAATCAGCCGAGATAGATATAGACATATATATATATATATAAATATATATATATAGTGTAGATATTGGACAATAACCACGACCATGTTTCATCTAATGGAAATTTACAAAAGTCATTTAGTAACTAATAAAGATAATTTGCTCAAATTTCATATGCAGGACGGGAATGGAAGGCAAAATATAGGAATTTAAAAACTTGGAAAATAGGCATGGCACCGCCCTCTTTATAGAAAATAGGCATATATCCGAAACTAGGTTATCAAACTCTACCAAATTTAGACGGTGATTACAATGAAGGAATGAAGGAATTCGGCATATCTTTGGTAGTACCTGAATTAATTAAAATCTGACAAAATCATGCAGTGAATTCTTTCGCGTGCGAAGAATTTAATTAAGGAAAGGAATTCCTAATTACCACACGAGAACATGCCAAATACAATCTGTAACTGAGAAAGTAAGACGGAATGGGAACTTCAAGCGTTTAAAATGAAACGTAATATCATTCGGGATGATAGGGTTTCTTGCAATCCGACCATCTTCTACTCTTGATTTACCATTGATAATGGACCTTTTGATGATATTGGGCATCCGTTTTTTTTATAGCAGGTCTGGTGGCATTGCACGGATTTATATTTCGGAGGAGAATTTTTAGATACACCAATTTTGAGTAACAATACGTGTGATGACATCCCCGGGACAATTATCGAATTCAATAATATAACGAAATGGATTTTTTCTTGTATGAGGCGTGACCATGCCTAGTTTTACAAAATAACGTAGATAGGTACCTTTCATTTGTAGTATGGTTGCACCCGACCTAAAACTCTTCCTTATTTGTTTCATGTATTTTTCTTGTTTTAATTCGAAAAGAAAACAATAACCTTAAAACTGTTCTTAAAAAAATGGAAGAGTTCGGGAATGAGAAAGTTCATTGAATGCGCCTACTTTAAAGTGCAAAGACGCAGACTATCACTAAAATCAGGTGCATGTCCCTGAATATCTCATATTAAAAGAAAATCACTACTGGCGCTATTCCGTCAGCAGCTATAAGGGGTTTCAAGATCTTTATCGTCTCCGGCAACGCTTTCGATATCACCATTTGGCAACGTGGAGATATGTTAACTTCACAATTTAAGTGAGCTTTGATATCAAGAGCTATCCGAAACTAGGGCTTACTCTATCCGCATGTTTGGATATCTGTTGACATCAATAAAGTCCAGATAGTACAGATATCCGGTAGATATTCGTTGATGTAATTATTAGGATATCCGAATTTACGAAGATCTGGTTAATATTCGTTTATTCGTACATCCAAAAAAACGCAACGATTTGATGAACGTTCATCAACAAACAAGTTTTGTCAATAATTTTTCGATGTTATTCCACGACTACCAGTAAGCGGACATACCGTTAGTGGACGAATGGAATGAGCAAGTCGTGAATGATGTTTGGGACAGCGACTTGTAGAATTATTGGTACTTGAATCTTTTCATCGCATGTTTTTGTAGGAAATTGGAAAAGATGCAGGTAACCGGTAATGCGACATATGATTTAACTTTGAACCTCACAAGTATTGAAAACTGAACAAAACATTGGTATCTCACTAAGGCAATAAGGAACTTGTCGGTTATAACACCCACCCACTAAGTAATCACTTGTTTAATGCCCTTTCGCGGTTCTCGAAAAACTGATACTGTGCAGAAACGTGTCACATTACTCGCTCATGTCGTTCGATCGTTCTGCCGCTTATCATTCCAGTAAATCAAGGCAAACAGCAACTTTGGCAGCTCATCAGAAGTGGCCGCACAAAACGTAGAGTGGGGATGTAGTTCCAAAGGAGCACACAACAATTCAATAGAACACTTTAAAGCCTGTTTATGGCTTCGCGCTCCTTGTGCCGTAATAAATTGGCCACAGCAGCACCGCACGTTACAAGTTGCATATTGCAACATGTTTACATCCGCGAATTAATATGAGGACTATAGCACTAGTCGCTGAATTTTGCCGCGACGCCGTATATAATTTAGTTATAAAAATAACCACAATTGCTGCGCCATAGGCCATGTGGCGTGAGGATAGAGGCATGGAGCCTTCGCCACAAACACGGGCGACACGGGTGACTGTAAGTTGAAATTTTTGCAATTTTGTCCGTCGTTGGTGTAACCGGGATCGTCAATACTTTCCCTGCATCCAATGTTAGAGTAGATCGCTTCTGGCAAAATGGATTTTCATTTCATTAGCAAATATCTCGTTGCTCTCTATGGCAGCAACAAAATATTATGTACATAGATACACTTGTATGTATTTATTTATGTAGCTCAGTTTCCATTAATAACGAAAATATCCAGAATTCTCGAAGTTTATCCTTTTCCCTCGTTATCATTCCCCTCCTTTAAATCTTAAGTCGCGCGAGGGTAGACATAAAATGCTTAATGTTGCCCAATTGAGGTGTGGTATGTAGATACGTATGTATGTCTTAAAAGATAAGAACTTACTGCACGCCAGCACCAAGCCATTTCTACTTCAGTAGAAAAGAAGAAATCGTTGCCGCGATAACTCCAATTAATTAAGAAAATGGCGTTGTAACAACATGAACTAATAATTCAACTTGATGGTTGGCTTTAATTAAAAATTGTTTGTCAGATTGGTTTAAAGTTGTATACTGATATAAATATGTACATACATATGCATATAAATATATATATAATTTTAATCGTATTTTATTTTTTCAACAAATGGATACACGTACGGCATTTTCGGTTAAAATAATAAAATTTGCATATTTATTTATTTGTTCGTATCAGTACAAAGATATGACAAATTTATTCGTAAACTCAAAAAATTATGAATGAGTGTTTTTGCAACACAAAAAATATCTTTTGTATTTTTTTTGTCGAGTCAGACAGCACATTACTCGGATAGGTGATAATCAATTATGAATTAAACTGCGCGCAATTTCCGTTTGAAACCATCGCGTTCATTAACTTCAACGCCTGCGTCCGACCATCCACACAGTCAGTCACTGTGCCGAAAGAATAATATTTATATTTTTAAACTGTGCAAACTTTAAAATAAATGTGTGCTCGTTGTCACTAGAATTTTATTTCATTTCGCTTAAGTATTTTAAGTTTTCCCTCTCCCATAGTCGGCGGCACAGTTCATGCACTTCTACCTGATTACAATAGAATTGATTTTGATTCTTTGTTTAAGTATTCATTCGCTTTTTTCATTTACAATATTGTTGTTGTTGAAGCATATGCGTAAGCACATACATACATAGATATTGTAACTCATGGACGTGGAAAATTCTGCTATTGATTTCTGCTAGTGAAATTCGTATCAATGGCGCCATTTGGCACAACTCTTATTGCAACATATGTATGTACGATTGTAGCTGGCCAAGCTTGCGCAACATATTTACATATCTTTTTTGTATCCCATCTGCATACATACATATCCATATTTATATTTATATATATGCATAGATATGTATGTATGCACGTTTATAAAATTTGCATAATTAAAATTCAGATGACTGGGCTTGGCCATTTTGCATGCGCTGCACGCGCAATGCGACAGTTTTGACAGCTTCGGCGTTAAATGAGTTACAACGCGGCGTCGTAACTTAATTTCGTCCGATTTGATTTGTTTATGTCCAGATAATAAATCCATGTATATTTTTCTGTTTTTTGGTTTAATTTTTGTTCAATTACACCAGCAATATATGATATTATGGATAATATTTCTTTAACATTGTGGGACGAGCAAAAGTTTTGCATACTCTGTATAGAACATCCAGGATAAAGGTAGGCTACACGCGAAAGATGAGGATGAACCTCCCATCAAGAGATACATAAAATTAGTTCCTTAACTTAAGCAGAAAGGCCCTTCAAATTCTCAATTGGTACTTCACAGGACATTACTGTCTCCGCCATTACCTCAGTTATCAGTAGTATCTGCCATTTTTGCGAGCTGTTCGAAGAAAAGCCATATCATATCATCTGTTAACGTGTATCTTTTGCTAGACACAGCCTTATCCAGTTAATCAGTATGACCCTTAATATAATGAAGTAAAAAGCCAATGAAAGTGCAACAATTTATCAAAAGTCTTCACATATCTATAAATCTTTTAAAAATAATAAGGTTTGAAGCTATGAGAGATATTTTTTATTTATTTATTTATTTGTACAAAACTTAACTTATAATTAAAAATTAAAAGCCAGTGCAATTTATAGCAATATCAAGTATTTTTTATTTTTATTTAAAACTTAAAACTTCATATGGTGTTTAGATTTCCTTTGTACTATGAGATAGTATCGTTAGGCGGTGGATTAAAATGAAAAACGAGAATCAAGTTTGGATGCAGGAGGACGTTTACCATAAGAATTGGTTTTCTATCGGAATATAAAAAGTGTAGCGTAATAGGATAAAACGGAGCGCATTTTACGTACATTTTATTTTGAATAATGCCACTGCCGTTTTTCTTGCATTCCAGCCTTATTCAGTTGTTGCAAAGTTTGCCTTGCCCATTTACTGGGATTTTTGGCAACAGCATTAGATTTATGTAGTGTTAAATGTAAATCACTTAACCAAATAAAAAGCCCATTTAAAGACAACCTGGTCACTTTAGTTATACACTTTAGCCACATACATATGTATACTGGCCATGTTGCAATAACTGCATTGTAGCGCCCCTTACTGTCTCTACTGTCTTTCGCTGCCAGCGATTGAATCTCAGCAGTGGGCTTGGGTGTTTATAATAACGGAATATGCAGCGGTTGTCATAACTCATTGTTGGGATAGTATGACTTTGTTGTGGCTGCTGTCACTTTTTGCGAAATTCCACTCGTTTCGGCAATACTGGGTAGAGAATCGGTCACCATGTCGCCCTCGAAACGCCTCGCAATCTCCTTGAATGTTGGGTCGGCTCACCGGTCGGTCATGATTTGACTCGTTTTGACCTAAAATTTATGGCATAAGAGATTTTGGTGTATGGTTTCATGTGTATGTTTCCCACTCTGTGAGTTTATTTTCATTTTGTTGCACACTTCTACATACATATATACATATACAATATACCATTCCATATGCAAACACATGTATACATTGGCCATTATATTTAAGTGTTTCATGTACTTTGGCTTAAACAGTTTGTGGCTTATGTACTCTTGAATTTACGTTTATAGTGGAAGCATAAAATGCGTTTACTGCAGCGCCGGCGGCCTATATAGGGGCTCTGGAGCTTTTGTTAGGGCTGTGGTTGCAACCGATGAGACTGTTCTGTTTGCTGCTGTCCACAAATTGTTGCACTTTAGCTTGTAGGACGCTGATACTCGGTATCTGGAAAAACAAACAAAACGAACATTAAATAGCATTTGCCCTGGAAATATATCTACTCCGCATCGGGCTGTTCTAGCAATTTAATGAAGCTTAAATTGACATGAAACTGTGATTTCTTTTTGTCTGAACTTTAATCCACTTGTTTTTATTGGATATCACTAAGAGTTTGGCATTATTCATAGTACGATATAAGCAAACTCTTTGCATTTGGTGTGGAGAACTTGTATCATATACGGTGTTGTGCATATCATAAGCAACGAAATTCACTAAAAGTATTAATAAATTTATAAAAGTATAGCTCATTTTACAAAAAAAAATTTTAGCATAACAATGTACAATGTGTTCATACTTAATACGTAACTTTCATTGATGTGTTATATGGACGAAAATGCGCGACACCGGCAACAAAAAAAACAACGCGAATATTTAATCACTTTAAACTTGGTCTTTGTTATAATAAAGTATATTAAATAATAATAATGGCATAAACTGACCTAAAAAAGTGCATATTTAAAAATTTTACTTTTTAAAGAAAACAGGGAGAGCAGTAAAATGAGATCTGACGCTAATAATGAATTCTAAAGGGCTCTGGGATCTAAACCCAATGTCCGAGCCTTTTGATGGGTTAGGGAAGACAAGCCGTATAATTGATTGCAAACTGCTTTTTAAAATGTATTATTTTTTATATATGGTCTCTCGAAAACACAACTTTTTTGACAATTTTATTTTTGGCGAATTTCTTACACTTTGATGGTGCGCTGAAATAACTTTTTGGATAATGACAAACGGTAAATATACAAATTAAGATAAAAAGAACTATACACAACCATTTACAATATTAAATAGTTCATACTTAGTAAATTTTAAATTGTTAACCGAGAGCTTTGTTAATTTGTTGCATATATCGAAATCGAAAGGATTTATTAAAGTTGTGTATTGTTCACTTTCCACTAAAAAAAAAAAAACAATGTTCATTTGATTTTATATTCGAAATATTAAACGACATCAGTTGAGTTTGACTTGAGTGTTGAGAGTGAATATTATCGGGAAGTGAGCCAAAAAACTGAAGCCAAAATGTGTATTCAACGGTATTGGTAGTGTATACCAATTACGAAAAGTGCATTTTACCATTAGCGGGATTTAATGTCCGCCCTTCTGGGTCTCAAGTACTGGGCATGGAGTTAGTTAGCCAACAAAAGCACAGGAAGTAGGTGTGTAGTGGCATTTGATAGTAGTGCCCGTAGTGAAGATGCGATTCGAGTATGGGTATTAATTTATTTGGATGCACACAATGCAAAACTGAAAGAGTAATTTCGCTAATCTTTACTTGGAGACTCATTATGGCCATTCTCAGTATTAATGTGTGCAATTTGGCACTCCAATTGGCAAGGAGAAAAATGATATGCGCTACGCATTTGCTACAGGTAGTGGGAATTTTGCCAAAACCAAAATGGATGAAGAGTGATAGTGATAGGAAACAAAGAAGTTATAAGAACTATTACTACTACTACTACTGCTGATTTGTAAAGTATTTGTTGAAGCTTTTCATTGATCATAAGTGTATGCATGCATATTTAGTCAGCAACCCCTACTCTTGATAGTTAATGACTTTAACCATTAACGGGCTTTAACCATTTCAAATCCCTTTAATTCCCCACTATATGCACAAGTTACGCCAGCAAAATGGCAATCTCAACCCTTTTGAGTAAACTGCCGCATTAATTTCTACCACTCGAAGCTGCACAGAATTTACACATCATGCCTTACTATAAATAACAACAGCTCAAAGGAAGGTAGAAAGCATTGAAGCAGTAAGCATACATACGAGTATACGGTCTAACAAAACGTAAACTTTGGTTCAACCACTTTGGGCTAAAAAAAAAACATTCATATCCTTTGGTTGCTGACAATTTTGACATTTTCCTATTTACTCCTAACACCAGGAAACAGCGGCTAAATCGAATGGACGTCACACATGTGTAGAAGCTCACGCATCTTTTGCAATCCTTTTCACCATTTTATAATGTGTGTATAGCGGTTTATTCTGCCCCAGGGATTCATTGCCGAACACGAGCTGTTGTGATGCCATGTGAGGATTCAAACAGTTTTATCATTTTTAATCATCCACGTGGATTTTTCGGACCGATGATATGTTAGTATTAAAAAGGCATATTAAGTTATTATCAAAGTTGGCAGACCGGCGGGTGTTTGTTACGAATTGTGGTAATTTGTGGTATTACCAGTTTCATGCCAGGATGCGGGGATTAGGTGAGTTTGCTTAGTTGGCTTTCATTTCTATCCAAAAAATTAAATCATAACGTTTTTCATAATCCGGTACTCAGTTACTAAAAATATTTTTTATATGCTTTAAAAGTATTAAAATTACTTTGTGAACATCTTGACCAGCTCTAAATAATATCTTATGGTTTGTACTTAAATTCACCATATCTACACCTGCCAGTATATGTGCCTTAGCATCTGACAATTTTATTTATTTTCCTCGTTCCTTTATTTTATGCGGACATTTGCTATCCACGTTTACTTAAAATACGAATAAAAACTAAAATTTAATTTCAAATATAATACAGGTTTAGTACATGGGAATTTATTTTACAAAACTGCCGAAAACGCACCCAAATTAATCTTTGATGTAATAGATTGATTTGCTTACTACGATTGTTATGAAGTGACAATTCGTGTTAAGATGTTCGATAAGTCATGTATGTAAGAGAGGAAATTCGCAATCTCTATCTGACATTTCTATTTTAACATAGCGGTTTTAGCACAATTTATAGCAGGTGCAAAAGGAAGGTTATTGGCTATGTGTATTTGAGAAAAAGGATAGAGCAGAACATTAGAAAATATCCTTTATTTGCTGGTCAAGTATCGCTTGGTGTAGCGAATGGGGAACGACTATTATACTTATGTCTATAATGAATTTAAATAATTTTTACAAAAGTTTGTATCATTATAAAATGCAAAGAAGTAGCCGAAATAATGTTAAAGTAATCATTTACCGATCAAAAATAATTGGACTAATATCTAAATATGTTCGGACCAAAAACGAATTGTTTCGTTTTTTTGTGTATGGATTTCAACCCTTATGAAGTAATTTTCATAGTTTGTTCATTAAGGAGGTTTCGTGTGGTACTCTGATACGAAGCGAAGGAAAGTTCTACTAATGGTGTTCTACTAATGGTATTAAGTAAAGCTCGGGTCCCACTATCGGCGCAAGGTACCAATTTTCGGCTTATTTCATGTACCGATAATGTGACCGCATTAAATATTATGAAATGCGACAATCATGGCGATATTGTGCCTACAATGCACAACCAAAAACGACCCAGTTGCGCCAATAATGTGAACGCTATAATGTTTGATAAAGAGCAATATAAATTTAAAAAAATGCCCAGATTTTTATTACTTGAGCACCGATCGAATACACCAATCACCACACCAATATCTCAATATTTCTCAGCAAATTTTTAAATATTATTTTAAAAAATCTTTTTCCATAATTTTTAAATTCGAAAGTTGAATCACCACATCAATCGACACGATTTTTGAATTGATTCTCGATTCGAATCGAAAAAACAGTTGCACACAATAAGATTAAAGTGCATTATTAGATGAAGTAATTAATTAATAATTTTTAGAAATGAATTCAGACGACGAAGTTTTTGAAGATATTATGAATAATGTGATTGATGAAACCATTTCTTCCACACCCTGCAATGCAAAAAAAAACGAAAAAAACCACAAATAGTGTCATCGTCTACAAATGAAAGCACAACGAATTTGATACAGGCCATTGAAATGCACAATTGTATTTGGGAATATTCCTGCCCAGACTATAAAGATCGCGCCAAAAGAGATAAAGCTTGGAATGACATCGCGGAGAAATTTCCAACCCAAGCAGTTGACGGCTGCAAAGCAAAATGGACCAATATAAAAACGGCATTTTCAAATGTAATGAAAAAAATGACAACTAAATCAGGCCAAGCGGCCAGTAAAGCTTTCTCGCATTGGCCGTTTTGGTCAGCTATGCAATTCTACTGTTTGCATGATCGCTGCAAGAGTAGTTCGTCCGTCTCAACACTAGATGTGGATGCAGATATAACGCCACCACCAACAGCTGGCCGAAGTGAAACAAAATCCAAACCCTCTGCATCTGATGAATCAGTGACAACAGATGCAATGGAGAGCGCAATGCAATTTTTAAATAAAGAAGAAGACCACTGGCATGGAGTGGGCATGTATCTTGCACTGCAAATGCGTGAACTGTCAAAAAGAAATAAAAGAGCAACAAATAAATTTCACGCGGAATTAATTCAAGTAGCTATGAATGCTGTCTTGCAACAAGATGAGGAAAATTTATCATAAAATGTTGATTTATAAGTACAAATAAATAAAATTTATTTAAAAATTATAAAAATTGCGTATATTCTGTTAAGTGTCTGTTTTTGTTATATAAATTTATACTGCAATGGCAATTCGCCGTCTGGTGACATGAAATAGTTTTCAAATTCTTCACGGATAGTTTTAGCTTCGTTGCTTATGTAGGAAATTGATATATCCTCTGTTGCGCTTTCAAAGGTAGGTATGGAAATATTAACGCGTGCACCTTCAATATTATTTCCATCCTCAGTGCAGCGATCTACCAATCCAGTAGCATAACTTGCATTTTTTGTCATTAAAAAATTGTGTAATGCGCAACATACTAACGTCACTCTCGTTGTTTTATTTGGATTCAGCTTTATTGGTCGTGAAAATATTTCGAGGCGCTTCATCATGATTCCAAATGCGTTCTCGACTATTCTCCTAGCCCTTGATAACCTAGTTAAAAATACGTTTACTACCACATAAAATGCGACCAGGATACTGCTTCAACAAATAATTTTGCATTTTAAGTGCATCGTCTGCCACTAAAACAAAAGGTACACTCATTTCACGACCTAATAAATGACGAGGAGGTGGTAAATTTAGAGAATCCGTATCGAGGGCATGCTGCAGAGAGCATTTACTGAAAACATCACCATCTGAAATACGCCCGTCGCAGCCGACGTCAATATACAAATATTTATAACTGCCATCAACAACTGCCATAAGCACTATACTGTGAGTTCCTTTGTATTTGTAAAACGTACTTCCTGATTTTGCTGGTGCGATCGTGACCACATGCTTTTCGTCAACTGCTCCTATGCAGTTAGGAAAGCTCCATAATAAATCGAATTTCGAAGCAACTTCAGCCCATTCTTCTTTTGTTGAAGGTATCTAAATAAGGGTAAATATGAAAAATATACATATAGATTTGGTAAAGCATGTGTTCCTACCTTCAGGTAAGTATTTTTAAGTTGACTGTAAATCGCATCACAAACTTCAGGAACAAATTTTGAGATAGAGTTTGGGGCAATACGGAAAAAAGCTGAAAGACTTTTGTAGCTATCGCCCGTGGCCAAAAAGCGGAGAGTGCAGGCCAAACGATGACTTGCTGGAATAGCTTGACGAAAACATGTATCTCTTTTTTTAATCAGTGGGGAAATTAGATGCAGTAACTCATTAAAATTATTTTCGTTCATTCGCACGTAGTTTTAAAAGAAAAAACTTTTGATTATCGATATCTCGAAATTCACGTAAAGTCGTTTCATATGCACCATTACTATTTCTTCTTTCCAGCCAATTTCTCACACAGATACTACGTTGTTTAGGATTTCTTTTACGTTTTTGATTTTTATTTTTTAGCTTTAATGTTGCAATGATAAGCAGAGCAACTGCAACTCTTTTTTCTTCAAATAATCCATATTTTAAAATAAATAAGAAATTTTACTGCAAACAGCTGATTGAGCACAACAGTGTGACCGCGTTGCGCCGATTATCGTAGCAGAATATTTAACGCCGATATAGTACGACGATAAAAAATGTCGCAATATGCGCCGATAATGTGACTGCTAAAAATTTACTCAAAATTTTTTTTGCATTTTGCGCCGATGTAGAACAATAAAAATCGGTACAAATTGTGCTATTTGCGCCGATAGTGGGACCCGGGCTTCAGAGAGCTTTATTAAATACACTATGTAGTAAGTCAAAGCTATGTTAAATTATTTAAATTTTTGTAAACTCTATGTTGATATTTACTTGAGGTTGTTCATGGATAATTTTCGATGGTTGCAGTTTCATTTGAATTGATCTTTTCACTCATATCCCTTGGTTATCCTACCCAATGGGTAAGTTTAAATATTAAGTTGCTTAGCTGGAATTGCTTCCGCCACTTATAATGAAAAATGAAGGATGTAGGTATTCTTTAGTAAAAGTACAATTTTAATGAACAAATAAAATATTTCAGAAAAATTTTTAATCCAAATATTCTATGGCATTGCCATTTGGGTGGCGTATTTCGTGACCATCGACTTCATCTTGTCAAATTTGGTGTTTTTCTTCGTGAATCAACTAATAATATCTGTATCAAATTTCCCCATAACCGACAACAGCATTCTACATAAGTACATACGAGTACAATAAGGTTTTTGTTCCCGAACGAGTATGAATGTAGAGTGGTATTTTTGTATACCCATTGGAACTAATTCATTGTATGCCTTAAAACTACACAAAATTAATGTTTTTGTATATGTATTTATGCATATTTTATTAGTTTGTTTACTTCATGTAAATAATTTAATAATATACGTTTACATTCGATAAATTTGAAATAAATTAATTAATTTTTAATCGTACACGAAAGGGAGGAGTCGATACTTATTGCTCTCCAACAATACCCATTTGAGGCTACTTGTTACTAATTTAGGCCCAATTTATTTTTTTTAGACACTAGTCCCGGAATACTTTCTCTATAGATTAGTCGCTCAATTTTTCGCCCGGGGCGCACGTGAGACTTGCCGATCGTGCTTGTGTGAGAAATGTTATTAAATTCACCAAAAGTTAAAAGTTAATGAATTTACGGCTTGCTAATGCGTATTAGGCTTTCATCTATTTTTCCTATAAAATTTTGAAGGTCTTCATAGCAGACATCTGCTTATGTATCTTTTTTCATTTCCCAGATAACACTATTCTATTCTCTTAAATCTTGGCTTGCGCCAAAATATTTTAGCATATTAGCAGTTATACATGCAAAACTTGTTTTCTGCACTTAAAAATAATATTGGGTGTGTTTTGTAAGTTTTTGTTAAAATGTTTGTTTACTGAAAAATAGTTTTATCTGTGACCTTATATCCTAATTCAGGAAGTTTCTTAAATCCATCGAGGTAGAGGTTCCATAGTTTTTTTTAGCAAAAAACCGATGGCTCCTCGGTCGGCACATTTTTTTAATCAATACATACACGAGTATTCTAAATCGTTATACCTTCCATGAAGAAGAAACAAAACAGTGACATTTTTAGGTTTTACATAATAATCGTACAAGTTCTACTGATGAACGCATCAATATCGTTGCTCTTTAAGGCTTACAGCCTCATTCATTGTCTCGAATAAAAAGCCAGACGAACGATTCGTGTCCAAACGAAATCGCCTGAATTCGGATGTATCTATCTCGGTTGAAAATGATCGTCCATCCTTAAGTTGTTACGTTATCGTCTTGAATATACCTGTCGAAATTGGTTTGTTTGCGTTGTGTAAAAGTTGAAAAAAAAAGAAACCAATTTAGCAAAATTGTATAAAAAATATATGAAGCAATAGTATTTCCCGCAAATGAACGTTTGAATGAAAATTAATTGCGGTTTCAGAGTCAGATGTTGCGGGGCTGTGCAAACGTCTTGGAAAAATATAATGGATGCTTAATTGTTTATACAACCTACTAGTTAAAAAATAGGAGTTGCAGTTTCCATTCAGAAGCATCATTAGCTAAATTCTGATTTTTCTCCAACTCTTTTACTACTTACTAGCATAAATGTGTTTACCGTTATTTCTTGGCTTTTGTGCTACATTTATTATTTTTTGCAACTTACGCGACAACAATAGCTTTCCGTTTGACTTTGACAGTTCTCTTCGTAATTTTAAGTCGTTTACGTATTAGGGAATACAATTACTCGAATAAACGACAGTTTGGATGAGACGAACGCTCGAGTTAGAGAATCAAGCTGTTAGCCTACAACTGATTGTTCAGATATGAGGTTTTGTGTGGAGACTTAAGCCTTTGTTGCACTCCTAATATTTAATTTGTTATAGAGGGGAAAAAGGGCGATAATATATAAAACTTCCTACAGTTACCTCGACTATGAGATTTTTTAGTACAAGCCCTGAATATCACTTTATTTCCTTATGCACATTTAATTTTCTGGAATAATGGAATTTATTTTATCATGCTTAAATAGTATCATAAAATGTTGTATGTATGTTCAAAATTTTATATTTAGAGTATTTTGAACGGCGTTTGTTCAATAAACGTGAGTATCAAATATTCAGACATACTTCGGAATATGATTAAAACTTAAGTTACAGCCATTGCGAAAACTTTATTATTTACATATTTTCAACTAGATTTAACATCTTTCAAAAAAAAAAAAATTCATGTAATGATTCAACTTTGTTGGAATGTTCGAAAAATCAAAGCGGCATCTTAATACGGACAAATTTATCAGCAAATAGATCGAAAATCGCTTTCTATAAATTCATAAACTGATACTTTCAGGCGTAATAAAGAACCCCAGGTTATGTGTCTTTATATTCTTCTATATCTAATTTTGTATTTATAAAATCGAAATATGTAAATATGCACCCTATTCACGATTGTCATGGGACTTTTAGCACTTTAAAACTTAACTGACCGGAAAGACCATTTCGTGCATATTTTGAAGACGGGTTGTGGCAATATGCTAAAGTGTGGTAAAAATCTTCAAATCCGTAATAAATCAAAAACGAACCGAAAGATATAAATATATTTTCTTTATAGGTAAACTTTTTCGTTTTGCATAAAAAATCGTGAATTTTTTCCTAATAAAAATTCTAAAAAAATTGGTGTGCTTCAAAGCTGCTTGCTGCGCTAAATGGGAATAAGCAAGCGAGGCAAAAGGCGAAAATATTGTTTTATTGCTGTCGCTTACTACTCTTTCATATTAGTGCTAACAGCCGCCGCCAACAAAGAACTTAGATTTCACCATACCAGAACTAATTTGACTTTTGCTGATTGATATTAGAACCTGATTTGATCCAATTAGTGTCTGGTTTGGTAAAGTCGGACAAAAGTTCTTGCCACAGAAAACGAAACGCGATGCATCTTTTTTGCAATCTACGTTTTTTGAATTGAATTAGATCAAATTGGTGAAAAAGCTAACTAAAAAGGAACGAACCAAACATTGGTGTAGATAATTTCTGGATGTATTTTCTTTGTTTTCATACCGCTTTAATTTTGGCTTTACATGTTTGTGTCAATTTTTCACTACTACTTACATTCATATACATATGTATACATATGCAAGCTGGGTAACTCCCCCAGGCACGTAGTTCTCGAAGGGGCCCGTATTTTATGAATCGAGTGAATAGTTAAATTAGAATAATTTTGATTGCCGATTAATTGAAACAGTCATAGTCAATTGACTTCGAAGGAACTGTTTTTTAATTAATCAGATCGATAAATAAATGTTTGAATAAGATGCTTCTGTCTTCATATTAACTTTCAAGTCCTGGTATCCCTATACACGTCTATTCTGATATAATATGAATAAATATTTCTGATCAAAAGTTTATATATGTATATGTATTGATTAATACATTCTATTGATTTTCGAAAGCGTATTAAAAAAATTTGTGTCACTCAACATCAACTATAAAGCAAATTCAATACAGATATGATGAACTGATGAGAGAAAAAACGTCGTATTTGACTTATTCTTTAAAAACAGTGAAGTAGTAAGTAGAAAGGTAGCTGATGAAATTGATGAAGTATTCGAAACTTTTATGTAGAAAGGGCCTCACCTTTTTACCCCTGGGCCCGGATTTCCTCTCAGCGGCCCTGCATATATCCGCAACTTATTGATGCAGATGGGGGTGCCTAAGCGAAATTTTGTTTTTAATTTTGTTTCAATGTACAATATTTCAATTTAAAAAAAAAAAACTAATCGAAATAAAATACACAAAACAAAAAAAAGCAATCTTAAAGTTATTGTTCAAATACCTATCACTACACACATTTATTTAAGCTTAATCTAAACCTACAATAATTGATTTGATCTAATTTTTTTGCAGCAAAATGGAACGTTTTGCTCTACAAAACTTGTATGTACATTTAAATCCGATTACTTGAAAAATTAAACATCTGCAGCATTTTTTAACAAGCAATTGAAGGATTAAAGCTAATTACTTTCCCGTGAAGAATAACTCTTCAATTCAATGTTGGAGATGCTACATTTCGGGGTGGGGTCAGAACCTCAGCAGCCTTCTTCCTGGCTACGGCCCTGATGTAAGTCTAAAACCAGTGGAATGAAATGCATGTTCTTTATCGACGATGCAACTCAAGTCGCGTTTGCTAGCCTATACTGCAATAAAAAAGTAGAAAAATCGTGTCTGTACATTGAATATTTCTTTAAAAGAATGCGCGAAGGTGATACAGAGGAAATGTAGTAGAATACATTTGTACAATTTTTAGAATCTTTGTCTGCCCGCTTGCCAGTTTGAACTCACTAATCTCCGAAACTGCTGAATGGATTTTCATATAGCTTAAACTGGTGACTAAACAGCATCAATTTATGCCGGTGTATATTTTTGGCTGTTGAAATGTTTCAACTGTAATGGAAATTAAAGCGTTGCATTTGCGATGAACAACAGTAAATTTATATCCGCGCAGCTAGTCGCTACAAAAACAAGTGATACTGCAATACAGATCACCAAAACTAGCAACAATTTCATTGATTGCACTAAACAATTGCAAACCAAGAAAATGTGGTGGTCCTCGGTTGTCTAGGATGTGACAAAGCGCCATAAAGTTTCATCCGGGATCGGTGGGGCTAGAGGAATACAAGAGATACTTAGACTTCACCTTGGCTCCGAAGTCTCCGGTATGGTCAACAATGAATATTGAGCAGAATGAATAAATTTAACTGGGTGCTCCTTAAAATATGCAAATGAAGAAATAAATTTAAGTCCTTTTTTTGCGAACTTGCGCTTCGTTCGCTACGTCTTATGCAGTTTGGTATGAGCGAGCGAACAATTTAGTACAGTCTTTGGAAGGAGAAAAAGAGCTGCCGTGTGTGTGTATGCATTCTGGACGCATATTGCGCACATAAATATTGAGAATGGTCGTTGTACAATAGCCACTGCAACCGAAACCATAGCAATGACGATAAACTTAAGAGAAACAACCGCGGCGCTTACGATTTCTTGTTTGTGTGAATATGCAACACACTCAAAAGATTAAGACACAAGGTTCTTTATTTGTTAAAATGGAAATAACATTAAATTACAAGATGAAAAAACAACTCCCATGATAGAAACGCCAACAGCAGAGACCAACTGCAGATGTTACTGCTTCCACATTCAAGAAATGTCGCAGTATACTGCAGTAGTGAGAAAGCCTAATCTCCCAGCGGGCGCGTAAGACAGTGTTCAAACGAGGAAACTTTTGTTGCTTATTATCGGCGATTTCCCTTTTGGTGTTGCTCGTCACGTTCACACAGAGCAACTCTGTACAGGCGATTTTCTGGCATTTCATTTTATATCATTTTCGCAAATTTCTGTACGCTTCGCTTAAGCGGCATTTACACATTCTGATAAATTTTGTGATTATAAGTAAAAGGTGTTGAAAAATGAAGTTTTAACATAATTTACGTTAATATGTATAGTATATGCATACACATGTGTATATTTAATCGCAAAAAATAAGAACAAAGTTTCATTTCCCAACTTCCCGCATGTATTCACTTAAAACTCAACAAAACTGCACCCACTGAAAGAATTTATAAATGAAAAGGAATGTCAAATTTCTTAGCTGCCGACAGAGACGAATAAGAACACAAAGCGTGTCGCCCGAGCACGATCAACTCGGTGCCCTTCCCCTTTCCCCGTCCCTCTCTCACCTACAAGTAACGAGTTGCCGCGACAAAAGTTTCCTCGTTTGAACACTGTCTAAGCGAACATGACCATGTATTTATACATAAACACTACATACATATATATGCACGTATATTCTATTTATGCTGAAGATTTATGCTTTAAACTGAAGTTCTGGTAATCTGAGTCATGACACAAAGGTTTCGAAATTGTTTGCCAAATATTACCAATCACTACCTTCGAAAACAAACATAAGAGTAATGCTATAATTTCTTTTAATTATTAATAATTTATTACTTATTTATTATTATAATTACAATAAAATGTCATATATGTGAATATATAAGTTTGTGTATTGTAAATGTTTGAAATTAAAGCAATAATGATGATAATATCTCGAACAACAATACCACTAATATTAAATATACCCAGCATGATATGCTATATGTGTATATATGTAGACATGTATATGTACTACATAGGAATATCAACAACATTTAAACCATTTCTTGGGTTGGCATTTGAGTGAGGTAAGTCACAGGAAACAATAACATTCCTATCTATCTTCAAGCAGGCAGCAAATATAACTAACAAACCAACAATGGTCAGTGATTTCAATTCACCGCCAAGGACAGGTCGGTAATGGAAAATTGCGAAATGGAGAAATGATGTCGCCTTAAATGACTCGGTAAACAAAAACAGAAAAACGAGCTAAAAATGATTTTGTCCTTGCCGCTGGCCTGTCATCATCACTATCAACGGTACCGAATGTGGTTGAGATAACGGTTAGAATATGCGTGTGAATGGCAGAGTTACATTAAATCATACATTAACCATTACTCAGGCAAGCCTAACCCAATGCTCCAACGAGTCAGATCTTTTCAGTGGATACCAAAATAGGCGCAAAACAAGCTTTTTCTTTTTCGTATTGACATTCGCACACTTAACACGACATATGTAGGTATAAAAAACGTGCGATGTACATATATGGCTTCAAAAACCGAAAACGTATGTAGTTTTTTAGAATTCTTTTAAAATGAAAGACCATTGTCGACCGTTTTCAGTTGACATAACGAAATCAAAAAATTCGAATATCAGGCAATTTTGATGTTGTTCACAAGAATCATTCATGTGCCATTTTTTCAGCACCTAGCAGTATTAGATGCTGATGAACGATTTAAAATAAAGGGTGTGAAAAGAATATGCCAACAAAGAAAAATTAAATAAAGTCTCTAAGTTCAATGTTGAATGAAAATCAAATGGTTAGTTATTACACAATATTCATGGAGTACATTTCCAAATATTTGCATTAAACAAGGGCAATTCATATCATGGCAAATCCAGAGTTAATTGTTTTTTCTTGTGTGAAATTTCAGCCCAAGAATTACGAGGCTCATTTTCAATTCGCATGATAACTAACACGACTATTACAAATTTGTTCGCAATTGGTAAAAAAGGAATGCAATAGAATCTTTAGTATTATAGGCATTTGTTCACTGTATACCGGAATGGACAAGGCACCGCCTATCTCTGAAACTTATTTGTGAAATTCTCCCTAATTTCTAACATACTTTGTATACCTAGTCAGAAAGAACAATTTCGAAACTTATAGAAATCAAATTTGATATTTTACTAAATCATGCAGCTAGTTCTTTTAAATTTGGTACGAAGAATTTAATTAGCGTGACTATGCTCACTTTTCAAAAAACAGGTATAGTTCGATCTAAAAGAAATATGTATATGCCAAATATTATATATCTACGTCAAATAGCAGGGAAAATATTGTAGTTTGTAATTTCCTCTGAAATGGGGCATCCGCCTTTTTCCCCAAAAAATTTGTTTTCCCCGATTACGGATACTTAGCTTATAGTCGAAGAGTAACCCATTCGTATCACCTCCTAAAATCAGTATCCCCGCCCATCAAGGAAGTCTCCGGATCACCTTCTGCAGCAGGATTTCGTGCTTCATTCGCGTTGTTGTGGTAGACATTTACATTTACCTTGGTTTTAATTTACATTATTGAATAAATTGCTCCTGTCAACAGTATATACCTTTTTTAGGAAAAAGCTTTATGAATTAACTGAAATTATATATTCAAACAAAAGCGATATTGCTTCACATAACTGTTGTTTATTCCAGAATGGAACGATCAATCGAGTGCGTGCATCGGCTAACTTGAGTAAATATTAAGATATCTCAACGAAATGTGATCAGATATTGCCCAATGTAAGCTAGTTTTGAAATGGGCGAAGTCGGATAATAACCATGCCCACATAACGCTATTTTGCGAAAATCAAAAACATACTATTTTCCTTAAATATAAAAAATAATTTGCTGAAATTTGATGTAACGAAAGGGTAGAATATGGAAAAATGAGCGTGACGCTGCCCACTTTAGAGCAATAAGTGATATCGCCAGAACCACTTTATCGAATTCAAAATGAAGAGTTTTATATTAACTGATTTTATTGCATGCAATAAGTACTTCTTATTTGAAATAAAACTGTCACCGGGAATTTAACGTTCGATTTTACTAGGTCTCTTCTTTACACAGACTCTTGACTGGGTGCTATTTTCGAAGCTAATTTTAGTGGTTACAAAGTATTGTTTTTTGAGATCAAAATTAGGTATTTACATTTTTTTTCGAGCAATATACATATTTGATATTATGAATTTATATTAAGTTATATGTAATGCTGCCAAAATTAAAGAATTGAACTCGGAATGCTTCAATGTTTGTTTTGGAAATTTTTTAAATTTATATATATTTTTTCTAGATAGCTAATTATTAAATGAGCTTCTAATTAGCCAATTTGCACCAGAGTAACCATGGTTTTTCTGTAGCGGGACATTTTGGCTTATTTTCACTTAAAATTCAGGGGACACAATGTACAACAAGGGCACAACCTTCGAGAGTTACAGTTTGATGTATAAGAAAATGTTGTTTCAAATGTTATATTTAGAATGTAAAACAAAACTTTAAAATTTTGCGAAGAAATGATTCCCAACTGGCATTTCCTATCGAAGAGAAGCAGTGCTCGAGACATTAAATTAGTTTCAGAATATTGGTTCTTCGTACAGTTTACAAAGGTATTCAAAACTCGTAAAAGTGTTACACGCGCCTCTTCAATGACTTCGAAATTTATTAGGGTTTGGTTCGTAAAAGGTAATAATACACTTAAACTTATAAAATTATTTAGTTTTTATTTAAAAAGCACAAAAAGTATGAACAGATTTGAGGCAAGAAACGCTAAGTTTAAAAAAAAAAAGATTTTTATATTAGCGACTTTAGCTCCAAATAAATTTTTTTCAGGCATCACTGATTGTATAGCGCTGAAGCATGGACATTGGATGAGATTCCTTTTCATATTCTTGTCCACCGGATTAGCTAGGTCATATATTTACTGCAAATAGACGGAAACGTTTCAGTCCTGAAAGTATTCAACGTGGCACACGCTGGTAGTAATAAATAATGGGAAGTCCCTCTTTTCGTTGGAAAGATCAAACGAAAAAGGATTTGAAAGAGCTTGAAGTTTCCAGCAACAGTGCAACAAGTTGGAAGGAAAAAGCAACGACTAACGTGATATGCAGAACTCAGTCAAAATTGCTTAAGTGATTGCAAGTATGTAAGTATTACGCAGAATAGGAAATATAATTTTTGTCGGAGTGCTAATACGGCGCATGAGGAGAGAGAATATAAAAATTATTATTTAGTTTTAGGTAAGTTACATGAAGATGAGCAGGATCAAATCAAATATCAAATAATATATTTACTAGCTTCTCGAGGGCTTGAAATACAAAAGAATAGCATCGGCGGTATTTGTCACTATTTTTCGATATGCGTAAAAAGTTACAATACTTATGCGTCTGCGCAAGTTACAATAATAATTAAACCGGAAAATGGTATATGATCGAAAAAGTTAGTATGCATCTGGTCCGGGATATGCAGCAAATATGTATATATTTCAGAACAGAAAACAAATGAATACAGTTACAAGTTAGGATAAATTTTAATCTATGTATATATTTTATTACATTAACGGTTATCTTTCCCGGACAAAAAATTTTCTGCCTTTAAGTTTTTCGAAGTCAAATTACAAACGAAATGTTTGTGTATAATATGAAAAATAAATAATTATGTGAGAAAAAAACTTTATTCTCAACTAACAGCCCTTAGAAGACCGATAAAAATATTTAGAAAATTATTTTAATGAATTAAAAAAAATAATTTGAAAAAGTTCAAGCTTTATTCTCCATTTTATGAAAAATACATTTCTTCTCTAAAGATCTTCGTACTTTGGTTATTTTGGTGCGGCCACTGAAAAAGACTAACGATAATTTCTGTTGCAGAAAAGGCGACATACAAATTAGCAAACTTTTTAAAGAAATACAACATTCACACAGCAGTTAAGACAATAAGTAACTTAGGTCAAATACTGCGGACGATCACGAGGTCTGAGGACTTACTAAAGAGGCAGGGCGTATAGAAGCAACCTGCGAATGTCAATAATGCCAATAAAGCTACAAAGGACAAACCGGTCGTAAAATAAGAACAAGATCGCGATCCCGTATATGATTCGCGATCTTGTTCTTATAACAAACACTAATATAAGTAGAAGCCATATGTGCAACTATAATAGTTCACCAGTAAACATTCAGAAACGAGTTCTTGTTTTACTTAAACTTTTAACTATTCACTCATATAAATATTTTATTACAAATTTATCATAATAGAAAAAAATAACCGGAGGTTTTTATTTTTGTAAACATTAACTAAAATGGCAACCCTGGAATGCGCACACAGTGGTGCACTGAATAATGGATTGGCATCGCAGTTATATGAGCCATTTGGCATATGTGACATGCCACAGCGTCAAGTTTATTTTCAACTTTGCGCATTTCCGTAAATCAACTTGGTTTGTTGTTGTTAACAAAATCAAGCACGTATGTTGTGCTATTTCGGTGTGAGGCTAACGTGTTGTACGAGTTAACGTGCTTTTAATAACCTACGTACTTACTTTATTTATTGCCGGTTGCTGCTAACGCTGCAAGTTTTTGTAAAAAGTATTTGCTGTTATTATTACCACATTACTACAGAATCTTTATGTTTGTTACTTCATGTTTAATCATTGAATTAAATTTTGATATTTTAGCATGACTTATTATTTATTTACGGGTGAAATTCGCTGGTTATTAACAGTTAATAATAGTTAGTGCCGGATTTTGTTTGGCACCAGGTATTTTAGACGGTCGAAAGTCCGTAACCTTCAATTTTCATTTTAACGCATCATAAACGTGTAGTGGAAAATTTTGCTGACATCTGGTGTCCAATAGGCAAAACGATTGGAAGTGGCTGCTACAGTGGACTGGCAGTCTTTAATATTAACCACACATACTACATATGTACATAGTACGTTTATGCTTTATAAACTGTTTTTGGTGAATAACAAACAAAACTGGTTTGCTTTAGTTTAACCCTTCGATGGGCAGCGGTAACTTATACATCAATTGTACGCCGGTGTGCTTCTAGTATTATAAAGTGAAGTTTCTTTTCTTCAGTGAATTTGAAATTTTACACCGAAAGCAAATTCATTATTACGAGTATTTATGATCAAGCCAAAAATAAAAAAAACCTGCAATCCGACAATACACCGACTCACAATTTATAATTCTAAATGGCGCATAACTCTCAAATGGCGTATAATCCATGTATATAGATATAGACATATGTATATACTCTCGGCCGAAGGTAATTGACAACGGTGTTTCGTGAAAATAAATTCGATATTTCGGTAACTAAAAAATATAATTTTCTCAAATTTTATATACGGGATTGATGGGAAAAGGTAATACATGGGTAATTTTTTTCTTTTAAAAGAATGGGTGTGGCGCCTCCCACATTAGACCAATTAGTTATATCTACATTTTAGGATAGTATGCTCACTTTAGAAAATTACAGAAATCGGAAAAATACGCCAATCTCTCATATAGCGGTAATTTAAATAAATAAAAAACAATGATAGCTTAGAAACTATTAAAGCTAATTGACATTTGTATATCTATGAAAGTATTTGTGGTAGGTTAGGTTAGGTTACTGTGGTAGTTCCCCAAAGGGAACTCACTTAGACATAGTAAGAGTCCGTTGTGATACCACCTAATTTATGAACGGTAACGTGAATCGGAAAGTCAGGAAAGATTAACCTGAGAAACGTTGCGTGCCCCGAATGAAGTCACGCAAATTACCAATCTCCACTCCAGAAAGGTTTTCTGGAGAGCTAAAGAAGTACGAGCCCAGGTACTTGAACCTCAGTCTCGCAAATGCTGGGCAGCTGAGCAGAAAATGACAAGATGAATCCACCTCATCCTTCTCCATACAGCTGCGGCAGAAAGGGTCAGAGACTATTTTCAGCCTAACCGCGTGAATACCCAACGGACAATGCCCAGTCAAAACACCAACCAGGGTCGAGAGTTGCCGCTTAGTAAGCGACATCAGCTCCCTTGAGCGCCCACGATCCACTCTCGGCCAGAGGGACCTTGCAATTCTGCATGTCGTGGCAATTTCCCAGCGCTCGCTGAGACGACATAATGCCCATCTGTCCAGGAGAAGCCCGTAGGCAGTCAAAGGAGCCCCCACCCCCTCCCTGCAAGGAGAAATGACTTCCAGGGTGCCTTGCCGAGCAAACTCATCAGCCATGCAGTTCCCTGCGATGTCGCTATGGCCCGGTACCCAAATTAGTCTAACGTCGAGATATTCCGAGGCGGCTGCGAGGGAAGTCAGGCATTCCCTGACCAGTTTTGATCTCACCATTCGCGATCCTAAGGCCTTAATAGCGGCCTGGCTATCCGAATAAATGTTGGCCCGTCTAGAGGGCATTACATTGGTAAGTAGCCAATCGGCTGCCTCCTTTATTGCGGCCACCTCTGCTTGAAATACACTGCAGTGGTCCGGAAGCCTAAATTTACGGTTGAGGGAGAACTCATCGCAGAAGACCCCTCCCCCAACCTTACCATCCAGCTTCGAGCCATCCGTGAAAAAGTTCACCGTCCCACCGCCCCACAAGCCCCCCTCCTTCCACTCCTCCCTACGCGGGATGTAAGTGGATAGGGAGCAACTACGAGCTGGAGCAGGCAGACAGTAATCTGTTTCCGGAGGTACAAAGTCGAAACTGGTAAGAATCCTAGAATGCCCAAAGGCCGAGCTGAGTCTGTATCCATTGCACTCTAGCCGCGCTGGTGCATGGGCTGCTGCAACCCTACCTGCAATGCCCACAGGAAGCACATTAAGCATAACATTGAGCGCGAGAGTGGGTGTGGTCCTAAGCGCCCCACTGATCCCAATGAGCGCGGACCGCTGCACCCGCTCTAGCTGCTTAGCTTTAGATACCCTGTCTAGTGAGTTCCACCAGACCACCACTCCATAAAACATTATAGGCCTTATTATAGTCTCATAAAGCCAATAGTTTACCTTGGGAGAGAGGCCCCATCTCTTCCCAATAGCACCCCGACAACAGTACACCGCAACCGAAGCCTTTTTCACCCTTTCCTCAATATTTGGCCCCCAGGAGAGCTTCCTATCCAGAATCAAGCCCAGATACTTGACCCGGTCAGAAAGCACCAACGGGACGCCACCTATTGAAGGAGGATGGGCGACCGGTACTTTGTACCTCCTGGTGAGTAATACCAGCTCTGTCTTGCTAGGATTTATCGCGAGTCCACACCCTGCAGACCATTTCACGATCAGATTAAGGTACCCCTGCATGATATCAAAAAGGGTACTCAAAAACTTACCCCTGACAATGAGAGCAACATCGTCAGCATAGGCAATAACCGTGCAGCCTACCCTTTCCAGCTCCTTCAGTACGCCATTGATAGCAACGACCCAAAGGAGTGGCGAGAGAACCCCTCCTTGTGGAGTGCCTCTACTCACCTTTCGCTGGATGGAGGCGCTGCCCCATTCCGCCACGACAGTTCTATCCCGGAGAAGGTGATTGATGAGCCTTACCAGACCCGACTCAACCCCAAGTTCCGCCAAGGATCCGACTATTGCCTGTGGCTGAATGTTATTAAAGGCACCTTCTATATCCAGAAAGGCACCAACTGCAAAGTCCTTGTGTTCAAGAGACTCTTCAATGACATTAACAACCATATGCAGGGCCGTATCCACGGACCTGCCCTTCGAGTAGGCATGCTGAGCATGCGACAGCCGCTCTCGCGGTATTTCCTCTCTTATATGAAGATCAATCAGCCTCTCCAGGGTCTTCAAAAGAAAAGAAGAGAGGCTGATAGGCCTAAAGTCCTTTGGGGTTGCATGAGAGCTCTTACCCGCCTTGGGAATAAATATAACCCTCACATTCCTCCAAAGTCTGGGAATATAGCCCCTACTTATGCAGCTAGCGTAAATAGGCGCCAACCACCGACACGACACCCGTTCGGACATCTGCAACTGGGCAGGAATGATACCATCAGGTCCTGGCGACTTGAACGCTTTGAAGGAGCGTAACGCCCAGAGTAGGCGACGCTCTTCTAACATGTCGCAAGGAGGGACATAGATGGCACCTGGTTCCAAGCCTGTAGTCTCACATGGTTCAGGATTTCCGGGGAAGTGGGAATCGAGGAGAAGTTTGAGCGACTCCTCACTGCTCATCGCCCAGTTTCCCGAGTCGTCCCTGAGACATCCCAAGGGGACGGGAGCCCTCGCGAGCACCCGCCTAAGCCTGGAGGACTCGTGGCATCCTTCGACGTATTTGTGGTAAAGTACTGGAAAAGTTGAACTTAATGCAAAATATCCCATACAAATGGAAGTTTCAAACATATTAAGTCTGGAAGATTTTGATGTAAAGCTTCTTTCGTATATTCGTATAAAAACGCGGAAAGAAATACACGAGTATAACCCAGTATTTGAAAAAATTCATTCGAGTTTAACTTGATACAATTAAAAAAAATATATTTAAAAATTGCTTTTTTTGCACAGAAATGGTTGTTAAAGTTAAAAATTTACGAATGTCATGGAATGACAGAAAAAATATATCTAAAAACACTTCTGTTGTCAATAGTGACATCATTACAATCAGGTTATTAATTTGTACGTCGATATATGAAAGGAGATCAATTATGTGTATACTTACCAAAATAATATTGGATAGAAGCGCACATTAATCCACATTAATCGGCATGAAATTTGTTGTTTTGCATTCCTGTTACTCTGAAAATTTCACCACGTGGTGAGAGAACTCTGTTTTCACTTTACACTTATTGATTGTTTGACTAATCATCTATATTGTATTTATTAAATTTTGAATTTCGTTGTGTATGGAAAAATATTTACTGCCACATAACTTTTCTATCAACTGTTTAGTCTTTTGTAAATGCAGCTAAGGATTAAATAGCAATAACATATAACATTTAATTTTACAAACAAAAATTTACATTCAAATGTGTTCATTTAATTTTTAATTAAACTATAATCTTCAAGAAACAATAGCCTCACATATAACGAAACTAATGGTCATTATTACTATTATTATTAATGGTCACTGTCATTTTTTCTATAAAAAATAAACAGCATTCGTTTCGACACTTCTCAAATCACCATGGTAAGCTTTACTCGCTTTAAAACAAATTTGTATGTGAAATCAACAAAAAAAACTGCTCGAACTTTTGTGCTTAAGCTTAAAACACCTATATCAGCGGAAAAGGAGCGCAATCCTTAAATAAGTGCGTTTAATTGAGTGTTTGAAAAACACGTGTTTGTATACAAGTGACATTGGTACTTGATAGAAAAACCAACAAACAAATAGAAAGGACTGATAAGTAAGAACCAGAGACATAACTATTATAAGAGTAAAGTGTAAAAGTTAATCAATAATTATCACCGTAAGATCCAAATGATTCTAAAAAAGCCTACTTAGAAATAATAATTTCAGGACCAGTTCGGTATCACTTCCGAACTAGTTCGGTACTATTTTGAGTCCCGGAATAGTTACTCTTTTTAAAATTAAAGAAAGTTGACTTAGTATTATTATGCAAAGACTTGTATAACGTAGGTATCAAAATAAAAGTCTTTGAAAGACGTAAAAAATTGTATCACGCTGATAGTTATTATGGAAAGTCTTTTGCAATATAAGTCTCAAAATAATAGTTACTATTGATTTAAAAAAATGTTCTCACTCGTAATTATTATGAAAAGCTGTTTTTAATATAAGTTTCAAAATAATAAATATCGAGAACTTAAAGACTGTGTTTGACTTATAATTATTATCAAAAGACTTGTATAATTCTTATCCAAATTAGGATGAGTCTTTTAAAACCAGACGGTCAAATATTAGAGTACATCCCATATTAGCATTCTTAATATTTTTAATGGTTGCGCACATATGCAAACATACATACATACATTTGTATACATTAACCACATATGTATATGGAATTATTCTTTAGCGACAGTAAGAAATCGATTCCAAAGAAAATTATTAATTTTATTAAAGTATTGTGTAAATAAAATAGTTAATTATAAAGAGGATAATTCGCTTGCAATGCGCCTTGTTGTGAAAAGTTCCTACTCACCTGATAACGCTCCTATTCTCGTTTTAAGGAGACAAGTTTTTCATAACATCTAAAAATAGTTACTATTCAATATTTATTTTTCATTTAGTTCTCATTTGTTAATACCTATACTTATTTGAATCCAATGACTTTTTTCCCTGCTCTACGAATAGTTATTGCATTCTGGATTTTGTACTATGTCAAGTGGAATGGAAATTGTTGATACAGACAAACAGCAATAACAATCGCAATCATCATCTCATAAATTGTCAGTAGCGAACCCAAACACAATTAAGCCAACGGCCATTTCATTGACATTTAATGTCGATTTAAAGAAGCACTCGTCTATCCGTCTGTCGCACCAACCCCTCTTTCTCTGTCGTTAAGCTCACTTACAATACTGTATTGTATTTGTTTCGTACTTGTCTGCCTAACAGACTAGCAGACTATCAGTACATTTCCTTTTCTCTATTCTGATGTTTAGCTAGCTGCTATCGTTACAATGTGACAACAACAGCAAAACTAAAATAACAAATGTGAGTATCAACACACCCGCAAAAATGAAAATAATGAAATCGAATCGAATAGCAGCGCTATCATCATTCCAGTTCACCTTCGACGATGCCTTAGTCATCACAGTACAGTCCTAATGGGACCTTTCCTCTTCCGAAAATCGTTGTTATTTCTGTCACTTGTCACTCCACCACGTTCACATTCACTTCCTCCATCAGGAAGTGTGGTAGGAGTTTTTCGAAAAAAAGTTGATATCTTTGAACAAATATTTACTTGTATGTTTGTATGCACGTTTAGTGATAGCCGCACGGTTCTTCCAATTCTGTTTATCATCTGCCACACCGACAAAGGGCGTCGTGTAATATTTTAGTTTAAGATGAAGGGAGATTATTTACATACTACATGCTAATGCATGTACATACATACATACTTACATATATGTAGCTTAAATATGTGTAGTTTATCTAGCAGGGCTTGTTCATATGAAGATGGTGGTAACAAGCTGAGCGAAACGAATCTTTGAGAGTTCACCAGAAACGGCTCGTAGCTTTCAAGGAAAATCCGCTGAATAAAGGTCTATCGAACTTGTGTCGTACGACGGATGGTTATATAACACATTAAATACGCTCCAGTAATCTGGAAAGAAAACTATTTTTGATCATTTGTTAAAGTTTGCAGATGCTACTAAAAACAAGCTTCATTACGAATTTCGCTTCTCTCCCTATAGATCCACACTGCTTCCTGTGCGTCCTTAGACTACAAAATGTTTGCGCAAGACTTTTCCCTTATTATTGGGCGATATATTTATTACTTTAGGTTTATTGTCTCAAGATAATTTTAAAAGCGAAAGGGGAAAAAAGTGTAAGAACCGATAAATCGGTTATTGACTGATCGAGAGCATTGGGTAACTGATTAACCGATCATTTTTATTAAAATCGATGAAACACGTAACGCCATTTAATACGCTGTAAAAACCTGACAATTTTATTTTTCCTACGTATATTTATGATATGAATCTATTAAAATAAAACTTATCAATTGCACTACGATATTAATTACAAAAGCAAAACAATAATCTGCACTTATGTATTTATAAATAGGTCTTCAGATACTTTTATTAATATTTTAAAATAATGTACATACCTTTATGTTTGTATAAATAAGTCCTCAGATACTTTTATTAATATTTTATAGACAATACGAAAATTAATTTTTAAGTTCAAAATAAAAGAATAACATTTTTAGTTTGGGTTTCGCGGTAAGTGTGGTTCGTTTTTCCATAGTGATAGTACCCGCTTTGGAAAAACGACGTTCTGACAGTACGACAGTCCTAATTCAAAAACAATATAGAGTGTAAAGCTCATTTCATTTCATGCATCAATTATAAATTGTCTTGTGAATGCAAGGAGACAATTGTCTTTCTCTTCGTTTGTGTGCCAATGTTTTATTGTGAGCCTATAAATAAGAAATGACGATTCACTTTTACTCCCAATGCTATCGTCTGCCAGACCAATTTCGGTAATTTCGCGGTCGGTTTAAGTGCCTCAATATTGTAGATAAACCTTGGATTTTACAAAGTTGATGCTTCGAACAGAAATTAATTCTTAATTTATCCAAAGTTATAAGAGCCACTTTGATGGTTGACAATATTATTGGGTGGTTAGAATTTTTGAGGGTGTGCTTTCGATTAGAGTAGAAGTCCACGCAAGTGTGTAATGTCGCCAGAATGATTCTTCCGTATCCGGTACAAACAGCCCACAATTTCCGGATGATTCACCCAAGTGTTCTCTGGGTAATTCCCAAACATATGTGTGGGCATGAGCTAAAGTTAGACTGCGAACGTGTTGGGAACACTGCGACGTTTTTGGTATAAGAGCCCGCCTTTTCACTAATAGGTGCGGCTGCGAGCGGACGTCTGACTCGCTATATAAATGTGTCCTTAAAACAAAACAATTTCCTCAGTAAAAAGTATAACCAATGAAAAACTCTAGTATGCCTCGTAAGACATCCCCCTTTTTTGATGACGACCACAGGCAATGCATTAAGGACTATGATTTGAAGACATGCATCTGAAATGTCCGAACCTTTAATGAATAAGGTGGTGCTACTCGGCTGGTTAATGTCCCCGCGAAAGTAAAGGCTACATCACCGACATCCTGGAAATGAAATGGACGGGGCAAGTTAAGAAAGCCGTTGAACCTTGCGACGAATCAGGACGAGCATCTTGCCACGATTCGCATAAAAGAGAGACTCTGCATCAAGAGAAGGACGGTATGATCAACTATCACTTCTATGAGCCATAGTGAATCTGGAATGGATCTACGGTCACACTGTCGGTAAAGTCAGTCTCCACGACGAGCCTCCGCTAACACATTAGTAAAAAAAAAGTAAAAGGAACTAACCTTTATCGAATCCGACAGCATCCAAGAAAATTCTGTTAGATATAACATTTCAGCAAGGCTCAAGCAAATAGGGCTATTTGGAGGATGACTAGTATCAATATCGGAAGTCGGAACAGTAACCTGAAACTGCAATACCAAGAAATAATATGCAACCAGAGTTTAACTTTATAAAAAGGTTTGAAACCGAACTCAGTAACAAAAAGGAGTTGGTAAGAGTATCTTAAAATATATGATAAACAAAATTATGATAACCTGATATACCAGCAGTTTACTAACGAAAGAACTACCGGAACCGGACACAGTCAAATTGACAGGAATCCAATCCACTATTAAGACTCTCAAATCTCACCAGTTAACTTAAAACTGAAGATGAACTTAGCACGTTGAACACATTTGGTCGGTCTAATAGAGTTATGGGTTCGCTGAGATTTGGGTAGTAATGGTATTGAAAGTTCGATGTCGCAGATAAACTCGCAAAAATGTACCATAAACTCCTGATATTGATCCAGTACTGTTGGGGGGAACTATCCACTTTATCCAAAGTAGAGGAGAAAGCCCTTATGAAACTATACTATGAAAATCTACCAGTCTTGGAAAATCGAAGGCGCTGTTAGGGTCCGGAAACACAAACATTAAACACTTTTGAAACGTCTAAGATCTATAAAGGGATTTTTAAGACACTGCTAGCTGAACTATCACTTGACTAAACTGAGGATGTACTTAGATATTTGTTGCCGATTATGCAGTGTAAAAAAGAAACTGCAAATTACAGCGCCCTACACTGATGCATAAATGCAAGTGAATCTTTTTAAAGGAGTATTATTTACTCCAGAGATTTGGGTTCTATTTTCCCGGAAGCTGGATTAAAATTACTCTAGTATAATCCCTGAAAGGTCGCCAATGGATTTTAAAGTCGCATTGCTTAATAATAATAATAATAGTAGGTCGACATTTTGCCGAAATTGTTTGCCTCATTCACTTTTTCAGTTAAAAATCTATCAAATTACTATTATTAAATTATATATATGTATGCTGTTGATATAAACTACCATTTTTTTAGAGAAATAAAAAAAAGTGCTATATATTTTTTTTCGTTTTAATTAAGATTCGTTTTTTCCATCTCTCTACCCACAAACTATGCATACATTTATACTGGCATTGAGTAAAATTGAACCACAAGTACAAAATTTCAAAATATCTCAACCCTAGCGATATCTAATTGACCTTAGCAAACCAATTAATACTTAAAATAAATCATGAGAATTTCGTCGCGATCGGATAAACGGTATATACAAATAATAACACCATTATTAAAAATCGTAATTTAATTAAAAGCAATCGATATTTTCTTTTTAATTAAATATATACATGCCTTTTTTACTAGTGGATCAAGAGTTACGGTATTTTTATTTTTCTCTTATACCGTTATAATTCTTATCTAGTTTATACAAGATTTTAACGAGTAATCAATTCAAGTACATAAACACACCAATTTCGAAGAAACAAATGCTAGTTAGTTGGAGTTATTGTGAAAGACTTTAGAAACTCGAAAAAATTCCACCTATTTCTAATTTTCACTAGAAGCGCACTCATCCACAATGTGCCATCATGGTAAAACTTATAAATCAACCGACACCAACGCGTAATTCCATCAACCGATAAAGCAGTTACCGCCATTTCAAATGAACAGAAATACCAGAAATTGAGAACAACCACCATTAATGGCAAAGGGCATTACAGCGATGATATTTCGGGAATCCTATACTAGATTGAAAGTCTACAGAAATTGCGAATGAATTTCTGTTCTTTATGCATCCTGCCACCCTCTAAACAGGATGCGCATGTAACTGTAAATACTTTTATCTTCTCACACACATCCATTCGTAAGGCACGTGGAAGCTGTCGTTGATAGACTTGGTGGTGGAATGCTCTGGCATGGAGATGGGGTAAAATACTTGAATCGAATAAATCTCTTTGATGCGTAGTTTACTTTTTTTACCCTCTGAACTACGTTCGAATAAATTATGTGTTTTTGAGATAAATCACTGCTCACCGAAATTGATAATAACACGAATATGTAATCGTAAGCATAAGTGAAATTTTTGTTTCATTTCCATGGATATTAAATACAGCGATAGAAATTTCGTTCACAACACTGGTCTCCGAAAAAAAATTGGTTTTTCTCCCTCACTGTCTTCATGCATGATAACATTATTTTTGGTGTTCTAAACGTGAAATTTAATGGAAATAAATTCAGATTATAGATTTTTAATATAATGTTCATTTGATTAAAAAACGACGTTATTAGAGCATTTTTACAGTCACAAGTCATAGAGGTTTCCTTAAATCTAGCTCATTATGATCAGAAAACTAAGCTTTCTTCATTTTCATCGCTTCAATTGGATCATTTGTAAATTGATCAACATTATAGCGCCTTATAATGTGCAATATAACCTGGTGAAATCTTTCATCATGCTCATATGAAACGGTGCCAAGATTATCCGGAAAAAATCTGAATACGAGTTTAAAAATTGAGTTTTGATTGAAATATCGTTGAGCTTTATAATCAGGAAGATGTTCTTCAGCGGTTTGTCGGTAGTTCCCAGCTTTTGCATTGCCAAGTAAATTATGACATTAAGCTATTTTTCTGCACTATTTCACTTCGAATTTAAAGCTCCATCCTTCATAAGCTTTCCTATTTGCGAAGCTACAAAAATTCCTTCTTTACTTTGTCGTTATCCAAGTAATTAAGCTTTGAGCTTTAGATTGTGACAGCCCTAAGTCTCGAACAGGTTCAATCATATCGGATTGCTTAAGAAAATAAAGTTATTTTGATGGACTTGAAGGTTCGGATGAACTGTACGAAGATAAAGAAGTAAATCCAGAAAGGAAACTCGTTATGTTTTGGAAGTACTGTAGTTCTTCACGTGGAACTGTTATATTTGCAGATGCGATGTTAGTCTTTTATACAGATGATGTCATGCAAAAGTAGCAGTAATTTTTATGATTCTGCCACATAAATTGCACTTAAAATACTTCAATTAAATACGTAGAATATGGGCTTTGTGCAAAACTTACCAAAACATTTGGTCACTACAATAGCAATCATCCTTATTTCGTTTACTACTCCCTGAAATCTTGTTGAATGATGATTTTGTCCTATGCCAGCATTATTTTGTCTGCTTATAGTAAATGTATTAACGGAAGCATTACAGGGATCCCGTACGGTAAAAATTGGTTCGGCTATTAGCATTAAAACGTTCGTGATTCAACTTTAATTGTCCCTTGACTGGGTAGACCGACGACAGAGTTGACTGTAAAGTACAAGTTAAGAATAATGTCATATCGAGTACTCTTTGATATTTGAATTAAAAGCACAGTTCGATAAAAATTTAATTGTACATTCCGATTTATTTACTGCTTTTACTGAAATCTAAAATTTTATACTCAATGGATATGGACCTCGGATTTGGTACCAAAGGATTAAAGTAGGAAATTTCCACAATAATTCTTGAATAATTTGACGGAACATCTTTGTAATATACATCAACCTTTCAGCCTGTCCGAAAAATCGAAGAAAACAAAATTTTAATTTAAAAACCTTTCGTCGCAAATATTTCGTGGTGGTTTTATTAATAATATATAGAAGATTCCAATATTCCCCTAATGCACAAAAGGTAATTTTAGCCAATTTTGAAGGAAAGTTAATTTTTTACACATTATATAATCAAGTATTTATCGATGGCATAAGATGGAGAAGATATCAAACCAAATAACTGTGTATTTTCGGGTTGTAAAAACTAACCCATAAATTAGTTAGTAGATAAGATACGTTGTCAAAGTCATGGATTGTGTAAAACGTGTGAAGCTGCAATCTACGCATTTAGTTAAATTTCAAAACAATTGTTAGTAACTAAAACATAAATAATGAAAAAAGTTAGATATAGGAAAGAACAGAGATGGCATGTGTCTAGAAGTGTAAAAAAAGCACGCATGAGCTTAAGTAAAACTTGTTTGCCGACATATATAAAATCCAGTAAACAGTTTAGGGAAAAGAAGAAGAAATGTCTTCCAATTGTTGAATGAGAAACGTATTTTGATATTGCTAAAATATAAAAATCTGATTTGTATGCAGAGGCTTTTTTTCCGCTTAGTCTATTTGTACTTGAGAACTGTGAAAATCAATAAAATCAAAGCAGCGCTATCACTGACGGCGTCACCTTCTGTATTCAGTCCACAGTGGACTATACCCATATTTCGTTTTGAAACTGGCAACACCTCTGACGAACATAAACATACATATGCACATATGTTTCACTCATATTTCACATAGCGTGAGATTTAGGCATCACTAGATCTGCAACACAAATTGGGACCTTAAAGAAAATTTGCTGCTGCTCGATTTCGCATAGTTTGAGAATTGCCAAATAACGAAAAACAACTTCATACCTACTGCTTTATTGTTGTTGTTAGTGTTTTGTTGTTGTTTTGCGGTTTTTTTGTTCTAGGTACGCAGTTGTTTTTTCTTATTTACATAATAGTTATCAAATTATGCGAAAGACCGAATTTTCTCTTCAAATTGTTTGTATGCAAACCCAGACTGAACCTCGTGGTATATTTGATTTCGGTGTTGTATTAGCATTTTACGAACATGATAAGTATTTTTGAAGTAGATCTTATTTAGCGACATGAGAGTGGGTTTTCAAAGTCGCTCCACATAATATGAAATGAATGTAGTACTCATGCCATGTAAATATATCTCTTGTTAATCAGCGGCGTTTGAAAGTCAAAAATTTGATTCCCTTTATACCTATACCGGCATATATCGGCAAAGAAGTTTGGTATTATCTGGAATAACATTAATTACCTTGAATAACATAAATTTAAACTGTCTATTTTTGTTCCTCTGTTTTCCCGACAGGGTTAAAAGTTCGTTCACGAAAACCAGTTGTCTCCAAACTTGACAATAATAATAATAATTTGACGCTTAGCTCAAGCTATGGTTGATTTTTGACCGAACTTTTAACGCAATTTGGAATTCATAACTACAGTGTTTTTTATAATAACATAAAGTGTTTTTTAAATGCTAATTTAGATTAATAGTTATTAACTTTTGACTAAAAAAATTGTCAAAATAAGTCAGCAAACAATTAATATTTTTTTTTAATTTTCCTTCCTTTTTTTTGGAATTCATATTGATCTGATTTGTTAACTAATTAAGTAGACAAAAACTGTCACCAATATCATATCAACGTGTTTTTTTGTTCATGTTTGTCTATACATATCAAATCTTTATTCTAGTTGTTACAGCAGGTGTGCGTAAATGCTTGTACAAAAGAGCACTCTCACTGATTCTGTCAGTTTTTGTAATAAATATGTAGGTAATACCTAGTAGGTATGTATAAGAATGGCCAGGTAAAAATTGGAAGGGAATTGTTCTTATAAATTTTTCATAGGTAATCCACTTAAGAAAATGGCACTTAGAAGCCTCATTACAAGCGTTTTTACTGCATAAAATTGAACATCTTGCACATAGTTTCAGAAACTTTCCTTATCCATGCTGATGGGTTGTTGCCACATGGCACCCTTCGAACTTCTGGCTCATCTGCACACCCCAAATTATTCCACAACTTGATTATGCAGTCATATAGCCGCTGCTGAGATACATAATTCTACCAAGAGATGGAGAAGTTGCGAAGGGTGTGTGGGAAGCATGAAATTGTGTGCACCTGTGCGCGCCATTACACTGAAAAATCTTTATACTTGTTCAAAGTGAACTAATTTCAAATTAAAATCATTTCACATTATGCTTAAAAGACATGCTTGCCATATGCAATACATTTGCATACATTTTAAGTTAAATAATTTTTTCGCAAATCTTGGTTTCATGTGCATCCCCCTTAAATATACATACATACATATTTATGCGAGCAATCTAATCATGTACATACATATGTATATAAGTGCCATACGCGACTTCATAAATGTTAAATGTTCTTGGCTGTGAACGTGTACAATTGCGCAAATTGCCATCTTAGGTGTTAAAAGGGTATCCCTTGTATAAGACTCATATAACAATTTAATATTTAATGCCCCTCTTGACATTTCGCATATTCAAATGTTCAATACCATATATTCGATTTGTTATTAATGCTGAAACGATGCGTGCTAAATGACCCTTTATGGGTTATTATTGAACAACAAAACGCCAATTTGCCTTTATGACTCCATATTTGACACACGTGTCACATACGATTGTATGTATGTAGGAATGCACCTGGAGTTTTTAAAAATTAATATACAAAGATAGAGGGTAAACAAGCACAGTCTTATATGTGTAAGTAATTATATCCTTATAATATTCTCAGTACACTAAACAATTGCTGTAGTAATGTCCATTCAAGTACTTCCCACAACTTAACTTTCTGAGGTACATAAGCAAGCTAGTAGGGTATTAAAACCCCATCCATAGTATATACCTCCAGTTGGCTTAGATATTATATGTGTGTATAGCTTTGAGTTAGATCGAAATTAATCCTGAAAAATTTATTTTAAAACATTTAACCAAGGCGATGCCATATCTTCAGTGATTGTACAAATCCGTATATACATATAAGCACTTTGTAAACACCGCATAAGTGAATTTTCGAGAATTTTCAGGTAAATTATTATTTTTTATGGATTTGAAATCTGCATTTTTTATGCATCTGCTACGACTACTTATATATATATTTATTTAACATAAAGGTTATTATTGAATTGAAGGACAGTTTTGAGTTACGATTAAAGGCGGAACACGAGCTAATCATATGGACTCATACTGACTTCTCATAGGCTTCGCAAACGCTATTTGTTGATTATTTAACATGTCCTTCTGCGCAGTTCACAATAAATATTAGTTTGATCGATGATCGGTACACGGTTTATAAACTGGATGATCTGAAGATTTACATTAACGTACGCATAACATTAACGTATACATGACATTAACGTATGCTACCAAATTTACTAAACCTTAAATTTGATAAAACAAAATCAGTTTACTTAACTGGATCTCGTTAGATCAGATAATAATAATAAGCCCAACGCTTACCCTCTTTCCCGCCCAACCGACACGAGGGGCACAGTCCGCATGACGTACGGATCTTTTTTTTTTTTTTTTTTTGTTCTATAATTTTTTTTTTGTGCCGAGTTGTTAAAAGGAAAAAGTTTGTTAAGCGTCGAGATCCAAAACTGCTCAGCTACAGAAAAAAAACTTCATCAGCTGAATCAAATATATATTATACCGCCCTTAATCATTTATTGAGAAAGGACAGTACAGCTCTTTTTATGGTGAAAAGTGAGTCCGAAATATCAAAAGTGCTGGAAAGACAGTTGAAATCTTGACATAAACATCGGAAAGGTTCATTTAATTCATAATTGGTTTTACACTGTTTTAAATAAAGAGGTTTAAAGTGTCTTGAAATCCGAGAAGGAACATTAAGTTTAACTTCGGCAATAAGAAATGTGCTTGCGATAGACCCTGTGAGTAGTTTAGTAATGAATATTATGCCTAGCATTTCTCTACGGCTGGAAAGAGTAGGAAGGTTTATTAGCTTCAAACGATCAGTAGAATGAGGAAGATTAAGCCGAGAATCCCATCTAAAGTCTCTTAGGGCAAAAAGTAAGAACTGTTTTTGAATTGATTCCAGCCGATCAATGTGAACTTGATAACGTGGGTTCCAAACTATCGAACCGTATTCTAGTATAGGTCTTACTAAAGTTGTAGAAAGAGCCTTTGTTATATATGGGTCCTTGAATTCTTTTGACCATCGTTTGATAAAGGCAAACATCCCTCTATCCTTATTAGCTATAGCATTAACATGACTATTGAAATTAAGTTTGGAATCCATTGTAACTCCCAAGTCAACAAAGTCAAACACTTGATCCAGAGTATAGTTATTTATTAAGTAAGAAGCTGGCTGAATAGTTCTTCGTGAAAAACTCATTAATTTACATTTTTTAAGGTTAAGTGGCATATAATTTATGTTGCACCAATCAACTAAGCTGTTAATATCTATTTGTAATAAATTTCTTTCTTCAATCGAAGCGTATGATTTAAAAAGTTTTACATCATCAGCATACATTAGTATACTCGAATATCTTATTGCAGTAGTAATATCATTTATGAATAACAAAAACAGAATCGGGCCTAGATGGCTGCCTTGGGGAACTCCCGAAGTAACATTAATGACATTGGAAAAAGCATTTTTGAATATAAAGATTTGAGATCTATCATGTAGATAAGAAGAAATCCAGCGGAGGAGAGAGGGTGGAAAGCCCAGCAGATCAAGTTTGTGGATGAGTAAGGGGTGACAAACTTTGTCAAAAGCTTTACTGAAGTCGGTGTATATAACATCTGTTGGAATATTTTCTCTAAAACCATTTGAAACATGAGTTGTGAATTCCAGTAAATTGGTAATAGTTGATTTGCCCTTACAAAATCCGTGCTGAGAGTTTGCGATTGATGAAGAGATCGTATATTTTAACTGATTAGTAATAATTGCTTCAAATAGTTTTGGAATAGCCGATAGCTTTGCTATTCCACGGTAATTTTCAATCGAAGACCTATTGCCGCTTTTATGAAGAGGGATTATAAAAGACTTTTTCCAAACAGACGGGAAATTACCTTGTTTTAGCGACAAGTTAAACAAGTTTGATAAAGGCAGATATAGATAATCAGCAAATTGTTTAAGAATACATGTCGGAATCATATCAGGACCGTACCTGAATGATTCTTTTAAAGATTTCAGATAAAATAATACATCTGCAGAAGATATTACTGGAACATTAATCGAGTTATTAGAATATAGATAATATGGATATTTATAAGGGGTAAGATTGACTTCAGTGGAATAGTTAGACTCAAAGAATTGTGCAAATAGGTTAGCAATGTCTTCATTGTCGCTGGACACAGTGTTCTGATACCTCATATTTGAAGGAAAACCATTTACCTTACGCTTTGAGTTTACGAAACCATAAAATGATTTAGGGTTACAAACAATATTCTTTTTCATTTTATTTAGGTATTCTTGGTAAGATTTCTTATTTAATTTGAAATATTTATGTCGCAGGACTGAGTACTTTAAGTAATCTGTAAGTAAACCTGTTTTTTTATATTGTTTGAAGATACGCGATTTTTTATTTTTCAACATTCTCAGTTCCTTATTAAACCATAACTGTATTGGTTCGTCTTGAACGCATACACGTTTGGGTACGTGTACAAAGTGGTATTAAAATGCATTCCGGTTTCTTCAACATCACCACTATAATTGGGCCATGTTAAATTGGAAAGTTCATTTCTAATTTTTTTTAATTCGGCCTTAGCAAAACCAGAGCGAGTACTAGAGCCGACTGCTGTCGTATCATACCCCTGAGCAACACCCATGATTTCGAAAGTTATCTCAATTGCGGGAGGGTAAACGTCTTCTGGCAAAACTAGAGGATCACATCGATTTAGAGAAGATCTGGAAATATCATCAACGAAAACCAAATCCAAAACCTTCCCAAACTTATTTGGAAGAACATTAATCTGACTTAGGCACAGTTCAGCCATCTCATCCGAAAAATCGCAGCTACCCAATCGCGTAGAAACTGGTACAATGTTATAGTCAATCATCTTCCAGGATATGTGCGGGAGGTTAAAGTCACCCAGGACAATCATAGAGTCAGAAGATTCAGTCATTGAACTAACGATTTTAAGAAAAGAAATATGTTGGGTATATACAGACAAATCAGACTGAGGAGGTATATAACAGAGAGCTAAGTAGATATAACCTGTGCCAAGCTGCACTCGGATGCACATAAATTCAATGGATTCCATAGCAGGGACACATATTTCTTCTGAAGGAATAGAAGAATGAACAGCGAGTAGAACACCACCCCCAACTCTGCACAGGCGATCATTTCTGTAAACCTGATATTCACTGCAAAAGATTTCCGAATTAAAAACGTGAGGCTTAAGCCATGTTTCGGTAAATGAAATAATATTTTAATTGCACTGAAGGCTTGTCAAATACAAGTCAGTTAATTTAGTGTTCCAACCTCTTACATTTTGATAATAAATACTCAAATCAGACTTAACAATCAGTTTTTTGGCTCAGTGTTTTGACGAGAAATCTTTACAACATTTTGGTCATTTATATTAGGTTTGTACTCGAATTCGCGGACTAACGCCCCGACCGGCCAGAATGAATTGTTTAGAAGAGCATCGAACTTTTCCAAAGCAACATCAATTTTAAAAGAGGAAATATTCCTTTCATATTTAAAGTTAAATTTCCTGATTGTTAAGTTGTCAATTTTAATTTTTGATGCGATGTAAAACTCAATGTCCTCGACAGTAGTGTCTTTGGCGAATCTTGACACAAAAATTGATTTTCTTTGAGGAACCACAACCAGCTTCTTGGTAGTCTTGTTTCAACAACTTTAGGCGGTATAGAAAGTTCGCGGTTTTTAATGGCAATTGACCTTGCTGAAGAGGATTTAGATGTGGAAGGCTCTACTATCTGCGGAATTGGTGAAGCTAAATTAAAATCACTGAATCAGACGGACTCTCAGACGGACTCTCAGCTCGCTTACGTTTGTTTTCACGATTAGAGTTATTGACAGGAGGTGAATAATTTAAGCATTTAAACGACTTAAACAAATTCTCATAAAAAGTAAATTTTTCGGTAAGTACCGAAAGCTCCTTACCAATTTCAGAAAACCCGTTCCTAGTATGTTTAAAGCATTTAAAAAGATCAACTTCGGCCGATCTACAATTTAAGCATGACCAGCGTAAGCCTTTGCCATCATTAATTGAGTCTAAAACTCTACCTGTCAATCCAGCACACTTCATATGGGCCAACCCATCACACAGCCAGCACGACACATAGCGTTCGGACTCACTTTTAATTTGACAATTTGCAAATATACAAGCCATATTAGATCAAAGAAAAGTGTAAGTAAAAATAAAACAAAATATTGATGAAAGTTTTGAAGCTATAAAACGAACAGTTTTGGATACACTGTATTGTGACACTTAATATACACGCAAACAGCTGTGACAAAAAAGAGAAAGCAAGAGATGAGTAAAGTACAAAGCAAAACAAATATGCACGCACAGAAACAACTGCAAGAACAAACAAAGCCAATTAACAACAAAATACAATTGCAAAATATGACTCGGCAATTAAATGAGTTATTAAATTAAATTGATTCAAAACAATAGCAGTTTGATTGAACTTATCTTAAGTCGATCAACAAAGTGTTGGCACTGATTTCACACAGAAAATATTTAAATATAAGTAATTAAAATTAAACTTATTTAATTAAATAGCACGGAACAGCAAAAATTGCAACTACACAGCTTGACGTTTGCTTTAAAAATGCCGATGACAATTCAATTAAGTATGTAAACTTAGTCGCTAACAAAGTTTAAGAATAAAGTGTGTTAAATAGAAACAGATTTGGCATTCGGCAGTCTTTTTCTGTCAGTGTTAACCTATATATGCTCTTTGTTTGGAACAATTGTTCACTATATAGTATATATTTTGCCGCAATTCAGGGATACGACCAACCTTTTCAACTGAAAGATGGCAAATCGCGGGCATATCAAATCCTTCATTTCATTTAGATTTCGACGGAACTAGAATCACAAAGTGCCTATGGAAGTCTATTTTCGGATTCATATAATCAGTGACCTACATGATTGTGGCGGAAAGGAGAGAGAAAGACTTGTACCCTTTACAAATTTGTCTTTTTCTAAGAGTTTTTTTGTTAATAATATCGTCATATTACAAAATTGCACGGTTTCAGCTAACTTAACCATTTAGTTTGTTTTGAATTTTGAATTAAACAGGTAGGTGGCAACTCTACTTAAAACTTGCAGCTCTTAAAACTCATTTTGTAAAATTTCCCGTTGCTCACATATGTATTGAAATTTGTTCAGATAAAATATCTTCATAGTCTCCGCATCAGACTGCAGAGGTTTTGTATTAAATAATGTTAAAATACCTTACACCTCCGTAGACGAGTGTATAGCGTGTGCGTGCTTCATTCGGTAGTTTCAGCTAACAAAAACAAGGGACTAAATATGTGCCTCGGCCTGCGTGCTATTTTCAAATAATCGTAAGCACACAACCAGAGCAAGGTGGCCATTATACTTCATTACTAGTGATGCCAGATCCATCACAATTTAAATAGTTACTTTTAGCATAAAATATTTTGGAGATCTGTTATGATTCTGAGATGTTAATAAATTCTTTTTGGAGTATGTTATTTTTGTTTGTAAATAAGCAGAAAGGTGTTCTGCGCAAAAATACTGTGGATGGCGTAGCCGAAGTTGGGTAAACCTTAGTATTTTTGTTTTTTTTTTTCATTTTTTTTGATTTCGGGGGGTTCTCTTTAACATTTTTTTAGAAATATGTGGCAACACCGAAATTTCAGTTGATCTACCAAGGAAAAGTGAGGTTAAATTTGGCAATTTTTGCAACTTTAACTACAAATAACTTGAAACCTAGAGCTTTCGGTGAGCGGAACTTTCAGATTTAGGATGTGCAGGGCCCCTCTACCCGCCATATAACTTTTTATTTCAAAGCGTGGTTCGTTATCGGAAAATTTTCCCCAATCAGGCCCTGATGACCAAAGATCCCAGGCGAAACCGAGGCAGCGTCTGGCAGGGTGAGGAGGGCTCTACTTCAAAGCCAATATCTACGGCTCGACAGAAGGAGTGAGTGCGATTTACGGCTCCCAAAGATAGACAAGCAACAAAAATAAATAACAATAGCCTCGGAGACCTTGATATAATACTGGTCCAAAGGTCGTGGGTGTACAGAGGACAGGTAAGAGGGCCTGACACCAGACCGAAGGAGAAATCGAATACTCTCTGGTGGTCTCACTACCTCTCATGCTAAGGCAAGACGGTGTGTAGGCTTTTTAACAGATCCAAACGCAGTGGATGTTGACACGAGTATGCGGCAAGCCTAAGAGCATATAGTGAGAAAATTAGTAAAAAAAAAGTGGCAGTTGTAGAAGCTTCTGTGAGAGCATCACATCTACCCCGGTAGGGAAAAGTCTTACAGTGCCCTAGCTGAAGAAGATATAGAGACTATACGAGCTTTCAAGATACCAAACGGTACGTATATATAGGAAATGAAACGCGTTCGATAACACAACATTCAAGTTATTATTATCTTCAAGTGGTTATTATCTTACGCACTCCGATTACATTGGCGTGTACATCGTAGTACGTCTTCTTGTACTCTATTCTATACTTATTCTCTACATTTTAAACCTATGGATGGACGCTTCGATATTCTTTCGGCAAGTTACAGGGTTGCCGCCTAGCAAACACTTAACTGAAGGATTTCAACTTACTCCATTCCCACATATATATACCGCTAGTGAAGAGGAACAAATGTTGTCTACTTTCTTTCCTGATGCATCTGCACCTCAAATAGAGTCCTGGGTAGGGAGAAGGAGACCATCGTAATCAGACTGGAGATTTGCTAAAAACTTATTTACGCAGCACTCAGTGAGACAATATAGGTATCCGGGGGTTGACGATATCAGGCCGGTGTTGTTGCAACAGGGCGGCGAACAGATTGTTTCACACCTGGTGAGGATAATGAGGGACTCCCTGGCACTGTCCTACGTTCCAATTGTGTAAAGGATTCTAGAATAATATTTATACCAAAAATAGGAAAAAGGGTATACTCTTTAGCTACGTTTTTCAGACCGATTTGCTTAACCTTTTTTGTTCTCAAAACAATGGAGAATATCATAGACAATGAGATCATTTCAAACATTCCGCGACGGAATCTACTACACTCAAGTCAGCATAGGCATAGAGCGGGAAGCTCCACTTCTACTGCCGGCCTCTGTATCAGCTAACGACGGGCACTCTGTATGTCGTTCAAATATGGAGAGACTATGATATGTGCCTTCCTGGGTGTAAAAGGGGCCTTAGGTAAGGTCTCAAATACGGAGATATGTCAGACGTTAAAAAAAGTGCAATCCACTTCTGTCGATGAAGAGGGGTGCCGCTCAAACAAGAACTGTATAAATAACTGTAGTATTTTTTGTGGAGCTGTGTAATAAACAAACAAATGTTGTTTCCTTAAATGGTACTATTTTCAATGGTCCTGTTATAATCATAACTATGCAACCTTGAACTAGATTCGAACTAACTATTTTCGCACCAATATAGAAGTATTTATTTTTAAATTAACTCAGAACTAACACTTTAAATTTTGAAATGTATGCGAACCACCCATGGCATAACTAGTTAAAAAAACGTTCTAAAACTCTGCAAAGGGCGCAATCGGCGTAGGACGCCACCATGATAAAAGAGATAGTTGAATGCATTGCGTTTAGATAGGTCGAGAACCAATACCGTCTGGACCAATGAATCGGACGGGAAAGCCAAAACCGAAATTTTTGTCAAAAACTTTTTTTTTGGAAAAAGACTTTATGATATACAAAATTACTCCAGTTTTCGGACTAACAGCTATCCGCATGTTAGTCATTTAGCTGAGTGACACCACCACCATTTACACTTTCCGACTTAGGAAAGGCCGTGCAAAAAGCAACGTACTCTACTTTTGACCACTAAAACCGCCACATCGCCTACAGCTCTGCCTTCCTTTGTAAATATAATTCTCTTTGTTTATTAATTGCTGCCATTGTCGGCCGGTTAAATTTTTATTTACATATGCTCTGATATCGATATGAATATGATATGTAAATTAAACTAAACTTAAATATAATTTGAATTGTTATATAAACGTGAGAAAACCAATATTTTCATTTAGTTCAAAATAGCAAAAAAAGCTTTCTATTCCAAAAACTAATTCGGGAAAAGTTATTCTATATTAGCAAATACGGACTACTTATTTCGGCATAAAGTAAGTATGTTTATATACCTTATAAGACCATTTGATGGCAACTTATTACTTGAGATACAATTTTCCATAATGTATCCCCTGCGGCCGGTTAAGTTGTTTCTCAATCGGAGATACACTCAGACAATTTAAAAATTGTACGAATTCGCTACGATCAAAGTTCTTTAATGAAAGCTGCCTCCACTTGAGTAGTAATGGTAGAAAGCATTTTAACTGCATATTGCTGGGACTTAATTCTGCTGAGGCAGTATACGAAGACTGCCACGGAAAAACATATCACATCCAACAATAACAATCCGACCACTGCTCTCCCACCATAACTACACACACGTACAAAACTCAGATAAGCCAGTACATTTGTATTTGTACCTACCTACCTACCTATAAATATTCACAAAAATACCAAATTCGATTTAAATACCAATGCAAGCGCTTGTATGTGTATTGAAAGTTAAAAGCATGTCGAAGGGAGGAGCTACTGGTGCGAAATTGACTACATTAATACATACTGTCCCACGATACTGAAAAATAAAATTTAATGTTATTCCACATATCCGAAAATAGATACTGTCAACGTTATATGTGTATAGAGAAATTGTCAGCAAAGGGGTTTAACTTCTGAAGCAGTCTGGAGTTACAATACAGTAAATATTCAGTACAATTCAGCGATTTACGTAGAAAGTAACGGATTTAAATTCGGACCAAAATTGTTAAACTAAGAAAAAAATTCTAAATAAATATTCGATACATAAGAGATTAATTAACTTTAGAATATACGAGGATTCCTGTCTATGCATATCTTAAAAATAACGTTTTCCAGACGACGCAGAATATTTGCCATTTTTTGATTTAAAGCAAAAATGCCTCTGACTTCCAGTTTTCTTTGTTTGAAAAAGTCTAGTGCATTTTTCTCTTTTACCTAATAGATAATGAAATAGCGTAAACTTATATAAAAAACCTCGTTAAGACTTTTTGTCCACTAATTTCGATTCCACGGCGTTAATAAAATTTGTTTCCTCTCTCTATCGAGAAGAAGTCCGTGCAACAGAGCAATATCTCTGATTGCCAGAATGATTATTTTGCATGCGATAAAAGCAGCTTCCGAGTGATTTCACCCAAGTGTAATTTGGGTAGCTCCCAATCACACTATAGGAAGTGTTGCTAGTTGTTGCGACTACGAGCTGGTGTCCGTCGTGGAGCCAGCGGCGTGTATTTAAAATTTTTTGTAAATGTCAGTTATATGAGAGGTTGCGTGATTTTCGTCTGACTTCTATAACTTTCAAACTGTGCTTTCTTTCTAGAAACGCAAAGTGTTTCCGAAATTTGATTGAATTTGAGAAAGAAGATTCAGGGATGTATGTACCTATTTTCTCTAAGCTGACATTTCCAAATGTGAGCAAGTTACTTTTTATAGTTGCTAAAACATGGGATTTTTTGATTTTAGTAATTTGCCATTATATGAGAGGTGGGCGAAAGGCTTCTTACTGTGTTCAAATGCCAAGCGAGCGTATGTATATCTATATCTACATATCTGCCTTGCTTTATGCTGTTACATAAAACCGTTAAGTGAACAAAGTTTTGCGAAGTAAGTTATGGTGTAAAAAGTATAGAAGTTCTGATTCAACCGAACCTTAAATACCCAAGACACGCCCCTATGGAAGAGGAAATTTGAATTTGTTTTGTATTCGTGCAGATTAATGATATTTGGGTATATACATACATATATACATATGTCTTATACATCAAACTGTGTAGCATTTTAGGGCTGCGCCAGGGCCTTTACAATGAATAACCCAATCCTTGTAACTCCAGATATATGAGAGGTGGGCATAGTTTTGAAAAGAGATGAACATTTTTTTGAATTTTGCTTACTTACATCAAACGTAATGTGTCTACGAAATTTGGTAGTCTAGTGGAATTTCAGTAACTATTCCAGGTAATTTTCTCAAATTTAACACATAGGATTGGGTTTGGGAAATGAATACGTGTGTAATTTTTTTTCCGGAAAATGGGAAAAACTTATGTAACCGAAACTACTTGACCAACCTCTATCCAAATTTTTACACATATTGCATTTTGAACCAGTACGTAAAGGTTCGAAAATTTTTAAAATCGGGCAAAAACTACGCCCACCTTTCATATAACGGTAATATACCAAAATCTTAAAAAACACGAAATTTAAGTCAATATTACAGATAATTCGCTCAATATGAAGGATAGGGCTGCAATAACAAGTATGTCGAATCAGACAAATTTGGAAATAGGCGTTGTACCGCCCACTTTCGAGCAAGCAGGTAATTTTCAAGAATCAAAAAACGCGATATTTATGTAAGTAACTATTAAACGGAATTTGCTTAAATTTAATATGTAGTATGAGGTTGCACCAGCAAAAAAATTGATGTGCCACCACCCATTTTCGAGCAACCAGGTATATTTCAAAAACTATGCCACTGGCTCCTCCAAATTTGGTGCACACATAGCATTTCAAGTCGATAAGCAAAATTTCGAAAATTTTAAAAATCTTAGAAAACCCTGCCGCACCTTTCATGCAACGGCAAAGTCTCCCATATTTAATAACTATACAAGGTAATTGATAGACGAGATTGATTATGAAATACATGGAATCATAAATGTTGGGAATGGCCGTGGTATCACCTACCCTAGAGCAAATTAATATTTCTCCGAAATTGCTTTATCAAATTGCACTCAATTACGTACACTTTGCATTTATAGTCAGAAATCACAATTTCGAAAATTATAGAAATAACACTAAAGCCACACTCATTGGAGAGATAACTAATTAAATTCATACTAATTTCCCTTTTTTAGTTAAATGGATAAACGCTGTTTCAAAATTTGGTTATACTAGCAAACACGGCTTGCTTTGATGCGCCAATAAAGACATGTGTTTTATATATGTATATTGAATATTGTGTGGTTAAAATATAAGGTATACATTATTCTTAAGCAAATACATATGTATGTATATAACTTATATTAAATATCGTCTTCAAATAGCTGGAATGATATTGTGATTAGTAGTTTAATTTTAAATAGGTGCATGAGTCCGCCTTTTCCCCTGACAAAAAATATAAAGTCCCATATATTGGCCCTATACATCAAATATTGTGCATCTGCATCAAATAGTTGTGGAGTTACAAGGAATTTGTCTATTTTATTGTATAGGACGTGGCTCCGCCCATTTTTCCACAATAATACACACTTTGATCTATAATAGCTTTAGAAAATTTTATATATACTTATATTTAGAAGAAAAATATGAGGGTCGGCTTTCCAATAAGGAACCATTGCCTGTTTTAGCCAAAGTACTGGTAATTTTTTAATGAAATTCGCAGGGGGTGTTGGGGAGATGCTCACTGACCGGTTTTAATAACATTTTGCGCACATATATTTATATTTTTTAAGATATTTGTTCTTAAAATTTCTTGGCTTACTTCACAATATTTTCATATATGCACTGCACTATTGAAGTTTATTCTTACTAATACATGCAATTTAATGCTTTTATAACTTCATTCACATATATTTTTTTACAAAATGTGTAAAAATTAATTAATTTAACTCAATTTTCTAAATCTATTGCTTTCTCCTACAATCGTAAACACACAATGGCTGAAAGATGGCCGCCATACTTCATTACTGGTGATACCAGATCCTTCAAAATTGAAATACTCTTTTTTACTGTAAAACATGTTGGGATGCGTAATGAAATTGAATTTTGTAAATTCCAAACGTTCATTTATTAATAAATTACGATTGGAATATACACTTCTTGTAAAAATACAGAAAGGTGTCCTACGCAAAAATACTGTGGATGGCGTAGCCGAAGTTGGACCGGCCAGGGTTATTTTTTTAAAGCGCGGCCGAAGGCCGCCCACGCGGAAAGGTGTTCTACGCAAAAATACCGTGGATGGCGTAGCCGAAGTTGGACCGGCCAGGGTTATTTTTTTAAAGCGCGGCCGAAGGCCGCCCACGCGGAAAGGTGTTCTACGCAAAAATACTGTGGATGGCGTAGCCGAAGTTGGACCGGCCAGGGTTATTTTTTTAAAGCGCGGCCGAAGGCCGCCCACGCGGAAAGGTGTTCTACGCAAAAATACTGTGGATGGCGTAGCCGAAGTTGGGCCGGCCAGGGTTATTTTTGTAAAGCGCGGCCGAAGGCCGCCCACGCGGAAAGGTGTTCTACGCAAAAATTCTGTGGATGGCGTAGCCGAAGTTGGACCGGCCAGGGTTATTTTTTTAAAGCGCGGCCGAAGGCCGCCCACGCGGAAAGGTGTTCTACCTGGCGAATTTTGCCGATACCGTGGTTGAGTTTTTATGGCGTAAATCAATTTTAAAAAAACGCGAAGACCCTTTCGTAAAACTGCTAGAGGCAATAAAATATACCTATAAGCCTTTGTGTTTTTGTTTTATTTCGTTTTTTTGTTTTCAGAGGTTTTTTTTTAAGATTTTGTTTAGCAACATATGGCAACATCGAAATTTCAGTTCAGCTGATGTACAAAGGAAAAAGTGAGGTTAAATTTGACCATTTTTTCAACTTTAACAACAAATAACTTACAACCTAGAAGCCTCCGGTAGACGGGATTTTCAGATTTAGTATCTGGAGGACCCCCTCTACCCCCCTATAAAACCCTTTTTTTTCAAAGCGTGGTTCCTTATTGGAAAATTTTCCCAAATATGATCATAAGTAGTTATAATTTACAAGTATAGTATGAAAATTTTTTGAATACAAAAAATAATAAATATGTAAATTAAGAAAATATTAAATATAATATTTTAATATAGCGAACAGAATATTGCTTTCATAAACATATAACTGTACATAAAGACATATATTAAAAGCATACCAATTTATTTTGATTTTGATTAAATAAAAACAAAGTAATTTAGTTTTCAAAGTAAAGATTATTATAACAAGCATTGTTTATGTAAAATAAAAACATGCGTCGGACATTTAAAGTTCGGTGGCACCCGAACTTAGACTTTTCCTTACTTGTTTTTTAGGGTAAACTTTTATGACAATGTTCAGCTATCGTTGCCATTCAGTCGTATAAACATTGTCGATAAGTTGTATATTGAAGTGATTTCTCCTATGGTGCTGTTGAATCTGTGCGCTTTCATTAAAATCAGTCGCGTGGTTTTTGGAGCTTTAGTTTATATAAAAAGTACGCATAGTTAGAAGTTATTATTAAGTTTCTCAAAGTTTTCAGATAGGCCAGAATCAGTGCACTAACCAAACTTCTATGGTTATATTTCCGTTCTTTAGTTCAATATCATGGATATAAAATGTAACTTATATTTTGCAAGGAGATAGCTTTTATTAGAAATCGCGTAAAGAATTTAACAGATGCTCAATACTCGTCTTACCACCATTTACGAGAGATGCCTGTGTTTGATAGTTTTTACTCAAAAAATGTATTTGCAGACTTTATCATAGACATAGATTTGTCTAAAGCGATCTTTAAAGCGGGACATTGATTCTTTCTCGCGGAGTACTGGTGGAGAATTAATATATGGATTCTCAATTTAGAGATATGCCCACCAATAAACGAATGTGACCATACAACTGTGTAATCAACAATATTTTATCTAAAATTATAGAACCACAAGCAGTAATAAACTCTTATTTGTCTCGAATCCGGATTTACGTGCATCCGATTTATTGGTTTGATTTGCAGACTTTCCGAGTCTCCATACACATTTCACATTTATTGTTGTTTATACCTCTGGCCTATACTTTCATCCACTGACAATTATCGTTTATTTTAGTTATACGATATTGGAAAACATGTTAGTACTTCGCAACATTCACTGTTTATCCATCCTTTGCCAATGGGACCAGTTCCAGCGTTTGCCTGACTGAACGCGAATTTCACCCACCTTGGATACATACATTTCACAGGACGCATGTACTATGTACGTACATATAGGTTTGTAGACGATAATGCAATGGCTACCGTGATTCCAGGAAGCCCACGGTTAATTAAATTTACGAGTATACATATAAACATATATTTTTGTGTATTCGCCGAGCATTTGGAGTCATTTAAACTTGGCTACAGACTCAATCATGTACTAGTAAAAGTATACGCATCACATAAATATGTATATACATTTGTATAGGTGTGTATGTATTTGCTTAGATAAACAAGTGTGCTTTCTAATGTATGTGTTTGTACTTAATGGGCAATTACTGCTATCAAATAAACATAAACATGCAGGGTATTACTCCTACTCCTGTGGATAACCATGGTGTTACATACTTACAACACATACATACATAGATACTTGGCAAGTTTTGTTTATTTGATGTGAGTAAGTATTGTTAATTTCACATTGTCACTTTATTATAATGCACCATTTTTCAAAATCCAAGCTCGACAATATGCACAAAGCTAGGTTGAAATAAATTCAGTTTAAAGACTCAGCCTCTTAGAAAATATTAGATTAATACCAACAAGAATTATTATTGGAGAAGGAAAGAGAAGTCATTCTCATTCAGTAGTTTGCCATTTTCATTATAATCAGATGAGAAAAATATACGAAAATATTGATTTGAAAGTAAATCAATATCTGACGTTCCTCTTTGACTTTGTCAATTTATTTTGAGCGATTTAGAAATACATAAACCTCATTTGGGGCCTGCTCTCGAAGGTTTCCGAAATATTATTTTGGTGCCACTGCACGTCAAAAATTTAGATTTTTCAAGAACGGATTTCTGTAATGCCTTTTTATAGCAAATATATTGCTATTTTAACGTCAACATATCTTAAGAAACTATTTGATGTGAAATTTTGAAATAACGACGGATACGCCAGAAATAGGTATATTTATTGCATATAAACTTTCATCACATCATATTAAACATAAATAAATATTATAAGAATATTTGCATTTCTATCAGAGATGTTCTTATTACACCGATGGTTTTCGATACAACTTTATTTTTGATTAAAGTTCTGATCTAATTTGAGTTTTTAGGTAATACGTAAGAATTTCAATATAGTGCAGCCAAAAAAAGCACTTTAACTATTCCATTAAAAGAAAGCAGTTTCTCGATAGCATAGAAAAGAACTAAGTGAAAAATTACAAACGAAGACTAAATAAAAAATCTTCTTCTTCAATCGGACCCATATATGTATGTATAACGAATTTGCCCCTGGTACCAACGACAAAAACTTTAATTACAACCAGGAGACTTTTGCTATTACACTTCTTTTTTTTTAAAGTTCAATATAACCGCCTAAGGGACTTCGACCGACTTTAACATAATGCGCCAGTCTTTTCTTTAATTTGCCAAATGGTGCCAACTGGAGTGAAGCCAAGTCCTTCTCCACCTGGTATTTCAGTAGAGGAAGCCTACCTCTCCCTCTGCTTCCCCCAGCGGATACCGAGTCGAATATTTTCAGGGTTTGAGCATTTTCTTTCATACGTACAAATATTTATGTTATTATTTGATGACAGATGTACTTGCCAATGATGTCAATGTCATCGGTATACGCCAGTAGTTGCACACTCTTATAAAAAATGGTGCGTGATCTGTTTAAATCTGCTGCTCGAATTATATTTCCCAACATAATGTGAAATTAATTCTGACGGAGCTGCTGTTGTTGCTCAACGCCATTTTTAATAGTCGTATTAGTTTAGCAAAGATACAAAATTATGACATTATTATTATAGGTAAATTCTTCTCGTGCTGTCGAAAGCTGATTTAAATAGATGGTGAGTATCTATCCTCTTTTCACGGGTCTTTCCCAATATTTGGCGCATGTTAAATATCTGATGGATGGTAGATTTACCACGTCTAAAGCTACACTGATAAGGTCTAAGTTTGCTTTCAGTCTTTCACCCAATACGCTCGATTAAAACTTATACGAAATTTTTAGCAGGCTAATCCCGCGGTAATTGACGCGATTTGCAGGATCACCCTTCTTACGGATTGGGTAGAGCACACTTAAATTGCAATCGGCGAGCATGCATTCGTCCAACCATATTCTGCAAATAAGTTGGTTGAATAACTTAGTTGATAATCCATCAATGCCTGCAGCTTTGTTGTTCCTTAGCCTCATTATTGCTATTCCAACTTCATTGAGATTGTGATTTGGGATCAAAGATCTCCACCTTCTTCGGTAACGCTTTCGCTGCCAACATTTAGCAAAGTGGGGAACTACGCCCTTCATTTCTCTTTTTGCTGACTTAATCTTCGCGGCCGCCGTAGCCGAGTGTGTAGCGTGTGTGCGCTTCATTCGGTGGGTCCCAGGTTCGAATCCAGCACGGGGCAGGTAACATCCAAAAATTATAGAAAAAGTTTTTTCTAATAGCGGTCGCCCACGGCAGGCAACGGCCAACCTCCCAGTGAATTTCTGCTTTGAAAAAAACTTCTCCCAAAAACATTCCCCGTTCGGATTCGGCGCAAACTGTAGGTCCCTCAATTTGTGTTACATCAATACGCATACCACAAATTGTAGGAGAAGTTCGGCCAAAATCGCTTAAGCGATTATAGCGCCAATTTAGTAAGTAAGTAAGTAATCTCGGTAAAATTGGAAACAATGTGGGCGCCAATTGTAGTGTTCAGTTTGAATTTATTTGGAAAATATGTAATATGTAGTTCGTTTTCAATTCTCATTCACAAATGAAGGAATGTGATCCTGATGAATTATTTTTTCTTCCCCAAGACTATATTGAAAACATTTATTATGTACGTATGCACAGACGGTGATCGAAGTTGTTTGAAATCTTTTCGACTGTACACATATTATGTTTTCCAGAGCTGCAAACGAGTTTTAAAGCAAGCCGTCATTTTTTCCGACTTTAAACCGCACCATTTTTGGTTTGAAATGCCAAACCCTTACCGAAACCACTAATAAAATGTTTCTGTTCGGTTAAAAACGAAAAAAGAGTGTTTCCAGTACCATTAAAGTTAAATTCAAAGTTATTTATAAAACAAACAAAAAGAAAAATGTTCAAGACTATCATAAATGTCAAAATCCAATAACCTTAGATATATTAGTACATACGTACATACCTGCATATGGAGTTAAGGGTTAACATATGTTCCAACCTATGGACAAGATTTTTAGTGTCAATTTCAAGTTCTGAGTATGTAGTTTTTGTCCACACGAGTTAATTCACATATTGAGCACGGAGATATTAATATGTGCATATACTTTATTATAATCTATGGCTTTCGATTTCTGCTTGAACATTCTCGAGTATTTCGATACCCGAGAAACCAGAGTTCTCGATGCAATTTCGAGCATCGCCGTTCTCGCGGTAAATGCCGGGTATTTACCGATAAGAGTTTGTTTCATTTTTTAATGTAAAAATAAGACAGCACCCATAAGTGCAAAGTGTCAAAATGTGCACAATGAATTCAAGTATCGAGAAGCTCGGTAGCCTTAAGAGATTCTCGATATACGAGAAAGCGACCCTCGTGATAAAATGGCTTCTCGAGCAGTATAGAGAAATCAAAGGCTCTAAACTTAATTTATTTGGCTGAAAATTAGTACAAGCAATCCAGTTGTCTTATGGAATAGAATATTGAGAGGCTCATGAGCCTAGCCAGGTTTTCTATACATGATCCTCGAGCAATCTCGAAAAAGTGAAGGCTCCATTACAAACTACTTAAAAAATGGAGCCTTCTGACTTTGGAATGAAAAAGAATTGTGGTAGGCCGAAAATCTGAAAAGAATGAATGGAATAAGAAAATAGGGGTAGGTGAAAAGAATAGTCGAAAATGTGGAGATAGGGATGCATTTCTTTTCAACAAATCTTCTATACTCCTTGATCAATCTGAAAAGCTTGTCGAGAGATAGAGAATTAACGTTTTCCGTTTTCGACATATATGAAGCAAATATTCTCCATCTCAACATAGCAAAGGCAAGACAAATGCAAAAAAACATCCTATGCTATCCTCATCCTACAGGAAAGGTGTGCACATCGACTCGTCCATTATGCTTATGGTAATCATGAGCTGTCCCTATGGATTGTGTTCTGTACAAATCAACCAGGGCTTATAACTTCCTACATGTCTGATGTACCTGACCGTCCCTGTTATGCTCATCAGTAAGTTCGGTACTTTGAAAACCCCAGTGTCCCTGCACTTGCATGATTGCGCTTTTTCTGTCAGAGTCAGTTTAGTTTCTTGAACAATTTTAAAGTGCGAGCAGTCTACAAGGCGTTTTGTGCATCTTGGATATCACTGTAAACTCTTATTTTATATATACGCTAGCTTCCGCCAATTATTCAGTCCTCTACTCTAATTATAGTAAATTATTTGGATTGGTAACCCGTTTTTATTGTGAATGAAATAGCCATCCAGGTGACAATCAGCTCAAGTTTCATTTTCTGTCCAACAGCCGTCAATGTTAAAAGTTTTCACCGAGCCTTCCAAGAGCGCGTATCTTAATTTTTCCCTTGTAGTTCACGGTATACTTTCTGTTCTCGGAGTTGAGAGTGTAGGGTCTTACTCCACCATGTTCCAATATTATCAAGGATTATCGTTGCATTTCCACAAACCTCCTGGACATATCTACCTAGCTCTAATTTTTCGACCCTGCACTCTAGGCTCTTCAGCTTTAAAAATATCAGGCTGATTTTTTGTCTGCTCGTAATCATACTTTCCGGATTAGGAATAAAGACTCCAACTTTTTCGCAAAGTATGGAAATATAGACAAAAGCCAGACAAGCTCTAAATATCTTTATTAAAGGTTTTAATAAGCTTGCCCGCCCCACACTTTAGCATTTCCAGATAATCACCGAGCCTGGTGGCTTAGAGTCATGAAAAGAGGATAAAGAGAAACCTCACTGGTTTCTCAGACACGTACTAGTTACCGTCGCGATATTAGCCTCCATATCTCTGTTGTCGTCAGAATTGCAGTTCCATCAGACCTTTTGAAAGAGTCTAGCCTAATAGTATGGTCTTGTTGAAGTACATTGAACAACCCTGCTAACTTTTTCATGGTATTATTTGATTTATTTTGTTTTGGTTTGTTTTAGTAGTTCAAAGTAAAACTTATTTATTTTAATAGTACTTCAACATATAGTGTACGATAATAATATTAATTACTTAAATTATAAATATTGCTAAAACAAAATAAAGTTACTTTAAAGAATAATAGGAATGGGAACAGTGTAAAAGACAACTAATGGAAGAAATAGAAAAGTTAAAAGTGTAATACGCTAATGAAATGCAATCAGACTGATTTAAATAACTATAAATTTCTGTCTTGTAACTGAATCTGTTTAGTCCAGCCCTAACGGACTCAGGTATTAAATTCGAGACCTCAACCGCCTTAAAGAAATATAATCTAGAGCAAGCTAAATAAATAAATTTAGGAACAATAAGTCTGTGGTCTATCCGCGGTCTTACTGGCTTCAACTTATCAAACAGATAAGTAGGTGCTCAAGGATTTTTCTTCGCCAAGCCGACCAAAGCGACTGAGTACCAAGTATAGAGATAGTTTAAGGAGACTTGCGATCACCACAAAAGCAAATATATTAATAAAAATGCAATAAAGTAACAATCACGCATATTAACAATTTTGATTTTCGAATTCGCCTACCTCTGCACGATATGGTATTCGGACAATCTTCCTTTCGAGTTTTATCTATTTACATATTTATTTATTTAAGGGAGTCCGACCATCTAGAGAGCCGTTAAAAGGTGCTTTCGATAAAAAATTTTTTGGCGAAATGAAAAAAGTACAATTAACCAAACTGTAAGGTTTATTTGAACAATCAGGTGAACCAAATAATGTGATTTTTTGGTTTACAAATATTGATAAATGTCGGTGTTACCCATTGTGCTGTAAATCATTTCCTTGGAAAAGTTGTCAGTTTGCGGACGGGATGGCGTTCACAATTCTTGTCTGAAACATATGTAGATACAAATATTTTTGTTGTTTTTTTTTACTTTTTCGAAGTCTGTGAACCTCAAAAACGTCAGATAACTGGGGATTTGAAATTTGTTTCCACGTTGCAAAGCCAAAATATGATTTTTGACGTCATTTTTTATGTCATTCATGTTATAAAAATATCATTTAATGAAGTATTTGTTCAGTTTTCAAGGTTCATAGAAAGAAGATTTTTATATGCTACAAAATAATCGTTGAATCGCGTTAATATGTTGGATAGCTTTTTTAAATCACGATGCAAAAACATGGTTTCGAGAAAACGCGCTACAAATTTTCACGCTCCGATTTGTTCTTGCCTGACACTCTTTTCTTCAAAATGCTGTAGCTCTCTCAATATTTTAAATGGAGCGCTAAAATCTCGTACAGATAATCTTTGAAGATAGACTCATTCATTAGTAAAATAAAAAAGAAATCGATTTTTTGATCGCACTAGATGGCCGGACCCCCATAAATTCAGTCAAAAGTGACTATTAACAAAAGTGCTTAAGACTATTTAAAGTAATTATATAATATAAATAACCAATATCCCTCTCACACACCTATATTGAACTCAACACGATCGTTCTCGCCAACTCAGCTCTTCTATAACGATCTCTCTTATTTACCTCCAACAATATGCAATACCGATCTCACTTCACATACAAATAGCTACTTAAATGATAACCAATAGTTACACCTCATTCTCTTATGCATATTTCTCTTTTGATTTGGAACATCAACGGCTACAACAACAATTACCACGAACTATTATTACTTATTAAAGAACAAAATCCTGACATAATATGCATTCAAGAAACACACTTTCCTTTAAACAAACCTAATGTTTACTATCCTAATAACTTTACAGGCTACTTCTGCAATCTAGACACGAATCTTAAAGCTAAACAAGGTATTGGTATTCTCCTTAAAAAGAACATACCACACAAGGTACTTAACATCAACTCCACCATATGTACACTTGGTGTTGAGTTATGTCTTAACACTAAACTGACTGTGCTTAATAGTTATATACCACCCCAACAAGTTTTTTCTTCACAAGATTTGCTTAACTTTTTGAGTCCAATTAATACCCCAGTCATACTTACTGGTGATTTCAACTCATGGAGCCCACTTTGGGGCTCACACAAGGTAAACTCCAGGGGTCAAACATTAGAGGACGTTATTTTAACTGCGGATTTAGTCGTACTCAACAATGGGGCACCCACGCATCTATCAACACACAGTTCTTTCACACAAGTGGCAAGTGCAAGTGGAAAATTTTAGACGACCTTCACGGTAGCGATCACTACTCTATTATCACGACTTTTCAAACTCATTTTAAAACTGAAAAACGTGCATTAGCAATTAAATTTAAAACTGACCAGGCTAATTGGGATAAGTATAGAACTGAATGCAACAAGAGTTTCAATTTTTCAGCAACCACCAATATTGATCTTTTCGCAGCAAGAGTAACTAAAGGCATAAAGTTTGCCGCAAATTTGTCAATCCCTCAAACAAAACCATGTCACGTGACACGCACAATATATTGGTGGAACCCAGAGTTAAATAAGCTTCGCCAATACAACAATATAACATGTTGGAGTAATTATAAGAAAACGGGTTCTTTAGTTAATTTAATTACTTACAAGAGGGCTAATGCAGCGTTCAAAAGAGCAGCGAAGATTGCCAAAACGGAATCCTTTTGAGAGTTTTTTTCTGCCGGGATATCACCTTCATCTAACACAAAGAAAATATGGCATGACATCAAATCTTTGATAGGGTTTCCATCACAAGTAATTACGTTTCTTAATAAAGGTCAAACCTCTCTTTCTACTTCTTCAGAAATAGCAAATACTTTTGGTAGCCAATGGTCTGAGTATTCCAGCGATCTCTACTTCTGTAAAGAATACGTGGACATAAAAAACAAAGTACTCACACAACAATATAAACCCTGCAAGATTGCGACATCTGCTAAGCAGCTTGAATGTGATTTTTCACTCACAGAACTTGAACTGGCGCTACACAACGCCAAAGGCGAAACGGCGGGTCATGACCGTATTTCGTACCCCATGTTGAAAAACTTGCCACAAGTTGCGAAAATGAAACTCCTTGAGATGTATAATACAATGTTTGCAGGAAGACAGCTACCCTCACTTCTGGAGGTCAGCAATCGTCATACCTATACCAAAACCTAAGCAGCCCCCCAACGAAGTAGGTAGCTTTCGTCCCATATCCCTACTCTCTTGCCTCAGCAAGTTAGTTGAGAAAATGCTTGCAAAACGACTACTATGGTACGTTACTAAAAACAAACTGGTTAGCCCCAACCAAACTGCCTTTAAGTCAAAACATAGCACTATTGACTCTTTATTGCATCTTCAACATTACGTGTCTAACGCTCTTTCATCAAAGAATCATGCTAACATTTTAGCAACAGATTTTGAAAAGGCCTATGATCGCGTGGGGGTGCAAGCTGTACTTCAACAACTCGCCAGTTGGGGCGTTGGTCCGAGGACCTTCAATTTGGTGAAGGTATTCATGACGGGGCGCTCGTTCGTGTCAGAGTTAATAATAAGTTGTCAGAGTTTTACAAATTACACAATGGTATCCCGCAAGGGTCGCCTTTGTCGGTGGTTTTATTTATGATCGCGTTTGAACAATTAAATAACCTAATTCTAAAACATAGAATTGTTGAACTTTCGGTTTATGCAGACGATGCTTTCCTTTTTAGTAAGACAAATGATACAATATCTTTAAATAACACGTTTTTAGGCATACTTAGAGAAATCAGTGAATGGGGCAAATACTCAGGAGCCTCTTTAGCTATAAGTAAATGTAAAATATTACATATATGTAAAACGCAACACTGTACATACCCCGCTCTAACCTTCGAAAATTGTAGCATTGAATGTACAGACCATCTTAAAATATTAGGCATAATCTTTGATAAGAGATTTACATTTAAGAAACACTGTAAGTATATGAGAGAAAGTCTTCATATGTAAACGCCTGAATGTCGTCAGATACTTAAGCTCTAGGTGCTCTATGGTACATCCAACAATACTAATTCAAGTAACTAGAGCATTGATGCTTTCAAAAATTGACTATGGGTTACCCATATACGGTTGGTGTGCCAAGTCAAACATCCGACTCCTTCAAGCTCCTTACCATGCTGCTGCCCGACGGACCATCAACGCTTTTCCGACCAGCCCAACCAAATGCATCTTAGCTGAATCAGGATTGCCTTCGATTTCCGAAAGAGTCTTACAAACAACGCTCAAACTGATACCAAAAATTCTTTGTACAACCAATGAAATCCTTCAAAAAGACTGTAAAAATATAGCTAAAAGCATACGTCCGGTTAAAGGGATATCAACTTTACGCAGATGTGTCGAACTCCGCAAGCAACACGGTATCGACTTACCTGGCCCTAGAAGATAAATCAGCCCGACTGCTCCTTGGTTGTTAAAACCCTCGTCAATCAATACTGTTCTCAATCAATATAACAAATCAACCACCAACAGTACAATTTACAAAAAATTGTTTGCGAACGAGGTGAATGTTCTTAACCCAAGTAACTGGATATGGTTATATACCGACGGTTCAAAAACCGAGGCTTCCACATCATTTTCTGTAGTATGTTCAAATGGCAAAGACATAGCAACTGGTATCCTTCCTCATTACTACACGGTGTTTGCAGCTGAAGCAGTCGCCGTACTCGAAGCAGTAAAGTACGCACGGGCTAACAAGGGAAAGTTTGTAATCGCCACTGACAGCTTGTCAACTATCATGGGAATACGTAATATATACAGCACCAACAACTTAATTGCTGGCTTACGGGAAATAATTATAAAATCCCCCAACAAATTAAAACTACTGTGGGTCCCGAGCCATCAAGAAATAGAAGAAAATGAGTTCGCTGACACCTCTGCAAAAAACGCTGGCACACGCCCATGCCATATAGTCATCCCCAATAATGAAATGGACATCCAAAACAAAATAAAATTGATTATCGAGACAGAGCAGTCTAATGAGTGGCTTTCATTTAATCACGCATACAAGGCCGTTAATCCATCCATAACCAGAATTTTTTTCCCCGGTATTTCCAATCGTAGAGACTATTCCATCATAGTTCGTTTGAGAATCGGCCATACGAAAATATCACACCAGCATCTGTTAACTGGAGAGAACAAAGCACTATGCCCGGGATGCGGTTCGATTCTAACCGTTAAACATGTGTTGGATGACTGTACCGCCTTTAATAAACTCCGAAAGCAACATTTCAACCAAACAACACCGGCTTCATTACTGGCTGATATCAACACGTTAAATATAAGCACTTGTGTAAAGTTAACCTTGCCAAGAGGTCAGAACAGTTTATTGATCCGGTTAAGATATTTGCAAACAAGGAGCAGGCGAGAAAGGCACTTCTCCTATTTAAAGTCATTAAATTCAAGAGAAGACAGCGAGATTCATAAGCAGGCAAAGGGTCACTAAACTTTAACGAGCGAAGAGCGAAATAAAAACTTTTTGGATGTGTTCTATACGATTGATATGCGAGACTTGATGTGGCCTCCAGATAAAAAAGCGTAATCTAGGCTAGACCTCACAAAAGTTGTAAACAGAAGTTTTGGTGTATATGGATCAGAAAAAGCTATGCTATTACGTCGGATTAAAGCTAACATGGCATAAGATTTTGACACAATATAATTAATATGCGAAGGAAAACTCAATTTTGTATCAAAGTAAATACCTAAGTCCTTAACTTCGGCGCCCATTTAGTAGTTTTTTACGCCGTACGAAGTTGGCTACGTTGATCGTTCCACCTTGGGTCCACTGTGCCTTGTTATTTCTTCTCAGTGGACAAACCTCCTCAAAACAATCATCTAAAATTCTCGGTAACCTACAGGTCGCGTCTTCAATTGATCGTAAACCTTTGAGTTTTGGGAAGTCTGGTATTATCGTTCCAAGGAGCAATCCTAGCTTTAGACAATCCACCATTTGACCTTTAGGTACTTAATTAGTGCCACTGTCCAGCTGAAGCTCAATAAATCGATGATCAGAAAGAGTTTTCTCTTCCAAGACCCCTCATTCTTTGATGTGATCCTCCATACTTATATTAGCTGAAGGCAGATCAATCACTTCTTATCTTCAGGTGGTGACAAATGTAGGTATATTGCCTACTTTCTGTATTGTCATCCCCGAGGACAGAATAAAAATCTGTTGCTTGTTCTCGCGACGTGAGTTGGCGTCTCAATCTACTATTAAGCCCAGAACATTTGCTCAGCGAACTGCATGATTATCTCCCTCAAAGGAGGGGCAAACGAGGCAGGTAGGCCTACAATGACCCCGGCTCGACATCCGCCACTAAAGTCTCATATTTTTATTGCAACGGCATCTTGAGGGCGAATCTCTAAGCATCGTACATTCAAGCATATTCTTTTCCTTTCTATCCTTATAAAGACGCTTTTTAGAAATACCGCGACTCTAGCGCAACCAATCGAATTTGGTGGCATTATGCACAACAAATACTATTGCAAACACATTCCATTGATTTGAGGCCAATTGGCTTTGTAGTTTTCGAGTCAATATACTATACACGAACAGACACCTACGGCCTTTTTATCCAGTTACTAGTTGACCCGGCGCGCACTATATAACCTACAAATACATGTTCTGGATTTGAATCAAATTGAATTGTGAATGCGGATTTTAGAAATATCTTGGCTCCAGGGTCAACTATCGATTAACAACTACATATTTACATTTATGTGCATAAAACATGGTCTGAGTTTGAATTAAATCGAACTGTAAATGCGTTTTTCAGAAATATCTCGACTCCGGTGCAACTTATCTGAATTTTTGCTTACTCTATTGATTAAACGCAACTGCAAATACATCTTATGAATTCAGTGGGTTCAGTAGTTTTCAAGTCTATAAATTACATAACAATATACACACATGGTATTTTTATATATAAAATATTTGTCAGTTGTCTAGAGAAATATATATCATTTTATCCTTCATGATTTTCACATAGATGATGGCTAGAGTAAGATGGAAAATCATCTAACAGGTACTGTACACAATATAATCGCTCATTTATATTATAACTGGTACTTGCGGTGTTTTTTATTTACCTAAGTCTGAGATGAAAAATTAGTTCTTAAGGCTTCTGCGTGCCTAAAATGAATCAAAACACACCTCTGAAATTTAAGACCTGTAATTAAATTTTGACAGAAAAAAATCATTTAACAGTGAAGGAATTAAGCGGCGCATTCTGAAATCACAAGCGCCTGTTTAGATTACAAGTGCTTGCATAAATAAGTCGGGCATGAAAAATGTGTTTGTAAGATTTCTGCGTGCTTCAAATAAATCAAAGCGCAGCAATAAAATTTACGACTTGTATCATAAAATGCCTTAACGCCATACTTCCTTTTCAGCAATTCACATTTCAGTAGAAGGGTAAAAGTAATCAAATGCTTCTTCATGCTGAGGATGTGGGGTGTGGTGTGAAGGATATAGAAAGTAGCTTCAATTGAAATCACTTAAGAGTCGTTTAGTAAATTACGACCACTACAGATCATAAAAGTAAAAATAACGAGCTACCAAGTCGTAAATGTAGCTTCTGTAGACTTCAAGTAGACACCACTACTCATTGTTTTAACTTACTCTTCTTCATTCGCTTATAAATGTTTTATATGGGTTAGGATAATTGCTTTCAGAAAATGAAGTTGATATGTAATATCCACAGTTTTATATCCTTGCGTTTATGCCTTTCGGCGTGCGGCCAATTATTGTGTATTATTTTTTTTGTGAAACATTCTTTTATATTTAAGAGTACAAATCGTCGTTTGTGGGGGATGTTGCGGCAATGAAGTATACCTAAAAGATATTCTGATTATACTTACGTTTTTTTCGAGACTGAGCCTTCATAAACCACTATCAATTCACACCTGAATTGTAAAGTATTTTTTTTATTCTAAATTAAACCAGATTTAAGCTTTAAGCAAGTGGCAACCTTTTTCAAAATATGTTCAAAATTAAGCTATTTTGACACCAGTATTTGAGATTTGCAGTAACCTTACCAATTAAATTGAATCAAGGCTTTAAAAAAAAGCTGCAGTTATCAAAAAAATATTTTCGTGTATACGTATATATAAAAACGTATTGTTATTTATAAATCGGGTTAAATTTATTTGACACAACGGGCAACCCCTTTTAAAAAGATTTTTGTGATTAAGCAATTTAAAGCATACGGCGTTTTGAATTCCATGTCGTAGTATCTCACTTAACTTAATAATTTTATTTAACTTTATTTCTAAGCAGGTGGCTACCGTCTCCCAATATTTTTTTGGAAATTAAGCTTACTTAAACCTCATTCCTTAATATTTGATTGAAATTATTAACGTGTTTTTTTTTACTCTTCAAACCCCTCTACAAAAATACTTTTGAAATTAAGCTTTTTTAAAACTTAGTTTGACTGCATTATGTTCAAGTTTTTCATTTATTTATACTAAGGTGGCATTTAAAAATTTTGGAAATGAAGCTTTGTTAAGGCCCTATAATACAATATTCGATATTACCCATAAATTTATTTAAATTTACATATCTGATCAGTCGTCATATTGATTGCAATCTTTTTATATTTGTTTATATAAACTTAACTTTGTAATCAAGTGGCAAATTTCTTGTTTTTACATATGTAAATAAAACTAAAATGTTTGAAAATTACGGGCGGCAGATGGAAACATGCATATATGTTGCGTTGCTTCGCCAATAACGAACATGCATTTTATTTGGAAATTCCAGTATTTTGGGCATACATAAAATATTTTTTATGCCCGAGCGCACCGGTGCCCACGGTATTTTAACTTTGTTAACCTAACGGTTGTTTGTAACTGCATAAGACAACTAAGATAGATATAGACATGTATGTATATACCAAAACCTTTAGAATGAAACGGACTGTCTGTCTGTCTGTCTGTCCGTGGCTCGGATAACTCGAGTAGATATTGAAATATCACAGCGAAACTAGGTAGGCACATTGTCCTCAACCCAGGGTATTGCAAATGAGTGACACCGGATAATTACCACGTCCTCATAACGGTAATTAAAACAAAGAAACGCGATGTTTAAGTAACTGTTAATGAGAATTTGCTCAAATTTAATATGATGAATGAAGTTGCATACTTAAGAAAATTCACGGAATGAAAAAATTTTGGAGCAAACAAGTATATCTCGGACAAAAAACACGCCAATTTACAATAATTCGTTATTTTAGTAACTTTAAGATCTTTTTTTTTTAATATTGTATACTGGATGTTGTTGGAAGATGACATATATGGAATTAAAAATATTTGGAAACAAAAAATCACGCCCACCTCTCATATATTTAATTTACAGTAAATCATAAAAATGTGATGTTGCTGAAATTGGATATTCACGATTGTGTTCGAGAGCGACATATGTGAGTTACAAAAGTTGTGGAAATGGGTGTGGCATAGCTCACTTTAAACCAAATAAGTATATTTTTTAAAGTAGCTGAGTGAACTCTACTACATTTCCCACCTTATAGGCAAATATATAGGTATATATCTGAAAATTCTTTGTCTAATTCTACCAACTTTGCATTTCTAGTCAGAAGACACAATTCCGAAAATTATCTAAATCAGACGAAAACGGTAATTTACAAAAATCAAAAAATTCGATATTTAGGTAAGCATTAAATACCATTTACTACACCTTGATATTCAGAAAAAGGTTGCGCTAACAAATACACGGAATTAAAAATTTACAATGGGTGTGGCACTGCCCATTTTAGATCAAATAAGTATATATTGGAAACTATGTCGCCAAGTACACATGTTGCATTTGAAGTCCAAAATTGTAAAAAATAGGACTTAACCTACGCCACTCTCTCTCTCGTATGACGGTAGTTTAAAAAAGTAAAAAAAAAGCGACATTCAAGTAAGCAATATATGTAAGATAATTTGCTGAAATTGAAAACGCAGATTTGGGTTGCGTTAACAAATATATAGAAGCAAAAAATTTTGGAAATAGAACTTTAACTTAATAAACGTAGTTTAGAAATATATTCAAATCGGACCAAAAAAGGAATAAATGCGATATTTTAGTACCAATAAAAGGTGATTTGCTCAAAAACAGAATTTGATTGTGTAGAAAAAGACCAGAGTTAAAACCAATTGTGTAAAATAATCGACGTAAAAACGCCCCACTTAAAAGGAAATATGTTGTATATGTCCGCAACCACATCATCAAACTCTACTAACTTTGGTACATATGGAACCAAAAATGTTTGGAATAGGCATAGCAACTTAGGCCAAATGGGTATTGCTCCAAAACCTCTTTGCCAAATTCTACTAAACATCGTACCCACTTTGCATTTCTGGTCAGCAAGCACAGTTTCGAAAATTATAGAAATTAGACGGAAACCGCGCTCACCTCTCATATAACACTAGTTTACAAAAACAATACAATATTCGATATTTTAGTAAATCGTAGCGAATTCCAACACAATTTAGGAATATAAACACTTAAATAATCAAAATTTTGGACAATGGACGATACCTTAAAATCATACTAATGCCTTTTTGTTTTTATTTAAATTAATGAAATTCCTATATATTTTCAAAATATTATTATGCTAGCGTTATCGGCTTGCTTTACTGCGATGTAAAGTAATATTTTTGTACATAGATATTTTGCTAGAGTGGCTTTGCGTTTACAGTACTTTATACCTTGTTCGAAAAGAAATATGTATACGTCAAATACTATATATCTACGCTAAATAGCAAGGAAGATGTGATGAGTAGTAGTTTCTTCCTAAATGGGGACTTGTTTCCCATTGAACATCCACATCAAATAGTTACGGAGATATAGGAAATTAGCTCTTTTCAAGTATAGGACGTGGCACCGCCCATTTTGCCCAAATGGCCACAATACGATCAATAAGCCATATATGTCCCAATAAAAATTTGTCTACACCGAATAGTTGTGGAGATAAGACAAACACAAATTTGTGCAACTACGGAGGCGGCAGTTCCATTTTTCAAATTCATATGTATTCTGCGTTGGGCCCAGGGATCACATGCACCTAGTGTGAGAACTTCATAAAGATCCGTTCAGTACTTTCGAGACCTACAAAGGACTCACATTCATTTTTATATATAAGATTCGCATTCAAATAAAAATTTGCGGCGGGTATTTAAAGTTGGGTTGGACCGCAACGTAGAATTTTCCTTACTTGTTATATACAAGATAAATTTTCAAATAAAGAGTTTAAAGTTTGTTACCTGAACTGAGACTCTTCTTTACTTCTTATATTTATATAATATTAACAGAAAACATTTACTTGCGAACCATTTGGAATGTCGTGAAAACCCCGTGTGTGTCAGCTTTTTTAAATTGCTTGGATGTAAATATCCACATGCATATATAATAGGGCGGATCGACTTTTCCCCATAAATTCGCGTATCCTTCTAAGTAACTTTGCTTAAGTAACTATACGTCTAATACCAATATCAAGCCAGCGATTTTTAAGGGAAGTTTTACAATCAGGAAATACAAAATTGTGTGGGAAAAATTTAAACAAATATGTAGCTATTTACTGAGAGAAAATGGTTCAGGCAGCAGTTTTCTTTAAATACATACCTTAAGAAGTTTTTAAGTCTTCTTTTTCGACTAGTTCTTTGCAGTTCTTTGTGTGCGGCTTTGGACTTGTAGTTAAATACCCTGGAGAATCTTGGAATATTCATGAAAATGTTTATACAGGATGTTTCTAGTAATTGGTGGTTATGTTAAATGATTACCATTATCCAAATCTATCATACTAAAATAAGTGGAGCAGTCAAAATAAATTACGCTTTCTTGTATTTCCTACATTCTTCTATATTGCCAAGTTGTAACGGTAGTACAAAATTAATGTTTTCGGGGTGAGCAAATCATAAGTTATTCTGAACTACTGAGTAGATAACTTAACCTCCTGGTCCAGGTTTTATGTCAGTAGATAAATCATGTTTTGAATCGTCTGATGATGTTGCATGTTCTCTATTGGTATGGTTTTAAAACCAGCTACAACCAAAACTGAACAAAAATCTAAGACTTTTGTTTAATAAATAAGGTTCTAAAGCAATATCCTAAGAAAATTATTTTCAAACCATTTTCTCACAGCATGCGACTTGTCTGACAAACCGCAGGCAGTTCTTGGCCGCTCGTGTTCGAATTATCGAGAAATCCCAATAGGTATCGAAAAGGCAATTCATTAAAATATAAAAAGCATATAAACCCATGCAACGGTCTTTCCAAAATCGATCTTAAAATGCCATACTATGCCGTTCAAACCCCATGTGCTAATGTTTTCCCATCACTGTAAATACCAATTAAATTATAATTTATGAATAATTATTCAAATCGAAGTCTTTTTCGATGAAAAACTCGCTAACCTGCTGTTGCTTGGTAAAATCATCTTCAGTTTGAACTTCACATATCGTTATAATTTTGACTTCGAGTTTGAGTTTATAACAATGCAATTGAGACAACTTAGTATCAGTAATATTTAGCACGAGTCATTTTGAAGAAAGCTTCAGCACAATAACAACAGGTATTTTGGCAAATGTTTGTCGTTTGCGTATATTATAATATTTAAGTAAATCGAACGAAGTTCTGAGATATTTTGAAATTCATGACGTTGATGTCTTTGAAAAATCTAACTCAAAAGTCCAATACCTTGAGTTATAATTTTTCGTCAAAAGTCACATACACGGAACTGTTAAGCAGTGTTTCTCGGCGCGTAAGGCAGAAAATCGTGGAAGTGTTATGGCTGTGACTAAATATGAATCAAAATTAAGCAACGCTTGGAAAGAAAGTAGGACTTAAAAACGTAGTATTTAAGTATTTGAGAAAAAAACTGTGTTTTGTACTCTACACTCGTTAATCTTAGCTATGTGTTTGTTGCTCCCACAAAATTTTGTTGTTGCATGTTTATGAAACCCCTTGAAATTCGCTGATTCGAAAATGGTTTTGGATCCATAGTTGATTAAGCAAAGTTGCTCAAAATGATTCGTAGAGCATAAAATTGTGCGACCAATATGAAAAAAATTCGGAACAACAACAATAGAACATCAATTTCGTCTTTTGCCTCACATGCTTAAGTATTCCTACTTAGCGTAACACGGCCAACATACACACAATTGCAAAAGAGAAACTTTTGTTTCAAAATTTTTGGTTAAATTATCAGAAAACAATTAACAAATTTTTTGAAGCAAAATGAATGAAAACATTTCAAAGTTTAGCTACAAGGAAGACATATTTAAATCAGTTGGTTCTTTTTTGATTGTTAGACGATTTTATGATTTTTTACTTCACTTTAGCATATGACAACGCCCCTTTTATGTGGTCACCATAGGCGTTGCATTTCTTCGGATTTTGCCCTGCTCTTGCTGGGCGGAGATATAGCAGATTTGTTTTCGATATGGTGAGAATTGAAAACGTTCATTATCTTGTGCAGGAGAAACTACGTACCATCCCCGCATTTGTCCTAGCATATTGCCTCGACCCTTTCGAATTATATACAAAAGATTCCTGATGGTTCAATTTTAATATGCAAAAAGTCCCTTAAGTATAATTGGTTTCTAGTTAATACAGCACATATATATTTCGGGACTATGTATACATTGGGCTCATCACTTTAATTAAGCGCATTAGGATACCTTTCCATAGAAAAACACCATGGTACGGTTTTTTCATCGGAATTGTTAAATGTTTTACATTTAAAACTCCCACCAAAATGTTTTGGAAATATATTAAGACTTCCGTGAGCGGGGCCGCTTTGAAAATATTTCCATAAGTGAAGTTGTTTTATAATCAAAACTAGTTATATCTAAAAACAAAACCACTAATTTAAGTTATAGTAGGGGCAAACCACCGCATTTGAATTGTGTTTGGAAATAGGAAGATGGAAAACCTTCCCCTAAACAGGGAAGGCGTATAACAACTGACTTGTGAATGCAAATACACCTACATAGGGAAAACGGTACGTAAAATAAGAACAAGGTTTCGCGAGCACATCCTATAATAAAATTTTACAGAAACCCACTGCAATACCTAAGTCTAACTTTGCAAACCATATGTACAATAATAAATGTTCACCAGCAAACACTAGGACAATAGTTAAAATTCTGCGTGTGAATTAGCAAAGATGCCGGCTGAACGCACTAGTGAATATGAAAATATATGCAATCAGAAAACATTTGGGAGAAAAAATAATAAACGAAAAGACGATCACAAACTCAGATTAAATATTTGAGCTCTTAAAACTTATTCGCGAAAAATAAAACACGAATCTAGATAGAACAACGGATGTCAACATACAGAAACAACATAAAATATCCCATAAGACCAAAATTACTGACCTATACCTCCCTAAATATATTACAGATGCGACCGCGAAATAACCCAAATTTGTATTGTACATACGCGCCCAAACAGTAGTTCCAGTACTTACAGGTAAAGCGCTACAACACGAACCCTTACTACCTGCTAATTAAATGTCTTATAAATACGAACCAGTAGACGCCAACTAAACAGAACGAAAAATGGCATTGAACAAACCGGTTTGTCTTTTGACAAGGGATGATGCAGAATCGTTCAATATACATCATTGACACCCTATCAGAAGACAACAGGAAACAGGTAACTTTATTTCCAAAACTACGTTATCAAACCCTACACAATTGAGTATTCGTCTTGTATTTTAAGTCACTAACCTCAATTTTGACTTATATTAAGTCATGCAAAAGCCACGCTCACCTCTCATAAAACAGAAATGTACAAAAATCACAAATTTTTAAATAAAAACTTTCTCCAGGTATTTAAAGTTCGATCGCACGCGAACTTATATCCTTCCTTACTTTGTTTTCCTTCGCTTTATATTATGATGGATCATATCTTTATAAATATATATCTCTTTAGCTCCTAAGTTGTAACATAGTTTACGGAAAAAAGTTATAAATCCATCTGAACCGCAAAAGAAATTACAGCAAGTGCTACAAATGGCACACCCCATTTCAATATAATATATATATATGTATATATACAAAAAGCGAAACGCAATTTGAAGGGATTAAAAAATAAGATGCTTTACAAAGAAATTGTTCAGACAAGGCAAGATACGAGTAACAGCTGCAAGAAAAATGTTTGCTCAAAGCTAAGGCTTCCACCCCACTCGCTGAATTTGTATCTTAACTTTGCCAAGAGTCGGATATGCATACATGCATACGAATATGTGAACATCGCCGTACTTATAAATATCTACAGAAATACATACATGTTCTATGCTCCTTGGTACTCTTTAGCCAATGCTGAACAGTTTTCCATGCTTACTTGAAAGTAAAGAAACGAAAAAAATGATTGTTCAAAAAAAAAACGAGCAACAAGATTCGAGAAAAAGCAATTTGCAAAAGCATCACCATTAGCGAGAAGAATAAAGAATTTGGGGTGGGTTTGTGGGGTCATGGTAGCGTCAGCTGCTGAAGAAATCGAGGTATACACACACCAGGCGAGCTATCGTTTTCCATTCACCCAATATTTATTCTTACGTGCCACATCGCCGATTGAAGCAAGTTGCTTGCGTTGCTTGAAAATGTTTTCTATATGGTTATTGTGAGGATAGAGACCGGATGAAACGTGTTTGTGTTCGTAGCAGTGTCGGTGTTACTGTTTGTGTATGTTCGCTTAAAGAAATGCGCGCGTCTTCGCAATAAATCTCATTTACGAGCGCACAAGAATGGCTACAATGGCCGCAGGAAAAGAAAATGGGAAATGAGAAAATGAACCTAAGCAAAGTAAACTATTTGAATGGCATCTCAAGTATTGGTAGGAAGGGTGGGGTTTCGAAAGTAAGCATCCAGACAAAAAGCAGCATGAACAGCGGGCGTTGTAGGAGGAGAATGGAGGCAGCCAAAGAAAAAATTAAATGAAGGAAAGAGCTCGTCGACCATTAAGAAAACAAATGGCAAAGCTTGAAACCCACGCGAAGAACACGCGCTAAAGAGCCACACAACACATTCGTGGTGATGTTCGGGGTATACCATATGAAGTCGAGGGCGGCACAATTGAGTAGCAGCTAGAATCCTGTATGTACATACATATATTTTGTTCCGGATACCAACAAACTTGCGACGGAAGCCGTAACACCAGCGCGTGTGTATAGAAAAAACTAAATAAATAAATACCCCAGATAAAGAAACATGGCATTTAAAGAAAACGAAATGAGAAAAAGCACAAGAAAAATCAACAATTTATAGAAATTCCTTGGCAACGCCACTTATTATGGTGTTTTTGGGAGTAGGAGGTATCCTGCTGATGATGCGAAGAACGTAGTTAATGGCTTTAGGGTGTAAGGGGTTTTCAAGTTTTCTGTTGAACTTCTAAACTCACAAACATACATACATACATATATGCATGTCTAAGTATGCGATTAAAGGTTGAACTGAAAATTTACTCAAATTTATTTGCGCAGAGTTTTTAGGTACCCACAAATTATATGGGATCCTAACAAAATGTACGAGGGACTACTTTTTAAATTTAAACCTTTCACTAAACTGAGTTTCAGCTTTACGACCAACAATCAAAATGGTACCTTCAAAATGTTATTATGAAATACACCGCTACGTAGTATACATATGTATTTTGAAAGCTAAGTATTAAATTTTTATTACCTGACAACCACACTTTACTTGTAAATAGTTTTAAATAAAAAAGATATTTATACGATTATAGAAACCAAAATTATGAATGTCGAAATTATTTTTTTTTTTTTTTTTTTTTTTTACGACGCCAAGGTGGCTACGAGTTTACCGAAAAAAGGAATCATGTTTTTAACTCTTATATATAACTCAATATTAAGATTAAACCATTTTCCTACGCAGTGGAAGTGCGCCGAAATAGTTATGGTGCTTAAACCGACAAAACCTGAAAATCAAATATGTTCGTACAGGCCAATCAGCTTATTGACACTATTCTCCAAAATATTTGAAAGACTATTTTTGCGCAGATTATTGCCATCACTTAGAGAAAATAAGGTAATACCTGAACATCAATTCGGGTTTCGCCGATATCACTGCAACTAAATGGTAATATAATTCCCAAACATGATAGTGTCAAATATCTTGGCATACATTTGGACAAACGGTTAACCTGGAAATGTCATATACAAGCCAAAAGTAAACATCTGAAGATTAAAACCAGCAAACTTTACTGGTTACTAGGCCGAAAATCGCCTTTAGATCTTAATAATAAGATTTTAATATACAAGGTTATACTAAAGCCAGTATGGACCTACGGAGTTCAACTGTGGGGCACTGCTTCCAATTCGAACATAGAAATCTTACAAAGATATCAGTCAAAAACTTTAAGACTTATTACGAGTGCACCCTGGTTCATCACTAATAAAGCCATTCATTCTGATCTAAAAGTTCCTTTTATAAAAAATGAAATTAAAAAAATTAGTACAAAATATTTACATAGAATAAGTAATCATGAAAATCCGCTAGCAATTGCATTACTTGATGAATCTAATGAAACTATTAGACTTAGTATTAGACCTTCCATTTAGATCTTAATAGCTAAATATAAAATAAATGTTTAATTAAAATGTAACAAAAGAGTCAGAGTTGCATATATGTAAGTACATATGTATATTATTATTGACCTCAATGGAGTTCAATAATATAAGTAATTTTGTTAATTAATTATATAATTTGCTTATTATTTTAAAATAGATTGCAAATAAACGTATTAAATAAAAAAAATTTTTTTTACCTAAGTTCTTCATTTGATTTAAGTTAATTGTCATGCATATTTTATTTATTCTACCAATAAATAATGAATTATTCGACAGTTCTCAGCAAGCACTCGCTCTGAGCACACGTATTTCGCTAACTCTTTGGTTTTTGTTGACTTGCTGGGTATTTGGCACACGTGCGCGGGTAACTTCTGTCAAGTTTTCCTTTCCTAATACTTTTTCGTTGAAGTTATTTACAATTAAAGTGCTTTTAGTGTTGTGAAAGGCTGAGTATGGCCCCCGGGCCACCAAATCTCGGGGACAACCGGTTTGCGCTGCTTGCCGCAAGTCCCCATCCAAAAAGAAAAAAACCATCCTATTCCCCAATAAATTTTCCTGACTTACCACAATTGAAAAAAGACAATCCAAAATTCCTTACAATTCGTGCTACGGACACCAATAAACTCATATCCAAATACTCGTGCTTTGCGGTACACAAGGTCTTGGAGTCAATCAGCAAAGAAATAATATCTATATCAGAACTGAGAGACGGGCAATCTATTGCTATTAGTAAAAAACGCACAAGTTGCTCAAAAATTTATCACTACAAGAAACTTACTGGTATATGTGAATTAGAAGCGGTTTACAATGACAACCAGAACTGTTCAAAAGGAACAATTTACGCCCCTTGTTTAAATAATGTCGAGGAAAAAGAAATTGTCGAAAATATGAACAGCCAGGGCGTTGTATCGGTCTATAAATTCAAGAAATTTGTGAACAATGAGCCGCAGCATACCGGAGTTGTCTTACTTACGTTCGACCTCTACAGCCTCCCTGAAAAGGTAGAAGTTTCCTGGCGCTACGCCAAGGTTCGACCATATTTTCCTAACCCTATGAGGTGTAAATCCTGCCAGATCTTAGGACACACAGGTAAACGCTGCAAGAATGCTCCTACATGCGAATCGTGTAATCTACCACCTCACCCACCACCATGCTCACGTACTTTCTGCGCTAATTGCACCGGCGATCACCCGTCCTCCTCCAACATATGCCCAAGGTACAAGCAATCAAAAGAAATCCTAAAAATCAAATGTCAAAATAAATTTTTTGATGGGCGAAGCTCTAAAACTCTACAAAGCACAAACACCTACACCACTGAACTCTTCCTTTGCCACTGTAGCCAGAGAAGCACAAAATAAAATCAGTGAAAATTAAAACAACACTAAATCAATAAGCACTATGCCAAAATCTTCATTGAATGGCACCGCCCCCACCCCTTTATCCACTACGCCAACAAACTCCCCACTTAAAACAACCGATATTCCTAATAATAATAAACAACAAATAAATAACATTCAACAACCAACAAATTTCCAAACTGCCATAATCACAGCACACAGCACCGATTTTGAAACCTCATATCAAATAAATTCATACAACGACTCCACTTCAGAAAACAACAATAACAACCAACAAGCAAGCAATCTCCCCACCGCACTATCGTTTTTATCAAACCAAGTCAATTCCGACTCTGTACCGCAAAGTTTTCTTAATACTTCTTTCCAATTCACAAAAGCAAACAGCATCCACAATAATTATATTCCACAATCGTCGACAATAGAGATCACTGTCTTTCCGGCGACCGATCTCAACACGCAAGCTCATGATCAAAATATGTCAGAAGATGACACTCGATAGAAACCACATACACACGTAGTCTCTCTTTTTGTCTCTTATGTTTAAGTTAATGCAATGGAACATAAAAGGCTTTTACAACAACTACACTGAGCTCGAACTACTGATTAAAGAGCAATCTTCCGATATGATAGCTCCCCAAGAGACCCATTTAGCGGCTGGTAAGTCAGCTGCCGCCCCCAAACTATATCAAAGCTTTTTCTACAATCTGCCACATAACAACGAAAACAAACAAGGAATAGCAATTTTAATCAAAAAACACATTTCACATAAAATAGTACCCATACAATCTAACATCGCCTTACTTGCAATAGAAATTTCCTTAGGTTTTAAGCTCACAATAGTTGCATTATACTTACCCCCTCAACAGAAATTTTCACATAGGGAGTTGAACAATATTATACGAGCAATATCAACACCTTTTACTGTTGTTGGAGACTTCAATGCGTGGAGTTCACTCTGGGGTTCACACACATGTAATAAAAGGGGAGAAATAATAGAGGATTGGGTTCTTTCAGAAAATCTGGTTATTTTAAACGTCAATAAACCTACACATTTCTCTACTCATCACTCATTTACCAACATTGACTTAACAATTTGTTCGACAAATTTAGCTCCCAAACTTAGCACAAACACTTTAGATGAGTTGCATGGAAGCGACCACTTTCCTATTGCAACAGTTTTACATAATAGGACAGTTAACACTCTTCCGAAAAGACCTAAGTTCTTAATCGATAAGGCAGACTGGGAAACCTTCCAAAACATATCTACTAAGCTCTGTAACGAGTCACTCATTAGTAGCAACATTAATCGCGAGGCAGCTGTTATAACAAAAATCATTAGAACAGCATCACATTACTCCATTCCTCAATCTACAAGGAAAATACAAAAGAAAATTGTGCCCTATTGGTCGGATGAACTCGCAAATTTGAGGAAGGAAAAAAATATGTTTTGGAATGAGTTTAAACGATTTTGATCGGATGCTAATCTAGCTAATTATAAAAAAGCAAACGCAATGTTTAGGAAAAAGTCGAAGCAGGCTAAAAGGGAGTGCTTTAATAGATTTTCTGAAAAAATTGACCATAAAACGAATCTTAAAAAAGCTTGGGCTGACATTAAAACGCTTACAGGTACAAGCTCACATACAAACATCCATGTTCTAAATAGTGCAAACGGTCCGATCTTCAACTCGAAAGATATTGCCAATCACTTTTCCACTGTTTGGTCCACTTACTCGCTAGACTCCAATTTCCTTCGTGTCAGCTAAAAACGAAATCCTGAACAAAAGGCACAACCAGGTCGATAGCACCGAAACCAAAATTAGCTTGACTTAGTTCGAATCAGCTCTCGTAATGTTGGTGAGAAAAACACCGGGGGGAGATAGAATATCGTACCCCATGCTGAAACACCTGCATCTTAATTTAAAACTTAGAATAATAAATTTATATAACAACATTCTTTTTCAAGGAATCTACCCACAAATTTGGAAAAATGCTATTGTGGTACCGATACCAAAGCCTAATTGCGCATCGCAAGAAGTTGTGGGATTTAGACCCATATCTCTTCTCTGCTGCTTAGGGAAACTCCTTGAGAAAATTGTAGCTAGACGTATTTCTTTATATATTTCTAAAAATAAGCTTATTAGTCCACACCAAGTTGCGTTCAAAGAAGGGCAAGGCACTATGGATGCCTTGCTTTTTTTTGAAAACTACGGATCTTCCGCTCTTTCGAGCAGAAACCATGTGTCAACGCTGAGCCTTGACTTTGAAAAAGCTTTCGACAGAGTGGGTATTCACGTAGTCCTACATCAACTCGAAAAATGGAATACAAGCACCACGATAACTAACTTTGTCAAAAACTTTCTTTTAAACCGCAAGTTTAAAACGAAAGTAAACTCCACCTTTTCTGACACCTTCCAATTTTACAATGGAATTCCACAAGGCTCACCGTTCTCATATTTGCTATGCCGACGATGTCTTTCTCTTTAGCAAAACTAATGACCTCAGCATTGTAAAAAAGGATTTTCAAGATATATTTGCAGACTTATCCAATTGGTCAGAATATTCCGGAGCCAATATAAATATAATGAAGTGTAAAACACTTCATATTTGCCGTAAACAAAACTGTAGCAATGTAAACTTAGTCTGTAAAAATATTAATATTGTCAATTCGAATAGTCTTAAGTTTTTGGGTATAATCTTTGATAGAAGATTGAACTTTAAAGAACGCTGTCTGTATATTAGAAAGCAACTGGCTGCCAGACTTAATGTAATAAAGTACTTAACTTCAAAACATTGTTTAATTAATATTTCTACGCTCATAAATGTTACAAATTGTTTAATTAATATTTCTACGCTCATAAATGTTACAAAATCATTTATCCTGTCTAAAATTGATTATGGACTACCAATCTACGGCAACTGTTCCAAAAGCAATATCAAATTACTCTACGCCCCATACCACACCGCTGTTTGTCGTAGCATTAGGGTATTTCCAAAGTCGCCCACTAAGTTTATTCTTGCGGAAGCAGGGTTACCATCTATCGAAGAGAGACTTGAGTTAAATACAAAAAAACTAGTTCCAAAGCTGTTTCTCTGTAAAAACATACTCCTCCATAAAATGGTTCTCGCGGATTTCAACCGCAAACGTCCTCTCCGGCGGAAATCTACAATTTCGCACTGTATAGAATTTGCAAAAGGTATTGGAATCAATAAACCTCGTAGTTAGTTTACCACCCTGGCCAGTTAAAAAATCAAACTTTATTCTGGACCTAGGAAAATATAAGAAAGAAAATACCAAATCTACCATCTCTACCATATCTACCAATTGTGGCATACGAGGTAACGAATTAGCAGATCAACGAGCGAAGTCCGCTGGAAAAGAGTCGTTATTAACGTTTCAGTACCTGGTTGAGAGAGATTGGTCAAATTTCGTATCCTCACTCCAAAAAGAAAGAAAGGACATTGAATGGAAGTCCATTAAACACCATTATACTGAAGTCAACACACACAGAACAAAACCCGTTTATCCATCCACTGGTAACTGCAACGACATCAAAGTATTCACGCGACTCCAATTAGGACATTCCATCGCCACACACTCGTTCCGGCTAACGGGGCTCAACACACCCTCCTGCCAACACTGCGGAGTGTCACCTTTAACAACTACACACATACTAAGAGATTGCCCTTATTTTGCTTCAACTAGACATAAGATATTCAAAAAAGAAAACATATACGATGTATAAAAATTACTTCTTTGGAAAATATCCGAAAAATTGTAACATACCTAAAACTAGCAAACCTAAGACAATCAATTTAGATGGATGTATTGCCAACATTCGTGCAACTCAAAGTTACGAAATGACTACCGACATATGATGAACAAAATGTAATTTAACTTTATTTCTTTTATATTTTAACAATTTAAAGGAAAACATTCAATTAATTTTTTCTTTTTTAACCAACGAGCCGAAGGCCCTGGCAGCCAGTGCTCCTTTTTTTTAGTGCAATGACAATTGTATTGTTGTTTCACGTTTAATAAATAAATAAATAAAGAATGAACTATTATTCAGATTACGATGTAATACATTTATTCATTTATTTTTTTGCATTAAAAAATTACAATATTACATTGTTTCACTACCTCTCAGCAATAATCATTGCATCATTTATAATGGAGCAGCCATATTCAATATGTGTGGTACATATTCCACTATATAATCAGATATTCAAAATTTACATAAATAGCATTATTTTAAGAATCAACTCCCGATTTATTGATACCGTGGGAGTAAATTCTTTCACATTATTCCCAAAAAAATTTTTTTCCTAGATTTCAATCCTACGCTATGTACGTCATATACAAATGTAAATACATATGTAGACAGCATGTTAGAAACAACTATCGCACTGTAAGGAACAGTTATGTACTTATATAACCATTAAGAAAAGTATGTATTATTTCAAGACGTATTTGATTCACATAAAGATAATATATATTTCTTGGTATACATACGTATTATATTATGGAAAATAAAATTTAAATGTAGTTTTTCGCACGGATATAACAACTTCACCCACTAGTTAGATCATTGTTCGAATATAGGTATGCATACTTCTTATATTAACTTCAGTTTACGGCCATATTTTCATCGAGAACTACTATGACCATTTACCTAATATACTTCTCAGTTTTTTACCAGATATAGTTTTAATGTTAGGATCATATACTGGGTAACATACGACCATGCGTCTTATTCCATTGTTTTATGTAATGCAGTCCATCAAAATCCAAAATGATACAAACAGAGTGCGCAAAACTACATCTCATCGGGACATACGATATTTTCCATTTCCTTTTCATGCAATACTTCTCGTTTAAAAAAATACTTGCAATATCAACTTCGTTGTTGAATTAAGACAATTTTCGCTTATTTATTGACATCTGAGTTGCTTTGAGAGTTTCTGAAAAAATCTCACTTTTTTAAATCCGTAAAGAAACTGCTTTATATATGTGCATAGTAGCAAAGCCATGCGAAATATGCATTATCTATAAAACACATACAAAATTGCAACTTTATCATCAATTCGTTTATAAGTAGAGTTATAATAAAATGAGTTATTGTATGGAATTTCAGTATTGTTGACGAGTTACGAATATTCCGGTCAAAACCAATAATAATATTCAGATCTTGGACGAAATTATTTCCATCTGATTGCATATTCTTAAAATTTCATACTAAATTCATCTAAATTCTGATGAGAATAGATTTAGTTCAAACTGTTGAAACAGAATCCAGTTGAAAATTAAAAATTAAAAATATCCACCCCGTCTTATATGAATACGTATATTATTAATAACATCACCCTGTTTATACAGGAATATATAGATAAATAAACATGTATGTATGTATATGTATATATTTACAGAATGCTATTCCGAATTGTAAATTTACATAAATATAATTAAGTTTCACCACAACAAGAACGGAAATAAAATTCCCATTTGAATATATATTGAATTGGGGTTGATGGCAATCTGCGGCAAACAGAGTTACCAGATATCGTTTTATAGACTTTATAGACTTTTAATTAGATAACATTTGTTCGAAAATAGGTATAAATTTAAGCTAATTCAAAATGCGAAAAAAAACAAAACATCCCTTTCTGCCTATGAGGCCCAACTTAAAAAACAAAGACCGCGTAAAAGAAAATCCGCCCAGAAACAAAGCCGATTGATTTCCATAGCTTCTAACTCGTACGAACTTAATACATAAATATTTCGAGGGATTATATGCAACCCCACCAATTTGTGAAAACTGCAGTAGTGCCCTTGAGCATTTCATAAAACAAATATCCAAACTTTTATTCAAACAATGCTCAAAAGACTATTTTTTATGTTTTACAGTAATTCATTAATAAACAAATGATATCGAAATTCTGAAAGTACACATTTCAATTAATTGTGGAAAATATCGGTTGTTAAGTTTCCAATAAGAAACCCTTCTTACTATAACTGGGTATGTCTTTTCAATAAAATCAAGAAGATAATCTGTAAAACTAAGATAAAAACTTTTCAACATACATAATTAAAAAGATGGCCCGTTCAATTTAGGTGGAAACTTTTTCAATAAAATCTAGTAGATAACCTGTAAAACTAAGATGAAAATCTTTTCATTAAATCTGTCTACCAGATAAAGTTAAATTAAGATGAAAACCTTTTCAATAAAATTAAAAAGGGAATCATGGTTTTCATAAGAATCTCCTCTTAATTTTAATAAGCCAAATATCTAATCAATTTAAAATTGTTGGAACCTAAATTTTTTGAAGTAAATTACAGGTAAATATAATGACGAGCAATTAAATTACGTATTAATAATAATTAGTGCTGCCAAATTATGCGCAAAAGTAATAAATTTAATAAGATTATAGTCAAAACGAGACAATCTTCTTATAAATTTCGTTTATATAATTTTTAACATAAAATCGAGAAGATTTTTTCTGACGATTAGATATTTTTGAACAAAATTTCATTAAAATTAATAGATGGGAAGTTCATTTCAGCTGTTTTCCTTTTCAAGACATTCGAGAAGAAATTCAAATCAATATTAAGAAGATTTTCTAGTAACATTTTTTTTCATTTTGTCCCCTCTCGTACCACTTGGCATTCAAGCTTTTTTAGACGTCGGTTTCTTTTATTATAGGTGCACTTTTTAGATCTGCGTAGCGTGTTCGCGTTTCAATCGGTTGGTCTTGGGTTCGAGTCCTGCCCTTATCAAGTAACATCAAAAATAATAGCCGTACGGAGTCGGCGTAAAACTTTGGGACCCTTAATTTATGTTGTAACATTTAGCTATGAAGTAGGCCCCAAATTATTATTGTTATTACTATTCTGACTTTTGTTCATTATTTCTAATTATTAAAAACCAAATCACTGTACAGACCACCCTATACATTTGCTTTAGTAAGATTTAAACGGAGGGGCAAACTAAATTCTACAACAACAAACAATATCGAATGGAAAAAATCAACCAAGTAAACGAATTAGAAAAAGTACAATAAAATTTATTAATTTTGGTACATACATGTACATTCATATACATATATGTACATATATATAACCAAGGTGGAAACCATGTGAGTGGTTCAGAAAAATATGCTCGTATGTTTTATCATGTATGTATGTATGTATATATGTACATGTACTTCTTCGATAGAGACTGTTGAATCTGTACGCGCAAAACACATTAAAATGCATGAAAGTAATTGCACAGAATTGTGCGATTCAATAAATAAAACGGAAATTAAAATTCATACGCGAGTAGTAATTATTCATAGCATGCATAGTTGTGGTTTTGCTCGCAAAATTTCTCTGATGCAATTGTAAATATTTATTGCATAGAATTTCTATGCTAGAAATATGATATGATGTGCGTGCCCATGTGGGCTAGGAGCTTGAAATGATGCTCTATGTCATACATATATGTGATGACTGCCCGAATGCTATTAAGTAAACACGTCTTCACTTTCTTCCAAAAATTTTCGTATGCAACAAAGCTCTCTCTTTGGTCCAACCCAGTCAAAACTATAGACGATCCAGGGCAATGGCTGGGAAAAAGAAATTCGACAAAAAGTATGGGAGGAAATTTCAAAAGTATGTAAATGTTTTTATAGATTTCATATAAGAGTAAAGAATGTACATATATACTTACGTATATACATTTTAAAAATGGTTTCATTCCGATTCTCATGAATTCGAAATAAAATATATATTTACATAAAAATCAAACACTTCATTAATATATTTGGGAAGAAGTACGAATATTCACAGTTAGTTCATACCAGAGAACAAAAATCATTAGCTCCCATTTGATTCAATGTATTATCTATTTATAATTGTTTTTGTGATATACAACTGAGAGAATGATTTATGTTACAGATTGTAAGGTTAATGACTGTGAGTAATAGGAAAGGTGCGAATGTAAATATCACCTGAAGTTATTTACGCAACTTTTTTATTGAAAAGGTCAACCATTAATTTCTATTATGAAATAGAAACACTTCACTTGGCATTATTCACACACCTACTTGGATACCGTTGAATTTAAGACAAAAAATATAGTTAAAAGTCAGTTAAAAACGTAAAAGGAAAAACAAATCAGCTAACCGAAGCGAACAACTTTATATACCAGTTACGGGCAGTGATTAGTTTTTTATAACGCAAAATAATAATAATATATTTGTACCCAGTTTGGTTTAATAAAGCTTTTTCGGGGATGTACATATTTGCTCTAAAGCGAGCAGAGCCAGGCCTATTTTCCAAGAAGAAATTTACCCACGTATTCCTTTCTTCAACCCAATTCCGTATATGCCAATTTGAAGATAATTAAAAATTTCGCCCATTTTCAATACCAACCTTAGGTTCCTGGATATATGAAATGCGGCGTAAATGAGTTCATTTACAACGAATTAAAAAGAGACAAAATATGTATCCAATCACACGTTATAGGTGTAAATCGTTCAGACATTACAGGCTAAGTTTTTCAAGTGCTTCTTCAAAACTGTGAAAACACAGCATTAAAAATTCCATTACTATGATTCCGTTGAACAAATTTAAAAAAAAATGTATGCAAATCCTTTAAACCCCAAGAGTTTTTTATTCTGAGGCATTTTTTCTTAAATGATTAATTTTATGTTTATAGAAACTTTTTTTTTTGCGGTAAATATTAATGTTTATCCGAAATAAACTACAACATTAATTTTTGAGATCAAGGCCAGTATAAGAAAAGTGCTTTTGGAAAAAAGACACCAAACAATCAGGAGGGGTAGAAATAATCAGATTTAATTTTTAACTCCACCGGCATTTGAAATTAATATCGTCGTTTAATAAAATTAAAATTGGTTCTGGAAATGGATGAACTCGGACAATAACCACGCCCCCATAGATATTTCAGTAACTATTAAAGATAATTTGCTTAACTTTTATACACAAGAGTGGGTTGTGAAAATAATACGTGCATAATTTGTTTGTTGTAAAAGGGGTTGGCACCGCCTACCTTAGAAGAAAAAGGTATATCTCCGAAACTATGTCTCCAAACTCTACCACGTTTAGTACACACATTACATTAGTGAATTTAAAGTCAATAAACTAAATTTCAAAAATTTAAAAACTCTCATATAACGGTAATTTACAAAAATCGAAAAAATCTATAAAGTAAGCATTAAAGACAATGTGCTCAAATTGAATATACAGAATGGGAACGCCAGACGTAAGTTACAAAAGTGGAAATGGGCGTGACACCGACCACTTTAAACTAAATAGGTATATTTTCTAAAGTACGTGAGCAAAGTCTATTAAAATTTGATATTCATATACATAAATTGCAACTTAATAAGCATAGTTGCAAAATTTATGAACATCGAATCATTATGTAAGTCGAACAAAAACCACGCTCACCATTCATATAACGGTAAATTGCAAAAACAGAAACAATTTGATATTTCAGTAACTATGCAAACTGCTCACATTTGATATGCAAGATTAGATTTTGGAAAATGGGTGTGGTACGCACGGAAATATATGTATATCAAATATCAAATATCACATATCATCGTCAAATAACTTTCTGAACGGCAAATAATTTTTGTGAAAAGTTTTTTCATGGCAGAAATACACTCGGAGGTTTGCAATTGCCTACCGAGGGGCGTCTCCTATTAGAAAGAACTTTTTCTATAATTTTCGATGTTACTCGCCCCGGCCATGATTTGAACCCGGGGCCCACCGAATACTATATAGCGTGATATATCAGCAGTGTTATAAGGTATTTGATTAAGCTTCAACGAATAGTTGTGGATATAAGACGAATTTCACTTCCTAAATTTATATATAAAGGGTGTTTTTTTCCTCCCATGTTGGCTCCGCATATCACATGAATGTAGTATAAAAATTGCATAAAGATCAGTTGAGTACTTTGGACCTCTATTAAGGACTCACATTCATGTTTATATATTATATAATATTAACTATTTGCATTGAATACACCACATTCTGTTTATTTGAAATAGAACTTGCGCTGGGTATTTAAAGTACGGTTGCACATGAACTCAGACTTTTCCTTATTTGTTTCATTACTAGTTCTCTTTATGTGACGAGACCCAAGTCCAGGGAAAAAACAGAGCAATCTACGTTAATGATCCGAGTAGGCACTGTCGATAGTTACCAATCTTAGTTACCAATATAATGCATCATATAAACCTCGATATATTGAATTAAACATATTTTGCTTGATGTGTCGAAAACAAGAACTTGCAGTTGCAAGTTTTCAGCATCCGGTAGCCCTGTTTGTGCTCGAAAACCATTTGAAAATCCCCAGAAATGATGACAAAATACATCGCAGACGACAAGTTTGAGAAGACCGATTCTGATACTTATAACGAGAAAATGGACATATAAGACTCAGGAAAGGTTTTCAGATGAACTATAAATTTATTTGCGAAGTCCGGTTAATTATATACAATATATGCAATATATCTATTTGACAAGGGTAGAAATAATAAAAAAACATTTTTACACAGCTTAAGCAAAAGATATTAAGACATTTAAAGAGTAAATAAATTTGCCCCACTAAATCTCACTAAAATAGTTGTGTGTTCTAATAAATATTTTTGACTTAGTTCCCCACAAAATCAATACGTTGCATCAAAAACATCAATATCGACAGAAATTTATGATGCATTGTAATACAAAAAATATCAATTCCTCTTACAAACTGTGGTGTGCGTCTTAATCGGTAGGTAAATCTTTTGTGAGAAGTTTTTCTCGTGCCAGAAATACACTCGAAGCTTTTCTACAATTTTTGTTGTTACTTACGCCGGCCGAGGTTAGAACCCGAGTGAACCGCGAACATGCTACAGGCTCGGCTATGGAGACCGCTCGCATTGCATTCGAAAAAAATTTATGTATTTTTAGTGAGCATCTCCAATTGTCAGCCTATTGGATCCAGAGAGATGTACCAGTGAACAAATGGTTAAATACCCTGGTGAGGCCTTAAACCAAATTCTTCAGAGTTGGTCCATCTGGTTTACTTTCTCACTTTAACTAGTTTTTGGACCTAATCAGAATATAAGTGCTTAGATGAAATCCTACACAAGTCGTGATCTCCTTAAATCGCAGGAACAATAATATTTCCTGGCCACTAGTAGACGTGCCCGAGGTACAAAGGATAGCACAATCGATTGCTCTATTTTATTTCAAAGGTCTTTGGTTTGAATCGTTAAAATGGCAATGTATCTAAAAAAATAAGATACTAGATTATTTATTTCAAATTATATGTATATATATTATGTTTGTCTACATATTTATTGTAACATCTATTATTATCAAAAAAATTATTGTCGGTTTTTATTGCGCCCGTTGAAAATTCAGCAACCTACTCCAATTGCTATTAAATAGTTACTGCAAAACTAAAAGTTCTTGAGAAAAATTTTCGAATAAAAGTTTTTAGCTCACAAACAACGGCGAAAAAATTTAGTAAAATGTCTACTAGTATATACTTATACGTAAGTAGGCTAATTGTTAATTAGTTCCTAATTGGAGATATATGGAAAAGCTGATTATGGAAAACAATACAAAATATACATTTTGTATTCGCCATCACCCTATAAGTAACATGACTAATGCTATTGTTGTGTTCCATTCGACATAACGTCATTGTTCCTTGCAACAAACTGATGAATTTGTTAAAAATTAATTGTATCAAAAGATATTATTAAATATAATTTAGTACGATTATGCAAGCATTCGTTACAGATGCCGTAGGTTATTCACCACGCAATAACTTGCAGGCAGATCTTAATTTAAAACGAAAGCCGCGACTCAAATAATAATAAATCTAAAAGCATTGGGATGGCGTATGACTCTCCTCCATGTTTTGTGTGTTGTTATTCCATTTGTTTCGGCTTCAACTCCGGCGGCCATTTAAATCGAGATTAAAGTGATTTATAAAGTCGACTTTTCGCCATAATGGCGTTGTTTGGTTGAATGCAAAACAAAACACAAAAAATTCAGTCATATGTATGTATAAATATGCACATTTATTTACTACATAGAAGAAGTAAAAATATACTTCGACTCGATTGGATGGAAGCAAGCCAAAATAAATTCGAGTGTGTATACATATATTTATATATTTGATATTGTGAATTATTGCGAATCTTTTTGCAAATTCGTCGATTGAGGCTATAATGAATTGCCTTAAGCATCGCTGAGAATTGCCCGTGAGTGTACACACAGGGTATCTTACCTACATACATATGTGAATAAAAAATAAACCATGAAAAAAGCGATCGCAGTAGCTCGCATATAAAAACATCAAGCAATTAAGAAAATAAATTTTGAGGGTAGCTAGTCTTTGATGGTAAGAAAATGTAATTTCTTTAGCTAGCTAACAGTTTGGTTTTTTGTTATAGCCTGATGTAGTTCATTAGTGAATATTCATGTGTCCAGCTGTTCGTACCTCTAAACCGCGAAATACATTCTGCGGACATTCCAACTTCGGCACACAGGTAACTAACTGGCAGATAATCATGACTGTATACTTAAGAAACAAGTGATAATGATGAAACTGAGACGGGAATTTACTACACAGCAAATGCGATTGATGCACAGTTAGTTAACAGCCGAGCGGACGGACGCGAAACTAACGAGACGGGTACATTGGTAAACCAAAAGTTGGTTAGGGCAATCATTGCGACTAATGAGAGGCGGGAACGCTGAACCAATCCGTCCCATAACTGGTCAAAGGTTGTTGTTGCTGGAATTGTATGTCTTCATTCTCTCTTAATTGACTATGGCTTTGTTATGTTTTAATTAACTTGTTGTTATTCGTAAGGTTGATATTGTTGTTGCAGATGCAAAATGAAACTTTAAAATTTCCACCGACCAATAAAAATGTTTAATTGACATCTCACAATTCATGTACACTTTGTGTATTCTGTTATTGTACTAATTTTTGCTTTCTGGTTGCTTAAAAAACAATACAACGGAGAACTGAATAACAGATGAGATTTAATTAAGCGTCTTTGTATTTCGCCGATTATCTCAATCAAGTCATTGATGAATTATTTGTGCGCCGATTATGACTCATCGAAAAATATTTTATAACTTTTGTCAACTATTATGATTCTTTGTTTCTGTCCTCATTAATTTTTTTTTTTAAACGGAAATATATTTTCATCTCCAAAAATAATATTTTAAGTCTTTTATTTTTATCATTAAACGTTTTACTTGCGGGTATCCATAGCGTCGCCTTGGAATTTTTGCTCTGATGCTAAAGTTTTACTTTTTTCTCTAGCATTACAAAATATGATTTTTGAATGTGTTCAGCCGCTATGAAATAACGACAATCTGACAAGACCAACATACTTATAATTTTAGATGACTTGAAACAGGATCCATTCAAAAAATTATATACGAAGTTTGATTGTGTTAGGAATAAAACGTAATACCTCATTTTTCGGAGTATGAAATTGCTATGTAAAATTTCTCCCATCCCCTTCGCGTTCAGTAAAACGCAGTCTATGTATTTCACCGATTTTATATAAGAGTCTTAGCAAGACTAACAACGTTGTTTTATCTTTTTTGCCAGTATATCGAAAATTATTGCGTTCTTACTGTCGTACAACCAAATAATTTTGATATTTGTAGGGGTTTGATGAGAAGTGGAATCTACTAAGCAGCTAATAAAAAACATGTCGTTGCTGAATATTAATAAAAAAAAGGAGGCAAGGAAAACCAAACACGTTTTTGAATGGAAATACTTGTATCCTATGGAAAATAATTATATGCAAATTTAACCGGGTGTGTGGTTAAAGTCTTACATATAAAACTTTCAATTTTTAGGACTTCGAAATATCAGTTCTCTTCGTCTACATTTTCTTTATACAATTTTTATCGTTAGAAAAATAGCTTGGAAATCAAAAAAAAATTCTTTGCCTTATAAAATGAAAAAATTCTTTAGCAATGGCATCGTTTTCTAGTAAAACCTCTCGAAAAATTTCTTTATCTTTTCACAGAAAATATTGTTTTAAAACCGTAATTCTCTGATTAGAATCAACTTAAGTTTTTTTTTGGTAATAAGCGATAATTGAAATTTTTTGCATACTTGCACGCTAGGGTGTTCCTTAAAATCAAACAAACAATTTTCTTCAGTCCGATACCCTCAGTCAAGAATACGATTAAATGTATAATTTGGTACCGATTGGAGACGGTTAAGGCTTGTGGCATAGCAGTGAAGGTTGGGGTTGTCCTATGAATATTCCAAAAACAAATTAACTTAAGCGAAGAAGAAATTAGCTTTCGTTATTTTACTCTCTACACGGCAAACTGAACTTTGGACTCAGTTCGACACGCTTTAACCATCTCCAATCGGAATTGTACAATTTGTCTTCCCACATTTAAGGATCACACATGTATGTGTATAAAATTATTAGACTGCCATAAATTCATACAGTAAACGTGCTTTCTCTCGGCTATAAGTACTACACAAACATATCCCGTTTATCGATGATAAACAAGTACCTAATTTAATTTCCCGTTTGAAATACGCTATAATATTGACAATATAAGTATTTCAGTTCCCGATTATGAGCACTGAAGTTCTTTTCCCCAATAACAATTGTCAAAAATGCACATATTCCAAATTTAGAAATTGCAAAATGGTATCTGTAAGCGATGTTGATAGTCGGTATTGCAAATATTAGATATAAATTACTTGTTCATTTTATGAAAACATTTATAATGCCAATAATAATAACTTATAATTTTGCTTCCATAATTATTTGCTTTACATTACTTATGGATAAAAACACCGTTAGTAGTAGATATGTCATTACTAGTTTTCAAAATGCGGGCAATTAATCATGTTTAATACCATTTCAAACTAAATCTTATGTAAAAATACTTTCTAAATCCAAATTTTTTTATCTGTTAGAAACCGCCATTTTTGATAGAAGAGTAGTGCCACATGAATAATATGTTTTGTTTTGTCGATTGTTTTTAAAATACTTATTAAAAATTATATTTCATTAACCTAACAAATGTTAGGACAAATACTTTGGTGAAAAATTTCATAGTTGTGAATTGACTAGTTAGAATAAAAATAATGCTTAATAGGCAGTTTTGAAATCTAGCAAAAGCTGGTTTATAGATTTCACCTTACATGCAAATCTAATTGTCCATGAGTTGTCTGAGATATTTGACACAATATTGCCATAAAAACTGAGCGGTAAAAAATAGATTACTATGGAGGTTACTCAAGTTATCCTGTGGCGAGGTATAAAAAATCGCTATCTATTTATAAAATAACAACGCAAAAAATTGCCGAGGTCACTAGCACATAAAAATAGGCATGCCAATATTCCACGGTCGAAAGACGTGTTGCTCAGCAATTCAAGGTGACTACTACACTAGAAGTGGAATGCATAAAAAACCCATTTGCAAATAAAACAGGTAAATGTCATTTACTGCACTGACAAAAAGAACAAAACCCACTTTGAATGTTAGACTGGTGCATCCTAATTACTGTTGACCTTGAAATGATAAAAAAACTATTTGCCAAATATTGAATTTTAAACATTGATGAAGGAGAATTTGTAGGTACACTTAAAATAATATGGATATGCGGAAATTAGTTTGTATCAGCAATTGTTTTTTTTTTTACAAGCGCCACCTACAATGTACCACGGAACTATAAAACGACGTCACTAAGTGGTACTAGTTAAAATAATATTTTAATTTAAATTATTAGCAAATATTGGAATTTTATTTAACATTTCATTCTGTAAATTCCTGTATTGGTCTAACTTTTAAAATGAAAGATTTGCGAAAACAATAGAATGGTATAATTATTTTTTTAACTGTGATCTAGACCGATTTGAACGTACCTTCATTTTTTATAAATAAAAATCGCTTTTCCAAAAAATCACCACAAATCATAACACAGTTTAAGTTTAAAGCTCCGTATACAAATATTTGCAAATTTGTTCAACGAAATCGTAATATTGAATTTTTTGACGCTGTCATCGATTTTTTTGGAAGATTGGTTTTAAGAAGAACTTGAATAACTCAGCCACATCAAATAAACACATTTATGAACCAAATTTGTTAGTTTTAGCTTACATTGTTTTACTATCTCAAACGGATTTCTTTTTAATAATTAATAAAATGTTCACGCAAATCTTAATAGTACTTGGCGGAAGTATTAAAACATAATTAATTTTATAATTCTAGTGGAAAAACCGCAACTTCTTTTGTTTAGACATCCCAATATATAGATATATAAGGTCTTTTCAAGTAGGACCTAATTTTGTTTAAGTAAATTGTTGCAGTCTACATAATACAATCGATATTTAGTACCGTAAAGGCTCGCACATTAAGAAGAAATGGAAAAGGCTCACCATATAGCCACGTCAAAGAACGCCAAGTGTTATGAAGTAAAAAACTACTTTCGGTTGTATTTTGTAATCTTTTTTATAACTTGATAAAATGGTTTTTAACAGATTATTAACTTTTCTTATTTATACTCCAAAATTTTCTCCAAGCCCTTTATGACGAAAATCAATGAAAAATCGGCGTGTGTTCTGCGTATTTGCGAGCTTTAGAGAAAGGCAGGGAATCGAAACCACATAGCATCTAGTAGAATAAACTTATCATAACTGAACTCAGCACGTATAAAGCAAATCGAACCCAAAAGCTTCGAATACATCGCATCGAATAAACACTAGGAAGGTGGGATATGTACATATACATATATATATATTGTGTGATGCAATCCACTTAACATCCAATGCATGTTGTATGCTACGTTCATTAGAAATGGATATTTTTTTACCATTTCATCCTTCGCGATAAAGAAAACAAAAATAGAAAAGGATAAAATGAAAACACTTCCATTTTTCATGTCTATTCCGGTGGGATTTTGTAACCATTAATGTGAATTGCTTTTTTGGGGAAATTATGCATGCTTCGCTCGGTAGCATTAATGTTTTGTGAATTCCCATAAGGAAACCATTATCACCTGAAATATAGCTGCCATTTTCACGGCCAAGTCGTTCTTTGCACAAATATCCTGGCATGCAGTTGTGATAAGTAAAATGGAATATATGTGCCGATTTTAAAACAAATTCATATCTCACATTTACTACAACCACCTTTCTCCATTGAATATTAAGAACATATAATTTAGTACTTCGCCTTTATGTTTCATATCCATAACAATTGTATGAGCTTCAGCCAAGTTTTTATTTTGAACTAGTTGTTTTCAAAGCCGATTTGATTCAATTCAGGCTGATTTTGTAGAGTTGTTCAAATTGTAGTATTGTATCCTTTCTGGTTTGTTTGCTGTGCAAAAGCTTGTCTTTTTTTGTAGAGAACTGTAGAGAGAAGTATTAAACCAAGGTGACTTCATCATGAAATCCGAACTCTGTTGAGTGAAATGCACAATTCGGGTTGCATATCTGCTGGAATGTATGATTTATTTTCACGCGGGGTACTAACGAGGCCTAGGTTCCATCTGATTAGTTGTTTCTTGAACGAAACAAAGCAATGAAGTGAAGAAGTAGTCTGCCACTAGTGTCCGACCGGAGTTTAGTAAAATTTCACATGAAGGCTCACAATTTTTTCGCCGGGATTGATTCCCCGAATTTGGCCAGTTGCGCTTCCGATATATGAACATATAATTGTCCTAGTAAAGGGTAAATGGGTCTTGTGTGGAACATCCACTAAATTTGAAACCCTTATTTAAATCGCTTCTAGGGAGTGTATTGCCAAAATTTTATTTCTCTTCGATAGGGAATAAATTGTTTATCAGCTATAATCGCATCCGATATTGGTGGAGCTTTTTCAGTTGACCGCCGCTGTATTTTCAAATAAACTTGATAATGCTCCAAGTTTTTTACGGATCATTTGGTAATATTTAGTATGCCAAGATATACATCAAACTATTCGATAGCTAATTAATTCCACTTTTTTTATCGTCGTACTCCACAACTAAAACTCAGGCACAATTTTGCACAAGTATACTCAGGGATTTACATATGTATATGTGTATGTTGGAGTTTAAAAATAACCTGTCATGCCTTTAAAACTATGCCAATTAAAAAAGTATTTTTTTCTTTTGCAAGCTATAACTATTTAGTGCTTGTTCAGATACTAAAAGACTGAATTATAAAACTAATAACAAAGGATCATATTTGATTCTGATACCGCAAAAACATACCTGGATATCGATGCGAACATAAACGCATTGGCGCCCTCAAGGGATGTTTAAAATTAGGGGTTCAAAGCTCTACCAAAATCTTAAAACTGTAGTACTATTTGTAATTAATTTGATTTTTTTAATATTTTTCTGTGTACGCCACTGCTCAAACGATATGTAAATACAGTAGGTACTTGGCTTTGAGTAAATTACCAGTATAGTCAGTTTTATCAGTAATGCAATACAAAATTTAACTTTTGACGATCTATTTTTGATTCAAGCAGAAATTTCGGTACGGCAAATAATTTTTGTGAGAAGTCTCTATTCATGGCAAAAATGCACCCGGCGTGCAGAGGGTCGCCGCTTTGGATATTACTTGCTCCAGCCTAGATTCGAACTCAGGACAATCCGGGTGAAGAGCGTACACGATACACACTCGGCTACGGCGGTCGTCGCATACACTTCGATAATATTTATCTATAAATATGTCTTTATATAGTAGCTAGGTTTATTTTTTCAATTTTCTTGTTGTATCTAAAATATATTTTCAATGAATTGTTTGTACATCTTAATCAAAAGCTAATTAGTTTAGTAATTATTATTAGTACTTCGCCTCACCATACTATGCCTTTTCCAAATAAAGAATTTGAACATTTTATTTTTTATTTATTAGCGTTAAAAGTGCAAAATACCTATAGCGTTGATCGCACTTAACAGTTTAGGAACACATATCATTAATAAATCATAATAAATTGATAACCCTAAACCAAAAAATCACCGTTATCTCAAGAACCTGCAAAAAACAAAAATGTGTTCTAAGATCAGGCGTACTAACTCTCCCCTATACCTGCATTTCCTGGTAGTTTTTACTAGTAAAGCAATATATTTGAACAAGAAATCGACAGTCACAATACTGCCTAAGTATAATTCATAGCTGATAGTCAGAATAATAGTGTAATTATGTATTTTAAATATCCTGAAATGAATTTGAAATGTATTTATTTTTTAACGAAAAAATATAATAATTTTTTAGTTACTAATTTTAAATAATTGGAAGCAGACAGGTATGAAAGTAGATTTTAAAAAAGTTTAAAAGACATATAGCCTATACGACTCATGCATTCGGTATTCAATTGCTGCAAAAATTGGTCGAAAATTGGGCCTCTTTGCTGGAATTTATTCGAACCAGCCGTATCGGTCAATCGACCGAAATCATTTTTAAGATATATTGTCTAACCCTTATCTTTATAATGAAACTGAATTCATAAATTATATGCGTATTATTTCTTCTTGAAAACCACATGTCTAAAAATTATATTTGCCAAGTTTAATTTTTTCGTATAGCTGGAGAATAAAAAATGAGGTATACAAAAGAAAACAGGACGCTAGTTGAGATAAAAAAGTTTATTTGTTTACATATGCATATCTCTTAAAATTTTGCGTGAAAAATTTATATAAACAACATAATTCAGAGTGATAATCCGAACATTGATTTGGTAAATCTTTCGACCTATTCATTAAATGAGTATTATGCAATTAAAATTTTAAAATTAACATTTGCTTAAAACATAATAATATATGAGCATTTTATCATCCAATAAGGAGTCCAAATCAGTTGCATGTACTTGGTAATTTAAAAGAAATAGTTTTTGGAATGTTTTCTGCATTGAAACTTTAAAAAAACTATTAAGGTGTAAAAATAATTTCTCTATTGTGTTTTGATTGGTTCTTAACATGTGATTTTTGCAAATCTAAAGTTTACAAAGAAAACATTTTTGTTTAGTGTATATCAACTTTAGCTATTTATTTCAATGGTTTATTACACTTGTAAAAATAACAATAAAATGAGATTCAAATGAACTTTTGTTATTCTACTAATAAGCTAAGTATCTAGATCTAAAGAAAATCAAAAGAAATAATTTTCATTATTTCTGTTGCTTGAAAAATTACTTTGCCGTTGCTGTAAGTTTTTTGGAAGAAAAAAATATACGAACATTTATTCCTTGCGATATGGTAGTTGATTTAAGAAACTTTGCTTGAAAAATTACACTTACATTTTTCTAGAAGCAATAATACAAATGTGATGAAGGTAGTTACACCTACGTTGTATTTTAGAATTAGTAGGAAAACTGGAAGAAATTAAGTTCATTTTCAGCAAAGAATTGTTATTTTTAATATAATGGTAATGCAATAATATGTAAAAAGTAACACGATAAAATAATTTGCTTTCTAGTATGTATATTAAACATTAAAACATAACAAGGCATATTGTAATAATGTAATAAGTTATTTTTTTAAACTTTAACATTGCCAGATATAGAAATCCAAATGGGATTAATATTGGAGAAGAACAGTATTACTGAAGGAAGCAGACTTATCATCACCACATATGCAATATAGAGTTAATGTATTTGAATAAGCTAAAGTTTATTTTATTAAAAAAAAAATAAGCAGCATAAATCATGTAAAAGAAATTATTAAGTAAATAAAACTATTTTTTTTTTACATAATATAATTGCGTGAATTCATTTTTATTCATTATATGATTTCTAAAATAGTATATGTACATATATCAATATTTATATGTAATTAATTTTACATGATATATACGGTGGTTATACTATATAAAGAACTTTCGGAATACCAAGTTTTTGGTTTAACGAATCATCAAAAATTATCTCACGAACTGAAGACTTATGTACAAATGCATTGTTGGAATCTTGTTATCGTGGAATTGAAAAAAAAGAATCATTAAATCTTTCGATTTTACGAGTGAGCAAATTACTTCAAATATTAAGATGTGGGCGGCATAGTAATTGCAGTCCCTGTATAAAAAAAAATCAATCCTGACTGTGTTAAAACGATCCAAAATATTATATTATTCATAATTATTTAAGGAATACAGATGCTTAAGTTAAATGCTTAAGTTAAAAATTATAGCAATAACACCTGAGTAAATAACAAGCAAATTGTACGCTGAACATTGAACATGAATAGAGAAAAATTACTGAGAAGGAAAAAAATGAATTTTTTTTATACCTGTTAAGTCATGAGTACTACTCGTACTAAGTAGCAATTTAAGCACTTTGGCTTTCCAGAGAAGTACTCAATACTTTTCAAGTACATTACATTTGTATCAATTACTACTCGAGTACTTGTACTTGTAATTGGAAAATATTTGGAAATACCATCAAGTACTGAAAGTACTCGAAAATACTCGCTAAAAGAATTGCAATCCATTTCCAAGTACTTCAAAGTAATTCAAAGTAATTCAAAGTAATTGAAAGTACTTGGAAAAGAATTGCAATTCTTTAAGCGAGTATTTTCTAGTACTTCAATACTTGATGGTATTCCCAAATATTTTCCAATTACAAGTACTTGTACTCGAGTCCTAATTTCAATTCAGCTAGAAAACAATTACGTATTCATTATAAGAACTTTAAAAAGTATTTGTATTGAGTACTAATTGTACTTGAAATTTAACAGGTCTGATTTTTTTACGCAAAGAAATGGAATAGTAAAATAGTGTAAATGATTTTAATTTTGTTAAAGCGGTTGTTGCTTTCAGATAAATATCCCACTGAAATGCAATTTTACTATTATACATATATGGCATTATTAATAATACTAAAATTAAAAACAATTGAACATCATTGAATGGAAATCCATAACCGAGTGCTTAATAGCCGCATACGATTAATATGTGCATAGATATCTAATATGTATGTGTGTTTTTCACAAATGTAGAATAACATCTAAACATTTCACCGTCATTGTATTTTCTTATACGAACTTTTAACCCCAATTGTTGTTAGCGAGCGAATATTTGTCCGATCTGCTCAGCAACTGTACCAATTTACCTAACGACCAATAAGAAACATTTTCCTTCGCCCACAAGAATAACACAAGTAGCGAAAGCTCATAGTTGAAAATAAACACATTGAAAATGCATCTTAAGCTCCATTTGAGCGGATGCTTTTTGCCTTCACGTTAGCTGCTACAAAAACGAAAGGCTAAAAGAATTTGCACATCTTGACTATTCTTTCTCTCAACGTGTATATTCAACGGTGGTCGCATTCTGTTCGATGCTTTTCGTTGGTGGTGCCGACGATGGTACTAAGAGCTGCGCTATCTCTCCTTGCACCGAATCATTTGCCGACGGTTTTCTTGCTCCTGTTGCCATTTCTATAACTATAACAATTCTCATAATACTTTGACTATCGCAGTCTAAACGATAATACGCACATAAAGGCGATACTGAAATCAATACTAGCAGCGTACATACGCGGGGGTACACGGTGGTCTCGTGTGTACGAGTATAAATTTAAACTTACATCTTAGTTGATTGTGCCACGAGCTAGTGCACACCCACATTCTACTTAGTTCTTCACTTTTTATGGTTGTTTCTTTTCAAAATTATCAACCGTTTGATTTGATGGAAATTTTTTCCAGCGCAAACGGTGGGCGGTGATGACCACACGCTTGCCGGATTCGCCTGTGTTGGCCAAGAGAAGATTGAAAAGCACCAGGTGCAAAACATTTATAATTAAACAGAGAAATCGTGTAGAGAAACCTTTAAATAAAATCCCACCTTTAAACGATTATAATACTAAGAAAAAAAAGAGAAATATTTATTTCGAATTTATCCAGGAATGGTAGCCGTCATGATTTAAGAATGGGCTAATAAAAATGATATAGGATCTTAGAACAGTTGCTCTCTAAAAGCGGGCTGCCATCGACAGGCCGTGGCAAACTTCCAAGTGTATATTTGCTAAGAAAGAACTTCCCATGAAAATCATGTGCCGCCCATTTTCTCAATTTAGAGTACAACCCGTGGTGTATATAAATTGGTGAAGGGAATTGAACCCCTCTCGCCATGCAAGCCGGTAAGATATAACGTATAGTAATTTCGGGAGGGATGGGCTACCTTCTTAAAAATATAAATTATACTTTATATCATCATATCATAATATTTGCACATTAATATCATATAAAATAAGTTTCAATATATGTCAAAAAAATATTAGTATCACGCATTGCTTTGTACGAGATTTGAACACAGATATCGAATATAGGCAAACATACACACGCTGATATATATAAGAGACACAGTTACGATTTTCTTAAGTTGTTCTTTTTCAAATAGTGCATTTTGCCAAAAATCAACTTAGATAGATACAGCGGAAACGGCTCATAACTACATCCTCCCTCCATATACATATGTATATACAGATTTTAAAATTGTATAGCATCGAAACTACTTAATGAATTTTAACAACATTTGGTAAAGCTAGTTAGAATAGAAAGGTCCACCGACCACACATATCAAAATTTAAATAATATTGAGAATTTGTTCATTCTTGCCTTTGATTACGTCTATAAATAGTAATTGTATTAAACAGGAGCATGATGGGATGGACAATTGAAACATCAAATTAAAGCACAATATACTATGTACATATTTACATTTTCACAATCATAACATACATTTTGAAATAGTAGATTTTTTCGGAAAATCGATATTATTTAAATCCACAATTGCTAAACTCAGTGGTAATTACCATTAATTTTATGTTTTCATTGCTAAAATAAGCCATACTTCGAACTATTTATATATAACATATGCTTAGTACAAATTTTGAGAGCAAAAATTACAAATTGCCGTAGTGCAAAGTACGAGTGAATTTCTAACTCTATATAATACTTCGATAATGTTTCGGCAAACCGTTCAAGAGACCTTTATTGGATTTTGATAAGGTTAGAAACGTGTAGTTTCTCTATTCTTTATTTTCTGTTTGATTGAGCTGAGTAACAGCTTGGCTTACCAAGTTAGCTAGGCTTACTAAGCTTCTGTCGTAATATTTATGCACATACATAAATTAAATTCAAAATAGAACATAAATCATATATTAAGTTTCAATATTTTTAATAAATGTGTGAGTTTTCACTGATACTAGAATTTATAAACATATTTACAGTTTTTCAGTTGTATTTCTTGCTAATATTTGAAAAAAAAATATGGCGCAACCGTTCGAAAAGTTTCCGAAAAGAAAAATTAATTTATCTTCACTTAGTACTTTTTTCTTATCTAATTTGCAAACAAGGAATCAGTTGCTGAAAACTGTAGTTTCGGTATACATTTTCATTTAAGTTAATTCAGATTATTAAACATTACGTAGAATTCTATACAATAAAAGCGTGTATGAATACTAGGAATGCCAATAGCAAGATCTCGTTGTTTTTATGCAGCGAAAACCATGGAATTCATATATAGTAAACTATTCGCGGGGAATAAAATAAGATACAAAGTATAAAATTGTGTTTGTTATTCTAACGAACACATTTCAATGTAATAAACAGAATTTTTTGTGTTGTTTTTAGTGTTTTTAACTAAAAAAGAGTTTTTTGTACATTTATTTCAAGTATGATATGATATGAAATACTACATTCATCTTGTCCCTAGACTAGAGTGCAAGTAACTGATTATCTGATATCCACTAAATATGTATACCCGATAACACTAGTGCCAAATTATGTTTTCCATCTAACGGGGTTTTCAACAGCTCAAAGCAACCCATATATAAATATACTTTATGTATTTGTACATACTGAAATTTAAATTTTTTCGAACGGAAGGATAAATCGGTTAAGCCATGTCTGTTTGTCCATCTTTGCATTAGATAAGACAATCTAAATAAAACTTGGTATACATACTTAGGCAAAGATAGGTTCTATTGAAAATAAACGAAATCAGATAGTGACTATAATTTACAAAAATCAAAAAAATGCGATATTACAGTAAGCATAAAAAGTAATTTGCTCGCATTTTATTTACGTGGCATCGAAAACGAAAATAGTTATGCATATCTCCGAAAGTATGCATATAAAAATTATAACGTTAACTTACAAAACACTAAAAAGTGTGACGTAAATATAAAAGGTGGTTCGGATTTGGTTGGAGGAAGGCATAATAATAATAATTTGGCGCTTAAACTATAAACTGATGTTTGGTCGAACTTCTCCTACAGTTTGTGATGTGCGTCCTAATGTTGTAAGACAAATTGAAAGGCTTCCAGTTTCACAACTACCCACGGAGGTTTGCCATTGTCTGCCGAGGAGCGACCGCTATTGGATACAACTTTTATACTTTTTGTTGTTACTTGCCCCGGTCAGAGTTTGAACCCCGGAACCGAATGAAGCGGGCACATCCTACACACTCGGCAACGACTGGCGAAAGAAATACGTGGGGTAAACAATTCAGGGAAATAGATATGTATATTTCTAAAAATATATAAATAAAAATACTGTATAAACTGTTTCAAATTTGGCACGCACTTTACATTTCAGTTTAATAATACTTGGTTAACGAAAATTCGAAGCATTATGAAGTGAATTCGCTCAATTTTGTTAAGAAGGATTTAATTAGCGAAAGAAATGCGTTAAAATCTAAGTTTTGTAAATTAGGAATGGTTCGTTTAAAGCGGAATAATTTTTATCTATTTATTTATACTTAAATAAATAGTGGTCGTTTAAACATTCAAAATTAAGAGTGTATATTATATTAACTTATTTTATTTTATTTATAGCATATTTAAAATAAAAACATCCGCCGGGTATTTGATGTTCGATTGCATCCGAACATATGTATGTATAAAGGAAATTTCATGTAAGAACAGTTTATAATAGGTGGAGGAGTTACTCGTATGTACATATGTATATAACGAAATGTTTACTTTGCATGTTGGTTCTTATATGTGGCTGTTTGAAAAGTTTAAATTTTAATCGGACTTAATATATACTTCCAAAAATACTGTGTAGTAGTTGTGAATGCGAACAGACGTTGAATCGACCCATCATTTATTTTATATCTTGATATCACTAACACTAGATTTTTTCAGGCTATATATTTAAATTTGTGTACATTCATGATTTTTTTGCATATTATATCAGAAGACTGTAAGACTTTTAAAAGTATTAGTGTTAAAAAAGCCAAACACCCTAAAAGGTATGGAAATGTCGGTCTACAAATAAAGATTCTTAATAAAAAGATCTACCAATTGAGTGAATCGGGTTCATTTACAATTTCTTAGATAACATTATTTGACCTCTTTATTTTTTTCTCTTTTATGTATTTGTCCATTTTAATTCATCTATTGCTTTTTTGTAGTTTTCAGTAGTTTAAGCGCATTAACTGTGTTTCTACATTCGGTTGCTAATTTATTTAAATTCAATTTCAATTTAAATAGGTTCCATTCTGTTTTCATCTCTTTCCACACAATTACATGCCATGTCGCGGGACACTTAAATTATTCGAACATTCCCCGGTAACATATTAGTTTGGTCAACTAAATAAATGGGCTCATTATATGATTTTCATCATGATTTTTTTTAAATTAAAGTTTAAAGTTGTGAGATTGTTTTTTCACCTTTAGCAATTCTGTTACGAAATGTACTCTGAAATATAGTAGCAAATAGCGTCTGACAGATTTCTACTTTAAACAATTCTAAAATTATTGAACAATTGCAGAATCAACATTGTCGTGAAGAGATGGAAAATGTTTTGATTGCACCCATTCATGGAACGATAATTTTGTTACTTAAGAGACGCCGTAATGCTTTTGAAATAAAATTTAAGTAGGAGTCGTTCTCTACAACACCCTATCTGCATAAAATTGCTATCAACATGTAAGCGCAAACCTTGGGATGGCCCTCTTTAGAAGTGAACGTGGCCGTCCACAAATTAAAAAAAACGGCTTTCTTTAACTTGCAAATTGATTGTATGTACTTACAGCTTAATCAAACTTACTTTTACAGCTAGTTAAGGAAAAAATAATAATTTCGTTCACTTAAATATATATACAATTATCGACAGAAAAGCCTTGCAAACATACATATAGTATTTTAAAATACTCAACTATTAAGAGTACGTGCCTTCTAATAACACCATCATTTACGATAGGCAGTATTTCTGGTTTAAGTCAAAATTTGAATGCTATTAAACGTCATAATTATTAAATCCGCTTATCGCCCTGGCATCCATTCCTAATTTTAGCACAAAAGCCACATATATCTTTAAACCAGCAAAAGCAAGCAAAGAAGCTGGGAATAAGATTGTTTTTAATAATTATTGTCGAAATAATTCGTGGGCGTTGAAAGGAACAACATTCTAGGATGTTATATTGCGTTAGTTATTAGAATAACAGAGCGCACCTGTTTACCTTGAATGTGCCAACAAATTGCAAATAGTAAAATAACAATTTTGTTCAGGTTCTTTGAAAAACTCGATAAGTATTCCCAACTGAAAATCTTAAATTTTGAAATATTTAACTTATACTCGTAGATCTATATGACAATTCAGTGTTCGTATGGCAAAGTAGCTTAAATTTAATATGTAACTTAGGAGATGAGGGTCAAAATCATGGATGGAAGTTTATTTGCGGAACGCTTCAAAAAATTAAAGGGCAAGGAAGAGCCTTAGCTCTAGTCCAATCGAACTTTAATTACCCAGCGCAAGTTTTTATTTCAAATAAACAGTACTTGTTGTATCAAATAAGTTAATCTTATATAAAAGTTACTCAAATCTAGCGTTTTATTTTTAATTTTGTACCGTTGATTCCCTTCGCTTTTAAAATTTTCAAAATTTTGCATATTGGCTTAAAATGTAATATCTATGGATACCAAATTTGGTAGAGGTTGGTTAAGTAGATATACCATTTACTCGAGTTATGCGATGCACAGACGGAAGGCAAACAAACATAGCTTAATTAAATTCGATGTTCATTCCGAGCATTTTCGTATGTATATATACATATATATATAAGTTTATAACTATCTCGGTTGCTGTATGCGATTACAAACGACTAATTAGTATACCCTTAATTAGTATACCCTGGGTACCAGTGCGCTTGGGTATAAAAAAATAAAAAGATATATTCGAAATGCAATTTAATTCAATTTATTCAGCTGTAATTTGTATTTGTATAAAAATTTTCCTACATATCTTTTCAAAGAGCATTTTTGAAATGACGCCGTATTTATGTACTCAATAGACATTTTCAACTAAAATTGACTTACCGCTTTCATTTAGTTATTTATTCAGTTAAACGAATGTATGTTAAACGCCTTTCAAACCACATTTTGGAAATACCACTAGCAGTGCCACTTGGAGTGATTAGCGAAAACTTTCGGACGATTTATAGTTGCGTTCACGAAATGGCAAATATTCTATGAAAAACTTATTAATCAAACTCAAATAACGAAATTTTTGATATGTAAGTAATATTATGAATGCGGTTACTCCCTTAAGGGATTATAGAAACGTTCCAGAAATTATTTATCGGCTATTTTGGACTCAATGAAATTTAAATAAGAAGGCAATGAACTACTGCGATCAACTTTGTTTTGATCAATGTTATTGATGTTCGTTAAATGCCTGGATAATAACTCTATTGAACGCCATCTGAACCATAATGCTTAAAATGGATTTTGGCTTAATTGCAAATTTTAAAAAAGTATTGAAAATCCTATACATAGATATAAATTCGATATAAAGATTTTATACGAAGATTAGCTGGTGTAATTGTTTGACATATCAGAGCAATATAGCCAAGAGCTGTCCTTTACTTGAGTGTACAAAATATCGATAGTACAATTAATTAAACCCCCTGAGTGCTTTGAAAATATGCACACACATGTGTAAGGAAGTTGGGGATTTTTTTATAAATTAAAGGGAACGTTGCTAGAAACTACTCTAAGCTACAAACTTGCTTAAAATGGGGTTGAAAAATCATTTTCAAAAAATGGCATATGGATTTTGGTAAAAAGTCATCCTTAAATCATTAGTTACGCTGTTAAAAGTCGAGTAAGTAAAACTTAATCGACAATTACTTTTTACGCTTAAGCGTAAAAAAAATTAACTTACGTACAAATAGTATATGTATATAAGTATGCAAGTAAATATGCATACACGCGTAAGTAACAAAATATTAAAATAGATAATTGGAGTTCATTTTGTAATCTCACGAAAACGGTTGTAAAATGAGGGTCAAGCAGTAGACAATTGAATTAGTTTTCGAATTTGAGTACCTTTAGATACAAATTGCCGATATAGACATGACAATTATACATTATTCCAAAATAAGAATACGTATTGCTTCTTGTAGTCTGGAACGCAGATGTATGAGATAATTGGGAATACTGAATATATTACGCAATTAAATTATCTTATAGAATTGTTAACATAAATTATAACTAGAAATTTGTTCCATTTAAGGTTTTAGTTACAAGTTTCTAATAGTGTGCCAGTTATACGTCAAAAAACTGTTAATAATATTATATTTCATTATTATCATAATTACATACAATTACATTTATGCATGAATTATTATTAATTTTATATCGCTTATTTGATCGGTCGTCGGTCCCTACGAAGAGTATCAGGTTTTTAAGCCGTAAAAACTTCCACACCTCAAATTTTCGCGTTGTTCTAACATTCCTTTTTTTAGAGCATTTTGACAGATTCTTCCTTTGACAAAACATTTTTTAAAAAATAGAAAAAACGAAATGTGCTTCTCTTCCAAGTTAGTTTTCCACGGTATTTGAGACTCATCGTAAATTTCAGTTCTATTGTATGTGTATGTACATATATACTTATGAACTTATATATTTATATACTTATATACCTATATACTTATATACTTACACACTTATATACTTATATACTTATATTCTTATATACTTATATACTTATATTCTTATATACTTATATACTTATATACTTATATACTTATATACGTATATACTTATGTACTTATAGACTTATAGACTTATATACTTATAACTTATATACTTACACACTTATATACTTATATACTTAAATACTTATATACTTATATTCATATATACTTATATATTTATATACTTATATACTTATACATATACTTATATTCTTATGTACTTATACACTTATATACTTATATAATTATACATTTATATACTTCTATATACAATATGAAATGGAGATGATCCAAAGACAGATAATACATAGGAGCTCCCACTTTTTCTCGTCTGTAAAAATCGGTCGTGCAAAAACCAAATGTTTACAGTAGAATTGCATTGCTTGGATAACTCTTAATCGAGTAAACAATCGATTTGACGGAATTTTTGGAAAGCAGAACTTTAACTCCTCGGAGCTTGTCTTAACGATTATTCCAAACAAAGAGCTTTCTTTTGGTCACACCTTACTCAAAAATTATTTTAAGCCGCGCATGTACAGTACAAATCGAATCCTTCACATCAAACAACATTTAAAAAACTTTAGTAGGGATCCCAAATCAGCGGGCAAAAGCAAACCTCTGGGTGCACTTCAGTCATGCACGAGCTTCTAATAAAAATCATTTACCATTCAAAGTTAGGATGGAACTGTGAAACTTATTTACGGTTCTAAAATCAAGGAGCTCATCACATAGAGTAAAAATACCGCCTAAAATACCCTATAAATCAGAACAAAATTTAGCGAATTTCTCAATGATTTTTTTCCCAATAAGAAGCCTTTCTTATGTCTGGGGCCTGGGTATGTCTTTGCAATCATATCAAAAAGATAACTAAGATGAAAACTTTTCAATGTAATTAAGAAGGTGACTCGTTGAATTAAGATGAAAACCTTTTCAATAAAATATAGTAGAGAACCCGTAAAATTACGATGAAAACGTTTTTAACAAAATCAAAAAGGGAATCTTGATTTCAAATAGAATCTCCTCTTAATTTTAAAAAGCCGAAGAATTTATCAATTTATAATTTTTGAGACCTAAATTTTTTTAAAGTAGATTTTAGATAATTATAACAATTTCAAGTACTTATACATATATGTATTATTATAAGATAAAATGACAATTAAAATAAAAATGTATAATAACTAGTGTTGCGAAATTATGCGTATAAGTAGTATTGCATTGACCATTAATAACTACAAGTTTATACTGATAAAGATACATATTTATTTTTGAAAACATTAATTCAGAAATTATATTTTATTTTTGAAATTTTTGAAACTCTATTCACTGAAAACTTCTGGAACAATAAATAAGTAAATACAAAATTTTAATTTTGAAAATACAAAAATTCAAACAACATTATTCATAATATCAAACTAAAAACAATATAATGTAGATTGTTCAAAAAGTACATATGCAAGTTAACGACAGCCTCCATACAGCAGCCTTACCATAACTGTAAACAAAATCCTATCTTAAAGATGCATACTGCATCTATGCTAACATAGCAATAATGCAGCTGCATAGATTCAAGGCCATTTAACTCATCAATGTAACTGATATATTTTTCCGTTCCCAATGGAAAATTTTACTAATAAGAAACTAATATCTTCTTTGTTCATCAAGGTCATGATGCAATGCCAAAGCCTCATGATGAAATAGTTTTAAGTAAACAATTGTAAGTAACATAAATAAGGCAAATATTGGAAATAAAGAGTTAGTTTTGGAATCCTGCTTTATCAAGCACAAATTAAACTCATTTTTTAATTCCGCAGAAGCGGATATTAGTTTTTAAAAATAGTTTTCTCTTAGAAGAAAACTTGATTTGCATGCTAAAATGTTTTTCTTATTAACACTATCAATCAGATTCTAGTAAAAATGAGAGGATATTCTAATAAATTTTCTTTATATGATTTTTAACATAAACACGAGGAGATTTGAACAAAATTCCACAAAAATTAATAAACCAGAAGTTATCTTTTTATTTCTAGCCGTTTTTTTCTTTTCAATCAATTCGAGAAGAAATTCAAACCAATATTAAGAAGATTTGCTAGTGAAAGTTTCATCGATTTTGTCCTTTCTTGCACTCCTTGGCCATCAAACTTTTTTAGGCGTCGATCTCTTCAATTATAGGTGAACTTTTTAGCTCTGAGCAAAATTTGAACATCAACATACTAAGTATATGGTGTAGGCGCCAAATAATAATAATAAATATTATTAATGTGAACCTAAGTTTTGCTCAACTATTCATTAAATCGAAGTTATTTATACAATTAAAAATATAATATTCACAGGTATATGTTTGCAGTGGCAGATTCAGTATAACTTTTGGGGGCAGTTGTATAATAACGCGTTGATAAACGTAAATTGTGTGCGTCCACGTGAAAAGGGCCCACTTCGGCGGTATTGGAGTTATGCATATAGGCGTCTTTCTGGTTGATTTCCGAACATTTTGAGACAAATTAGACCATCCTAACTGAAGAATTGCCGGAAATAAAGAACTTTGAAGGTGAATATCCGAAAAATGACTAATTGAGGAAAATCAATTTGAAGTTGAAAGTTGTCCCTTGTGGGTCTTTTTCTTTTTTTTTCAAAAAATAAAATTAATGATTTCTATTATACCTATGAATCTAAATTTGGTGTCATTCGACGCGTAAATGTATATAGTTTCATAATAAACCATAATAAAAAATTACGAAATTCGATCCATGTATCGAAAAATCTATATATCTCGGAAATTAGATGCGACAAAGTGGGCCCTTTTCACGTGGACGCACACAATTGATGTCAATTTTTGTATTGTTTAGCGAAACGAAGAGAAAGAGCTTTCGGTGCGTGCGTTAGTTAAGCAGCTTTTTCATTTTTGACGACGAAATTTGGAGAGAAACGCCAACATGTTGAATTTACATTGGCATCGAAACTAAATATATCAAAATATTGGCTAATTTCATTGTTACAGTACGATTTGTCACGAAACATGTCCTAATGTCTAATAACATCAGTGGCTGCAATGTTTGAGTGTTGAGCGATATCCTGCTAAAACGCTCAATGAAGGAATGATAAAATCGGCGACATTTTCCGCATCTTAGAGGGTGCTGAGCTTAGGTCAGAACTTCAAAATACATTGATTTGCTTTCGTTTGTGATTAGAGCATTCGAAAAAATAATAACTTGCAGGTATCCGGATACTGCATTTACGACTCCTTAATTTATGAGGCAGAATTTCAAATTGTGTGCTTGATTGTGCAATCGGACACAATTTCGTATTACAAATTGAAAATGCTGGATCCTGGATACGCCACACCCCCCAGGCCGCTGTCATTGACAAATTTTGATTTTGGCAAGAAAAATGGGGATTACATTTTTTACACATATGGCCATAATTAGTTTTAAAATTTGTAAAAATGTTCAAAACTTGAAACAATTTTTAATCAGCATGTCTTAAAGTTTTTTATCATAACATCAAATTAAGATATAGTAAAGTTCAAGTGTGGAAATTCCATTAGTATTCCACTGGCGGTCTTGCAGATACCGCATGCATGAGTTTTTTTAGGAACAAGTTGAAAATATTCTGAAACTATGTTACTTTATTTCCTTTACACTCAAAATGTATTGCAGAAAGAACAACTCTTGTACTTAAAAAACTTTCACCGAATACCTAAATATTAATGTAAGTATACATTCTGTGTGTAGGTATGATACATATAGTTCAATCTTCGAGTTCGTAGCAGTTGTAAATCTTTTGAGGATAAAATAAGAAGAAGAAACAACCAACGCTTTATTCAAAAACATTTTTTAATAAATTGCACTTGACGGGTAGAATGTGGAATCGTTACTTTATGTGAGTCCAATATTTCCCTTTAATTATAGCTATGACAACTTACTCCCTTGGAATTCGAAGAATCCAACGGAAATCAGCAGCCGAACACAAGAAAAACGAAAATTTATCAAATTTATTACACCAATTGAATAGGTAAATAAAGAAATAATTCAAAAAGGTGCCACGAACAAAAAACAATGAAGGGATTCGAAATGAAATGTGTCAGGGGGCAGCTGACTCAGCACGAACTGCATTAGCGATGGTATCAAACAATACTGCATGTAAACCGACCGAAATTTGATGGGAAAGATGGCGACTACGGCTAAAACAGAGACAAAAGGTAAAATACAAGCTGGTTTAAAGAAGGGCTCGAGTTACTTGGAAGAGGTCTTCGTTATTGAAACTTACCTTGAGTTGATGCGTAGTATGCGTTTGTGCGTACATATGTAAGGATGTACATACATATATTATTAAATACTTCGTTTCGATTGTAAGTTTATAATTCCCAGCAACGGAGGGACATCAAAATAATTTATTAATTTCTAAAGATGGCTTAAACTATGTATACCGCGGCTACAGAAACAAATAACACAGCAGACATACTGGTTTAAAAAAATACATACTATAAGTATATGTGTGCATGTGTGTGTAGGTACGTACATACGTACTGAACATGTGCGTAAAAGAGCAATCATTCGAGCGAAACACCAAAAAGCAAACAAACAAAACTCCATATTCCAACAACAACAATCATCAGTGATTAACAGCTTACTTGGCTCTTTGAGCTCACACTGAGTAAATAATTAAAAGAAATAAATAAAATTAATGGCAGTCACGATGAATGTAAATCGTCTGAAACATATTTCATTGGCTAAGGCTATGTATTTACTTTTAGGCATATTTTTCAGGTCTCCATTTCAATATGTATTAATAAGAAATTATATATTTTCTGCGGTCACAAATAGTGAAGTAAGTTTAAAAATAAGGGTAAAATAAAATAATATAACTATTCAATTGCGATTGATTGAAAGCTTATTAAACTTCAAAAAAATTAAAATTCATCCTACACAGCTGCTGGTCTAGTTTAAGGATTGAGTGGAGGTAAAAAAAGTTATTTCGTGATATTTCCAATTTACTTGTGTTCACCTTAAAAATCGTTTTATAATTTTCTCATTTAAATGAAGGTTTGTATTTAATAATAAACGAGTTCCAACTAATTTTGACAAACGTTTTATTACTTGTTCCAAAAATCTTAAAAACTTAGATTTTGATTTATATGTACATATAATTAGTCCCCCTTCCGAAAGTAAATTTGCGACGAAAAATTTATTATATTTCCAGAAGATGTTCTGCACACAAAACACCGTTTGTAAAATGAGCTGAGCACACATAATCACTCTCCTTAACACCTCATGCCAGCAGCGACTTTTCCTGAATATGCAAAATAACTGAAAATTGAAAGAATCTTTATAGATAGGCACTGAAAAAACAAAGAGCCAATATTGTATTTTTCCCTTTAATTTTTGAATTTAGTTTTTTAATTTGCGTCCAAAAAATTGCATTGGAATTACCTTCAATATGGTATCATGATAGTGACTATCGTATTCGACACTAAATGTCAATTGGAAGTGCTTGGTGAACATTTTCAACGAGTTGGTTATATTTATGCTATCATTCAGTTGAGATATATGTATACCAAAAGGGATCTTCTTAGGCAATGTAGTGATTTAGGTGTAACACTTCGGGAAGGCGAAAACTGCGACATTTACCTCATTTATGAGGAACTCCTGCTATTCAAATAGAATTCTCCATACTCTACCGACGATCCAAAGCTGCTCGAACCAAACATTGACCAAGCCCAACTTAAGAAGCACCATGAACCTTGATAGATTATTAGATAAGGTTATATTACGTTGGTATGTCTCCTCCAAGAAGGCCACTTAGAAAATTTCAGCTCAGATGAGATGCAGCAGTACACTCAACTTCCTATTTAAAATTGGAAATGAAATTCTGGCTTTTCTCCAGTGAATATGATGCGATTCTAGAAATTTGAGTCTTAGTTTCGCGACAGCGAGGCAATTGTTTTGATATTGGATGAAATCGAAATTTCCAGAAATCCTCGAATGACCATAACAGGACCCTCAGCGCTAAATATAGACTATTTGCTTTATAAGTTCTATTAACTGAATCAAAAATAGAGGCTATTGTTAGTTACATACAATCTTAAACAAAAGTGAGAATTTAATTATTGCAATTTGTGTTTATTGCTGTAATTTTTACATATATATATTTTTCGGTCTATTTATTTGTATCAACAATAATAATTCTAATGAGCTTCTGGTGAGGAGATATGGTGATCTCCGAAATATGATCTAATAAATAAATGACTTTGAGCACATAAAAATGAATATTGCTTATACTGGATTTTTTTTAAATTTCATTACCAAGAAAATACAGATATGCATTAGTCTAAAGCTCAATTCATAAAATTTAAAGTTTTTTCTGACCTGGAAATGAAAGCTAATATCGCCCTGGATATATAAAAATAAAATGAAGATTCTACCAAGAAAAATAGAAGTAAACAAATGTGGAAAGAAGTTACGAAAACGGCATAGTAGTTGCCATAATCAACGCAATGAAGCTCAACGATATTGAGTAAACTGCTTTTAATGATTTCATCGGTTTTCAAAAGCAATTGCGGTATTAAAATACGAAGCAAAAGTTTAGACTCGAAATTAAAAAAAATACCACATTTATTTAAAAATGTTTTTGAAACGAAACTTTTTAGCCTGCGAATTCCAAATGAAGAGTAAAATATTTGAAGCTGAAAATGAGAAAAAAGCGACAGAATAAGCATATTTTCTATGGACATCCAAATTTATGCACTTTTGTTAGTACCTGCTTCATACAGATGATTTATAAAATTAAAGTGGTCTGAACTTTTGCAACAACTTTTCAGATTTGGTATTCTTTACACCGCTAAGGAAATATTTGGGTAGAAAGATTTACAAATTTCTGCATTAAGCAAACCATTACTACAATCATTCCAATAGACGTTTTTGCTAAATATCCTTCTTTAACAGATAAACCATTAAAGGTTATGCAAAAAAGTGCAATTAACTTTATGTGCTTACTTAATTTTAACAGTGAATACGACACAATCAAACTGTAAATTGAGTGGAAATATTGAGTAGATAGAATATTTGTATGCATATTTTTATATTATCGTGTATATTTTGAGATGCTCTCTCTATATCTCTATCGCACCCTGAATCTCTCTTATTCTTAATGTTTTAAGAAGTTTCACCTCTATCACGTGAACGGTGCTACACGCGAATTTTTTATGTATCGTTGAGCCTAAAATGAACTGGAATTAATAGGCCCGTCCTTTGAAGAGGAGTGAACCCCCAAACAAAAAGTAAAAATAACATTCCATATAAATTAAGATAAAAAATCCTTCGGATAATAAATTTGTTATGTCTAAGTACATTGATTCTATATTTACAGAATTAGGTGTAGAAGAAGGAGAACCAACCAGCCCAATTTCTTCATCAATTAAATGTTTTCGTACTTATTTGGAAATGATAAACTAGGGTCCAAGCAATGTATTCGATTATATTACGATATTCAAAATTTTTGTTGAAGAGGAAAAATGTAGCTCAAACCAAAATCACTTCGAACAAAAAATTTATTATTTATTTATATTTGTTATAGAGAACTTAGATGGTATATACATAAGTATATCTTAGAAGTATAAACTGTCCTACAAAATATTCCTTCGAATGCTAATGCAGTTATGTGTATTTAAACGAATATGAATACACCTCTGATTCTTAAAAGAAAAGAAAAAGTTGACATTAATAAAATCTTATCTTTTGCTAAAATTTCTTAACGACACCCCTGGATTAAAATGCAAATAACTTGTATGTACTTGCGCCTCTAATATATTTATATAGTATGTAATTATATTTACAAACTTGTGCAAATGCGTATCTGTGTATATACATACAAGCACATGAATACTTATTTACAGATGACTGTGGGGTTGAGGGTAAGCGAGAGCTATGTTGTGGAACTGGTAGTCTTACCATCTCTCCTCTCGTTTTATTTGATTGTATCTAATTGGTTTTTATTAATACTTAAATCATCATGTAAATGTAAATTAACTGTTATTTATCTTATTTGCACAAGCGGAGTGCAATGTTCTCTCCGACGACGATCGGTTGTGGTGGAGGATAGCAATTTTGCTTTGGAGGTGGTGAGTGGCTCGTTTCTTTACACATTAAATGCTACAAAATGTTGTTGACAAGACGGAAAATTGCGAAACTGCAATTTTACGAGCAAACACAACTGTGCGCAAATAAATTAATTTAATTGAAATATACTTGCTTCACATTCTCGACGGAACGAGGCGCAGCAACTTGCTGTTGCACTTTCAGTCCAATGAATATTAGAATTTACGCGAAATTAAACTTACAAAAAAAAAGAAGAAACCGAATTAAATTTAAACAAGTGTTTCAAATTAGCTATACATACATAAATATGTATACACATATATATACACATGTACATTGAATATCAGAATACTTCTAGAACATGTGACGACCCCTACACCATATGCTTATGTGGTCCCTGGCAAGCAACCGAAATGGAATAGGTTTTTGGTTTGAATGCGTTTTTAAATTGCACATTTGTTGTGACATTAAAATGCCACCAAAAAGTATCAACACAACATTTACCGCCGATTCCGCCATAACAAAATCTTTACCCCTATCCTTCGGATGAGCAACCTGCAGTGAAATACCATACACACTAAAGGCTGCACGAAAATCTTGATTAGAATCCTGAAATATTTACGGACATACACAAGCAGCTCGCATGCAAACAGGTAGTAGTTAAATGATGTTCTGTTGAGTCCCGAGGAGTGTTCTATGTACTCCACTAGTAGTGCCGGTAGCGTCCCGCTCTTTGCCGTGCGACTTCTAAGTTCTTTGTCACCAGGGCCAGTGTACAGAAAATTCTTAAGAGAGGGGTTTGAATTATCAAAAAAAATGTAAAAATTAAAATTGTATAAAAAAGTGACATAATATTGCATTATTCCTAAATATTTATTTCATCTGTTAACAAATTTATTAGTTACTACGTACATAGATGGGCAATTCACAAAGTCTCTTATTTGATGCTATTGTTGTATGTGCTATTTTTTCAACTTTTTTATTAGGAGCCAAACACTGAGCTAATAAAACAGCTTTAAAACTATAGTAAATACAACGATAGCTCCAAATAAGAGAACTTGAGAGTAAGTTGAGGTTCTGAGATAATTAAAAAGATGGGATGAAGCTTAAAAAATGAATTATGTGAAAATACTATATCATGTGAATGCTGGAAGAACGTCATACATATGTAAAAGCAAGGATGGGCGTATTCAGAAAACTGAATAAAGAAATGACGAAAAATAAGAATACATTTTAATTCGTTTTTCAAGTAATTTTGAATAATTTGTTTTATTTTTGACTTCATATTCAAATTATTTGAGTTATTTTACATCATAAATGAGTTTAAAATTCACGATTTCCAATTATTTTCTATAATGCATATGGTTTTCCAAATACTCAAACAACAAGTGCTGTTACTTAGAATTCACTCAAAAACCCCACCTCTGCTAATAAGTAAGTATATATCAAGACCGACAGAATACAAGATTGCGCCGATCGATGTGAAATTCAAGAAAGTAACATGACTATAACGTAATATTTGATTTACAGGTGTGGCGTTGAAAAATATACCCACGATTGAGAGAATATATGCGTATACGTTTTGCAAGCCAACTTGGTTGTGACGTAGAAACGTTGATTCTGACCAAATTTTCTGAAGATGCGGTAAAAAGAGCTCCGCCATTTTCTGTTTTCAAAGAGCTACTGAACTTAAAGAAAGCGCCAGGGCATGATCTAATAACCCCACAGATGATCAAAGAACTTCTGCTGATACCCAAACAAGGAAGGACAAAACTCAAGCTATTTCATACAGGCCAATAGCTTGCTACCATACTTTTCGAAGCTCTTTGAAAAGACCTTGCTCCTCAAGATAGGTACACAAGTGAGGAAAATTATTCCTTCGGATCAGTTTGGATTCCGGGTCACGGCACTGGCGTATACGACTCAATGAACAAAAGAGTAAACAGGTCACCTTCACACTAAAAATAGAATTTCTGCCCGCTACTGCCCCTAAATAGCATTACGATTCCGCAGACCAAGGAAGTGGTGATCTTGGTGTGCATCACACTTGGATCAAGCTCATTGAGTCTAAGAAAACTCAAATGAAGCTCAATGCCAACAGCCTTCATTGGCTTTTCCACTAAAACTGGAGTCTAGAGTTCTTCTGTACACTAGTATTATAAGCCATGCTGGGCGTAGGGCTCACAGTTGTGGTGTAATGCAAGAGCCAGTAATGTGGGCATCAATCAAAAATCCTTAGGATACTAACTGGATCGCCTTGGTACATTCGAAATACCTCAACATCCCATCCGTACAAAATGAAATAACGAAAATCAAGGAAAAGTATTTGGAAAAGCTAAACGTGCTCCCAAATCAACCAACATAACCACTTACCCGTATAAGAGACATATTCCTCCAATAGGGGATAGGTTTTATGAATTAAATTCAGATTTTAAAACTTATTTTTTATTCTCTTACAGAGAAGATTCAATAAATAATAAAGTAGTTAAAAAGTCGAAAATATCTGTTTTATTTTGACTATGAATTTGGATGTAAAAAAGAAAAACAATTACTTTTTGTTAATACATAACCGTACCAACTAACAGTAGCTCATTATATATGTATATTAGGATACGATTTCAAAACTTCGAAACCGGCTTGCTTTCGCAAATACTTAGGTTGCAAATCTTATTATTGTAATAACTTGTGTATTTCGTATCTGTTGGATTGCACTAGGCAAATTTTATTTTCATAAATTTAAATTTATTTCAGATAAATTCAAATTTAGCTAATGATAAGGAACTTAGGAGAAATTATTAAACATCTTTCGACATCCAACATCAAAGAAGATGTTTAACCCCTAAAACAGCCTCCTGTATGCACGAGCCAGGTTGCCGCATTCACATTTGCATTTGACGGCAACTTCGACATCCCGACCTGGTAGCAACAACTGCCAGAAGCTTTTATCATCTCAGCGTTTTGAACGCTGCTCGTGAAATTCAGTCAGGCGGTTCTGGGAAGGCGTTGTAAAATTTGCATGAAATGCAAATAAATGAAGCAAAAGTCATTAACTTTGCACAATTCCAGCTATGAAATTAACATTTGAAATGTGTTTGTGAACAGTCATCCGAAATGGGGAAAGGATGCAGCCGGAAAGGATATTTGCATTCACATACGTACATCCAAATATATTTATGTACATATGTATATTAGACAGGTTCCGGAAAGCAAGATTTGCAGGTAACATCATCGCCTCTCTCCATGTTTGGAAAGCTTACTTTGAGAGAAATTTTTGCATGGTTGGCCCAATAAATCTCCTTAGACCAGTTAATTAGTTTTCTACCCCACAAAGTTCAATCTTATTTCACATCAAATTAAAAATATTCTGTATATAACGAATTTGCGTTACCACGTTTTTAGCTGTTTTTGCACCGAGCTAAAGCGAAAATTTCTACACAACTAAAAACCTCTAGAAGTATGCTTTTAAACCAGAGAGGTAAGCTTATTTTGTTTGGCAACAGAACCAAACTAATGTGGACACATACATATATATATGCAGATTTTGACATACACAATGTTACATATGTATAGGTACAATACCAATTGAACTGCACGAAGCTCAGTTGCTGAGGCGGCACTTTTTCACTAAATGCGAAATCCGAAAGGATGCTAGGGAGTTTAACTTATTGCAAAGGCTATTCATTTATATGTACCTACTGCATATGCAGATTATTGCAATGTTTGCATTTATATTTATTCGGGCTTTATGAAATATTAGTTACTTAACAGTAGGCCACGTCTTACTGCGATCATTTCATGATTGTCTCCCAATAGGTCCAATAGATCCAGTTCAATTTAGCCATGGCAGGCAGATGTATTTCAATGATGGATTACTCATTTGCCGGAACTGGCTAGATCCGACCTTATGTAGCTGCTATAAAACTGATTGATCAGATATGAGGCTTTTCACTATAACTCCTACACCAAAACAGCCTTGGTTACTGGTGCTACATAGAGACACCAAGTGAAGCCAAGTCCTTCTCCACCCGGTCTTTCCAACGTAGAGGAGACCTTCCGCCTCCTCTACCACCACGAATACTTTCATTCGAGCAAAGTGACCTCGCCAGCGTAGTCGCTGAATCTTAATTCGCTGAAATATGTCCATGTCTCGGTAAAGCTCATGCAGCTCATCGTTCTATCGTCTGCGGTATTCTCCGTCGAAAATATGAAGAGGTCCAAATTTTCGTTCCTCGAGAGAGGGCTTTACTGCTCATTTGCCTACTCGGCCCAAAGTAGCACTGGCTTGCAAGAGAGATGCTTCATTGGATTTTGAGGCTGGTATTGTTGTTGGTGGTAATGTTGGTTCCAAGATAAACGAAGTCCTTTTTTGAGCTACTTACTGATCAATCATACGAGAAAATGATCAAGGATATGATTTTGTTGGACACTTTAAAGTTTATAGCATTCCTTGAAAAACGATTGAGCCAACTTGAATTACATTCAATGCTGCAAAATTTGCCGCCCATGAAGATATATTTTTTAGTTCTAGCGTTTAATATCATTACATTTAAAAATATGTACATCATTATATATTAAACATTTTTCTTATAAAAGTAAAACTCATTTTGTCATACATAACTATTTACTGTAGATATGCGAAAAATACACCAAATGAATTTTTTTTCATTTTCATGAAAGGTAGGAAGGCTTCGGCTGGTCCAAATACAGTATTTATTTAATTGTTAATATTGCAGAGCACATTCGTCAAAGATAATACTAAATTATTCTTACCACTTTCACACTAAAATATACTAGTGTTATTGCGAGACCGTCCGGTTTATTCCACGGTCACAAGAATGGCAAAGCCGACAAAAAGTCTTAAAAATTTACATCCGCTTTGTACTGGATTTCAGTCCGTTAACGCTTTGTTGCAACTTTTTACTTCGAAGCAAAAAGTGATAGGGTTGGCCAATATCTAGTATATTTAACCACCCTGTTCTACATCCAGCTATGTTTGCAATTTGCAAACTTTGCGAAACCAACAAATTTACCAATGCAACAACAATACGTTGACGAAATTTAACGATTATTGCCGCCTATTAAAAATAACAAGCGAAAACTTGTTCGCATAAATTCGCTTTGGGGAGCCGTTGTTTTCGGTATTTTTAATGTCATAGTCCCGACCAGTGTCGAAGTAAATGTGTTGTATCAGCAAGTGAGCACTCTGTTGTAACTAACAGATAAAGTTCATCCAAGCTGTGAGGAAATCTTTCTATGTGCTGCCGCTTGCGCTGCTCGTTTTTTATACATTTATGGTATGCAAGCCCGTGCGATTGCAATCTTAAAAATGTTTATAATCGGCTTCCAAAAAATTTGGTTTACCAGTTACCACACGTATTGAAATTTTCAATTCAGCTTACTTATCATGGATGTAGTAGCGCGCAAACTCCTCCATGCAACAAATATGTAATTTGTCTTTGTCGAAAATCTAAAACTATATTAAATTCCGATTAGATAATACCATAATTTTTACATTTCATTCCATATGGCTCTGTAAAGCTAATTCTGAACTAGTAATTTTGCTATTACTATTATTATTTACGCCAATGTGGAAGTGCTATTCGATGTATAAAAAATTCGATCTATTTCGCTAAAATCGAATACTAGAATACTCTATTACATAAGTAAATCAAAAGGTCAAAATGAAAAACTCACGTGATCGGAAGGTTGGAAGTACCATGTATTGCTATGACGGCCCTTTGACTATTTTGTCCTACAAACCTAAGCCATCCAAAATGGTTTATTTATTGTTTTCCTGCAATGAAGATTGATGACAGAAGTGGAAAGCCGGGCATGATATTATATTATAACCAAACAAAAGGCGGTGTCAATACATTTGACCAAATGTGTTCGTTCAAAACCAACAGGTGACCTATGGCATTATTTTACGGAATATTAAACATGGCATTCATAAACTCTTATATTATTTATTGTCACAATTCGATTTCCAATAATCAAAAGACATTGAGTCGTAAAGAGTATATGAAGTCACTTTCATTGTCTTTGACAACCCCATGGATGCAGAAGAAATTGAAAATTCCAACTTTGTCAAAAACACTACGCAGTAATATTGAAAATGCCGTGAAAGATGAACTCAACAATGAATGTGGTGCTAGTGGAGGTCAGCCTGCCTCAAAAAAGAAGAGGTACTGTGGCTTTTTCCCGTCCAAAATTCGACGTATGTCAAAAATGACATGCGTTAAATGTGATACACCCGTTTGTGGAGAACACAATAATTTAGTATGTAATTCTTGCATATAATGATCTCAAAGGTTAATTTGTTTGTATTACATAAATGAACACTGATACTGTTATCTAATGTTAGTTAAAAAAATTGATTTTTTTAAGTTTTATGTTATGAACTGATGTCCTTTAAAAAAGACTAATTTTTTGTGATGAATTTTTAGTACAAGTAAAATTTTCTTTCAATTTCTTAAAAAAATATTAATTTTACTGAAATAAATGTTCAAAATAAAAGTTTAATAATTAAATAAAATATCTATGTAAAAAACTATCCGCAAAAGTATTTCCATTGACATCCTTAAAGGACGTAAACTTGTATACGTCTCTCAGACGTACGTTATCTTTTCAGTATTTAAAAATAACATTATTTAAGCAGGGTTAAAAAACGTTGTATATATTGGAAGTTCTAAAGTGTGAAAAATACTTCGATTAGCATCGATCAACGTTCATTGTCCAACCTAACGATGTAACTAAAATCGGAAACTCTTCTTTTCGCACGAAGTACATCTTTTGTTATTTTTTTGTTGCGCTATAATTCCAAATCCTATGAGCGATGGCCGGGGAATAATTGATACATAATTTACTTTATACATTAAATATGTACTTCCGCTGGTGCAACAGCACTATGAGGAATCAGAATCGGGATCATATTTTATTTTAAGCTTATAAATATACCAGAAATAGCAATAGAAAAACAGCACTAGCTCAAGCCCATCAGCTGGTTTTTACAACGGGTTAGAATATATTACAATATTTGTTGCATCTTATGTCTAAAGTAATCAAAATATTTATGCATATAAAAATGTATAGTTAATTTTAATTAAGTACTCTATGTTACACAATTCAAGAACGTATTCGGTAATGTTCTATTTGCAAAAAGTTCCGATGGAAGAGCTGTACCAAAAATCGTTTGCCTTGTATTGGTGAAATGGGCGGATTCGTCTAGGATGTGTTTTACTGATGTAGACTAGTAGTCCTACGGAAGCAACAAGAGTCGTTTCCAGCGTTTAGCAGGTGTCCGTGAATGATCTGCGTGTGATCTAGTCTCGTGAATATCAAAATGTGGGCAGGTTTAGCTTACTGACTGGGATATATAAGCTTTACTCTGGTAGGGTCAATTGTCGCGTAATGGTGGAGGTACTAATTTCATGTCAATAAGGACGTATTACGTAGGTACTGCTTTATTAGACCTTTTAAGTCTGTTTTTTCAATTTAATTTTATTTTCATGCTTGTCGAGCAAATCTCGAACGCAAGGTACTAAAACACTGTTATTGCTCAAATTTCGTATGGCGTCGATGGCGGCTTGGCTGTCGGTACAAATACAAAATTTGCCTTCGTTTTTGAAGCTATTAGAAATGCTTGAAATATAGCAAAGATTTCACTAGTAAATTTTGAGCAGTGATTGTGGAGCAAACCTTTTTTCAAAACCAGTTTTAGACTAATCGGTAAATATAAATTTGAACGGTTTTAGTTTAACTATAGTTTTTGCTCAATGAAAATATGTCCGTAGATGGCAGCCCAATTTTTTTTTTTTTGGCAGGCAATTTCCATTTGTAGCATTGAATATGTTTTTATAAAGGTGATCGTTATTGCAGGATAAAACTTTGTGCATAAGGCCAGCAGTCATATATTCCACCCGCTCGACTAGTGGGTCCGGATCCAGCCAAAATGTTTCAAACAGGAGTAGCGATGAATGCACGTAAGTTTTCTGCAGGGCAGAATTATATAGACCACAAAAAAGATTTGAGTTGGTTTTGGCACAGATTCCATAAATGGGTAAAGATTAAGCAATTCCATACAAAAATAGCGATTTAACAATGTAACAAAGGGACGAACTATGTACAAAATACTTTTTTGATGAATTTTATTTTAGAATACTAGGACGACTAATTTATTTATTTCTAATGTTATTGTAATGGAACTTTAACGTGTATTTACAATCAAAGAACGTTGCTAGTATTCTTTATTGGTCTACATTACTTATAGGTATATTGTTGTAAGTTAGTTGTACACCCGAACAGCGCTTCTTGGCATTCTCGTATGATAGAATCGCTCCAGGTTCAAGCGACCATACAGAAATGTCTTCGAGGATTTTATTAAATATGGTTCTAACCGATAATAAATTATAGAGTTTAGTAAATATTAGAATATCATCCGCGTAGATACTGTGGCTAATCTTGTGCTTACCATCTAAAGAGGCGAACCCTGAGAAATCCCATTTTCTAATTTGTAGTTATCAAAAGAACAGCTGTTTATCTTGACCCTAACTCTTCGGTTTGATAAACAACTTTTAACAAAATTGTATATTTTAGGGCCAACCGCCCACTTTCTTCATTTCAATAGATCTACGTGTGCCTGATTCGGGAAGTGGTCGAAAGATAAAAGTTCATCGACAGCACACAAGATCCAAACCACCGGTCTTCTCTATCACTTTGCCGTTCCATGGTAATAAGCTTATCTACTGGCTTGTTAGGTTTGGCAAAAGGGGATATATCTACAGCCAGATTTTCAACTTTGCAATAATTAACGTACGTGATAGAAGTTAATATACATATTTGCTTTTCAGTGAATGCTAAAATAATAAATATAATGGTATGATTATGAATTAAGCCAACTAAATTAAAGAAAATGTCGACTATTATAAAATTAAAAAAAGAATAAAAAAATTATACCTTCCTGTAAATATTGGACTTACACTGGGTTAATATTAGCACCGATCGTTTTCAATACATATATTAACGATATTTTGTCATAAAGCGCCTAACACAATTAGTTGATAAGATTTATGTTATAAGCCAAATTTATATAAATAAATAATAATATAGTTTATCATCAATTAGGTATTGTAACGACACGAATTATATGTTAGGAACGAAAGAACTTTAGAAGTAGTTGCAATACCAATCAAGATATTTAGTATCCTAATTGACAATAAACTCAAATTCCATGATAACATTGACTATACGGTGAAAAAACCACGAAGAAAATTTGATTTTTTAAAAGAAAATTAAAGCATCTATTTTGGAGATGTAAAATTCTTGTTTATAAATCTATTATGGGGCCACACTTCATTTACTAACCTACTGTTTTGTTTATAGTATCTGATGCACCGAATAGGAAAACGACAAACATGCAAAATACAGATTAAAAATAAAATAATAGAGCTCTTACGCAAATACTTAACGCACGATACAGTACCAACATTTAGTTTGTGTTGAACAATTTAAAATGGTTAAGTGTAGACTATCGATTTTATTTCACACAATGAAATGTATTTAAGTGGCGAACGGAAAATCTAAAGCAAGATTTGGACCATAAAAATTTACAAACGTATAATGAATTACCAGCGGATATAAGATGCTGCAACACTTTTTAAAAATTTAAAAGTCGATTATACCAAAGTGTAAGTAGAAAGTAAAATAAGTATATGACGTTTAATTTTTCTATATGCTTATTTGACATGTATGTTTTCATTCAGTTAACCCTCTCTCACATTAGTTTTTACAATCAGAAAGTTCAATTTTAAAATTGAAAAATACCTACATACATATATTTTTAAACAAAAAAATCAGTGATTTCAAAAAATATAATAATGCAGAACATTTGTTGTTTTTACAAGAACACTCGCGGAAATAATATACCAATATTTTGTGCTCCATCCGACAAGTAATAATGTGTGTCTTCGGCGTCAAAAATTTGTGCCCTGCATTTTAAGGAGGAAGAAATAAATTAATCTCTCATAAAAGAAGACGAGGACTTAAAATGAATCAAGACGGTCATCATTTAATTTTCCAGGAAAAAGAAACTGCCAGGAATGAGAGCAACCTCATTGGATATGATTGAAGCCGGTGTGGTAAGTAGGGTAAAATATCTGGGTCTCCCCATTGACTCCAGGCTTCTCTGAAGAAAGTACGTCGATGCAACAGCATTCAAAACAAGTAAGCAATAATGGTGTGCAGACATCTAGCGGGTAAATCCTGGATATGCAGCTTCACGCTCTGAACGGTAAGGAAATCGCATTCAGAGCTCCAACGTCTAGCATAACAAGAGCCATATACGTGCGGCACCTTGGAAGTGATTCCAGACTTGACATCGCTTCACGCTTCACATAATCATAGAACAAACAGCCAATCGAACCCTACTCAATATAACTAGGGAAGATTACGGAAAAGCGATCCAAGAATATGGAAACGCTGAACAGAATGCTCTCGCAGCTCCCCGGGGATGATATCATCAAGGTTACAAAATTCAAAAAAAAGATTTATGATTGAATTAGAAAATGAAGTAACTGGAGTGGGTTTTCTCTAGAAAGGCATCTCCAAGTGATCAAACTGCACTGGTACACGAGCGGTTCAAAACTTTCGGAGGGTATAGAGGCCGAGGTCTTTGGTCGAAGAACTCACATGTCTGCGCCAATGGAAAGGATGGCAGGCGGCAAAAAAAGTAAAATGTAAATTTTTTTTCAGGCTGTGAAAAAACTTGTCGTAATGGCGCCAAGCGGACCTCAGATTTGGATTCAGCGACCATAACTTGGATCAGCGATTGGAATCCATAACTAGGAAGTAGTGAAAGACTTTGAGTATTTAGAATTTAGCATAACCGCCACCAATAACGCCAGATTGGAGATTAAGCGATGACCTTACCAAGAGGAGCTACTACGGGCTCGGTAGGCAATTGAAAAGTAGATTCCTGTCTCGGCGAACAAAAATTATCCTCCGCGGTGGAATACTACAGTAGGCACGATTAGAGGCAACCTGCGAGATTTTGGTAAAAATGTTGTGCCTTTACCGACCTTCTAAAGTTTGAAATGTGCCAGGATAAACAAGCAGTACGCTGAAAATTATAAAAATACTCTACTGACTTGTTATAAATAAAACATCAATTTGATTAAGCATTGAAGCCACACTTTTCGGTTATTTTTCGATAAACTCTTTACTTCAATACCAATTCTGATGGATTTAAAGAATTGAGGTCCGAAGGAACGGTAACATTTCGACAAAATTGTATATCGAACTCGTATTCTTTACCACGGAAGGATAAGCTGAAGATCACGCAGTAGTTTCCGTCGGATCAACATCAGATGGGAAGATAATCTACTGTTAGATACTCTAGAGAAGAACCCGTCAGAATTTTGTAGAAATATAATGGAATTGATGTAGTCCGAAAATTCGATATCAACACTTAGCCATAGCTGCCCATTGTTCTTAAGGCCTGAGAAGAATGAACGAAATAAGGGATAGTGGGACAATGTAGCGATGGGAGGGCTTCATTTCTTCTCCACAAATCTTCCAGACTAGGTGAATGGACTTTTCCGTTCTCAATATATCTTCTGATATATGTGAGCATAGCGGTTCAGTGGTGTTGCCTACGTTAACCATGTGACTGCCCCCCTCCCATGGATTGCGTTTTGTAATCCCCTTTTATACCAGCTTATGAATCACTTGTCTAATTTTAGTCGGCAGCGATAAATACGCTATTTCTTAGTCTAGGATTTGGGAACAAGTAAAAAACAGGGTCCGCTGAGCAAGAACACAGAAATAGTGGGGGCGACCCGACATTTTCTACTGGTATATATTTTTCGGTCCAAATTCATTGGAGGGATCGAGTTGAAAATCCGAACACATATAAATGATTTTCAAAGCATGGATATCACTGGAAAGGTAAGTAAAAGATATTCCTGATACGTATTTATGTTGATATATACTTATCTAAATATTCAATAAAACCAAAACAAGACGAAATTATGGAATTTATAATCGAAATAATATATTGATTAAAGATAATTAAAAAATCCTTTAATTGAATATATGATTTGTTGCAAACAATGGTTCAACGCGTGATGTTTTAGGGTAAGTTGAACTCCGCATATTATAACTATAGGATTCGCCAATTCTCTACGGAACATTGTATAGAGCTCCCCACAACTCTTTTAACGTATTAGACGAAAGGCATTTTAATTACCTTTCCAACCGTTTCCACATTTGATTTAATGTACATAAATAATATAAATAAATTATTTCAATATTTGTCAAATATAAGCTGTTTAAATATATAGTTAAGGAGGTGACCCGTTGAATTAAGATGCAATTTTTTTTAATAAAATTTAGTACATACCCTGCAAAATTAAGATGAAAACTTCTTCAATATAATTAAGATGGGAATGTTAGTTTTCATTAGAATCTCCTCTTAATTTTAATAAGCCGAAATCTTTTCAATTTAAAATTATTGGCACCAACATTTTTTTACGTAGATTATTTTCTGAAAATAAATATATACTGTTTTTTATAAACAGTTTATTTTTAATTATATACGCTTTACATATGATTATGATAAGTTTAATATAACAATTGGTGGGCCAAATTATTCTTAGTATAGCACGTTTGTACAACTGACATTTTTAATATTAATGCACAAGAAAGACATTGAGAGAAAAATGAACCATCATTATCGACTAAATATATATATTTTTAAAACATTATTCATTGGATGTTTGCTAGCATTTAAAAAAAATATCTCTCGCTGCAATTGCAAAGCCAAAGGAATATCCCGGCAAAAATATTTGGAGCACTCAGAATTTATAATTCCGCCAAGAGTCCTGCATTTAAATATGAGCCATTGTTAATTTTCCATGAAACGTATTAACTTAAATTAAATATTAACCGTTCGTTGACCTTAAGACCGATATTGTTTCTCCGACCTTGTGACCTATATTCATATATTTTGTACGAAAAAAATTAAATCAACCTTTTTTAGGCGTCGATCTCTTTAATTATAATTGAACTATTTAGCTGTCTGGGGATGTTCTTTACATACTATACATAGTCTATACATATAAGCAATAGAAAATTGTATGTGCTACTGAGTATAGCAATTGGGGTTGGGTACAATATGATTTTGGTTCAAAATTCTGTATTTAAAATTCTGTATTCAATATTCTGTATTCAAAAATCTGTAATTCAAAAGTGCGCACTTTTTTTATTTATCCATATGCTCTTCCGGCTTTTCAATGCAGAGTTTTGCAAAACAAAATACTGCCAATACATGACTTGTCTTGACCCATATGGTTTCCTATATTATCAAAACAGATTTACATAAAGCAAATGTACATATGTTTGTATGTATTTATAGCTTCAGAAATTTCAAAATGGTCACAAAATTAGTCAAACGAAGAAGGCTGTAAAAGCAAACAACAGAATTAAAAAAATAACAAAAAAAAGGCTTATATTAAGGCATGTTTCTTTTCTAAAGCGAATTGCTAAAAATTTAATAATATAATAATTGTTTCGCCATTATAATGTAATAACTTTTGTTTTGAATGAATTTTTGAATTTTTCTTTAATTGACGTATGTATATATACCATTGATTCTATAAAATCGGAAATCCATTATTCATAAAATAAATGTGCTATTCAGGTAAGCGTGCTTATCAGGTTATCTGCTTATTTGGTTATCTTTTTACAGCATTTTGATCGAAAATAATTTTGATTCCAGAATTTTAATATACAGAATTTCAGTTCTCCATCATTTTGATCATACAGAATTTTAAATACAGAATATTGAACCAAAAGAATTTAGGCTGGACAGAATTTTTTTTTTGATTTTTACAGAATTTTCATCCAGAAGAATTTTGAAAAGCAGAATTTAGTACCTCTCCCTAGCAATTGTAGTTTTCAATATGTGTGTTATGATTGTATAAATTTTAAAATATATTGTGTTGTTTCGTGTGTACCTTGTTCTGTCCGATCTCGTCGGACAAGATATACATATACATATGTATATCTCATAAAAGGATATTATGCTCACATTAATTTAATGTTCGATACTATGATAATTAATTTTGATACATATGTGTTGTCGATGGGGCGTGACAGCTGTCGAAATCAGTATACTAAGCTTTCTCTGCTTACCATCTTTACGCAATTTCTTTGAAATTGATTAATTAGTTTCGATGCTATGCAATTTCAAAAATTTTGATATATAAGCACGTGTACAATATTTGAAGCGCCTATCTGTATGGGTTGATTTTTGGCCGTAAAAAGCCATAGTAAAATGTTTTAATTATGAAAATAAAATACCGTTCCAACATACATGTGTACATACATACATACATATGTACATACAAAAAAAAATCTTGGATTTTGGGAATTTTTTTTCAAACAAATGTTATATTTTCTTAACCGGCGCTCGAAGAGTGAATCTTGTTACAAACATAAACAAACAAGGAAATATTATAATTTTTGAAAAAGTTCCACGTTCGCAGAATACACAAAATTTTAAATTTGTTCCCGATGTTTTTCAGCATAAAAAACGCAATCAGTTGCATATATTATTTCGTATGTATTTTAAAATAAAACATCAAACGGGGAGCTTTAATGAAATAAGTTCAGTAACCTAGGTTTAAAATTCACAAATACTATAAGGCAATCATTTCACTACTTTTGGGTGCAGGAATGCATCTCAGCAAGGTGTTTAGTTGAAGCAGCAATATCCTTGTCCTTAATGTGCAGCTATGTACATACGTTCTCTGTTTGCACAAAAGTTTTTGCACGCCTCAGAGAACGTACGCTCTTTTCACACCTACATGGGGGGCATCTGTTGGCGGCTATTGATAACTTCGTGTTGGTTGCAGTCTGCGATCAGAAAGTATTGCTTGTTCTGTGAAATTCTGTCGATGGTCACTCACAACAGAAAAAACAGCAGATAAAACTGAAATAAAGGTTATCTGGTTTAACCAATAATGTTCTTTTTTTTAATCTTTGTAAATAAATTAAGCCTTTTACTAATATAGACCAATTCCAAAATTCTGTGCATGTTATTGAAGATACGCTGCACTGCATTTCCATTACTAACCTGTATTACCAGCATGGGCTATCGTACCCCTACTCCCTGCCAGATGGCGTTGAACACCTAGTCCAATATTGACACCAATGGTTCAATTTATTCAGCGCATAATTATGGCTATAATTAGACTCAGCAGGGATTTTGTTTTGGTGATTTTCTATGAACTTATCCGCGGAATTTATTAAACCACTGAAGAAAAAATTTCCATATTTGTGTTTTGTTCGTACAATATGAAGTCGGAAAGTTCTTTGAAATCTCATTGACCATTTTCGCATAATTTTTATAGAATTTTTGAAAATCGAAAAAAAGATTTTCGATTTCTAATGTTTCGAATTTTGGAACATGCCTGACAAACTTATATTTGGTCATCTTTAAACCAACATAAACTGTATTGGTTGAGGTCTTACAATTTTATTTTACAACATTACATCCTTCCCTTCTTATTTGTGATTGCAAAACGTCTAAACGGTAAGGTGCAAGAAATGATTCCAGTCAGCTTGTCTTTTCGGTTTACAATAGCAAAACGAAAACAAAAATAGAAAGCCGATAATAAAACCAAAAAAAAATCCAATCCGATTCTGAGCAAGAATCGATAGTGAATTCTCCTTCTTCTTTTCACATTCGAATATCATGAAAAGGAAGAATTGCTTGATGTGTTTTGGGAGTAGTTTCCGCAAATATTTGAAATGAAATTGGTGTCAAAAAATAAAAAAGGTTCCTTTTTATCGAAGTCTTTAAAGTAGAATATTTGATTTGTATAGGTATATTATTTGTTTGTTTAGAAGCCGAAAACTACGAGCCCACTTCTTCATTCTTCAGATGATCTTATTAGTATGTACCTTCGAAAACGAAGTTGAACAAATTCTGTTCCAGTTCTTTATTTGCTGGTTACGTTTAGAAAAAAATAAAAGCATACTTTCTAAAATTCTCATAAGTATTTACATATTTAATATCTTATGAATGTATTAACTATATGGGACACCGGCTGAAATTTTAAGTCGGGCCCTCTTTTTCTAAGGAAAAATTAACATTTTTACTTTAAATTGATATTTTTATTATTTTTAATTATAAGCCAATTCACAAATATATTTGAAACACTTTTTAACGTCAATCAAAAAAAGGTATGTACGTATTTATTGGATTCTTATTACGACTGGATATGTCTTTTCAATAAAATCCAGAAGAAAGTCTGTTAAACTATGATGAATACTTTTCAATGTAATTAAGAAGGTGACCCGTAAAATTAAGATGGAAACCTCTGCAGTAAAATTAAGAAGGAACACTTGGTTTTAAATAGAATCTTCTTTAATTTTAATAAGCTGATGATCTTACCAACTTTTTGTCACCTGAGGTTTTTTAAATAGATTATAAATAATTAAAATAATTTGTTGTGCTAACGTATTAATATCACAAGCTTTACATATTTGTTTATAAGATATAAGAACAATTAAAATAAATATAACCAAATAAATAAGTGCCAAATTATGCGTAGTGCCATTTGTTGGACATTAATACAAGTTTAGACAGATAAAGGTATTTATTTTTGAAAACATTTATTGAAATCATATTTTATGTTTCAAATTTTTGAAACTTTATTCATTGAAAACTTCCGGAACAATAAATAATTAAATCAAAATTTTTTATTTCGAAAAATCAAAACTCAAAGAACAATATTTATAATATTAAACTAAAAACAATATAAGGTAGATTATTCACAAAGTACAAATATATGTTAAGACGTTAAATGCAAAATTTGAATTAAAAAAGGCTGTTTTAAAAATAAATGCAATAAGATTCCAGTTGAATTTAGAGGATGTCCTTATTAATTTTGGCTGATTTCTAAAATGCCATTTGCAATGAATACAGCTGAAGCATTATGTTCCATATTGAAAAAGTATTTTTTTTAAATTAAGCATTGTGTTATAAAATGCACTACTACGGTAGTACCATCGCATCAGACGAATAAATTCGGCATCACCAATAAAGTTGATGCTTATTTGCCGCGTGAGTGAAATGAGAGGATGGAGTGCAAGGAAATTTCTTTTTACTATTGCTTATTTATGTAGAAAATTCCATAAAAATTAATAAATAGGAAATTATCTAATTGTTTTCGGCCGTTTTCCCCCTTCAATAAATCTTAGAAGAAATTTAAAATCCTGAATCAATCTTGCCCCCTCTCGCTCTCTTTAGCCGCCACGCTTTTTAGACGTCCATCCCTTTAGTTATAGGTGAAATATTTAGCTCGGTGTGCCTAGTAGATTTTGACCGATTTGAACATAACGCGCCAGTTGCTATTCTGCTTGGCGCCAGCGAGAGACACCAAGTGTAGCCAAGTTCTTCTAGGCCTGGTATTTCCCTCGTAGAGGAGGCCCGCGGCATCCGCATCGAATATTTTCAGGGTTGGAGCATTTTCTTCCGCACGAACATCATGCCCTGGCAACATAGACGCTGAATCTTAATTCGCTGCAAGTACTTTATAAAACTCATACCAGGCGCCATCTCATCTGGTGTGGGCAGCGTCCATGCTTCTGCGCCATACAATAGCACGGCCATGGTGAGAGATTTATAGACCGGAGTTTTCGTTCGCCGAGGGAGGGCTTTACTGGTTTTATCGAGCGTATTGTGTGAAAGACAGAGGCCAAATATAAGTGAACGGGTTGGACCTTATCAGTGGGGCTTTAGATCTGGTAAATCGACCATATATTCATGATACACCAAATATTTGAAAAAACTAGTGAGATGAGGATCAACTTACAAAAAATATATGTCGACTTTAAATCAGCTTTCGACAGCACGAAAAGAAGGTGCCTGCCTATAAGCTGCGATGTCTGAACTTGCTATCCCTAACGATAGTTTTTTTTTTGTAACTATCGATTTGTGATGTACCTAGTCGGCTTTGTTTGTTACTATGGCCCTTTAGTACTTGTTAAAATAAAGAATCGACTCAGATACTCAGATCGGGTATTCGAGTTGAGAGCTGGGTATTCGAATATATTACAGATTCGAATGCAGAATTTTACTCAAACTCAAATATTAAGGCAAATCGGCAGTGTCGTTTAAATTGAAATTAAAACCATTTCTTATTTGCTTTGGATGGACAAAAGATGGAAAACAAAGGTTTTATAAATATTTATGAGATAAAAAGGGATGCACCTATCTATATCTCTAAAAGCAAGTGTATGTGATAAAAAAATTTACACATTATTCCCCCAAGTTAACTGGGAAATAATAACGAAACTAAATAATACATTTCGCACTACATATCGGAATGAATTTACACTAAAAAACAGTTCACCCGCGGATCAAAGAGAATTTTTCTTTGAAGCTAGATACTGAATATGCCAGTTTGTTCTCTTACAATACAAAACAGCGATTTGTACTTGATATACCATCGATAATATATGTAAATAATTTTGATAGTGCGACTGGATTTTGTTATTGTGTATGCGGCCAAAACTTGCGAATATAGATCAACATCATTATTTTTTTTAAACAACTATGTACATAAATGAAAATTTACACTAACTGGAGAATCAAAAATACATTTAAAAGATATAAAATTTCGCTGAAGTTGACACAAACCGGTTGGTCTCCAAACCAAACTTGACCAGGGATGACGGAAAATGGTTTCAATATATGTACATCATATAAAATGTTTATCATTATTAGTGTATATAGTCACTATAATTATCTTTATAATTTTTTATAATCAGTTCTTCACAAATTATTTCGATTACAAAAATAAACTAAATTATAGACCAAATCTAAATGAAAAAATTTATTTCAACTATTTGAAGTAAAACTTAGGCAGCGAATTATAAATAGAGCCCAATATTTTTAAGCTCATTTCGTTAGATAGTTAAAACGAAGAATAAAATGTAGAGAATGAGAGATTGAGAAAAAAATTTACACACAACGATATAATAAACATCTTTTCTGCGAACGTACAAATTTATGCATTTTTGTAAGTACCTACTTCCTGGAAGCCTACTTATCGCACAGAGATAAAAAGACAAACTTTTGGATATTAGAATCTGATTTGATCCAATTGGTTTCTGGTGTGTTGAAATTTGACAAAACAAGCTTGTCACAGAAAACGAGACTCCATGCAACTTCTTTGTAATCTACGTTCCTTGCTTAAAACATTTACGAAATATGTGGGTAAAAAGTTTTAAATCAAAATTTCTCCATTGAGCAAAGAATTGCCACAATCATTTCGATAGGCAGTGCATAATCGGGAATAGAATGGACAACTGTCCCTTTTATTCGCTTCGGTCTCTGTTTTGTTTTTGTTTTCCTATTTGCATACGTTTCTTTTCCTGTAGCAAGTACACACACAGAAACCAATTGGATTTAATCAGATCCTCAGATGTCAATGGTAAATAGCTAAAAAAATCAAAAGAAAGAAAGTTTTATGAATAAGTTGAGAATTTGAGGGTGTTTGGAAATTTTGAAACACATTTTTGTGAACAACTCGACCAGATCTATGACCTCTACTAGGTCACTTGTAAAGCGTATTTTCACTGTAGCGCAGTGTCATTAAAACAGAGCTTTTATTTGTTCTATACAGATACATACCTATGATTGTATATTTTTCATTTGGGAATGGGGCACATATGTACAAAACGCAGACTAATGATGAACTTTAACTTCACATAATATTCATTAATAACAAAGTGAATATATCACGTTAACCAACTTAATTTGCTTCCAAGCTTCATAGAAATTTTTATATACATATGCACATAACTATGTATTACATTAAAAAACGAACAAATTTACATCACTCAAAATCAGTTGTTTATGCCTACTTGCGGAAAACCTAGAGTTAACTTTATAAATATATCTAGTGATAAATAACCTAAGTCACATTTTTAATTTCATATACAGGTATTGTTTTTCAGCAAATAAAATCTAGTAACTCAGGCTATGCATCTTTCTATTTTGACATTTTCTTTGAATTTCATGAATTTTTTTTAAATTTCAAAAAATAAAAAATAATTTCTGCAAATTCTTGTACAAAATCCAAATGCTTGGTCTCTAACATCACGAAAGTGAGTGCTTCGCTTTGCCTGAACTCTGCTAAAGAAGTTGGAGCCAAAACATTCGATGGCTTGTTAACTTATGAATACCAGCATAATCAAACATGATGAATGAAGGTTTCCAAAATGGTTCCAAATTCAGAAAACAATGCACCAAATCAAACAAAAACGTACTAAATTTTTTTTAGATCTTCTTTAAAAAATATTTGTAAACTGTATAAATAAATTTTTTAAACAATATGAATTAAATATGAAAATGAAAATAAAAACTATAAGTTTATTTTTTTTAGAAAATTTGGTCCAACGTCTGGAATCATTTCCCAGAGGAATTTCGAAGTTCGATTCAGCCTGGTGTCTCAACTAGATAATATACTCATGAAATATTTGCATATGTTTATAATGTTTGCTTTTAATATTTCTACATAGACTTCTTTCATTCGGAAATAATAAAAAGAAATGGAGAGATAAAAAACTCAAACATAGCCTGTAAATAAAGAACTCGAACAGAGTTTGTTTAACTTAGTTATTGAAGGGACTATGAGGAGGGATGAGCCCAATAAGCCCAACAAAATCGTTTAAAGAAGTTTGTTTGTAGATTTCGACATCTAACCAACAAAAAAATACTATAGTTTAAAAGCTTATCTATTAAGAAGTTTGTTATTTTTTACACCAATTCGTAATGAGGAAACGCATAAAATTCACTAAAGTTTTTACTTAGAATCCGATTGCCGCCAATCTTTTGTTTTTGTTAATCGGGTTCTTTGTTTCTATTTTATAAAATTGTGAATGAAAAAAATGCTCAACATTCGTGGAAAATTTTTTTGTCATTTGGCCTTTGGATTTTTGGCAATCACAAATAAGATGAAAAGGTTGTAATCTTGTTAAACCAAGTTGTAAGACCTTCTCACTCAATGCAGTTCATATTTTCTAAAGTTGACAAAATATAATTTTAACAAACATATTCCGAAATTCGAAACGTTTGGAATCGACTTAATTCTAAAAGTATCTTTCTCGAATCTCAGAATATGGCCGTATTTAAAAAGCGCTAATTCTATGCACATTGTAACGGTTGTTTTTAGACTAATAGAACTTTCGATAGGGATAGCAGTAACTTGACAGCTGGTAAATGACATAATCGAGCTCAGAGCAGCTTATTCGTCGAACTGTTGATAAATTTCGAACATTTACTCTACTCGATGAAAACCAACAACAAGACAAAGAACTGTACGTACAGAAGAAAATGTTGGTGCTGTAAGTGATAATGTTCGAGAAGATCTGAAATCGTCTATTCGCCGCCGTACTCAACAAGTTGGACTTTGTCCATCGACAACAAGTGGCTCAAAATTGGACTGATCGCACCGTATTCACCAAAGCTAGTCGTGGCGGACATATGCCAGAAATCGTTTTTAAATATTAAATGTCATGAAAATATCTTTCAAATACAAAAACATTGGCATCATACTTCTTTTTTATGTGATTTATTTCAATTTAAAGTTCTATCCGTCTAAAAAACAACAGCCTTTACCACAAGGTCAATGTGGTTTCAAAGCACATCCTGGCTTCAAATTGAACAAAAAATGTACAATTCGATAGTGGTGAAAAAATAAAACATATCAATACTATCGATAGTCTCGTTGATAGTTTGACACTTCTATTATTTACCACTAAGCAGCTTCTTTTGCGGATTATGAGGTCCACACATGTTTTATTTATTTACCACAATCCAATAATATCAGTAATATCAATTCAAATACTAACCATTCACTGTAAATGTACCCGTTTCTTTGTTCCCCAGTTGCAAAAGAACACTAGGTAGGATAACGAATTGTGTGTAAGCAACAACACTAACTTGGAAAATATCCGAGTTGAGCCATCTCGGTAAAATGATTTCCGACCTTAGATGTAGTGTTGGGAAGTGAAAAAACTGAGTTGGAAGAAAATACATGGAACATTTCAGTTTAAGACCTAATTCGTTTTTATTTGCATAGTATTTTTAAATATATAACTACGTCAACCTAAAATTTGTTTGAACAGCTATTTTCCGTTCTTAAATAGCACTAATCCAAGCGCATCTTTCCTGTGTAGACCAGATAAACACCTTACGAATCATCGTGGAGTACGCACGAGAATGACAGACAACTCTCCAACTTACCTTCGTGAATTGCAGCACCGCTTTTGATAGTGTCTCTCGTAACGGCATTTGGGAGGCGCTTCACGCTCGAACAATTTTATTGAAACTGATAGCCATTATACGCGCGCACTATACAACTTCAAATGCAGAGTCCTACACAATGGGAACCTGTCGGATAGCATCTCCACCAATGCTGGTGTACGGCAAGGCTGTCTTCTGTCCCCTCTGTTATTTTTAATCGTTATTGATGATATACTAAAAAGCTGCATTGAGGGGAAAAGAAGAGGTATTCACTGGAATTTTTACGAGCATCATGAGGACCTTGCATACACTGATGATATTTGTCTTCTCTCCGTCAAGCACGCAGACATGCAAAACAAAATTGACGACCTAATCTCAGCTTCTTTAAATTCAGGTTTGAAAATAAACTACGAGAAAACGAAAGCTACGAAAATTCGATCTGTGAACACCTGCCCGTCTCTTTTAAATGGTGATAAAGTCGAAAACGTAGACACTTTTGTTTACCTCGGTAGTATCATTGTCGCTGAAGATAGTGCGAAATTAGGCGCTATCGCCAGAGTAAATAAAGCGTGTACGCACAACTCCGATCTATGTATATGGTCGTCGAGTATTTTCAGCGAACATACTAAACTCCGAATTTGTATGTCAAATGTTTTATACTCTTATGTACTCTTATATGGATCGGAGACTTGGCTAACAAACAATTGGATTGTAAACAAACTCCAGAGTTGTGTCAACAGATGTTTGCGCAGGATATTAAAGATCTGGTGACCCAACACTATAAGCAACGAAGATCTATATGAGAGATGCCGAATTTAACCGTTAGCAGATCTGATAAAGCTAAGAAAGTGGAGGTGGATTGGGAATACGCTTCTCAAAGACACAAATGAAATATGCTGCCAAGCCCTGCCTATTGCGCCAAATTTGATCATTTCGTGACATTTTCTAAATTCAGCCAACTATTTCACTCGTTTAAAGTGAAATTTAAAAAGCCGAAGGTTGACACTTGCCACAATTTTGATTCCCTAGGGTAAGTGTACATATTTACAGACCATTAAGGCATATCCACGTTTGCCGTAATATTTTTGCCCAGTAAAAAGCAGTAATATTGACTTTTTTGTATTTTACGATTCATAAATTTAAAAAAAATATCTAAAGCCATATTTTGTTACTGATTCCGCGTGAAAAGTTCATCCGGTTCCTAATTCCATGCAAGAGTGTTCCTATTTCCTTTGTAAATTATAAAAGGAGCTTTTTTTATTGCAAACATTTTACGCAAAACAAAACAAAACAAAGCAGGTATTTACATTATTTGCACTTATTTATTTAAAACATAAAAAAACATTATTTTATTTGTACAGATTTTTTTAAAACATATTATTACAAAAAGTAAAGTAACTTTCTACGAAAAATAATTCCAAATACATGCTATATATGTCTTTTAAGAATCAAAAACAGTCGTAATTTAGCTAAAAGTGTGGGACAAAAATGTGAAATTTGTAATTTATTGGAATTTTTTAACCTTTACAAATAATGTTTTGTATACAAAATAAAATAACCAAACGTAAAGGTCCAAACAACTATTTCTAAGCACTCAAATGGTCAATGCGCCCAAAAATATATTGCACCTATGTATTAGATTAGAGGATTAGACTCTTACGAATTTTTCATCACTCTCTTAGCAATTTTGGGTTTTATTAAGGAATAATATGAGAAAACAACGATTTTTCAAAGTGGTAGAAGTGATAGCTGCTATTTCGGAGATCAGCACATCTCCTTATCAGACTTCTTTCTTTCTAGATTTTACGAAGGTTTGATCCATGATACACGGAGTTGCTGGGCGAGCACGCAACCACTCGGCCACGTTAAACATGTGAAAATCGTTTTTGCTTTCTAATTATGCCTATCTCCAACCGTATCGCTAATAAGTGTGACGTCACCACTATGTGTTTCACAAATCTATAAGTTATATGTTCTAGTTCTAGTTTGTTTTGAGTCGTGCTCGTCCTTATTGCAATTATAATTTTTTTTTAGCGCGGCTAAGGGAGTTATCCTACTCGCGGAAGGGCGGAAAGACAGTCATTGCTTAATCAATATCGCTATGAATTCTAAGAATTTTGGTATAAGTACCTACGTATGTCCATATCTATCTCGCTTGTTTTATGCTATTACAAACAACCGTAAGGTGAACAAAATTATAATACCCTGAACATCAGTACGCTTGGGTATAAAAATTGCAAACCAAATATTGAATTTTCGACATAAGCTACTTTGTATTGTTGCCTCAGGTATAAACATATTTATTGTCACATAAAGGTGACGACTTAGATAACTTAAAATACAATGAACACAAAAGTAAAATACACTGGCATTTCCCATAATATTGGCATAAAAAAATGGGCTAATTATATGCATACATACTAAAAATAATAAAAGCTAATTTGGCGCTTACATAAAATAGCTCGATGTTTGGCTGAACTTCTCTTACAACACTTACTTATATCTTAATATAGATATGGATTTTGAAAATTGAAACGCATTTAATATATAGATTACTTGTAAGGTTTTTCTGCTTATAAAACAGAAGATATATAAAAAATATTCACAACATTCACGAAACCCTCTATTGTCTGGAAAAGTATTAGAACAAAACAATTATTGCATACTAACAATCACTTCGAACTTAATCTGTTAGAAATGTGGACCCTCGTTAATTTAAACAAAAATAAGTGCAGTAAGGAATAAATAGGTATAGCTAATTAAATAAAAAAATTGGGTTAGTAGCGGTAAAAGGACCATTTTTAAAATAGTTGCCAACTCCAATAGGCAATTGAGTAATAATATAACATAAGAGCCGAAGGTCTGTATCACTAGTGCTCCTTTTCTTCAATGTAAGTTGTTGATTCATCACCTCCTTTCTGTATAATAATAATAATAATAATAATAACATAAGAATTTATAAAAATTTTGATGAGAGAATCAATAAAAATAATGACGATTTTAAAGAAAATCCTGAGAATTCCAAATCACGCTTTGTACGTTTATTGTTAAACATAAACTGGTGAAAAACTGCTAGTATACGATTAAATTCAAATAATAAATATTAGCTTAATTTAAAAAACCAGTAGTAAAGTAATATAACGATTTTCTCTTTGAGAGCACATTTTCAAAAGCAGTTTCCGATTTGGCTCACCAATCATGGGCAACGGCTGCGGCCATCATGTTTTTCAGTTTATTGACGTCTTCTTAAGAAGGTTAGTATTACTGTAACTTATACCACATAAATGTATATATTGCTATATACATATCCTCATACATACATAAATATATATAAATGTTTATTCAGATTATATTATATTATACATTGACATTTGCATGCCTTAACCAGTATCTGGTATGTCATTTTTGATCCTCAATCTAAACTTCTCAAGCACATCCAGTAATCCACCGTTCTCGACTCTGCTATTGATTTCCCATGCGTTTATTTTTACCTGTCCTCCATATGTGAATATAAGGCATGAAGGTAAGTTATATATGAAAAGGTTAAGTCGCGTGAGTGCGCGTTGCGTATGATGCAATATATCTTTTTTGTAGCCTTTTTATGGCCTCCATACCTCCAGCATTCACGTTTCCTTTTATTCTTTTGTATTTTGTTCTTATCCACGTCATGCGAGTATCAGTTTTCGTTGCCCGTTGCCTATTCCATTTTTTCGTTTTGTGTTTTTGTTCTCATATTTGTATTTTTGAAATGTTTTTTTGCTGAATTTTAAATAAGTGATGTTAAAGATATGGGCACTGGTACAAGTTTTCAGGCAACGGAATGCGACAAAAGCACGGCTAAAAATCGTTAAAAAAAATGGTTGAAGGGGAAGAGCATGAGCGTTGTTTGCGCGAACGAATGTCTTTGTAGTTGTTGTTGTGTGCCTTAGTGTTGTCTAGTGGTTGTGTTCTTTATTCTGTTGTTAATGGATTCTCATATTTTCGTAGCTGTAGTAACTATTTTTGTTACTCTTGGCTTTTAGATTTTAAAGCAATATATAATATGTGAATGACTTTGCTCGCAGTAATTTATGATGAATTCTCAATTTGGAATCCTATGCATATGTATGTACATATGTAAATATGAATGCAAGTTGATGAATCAGGAATGAATAATAGGTACAATTGTACCTGTTTCCGACTTTTTCGAACCAAAAGGTGCATTCGGTACATCGCTTGGGTCAAATTTGGCGATAACCAAATCATTTTCAACTTTTAAGATTATGCTGCTTGCAAAGAACCTTGATTTATAATTTATGGAACACAGTACCAATCTTAATGAAGAATAGTTCCAGAAGATATATCCGAACGACGTTCCTGAATTTACTAAAAACTTAAAATTGGAAATGAAGATGTAGAAGAGGTAATAAATATTGACATCCACTAGCTTCGTATTAAATTTGTTTCTGGTTTCAGGTTTTGTTCAAATATTTCTTCAATGGAGCGACCAAAATCGTTTATCGAAGCTTCGGACATTTGCGATAGCCAATTTTATGAACACATATAGCGATTGTTGCGAGTTGGAGCTACGCTGTCAGTTACATTTGCATCGAGCGATCTATCATTTTCTAGTTTAAGAAGATTAAAAACAGTATTACAGAAAGAGAGATTGAAAGGATTTGCGCAACTCAATACTCATAGAGATGTTGAAGACAGCAAAGAATTAGTATTGGATATTCCGGAAAAAGGAGAACGGGCATAACTCTTTGAATATAATACTATTTACTCAAATTTCATTTTGTTTGTTTACATAAATCCACACTAAAAAATACATTAATTAAAAATGCACACTAAAAAATTGCTCATCAAAAAATTAACTAATTACATTAATATAAAGCCAAAAATGATATAACCAATTGCATTATATTATTCGTATACATTTTTCATTTAGACCCATCCCTAGCATTTTTCGAACGGTCTCTGCTATAAATACATAATATATAAATGTATTGAATTGTTTCGAATTGTCCATATAACCTGCGTTTTGGGTACATTTTTGTTGTGAAATCAGGTATAATTTAAAAACTCCATCCCTGATACAAATGCGATAAATACACACATTTGCGTAGGTAGATGTACTGAACCACAATTTCTTCGCATGAATGGTCAGAAGATCTTCCTTTAAGGCATTTTAATTTTTTGTTGTTGTTGTAGTAGGCTCTCATACATCTTATTTATTGAAATTTCCGTATGGGTCGTTTCTCTTTCGACTTTTTAGATTTTTGGCACTTTGCTAATTTAACTCTAGAAATATTATGCTAGAACCACTCCGTTACATGGGAATTTAACTCAGGGAGGAGATGGAAATTACCTCCAATTTCTTTATGTGCAGCAAAACTTTCTTTTGTGTTACTATTACGGTTGTAAATGCGATACATACACCTATTTGTGTTGGTATATGAACTGAGCCACAATTTCCTAGCTTTAGGTATGAATACCTCCCTCACCTTCCTCCAAAGCTTCGGTATAAAGTTAAGAGAGAGAGCGTGGACATTGGTATTTGAAACATGGTTGGTATGATTGCAATAACCATCCCAATTTTGATTTGCGAAGGCTTTCCTGAGTAGCCGTGACTCTTTTGTTCACCAATTTGGTAGCTGAGTTCAGCCTCTGCTTCCGGCCAGTCCCCTATTTGAAAAATCATAATTAATTATAGTATACAAATGTTATTTTAAAAATGTGGGCCAAAAAAGGTATACTTTGAAAAGTCAAATTTAATTTAATTTAATATGTAAGTGTAAAAAATATTAAATTGTTAGGTTCATACGTTTATTTTAAAGTTACGTGTGCGAAACCCCGAAATGCGTTTTCTGGATACATATCCAAAGCGCAGTTAATAAATAAGTATAGGCAGGATAACACCTGTGGCGGTGGCACATATGTAAACATAATTTTTAGTTTTTTATAATTGGCGCTGAAGCCGAGATATCTGTAAAACCCGTATTTATGGCCGGATTTGATTTTTACTCAGGACATGTATTAGCCACATAAATATAACTAAATTTTTATTTAATTTGAAAATTAAATCGAAAGTTGGCGCAGGAGCCGAGATATAATATAAATATGTACATACACATAGAAAATGATAATCGCATTCTCTTAATTTAAAGGGTGTAGTGAAAGAGTGACTGGTCAGCTAGTATCTTTATAAATATAACAACAAGGGACCACGCTATTCAAGTCTTGCAGATACTATTTTGTTTGGGTAAGTATTTTGAAGTTTCATGTCACATTGTTTGAACGAAAGGCCCTGCTTTATCAAATAAACTGTGTAGGTAGTTTTAGAATCAAATTTAACTATAATAAAAGAATTTAACGAATATGCATTCATTATTATTTTTGAAAATAGTAATTATGTCACCCATTAATTTAATATTCTAGCAGTAAGCTTTCTTGCGAGTATCTCATAAAAATGAGATTCAGGTTTGGCTTGTTTCACATTAAACCGGCTTTATTAATTGAGAAGCAAACACTACTGTTAATATACTAATACGCATGGGTATTTCTTTCTTCTTAAATATATACACATTAATGAATAGTTCAAGTCAAAGTCAACAAATAAACAGCCAGCAAACCAAACCAATCAGAAAAGCCATGGAGCTACATAGCTGAATCAAGTGAGTCAACAGTCTGCCAGCTGGCGGGCAGTCTTACTCTCGTTGCGAATGAAGTGATTAAGCAAAATTAGAATGTCAATGAATGCACTACCGTACAATGTTTATAAAACTGATAAATTTATGTCTTTAGTATGTATATATATTATACGTATGTATGTACATCATACGTATGGCTGGGTTGATCATACTAGGGATGTCAAGATTAGCGATAGCTACTAGATCGGGAATACTAGAATGATTTTAATAAAATCCGAAACTATTTAGTTAAACTCAATAGACTTTATTTGGATTTTGAGAAGTTGCAAGTTATTTAACCTAGTAAGCTTTGCTCTAAATTATTGACGGCACAGTTTATCATAGTTTGCGCTAATTTTCACATATTCTCGTAAACTAGAAAAAAATTGTAAAGATGCAAACAACTTTTTGTTAATACAGGCACAGTTGTGAACAATTCAGAATCGTTCGAGTTTTGGCAGAGAGCTCACAAGTTCTCTGATATTATTAAGAAAAGTTCAATATCAAATTCAACCTGCCAACACAATAACTAAACGTAGACAAAAAACGGGAAACCATGGTTTGAAGGTTGCCAAATAAATTAAAGAAACATATAACATTGCGCCCAAACAAGCAAGGTATATGGTTTCAATAAGAACATTATAAATTTGCTTTCTTTGATCAAAAAATACCCAACTCAAACCGAACATTTTCTCTGTGCGTTCACCAAAAATTCATGAGGAATGCTCTACGCTAAGCATTATAACTTCGACATAATATTCAAACAGTTGCTTTAAAACGAAGGTACAAAATCTTAGTTGATAATCGTACCTTGGCTCATCGTGTGAAATTAATTTTTCACCAGATAGGAAATCATGCTTTTGTGAGCAAAAGTAAAGTAAAACCAGAAGTTTTCAATCACTACAAAATTTTCGTATACCCAAGTGCACTGTTGTCCAGGGTATTGTGACTTTGTTTACGTAACGTTGTTTGTAACAGCATAAAGCAACCGAGATGGATATAGACATGTACATATATACTAAAATAGTCAGAATGGATAGCGTAATTGATTAAGCAATTCGTCCATCCGTACATAGGATAACTCGAGTATATAAATATTAGGCTATCTCAACGAAACTTGTTATACACATTGCATTGGACCCAAGGTAGGTTGATATTCCAGATGGGCAGGATAGGATAATAACCCCGCTCGCATAACGATGTTTTATGAAAATCAAAAGAATGCAATATTTCAGTAATCAGTAAAGATAGCTTGCTCAAATTTAATATGCATAGGGTTGCATAAGCAAACACACGGAATGGAAAAATTTTGGTAGTAGGTGTGGCACCGCCCGCTATCTCGAAAACTATGCTCCCAAATCTGATATACACGTTGCATTTTAAGCAAAATTTCGAAAAGGGTCAACATCGGACACAAACTAGTTTTTTTTATAAAGGAACATTGTGAGAGAGTAACAATTTTTCAAAATAGTAGAAGTGATAGCTCCTATTTCAGAGATTAGCGCATCTCCTCATCAGACTTCTTTCTTTCTAGACTTTACAAAGATTTGCACCCAGGTAAACGGATTTCTTTATTGATTTATCATAGTATTCCCTAATAAAAAAAACAGGTATCGATCTCAATAAAATTACAATCTTCGGTATTTTATTAATTATTAAAGACAATTTGCTTGACACTGCCCACTATAGAGCAAATGCTATGTTATTTATATAAGTCGGGCAAAAATCACGCTCACCTTATACATATATAAAAGTAAAATACAAAAATTAAAAATATTCTATATAAAAAAGCTTATACCAGGCAGACGTTGAACAACTCTGGCATATCAATTTTTTATAATTTAATTAAATCCCTCTTTTTAATTAGCTGGCAACCCTCTTCTAAATATTGCTAGCCGCAAGCTTTTCCTCAGCGATAGGAACTGGTTGCCACCCATATTTTAGCATTTAATATAACCGGTGTATAATTTATTTAAATTGGACTTTTTAGACTGGTGGCAACCTTCTACAAAATGTAGTTACGAACTCTCTCCTGACACCCATATTTTAATATTTAACTGGTGTATAAGGTAGACTTTGCAAACATGTGACAACCCTCTCCAACAAAGCCACGCCTAAAACCTTCCAAGGGTAAAAGCTAGTAAATGTGAAAAGTTTCAGGTAATTCCGTGCTGCGGAAAAAATCTTATAAGGTTTGCCTTTGACTAGTCGGAATGAAAATTTATTGACAAATTAAACCGAAATATACACGTACATATGTTTTTTTGTCAGTCGAAACTTTCATATTTAAAAATTCATATTATCAGATATTTAAAAATTCATATAATCAGTATTCATCGAAAAGTTCTATCTTTTCATGCATTGCAAATAATACTCGAACTTATACTTTTACGTTCGTGACTCTTATTACTCGTTTTATATTCTTTCGAGCCTTAGTAAATGTTTGAAAAACATTATAAAAATACATCCTGTGGATCCAGGATTTAGAATCGGGGAAAAAAAGCATTGCCCGTTTATAACAAGTGGTAAAAAAGATAAAATAACAATGTGAAGGTCATCTTAAATTCACTTTCTTTAACATTTTTATTGTTTAAAAATATATTTATTAATAAAAAAAAAATGTTTTATAATATTGCTTGAAACAAAAATGTTATGAATTCAGTTTTCAGTAATTGTTGTTATTTATAAATATAGTTGTACGAAATCCGTCTGATTTCGATTGCAAAACAAATTACGACCTTATCATATTAACAAAGTATGTATGTATACAAATTCCGAACTAAATGCGCAGCTGTTACAAGAGAATTTGTAAGCACTAAGCTATTGGTAACTTATAGAGCTAATTTTCGGAGGAATCTCTACCTTTATAATTAGGTAAATACTAGGATTTTGAAACCAAAAAATTGTTTAGCGTAGAGTTTAAAAAGAACAATTTTAGAAACGTGCTTATTCAGCCCGGAAACACATAACTTTTCATATCGTACCGAATTTCGACATCGATGTATTGTTTGCATCTCTAGTCCCAGCTATTTCTGACTCAGTTGCTGATCTGCTTTTCTGCGAATTTCAAAGCAAGTTTGCCACTTTTTCTGTGTGAACTTTCCTTATAAAGAAAGAAATTGGTCTGGATTGATACCAATCAACTAATTCCGAGGCATAAAAGGCTCAAAACTACTGGGATATTCCGGGGTACACATCCCTAACTCAGATGTTATTGAAAAAAAATTTTTCAACATTATCATAAAATTTAATTAAGTATCACTTCCTATCTCCAGATTTCAACCTGAGAGGATAATTATTTATTTTTATGGAATACACTCTTGGCCTCCATGTTTTTGATGATATTGTTATTAGAATATTCATTCTCTCAAAATGTGTATGTTTCTATTTAACTACAGATTCCATGCACGTTTAGTTATATAAAACTCTAAAATTTCGGTTTTAGTTATTTTTTATTCGAAATAAAAACAGGCTCAATAATTGTATTGTCGGATTTGGATTTGGTTTTAGACAAGAATGAATAATAATATATTTTCTAATAGTAACTAATTAAGAATCGGGAAATGGGATATATTTTTCTTTATCACGTTCAATTTTCATATTCCTATAAACTTAAAAAAAAAACTAAAACTTGTTTACTTTCTACATCTGCCTATTCTTTATATGAATTGATCAAACTTTTTAATATCAATAATTATTAAGTACTGAATGCGAGTATTCTATCGACTGCCCAGTTTCAAGTCCTCTGCGACCACTTTTATGGGAATCTTATTATAAACAATTTTTATTCAAAGCTCTTAGTTGTTATTTCTTTACTCGGATATAAATTTTCAACTCCTGGGTATTTCTTCATAATGCAACAGCTTATTTATAGAAAAATGTTTAGCTGGACTAAACCGACTTGTTTGTTTTCTGGTATTTATTTATACTATTCAATTTCCGTTTACTTTTTCTTGGCGTTGGAGGTCATATGGCTATATAATTTACAATCGGCGGTCCTTCCAATACTCCTAACCGACATTAAACATCAAACGCGCCATTTGCTGTTATTTCAGGCTGCTGTTTAATGTTCTACTTGTATAATAAATGTCAATATTAATGATTTTCTAACACACCGAATACAAGCGATGACTGCATCCATTTCGGTAAAATTAATAGTTGATCCTGTCAATTCCTAGATATGCTTCCGCAGGACAAATATGTCGCAGATCACGATGTATGATTATTGTATGGTTGTGGCACTTATGCCTACTGCGTCGGAAATTTCATACAGTCTCTTGAAGATCTTGAATGTCGGCTTTGACAGTTTTATTGGTGTTTACAGTAATTAAGGCCAGTTTCAGTAGCAAAACAAAAAAATAAAACTTTCTTCATTTCTCCATGCCATATTTCTGAAATTTTTTTTTGGATTATATTTACGAATACCTTTAAAGTTTCTGCCGACACTGAAAAGGCAATAACAAATTAAATAAATATCCGTGCAGACATTATTGGCAGTCATACATAAGTATTTTAACCGATAGATTAATGAAAACACAATGGCCCAGTATTGGTGCGCTTCCCATCTACATATCAGAAGTGGTTGAAAGGCATACACACGTATCTAGTTGTTTGTATATATTAATACATACATATATATGTATGTACACATGGATATTTGTTGCCTGCATATATCTACATACATACATATGTTCTGTAGTAGCGATGGAGGCTTGGTCTGGCTGGTTTGCCATGTTTGCCGGAGGACGCTCTACATATTATATATATATATATACATACATACATACATATAAACTTATACTAGCCATTACTCGCATTTATGATATTTTGACCGTGGATTTGGGCGTTGTTGTCATCTTGAGCAGTAGAAGGACTTTGTGCGCGTCGTAGCTCACGGCGGTGAGACTGTTCGTGCAACGGGAGAGTACAAAGACAAACGGAGAACAAAAGTGTCATCCTTTCTCATTGCATTTTATGGCCTTTCCTTTAATCTGACATACGCGTCATACACACACTGAAACAAGTTCTGAGATGCTCGCACATACTTAATATACGTACATATGTATATATGGGACAAAGTATACAAATCGAACAACACTATTGAGCGGCAACTCCAGGGGTTGGAGTCAATGAGGAAAATAATTGTTTGGATGAAGCAAAACGGGTTGCGGAACTCTGGTCGCCATGCTCGCCGTCAGCTGCGGTGTTTTTATATGATGGTGTCATAAATGCATGAATGTTTGTGTGCCCATTGGCAAGTTGCAATAATGCATCTCGCCAAATGAGTTTCTTATTAAATATTATTGTGTGCTAGTGGCAGTTTGAATTTGCTGCAAATGTCTGCGTTGACATCTGTTCAAGTGGTCTTGGCTTTTTGGTTTCTTGTGAGCGCAATGGTATTGCGATTTAACGCAAACAAAGGATGGTAATAAAAATTGATGAAAATGGTTAGGTATCCACTGTTGCAAGCATTGATAATTCATCTTTTTAATATATTTGCGACCACATATGGTGAAGCGGAATACATATAATGACTTCAAGGTATTCTTATGTACTTATGTATATATAAGTACATATTTACATGCATGGACGTAGATATGTATTTATGTATGTATGTCGAATGTTAGTTCATTTATGACATTTGTAAGTTAGAAATAATTGGAATTAATATTTTGTATGTGAAGAAATCGCACAGAGCTAAAATGTTCAGCTTAATTAAAGAGATCGACGTCTAAAAATGCTTCATGGCCAAAGAGTGCGAGAGGGAGCAAAATCGAAGAAATTTTCACTAGAAAATCTTTTTAATATTGGCTTGTATTTCTTCTCAAATTTATTGAAAAGGAATTTTTATAGAATTTTGTTCAAAAATATGCAATTGTTAGAAGAAACCTCCTCTTTTTTTATGTTAAAAATTATATAAAGGAAATCAATAAGAAAATCCCTTTAGTTTTACTAGAATGTTATTGAATTTTTTGATAAGAAAAACATTTTAGCCCTTTTTAACTCAAATACACATGTACTTTGTGAATAATCTGCTTTATATTGTTTTTAGTTTAATATTATGAAGAATGTTCTTTGGATTTTTGTATTTTCAAAATTAATTTTTTTTATTCATTTATTTATTGTTCCAGAAGTTTTCAGTGTATAGAGTTTAAAAGATTTCTAAAATATTATATGATTTATGAATAAATGTCTTCAAAATAAATATCTTTATCAGTATAAACTTGTATTAGTTATCAATGCCGTACTATTTTTACGCAAAATTTCACAACTCTAGTTATTATAAAATCTTATTTTAATTGTCATTATATCTTATAAACAAATATGTAAAAACTTTTTTAATAATACATAAGTACTTAAAATTGTTATAATTATCTATAATCTATAATACAAAAAATTTAGCTCTCTATAATTTTAGATGGATAAGTACTTCGGCTTATTAAAATTTTGAGGAGATTCCAATGAAAATCAAGATTTCTTTCCTAATTTTGTTGAAAAAGTTTTCATCTTAATTTTGCAGGTTATCACTAGATTTTATTGAAAAGGTTATCATCTTAATTCAACGGGCCTCCTTCTTAATTACATTGAAATGTTTTCACCTTAGTTTCACAGATTATCTTCTTGATTTGATTGAAAGGACATACACAAGGCCCAGTCATAAGATGGACTTCTTATTGGAAACAAATTATAGAGATATGCGCTAAATTTTGTTCTAATTTATAGGCCATTTTATGTGATCTTTGCTCTGTGCGACCGATGGTTAACGACATCTGCATTGCAAACGTGGAAATTGGAAGTAAAACACTAATAAACGCCATTTTCGCACAAGAAGGACATGGCGATGTGCGAGGAATTTGGAGTTCGCAATTATGTAAATAAAAGCCAAAGTATATATCTTTAAATTTAAAAAAAGGAATAAAATAAAGTTTTTGTTAATGTACGGATATGGGAATGACTTTCCAAGTTTTTGATTTGAATACGAACCAATCCTTAGCAAACTGGTGGCAAGCAAGTTTAGAGCTAGTAAGTTTAAGAGCAAGGTATCATCAACAACTACTCTATGTACATACGAACAAAGGTATGTGCATGGATACATTGATACATGAACCAAAAAAGTACTTTTCGCTTATCCAGACCTTAACTAGACGCACCCCCAGCTTAGATGTTTTGCTGAGCATGCATTTAATTTCCACCCTCTAAGAATAAGGGAGGATGCTAGTAAAGGTAAAATAAATATAAACAGCGAAAGCGAAAGGTAACTTGTTCTGCTTGGCGATGTAATGACAAAATTTAAGAGAAGCTAGAAAATAAGTATACTTAGTTGTTTAACAAAAATTCTGTACTAAAGTTCTTTAAAATTTTGCTAGTGTGTATAATACAAAGTATTCATTTAAAAACTTAAGTTAAAAATAACACGGGTTGCTTCATTTTGGCTATCGTTGACAAAAGCTGAAAATTTCACAACACCACTATGATTTACTTTGTGCCGCCATTCAATGGCAACATTTTCAGAGCAGCACACAGTCAATTAGACAAACAAACACAAATGTAAATGGCAACAGTTGGAAAAAAATTAACTGACTCATTCATTGATAGCCAAATGCAAGGCAATGCCACTGGCTATCGCAAAACTTAAATTGGTCTCAAGGGTGTGATTTTATTAAATCAAAGGGGATTCTGAATTGAGGAGAAAAGGTAATTGGTGTTACTGTGCACATGACAATTTTGTTGTTAAAAGGCCTGCCAGAATTTCTGAGGAAGCATTTTTTTTAAGTTGGCTATTGTAAAATATTTTGATAAAACTAAAAGCAAAGTTTCGGAGCTCGTATTATCAAAGTTTAAATTGTAAAAATTCAGTTTTCAATGTCCTTTGAGAGTATCAAATTAAAGCATTTCAATTTAAAGCTAATACTTAAGGCGGTAATTTTAAAAATTTGTTTGAGGTATTTGAAAACATATGTATGTATGCATGTGAATATGTACATATATAAGTATATACACGCATACAGTGGAATACACTTTCAATGCAACCTGCGATATAACACTAAAAAACAGTTATCAAAAAACCAAAAAAAAATGGAAATGAATTGGCCCTACAGAAATTTTTACTGCATACTTTTGGAGAACGCAGCTATAATTTTATGTATGATTTTTATTCAAAATAAAGACAATTTTACTTTACCGGGAGAAAATATCACAATTTGCAGAAAAAGTTATGACATCATAATAAAAAAATACTTTTGTTGGTTTCTCATATTATTCCCTAATACAAGCCTGGCCTCAAGCCCAATAAATTAAAGCGATAACTAGAACATAAAGCTTATAGATTTGTAAAACAACAATACCAACCACGCTGTTAAGCACATAGTGGCGACGTCACACTTAATAGTGGTATGGTTGGAGATAGGGATAATGAGAAAACAAAAACGATTTGCACATGGTTAGTGTACCTGAGTGGTTGCGTGCTCGCCTAGGATCTCCGTGTACCATGGCTCAAAGCCAGGTTAAGTCTAGAAAGAGATAAGTCTGATTAGGAGATGTAGTGATGTCCGAAATAGCAGCTATCACTTCTGCCACTTTGAAAAATCGTTGTTTTGTACTGCAGTAAAATTGCATTTCTTGTTTTTCTGTCTGACGTTAGGGATTTTTTAAGGACTATGGAATTTCAAAAGTATTATTAATTCCAAAATTCAGTGTAATATGGTTATCTATAATGAATTTTCTGCACAAGGACGAACAGTTATTTAAAATATCTTTTTTAAAATGTATCCTTGAATATTCTTGAAAATTTTCAATAGTTATTTTCGAAAAAATGTCGTTCTTCTAACTTTATTAGTTTAGAATAGACAAATACTAAACTATGCTTTATAAACCAAAAAATGTATTGCGATATTCAAGAAACATAAAATATTTATTTAACACACAATAAATCTGCTTACAAATATGCTTCTAAAAGCACGAGTCAAATACGGTAAATAATCCTGCAATTACACAGTGTATGATGGGCATAGAAAGGTATTTATTCAATTGAGCTTCTTGAATGTCTTTACAAGGCATGTTCATACATCCATATCGAAAGAGTTACATTTACAGTTGCAAATATATATCGTGTAAGACTACTTTTATTTTTTATTTTGCGCTTACTTTAGCGCTTTTGTTCTCGGTAGTTGTCGCGCCACAGCGACTAGCAATATTCAATATGATACATACATATATTTTCCCCAAAAGCGATTTTCAATTACCCCGATGTCTTGCTGTGCACGCTTCTTGCCGGTCTCATTATTAGCTTCGTCTAAGCTTTCGGGAGACAAAACCAAGGTGGATCTCCAAGAAATGTAGCTATTTTAAGGGGGAAGTTGATCCCACTTTGATGTAGTCATCAATCATCCTGCGCGCAAGCTACTTATAACTTTCAGCCTTCTTGTTTCCTAAGAAGTTGATTATTACATCGGTTAAGCTTTACCAGGCATTTGGCTCATTCTATTCAAATATTCAATACTTTTAGCCGATATATGCGATACATGCGGAGAAGAGTGGATTCCAATGGCAGAGCTCTGTGTAAGGGACTCATCTAAATGTAATGACCCTTACCGTATAAACATTTAAAAATTTGTTCGGGAAACCGATTTATTTATGAGGTTTATGCGCTTGTAGGTAGTTTATCAGTTTATGTATGGATATTTTCCGTGCATTTATTTCTCAAAATCTAGATAGTTTTTGATTCTAAAAGTCAGCAATGTTGAACCATGTATACAATTTTCCTTAATATCGCAGAAATTTTTCTGGAGATTCTTTTATGTATGTAATACAACGAAAATCCGAACATAAGAATACTGAAACGAAAAAAATGGATATTCGTAGATTCTGGATATAAATAAAATATTTGAAGATCCGAATATCAGAGTGAATGAAACGCAACAATAGCACACATCGGAAATTTAAACGAAAATGATTCTGAAATACTTATATTAAAAATTGTGTGTGTTTGTTTTATATACTGTTTTAGTAAAACCCAGTTTTGGATATTAATTTATGTATAAACTTAGATAAATGGTATTATTCCAAATTTTAGTCACGTATAGCCAGGGCCGCCGAGAGGAAATCCGGGCCCAGGGGTAAAAATATGGGGCCCCTTTTCAAGCTTTGGCTGCAGCGAATGCGTCGATAATAATCTGGAAAACCAACTTCTTGGCTAATTCTGCTTCTAGGCATAATGTAGCTAGTCCTGAAATCCTACATAACTGTTTTTTTGAACATGCACGCAAGAACGCGCTTTATCGGTAATCACAACTTTCAAATTAATGTTTAATTTAACTATTCACTCAATTTTTTGTTAATTCGAGAACTCCGGGCCCGGTGAGCTAAAATTTCGTAAAATAATGATCGGTACGTCGGTTTACAGAGTGATTTTATATGATCGTAGACCAAGTGCGCTAAAGGTGTTTAAAAACTTGGCTGGATAATTGGTAGACTCAGCTTGTTCCAAAACTCTGTGATTTGATCTTAAGTCGACTTAGGCGGTTATTGTTTGTAACCACTGATATATTGTATGTATTCAACTTCTTCTCCCGCAATACGACTAAATATATACATACATATATCCGCGGTAATTCTTGCAACTTGATCGTTTCATGGAGTCAAAATAGCTCTGTCACAAATCTAATAGTTTTCTTGTTTGCTTTTTATCATCGTAAGCGGAAGAAATAAGTTCTCATAATGAATAAATTGTACGACACAAATTTTCAGGCAGAATAATTTTACCCTCTTTTTCGGGGTATGAACCATTTACAACTTTTAACAATACATCCGAAAATATTTGAGCATTTCTTTTACTTCCACTGCATTCTCACAATATGTATCCACAAACTGCAACTCTTCACGCAGGAAAGTTTTTTTCATTTTTCAGAACATGTCTATATTTCGCTTTATAATTTTTTTTTTCAAAATATTTGAAATTGATGATTTTATGAATTAGTATTTTGCGTAAGCTTAACACTATAAATAATGCATATATGTACATACATAGATGCATACAAAATGGGAGTCAGCCAGTAGCAAGGAGGAATTATACAGGTGACTTTATTAGCACAGCGTTTTGTTCTATCGTCAAATCGTCAAATGGATCGGTTTCCAGATTGGCGTAATTTTGTTTGGTAAACTGTTGGAAAACATTTAATTACACTTTATCTTATTTAAATGTGACCTTTTTGTGAGCGAATTTTTTATTCAGTAATTTTTAGGTACTTATGATTGTAGATAAACATGTTTTTTTTGGGGGTTCATTAAATAAACGCCTATGTACGTTATTGCGCATATCATAAGGATAAAAAGTCAATAAAATACAGTGAGCCACTTACGTTGAATAATGTAATTCTAATAACTTTTTATAAAAGTATAGCTCATTCTGTTACATAATTTATATAAAAAAGGTTTTACACTTTTTACTAAATACCCAAAAATTTATCAGATTATAAAAACAAATGTCATACAATTCAATTTCACTATAATAATGTGCAAGTTTTAAGTGAGACAAAATTAGCGTTGATTTGAGATAATTTTTTTTCTGAAGTTTTATTGATGCGTTACTTACATGGAGGAATACGCCCAACACTACCAGTAAAAAACTATCAAAAATCTTCGCAAGTTTTCAGCCACTTGAAACTTGATCCTTGTTATACTTGAATTGAATGGACTACAAAAACTGCATACCTGAAAATTAAAAGAAATCAGGATTAAAAAGTTTAAAATTTTGATTACCATTTTTTTAAATTCGTCGAATATTTATACCTTTTCTAAAAAGTTTGGAATTTTTTTTCAAAGGGTTTATTTAAAATATGTGTGTAAATATTTTTGGGAGAGAGACATACATATTGAGTTCGTAAGAAATTAGTAGAAATTGGGCCGCATAAGCTGATTTGCATGACAATTTAGTTATTTTTATTTTACGCGTAAAAAGAGAATCAGGTGTAAGTTTTAGGTGGTTTTGAAAAATTGATTAATATCAATTTTGTTATCTTTAATAAATTTAAGTTTTTACAAGTAAAAATACTAGCATTCAGACTCTGGTAGCTTAGTTTCTTTTTGTTTTTTGTTTAGATATATGGTAAATAAATGTCAGTTACATTTCGTCTGAGCCATTGGCGCACCAAAGGGGGTGTTTAGGGGTTTAAACACCTAACCCAAATCTTCAAACTGTGGTACTATCTTGAACGTATTTGCCTTTTAAAATTAAAGTATTTAAGTATTTTTTTAAAAGAAGGGTCCTTAAATATATTATAGAAGTTTTAAAATTGTTATTCTTCTTACTATTATTTATGAATAGAAATATAAAAAGTGATTTGATCACTTAATTGACTATTTAAATCAAATGCTAATACTAAAGTTAGTGGTTTTATGTAGTTGAATGTTGCTGTTACATTAGTGGTTTGTATCTCCTTAAGTAGGATAGATGGTAGTAGAAACAGATCTGGACAAAAAAGCTTATAAGCTTTATTTTGTGCTTCCTATCGAAAATTGGATGCCAAAATTATGCTTTAATAGTTGCTCAAGAACGTTGAGAGGTTAACTTGAAGCTCGTAAAAACTTAATAGAATATACTTTTATTGTGAGCATTTTCATAATGTCAAATTTCTTTTTATGTAGCGAATCCTATAGCTATGCACGAAACACGAAACAAAATTAAATTTGTATATATATCTGCTTATTCCTACCGGTATTCTTTTGATTTATGGAGTTTTCCAAAACAGACAACTGACTTTTATTCGTATTTCAAGAGAAAGTTTTCAACAACAAAAAATAATCAACGGCTACGTTGATGTTGTTGATAAAAATATATTTTCAAAGATAATAATTCCAAACTCTTTCTATTAAATTGTTGTATTTTTGCATATAATATTTAAATTAAATATGTATGTGCTATGATACTTTAATAAAATATACCATATGTTATGCCTGAGGTTAGTGGCTATCCAATGTAAATACATACAAAAACAGAAAAAATTGACAAGATGTAATATATTTTTCCTCCATCACCTAATTTTTTAAAAGAAAATTGCAACAGGCTTTTCTACAGTTTTATTACAGTTGAGATTAAATATACCAGTGGCAGCAGAAAGTTAAAGAAACTAAGAGTTAAGAGGAGGGGGCCTTCTTTGAGTCGGATATTGATTTCATAGATCGGACCGATAATTGTTAAACTCGGTGCAATCCAAGAGATAACCGCATTAACAAAATTCTCTACTGTCGATCCCCAAATCGGTGCCAAGTTTAGCAAAAAGATTATTCGGTATTCGTCTCCGTTTTCGACCTGAACTAGGTGCGAATAGGAAACAAGAATAACGAGGCAAATAGATGAATTCGATCTCCTCATGCTAAGGAGCACGGCAAATTACCGCCGGATGAACTCAACCATCTACTTTTTATTTCTGTCACACCAGAATCTGTTACAAATTGCATATATTTGAAAAGGAAGAATGAGATCAGTTAACTAGACTGGTGTGAACGACTGAAAGTAAAAATAAATTTCATGTGATAAAAATATTACAGCTGCGCAGCCTCTCTATTTTGCCCTGAGTATTAAAATGTTTCAAATAGGCAAGGTTAGGAAAAAATAAAATGTGGAAGGTATTTGAGGTATGCTAAAATTAATCTATATATACATATATACGTAAGAACATATATATATACATAAATGCGAATAACTGTTTGTTTGTACCCTTCTAACTGGTTATACACAGCACAGAATTACTTGAAATTTTACACCTTTTTAGTTTTTACTCCCGGTAAGGGGTTAGGCATGGTTTTGCTTGGAGATAGTTGCCACCTGTTTGCATAGTCGAATTTAATTTAATTATATACATGTTAAGCGAAATATTAAAATATGGGGGTCAAACATTTTGTAGAGGGTTGCCACCAGTTTAAAAAGTCAAATTCAAATAAATTATACACCGGTTATGTGAAATGCTAAAATATGGGTGGCAAGCAGTTCGTTTCGCTGACTAAAAGTTTTATATAATTTCGCGTTTCGGACATAGATCCCCTCTTGTGTTATGTGAAGTTAAAACTCTTCGTCGATAAGCCAGCTACGATTCCAAACGTGGAAACCAAGACTACTCGTGCAGTTGAGAAGAATCCGGTAGTAATGCTGGAAAGAGTAGCTGAAAATTTGAATCCGGAATGAACTTCCTCCTACACCGTATTGTCGGCCAACATTTGAATGGAACCATTTAACAAATAGTTAATGCCAGAGATTGTTATTTCAGGTGACAATAAAGAGCCTGGCATTCAGTTCTGTTTAATGGGCTTTAGTTAAAACATGGCCTAGACTAATGTTCTACTTTAATAAAGTAATACCAAACAAGGACTCTAAAGTAATATAGACTATCATTCGGTAAATTATTAAATATTGCTAACAATGCATCTCTTTAATTAAACAACAGTTTAAACTTCATCGGCCCGCATTTCCGTTATGACGAATAATATGGTTTGTATTCGTGTACCATTATTCAATAAATATAAATTTTTTATTCATTTGAAGATAAGAAAACATCCAATTCAATTAAGAGGATGATCTTTCGCACATTTCTCATAAGCTTTGTAATTGTGATCTCGGCAGATATATTTCACAAATATATCCCATCGTGTGGCATGATTGTTAGAGTTGGGACACAAGCGGTAGCGAGCTCGCTTTTAAGTTATTTCCTGATGTTTCCGCGCCGATATTTCCTCCTGCCGTTGTTGTCATTCTGTACACGATGTTCCGATATCTGCCCACGTTATATGATAGATAAAATATTTATTTCGTATGCGATTTTTCGAATAAACCATATCAGTTTTAACAGAGCAATAACAGTTTGAAGTTTAAAAGTGTGTAAAATTTACACAAGGAACCCAAAAAGGTTAAACCAATATTGTCAAAAAAAAAAAGTTACAAAATTATTAAGTCGACTAAACTATAATGAAATGGCAATAATTTTAAAATCTCAGTAATTCGTAACAATCATAATTATATACAGATCATTATAATAGAACTTTTGAGCTCCAGGCCAGTACTTTATTTGGATAGTATTGGTACAAGACAACAAAAGTCAAACCGCAGAAGTTATAGCTGATCCAAGCGGGCACGTAAACTGTTGCGATATATAAAACCGGTCTTGAACTCAAAAATTATTTTTGACATAAATAAAATTAGGCTACAAAATTGATATATGTGTCCAATGGATGAGCACACCAACTATAAAAAATTCTTACTGGAATTGTGTTTGGATATAAGGAAGTTGGATACCATGGTCCTGTCTACCAGAAACCGTTGTCGTAAGTCTGTTATTTTGTAATTAAATATTACAATATTTATTTGTGGTAAATAATGAATGTGACACTCGTCTAAATTATATTTAAGTTCCTGGTCCGTTAAAAAAATGTTTAAGATTAAAACTGTTTTATTCATTTAATGTTTAATATAACATACATTCCTAATTAAATATGTATTTACATATGTCGGTTTTCAATCCAGCTCTAAGTAACAAATATATACTGGAAGCGAATAGAACAACTTACGGTGCACCAAATTGATTTCATTTATAAATTCGATTTGGGTAATACCGCAAATGAATGTTTTGTACTTAAAACGTCTACACGTTTCGGTGAATTAATTTCCTCGAGTTTTGGATTGGGAGTGATCCGAACGGGGTTGGCATATAATACTACGTATTCAAAGCGATGCCTGGGCACGTTTCAGCGTTATGTTGGAAGGCTCTTTAATTAAATTTAATTAATGCAACGAAGAAAATCTAAACGGATTATGGTAATAAGTTGTTATATACAAACTTACAGTCAATTCAATGGGGCTGTGTACATGAGCTTTGCAATGGAGAGTTGTGCGTAAAGGCTAGGGATGTTCCTTTTATTTAGCCTTCTATTTGTTCAAAGTACATATATAATAAATATGTACAGGTCAGCATTTTCAAATGGTTCAACCAATGGAGATTGTATTCCCACATAATTCATTTAAATAGAGAAATTATTTTGCAAAAGGCTTGAAAATTACTCATGTTTGCATATTTCTTTTGAACAATGTGGAGGTTGGTTTAAAATATTTATACTGAATGATTAACTGATATAATGAGTATACAGTAACTAATTAGTGATTTCGAACTGTAAATGATTTTACACTTTTCCAGCTCTGGTGGAAGTACTTATATATCATGCATAGATCTAGTACTATTTTCAGTATATATAAATTTGTAATCCAAAATTTATAATACTCTATTAAAAGAGTAAAAGTTCTGTCATATTTATTTTTGGATATTGACATGGTTTCGTAGAACAGCCTTAATAAATCCATATATGTATGTGTGTGTGTACATATACATCCATATGTGTAAATGCACATTTGTTGTTGGTTGATAAATTTGGGTGTTTACCACGTCAAAACATACATATTTATGTATCTACTATAAATACATGTGCATATATGTACATATGTGAATATGTATGTATATCCGTCGAAACAAGCGTATTTTTGTTTTCAAGATTTGATTTGGATGCCTGGGGTAGATGGTATTGGGGGCGATGTAGACCGTAGTATTGCCGCCAACGGAAGCTGAAACGGCCAACGAAAATTGGCAAATATGTCCAGTTATGGCTACGAAGTATGAATAGCGAATCATGAAATTGGTGATATTCGCAATAAAGAAACTTCGAAAATACCAAATAGAACATTTCATTGATTGCTGTTTAGTGCGAAAATTAGAGATACAGCAGCAACTGGACTCGATTTGGTCTTGGATGCACTCGTCTACATATTTTATATACATACTCATACATAAGAAAGTACATATGTATATTCAAACATAATCATAGATATAATTTATTTGAGTGTACATACATATGTACTTATGAATATTTTCCGTATGTGCATATATAACTACTTATATTTCATCTGGTGGTCAAAGGAAAGACGAGTACCTCAAGATTGAGGAAATCATAATGCATGGCACGTTCGAAGTATTTGGAAGCAAGAAACTCATTTAATTATATGGAATTATTTGAAAGTCAATAATTTTGTACATTCCATTTCAGCTCTTAAAGAGTGATAACACATTTTACTAAGAAAACACATGTTGTTAAAAAAAGACCATTGATTAGACTTCAATTGTTGAGGGCGGGGGGAGCGGGGAGGGGCTTACTGTTGAATACTTGCTTTAATTTCAATAGTTATATTTTGTGTGTGTACACAAGACAGTTCCATGATTAAAAACTGGTTTGAAATAAAGAAAATGATGTATATTGGCAATTGATTTGCGTCCTGTGGCATCGCGATGTTAAATAAATCTGTACATTGTAGAGAAGGCCAATTCGTGTTTTTCAAAAAAGAGTAAACAGTAAATTACTTTAAAACTTCTCATAGGGTTTTACACATGCATGCACCCTGTCGGAAATAGAATTACTTTAAAATCAATTTCAAAATTACATTTTTACTAACTAAAAGCTGTTGAATTTCTTACTTTTTCCTTGTAAGCAACTATTTTTATTAAAATACCAATGCCCAGAAGCAAGTCAATTATCAGTTTACATTTAACTTCAACTATTTTCCAGAGTTATTGACAAAAACAACATCAAAATTAGTTTATTTTAACTGCAATTATCAACTTAATTAAATTAACATGCATATAATAATAATAATAATAATTTTACGCTTACACCATACAGCTCGATGTTTGGCCGAACATCTCCTACAATATGTAGTGTGCGTCTTGATGTTTTACCACACATTGAGGGGCCGACTATGAACGGCAGATGATTTTTAAAGAAGTTTTTACGAAGTGCATCTCAAAAGACATACAATAATATGCAATACCACAGAAACATACATAAAAAAATATTTACAGTCATTAGCTAATATTTCAATTGATATTACTGATATTAATGGAGTAGTAACTAAATAAAATATGTATGTACCAAGTATTTCACAAAAGAAAGTTATTTAGTGGTACATAATTATCTGCTGCACAATTAACGATAAAATCGACTCCAAGAATCATAGGGACTTCCTCTTTAACCCTACCAAGACTACCTAAATCAGTTGCAGCCTTTTAACATAACTTTCAATGGGTTATCTGTCAAAAAAGCTACAACTAACTTTAAGCGCCTGCTTAATTTTGAATATGATTACGACCTTTACGATGATCTACATATACTTTATTTATAGAGCTTTTAATTGTTACAAGCATATTTGCTAGATACATATTGTATCTATATATTATTATATGCCCATAGCGATCTACTTTGTGGTTTTTGTATCCATTTTACGCATGTTTCAAATGAGAGGTTGGGTTTCCCCAAATTCTATAACTTTCGAATTTGTGTTTACTGAGAGAATGGTATAAAAAATTCGATAGAACTTCATACAGTAGTTTCGGAGATACGTGGGCTGCGCAACGCCTATTTCCGAAAATGTGTAATTCAGTGTATTTTCTTATCCAAAACAATCCTGCACAATAAAGTCGACAAATTTTTTTATAGTCAATAAAATATGAAATGATTTCTATTTTTGTAAATTACTGTGTTCCCGTTTGCTGTCTAATTCTGGATATGAAATTTGGGCAAGTTATCCTTTGTATTTACTAAAATATCGCATTTTTTTGATTTTGACAAAACACCATTATGGATTTGTACATTATTATGTATCCATTTAAAATACCAACCTACATTTAAGTTTCGTTGAAATATCTCAATATTTACTCGTTTAATCCGATGCATAGACGGGCGGACAGACAGGTATAGCTTAATTGATTTCTCTTCTCATCCGAACACTGTCTCGGTAGTTTATGCTGTTACAAACAACCGTTAGGTGAACATAGTGATAATACTCTGGCCACTAATGCCCTTGGATATAAAAATTGTATAATTTGCGTCAACAATAATATACTAAACGAATAAAAATGAACAGAGACCAACGGGAACAGTTTTTTCAACGCAATAACGCTCCCCAAATAACGTAGACTACAAGGAATTTACATGTCGTTCCGTTTCTTGTGACAAGAAATGTTAGTTTATTTTAGCATAACAAAACTCAATTTGATCAAATTGGAATGTAATATCAATCACAGAGCGTTACCTGAGTTCTTTGCACTGTGCAAATAAGAAAATAACAGCGAAACAGAGTCGATAGCGTATAAAAGATACAATTGCCCATTCTTATCCAATATTTCATAAGTGGTTTAAGGAATCCCAAAACTGAAAAGTTTGTGCGAAATAGGCAGACTCTGTACGTTAAAATACATTAATTTGTATGCTCGTGAAATCACACACCATGTCGTATTCTACGTTTAACCTTTTCAACCCCAACTTTTTCCCTGTATAATTAAAATTTTGTTTTTTATTCTTTTATTTTTGTATTGGTCTAAGAAGTATTTGAGCAAAATTCAAGTCGCCACGCCCACCAGTTCTTGCCCAACCGGAAGTTGCTCGTGAGAAACGTTGGGCAATAGTGGTAAATTTAAACAAAAAACTTTCGATAACAGTTATTTTTATTTATTTTTATAATTTAAGTATGGAAAGATATAAAACAGACATTGGAGTTCCTGTTTTACACAATCTGCATCGTCCTTTTTCAGGATATGGTTGAAGCCTGTACTTTTTGGATTGATTCGAAGACACACTGCTTGATGGAGAGCCCAAGGATATTACTGACCTTTCTTTTTGTGCGTTTAATGGCCTTTCTTTCTTTCTTTTCTTTGTAGCAGCTCATGGGAGACTTCCATTTGAAATTTTATAAGCTGTATATACTTTTGGTTCGGATTTTTGAAATGTAAATGCTTTCTGTACAGTAGCTATGCATTTGTTATTGATATTCCCAAGCACCAATAAAAAATTCTGATGTACCATTTTCTGGAACGGTGGCTGGCTTTATATAACTCCATGAGCATATCCGCTAAATCTACTCCTCCCTTACCCTTATTATAAGAAGCTACAATAGCAGGCCTTCCTACATCAATGTAAACTTTTTATTTTGGACTCCATCGTTTGCATATCCCAGCTGGTTGGTGGTCTTCACACGAAGAAAGAAGTTGTACTGGCTTATTTTGCTTATACAAGATTTTTTTTTCACTTCATATTGCTTATTCGATTTTTGCGGATAGTTCCAGTTGCAAATATGCCCATTTCCTTCAAGGCAATCAAAAGACTACCTGGCGTAAACCAATTGTCGAAATAAAGCTTGAAAGGTTTGCCTTTGGGAAGCCCGTTTGCTAAACACAACACTACATCCGATGATATTCCCAATCCATAACAAGGGTAAGTCCCTTCACCAACATACAGCGTAAAGTCGTAAACTAATCCAGATGTTCCAGCGCGCGTAAATATTTTCAGACCCCATTTGTGATGTTTAGCTTGATTATATTGTTTATATGACGATTGACCTGACAACAAAATTTAAACTGAAAATATGGTTCTTATTAAAATTTAAATTTGAGTACCTTTGTACGTAATAATTTGTGCATCAACGCTTTGATGTTCTTCCTGTGGTAAGTTTACCGAAAGTTCTTTGATAATTTCTAGCAAAGGGCGTATCTTGTACGCTTATCATAGTTCAAATCTCCTTTTTTGGATTGTTTGGTGTTATTGTTGAAATGTAAACATTGTTTGATTTTTTCAAACCTTCCTCGCGGCATTGAATCTGATACAGCAGTAAGCTTTAAATCTTTTGGCCAAGCCATTTTTAGTTGCGGAACTTTTATTACACGCAGGTGTAACAAAATTCATATGTATATCTTGATATCATATGCAGTGCATTGAAGCTTTATCCCGTGCTCTTGCAACCCATACAAATTAGCTTGTTTTGTTATCAAATCAATTACTTTGATATCAAAAAAGGTGCAGAAATTCTCTACAGGTGCCATCACGTTATCGACTTGGAGTTTATCGTCTTCTTCCGAAATACCATTTGGAGAATGGCCTTGTTCACCATTTTAGTGTCTTGGGATCAACTTTTTCAAAGCAACTATTATCCATAATACTAGCTTCCTGGTTACATTCTTCTTCGATCAAATGTTCAATATAATCAAACTCTGTTGATTCTCCTCCTTCTACGATGCCTTTTAAGAAGTTTTATATCAACAGATTTTGAAACACATATTCCTCTTGACCCAAGTAATATTGGTATTGAAAATTGTTGAATCGGATATTAGCCACCAAGATCGATATTTTAATGAACTGCGATCCTTAGCAGATCTCGATGCCCAAACAACGCATCCAACTTCTAGCTCAGGGCTTACTCCTCGTACAGGAAGTAGTTAGCCAACAGGCGCATAAGGGTCACATTAAATATAAACTCCTGTCCGTCACTGTCTCTAAATAGCATTCCGATCCCGCAGGTCAATGAAGTGTATCTTGCCGTGATTCTCGACAGGCGTCTGAAACTCAAATGAAGCTGAAATTCAATGACTTTTATTGGCACATCAATTGCTGTCCCCAATAAAACTGGAGTTCAGAGTATTTCTGTACTCTAGTATTATAAAGTCCATCATGTGCTGATCACAGTTATAAGGAAATGCATGCGCCAGTAATGTGGACATCATTTAAAGAGCTTAGTCATAAATCCTTTTGACAATCAGAATTATTTATTATGCCTCTGTGGCGTTCACCATTCGCGACAGCAGTTTCAAAGAAAAATGGGCCAACATGTTGCCATTTTATAATTTTGCATTGATGCCAAATCGAAATAAGTGGACATTTTGTCTATTTTCATTCAACTCACAACCGTTGACGATGAGATGAAAATGCGTTGTGTCAGAAAAAATGGGTATTATTTTTCAATAGTGTTCAAGCTTAAAGCGATTATTTTAGTACATGATAATAAACATCTACTTGGAACGCCATATTTAAAGTTTTCATTTTTGTAAAACTGCAAAAAAACGCCTTCTTATGGTGATTCCTTCTCTGCGTATTTCCTGTCCTGCGAAACTTTGTCAGGGGAGATGGTTGCACAGAAAATCAGCTTATAGCTTAAAATGAATGTATTATGAAATGCATGTCCTAGACAATGTTTACTAATGTATATGTGTAAGTAAACTCGATTCCTGTAAAAATTACGCATCTGCCGTATTTTTCACCACGCCATTGAAGTCTAAAAGCTAATTACTTTGACATAAGGAATAAATCTTAAATTCTATGTCGGGATTTTATTTTTCGAGGAGAGCAGATAACCAAAAACGTACAAATCTTAAATCTAGAGAATCTTAACCGAACATATAACCGCATTTTGTTCTCATATTAAACGAATATTTTGGAGATGTTACCCACAATATTAATTCACACAAACCTGCCAGTTGTGCATTAATTCCATACAGAAATTAGGTGTCGACGTGGTAAATCAGAATAAAATTTTAGTGCACTCACTGCCACCAAATGTATGCCATGACATCTTTAAACAGAAATCCATTTGTACCCTTGATATATTGTGCAAGGTTCTTGGTACACAGCTTCCAATTCCTTTTGACGGTGCTCGTATTCCTCCCTCTAAGCCAGATGATTGGCACCCAATCATTTTATTGGACCGTTGCACATGTTTAAAATAAAGTTGCGATCTGTTTCGCAGATTTTAGTCTTCATATTCTCTTCATCCATTATGACTCCAATAAGTTATTGACACTGATGGCCCCCTTTTGATTCTCATCGTCAGAACGGTATTTCCCTGCTTCCACTCGGTCTTCTCCTTCTACCGACCACTCTTATTGTTGGTGATGGTAACCTTGTTCTCCTTATTGGTAGAACGGTCCAAAGCTGTTACTTCAGGACACCATTGGCAACAATATCGAAGGTGACTTCAATTTGTAACTCGCCGCGTAGTGCTGGTGGAGTACAAGATAATTCGAATTTATCGAACGAAGTCGTCGCAAGGTGGTGAAGGTTTTAGTACGCTTGGTTTGAATGGTGGTATTATATTGGTATCAACATGCTCATCACACCGCCACCGGTTTTAAGAGCATCGAGAAACATTTAATCTTAAACTTTCTTTGATTTTCCACCGCGCAAAGTGTTAGCTTGTACATCACCTCATCGATAGTAATGAACTTGTTCAGATCCTTGTTGTTGAAGCAATTCTGTAACAAGCGCTGAGGGGATAAAGGCCGATTCACCGATCAGCACAATATTATGAATCCAATTTGGCACAAGATCTATTGTAACAGCTGCAATTCGGAGAAATCATGTTTTCCCGATAAGGTGTAGGAATGCATTTCTTTCTTTGATAATAATGACTCACTTAATCGGCACCTATTCTAATCACCTTCTCTCCATCGTCACAATACGGATTAAAAGATGCTTAATTAGAGTTGCTTGTCAGTACTTGTTTTGATGAAGGACTTTGCACTTCATTTGGGAATACTTTCTTCTGAACATTCCCACTAATTTCCAATCATAATCGATAGGTTCAGAATATGCCTTCGCTCCTTTTCAACAAAGCTGACTGCTTTTTACAATTGAGGCTGGCCACTGATAAGCAAGAAGAGCTAATGTGCTAAGCGAGTGTGGGCCTTTTCACCATAATCCAAGTGTGAGAAACCGCCAGGATTCGGATTAGTCAAATGTACTTTAGAAAACATCAAATGTACTTTCGACAATACGAAACGTATTTTAGATTATATCAAAATCATATGTGTACATACTTCAGAATCATACTTTAAATATATTCCTATACTGTTTATCTTGTAACCAATATTATTATTTTAAAAAATATGTGTGAGCATATGAATATAAATTGTAGTAAAATGTTTTATTAATCAACTTTTATATTATTGAATTATATTTGTATATTATAGAAATAATTAAGAAACGAGCTATTTCCAGTGATTAACTGACATAATATCAAGTGTTAATGCAGCAGCGTGTAACGAGAGACTGTGTTCTATTGCCCTGGTGCAATCTCTACCATTTGTTTTTCATTAGACCCTTTAAATACTGTCACGTTTGTTTAATAAAAACCGATTCGATCACGTGTGGAACCTGTATGTTTGACTTAACATACGCATTTATTACCCCCTTATTATTTCCATGGAATTACAGATATCAAATTGTCGAAAGTTCATTCGATCTACAATCGTATATTTGATATTATCGAAAATACATTGAACACTTTCTAAAGTGCTTGGTCTTTTCTATAGTAAGTAGATTTGATGTTTTCTTAAGTACAGTTGTTAGGATTCATCTAGAGTAAATTTGACGCTTTCTAAATTAAAATGATGATTTCTATAGTACATTTGACGCCTTCTAAAAAATTGACTAGTCTAGAGCCTATATGATAAATAACGTATTCTTAAATCAAATTGATGTATTCGAAAGAACTGTTGAAATTTTCATTAAGTAAAATTATTATTATTATTTTTTTAATTTTGGGCTGTAAATTTTTGTCAAAAAATGTATAGGGTTATAATCATTGAGTATTCAAATTCCTATCGGAAAAAATGCATACCTAATGCGATGCATAGCGACTTTTCTCAAAGCGCTTAAAAAACACAATTGGAACCGCGTTACGCATATTACTCACTCCTTGTTTTTACAGACTTATCTATAAGTATAGTATGTACTGTGCTAAGCCAACCTAATACTCACCTATGTATAAGCGCAAAGAAGTGGCTTCTGCTCATGGCTCTAACAACATATGCCGCCATAATTATTTACACCGTGCCCAGATGTTTTTCTGCCATTACCATAACGCAGCATCTACATAATACATATACATACATACGTATTTATTTGGATGGTAGCTTTGCAATGGCCGTTGCTCGAAACCTCCCTCAATATAAAAGTTGTGGGGGAGAAAAGCGAAAAGACGAGCGACAACTAGATACAGCTAAAATTAATGAAACCCTGGATAGTGTTTTAAATTAAGAATTTCGCACTGAAATGTAATTTTTCCATACATACCAATTATGATCACGATATCAGATATTGTCTCATATAGAAACGTACATACTAATTTCAAATTGTTTTAGAAAAAAATGTTATTGCGTGACGGAACTATGGAAGGAGAGAGAGGAAGAGATGGGCTTAAATATTGTCCTTTTGGATTTTAAACGAATTCAAATAATGATAAATATCTTAATCGGTTTACGATATATTAAAAATAATGTTTAGGAATTTCATGAACAATTAGTATAATGAAGATATAAAATATTCATTTAGTCTCGATTAAAAAGTACAGCTTTGAGACTAAAACCTGAAATTGTAGTATGATTTTTATACTAATTTGTTTTCAAGAATTCATTCCGTACTTTTTCCTAACATTTCCTTCTTCGTATACGTGCCATACAAAACCTTTATACAAAATTAAAATTAAAGTTTCACTATTTATTTTTGGAATATTATGAAATGATTCGCTTCCATTTACCTAATTAATTCAAACTTTTACAAAGGATACATCTCATTTATTTAAATATTTTCGAAAATCTTAGAAATAGAAAGCAAAAAGATAAATTTTGATATGTACATTCATACGTATATAAGTACATTTAGTTATGAATCTTTGGAAAACAAAATTGAATTCGCTTTCTAGCAGAGATAGCATAGAAGTTTCTAGATACTTTAAATAGTGCTGATATTTATTTGCACCATTCAAGGAAGATGCGCGGAAGCCCAAGCGTAGCTAGGTAGAATATAATGCCTTAAATTGCTGTTTAAACTGTCTTCAATCGCATCACTTTCAAATTACAAAGGTTTCAAATTTTCGTTTTTCTGGTAGCTATTGTTTTCATTCAAGGCACATTTTTTGTGCAAATATATTTGAATAAGGTTGCAGCATATCTAAAAAATTTAAATTAATTCAATAAGTAAATCTACATACATATATGAGGTACTGAATAATTTTTAATTTAAATATGCTTCACGATAATACTACTATGAAATACATAGGAATATTTTTTGAAATATACTTATAACAATAATTGTTTTAAAGGAAATGTGTTGGAGAGAGGGAGGACGATTTTCTGAATGTAAAACCCATATAAGCAAACGGAAAGGTTGGCTCAGAAATCCTAGAGTTATGAACAAAAAGACTATGGTTTTCCCGAACAACATGTGTTTGACCTTAACTGCAGATTTTTAAAATGTATTTGCGATTTCAAGTAGACATTTATTTATTACACAAGTCTGGGCCTATAATATGCACATTTCAAGTTACACAACTTTTAACTTTGTAATGTAGTATAATTTTTAGTACAACTGGTAGTCCGCGGACAATGGATTGGAAAACATTGTCCTAGATTGAAGATGAAAACACAATGGCTAAAACTCAGAAATGTAGACTCTTTGAGAATTGGCCGAAATAGAGAAATTGTAATAAAAAAACGTTTTGTTTGTTTTTAATAATTAAAATGTGCAAATAATGTTTAGTAATTTTTTTACAACTCATATTTGAAGGATTTAACCACTGTTTATTGCAGTGCAACAGTTGCATTGAATTACTGCGTAATTGCGTTATTTGCAGCAATTACTCCGTGTTTCATTTAATTAAAACATAATTTTACATAAGTAAAAAAACAAAATGTATAGAAACTGTTGTTGGAAAAATAAACATGGCAACGGAACATATGTACATATATACATATGTGCATACATCTTTGCTCGAAAAGCTTAACATCAGCAATATATAGTAGACGAGTTGGGAAGTATGTACATATATATGTACATAAATGTAGTACAAGTATTATCTAAGTATTCACATGCCTGTTCGCGTATTGTATATAACGATACACACTTTACTCCATGCAATAAGTCTTCCCGCGGCAGATGAGAAGGGCGGACACATAATATAACGTATGTACATATGTATGTATGTGCATACATTTATGGCACCTGAGTTTGTAGTGGTTTTGTGTTAGCGCAGAATCAACAACCATTAATGCAAAGAGGTTATTTTAAAAATGCAAACAGTTCTCCTTTGCTCACTCGCTCCTTTTAGCAGATCTTTTTTGTATAACACGTTGTACGTTTATCTGCCTGCCAACCCAACCAAAAGGCCGAGTGTGTTTGCCCGCCCATTTCACTGGTTAATATTTTGCAAATACACAGGTTACATACAGAAATGTTATTGTAACTACTGTCGTTGTGTTTGCAAAATTTTGCAAACAAAATTACACTCCCCTCTGCGCATCACGTCATAAATTATGAAATAAATAAGGTGCGCATTTTATGTTTTCTTTTGAATGGAAATTTTAAATTATTGGAATGGGAGCAATGCATTTCCCTGATGGCGCGTATTTTATAGTTTATAGAAATAAAAATTAAACGAAATATATAGGGTGTTAACTTTGAGTGGGAAAAACTTGGAACTTTCAAAATATACCCTTAAAATTTGTATATAAATTTGAATGGTTGATATAATACTAAACATTTTGGAATATTCAATTGCTTTTAATTGAAAATCGTAAATTTTCAGCCAATTAATTTTTACCACTAAATAGTCCCACATTAAAGAAAAAATCAAGAGTTTTATTTAATTCAAAGTCATGCGATATTTGATGAAAATTTATGCAAACTTTTTAATGCGTTTTCATGAAAATTTAAATAAATCGTGTCTTAACGAATTTTCCCTTAAAGTATATTAATGTTTAACATTTCAGTAGGGGCAATAATTTTTCTTCATAAGCCTTTTATAGGACGAACCCCGAATTTACAATAAAAAAATTGTATATAAGTTTCTCAGAAAAGTTATAGTGTTTATTTTCTTATATAGAACAATTTAAATTGAGTGCTTTTTAATAATAAGTTCGGGTAGATTAAGCCGTGATAATTGGAAATCATTCGAAAAAGTAAGGTGGTAAGGGTTACTATTCTATAAGTGTCCATACCATATCTTATTTCTAATTTTGGCATATGACTACTCCCAGTCCAAAAAGAAATAATAAGGTTTAAATAAAATTATTATTAATTACCGGAGAGTTACTCCACAGTCTGTCGTTTGCCAAATCAAAAAAGACATGTACATACATATATATGCGACTAATTAAAATGTTCATATATTTATAGATTATTAATTAATGCTATTATTTATTAATGCTTTCCATCGTTTTTCTAGAAATTCGATAAATGTTGAAGTATTGTTATGTTAAATTTTTTTTGGTCAACAACATCTGTCTCATAATTTTGATCAAAGAGCAACATATATGCCCCCGTCTTGAATGAAGATACATATTTAGTACATATTTCTCTAAATAATGATGGAGATAATTGCCATATCCAATATTTACTTCAACTTACCTTCTAGAAGTATATTCGTGTGGTCATAGAATGACAGAGTGCAATGCAGAGCTGTGTTTGCTCCAACCAAATTCTATGTAGTACAAACTCACTTTAAGGATTTCAAAAGCCAAACTTTGTGTTCACAGTTCTAGTTCTGTACCAATATTTGTAAAGTGCTTATGGATTGATTATATTTTAAGAAGAGTTATTTGAAATTGAATTTCAAGTTTTTTTTTAATAAACAAGTTGTGTAAATTTGTGATTTGCAATTTTGGGAGAAATGGTTTTCAATAACTTGTTCTGGCTTGTCGCATATACAAATGAGACTTCTTTGCTTTTTATCATAAGAAGTGTGGATAGTTTGCTTTTAAACAAAACACATGTGGCTCAGTATTCCTAGCCGAAGACAGAATTTCGGGATTTGAAGGGAAATACTCGCATACAATTAACATAAGCGACTAATCTCAATATTTTCACATAAAATTGTTGTCATAAAAATAATAATATCAAAATATTCGAAGGATTTTGATTTAACTTACTGATCATTTTCCGGTTTCTTCACTAATAAAGTAAAATAAACTAAATTGCTTTACAGTAAAACCTCATGCATGAGCAGTCAGTGGTATTGGGGGCACACCTTATGGAACGCCGATATTGATGATTTTCGTTGTAGGCCTTATATGATTGATAAATAAATAGCTCACAAAATATCACAAAACCTACAATGGGAGCTAAAAGTTATAGTGGCACGATCTTGATGATTTTCCAAGCACACTTTCAATTCATCAATAGTGTAAGGAGTTCAGACATCTTTAAAATGAATTCAATTTCAGCTTGGACGTACATTTTTACTGATTAAATTTTTACTTCTAACAAACATACATAAATATATTCCAAGTTCCACCAAAATTTGTTATAGCAAATCTTTTACCATACCTAATGGATATTCCGAATTTAAGTCTAGTCGAACCATAAATACGTTAAGAAAAATTTTTTTTGAGTGTTTGGTGTTGTTTAAGTTAAATAAACTTTAATTATAAGGCCAATTTTATGATTCGTGAGCGAATTATCAACTAGGAACGGTAAATATACCGACCAGATCAGTATTAAATTGTATTAAAAAGAGGTTGGATCTCTATCAAGTTAGGCGAAATCTACAAAATTAATTGTACACTGAAAAAACGAAATTACCCAAGAACAATTTCCCTTATTGAGATGTCATTGTACCTTTTATGAAGACGAAATGGCATTATAACTTTAGTCCGATGTTTGTAAATATAAGAGGAAGAAGAGATAGACCCTTACCTAAGTATACTAAAATGATCAGGACCATGAGCTGATTCGAGGTAGATGTTCTATAATGTATTAATCGTTTATCGTAACCGACCAGATCGGACATAATATAGATACTATACAACTTATTGTTCAGATATGATATTTTCCTTTATAACCCTACACCAAAGCAGTTAAGAATATGCTATTCGGCAATTTCTTTCCCATATTATTAATGAAAAGTGTCTAATGAAAACTATTATGATCGGATTATAGACGATCTTGATGATTTTCCAAGCACACTTTCAATTCATCAATAGTGTAAGGAGTTCAGACATCCTTAAAATGAATTCAATTTCAGCTTGGACGTACATTTTTACTGATTAAATTTTTACTTCTAACAAACATACATAAATATATTCCAAGTTCCACCAAAATTTGTTATAGCAAATCTTTTACCATACCTAATGGATATTCCGAATTTAAGTCTAGTCGAACGATAAATACGTTAAGAAAAATTTTTTTTGAGTGTTTGGTGTTGTTTAAGTTAAATGAACTTTAATTATAAGGCCAATTTTATGATTCGTGAGCGAATTATCAACTAGGAACGGTAAATATACCGACCAGATCAGTATTAAATTGTATTAAAAAGAGGTTGGATCTCTATCAAGTTAGGCGAAATCTACAAAATTAATTGTACACTGAAAAAACGAAATTACCCAAGAACAATTTCCCTTATTGAGATGTCATTGTACCTTTTATGAAGACGAAATGGCATTATAACTTTAGTCCGATGTTTGTAAATATAAGAGGAAGAAGAGATAGACCCTTACCTAAGTATACTAAAATGATCAGGACCATGAGCTGATTCGAGGTAGATGTTCTATAATGTATTAATCGTTTATCGTAACCGACCAGATCGGACATAATATAGATACTATACAACTTATTGTTCAGATATGATATTTTCCTTTATAACCCTACACCAAAGCAGTTAAGAATATGCTATTCGGCAATTTCTTTCCCATATTATTAATGAAAAGTGTCTAATGAAAACTATTATGATCGGATTACTTTAGCTTATAATTTGGATCAACTGGTTGCGCTCCTTTCACTAATCATTAGATAAAAGTACATAATAGAAATTATTCAGATCGGACCACTATAATTCATACCTCCTATACAACTGATTGTTCAGATATGGGGTTTTGCGTTACAACCCCTAAATTAAAGTAGATAATAAATTTAAATTTGGCACTCCTGTCACTTATACTTAATTGAAAGTGCACAACGAAAATCATCAAGATCGGACATTATAACTTATAGCTCCCATGCAACTGTTTGTTAAAACGTGAAATTATGTGGGCCATTCACTTATCAAATCATACCAGGTCCACTGAGAAAACCATCTAGAATAGGTTTTGGTTAGCGACTTTAACATTTATAACATTCCATGGAATGCGATTGAGCCCACTTGGACTACATTCAATGCTGGACAATTTTTCTACTACAAAACAGCAAATTGTGATTTATTTGTTATTGACGAGTTTTTCTGCGGACAGTACCTACATATGATAACATATGAAATTTCAATGACCGTGACGGGATAATTTGTTAGTTCTAACGCTTAATATCATTATAATTCTATATGTCTTATCATGGTTACTTTACTTTATTTTAGTGTATTTCATTTTATATGAGAAAAAGAAATATTATTTTAAAATTTTATACTTTTTATGCTAACAATGCAGTAGTTTAAATAAAATTTTTATATTTTCATGAAAGATATGAAGGCTTCGGCAGGCCGAAGACAACACTTTTTTACTTCTTTTTTCTTGAAATTGCGATTATTTTTCCCGATTGAGTAAAGGTTTCATTTTATAAAATCAAATATTTTTTCTCCAAAAGTAGTAAATATTTCTTAAGCGCAATTTCATTTCCATTTTTCTTTTCTTTGATAGCTGTTTTCCTTCATACCAAATTTTTTTTTTAGTACAATATAAGATAACGGAAAATATCTTCAAGCGTCTGGAGAGATATTTTGATTGATTCGTAGCTGCTCTTGATAGGATGAAAATAGAGAGAATACATTTTTCTTAAAACGACAAGGAAAATCTGGGTATCCGGGCTACCATCAAGAACCGTACTGTTCATCGTCCAGTGGTTTTGAAGAAAATGTATTCAAGCTTTTGTCAAATAAACCTGCGACATCACCTCTTAAATTCCTTTTAAAAGACAAATTCTAGATATACAGAAATTACAGAGGGAACGATCCCTGAAGTCAGTAAGAGCCGAGATATTCCTCTTGATCTTGGTTAAAAAATATCAAATTCGATTTTTATAAATCTTTATAAGTTCAATTTGATTAGTTTTGGACCACCCGACCGGCAATTGTGTTTTGCGAGAAGTTTTTTCTTTGGATAAATACACTTTGAAGTTCGAAATATCCCTTTCAAATAAGTATATTTTTTCTCTATCGAATATTTTGACAATAATTTAGGTAAATTCGCCTTGAGGTAATAATATCGATGTATCGTCAGAATGTATCATCAGAACCATATATCGATAATTTTTACTCTGCATTGTTTAAAAATATCGATACGATATATAACTAAATATTTTTTTTTTGTTCCTCTGTTCAAGAAACTTAAAAAAAATTCAATAGCATTTGCGCTGATTTCGAAAGACTTAAATTAAAATGAAATTGATGACTGACAAAATTTTATAAGGCGAAACTAAAGAAATCTGTTGTGAGAGCCGAGAGATGATGTGTCGAGTTGTCTTTTATATTTTGGATGGAGATTATTGCATCCTCACATTAACGTTAGTGCGAAGGAACACCGTGGATTGCCAGTCTTGGCATGTTCATTATTGTTTTTTGAAAGCTTTGAAAAAGTACGAAACAATTAAAAAGTTGATTTCAAAATCAACTTTAAGCAGATCTGGCAACACTTGAAGATGATAATAATTTCCACCTTACTTCCTTACTTACTTAATTGTCTCTATAATCGCGATTTCGGCCAAACTTATCCTACGATTTGTGGTGAGCATCTTGATGTCGTAATACAACGTTTTGCGCAGACTCCGAACGGCGAATGTTTTCTTTTTGTAAGAAGTTTTTTCAGAAATACACTCGGAGGTTTGTCATTGCCTGCTGGAGGCGATCGCTATTAGAAACAAACTTTTCTATAATTTTTGATGTTACTTGATGTTATACACTCGGCTACGGAAAGGGATATGTAAAGTAAGATTTAACTGATATTAAAGTGTTTATTATTTTTGTATTAAACGAACCATTTGTGACGTATTTTAATTTTGCTTTCAGGCAAATCCTTGGAGGAATTTTTTTCGAAAAACAATATAAACTTCCTTATAATTTGAAGATTGACAAAAACTTTCTGCAAAAGACTATCTCTTTATAGAAAAAAAATGCCATATATTTGAAAACTTAGCGGTTGATACTTTGTCCGTACTAGCTGCAAACGGAAGAGCAGTTAGACTAATGCAAGATTTTCACGTATTCTGCTGGCGAAGAGTACGTTATCTGCGAAGCGTAGAAACCTCAACCAGATTGCAAAAAACGACCCCAAAAATTATGAACTTACACTTGCTTTGTTTCTACTTGTATATTTTATTGACCCACAGAAAACATCAACAAGTAATATTAAAAAAAATTTCATATATTCTCTCAACCAAACCTTTCAAGTTAAGTTGGCACGGATTCCTTTGCTCAAAAAACGGCCAATTTAATATTTATGTATATTTCAGCAGCATAAAAAGCTGTGTGTGGCATGCATTTCATATTTAAAAAAATTTATTGTTTCTTATATAAGAGACAGCCTTCTCTTGATATAAGCTGAATCAAAATCAATGACCTTAGCCCTAGTCGCTCTAACCTTAAAATATGTGAAATATACGATATGTTTTTGGAACTGTGGCTGTCGCAAGGAAAAACGTAGAAAAGGAAATATTTCTATAGTAATCCATATAGCTCTTATAGAAATACAAACTATGTGAACTGTGTGTAAAAATGCTAGAAGTAACTATCTTCTAAATAACGCCAGGGCACAACTTAGGTGAATTAGTTCGATTTGTGTGTCTGTATATTATGTGACTGTAACACCTTTCCTCAAATATCAAAAGATCGCCCATCTCGAAGAAACAATGCTGCCGTGAAAGTGTAACGAGTTCGAGATCATATATATAAAAATATCGGGCCCGGTATTTGTGGTCAAACTCCTCTAAACGGATTGTCCAATTTTTGTGAAATTTTGTATATACATATTTTATGCTTTGTAGCCATCTGTTTGAAAAGTAATATTTAAGCAAAATATACCCAAGTTATTTAATATATTAAAATATGAGCGTCAAACTATTCGTCTCGGCGATGACAAGGTGCATACCGATATTTTTGATACAGTTACCAGTTAGAGTTATGTTGACATTTTATAATGCATATTTCTTCTTATTCTTTTTATTTTTTGTGTTTATGCTTTAGTTAGCATAGCGTTTGACTCCATTTTTTGTAACTTATGGTTGTCCATATCCAGCAATTCAAGAGTATGTTCAATTTTTATTTATTATATTTCTATATTTTTTTCAGTTTTGCGGTTTTCGTATGTGTACAGCATATTTTTTTTACTTTGTTGACTTAGTCTATATTTATGTATGTAATTGTATTATGTTTTTAATACTTGCCATTGGTTATTCAGTTAATTACGTATATATGGATGTTTGTTACTGGAATATTAACTTTATACTTATTTTTTTTAATTGTTTCATATTGTACACGCTATTGAAAGCAATATACGTATGTATGTAAGTTTGTATCCTTATTTTTTCATTTGTTTAGTATTTACGTATTTGAGTTGGTTTGTATGTTTCTGATCTAAGTTTTTAGATTCGGGAATATTAAGTTTTCGCATTTAATATATTTTTTGATAAGTAAATCTGTTGACTAAATAATTTATTTCATATTTGTTTTGAATATACTGGTATTGGAGTAGAAGAGAATTATTACAGCAAACAAAATAAATGCAACCTAAATTAAAAAGCGAAAATATATTTAATGAATTAAATCACTCGGTACAAAATGTTTGAATATGCAGCTTAAATGTGTTTGAAAACTCAGAGGTAAATTGAAAAAATCAAATGGAAATTGATCTTTTAGTTTTTTTTTAATTTTTAATTGTACGATCGCGTTCAGTTTTTTTAAATAAAACAAAGTTGTAATACAATGTTATCCGTATATTTTAAATCTACTACAAACATATTTACTTACTTATATGTATATGTACTTCAGTAAGTAAACTAAGCGATTATTACAAAACATTCATATAACTAAACTATTTAACAAGAATCAACTAAATTTTACGAAGTTTCGCGATAACCATTTAATTAGAGACAATTGGTATTTTTTAATACCTTAACAAAATCCTAAAAAAGGGGTTCCAAAATAACAAACGCAATTTTTGTAATCAAGTAAAATTAGTTAAAAACAGATAATTAAAGCAACATAAACATATGGAAGTGAAAAATGAATAGCTTGTGAGCTATATTGAGCTTTTCAAATGTGGGAAACAAAGAACAATAAATTGTCTAGAATTTTGAACATGTTTACATGATGTGTACGCACGAGTATTGGTATGTACTAGAATTAAAATATATCCGTTGGGCAATTATTGTTATCCTTAACCAAACGTCTAGGTTTTGCAGCTTTATATCAATTTAACCAATATGTGACAACTATTGCGGTAATCATATACTACTGCATATCGCCATTTACTTTTACGTATCAACAAACATACATACGAGAATATTGAATTGTTTGCTTCTTGTTTGCTTATCACTCTTTAAAACGTTTCACGGTGTTTGCCTTTGTATATATGTATATGTGTATGTAAGTGTATGTATGTATGTTCAATCATCTTAAATCAGTTACAGTACATTTAGGTATTCCTTTCCGTGCAAGTTTTAGCATTTGTTCACTATACTAACTATGTGTATGTTTTTTATTGGATAAATATGGTTTAGTATTTTTATGTAAGTTTTGGAGTAAATTATATATATGTATGTATGTATATCTGTATATAGTACATTTATACTTGGTCTTAATACTAATACGTATATTGAGAGACAGTTTGCTAACCAATTGCATTTTCATTTCCAATTTAACTTATTTCATTAACATCTGCAAAATTCTGCATTTTCTAAATGAGCCTTTCAAGCAAATTTTGGAGTTCGACTTGTGTGACATTGCGTTAACATTGATGACTTATTTTCATTTTGTTAAAATATGGCATACATATAACATGTTGAGATTTTAGCATTTTCGATCGGTGTAAAATCAAGATGACGCAAAACGCTAGTTCTTGCCATAACAGTGGCACAATTTGTCCAGAAAAATGTTATAATGAAAAGATGGTATTACATACACATACTTGCATGAAATCCGCACCTTTCTGCGAGGAGGGGGTTTTTTTTACTGAATACAAATGTTTATAAAACATTTTTAACTACATTATTCACATCTGTGTAGTCTATTCTTTTTTTTTACTTGCAACAATTTTATTACAATAGTTTAAGCTTTAGGTTTAGTCACTGGCACAAATATGAAGTTTTTTTATTTATTTGTTCTGTGTACGTATTTGTTGTTTACTGGCTACCACCGCAGGTATGCAACATACCATCGAAGTCAATTACCGACCTATCGAATTATAATAGTAGGTATTTATTTGTTTATCAATAATGAGATTTTACCTGAAAACGTATAACGTAGTACTACATGCTTTACGTTTCACATACTAGTTAACGAAAGTTATTACGTGCGAATACGTTACAATGCTTAATCAAACTTTATCACTAAAATATGGCATTGAAGAGGAATTTATTGAAAAATCTTATTTTCGTTTGGAAGAACAAATAAGTGAGGGTAGCAAATGCAGATAGAAAGTTAAGTTAAAGCAAAGTTCATTGTAAGTAGATTTAAAAATTTTAATAAATAAAAATATGTAAGTATCTGCTCATCTCTAATTCTTCACGCGAAGAGTATAAAGTATATTGAAATCAAAATTAAAAATTAATATAATTGGATACACCTTTAAGATCAAAGGAAACGTAAAGAAGCATTCAAGTTATGTCAATTTGACAAATTCTATTGTATTGTCTATAGACAAAATGTGTACCCGAAGTATCAAACTGAAGCAGAAGTCGATGCGTGCGAAAGACACTTGTTGTTGCACATCTACTAATACTCCTCAAGGAAATATATATGTATGCTAAATACTGTTGCAACTTAGATTACTTAGTTTTCATTATTTAATTCACTAATGCAGTCATATAATTTAAAACGTCGTATTTATCATAGACTCGAGTCCGAAATACACTGGCACAATTCGCATTGCTGCTCGACTAAATTTACACTCACTATTTATCAGAATCGATCAAGCTTTACTGCAACAACTCTATCGGTCAATTATTTTCTATGACTAACTGCGCTCTAATGCTCACATCCATTTGCTCATTTACATATATTACTACACTTTTACATATACATACATGTAAGAATGCATAAGTATGTATATATGTATGCAAATAAACTCACATTACCGAATATTTAATTATATTAAGTATGTATGTACGTATATGTATGCTTGTATATGTATGTATATCTGATTTTAATGTATTTTAAATTTCTAAGTATATATGTAAGTGTATTTGGTAGACTTATACAACTAATTTACTATGTAAAGTGGTTTACGTATTTAAGTTATCATCTTTCGTTTTGTATTCCTGCCTTCCAATTAAGCTTAAATCAATGGTCAATGGGAAGTGACAGCTTACTTAAACCGTCTGTTCAATCACTGCACTGCTGATCAGCTGTTCCTGCTGATGCGTTTACGAAGATACCTTACTGACGGCCTTGAGCAGATCGTGATTGCTCTTGTCGAGCGCACTCATCATGCCCAAATTGCTGCCAATACCACTGCCCACGCCCACACCTACACTGGAACCGACTCCAACACCCATACCCAAACCCAACTTCAGATCATTATGGCCGATCACTGAGTGATGTAAATGTCCTGGATTGTGTGTAATAATCGATTGATGATCTTGTTGCTGTTGTTGGTGTTGTTGTTGTTGCTGCTGTTGCTGTTGTTGCTGTTGCTGCACTTGTTTGTTGGCATTTTGCTGGGCGGATTTCATGGACTCTTGAGCTTTCATCTTTTCTTGTTCTTCACGATCGCGTCGGGCCTACAAGGCAATAAATAAATGTAAATTTATACAGTTAAAATTATGTATGTACAATAAATATAAAGCATGTACGAAATAAGAAATGATAGAATGTTCGTATGCTAGTATGTATATTATGAAATTCTCGTGAACTCGTGCGGTTGAACACTTGAATATTTTTTTTTTGGTTTTACGAAATTACTTATATTAGAACAAAACAATATCGCTTAAGGTAGTTTTCTGTCCTGCCCGTATGAGTAAAGAAATAGACAAGCAAACAGGTAGTATGTAATATCAGGACAAAATAAAGAAGAAGTGAAAACTTTATTAGATAAGGAATATACTAAATCGAATTTGGAAGCTAGAAATAGTGCCCGAATCTGTGAGTCTTGATATATTTTGGGCTAGGGTATAGTAGAACCAGATTTTTAAGAGGCTGTTGTTACAAATTTTTACCCAGAATTTCTTCATCACGATCAAGAAGTAGAGTCTAACCATTTTGGGATTTCAATATCATGCTTGAATATTAACTCTAACATTTTTCCACAGTGTAGTATCTTAGCTAATCGTGTTTCGTTACTTGCAACGCTGGAACGTTACTTTTCACTCATTATTTTCAAACAAGAGCAAAAACCTATCTTCAGCAATTCTTATAAAGAAACTACATAAATCGTCAATCCTTTTTAAAACATATAACTACTAAAATTTGAACTCCAAGTACATTTTCAATAGCTTACATACATTTTTAGAGTCAGCTAAATTAATAATATTAACAAAAATCTGTTGTTATGTAGCTTTTGAGTATTCCATATACCACGTTTACAATCTGATCCCATGTAGTAAAGTATGTTAGTCCTGTGTTTTTTGTTTTGTTTTTGAATTAGTGAACGGTGATCTGGTTTGTCTTCAGATGACAAGCGTTTATGGCCGGTTTCCCAGTCCAAGCTCACGTTTTTCCGGGACTAAACCTATCGTGTCATTCAAAAGTGACATTTATTTTAATAAAGATTCAACGTGAATCGATTACACTTTTGACTAGCCGCACACTATCGAATAGTTTGAGAATCGACTAGCCAAAATCATTCGAATAATGACACATCATATATGTACATACATTTTAGAATTTGTCTTCAAAAATTAGTTCACGCAAGCATTTGTATGAAGACAACTAAATACTTAAAAAATGAACATCTTGTATTTGCAAATATCATTAGGTTTTAATTTGGATAGCATGGATGGGATTTTGTGACTTTACTCCGATATTAATTAAGACATTCGGGCGGTCGCCGCAACAGCGTATGTAGTATGTGCGGGCTTCATTCGGCAGAGGTAAGTGAAATCAAAAAGTATAGAAAATATTTTTTCTTAACACGGTGTAATTCTGAAAAAACTTGTCACTAAAATCATTTAATGTAAATGCCAAAATATTATTATTATTACTTTTACTCGGGGATATCACTGAATCCATCGTAGTTCGAATGTTCGTAAAATCTGCGAAAATGCGATCATTGAATCCGATTTTCTACGAATTACTACAGTCAAAGCAGAGTTGTTAAAGAATGATTATAAATTGCAATGATCACTGATTAATTACCATTATTTACACCTCTTAATTTTCAATGATCGGTTGCCATTAAAATGAATCAAAATATAAATAGTCATGTTTTCAACCATTGGAAGAACAAAGTCATAAATAATCAAAACTCTTAATGCGATTAGTTTTCCAATAAATTTATTATTTTTACCAAATATGAAAATTACACAATCCCATTAAATAACCTTAAAAGTTAGCATTCACTTTTAACAATGCCAAATTTTTGAAAAAACTTTCTTTAAGGAATGACGCACGGGGATATTTATAATTCCCGCAAAAGAAGAAAGCCTTTCGTCAGAACTTGACAATGTTATCGGAGTACTGAAAAAAATTGCAGTTTCTTTCAATAGTACATAGCGCCTCCACCTTCTACTTCCGTCATTGAAACACTTAAATAACTGTAAAGTTCAAAGTCAAGGATCAGATTTTTTATATCATCTTCGTTTGAGGAAACTTGTTGATTACTAGAACCATCGTCTAAAATTCAAACAACTTTGTATTTAATAAAACATTGGTCTGCGAAATAATTCCGTCGTTTTCGAAATCAAAAAATTTAGATCGTTTTGACAAAACTTTACTTTTAGGGCTATCAATCTTAGAAGAAAGTCTTCCATTTTGTGTGTTTATAAATATTGTTGCAGCTACCCGTTCAATAATTATGTCATCGTCACTTCGAGGTTGGTTTTCTGGTGAACCTTGACCCTGCTTAGTATGACATCTCGAGTCAGCTGCTCCGTCTATCGTTTAATTCGTTTAACTTGCCTTTGTAACGGAATCATATAGAAAATTCCAACCGGTTGCAACTGGGACAAGCAGTAAAGAACCTAAAATATCTACGATTATTTTCTATGGCATGCATTATAAAGTGCAATTCATTCGCTCTCAAATAATTAGTTCTTCTTTTAGTAATATTCTAATTTCCATACATATGTACATACATGCCTGCGGACATTTGAAAGAACAATATAAGTTTATGTTTCACGACCAAACAAAAATGCTTATTTACCGTCAAAGAGAAAAATTGTGCAATTCCGAAAATATGTATATTATATTATTTATCGCTATTCATAACCATTTAAAATGTTTCTGTTATCAACAATTGAATGCTTTCTTTAAATAAAATGTATCGCTCTGACTGTAAATGTACTTTGTCGGCATATGCTATTATGTTTGGCTGCAAAAGATATTATTAAATTAAGCCTTCAAATGACCACTCAGTATCTATGTATGCTTAGATATGCGAAAAATTATTACTTTCCAGCAAAGACAGTCTCTTACGTTAGAGAAACATTTGATTTTATGTTACAATTTATAATTAAGTCATAAGGCAGTTCCTCTAACCATCTTCTAGCCTTCTAACTACCCTAGGGAGACAAATAAGAGGTAGGCTCGTTTTCTAATCGTTCACTAACCTGGATGTTTGCGTGTTTCTTTACAGGACGTAATAACCAAAAAAAACACACAAAAAATCAGAAAATAGTTTGGTAATTTTTAGATTTTTTTTACTTTTTTTATATTTTTTTTGCATTTAATAAATGCAAATAATCATAGTTTTATTTGATTATTTCAAATTATAATTGATTCTAAATTGTTGCCATATAAAATCTAATTGGTTTAATCAATATAATTACCGAACCCAAGTAATCATTTTGGTTACTAATCGTAATCTAATCTTAACATATCTGGTTCAAAGTACATATGTGCGCGGTTCAAACTGGATTCGGCGATAATTTTTTTCGCAGATTTCAAACAAAATTCAGTCATAGCCTCCAATTTGAAGTTCTATCTAAAGTTTGCAACTCTTGCGTGCCCATATGAATTTACCTCAAAATTAGTTTCTAATCCTTTGTTTGTAGTATTAGAGACCCGGATGACTACGTATAATTTACACGAACAGAAATGGAATAAAATTTAGGTAGGTCGGAAAACCGAAGTCGGGTTTCGAAGGACTCTGGCATAGTTTACCATTGCATTTAAGGCCTGGGAAGGATGAGGAATTTATCAATACTGTCAAGTTTTATGAAACATTTCTTCAAGCTGGACCCTCCGCTGTATTTTCTTAGTTGAGAATGTGGAAAGATATCTAGCTTCTAAATGCAGTACTAGGCCTTTGAATTTTCTTGAAGCGTTAGATCATTGTCTTGTCAGTATGCGCTTTCACTCCAGAACGAACCTTCACTTGTTTGAAATCACTGAGAATAATTCAGAGAAACAAGTTCAAAGAGGTTTATAAGGCAGATTTTTAAACACCTCACCTGTGTATAAATATTTTACTTCTTGGATTTTAGGAACGCCTCAATTGTTTAGCTGCTCTAGCACTACACTGTGATATTGGAATTACAGTTGACGAAGACATTGATGAAATATTTAAGAAACCGTGAAGGGTTCCACAATTATCTAAGGATTGACTAAGGCTTGGACTCTATTCTTCTTGTCTTCGTCTTCACTTATATTAGGAGTCCTTTCGAGGTGCTCAAAAAATAAGTATTATCTTTCAAAGATCTTAAAAAATTTGTATTTCAGTTTTAAAAATATGTATGAATTTTGGACGGAAATATATTTCATTGAAAATACTTCACAAAACTATTGATATGCCATTTATTGTCGTAAATGAAGCCCAACTTGATGGTTACATTTATTAGAGTACCTTCAATAACATTGTGCCACAAAGTGATGGTTATGTTCGAAATTTCTTATACTCAAAATAGTTCAACCCAAGCAGGTATGCCTTTGTAAATTTGGTGGTCAAATTAAGTCTTCATATTTGTGACCAATATTGTTTCAAGCTAAATATAATGTGCGGATACATGACATTAAATTTCCGTTGCAATGCTTTCGTTAAACATTTCAAACGATTAAAACTTCTCCAAAAAAATCCTTAGAAAATTTCACAGAGCGTGAAGAAAAAACCTGTATGCAATTAATAAAAAAGATAGCCCAACAGCGAAACTGGTTTGCTTTTAAACCAATATCCACAAGGGATGACGAAAAATCGTTCCAATATAGATCAACTTAAAAAAACCGATTACTGAACGTGAAGCAGAAAAGCAATTTCTATCAAAAAACGCGCAATTTAGAAAAAGAAATTAAAAATTGACCTATATATAAATTTTTGCATGTTTGTCGGAGAAATGACTTCAATATTGACTTACTTTGGGGTAAATTTCGATTCTGTAAAGTACTTTAGCAATTTAGCAATTGTAAGTATAAGGTTCATTTTCTGAATTTAAGTTCACGCCAGCGGCTATGGCGAAATCAAATAAGGGTGACTACATTATTTTGTTAATTCAATGATTCTAAATAAATTAAAATGTAATCAACTTTATTGTTGTTGAAAAATAATAATCACATTATATGTAAAGTCTCGTTTAAAGTCAAACAATTTCAATGGGATTGGTTTTCGTTTCAGCCTATCTTTTTGATAGTATTTTGCATTTGTTTTATATGAATACCTTTCTAGCATACGACCACTCAAGCTTTCGTTGCGGCATAATTAGTAGAACATTTTTTCTGAGTATTTCTCATTGGATTAGAAAAAGGAAAATGTGGGTTACAATTTAGAGCAAATATATATCTCCGAAACTAATTAACTAAACTTTACCTAATTTTGTACACACATTGCATTTCAAATCATAAGCGAAATTTTGAAATTTCGAAAATTTTAAAAATCGTATCAAAATCGTACCCGCCTCTCATATAACGATAATTTATAAAAATAAAAAAAAATTTACCCAAATATGAAAAGTTCATAATATAAGGTGAATTAAAATTTTTTCTTCGACGGGGGTGGTCACTGTTCCAGATTTATATTAGGATATATATACTGGGGTCGGAGATCACATGAATCGTACACAAAAATTTAATACTTTTGCCCCCTTTAAAAGAACTCGCATTCGTTTCTATATATAAGATAAACTGTTACGAGAAAATGTTGACCGTAATTTCGAAAATCGTTGAGAATATGTTCTTAAAAAACCAAAGCAACAATTCACCATTTATTTCGCTTTGTGTCTTAAAATTAAATAGTAGCGTCTAAAACTGATCACATTTAAAACAATTTTAAGTAGTTTAGTACAAAACAAAAGCATTGTTGTTTGGGCCACTTCTACCCTCACGGTATCATGTGTATATAGTTTCATATTTACTTATTTTTAATAATTGCATGCGGGTTTTATAAGAGAAGACTCTTGGTGAAATTTCCCAAGGGATATATATATATAGAAACATTTTAGCCTTTAACTCATTTTTTAGCCAGAGATGTGCGGTGATAGTCAAATAAAAGGTCAAATATACCCAATATGAGACACACTATTGGGTTCAATTTTTTTACGAGCAACTTGCTCTGGAAATTATTCCCGAACATTATGTACCTCAAAGTAATACTTTAAACGTTATTTCACAAGTATGAAAACTTAATTTGGCCACCAAACAAATATTGCCCTAAATGGTTTGAACCATTTTAATTTTTTGATATACTTATTCACCCGGTGCAATCGTTCCGCAGATGAAACTCTCACCCCTTTAAAATGTAGCTAGTTAAAATTATGACATTTATATAATATGTATGAATTTGGTGGAGAAATTTGTCGAACCTATCCTTAGAAACATCAATTTTATTGTTACAACAACTTTTAAAGATTACCATGTTATTGTTTTATCGTAAAATAAAATCTCTTTCATGGTATGTTATTTGTACTTTTTGTTTTCTATTTTTATATACATGACTCACCTGTTCGTTGATTTCTTTCACTGCCCGCAACTCCTTCTTTAACTTCATGCGCCGGTTTTGAAACCAAATCTTAATCTGACGTTCAGTGAGACAAAGCGCATGAGCAATTTCAATTCTCCGCCGCCGTGTTAAGTAGTGATTGAAATGAAACTCTTTCTCCAATTCAAGGGTTTGGAAGCGGGTGTAAGTTTGACGACCGCGACGACGTGGACAACCGTTCGGACCTAAAGCAGAAAACCGAAATGAAACGAAATACAGATACAAATCGAAAAAGTGTATATAAACGAATGTAATGTGGTGATTAGTTCGGCCATAATTAACAAACAAACAATTTCTGACGCAGTTTATTGCTTCAGCGTTGTCACACTTCTTTGTTGTAAAAACACAAATGTAATTTATCTTTTATTATGTAAAGCGTTTTTATCTTATCGGCTACATGCCTTTTCAGTTCACAGAAAGTTAATTCTGAGAATTAAAAATAAAGTTACAGAATATGGCAATGCATTTATTAAAGTCTTATATGATTTTCTTTCGACGATAGTGAAATTTTGTAAATTGATGGAAGTTTTCCAACAGTCAATTGACTCAACATCAATGTTTTACACATTTTGTGTCTTTGTGCGAATAAATACACTCATGCAGACGACCGTTTTTGAAACGCAAGTGTAAAATACCTTGGCTGATGATGTTACATGTTAACATACAATCATGCAGCGGCTGTCTGCTATCTATGGGGGTTAAAAAAGAAAGAGTTCTAGTAATATCAGACGCAAGGATTGTCCAACGGTGCCACAGGATGTCGACTAAAGGCCAACGCAAAGCGTGCAGAGGCAGTTGTTTCCACTTTCTATTTTTTTTGTTCTCATTCTTACTTAAAGTAATTTTTTGAAATTTTTGGAAAAATGCTTTCTTCATAGTTAGTGCAGGCACTTGGCGTGGCTAAAGGGTGAAAACACTGGCAACCGCTTTACGCTCAGCGGGTGCTCTCCATTTGCAGTTGGGCTGTGTTGTTTGTTAGGCTGGGGTGCTACTGCGATTCGTGTTGATGCAATTTTCCTCTGATTCGAATGAGCTGTAAATCTTTCCTAACAATGTTTGCCTTCCACAGCTCCCTGAATAGAGGCGACCACCTGCTTTGCTTTACTAATTTTTTTGTTATTGAATATACTGTAGCAAGTTTTTTAACATTTGGATTTTCATATTTTGCTTTTTACCTCCGTTTTCATTTTTTGCAATTTTCCACGCTACCTGTGCCAATTTGTTTTTACTGGAGTGGCATGCTTGTCGTTTTGTATTATCCTGTACTGTGTATATGTGTCGCGACGGGTGCTCAATTTACTGTTTATGTTTCGGAAATCAAAATTTCGGTATCCGTAAATTGTTGAACATCTCTCCATCACTTTTTACTTATTTTGATGCGTGCGCAATTCGTACATCTAGGAAGGTAAATGAATTTGTTGTGGCTTTATAAGATGTTTTGCGAAAATAACGCGGTATTTGTGTGTATTTTTACACGACTCTTAACAGACAAAGGCTACCTGTTCAGTTATTGGTTTGTTTGGATTACCTTCCAGAAGATTACAATACGTGTTTTGATGGGTATAATTTAAGTTTTAGAAATATTATTATATTAGCTACATTTCACGGGGGATATATAGGTAGTGGCATGAATCACATTTCTTCAGCTATTTGATTAAACAAATATATTTATATTACAACTAATTAAACATTATTTGGGATTTACACTTTATAAATATTCTTTATTAAGTTCGGCCTCGTAAAAGTATTCTAAAGTATTTATAAAAATTAAAAATATACTCCATCAGCGTAATCGAAAAACCAAATTAAAGTAAGCCAATAAAATATATTTACATACTTTTTTATCAAAAGAATATGTTACGTTTTTGAATAAATTTTCTTTAACCAAAAAATTTCGGTCACCACATATTTGAAAATAGTCGTTCTACCTCCATCATACAAATTACAAATTGACATCCAACTATGGTTACGGAAACATAAATATCTCAAATTTTCAATTGGCTATTAAGGTGCATAAATAACCGTCAAAAAAGAGATAATAATGCATACAGAATCGTAATTGATAATTGTGTAAAAAACTGAATGTATTTAGTTAAGTCGTTAGGAACATAAAAAACGTATTTTGTGGATCAACAATGCCAAGTTCCTTGAAATGGCTATAACAAAGCATTAATTCTATAGAATGCACATGAAACGATGGAATAATTCAAATGAACTATTTATTTGTCCATGCTTCTTAAACTCTGTACGCTTGCTATGAAATTATACCGCTTTTTTCGAGACCAAATTAAAAAAAAAAAATTATTAAATACATGCTGTCATGAACTATTTTTAAATGAAATTTAATAGAAAGAATTATGACACATAGTATATGCATATATGCGAACAGTTTTTCTGTTAAAGATTTAAAAATTCGGGGAAAAAGTATTAATATATGTTACAAAATATTTTAGTCTTTATATATTAATTAATTACTTTTATATTCATTTTATCTAATTGACATAAATGCTGCACATGAATTCATATAATGAGTTCGTCCACAACTTTCCTAGTACTAAAAAATAAGAAAAGGAAGGTAAATTATTATATCAGCACTAAATTTAGTTATAAAAACTTGCATATTTTGTGAATTCCGTAACATCCTCAGTAAAAGATCTTTTCATTCAATTATACTTTGGGCTGGTGAAATTCGAATGGGAATTAAAATGTTTTGTTTGCGTTTGTGTTTGACTAATTACAGATTTTCGCTAGAAAAATTTGTATCTGTGGTAGTCTTGTTAAATTGTCTCTTGTAAGATTTTGAATTATTGAATACTTTTCAAGTAAAAGTTTCCAAGTAATGATAACAATTCATGAAAGTTGTTTGATATTCGACGGGGTTATTTTATGAAATATGGCCAAATTAAATACTAGAGTCGTTAAACATTGCAGAAATTAACAAAAAAAAATCCTTCATAAATTCCTTCATAATTTAAAAACAGTCACTTTATTAGTACTTAGGACAAAAATGATGGACATTTTATTTAAATAAAAACATCACTCAAATTTTTCATTTCGATTTAATTATTTTATTTTATGGGATTCGATTGAGTTTTCTGCTATTTCATTTTATTTTAAGTTATTGTAATATGTTTCATTTTGTTCTGTTGTTTTTTATTGCACTATATTTTATGTTATATGAAAATGTATGTATGTAATTAATAAATATCATTTTACTGTAGGTTTTTAAATGATTTTATTTTAATTGATGGTTTGATCTTTAGGCTTTTCATAATATCCCTATGTATTTTGTTGCTTGCGTGCGAGCCACCATTTCGTCTACATTTGTATGTATGTATATTTATAATATTGAAACCTACTCTACCCATCATGCAAATTGTGCCACGATATAAATCTTTCCAACAAGATTTACGACCACCGTTTACCAGTCACCATGCAATCTTACTAGTCATTAAAATTACAACAAAACCGCTGACACGCAAAACAGAGATAGACTGATGAGCACGGTACCGCTCAATTCTAACTGTTTGAGGGTGAAAGGCAATATGGCAATAAACGGTAGGTGAGCGGCGCTGCGCTAAGAAAAAAGTTGACTCTGAATTTGGAGTTTCCTACAGTGTAGCAGCAGCAATGGAATCCAATATGGCTGCCGGTTAAATAGTGGTTCAGTGAACAGGTAGAGGAAAGTATACACATATGAGTGTTTCTATGGCAACGGAGCGAGTGCTGCATGGGAGGTGTTAACGCACTCTTTCTATTTCTTATGGTTAGTCATGCGCTCTACTCACCAAACTGCACACCACGTGCAGAGATACACAGCTGTGGTGAGTTCTAAAATTCAAACAAGAGACTGCTGGGCCTTTCCAATATCGAGTCTCGAACAACATTTCAGCTCTCCCGCAATGAGTAATACATACGTATGTATGTATCTGCGTATGTAAGTATATGAACTCTTTTAAGCAGTCGAAATGTTCTTCCTGTTTCCTTACATCAAATCCATATATGTACACAATTACATATAAAAAACTGCATAAATATATATGTACATGGGTGAATGTAGATATAATTAATATAGCATATGTACGGAAGTGTTTCAATTTAAACGAAATATACATTATCTATATCTTGAAAACGTCATAGCTCTCAAATTATGCATGTATGTACATATACGCGCATTTTTATCTAGATCATCATTTTTGTGACGACATTTGAACAATCGTTACAAACTACACTGCTATATGAACAAACTTATTGACTGGCTAAAAATGTAACCCCTACAATACAAATGTCCGATACCGCTGCTGTGTCAAAAAAAATATCAAATCGCCATCTACGGTGTAATATATGTATGTATATACATACATATGTATGTATGTACATCGATATATGGAGGAAAAAACAAGATTATCGCGACGTTATGTCAACGTCGTTTTCAATGTCTTTTCACCGTTAATACTAACTATCACTCAGTCTCATACAAACTTGTTTGAAGCTATGCTTGCCTATATACTAGGTTGAATGAAGTCCTCAGCCTACAATTAAAAAATCGCGCGGTAGCCACAGACGTAATCTAATAGACGATTTGCGATAAAGGAAACTGCCTAGCCGGACATTGCGGAAGCTATTGTGCGTAAGGGAATTTTTAATACTTAGTTAAGGTTACTGTATATAACACCAAATCAGTTTTTTGATGCATGTTTATTAATGTGATTTACACTAATAAAATAATAATTTTTCTAATTTTATTAAACATGCTTCTTAAACAAAATTTATATAGGAAACGTAACTTTAAGCAAATTGTCTTACATAATAGATAAATGACAACAAAGCCGCAGTAATGAGAAAAAATTATTAAAAGAAATATATCCTTCGCTGTAAGTCAGTTTTAACTGTAAGTCAGTATAAGATACCACTTTTGGTGCAGTCGATGTACATAAAATGCTCTGCAGTGGAAATATGAATTCTCTCAATTCTAATTATTAGGACCGTTTTTTTTTTAATTATAATTTTTACTATTTTTATTCTATCGCAAATTAATATGCAAATCAATTACGAAGGTAAACATTATTTGGAACTCCCTTAAGATTTTCTCGCGCATACTGCGAGCAAATGGAATTTTGGAAAGTGAAATTACTATTGCTTTTATTTTTACTTTTTTTTAAATTTATTATTTTGTTTTGCTTTGTTCCATTAATAAAAATAATAATTAATACTAAACAATAGCGACAGAAACTTGAGCCTCATCTGAACTTGTGAAGTTTTTATCTAAGCATGTAAGTAGATTCACCTGAATTTATTTTTTTGTAATACGCATGTTTACATTTAAAATATATGTATGTATCTATGTAAATTTAATTATTGACGACATTCTTCAGTCCCAATTTAAACGGCACAAAAATGTTTTAAGCGATTTCTTTGGTCGTTCATGTGCCTAAACTTTAATAAACACTCGAGACCTGGATATACGTACATACATACATAATATGGATATGTGCCTTCTTCATTTTGTCACTGACTGCGTGGGTAATTAAGTGCACATGTATATATGGAAGTAATGCACTTAAATGTGAATTTACATACAAACATTCTGATTGTGCGCTAATTTTAGAAATAATTCTCAATACTCCATGCACTGCCAAGACAGACTAATGTTAGCTCTTATGAGCTCTTTATGGTACCATTTACACCTCAACTAACGAGTCGTTTTGTTTTGTCAACGACAATGTTGATTGGCATTTTTCCTGCTGTATAAGTATAAATATATATATATATATATATATATACATATACTATGTACAAATATTAATGCCGACGATAGTCAAACGCTGTACGAGTACATATAAATATGCTTTAATACCACCTCGTAGCAAAATTTTAAAAAAAAATACTACTTACTTGTATCGAGTAATAAAAATAGAACACCAAAATCTGAACTTACGTAATTTTAAAACCCCATTTTGTTAAAAAAGCAGTAATCCTGTTAATAACAGCTCAGTGAGTTCATAGTTTTTTTTTATTACTCAACCGGATCCACAATATGTTCTATGTAATGTTCCAAGTATTTTGGCGATGCTAGGATAGCAAAGATGTCAAAACTTAATGATGTTTAAAATATCCTGTTATTGTCACTATAGCAAGTTTCATAAATTAGCTCTCTTGTTGTATCTGCAGAAAAACTCGTCGATAACCAATCGCCAGTTGTTTTTGTCCGACTGCCCAGTTTGTGTTTGTTTTGTTGGTTCTCGGGCTGTTAAGAGCTACTTTGAAAAAGTAATTTGTTTTCCTCACTCGCGCCAAAGATAGACAAAAAGGGAGGGAGACTTGTGTTGCCATGTTTTTTTTTTATCGAGCAATAGTTAAAGCTTTATGGTTTGCAAAATAGCCTTTCAACATTTCAGTCAAAAAATGGTGTATCCATATTTCTATGTTTCTCTCTTGAAAGGTCTTCGTTCTTATGCTCATTTGTCCGATAATGTAAAAAACAGTCCTAATATTAGAACAAAGGGCGCCATTTTGTCTTCCCCGGAAAATGCTAACTCAAACTTGAAATCCACATTGTTTACTTTACATAATTTATTTACGTTTTCTGGTTCTTTAAATAAAACAAAAAATAGCTAAGTACAACGAAAAATACAATACCGCACGAAAGGCCTTAAACAAGAATCCAAAACAAGAACTCAATTTCAAAGTGTAACAAATTATGTTGCTGCTCATGAACAGGAATTATATTGAATTACGTTCTTAGTTTCGTTCTGTATTACATTTGTACATACATGCATGCATACATGTGTACAAATAATGTTGTAATACCTGCGAATGAGTATGGGAGAAAATATTGATACTTCGCTCGATACGTTCATCTGCCTATGTTGCCGAATAAGAATTTGTTTATGTGCTGTTTTCAACATACCATCCGGGAAGTTCTTTTTCTAAAACATAAACAATTTCCAAAATACAAGTGTGAAAAAATCAACAAAAAAAGAAAAAAGAAAGCACATAGAGTAAGAAATGTTAAAAAGTACATGAATTCAGTAATATAAAAAACAGATTTATTAAAGCCGTTCCCCAGTTTGTGATTAATGACCAATAATTAAAAGACGGAATTATGGTAGAAATTATCTTTTACCGGCCGAGAGATCCAAAAAGTAACGAAAGAATAAATATTTTTAATATCATACCAACAAGCTTTAAAAAATTACTTTTTTGAAGGAATTAGGAATAACGCAAAGTATTGGCATGTTGACGTGTTTCTATAAATATTTGGTTACATTGAATTTCCTTCAGTTGTAAGTAATATTTTCAGTATTCTTCATTATCTTGGTAAGTCAAATACATAAGCATACACATTTGAGCTGAAAAACAAAAATTTTTATCTTGCCTTCAATTTTTTTACTGATAAATGCACATAAATTTGTTGTAATTAATATGCAATAGTAGTTTATTAAAAAATTACGAGCTTGAAGAGTGAAAAAAAATTAAAAAATGACTTTACAAAGTGACACTGCTACTGGTGGTGATAGCGAAGTGTTGAAATTTTCAAGTGGAAACCTGCAAGAATAATAAGCAGAACAACAGTTGTAATGCAGCAATAGAATAGGTCCACATCTACAGCGCGCTGGAATTTATCGTTTTAGTAAATTATATAATTTTGTGGCTTAATGAATAAATAATTTTAATTTAGAATAGTTTTTATGGTGCTTACTACAAAGGCCAATGACGCCATAATCATATCTGTCATTATCACAGCCACCATTTATATTTAATTCTCAACTCAAAGCTGGTGTCCATTTTCGTCATCTTCCAAACATTTGAGGCGTGCGACTGTCACATTGTCTGTGGCGAAGCCAATTGTGTTTACAAATACGTCCATATGTATATTGTTACGTCTTCTGTTGTTTGCAATTTCCTAACTTTTTGTATATTTACTTATTGTGCAGTTGTATTTATTGTTATTAATTTTATTACGTATAATTTCCTATGTTATTGTTTTTATGATTTAACGTGATATTATATATGTAATATATATGTATGCGCGACGACTTATGTTTTTAATTTATTTTCATGCATTTTTTCTGTTTCCCATAACGTGTATTTGGAAAACCGATTTTTCAAGCCTGTACATTTCTTTTTACATATTGAAGGACACTGAATTCAAAATCGGAGGGGGCCAATAATGTACCACTTATTTAGTTATCTGTCAACCGAGCAAACGATATCTTTGCGGATAAATTACAGAGTGGGTTCGAATTTCGTTTTATGAAGGAATATTACCCGAAGTTTTGTGAAAAGCAAGGACAACACATAATGATTATTTTTAAATTTTTAATGAAGGAAATCGAAATATTCCAAATACTGGAGAATAGTTTAGAGTAGTGATGCCCAGCCCTATACTTGTGAAAATGAAGTTGGATAAAACAAGCTACATATACATATACACATCTGTGGCCACAAACAATAACCGCCTAAGTAGAAAAAGCTGAATTCGAGAAAAATAGTTGTATACATTTGGTTTGCAATGGTAGCCTTATGGGGAAACCAGAATAGTTTTGCCCATAACTTTTTAAATAGTCTAGCTGTCGAGAAACGGATTTCATATACCCATGCAAAAGTACTTGCAGAATTTTATATATTTCGTATTGGAAATTTATTTGACATTAAGTATGGTGTATAGCAGTCCACTAACACCTACTCCTATCAATTGCAATTCAGTGCATGATAGTTTGCCCTTAAATCTTTTAGTAAACAAATCGTAATTTCCCCGCTTATCAAAACACATTTTAAATTTTTTACTTTATTCATAGGGTTTAATTAAAGAACGAAAGGCACCTTCGGGCACAAAGTTTCGATTCAAAAGTGTTTTTTCTTAAAACTTATTTATAATTTTTGGCGCCAGACATGCATGCTATCTCTTTTTTGATTGCTTTTGTCAAAACAAGAAAATTGATTTAAACATACATAAGCTGATATAAAAATTACTCCATTACACATTTGAACATATGAGCTTTAATTTTGTTAAAATATGTTTTGATAAGCGGGAAGTGAACAATACATTTGTATTTGTTGTGTTGAGGAATAAAATAACGTTCAATAACTAAGCCTTATTTTCAATCAAAAATATAACTTTCATTAAGAAAATAAAATAAAATAATAACTATTTTCGATCGAAAAATAATAAGTCGTAACAGGCATTAAAAAACGCTAATATTAATAAATAAAAATTCAATGGCGTAGCTGTAAAAAATTTGAAAATTCGAAATATTGCTTTTAACTGAATAACAGAACTTCGCCAAATTCCAGATGAGTTCGAAAACCACCAGCAAATTTTGATGTTTTCTTACTATATTTGAACAAGTTGTCTTTGCGTTTAGAAACATATGTACTTTGTAGAAGATCTTCCATTACGTTGCCTATGTCCATTGACGAGTTCAGCAAATATAAAAAAACATGCCTGGATTCTATGTGGGTTTCATTAGGCTCCTCATATACATAGGTACATATATACCATCCGGATATTGTACTAAAAATACTTCTTATGTATTAAAAAAAATTTAAAAACTGATATTGTAATAGTGATACTTAAAGTATCAAAATTATATTATACAACTTTAGGATTGAACTGATTTATAGTTGAGAAATTTAGTCTTGTTAACATGGCTTATCAATTCAGAAAAAATCATATTATTTTCGCATTTTTATCCAAAAAATTACATATGTACATATATTTGTAATAATACCGGAAAAAATCAATATTACTATAAACGTTATTTGCTCACTAAACATGTGTGTCTCCGGTTCGAATTCTGGCAGGGCAAGTAACATTAAAAATTATAGAAAACACCTCAAATTATGTGCGATGTTTGGAAATACGTCGAGCTATGTGATGTAAGCGCCAAACTATAATTTTTATTATTACGCTGCAGGAAGTGAAGGTAGCAACTAACTTTAATCTGTTTACAGAAGTACTAGTGTATATTTTCTTTGAGAAAAGCTAATAATTTTGTGTATTGCGATGACCGAAAAAAACTCAGCCCTGGTTACTTCTGCATAAGTGGACAGCTAACTACTATTTAACTATTATTTGGCACAAATTAGCCTTTGGTAGGTACTTTTTTACTAAAGGCAAACTAATTATTTAATAACAATTTTTATGTTTTATTTCGCATATTATCACATCTACCTACTTAAGTGTTGCCTGTTTTAAAGTAAACTAAAGATCGAAACAATGCATTTAATATAACCACGATAAGCGACAGGTTTTATTTGTTCCAATATTTCATACAAATTTATTTTGCTTAAATTATTATTAATTAATTAAAATTTTCCGTAGAACCACCATACGACTCCGGCACGCATAAATGTTTTATTTTTGTGATTTGATGCATGAACGTCAAACTTTTGACTGCAAACTTTTTTGGATTCCTCTGCATTACTTGTCAACTAATTAAAAATGTGTTTCTGGGTGTTTGATGAAAATGAGGAATTATTTTAAATCACTACAAAATAGTTAATAAAAAGTAATCTACTTTTAGCAACTGATAATTTATTACTGAAGTATACATATTATTAATTTTAATACGGTGCTAAGTAAACGAATTACTCAATGTTATTATGTTTTCTATGTACATACACTAAAACAAAATGTTGAAAACATTTCTTTATTTGGATGTCGTATATTTTCCTTTGAATTGTGGCTTTCTTTCCGAGTTAAGTAAAGGCTTCTTTAAAATGGATAAATTTCTACAAACAATTAGATCCATTTTCTCCAAAAAATAGTAAAAATTTCTTTAGACCTAATTCATTCTCATTTTTCTTTCTTTTAATAGTTATTTTTCTTTAATCCAGACACTTTTTTTGAGTGTATATATGTTCATTCAAATACATTTTTTTTACCGTCTATACTTTTTTTTGCCATTTACTCCACTTATTTATTATCTTTAGTTATAAGCACTCATTCATTTCGAGGAGATAATAACAACGAAAATAATAGGAATGTCATTACTTTTACACCCATTATAAAAAACTTCATTGGTTACTTTAACGGTCATTTGTACACGGTTAATATCCAAAATCAAACCATGAGTAACAACTTAACCAACTCATACAAAACACAATACTCGGCAACAGTAAAAAGTTAATTACCGTATTTTATGGCCGCTGGTTATAATTGAGTTGTAAATGGCAACACCTTTTTTGTAACACGTCATTAATCATCCGCTGTAAGAGAAACAAAAAAAAACAGAAATGGAAACATGCCACAGCCTGCTCAGAATGTTCACAAGCAATTGCAACAACAAACAGCTACGCATACATATACGTGGCATCATAAAAAACTAAAACAATCTATACTTTTTCGTCGTCCAGTGCTAACTGAAATACCAATTAATTACGCTGAGTGGTCGAGTTTTCATTTAATTTTCAGTGATTTCTTAGTGAGTTTTCGGTCATAAGCGTGAACGTAAGCATAAACTTAACCCATGATATGAGTACAAGAGGAGATGAGAGTAAATATAGTACACTTATATAGAATAGTTTTATGCATTTTCAAACAACTTTAGACCAATTGTAAGAACCAGATACTAATAATATGAACCTTTGATACAGACACGTAGATCTCAGAAATAAGAGTACGGAAAAATTCTTACAAAAAATCGTTACGAACAATAACTAGGTTTGTTCTTTTGGAAAAATATACGAGAGACAAATATATACTTAAAATAATAAATACATATAAGTATCTCTATATTACGACGAACGCCAGCTAAAACTATTTATATACATATTTTTACTTGTTTCAAATTATTTTTTTTTTAATTAGATTGTATCAAATCTTAAGTTGAATGTATTTCTTCGCAAATTTGGATACATAAAAATCATTGCAAATCAAGTTTACATAATTTTTTAAACTTAAAAACTGTAGACTGGTTTTACTAGCAATACCGAATGCAGTGATTATTCAATAACTATGAATCAATATTTCGTGAAGAAGTATCTTTTCTTCATTTCCGTTGGAACTAGTTTTTATTCCGTCGGTTTGAAGTAGGCAAACAATTTCTTGGTTTTGATTTGTCAAAGAAAATAAAATAAAAATATTACATATGTACATACACTAATAGTATTTTAAAGCGTTTTTGTCGTAAAATGCACAATTTGTTTTCTGCAACAGAATTCACTCTATCCATAACCACAAGTCATTCCTTGAATTTGGACTTTGAAAGATTCGAGAAAACTCGATAATCCCAAAATTGCTATAAGCAAAAAATGTATTTTGATGCACTGGCAAGGCAGGCGCTAAATTTATGTTTTCTTCGGCATTATACATAGAAAAGTTGGGTTACGGTGAGCAGAAATTTCATTACAATGTATTAGTCCCAAAAGATTACTAGAATTATTGCAAATACAAATGGCGAATTTGTGCAATAAGTTTTAAGCAACAGTAACCGTTTGGTGAATAAGTCTGTAAGTTATTTCCACCTTGTGATTCTCTTAGTATTTCGTATTGAAAGCAAATACTCGTATGCAATTATTTCAGAAAAAAGAGGGTGAAGTTATCAGACGTTAGTGAGTTTGCACACACACATCACTCCCTCATATTTAAATGTACACAGCGCAAACACCCTTATTTGTTCTCTGGGCATGGTGCGAAAGCAATAGCTGTGCCTGTTACGGTTGCGTTGAAAAGGTGATCGGTTTACTTTCATTCAAATGCAGACTAGGAGGTAATTGCACGGTAGTGGAGGAAATGTTAATATGGCATTACAGGCACATTATGCGCCTCATACTGATTAAATTTAAATAAATTTAATAAACATAAATTATTAGCAGACGCCCTCCCTCAACTAATCTTCATTCAAGAGCCAGTAACAGTTTGAATATATAAACCTCTCTACTTACCGGACAACCCAATGCCGACGAGGGTAAAATTTGGTGGCACAAAGGTAACTGCTGTTGCTGCCACTTTTCGTTCACTGCTTTATTCTAGCTGAATCTGCTATTCATTCTGAACTACGGTTTTCATTGTAAATATTTATGCTATTGCTCCCACTACTTCGTCCTGAATGCATAAACTTTCATTTTCTGCTACGCTAATCGCGTCTGTTGTATCTCGTTTTTTGTGCAAACGGGAGTATTGTTTGCTTATGTTTACATTTTTACTTTTGGGAAGATTGGGCGCCTGGAGCAGAATGACTGTAATTTAGTTTTGCCACGCTTCGTTTCTAATGGCTAGTCAAAAGAAAATATACACAGAAGGAAACAAAAATAAAATCTAGAGAGAAATTTTTATTTTTTGCCAGATGTTACCAAAATATCGATTATAAGTAGAGCAATTCAAGGATGAAGTGGGTTTTAAGGCACAGCCGGAGCAGTATTTCTGCGATTGGGGTTATAAGGATACGGGAGGATAGGAAGTTTAGATTTTTGCGTAGCTGCCGGAGGTTAATTGGTACGTTATTGAAAATCCAAAAGAAAAACCCGATATTTTAAAATTTATCAAAAATATATAAATATTGCGGATAGATGAAAAATTGCGAACTAAACCCAAAACAAAGATAAGGTTGCATTAGTTAATGTTTGTACCTAGTTTTATATAAATTGATAATCCGGTTTTGTAAATACATGCATATCATAAACACTTTTCTTATCTTTGGTCAAATATACTGTACAAAAAATATATTTATATGTTTTAAACTTTCACAAGAATTAATTTGATTTCATTCACATTTCATCTCACAACATCTGCCAAATTTTTCCAGCTGGAATAGAGCAGCATCATGGTGAAATCCGTGAATTATTCATCGGGAAATTGTCTAGTTCTTCTTAAAGTTTAATACAAATCTACCTGATGATTCTTCCTACTTTTTAACACATAACAAAGATATAATCTATTAAGTAGTAGAGACGGGAGATGTACAAATTTATTTTAAATATGTAAGTTTTAGAGAAAACATGTTTTGAAGATTTCGATAAGTTTTCGTGTTATTACAATTTGTTTTTCTTTGTTTTAATTGACTAGAATGGATTTGAAAGCTTCCTTCAAAAAAGTTAGTTAATACATTTACTAAGCATTAGAAGGCTATGGAACCTGATTACAAGCTCAACTAAAAGTTAAAATTTGGAGTTAAAATTAAATAGTTAAACTAAAATCAATAAGTTGAACGTAATTTCTCGAAAAAACAATATTGCCAACCTAAACATATATGTAATTACATATGTACATATGTCCATATGAAGTTTAGTTGATAAGTCTTTGTTCTGACTGATCGATTCTTCTTGATATTATAATCATTTTGTTATATAATCTGTACAAAAAATCGTTATGTACACGTTATAATATATCCGTGCATAAGGCCACAAAGGTGTAACAATGTAAAAAAGAAAATCATTTGAAGAACAAATTATATAATTTTGAAATAATACGAAATCTGTCTAAGAGAATGTGTGGTTCGTGTAAAATTAATTCTAGTCGGTTTTATGCTTGAAATTCAAAATAGATGATTTTTTCACCTTTTTGGCTATTGCTAACATCTTTACATACACATACACACATCCTCTCACAAATACAATTTGTCTGTTCATATCAAAACCTAAAACGTGAGCGAAATGCAAAACAAAAAACAAAAATGTTTAACTATGTGAAACACACGCTATGCCAACAACAACCACCAAAACAAGCAATGGTCTCAGTCATTCACTCTTACCGTCTTTATGGCACTTTTAATCTGATGGTTGACTAGTAGATTGGTGAGAGTTGGAAAGAGAAGTGAAAACAGGGAAAGGTTGAGCGCACAGGCAGAGAAACAAACTCCATCATTAGAATTGCCACTCCACTCGGATTATATATGTACAAAATATGTCCTGAACCAAAAAATGTGCAGTGTACTAAGACGAGAATTTTGTTCTGTGTCTACAGGCAAGCATGAAATAAAGGGAAAACCAAGGCGTGGGGTTTTTTGCAAGTATTCGTATACGCAGGGGTGTGATGAGTCAAAATGCTCCCAATAAATGTGAAAAATGTATGGCCAAAATAGAAAAAAATCAAGCAAATGTTTGAATGGTTCACTAAAGGAAAAACGAAAAAAATAAATAAACAACAAAATATTAGAAAATCTTACAAGAATACCAACCGTAGTTTTAAGGGGTGGAGAGGAGATGATAATAAATGTTACTATTCGGTTATACCATTAAGGAGTAGCTTTGCTTGCCCACGCATCCAAGATGTCTAAAACAGTTGCCACCAATGTAAATAGCAAGGGGTTATAAAAATATAATTAAGTATCAGAAACCAAAGGCCCCAGTTGATATTAGGCATGCATACATAGCAGGAGTTGAGGTTAACAAAACTGTACGAGGCAGTCACAACGAGTCCATAGAACTACTAAACTAACGTTTATGTCATTAAACTAACCTGAAGAAATGCTTTCACTTGATTTATGTTAAAATACGCATGTTCTTAAAAGCGTTCGGTAGTTGTTAGTTAGCAACTTTTAGCCGGAAGAAAGTAATCTGTTCAAGTTTATTATGGCGCAAAATTATTAATGACAACGTCGTTTTTCAATAATTCTGGAAAGGGAAATCGAAAAAAGCGGTGGACGTTAGTGCAGTTACCAATGCATTAAGAGATAAACAATAGCATGTAAAATAATATTTTTTACTAATTACAATTTTTCAGGCTAATTAATTATTTATTATGTAGTTAATTATTTAACATACAATATATTGGGTATGGAACAGAATTCGGTCAAGCGAGCGCAATGACGTTCCAGACACATTCCCACGACAGTCGGTTCTACGTACCGGAATGACCCGGGTTTTACCCGGCCAAGGACTGTTGTTTCGGCAATCTAACCCTGTTTAGATCGGCCTACCCCATAAGTTGTCTGTCTCTCCTGGAGCAACTCCTTGCAGCAGGGTTGCTTCACCTCCTTCTGGTCAGGGCTGGCATCGAGTCAAACCCTGGTCCAGAAACCTATTTTTGCTGCGTTTGCCAGAAAAAGCTCCATCCGAACTCCACTTCGGTAAGGTGTAATTCGTGCGACGGATGGAGCCATCTTAAGGTCTGCTCAGGCCTCAAGACCCACAAGGAGTGGTCCACAAACTATGTGGCCCCATGTTGTTCGCGCCCTACGGCGCCCATAGCCTCTACGGCTCCCCTAGTTGCACCTAGTGCACCGGTGCCTAGCACCGGCAGAACCTCTACGGTTCGCAGGAGCACACAACAACATGGTCGCTCCCCTCCCCCCCCTCAACCTAGCTCCGCCCCCCGTGTGGGGAATAGCCAGCAGCTCCTGGTACCCCACACAGTCTGTTCCGTGTGTCAGGCTAGGATATACCGGAATGCGGCATCAGTCAGGTGCAATTCGTGCCAAGGCTGGTGTCACTTTCGAGTATGTTCTGGCCTGCGCACCACACGTGAATGGTCGGGTGACTACCTGGCTCCCTGTTGTAGAGCCTCGCAACCGCACGCGCCAGTGGCGGCGCTGCCAAACAACACCATAAGGCAGCCCAACGTGCCATTGCATGTGCAGCAGGGTCCAGGTGGGCAACATCACCCTTCCCTCACACCCCTCTCCGCGACGACTCTACCGAGGCAAACGAGACTCCTTCAGCTGAACTGCAATGGGCTGCAGGGCAAGATCGAGGAGATAACCGACTTTATGAGTCGGCATAATCTGTCAATAGCTGCGATCCAAGAAACGAAACTGCACAGCAACTCAACTCTGTTGAGTTGCAACGGCTACAATGTGCATCGTAAGGATCGCGAGCGAGGTAATGGTGGTGGCTTAGCATTCATCACCCATCACACAGTGCAGTATCGTCTTATTGAAGAAGACATCGACCGCAGGGACACTACCTTAGAATGTCAAGGAATAGCTGTCCGGTCAGGCGATGTCGAGCTCGAAATATTTAATATTTATATACCCCCTGTCACCTGCTGCCCGGCAGGATATCACCCTGACATAGGTGCGCTCCTCAGAGGTGAAAACCGATTGGTAGTAGGTGACTTTAATGCGCACCACGATCTCTGGCATTCAAGCCTACCAGCTGATCGGAGGGGAAACGATTTGGCAGAGCAGATAGACGATTCGACATTCTGCACGATGAATGATGATGCCCCCACCAGGATTATGGGTAGTTGCAGCAGCTCGCCTGACCTAACGATAGCTAGCGCAGGTCTGATAAATAGCATAACGTGGCGACCTATGCTATCGCTTGCATCAGACCACCTACCTATAATCATCTCGATTGACAGACCTGCTGACTTTGTCTCCGCGGACCATCGGACCTATATCAACTTTAAAAAGGCTGACTGGGTCAGGTTCGCGGAGTTCACCGAAAATGCCTTCAGGTCTCTTCCCGCTCCCACCGACGTTCGAAAAGGCGAACATAAGTTCCGCAAGGTGGTTGCGTCAGCTGCGGCCCGCTTCATTCCGGCAGGGAGGATCCCTGAGATCCGTCCCAACTTCCCGGCTGAAGCGGCCGCTCTAGCGAACGAACGCGACCACCTTCGCCGCTCCGATCCCCGTAATCCTAATATTCAGGATTTAAACGTGGCGATTCGGAGGCTGGTTGACCAACACAAGCGGAACAAGTGGGAGGAGCATCTGAAGTCCTGTAATCTGGTCACGGGTGTTGGTAAGCTTTGGTCTACCGTGAAGTCCTTATCCAACCCGACGAAGCACGACGACCGAGTGGAAATTTCATTCGGGGATCGTGCCTCGTCGGACCCGAAGAGATGCGCGAGCTATTTTAGCCGACAGTTTATACTGCATCCTTCGGGGGATAGGACCAAGCGGAAGGTGACCAGGAGGCTGCGCAAAATACCGAACAACAGCGCGCCTCTTACCTTCACTTGTGGCGAGGTAAAGGAGGTCATCGGGAAGGCGAAAGCCTCCAAGGCCATTGGCCCTGACGGGCTAAGCGTGTTGATGCTGAAGAATTTAGGCCCCGCGGGAGTTGAGTACCTCACCGGGATCCTCAATTTGTCTATGGCCACCCTCATCATTCCAGACATCTGGAAGGTTGGGAAGGTGGTCCCACTACTGAAACCAGGGAAACCGGCCGACAAGGGTGATTCCTATCGGCCGATTTCCCTGCTTTCACCTGTGGTAAAGACACTTGAGGCCCTACTCCTCCCGTACTATACATACCACCTTGGGTCAGCTAAGCATCAACATGGCTTCCGGAAAGTGCACAGCACAACAACAGCACTTAATGCCATAAACACACAGGTGAACCGTGGTCTTAACCAAAACCGCCCCTGCGAGAGAACCGTCCTAGTAGCGTTGGATCTGTCGAAAGCTTTCGACACAGTTAGCCACTCCACGCTACTAGCTGACGTGGAATCCTCAACTCTCCCGCAGGGACTGAAACGGTGGACCGCGAATTACCTGTGTGGTCGTCAATCATCGGTATGGTTTAGAGATACAACATCGAAACCAAGGAGGATTAAACAAGGGGTACCGCAGGGTGGCGTCCTGTCCCCATTACTGTTTAATCACTACATCTCCAAGCTCCCTCAACCGCCAGAGGGAGTCACGATTGTCTCCTATGCTGATGATTGCTCGATAATGGCAACCGGCAATGCAATTGATGATCTGTGTTTGAAAGTGAACGGATATCTCTCAGATCTTGCCCAATTTTTCACTAGCAGAAACCTGGCGCTGTCCCCTGCCAAGTCCTCGGCGACCCTTTTTACCACCTGGACGAAGGAGGTCAGGCTGGATCTTAACATCCACATCGATGGCACCCCCATTCCGACGGTTAACCACCCGAAGATTCTGGGGGTGACTTTCGACAGCCTGCTCTCCTTCTCCGCGCACACTACCGCAATCGCCAATAGAGTACAGAGCCGCAACAATGTCCTCAAGTCGCTCGCCGGCAGCTCTTGGGGCAAAGACAAAGAAACGTTGTTGGCAACATACAAGGCGATTGGCCGGCCGGTAATAAACTATGCTGCGCCAGTTTGGTCGCCGGGAACCAGCAGGACACAATGGACGAAGCTGCAGACCTGCCAGAACGCCGCACTCCGCACGGTGACGGGATGTCTTCTGATGTCGCCTGAGGAGCATCTCCACCAAGAGGTCAATGTGCTCCGAGTTAAGGAGCACAACCTCATGCTCAGCAAGCAGTTCCTTGCTGGATGTCACCGCTCGGGGCATCCAAACGGGCACCTGCTTGCCGTGGAACTGCCCCCCAGGCACATTAGAAGACATCTACTGGAACTAAAGGACGAGATCCAGCCACTCATCACACAACCGCTGGATCCGGAGGCGTACCGGCGGGTCCTAAGCAACATCCACAGAGACACAGTCACGAACATCATTGACTCCCGCCAGGCGAATGCAGTCATCGGAGCCCAACCACCACCTGTAGCAGATGAGGAGTCCCTGCTGCCCCGCGAGTCCCGCGTCACTCTGGCACAACTACGATCTGGATACTGTAGCAGGCTCAACTCCTACTTATCCAGAATCAACCCCGACATACCCAACACATGTCCGGCATGTGGAGATTCTCCGCACGACACCAACCACCTATTCACATGCCCTCTCAAACCCACTCATCTAACCCCCCTCTCCCTCTGGTCCAACCCTGTCGAAACTGCACGTTTCCTGGGCCTCCCCCTAGATGAGTTTGACGACAACGACCATGGGTGAATCCGCTCTTTACGGGGCGCGACTAGCCGCTACAACAACAACAACAACGTTCCAGACATCAAAGGACATATTTCCAAGAACGATAATGATGTTGAGATGATGTTATTATTTCTCCCCTCTTCTTATAAATTTTATGTTCAATTTCTTTTAGTTAATTCGCTTTTTTTTTTGTTTTAAAATATAAAATATAAAAAATGGAAAATAAAATGCGTTTACTTTTTAATCATAAATATATCAAGTAATCTCAAAACACTCTATCTAGGTTTACGGGGGGTGAGAGAGGAGATGTAATGGATGATTTAATGAGTACTTAAAAAAAAGAACATATGCTAATAGAGGTGTCCACATAGAACCCTTGCTGGTTATCTGAGTGAGCTTTCCGGGACCCCGTAAACATTTATTTAAGGAGTCCATTTATGTTAGGAAGGAATGTGTATTTTCAGTGTATACAGTTTACGAACATGATTAAAGCAATAGAGATACGATCTGGTGATTTTAATTAATTGTTACAATGCTCCTAAAATTTGTTCATTAAAACTACAAAATAAAAGACCCTGAATGCAAAATGTAATTTGCATAACCTTCAAATAAACGCTTATGAAGAGCAGAGTTGCACTCTTAATTTAACGCTCAGACCGGCCGACGCTTTCCCCACCGATTCCATCATCATCTTTTCGCCCGTCACGATTTGTTGCCCTGTGCTTAAAAACATGCAATGTTGAGTCAAATGAACACTTGGCTTAATTAAAAGTATTAAGCTTTAAATAAAACCAAATGAAATGAATTAAATTGCCTGTCAAAAGGCACAGTTATAGCTTAGACTAAAACTTTGTTGTTTTGGGTTTGCATGACGGAAAGCCGAGCAAAATCACGCGACATGGTTGCCTCTTCAAATGTATTATAATACATACATATTTGTAAGTAATGAATGAAAACGAGTATGCATTTTAACAAACACTAATGGCACAAAGTTATCTTCCCAATAAAGTTAATTGTCACTTTTAAATTATGTAATCTTATTATCCTATTTCAATTTATATTTGTATACTTCTAAAAAAAAAACACCCTTTACTAGATTTACGTGTGTATATTGACGCATTACATTGGCACACACGCAGCTAAGTGCAATGAACGCTGTGTGTTGAATAGCAGGGTCAAGTGAGGAGCTGGGATGAAAAAGTGACAGACAATGTGTCGCTAGTGAAACCAGCGAGAGACGGCACCTCCAACGAGTTATTTTAATTTGAATCTGTCTGGATGGCAATCGATCCATTCAGTATCCTTTCACCGATAACTGCAACCACACATGCATTTAATTCATTAAAGCCGTTGAAGATTAACCGCAATTTGCAACCACCATACATGTCCGGCCATTCGTATTCGCATTCCTCACTTCCTATGCATATTTTGGTTTGCCAGCTAGATTATAATGTGATTGTGTTGTTGGAGTTGCAACCCTGTGTATGTTGTCGGCGGTATATGAAATGACACAAACGTGCCGAAAACACCGTCGCGGATTTGTCATTAGTGACAAAAATAATATATGGACTATTGAAAAGAATAGCGGCAAAAACCACAACAAGAAAGTTCACAAAAAAATAAAACTACAAAATTGGAAATTAAACTAAAACCACACAATGAAATGGAGTTTCGGTTATCGCGCCTCATAAATTAACTCGTTTACCCCTTACCCTTTAACGTTTCATAACTCAAACAACTGCGAATGCTTAATCCATCTGTGTATGTACATATGTGTTGCATACAAGCAAACTGGTTCATAATAATATGATGACGCTGGTAGTGAATGTGCCACGACACTCCCCCAACAAATCACCGTCAGCATCCAAGCTATGCATTGTTGCCACCAACATGTCCAACACCCCGTAATTGTTATTGTGTGCGGCCATTTCAATGGCAGTTACAGAAAAGCTGGCATTGGAAGTGAGGGTATGAGTGCCGCAGAGACAGCGTTGATAGATCCGTAAAGCACTTGAGCGCATTTCCAGGCGGGGAGCCAACATTCTGCCTGACCTCTGCGCTTTTATGTTCCACACATGCGCAATCGTGTCGGAGAGTGAAAATGTTCAGTTATTGTAATTAATTTTTAGCCACCGCTACGTCCCATTGTCTATATCGCACTGCATTTGTTGCCACATTGACTTGCCACTTTTCGTTGAATGTTTTCTGCACTTTTTTCAGTTTTTAATTTCTTCTTTTTGCAAATGAACACAATTTATTATTGTACTACGTGCTGTTATCGCTGCCGTAGCTGCGCTATATGATATTTGTTATTGCTTCAGAGTAATTTGTTGCAGCTGCAAAGTCATCGTCGTGTGCGCAGAATATTTAACAATGTGGCGCTTATCTGGAATTACTGGTTGGCTGTGTCACTGACTTTGTTGTTGTTCTTGTTTTTATTTAGGTTGACTTTTGAATGTGCTGCGGGTACTAATGAAATTATAATTCAAGTGAAAACTTTGCATTACAGTCTCTCAACCAACTAGAACAAGCTTTCATGTTACATGAGAGCCTGTAATGGCCATTTGGAATGGCATCCATTTTTATTGGGTTTGTATTTCAGTTTTGTCATCAAAAATATAAACAATATTTGTAAATTTAACCGAAAATATCACTTAATATCGCAATTATTTTTTGAGAAACACATTTTTTTGAAATGTGTTCAGTTTTATAATAAAGCAAATAGAGCTCACTCAAATACTTATGAAGGCCAAGTTTTGTATATCAACTTACGAAACATACCGTATTTCTTTAAGCTTGATGGTAAGTGGCCAAAAATTGTGGGGATTCAGGGAAACAATTAAGAAAGTTGTTCTATTTTACCTTATTAGCTTTAGAATATTTTTTTCATATACATATACTATTAACAAAAATTCTGGAGATAATTTCACTAAATGGTTTTGGCGGCCAATTTAACATTTATCTAGATAGACTGACTTGAGGCACAAAATAATAATTTATTTTACAACAGAAAAGTAAAATTCACCACATAAATTTTACTTCCGGATCGAGAAATGAAACTCATTTCAAAATTGTTATTTATTTAAATAATAAAAAAAACTCAACGATTAGAGTATATTTAAAACTCATAAAATATTTTTTAAATATGACAAAAAAGATGAGAATCAAAACCTACTAGTTAAATAATCCAAATAATCAATTCAATAATCAATTAAATGTATTTATTTATTTGTGCACAAATGCTTTTAGTGTAAATAAATTACTTAAAAAAACAATCCTACACAAAAATAAATTTGACCTATAACATTTGATCATCATTTCATATGTACAGCCAGAAGTACTGGTTGATACAAATATGAATTAAATTCACAAATATCCATTCGTATTGTCTCCAAAACACTCAGTATATATTCTATTGCAATATCGGATAAATATTGGACAAATGGTAATAATGAAAGTATTGGTTTTGAGTGTTTAGTAAAAGAGTGTTCAGTTTAGTAAACGTAAATCTACGTGGTTTATAATGGAAGTATGTGAATCTCTTTTTGATACGTAACCACCTGACGATATCTGAACCACATTTCCTATTGTCGTAATAAACAAGAAGATACACGTTTTAAATATTCCTTTCTTACAGCAATTGGCTACAGTCAAATTACGTTGATACAAGTCGAAGTGTGGTGAATCGAACGGAATTTACGTAATTTGTGTGCCTCGCAGATTATTCCACAAATGTTTTCATAAATAAATTATTTTGACATTAAGTGCAATAAATATATATGTACATTAAATTTTAAGTAATAGCTGATTAGAAAACGCGAAAAGTTAAAAGATTTATTACTTACTGTCGCTTCTACACAAAGATTAATTATAGCAAAAAAAAAATAAAATTAGGCAATAAAACCGTAAAAATTATTTGCATTAATTTTCAATAGCAGAAGAACGGAGCTTAAACTGCGGCAGCACTTCGATCGATGACGATGTAGAGAACCGAAGTTGGAACATATTCACTACCGCCCATAAATCGTTTTTTTTTGTGAATTTGGCAGAATGATATTTTTGTGTGGCGCCTGCATAGAGAAAGAACTCTCATGTACTTAATTGCATGATATGTATGTATATGTATGTATATATAATATTTGAAGTTTCTTCTGATTCTTTCGTTCTCGTTTCTCACCCATTCACATTTCTACACACTTATATGTAAATACGTTATGATCATTCTTCATGATCGAAAATTCTAATTATTCGCACTTCACAAACCCAAAAATCTTAAAGTGTTATCCGAATAGGTACTCCTAGCTTGCATTTATAAGAGCCCGCAAAAATATAGCACTTTTTGCTTTAATAATTTAAATTTTGTTTTCGTCTACCTTTGTTAGGTTTTTTAGTGCTTTTTTCTGCCCTAATTTGACTACGCTGGTGTGAGCATTTGAAATTAATGAGATCATTTTAAAACCACAAAATTTTCAAAGGCAAAGCATGTTTCACTTTTACGACCATTTTATGATCTATTTACGATTTTATGCGCTTGACTATGAATCTGATGCTCGGAATTTCGATGACGACTACGACACCAACGCGTCGATTGTCTCGGTGTCGGCAAAAATGATAATGCGAACGATGATCGTAGTAAATTTTAATAGCTGTTTGGGTGCTACTCAAATCTCAAATGTCTGTTGAATAAATTTCACCATTTTATTGTAGTTACTTTTAATGCAACAATATATCAAATAGAATGGTGTTCGTGGCAATTTGTGATTTACTGAAATTGTTATGGTGTATTTTTACAAGCAAGAATGTCAAATAAGATTAATTGTGAATATTATACATTTTATTGGTTGACATTGATTTCAACATGCTTTAACAAAGAGCTTGCATTAATTCGGAAATATTTTGGTATCGTGTATGACCTTTTTGTAAAATGCATTACCACGATTCTGTTGTATCTATTTAGTGTTTCCGATATCAGCATGCCCTCGATATCTGTACCATTAAAAGAGTTGAAGTAAAGTTATTTTACAAAGTACGTAAATTAAAAAAAGAATTGCATGGCGTTTCGTTTCCTTAGACAGAAATATTCATCCAATTACACCGCACCAGAAACCAATTGGATCTAAACAGATTCCAAAATTCATCGGCAAAAGTCAAATTAGTTCTGGTATGATATAATTGAACTTATTAGAGCAACGGTAAGAGAGATGGAACTTCTTTGAAACCCTCGTTCTTTGTATTTCATAATAACAAAAATATCAATTATGACTTGTAGTCAAGGATTAATTGCCGAATTTTGAATAAACTCACGAGCGACATTCTTACAAAGAAATTTTTCTTGGAACTTTTAACAACTCACCCAGTTTAACTCTCCTTACGAATTATTGCTGCTACAGATAAATATGTTGTGTGTGATGTGCTAATTTAATATTAGTCTATTAACAGGAGGAAAACTTGATATTTAAAAGTATTCTTAGCACAAATCGGCTTACCTCATCCAATAATTGGTTGGTAAAAGGCAACGAATAAACCAAATTTTATAATTCGGTTGAAAAAGTGATATAAATTAGCTACATAAGTTACACAAAAATTTCAACGGTTTCACAAAAAGTAAGAACTAGTTCAATTTTCTACATACATAAACATAAACCAAGTTATTATACGCTGAAAGCAAGGCGAATTCATAAATATAAGGAGTGGAGTTCAACGGACAGCTGAGCAATTTACATGTATTTTGTTTTCGCTTTTACGGGATTCAGAGCTGGAACCGTAAAAGCAAAGTTCAATAATATTTAGAAATGACATACTCCCGTAAGGCGCATTCAACTCCAGTGGTGTTAAGTAAACAACTGAGTACATTCGCATTTGTTGTAACTTTTACTGTACACTTAACACCACCTGATATGCATTCGTCTTGTACTAGGTTTTTTTCTTGTATCGGAACATCAATAGCTCCATTTGATTATGCCTAAAGCTAAGAAAGGCAGGAGTGATTGTATAATCGAATGAAAATGTGTAGAATACAACACTCATGAAATCAGATGAAACACCTTACTCAAATCTAAACCAAGTATCAGGGAACTATTAACACATTAAAATGCGCCCAAGTTTCGAATTTTATTTCCAAATTGCCAGATTAACTCAAAAAACTACAAGTTTGTTGTTAAAAAACTACCGCAATTAGTGCAGCACCAGCTTTTGCCGCCGATGATCATCAGCAATGATTTATTATCGTGAAACGCTGTAACCGCTAAATTTCAAACGAACTGGAACCGGCTGTGCACACGATCCGACCATTCAATCAGCAACAGCGATGCAAGAACACCGTTAACAATCGTCTCTCCCTCTAACCACCTCATCGTTGTGTTGGAGCTAAAGCAGCATAAAATCACGTTCTCGTATTGCTTGTTTTGAGATTTAATCTCGCAAAGTGGCATAAACAAACAGAAAGAAGAAATGCTCAAAAAGGCTAATAAAATCGACAATCGTTTGCTCCCACTGTACATTGTTTTTTTGCTTTTATAGTTTGCTCCCCCGCTTCTTTAAGTCGTTCCCCACTATGTGGGGTGGTATCCACTTTCCATTAACACAAACCAATGTTGCGCCTCATTGCGCTTGTAGCCAGGCTTCGAATTACACAAATAAAGAACCTCCGCAACATAACAAATCGAAAACGAAAACAACAACGTCAACGACAGACGATACGCCTCATCAATGAAGAGGTGAATGACGGCGGAGGTCATAGAGATGGGCATAGAGTGGGGCAGAAAGTGGATTCACAAATTGTGCAGATTTTTAAGTGCGGATTTTATTTGTTGTTTGGCTGTGTTTTATTGCGCCAATACAAAAGAATGACAAGTAGGGAGAACAACAACTTAAAGATCATTTCTGTCAGAACAAAACAAAAACAATGAGTTGGTGAGCTCGTAAAAGTGTTGCAACAATTGTAATTGCTGCAATCAACTACAACGCGGCCGACACATCGCTAAAGCACAGCACTGCCATTAACAGCTACTGTTCGACGGCGGCGACTAAATTGCAAATATGCCAATGCGACAGGCATATTTCACGTTGACGGTTGCTGTACCGGCTGCAAATGAGCCTTGTGGCAGGGCGTTGATGTTGCTACTGATTGCTGCGATCGCTTCAGTTTTTATTTTATGTGCAATATTTGCATTTAAATTCAAGATTGTCGAAACAAAATTTTTCAGTTTTAATACGCAAATGCTCTTCGGAAGAAAAATTTTATTTTATTATCGAATAGGAAAATTCTAAAGAAAACAGTATTTCTTTTTACATTGTACGTAATTTTTAACCGACAAGTCTCACGCTGGCTTAATATGTAAAAGGAAAGATCACAAGAATTTGTAAGTTTTCTGCGCTGGTTTACTGTTTAAGACAGTGAGTGAGGGAGATAGTGTATGAATCTCTGCAAATGTCAATGCGTTTCAAAACGCATTGGAATGCTTTGAATATACATACATTGTATACACATATCTCGTAGGTATCTTCTACTCAAGGACAACGCTATTATGAATGGATATGCGCACCCATTGCGTTCCTTAACAATTTTTGTGTGTAGCGCTGGTTAATATTGCAAAAAATGGCTTGCTGATCCACGCTAATCACCACATTAACTAAAAAATATTTCACGCATTGTATTAAATATTTTCATCCAAAATTCAAAGGATAGTCAACTGGACATATGGAGTACTTACCATTAAAGTCTGCACATACGACTCGTTCAAAGGGGCTTCCCATCCAATCTAAAAAAAGAAAAAAATAAGGAATACATTAAACCTTTAATTTTTAACGCATTAGGCTTATACACTTCGGCTTAGATTTAAAAGTGCCCTTGAACAAAAGTTATAAATGCAGAAACATATGGACATCTAAAAATATATAAAAGTTAATAGTACACAATTTTTGAACTACACTTCAACTATTTACCAATTGACCTTCACAAAATAAAATGATTAGTTATAATTGGTAGTAAAGGGATTGATTCACACGTTACTTATAAGTATGTATGCATGTATGTTTTATACAAGTAGAATACATCGAAAGCGCATTTCGTTGTTGATGAAAATTAAGGTAATGCTAACTTTATACATAATTAAGGATGATATTTTATTTGCAAGCAATTTACAAGTAGTTTTCGAATCTTTTGGAGACTTAAATTTTACTTGATAACAGCATTGTAAATAAGAGTGGTGTAAGACCATACTAATTAACATTGCTACACTGGAAAACTTTGTAAATATTTTCAACACCTCAAAATTCATAAAACTCAACATTTATTGTCGCCAAGCAAGTAAATACTAATTCCAAACATTAATTTATATCAAAGAATGCAATAAATTAAAAATATTAGCACTCTAATTAGCAATATAGCGGCCGCTGTAGCCGAATGTGTAACGTGTGCGCGCTTTGTTCGGTGGGTCCCAGGTTCGTATCCAGCTCGGGGCAAGTAACATCCAAAAATTATAGAAAAATTTTTTTCTCGGCAGGCAACGGCAAACCTCCGAGTGAATTTCTGCCATAAAAAAACTTCTCACAAAAACATTCGCCGTTCGGATTCGGCGTAAAACTGTAGGTCCCACAATTTGTGTTACAATATCAAGACGCACACCACAAATTGTAGGAGAAGTTCGTCCAAAATCGCCTAAGCGGTTATAGCGCCAATTAAGTAAGCAAGTAAGTAATTAGAATTATAATATCTACTAGAACTCCCAAAAATCGGGCTGATAGATTTTGTATTCTGATAGACCGATTTCTAATCTAATTTATCTTATTTAGTGATCAGTTTAATTTGATGGATCATTAAATATTACTAACGGAATAGTTATTTTTTCCCCTGGCCCACCAATTAGGTATCAGAGAATATTTATATTAAGATGCATTAACAGAAAAAGTGGGACAAAATCTTTACTCCAACATTAGTTGATAATAAACTTTCAGCGCAAAATATGAAAAAATATTTTCTATCGTGTTTGAAATTGGTAAAATATACACCTATTAATATCTTACATTTTATTCTAAACTTAACTGGTGAATATATTAATCAATTTGCACTGAACATTCGGTTATCTCATTAAAAAGTAATTTCTATTTATTTATTTATTAAATAAAAAATAAAAACAACAGTATTAATTTAGATAGAAAAAGGAGCCAAATAATAATAACATCTGTGGATACGATGCGAATAGTGAGATTTACAATCGGTTAAACAATATATTTTTATTTTATTGAAAATCAATCGTGAACCGCAAATAACTAAGCATTTTTCGAATGCTTCAACTACTTGAACTGATTATGTGTTTTTTGTTTACATTTGGAACTACCAGACAAATGTATTTTAGTTATCTCTTATATTTTGATTAAAATTTTTATTGAAAGTGATCTTATCACTCGTACATTTTCACTAACAACAATGACAGTCTTTATTGGGTGAAGATGAAATGGCAAAGATAGAAATGGGTTACAACATTCAGGAAATAAGGCATGCGCTTTTGCGTTTGCTTGAAACTCATTGAAGTGGAATCGCGCACAAGTGCTTTCTTGGTAAATTATTTGTTGTAATGAATATTAAAAATTAGCAAAGCGAAACAAAGAAAGAATTTATTCAGACATTCCTGCATCAATCAAACGAGACAATATTGTTCACTGTATGCATAACTGTTGTCTATCAGCATTGCAGTGAGACATCCATACATATGTACCTAGTACATATGCACATCGCTCTACGCTTGCCGCAATGAAATGTGCGCCCATTTTTCATTAAATTCTGTTATTCAAACAATGCATTGCAGCAAAGGAGCAAAAAGAAACGAGTTGGTTGCAAATGAAAAGTCTATCACAGCAAAATGTGATGGATATTTCAAACATTGTGTTCATAGCTCCTGCTTTTGTAGCATAATGAATAAATGGGTGAGTATTGTTGCGAAAGTTAGAGAATATCTTTTAATTAAAAAATTTGCAATTTGTGAGTCATTCGAAAAATCATCTGCATCTAATTTTATAGGTATAGAACTATTTAAGAAGGTAAATAGTTTGCACCAGCAGGAAGTAAAACAAATTGGCAAATTGAACTTCCCAAACATTTTCGTTCACTCTACAACTCACCAGTTATTTTGCTATCCAATGGGCTTAAAATTTACTACGACTTATACATAGCTAGTAAATTATAATTGCGCAACATGAAGTTGTCAACGAGATCGTATGATTCGAGTTAAATGCATTTAAATACATTTATGAATGCATATAAGTAGATACATTTCGTTTATTCATGGATAGATATATATATGTATGTATATGCCCAGTTAGGCAGCCACACCTCCCAATAAACCCGTTACTGATGTCAGTCCCAAGCCCAGTAGCAGTAATTCTTAGATACTCACCACTGCAAATGCTGGCAGCCGTCGAAATGCTGCACATCGACACACAAATATACTTATATGCATATGCACAGATATTTATAAGTAAACGCTTTCAACGGTGGAAAGAGTAAGAGTGGAAATGTCTGCGACTTTGCGTAAGTAGCAATTAAACTAATGAATTTTAATATTTTACGCTCAAGTCTTGTGAGTATGGTTCGTCTAAAGGAATTTCGCATGGAAAGGAATTTCATTTGCACATCGTTGGCCATTTGTAAGCGGATTTAAGAGAGAGAAAGAAATCATCTTGTGCAATGGCAAAATGTGGGCAACGGGAAATTTTTGCGTGTTTACTATTTTCTGTTTGCTTTCTATATGCCCTCTACAATCCAAGTTTCATTTTCAGTAGTACTAAAGTATATACATATTACTTTTAATAAAGTAAATTGTAGCTCTCATTTTCAAACCTCATACCACTAATACTTATACACAAAAACAAAATAAGTATGTATATAAAATATAAAATTATAATATTACATAGTAATAGGGGTTTTTATGCGACTCTGTGATTTAAATTAGCTTCCGGTGGTCCAAGTCCTTAAGTAAACAACTCGTATAACTGAATGAAATAAGTATATTAATAAAATTTATTTAAGCAATTATATTAAAAAATTAATATAGTTTGATGTTTCCTATATATAAATATCAAAGTAGCTAATAATGTTGCTAATTTAGTAATTATTTTGGACTTTTATTCAGTTTACTTAAATGAAGATTTATATTTTGGCAATTAATTATTTTGTAAATTACAACATTTTTACCCTGATTTTTACCATTTTCGGTGGATTTATAAGTTTCTAAGCTGTACACAAAAACAACTAAAATCCCTATGATGAAGAGATAGAAAGAAATCTTAAAAAACCTCGCAAATTTAACCGACTAATGTTTATTTAGTTTAATTTGAGTTATAAAACTATAGATAAATAACATATTTTAAAATGGACAGGTTGGTAGACTTATTATTAAATTCAGAAATGTTCATTAAATTTCTCCTAACGAAACTAATTATGATTAAACTCAGCAATGAACGATAGATCTGAGAGTCATAACTAAGCTGTTAATTTGTAGGTAAACTAATACCATCCAACCGAAATGTGTTTTGAATAGAACGGCGTTATTCGAAGGATTATTTCATTCGGGTTCCACCAGAAGCAAAATAACATAATTTACAGAATCAGGAGTGAATCTATTTCAATTCTTGAATGTAAACAAAGATATAAAAATCAATCATTAAAAAGTTAAGTAAACGTTTTCCCGTACTTAAGTTTATGAGGCAGTTTCTCCAATAAGACTTAAACTTCAGCTTATTTTTAACTCGAGTAAGCTGAGATTTTGTGCTAAGCCTTTATTTGGTTCCGCCAACTGATCGACTTAGTAGTTTCGCACACGACAACTTAATGAGCTGTTTTTTTCTTCCTACGTTTTTGGCTGGGTTGCCTAGCTAGTATAATATGCTCAGTTGCTATCCAATTACTTTAACAGTTATTTGAAGACCATCAAAATCGAAACTACTTTTATGAGAATTTAGAACGTCCATTATTATTTCCAAAAATTTACATTTTACATGGTGGAAATAGAACTTATTTCGTTCTAAGTTCACCATTTAAATTACGTACCACAACAACAATGCATAAGATAATTAATAAGCAAGCTAATTTGTAGCTTAGCCAATAGGGTGAAAATGAATTATCAAAAAAAATGACTAAACTAAGTTAAGTGTAGTTGGATAAACCAGCCTAAAGCATATTAAGGGGCGTTAATGAATCATTAATGAATTTTAAGTATACATTTTTTCAAATCTGAACCAGGCAATCGTTAAAAGATTCTAAGTGCGACAGTTACTCTACTAAAAGTAGCTACTTTTGTCTTTTGTGGAAAATTCTAGAAATCTGAACTCGAATTTCATGGTATGTAACACGTAACACAAATTTAACATCTTCCAACGCAATTATTTCAGGAACGATTTTTCAATTTCCTAATTTGTGCAAATGTTCTCATCAATACCTTTCATTTGAATAATATTATATAACTATATTACACTTGTCTTTACACTTAAAAGAATTAAGACTTAGAGAATTTCACATATTTTAGGTTAGCCAAATGGGCAAAAACGGCGTTTTTAATACGTTTAAGTTAGGATATCTCATGGGACTTCACCTCGCGACGGCGCAGTCTTGCCATATATCATTCTTGAACAATATAGAGTACATTCATTTCAAGATAATACTACAGTTTTAAGATTTTGGGAGTGGTTTGAATCCCAATCCAATTCTCCCTCTTTTCTAAACCTTCATTTCGAAGATAAATCTTCACTAATAAAAGCGCTCCTCAATCTATCGACACAAAGCCAGAGTAAGATGATTACTTTATGCTACTCATTTTCCAATGCTGCCATATGAGTTGCTTGTAAAATATTTATAATATTATTTACGTACGAATTGGAAAGCTTAGTAAACTTTTCGAAATTATATTTCACTAAAATTTAAAAGAAGCTATGTATGTATATATTTAACTTAAATTTTCATTTGAGTTAATATTATTCAATTAAAAAAATATATACATATATACATATATCTAAATCGATTGTGAATCGTTTTGGAAACAACTGGCGGTGCCACTCCTTATACAATAAAAAAGCTTAATTTCTTATGTACATCGTATATATCGGTCTATATGTTAATTTTGTGAAAAAAGGCGGACCCTTGTCCGATTTAAGATGATATATACATATTTACTTTAGATTAAGGTAGAAAGAATATCGGAAACTTGAACGCATTGTAATAAAATATTTGCGCAGCAAAGCAACCCTGGTACGCTAGTATAACATCATTTTGAAACCTTAAGCGACATTTACTGATTTAAATATAACCAAAAAGAAATTGGTGTGATTCTCATTTTATAGAAATTATTTAAACAAATTTGAAAGAATTATCGATATGATTTAGTACAATGATGAATATTTTGAGAGGTGAGCTTGGTTTTAGTATGATTTCTAAAATTTTCGAAATTGTGCTTTCAGACTACAAATACAATGTGTGTACGTAATTTGTTAGTATTTGACAAAGAAGTTTCCTTCTCTAAGGTTGCCGATACCATGGCGATTCCCAAAATTTCTTAATTCATGTATTTCATTCTCCAACTCAATATAGCCTACCTTGTACAGCTAATAAATATCGATTTTTTTTATTTAAGTATTTCACCGTAATATGAAAGGTGAGTGTGATTTTTGTACGACTTATATAAATTTCAAAATTTTGCTTACTCACTTAAATGCAAGACGTATTCAAATTTTGTAGGGTTTGATAACGTTGTTTCTCATTTGCTCTATAGTTGGCAGTACCGAGCAAATTGACTCTAATAGGTAATCAAGTATTGATGTTTTTGATTTTTTGTAAATTACCGGTATATGAGAGGTGGGCGTAGCTTTTGTGCGATTTTTACAATTTCTGATATTTTGCTTATTGAAATGCAATGTGAGAACTATATTCAGGTGGCATAGTTTGTCACGCCTTTTTCAATGTGTATACCAAGAATCATTGAGTTAGTTCAAGTTATGCATTGCACGGTTGGATAGACAAATATGTCTTAAACAATTGCGCTATTAATTTTAAGACTTTTGTACCAATAGGTAATAATTGGCAACATTCCCAGCTGAACTCAATACGAATTCGATAACAAGACAGTAAGCTAATTAAGATCCTGCAGTTCTGCTGGCTAAGAAACGTGTTCATCACGGTACTCGTTGAGGAAGAGAAAGGCTTAATCTGTGTTAAAAAAATTAAGTAAAGAAGACTTGGCTCCACTTGTTGTTTCCAATTCCCGTCAGTTATAGCCTCGTCGGAAAGAGAACTACGCGTTCTTGTCGGAGACTTGTGAAACTGGCAGTCACAAACCTCTAGGTGGTTAGAGCGCCAAATAAGTAAGTATCTTAACTTATTGCTATTTCTTAAAGTACCCAAAAGTTTATAAAAAATATTTGTATGAAAAAATGATGAAGGAACGCAAGTAAGCCAAACGTCAAACCAGGTTGGAACATTTCTTCCAATAGCAACAAATATATGTACGTATTTATCTTCAAATAAGATTTAGATCAATACTATCATTTTAAGCGATGAATCAATTTATTGTCTCTATGTAATCTGGTTTCATGTTTACATACATACATAGTCTATAGTAAATATATTTTGGGTTTTTCATTCAAAATTGATTATTGGTAGAAACATTAAGAAGTAAATCTCACACAATTGCTAGCAAGCAAATACAAAATGAAATAAATTAACCAGCCAACATATGTACGCTAAGATGCTCCTTACGCAAAATTTATAGCGCCGGTGAAACACTCGAAATATTTTTAATTAACTCTCATCGTTTTGGCTGGTCATCAAGAAAATTTTGTTTGGGTTATTTAGATGTTGGTCAGAACGCAGCAGCCGAACAAGAAATTTTTTTATTGTATTTAAATAGATGTGTAGAAGTGTCTAAACTCTACATCGAACACATGCACTCACTCACACCAATGGCGAAAGCAAAGAGTTATAACCTTGACGCTATTTAAGCAACAAATCAACAGGGCAGAAATCAGAATCGGATGCAGAGGCTAAGCAGCGCATAGCATTAACAATAACAACAACAAAACACACAAAAACAACAATTTCAACAGCCAGCAATAACAATTTTGAATAAACTATTACTTGAATTGCTTTTTTATGATTATCTACCGTTTAACAACACACTCGAAATATTTAATAGCACCGTGTAAGGAAGCAACAAAAATAGCAAGAATGACGACGGTAGGGATGTGTGTAGGAAATACTAAGCCGTGTACCAGGGGGGAGATGCTCTGAAGAAACCATTATGAATTGTACGCAAATTGGCAATAATGATGGCATTCATCTTTCGTTTATATACTACACAGCCGTAAAGGTATAATTTAAATTGATGTAATTGTTATTGAAATGAGACTGAGTAAGCGTTTGAGCAGTTCGAAGAATTAAATGGTGTAGAAAGGTCGATTGAAACATTTTTTTGTCAATAAATAGTGAGTCGAAAGGAAAAGAGTACGAAAATAAGTTGTACTGAGCATTCATCTCTACCAACTTAGCAGAATCAGAATTCGCTGCCAAATTGACTTGTTGAGCCGGTGCTTAGCGCGATGTCTTTGCGGCCATTTAAAGATTCGAAGACTGCTGATCATTGATTTACAGCAATTGGAAAAATTTATTAATGCATAATTTTAACCAGAAATTAATTGGATTAAAAATTGGCAATAATATAGATTTTCAGTCTGTAAATATGGCTTTTAATTTTTCAACGAAGGGGCTGGTTTTTCAATCACTGTGCAAATATTTCACACGCTGATTTTTGCATGTCGTTCAAAATTAATATTAAAATTCAAAATCGTTCGACGTGTTCCATGTATTTGCAGGTAAATTCCGTGCGGAACCAATACTGAAATACTAAAATCAGTTTCGAATAGAATTGACTTAAAATTAATAATAATAATAACAATAATTTGATGTTTGGTCGAAGTTCTCCTTTATGGTGTGCGTTTTGATGTTGTCACACAAATTGAGGGACCTACACTTTTACGCCAACTCCAATTGTTTGTGAGAAGTTTTTTCAAGGCAGGTATATACTCGGAGGATTGGCATTGCCTGCCGGGGACGACAGTTATTAGAAAAAATATAAATAAAATGTGATGCAAAAATATTATTCGTGTGCGAAATATTTTAAAACTAACGTTTTTACCCTGATGTATAAAAAATCGCTTGTTGTACTTTCAATGCATGGCATCTATATTTATGTATGAATATTACATGAATGTCTGATGATGTTGTAAAAGAGTTGCTCGGTTTTCAGTGGAAGAGTCACGCTGAGGAGAAGAAATCTAAAACAAGCTTAGAAAATAAAATGATAAATGGTCCGGGGTTTTGTCTGATTATTTCAATTCCTCTAATTACGTCATAATTTCCAGGTTCTTGGGGAGGATGCAAGTTCCGACAATGCATGCCTCATAAACCTGATGGGAATGGTATACAATTACGGCTATTGGTTTGCTCTGAAAATTGCTATGCTTGGAGAACCCAACCTTACCTAGGAAAGCTAAATGACCTTTTAGCAGAAATAAATCAAGGCCAACATGTGCTTCTTGGACCGAATCATCGTAACTTTACGGTCGACATTTTTTTCTCGTTTTACAATCTGCGTCAAAAGTTGTTGTCTCAAAGCCTGACAATGGTGAGTACAATGCGAAAAAAATTAAAGGATCAGTCCACCAAAACTTCTGCGATCAAAAAAATCATTTTATTTGTTCAGATACAAATGTGTAGTTCTACAAAGTACAACGCACACTTCGAATGCTGTTCACTCGGATGGAAGAAGTTACCCGAAATTACTCAGTGTAATAACAAAACCAAGGGTTTCTGTTCATGCTAGTCATTTAGATTTCATTATCTTTAATTTGTGTGGCGTAGATGCAGTTGACAAAATGTTATCTTGTTGCCGCTGTAAAAGAAAAGCAAATCGATGGCCGGTGCTGTATACTTAAACATGATCGATTATTGAGATCTGAAGGCGTTCATTATCCTCAAAGATATGGATCCAAATTGCCAAACAAACAAAAAAGGTCCGAGTTTTTTTTGTAAAAGAGATGAGAACATCCCTAGTAAAACCTTGCATCGCAATGAGAAAAGACGTATATCGAAGTGAACCATAAGTAGCTTTATTTTACTGCATTAGGGCTGCTCAATGCGATGTTCTAGCAATTCATATGTACTCGGTTCTAGCTGTAAATTCATAACCCACTAAGGCATACTTTTGTTGTTATTCGATGTGAGGGAAATTAGTATCACAAAAATTAATATACTACGTAGGCTTGCTTGGTAAACATTGCTCGACTTATTCGTTTCGGTAAAAAAATATAAGACAGTTTTATCAGAAAATACAAAGTGAGTATTCACTATTTTGGAAATGTGCGTTGTTTTTAATTCATTGAATAATTTTCAATAATGTCACCAAGAAAAATAGACATATCTGATCAATTGAAGAATTTTATTACAAAATATCACAAGGATAGTAAGTTTTACACAAAAATAGTTGTTTAGTGGATACAAGTATAGCTAAAACTTAAAAGATCGTAAGAAAGTAAAAAAAGCTTGAGAACCACCTCTCAGTGATAGAGAACGCGGAGTAATTGTACGCAAAATAAGGAAACATTTCGAGATAAGTGCCCCCAAATTAATTATCTGAAATGGAAAATGAGGTTTTAATAGGCAATTTAATAGCCATATTATTTGCGTGGTATTGTATAATGGTTATTTATTTTTTAACGAATCAAAGACATAATGTATAAACAGATCCCAATAAAACTTACAAAATAACAATTATTTTTTAACGATAAATAAAACTTGCAAGCCGAGTTTTATTTTGCAACAGAAATGTAAAACTTACCGCGTCAGTTTTATTTCTTGAGCGGAAACCAGAACTCATTTCATAAGTTGTATTTATTGGAAGAAACTCAATAGGTAAGAATTATTTTACGAGCACATATAAAACGTATGAAACAATTCTTAAATTCGATGAAAAAGATAAAAATCAAAACATAAGAATTAAATAATATTTGTTTCGATATTACATATAATAGTTATGTACTATATCTACCACAACAACATATTTTATATTCCATTGTCCTTAATCACAAAAAATAAAATTGAATAAAAGAGCTTCTTAAGTGCCATTTTTATAAAAAATTTGATTTTATAAAGGAGTTAAAGTGTTGTTTATTTTTTTTATGAAATTGGCTGTATGTTTCAAAATACGATGAAAAATATCGCACACACATATACATATATACATTTTTCGCTTGCAAAAATGTGACTACAAATATTAAATATGGGCTCTAAATTAAAAAAAAAGAACTCACCTGTTAACGTCATCCATGGATATCTTGGCAAATCGGCAATACTTTGACCGGCTCCTCCGGTAGATAAAACGCCCGATGAGGGTTGCGTGCATGCATTGCCGAGTGAGTCAACGCCAACGGCACCGGCAGAGGCGGCCGTTGCAGCAGCGGCATGCTGGTAGAATTGCGCAAAACTAGACGCCGAGGCGGGCGCACTCATCGACTGGTAGCTGTTCATGATACTGTCTGTGTACCTGCTATTAAACAAAAAAATTAAATTAGTAAAATTCTATAATACTGCTATATGATAGATTTGTCTACAAACAATTAACAAAGATGCAAAAACTCCGGTCCTTCCAAGTCACCCTAACGAATTTCTGTTCAAGGTTGTTCGCGTTCTCCGCAAAAGATTACATGCAAATTAATTTACAAGGACATACGTATAAAGTATTTCTTATAAATTTGTGTCTTGCCGCTCTACAGCTAATTACACTCCAATTTAAGAATATTTCTTTAACTCTGGCACGCCTAGCTGAACGGTCTCAGAATAGAGAGTATTGTGTTGTTGGAAGTATGAGTCGTATGCAAATGTGTGAAGGTCAATGTGCGTGCGAATTTTTCTTTTCTGCGGCATACTTCTTTCTTTCGAAGGTGGCTGCGCTTAGGCATTTAGCTATGGTCGACTGAATGTCACCCAACAGTGACCATTGTTATTGGTCACCGAGTCGCACCCACACTTTTAAGGTTAGTCAATAGTGTGTCAACAAATTAGCCTAAAATACTAATCATGGCACTGTTATGCTCCTGTTATTAGGCTACCAACTGTTGGCAATAAAGGCGATTGTTGTGATAATATCAGGTTGTTAGTAAACAGCCGAAATGTCAGCGTGTGTGCTCTAATTTCCTCGCTTCTACTGTTGCGGTTGCATGCCTAGGACAGTAGTGAGCATGCCCTGTTATTTGCTTTTGTGGTGTTGTACACGAAACTTCTTCGTTACGTCGGTCATTGCCGTGATTGTAATTGTTATTAGAGGATCTTATATGAGGTTGTATATGTAAATACTTGCTGTGATTTCTAGCAAGTTCCCTTCACTTAACCAAATAAATAATATTGAAATGCACAATATCAAATTGAGTGCGGAACTACACGAAAATTCTCATTCAATTTTCCATGTTACGCAGTAGACAAGCTTTATGCGAGCATCGTCTTAGAATGTAAAGAAATTTTAAATTTCATTTCCATTTAGTTTATCTTAAATTCGCACAAGTTTAAGACAGAGCTTGCACAATGTCAGTTTCCGAAAATATTGATTACTATACATTTTCAAACAAAACACCAACATGTTCTCCCAAGCGGATAGAAGTAAGTAACAAATTTGGCACGCACTTTACATATCTATGCTCACATGTAGCTTGAAAGATGGATATACCGTTTATACAGTAAAAATACACTCTGAGGGAATGAAGAGTGTAAATTAGAAACAAAAACGTAAGTCCCGTCTCGTATTTACGGAAAGTCTAATTTGTAACTGAATCTTAATATACATATTAGATTCTATATCAAATTAACCTGGCCTTTTCAGAAGTTAGTCACTGTTAACTGAGTAGCGAAAGCTATAAATTAACTGAACTAAGTTATACTTTGGTCGGACTGACATCGAAAATATTTTGAAAACGTGTTTTGTAGATAATGTCCTCACGGCTGTTTGCACCGATAAATGCCAAGTTTATTTATAATCCAAAAGTAAATTAAAATGGTAAGTTGCTAAATTGAATAATTTATTGAATTACTTTTAGTATCAATGATATCAACGTTCCTGTTATTTGTTAATTGGACATGGGTTGTAATATAACAATTTTGAGATGTGAAAATATGCTTTCTATTCTGATAAATATATCAGAAGAACAAGTTCAGAAACGGAGTAAAATGTAATCAAGTAGTTAAGCAGTTTTCTTTTAAAACTAATATTTAATTTGAATTTTAATAGGCGAAATTGAGAGTTTTCATACCCTTCTATTTTTTACTGACCGGTATTACTGCTTTTCACAACTTACTCGTTTGCCATGCTATGTAAACTAAATTTTACAATTTTCATTGTAACCGTAATCTTACAACACATATTCTGCTATCGCTGTGCATTTTCATTAGCTTTAGATCAGCGGTTACGGAATTAGAAGCACCCAAAATTGATAAGTGCATCCACTATATCAAATAATTTGTGTCTTCGACATAATCTGCTAAACTACTGAATTACGATGATTTTCAACATTGTAAAAAATTTATTTTATTTATTTATTGTTAATGTCTCTTTTAATATAATAAATTTACTGAAATACGCGAAAAACTAATTCAAATATTAAACCGCGCTTTAGCATTTAAAAGGATATCTATTCGCGGTTGCCACCTAAATTCAATACGAGAGATTAAAGCTGGATTTAAAATTAAACATTCTAAAATAAAATAAGAAATTACTCAAGATAGTTTCTAGAACAGAGTTTCCACTTATTTAACATTAAAGCTCGCAAAAAAGATGTGCAAAGTGCCATTTTTCAAAATATTACTAGCCCCAAAGTGCCAGAAGTGGCGTGTTTGTTCGATTTCACATTTACTTTCGTAATTCACCGTCATACTCGACTTAGTCGCACATCATTTGCGACCAGTTATCTTTTCATTTTTAAGACCCAACATAACTACAAGAAAATGGGGCATAATGATTACTGTGATATCAAAAAATTAATATTCTATAATTGTATGATGATTTTAGTTTCTTGATCAGCTATAATATTAATATTAAAGTTTATTTCTTTAAACAGAAATTATAATTATTTGAAATTCATTAGTCAGAATTCAAGACTAGTTTCCGAGTTTTTTTCATGTCGTAAGAAATAAAAATTACAAATTGATTTTTAGATATTGGTATTAAAGTTTGCACTTCGACCTTACGATCCATTGTGCCCTCCGTTCTTTATAGTATCTCGTCTGGCAACAACGCTCTTAGGTAGCGAATGGGGATGTAATAACAATTATTTGTAAGCCTAATTTACTATCTGCTTAGCAATAGAAATTTAATTCAAAGTTTAATTTGTTTCTTAAACAAAATAAAGTAAACAAACAAAATATCAACTTCCGCGTGGCGGTAAATAAATTGGGTCAAAGGATTAAGTGGTTATTGTTTTTCTTGCAGAGTAAAAATTACTTACATTTTTGATCCAAAAATTAAGCCGAAAAACTGAATACTACTTTTATTATGATTAGTTTTTGAATAAAAACTGGCAACTTGGTACATATAAATCTATTCTACGTCGGTAACTAAAATTTAATATAACAAATAACAGGTGGTTTTATATCACTTATTCTTATTCGTTTGTAAATCAACTGAAATCAACAGTTTTATTTCAAATATTCGAGCTGATCCATAATAATTACGAAAACTTTTTTTCCATCGCCCATTGATGAAATATCTACATACATGTATAACAATGGGCACGTTTCTTTGCACCCGAGTTGCAAAAGAACGCTCCAACTCGGATAAAACTTCCTTTAGTTGCAAAAGCAACCCTGTTGGGATATTTCAAGAAAGATGCGCTTTGTTTAGTGCTATTTAGGAACGAAAAATAGCAGTTTCCCGAGTTGGTTCAAATGTTCTGATGAAGTATTTCAAAGTTGATGTAACTAAGCAAAACTTTCTCATATTAAGTCGAATGGATTTAATTAAAATTCTTATTGTCTAAATATATGGGGTATTGTCGTGGAATTCTCGCTAGTTCAAAACTCTTCTTCTAAATCTTTTTTGTTTTTCGTGTTCATTTGGTTTTTGCATTTTCGGTTGTGAGAACTTTAGTTACTACGATAAGCCTCCAGCCTTTCAACACTCACCTGCAGGACTTGTCCTCTAGTCCGGAAAAACCTGGCATGCCGGTGATGCCGTGCGATGTGGGATGATTTGACACGTATGGATACATCTTGCTAGTTGGTATGGCAAATGAGGAGGCAGCGGCGGCGGCTGCTGCTGCTGCGGCAACGGTGCTGGCAGCTGCTGCAGATGCGGCAGCGACGGCAGCGGATGCAGAAGTTGGGGAGTGATCGTTGATGCTGCGATGCAGCGAGGACGATGTGGCTGACGGCGTGGGTGAGCAACTGCTATCGCCCGTCTGCGAATTAGTTGCTGAGGGCGGTGTAAGCAAAAGCTGTTGTTGTGACAACTGTTGTTGCTGTTGAATGCTGTGACTATGTCCTAGACCGTTTGCGCTTTGAGAACTTACTGCGGCAGCGGCGGCGGCTAGTTTATTGATGTGCAGCTGTTGTTGCTGCTGCTGTAAATGCAATGCAGCCGACAGTGAGTATTGACTGTGATGTTGCTGCTGCTGTTGGTGGTGGTGGTGGTGTTGTTGCAATTGTTGTTGTTGTTGCTGTGGTATAAGCGCTCCAAATGTAGTGGACGATGGGGAAGACGAGGATACTGGCGAATTGGACGACTGATTTAAATGACTGCTGTTGATGTTTACGCTGGATGACGAGGGCGACAGCGACGATGAATGGACGGCTATAGATGAGATGTGATTGCCGTTGTTGTGATTGCTGGTGCTAATGCTGTTGCTATTGCTGAGACCGCTGTTAAGGCTATTGACGGACGATGTTGAGGAGGCTGCGGCGGCGGCTAGGGCGGCGGCAACAGCTGCTGATGACGAATTTTGTGATGTTGAAGTTAAATGTGAACTGATAAATGGCTGAAACTGTGGATACTTCGGTAGCATACTATCGAAAACAAATTTTGACATTGCACATTCTTTTGTAGTCTCGAACCTTTAGTCTCAAAAATTGTTTATTTTTATGGAACGTTTAATGCAAATGCTTTCATTAGCTATCGAATTTCGTGACTCGATTTGAATTCGTTTAAAAATTATGAAGAGTTTGTTGTTTAACGAACTTTTTCCGATTAATATTGACTTCGTACTTTTGAATTCAATCTGAGTTTACCAAATTTGAAATTGCCATAAATTAAAATGTAAATAATCCAAATAACAAAAAAAAATAACATTGATGTGTGTTAAAAATTATAACATTTGCTTATTGAGCGCATTTAAATGCAGCTTTGAGTATATAACAACAGATCTTTAACAACACCGCACATAAGATAGATGACTTTTTTTTGAAATCCAGATTTCGCGAATTGCAAATCAAACAAAGTAAAGTTCAGTGATGAATGTGAAATTTGCAGCTATAATAAAATGGTTGGTAGTTTTAAAATACTTTTGTTTATATGTATATTTAATATCTCAATGTATCTGGTTTTAATAAAGTCTAACCCTGCGCATTACAAACATTATTTTGTATGGGTACCAGTAGGGTAGTAAGGTTTTCAACAAGTTCTTCGCTCGGAAAAAAACATAACTTCACAAGCGACGGAATCCCATTACAAAGAAATTTTTGGGGTCGATATTTTTATCCTGATCCACTCACTAATTTGATTTGATCTGTATGATTATTTTTTTAACAATCAATTCTAAATGTCTGAAAACAAATTAAAGAACGTTTTATGTTGTAAAGAACTCCATACAAACTAAGCCTTTGTCTGCGTTGCTTACTAAGAAGATGTTTAATGCTAAAAATGCAGCTTCGATGAATTTAAAATTATTTAGTTAACTCTAAAGTAAAGCAATTTTGTGATATAATTTTCAATGGGATTTCTATCCGTACCATGGGTCTGAGAAATATAATGTGCACATTTAGTTGAAATCCGTTAGTTAATTTCAGTTTTCAGCTATATATGTACGTACCACATTCTGTGGTTCTTTAATTATATAAGTTGTTACCATAAAACTACACCTACTATGTTCCTTATACGTGACTATTGATTTTCATTGGATTCATTAATTATTTTTAAATACGGTTTCACAGGCTTTATGGGATCTCTGGTAACAAAGGCTCAAAAAAGTTTGTTTCGCTTGCCTTTGCAAAGAAGATATCAAAAATGAAAATACCATTTTTATACATCACATACATTTCATAATAATGAAGGATACCTACCAAACAATTATATGTATAGTAATTTTTTCACTTTCCAAGTCAAAAATAAATTCAATTTATTACATGTTTGTATAAAATATGTGCGGTCAAAATGAAAATATATACTACCAAAAACATTTGAATATTTTCTGATATTCGGGTAATTGGAAAAATTACTTTTTCAACAAATAGTTCCCGACGGCAACTTTACTTTGTCCGATAGCAAACGCTGCTGTAGAAAAATATCTAAATATCAAATTTATGACGATAAATCTCAGAAGGAGTAATGAAATGAAATGATTGCTATTCGGAATTTCAACAGGTAAAAGCATAGGTATGTAAATGCCTATGTAAATACCTTTTTGTGCTCACATTCGGTTCTTATAAATTACATGTCGCATTTAAAAAATTGCTAATAATTCAATTAGTTTTGTTTTCGATATCTCTCCGGCAATATGCATTCTGACTTACAAGTTTGTGTTAATAGAAAACCACATCCATAAGAATATGGTAAAGGAGATGGCTACCGCTTTGTGTGACCCGTTGAAAATGCATGTGTTAGTGGAAAATAAATATGGAAGATTCGAGTCGAAACTGTACGCACAGGTACTGGCACTGATTCAATAATGGTTGTTAGTGTAAAATGGTTACAAGCAGAGTGTAGGGATGGGATTGAAAAAAAATAAACTATTAGCACTGCAGACAATAGGAAGAAGAGAGGCAGAAAAAGAAAGAGAAAAGAAGGAGGATGTGATGTTTCTCTGACCGGGATTCAACTACAAGTGTATAGTGTGGATAATTTCAAATTTTATTTATTATTGAAATGTGTTTACCTTTTTGATTCAAAGTTTTATGTGTGTGTGTATGCCCTTCGATCACGTAGTTAATTATTTTAGAATATATTGTGAAGAGTTTTGTTCAATCTTGTTATTTTGAAATATATTTTTTACATTATTTTATTTGCAACAAAACTGGGTTTCTTTTCATTTCATTTTTGTGTTTGCGTAGTTTTTGGAATGACAGTGTTGCCTACTAGACATGTCAGTGAAAAGCTCGATGCAAAAACAAAACAACTAAACATTTATGAAAATTATTTAATATTTTTTATTTAATTTTTAAATAAACATATTAAAACACAAAACACTATAGCACTTTTGAGGCGAACACTTTTATCTCGGTAAAAGCCGTCGGCGGCTTTTCAAGCTTTAAATGAACGCGACGGAGTTCGCACTATTTCACTTTTTATTTATTGTACAGAGATTATTACTATTGTTATTGTTGTAATGTGTTAACAACAGTATTTTTAATAATAATTTAGTGCTGAACATGCGCCTTTCTTGCTGCTACTGTTGCTCGGTTCTAGTACTCTAACCCAACGCTAAAAGCTTATACAACTTTGTGGATCAGGAGTAGGAGCTGTGAGCTGCTCTGCTTTCATTTCGAAAAAACGTACTCATAGTTTTGTCTGTCGCGTATGAACCTATGTATATGCAAATTTTTTTTCAGTATTTTATATGAAGGCATAAGGCATAGAATTGAAAATACTATCTATTAAATTAAAATCAGCATCACCTTTCTGAATGCTTACGCGCTTTAAAGAGTCTACGCATCGATTCAATTTCCAATCGCCCATTTGGCTCCGATGTACATGTTATATACGGGAAGTTTGCCCGTATACATAAATCGGTAAACCAAATTTTGTCAAAATTGGCTTTGAAATTTTCAGCAAACCACATTTTGAAACATTTTCCCAGACGCGCATTTGCTTTTCTACTTGATGGACTTGCTGACTGCTTACGTTTCCATTTGCAGGTGACAGCAGCTTCTCCGAGTGTTGTTGTAGTTGCAAGTGCTGTCCCAATACTGGTGTGGTTGTTATTGTGGTTTTTGTCTGGTTTTGCGTTTTATGACATGTAATTACAAATGCGTTACTTTTATGACTATTTAATTTTTATGTTTTTCCCACAAGTGCTGTATTGACTGTTTGATTTTGGGTTTCCAGCGGGGTTGTTGTTGATTTGGTGGCGCGTAAAACGCGCGTTTCATATTGCTTTCAAGTTGGATATTTAATTTTTACTTAAAACTGTCGTTGATGTTTTATGGCAGTGTAAATAGTTAATTTACGAGTCGTTCGATATTGGGCATTTAGTTTGACTGTCTAAATTTTGTCGCATATTCCTTCATATGAATGTGCATATTTATGTACATACATACATATATATATTCATAATAGATTCATGCGTACTTGCACATATATGTATAAATATGTGCCGCGTATACTCGTCTATGCCTTTGCCCATAGATATGTGGCTGTTTCAATTAAGACTAATCACTATGTTTTTAATTGGCATTAATTTGCATTCTCTAGCAGCTCTTAGCTCGGGTTTGGCGTTAAGTTCACTTTCAAATAAAGATTTTTTATTTGCTTTTTTACTGCATGCTATGTCGCATTCGCCGACTTGGAGAGCATTTTACGATTTTTAAACTATTTGGCGCGCTATCATCCGCTCTTCATTGAACTGGATCGCTTTCACTGTCGCATTGGCCGGTGGATGGTGAGCTTGCTTGTAGCATGTAGCAGTTCCAAATGAAAATTGTCAACATCTCCGTTAATACAATCAGCAGCAAAAACAAAACATGCAACACGCGACTCTGAAGCACAACGGTCATATAACAATGAAAGTAGCATAAAAAATAACAACAATAATAATAGTAATAATTTCGCACAAAAATAGTATGTATGTATGTATCAGCGTCGCGCATTCAACGTACGAAATACATATGTTATATGGCGATGGTGTATGGTGTATGGCGTATGACGTTTGACAATTGTCGCTCGTTTTGCAGTAATAATCACAAATAGTTAAAATACAATAAGACGCGAAATTTCTTTTTCACGGCACTCGCTCGTACACTTTGATATCGACTTGAAATCGTTGGTTTGCTGATATTTTTGTATACGCTTAGCTACGCTTCTGCTGTTCGTCGAGTACACACAGTCAGCGCAAACACAAAACACTAAACGCTCCGCAGACACTACTGCGCTCTACGATAATAAATATTATAATAAAACGAAATTTTTAAAAGAGTATAAAAATTCGTGTAATTGGTAATATCTGCGCCTTTGTACGCGCTATGACTATGCACACATCAGCGACAGCAGCGGCGCTGCGAGAACGGCGACAGTGGCAGCGACAGCGACAGAGACAATGACAGTAACGGGGGCTATACAGGGCAGAGGCGCGTCGATACTACTGCGATACTGCAGTACTCAAGCGCTGATATTTTACCACGTTTGTGCTCCGCCTGGCGAGCTCATACTCACACCAGAGTGCAGCGGCGCCGTGGGCCCAGACAGAGAAGGCGGCCCACTGAAACGAAGTGAAGCGATGCGCGAATGAGTCGAGGGATTATTTGTTGAATTGCTCAGCAGCCGATTGGAATTTTGGTTACTATACAATTGAAAGGGGGTAGACGGAAAGAAGGTCTGCACTACAAGTCTGATTGGAATATTCTTAGTCTTCTTTCGTTTCTGAGTGGGAAGATAGAGCGTCTGAGCGTAAAATTGTGAGTGGATGGTATTGAAGAGAGCGATGTGCTTTAATCATTTCTATACGTAATACTTATGTATGTTTGTATATTTGGTATATTTGAAGCCCACAAGAAAAACGATGTGTTTTTATAGTGGTAATTGGATTCAGGGTTGATTTTTTTCGTGCTGCACAATGAGTATAAGTTGATTCCTTCTTAAAATATGGATTAAAATATATTTAATATGTATCATAAAAGACGCAAGAGCAATAACACTTTTTTATACCCAAATATGTACATGCATATGTATGTAAGTTTATGTAAAAACACATGTACATCGTTTTATGTTCGAGCACATTTGTTGTAAGTTTTCCTTGGTCTCTATTCATCCATTTAATTGCTCACATCATTCCAATAAGTCTCCAGCCACGTTTCCAACCTTTTTAGGGCTGCAGCACCTAGTCAACCAGATGCCCCGTACTCAATAAAAATACCAAAACAAACAAACCGCAATTTCACACTCAACAGCCGCAGCGATACGTCGCCGCTTACCATTGCAGCGCTGCTAATGTCTGCCTTTGGCAACACTCGCTGATCTATTTACTCGCCTTCATCTCTTACGAGCTTGTATAGCTGTGCTGTTTCTTTCTTGCCGCCGCACTTTATCATCGAATGGTTGCGGCTTTACGGCTTGCGGGCAAACGCATACGCTTGCGATTGTGATTGTGTGTGTGCGAATGGTTGCGCGACGGTTTCCTGTTTTTGAGTGAAATCGTAGTCTGGTCAATTGGAAGGTGTGCTCTCTGAGATTGGCCTTATTTGAGTTCGCACTACTTGCGAATTTCTCTCGGTCAGGTAGACATTTTAGTAGCTTTGAAGCGGTTTCTTTATTTCTTTACTAAGTGCTCTATGGATACGTTATTTTCAGCTTTATAGCGTGAAAATGTACATATACTGAAAGCAGAAAGCACTCCTCCAATATCAATTCTATAATGCAGATGGAATATTTGAGTGAGAGTTAGTTGAGAAAAAAACGTTTGTATTTGAGTACTTCCAATTGGGATGCATTTCAGCAAGTAGAGACATATTGCTGACAAATTCTGTTTGATTATAAATTGGCGAGTCATATTGAAATCGCTTAACAAAAATCAATAAATATAAGACATATGTACATATGTATGTATGTATGTAGGTATGTGTATTTAAATAAAATATAAAATTTTATATTCGACTTATTTTATTAGCTGTATTATACAATTGCTAATGTTTACTTAATATGTACATGAATGCCCATGAATATTTGTCTCTTGAACGTTCAACCACTTCCTTTTTACAGATTTGAGTTTGTTGCTCCATTCTACTCTTTTGCGATGATAAAGCTAAGTATTCACGTATTAAAAATCAACGACGTGATTTTCATATCAGTAACAGACAGCACAAGAGGTGAAAAGCCAGCAGAGAGCTAGAAAGATCCGACAGAAGTTGAATTTCACTCAAGCCCAAATTTATTTTGAAATGACATGAAAAAGCCGACATAGTAATTTCGCTAACTGAATACTTCCATTGATGAGGTTACCCATGTTTTATGCGATGTTTGATGGTGGTGGTTGTTGTTGGGACTTAAAATTACTGTTATGATAGTTTTATGAAAATTTCTAGATTTATGATCGGACAACAAGCAGTTTCGAATAATTTCGGCTGACAATTCATTTGAACTATGCATGTGCAAACGTACATGGCTATGTAATAATGTATGTATGTATGTAGCTAAGTATGCATGTCATATACATACATACACATATATGTATGTCGCGGCGCCGTAGAAGCGCAAGTAATGGTTAATACGGTTAGCGTTTTCATTTCTTTGGTTCCGCATTTTTCTGTTAATAATTTACGAATTCAATAAATATTCGGCGAGGCGCGTTTAAGATGGTCGGCTGCGCCACCATCAATAGTAATTGTTATTACCTTTATTGTGCATTTCGTTAACGTCGTGCTGAACTCTTTGCGAAATAATCTGCTGGCAGTTGCTAATCAAGGCTGTGTGAATGCTAGCGGCCCAATTTATGCACACATATTCTTGCAAGCCCAAACGTTCGAAAACTACAAGCGGTGTTTTGCTTTTGAGCAACTGCATTTATTACTTGTTCCTTTGGCACAGAACTCACGCCCACTATGCTCGTCGTCTGAAGATTGGGAGGCTGCAGAAGATGCGTTCCCATTTTTTTGGCTCCAATTGAAAGCATAGAAAGATATTCGGCGTGGTCAACACCAGCTTATTATTTGACAACAATTAATCAAATACGTTTGCATGACGAATTCGTAGTACTACTACATATTGAAAATTTTTGATATGTATGTATGTATGTACATACATATGTATATATGTACGTACATATGTATAAAACATACAAATGCACACAATTCATATTAATTAACGAAATGATTTACTTTACCTCTCTTCGTTTTGTTCCATTTGTTATTAAAACAGAAAAACAAATTTGCTTTATTGTTGTTGAGTTGCATCGTAAATCAAAAAATCGTTCGTGCACGTTATAGCGCCCAACCGTCGCTTCACACTGGTAGCTTAAAGTGGGCGAATGGCGGTGCGGTGGACAATTGCCATTGCTTAATCTGCGGTATACTGCTGCTCCGGAACGGCAAATCTGTCGTTAATAATTTATTATATTAAAAATGAATTTGATTTATTTTTTATAAAGGGAAAGTTATCTGCTAGTAGTCATATAGAAAATCGTTGTTGCTAACATGAATCTGGGTGTTGATAATAAATGTATTCACACGCAAAACAAAAGTGACAATAAAAAGCTACATCGCTTACCAGGACCAGATGTAGATATTTTCCACTGTACTACCAGGGATTATCACATAACAATAATAATATAATAACAAATTAGCTATTCGCGTTTAAATATGATAAGTTTTGCATTTTATTACAAATGGCTCATCGTTGACTTTCGTTGTCAGCCTTTTCTCACTTTTTACTCGTACTTTGCAAGTAAATACATATAAGTTTTACTATGAATATACAAATTTACCTATAAACATGTACAATTGTGGCAATTGGCAATATACTTTAGTCGATTGAGAATAAATACCGAGGCTCTGTCTTTGTTTAAGAGTTTAACATGGCTCCACTATTTTTTCACTATTTTTCCAAACATTCACTAAAAGTTGTCTGGAATGAATAAAGAAAACTATTCAAAGAAGGAAAATCACGCTGGAGAAACCTTAACTACTTTTGGAAAATTTCTTTAAATTTATGTGGCTTGTTTTCATTTTGAAAAATCTTTACGCAATAGGGAGGATACATAGTGATTTGTTGAACAAATTACGGCATTTTAAGCAGTTTAAAGATGAAGAACATCTTTTGTATACGGATATGAGCTGTTGTTTAAGTGTAGTCGTAAAATTTTTTCAAATTTTCAATAGAAAAGCAGTTAAGTTAAATTCAATAAATCGGCTCTACATTTCTTTCAATTAAAGAATGCGTGAGAGATGAACCTCTTTCCATTAAATCAAAAGTTCAACTTTTTATCTGACAAACAAAATAAGGCTTTATTTGCAAATGTAAGTTATTCACTGAGTTTTGTCTCTATTATATAACTCAAGATTGCTCATTAAGATGCATGAAATAATTTAATAGATATGCGCATACAAATACTTAAAGAAGACACTAATTTTAATTTTGAAAGGAACTCCGATTACCCATTATAAGATAACCCGTAATATTCATACATATGTTTGTATGTGCATACCCGATTCAGGATACATAGTATATATGTATATATAAAACAATCATGCTAAAGTTTGACTTCTATATATAAAAGCTTGCATTGTCCACAATTGTTATTACTAGTTTTATTTAAAATATAAAACTTATTTTTATACTCACCCTTAATGCCAATAAGTTAACTTGTCCCTGGTGTAAGTCTATACAGTATGTGGTCTCCGAAATAGCAGCTATCACTTCTACCACTTTGAAAGATTGTTGCTTTCTCATAAAATTCCCTAATAAAAACTGGTATCAAGCTCAATAAAAATACAAATGTTTTGTATAAAAATAAACACTTATATACATGGTTTGAACAACCTTAATTTAAGGCAACATATTTTGTATAAAAATAAACACTTATATACAAGGTTTGAACAACTATAATTTAAGGCAACATTTTTTGTATAACATATTTTTGTAATATTTTACAAATATTAATATTAATACTACTTTGATTTTATTATTCATAACTTATATTATATATTGTTACATGTGGAAGCAAATTGGGAAATGTGTTTAATTTAAGTTTATGTTTAACATTGGTAATTTTTACAAAATATATAGGTGAATAAAAATATTGGTGAATATATTGTTAAATAATATTTCACAATTATTACATTAACATCTTCACAACCACTTTAGAACTTAGCTCTTATTTTAAATACTACTAACACAAGCGTAGAATTTAAAAACTAATGGCTCTCAAAATTGAAATAATCTATACATATGTACGTCACACTTTCGCTCTCGCTTCTGCTCTACAATTGTTCACTAGATCACAAAGCAACTTTGCGCAAGTATAGCGGATGTAACTATTTTTTTCTCAATGATTAACCTTTCACTGAATTTAGTAGAGTTTTATTTACTGAGTGGCTTGCGACAGACCGGGCCCTACTATATGAAAATCAACAGTGCACGAACAAATTCAAGCAGAAGTTAACGCCGCTAAAGGCATTTTAATAATCAAAACAAATAATAAAACAACATAGCTCTTATTCATCTTAACTACTAATTTTATGTACTTGCGCGTTTTTTCTTTTTTAATGTTAAAATTTTTCTCTTATACCCCACCTTGTTTGTTATTCTATAACAGTTATCGTTTTTTAAGGAGTGAACAGCAGTATCGTCAACTATTCGGCGTTATACCGTATTTGCTTGTCCATCAGTGGCATTAAAAGATAATAATCGTAATAAACTAATAAAACAGAAACTGGGTGAGCTGGGATGGCGCTATAAAACTTCGTATGAGCGTTTAGTATTATAGACATGTGGCAGGGCACGAGCGGGTCCGACATTTACATGTATCGTGCTTCGTTGAGAAATATTATCGTTAACATAATAAAATAACAATAAAATTCTACTTAATGCCATAACTTTAATTGCCACTGCGCCAATTGGGTAGATGCAAATAAGAGAGCGAAAATAGCGTGAAATTCATGAAATGCTGAACGTTTAAAAATTAACAAATCAGGTATCATCTTTTATACAGCAAGTCAGAGAGACGGAAAAATGCTTAGAGGTAATAAAACCGCTGCCGTTAGCAAAGCTGTCAGACGCAGCGTGAAAGTAGCAAGTAAAGAGCTATAAAATCCAAATGTAATGGAAAAGAGTAAACACAAATAAATTCAACAAAACAAACTGGAAGAAAATGAGTTCAAATAAAGCGTTTAAGATGGAGGGATAATAGAATATGGGTGGCTCTAAACTTAAACTTTCAGATCTCCAGAAGAGTAGCTTAACTCGCTGTATCAGTGGCTTAGTCAACTCGGTCTGCGTAGGATTTTCTGTTTACTCCTAGCAATGTTTACGTTGAAGAGTTGACGCCTGGTGTGGAAAATAAAAATGATAACAAAAGATTGCAATTAATATTAAAAATAGTAAACAAAAGAAAAAGAGTGAAATCCCCTGCTACTTATGTTAATTAATTTAATGTTTGTTGGAAGGATCACTAAGTTATTTTATTGTAGGACTGCCCAATTGTCTTCCACACAACCAAAAAAAATAGTTCTTGGTACAAATTTTGTTTAAAAAAAATTGAGAATACATATTTGAAAATAATTTTTGAATGTAAAAAGGAAACATGTATCTTCAGTTAAATGTTGAAATATCATGGAAAAGAAAGCATGAAATTGTCTGAAATGCCTAAAATGCAAAAATTATGATTTTTAGAAAAGAATGCAGATATTTTTATTTAGAAAAGTTATCTTAAATTTTAATAAGAAAAAGTAATATATAAAAGGATACAATTGCACATTTCGTTTTAATTTAGAGAAACAATTTCTCAAGTCAAATTTTGGCGTACCGTGTAATTGCTTTTCCATTCCCGTAAATGTTTGTCAAAAAACTTATTCTTGAAGCTTGCGTATTTAAGAAAAAAGTGATGCATCAATTTACTTAAATGCTTCGGTCGTGAGTTGTGCTGGTGCATACTTAGTTACCAACCACTTTACATACATATGTGCATATGTTTTAATAGTGAAAATTATTTAACCGGTTAGCTTAACTTATCAATAGTATTCTAAGATTTGAAACATTTTATAAAATGATATAAAACTTTTACATGAGCTTCGAAAATCATGAATTACAGAAACAGTGCAAAGGTAAGTTTCACCATACAAGTTTTTTATTATGCTATGAAATTTGTTTTTAACTGCAAACTAGACCTTTCTATCGTCTAAGAAGCAGAAGATACGTTCGTAATTAACAGGCGTTCCACCCGCGATACGTAAAGGCAGACTGGAGATTCTTACCAGCGATTTTTAGAACAACACTTCAAAAATGAAGAGTCGGGGTTAGAGTGGGTTGGATTCGGATACCATAGGTAGGCTGAAATACCTCAATGCGCTTTATTTTGCACAAAATCGATCGGCAATGAATTAAAGGACTTATTGATAGTATGTAAATAAAATTAAGGGAATTTTTACGGTAATCGTTCAACTATCAAGCAGGACTGACGCTCCTTTCACACGCCAAGATTAATAATTTAGTTTAAGAAATGTATTAATATTCCTAGCAAGGTTGCAAAAAAAAAATTAATGCATTGAAGACTTTGAGAGAAAAAAGAAAAAATGGTAAAAAAAAACAAAGCGGCTCACAAGCCAACTGTGATCCATTGGCTAGGCACTTGTCCAGCAAGTCGTAGGTTCTGGGTTTGAATGCCGGTGAACAAGTCTGATGAGGAGATGTGGTGATCTCCGAAATAGCTATCATTTCTACTACTCCTGACTGTTGTTGTCTTTTTCCAATCAACCTTTCCTTATATTGGCCTTGAGCTCAAAAATTAATATTGTCGTTGAAAAAAAAAACTTTTTGTTTAGAATGATAAAACCAGGTAATTATCTGTTATTAAGCCAAAATTTCTTATATGCATATAAATATAGTCAAATTTGCGACTTTACCATGGGAGCATTTTTTCCTCCTAACTTTGTGTGAAATCGCATATAATATGGAAAAATATTTTTTAAAGCATTTGATAACATTATATATCAAAAAGTTAATGACGGATAATCAAATTTAATTCACGCTAATTTGAAAGTTGTTAAGCTGTTCTCAAAAACAAAATCAGTCCGAATATTTTCAGTACTCACTAAATATATGTACATCCCTTGATAATAAAATTATTTTCAAACAAGAATATATCTGAAATATAATATATATTATTTCTTTATACTTATATTGCGGATGAATGATTTGAAGTTTTAAAATTAAAACTTTAAAATGTGTTTCATTTTTTTTGCGTTTGTCTGATGGCGTCTTGTTACAAAATGATTATATTAGTAGAAAATATTGGGCTTTTGCGGGCCAAGGGCCAGCATTTTCAGAAACGAATGTGACAACCTGTGGAACGGCTAGGAAAGTAAACGAGTATTTCGAGTATTTATTTGTTGTCTACAAAATATTATTAAGTAAATTGGCTAAAAAATATAATTTCTAATTCGCTCGTGTTCAAGAATGTATTTTTACACAAACAGAAGGTTTATCTGCCTTTGATTTCATCTCCCATCTGCGACATACAGATAACAATATTCGTAAATTCAATGATTTGTCATAAAATATAACATGCCATCTGAACACACTTTTTAAGTTGTTTAGCGTGTCAGTGCTACAAAATCTGGCATAACTTTAAACCTGTACAAGCAATTATTGCCCTTTGGAGCATCATCATACGATCTTAGTATAAATATTATTATTTAATGTATGGTCTCAAAGAAACGAACTCAATAGCGCGTCAGTGAAAAATATTGGCCATATGTACAAACATATATAAAAATATGCAAAGACCTCTTTCGAAGAAACGAAACAAATCCCTTTTCCTTTATATATTTCTTGGTAAAAGGTCTTTTTCCTCGACCGTTTCCCCCCTTTTACGGCTTAGAGCTAAATATATACTCACTATCTCTGATTTTTTTATATATATTTTATATATATAAACAACTAAAAACCAAGAAATATATATACATATATTAAGGATATGCATCTCTTACTCCGAGAATCATGACTATAGTTAAATCAATAAAAGCTTTTGTTTGAAACAGTAGTTTAAAAATAAGATATTTTCCATAGTCGGCACTTATTTTTTAATGTTGTCTTACATCAATTTTTCAAAATCCAAGTACTTACGTAATGACGGCACTGTTATCCTTTAAAAATTTTCACGCTTGAAACACATTCGACAACCTAGAAAAAGTTAAAATTATAAATATGCCACTATTTTATTTTTTTGTGAGAAAAGGAAATAATTTTAAAGTAATTTAAAACTAATTTTTTTCAATGATAACTAATACAACTATAACAAACTTAATTAACTTTACTTCACATGGCGATGTCATAGGAATTAGTCAATCATCCATAGGTTTTCAAATACTTTATTTGTAATATAATTTCAACGACTGAAAAATGTTTTAATTTCAAATAAGTACGGCAAATGGGATTTTAAAAACGGAACTGGGTCATGCTGCATTTGTATTAGATTTGTTTTATAAGTAGTTCACAAAAAATAGTTTTTACATAAATATGTTTTTCGTGCAACTGACTTATATATTTCGACATGGTATCGTTTTGAATTTTTGAATGTATACTGCATACATGTGCACATAATTATTTCCCTAGAGAAATTCTGTAAATTAAAAGTTTCTGACTTAAAATGAAAAAGATACTTTTTCTGATTCTTCTGTTCTCTTAATATATGTTATTTATTTAAAAAACAATAACAAACCCTTTGAATAGTTTCTCAATTGTAAAAACATTAAAAACTTGTTTGAAAAGTGAAATAAATTGTTAATTTTTTTTTTGTATATAGATGAGGTTGGTCATTTTGACGATATACATGCAAATTTATCGCTTAGAGTACGTTGGTTCAGATCTCGGTTGGTACATGTAATTTTTACATAATAGCAAAAGTTTTTCTAAGAGTGGTCATCCTTCGGAAAGATAAGAAAACTTGCGAGTAAATGTCTGCTATGAAGAAGCTTTTTATGAAAATCATCCAACATTTATTATGATACAACATGCAGATGCATACCATAAATAGACGGCGAATTAATTATTTATTTATTTTGGACGCTTTGTATGTTTATGCTACTTACTTCCGCCAGCTCTTCAATTATTTTATTTGAAAAAATTACGGTCGATTTCCATACTACAGATATAATTTTACAATAATAATTTCTTGCATTATTATGAAATAGTAGTAAAATATTGATCGAAATGATGATAAACACATCATTTATTACATCAAACATTACATAGCGAGTTGGTAAAATGATTTCCATAGATAATAACTTTTTTTGTATGAAAGAGTATAAATAATAGAAGAGAGATTCAACGATATACAATAAAATTAATTGTCTCATAATTTGTCAAATATTCGGCCAGGTTTTCTTTGAATATTGTAATATGATCCTGCCCATTTTACATCAAACAAAGGAGAAGTAAACGTTTTTCTGTGGCAAAAAGGCATTGAGATGTTTGCCAGTGCCTGCCTGATGAAATCATGATATCTTCATTTTATCCTATAGAAATTTTTATCAGTGGCGTTGGTCGGAAATATTACTACTTTTTGACGGTGATTCGAATAATGAATTTGATTATTTCTAAACCGATATTTTACAATCATATTAAAAATAACATATTGTTGAAAATATTAAAAATAAGTAAATTAATTCCAGGAAAGTACTACAGTCAAAACTCCAAAGCATTGACACTTAAAAAGGGTAAAATAAGTGATTTATTTCAAAAATATTAATTATATGTGTGTATGTAGATGTTAGCCAAGAGGAAATATATGTATATTTTGTACTTATAAGTAAATATTTATGAAATGCAGAATTTATTATAATTTCAAAAAAATATGTTTTTTTTAAGGAGTAGGTATATACATACATATATATGTACACCCATAAAATACTTTTGGTTATTTATAATAGATAAAGAAATTGAAGAAACATCTACCTCAAGTTTTGCAAGTTTTACCACATACAACTAAACAAATCTCTGCATACTGCATCAAATTTACTCCTACAATGGGCCGCCTCTATGAATGTGGCATGTGCCACTAAGTCATTCAGTGGCGGTAAAACAGTAGTAAAGTAACCATTTCGTACATTTTATTCTACCTTTATTACAGCTCGTTTTAATGCGCCACGAAAAAGTAGCTACACATGGGGTGGAATTTATGGCCGTCAAACTCACAGTAGCATCAAGCCAGCGGATATACTCTGACGAACCTTATGGTGGAATCGACTGAATAAAATCTTAACGAAACACAAATGTTTCTTAAGTGATTTAAAGTTATTCTGATGACGATTATAAAATTCCTTCTCACGCAATAACTTTAAATCCTTTTCTCAACTGCTACCACTACCCACATCTTCATCTGCAACCAGTTCTGAATCTCTCTCACATTCGATGCGTGCCTTCAAATTTTATGGTCTCCGTGGTAGTGGTAGTTCTCATTTTACTCTGCTTTTATTCTGTGAATTTGGATGTGGTAATGCTTAGGCGCTCATATTTAACCACAAATGCTCATACATAAGTAATCACATGTGATATGTCTTTCAAAAACATGATAAAAAACGAAAGTAGTCAGTTAAATATTACTTTTTGGTATGTATATCGTTGGTAAATGAATAAATACATATATGTACATACACATGTTTATGTATGGAAGATCTTATTACAATCATTGAGACAGAGTTGTTGTTGTTGCTCAAATGTGCTTGTAACAGTTATAAAACACCGGCAATAGGCAATACACATTTTATGGCCTTTTAATTGCCTCAATGGTGAAATCGTTTTGTTTTTCGTTTTAAATCACACGACCAATGACAAATTGCCCATTTACATGTTCACAAATTATTTATATTATGTAGAGTGGATTATGAAAAGAAGAATACATCCTACAAAGCGTCAATTGGCTCTATTTCCCATTTCGCATCAACCGTTTGTGATAAGTGCCGATTTATTAAACAGAAGAAATGGATATAAAAATGAATCTTCTTAAATTTTTAGAATTTCTCGTATACAATAAATACTGTAATTGAGTCAAGACATTTTCTCCAGTCTCTATTTATTTATAATGCCATTCTACTGGAAACGTTACAGATAACTGTTTTTAGTGGCAAGGCATGTACTACCCACTTTAGATCAAACTTATTTATATTTAAAAGACAAACAGGAAATTAAGAACAAGAGAGATTAAGAGAGGGAGGTAGAGAGAGAAAGCATCCGAAAATAATAATAGTGTTTTTCTACGTACGAGTTTATGATAGTTCGTAACAATTGTTACGAATTATCATCTTTTGGCGTTTTCTTACGCAAAAACTTGCAAGAAACTTGCAAAGTTGGGGAAATTGAGAGAGCGAAAATGACAATTCTTTGGAGGGGAAGTTACAAGTTTTTACTGGATAAATTTTTACTCGTAACAATTTGCCAGTACGGAAAACAGCTGATTGCAAGTATTTGGTCGATCACAAAAAGAAAGCAAATATTAAAAATTGCAATTATTTTAATTTAAAAAGGTGAAAAATGGAAAAAATTAGTAAATATATATACGTAAAAATGTTTGTGAAGTTCATTATGTTAATATATTAGGAAGAGGGCCGGAATCCGTGTGTTTGCGAAGATGGTGGTGCCCCTTCGGCCGGAGTGACTGCAAATAGCACTTGTGAGGAGCAGATTGTGAATTGTGAAGGTATTTCAGTATTTTATATCTGTATTTTAATTTTGTAAGTAATTTTTGTTATCATATGTGTACTTTGGTGATGTAGATGCGAGCGGGGAAACTGCAAGGAAACATCTTATTATTACTGCAATTTCAATGTTGATGGAGACGTCTTCATTTGAAAGCGAAGATGAGGATGAACGTTTGATCATACAGAGATTAAGAACAGATGACATTTTATTCTTAAAGGGCAAAAATAAGCGAAATTGTGTGCAGAACTACTTACTGTTGACTGTGCCAACTTACACGGAGCAAGAGTTTCGTATGCACTTCAGGATTTCTAAAAGTTTATTTCGATACTTTTTTTGTTATTATTTTCCATTTTACAATAGATTTATAATATTAATAAGTTTTTAAATTGCAAAATATTAAACTTTTTCTTTTTGTTTGGTTTGCGCGCCAAACAAGAATCAGCTGTCAGAAAAACTTGCAAGTTCTTACTGGTTTTGCGTTTTCTTACTTTCTTGCAAGTTTCTCTCACTGAGAGCAAATTTTGCTTACGCTCTAAAATTTAGTTACTGGCAAGTTACTGGATAATTTTGTACGTGTACGCACCTAATATAATAATACAGCAATATTCATAAAACTTTTCTGTTCACTCAATATTTACCCACTGGCTGTAAATATAGAGTCAACAGAAAAGTATTTCAATTCATATTATTGCTATTAATGGATTGTAGAAACTAAACAAAAAATGCGCAGACCACATTTTTTACAAAGAAAGTTATTAAACCTATTTGTTTTAAAGCGGCTGATGACACGCCTTTTTTTCTAAATATTTGATTTCGTGAATTTCCTTCCCATTTTTAATACCAACCCGATCTACTTATACATTGGGCCGCTGGCGATATCTAAAATAGTTAAATACTAAATCATGTCATCCGATGCACAGAAGGCGAACAGACAGGCATGGCTTGAATTGATTTACTTTTTCACTCTAAACATTTTGATATACGTATACATATATATGTATGTATGTATACGTCTATATTTATCCGGATGTTACAAACAACCTTTGGTTGAATAAAATTATAATATCATGGGTAACTAGTGAGCTTTGGTATACAAATTTTATAATTTGGGACAGCCTTTGTATACATAACGACTAAAACCAAACATAGTCGTTCATTATCTTATATACATCCGCCGCTGGAACGCTCCCTAATTAACGTAGATTACAAACAAGTTGCACGCCGTTTCGTTTCTTTACAAACATATTTTTACTTATTTTAGGATACCAAAACTCAACTGGATTCCTTTTGAATTAAAAAATATCCATCAGAGAACTTTAACTTTTTCGGCATATCAAAATAAACTATAACATTATATTAGTGGAACGGTGAAATTAAGCAGCAAAGTTGTTTGCGCTGCGTAATTGGTTTAAGAAATCCCAAATTAGAAAAGATTGTGCAAAACTTCAGAACACCCATTTCCATTTGATAGATGATTTGTCTCTCTACTGTAAGTAGTTTTCCATGAAGCAGGTACTTACCAAAATACATAAATTTATATGTTCGCAAAAAATATGCTTATTATATTGCTTTAAGTCGTTTTGAATACGTAGCGTGATCTACGTTATATCTATCATCTTTATCATAACTAAGTAACGAAATCAGCTTTAAAAATTGTATTCATCATTTGCAATTCATCCCCTAAGAAATTTCACTTCAAAAGTGAATAAATAAGATAAAGTTTTTAAAGCTCAATTTGTTCAATATAAATATATGGAAGTTGCATTGCGAAAAAACGTTTCATAACACTAGTATACACGAACGAAAAATAAAACAAAAAGATTTTAAAATAGACGCAGCGCCGCTCACTTTAGATCAAATACATATATACATTACTGTTCTTATCCTAAACAACAACATTCAATATAGTACAGGTGGCTACTTATGTTTACTAATTTATTTTAAATAATTTTTTATAAAATTATAACTGATTGCGTAACATAAACTATATAAATAGCAGTCTCAAAAATTTTGCGGAATTCATAAAAATTCATCGAACTTCCAACAATTTTCATAAAATTTTAAAACTTTTAAATCAGAATTTTCAATAACTTTTTGGGTATTCAGTTTTCTGGCCAATACGCTTTTAACAATAGCAACTTTTCGAAAGAAAATTTAGTTAAGGAATAACGTCTGATCGAGTTTATAGTTCAAGCAAAGAGAAAAAGTCTTTCCACATGACTCGATGATTTTAACTAAGTATTGAATAAAACAACAGCTCCTTTCAATAGTTCATGGTTCTTCCAAACTTCTCCCTCAATTTGTGGTGTGATCTTGATGTTACGCCGACCACGTACGGCAAATGATATTGCGAGAAGTTTTTTCATAGCTTAAATAGCCTCAGAGATTTTTCAGTGACTGCCGACGGTCGACCGGATCCGAATCCGGGACACACCGAATGGATCTCGCACATGCTACACACTAGGCTAGAGCGGTTGCAATTCAATAATTCTGTCATCTGACAGTTCGATGATGATTTTATGTATTCAGCTTTGCTTTTCAGCAACAAAATTTGTATACCTTTCATTAAGATAAAGTTGTACCATAGCCTTGATCCGATGCTTATAATTATAAGAAGAAGAAGAGATATACCCATACCCAAATGTACCAAACTGACCAGGACCACGAGCTAATTCGAAAAAGCCATGTCTGTCTGTATGTGTGAACGCAAACTAGTCGCTCAGTTTTTAGATATAGGACTGAAACTAGGTAGGGTGATGTATTTCCATAATGTATTAGTCGTTTATCGGAACCGTCCAGATCGGGCAATATATAGCAGCTGTATAATTGATTGTTCAGATATGAGGTTTTCCCTTTTAACTAAGCTAAGAACACGAAATTTGGTACTCATGTCACCTATAATAAGTGGAACATATCTAAACAAACCCAACAAGATCGGATTAGTATAAACTATAGTTTCCATCAACTTATTGTTCAGATATGAGTTGTTTCATTATAACTCCTTTATTAAGGCAGCTGAGAATATGCAATTTGACACTCATGCCACTTGTTATGAAAAGAAAGTGTTCACTGAAAATTATTAAAATCGGGCCACTATAACTTATGACCTCATAAGACTGATTATTCAGATACTCCTATATTTAGACAGTTCAAACTTTGAAATTGTGCAATTTATTTACTTATAAATCATACAAGGTCTACACAGATAATCATCAAGAATATGTTTTTAGTGGACTCGTTAACAGTTATAGGATTCCATGGAATGTGATTCAGCCAACTTGTAATACTTTCGTTCCTAGCGAATTACCCTACTTCAAAACAACAGACTATGGTTGATTAGTTATTGATAAATTTTGCTGCGTTTTTTAGTTCTAGTGCTTAACATCGTTACATTCCCATATACATCTTCATACTTGCAGCTTGCCGCTGTAGAGTTTTCCTTTATTTATTTAGACGTATGTACGTTCTTTTCTATTGCATGATTTTTAAAATAAGCACGAAATAACTAAAAAGAAGTATTTATTGTAAGAGTATGGGAGTAAAGAACAATTGAGTGTAGGAGAGATGGGAATTGTATAAGATCGGCCGAGGAGTAACAGTGCACTATTTCTATAAAAGGTGGTTAAAATAATGCATATAAGGAAATTTTCGCAATGATAACTTCATGTAAATCAAAACTTGGCTTTTAGTTACTATCAAATGTTAGAGTGTCCCAAAAAACTTTAAATTTGGATTGGATCCACCGACTACGTTTTTTACATGTGAGACAAATACTACCATATGTATTTTGTATGTAAGTATGAATATCCATGTATATATATGTATTTTCGTAGATTTTCAAAACCCTCCCATTAAAATATCCATCCGTATAACAAGAAACTTACCATTAATGAATTCGCGTGCTTCGTGTTTAAGTACTTAGTACCTGCAGACAAATGAAAAAATTGGAGAATATTTATCAACTTAAATAAGTATATATGCGTATACATTGACTTTGACTGTGTTGCGTTTTGTCGTTTTGCGGTGGCCTAAATGGAAAAGCAAATTCGAACGAATTCCCGCCGAGGCGCAAACCACCTCTTCTGATTTTGCCACGGTTCGTTGGTACATAATTGTGCCGGCCCCGTAGCTGTTTTGTCGTTGTTGTTGTTGGAAAGCGATGTTGTATCGAATGAAAAAAGTTCTAAAATAATAAAATTTCGTATTAAGAAGAATCTCATATTGGGGATCGTAAAGTTTTTACGATATTTTAATGGGCTCTTACGGTAAGCGAACGAGTGAATAATATCGACAGCGCAGTCAAGATCAGAGAACTTCATACATATATGTATATAAATATATCGATGCAGACATTTGTAAATATGTATGTAGGCAGGTGCTTTGCGTAGGCTACGAAAAACGCTCCACATTCGCTTCACAGAACTACATACATATGTCTACACCGGGGTGTGGTGGTGGGTGAGTTGGATTTGCGAGCGTTTGCAATCATAATTTAACGAAGTTAACGATGATAGTTTTCGCATCCTTATTTGACAAAAATTCCAAATCGTTGTTGCCTCGGTTAATGCAGATCTGTAATTACCGTAAGCTATAAATCATATCAGCGTCTTAGATCCTTGGTAAAGCCAACCAGTTCCACTGGTGATTGGCATTTATACTCTTTGTCCTTCCAAGAAGCCCTGATCGTTTGCAACAATTTACTTTTGATAAGATATTATGATTATATATGTATATATATATATATATATATATATATATATGTACATATGTGTGTGTATATTATATATGTATAGATTAAAAATATATATTTTATTTATTTATCAAAGTGAAATATAATTATAAATAATTATACTACGAGAAAGTAATCAACTCTAGCAACAAGGACTTCGGCTGAGGGGTAATATTAATTGAGATTAATATATAAATATATTTATTTATTTGTTTTTGTATACGTCAGATAAGATGCATTAAATGGGCTTTGAATATATTTTTGTATATTTTCTTTATATTATCGGTTGTTGGCTCTCTAAGAAGTTCGGAGAGAGTGTGGGCAGAGGTGTCTCCTCTGATGTCGCGGAAGGCAGGGCATTGGTCTAAAATGTGTTCTGTAGATGTAGTTGAGCTATTGCAGAAGCGGCACCCAGTGAATGGGATACGTTGAAGAATGTGTTGGTGTGTTAATGTGCAATGTCCTATACGTAGTTAGACGAATGCTTTTATTTCGGGGGAACTGCAGGTGGTGGGGTATATAGCTTTTCTTCGGTAAGGGTTTATAGCCCGGTATCGGTTATTGTAGTTAATCCAAGATGCCATTTCGTTGTCTTTTGCGTAGCTGTTTAGGTATCGTAAAAGGTCGTTGGTCTCTTGAGCCTTCACGGAGTGACATGGAGCTTGCGTGGCATGTTTGGTTTCTTTGTCTGCGAGATTGAAAATAGAAATCGACTTTCGAAGCATTCAGGCATAGTTCCCCATCGCACTTAAGACCAAGGCGTGCGAAGTAGAAAGGGAATAAGGTTTAGCGGAGAACGATACGGAAAAAGGTGGGTTTGAGACTTAATTTCTCTTCCACATTCTTTGATGAATCTGAGAAGCTTGTCGATCCACCAAAACTTAGCAAAAGTAGGACAGATACAAAGAAAATGCTCTATGCTACCCTCATCGTACAGGCAAGATGTATACTTCGGGTTACCGGTGATACCTATGGAAGAACACCCAACTATTGCTCATTACTCCTTCCTTCACGGTATAAGGCGGAATTTTGCTATTACCCTGTCCGATTGTGGTGCATGGAATCTTACAATGGCCTTTAGTTAGCCAATTCATCAACCAGTTCGTTACCTTGAATACCGCAGTCTCCGGCACCCACATGAGCTTAAGTGTAATACATCTTCCAGCAGAGTTTAGCCTGAACTTAGTTTCTTGGCGAGTTTTTGGAGAAAAAGATCAGTCACAAAAGCCTTTAGTGCAGCTTGGCTTACGGTAAGCTTTCTTAAAGTGTGGTTCCAAAAGCAGAGGGTATTGCTCTGACAACAATTTTGTAAATGATATTTGGGAATATACATACATGAATAAGTCTTATAGTTTATCATTTTGCAAAAATGGGCGGTGTCACGCCTTGTACAATATAAAAGCGAAATTCCTTATAATTCCGCAACCAATTGGTGTGGATGGTAAATAGTTGATATATGTATCCCATATATTAATATTTTACATTACTTTTTGGGAAAAAGGCAAAAATATTGAATATTTTTCGAAAGTATGCCTTCTGACTAGAAATGCAAAGTGTTTACAAAAGTTGGTAGAATTTGGCAAATAAATTTCAGGTAAATACCTATTTGATCTAATGTGGGCGATAACATGGTCGTTCCAAACATTTTTGATTCCATGTATTCTATTCTCAAAGCTAATCTTATATATCAAATGTAACCAAATTACCTCGTGTGGTTAAAATAATATCTGATTATTATTATTTTTGTCAGTTGCCATTATATATGCGGAGATCGTGGTATTTGTCTGATTTTTATAATATTCAAAATTGTTCTTATTGAGGTGAAATGCAAAGCCTGTACCAAATTTAATCGAGTTTGATGAAATTGTTGCGGAAAAAACACATGTGCTTTGAAGTGGGTCACGACCATTTTAAACAATTTTGTTTTAATTCTCCCTTCTCTTCCCAATTAGATTATGTGTATTTGAGCAAAATATATCTATAATATCGTGGAAGTAATCGCTTCGGTTTGCGAGAAAAGTGCTTACTTTCTAATTGTTTTGTTTGTTTGTTTTTTCACAAAATTGAGTTTAGCAAATGATAGAATGTAAAATAAATTGAATTGAAAAGCAATATGTGTACCAAGTTTGGTAAAGGATGGTAGCAGATATAGTTATTTGCTCTAAAGTGGGCGATGCCATGCCTATTTCCAAAATTTTTTGATTCCGTGTATTTTTTGGTGTAATTGTGGAGAAAATATAATAGAAACGCGACATGTTGACAAGTTTTTGTAATTTCATTTTCATCATTATTTTTAAAAATCTAGTGCATTAACTCTCCACAGTTTTTGAAAGACAAAAGCCTTCTGTAAGACAAACGTCTATTCTGGTAACTATCTTGAAAGCTCTTTTCAATCTTTCTGAAGACGAATTGAAAGATGCACTAAGAAGCAAGTCTTAGGATTGTATGACTGTGACAAAAAAATTCCTTCTTTACCCACCCTGGCATTGAAGTCCCCAACCACGATTTTGATATAGCGACGGGGGCACTGCTAGTAAGTTCGTTATAGGCGCTCGTAGAAGTGAGTTTTGATCACATCGTTCTTCCGTTGATACTGAAAAAACTCGCTTTGATACGAATCATGGAAAAAGCTCATCCTGAACGGCAGTACTTGGCGTCGAAGTTTCGCTTCCACAACAAATCCAACACCGAACTTGCGCTCCTTTACAGCGGCACCTTTTCCTTAAGTGTTCGGACATTCCAGGGGCATGCCCTCAAATCATACTCCTTAATACGTGGCATCCGAGGCTTGTTGAAGTTTTTCATTGGTTATAATTATCTAAGGGGGGTCCCAAGTCCATCCCACAACCAGATACTGGAGAGTTTTTATAAAAACTACAGTTTGTGGTGTGCGTTATTTGATGTTGTACCACAAGTTTAGGTACTCACAAATACGTACATATATTTTTTGTGAGCACTTTTTAATGGCAGAATATTTGTAAAGATTTAGTAGACAAAGTACTGACCCGATTTGATTACTTATTTTTCGAGTTAAACATTTACGAAAAACAATAAAATAGCATTCATATTTTTATAATTGTTTCAAGTAAATGTACTTAAGTTGCATCACTAGCAAACAACTCTGTGTTATTTTTCTATCGTAATTAAAAAATTCATTATATTCTAAGATATCAAACAAAATATTTCGCAATAATACCTATTAAGATTTATATAACAAAACTCATTCACATCTCAAATTTTGTTTCACAAATCTCATTATTATGATTCCGTTGAACAAATTTCTAAATATTTCTAACCAGATCTTTTAAACTTATGCTGTTTTATCACTTGGAGCGGTTATTTTTCAATACTTAGACAATTTCTTTATAGCCAAGCCAAATTTTACCGGAGAAAGAAAAAACCGAATTTAGCAAAACTGTTGGAGCTTTGCTTTACTGAACTAATAAATGATTATATTTTTGTTTGATTCCGAAATATATGTATACCTAAACAGTAACGCACCAAAAAAGTCGTATAAGCTGCATAAACAAAGCTTTTGAAAATATACATATTTCATTTCATTTCAATGTTCCAGTTAAATTTTTAGTAAAAAGTAGTAAAATTATTATTATTATTTAAAGTCCGCTTCTTTGTAACCTAGTTGCAAAAGAACACTAGGTAGGATAACAAAATGCACGTAAAGCAACAACACTAACTCGGAAAAATATCCGAGTTGAACCAACTCGGTTAAATGATATCCGACCTGAGAGTTCCTTTTGCAACAGAAAGAAAGCCATTGTAAATGTTGAAATTTATTTATGGGAAAATTTTTAAACTAGTACAAGTTCCTCATTTAGAGTCTGATATCGTTAGAATAGTAGTTTATAAATGTTATTTATTGAATGATAAAAATAATAGCGTTATTTTCTCAATGTCTCCTCCTTCTGGAGCAACATTACATGTTGTCATGGACACTGTGCAAATGTTGCATTTTTCATATGAGAAAAGAACAACAAAAAATTCTACCCTATCAATTTCACTTGCATCAGTAATTTAATAACTTGAATTTAATGTCAAAATTGAGACTTTCATACATAACTATTTTGCGAACAATCAAACTACACAATTAAAATCAGCTACACAACGCTCACTCTCGCGTTTGGTAGCGGGTAGAAAATATTGGACTATGGTCCGGCAAGAGAAAGAACAAACAACCCAAAGAAAATGCTGCCAAAAGAATTTGAAAATTTAACAGCCCTGGCACGAGGCAGAATGAAGGCAACATTATTTCGAGAAAAAAAACGCAATAAAACTCAACAAGGAAGTCTTATTTTACGAGCAAAAATGAAACTAACGAAATAATTCTTAAATTGGATCAAAGAGATAAAAATCAAGACATAAGGATTAAAAAATCATTTTTTTGATATCGCTTACAAGAGTTACGTTCCCTGATTAAAAATATTCACACTTATCATAAAATGTTAATTCTTATTTACTTCAGATATACTGTCACTGTTTCTAGAGCTTTTTGAGTAGGTGACAAAAGAAGTTTTTGTAAATACAATCGTAATATGTTTGCCCATAATAGGAAACTGGTCACGTTTGTACTTTTCTAAAACTCAAAATTTTCGTCGCAATACATACCATTGGTTTTAGGAAGATTTCAAATACATATATCAATTGAAATTAGGAACTCCTGTTGCCGAAGAGTTGTATCACTACATGGACGAAATCCTAGTTCAGGAAAATGAGCGGGGTCGCTCCATATTTTTTCAAATTTAATAAAAATTAATTAACTCACAATTTGTATCGATTTTACTTTCTGCACGAAGATCGCTTTCATCCAGGCTAGGAGAATGAGGTTAAAATGATTCATTCATTACTTTAATAATGACAATATTTTTTTAAAAATAATTTTTTATTTTCTTTAACTAAAAGTCAAAATAAAATTAAGTTTTTGAAACGAATCATAGGATATAACGAAAATAAATAAACAATTTTAATAAGATTTAATTGAAATGCTAGCCCCTTTAACTACGAGAAACTGTACCGACTTAGGATTGAAGCTGTCGCTGTGCGCAATGCAGTGCAAATAATATACAGAACTAAAATATAAGCGGTATTTAGCCAAACTTTGTTTTAAATCTTATACGCGGTATTGCATTTCATTTTGGGTTTTTTGTGTTACAAATGTCAAAGTTTTAGCATAAACGCATTAAGGCCTATGTCTTCTATTCGGGGTTACCAAATCTCAGTTTAGGAACTTTTGGTATATCCGCGGTATTGCATTTTGCGTATACGCGGTTTTGCACTCCAAAGGACGATATGTATATTTTTTAAAGTTGAGCCCAAGTTTTTTTAAATACATTTTTCAGTACACAAATATGTACATAAAATTGTATACGTGGTACTTTTTGAGGCGTAATAAAGTACGCCAGATATCTGCAAGTATTTCATAATTCTTTAGACAGGGAGCTATTCTTACTTGTTAGATAGTTGAGTTTCCTTTGCACTGTCCTTCCCTCATTTAAAAAATTTTCTACCCTTCCATTATAAATAAAAATTTCCCAAATTTATGGTGATATTTTGAAAACGATTACCACCTTTCTGAAATAACCTAGTTGGTTTTTGAGAGAACAAATCTCGACACAATAAATTATAGAAAAATGCCTTTGTATAATATTGGCCGCCAATTATTTGTTAAAGCTTAATAATAATTGTTTTTAAATCATTTGATTTCTGTCTTTGTATTGTAATAATATCTGTTAGTTTTCGAATTTATTTGCCGTTTCTTAAAGTGAGTTTTGTTAAAAGGGGGTTTCCTTATGGCCATAGAGTGATGTGTATTCTAAATTCACTTGCTTTGATAATGATTTTAAAACTCGCATACAAAACAAATCTTTATCCCATTTTGCCTACGAAGTCAATTAAAAAAAATTAATTTTTCAAATTTCCATACGAAATTTTCATATACTATAAATCAAATTTTAAACGCACAACTACTGAAGTTATACATTATGTTTAATGGACCCATTTATTTTATGAACCTACTTTACTATTCTGAACCGATTGCTTTAGAATATCATTATTCTCCTAAAGAGTGTCAATGGAAACAAACTACCTGCCACTTATTTGTTTATTACCTTCTTTCATAATTGGTTTTATAAAAACTCTAAAAATAAGTACCTGTTTATATTGAAAATTATCCTTACTTGCATTGTAAGAAATGAATGCACAATTCCAATTTGATTGATGGGAGCGACATCTATTGAGGTACTGGCATATCAGTGACCAAAGGCAGTTAACTGTCGGCAAAGCAGTGTCTGATGTAGCGGCTCACCAAGCGCACGTCCTGTAACATCATGCAGTCAAGTAGACTCTGCTCGATAAACCCTTACTGAACAGTATCGTAACAAACGCGAGTACTGTTAACGATGCACTTGTATGTTATATGTCTGTATACATATATATATACATATACATATATATGTACATATGTAAACGAGGAATCGTGGTACTGTAAACTCTCTTACAAAAATTCTATCATTTACTAGCAAAACCAACGTGCGCTACTACGCTTAATATAAAAAAAAATAAAAAATAAAAACCGACATACATACATATGTTGAGGCCGTTGAAAAATTATAATAATAATCAGTAGAAAAAAACTTTTTCTTTTCCTTATCATTTAAATTTTTGATCAGAAATACTCTATGTTATGCCCGAGGTTACTGTCGAGTAACCAAATAAAGCTCTATTGCTACCCACTCAGTAGTTTCGGAGATTAGTGAGTTCATACAGGCAAACAGACAAAAATGGTTTAAATGTGTTCTATTACATTTCATGCATCACCTTCGGTCGTTCTTTTAAAGAAACTTTCAAAAGTGCGGACATGACCTTTCTACGGTTTTATGTACCTATGTATATAGATTAAATCTTAATGAGAGTTATATTGTTTTCATTTTTCGAGTATTACTGATGTTCTTTACTTGTAGTTGTTAACACCCGCCTCCGATCTGGCCAAAACTTAAATTTTTAAATGTTTCAAACAATTAAGCGTGGACCCCCGTATAGTAAACTTTAGGCCCTGTAATGTATGTTAAAATATCAAGACGCACACCACAAATTGTAGGAGAATTTCGGCCAAGCATCAAGATATATGGTATAAGCGCCAAATTATTATTGAAATAGTTGAGCAAAGTGAACTTTCTTATCTGAAGACAATTGAGCCTATTTTTTGCTAATAAAATATAACCGTTGTTTATTAGCCGTTAGAACTTGCTCTAAACATTTTATATAAAACCGATTTTTAATTCCAATGCAAGTTCCAGCAACGTATGCAAGTATTTCATATTATATTTCCCTTTTGAAAATCGTGTATCCATCAATTGTATTAATACAGTAAAATCGCGATGATTCGTACCGCGTTAATTCCAAAACCTCAATAACTTAATAATAATTGGTTCCATGAAACTTTCGCAAATACGTTATAAATCATAATTAGTAACAGCCATCCTTTCATAATCGTTGTTTCTTATAATTTAAAATTATTTGTATGTATTTTTTGTAGCTACACTCCCGGAAAAAATTAGTTAGTTACATGAAAACATATTTAAAAACTAAATTTTCTGGAACTACTTTTAAGCTAATTTAATACAAATGCAGCGTTCTTCGTTTCAATATTCGCATTTGCGTTGCTAATTTGAAGTGAATACTTTTTTGCTTACATATGCAAGATATGGGAATTGACTGCTTCCTTTGATATCGCCATTTTAAATAAATCAGTTTGTTGTATGAAATGACCATTAGTTGTAATAAAAAAAAAACAGTTTTAAACTACTCATGCTGAGTAATGGTTGAAACTTTATCGAAATAGTATTAAATCTTTTATTCCAGAACATTTCAGATTTGCCTTTTGTTCAAAATTTGCATAGTAAGAAAACTAAAAAAACCTTATTTATGTTTTCGTATTTTCCAGTAAATAACTAAATTTCTGTAAATAAGCAAAATGTGCTCTCAGTTCGAGAAACATGCAAGAAAGTACGAAAACACAAAACCAGCTAGAAGTTGCAAGTTTACGTCTCCCAAGTGTTAATTGCTGCCAATCCGGCTGAAGATGCAGGATTATCCTTGCAAACATGCGTTTATACCTTTATTCATTTTTTCCATTTTTTATATTTTTTAATGAAATAGTTAGCTAGTTATTGCAAATCTGGCACAAACAATCAAAACACTCCAAAAAATAAATGGAACAGCTGCAAAATGTGCTAGATCCGACCCCATGTTTATTTTCTTACAATGAAGTGTAGCAAAGTACTAGGCAAACTGTGCCAGGTGTCTTTTATTATTATTGAGCTGATATTTTGTTTGGGAAGGGCTTTTTTTTTATATTTGCATATATTTTTATTAATTATTAAAACTTCCTTAAACATTTTTAGATAAAAATGACTGATGAAGTTGCGCCATGCAACTCATGCAAGAGTTTGGATTAGGATTTTTGAGTTTCATGTATAATTTTCTTATAATGGGCATCGCACCGCCTCGTGTAGAGCCCATAGATGGTTATATCTCCGAAACTTCCTCACCAAACTCTACCAAACCTGTAGAAAACTGCAGAAATCGAACAAAATTAGACCCACCTCTGATATAACGGTAAATTACACAAATCCGACTTATTGCCAGTAAGAGATATATCCTTCATGGCACCATCTTTCATTTTATGTAAACATGCATAGTTAATATTTTCTAACCGACGATGCCACATCACAACATTCGCATTCGCATTCGGCATCTGTATTTATAAAATACAGCAATGTTCCCTTTTTCAACTATTTGAGCAACCGATAGCGAATTCGCGGCCAAGTTCGGCACTAACAAACAGCTTTCACCTTAATGGCTTTGTTTAGAATATGCAGATTGGCCTTACCAATGCCCTTCATAACAATTCGCTCATTGCATTACAAAAACTATGCCTTCATTTGGAGAATCTTTAGTTTTGAACAACTCTTGATTTGGTCACATGTGCCGTGATACACCACTATCAATATACATATAACATGGCATTTATCGCACGACGTATCTACGCTGAAAGCGTTTAGAGTTAATTCTTTCTTTATTTTTACAGTCTTTGCTAAAATGTCCTTTGCAACCACAATTGTAACAATTCTGCTTGAGTTTGTTTGCGAAGTTTGTCGGCTTCTTCAACGCATGAAAAGCCAATTTCATTTTGATGTCATCACTTGTGATAGGTATGCCGCTACTTTCGATACCCGTTATGAACGGTTTGAACTCCTCACGTTAACTGATTAACGTAGACGCTTATTGAATCACAAGTGTCGAGGCGCACCGTAATGAGTTTGTGCAAAAGGTCAATTTTCCGGCTTAACTCTATATTCTCGTACAACTCCTTTAAAGTGCTCCCATATTCCCGTTGCGCTATTTTCGTTCTGTATATGCACAAATAGAGACTCGTTAATGCACAACACTAACTGACACTTTACTCTTCTTAATTTCTGTTCATCTTCTTGTCTACACATGGTTAAACCAAGCAAATTTTTTATAATACACTAAAAGCTTCCTCTTTTTATGGATTTTTAACAGCAAAATTGTTGTACTTTCGTATCTTTCTGAGGACAATTTTTTACTCGGTTTGATAAGTAGAAAAAAATTAGACTCCACTTCTGTCCACGAATTTGTTTTGTTGCATGTTCATCCCTGATACAAAGAATAAGGTAAGTAGTCCTATTGTCAGTTTTTATTCGCCAATATGAGCAACGTGATGGTTAAGAAAATTGTAAAATTTCATGCCACCATATCCAATATCTAAGATTATTAAAATTGTGTTATACAAATCGGAATGTTAGTGAATTTTATTATCAAGTTACTTCAAATGCATGCGGGTATTTAAAATGTAATGTAACATTTTAATTCCTTTAATATAAGATATTAATTATTTGTAAAAAAGAAAATCTCTCTTAATCATTGATCAGTTTTCGAAAGAAGCTGCTGATGCCCACAGCAAACACTTTCGGCGATACCATCTGCTGTCCGAAAATTTTAGCATGTACAATGCAGCCTAGACAGATTCCATCACATAAATCCTTCGCAAAATCATTTTTGCAGGAGACTTTAAAGCTTTTGATCCCTGCAGAATAAAGGACACTTGTGATAAAGGCATGGAATTTGACAGTGATGAGGATATAGGGGAGTAAGTAATGCACGAGGTGAAAAATTATTGTATTTTCATTGATCCATGTGAACCTTCTTAAAATTATTTTAGTTTTAGCAAACATTAGTATTAGGTACTAAGTAATAACCACAGAATTGTATATTATATTCGATTTATATGATGTAGCCATTACATTTGTTTAGTACTAATGATTATGATACAACAATTTGTTCCTCTTCAACTGGAAGTTAAATGTTCTGGACTTATAATATAGCAAGTTTACTAAATTCTTAGGCTCTATTATAGAATGAACCGATGGTGTTTTTAGAAATGTAGTTTTGAAATACATTATTTTAAATTTTTCCTGATATTTGCCAATATACTACTTTTATTATTTTTGACCATCAAGACTAAGAGCGCTTATAACCTTGGGATTCCAAGTGTGCATACAAGCTCTTTAGGGAGTGTAGTATAGTAGACTTATATACTAATATCACTCCCTCCCACGGCTACTTAAGAACTTTAGCTCTTTGCTGCTCTCCAACGAGTGTGAGTTTAAGGTTTATAACACAATACGTACTCTGGCGTTTCGTTAGCGAAAACCTAGAGTCCGCTTCTTCAGCTAGTACCATCTTACAAAGATGGCATCTTAGCTTAAGACTTCTGAAACTTCCTCGGCTGAGATTAAAAAATTGTTTGTAGATCTTCCAAGAGAGCGATATGAATATCTTGAATTGCTTTTTACCCTTTGTATTACGCCAGTGGGTTGCAGAGTTTACCTTAGATGTTCCACAGAAAGGCACGGGACTAAACAGGCCTTTGTGGACCTTCTAAGGTCTCAATTGTAGCCAATTAAGACAGACTTGTAGACGGTTCAGTCGCTTCTTTGCTTCGCCCTATTCAAAAGCTTACCAGCTTTCTGCCTAAGTTTTCTAACACTGTTGCTTCATCAGGAAACGTCCCTGTGGAGTTTCTTGTTATATTTTTGTGTTAGAAACTTCCATATATTTATTCACCGAGTAAGGACTTGATGTTTTCAATGGCATGTTTTTAAATTAAACAAAAGAACCAAAAAATAATGTTATTTTCTCCTGATGGAATAAACATTCCTTCAATATTAATAAAAACTTACACAAAATTAACCCCGCATTCTTCAGAATTAGTAAATATTTCTTAAGCACCATTTCATTCCCATTTTTCTTTCTTTTGAAAGCTGTTTTTCTTTAAACCAGATAATTATTATTATTTTTTTTTTGAGTGGAAGCACTGCGAATTAATGCTACACTTTTATTTTAAGTACAATAATGAATATTTGAGAATAATCAATTTCACCCCTTTGTATAGGTGAAATAAGTTTGGATGATGGTCGAAGCTATGTGGTGATCATAAGGTGCCGTTTTATTTGGGGAAGCTATTTTAAGGTCACGGTGGAAACGCTGTGATAAAACATTTAATCAAAATTATCGAATTGGATTTTGTCGAATTGGATTTTATCCAAAAGTTTCACTTCCACTTGGATTACAAGCTTGAAGGAATGGCTACTTATATTGGGTAAATTATTTGCTATGTTAAATATGTAAATTAAATAAAATAATAAATAACTTTAAATAAATTGTTTGTTGGGAACTACTTAATGGTAAAAGATTTAAGCTGGAAGAGAAGAAAGTTTGGGTAATTTTGGTAATAACAAACGAAAATTGCCACAAATAAAATTGAAATTAAATTTTTGTGCTCCCTGGTAATTTTGCCAGCTGCATAGCACCTAAGCAAGAAGAGATTGGATAATTTTGTTATGTTTAGGGTTTAGAGAGATTAGATTGGGATCAACGAGTTGATACAGATTTTTAGTAGTAATTAAATTGTTGGAGAAGCAAAGATTTATTTATGATTGATCAGCTAACAATAATAATCCAACCAATTACAAATAATTTTCTAACTTTAATATTAATTTATCTCCAATTTGATTTTATTTCAAAAAAAGTTTGTATATAAGTGAAATTGTATTGAATAATTTGAACATAGGCAAGTACATATGCATGCTCGTATCAATAAATCTATTTAATGAAATCGAACATTAAGATCATAATAGATCTGGCGATCAGAGTTGCAATGTATGAAAATGACATTAATAAGTATGATTTAAAAAATAAAAGGCAGTAAAGTGTCTTATATTGACGGCCTTTATTAACACAAATCTTCTATAGGTTCTATTTTTGATTTATAAAATAAATAAATAACTATTATTTTTGATTTTTATTTTCTAAATTAAAAAGGAAAAAAACCATAATATTTTAAATAAAAATTAAAAATTAAAAAAAATCAAAAATAAACATATATTATTTTTTGGCCTAATTTAACAATAATTAATACAATAGATTTGTTAACCAACAACAATAACCACACATTCACTGTAATAGTGGCAAATTGTCGTAGTTGAATTGTGTTGGTAGGATATAAGGAAAGTGGTAAAAAGCAACAGCAGCTCACAACCCAACCGTGATCCATTGGCTACCTACTTGGTAGGTTGAGGGTTCAAATGCCGGTGAAGTCATGAAAGAAATCTGAAGCGGAGATGTGGTGATCTCCGAAATAGCTATATTTTTCCACTACTCTTGACTGTTGTTGTTGTTTTCCAAAATACTTTCCTTATACTGGTCTCGAGCTCAAAAATATATATTTGTCTAAACATTTATTTTAAAATTTGATTCTCGGTGAAATAAGAAATCGATTTTTTTATTAAACTTGCAACTTGCAGATGATTTCTTTTATAACGAATTTTTCAATGACAGATTTCAGAAATAACTGTTATTTGCCATCAATGGTAATACCAGAATCCTTGAAATCGTTCCGAGGCATAATTTGTTTAAATCCAGTACATTTTCATACAATTTAGTGGCATTTATAGCAGTCATAGATACCATACTATATATTTTAATGTTATTCTTTGCTGGGCACGTACTCAAGAAGGTACTAACCCATTGCGATCAACGCTAAGTCGACTGCAAGCTAATAGATAGAAAAAAAAGAAAACTAGGAATGCATAATTAATTAAATAAATAAATAAAATATTAACTCAGCCACGTATTATGTGCATTTATGATGAAAATGCTGGGATAAGTTGATATAACAACTGTTCAACCACAATCTAGTCTGTTTATAGCTGTTAAATTCGTAAATGAAATAGTAAGTAAAGATTTAATATCTACATACATAAAAATACAATTATATGTTATGTTCATTGCTCATTGTAGTAAAGAAGATATGAACAATACCACTGTGCAGCATTAAGACTGATCCTAGCTAAGTATATTTATCGTCTGCCTTCTTCACACTTCCCCGAAAGGACTCTACAAAATATATATTTTATATGCATGTTCCGTTTCATATGTGTATGGATGTACACGTAAATGTTTTGCTCTTATTCCATTTTCCATTTTTCTTGTACGTTGTGGTAAAAACTTGTTTCTCGCCATTGATTCACCATGTGACTAAAAATATACGTGTTTGTTGTACTACCACGCTCACATATAACCAAAGGGACGCGTCCATTTCTATTGAGTTTGTATTAGTAAATCGGCCTCTCAACTCTGATTCGAGGCAATGCAATGAATGTGATGTGATGGCATTCAACTTTATGTTTCGATGTCATTCACATTGTTACACTTCTTGACGTTGTTGCTGTTGTATAATGGCGTTGATGGTTTGATTGTTTATACTCGTAAGTATAAGTTCTTTTAAGAGTATGTGTTTCGTTGCCATGATGCAATAAAATAATAAAGTAAATGCATCACTTGATGATTGAACGAAAGATAAAATAAAAATCCAATAAGATTTCGATTGCTGACTTTTACGTGAAGTACACAAATATATTGATGTAATATTTTAAGATAGTTATAGTAGGTCAAAGTATTTTGAGACCACCAGAATTTAGGCAAATAATACGTTTAGGTATTTTAAATTGCAACTTTTCGCATTATGGAATATTTTCCATTTCCAAAATATCAACAAACAAAATTTAATACAGTGCTGACGATAATCGTTTAATGCTTTGAAATCGACATAATACCTAAAAATTTAACACTAGTGTGAACATATCAGCGCGCCAGTCACTCGGGTGTAGACGTGGCAATTTTCACTATTCTTCAGATTCATGTTTAAGGATATGTACATACAATTGTACAAACAAAAATAAATCAAAATCGGATGACATTTTTTATTCCCGCTCAGAAGGGTAGTAGGCGTGGTAATATATTTATCTCACGAAATTTCATAGTTCTCTTTTCCTATCCATCAAATTTCAGAGAAATCGAGAAATGTCTACAATAAAATATAAGAAAATCAGTGGATGCAACACTGGACATGTCATTAAGCTAAACTAAAAATCCGACAGCCGCTTAAAAGAACACCGTTGCTTAAAACACCGATAGCGGTTTCAATGTAAATTTTACTACAATATTATAATTTGCATAACTAGCTTAAAGTCTGAGTAGAGCGAGACTTTCAAATTGTTACGGTGAAAATACCTTAACTCACCCAATCGATCTGAAATCATTCGGAAAGTCCCTGTGTACTTAGTAACACACAATCAATTGCAAAGTAAATATTCGTGATTTATGTACATGTAGCGTTATTTACGGTGAGGGACAAAATAAGGCAAGACAGAAACATACTGAGTTTTGTTCGAACGGGAATTACATAGTTCATATAGTAACAAAAATAATTTAAGTCATAGTTTCAAACATCGTACAAAATTTATGAAAATTCAGAAATATTTCCATCAAAATTTAACTCTTTAAATGGAAATTTGTTAGAATTATATCGTATGCAGTTATATATCTTATGAAATTCTATAAGTAAAGAGTGGTTAAATTTAAAGGGCCGATGTTGAATGTGAACCACACCTAAACATCAAGTTCTTTTCTGCATTTCATTTGACATTTCTCAATTTCAGACTAACTCAATTTGAACATGTAAAGAGAAGCAATCGAGCAACATGTTAAAGTTATTCAGGCTTATTATGAAAATGGGCGTTCAAATCAAAATGCATATCGTGCACTTTGTGATCTTTCCGGTCAATTTAATCGTCCAAATGTGCGTACAATCGGGAAAATCGTGCATAAATTTGAGCAAACCGGGTATGTAGGAAATGTGAAAACACCAGAGCATGCTCGTACTGCAGAAAATATTGCTGCTGTTCGCGTTAGTGTTGCTGAAGAGCCGTCCCTCAACTCGCCATCGTGCCCAACAATTGCACCTCTCACGCTCGTCGTGGATGAACATTATGCATAAAGACTTGCATTTACACGCTTACAAGGTGCAATTAACTCAAGACCTAAAGCCTCTTGACCATTCCAAACGTCGTCAATTATCAGAATGTTGGCAAGAAATAGCAACAGTGGAAGATCAATTTTCGAAGAAAATCATCTTCAGTGATGGGCACATTTTCACCTCAGTGGACTCGTCAATAAGCAGAATTGCCGCATTTGGGCGAATGATAATCCAAGAATGATTGTCGAAAAACCAATGCACCCACAAAGAGTGACTGTTTGGTGCGGTTTATGGGCTGGCGGCATCATCGGGCCGTATTTTTTCCAAAATGAGGCCGGTCAGGCAGTTACTGTGAATGGTGTTCGCTATCGTGAGATGATAGCGAACTTTTTATGGTCCGAATTGGAACATATGGATGTGGACGATATGTGCTTCCAACAGGATGGTGCCACTTGCCACACAGCCAACGAAACAATGGCTCTTTTGCGCGACAAATTCAATGGCCGTGTTATCTCACATGGTGGCGATGTCAATTGGCCACCAAGATCATGTGATTTGACACCGTTGGACTACTTTCTTTGGGGTTATTGGAAAGAAAAGGTGTACGTTGATAAGCCAGGAACAATTCAAGAGCTAAAGGATGAGATAATTGAGCACATTAACGGCATAGAACTTCAATTACGCCTCAGCGTCATCGAAAATTTGGACCATCGGATGGAGGTGTGCCGCCGAGGCCGCCGTAAACATTTGGCCGATATTTTGTTCCATACATAATTGAACCACACCATATTATCATAATGAAAAGAAATTACAATAATTTCCAAAATAATTTGTGTTTTATTAAAAATCAACATCGGCCCATAAAATTTAACCACCCTTTAGTATAATAAAGGTCGAATCTCAGGTGGCCAAAAATTACAGTTCATTTTTGAGAACTTTTTGAAAATTTGGCATTGTAAACTTTTTTTTCATATAATTTTGAATGCCATTGTACGCTTTTTCTAGTATATAACCGTTTGCGCTATGAAAAAAATTGTTCGCTTGACCACAATTAAAAATCAAAAAATATAAAAATCAACTCGAAGTTCGAGCCATTTAAAATTTGCAATTTATTATCCCAAAATTGAATATATGTATATATATACATTTTGTATAATGTTTGAAACAATGGCATAAGTAAATTGTTTTTGTTACGGTATGAACTATATTTCAATACAAAAAATTCACATGGAGGAAGTTGTGAATATATATACATAAATATTTTATGGCACAAAAACCGCAATGTGGCAATGTGAGCCGTTTTGTCCTTTACTTTATCTATCAAAAATTAGCCGCGAATTTTTATGTTGTATGCGTTCGATTTTTAAAAGGACAATGGAAATGAGTTAAGAGCATGCAATTTATTTATTTGAAGTTTTTCTGCATTGAAAAAAGGACCTATTTAGAAAGAGCCTAAGGGTTGCACTTAAGGTTCAATATTGATTGCACATCCAACCAAAGCATATGAAGACTTGTTCAATTTAGTTTGTGGGAATCCGCATCGTTTTCGATGCAACAAAGTTTTTTTTCAAAAATGGAAGCACGCACCTATGCGAATCTGTTGCAGTAAATATTCACGTCGATGTGTTTCAATAAAAGCTTAATACTTTAATTAAATCTAAACTGCACATTAGTTAAATCCACACTTCAATATAATGTTAGCTGTCATTTGCCTCGATACCTGAACACATAGACGAATAGTCCGTTTAAGTAAACTGTCTTAATATAGCAAGCAGTCCACTTCTAACGAATTGCCATTGAATTAGTTAAAAACATACAGAGAGGCAAACAAAGTTAAAGATATATATCAACATATTATAAAAACATGTAAAAGTCCTCCTTTCGCGTGAGCTTAAACATAACACCTTTTCAAAAACAGTGCATCCATAGCGAAATTATTTCTTTAAGAGGTGAAAGTGCCATTAATTATTGAGGTAGCTATAGCGCAAGTATCCGAAAAGTGATCATGAGAACAAATACTATATATAATAATATGTATATAATAATTTTTTGCCGAACTTCTCCTACAATTTGTGGTGTACGTCTTGATGTTGCACCAAAAATTGAGTGACCTACAGTTTTACATCGACCCCGCGCGGCAAATGATTTTTGTGAAAAGTATTTTATGATAGAGATACTCCCGTAAGTTTCCCATTAAGTACACGCCGAGAGGCGACCGGTATTAGAAAACAGATTTTTTATCATTTTTGATCTTACTGACCCTAGCGGACTTCGAACCTGGTACAGACCGAATGGAGCGGGCACACGCTACACAAGCGGCAGCGGCGGCCGCAAGAAAAAATACATATTTTTTTTTGGTTTCTGATATTATTGTTATATTTTTTAGGTTCAAACCCCAACAGACTGAGAATTTTGAGCACAAAGAAAGTAAGTAATAAAGTTCAAATAATCCATTTGATAATTTTGGTTTTACGCTTTCAAATCAAATATATATACATATATGTACATTTTTCATATTAATCGTATTATTTATACACATGTATGTACATATATATGTGTACAAATGGGTTGTAATATTTGGGTACATACATATATAGACGAAGGCATAGGAAAAAAAACTACCTCGAAATACCTGTAAAAAAAGTGGTGTGGCGTTTTGAGTTTTTCGTTCTGCAAAAAACAAAATAGGACTTTAAAGTTAGTTTTTATTTCTGAGAGATAAAGTATCGCTGAAGAAAGTATACCGATAGTGACAGCAAACGACGTCATATACGATCCAACAACGAGTCGAAATTATTAAAATTTACTGCCGAAATTCGGAGTCAATAGCCTCAACTTTAAGAGCGCTGCGTCCAATTTATGGTCGTCGTCATTTCTGGCTGAATGGCTTCGTCAATAAGCAAAATATGCGTTATTGGACAAGCAGCAATCCACACGTACTCTATGAGTCAACATTGCATCCTGAAAAAATTACTGCTTGGTGCGGTTTATGAGCCGGCGGGGTCATTGGGCCGTACTTCTTCCGTGATGATCAAGACCGGCTCGTTACTGTGAATAGGAATCGCTACCGCTCAATGATAACCGAATATTTTTGGCCCGAATTGGATGATATGGACTTGGACAATATGTGGTTCCAACAAGACGGCGCCACCAGCCACACAGCGAATGTCACAATCGATTTTTTGAAAACCAAGTTTGGTGTACGTGTTATCTCACGAAATGGTCCAGTCAATTGGCCGCCTCGGTCGTGCGATTTGACGCCGTTAGACTATTTCCTGTGGGTCTACGTCAAGTGTATGGTCTATGCCAACAAGCCAGCGACGATTGATGAACTTCCTACGAATATCGAACGTGAAATTGCAGCAGTATCGGCCGATTTATGCTTGAAAACCGTCGAAAATTGGGTTCAACGTCTGGACTTCTGCAAGCGTGCCCGTGGTGTCCATGCAAAAAAAATCGAGTTCCTTAAATAATGTCACCGAATGTACTTTCACAGGAATAAAGAATTTAATTCCTATCCCAAACCGGTTTTTTTTTTATTTAAAAAAAGTTTTGTAGCGTTCCTATTGAAAACCCCTGTATTTTTCGCTCAAAAATTGAGTTATATGAGTAAAAAACTCAAAAAGAAATGGTAATTTTTGATGATTATTATTGATCATAAAATAGCAATACATATAAAGGCATATTACCCACAAAATAACACTCAAAAGACTAGTGTTATGTGCGATAAAAATCTCGCTATGATTACTGTTTTGAGAAATTAACGAAAATTTAAAAGTAAGTATATATTCTAGTTTTTAGAGGTGTTGCTCAAAATTTATAATTCGTAACAGATTCAAGATTCAAAACTGTTTTCCGATAATGGGAACATATTCAGTTTTTCATAAAAAAATAATCATTATTTTCGGACCCTGCAACTTAGACTGCAAGATCATATTTGTTGTAAGACTGTGCTAAAGTAAAACTAGCCTATTGAGCAGTTATACATAAAAAAGCAGTAGTTCGGGATGAACATTTAGAGATAAACCATCGAGGACAAGGTGCAAATAAAAAACGACAATGACTCATGCTTTAAAGGATTCAGCACAATTGTCTAAATGGCGAGGACTCAAGGACGACATATTTACGCAATTACATATAATAATTGATAATTTGAACACAAGTGCAGTATGCAACTAAGCACCCATAGCCATGTGAGCAATTCTTCACGCCGATTTACCAATTACAGTTGTCCCCGCTTTTGACTTTTCGAAAGCAAATATGCGAATAAGTAAATAAGAATAAACAACGGCGAAGGCAACAAGTAATATCCAATGTGTTAAACGCATCATGCCGAAAGGGCTTGTAGCGCTGCTAAATAATGCCATAATCGCCCGCTAATGCTAATTGCAAGTGCTCATGCGGTCATTCATGTTACCTGTGTACTAGTACAAATGGAAAACATTCAGCTACACCCTTACCTGCTCGCGGCTGAAGTAGTCAAAAATTTACGAGTTTCATACAAAGTAAGAGTTATTTGAATGTTGTTGTTACGCACTGCCAGTCGGCAGCTAGCAAAATCAACGGACCAGCCGTCCGATCCGAAATTGTTTTTTAAACGTTAGCTAAACGAAAATCATACTATTTATTTACTCAAGTGTTATTTTTATAGCTGTGACAGCATACCACTCTGGCCTTCAGCTTTGTCACCAAAACGCGCATAGCAGCCGCAAGCGGAAAGCAAAACAAAAAAGCACAGCAAGGGTGAAGACGAAGCTGGGGTGTAGCCAGGTGAGTTTGTAGAAACTCAAGGAAGTAAGCGAGTATGTATGTATGTATGTATATTCATACATAATTCATTTTGTATACTGCGGGAACTGTTTTTTTAACTATCAATAAAATTACACTTAAATTATCATTAAAGTTATTATTCATGTTTTGCAGTCACTCACTCTTGCTTTTCACCGACCTCAGATTTAAATGTTTTCACAGTATACCATGAATTCCACCAACCGATGATACAAAATTTGACAAAAAAAAACAAAGCATGATAAAATATTTCAAATTCTTGAGTTGTTTTCAGATCATTAATATGAGTAATAGTCAGAACAAGTATTACGAGTTGAGTTAGAAACAAGCTTTAGCACAAACTTTTCGCTTGCGATACTTAGCTTTGTGCTTGAATAATTATTAAAATATACCAAATAACAGTATTATAAACTCTTCAGTAAAAAATATATTTGTTTGGAATTTTTCCATTTTATTTCTTTCTCACTTATGTGCTATAGAAATCGTGAATATTTGCATTTTTCCCCATTTGCTTCAAAATAATTTCCCAAGAATCTCACAAAATTACTTTCAGGGCTATAAAAATGTCTGCGCTGAAAGTTTTATAATCATTCCAATCGCATGGTTTTCTACCAATGAGCTCAAATTTATTTCATACATTGTGCTGTTCTCCAAAACTAAAAATAGATACATCTTGTTTTTCTTGTCCAATAGAAACGTAAATTGTTTATATTTGGTATACAAATTACCGTTTGTGAAATGGGTCTACGAATAGGCATGTTAACTAGCTGCACTATGCACTTTAAGAATACACATAAAAATAACACTTACAACACTTACATATGTATGTATGCATATTAAAATTAGTTAGATATGGTAAGCACTGTTAAATAAAATTGAAATTTTCTTATACATACATATATGCGAAGTTCAAAATATAATAAAAACATTTAAATAAATTGTTCTTTAGTAGGTGTTTGACTTTTGTTTTGATGTCTGAATTGCGTTACGCCTTTATTGAGGACATGCTACTATGTATAGTTACCTTATTTTTATTATAATTCGTATTTTAGGATTTATATAATCTAGTACCTACTTCATTTGTAGATATCTTCTTTATAGTTGGTATTACCCGATGTAATATTTCGTAAAAATTTAGAAAAAAACAAAGATGCCAGACAAGGTTTTTGTTTTAGAGTCATTCGAGAACTTTAGACACACTAAACTCTAAAAACGATTCAGAACCGAACGAAAAACCGTTCTCCAGTATGATCGTATTCGGCAACTCAAAATAAGAAAATAATATTCGGAACTCCACAATTAGTGCTTTTTAATTTGTGGTTCTTACATCAATCCACTAAACGCTAAATAAGTTTTCAAACATAAAAAAAATGTGTTCTGGAAATAAAAGGAATCAAAATAACGTCGTCACCCGTTAATCAAAGTATATGCAACTTTTATGTTCTTTTATATCTAGTCGCGTAGCAAAATAAGGTTTTAAGACATCCGCCACTGTTTGGGGTCATCCATTTCGTATAAATTCCAGCAGATTCCTAAATTTTCAGTCCGCCCGAGTTTCTTGTTCGACATCGCTACATCTTAAGTTATTTACAGCCGATTTTACCATCTATAAGGAGTTGCAACAATGCATTAGCGTTAGTCATTTAATACCCGCTTTTATAAACTCTTTTACAATGAGACATGCTTAGTAAAGTGTCGATGGGCGACACAACCTAGTTGCAGTTACAGGTGAAACTTTTCTATTTTTGCCAAATATTTCGCGCAAGGATTGGTGATCGCTGTAAATCGTGAACAATTTCCCATAAGTATATTTATGAAACTTTTCCATTGCAAATATTATTGTTATAGCTGCTCTATGAGGCTGTGAATAATTTTGTTTTGCCGGACTTAGAGTGCTTGGTGCAAAAAAAAGCAGGCCTCTAGATGCCTTCGTGTATTTGAGACAAAATGCCCGCCAATCCTTAAGAACTTGCTTCACAGTGCAGAACACTTTCTCTCTATGGATCAGATTCGGCCAACAGTTTGTTATTCACAAGTACCGTTTTGCTTCCTTGAAAGGTTGCCTCACAATAAGAGATAACAAAAAAACATTTCCTATAATTTTTGATGTCACTTCCCCCAATTAGGATTTGAACCCAGAACGTCGGCCGCCGCTGAACTAAACATAATAAAAATCGGGAAAACAAACGAAAAGTAATGGGAGTAACTTTGAATTGATTCAAAAATCGCGCTATTAGCTTAGAAGCGAAATACTTTGGTTCAAGCTAAGCTCTAGTCAATCTAAACTTCAAGCGAATGTTTAAGCTCTATTTATATTTTTTGGAAGAATATAGTTACAGCAAATATTTTTCTCTTAAATTCCTTGAATATCAACATAATTTTTTGACTTTTCGCTTCGTTAAGGTTTTCTGGATTTCGTATATACAAGGTCAAAATTATTATTAAATTATTTGGTGCTTGCACCATTTCATAATTCATTTGCCCCTGATTTTTCTTCAAAATGAAAATAAAAGCCTTCTTAAGCGCAATTTCATTCCCATTTTTCTTTCTTTTGATAGTTGTTTTTCTTGAAACTAGTTTTTAGTGTAATATCCTAATCTTGAGGCCAATAGTAAACCCACGATGATGCCATATGCGAAATAAGATCCCCTAAGATGCTCCGTCGCTCACCCGGGATAAAAACATATGTTTAGCGCAATGAACTTTGAGAGTACTCTTAATTTGATTTCCGATATACATATACGCAAAGTTTTGCAGAAATGGTTTTCCGTGCGAGTGCATTCGTCATCTGTTAAATACTGGGCAGTGGCAAATAAGGTGCTCTACACTCTTCACCCCTTCTTCGCATTTACAGCTGTGACAGTAGTCAGGCGCGCGGATTTTCAATCTCAAAACATGTACTGCCATTAGATAGTAGCCTGTAAAGATTTTTGTACGAATGAAAGCCGATTCAAGTAATCAAGTAAAATAATATTGCAATAAAAGTAAAAGTTCGTCGAACGAATTTATATTACGAATACAGTAATCGTAATTTTGAAATTAATTTAATTAAAATTAGACAAAAGTAACTCACATAATGGAACAAAAACCATGTCAAAGCTCTAAATATGTATGACTGCATATCAATGGATGGTCATGCCATCATTATTATTCCAATGGGGGCATAGTGCATCGTGATGTCTGTTGTGGTCTATCCTAAGTCTCAGTTTGCTGAGTTGGAAGCGGACAATTAGTGATCAGTGAAGTATCCAGTGAGAGTTCGAAGATCGCCCCTGCTTAAGTAAAGTAGTTTACTTTGCGTCTTTTGATGGAAAAACCAAACCTGCACAATCTATAACATTTTTCATCTTCTTCCTTGAGATACATCGATGTAGGTTTATCATAAGTTTGTCCCAGCGTAGATTCACTTTTTCTTTATGTTTTCAAACACAGTTTTACAATTTGCAAATATAAAAACTGATTTGAATTTAACATAAAATCATACCAAAACGCTTGCTTTCGTTCCGATATCGAAGAACCGACTGTGGCGGAATTTTTGTCGCAGAGCGTGGTGAAGTACGATTCACCGTTCACTTCAGCGCTTGCTACTTTGTCAAGTAAACGGCTGATAGTTATACAAAGATCATTTATTCTACGTAGAAGAATTTCGATGATAGTTTTATATATATTTCTTCATATACTAACCTTTAAACAATTTCTATCTTTCTTAGTTCAGAAATTAAATGAACAAATTGAAATTTGCCGCTTTTATTTAATTTGTAATAACTTTTACAGTTTTTGTTCGATTTATGCGTATACACTTCTCATTTTTGTAATGACAAAAACATTTTTAATTATTTTTTACAGTTTGTCCACTACAGCCATTAATAAACATAAACAATTTTCGAAGAAGTTGATATCTTGCATTTAAACGCATGTAACTTAAAAGGTACTATTCCGATTTGCACAATATATATTAACATAAAGAAGCAGAATGTACCTTAAGAACTGTACCCATAGAATGTTAGTTTTATGTTATGCTTTTCTAGATTTTTTTGACATTAACTGTAAAACGACCTCGTAACAGGGGTCTTGCCTCTGATACTCATTTTCGTATTCAGCGACCCCAAATTAGTTAAAAACACCTGTTTAATGAAGATTTTTGGGATCTCACAATATTCTGCGATCTCGGTATCCCAATTTGACGTCCCCAGTAAGCCCACGTGCTAGAAACCGGCCTCACCGTTTGGCAATACTAATGTGAACAGGCTCAATGTGGTATGGTAGTAACCGATTATTTTTAAATACTTATAGAAAGGTATTTTGCCATTAATCTAAAATAAATAAATTTTATATCAGATGAATTAAATAGTAAATTCCTGCAAATCTAAGAACATTAAAATGGAATTATAAAATAATACATATTAAAATATTTAAAAAACAAGTTGCTCCCCAGCATGAGCGCTCCTAAGCCTAAAAATGAGCTAACACCTTAATTCGTTTCACACCTAAAGGTACATACATAACTAAAAAAAAAAAATGAAAATGTATATAAGCACCTTATTTGCACTCAAGAATAAGGAAACCATTTATATTTGCTGTCTGCAAATTCTTTCTGATTTACATAAGTAGTGGCTCAAAGTCTGAGGCGGACTAACTTCACACTATGTGAATGGAAATTGTATGAATATTGTTATTTGGCTGTGACAGTGCATAAATTAGTGACCGGTGTATGTAATTGTGGTCACGTAAAAATACAATTTGAAGCAGGAACAAATTGCATGACCGTCCAGTGACACCAGCTAACAATGACAACTTCATTTAGCCAGTGCACACTCTTTTTGAGTAGCTGTCAATGGTTATGGTCGCCGAGAGAGATTTATATGATTTTCAATTGTTTTGCGGGGGTAGCAGACTTTGTTGCATTCGAAGTGCAACAAACAAAACCAGAAAAATAAACAAAAATTAGAATTATATATTTGTACTCATATACTCACAATATGCTGGTTGAAACTTATCAAGTAACTCGACTATAAATTATTAAAAATTTTGTTGCAAACTTAAAAAGGGCGCCCACAAAAAGGTTTGCCAATGCAAACTTGGCAAGTTAATGTACAATGACAGCGATAAGCTGGGATTCTCTGGCGAAACATCGTGCGGAAATGGAATGTCGGAGAATAAATTATTTACTGGAAGTAGGCTGTTAATAATATGTAAACTTTTAATCCTGCGCATGTTATTGATATAATATACAATAATAGAGCAGGTAGAAGTATTCATGTATGTACTTATGTTGATGTATGCGATATAGATAGGTTGAACTGTATACCAAAACCTACTACAAAGTAACATAACAGGTCTCGTCGGAATTATCGAGGAATGAATGAACGTGTGCAAAGAAAAAAAAATTCTGTACTTATTTGATGAACACGAAAGAAGGATTACAACATTTTTCGAACTTAAAATACGGCATGAGTATGAGGATCGATTCCTAAAAACCTTCCTGCATGAAACTATTCAAAAAGTATTCCGAAACATGAGTACCGAAGTTTTATCGATATATTTATAACTAAAGATACTCTAACAATTCACCCATTGTACGAGTATGTACGTCTCAAAGATTAGTTGCGTTTAGTTTGCGTTTTCAAGCTACTTGTATGTAAAAAGTTCTATCTCGGCTCAAACCAAGACAACTCACAATTTGAAACTGTCGAAAATTTGAATTACGGCGATATAATGTGTCTAACTGCTGCGATTAAAACGAGAAAAGAAAGTTTTAATATGTTTTGTGGGTTTATAAAAAATTTAGTTTTGAAAGGTTTTTTGTTTTGCAAAAGATATAAATTTTGGGTATAGCTATATTAATTTTTCTTTCAATCATTTTTAATAAAAATTATAGTTCGATACAAAGTTTTTGAATACTGTTCAACATATTTCATAATTAATTAAATTTTACCTTTCCTCATAGAAATAGCTATCCTCATATAGATAGCTACGAACCTTTTTGCCAATAAGAACCGTTTGACACTCATATTATAATATTTCACATAACTTGTGCATAATTTCAAACAGGTGGCCACCATCTTCAAAATATAGGTATGAACTTTTCTTCGGCCGGACGAACCCTTCGATACCCAAATTTTTATATTTCATATAACTCGTATGCAACTTAATTAAATTTGATTTTTCAGACAGGTGGCAACACTCTTCACAATATAGCTAACTATATACTTTCTACATCGAAACGAAAAGTTTGATACGCATGTTTTAATATTATATATACATGTGTATAATTTAATATAATTTGACGTTTGAAAAAGGTGGCATCCCTCTCCAAAATATATGTATGAACCTCGCAGAGGCGAACCCTTTGACACCCATATTTTAGTATTTCATGCATTTAATATAAATGTGCATAAAATATACTTTGCTTGCTGTTCTCATACCTATCAATATACATACAAAATTTCTTAAGAATCGGTCGAGCCGTTTCGGGGGAGTTCGACCACTAACACCGTGGCACGAGATTTTTAGATATGTAAGTATAAGATATGTATATACGGTAATTTAATTTAAAAAGTAAATTAGTAAGTAGTAGTAAGACTCTAGTAGAGTCTTAAAACTAATTTTCCTTTTTAATTAAACTACCGTATATAGGGTTTGAACCCCAAAACCCCCCTCCTCCCTTAGGTGCGCCAATGATAATGATTGACAATAATTTTATGCCGACTCCGAAATTACAATTGATGATTCAATTAATCACTTCAATTATGGATTAATACCTTCACTATCTTTAGGAGCGGGTATACCAAGAAAAGTTTTAGAAAATGCCAAAAATGCAACTCCCGATCTAAGCCTATAGATTAAAGCTCCAACAATAGTCCTTAATATTTTCATTTCACGATAAGGTGGTGCATCTGCGTTAAAAAATAAACAAATTCAGGAAATTTATTGTTTTATGTTTACAAACAAAACAAATGGATTTGTCGAAGCGAAAAATGTTAACCAAAGATTTGACTGAGTGTTAAAATTGTCGGCGGGATAAAACATAGTAGGCACTGGAAAACACGAAAATACGTTTAGAAAGGGGATAGCTTTAAGCTCGCACTCGAGAAAACGACCTCGTAAATCAATACCGTACTTTTTGCATATCAGCCTCATGGATTCGTATGTTTTCTAAAAAGGTAAAAATTCCCAATAACCAACTTGTTTCCACTCACAACTCCACTTTAATGTAAATACGGTTCATTAAAACACAAATTAAAAAAAAAACGGAAAGTGAAAAAGTTATATGGAATTAAATTAAATTAATTGTATTCATTTTAACATTTATACTTAACTAAAAGCTCTTGACGTTTTAAGTGATGTAAAATGCAGAACTTTCCTGTCAAGTGAAAAAAGTCACGTCAACCTATCGTATAACGAATTTCTAGCACTACTTTTACTCATTTACCACCATTTTTACAAATGGTTCTACTAACTTTATTAATTTCTTACCACTATTCTTACTAATTTCTACTATTAATAATAATTCCTAGCACTATTTTTACTAATTTTTTCCACTATTTTTACTAGTTTCTACCAATATTTTTACTAATTCTACCACTATTTATACTCATTTCTACCACTGTATTTACTAATGCTGCTATTAATTACTACCGCTATTTGTACTAGTTTCTAGCACTAGTTTTATTAATCTTACTACTATTTTTATTAATGCTGCTACTAATTTCGAGCACTATTTTTACTAATATCTATTACTATTTTTACTAGTTTCTACCACTATTTTTACTAATTTCTTCAATATTTTACTAATTTCTACCTAAATTATTACTAATGGTACTACTAGTTTCCACCACTGTTTTAAGTTAATTCTACCACAGTTTTTGTTGATGCTACTACTAATTTCTACCACTATTTTTACTAATTTTGACCACTAAATTTTCACTAACCTCTTCCGCTATTTTTACTAATTTCTTCTAGTATTTTTAATAATTCCTACCACTATTTTCACTGCTTTTACCACAATTTTTACTAATGTTACTACTAATTACTACGACTATTTTTATTAATTTATACTACCACAAAGAAATTTTACCTCTGGCTCGCGCAATTAGGGTAGAATTAATTTGTATGCAAAACTTGGCCCTAGTTTCACTGAAGATTTCAAAACATTTTCATTCCCTCGAAAGATTTATTCTGTGGGTACGTTCTAAACTTCAATTGCTAACGCCGAGTGATCATTCAGGACTTCAAAGAATAAAAAACTATATTATTCAAACTCTAGTGCCAGGATTAACAACTTTATGTTTTCAATCTGAATTACAAGCGCTTGGTACGATAGAGGGAGAGAAGCTTAGTTTCAACTGTTGTTAGTTACCCCAATACTATTGTAAGACTAAGTAAGTAAAATTTAAAAACGATTGCTGGCATTAAAACAAATATAGAAAGGGTTTTATTCCAGAGTTTCCTCGCATCCGGACTTTTCTTCAACGGTCGTGTTTGGAAATATCGCATAGAGGAGTTTGCTTATACAAAGTTCAATTTATTTAGTTACTCACCCTTATTTTTAATTTAATTTTACTTTTTACATATTTTTAGCTTTTCTTAATTGTCTGTATTTGACAACTCTCGCTAGCAAAGATATATAAATAATTGCATATTGCCGCTATATCACTGGACATTTTTTATAATTCATACATACATACATTTGCATGTACATATGTATATAAGTATGTTTGTATATGTGCAAAATGTTTACCAAATACTAAGGATGTGCTAGTTTATTTTTACTTAAAGCGAATACATATCTCCACATACATATTTATATATGTATGTATGTACATCACCACGTACATACGTATTTTTATACATAGTACGTGCGTAAACTGGGTAAAAGCATAGCTGGAATTTGTTTCGGCGCTTAATAATGTGATCATAAAATGCGCCAAACGTCCATAAAATCTCCACAACAATGACTCTTACATACTTGCACTAATGTATATTTGTATTGGAGTTGAGGCATTGCTGCTACCCATTTCTACTCCACTTGTAAATCTCCCCCAGAAAAACGCCGGCAATTGGAAAAGCTAGCGCGTGTGGATACAATGCGAATGCGTATGCGAATTGTAGTTCGAGTATTTGAGGGAATTTACATTTACCATCCATACAAAATGTGTACTTTTTGAAATTGTGCAAATGATATCTTGGCGCTTCAAACGCCCATGCGATTTTTTATGTCAGTGGCTGGAGTTACGCTAAGGTTTCGGATTCTTTGTTTTTCCTGCGGAATGTAATCAAACAAATTTTAATTGCTTTGCAAAATGAAATATTGCCGAGTGGCAGAAGCAGCCAAGTTGGCGCACTCCGTTGCTATGAGTTGTAAGAGATATACTTAGTCTGAATTGATATATAGGAAACGATGTTGTGCGGTGTAAAAATTATACTTTGTATGGAGTTATGAAAAATATTGTACGAGTGTGCGATTAATGTTAACCGTAATGCTCAACTTGCCAACAATTATGTGCGATAAAGATGTATTTTGCTCTAGACTCCCCATCAAATGTTTCAGTTGTTTCTCGTTAAGACACACTCGCACTTTTAATGATCATGGGTTGTCTTCAATTTTACATACAATACTCTTACTTCGGATGTTGGACGATGGTCCTGGAGGATTGGCTTTTTGCGTCCGCATCCGATATCGCTGAAATGAGCAATTTTTGAGCTGCACAATGGTGGATACCCTGCAAATTAGAAGGGCGAGGCGTGCAGCAAAATTTCCAAAATTCCAATATCAAATGCAAATTTGTTGACCCAAAAAATTAAACAAAAATCATTTATCAACAATTTAGAAATATACTAATTAAAAATATAGTTTTCAACAAAACAGATAACCAACAGTACTCCTTCTCCTTGTTTCACATTCCCCCCCCCCCCCCCCCCCCTCCCCCCCCCTCCAACTCGACTTTAGTTGTTATTGACCAAAATTCTGCACCGAATAGTGTTATGGGCATATTAGATCCGGACATGGTTTGTAATTAAGATTAAAACAAAATTACAACATCAAGGCGCACACCGCGAATTGTAAGAGAACTGTGGCCAAACTTCAAGTATGATTAAGTGCTAAGCGTGCAGTACGAGCTATGATCTCTTTGGTTGGTGCTCCTGCCAGGATGGAAGATGTGATGAAAGAGGGGAATATTAGTAATTTTCCGATCGTTATTGTGTCCGATGCGAATGCTTACCATTTAGTGGGGCATCTACCAACATCAGCAAAAGATGTGAGTCTCTAGCCATCCCACACTAACATCAAATCCAGCGATAAGATAACGAACACATTTTTGTAATACTTGTTGACAGTAATTGTAATTAAAGTTGGAAATTGGAAGAACTCGATACTGCTAATCATAGAACAGTAAGCATTCGCAAGTTTTAAGACTTAGAAATTGAAAATTTGCAGCAGGCCTGCGCTATTGATCTAATTGAAAGTGATAATTTGTCTTGCGGATGACTACGGTGCTTTAATGGTCTGTGTTTACTGTTTACGTAAGCTTTCTTCCGATTTCTAGGTTAATGATGCGCAGCATAAAATTATCGCAGGTTAGAAGTTCAGATGAATATTTTGGTTTTTTTAGTAGAAAAAATGTTGTTATTTCTTTATAAAATCGAAGGAGTTCTTCAAAGGATGCCATTTTCTAATGGATGTGAAAAAATCTATTTATTTCATAAATATAATTATAAGTTAAAATTACAAAACTTCGAGAGAAAATTCTATGCGTCGTGTTTACTGCGTTTACATCTATTTTAACGCCTTGAGGAATGTTTGGTCGGGTTCCACTAATGCTTACTGCAATCGTCTGATGAAGCGGACTTCCCAAGTGCACATTATGTTCCTCTCGGTAAACTAATCTCATCGAATCACATCGTCGAAACGATAGATCGCGTTTTCCGCTTCCCACTCGCGAAGAAGAAGGACCCCGACACGCCAGTAAGAAGTCCTCAAGAATTTTGCAAAGGCTGAGAAGAGCTAATGAAAACACTTTTGAGGCAATATGTATATGTAGAGGAATATTCTGAAGTTAACCGACTTCGAAAAATATTTGCAAAGAGTTAGTTCTACACTATCCGAGCAAAATATATCGATATGACTTCAATATATATCAATATGCGTCAAATGTATGGCAATTAAATTTTTATTGACATTAATCACCTTCTATGTTTTCGCTTATAGGTATAGTTAGTACTTAATTTTTTTCTAATACTACCAAAATGCTAAGAAAATAAAACGTTGTGTTAAACAAGCACTAAATGTACATCACTTTGTATTATTACACCACGAATCACTGAGTCAACTTGCAAAAGTTTGCTCATCTTTTTATGGAATAATAGAGATTAAAATGTGTTCCATGGTTTTATTGTTAAAAGACAATGGTTTTAAACCTTCTGTTGATTGAAGTCTCCATCAAACGATAATCATCTGAAGATATCGTGTTTCAAATACCAAGTGCAATCGATTCAACGCCCAATTATGTACCATTGTAAATTCTGTATTGTTTCCGAGGAAATAAATTATTTTATTTAACATATTTCGAAGACTTGTACATTTTTACTAAGCCAGCACAATATCCTAAATATATTTTAGCTCCATATCATATCTCCTTTTTGTAAACAGTAGATGACGCTAAAGTCAGAAAACATTCGAGATCAAATTTTTGAACGGATAAACTACTTTTAGCGTGCGGCAAAAAACTGTAAAACTGTAAAAATAATTTTTTCACGTAGAGGCTTCGCGAACCAAATCATGTTGTACCTAAGAAAGCAAATGATCCAGTCCTAAAAGTCTTCAATACGTTACACGCGGATGGTGACAGAAGAGGGCATGCACTGCATTAGAAAAATCAAGTAGAACAGAACTTGGCATTACTTGATATTTCCAATTGACACCAGTTAACATTAAGAAGGGAGAGTTGGCGTGAAGCTTTGCAATCCGCTTAATTGCTTATTGCGCTATTTAAGTAAGAACAGTAAAAAAACAAAAGAACCTAAGAAAAATGGTCCTTACTCTGACGTAATTTTTTCTTCAATTTGCGTTAATTTTCTCCCGATTGAGTAAAGGTTTCTTCAAAATAAATAACAACCTACATAAAATGAAGACGTTTTTCTTCAAAGTAGCAAATATTTTGCGCTACTTCATATCCCTTTTCTTTTGATAGCTATTTTTCTTTAATCCAAATAATTTTTTGTTTGAGTGAAGCTGGTGTAACTTATTAAGATTATAAATTAGTATACATGCACATATGTTTGAGCAAATTTAGATGTACAATATAAGTAAAGATACTTTTGTTTTTTCTCATGTTTTCAAAATTACGTAAATATGTTTACATACGTTGCATGACCCATGCCCTGTATATTATTAGGCGTAAAGTATTACGCAAGCGAACCAAGAAGTATTGGTAAATGGCCAAATCTTTCAAGAACCAAATTTCACATTCTTCAACTGGGCCTCAATATTACCCAGAGAAAAATATTTTGAATTGAAAATACATATGTACCGGTGTATGGCCCTCCTATTGTTCGGCATTATCATAGTTTTCTATTTCTTCCAAAGTGCCAATATTTAAATCTGTATTCAGAAAAAAATAGAACGTAGTTTCGGACGAATGAAAGCAAATCCTAATTAATTACTGCAACATGCGCTATAAATTTTGTGTCATAGATATTATTTGTACCTTACCAACACTGATATATATATTTTATCCTTAATTAAGTAACTCAAAACAAATTGTAAAACATATAAAAACAAATTGTATAAGTAGTATAACTAAGCATAAAGTCCTACATGCTAAGCTTTAATTTGCAGTTACACTATAATTTATTTATACTGTAATTGATTATAAATAAATAAATAAATAAATACTTTCCCGAGAGCATTTGGTGTTTGTAATTCAAATACTTATTAAATAAGACACTCGCATTTTGCGCTAAAATATCATCTTACAAGTAACAGTTTAATATTTTTGCCAATTTTGCTATTTATGAAAGCTTAAACCTTCTTCATTTATGCAAAACTAACTGAAAAATTTATTTTCTTGTTTACTCTAGTTTTTACGAAAATGCGTTTTTATTGATATTGATATGCTTTTAATTTAAATATAAGAATTACAAGATAGGTTTAGTTAAAATTTTCCATTTTTCTCAGTAAATATTTGTTTTGTATTTATGTATGTCCATACATACATACATACATATGTATATAATCTTAATAACATTCATTAGCTTAGGTGTATTAAAGGTAGGTCTAATAGCTGTCGGACGAGAATTTTCTTAACAAAACCACAAAACTAAACTGTTTTTATGATCACAATTCATTTTGCAAAGAAACAAAGGAATAAAAAAAAGTTTTCACGGCTATTGAACTAAGCCAACACAGCTTTTGCAACCCGTATCACAAGAAATCCTTCTACGCATTGACAACCGCCAGAGTGCATCGTAAACTCGATGAACTTATGACTGTTAGCGAGCATTAAAATGTAATTTTACTGGCCACAAGTGTTGCCTGTTGCATTCTTCGCTGTTCCTACCCTCTTTATTTTTATATCGGCTCGCTAATTTGTTCACAGCCATTTAAAATTTGAAAATTTTGAAGTTGCTATAAAATTTGTTGTCTTTTTATTTAATTTAAATAATGGCGGATATAACCAACCACTTTTAAACAATGACGGTTCATCCTTGAAGGGTGACTATATTTTCTGGTTTTTCTGGTATAATAAATCAAATTATTTTTCCTACTTACTTTTTCTCCGCCTCTATATACAAACAACAATTAATATTAAATTTAAGATCTTTGAATGTGAAATATGTACATACGGGAAATTTTCACATCGTCTCTAAAAATATGGTGAGCATATTTTCTGGTCATATGTAATGCTTCTGCGAAGGGTTAAGCTGTCCAACTGTGAGTTACTCTTTACATATAAAAAACAGATGTTAAAGGAGTTAAGGATAAATCCTTTGGCATGAAAGTGAAAAAGTTCCAAAACGATAAAGTAGCAAATTGCCATACATATACATCTGACGAATGACCACACAGCGCCAACTCTTTGTCGCGCATTTATAGGATGCACTCTGTTGCCACACATTTTCAACATGCAGGCATCAATATTTGGCATGAATATCCTTATGTATATCTTACTGAGGCACCCTTGTGTACACGTTTTTTAGTCTGTTTATGGCATCTACATATTGTTTCACTTTTACTGCACTAACTACAAAGATGTAAAATTTCACCCTTATCCTTTGCCCAATATGAAAGGAGCTGATGTTTAGACATTTTCTGGGAGGATAACCACATTTTTTTACGATTTCGGAATAAAAGCGAAATGAAAAATCCAGTAGGTGGTTAGTAAATATTCGTTCTTGACTATTTTTCCCGTATATTTTTGCCATACATATATAAATATATGCCGTAGGATAAGGGTTATGCGATTATAAAAATTCTTATAATACATACGGTATTTCAAAAGGTTTTGATTCAGTTTGAAAATTGCTGCTCCCCCATTAATCGTCAAATTCTGGCTTATGTCAACACAAAGTGGTTCCTTCTCACTACGTTGGTTTTGCAGCGAATAAGTGTATGAACAACTCGACGAATTGCAGATTCGAAAACTTGAGGTACATTCGAAAGGGTACTTATGAACTTTTAAGAGGTTACACCAATTATTCCTTGCGGTTGCAAGATGAATTCCGAACACTATCTGATCGTGCCTCATATTTTGTGTACTCAGCTTTTAACATAGTTAACATATTGCCATTACATACTTTCTGTTCTCGCCGAACTTTGCGAACAAATGTTCCCCGACTCCAAGTGCATGCCCACAAGTTGTATTCTTCGAATCATTGGTCGTGTTCGTCACCAAAAATTTGGAGTAACAGAGATTGGTGAATTTTTCCATGAACATTTTTTTTTATCAAGGAACTACCAAAACCATCACATATCATTGCTGGTTATTGTAGTTTAAGAGATATTTATAAATATTGCAGTGGCTCGCTCCATGGTTAATGACTATTCGTAGATGCTTCTACTGGTAAACGGACGCTGCAGCCTTTGGTGAGCTCGTAATCGATGTCATTATCGGTAATGCCATGTTTGAAGATAAGCTAAATCCAGGAATCATTGTACTTACATATATATTAAATGGTTGGCCAGGGTTTCGTAACTTTATTTACATTTCGGTTATTGGGTTTATATACAGGATAAGATGTGAGAAGGAAATACATGTAATCAGAAATGTTGGGAAATGGTCTTGGAAACCAAATACGTACCTCCGGAACTACTTTATCAAACGGGAAATTATACTTATTATACAACAACCACGCCTCCCTCTCATATAATGGTAATTTACAGAAATCAAACTATTTCATATTTTACTAAATCGTCTGGCTAAAATTTTGTATGCAGAATTTACTTAGAGGGAGAAATGCCCTAAAATCAATCAATTGGAAAATGGGTGCAGTACGTTGAAAGCATACCTTGTTTTTTTATTTAAATAAATAAAAGTCTTTGAAGGTTTGAAGATTATTATGTGTATTAACTAGTTTTATTACACAAAACAAGTGCTATTTATTTGAAATGAAAACATGCTTGCTACTATTTATAATTCCTATTAAATTATGGATACGAATTAATTCGAAACACTCTCTAGTCAATCTTATTTTATAAATACAGTATTTAACCTCATTCATTTTAACCTGCGTAACTTAAGGGTTTAAATTTTAAAGACTTAAAATATTCTTTAAACTAAACAAATTTCATTTAAACTTTCTAGATTCTTTAACAACCACTAAAACATTTTCAACCAATTAACCCATAGAGTCAAAAGCGTACTAATTGCTGTTGGCTATGACGTCATTTGACGAGCAAAGAATTCCTATAAATTTACTTTAAAATTAGACAAAATGTTGCAAGAACATCAACTACAGAATTACAAGTTTTCTGTATGAAGAAGCAAAATATAAATGTCTTGTCACGTTTTGCGTGACTGCCGCCCACATTGAATTGAAGTTCGTTGGGCGACAATGGACCCATGTGAATAGTGCACTGGACGATTGATACATGCTTCAGGTAATTTGCCACCGGATGACGAGCATGAATAAATCGCTCAGATTTATTTGCAATGCCAACTGGACTGTTTCTTTGCGTTAATATTCACATCGATACTCTGCAGGAAAAATCTTTAGCAGAACACATTTTTCTAAAAGTACTGCTGCGATTTTGCTTATGTCGAGCCACCTCACATCTCATATTCGTTGTCAGAGTGTGGCGCATCACTGTTAAAAAGAGCAAACGTCGCATAGTGGTTATGGCTATGAATTCAATACTTTAATTAAATTAATTTGTGTTAATATGTAACATTTTATATAAACTTAATAAAATTACAAACTTATGAATTTAAGCATATACTTACAATAATGAAAAAACTAAATTTTTTTCCTCTTGCAAGCAAAAACTAATTCTCAGAGCCGCCGTTTAGAACTTGTACAAGCCATGGTTTTAATTTAGACTAGTTTGCACCAGTGGGTTTTTTTTCAGAGTAAGTTGTGAATCTATGTACATATAGATATATACTTATCTGAATCTATGTACATATACATATATACTTATATATATAAACATATATATATATGTATATATATGCAGATACATACATACTTACTTGTATATATGAAACCATGCATGTATGCATGTATTTACTGAAATGGTTTGTATGCCGTAATGAAATGTTGATAGCTTTTGAATTTACCTTACTTATGGTTCCCCGAGAAATGACAGGAATTTCAACTACGCGATGTGGTGGCTAAATTCACGTGCTTATATTTATGAACGAGTGTGTAGATAAAAAGCTTTTGTGAATAAATTCTATTTTAAGAAATCGAAAATGCTTTAGGCTTAGTAAACTGGCAATATTTTCTTGTTAATTATTTATCGCTCAGAATACCGATCCCCGTGGAAAGTGACCATTCACTGATATCGAAGCATATATACTTATACATGCATATGTACATACAAATATTCACATTGACAAAAAAAAAAAAGAATGCTATATATTTCCTTCCAATATCAATTTGGTTCAGTCAACATATTAAATGAAGGGTGTGTAAATGATACATTATTGCATTTACATTGTTCATCACCAGCGAATTCCATAACACTTGCTCGTTATAGTTTCTCTCAGATTTGGGTGGACGTTTGTCTATCAATATTAAAGAGCTTTCTTAGATTGATCAGAGCCAGAAATAATGACCAAAGACTTAGTGAAACGAGTCAATGAGACGAAGTGCTTCTTAGTTACTTCAGATGAAACCTCTGATGTTGGTGCAGGTACGGCCACGAAGTTGAAGAGAAACACATAATTCGTATAGAGGACGGGACTGAGGAAATACTGCGCTACTCTTGGTAATCGTTTCATGAAAAGGACGCCTTCTATTGGCCAAACCACTTCTTAAATTTTGCGAACCACTTTGGCACTTTCACTCAGCTTTCTTCATGAAGCACTAGAAATCATTTGCTTGGCGTTAGAGGGAGTGGTCGAATTGAAGAGTAAACTTGATAGCGTATAGCTTATGCTTTGCTTACTCCTGTTTGAAAGACACAAATTATCATTAAATTGTCAATGTATCTTCATTTTAGCGAAAATACGGCGGGTTTAGGCGGATGTATCATTACAATGTTTAATATTTATAAGTTAAATATAAACACTTAGTTAAACTATAAGATTATATTTATAAATTTGTACAGATTCACATGGTCGTGCACGATACACGGTTTTATAATTAAAAATTTACGAATTTATATTTCAAATAAGTTCGGTTTTGCAATATTTGTAATTCAATTTCACACTCATGGAATATTATTACTTTATGAGCATATTCTCAATGTGGAACGGAAAAACCATACGAGTATCCCTGTTAAGTTAAGTAATAACTCTAACTCATTGTAGAAATATTGTAGAACACTTATCCTAGTGGCTGCCAATATTTATATATATATATATATATTTCCATTTTCATGCGGCCGTCGTAGCCGTGATGGTAGCGCGGGTGTAATTTCGGCGGTTTTAAATTTTGGACGTGGTACGTACACGTAACATCTAAAAATCATAGAAGAGTTTTTCTCTAATGCCAATTGCCTTTAGGCAGACAATGGTAAACCATGAGGTATTTGATGTACAAGTAAGCGCTAAACTATTATTGTTATAACATTTACTGCAATTATATAGTAAAATCATAATTTCTTTATCATTATAATCTTTTTTTAATAAATCTAAAAAAAAAAACTAAGTTAAAGATCTTCTGCTCAAAACTACGTTAATGGTGGGTTTTATTAAGGCATCACGCACTTGTTACGGCTCTTTAAAAAAGACTCAGTGGCTACGCTGACTAGGCCATGTTGTGGATATGCAAGAAAATGATCCAGCCTTGAAAGTATTCAACGCGGTACCAGCTGGTGGCGGTAGAGGAAGAAATATACCTGCTCTACGTTGGAAAGATCAGGGGAGAAGAAATAGGCTCCACTTGGTGTATTGCTTTATTACTCAGTTATTTTTTGATTGATTGATTCGATTGTAATCTGAGCACTCGAAAAAAACAACTTGGAAGGATGCGGATTCAATTGATCACTGCAATCACCTGGTTAAGATCTTGGAGAGGCAATGAGATTATTAGACAAGGCAAAGCGTGGGGAATTAAAAGAGGTATGATGCAGATCCATTTTAAATACGCAGCAGGAGACACAAACATGGTTAAAGAAAACAAAGTGTCATACTATAGTGGTCGTCAATAGAATTTTTTAAATTTGAAAACCGGATTCTATCGCATTACCTTTAACATTAATTTCCTAGAAACATCGAATTCCAGAAAAAGATTCTTTACAAAATTTTGCATGTATCGGCAATTTTGACCGTTTAAATAGCTACATCTGAACGAAGGTTTTCCTGTTTGAATTGGAATAAAACTACTTGCGAAGTACAACAGGTCAAGAGACTCAGCGACCTCGCATCTAGTCACTTGACGAAGTTCTAGATGAAATGTGCAAAAAAAAACCAACGAAAGTATGAAAAATTGTTTGCCTCATTGCGATAGGTTACCAAGATTTTTAATAATGATAAACAAACATTTAATGTATGGATTTGAAAATGTCATTTTACAAATCTGCATATATATAGCATTTTATTGCTCACACTTTTTGTAATTAAAATGTCTTTTAAACTCATTTTATCTATTTATTTAATATTCTATGATAGTGGATCCGTTACTGATTCAAACACATTCAAAAACAATCATTTATTGAAAGAAAACAACTAGAAAAAAAATCGAAAACGAACGGTAAGTTGAACAGGGTGGACCCTAATAATTATCACACTTGTTTGAAGCTTCGTTGTGCTGAGCCAAGCGAGCGATGACATTTTTCCGCTACAAATTTTTATTGCTGCATATATTTCTCAGTTATAATTAATTTTCAGTTATATCACATGCAATTAAAAATTTGTGAGCAATGTAGCTGATTGAAAAACTATTGAAATATATCAAAACACCACTTCTGTTATGATTTGCGAAGCCATATCTGCAAAAGAAAGCTGCCTCTCATTTTCATTGACAAAGGCGTAAAAATTAACGCAAAATAATATATGGATTAAGTGATTATTAGGCATTTCTCCGCCCATATATCCAGGCTGTTTGGCAATTATCCATATTGCTTCCAAAAAGATTCTGCCTTGTTTCATTTTAATGGATTTCCTTCTTTTCTTGAACTCATTGAATTAAATATATTTTCATTCACATTCCTAGATTGTTGGGGTTCATTAAAGGACTGCTTCCATTATATAAAATAAATTGAGACCCCACCCCAGAATAAATTCTGCGCACGGGCTTGGTTTGATGGAACAACTTTCTTTGCCAAATGTATTGTGTAATTTCAAACTGAGTGTTGCATCTACTACAATGACTATTTAGCTCCTTATGTTAACAAAAACTAAAAAACCAACAACCTTATCTCTTTCTCTAAACCAATAACGTTTATACTTGTTATTACCAGATTCCTATCCTAATGTGTATGCTTTGACCTCTCTTGCATTCCTAATAAGCATCGAAGCGCTAGCCATTCATGTCACAAATGCTCAGTATTAATCTACAAAAAGCAAAGTAATCGTTTGTGTGATGCCGCAGACCACTATAGCGCGGAATTAAATACACAACCCCAGTAAATATAGTATGAGCTGCCCTTTGTTAAAGTCATAACATGTTCAAACTATGGCTTATGTAAATTAAATGTTGACGCTGTTTGGGATGCCACACTCAGTCTTATGTACACCTTTCAGTTTTTTCAATGGCTTTGTTCTAGGATAATTTAAATCTCCAAATTTAACCAGTCTTTCTCATTATATTCAGCCTATTGTTTATTTGGTGCTGTTTCTTCTTATACTATGTCATACTTGTCTTTCATTCACCACTATGTTTTGCTGGCTTCTTTAGTTATGTCAATCTCCTTTATTTGATACAATTTCTACGACTACATATTTTTTTAAGGTATGTAAGTACTTATTTTAGATTGAAATTTATTTTGTCTACCATGGCATTAATATTACTCTGCTCTTGGCAATACCTTCAAACATAAAGTTTCTTTAAAAAAAGTAGTCCTTAAATATATTTAAAAAGAATCGCCTCAGACGGTAGAACGATTAAGTTTAAAAAGTCTGCATAACAATATTTAAAAATATGTCCAACCGAATTATAACAATGAATTTTAGATGTTGTGTTTCTGACCTTTTATGGAAGATTGGTTTAAGAAAAACTTTAATAACTCAACCAAAATTTGACAAATTTAGACTTATAAGGTATAAGTACAAAGATACTGTGTCAGCCGTTTTATTTCTTTTGAAATAAAACCATTGACTTTCTTTTCTTCTTTTGCCGATCTAATGTTATGATTCCGTTGAACAAATTTTAAAATATTTTTATATAGAGCCTTTAAAACTAGACTGTTTTATTATCTCAGGTGTTTTTTTTTTAATATTTAAAAACAATTACTTTTATTTATATATTTATATTATATTAATATATATATGTATATATATATATATATTTTTTGGAGGTATGTATTTTCAAATCGGTATATTCTAACATCTTACTGAAATATGTTGCCTGAAAACATAATACATTTTCTGATTCCGGTGGAAACCCCGCAAAGTATTTGTTTAACGTAGGGATCTGAGGCTGAATAAAATTGAAAAACAAAAATACTTTTTTACTTACCTATCCCATTGCCGATTAGTTTTGGAAAACATTTCCTGAAAGAATAGATGGAAAATAAATGTGATTGTAATAACGAGTTCAAGGCGGAAAATAATAAAGGTTATACTATCGAGGTAAATAGGTAAAATCAGCTAGAAACGATTCAAACTCATCAGCTATTATTTTTAAATGTTATGTTAGCACTTTTTTATTTGCAACAAAATTGTCAACCAAAATATGGCCAAATATTCGATAGATATGCCATCAGATTATGTAAACGTGCCTGTACAAATATGTATGTAGATACTTGTATGTGCGAATTTATATACCACTTTTTGTGTGTGATTGTTACTATCAAAAACTTGTATAATTGCCACAGAATTGCCACTTATCTATGTGATTAAAACATTAATTTTTCAACAACAAATTTATGTAAATGCGTATTAACTGCGAGTGCAAGCCGGAATTTTAAAATATCCCATCGATTACGTGGTACTATTTCGGTACTTCGCTACTTAAATCAAATCTACTACGTTCATATATGTACATATGTATGTACATATGTATGTAAGTGCAGTTGTGAGTGTGCCAGTAGTATGGGCCTCACACGACGTTTGTTTTCACTAGTTTGCAATATATGGAATTACTGATTTATGGTGGTATCGGCCTTAAATTTCAATTATCACATGTTGTATGTTGATTGGGTTGACTAACTGACTAGCTGTCTAACTAGCCATGCAACTAAGTTATAGCTATATATTTGGTTGTTTGTTCTTCTTGGCACATTTGTAGTCGCTAAAAATGTTATTGCTATTAAAATATTCCGGTCATTTGTTCTATACAATTGTAAAAAAAACCAAATAAGCATTTAAAATTAAAATTTAATAAATATGGAAATGAAAATAAAGCAGCGACAGCGATAACTATACCATATACATACATACATACACATTTGCATACAGCAATGATGTGTGGAAAATAAAAGTTCTTATCAAATATATTTTTATGTGGCCTATTATGGTCACTTAACTACAGATTAAAACTCTATTTAATGTGTAATCGTACATTATTTGTATAGTGGAACATGTGTATTCATTAGCTCAGAGGCACAGCTAGTGGGGCAGAGGCGAAGAGGGCGCCACCACGGGGGTAACAGAAGGTAAGCGCTCGCTTGTTTTAAGTTACAAAATGGTTTAAGCTAGCTTAATTTAAATAAAGGAAATAAATTTCAAGTTAGTATTACAGTTTTAATATATTAAAATAGTAGGGTTACAAAATTAAAAAAAAATGCGTTTAACTTGGAATGGACATATTATATGCTGAGCAATAAAAAGTATAAATGTAAAATCTCAAATAGATCCTCAAAATCTGGAATTAGGGTCCAACCCCGGTTTCGGGGATCTCTTAGTCTTTTTGTCCATATCTTTAAAGTTTCTGATTCGAATGCGCATTTTATATATTGATAAGAAGAGAATTTATTTCATGAAAATTCTACCGCAAAAATCTATCTGTAAAATTAAAGGTGCAGAAATATATCATTACTCCGTTTCGCGTATATCAATCGCAACAGATATACGAAATACTCTTCGTTTTACAATTCAAACTAGTAAATGGTTTAAATTTTAACACATAATTTCAGAGATTAATTGTTCTCGTAATAAGTAGTGTGACATTGGCTTGCATAAAATAAAATCCAGTAACCCAGGCTATGCACATTTCTTTTTTGCACATTCCTTTGAATTGCATAAATTTTAAAAATCAATATAACTTTTGAGGGTTCTTGTAAAATAAGGAAAGGCTTGATTGATCAATAATATCTTGGTAATGATTGCGTTGCTTTGCAGAAGCTCTGATAAAAGAATGTGAGCCAACTAATTCGATCGCTGTCTCACCATGATCGAAAAAAAGCGATACAATTTGAATTTTAAAAAATAATATTTAATATACGTCTTCCAACCCCACCCAGCATTAACAATTTGATAAAATTATCTCTATGTTACTGAAATATCGATTTATTATTTTTTTTTTAAATTACTATGAGAGGCGGGGTTTCATCGGATTTTTACAATCATTCGAAATTTGCTCATTTACACAAAATGCAATGATTATATCAAATTTGATAGAGTTTGGTAACATATTTTCGGAGATACATATACCTATTTGCTATAAAGTGGGCGTACTTTTCTTTCGTTGAGAGAGGACTTCACTCTTCATTTAACTACTCAGCCCAACTAACATATTTTTGATGTTAATGCTGGTTATAAGATAAACAAATTCCTCTACTTTATCAAAATTGTAACTGTTAACAGTGACGCAACATTCACTTTGCTTCTTTATCTAGCTTGGAAAAGGCAGAACTAACGGCGCGGTTGTTGAGGTCCATGATGTCTAGGCCATCGGCATACGCCAATAGTAGCACACTCTTATGAAAAATGTTGCCTGGCTGGTTTAATTCTGCAGATCGAATTATCTTTTCCAACATAAGGTTGAAGAAGTCGCACGATAGGGAGTCACCATCTTTTAAACGAGGTTTTTTCGGTATCAAACGGCTCAGAGTGGTCTTTTCCAATACTGACTGAGCTGGGGTAGTGTTGCACAGTGTTATCTTATATGACCGTATTAGTTTTGCAGGGAAACCAAATTCCAACATCGCGGTATATAGGAAACTTCTCCTCGTGCTGTCGAATGCTGATTTGAAGTCGACAAAGATATTGTGTGTTGATCCTCTTGTCACGGATGTTGTGAATTAGCTGCTGCCTTGTAGAACTAACCGTATAAATGCACCTGATTAGAATTGTGGTTAGCATAAATTTTAGTTGAACGAAATGTTAATTACATATGACAGGACATTGACAGGAAATAGAAGCAAACTGCCATCACACCCTTACGATACTAAGTACATGAGCACATCGCTGTATAAATTTTAAATTTGTACCAAACGTACCGACGTTCCCCTAAGTATTTACAATTAGAGCTCTAATGCCGATGATCATTTGTTTGATTGATTTAAAGAACTTCTGATAGTTCAAAGTTCAAACTAAAATATTATCTATAATTTAAAGTGAAAAACTTGTACGTAATTTTTGAATGAGGACTTAAATAGGATGTACAAATGTTCTTCTTTTAATTCTAATAAACTTACAAATATAAAATCTCGCCCTTGTCGTTCCTATGATTTCGGTTGAAAGATATTCAAGAGAACACTGTTACGAAAAAAGTAATCAGCATAGATTTGATTATAAATATTGAATATAGTCTTCCCGCGTGAAAGTCCACCGCCACCAGTTAATTCGCTCATCAAATTTAGTATAACCTCTGAGTTGCTACAGTCCAGCATATTGCATTCATTCTTTTAACTGGAGATGAGCCCACTTGGTGTTGTAAATTTTCAATCAAATGTTTTAAGACTGTCTGTGCGTTTAAGAGGGAGGGGTAAGGAAATATGCGAGGGTGTTGGAAAATCAATACTGCCTGTAGTGATTGACAAGCCAACTGTCTGTTTCCCAATCATTCTGCCTGTCTAAAAACACATCATAATTTATAATTCAATTACGGCCATGTGCGGGAAGGAAAAATTTTGCCATAGACAAAGAATCAAACGAATATGGCTTGCGCCACGTGGAAAACGAGGAGAAAAAAATTGTACTGAAAGCAGTGCAATGTCTGAATTCTGAATTGAATCATATGCCTGATTGCAGCCGTTGTCAATGGTGCTTGTGATCATATTTGGTTGTAGGTATTAGTGAATCGCGTATTTGACTTTTGACTTTTAAAATATATAAACATTTCAATTGATGAGTTCCAATTGATTTCGATGCTCGTTCAGAAAGTCCAAGCATGCCGGCATCATATTGGCATTTGTTGGTTGATTTTGTTTAAAAATTCCTTCTATGACTTCTCAAGTGCGGCTCTCAATGTAATGTACCGAGTTTGATAAGCGATTCGAAAGTACTATATTTAATGATTAAAAAACAAGAAACTGTTTATGTAAAATGTGATTATACTAATGTATTTGAAGATAATTTATGGAATTCTATAGAATTATAGTACGAAATATTATTATCAGTTCTATATACTTATGTATGCAACATATTTATGTTATAGAATGTGTTATTAAAATAAAATGTATCGAATATAGACAAATTTAAGATAGAATGCTTTGAAAATAAGTTTATCCGGCTAACATTGATACAAATATATATTTCATAAAAATTTTTATACAAATCACAGTTTTTAGGACTTGCATGATGTAAGCAAAATCTTTAGTCGTAAATAGTGGATGGACTTTAGACCGCGTCGGTCAGCATACAAAAGCAAATAATTCTCAATTTGGAGAAAAAATTACATTACTGTATTTTTTCTGGGTATATATTCTTGTTCTCCTTACTCAAGAATAACTCCTTAGCCTACTGCTAAAGTTCAAATAACTAAAGTTCTTCATCTTTAGATACAATTTTGCTTTTCATAAAATTTGCAAGCGTAACAATAGAATAAAAAACCAAAGAATTACAGAAGTTTGATATATACTTGCATATATATGTATGCATGCATTGTATTGGGGCATATAAAAAATGTATAGTTCGTATTAGAAACGAAATCGAAAATATTTCATTTAACTTTTGCAAATATGTACGGATGTATGTTTCATGTATTAGTCGTATTAGTAGAAGATGGAGGAAGTAAAAAATGAGAACATAATCAATACATTCTTATATTAAATGTTATCGGGATTCAAGCGGTTTTCCAGTATAGAAAAAATATACTTCAGGAGATTATCGTCCGTAACTGCAAGCACAGATTCACTTTCCGCACGAAAAAAAAGGTGTCGTATTTTGTGAGAGGCATAGATATTTTGCGCAAATAACATTCCATAAGAAAAACTAAGTCCTTTTTATAAAACTTGTAAAAGTTCAGTGTTAGAAATTTGATAACTAGCTATTGTAAACCCGCGGGGACAACAAATTCCTTTGTTATTGTGGAAAATTTGTAAGATCATTAAATTCTTTCAGGGTAATCCATCATACTAACGTTTTTCATGATCCAGTCTAGTGAGCTCACTGGGGGAAAACAATGTACCATAGAAGTAAAATTTGGAGTAATCGCGTTTAAAGCTATCTGCGGATTTGGTCAATATATTATATGTTTCAATATAATATATGATTCGGAAATGGACTTAAAAATTTCAAAAAACCGACACTCAAATCTTTTTCATTATAATTAAAAATCTAAAACATTCTTGGGAAAGGCAAATGGATAATATTCCTTATGTTACTACTGAAGCTATTATCTAGTCAGTAGCTAATGCCGCATGAAAATCCATTCAGCAGTTTTGGAGGTAAGTGTGTTCAAGCAGACAATTTAATACAGAAAATATTTATTTATTTATTTATTAAATGAAAAATAACAATGCAATTATTATTTTACAGTAAAAACAAAAAGAGCACTAGCTGCCAGGGCTTACGGCTCGTTGTTTTAATAGACTTATTTTGCTAAAGACGTGCTAGTAAAATTCGATAAAATTAGCTACTACAGAAAATAGTTTTAATGGAGCTTCAGGAAAACATTAAAATAAAAGCTCCTTTCTTCAAAAAACAATTTGTTTAGGTATGGAAAGGCAACATTTGGGTAGGTGTTTGTTTCAAAGTGTTAAAGAACGTTCCGCTGGGAATTAAAAAAAACTAAAAATGTGTTATAATATATCTCAAATGATTTTGTACGTAAAACACGCAATTATTTTATATTTTGATTATAGACAAATAATCACTTTCACTACCACTACCACTGGTTGTACAGATATGATATTTTCCGTTATAACTCTGTGCTCAGGTAACTAAGAATCTGAAATTTGGTACTCATCCCATTTATTAAGAGTAGGAATTGTGCAATGAAAAATAATCAAGATCGGATTACTATAACTTATGTTCTTAATGTTCAGATATGAGGGTTTGCGTTATAACTTAATGCCAGAGTTATAACGCAAAACCTGCTAAAAATATGAAGTTTGGTACACTTTTACTTATTATAAATAGAAAGCGTCCACTGGAAATTAAATAAAATAACTAGCTCTCATATGCCGATTGGCCCAACATGCCTGCATTCATGGCTAGAAAATTTTCCTTCCACAAAACAACAAACTGCGATTGATTAGTAAGTAATTAATGTATTTTCTGTTGACATTACAATGTCGATAACAAAAGAAATCTCTAACAATGAGCATGAAAGTGTATTTTTTTAGTTCTAGCGGTTCATATGATTACATTTGCATATATATCTTTATATTTTTAGTTTATTTTTCTATAACTATGTATGTGTATATGTAAGTGGGTATTTATAATAAGCTATTCCACTCAGTTGATGATTTACGGTAATATCTACTGATTAATTGGGTGCAATACATATTCTGAATAATCAATTTAAGCTTTACCGAATTTTATTTCTCCCCCCTAAAATAAAACAAATTGGATACCTCGCAAGAGTGCATCTCTATTCGTATATAGATATATATGTTTAAAAATAACCCACATATTATTTTCAGTTGGTAAATATTACAGACAATGCCACATAAAAACATATTGACAAAAGTAAACCTTTTTACCAGCACATTGTTCAATCTATATTAAATACTCACAAATTTTTGGAGGGCTATAATAAAAATTAATACCCTATGAAAAACATATGTATAATAAAATAAGACTTATTTAAATCCCATGCGCAAATACATTCTGTCAAACCAGTTTCTTACTTATATTTTTTCATGATTATTTAACGGCACTGCCGTAAATAAGTAGTAGCCTTCTTTCTTAACAATCAAACCAACTTCGATCGGCTGCTGTGCTGGCGGAGAGGAATATTTTTCATTGCGATTATTTTTAAACTAATTAACGAAATTGTTCGCTTTTATTTTCCATTTGACGAGTTCAACATTTTATGGTTGCTTTGAATTTAGAATTGGTTCGTTAATCAGCAATGACATGCGTGAGTTATGAATGTTTGAATCCTCATTAAAAAAATTAATTACAATTATGATTGAAATAAGAGTTTTTAGTTGCCATTTCTTCGCATCAAAGCCAACAACATTGCTTCTAAAGACCAGCCGAAATTAGATTTATATTAAATTTAACTGCTTTATAAGTGCCCACATTAAGTGGGTACTGAAATGTGGATATATATATTTGGCTTTTTGTTTTTAATGAGAATGTATGTATATTTGTACTTTCAAACTCAAATAAAAATGCAATGATCGCGCTACTTTTCTGATAAATCAAAGCAGACCACCAACTGCGCATGATAGAGGTGCTAATTTTATGGTAATTAAAATGAAACATAAACATTTATTCAAACCATTAATCAGGCAATTTTCCAGTCGCTTTTGTGACGCTAATATGGAAAAATCTCTGTCAGTCAAATACTAACTTGAACTTTATTTGCCATTTTCAATGACTCAGTATTCGAATCTTTCTCACTCCTCCTATTCGACATTAAATGGCATTTGTAATTGCATTCATTGGGTAAGTAATTAATGAAATGTAGTACATATACAACTGAAAACTTAATAACTGACACTCTATTAATAAACACATATGTATTTGCACATTTTTTGTTTTACATTTACAAATTATCTACACGATACTCATATTATTTTTGTTCAATATTACAGTAATTTTAACGATTTTTTTGGGTTAATTTTTATTAAGTTCACACTTTGTTCAAGCCTGCCCAAAAATATGAAAAAGAGCTTTAGTCACTGTCAGTTCAGGTATGTTATGGGAAGGCGTGAGGTTGATGGCGATGCCACAACAATGTGGAGTGCCATTGCATGTTTAAACAATTATTTATTGGGTTATAAAATACATTCGTTATTGCTATTAGTTGCCCATAAACTGGTAAATAAATGCTTTTATGGCAGCGTGCGGGCGTACACACACGCAGATATTTGCATATTTACATTTACCATGGTGCTTCCGATGCTAAGCCTGGATGGTAAATTGCACGATATGTGAACATTGTAAAAGGTGTATTGGTTTTAATGCACCTATTGCGAGACAACCCTCAAGCTAACTAATGTAAAACTAATGAGACACAGTTGAACGTTTAGGCTTTAGCTTCTATTTCAGAGGCAGTACTGTGGACTGCGACAACATTTTTTAATTTATAGAAATTAATGTGTTGTGAAATTATTACGTTGACTTTTAAAAAATGTAGTTGAAAGCATTTTTGCAGTACTAGTACCACCCAGACAGGGTATATTCGGCGATAGTTTTGCTACTCCACGATCTAATGTTATGCATAAACAAATGTATATACTTTATAAAATGTATACATAATTACTAAAATATATATTCAATTGCATTTGTTTAATAGAGGTCATATATTAATTCTACTTCCGTACCAGACAGTTAATTTGCAAGCAGTACAAGGCCCATAGGGCTCCAGTATATTATTTTGCTCATAAAATGAATGAATAAGTATCTCTAGTTGTATAAGTTTTTGAGTTCGTGCTAACCTACGCTTAGATTTAATAATCAGCTACATAAAGGCTACAAGTGCATTTGAACAGCAGTAACGTTAACAAAATGTCCATACCTATTTTTCAGTTAACACTCAATAGTTCATTCAACAATTTCATATACACGTAATTAAAAATTTAAATAATCGATTTGCAGGAAAATTCTGCATCGTATGGTCTAATATCTGTTATAACTATGTACATATATTTCAAAATCAAATATAAACATAATGTTCATAGTAAGTTAAAAGAAGACTTTTTGCTATGAGTGGTATTTCTTCATTTGTGTCAATAATATTTTTTATGAGATCAGGGCCTTCTATTTATTTGGATATCATTATTCATTATTTTTGATAAAAGTTTATAATAAGCTTACCAGGAACTTTTGGTGCCTCCATTTCATACCATGAGTTGCTTGCGAGGTATGTGTCCTCTTTGAACGAAACAAACCAATAGTCAAACAAATTTCAATGTAAATATACGTAGGTGTTAAAAAAAATTAAGGAAAATATACCTGCAATGATAATGGCATTTAGTTTGTTGCTCTAAGTTATTTAATTTAGTTAATATATAATAGATTATTAGATATATATGTTTTTATATCTGATTTATACGTAACGTAATTAATTCACAATCTCCACAATGTCAGCGGGTTAAGCGATTTCATTAATTGTGAATAGTAGTCAGACATTTTAACGGTTGCATTCAAAGTTAATTGAAATTTGCTCTGACAGCTTGGATTTGATAAATGCGGAATTAAATGGAGTATAAACGGTGCTGCGACATACATAGGTATGTGCATATAGATAATCACATATACTCACATGCAAATCATTCATAAAAAATTTTGCTTGGTGGCAGGTAAAACAAATGGACACAGCTCTAGCTTAATAATGCAAATTGACTACGAAATGTTATCTAAAATACTTTGTACACTCGTATGCATAAAAAATTATTTGTATTCTAGCGCCTAAGGTACATATGTTTAAGACATTACAGGCATTTTAAGCCTATTATTTTGCATATTTCCTTTCTTATTACCACCATCTTAAAAATATCATTTACTTGCCACTCAATAACAAAATGCTAGTTTTGAAGCTTTTCAAGTAGGAGCCTGTTCCACAAGCTACTGATCTGCAGAATTTAAAGACATTTGAAATCATCATAATTATTCCAATATACCTATATATAGGTATACCCAAAATTAATAGCTGACTTTTGTTAAGAACTACTGGATTATCTGATCACCTAAAAATGTATGTTTTTTGACGGCATTTCGTGTTTGTTCATTTGTCTCGCAGCTATTTGATTCATTCATATGTGTGTTTGTATCCCAATGGACTCAATATTTCTCATCATCCCGAGCAATCTTTTCCGTCGAAATTTGAGAGAATTGGCGAGAAAATCACTCACTATTTCATTAAGTGCTGCAAAATTGTTTCCTTCCAGGGTCCTCAAGCTCAATTCTACCAAAACATGCACATGCCCTTACACGTTCACCTTTCAATTTATATTAACTGCGAATTGCTAGTCGACGCCAACGCCGACTACTGAGCATTTGAGAACTTTGCAAACAAACTTTTGAAAATCAGCTGCCTTACAATCGAAACACTCCCAAGTGTACGCCTGGCGTTTAAAGATCCCTAAGTGAAAAAATCAACATCCCATAGGGCGAACCGACGGTTTACGACACTTACTGCTGACAACGCACCGCTGCAGTTACTATAATAATTAGTTGTTGCACTCTGTTTCACATCGCTCTCGCTCTCGCGCCAAGATGGCTCCCGTATGGTTGTTCTGTTAGGCGATGGGAACGCTACGTTGCTGACATCGCTCATATCATTGTCTATCGCATTCACACAAATATGGTAGCATTTAGGTTGCTTGGTTTTGTGCACGGTCTGAGTAGACTATGTTTAGCTAAACGCGTTTGCATACAGATGTGCTCGTTTGACGAAAGGAGTAAAATATATATATTTAATTTCGGACGCCATAGTTGGTTTCGGTCTACCTTACGCAGCCTAACGACATATCGGGACGCTGCGGCGCTGCAAACTTCTTGGCCACGCCCACCAGCGTCGCAGCAGCAGTGGCAGCAGAAACAGCTGTTACATTCTCATGTATGAAAAGGAAGGGGTCGGTCGCTTTGACGCATATCTGTTAGCAGGCGCCAAAAGTGGCTATATTGTGGGTGCTATAGAGATATTTGAGTGATATGTATGAACTTTCGCGAGTGGCATTTGGATAGTTCCACAGCAAAGCGCTCTGTAGGCGCCCTGCTGCCTATTTCAGCTAGCTGAGAGTCGGGGTGCTCCACAACTTCCCACATCGTCAATCGTTATTCCACTTGCCAGCCGCCAGTTCTTGCTTTCAGAGTTTGCATTTGTCGCTCGCTGCTGTCGTTCAAACCAACGCGGTTTTCGCACATTACGCCGTCGTTGCTGCGAATTGTCTGTCCAGTAAAACCCTGAACTACGCCCAACTTAAAGTGCAAATTCTTCTGACATTTGTTTGCCAGTTTTGTCCTTTTGTGTGCATTTTGCCAATGCGCTTACACCACGACATTGTTGTTTTTGCTTCTATCAATTTATTTGACTCCTGTTTGCAATATTCAGTTGATTGTATGCACTTTTCGAGATTTTAGATATTTTCGACAATGGTTGCCTGATTGCCGTAGCTGAAATATTATTTTCTTTCAACAACTGCATTGGATTCTGGTACAGGGTGTTTCAAGAGTTGTTGGTGTTGAGAACATTGCCTTTCGGCACTTTGGTAGATTCCGAAACCAAATTGGAGCTGCGGCTTTATTCTGTATGTTATAAAAAAACTTTTTGGCAAACCTGCGAGTGTATTTCTGTCATAAAAAACTTCACACAAAAATCAATTGCGATTCGGAGTGGGCGTAAAACTGTATGCTCTTCAATTTGTGTAACAACATCATGACACACACCACAAATTGTAGGAAAAGTTCGGTCAAACATAGAGATATATGATGCAAGCGCCAAATCATTATTATTGTAGGAATTGACGGCAATTTTTGCCTTGTGTAAATTTTAATACTGTGCCAGGTAAAAAATATTAACCCATTTTGCTTTTCACAAGAAAGCTTCTTAGATGTTGCACAAATTATACTAACAAAACTATAGAATGCTTTATTTTTTCCACTACTAAAACTTGGGGCTTAAGATGGGTGATATTGCGAGAGCTGTAAATAATAAATCATATATTTGTTTAATAAACAAGACGTTTTCTCACCCCTATTGTTACTACATTTAATGTAGATTGAAGTGTTGAAAAAATATTTTATTTGCCCTACCAAATAATAGATCAAACGAGGCTACAAGGTTGCTAAAAGAAGTGCCTACGAAATTATCGCAACAAATGATAAGTATAAATTTATTAAACAAAGCACTTAAGTTATACGGATATACTTCCGCTCCAATTGTTCTGTCTAAAGTTAACTGTAATGCCTTTTCTTCATAGTGTAAAGGAAATTTTGAGTTTAAAGAGCCCACACTCTATAACGACATAAATAAACTATTATTTCTTTATATAATTAACTTACTGTAATCATCAAATTATATATATCGGGTGTTTTTTTTACAGGTTTGTTTTTCGAATAGAGATAAAACTGGCATTTTGTGGTCAAATCTGGCAACTCTAATGTCATTTATGTTCAGTTTGGTTTGCCATTTCATCATGAACAGGTTGACAAAAGAACAACGCTTGCAAATCGTGCAAATTTATTTCGAAAATAATGGTTCAGTTCGCGAAGTTTACCGCGAGCTCCGTCAATTTTATGGTCGACATAATCGTCCATCAGAGCAATTAATTCGGTTAACCATGGATCGTTTTCGCACTACGTTTACTCTATGTGATAATACGCATCCGCAGAGACGTCGAACAGTGCGCACCGAAGAAACAATTGCCGCTGTAGAGCAAAGTGTTGAAGAGGACCCGAATGAATCGATTCGCCACCGTGCACAGCAATTGGAGCTTTGTCCATCAACTTTATGGAAGATTTTTGGCTTGCGACCTTACAATATCCAGCTTGTGCAAGAATTAAAGCCGCGAGACCATGCAATGCGTCGTGATTTTGGTGTATGGGCCGAAAATGAGATTGATCTCGATGCTGATTTTCATCGCAAAATTTTGTTCAGTGATGAGGCTCATTTTTGGTTGAATGGCTACGTCAACAAGCAAAATTGCCGCATTTGGAGTGAAGAGAATCCACATGAGACCCTTGAAACGCCATTACATCCACAAAAACTGACTGTTTGGTGTGCTCTATGGGCTGGTGGAGTCATTGGGCCATACTTCTTCCGCAATAATGCTGGAGAGGCAGTTACCGTTAATGGAGACCGGTATAGAGCCATGATAACCGACTATTTTGTTCCCGAATTGGATGGCATGAATGTGGATGAGTTGTGGTTCCAACAAGACGGCGCTACATGCCACACAGCGCACGTCACAATCGATTTATTGAAGGAAACATTCGATGAGCGCATAATTTCGCGGAATGGACCTGTAAATTGGCCACCAAGATCGTGTGGTTTGACACCATTGGATTATTTTCTTTGGGGATATGTGAAGTCGCTCGTCTACGCCAACAAACCAGAAACGTTAGGGGAATTGGAAGCCAACATTCGTGGCGTTATTGCCGACATACGGCCCCATATGCTCGAAAAAGTGGTTGAAAATTGGACCTGTAGAATTGGCTTTATTCGAGCCAGCCGCGGCGGCCACATGCCCGAAATCATATTTAAACATTAATGGCATAAAATTATCCTTCCAATAAAGCCAAATTGATGGACCTTAAAACGATTTTCTTGTGTTTTATTTCAATTCGAAGTTCTATACCCCTAAAAAAAACACCCGATACTATATACATTTTTTTTTATTAAAAGAAAAGGCGGAAGAAAAAAAAAAGAGATCCGATCTAATGCCGAGTTTGCGGTCTTTATGTAAACTGATAAATTTTTTATTTACTACACTTACGGCAATGGAGATGAATACAATACAAGTGGAATTAAAAACCCAAGAAATAATAGAAATATAAAAGCATACCTCTCTATTTTAGAGATATCGAAACGGGTGATAAAGCAAATATTGGGATTTGTGTGGAATTATTATGAGTTGATATATTACCCTACAGTTATTGAGCCTTTATTTTATAAGTGTTAAGTACCTGGTGTAAATAAAACAAGCCAAATAATGAAACCTAAACCAGTTCGAACGGTCTCGCCAAACACTTGAACACCAGGTCAAGTAGTTTTATTTTGCCTGGATTAAATACTACTATCAGATAAGCGGAAAACAAAAGAAAAATTATCGAAAATCATTAATTATTGTGATTCATAAAATAATGATATATTTTAATATAGTGGCATCTACAGCAAATCAAATATTCCAAACTTCGGCGATTGATAGAATATAATACTTTAAAATATTTGAGTCAATTTTGAGCCACAACAATAAAAGTCGAGGTACATTTAAAAATATCTAATTATGAGCAGCATAGTTAATTTGTGCATTTGTGCATACAAACGCATCATTTAAAAAATGTCACAACAAATAAAATATAGATTATAGAGATCAGAATTTTCTTAACCAGCAACTTTAGTCTTTAAGAACTCCTAGTTAAATTGCAACTAACTTGCGCAACCAAATTGGTGTAAACGAACCTACTAACATCATTACTTTTATTGCACAATGACAGCAAACCATTTCGCGAATTGCACTGTACTCAATCGGTTTAAAAACTGTTACCTCTTTCCACTGTCATCGAAACAATGGAGTTGAATTTTCGTTTCGCATATGAATGACTATTTCGAATGCAAAATTTAACGTTGAAAGTATCATTTGCAGCTGTCAACCTCATCATTCTAATCTAAGATTCCAAGTAAAAAAAAGAAAAAGGAAAAATATGCAAAACGCTGAAGTGACTAAAAAGTATTCACAAGGTAATATTCAGCATCAACAAATTTGTTTGAATAAAATGCAGTGTAACAGCAACTTCTGAAAACTCATTATTAGAAAGAAAGGTATGATGCTGACAATGGTCAAGGCGATGTGTAAGTATTATTATGATCGCTCAAAGGATATATTCTGTGCACATGCTTTTTCTATCCTTTCAGTTGCTTTATTACTTTCCTTTTTGATTTGCACCTCTCCTATCTTTGGTTATACTTTTTCACATTGAATTATAAGTTTCGAAAGATGTCCTTCAGCAGAATTGCAGTTTTTATGGCGATGCAATTAGGGGTAGATATGCAACGCGTGTGCACAAATACACATGAGAATATATATATACATATGTATGTGCACATCTACATGTACATATATATGTATGCAGGAGTATTGACGGTGATTGCACTCTTCTATAAGGGTTACCTACTGATTTACAGTGTCTTATTTCAGTTGAAGTGTAGGGAAAAATTTTAGATGTTTATATTTGTGACTAATTAAATTAAAACGTGAGGAATCAAAAGAAATAAACTTATTTATCATATATCAAGCCATAAATGCCAATGCTCCAGATCCCAAGTAAACATTGAATTATAATGACTAATTAGTATTAACTTTCTGATAGTTTTATTTTATGTCTTCATTTAATAATTGTTTTCATGAAGGCTTTTAAAAAGAATGCAAACGAGATCGGAAAATGGCGCAATGCCAAAAACGGTTTGTCTTTAAATATGAATATGATGACGAAAGTTGGTTTTGAAAAACATTACATATGATCTTCGTACTTGTTCCAACCACATATATATATAATTATCGGATACACTTTTTACACGTTTAACAATTTTTATAACACATGCTATAGTCGAAATAAAATAGAGTTGTGAAAATCAATATCAAAGAAGTTTTAACATAAACCTCAAAAAAACCAACACTTTTTAAGAAAAGTAAAATATTCTTTAAGTTTTTAAAACAAATAACATATTTGAGGAAATTTCACGATTAACACTTACACTTTTCATCACAACGTAATTTAAAATTAATTAAAATAACTCTATATACAGTTTATCGACGATGATAAGCGAAAAATATCTACAATAATAATAACGACTTAAATCAACCAGATAATAGCAAAAATAATTTATGGGATATCATATCTACTACTTTTTGAGTTTCTGATGTCAGAACAAATATGTCTTTATGTTAATAAATTCAACCACTTATCTCCGCTCGACCCTGGGTTAAGCGCTAATCAAAGGTGCTCCACGGCCATGATGAAAATACTTGACCAGATCTATCTAGCATTACTGTGTTTGCTCGAATTTTCTAAAGCCTTTACTTCTGTCAACCATTCAACCATGAACTATTATCCTCTAAGCTAGTTAGTTTTTAGATTAACCTACAGCTTGGCTAATGAGAGCTAAATGTCAGGCTCTCTAGAGAAGAAAATTTAGTTGTGCTCTGATTTCAATTGAAACTTGTCATCCTTCAAGGCCTAGGCCTCGCAAAACGGCCTTTGTCTTAACTGTAGGAAATCCTATCTGTTACCTATTAGCAAAAAACGACAAAGTTTTAAAGTTATTCTACCAATCAATATAGAGATTGATTCATTCAATTAAATATGTATCAAAAGGGACTAGTCTTGGCTATATTTTAAATTCTGGCTTAATATGTATTAACCGCCCAAGGGTTTTTATGTCATAAGGAATTTAAGACTGTCTACGCATTCTGTTTGATCGATATTATAAGAAAACTCGCCATCAAAGTTATATAACCAATCGTTTCCCACACAGAGCTAATTTATAGCATATTGGACTTTCAATCTGCTCATAAAATTGATATGGTATTTTAATTGTTCCAAGCTATAACTTTCTTCCTTCTGGAAGGCTATCTTTCGTCAATGCCATTTGAATTTGGCATTTCATTCCAGCTTTTATTTGTAGCAATATGAATAAAAGCAACTTTAAGAACGTTTATATTTAAAATTTTGTTAATGTATAATTATTACTTATTCAGCGTACTTCATTAAATTAACATTCTTTTTTTGTAATTCTTTAATCGCTATGTTTTGGAATTCTTTACTTAATTTGCAAATTTAGGATTTTGTATTGATATCAGTATTCATATATACTACATAAGTGTTTATTCAACATATTTAAAATCGGGAAAAACTAGTTCAAATTTGAAACTTTTATTTTTAATTTTATTTTATTTTTAAGTATTAATGACATATGAACGTTGCACAGTACGTGAATGTAACAAAATTGACACGGCAATCTCTTTCGCTATTGACAGCAACTACTTCCTCAGCATCAGGAGTCAAACGTACCCCATTGGCAAATGTCCTTGTTGTCGTTGATTTCGAGGGTTGAATGAAATGGATGTAACTCTTCGCAACGTCAAGGTGTTCGTCGTTCTTTTTGTTGTTGCAGGCGAAGGTGTCAAGTCCCAAAAAATATTGCAGTCCTTACACCAGTCATATCATTGCAGTGTGTTTTTGCAGTTGAAAATAGTGAATCTCTAAAATGCATAATTGTCATAGCTTTAAAAATTATATTATCTTTTACGGATAAAATCGCAACCAGTGTTACATTTCGTTCTAAAAAAATAGTAAGAGGCATGTGTTTACATAGTATATTTACATTAACATATTTTTGTAAGCGTTTATTTTAGTTGTTTGGGTTTTAAGTAAAGAACTGAATCAAGCAAAAATTTGGTTTACATATAGATACTTATGTAAATATGTATATGTGTATTTCGCCTTCAATCCGAAAGGTATTTTTGTGCAGTATTTCGATTACTCAGGGCTTTGAAAGAACGAATGATTTGAACGAATGATTTGAAAAAGGTGATGGAGTGGCTTTTCTCAAATTAAAACTTGATTTTGAATTGTATGTAAATCTTGTGTTCGAATCAAATGACATCAGTGTATCAATTAAAAAAAAAACAAAAAGAAATAGAGATTACAACAATAAAAACCTGACATTGGTGCCCATACCGTAAGGTAAGACGTATTCTACGCCAAAAACAAACAATATGTACATATATACACAATAGTCATTGAGCAAAAAAATAAGCGTTCATATTTCGCTGTTATGCTTTATTATTAAATGTCAAAAATTCCATACTCTACATTTAATGTTAGTTTTCACAATTACACTACTTTTAGTTTTCACATTAAACTTATACCGAGTGTGTTAGTTAGGTGTTTTAATAAATTTTGATACATACTACACATCAAAGTAACTTATTTCGTTAAGTACGATTAAATCGGAAAAAGATCACGCTGCCTTCTTGAACAAAATCTACAGGTTGTGGATTCTGGTACTCTATGAGTGAAAACATTGCATTATTTCATTGTAAATACTTCAAATATGTATGTACCTGTTGAATTTAATGCTTAGAAAGTAATTTTACGAATAAATCTGGCTTTAAAATGACATTGTTAATGGAATAATGCTTCTTCCGATTATTTCATCGTAAGATGTAAGTTCATACTAGGAGCTGTAGTGCACTGTTGAACTTGTTGGACAACGTTTACTTCCACTCTTTTTTTGCTTCAAAATACTGTTAGAGAAGTTTTCTGTAAAAGGCGTCCTAATGCACAGGTCCATCAGATCAAGTTTTATTTTAAATGAATAGCTGAAGCTCTGAGCCTTTGAGGGTTAAAAAAAATTATTCTAATCATATACCTACAGCCACTTTTAAATTTGTAAGTCCTGCTTGCACTCCAAACGTAGTATTTTTTCGACTAACACCGGTCACAGCCACAACTCGTTTACGATTTTCTTCCGTCACGCTCCGAGAAATCCTGGTCAACCGTTGAACGTATCGTGCCTTTCATTTCTCAATTTCTTTTTTTTTTTTTTAAACTAAGACTAACGATTTTTGTAAGATATCAACGTCAATAATTAGTAAATAACTCAAAACTTTGTTTCTTAAAGTTAAATGTACTTTAAAATGACTTGCGCTAGTGCTGATTTTTACTGATACTAAGTTGTTGCAATTGCATTATAATAATTGTTACAAGCTGATCTGTTTTTGATCTAGTTCGAAGCTTAAACTCAGGTAGAAATTGTGTAAGAATAGCAAACCGAAGCTATGATTAGTCAAGTAAGCTTGATGTAATAAAGTACAGTTAGAAACACAAGAAATTGTATTAGTGTATGTAAGTATGTGTATGTCAACTAGGTGGCGTGGTGAGACGCCCGATCTCTTGGAATCTCGAGAAGAAGTGAAAGTCCGTTTTCTAATGGGTTTTATGACTTCGCCGTTGAACCTTTTGTTCGAAAAAATGGAAAATTTTACTGGAGTGGAAAATGCGATAGGCTTGCTATCATTGTATTATTGACAAGTGTTGAATACAAGAGTGGCACCGTATATTCGCGGCTTTAATATGTATATGGATCCAAAAAGTTGACGTGAAAAAAAAAATATAAGATATATCGAATGGACTTTGCATTGATCTTACGAATGAAAAACAACATCGTACTGAAACTTTACCTGTTATTGACAAGTACTAAAAATAAATAAAAACTAAAGTTTAGTTTAGTTGTTTTGTGGAATCCATTGTTGATATATTTTCATCGGGGATTGCAAATATAATTTAAAAGTAAGCCTATAGTATGTGGGAAAATTCCGAAAAGTTGACATTTTTTATACAAGATCAACACAATGACCGGATGCTGACGATTTTCCAATTCTCTTTCGGGGTGATACACCAAGCAACAACAGAAAAAACTTTGCCACCAGTGATTTAAGATTCTATATATATATAAATCAAGTCAGTTAAGATACCACTATCTAAAGTAATAACTTCATTGAAACCACGAGCTTACACCAAAAGATAGACATATCTGACAGAGACACTTCATGTTAAGCAAAGATATTAACTATAGAGAAGAAGCTGGAACGCTGTGGAGAGATAAAGGCATGGGAAGCAGTACGCAAAGGCCAAACAGAAGACAGCAACCTTAGCTACTTTTTATTTGATGAAAGCAAAAATGACGCTTTAACAATTGAAAAAGTTGACGGCAAACACCATCCAATTATGGGCAAAGAATTAGAAACATATTGTGGTTTGCTTATACTTTCTAATAACCGCTTGATCCGATGCTACATGCTACTCATGGCAAAGGTATCGACCCCTTTTATAAACTCAACCCCATTTACATTAATATAAACATCTATCTTACTTACACAAAATTTCAATGTGGTTTCACATAAATCATAAATTTCAAGGCGGTACTACGCCTTATTGTTTATACTTACTCCCCATATTTTCCTAAAAATTACAAATAGTCTTTATTTGATTCCAGACCAAGGTCTGCATAAATTCATCTAAGTACACTTTACGCTTTACCTGAAAATGTCTAACATAAATGCTAATGATGGTAATGCTGTTAATTCGGAGTATATTTAAGAAATATTAAGTCAAATACGTTACAAATTCCCAACAAACAATTATTTTTCAGAAGGATCTAAAGATTGTATACAGTTTAGAGTGCTTTAGAAAGGAAGAAGAAACTAATGAAATTGCTATTTTCGGGTATCATAAATAACGATTATTGTCCAAATTCCAACTCAAAAATCAAGCGGAAAGAGAAATCCTACGTGTATAATGAATAAAGCAACCTACATCTTGCAACAAGAAGTAGTACCTCCAGTGGCACTGATATTTTTTTTTTAATTTTAGATTAATCGCTTTTTTAGTTTTTATTTTGCTCAGAAAATAATCGCTTTATCTTGTGTTTTATGTTTTGTTTGTAAGCCGTCGCTATTTCTTGAGCTTTGTGTTTTGCAAAAGAAATAATCGTTATTTCCTGAATATTATTTATCGCTCAGAAAATAAAATGTAAGTTGTAGAGGCAAAAATAAGGATTATTCTTCTATTAAAAAGTATTTTATTAGTAAAAGTTGTAACTATTAGGGCCCCTGCCCTACATAATTTTTAATGTAGTGAGGTACTTAAACGGTGTAGGGACAATTAAAATTTATGAAATGCGTCATAATTAATCAAAAAATGGGTTTTGAATTTTTGAGGTAGTTATGGCCTTTTGGATTTCAGGTGCCAATATATACATTGAGCACACAGTTTTAAATATAAATTACGAATTATTTTTCTAACTGGTATAAAATCGAGGATTTTATTTCGGAATATTTGTACCTGTTTCGCCTTTTTGAACTAGTAAAATGTTGATATTTTCGAAGTCATTTTTGTATGTAACTATCATTCAATACCTAGCTGACTTTATTTAATGCTTAAGGAATGTTTTATGCTTAATATTCTGTAGCAAAATACCGAGAACAATAAATCATTTAGGGAATTAGAATAACACGAAAAATAAACATAGTTAACAGAGTGTAGCGTAGATAGGTTCGCGAATTAGGTATTGCCAATTCACAAATTATTTAAAGAAATTTACAAATTACAATTAATTTTGATTTTTTCGCTCAGGTATAATTATTATTTTAGATAATTATTGTTTTAGAATTTTCATTTTATTCACTGAAGGAGAAGTGTCAAATTTTTGTGTTCACCTTCAAACATTCAATTCAAAACCATATAAAATGTGGATAGTACGAAGTTTTTAGTAAAAATTACCAGGTAAAAATTATATAATAAAAATTTGTTGTTTGTTGCGTTAACAAGGAAAAAATGTCTGCCAAATATCGGCTTTGACTTTTCTATTGAGATCGATTACTTACTATGACAGCGCCATTTAAAATAAATCATTTCGTTGTAAGGAACGGCAATTAGCTTTCATTCAAGAAAAGTAATCTGTAAATGATTATGAAATGAATTTCAATTCCCATAAGGTGCATATGGATTATGCGTACATTTGTACGTATGTACGTATACATTTTAAAGAAATATATATGCCGTGTGTTGTCGAAAATATTTCTTGATAGCTGTAATGGAAGTAAAAGAGTTAAAAGATAAAATAATTTGTAATAGTTCAGCACACTTTTCTCATCGAACTTGAAAATAAATGAGGAATGGTCATAAATATTGCGTCTGCCCTCACCAACTATCCACAAGAAGCTGGAAAGTAGGATCGCGAATTTTGCGCCAATAAACAAGAGTACAAAATTATTCAAAAATTAATAAAAATAAAGTAAAATTTATTGCCGGACAGAACGATTCATTAATGACCATACAAAGAAATAACTGAAATTCCATAGGGTATACACAAGTCGTAAAAAATAATGGTGGCTGTGATAGAAACGCAATGAGAGGCAGAACTGAGTGAATAACAACAGAAGCAGGGCAGCAAAATAGCCTAACGAGCGCGCAGATGAAAGGAAAAGTAAGAAAATTTAACACAATGGGAGAGTTGCAAAAGAATTCGAATCTCTATCGATTTAAGTAGGTAAAATAATATTTACGTACGTACGTATGTAAGCCAAAATTTTGAAAATCTAACCGATAAATTAACTAATAGTCAATAATTTATTTCATTTAAGATATTTCTTAAAGTTATTTTTCTGTATGTATAAATTTAAAAGCTAATTTCCTAAAAAGCAAACTTTCTTTCGGCAGTGCCTAAAAAAAGATTTAAAAGATTTATCGTTTCGTAACATATGTATGAAGCTTTTAATTCGCTTCTCCAGTGTTGTTTCAATAATATAACTACAACGATTGTTCACATATATTCAGTAGAATTATCGAGATAAGTAATATGGGGTATTTTCATAGGAAAATCTACCTATACTCATTAGCTCAAATCTGTAATTTAGATACATTTTTTTAAACGGAAATCAATAATATATTTCGGTCAGCATTACACTCTGGAAAATTATTATAATCACCATAACAATCAATAACATTATGTGAACGAGGAAAAAAAAGTGCAGCAAACGAAAAGCATAAATAAATCGCGCATTACTCGGCGCATTACTACCCGATCGAATGGGTACTCGTTCAGACGAGCATACATATATATAAATATATATATGTATGTATATACATATATGTATGTTATACATGTATAAATTTTTAAAATAATCAAAAATGGACAAAACCCCATTTTTCAGAAGATTTATGGTTTATTAGTGAGGAAAAATATTCACATTATCTACAGAATAAGATTTTATTCACGTGTCATCTTTTTTCAGCATCAAATATCACTTCTACGCGCGACTGGAACGCAGCGCTGCCCAAGTCACGATATCAACATTATGCTTGGCGACTTCAATGCGATCTCCACGGCAAAACCTTTGCCAATGAACTGAGACTTCCGGAACATGCTAGTGTGTAGCATAGAAAAATTCACCTCACCTGGCAGATGTCTCCGTATCGAACCTCGACCTCGACGTCGTGCCTACAAAACACAAAATTAAAATAGGAAAGGTCGCGAGATAATCATTATAATATCGTAAAACTTGAAAACCATTTATACTTTAATAGCCAATATTGCTGGAACTTCAAATTTCATCTTGAAGTCGAGTAGTAGAATTGAGGCTTCCAGTTATTGGTTTATTCACGAATAGTCCATTGTAAGAGTTCGTTGAGTTCGATCCATTTGTAGATGGCTAAAAACGCAAAGAAATTTTCACTTGTAAACATGATGCAGGTTTAGGGGGATGTAAATATGGAGTTTCTAATTGCCAACCTGAAGCAAGGTCAACTTTCACCTGTTGATTAATGGTCAATGACTAAATAAATAGTAATGGAGTGAGGATAATATGAAAATAAATTCAAGCGCTAAACCTCAGAGAAAATTTCAGTAAAAGAAACTATAGAATGTTTAATATTTATAAGTTTAATATAAATATAACGTTATATTTATAAGTCTGCGTACACATACATGCTTGAGCGGGAGACGAGGTATTTTACTTTAAAAATTTGCAATGCCCGTTTGGAATGAGTTCGATTAAGAAAGATTTGTAGTTCAATTTGAAAATCATTGAATACTATCACTTCAGTGGTATCTGATCAGTAAGTATCGGCATTCACTTAAGATATAGGAAATGGTGATATATACCCCACATGAATCACAAAATGGTGGCACCTTTACTACTTTACGTTACTGTCAAAAAGATTCTGATGTGTTGTAATTGTGTGCCACAATCGAAGAATAGAAATTATTCTTATTTTATATTTATTTTTATCAGTTAGATACTGCGGTGGACCACCTTCTCGATTGATCTTATAGTAGCGGTAGTGATTGTAGTTTAATTAATCAAATTTCCATCGATTTCAAGAAAATTTTCAGCTCATTAAATAAGCTAACGTACATTTCTTTTGGTGTATCATTTTTGTGTAGTGTGTAGAGGTGTTGCATAGGTTCGACGGAAATGTACATTGCGAAGTTGTATTGTCAAACTTGCACCCACCGAACATTTTCCTTTATATTGGCGTGCATATGTACATATGTATACATACGTATGTGGATGTATGTGAGTTATATGTATTAGATTCATAACAAGGCGCCAAGCAGGGGTTGAAACCGTGCCTTCTTTTAGTCGAAAAATACGTTATACATGTAAAAAGTTATTCACATTTAAAATACATATGTGCCCATAAGGAAAAGAATCTGATGTCTAATTTGACGCAATTTTGTTTAATTTTTTTGTCAGCTTGTTGTAGTAGACTGTTCTTTGCAATTTACAAAAACTTAACTTAACTTAAGCAATTATATGAAATGAAGACAGTGAATTTGGTAGCCTTAAGTATACATAAGTTGTTTTATTGAATTATATATTTTTTGTAAACTTGTATATGTCGAGCGCTAAACTCCATTTCAGATGTTTAGTTAAATGATAATTATAATATCCAAATGTATATGTGCACATAAGCTATTTTGTCGATTACAAAATTTTTATTTTTAAATACTTAAGCTAAAAAGTAAGCCCTAATAACTTCAATGCCAAATAGTTTTTCAAAACAGGTTTTACATAATATCCATGCACCTTACTGTCAATACAATATCTTATTTCTCACTGAAGTCGATTTAAGCTACTGTTCTGTTTGACCACAGATATGTACCTACATACTTACACATGTATGCACGTACATATGTACATATGTACTTATGTATACAAGTACTTAAAGTATGTACATATTTACAGAAGTGGCACTTCGATAAAAGCACTATGTTGTAAACTTTTCTGCACAAAAAGCATTGCAGGAGAACTTTTACGACAACTTTACAGTGGCACATCAGCAATATTCTATACTTAAACTTACCAGCAGAACAGAATGACAATTGAAATTTCCCAAAACAAGTGCTTTCAGAAAATTTTCGAGAAAATTCATATAGTTATGAAAAGTGTAGGAAACAGAACTTTCGACAATACATGCAATTTTTATATGTATAAGCAATAAAGGTACTGAAACAAAATCTGGCAAACAAGCAACATAACCAACACTTATTTCAATTAAATTTATGAAAATACGTATTTACATTCATACCTGCATACATATTTACATATACGCAGATTCCTATAGTAATTGACTAATGTGAATAGCCCCTCAAGCACCGACCAAAAAATGTCCAATCAGGGAAATTTGGTCTCGTATGTTGTCAATAGAGGAAAGGAAATTTTCTATTGTTTGTTGGCAGCGCGTATACATGCAACTCCGATACACAGATAGACACATGCTCAACCAGAAGTCGATGAAAAAGTGTAAACACGCAAATACACCCATACTAATACAACGCGTACGCATAGTTAGTTTTGAAGTAACTATGTTGGTGTTGGTGAGAATCGGTGTGTCGCCGTACACCTACGAATATACGTATACAGTAAACACATCAAACGCAATGGCGACACCCAACGGCACAACTCTTCATGCTCGACTCTGCTGTTGCCGTTGCCTTCACCTTGGCATTTGGCTTTTCGGCTTTTCGGCTTTTTACTTTCAAAACGTTACGGCTATTTGTGAGAAACGCGCGATGTCCACCGACAGTCCCCTTCGCTGCTTCAATGAGGCACACGTATTTACGTTCATACATACATATATAAATATGTAGAAGAACAATCAAGCGCATGTCGAATGTCGTTTGCTGTTGCTGTTGTTGGTGCTTCTGTCGTTCCTTTGTAAACGTTAGCTACGGACTGGCTACCATTCGAGCAAGTTTTGAACACGCAGCTATGACAGCGGCTCAAATGTACGCTAAACGTTGAAAAGAGCGAACATCCGCAAAAATCACCAACAAAATACATATTCACTAACAGGCATCAAAACAACTAAGTTGCTTCCAAAAACAAAAAAACAATTCACCGTTTCGTTCGTAAAAACAGAAAAGCATTACACGAAAATAAAAACTAACTAATTCAACCAGATCGATAGATACAAGTAGAATTGTCAGAGTTGAAACGCAAAGTCAAATATCAAAATACATCGAAATACATAGAAGACAAGAAAAAAGACAAGTCTAATAATAAATCTTAAAAGAGTGTGTGAGTTTTCGTGCTGATTCTCTTGCCATTACTGCTGGCAACTTTGGCAACTGCTGCCACTACCTAAAGCTGGAAGCCGGCGATATCACTGCGATGTTGCTGCTGTCTAAAACTTTCGGAAGATTCTCCAAGGATTGTGCCATACAATATGCAATACATACTTATTTGACTGAATGCCGGTCAGCAAAAGGTGACTAAATATATTTGATGTGTGTTCTGTTGCATTTGCTCCTATACAGTTTTAGATAAATGGAAATATGCATGTAAATGAGAGTGCTTAAATTCTGAGTTAAATATTGTTAGTGTACATGAGATTGTATTCTTTTTTATTCACTCATTCCGATTATTTGCTGTTTTCTTATATATCGCTGTCAGTGCTTTTGTTGTTCAGCTAGTGATTTCTAGGTATTTACTTATACATACTATTGTTATATAATCCATTGGCGTCGAGATGCAAAACAGCCGAAAGAGCTTCCCTACGTGCAGTTACAGCACCAACCAGGCGATATCCTCGAACAGTTATCGAACTGACCAGCTGTTCAGTGTCAATTAAAACAACTGGTTTTCTCAATGACGACAACGCACGTGTCTGTTTGCAAGACGATTACTGGTGAAACTATAGACAAATCCTTTTCGTTCTCAACCTCTCATATTTGTTCTCATTTTGCATGCATTTGGGTTTTGTTTTGTTTTTATAATCGCTTAAAAAAGTTGCAAGCATATTAACCGCACTCTTTCGACAAAATGTAAATGGATGTGAATACCTTAGTGCAGTGCGTTTGTTTTCTGGCAGTCATTAAATGTATATGTATACACATAAATACATATGCTCAGAGAAATTCCTGCCCCACCGCTTACGGACAGTAATTTTCGAGTTAATATGCTGAAAAATGTTGTTGCATTTATTTCCACAATTTTATATATTCATATATGCAATTCTTTGTCAGAATTCATAGCATAAAAAATTATCCATCCTATAAACATATACTTTAATACGTTACCTAAATTCAATTAGAAATAAATGAAGGACGCAATTAATTAAATCTTCTGTTAATGCAGATTTACCGAAATAAATACTTCATGGTATTTTCTGTTTGTCGCATTGGTAATTGTTAATTTAAAATTCTATTAAACAGCATTTACCTATGGTTATTTTCTAAGCGACAAAACATACCAAATACGCTGCGTAAGTGTTCAGTCAGCGTATCGGTTGCCTGTTTAATTGCCTAGAAAATCGTCTATTTTATGTAATAGTAAAAACAATAATTTTTTCAGGTTTATGTTATATAGTTTGACTAAATAAATATTCCATCGGAGTTTCAGAATGATAGCATCTACTCAATGTCAGTGTTGTGATCCATTCGTACAAATTCGAAGTCTTTTCTATATGTATTCAATATGTATAGTATTTTCGAAAAATTTTCTTGATTATAAAAATTGATATGATTCAGGCAAGGATAGATGGAAGCATTGGAGACAACATTGACGGTTTTTGGGGGAGAATCAGAAAACAAAAGAATGTATTGAACGATCTTTTTTATAATCAACTTCATTTATTTTTAATTAGCTGCGCTTTTTTCATAGGTCCGCAGAGCATACATAATAAAAACAAATATATATTATGCTTATGCTTATATATGGTCTGGATTTCTGATTTTTTAAGACCATATTTACATGTATACTTACTAGAAAATCATGTGAAATATTAACTGAGCATAAGAAAATGTGAAATATTAATTGAAATACTTAGAAAAAAGCAGCTAAACATTAAATGCCACACAAATTCATTGAAAAATATGATTATTTATTGTAAATTTTATAGGTTGTTTTCAGATTGATAGTGCTAGACTTTTTCGGCTAGATTTTGTACATTTTTTTCGGAGGCTCCGAAAACACTGAAGTTACTACCATAACTATGCGATAATACCGAATCCGGTTTGTCGGCAGAATCAAATCAAGGAATGAGGAAAGTTTGTTGAGAAAATTTCGTAATTTATATTCGTTAACGGTCACTGGTGTATTGTCATAACATACTCATACTTTAACGAATATACCTACTATTATAAAACGGTATAACCAGCCGATTCAGTCTCCCACCGAAAAAAAGTGTCTTTTGTGGTTCACATTTTTGAAAATATTTTTTTAAGACTAAAGTAGTTATTCCCAGGCGTCTACTTTGTGGTTCCCGAATTTATTTTACGCATGCGTAAAACAATATTCTTTTTAGAAAACAATCTGATGTTTTTTTTTTAATTGTAACAGCGAGCATTACAGGAATAAGGAAATGCGAGGATTGTATAATAGGTGCATTCGCGTAGAAACTCCAGTAAAATTATCTGGAATCGAAATTCCAACGGATTTTCATATTTTCTCTATAACAGCGCAAAATAGCAAAAGTGTACGATCACGTTAAATTTGCAAAAGTGCAAAATGACAAAAATAAGAATGCACTCTGCGATATTTTACTTCTTGTGATTTTATAAAGGGATATGTTATGTTATTAGCTTCCCTTCAAAATTAAATGTAAAATTGGTTCTTCAATTTTCCCTAATTTATAAGTTTTTTTGGAATCGATAATATCTATTGAATTGCTGGTACAATTTGTGGTGTACGTCTTGATGTTGGGTATCTTCAGTTTTAAGCCGACTCCGAGCGGCGAATGATTTTTGGGAGAAGTTTTTTCATGATAGAAATACATTCGGAGGATTGATATTTCCTGTCGAGGAGCGACCGCTTTTAGAAAAAAGCTTTTCTATAATTTTTGATGATAATTGGGATTGCAACTGGTAATCATTTTCAATGCGTGATATGTAATAATGTCACTCATGGTGTACCAAAAACAAATTAAAACGAGCAGAGACAAATGGGAACAGTTTTTCATTATTCTATGTGCATCCACCACTGTAACGATGCCCAATGAACGTTGATTACAAAACTTGGTTGCTAGTTGGATGAAATTAGATCCTATTTGGTTCGGTATTGTAACATTGTCTAAAATATGATGGTCGTGGAATAGTGTAAGCATGCAAGTTCTTTGTTTTCCACGGTTTTGCCAACGAACGTACTATTGCTTTGCTAAGTAATCAAATAGGAAAAAACAACATATATAAAACGAAAGCGAATAATAGGAAAATCTGCTAATTATCTTATGGCAATCATCTCCCTGATGCGCTGCTATCGAAATGATCGTAGCAATGCTTTTTTCAATGAATCAAAAATAAATCTTTCAAAGCAAATATCTCATAAATGGTTGAAGCAATTTTCAATTTGAAAGGTGTGCGCAAAACTTCAGACCCAGCACTTTAATTGTCTATATGTGGTAAGTAGTTTTCCATGAAGGAGAAACTTACAAAAAAAAAAATTTATATGTGATAAGATCAATTATTATATATTAATTATTCTATCACTTTGCATCGTTATGTGTACGTCTCACTCTTTCTCTACTTTACATATATCTTTTCTCTCGACTATGTAAAGAATCTGCTTTAAAAATTTTACTCTCCATTTGTTATTCGCCGCCTAAGAAGTTTCACTTCAAAAAGTCAAATATATACATATATTCCAAAAATTTTAAATTATATCGGGAAAAATACAAAAACTATGCTACATCAACGTCTTACTCAGGCGTATATTTGCCCCTCGTTGTGATCAGCCCACGCGGGCTTTAAAAAGGCGCACGCTTATTTTGCATTTACAAATTTTCTACGTAAATTAATGTTTAATTGAAATTTCCGCCAAGAACCAACCAGTCGCCAACGAAACGCTACACAAACAGAACGAAGCCTGTGCGAAACGTTTAGTCAAACAACTTGGAGATGAGCTAAAAAGATTTCGAGAGACGTAAGGGAAATCTGTAACGTAGGCATTTATTATTGTTATTTTCTTCTCCATATTCGTTATTTTCACTTTCATGACAGTTTGACCGCATCTTTATGCGACCACATTATTTATTTATTTATTTGCTTTTGGCATAATCTTCGCACACACATTCACATAGTATCACTTAGACAAAATAGATATAAAAATATTAAATTGATTTGTGGGCCTATACTGGCTGAGTAACTAAAAGGATTTGGAGCACAATGCTTGACAACTCTACTCACAATCAATGTTTTAATATTTCTGTTTTTTAATTATTCTTTGGAATGATCAAAATACTTGTTATGTGCTTTTCGTAGAACACAACTAATTAGATCATGCACATGCAATCGTTCACGACCGGTTTTCATATAGCTATTGTGTTTTATATATAAGATACAGTTCCAAATGGGGGGTTTTCGAAAATGGAGAGTTGCGAGGAAGCGAGCAAGCACTGATAAAATAAGTAGGAAGTAAAAGTATTTAAAACTACATGTACCGGACTTACAATAAAATGAAGCATAGGTGTTTTGAAGAGCTTTACTTTGGAATGAGTTAGCAGCAACATTTCTCGAACCTTCCGCATAAATCCGCATATGACTATTTACTAAATATACAATATTATGTTCAAATCAAAGAAAGAAAGTTTAGATAGTCATAGTTCCAGTAGAAATTAAAAATTTTTTAAATGCACCACTCGGTCAACAATCTCCTTCTTATACTATAAATAATATCTTCCAAAAAACAAACGTTTATCTATGGTGTGACCGTTATTAAAATATAACTTTCCTTTCGCTTCTTGATACAATTAAAAAGTGAAAAATAATGTATAATATATGTGTAAAATAAATAATAGATAAAACCATATCATTGTCAAAAGACTTAGAATGATTTATATAATATATTTTTCAATAATTGGCATTGATCACTATCCGCTTCTTTTAAATGATATCAATTGTTTAGACTATTATTTATTAACATGACATCGTTTTTTATGTTATTTATTTTCCACTTTCATTAAATATTATTTTCTACTTTTAGTTTTGTCACTCTGTCAATAAAGCTTATGTTTTAGTGTTCTAAACTACTATTTTTTTTTTATTTTTTGTTATACCTTCTATTGCAGTTTTCGTATTTCTTTATCTTTACATCTTTCCGCTTAAACAATGCTTTAATAATTTGCATGCTGAAAGCTGCAGGCAGAGAAGCACAAAGCAGAAAAGAAAAGAATTTCATATGTATGTATGTATATTCAAATATATGCTTGCGTTCATACATATGTTTAATCTGTTGTGCCAACCACATACTACACACTAGTGTACCAAGTGATACCAAGTCTCCCGATCATACATGCTCAGATTCATTCATAAGTGCATACTAACTTTTACCCGCGGCTTCGTTCATATGGCTATCTACTTAACGTTATGGAATCGAATGTAACAGAAAAAGAGATAAATAATATCTCCAAAGGTAATAACTTTACATTTAACTAAAACGAAGTCTACCCCTGCTTCATAATTTCCCATTGCGGAGAGTTGCTGAAACCTTTTTCTCATTGGCAACTGCCCAGAATGCCATGCAGTTTGGGTTTTGAGAAACTTAATTTATTGTTAGAAATTCCCATCGTAATTAAATGATGCTGACATTTAAAAGTGTCATTTTCATGATTAAGTCTGCTTCCTTTGAATCCAATGCAGTATATGTCCTTCAACTTTATAATCTAGTTTTACTTACTCTTTGAAATAGGTGACAACCCTCTCCAAGGTATTTTAAAAAAAAAGCTTTCTTAAAACTCCTTCGTATAATGCCCATATTTCAATATTTGATTTAGCTTTTTGAATTTTTTTAACCCTCTACAAAAGATTTTTTAAATTCAGTGTTCATAATTTTTTTTTTTTGTAGTTTTATACTCATATTGTAAAATATCAGTTAATTTAATTAAATTGAGTTTTAAGCAGATGTCAATCTTCTTTCAAAACATTTTGGAAAGGAGTCTTTATTAAACTCCGTTTCTTTAATACCCATATTACAATATTTGACTTAATCCATTTGTTTAAATGAATTTATCGTTTCCAATGGATGGACTTTAAAAAATGTGTACTATTGTAACAGATATAACTGACTATATATTTGTACATGTGCCAAATCTTAGCCTAATCTGTCCAGTCGCTGTCGATATGTTATTTACCTTGCTAATTTAATTGACTATAAGCTATATATAGATTTTAGGATTATAAGCTACATATGTGCCAAATTTTGTACAAATTCATCGAACATACTTACACACAAACTTTCAAATTATTACAAATGTTTGTTAGTACTTATATTGAAAAAAATTGCTTTGGTTTTGTAATCGTGGCAACTCTTTTATGAACAGCTTTCAATTTGTGCAAATATATGTGTTTATGTATTTATACTGGAAATATCCTTATGTGCATTTAATTTTAAAAAGTGAGCAATGCTCACAAATTTACTCGATACTAAGTTTTCCTAAACCTCTGTTAGTTCAAAACAATACTGGTTTCGCTTCATTTTCTAATAAATTTAGTGGAATTTAAATTTTCTACTGTACAAATATATTTCTCTGAAATAGTCTCCAATTACCAATTAAATTGAATCAACTGCTGTTAAGGGGTAGCAACCCTCATCAAATATGTGTTCGTATAAAATATTGCAATTAGCATTAAATTCATGTTTTTAAACACATGATAACAATCCTCTCATATATTTTCATAATAAAGTTTATTGAATCCCTTTACTGATGCTTCTGTTAACATAATAATTTAATTTAATTTACGCTTTTAAAAATTATTTTCAAAATAAAGCTCTCTTAAAACGTTCTTGTTTGAGACCCATGTTTCAATATTTGATTTAACTTTTTATAATTTTAAGATATTTTTGCCCATGTGGCAACCCTCTCCAAAACTATTTTTTTAAAAATTCATTGCTTTAATTAAATATAAACTTTTAAACGGGTGGCAACTCTCCACAAAAAATTGATTTTATGGTAATCTACATATATAAAGTTCTATATATGTATGTGCCAAATCTAATCCAGATCTATCGTTATGTAGCAATATATGATTTAACTTTTTTAACAGGTGACAACTCTCTACATAATGTACATACATATATACATATGTAGCATATGATATAAGATAGGGGTCAGGCTATTTGTGTGCTAAATTGTGTACGTTTCCCTCCAGCCGTTTTGCCATAAAAAGGTAATAAATAACATACTCACTCACACATTCACTCACAAACACACAAACCTTAACATTTGTCAACATTAATCGAATGATATTGCAAAATCGGGGATTTTCCAAAAAAAAAAAACCTCCGTTTGTTTAACTGTGCTAGCGTTTCATTTTTATACATAAGCATATAGATGAATTTAGCAACCACTGATCGCTGTTTAGCTCAAATTCTTGTAAGCATCTATGCATGTACATATATGACATGTATATAGTCATCTCGCTCACACACATCTCGTTCGCGTTTGTGAGGTCGTGTTTTATTGGCGTCGCTATGCGTTGTATTTGGCGACGAAATATGTAGTATAATGCTCAAACGGCCTTGTATTTTTTGTAACCAAAAAAAGGGTGCTTATCTTCCAAGAATACAAAAAACGTATGCCATTCAGTTGTGTTTTGAAAGTGCGTAATTTAAAAAAATATACTATAAAAATCCACCCAAGTATTTCAGGAACAAATGGACTAATTTGTAGTTTGATAATGTTTAGCTAGAGCACTCATTAAGCATTTTCATTTGATATACATGTACTTCAATCCTGTAGGTATTGTAGTTTTGTCAAGCTAAGAATGATAGATACATATGTACATACAGGCGAAAAACTATGGAATTGGCGTTTGTAATCATCGAAATCAATGGCATGAATACAATTTGCAGAATATGCAGGGACAAAAAAAATTGTCCGAAATATATAACGCGAGTTACCATTACTCTTTAACTATTTTATTTTTTATTTTGGTTATAAATAAAACCTTGCTATTATTGCAGGGTTTCTTTCCTACAAGAATTAAATTGAGTTTCCAATACCACTTCCAACTATGAAACTATGTGCAGTAATGGTTTTCTCGCTTTATGATAATTTTCCTTGATTTCTAAACTTAATAAATGAACACATTTTAATGTCTAACTTAACTTTCACTAAAATTGAAAATTAAAAAAAAGCAAACGTGCACCAAGTGCGCGAACCAGAAGTAAAACTTCTGTGCTGATTCTACAACTAGACAGGGAGTTAAATATGGGAGTAGTACCGGTAGTAGTCGTTAGTAATAAGTAGTAGTAGTAATAGTGTGGTAGTAGTAATTAGTAGTTACAGTAGTAGTTAGTAATAGTAGTAAGTAGTAGTTAGTAGAAGCATTAGTAGAAATAGTGGTAGAAATTAGTAAAAATAGTGGTTGCAATAAGTAGTGACACTAGTAAAAATAGTGGTAGAAATTAGTAAAAATAGTGTTAGTAATTAGTAGTAACATTAGTAAAAATAGTGGTAGAAATTAGTGGTAGCATTAGCAAGAATAGTAGTTAAAACAGAGGTACAAATATTAGCATTAATAAATACAGTGGTAAAAATTAGTAGTAGCATCAGTAAAAATAGTAGCAGAAATTAGTAAAAATAGTGGTAGCAATAAGTATTAGCATTACTAAAGACAGTAGTAGTAATAAATAGATAGTAATAACAGAAGTAGTCATAGTATTGGCAGTAGTAGTCGTAGTGATAGTTGTAGTAGGAATAAGTAGTAGTGGTAGAAGGAATAGTACTGTTAGTTGTAGGGCTGAACCAGTCACCAACTACTGAAAGGTTCCGAAATGGTCCCGAAATATCTAGTCCGAAAAGGTTCACAGCTTGTCCTCGAATGATCCTGACCTAGTACCGTAAAGGTCCCTAGATGCATACGTATGTACGTACTGATGGACTTACATAGTAAACACATATAGGTACAGATAGAGGCATGCACATACATACATTCACATTGATATATTGTTACCTCAGTAAGTATGCTTGTTTTTTCTCACATAAGCGTCATGTGGTGACTTCGTTACGCGATATCAACACTTCCTTTGTTATGCGATATCAAAGGCCGATCATTACGCGATTTAAATAAGTTTTTCTTCAATCACGCTTTCATATAGCGAACTTATCGATATACATACATAGCAAAAGATCACTCACATTATATGTCACGCTTTTTACTTAGTCAACTTCCCTATTCTGTCTATTATAATTTACGTATACACATTTTATATGTTTTTATCTCTCAAGTGTTTGGTGAATATAAAATCGTAATGTCACATCTTTCAAAAGCGTTTGGGAGTGTAATTTTTACGTTATGTTCTGCTTAGCTAGGAAATCAGCCCGTTCAGATTTTGCCTGTGACTTGACCAAAGGATTACAATGGCTCCAAAAAGTATATTTTGAAGTTTTTTTTAGAAAAACTTTTGATTGTAGGCTCAAACAGAATAAGCTTCACAAATGAAGCAACTTCCTATCAAGAGTTTGTTTAAACACCCAAAAGACGAGTGAACAATTTTTGATCTCTAAAAAGTTTTAATTTTTATGATTTATATTGTTTTACAATCCAACACCTCAATAGAAACATATGTGATTTGCCAATTGTAGTAATTAATTTGAAGTATTGTACAAGTTTGCTAATAATAAATATTATTGTGAAATAATAAATATTTAAAAAACTTATATAATCGATGCCCTCCGATGTATCGAAAAGTATTAATGTACATTTCGATGTGTTGTGTCAATGAAATACATTGCCGTTTTATCTAATATATAGATAATATATCCAAAAAATAGTATGAACTTAACACTTAGGCAATTGCAAAACTTTTTGCTCCTCATTTCTTTTTAACACTTCTCTAATTTGGTGTAATTAACGAACCAACAAGCAAATAAGTTGAAATGATGGAGAGCTTTTCTATTCAGTATTCATTTACAAAATAACCAATAGCGAAGTCAGTACGATCATAACAACAATTTTAAAACTATTATTCGAAACAAAACACAGTTCCCTCCAAGGCTGCACCTAGTAGCAAACCCGTTGTAAAAGCGAAATGAATTTAGGAAATAGATTAGCTGCAACCTCTACGTGAATGAATTACGAAACTAAAGCTAACTCTAGTTAAATTGTGCGACTTTTCACTTTTCGTTGTTCGAATTGACTGAAAAAAGTAAATGTTGTTAAGAACAGAATGCCTACGATTGTCGTCAGAAAAATATTACTATATATTTTGGGTGGTATTATTGGTGGTTGCGAAGCGAATGCTTACTTGAAAATTTTGGGTATTTGTATTATGGGTGACGAATGAACACATTTGATTAGATTTACTGTTTCCATACTCAAAACAAAGTGTTATTGACGATTCAGTTCACCCAAATTTGACAAGTGTGGCATCCAAATTACTTCCAACAAGAACTATTAGGTTAGGTTACTGTGGTAGTTCCCCAAAGGGAACTCACTTAGACATAGTAGGAGTCCGTTGTGATACCACCTGATTTATGAACGGTAACGTGAATCGGAAAGTCAGGAACGATTAACCTGTGAAACGTTGCGTGCCCCGAATGAAGTCACGCAAACTACCAATCTCCACTCCAGAAAGGTCTTCTGGAGAGCTAAAGAAGTACGAGCCTAGGTACTTGAACCTCAGTCTCGCAAATGCAGGGCAGCTGAGCAGAAAATGACAAGATGAATCCACCTCATCCTCCTCCATACAGCTGCGGCAGAAAGGGTCAGAGACTATTTTCAGCCTAACCGCGTGAATACCTAACGGACAATGCCCAGTCAAAACACCAACCAGGGTCGAGAGTTGCCACTTAGTAAGCGACATCAGCTCCCTTGAGCGCCCACGATCCACTCTCGGCCAGAAGGACCTTGCAATTCTGCATGTCGTGGCAATTTCCCAGCGCTCGCTGAGACGACATAAAGCCCATCTGTCCAGGAGAAGCCCGTAGGCAGTCAAAGGAGCCCCAACCCCCTCCCTGCAAGGAGAAATGACTTCCAGGGTACCTTGCCGAGCAAGCTCATCAGCCATGCAGTTCCCTGCAATGTCGCTATGGCCCGGTACCCAAATTAGTCTAACGTCGAGATATTCCGAGGCGGCTGCGAGAGAAGTCAGGCATTCCCTGACCAATTTTGATTTCACCATTAGCGATCCTAAGGCCTTAATAGCGGCCTGACTATCCGAATAAATTTTGGCCCGTCTAGAGGGCATTACATTGGTAAGTAGCCAATCGGCTGCCTCCTTTATTGCGGCCACCTCTGCTTGAAATACACTGCAATAGTCCGGAAGCCTAAATTTACGGCTGAGGGAAAACTCATCGCAGAATACCCCTCCCCCAACCTTACCATCCAGCTTCGAGCCATCCGTGAAGAAGTTCACCGTCCCACCGCCCCACAGGCCACCCTCCTTCCACTCCTCCCTACGCGGGATGTAAGTGGAGAAGGAGCGACTCTGAGCTGGAGTCGGCAGACAGTAATCTGCTTCCGGAGGGACAAAGTCGAAACTGGCAAGAATCCTAGAATGCCCAAATGCCGAGCTGAATCTGTAACCATTGCACTCAAGCCGGGCTGCGGCATGGGCTGCCGCAACCCTGCCTGCAATGTCCACAGGTAGCACGTTAAGCATAACATTGAGCGCGAGAGTGGGTGTAGTCCTTAGCGCCCCACTGATCCCAATGAGCGCGGACCGCTGCACCCGCTCTAGCTGCTTAACCTTAGATGCCTTGTCTAGTGAGTTCCACCAGACCACCACTCCATAAAACATTATAGGCCTTATTATCGTCTCATAAAGCCAATAGTTTACCTTGGGAGAAAGGCCCCATCTCTTCCCAATTGCACCCCGACAACAGTACACCGCAACCGAAGCCTTTTTCACCCTTTCCTCAATATTTGGCCCCCAGGAGAGTTTCCTATCCAGGATCAAACCAAGATACTTGACCCGGTCAGAAAGCACCAATGGGACGCCACCTATTGAGGGAGGATGGGCGACCGGTACTTTGTACCTCCTGGTAAATAGTACCAGCTCCGTCTTGCTAGGATTAATCGCGAGCCCACACCCTGTAGACCACTTCACGATCAGATTAAGGTACCCCTGCATGATATCAAACAGGGTGCTCAGAAACTTACCCCTGACAATGAGAGCAACATCGTCAGCATAGGCAATAACCGTGCAGCCTTCCCTTTCCAGCTCCTTCAGTACGCCATTGATAGCAATGACCCAAAGGAGTGGCGAGAGAACTCCTCCTTGTGGAGTGCCTCTACTCACCTTTCGCTGGATGGAGGCGCTGCCCCATTCCGCCACGACAGTTCTGTCCCGGAGAAGGTGATTGATGAGCCTTACCAGACCCGGCTCAACCCCAAGTTCCGCCAGGGATCCGACTATTGCCTGTGGCTGAATGTTATTAAAGGCACCTTCTATATCTAGAAAAGCACCAACTGCAAAGTCCTTATGTTCAAGAGACTCCTCAATGACATTAACGACCGTATGCAGGGCCGTATCCACGGACCTGCCCTTCGAGTAGGCATGCTGAGCATGCGACAGCCGCTCCCGCGGTATTTCCTAACAAGAACTATTAATAATAAGAAATTACAAATAATTACCGCCCATTCGCCGCCTTTTGTCGAATAGATTTTATTATGAAATATCATTACTCAAATGCATATGTTACTTCTTAGCGGAGTTGAGTGTATTTGTTTCAGACAAAGTTTCTAAATATCCGTCTCTTCTATCAAGCAGCTCGCTCGTATGAAAAATCGCAATTTCAAATAATGGACGAAACCAGTTCTTATTAAAGTAGTATTCTAAAAATTTGTCGAATTGGGCGAAGGCCATAAAACTTCGCCGATTGATCGATTACTGATTATCGTCCTCTCGGAAAAGGCTTTCTCATCTTAATTGGTCATCAGCCACGTTTTTGCGTCATATAAAATGAAGGGAGTGATATATTCGGCTGTGTTGAAATGGCACTTGTTAGCAAGAGTTACTCTTCCTTAACCTCCTCGCTGATCTTAAGTACATGTACAAAGTTCTTTACAACTGTAAAGTTCACAGTAAAGTGTGTTCCCATTATAAAGTAATAATAAAGAACTTTACTGGTTGCCGTAGTGCTTGCGCTATTTCATTATCACCTACTTATTTGCGGTTGTAGCTATTCCAAATGCTAGTTCTCATAATTCAGGAACGGCTAGTGAAAGGCGTAAAATCAAAATAAAACAAGAGTTACAAATACTAATATAGCGAAAACCAAGCGTCATACCAGTCGCAAATGACACAATCGTAAAATCATAAAAGGCAAAATAAATCGGCAGCAGCAACTCGATAGGCGATTTTACGACTGTGTGAAAGAACAAAGCGGATAATAATTACGAGCATCACACCTCCCATCGAAGTCCAATGCAAAACCAAAAAGAGCCAACAACAAAAACTAAAATGTAAGCAAAAAGTAATCACACGTTAATTTTAATGCACCCCAAAATCAGTGTCAAAAGCAGTTATACATATTTGAATTTATTTATGTATGTAAATATGTATCTGCATATGTGTATGTGTGCTCTCGTATGACGTTCAGTGACCTACACGTGAACAGATGGCAAAGCAAGCAAAATGCAGCCAGCCGGCGAGTTTTTGTTGTAATACATTCACATGTATGCACTTACACATACATACACATTGCAGAAATAAACTACCAGTAATAAATATACATATACGGGTTTATTCACATAACGTAGACTTATGTACACATATACATATGTACATGTCGACATTTTTAAAGCAAGATCTACTAAGCGCACATCGTGAGGACCTCGAAGAGTAACATTTTGTATACAGGCATTTCTTTTTACCTTTTATAACTTTAAAGTTGTGCCAGATTTTATTACACTGCAAAGATATACAATTTTGGAAGTCCGCGAAACAGCCAAACTGATACTGTTCCGTCTCCTATATATCATTGATAGGAGATGAAATCAACGGCAGAAGTCGTCTGTTCAGGGATGGACAAAAGTATCTAAAAAATTAAGATTTGTTTATACATATGTAAATTCAGGCTTATTTAAAAAAAAAGCATTACAAGTTATTTGTTATTTAGAGCTATTTGTACTGTTTCATATTTAGACTTTCAGTTTTTAGGAATAAAATTAAGAAACATATGTAAATAAATCAAGGAATTCATTTCTGAATTAAAGAAAAAACTTTATTACATCTAATTCGATCTTTAGTTTGTATTGTGCGGAAGATGAATCTATTACCACCAATTTATTTCTATATCTTAGTTAATCTGGGTCCTGAACTGAGAAAATTCTCTCAACAAAAGCAGAGGAGTGCGGTGAGGAAAGCAAACAATATACAATGCGAAATATATGTGAATATACTGAATGATTTGGTAAATTTTGTATTCTGCTGAATTCACAGGTTTCGTTCACAATGGCATACGATTACCTGTTCTGTTCACAATGGCATACTATCTTATAGTCTTATGGTTAATTTTATTAAACAAAAATCCTAGATACTAGATAGGCGCAACAATTATGCAAGGCTTTTTGAGCCTAAATCCAGTTTATTTTGGGATTATCATAAAAAAGGAAACAAATTTAAAAGTGGTAGAATTGATGGCGGCCCTTTCAGAGATCACCACATCTCTTCATCAGATTACTTCCTTTCTAGAAGTTAAAACAATATACTATAATAAAAACTGTCCTCTAGCCCAATAAAATTAGAGAAATTTCTAAAAATATATGGCCGAAAAATATTATATTTTTGGACAGAATAAGTCATATATGTACATTTTTTATAAACATAAAAATTAACACTTGTAAGGATTGGTGATCGCCGCAGCCGAGCGTGTAGCATGTGCAGAATAAATATTTTAAAAAGTAATGTTAAGATATCCACTAAAAGCAAGGAAGAAAAATAGGTTGAAAAAATTAAATAAAGTAATAAGTCCATAATTTGATTTCGCATGACCAAGGCATCGAACCCTGGTTTCATTCAAGTTTTTTAAAAAATTTTATTGTTTTTTGTCAACAAAGCTTTTCACAATGAATGTTCAAAGGAGAGCTTTTTCTGTAAGATTTTTGTTCCAGAATATTGAAAGTCTTTCAAACTGTCTCTAAAATTGTCTTTCGAAAGACTGTGAACTATCTGAGCCAGAGTTGACCTCTAAGTTTCAAGTGAGTGGCAAGATTTTTTCTCAGTTTCTACACAAATCTATCCTTTAACATCCCGATTTTTGAGTGAGACAAGAAGTCGCTTACCGCCTTTGTGAATGTTAATATATTTTAAACGAATGTATTGTTCTTGCTACTTCGGCAGTAGAATAGCTGTGTAAAGTGTTTGTGCACAATTATATACTTTAGTGAAAATTTAACTCAAGCTTGAGGCTGTTCCCTTTATCCCAGCCTTCGTTTGTTTGCGAAATTTCCATACCCCTTCCCTAGTCGCTTCATAGCATTTTTCAATGGCATTAGTGTTTGATTTGATCGGAATTCTGTTTCCTAAAAATTTCTTCTTAAACCGGGATAATTTTACTTCAAGAGTTCTGTCCGTTTTGTACTCATCGTATTCCTGTCAGTTTAAGCTTAGCTGTATTTTTTCGATTTTCCTGAGCATTACTTTTACATATCAAAAAAAATGATAGTCATTTTACAGATAGTTAATAAAATGTAAAATTTTTCGTGTAAAAGCACTGCCGCCCCTCACATGTTTGATCACTGTTATTCCTTGGTATCTGCTATTATTCTATGTATTTTACATTGGTACCAATATTTTGTTTACGTTAATATTATGTTTCTTTCACGTTAACGTGCGACTTTGCTCGAAAACCCACATTTGAACTTTGACTAACTAGGAAATGATATTCAAGAAAAAAAACTCTTCACTCTCAAGTAGTACTACCGCTAAATTGTGGGAAGTTAAAATAAATGGTTTTTTGGGCATGCTATCTACTAAAAAACTCATTTGAAAAAAAATATTGCTTCCTCTTTAAACATATATTTTTATTTGAGTCGCAAATCTTTATGTTCGAAGCATTTATAATCTTAGTTGTTGGTTACCTTACTTTGTAAGTGGTCTGCAAAAAACATGTGTTCATCATCGACTGAAATAAATAAATCAAAATAAATAAATAAATGCACTCATGTTAAGCAAATGTTATAACTAATCATACTTTTTTTTTAAGATTTTTGATGTACGAATGTGCATCTGCTTTCTTAAATGAATTCTTTTTAAACACTTGTATCCTCAAAATTATTTACCCTGAGCAAATATTGTTAACGGCCTTGAATGTTGGGTCATAACTACTATAAACAATACATAGTAAGCCCAATAGTGATTGGCCATATACCCAAAAATGCAAAGTCTAACTTTATATAATTCATTCCTAAAGTGTGACTGATTCGCGTTAATTTGACCAGAAAAAAAAAATTTGATCAGCTAAGTTGGTGGAAATCAAATCAATCAAAAGAAATTATTTATATACATATATTGTCTTTTCGATTAAATTATTTAGAATGTTTCTGCTAGCTCAATGTTTTTGTTGCACTTATAAAGCTTTTAGTTGATTTCGCAATTCCAATGGAAACTCCGACTTCAAGACAAGTTGTGTACAAGTCATGGTACGAAGAAAAACCGTACAAAATAATTTCCATTTGCTAATTTCCCATCGCATCACTAATGTATTTGTGTAGTTTTGTATATAGTCCGTAATAAAATAATAAATAGAAAGTACCACGTTACGTTTCCCCAACGACAATCATTAAGTTTTTGTGATACACAGTTTTACGGCGACTATGTTACATTACTTTCTTTTTAAAAATGTATTTTTTATATGAGTCGCATATATGTATATATATCTATATATAAATATATGTTTTCATTCCAGTCGACACCAAACAAGATGTTATTTTATTCACTTTTACTTGCAGATAACGATTGCCTAACTAGTATTTTTGAACTAATACTTATAGTTATTATTATTTAGTTAATACTTAAACATATAAAATTACCCAAGTAATTCTATAGGCTTGGAATAGTTTTACGCATAAAAAGCAATCTTATTATAAATTTGTATATTTTAAATGCGATTACGAAAAATTAACGAAACAAATTTCATAAATTTTCAGAAGAATACTGTTTTTTGGTACAATAATCCTTATATGCAGCTGCTTAACAATGGGGCTTAGGGTATATGTATAATGAATCGTCCCACACCAAGGTATATCGACAACAGAGTTGGCTGTAAGGTACGAGTTAACTCGCGCACTGAATGAAAAGAGACTGCATTAGGTTCATCGGGTTGGCGATTGTCTGACGTAGGTTATCTTTTTAGGCTTAAAGAAAACGAGAGTGTTGCACCTACTAACTAATAGGAAATCGAACACATGCTTCACGCATACCAAATACATGGTACGAGTCACGTTAGAATATTATTATTTTCATTACATCGTTATGTGTAATGTATTTCGTAAAATACTAACTGAGTATTACTATCGAGCGGTGCGATAATAAATGTTATGGGTACTCTACAAAACCGAGTACTCCGTAAGGGACAAACAGTACTCCAAAAGTAATCCAAATGTATAAAGTAGAGCCATATACTCCAGCTCTGTATTACTACTTTTTGCCGTGGAAAATAAGCCGCTTCAAGATAAGTAAAAAGCATTAAAAAGGAAACATTCATATTAATAATTGTTTTTCCAACAACAAAATTTGACATATTCACTTTTATAAATAAATACTGAAAACGAAATCTCTCTTCTCAGCAAATGCCCAATTCGATGATATTAGAGTTGCTTCCATAACGCACACACAGTTTAGAAAAAACCTGAAGTACAAACAAGTTAACCATTTTTATTGCTCTCAATTTTTAGTTTTTTGGAAGTAAATAATTTTATTTTTCCTTCTTGGCAACCAAACAAACATCGCGTAATATGTAGTTACGATCGGTAACAGTAAGATGATTTAATAGCATGAGCTGGTCCACTAATGCATTACATAGGTGTATAATTGTAGCCACTACAATTTAGCAACAATGGACCATTACGTTCAATGATTTTTGCAGGGTAGATTTCTTCGGAGGGTTGAAAAAATGTACATATGTACATACATCCGTTGTATATTGTATACTAAACGCTTTTCTTTGCGTCAAGTTTATGCAATTTTCTTTCTACACGTTTTATTTTGTTTGCGGTTTCATCTGAAACTACTAAACGAATGTAAAATACGATAGCAAATGTGAGCGTAGTCGTTTTATTTGTTTGTGGTTTCGAATTGTTGAAATACCAAACAAAAGTAAATAGAAATCAGGAACATAGTTTATTTTCGTTTTATTATCTGGTTCGAGTACCTATTAGTATGGGGTGATACTGTTATAGTGAGTCCAAATTATTTAATAATAACGGTGAATGGAATACAGAAGATAATTCCATCAGTGGTGCCACTACTTTGGTTTTGCCAATTTTTACAGTTCTCAAGTCAAAATAGACAGCTTTTTTTCACAAATGTGTGGCAAGGAGTCACTTTTTTTAGTATTTTTTTTTCAGCAAATCATATTTTTACACTTTTGTGTGCTTCGCCACAGGACGGTGCAGTATTGTATTATATCACTCTTGGGTATGCATATCATTATGAAGGGTGTTCGACAATCCTTATCCCAGTTATTTCGAGATTGAAAGCTGTTACCTCATTTGATGCTTATATTATGCTATTTTATAAACTTCTTTATCAATTAAATATGGGTTTCCCGCTCACGTAATAGTCTAAGGAATTATTCCTTCTAATTAAGTTGGTTATGTGTATTTAGTGATAAGCAAAGCTCGTTCAGTTCATGCATGTATAACATTTATAACATATTAACAATTCGGAAAAGAAAGAGACAAATGTAAATATGCACTTTTTATACAACTAATTCAAGCTTTTCCAAGATTTGAATAAATAACCCCAATCCAGTACTTTTCGTATCAAAACATCTATAAATGCCAAATATGGACATCAAACGGTTCGTCTCGGCAAATAATAACGGAAATGGATGTCACCTATTTGAAATGTCAAATTTTACTATATAATTTATTACTGTAAACACAGTAAAAGGATAGCAAGTTGTTAATATAGCATAAGAATAGCAATACTTATAGATTAGTGATAAAGTTGCAGTGCATCGCTTATAGATTCATAGCATGCGTTTCCTAGTACGTTATCCTACTTATCGCTAAACAAAAAAAAACCACACATTTCCTGGTACATGTAAAACGGAGTCCTTTTTTTTATATACTAAAAGAAATCGGTTGCAACAAAAAAAAATTTAACAACTATCCTGAGAACTACGTAAACTGTTAAATAAAATAAATCGTGTTCCGACCCACGTTATTCGTTTTTATTATATATTTATTATTATTTTATTTTAAAAAATACTGCAAGTTTTCCAAAAATTATTACATCAATAAATATAAATAGTCGCTTGTTTTAGAAAAAAATAATACACGTTTCGAAATAATTAAATCCATTTGCTTAACATTTCGTTTCGCCACATTATTTCTACAAAGTTAGTTATGATTCCCATTTATATATTATTGCAATCCTCCTCATTTTGTAAACTCGTTCAGTCCAACTGTTTGCTCAGCATCTCTGTAAATTTAAGCTTACCATCGTTTAATAGTAAATATATTCCAGTTGCGGCAAACGCTAAATATGGGAAGATGTGATCCAACACATTGGATTTGATATTTTGCGAGTATATGTACACACATACATACATATACATACATACCTTCTAGGAATATACATTAGTGCGCTGCTTGTGGAGCATTATGAGGTGTGCCAAATGGCGAAATCCGTACTAATTTAAAAACTTATTTCGTATGATTTTCATTCATTTCTTTTCTTTCTTGGTCACATTTTCTTCCTTTTCTGCAGCTTAGTTTAAGAAGTGGCATCTGCAAACTATTGCATTTTGGTTATTATTCCTCCTTTTCTTTGCAGTGCGATTGTATCAACACCCACGGCCATCTTTACCGCCGCAATCTCAAAATATTCATTTTAAGTTTTTACAAAGTTACGGAAAAGTTTCAATTATCACAGAAGTGGTTTCAGTAGCTGAAGAAGATGTGTACGAACGTAGGAACGTATTTAATTATGCCAGAAAAAATTCACAGATTTACGTGCTTTCATACCTCCAAACTCTTATTTGATTTTGATTTGATAAAAATATTGTATAAGATCATCTACTTTATAGTCGAAAGCATATATGCAGTAATACAAATTTAGCACTAAACATTTTACGAGAGATGCACAAGAATCGTGTGTACCAGTTTATTTGTCTTAGATCATATTTTCATAAGAAATGTTTTCTTGTTTTCCTCAACAGCACATTTTCGCGTATGTGCTAAAATATATAACTCTTTTAAAGGTATGAATTCATTCTAAAAAATAACGCATATAAACATTAACTACATAAATAAACTAAAGTTCAAGAAGTAGCTGTCTGAGTTGCTAACGTTTTCCCTTACAGCTCTGTCACTGAATTATACATATACTTTTACTAGTGGACTTCGCCTGCGTTTCTTATTACGTTTCCATATACATACATCAGATTTTGCATCAGGGGTTTTAAGCTAAAATCCACTTTCAATAAATTTAAAAACAATGTCCCGTAGTCACAGTAAAGATGAAGTCTGAAGATGACTCTACAGTTGGTATTACCAATTTCTATATGTATTTTTATATGTCCATATATACCAAAATTTTCAGAATTAATAGTTTTTAACAGTTGTGAGGTAAATATAATTTACCGACCTCATAGGGATAGTGAAAAATTGTACAAGAAGAAGGCCGAAACTTATATGTTACTATATTTGAAATTATAAGCTTAAATTAAAATAACACTAAGTCATTCTTTATGGTTTTAACCATCTTACTAAGCAACTTAACTTATCCGAAAGTTTTGGTGAGCCTCTCGTCGTAAAATCAAAGTTGTACAGTTCATTTAACGCATTGATTTGAATTCTAAAAGAATTAAAATTGGTAACAGTAGTATTTTGTGTATATTTACTGCATTTTTCTTGTATGAACTTAATTTAATCTGTCAAAATTTGCCTGCAGTAAAAAGTTACCGATTGGCACAGCAGAAAACGAAAATTTCCTCACCATGGTGAAAAGATATCTAGCCATAGAATTTTGATACTGTTTGGAACAGGCTCATACAAGGTAATTTGCGCAAATTTCATAGACGCGATTGGGTTTGAGAATAACATACATGGAATCATAAATGTTGGAGACGTCCATGGTTTCGCCCGCCTTCGAGCAAATAGATCTATCTTCGAATCTTCTTTGTCAAATTCTACCACATTACGTACATTTTGTATTTCTAGTCAGATAACACAATTTCTAATATTATAGAAATTAAACTTAAACCACGCTCACCTCTCACAGTTTAATATTTTATATAGCGGATTCTTCCACATTTCTTTTTGTTTTTATTTAAATCAATAAACGTCAAAATGATGTTATGTTGGCATACCTCGGTTTGCTGCATCAATAATTACATTATTTTGTATACCTTCATCGCAAACATATATATACATATATATACATCGAATAACATATATGTATGCAGATATCTACACCAAATAGATGAGAAGATATGATGAATAGTAGTTTCGTCTTAAATGGGGCAGGAGTCTGCTTTTTCCCTAACAAGCAATATATAGACTGATATATATGACCTGTACACCGACTATTGTTGATCGGCATCAAATAGTTGCGGAGTTATAGAGAATTTGGTGTATTTATTAGGCTTGTCATAACACCGAGCCAAATGATGTAAGTAAGTGTACACCCAAATATGATTCATCTGCACCAAATTTTATATAAATCCTATGTTGCGTCCGGACACCACATGCACCTACTGTAGAAATTCCACAAAGTTCGTTTGAGTACTTTGGACGCCACACTTCGAACGCTCACATTATTTTTATATATAAAATTGACTGATTTTATTGAATCCAAAAACTACTGCTCGTTTGAAATAAAAAACTTGCGCTGGGTATTTAAAGTTCGGTTCCACTCGGACTTATACTCTTGCTTACTTTCTAATGATATCAATATCGGACCATAAAAACGAATTTTTTGAATAACTAGAATCTAGCTCCATCTAGCAGACCTACTTTTTAATAAAAGTATTTTTCGTCGGCCATTATACTTGTCTTATTTTATAAAAAAACGGAAAACAAATAAAAAAATTTCTAAATAACTTGCCTGCAGCGCCACGTAGCGCATTTATTTGTCATAACAGTATTTTTGAAGTAAAACATTTTTAGCGGGATGTGAGTGAGTTTTGCATCGGGTAAAGAAGGTCATGTCGATACCGCGTTAAGAAAATGGATCCGATATCGCGTCACGAAGTTAACGACGTATCGCTTATATTAGAAAAAATTAAAATACATACTTAAGAAACGACATATCAATGTGTTTGTATGTATGTACCTTGGGACTATTACGGCGCTAGGTGTGGGTCATTTAAGGACAAGTTCTGGCCATTTAAGGACAAGTTCTGGTCCGATTCGAACTAGATATTTCGGTCCATTTCAGGACCTTTCAGTAGTTAGAGACTGGTTCCCCACTACAACTACTACTACTCCTACTTCTAACAGTACTACAAATTCTGCTACTACTACTTACTACCACTGCAAGTGCTAGTTACTAGTACTACCACTATTCCTACAACTTCTTATACTACTACTAACTACCACCACTACTTATTACTACTACAGCTACTACAACTACTAATTGAAACTACTACTATTACTACTACTACTACTACTACTACTACTACTACTGTTCCTACTATTACTCATACTAACTACTACTATTAATTTCTAAAAGTATTACTACAACTACAAGCACTAATTACTACTACTACCAACTACCACTGCTACAACTAGGTATTGCGACTACTAATACTTCTGCTACTACTTCTACTATTAATTTTACTAATGCTACTACTCATTACTATTACAATATTTACTACTAATTAATACTGCTATTTTCACTAATGCTACTACTAAGTACTTACTTACTTGATTGGCGATATAACCTCTTAAGAGATTTCGGCCGAAATTGTTCTAGAATTTGTGGTGTGCGTCTTGTTATAATAACATAAATTGAGGGATCTACAGTGTTAAGCCGACTCCGAACGGCGAATGTTTTTTGCGAGAAGTTATTTCATGGCAGAAATACACTCGGAGGTTTACCATTGCCTGCCGAAGGGAAAATTAAAAAAAAAATACTACTAACTTCTAATACTACTAACTACTACTAACCGCTATTCTACTACTTACTATTAACGACTATTCTCACTACTATTCCCATTTTGAACTCTCTGTCTCTTTATGGAGTCGACAAAGAAGTTTTACTTCTGGCTCGTGCTTTTAGGTGCACGAGTGTTTTTTTGTTGTTGTTTTATTACACGCGGATCGTAAATACGGATTTTCTACTACACCTAACGGATTAAAATATATCCTATGCCCATCGAAGGAGTATACTGCGGTCGAAGGAGTATGCTGTTAAAATTTGGTTGGAATCCATTCAGCAGTTTTGAGCGAAGTTGTAACAAAGAGAAAGGCTATATTTATATCAGAGGTATACGGTTCGGCTGAACTACGCCAGATTCACTACTCCCGGAGAATTATTCTCCCTTTCCCATTGCTTTAATATAAAACAAATTTTCATGGAGTTCCTATTCAAATTTATCTATTAACATCGAATTCGATTGTTTGCACGTTGGTAGTGTGTAGATGAGTTTTGTGAGGAATTAGCATGAAGCGAAACAAACATATTTTACTTTGCTGTTGTTTAATCTCCTTTCCCCTAAAATAGGATTTTGCTCCACTGCGCCAGCATCTTTTTTCGTTATACGGAATTGTGATTGTGCGTTATCGTAAGCCACACGAAGAGCATGCGTCGATATCGGATCAAGCCATGATGTACTGAATACAAGAGAAGACATCTTCAGAGGTACCGCTGCTTTAGTTTTGCCGATTTGGAAAATTATCAACTGCAACTAAACAAAGATTTTTTAACAAATGGGGTTAAAGAGACAATTTTTTAGTATTTTTTAGGTTTATTTATTAAATATCTGCCCATAAATCATCTTTTTTTCTGACTGAAATATTGGAAGATATTCATTTTTCTCTCTCCCGTATTCTTGTTTACTAATCACGAGATATGTCACTTCGCCGCGGGAGGCGCAATCTTGCATTCTATCATTTTTGGCAGCATGCTGCAATGTCCTAGTGTGACAAGAATGTGTAATTTTAAAACTTAAATCAGAAAAATCAGCCAATTACATCAGTTCAAGAGACCAACAGAACTCCAGCTTCGGCCATTTTCGACTAAAAAAGGTCGGTTCGGCTTCTGCCAAAAAAAACGGACTTTTGCCGAACATTTGGAAATTTTTATTAATACGAAATTTATATGAAATCTTACTTTTAATATGTTTTTCGTTTTCGAATTTATATGGTAGCGATATTGTTTGCAGTAATAATATTAAAAGAAATTAGTCATTCAGAATTTGTCACTTTCAATGAACATACTATGCTCCCATGAAATTGTGAAATTTTTTAATACTTTTTGAAACCCATATTTTCCAGCCTCCAATTGTGTTACGGAGAGACGAAAATGTATTTCAGAAAAAGTCAAATATTTTTCAGAAAAGCTCAAATGTATTTCAACAAATCTATGTCAGAATAACACAAATGTGGAAGGAACTAAGGTCGCTTACTAAGCGGCAGCTCTCAACCCTCATAGGTGTTCTGACTGGGCATTGTACGATGGGTATCCATGCGGTTAGGCTGAACATTGTCTTTGACCCTTTCTACAGCAGCTGTATGGAGGTTGATGAGGTGGATTCATCTTTTCATTTTCTGCTCAGCTGACCTGCATTTGCGAGACTGAGGTTCAAGTACCTAGGCTCGTACTTCTTTAGTACTCCAGAAGAGCTTTCTTCATTCGGGGTAGGCAACGTTTCTCCGGTTAATCATTGAACATTGTCTCTGACCCTTTCTACAGCAGCTGTATGGAGGTTGATGAGGTGGATTCATCTTTTCATTTTCTGCTCAGCTGACCTGCATTTGCGAAACTGAGGTTCAAGTACCTAGGCTCGTACTTCTTTAGTACTCCAGAGGAGCTTTCTTCATTCGGGGTAGGCAACGTTTCTCCGGTTAATCATTCTTGGTTTTCCGATTTTAGTTACCGTTCATTTAACAGGTGGTCTCACCATGGTGAGTTGCGGGAACTACCACATTAACTTAACCTAACCTAACCCAAATGTGTTTCAGAAAATCACGAAACTATTTCAGAAAAAGCAAGTGAATTTCAGATAATCAAAAAGGTATTTCAGAAAAACGAAAATGTAATTAAAAAAAATATAAACAACAGCAAAGGAAGTGCCACATGCGTTTTTACGTGCATATGTTTTTGTCTTTCATTTTTTCGTAAATACATATATGCCATTTTCTTATTTTTGGCCTAATTTAAAAAAAAATATTTGAAATTTTTAGTGAAATAACCTTTCACAAATTTTACAAATAGTGTAAAATTTATAACATAGTCTACTATTATAAATTTGATTAAAAACAATTATTTATAAAAATAAATCAAAGTGCATAGTAATGGCTTGAATGCTCACTTCAAGTATTTTTTTTTGTTTTCTCCGGTAAGTTTACCGACCCAAAAGTTGCACACACGCTAACTAACGGCAGCGGCTTGCTAAATGTATTACATTTAAATGAAAAATAAAATCACTGCATTGTTGGGTGCAAGAATCATGTAAAACTATTTGTGTTCCTTATTGTAACAGGCTCTAGTTTGCCAACGAGCATATGTGTGTAAATATATATGTATAAAAAATAGAGATATTTTTAAAACTTCTAAAACGTGAAAGTCCTCGAACAAAGCCAATTTTTGACTACAAAATTCAAGAGTAATAAATGGGATACTTTCCGACTTTCAACTTTGAATTCTTGCACTAAGGTATGGTTTTATGTACATGAATATGTATATCATATGTATGTAGATATATATATATATACTTATATTTTCTGATTACGTAGAAAAAAATGTGCATTTTAAACGTATGACTTTAATTATTTTCCTCAGTTGTATTTAGAATCTATAGCAGACAAAAAAAGCGATGTACCGATCGTTGAACAGAAGTCCATGAAAGAAAACTCCAAACGAAGCCTCGATGATAGTAAAGGGCACGCTTTCCGATCGTTTTTCACACAAGATCAAATAAAATGCCTTATGAATATTATCCACGTTATATAGTTAGAAACACTGATTAAATAAAGCCAATGGCACAGCCTTAAGTATTGTATGCAAAAGTATATCGAAGGGCGTAAACGTTGTATGTATATTTACCTGGTAGGATAATGAAGTTTGCCATTTTTCAACCCCACTTTTTTACTGGGTAGTATATCCCTAATCTAATCTTGCGAGTCGTTTGACTTCTCCTTTTTATACCAGACTTCCAATTTATACCAGCTCCATTTTTAGGTCAAAAACTTAATGGATTCATTTCTCAATGCAATATACTCCACATTTATGACGGTTTGAAGCATGACAACTTTCCTCTTTCTTACCATTATACAAGTAAGACTAAAGTATCGAATGTGGATATTGTTTAATATAAATTTTATGTTTTGCCCTATTTGCCACTGGAGCATTATCAGCAATGCTCGGATTAACATTTATTTTTTCTAAGGCCTGTTTTTTAGATTCTTACGCACTATACATCTACTAATAAATACAGATATTATATTTATTTATTTATTTATAATCAATTACACTATAAATAAAGTAATATGTAATTGGTAATTTAAGTTTAGTTATACTACTTATACTATTTGTTGTTGTATGCTTTACAATTTGTTTTGAGTTACTTAATTAAGGAATGTTGAGTTTTTGTTTTTTTTTTGTTTTTTTAAATGTGGAGCTATTTTTTTTTTGAAATTTGATCAGTTAAGTTTCTAGCTTTTATAAAATTTAAAATAGTTTGTATGTTGTCCTTATTAATATTTATTAGTAGGCCAATCGGTTGTTTGTATAGATATTTATGTTGTAGTTATTAAAGTAACCAAATATTTTCTGTTTTTGGTCCTGTGCATCAATTTAATGAAATCGAAGAGCATATACGTCGGTACACATATACATATGCGTTCATGTATAGGAATAAACTCGTGGAAAAGTAATTATGCCCATTAATGTATTTTGTTTGCTTAATTAATTTCATGATTCAAAGGCTATGCGCAACACCTGAATATACTGTTCTTCATTTGCTCCAGATTTCAAGCCTGCAATATACAAATTCTGCCCACAGATAGATATAGAGGGAATGACTACAGATATTTTGTCAATCAATTATTTCGCAAATATTCACTCCAATTTTTTTGAGGTGGCTCGCCGAAAACATCACCCTAGGATAAACCATAATTTTAATATGTCTGAATTAGACATGGATTGTTGTATAAGTATGTCGATTTGCTAGCGACTGACATCATTGGATTTTGCAATGCAAAATATCAAGTGTTCACTTCATTTCTGCTCTCCCACTAACATATACCCTTCTCAACATTTATTCACGCATTTGACAAAAATTCCGCCCTGCTGTGTCGTTTTGGGCTGTTCAATTGGGATTGCTAGGGGTTGATGATATTTAAGCGAGTACCGCAAATAAAAATATAATATTTACGATGGTTTTGGCAGTTAAGATTTTCAACGTATTTGAGTTCTCTTGGTTGACTTCGCCAAAAGCACCGGCTGGCCATTGTGACTGTGCTTCTGAGCGGCGTTGCACAATGAAATCTCCTCACACAAAAACATCACATAACGAGCTGGCGTTGCTTTCATCGCCAATTGTCGTTTGCCAGCCGCCATTGAACGTTAGCAGAGTATGTTGGGCAAAGTGGGGGCGTGCATACCAAAAAACACAGAAATATGGCACGTACTCTTCGAACCCATAAGTTTGCGCTTTATATTGGGTAAACTGTGCAATATTATAAATTTTGAATTTTATCTCACACATTAGATCGTTGGAGTAGTTGACGGTCGGTAAAGTTGCAAGACGCTGGAATGCAAACGGGGGTGGGGGTATAAATGTAGGCAAAGCGCCAACACTGACACAGAAAATATCACAATGAGCCCAGTACGTATTTCGTATTAAATGCACGGACGTGAGGGTGTTTTGGTTGCGGATGAAAATATTATAATGCATGGCGGTACCTCGGTATTTATCGGTGTGCACGAGCGGTGCCATGGGATACCTAAATAAGTTTGAGAAAATATACAAATTTATTTATTGATCAAAGTATGTATACATACATACATCTACAAGTAAGAGGTTTGGCCGGTCAGGCCCACAAACAAAGGGTGATTAGTAAGATTAGTACACTTGTTTTTGTATCCACCAGGATAAACTCAACCATATTAACAAAGCAAATACAAAATAGGGAAAAGTCGAAATAGGATTGTTAGGGTTGGATAAGATTGTAGGAATTGCTAAGTTCGTGTGGGAAGGGTATACAATGTTAATCGAGTACTTTGTAGACAAATATTATTAACCGCTCTTCCAGAAGCTGAGTCCTTAAAGAATCCATAAAAGGGTAATTTACGATAATTTCGCTAAGTTTTCTTTGCTCGTAAATAACATTACTTCAGTCAAATGTGAGGTGTTATGCTTATGAAAAAGAAACAATAGCAATTAAGTAATAGTTTACAGTAAAGATATGGCCATGAAATCTTTAAATTAATGACTGAATACTAGCCCTTTACAGGGCTTTTAAAAACTATGAACGATTCCCTATAATGTATTATGCCCTAAAATGCTGTTTAGAGCTAGTAGATAGTAGAAAGGCTATTCAGGTCTTAGTCGATTAAAAAAACATACAAACGATTGTATAAGTACATATGTACAGTGTCTAGCAGCTCAAATTATCTCAAAGCATCTGTCTTGCTTGTTTTTACAAAGTATTTTTTTTTTAATATCACGTAATTTATTCCAAGTCGAATTCATATAAAGTGTAGTTACTATAGCAGTCCATTGGATTTGTATTACTCACCTACATGTATTTTGTTTTTGCTATTGTGTATGAGCTTTCAAAAGCCGCAAAAGCAAAAACAAAATGTATGTGCATTTTTACAACTCTTACGCAAAAGCAAAAACAAAATACATGTGAATTTTGTAGTTGTACTTATAACACCTCCTTACACGAATTATTATACAAGTTAAAAATTTTCCACTAAAATTAACAAAAATTCAACGAATTTCAAAAAAAATTGTACATTAAAAAAATGTATCAACATTTATTAGATTTTTTTGCCACCAATGTGACAGTCTATTCAATTTTAGCAGGCTTATTATTACAGGAGCAAAAAATTTGCATTGAATTACAATATTTTTTTGCTGAAGTCATCAACATTCCCTCCCACATCAAATAACATATCAAAAATGTTTAGCATATCAAAGAAAATATGTCAGTAAAAAAATTGTCAACTATACTAATAACCCAGCTGATTTAACTGTGAAGAAAAGGTAAAATTAAAACTCAATAATTGGAATAATCTTATAAAAATAAATTATTTATTCGAAGTATTTAAAAAAGGACTATAATTCAAATGAAAAAGAAAAGACGGCTGACTCTGAAAAATGAATTTTGACACATAATTTGGGTGTGATGATCGATATTAAACAGGTAGCATCACTCGAAAAAATGCAACCCTGACGTAAATTTTGTTGTTGCTGGTGGCCCATGAAACGTTAGAAACGATGTGTGAAAAGTGAACGAAGAAGAAGGCAATCGTATATTCCTTTGCCGATTGACACATCTCACCGTCCCACAAATGATGCGCTAAAACCGAATCTGGGGTCAGGATTGGTCCATCACCCTCAGGTTTTGCCTCTGCATATGAATATATATATCTATATATTGTTGCAGATTCACGAAGTAATGTCTTTATTCGTTGACAGTATTGCCATGCCCACTTTTACAATACAACCAATATCAGTGTTGCCATATACTTACTAGTGTAATTATAATACCGTGTCTACACGTTACATTTTAATCCACTACACCACATACTTACTAGTGTAATTATAATACCGTGTCTACACGTTACATTTTAATCCACTACAGCTCGACCAACCTGACAGGTGATCGGCCTCGGTCACTAAAGTTATTGTGAACAATTATTCTTATCTCTAGTACATAAAATTACTTAGCAATGGTTGAGTGTCGCTTCTTTGGTTTTCCATTTTCTAACGTTTCGAGATTCGAGTACACCGTCATATGGGATTTGCGTTATTTGCCCATTTTCTATGTCCCTGACTACATAGCGATCGTTAGGAAGTTTCTTATGAATGACATACGGGCCCTTAAATTTTGGAAACAGTTTCTTATTAAGCTCTACAGTAGTGTCCACATTCCTAATGACTACAAAGTCCCCTACCTCAAACTCCTCCGCCCTGCCCCTCTTCTGCTCGCTGCGCTGTAAGTTGTACTCCTGAACTTTTCTAATGCGCTCTCCTGCGGTGTTTCGAATTGACTCAAGGTCTCTCCCCCCCGGGGTTGGACTGTGGTCGTCCAGGTATTCCGTGAGTTTATCTATGATCTTGCCTCTTTGATTCACACCATAAAGGGCTTGGCTTGGAGTTATTCCTATTGATCTGTTAATTGAGTTGTTAAGTGCGTATTCAATTTTTACTACCTGTTTCACCCAATCACCGTGACCCACCGGTTCGCTCAGCTTTGCTAACATACCTACTAGGCTTCGATTCACTCTTTCTACCTGGCCATTAGCTTGGGGCGAATGAACTGCTACCTTTATGTGTTTTACGTTTCTATCATTTAAGTATTGTTGGAATTCCTTGGATGTAAAGCAACTTCCTCTATCTGTTATGCATCTATGCGGACGGCTGTAGTATTCGAAATATCTGCTTAAGGCTGCCGTTACCTCTTTCGTACTAGTGGTTAACACTGGATATAACTTAACGTATTTAGTAAAAGCGTCTATTATCACTAAAATGTGCTTTCTTTTAGACTGCAGTGACGGAAGTGGACCCAAATGATCGAGGTGTATGGTATGAAACGGGTTTGGCTCTTTTGGGATATTATGTAAATTCTTATTGTTTGCTGAATTTGGTGCTGAATACACAATGCATCGTATGCAGTTTTTCTTAAAGATGTTAATTTTGTTTCTCATGTCTGGGAACCAGTAATTCATTTTAAGTTTTTGGTAGCATTTATCGACACCTTGATGTCCCAACTGCTCATGAGTTGTTCTTATAAGTTCCCTTTCTAGTTCCTTTGGGACCAATAGCAATAACCGATTCTTAGATTTTCTGAAAACTACACCATTCTCCATAGCGAATTTAGTCAGTTCCTCGTTCTCTAGTCTATTTGCATAATTTGTAACTGGAAATCTATGTCTTCGCTATCGATTACAGCTACTATCCCGATGTCATTATTTTCGACTCTGCTAAGGGCATCCACGTGTGACATTTTCGTGCCCGCCCGGTGAGATATTGTGTAACTGAAGTTTTCAAGCTCTAGCGCCTATCTTGCAATTCGGCTATTAACTAGTTTTTTATTAAGGGTTTGTGCTAATGAGTTACAATCCGTCACTATTTTGAATATAAGGCCTTCTAAATAAACCCTAAACCTTCGTAGTGCGTATATGATTGCAAGTGTTTCCAATTCAAAACTATGATAGCGGCTTTCGGTGTCTGACGTTCTTTTCGAAAAATATGCTACTGGGTGGAGATTATTGTCTTTTTGCTTCTGAAGCAATATTGCACCGAAGCCGTTGGAACTTGCATCGCAATGCAGTTCGGTTTCATTTTTAGGGTTATAGATTGCTAGTACCGGTCCTGATATAAGTTTCTCCTTAAGGTGCTTAAAAGCGGAAACACACTTTTCACTGAACAAAAATTTTGAGTCCTTTTTCAGAAGTTCGTATAGTGGACGGGCTATAAGCGAGAAGGATTGAACAAATTTCCGAAAATACGAACACAACCCTACGAATGCTTGTAACTCTCGTTGATTTCTGGGCATTGGAAAATTGGTAATTGCACTAATATGACTTTCTGACGGCCGTATCCCGCTACCTGTTACCTTATATCCCAAGTATTCTACCTCGCTATATGCAAATTAACATTTATTTAATTTTATACGCAGACCATAGTCAGCTAAATGTCTCAGCACTCTTTGAACTAACCCGTGATGTTCATCCATGGTTTTGTTTGCAATGATTATGTCGTCCATGTATACCATTATTTCGTTGTTGTCGATAAATTTTCTTAAAACCGTGGTAATGAATCTCTGAAATATTGCAGGCCCGTTTTTTAAACCAAAGGGCATTCTTAGGAATTCGTATTGTCCATTTGGGATAACAAAAGATGTGAATTGGATAGATTCGCTGGCCATTTTTACATGGTAAAAACCAGATTCGAGATCTATCACAGTGAAAATTTTATTGCCTTCCAGGTATTCTAAACAGTCCTCGATTAATGGTAGAGGATAGTTGTCCCTTGCGATCTGTTTGTTCAAACTCCTTTAATCAATACACATTCTAGTAGCTCCTGACTTTTTCTTCGTAAGAACTATTGGTGATGCGTAGGGTGAGTTACTATGTCTAATTATTCCCTTTTCTAGTAAATTTTCTATTATATTGTTGACTTCGTTCTTCTCCCGGAATGAGAGACGCCTAGCTTTGCAAAATGTTGGTGCGTTTGAGGCTAGAATGATTTTTGCTTCATAGTTAATATCTCGGAATTGTTCAATTGGTTTCTTAATGTATGTATTTTCTATCATATTCTTAAACTTGTTTGCCAAAATTGAAGGTAACTGAGGGTTTATATCAATTAACTCACTACTATGTGTGTAATTATCAATATTACACATTTCTTTAAATACTGTTTGGATTTCCAAATTTTCCATATTCGAATGCACACTTCCTTCAATCTCTACATTATTTACCTTTTTAACTATTTCCGTATCGTAAGACTTATTAAAACTCGACTTATTTTCCGATAATTCAGGACTTAATTCATTTATTGTATTTTGTATTAAAAACTCGGAAATATTAAATTTTTTCAAAAAATCTCTTCCAAGCAAGAGTGGAAAAGGTAACTGTTCATCTGGTAGTACATATAACGTGACTGAATTCATTTTATTTCTGTATCTTACAAAAACTGAAATTTTATTATTTGGTTTGATTGTCTTTCCGCCTATACTTTTAAAGCATGGCAGCACTTCGCCGTTGTAGGTGCGGTGAGGATTGCTTCGCACTAACGATCGTCTAATAAAGCTACTCGGGCTACCCGTATCGAATATGGAAACAAAATTTTCGAATTTAGACTCTTTTCTACAACTACCACAAAAAGCGACACTCACCATTTGCCTAAAGTACACCTCATCTTCCAGTTCTGGCTGGTCAATCGCAGCTACTGCCTTCGCGGGACAGTCCCTGTATTGATTGTCCATTTTACCGCATCTGAAGCAGGATCCCTGGATGCGCCTCTTAGCTGTGCAGTCCTTTGCGAAATGCCCGAAGCGGGAACAGTTAAAGCACCTCGTTTGTGCTGGCTGCCCTTTCGCTGCTTCCTCGCCTACTCTGTTCCGTCGTAATTTTTCGTACCTAGGTACCAGTGCCTTTATCCCCTCCAGCGTAGTAGCGCCACTGAAAATGATTGCGCCTCCTTTGTCGTCACGGAGGCCGTCCACTATCAGCTCCACCAACTCACACTCTTCGATTGGCGCAGCTTGCGCTATCTTCTGCATTGACAATATGTAGTGCATTAGGCTTACGTTGTTCAGCCATACCCGCGACTCAAGCTGTCTAAATGTCTCTTTAACGCTTACATGTCTTTTAAACTCTTTTCTAAGGGCCAGCTTAAGTTTTTCCCAAGAGTGAAACTCTTCCATCTTGGTGACCAGTAGTGCGCTGCCTTTTAACATGCCTCGAACTAGAAGGAGCTTCGATTTGTCATCGCAATTCTAGTAATTTGCGATACTCTCAAACTCGTTCATCCATTTGTCGATATCGGCACCATCATCGCCGCTGAATTTTGGCATTGCGTTTTCAAAATCGCCGAATTTTATCGGAAAATAATTCGTAGGTACGCTGCCCTCTAATTCATTAATTTGCTTTTTTAGCTTGAGTATTCGCAGTTTTTTCTCGAGTTCCGCTTCAAGTACCGCTAGGTCGTCGGGTGCCGTTATCTGCGTGCTAACGGCGTGGTTTGCCGCGGTAGCGCCCGATAACTGTGCGTCCGTAGAATCACCTACGGGGGCTGAAGATGGAATTGGCGCTGAAGTGGATGTTGTTTCGTCAACTGAAGTGGTGTTGGTTGCGGAAGGTGTACCGGTTTTTTCATTTCCGGCCGGTGTTGATGGTGTTTCTTGAAGTGCTGAGGTTGCTTCGGAAGGTGCCAGAGTAGTTGCGGAATATTCGGAAGTTTTCGCTGAAGGTTCTGCTGAGGGGTTTTCCGAATCCCTGTCTAAAGTTTCGGTGGTTACTGCCGTCTCGACCACGTTTTGCTTGGCCGTATGGCATAGCGGGGCTTGGGCTGCTGGAGTACCGTTAGGATTTTCTTCCTTGTCATTCTGCGGCGGTGCTCCCAATGTCGACGCCAGCAGAATTTTAAGTTGCCGTAAGGTAGCCGTTGGTGGAAAATCCACACCACAACTACGCAAGGCTTCAGCTAATTGTTGCCTTTCAGCCATTTTTACACGAAATCTTACTTAGGTTTGTATTATTTTCAACTTTTTCTTTTTTTTTTTTAAAGCGCGGTTCTTCCACATCTGACGCTGTTGCAGATTCACGAAGTAATGTCTTTATTCGTTGACAGTATTGCCATGCCCACTTTTACAATACAACCAATATCAGTGTTGCCATATACTTACTAGTGTAATTATAATACCGTGTCTACACGTTACATTTTAATCCACTACACCACATACTTACTAGTGTAATTATAATACCGTGTCTACACGTTACATTTTAATCCACTACAATATATAAATATTTTTTATCATGTATGTTAACTTTTTTCTATTAACAGAATCGTCGAATTTTCCACAGACATATCAAGAACTGTCTGACTTACTACCACAAGTTGACGTAATAATAGGTATGTTTTGATTTTGTTCAAAGAAAAGTTTTTTTTTTATCTGAAAATCAAATTTTTTTTTTGTTCTGAAAAGTACAGTTTTATTTACATATATTTTTGAGAACGCTGACAATTTTTTTATTTTGCTCCGAAAATAACGCTACCTTTTGTTGCTCTGAAAATAACTCTTTCTTCTGCAAACAACTACGAACGTATTAAACCAACGTAACTTAGGCAATTTCCGGTGATATATAGAAACATGTTCGTTTTGCGGGGTATTTGAGAAAGGAGTATATGGTAGGGCAAAATTAAAGGGTGATGGGCAAATTTTAAGCACACCAAAAAACGTAGGATGAGATGATGATTTTGAATTTTTATGGAGGTTAAATTTATTTTCCATATTGGGGGTAAGGGGGTGCTGAAGCAAAATCTGAGGGTGCTGTACCAATTCCGACTCCAGATTCGGTATCAGCGAACCAAAAAAAAAAAAATGCGGTATGATATATCTCATTCCACGTACAGGACCTATTCTTTGTAGGTGAGGACACCTTTCGAACGAAAAAAATCCACCCTGATGCTGCTATGCCTTGTTAAAATTGAATTATTTTGTGACCCGGAATTTGGCGGATTTTTTAACTTTTTTCAACTTCAAAATTCGCAAGAACTTTAAGCATTTTTAAGTTGTCGTTTGTACAAACGCATCTTTGAAGAGGTTTCTAAATAGCTTACTTTTGCTCAAATGATTCAAAAGTTAAAGGAAAAATTGTATAAAACGAGATCATGTGACTGACATAAATAATTAAAATCACGTCGTAATTTTAGATCTGCTCTTAAAACATAGGGATAACTAATTGCCATTCTACACAAAGGAGTTAGTTAGTTGCATACTATTTGTACACAAAATAGAATAATCTATAATCAGTTTTTTTTTAGATTAGTCGCAGACCTATTATTTTTGCACTCTCTGTCGTATTTATAAGCGTTACAGTGCTATTATCGGCATAGATATTGTAATTCTTTTGTTTGTGTTGCTATTGATATTCATGCTAATATTCGTGCTCGTTTACGCTTGTGAAACTATATCTATTTAGTAATACATCTCAATTGATTTGAAAAAGTAAGCTCGAATTCTTTTGTATGGCCTATTAAAGCGTTCATGTTCCGGTGTATGTCGTTTCCAAATAGTTGAAATATGTATATGTATGGCTGAAGGATATTAATGGTTAAAACGTATACGTTTGGAAAGTCGCTAGGTAGTTGAAATGTTCTAGGAAACTTTTCGGTGGTAAATTTCACTAAGGGTCTCACTGAGTAAACTTTTGCTAAACCATCAAGTGTTTTATTATTGGATAGATATACTTAAAAAAAAATATAACAAAGTTTTGGCTGGTTTCAGTTCCGGTTGGTGCGCAGTGTTCAAAAGCAGATGAAGCAAAGTATCTTTTTTTAAAGGGGATGGATCTTTGACCAAAAATTGAATATTTATAGCAAAAATTCAAATAAATCAATAATACTTTATTTCATAACACATAAGTAGAAACACATCTTAAAGAATATTTCCTTTTTTTCTATTTTCAGAGTGACGAGCGATTAATATGTGTGAATCTAGTTCCAGTCATTGCCAAAAACCCTCAGAAAAACTCCTACTTTCACAGTAAACTTCTACCGAGTCCACTAATTGCTTATCGTATTGCTTATCGACATGGCTACAAAGAAAGCGAAAATTGTAAATAAATACTACATACACACATATATATATGTAAATATATGTGAATGTATGTATGTATATACCGTAGCAACAGCTTCTGCCAGTACGGTACTCGCTTCAGTTGCCCAATGCAACAGCACCAGCAGTGCAGCAAAATCTTCAATTAGAGTACAGATTGCTTGCTCTCGCACAGAAGTTGTAGGGAGGCGGATTAACGTGTCATATACGGGGAGAATGTCGTAAGCTTTTGTTGAACAAGTGGTTAAATTTTTGCCGGACATTTATAAAACGGTTTGCGAAATAGTCAGGGGGTTGGTTTTACAATGGTGTAGGTAAAATTTGTGATGGGACTGTCTGGCATTTGTAGCAGTAGTTTTGTGTATTTTATTTGCAGAACCATTATTGTTCATTCAGAATATTGAGGGTGGTCGCGTACCACTACGCGCGTCTTCGACAGCCAGAAACAGAGTGTATGCACTTCCGCCCCAACTAGTTATCTCACTTGCTTGCTGTTTAATCGCTCTTTGCTATTTGTTTTTTTGCTTTTATTTTACATCACAACATACACGCTTGCCGAATCGCATTATTTTTCGATTAAAAGAGATAACGTTACCACTACCACCAGCACTATCTCCGGTGGCAGAGGAGCAACCAGCAGCTGTCGCAATAAACAGTGGAAATCATCTGCTTGAATACGTTTCGTATATAAAACGCCGTACGAGTGGGATGTTGTAAGCCTGCACTACTACCCTGTCTGCTTGTCCTTGTGTTTTTCACTAACCCCACTCTCTCTCTCTCATTTTGTTTAGTTCCTTGCTCTCTGCGTGTGTTTTCGGCACACCGAGGGCGCATATCCGTTAGAAAGGCAATCGGAAAGCAGAATGTGAAAAAGGAGACGATAAATGAGACAATGCAACCAAAGTAAGCGGATCAAGGACAAAGAAAATTCACAACCAGCGGGCGCGTGCATTTTCCTCGATTTTCATGTGCGCTCATTAGTTATTGGTTATTCGTCGAAGTAGCAACATCAGTCAGTGTTCTTCCGTATTATGAAATTGAAATTAAAAATGTCGCATTTGTTCTAAGTGCCGGTGTTATGTTCATATTTTTGTTTTTAAATTCTCTTGTTCGCGTTTAAGGTTGTACATTACCCATAATTTTTATTAAATCGATTAACTTTGACATACATACTTAACATACATAATAAATTTCCTATGCGGTTTTCGATTTTTGCGAATTAAACTGCACTGAAATGAAATTTGAACTTTAAAGTAAATTCGCCAGGCGCTCACGTCTGCCTCCATATATTCGTATGCGTACTAACATACACACATATGTAGATATCAACATAGCATCGCGCTCGCGGCAATCAGTATCTACTCGCGCGATTTGCTTTTTTGATCAGCGTAGTAAATAGTTGAGTAATCGTGACCGAAGCCGTAATCATAATCGTGACAGTAATCGTTATCGTTATCGTTACCGTAACCGTTTTTTCCATTTGTTGTCGCTATAGTTTGTCGCCGTTAATTTGTTTTTTTTTACACTCACTTCTTGACATTCGTATTTGTGTTGTGAAAATGTGCAACTTCGTATACGTATACTGAATGTATCCTGAGTGTATTCTATCCGGTATACCTTCAGTATACGTAACACGAGGCCACACTTACATCGTTGGATTTACATTCATACACCGTCACATCGTTGATTATATTACAGGCGTTTCGCGATTTTGTTTAGCATGAGATAGTGACAATTTTAGTTATTATTAAAAATGCAAGACCCCGTCTGCGAAGTGTATGATTTTCAAAGTACTTAGCTACAAAATTTAGGGTAATTTCCTTACATTAAAGGTTAATCTTCATTTGCCTACTGTAGCTAAATAAAACTCGACTATCTGAAAATATCATTAGGTGCTTTAAGGTGATGGTGTTCTTGAACTACTCGTAAACAAATAATATTTATAAATAACTTAGAGCCTTTTGTATACCTTATATCAATACATAAATGCATTTATTGTAAACACTTTCGTTAATAAAATATACCAAATATATTATATAATAAAATATACCAAAGTTTATTTCTTTCGTGATATTTGAATGATTGATTTAATAAAAGTTGAATTACTGGTAAGTTAATATGAAAAATTAATTGTCATTCAAAATATAATTGATAATTTTTCACCCGACATTTCTGCTTTTCCAATTAAATAGGTTGCTTTGTAATGCTCACAAGGGTATTAACTTTCTTCTAAAATCATAGAGCAATGTATTTAAGAAATTTTGAGATATAATGTCAAACAGTGTACGAAACTACTCATCTAAAAACTTCCAAGTCCTCTTAATTAAGTTGATATACTAATCATATCATAATCATATAAAATAAAAGTATTAAGAGTAATATTAATATACCTATGTATAGCCTTAGATATTTAAACGAAGAAAGTTGTTTAATGAAAAGCGAAAAAATCTTATCAAAAAACCATAATGACTTGCAGTGATTTCACTTTCTGATCAAGTTTTCATTGATTACTAAAATATCGCTCGGGAGCTCCCATTTGTCACTGGAAGTGTCTATATTAAGCAATTTTGGTAGACTGGGTTGTTATTTTTGAGTTTTGCTATGTGGAGGGACAGAATATAGCTGCAAATTTTCAGTAGTCAAGACATATTGCTGCTTGTTGCCAAATCGGTAATTTATTTCTGAAGAATTAGTAGAGAGAATTAGCAAGAGACAAAATATTATCTAGGCTGCAGAGTCCGACAGTGAACTCACACAAAACTGAAATGGAAACTACTTCTTGTCCAATGTATATAGATAACCCATAAATTTGTATACATAATTTCAATATGTATTTTTTTTTATTTTATCAAAATATTTAGGGGTAAAAATGCGTTTCTAATTTTTTGTAAAAATATTTTTCATTGCACTTCATTATAGTTTTCTAATATCATTAAAATTGAACCACACATTCGAGTTGTTTGAATAACTCGGCTCTAGCGTCGCCTAGCGGATCAACACTAAATGAGCTGCTTACCGATTACCTTTGCAACTTCAGAGGTAGGCTTAAGAATTTTTGAAAAGTATGTAAGTATATTTATGTAGGATAATGTGTCAGTCCAGGTGATTAATGATTTGACTATAAAGCTGAATATCTGTGTAAAATCTAAGTTTTGAGAATCTTAATTAGTTGATTCACAAGTGCAATTAAAAAAAGATTCAAATAATGGATTAAGTGTGAAAAAAATGCAGTTCTATAAGAAAAGATATTGCCCGAAGAAAACAAAATTTTTTGCTAAAGCTTTATTATATAGAAAAGTGGAGACATTAATGACCACCTGCCTCATGACCTTATACTTTTTTTCTTTTTCTTTTCCATCAACTTTGTATGGTTTTCGCTCCTTTCAACTTATAGCTAATTATATACATGATTATAAATAAAACGGTTTAGTAAAATTATAAAGGCAGCGAATTGTACTTGCAAGAATAAATAAATTTGGGGTTTCCCTATAACCAGATTATTTTAGATCAGGAGAGTGTTAAGAAGTTTCAGACACAGGGAGAAAAATATAAGTGTTCTACACGTAAACGTTTTCTTCAAGAGAAGGCCACATTCTACACTCGAAAATCTTTTGAAACTCGAAGTTTTAACACACATTTAAAATCAAAAAGCTCACTTCTTACTATTACTTTAATGCTTTTAATATACATATATATAAGAAGTCATTTCCTAACACTTCATAACATTTTTAAATCCATTCTTTGTTGCACATGCCCGAAAAACATCAACTGAAACAAATTTGGAGAGAAAAAGAATTGCTGATACCGTTTCTCGTCCTTCTTCTGTTTCGGGTATTTATTTCACTGTGCATTTAGATAGAGTAAACTCAACAACAAGCCAAATGATTTTAAATCTGGTGTTACCTGTACCAATTTGTGAATTAATATTAAACATACTTGTACTATGCACCCAAACTTTTAATTTTTTTTTTGTAACTTTTCGCAATCTCCAAATGCTACTATAGATTAATTAGGAGAGTGGAATCCTGACTACTTACTATCCCCTGTATTTATTTACATTAATTTCTTACAACTATTAGTCACCTGAATTGTTGTTTTGTAATAATTGTTCTTTAACGTTCTTTAACCCTGCTGTTAGGTTAAAAAAAAACTTACGAATCTTAGGTTAGAGGACCATTTGGTCCATACTGCAGTTTTCATACAAAATAACAATTTAATCATAGTCTTTATATTTAGTTTGGTTCAATACTTGCTAAATATTATTATTTTATTATTTACTCAACTCTGGTAAAACCCAGCACCAGTGGCCTGCTCTAAAAATGCTTCTAGTTCAGGAGCTCGAAAGCGAGGAATTTGTAGTTGCTGCAAGTCTAAGTCTGATGTAAAATGCTCCATTTGCAGTGCATTTATTTACAAAACCAACCGAAAAACATTTTTTTGCTCATCATGTAGTGCCAAAAAATATCGAACAAACTAATAAATACTTATTTTTGGAAAATTAATGTAAAGAAAATCAAAGAAAATATACTATGGACCAAATGGTCCCTTAACCTAAGATTCGTAATTTTCAATTTATCTTAGTCCAGTTTTAAGTCAGAGAATTAAATTTTCGCACATAATATTATTTTATAAAAATACCACCTGAGCTGAAAAATTTAGACAGTTACAAAGAAAACAAAAAAAATTGGACCAAATGGTCTTAACCTAACAGCAGGGTTAAAGCGTTGAAAATCAGCTTAGTTAACTTCGTTTTTACAGAATTTGTATAAAAAGGCAAATAATCACCATACACTTTTTACTTATTTCTGAATTTCGTTAAGTTCATATATTTAACATTTTGGTGAAAAAAGAACACTTTCCTGTTTTAAACTGCAAGAAGTAAAGTGGTATGAAGTAGGGTAAATTTCTCTCTCTTTTTCTCACCTGGTCTCTGCTAATGTGTACTTATGTATAGATCGACGTTTGTATGGCGGTGGCATTGCACTTAAATAATGAAAATCATGGAGAAACCATAGTACAAATCTCATTTTTATTGTTGTATACAAAAAATTATAAAAATAATGAAATTCTTCACACTTTGCAAACAGTTGATAATATAAAAAATTCATGTTCAATGACCCACTATTTGACAACACGCTGACTGAACATTGATGGCATGAGGGTCATCAAAGCGTGCACAATACAAGCAAATCTCAGCGGAGCAATCGTAACGCAATCATAACACCAGAAACATCAACTTTAAATGAAACCGGCGTTGAATAAAATAAAAATTCCATTTCTTGACTTGTGAAATTTAAACATATCTTATTATTGCTCTTTCATTACTAAAAATGAAGTGATTTGAACAATCAACTTTCGATGTAACTATCCTGGCTAAGAAGAAGCTAAAAGTCACGAAAAGTTTCATAAATGAGTTTATTTTACCGTTTGAGAAGCATGTATAATTTTTGGTCCTTTTGCTTTATACCCATTTCTCCATAAAATGGCAATTCCACATACATACATATTATAAGCTGTGGTAGAAGCCAAATAACTATATTATTTTTATTTTTTTTAATATTATTGCTGTAACTCCTATCATTATTAGTATTATCAATATTAATTTTACTACTATTATATTCAGTAGATAGAATTGAACATATTCATCAACGAGCTTATAGCGCCCACTAAGTATAACAATATTTGTTGCAAGCCGATAGCCTTGACAGCTATGACAATATTTATTATTATTATTATAAGCGTGATCAAATGGAATGAACTGCAAAATTTTAATTTTTCGGAAATATCAGCTTTGTTGACAACGCGTAAGTATATATGAACGGAAAATTTGGTTTGAAGTATATTATATACAAAAAATTTACAAATTATGGGTGCTCTGTCTTGATTTCATTATGGATCTCGTGTATGTGTGTGAAACTGCCGTGGTATTTTTGTTTGGCAATTCATCATGGAAAGATTTTGCGCGACTCAGATCGAGCCTTTCGGTCTTTGAAAAGCTGGAAGAAGAGCCACTGCTTTCGACCAAAATTTTGTTCAGCGATTATTTTTAGGAGCTGCCATCATATCCAGATAAACCAATGGCTTGGTGTAGTTTATGGGGGAATTATCGATCCTTTTTGTTTAGCCGACCGAAACGTAACTATTAATGATCCTATGATATCGCACATCTAGGATTTTCTCTTTAGGACTAAGACAAGTTCAAAGTCTACATATATGTATAAGCCGACAACGATTGAGTCATAGAAAGTTGGAACTTGAGAAAGGATTTTGTTAGTTGTAACTACGGTCAACAATTGAAAGATGTAATCTTAAAAAAATAAATTAATTCAGAGGATGACTATATAATGTTATAATAATTACAGTTTTCTTTGAAAAGTACAGTAAATATTAATACAGGTTTTAAACTATTAAGGGTAAAATTTTATTTGTCAAGCCGTTTCGGCATCAAAAGGTATTACACAGCACGAGTTTAGTGACAATGACCAGGTTGTCAGGTTGTCATTGAAATATGAAGTCCAGATTCATTCAATAGTTTAATAAATCTTACCGTATTTAATCAAACAAGTATGTAATAATTACTCACGTTCCAATCTAAGAACAATTGATAATTTAAAAAAAATTAGATAATTTTTATATTCTTACGCCTTTGAACAAGACATATTAAATTTATGGAAGTGAAATATTTTAATGTGACTGCATCGAAAGTGTGTGCTATCATTATATATCACCGTCGCACACTGGTCGAAATCAGTGATCTAGCGTAAGAAAATCAAAATTTTCGACGTGCAAAATCTACTAAAATTTGATTTCCAGCCGATAACTAACTGCTCATTTAGTAAGTCGATAATTTCCGAATTGATAAATTTGCTTTAATTGATCAACTGTGAGCTTTCAAACACAACCTATGTTAAAACAGTTGTGACAAAAATATTTTGCCGCCTTTTTACATGTGTGCAGATTGTGCTGAAAAATTGTGAAGAATCTTATTCCTAAATTGTTTGTTTTGGTTTTTGTAATAGTTAAAGGTATGTAGTTAAAAAAAGTGTTTCGTGACTTGTGCAATATATGTTATGGTAGAAAATTTTGGTAGAATTCAACAACATTGTTAACTCCTTTTTTGCGACCGAACTTGAACTTCTGTAAAGGAAAACTTATTTGGGAGGTATTTCGAGGTAAAGAGACTGTTGTTTTATTTTAATATGTTTTGTCTACTTTTTGAAACGTCTAACATCTGCTGCATCGACTCGCGTCTTCTGACTCTGTTTTAATTTTTAGGCATCATGTCGGTCTCCAAACGCTCCCTTTTTTCAGTATGGTACGGTGAAAAAGGCGCTAAAAAAATTGTCGGCACTGATGGAGTATGTTTGAGAAATCAAACTGCAATGGGGAGGAGTACAATTTAATTATTAAACAAATGACAAATTTTTGCACAGGGGTGACTCCAAAGTGGCGAGCATGCCATAAGAATTGTAAACGGGTCGAGGATAAATACAAAGTTTGGTTGGACGAAGACTTAGTTCTTGAATGTTCTCCTCAAAATGCTCAAAAAAGAGCAGGTAGAAAACAAAAGGAAATTGCTGATTGCCACGCAAAATATCAGAACACCAAAGTTTCGAAACTTGTCGAAGGCAATACATGCAATGAACTAATGACAGCGACTCGCGTCAGCTTGTACAAAGTTGGAAAACGGAGTGCATCGCAAGTTGTTTCAATGCTAGGCACTGATTCCGATGCGTCTGCAAAAATAAAAAAAGTCTTGAATTAAATCAACAGCTCCCTATCAAGTATACGCCAGAGGAAGCGTTGTCTCTGTATATTGATGGAGGGTTTACCAAAATTTCATATCAACTTATGCAATCTGGTGCAAAAGCTCGCAATAGTGATATATACCCAATATACGATGTTATGCTAGCCGCCAAAAAGATGTGTTATCCAGATGTAAAAAGATATTGATTCACGGAGCTAATATAATTGAATGTGTACCACTTCCTATTGGTATGATGTCGGAAGAGGCCTTGGAAGCTAGGAACAAAGATATCAGAAATTTTCGACTGAAGCATACACGTAAAACTTCGCGCATAAATACAATGGAGGATCTTATGAACTCTTTATTAATTTCTTCAGATCCTTTAATAACAAGTTTATCCAAAAACCCGTCTCGTCATTCCAATAAAGATATTTTTTAGGATAGGGAGATGAAATATCTGCTTTTAGATGCTTCTAAAGTATCAGAAAACTCTGACTCAGACTGGAGCACTGACGCTGAATAATTTAATAATTAATAAACAAATTAAAAAAATTGAAAACAAATTATAAAAATTAAAAAAAAAATTTTAAAAAAATTTGTTATTAAAAATTTTCAAACAAAGTTTAAAGTTTGGTTCCTTACTAGGTTACTGTTCCAGTAAAATTATTATTTGGTAGAAAACTTTATTATTTTTTAAGTTATTAATTTTCTTACGCTAGATCAGGCAAATCGGCCACTGTGCGTCGTCTGCAAATTATTTAAGAGCTGGCTTTAGTGCGATATTTGCAGACAAAAAAAGTTTGAAGTCGTTACGTCGTGAAGTTGATGGTGTCAAAATGTTCAAAACTTAAAGGGCGAAATGCGAACATTAGCTGGAAATATCCACAGATGTGTAGTTTTATAGTAGGCTAGCGACAATGATACTATCTAAGCAATTTTTCAGGCAGGTTCTTGTTGTACTCACAAATTACTTAGGCCACTGATACTTGAATATTTGCATGGTTTGAATTTGGAACATATTTTTGCATTTATCTACTTAAAAATTTTTTTGCAGCATTTCTTCAGCCTCTAGCGTCTATTTTCTTTTATGAAATTGGGCAATAAATCCATTTAGCAATTGGGAAATAATTAAATTTGGACCACTATTAATAATTACATAACTTGATTCACTATATTACAACAAAGAAAATGAACTCACTAGAACATGAAAATTTTAAAAAAATTTCAACAAAACCAGATACTAATCCATAAAGGGGATAGATCTCAAATCCAACTTAAACCATATTCTCAAATCGATAATCGACACATTGCATTAATTATCTAATCAACCTTGAATTGAATTCTAATGTACTTCGTCAACATTAGTTGGTGTGTTCCAAAAACTAAATAACAACACAACAACAACCTAACCAGTAGTGTTTCTAAATTCCTAAGAGCTGTTAGGGGTTCTGTCATATATGCTCGAACTAAAGACTAGGTTGCCAGTCATCCTGATACTTAAGGCGGATGCACCGAGATTGTTCAATATCACAGATGACGCATTGCGGAGTTCAAAATGCATATTGTGCAAACCATCATCATCACTGGAGGCGACACTGTTTTAATATCTTCGATGCACTGAGAAATATATGTTTTTTTTAAATTTAAACTCACAACATTACTTGAACAAAGCTGGAGTATATTTTTTCATAAGTACAACACGATCTAGCCAGCGTAGCCGCTGAATCTTATTTCGCTGTACCATGTCGATCTTAACATCGTTTTGATAGCGTGTGTTCGTATGGGCCATACAATAGCATTATGAAAGACTTAAAGAGTGTAGATTTGGTTCGTCGAGCTTCATACTCAGAGAGATTCTCCGTTATTCTTGTTAATGTTGGTTCGAATTTTCAAAATTGTAATTGTCAACAGTGTTGTCGGTTGACTCCTGGGTTTGCATAATACGCTCGATAGATTATGAAATGATAAGGAGGCTGATGCAGGATCATTCTACTTGTGATCTGGGCAGAGCACACTTGAATTCAAATCGACGGGAATGCATTCGCGCATGTGTGCGCTTCATTCGGAGGGTTCCCGGTTCAAACCCTGGACGGGGCAAGTAACATCAAAAAGAAATTATAAAAGTTTTTTATAATAGCGGTCGCCCCTCGGCAGGCAATGGCTAACCTCCGAGTGTATTTGTGTTACAACATCAAAACTCACACCATAAATTGTACGAGAAGTTCGGCATAAATTGCGGTTATAGCGCCAATTAAGTAAGTAAGTAAGTTTTCGCACTCACGTGTTCGGTCTCTCTTCTTTCTACTAATAATAATGAGACTTTCCACTCATTTTTTCGAAGTCTATGACTTCTTCAGCAGTGGTACGCAGCGAGATCGATAGGTGTTATCTATGCTCGTGAATATCGATTCGCTGGGAAGTGGTTTAGTGCGAGAATGATAGAATACAAGATTGCACTGATTGATCTGAAATTTGGGAGGGGCACATGAATGTGACATCACATCAGTTTTACCGGTTGAGAGAACTGAGAGAAAACACGTCGTTACAATGTTAGAAAGAATCCACACTAATATTGTTAAACACATTGGAGAGAATATACACGATTGCGAGTATAGATACATACATACATAGTTTTTTTTTATGCAAAATCAATTGATACGCATAAATTCTCCCAAAATTTTTAACAGTGGTCCTGGTGAGTATGTGGGAGTCGAGGAGCGAAGATAGTAGTTGTATGTTTATGAATATTTAGTAGGAACAAATTTCTCTGCACGAAAATATTTGAAATATAAATTTTCTGTCATTATCTTCAGGGACCCAAAATAACAGTTATTACACTTTTCCAATACATATGTACATACATAAAAGTCAGTATAATACAAGGACGTATTACTTCATATTTTGGACATTTTCGGTCCGATGCCATTATGTGAGGTACCGACTTATTCTTTATAAAATTTACTTTTATATTGTTATCATTACTTTAACAAGTTTCATAGAAATGTTTGCGATAAGCGATGGTCAAAACTGAAGAATTGCGAAAAAGTAGTGTTTTTTCAAGGCTTGACGCGTTATAACTCCAAACGGGATTTTCTTTGTAATAGATATATGTACATTATTTTAAAGGACTAAACATCTTCTTTTCAAAACATTTTGAGCTTTTAAAATCGGTCGGGAAATAATCGACTTTCGAATAGTTAAGTGAACCAATTACGAAAATAACGGGGTTTTCAAATAAAGAAAAATTGGAGGGTTCAGGAAGTATAAGAACCCTTTTCTGATGTTGCACTCGACCATATCTAAATACTCTACTAAGTTTTTTCCCGGGTGTACTTCAAAAAAAAATTTTTTGTCGCAGTGTTGAATCGGCATTTAATTTGTTGCCATCCCGGGAATCAAACGGCAGCTAGTTTTGCCTCATTTGCCGAGTCAGAATCTAGAAGTCAAGACAAATCGATTGGTACCAAATTTATTTTAATTGGACTTAAAGTTTTTTTGTTATTTAGCTAAGCCTTTTATTTTTGCCGGAAAAAATAAAAGTCAAATTTTAACCGTTTTTTTTTCTAATATAATAAAAGTCATAAAATAACTTTTTTCTCCAAACTTTTATTATATAAGTCATAACCGGTTGGGTCCCTGATTATCTTTAAAATAGTAGTGGCAATAAGGAGTAGTGAAGGCAGTAGTTCGCTCAAAATTCGGTGGCTCATTTCAACCTCTGGTAAATAAAATTTCGGTTTTTACAATTTTATATTTTCAGAAGAGCGCATATACCTACAAATAATTAAGTTTTTGTATCTAAATTTCATCATTAAGGCTCCTTCCTTAAAAATTGCTGTTCGTGATCTCGAAAATCGATTAACAGCAGAAACTTAGTAAATAAGATTCATAAATATTACTCTGGCAGAGGATTAAGTTATGAACCAATAAATTTGTTTGTTTCACTTAAGACACGAATTCTACATATGTATGTACTTATAAAAAGAAATATTTTTCATAGGATTTTTGATGTTACGTATCCCGGGCATATCGGGCTCGCAAACGCCATAAATTCGGTCGAGGTGGATTGAAATTTGTGGAAGAAGAACTATTTTATTATATGTTTATATTTTCAAGTCTCATAATGGTGTGCTTATTTTTTTAAATTCAATTTCAAAAGAATTGTTCAAGTTACTTCAATAATTTGTCCATGTAATAAATTTCGATTTGTGTAAGAATTAAAGAATAATATAGATATTAATGATTTCCCCTTCCATACGATTTTGCAACACTTAACATTTTTCTATAATTGATAGACTTTTTTAATTGCATATCTATAGCTAAATCCAAAAGCTGAAATATTTAAACTTTATTTTCTGTAAGTAGATTTTTAATGTCACGAAAATAAAGTTATTGTATTTAACAGAAAATGTATAAAGCATATCTAACCTTTTCGACTGCAGACTATTTTAGCTACAGAAAATAATAATCTGGTACATCGTAGGAAACATAAAAGTAATATCTTATATTTACAAAGTTTCATGTTACTCATACATCAATGATACTTTATTTTATTTCAAATTTTCATTTTTAAGCAATTTTAGTTTTATGCTATTACTATTCTAGTATTCTATATTAATCAAGTGTATATTTTTATTTAATCGGGCTCTTATTCCAATGCTTATCTGAGCGTACATTGAAGCGCATAAGTCGCCATGACGAACAGCGCCATCTGTTACGTAATAGCTACATTAAGTGCGTGCACAGCAACAGCCCAAACCGAATCAAAGTCCCGTTTGCAACAATGCATTACGGGATATATTCCAATAAGATTATTTCGTAATTCCAAGTGACCTTTTAGAAACTTTTGTTTATTGTCAAATATTTATCTTCTGCAAACAGATATGTATGTATGGATGTATTCCTTAGCAAGCACTAATGTTTGGTTTTCACTATGACAAATATTTGACGACAAAATACGACATGAAATGTCAACACAACATTCAAATTTGACCTAATGAAAAGCAAGCAAGATCCAAGCCTTTATCTTTAGGTTTGAGGTCATGTGGTGGCTTCAGAAAAATAACTTTACTTTTACAGATGTAACATAAAATATTTGTTTGCGACTTTTAAAAAATCGGAAATATGCGTTTAATGTATCAGTTTTAGTTTATTTAAAAAAAAAATGTTCATATGTCTATGATTTTTCGGCCTGTTTTTATTAAACGATAATATTAATTTGTGAGCTCAAGGTCAGTGTATAAGGAAAAGTATATTGGAAAAAAGACAACAACAGTCAGGAGTGGTAGAAATTATAGCTATTTCGGAGATCACCACATCTCCTCATCAGATTTCTTTCATGACTCCACCGGGATTCGAACCAACAACCTACGACTTGCTGGGCAAGTGCGTAGCCAATGGACCAAAGCCGGCATGTAAGCTGCTGTTGCTTTTTATCACTTTTCCTTATGTCCTACCAACACCATTCAAGTACGACAGTCTGTCGCTATTAAGTGAATGTGTGGTTTTTTAATTTTTGTTGTGTAACACAAAAAAAAAAAAAAAACCACACATTCACTTAATAGCGACAGACTGTCGTACTTGAATTGTGTTGGTAGGACATAAGGAAAAGTGGTAAAAAGCAACAGCAGCTTACATGCCGGCTTTGGTCCATTGGCTACGCACTTGCCCAGCAAGTCGTAGGTTGTTGGTTCGAATCCCGGTGGAGTCATGAAAGAAATCTGATGAGGAGATGTGGTGATCTCCGAAATAGCTATAATTTCTACCACTCCTGACTGTTGTTGTCTTTTTTCCAATATACTTTTCCTTATATACTGGCCTTGAGCTCACAAATTAATATTATCGTTTAATAAAAACAGGCCGAAAAATCATAGACATATGAATATTTGAAACGGACGAGCACGCCCAAAACGTAACAACAATTCTAACAATTTTCTAAAAATAGAATTTGTGTTACACAACAAAAAAAAAAAAAAAAAAAAAAAAAAACCACACATTCACTTAATAGCGACAGACTGTCGTACTTGAATGGTGTTGGTAGGACATAAGGAAAAGTGGTAAAAAGCAACAGCAGCTTACATGCCGGCTTTGGTCCATTGGCAACGCACTTGCCCAGCAAGTCGTAGGTTGTTGGTTCGAATCCCGGTGGAGTCATGAAAGAAATCTGATGAGGAGATGTGGTGATCTCCGAAATAGCTATAATTTCTACCACTCCTGACTGTTGTTGTCTTTTTTCCAATATACTTTTCTTTATACACTGGCCTTGAGCTCACAAATTAATATTATCGTTTAAAAAAAAAATGTTTAAACTATTTATTTTTTCCCTACTTTTGATAGAATGCCACAAACTTAATAATTTAAAGCCTGTACACAATATTTTAATTTATCGCTCTTTCTTAATATATGTAGGTACGATGCAATGTGATTTCGCCTTGTAAACTCTGTCAATGAATTAAGATAAAAGAGATAATATCATATATCAAAAACAACATCAAGAACAAATGTGTTTAAATTATTAGTATGCCACTTAAGTGGTCTTTGATTTTTACTGTCTCTATTCAAAAAAAAAAAAGAGACATTTTCAGAATAAAATTAAAATATATTAAAAGTGTAGAAATTTTTTCATACTTCTTCCTTTTAAGAATTAAGCAAGTCTGCGGCTACCGCAAAGTCAAGACAAATTAGGAATGGCACTCGATTTATGCGAAATAGTTTGGATGAAAACAAGTAAAGCTACAATTCGTATTGTATGCAAAGGTTAGTTTTATTTTGTTAAAATGTTTTTTTTTTAATTACTATAATAATAATCATAATTGGGCGCTTACACCATATACATATAGTGTCCGACAAAACTAAAGCACAAAGCGTATCCACTGTTTTTCAATACCGCAGCACATCTTCGTGGCATAGACTCAATTACATAAGTTATTTAAAACGTTTGTGAAAATGCTTTTCTATCATGTTGCACTTGAGTAAAAAATGTATCCTTGTTATTACAACATTCGGGATGAATTTTACGATCTACAATCTCCCGTAGATTATCTATGGGACTGAGATCGAAAACGACGTATTATTCGAGATGAATATTGAATTTTCGAGGAATATTGGTAACTGATTCACGTTTATTAAATTCATCGATAATTTTTGCACGTAATACCGTATTATATTTATTTCAAGCCATTTTTTCAAGTATTTGCTTTTACTCCGACAATGTAATAAAACGTGACTGAAAATACACAATATCAAAAGAGATTTACTATTCTAATGGTTTTGTTTAATGACTCATAGCCAACTATGGAAAGAAAGAGTGCGTAATTTTGATATTGTGCTTAATTTTATCCCACCATATTTGAAACTACTTTCACGTTTAAGATTTCAGTGTAAAATAAAGTTTTATCGTACTTGCTTTGCTAACACAACAACAAATGTATTGCATTTTTTGTGACCGCGTAATTACTTTTATGGCAGCTTGACTATCTAAGTAGATAGAGGGGTATACACAATGTACCAACTTCGAGGGTAGGGCCCACTTTTGGTCGATCGCATTTTGTTTCCAATTGTAAGTTTTGTTTTCAAAGCATAGTGTGAGTATTGCATTTACTACCGTTGGTGTTTTTAGCAATGGGATCTGGTATCTTCTTGTGAAGAGTATAACATCCATTTTTGTAGGGCCACCCCTAAACCCCTGCCTGTGGATATTTTCCGCTTATTACCAGAGCAAGATCCTCTGCATGTTCAGCAGTATGTTTACTGCAGCGACCCATAGAAGAGCGTATAAGGGATCCCCTTGCGAGGTGCCACCATTATTGCACTAGACATGACATTGTTAAAATCGATCCATCGATAACTAGGAAAGCTATCTGGTAATCTATCGATGATTAATAATTTGTTTCTGAGTAATAAGATTTCGTGTAGCACTGTTTCCAGGGATTTTCCTTTCATGTATGCTTGTTGTGCTGTTGATAGCTTTTTTATGATCGGTTCCCTGACGTGGTATTCTATCAAAAACGAACGATTTTCCGTCATCAAAGACAAACTTAATTTTTCTTTGTAAACGTAGTCTCTTTATTGTGTTATTATATTTTACACAATTCATACGTATATAAGGTTATTCCAGTAGATAAAGAAAGGCCATGTGGTTTATCAAAATTTGATAAGCACACCCTACACACTTGTACTGAGATTACTATAGAGCTATTTGATAACATACTTCTCTGCCGTCCAGCACTATTATGTGCATATTAATACAACAGGTACCAAACCGAGCTACCCAGTAACATGTCGGACCAACGATATCACTGCCTTTATACGCCTTCGAATTGATCACACCACCATAACTCACTCCTACATTTTTAAAGGGTTGTCTCCAGCTTCTTGCTCATACTGTTCTTCGGCATCATTATCAGCTTAACATCTCCTAGATGACTGTGCGCATTTTACTTCCACCAGGAAACAGCTATTCGCCAACGAAACTCCGTCGGACTTATTGAGAATATCCTCTCAAGAAAACATCAGAAAAATTATAGATTTCCTATTAAAAACTGGACTGCGTCAATTAATTTAAACTTCTCATTATACCTATTTTATTTTTTATCTTGTTTTCCTACTCCTAATTCTTAATGTAGTATTAATTAATAAGTAAGTAAGTAGCTAACTTTATCGAATTTTACTAGCACGTCTTTAGCAAAATAAGTATATTAAAACAACGAGCCGTAAGCCCTGGCAGCTAGTGCTCTTTTTGGTTTTACTGTAAAATAATAATTGTATTGTTATTTTTCATTTAATAAATAAATAAATAAATACTTATCTGCTCAGGAACATCATTTTTAAAATCATGTTCTAATTGCTTATATCAGATTTCGTAGATAACATAAGATACTTCATCTTTACTTTTTAACTCATTTTACAGTAACAAAATTATTTCTCGCGACGAATCAACTAGTTTCGGTTTGAATATAGAACAGTAATTTTTCAACAGAGTACACTTTTTGCTGAACAATCTATAGTCTAATTGAGTTTTATACCATGAGTACAAAAACTCCAAAAGTTACGGATTTGATGCCTAAGTAAATGCAGTTCCTTATAAAAAGCCAAGATCCCGTTTTCGCAATGCAGTCTTATGTTGGACTTAAGTCTATTTTAAGATTTTGCGTTTCACCAACCATAAAATATAAGTTCAACCGAAGACTCGTATCTTAAACTGTTGTTATCTTTGCGAATAGCTGATTGGAGCAAAACTATTTAGAAATTTAAAAATAACTAAAATTGGCAACAAAATATATTCGTAAATACGTATGCAATATCTTTTCAATCATATGCCAAATATATCTTTGTATCGGAAATGAATTGCTGTCTACTTTTCTGCACTTGCGGTGCTATCGTATTTGTGAATATGATATGTTTCATACCTAAGTATGTATGGTGAAATGCAAATATGATCTAAACATTAAACATTTTTGTCATCTAAAACTTAAGATTGGTTATAGCGTTTTAACATTGGCAAATTCACTATATTGACGTCGGCTCAATTATTTTGGCAAAACTCCGTACCGATCAGAACTCGAACCTACTTTGGAAGAATCATATGAAATACAACTTTGTAATGAAGTAGCTCCAACGCAATGACACCCAGACACAACTCTTGAATCCGAACTACCCTTCAATTTCTACTGGTATTAAAGCCGAATGTTTGAAATACTAGTTTTTTTCTACATTGGGAAGGTCATAAAACACAACAAAAAATAACGATAACCAGGGGCGGATCCAGCAGGGGGAAATGGGGGTATTCCACCCCAATTGTTTTGTAAGAAACATGTTTCTGGGAAGTAGGGAAAGAAGAGTATTGAGGATTTTTTCTGCTTTCGATTGAACTTCACACCGACTATCATTCCGAATAACACTTACTCGGAGGTATAAAATTATTCCCCCCTAAGAATCGTTTCTGGATCCGCCCCTGGATAACGAACCTTTGATTCAATAAAATAATTCTACAACCACTACATATTAGTTTGGTCTGGTGAGAAGTTTTATAAAAAAACTTAACCTTTATGGAGAAACGCTTAGGCTTTCCAATAAATTAGTTATTTCTATACCGTAATTTTTAATATACATTGTCTACGCTGAAAGATGCATTTAATGCACCGCAAACAAAAAACCGATTGGTGACCATACATTCTTTAGTTTATTGAATTCTAAAGTCCAAATAACTTGCAATGGGTGTCTGCCTGTTATGAAGGTTTGGTTGCTGTTTTGTTGTAGAAGGTTTTCTAGGAAACAAGAGATTGGAGAATTATAAAAATATTGCTACTAAAATAATATCTGAATACTTTGAAGGTCATTATCTCGCTCAAAATTAATTTTTCAAACAACTAATTGAAATCCGGTACGAAGATGAGACGTAAGCTTGGATGAGACGTAAGCTTGGGCAATATACATAGTTGCTTCAGTTTCCATGCACGAGTCCTGAAGCATACAAACATCAAAATAAGGGAACAATACTTTTGACTAAGAGAAATTAGGTAGAAAATATATTTACATGAAAATATAACTGAAATTAGTGTACTTGCTTTTTTTAACATTTCATTATTTTTGTACTCTATGTATCTATCTGTTTATGAAATAATTTATTTGGCCCCACCAGTGATTGGTATAAACTAGCCACTTGAAAATTGGTTACAAAACTGCGTACCCAAAAAGTTATTTAATATCCTGATGTAAATGTCAAAATTTAAATGTGGAAATTTGTTGAAATTCAATGAATTTTTGTGAATTTCGTAAAATGTTTGAAAGATTTATTTATATAGTATATGTTACGCAATGAGTAATAATTTTATAAAAAATGATTAAAAATAAATTAGTAAACATAAGTAGCCACCCGTATTATAATGAATTTTGTTGGTTTAGATACGAACAATACTGTATAAATGTATATGTACATATACACATACACATATGTATATACATACATACATATAAATTTTAATTTCTAGTTAGCCTGTGTTAAGAAAACGCGGACAAATAAAGTCTCCTTTATAAGTACATTCCTACAGCTAGCATAGCCATACGGAAATAATTCAAACAGAAAGAAAAATCATACAAACTGGAAAAAATTGCAATTTGTGTACATATATGTGTATGCATGTATGTAACTGTTTCATAGAAAATTTTTTTTTGTTTCGAGAAATACTAACATAGAAACTGGATTAAAATGATTTGGAATTTAGACTTTTTTTGTGATAAGGTCTAATACATATACATACATATGTGCATACGCATGTGCATATATACATACAAACGTATGTATTTATGTGCACCTGTATTAACGTACGTATGTATCTACATATGCACATATTGAATAATTTAATCTTACTCAAATAAAAGTATTACAACAAAATACGGACATTTCGAGTTCGCCGTTTCAAAATGGTACGACACAGAAGTGCGCACAACAATGCAGAAGAACTCATGCACATACACAACCAGAATCAACCACAAAATTTAAAAAGAGAAAATACCCGTGTCATCAAAATTCCGTACTCGTTCCTGGCAGCCGCACCACTACGTTTTTGTTCAAACTGGTTTTTTGACAAGCCTTTGAATTTATTCGTTCATATTACGCTTTCTTCAGGCATAAACAACAAATACTAGAAACACTGAAACAACAACGTAATAACTATACTCTGGCTGCGCTGTGGATGGCAAAGCTGAGTATTAATGCATAGCGCAGTTTACAACAACGGTTAGCACGAGAGATATTCTGGGCATATAGTGGTGTGTGTGCGTGCGTCTCGTTGCTATGACAACAATGGCCACTCACGGTGAGAAGAAGGAGATAGTAGAGATAGAGCATAGAGTGACTTTCAGCTGCACAATTGTACGGCCATTTTTGATTTCCGGAGATACAATTCGTTTGCTTTGAAAGTGGTCGCTTCCACATACATGTGCATATGTAAGCATATGTACTTATTTATGAATGTATATGTATATACGTATGTACATATATATATGTATCAAATTCATAACAGTTCATAGGCGTACGCAGAAAGTAAAAAGGAGTGCATACGCAACGTTAGCGAAAAGTACATATTGATTAATAGCAATATTGGAGATTAATGAAGGAATATGAACCCCAATTTATTCCAGGAATTTTGTTGAATTGCATGTTTTCGAAAAGGCGGGCAGAGCTTAATGTTTAGATTCAAAATTTTCAAAATGTTATTTTATTTCCCCTATACATATGTATGTATATGCAACGCCCATCCACCAAGTTGAATACTATTGTTATTGTAGAAGGTGGATGTTTTAGGGAATAGTTGTTAAGAATCGAAGCGGATTGTTGAATTAATAAAAACAACCACCGCTCATTTTACTAAGCTCCCGATCGATTCATTCAAATGTTTTATGTATGTGTAGGACTTAAGTACATACATATGTGCATACATACATTTGTAAATAGGTTGAACGCCGAACTAGGCAAGCAAAGGCAAAGAAATATGTACATAGATATAAAATGAGAGCACAGTTGGGCGATGTGGAAAGTAATGAGGCGTAATTGCAGCAGCGATGCTCGCAGAAGCTCGTTTTCGGATTTTTTGTTTTTTTGCAAACTTACAACTTACATATGTATGTATATATACATACTTCATTTCCATATCAGGGTGTGGCCGCTGGCTGTTAGTCCCTACCGTATAAACTACTTTTTATATGTATGTATATAGGTACCTAAAAGAGATAAGAAGGAATTTTACATACATGTGAGTGTGTATGTAGGCAGCTCAATAAATCAACAAACACATCATAAGCCTTTGTGGAAACAAATGAACTTAAATAAATTACTATTAAGTATAATTGTTGCCAAATTTGATCCTATATAAGGAAATATATGTACATACATACATATGTGTGTGCTTACAGAAGACTTAATATTAATCCTTTTAAACCTCAAGAAGTACAGCGTATTAAATTCACTTTACTATTGCATTGGGTGCCTCACCAATAAAAGTTGCGAGTTTTCTCCCGGAATTATAAAATGAACTATATTTTAAAACATAAGTTCTGCATACAAATATTTAAAAATCAAAATAATAAGATTTGGGACGTGAATTCGTTATAGTATATTATTAGTCTAAACTAGTCAAGTTTTGTATGAGTTATTGAAGTTATGTTAAGGTTTATTAAACCGATCTTATAAAAAATGACTACGGTGGCATCAAAAATTCCATTACTCTGATTTCGTTGAAATTTGTTTTCAATATTTGCACTTTGTTAACCGCTTTTTTTTTAACCAACAAAACTTAATGTAAATATCAACGTCTTAGAATTGGATGAATTTCATGAAAAAACAGAACTTATTTTATTTGTGGGAAGAGGCACGCCATAATGTAAAATGGGTTTAGTACTATGAGAACCAAATCCTTGGAAACATTTTCCATACTATCAATTTTATAATTTCATATAACAAGTATAGATAAAAAAACGGCACATTACATCAAAAGAAAGCTAGCGTTTTCGAATGTGTAAAAAATCATGGATATGAAAAACTTCGGATAAATGCTTCTGCATGATTAGATAAAGTACATATTTGCTAAGTATAGGACTAGCGCCAATAATTGGATAGATTTTTTATGAAATCTACGAATTCAACTTTATTTTCCAGCAATACGAAACAAACGAAAGATGTTACCCAAAAATACGGGATATAAAAAATTAAGCAGGACCCATGAAAATTAAACAAATTATTTTACAAACTATCAACCATACAAATACTATGAATACCCATTAAAATATATTAATCCCCAAAGTATTTAAGAGCTTTATAATTATTTAATGGGAAGCGTGTCTTTATGTCATAAAGCTGGATATTTGGCCGAACTTCTCCTACAACTTGTTGTGTGCATGTTAGTGTAGTAATACAAATTGAGAAGAGTATAGTTTCTAGCCGATTCCAAATAACTTTTGTGGTAGAAATACAATCGGGCGTTTTCCACTACCTGCCGAGAAGCGACCGCTATTTAAACAACTTTTCTACAATTTTCGATGCTATACAATTTAAACCTGTATATTAAGGTACCCTTTCTTTTCAAGGTTTTTTTTTTGTTTTGCTGCACCCCATGAGTTTTTGGTATTTGTCTAATAAAAAATACCCAATCTTAAAACACTCTTAATTTTCAATTTAAACCCTGCCAAAATCAAAATACATTTCTCATATGAGTAACATCGGAGTTTTGAAATACTTTCATTTCATTTTTCTGAATTGAACGCTATGCGAAAAAAGTCTCGTACGATTTTACGATAAGTTCGCTCCCCCGAAAGTTATTTAAGATTAAATTGATATTTATAAAGAATAATGCAGCTTTTAAAGAAGCTCAATTGTTATAATGGCGTAAACAATAAATTGCAAATGGCATTAAGGAAAAGTTTATTTTTTTTTTTGATCCATTTACAATATTTGTATTACGCAACCTTTAGTAGTATTAGGATAGGCAGCATTGTAATCACTTTGACCTTGAACTATATATTATTTTTAATTATTGGATTGGATACATAATTTAAATCGTAGTTGAACTTTAGAAGTAATTCTGCTCTCATTAATGAGAAGAATATTTATTTCTATTATCAATCTATCTGAAAAAAACACTTTCTGAAATGTAGCATGAATTTTCATATCTGCATAATGAAATTGCTTCAAAATCAGATTGTATTTTTCGATAAAAGTTAGCTTATTTACATTTTTATCGACAGGAGCATTTTATCCTTTCTTAAAATGTTGAAAACCTACATTTATATCGGATATATTTATATCTTTGTAGCATTGCAGGATAACTCAGGTTAAGAACCATTAATTTAGGAATGATATTGTTTTGAAAATATCAATTTGCTTGCAATAATGGTTTTTGAAACCCAATTAAATAATATTCCTAAATTTACATAAATTTATATGTGATAAACTCCTTTTTGTTTGTGCGCCGAAAAGCTTTCCAAACTCTTTCCTAATTATTTCCTAATTAGAAGCCCATTCGTATTTTTAATCGATATTCTAAACATCCCTTTGCATAATGCCATAGATATATTTTTATCACTTTGAGTTTCAAATACTTTAAGCGTGGCGCGATGAGGCGATGGAGCATGACCATATTGAGAAGAAGAAAATAATTTAAAACAAGCAATGAATTTGTCGTATCTAAAAGTATTATGGACAATTTCAAGAATCGGTATGCAGAATTTGAAACAACTTTGAAAAGTTAAATTTTTGTTTTAAATTTTTGCAACAGCTTCAGTACCCAATGTGACATTTGTTGTTGTTTTGTTTGTAATTTTCAATTATGTTTAATGTGATTGATTTATAAAAAGTTCATTCGTTTGCCAACTTATCAAGCGCTTTTTCCCCGAAACATAGTTTTGCTATAAATAAACCAAAAGCAATGCTAATGCCCATAATTATTCCGATTGGCTATAACAGCCCCAAAACTCAACAAAATAAATACAAATAAAAACTAAAATTGAAAGCAATCAATAGAACTTAATTAAAACTGTATTACGAAATATAAAATGTGTTATTCGAATCGTAAAGGATTCATATCAAAATCATTTTAAATTGACGCCTATATTTCGTGTAAACAATTTATATTGAAAGGCAAATTTTCCATTTTCTGTAAAAATGTATTTAAATTATTGTTACGATGACTAAATACTTCGGAGTAAAATGCATAACGCTAACTTCAACGCAAGTTGATTCTATTCACGTTTAATTCGTTCACATTATCGGTATTACGCAGGTATTTGTTAAATTTTGTGGAAAGGTGTAGAAACTATCAATCAATAGTTGATCAGCCGCTGAAAAGAATTTAAGAACTAAGGATCGAAAGCTATTCTTTCATTGTAACGAATTATTAAAGAACGGAAAAGTAAAGCAAATAAATAAACGGCAAATGTTCGCCTTAGTGATGGCCTAACTTTTATGAAAATACTCCGGTTTTCTTTGCACTATACCTCCGCATTTAATTCATAATGAGAAAAACCTAAACAGAGATTTAGCTCAAAATTATAAGTTTATTTCTAACATTGATGCATGTTATGTACATACCATTTTAGCAAGTTCTTAATTCCTATTTAAATAAGGTTAAATCAAAATTTATCGAAGAAGAGCAATGCTAAGTAAAAAGAAAAATTAATTACATACCAGTAGCGACGTGTGCGTCAGCTATAAACGATAACTTAGGCCATGTAATCATACAGCAAAGGAAACATCATTTTTGCAAACGAGACAATGCCATTTTCGAGTAGCCGGAGTAAACATTAGGGCATAAATATTATATTTTAGTGGGCTCCTGTTTATCGATAAACAACATAAAAAAAAGCTGGCAGCCATTTCTGGTATATATGTATATATTTAGGTTGAGGCTGGGCATACAAATTTAATGCAGTGCTTCTTCTTATTTATTGTGACAAAATTTAATTTGGTCAATACTTGAAAGGATTTATTTTCTTCCTCTCTGAAATGAGTAAGGACATAAGTAAGTGGGTTTGTGATAAGTAAACTTTCCTGAGGATTTGTACATGCACACATAATGCAACGACGCTTGGCATATGGAAACTATAATAACTGCGTTTGCTACTTGTATATGCACATCTATATTGCAGGCTGACTCTGCCATTACTGTCTTGCATTTAAATTTATATACCATAAATTTAGGCGTGCTCAATTAATAGGCAGATATCTCAGCGGACCGTCTAGCGGATGACAGGCAATCGAATGAATTATTTAATGGCAGGACAAATCGCTAAGTTAAACAATTGATAACGCGCTGTTTTTAAGTTACAGTCAGCACAATCAACGCGTCACGCATTAAATAAAAATGTCAACAATCAATTTGAAATGAAAGAATACAACAATTCTTTAAGCTGTACAATAGGACGTGCATAGTACATCGACCCCCGTTAAACAATGTACAAAAATTTAAAAAGTATGACCACTTTCACAGCCGTTGAAACTTTACTCCTAACAGTGTTACAATATTGTGATTTTAAATCGATGTTTTCTTTTTATAAAGATTCTAATTTTCAAAAAAATATATCAAACATTCCTTCCATATTCTGTGCGAGTTTCTGAACTTGAGTACACAGAAGAGGATCTTGTAATTGGAACAATTTCTTCTATGCTATTATTTGCTTCTTCATACTATGTAAGCGCAACTGATGAAGTTTTTCTTTGCTTCAAGATTAAAATAGCTGGTGATAAATGTGTCATTTAACATTTGTAGCTGTGTACTCGTCCAGCTCTTTTAGTATAAGAAAGTCTAATTCAAACATTAAACCTTACAAAACACTTCAAAAAAAGAGTTAAAAAAACCATGTTTATTAAATTGTTAACAATTTTATTTCTATTTAGTTATGTAAAAAAATTTAGCTATTAATACAAGAAAAAATATTGTATAAATATAGTCACTGCAGTGGCTTAAATGAAATTTAATTGGCCCAAGTTAACTATTGCAGTTCTAATTTTATAATTTTTATTGATTTTTATTTGTCTCTTTACTTCACATTCTTCATGAATATAAGCATATACATATGCAAGTGCAGGCATTCAAACATTTGTAAAACAAAAATATGTTTTCAAAGAAAACCACTAGCCGAAAAATCGAGAACGGACGGCTGGTCGACGAGTTGTGTACGAGCAGTTGGTCGAAAGAGTCGAAAGGAAACGATTTTCCGATTAGGTGAAGTCGAATATTTTTTAACTATAACTTTTGCTAATCGATTAACCAATTAGTCGACTAGTCGATTAACATGACCTCTAGTTTTTACATCTTGTAACACAGATTTATTTAATATTAAAAAACCACATTTTGTTTAATAGTTTGTTCTGAAACGTATGACCTGAGTTCCTCCATAATTAATTTTTTTGTATACTTATTTAAGTCCCACTTAATGGAAAAATATACAACAATCTTTTCTTACTTAAACTTTTAGTCTTAAAATGATACCAAAAGTGTCTATTACAAAACACTTCATTTTTACAATTTTGTTCACGTTCTCTACACTGTGCGTTGGTTGGAACTTAAAATGTCGACAATGCCTCTGATTTATGTCATTCAGTGTTATTTATTGTCAGCATTGTTCAATGCTCGTTATACATTCTAAGATAGCGCACATTTTTTCGTAGTACCATCAACTTTTCCTTGAATTTTTCTTTCATTATACCCAGAAAATATATTTATTTAAAGCTTGGTAAATCTCCAGATAATGCGAGAATGGAGAAACTTATGCTTCGGCAAATTTTAGCAAACTGGCAAGTGTGATAGCAATTACAAAATTTTAGTTATCTTAAAAATTTCAAAGACCAGCTAAAACAAAAAGATTCAGGAATACTTAGACACTATTTATGTATAACGCCGCAGTTGTTCCAAATCTGCCAGAGAATTATTCTGCTTGAAGCCTATTGCAAGATTTCCTAAATAATAGCGTAATAGACATGAAAAATGAGATCAAAAATGGCACAAAGTGGACATCGGTTACATTATATATCTACTTATTTCCATTAAAACACGAGTGTGTTATTGTGGAATAAATAAAACCTGAAACTTGTTTCTACATTCTTATCCAGGAACTAGTATTTATATTCACCAATGCGGATTTTTAATACTGGGAATATAAATTTAAGCCAAGAAAAGAATATCATGTGCAGCGGGGTACATAACTCTTGCAACAAAGTGGCGCGGATTGTCTGGACAATTTTTGTTCATTTTGTGTGTCTAATTGTGTGCGTTTGTTTGAGAGTGGTTATTTGGAAGTAGATATTTACGTCTGCCCATGCGTACTCCGAGCACATTAATTTCTTGTTTCTAGTCTTTGTTGTTATTTTTAGTAGCCCCGCTTTTTTATTTCATTGTTTTTTGCGCATAGAAGAAAGCGAAAGTGATTTTTTAGAAGAGAATTCCGTATAGGAAAAACACATTGAGTACTAAAACTGCCTTGACACATAAAACACTAAAGGATCATGCTTTTAAGAGCATTCCACATCTATTTGAGATAGATTGCAACAAATTAAAATTTTACATTGCCCTGTAAATATGAAGATATTGTATTTTCCTCAACATAACTGCGCAGGCAATAACGAACATTAATGTCCGTAAATTTCTTGGCATTTGTAGGTGTTCGCCTTTTAGCCTTGAATTAAAATCTTGCTTGCGAAAGGGTTTCCTATAAAAATTAAATTGCTTTTGAAGGCCAAACTTATAGACCTTGGGGATAATAGTGAAATTCATTGCATAGTGACCACATAGTAAAAGTGTCATTGAACAGAAAAGTGAATTCTAACAGCACGTGCTTCATATGTAATAAACAAAACAGTGAAAAATCTCTTTGCATGATGGGAAAATTTTATATTTCTGATGTGAAATTTTTGACAGTCTACATGATGCAGTAGAAACCTATCGAGTTAACCAACTATTGAAATTTAGCAATTATAAATATATACTTGACTTTGCTAATTTCAATTCTTCTGGAACTGACATTCATGCATTTATCAGACATTTCGGTTAAATTTTAAATTATGTGTATACATACGTTTTGAAAATTTCCATATCTGTATATCATATTGGGTTGGAGAATGGAATACATTGATACACTTTTTGCGGAAAATGAGCCCACTTTTAAATAACTTATATATCCGAAACTCTTTTTTTTGTTTATGTTTGAATAAATAAAATCCGTTTAAATTTTTTAAATTTACATAGATAGTTAGTCATTGACAAACTCTCACACCGATAATATGTTTGTTTTTTGCTTAGGTAAAGTGCTTATTACTTTTATTCCCATTCTGGTCTTGAGTACAGTCAATTTTGTTCGATTACGTGAACTTTACCAATACGTGCACGATGGTCTCGGGCCAAAAAACATCAATGCCAATGGCTGTGCGTTCCTATTCACAAAGTTCGTACGTAACATGAAATTACATATTGCTAAATGACGACTGGTAAGATGTGGATCAGATTTGTCATATACATATGAATATAAACAGTTTGTTGTATAATTTCCCATATAAGCAAATGTAAATTTTAAAGTGAATGACCTATTTTTTATAGCTTTAATTCAATAAAAGTAATAAATGAAATCAAATACTAAAATATAAATATCAAACGGAAGCATAGTTTCAAACTGAAACTTTGCATGGGAGAGGGTTGCACCCTATTTAAAAAGCCGAACTTAATTAAAATATACACATGTTGTATGAAATATTAGGAGGTTCGTAGCTAACTTTTATCGGGGTTCCCACCTATTGGACGAATTTAATTTCATTATACAAAACTTACATAAAACCTTAAAAAATTGGTATCATACGGTCGTCTCTGTGAGAAGAAGGTTCATAGCTACATATGTTTTGAAAATTAAAAAATTGGTGTCATACGGTCGTCTCTGTGAGAAGAAGGTTCATAGCTACATATGTTTTGAAAAGGGTTGTCATCTGACTGAAAAGCAGAATATAATTAAATTATACACAGGTTATAAGAAATAGTAAGATATGGGTGTCACATCACTCGATTCGGTAGACGAATACTAAGAACATATTTAAGAGGGCTGCCACCTGTTTGAAAATTAAAATTTGACTAATTTGCGCACAATCATATAAAAAATGAGTATCTGAGGGTTAAGCGGTTCGTCTCGGCGAGGTCAAGGTTCATACCTATATTTTAGATGGGGTTGCCACGTTTGTGAGAAGTCATATTTAATCAAATTATACACAAGTTATTTGTGGGAGAAACTTAAATGTGTTTTATGAACACATACATATGTATACTAAGGGTGCCCAATGAACAAATATAGACATGATAACGTATTTATGAGGCGGTGGAGTCGAAATATTTCTAAAAACGTTTACAGTTAAGTAGTCGCGATATTTCTAAAAGCCGAAAGCCGGTATAATTTAATTGACTTCGACTTCGCAAACACTTGGAAACACTTTGCAAAATATATCTAACTATAATCATCCTCTTCTGCTAAACGAATTTTTTGAAACTCATATTTTAATATTTTATATATGTATATGTCTAAAATTGGGCAAACTTAAACGTTTCAAACAGCTAGGAAACCTCTTGAAAATATAGTTGCCGATAAACATTCTTCTCACTCGCGACACTGACATATTATTATTTCATATAACTTGTGTATAATTTAATTAAAATCATAAAAATTAGCTTCGAATCTTCTTTCCGAGACCAATAACATTTCATATAACTTGATTATATTTTAATTAAATTTTACTTTTCAAATAAAGACCCTCTCCCAAGCATAAACTATATTTTACGACCTATTCTCATGCCTATTAAATATATGTACATAAAGCAATTTATAAAAATCGGGCGAGCTATTTCGGAGGAGTGAGACCATAAACACCGGGACACGAGATTTTTATATATATATATATAGATATATTGATTTTTTGCCTTGCATATGTTCACAAGAACACCGATTTAACTCACTTCAATACAAATTAAGTACCCAGCAATTCTACTAACGTCTTTAATTATAATCTGTCGCGTTATATGTAAGTACCTGTACGGCTTTCTATTAATTTTGTTGCTATTTTATCTAACTTGAAAAGTTGACTAAGAGCGAAACAACAACAAGTTTCAAAAAATTATGGGAAGGGATTTAGTTTGTCTGATACCTGACGCCGCACTGCTGTTGTTGCATACACTATCTTTACGTGTGTCCCAATTGTTGGCGTTGCAGCTTTCGGTTACGCTTCAAAACTGTCAACTTTAAATCCATAAAATATTCAATTGTATTGGCCATAATTTCCCGCATTAATACGCACGCACACGCAACCGCAATGTGTAGGTTGATTTCAATTGTTGAAAGTGAAGAAACAAAGAAGTGTGGAACAGACGCAGCCAAGTGGAGCGTTGCCCCCAGACACTCATTGGATAAATACCCTAATGCAATTAAGAGCAATGACTCCTTAAAGACGCAGAGTCCAAAGAAGTGAAAAAGCTTCAGTTGAAAAAATTATATCTATGAATACAAAGAGGGCGGAGGCATTTAATCGGTCGAAGCGGTTTTTATTCTCTTCTAAGTGATTATTGTTTGTTTGCAGTTGGGTTATTTTTTGATATATTTTTTGCTTTTTTATACATACATACTTTGAATATACTTCATGCCAAAATATTTTTTCCCTATATTTCTCTTGCTTCGCCTACGTCAATTCATTTTATCCACTTCAGTAGAAGTTGACGTAATTTACCATTTCTTTTGCTGCTGCTACTACTGCTGGTTTGAATGCCTTAAAATTACCGAAATTACTCTTTTTCACTTAAGTTTGACACCAAAGAAATGCATTTACCTTCGTTCACAATTCAGCTCTCCAAAATTCAACATTAATAATACGTTTCAATAATATCATCCTGGGTTAGGTTAATCCACCATCACAATTTCTTGTACCTGTATTTGTACTTTTCCCCATTTAGTTTTCTATTAAGTAATTCCCTTGCGTTTACACAACAAATTAAATAAAAACGACCCAAGTACGACGATGGTACCCAAACGGCTGCGTTCATTCGTCCAGCACGGAATTCCAAAATCGATTTCGTTAATTTATGAAGATATAAATTATAAATTAGTCGATCATAGGTACGTACACACGAACATATGCATATTCTGATAGGCTATCACTATGAAGTTAATTTATTTCTCTCGTCACAATTTTCTCTTCATTGTGGCTCTTCCTATCGCTACTTTACCAGCAAAAAAATTGGTTTCATAAACAAAATTTATTTCAGATATTTGAACGTGCTATAAATCAAGTATTAATTTGCATACTTTCAAGGCAGCTTGGGGTTATATTTTTTGATGTACATTTTTATGTTATTATTTGTGAATAAACTTTGTATAAGTTTAATTCAAGAAATCCGGTGAAAACCAGAATTAGTCTGTCATACTGGGTAATACTCAGATTTAAATAGGTTTTAGTGATCTGTTGGTCTTTCTTTGCTAGAAGCCCTCCTAAAATATGGCAATTAGCTCAAAATTCAGTATAATGTAAATCTAGCATTAAAGATTTATAATAATAAATATGTATGTCGGAATTTAAGTTAATTGTGAACCAGCAACCAGTGTAGTAGAAATTATAGCTCCCTTTTCAGAGATCTACATATCTCATTATCAATTTTTCTTTTAGACACTCTGTCCGGGTTTGAACTCATAACCTCAAACTTTCCTGGCAAATACACAGCAATCCAAGATTTCCAATGCTTTCCGAATAAAAAACGGCCGCAGGTAATGTCAAACCTTTGAATGCATTTCAGTCATGAAACAACTTCTAACAATCATTATTTGCCGTTCGGAGTTGGTGTAAAACGCCGGTTCCTCAATATGCGGCGGGAAGAATGAGCCGGTTTTGCTACCGGCTCAGTGGTGGTGTTTTCTGCAAGGAGCTCTCTCAGCCAGAAATTTGGGCTCGCGGCCTACTGAAGAGTACTTTAGGTGGAGGGAGCCACAATCAAGGAGGCAGCCGATTGGGTACTCACTAATGTAATGCCCTGTAGAAGGAAAACGGTACTCTGATAGCCAGTCTGCAATTAAGGCCTTAGAGTATTTAATGACCACGTCATAGCGACATTGCAGGGAACTACATAGCTGTGGGTAGGAGCTCTTCTGGCTGCCTACGGGCTTCTATTGGATAAATGGCCTTTATGGCGTCTCAGCGGCTATAAATATAGTCTCTGACACTCTCTGGCACCGCTGTTTGGAGGATGACGGGGTGGAATCATCTTTTCGTTTTGTAATTTCCTCCCTGCCTATGCGAGGTTGAGGTTTAAGTACCTAAACTCTTACTTACTGCAGAAGAGCTCTCAGCAGCTAGCGGTACTTCAATTTGGGTGCACAGCGCTGCTTAACCTTTTTGGTTACGATGTACGTTATCGTTCAAACAACTAGTGGGATCACAATAGACTCCTTTACATGGCTAAGTGAGTTCCGCCTGCAACGAGTTTTTCTAGATTATAATATCATATTATGTCTCCTCTCCTCTCAAGATTTTCTATTTAAAATTTTCTAGTGCAGGGACTCCAGTTTAACATGAACTAAAAGGAATTTGTTAAGCGAGATCAGGAAATTTGTAATTTAAGCTTTAAAATATTTGTATTCTATTTTTTTCACTGTAGATGCATATCTTATTTGATAGAATTTTGAAAGTAATAATAATAATTTGGCGCTCACATCATATAGCTCCATGTTGGCGGAACTTCTTGTAAAATTGTGGACTGCGTTTTGATGCTGTGACACAAATTGTAGGACCTGCAATTTTTCGTCGATTCCGAACGGCAAATAATTTTTGTGAACGTTTTTTTATAATGGCAGAAATACGCTTTAGGTTTGCCATTTTTTGCTGAGGAGCGGCCGCTATAAGAAACAAATGTTTCTGTTATTTTTAAAAGGTTTTTTCTTGTAAGGCGTTAAAAAGATCGTCTTGTGGCTAATTGGTCAACAGATCGCAAACTTATTACTATTGCTATTTCATACATACTATTGTAGTGCCGACCATAGCAAACATTTAGTCTACCAACAATCGGTTTTAAAAACAAAAGTATATGTTGTTATTATATAAAATTTAAACTGAGATTGAGAAGTCGCCTTTAATTATAAAAATTCAATAGCAAATTCTTAGCAAAACACGATCACGAAGTGACTAATATGTAGGAGAGAAAATATCAAAGATATTTTACGATAGCAATATTTCACTCTTAACCGATCGGCAAAGCTTGAGCCATAGAGCACCTCAGCTAAGGGCAAGCCTTTGCTTGGCTGGACGAAGAGTAGCAAGAGAGCTTTTGAATAAAACTAAGGAGGTTGAACAATTTTGAACAAGGACGTTGATTAAAGCGATTATATGATACGTGTGAAGCTATAGTATTTTCGTAAAATGTCACTTTACAACTACCTAGAGTATTAGTTCAGCTACAAAAAAAATATTCACTACAAATGCGCAAGCGTAAAAATTCATTGTACGTCTTATTAAACCAGACCTAATATAACGAATATATATGTAAATATAACAAGTGAGGCCATAAAGGCGGTTGTACGCTATTTCCAATAGAGTTTTCTTATATATTTCTTTTCCTGTAAATATTTCTAACGCTATTAGAAAAGAGTTCTTATAGTTGTGAAGATATGCTGAATTTGCGGCTTCAATTGCTCTGCAGATTTTCTCTAAAATAATATACAGCTTGATTCATAGGAAATATATACCCAAATATCTTAGTTTGCAACGAATAGTTATATGATGATATATAGGTTTATATATGGAGACAAATACCTAAATATCATTTATCTGTACCAAAAATTTGCGGAGAAACTCCCAATTCCAATTGTATCTGTCCTGGGGGCGTGACACCGCCCTTTTTTCCAATATGTTGTAGTATATAGCCAATATTTAACCCGGATACACTGCAAAAATTTCGGAGAGATCCCTTTAGTATTTTGGACGCTTATAAATTACAAACAAACCCAAGCAAATTTTCAACAAATTCTCTAAACTTTCTTGGTGTGATACCAAACTTATGTTAGTTTAAACTAATTTTCTTTTTATTATAATTTACCTTTTATATTTAATCCTTTGGCGGGAATGATAGGATCTGAAAGAAAGATAAAATAATATATATACAAGTTTATATTTAACTTTATTCTTAATATGATATTTTCATATTGCGATCATATCTCCTTACGTACAATACGACAATACTCTAATTAGTAAAATGCACAAATAAATATGTATTCATATCTACTGTGGCGGGTCTAGAATATGTATACTTTGTACGAGTAATGGAGTTACTTTGTAACTTGCTATTATTTGAAAATAAAATTGTCTACCTCGCTTTGGCGGTATTTATTTATTTATTTTATTTAGATACGCAAAGTAATGCGATTAAAATCTTTAATGCGGTACGAATAAATTAAATGCGACACAAAATCATTTAACCTTTATCATGATGACTATTCCAAAAAATTTGCCTCAAAGAAGCCTAATTAATAGAGCTCTTTCTCAAAATGGATTAAGAAAAAAAAACAGTCGAAAAATCGAAAATGAACGTTTAGTCGACTAGGTGTTTTTGGTCGGTTTGTGGAAAAAATCGAATCGAAACGGTTAGTCGCTTAATTGAAGTCGACTATTTTTTTAAACAACTTTTGCTAATCGAATAACCGATTAGTCGACTAATCGATTAACAAGAGCTGTGCTAATTTGCAACGATGATCTTAAAGCTGATTTTATATATCGTTTGCTTGAAGAATTTACTATTACATAGCAGAGTAAAATTTAACATCAGTGATGAAAGTTAAGAGCCAAAAGAATATTTGTAATATAGATATTATAAAAATCGCCATTTTATATGTTTGTACCTACATGTGTATTTTCATGAGTATATACGCATAGAAAAAGAAATTGGCCCAGTAATGCAGATACATGTGTCGCATCTTTTGAGAATGATGCGCATTGGCAAATACAAATATTTTTAATTGATAAAACTCAACTGTGGGAAATAAAGTTCTGTTTGGGATGGATCATTTTAAGTAAAATTTATACAACAGCTTAGTACGCCTCTTTTCTAAATTTCCATCTTCGACAAGGGTTTAAAAATTCATAAACGTTGGCAGTAGGCGTCGCACTTTAATTTTGTATATCAGCTGCCGTGTGTGCGCAATGGTACGTAGATAGTTGTCATTGCATTATATAATAGTGTACCAGGCTATATACAAATATCAATACCATTAAGAAGAAGTAAGCATTATACATACATAAATATTGGTTTACCGCGCCCATATTGTCATGAATTTTAAATCAAAGGAGATTGTTTATCCAGCCTTCAGAAAATGGTGAAGTTTTTAAAGTAATAAGATTATACTTTCTATTCAACCTATGTGCAAAGGTGTAACTTACCTTTCATAACTAAAGGTTATTTTTTGTAATTGTATAATAAAAGAGGAATCAGAGATAAAAGACTAGTAATAAATAATTTGTGTTGGTATGAAATACCCTATAAAGTATTCATATAGTATAATTGTTATAGATAAATTTATTTAAAACTAAATTAAAAAAGAGATATATCGGTCCACAAAGGTAAAAAGTCTTAGTAAAAATTATTGAAGAAGCAGGATAGCGGCAAGTAATAGAAAGCATCCGAAATAAATAAGATTTGCCAGGTATTTTACCCAAAAATCTGTAAGGCTTGTCTAAATAGTTAATTTTTACTTGGGCATTTGTCGGACCAGCCAGACATAAGAAAATGGCAGACTATTTTGCTAGCTGGTGTGCAAATACAAATTATCGGTAATTTCTAATGCAGATACAAATGTACATATACATACATATATGCAATTTGTGTAGTATGTATATGTGTAAGTATATATATGTACATATTTTAGTCCAAGCCTCTTAAGTTAGTTTGGCTATTAAACTGAACAATTTATGTGTTGACTTGTCTTTCCAAATAACATATTTTGGAAGTATCTGGTTATTAGGGTGCTCTAGTGAATTTAAGCTTAAAATGATGATTCGATATCAGTAAACGAAATGTCAAATATGTTATCTTTCTTAAGCCAATAGGAATATTTCTTTGTATCTGATAGTATAATTGGGCTGCTTCGAATGTGTATCTTATTATTGATGAAAAAATGGTATTAGAATATGAATAGAAGCTGTTGCTAATGTGATGTGTGCCTTTTTCATTTGTTGTTAAGGTTTAGATACTAAATTTATAAAAGCTATTGTTCATAACGTACGTATACGCAACTTGTTTCGTTTAAGAGGTGGGAGTAGCACCCTGGATTCCATTTAATGAATACAGAACAATAACGATTTTAATTGCACTAGTTCACTTACACAGTAAATATGTACTATACATACATATATGTACATGTACATTGGTACATTTGTTTTTGCAATGAACAGGAAAACAAATGAACAAGTTAATGGAAAATCTTGTTAAAAATTAATAAAATCCAATGAGCTTTAATTTGAATCTGCGTGGTTTCAGCAATTTTCCATTTGCCTTTTAGTGTTTGGCCCTTGATGTTAGCGATGGCGTGGGTGCTTTGTTTGTTTTTGTAAATACGGAAGGTGTGAGCAGAAAAGAGAGAAATATGGTCCTCGGTGTGTCGTTAAACTGTTCAGGCAGAGTTTGGTAAATGGGCGGTTCCGACATTATAAGTAAAATAGTTAGCAGAAAAAAATGGCGAATTTGGTTTGCGAAATGTATTTTCTTCCAAAATGTTGAATTTACCCTAAAAGCTTTTCGAATAATTGCCGGAGTTTTCCAATTTGCTGCAATAGCGCTGCAAGTTATAAAAATTTCCGTCATCACGTATGTTTATAAGTACATACTCTATGGGATGAATACATTCTATTTTTTGTACATAATATACTTACATGTACGTCTATTCAAAAGTAAATTGTTGTCTATGAGCGAACCCAGTAGGGACTTAATTGAAGTAGCGAAACGTCGCTTGTAATTAGCTCACACCACAAATATAGGAAGTGCCCTAAATATTTCTCCATGCACAGCTTCCAAAGAAGCTGGGAAACATTCCCTTTCTTTGGACAATCCATATGGTACTTAACAGCCGATGTAATAAGTGAGCCTCTTACATTATCTCTGTCTATGGAATGCATTGGATAAATGCTTACTTATGAAGATTTTTATATATTTCTTGAAATATAAAACATAGAACCAGCATGCATAGCAGTTTCTGCCGAAAGAAAATGCATCGAAGCGTAGTTGATAACAATAATATCATATAATAATTTTGACATTTGCACGGTAGCTTGATATTTGGCTGAGCTTCTCCCACAATTTTCGGTATGCGTCTTGGTGTTGTAATACAAATTGAGGGACCTACAGTTGTACACCGATCCGAACGGCAAATAATTTTTGTTAGAAGCTTTTTCATGGTAGAGATATACTGGAACGATTGCCATTGCCTGCCGATGGGCGGTCACTATTAGAAAAAGTGTTTCTTTAATTTGTTTAATGTCACTTGCTCCGGCCAAGAGTTTAACCCGAAACCCACAGAATAAAACGGGCTCACGCTATGTACTCGGCTATGGTGGCTGCGGTAGGTGATAGATTGAGAAGAATTAAATTAAACTGTCATTACATCAGCACAAATTTGTACAAAAATAAGTTTTCCGGTACAAGTTTTCCTTAAAAACTGGAGTAGAAACAATATTTTCACAACGTAGTATTTATACGTATTTATAAATTTAGCTCTGGATTATCTGCAAGGGGGCCTGATAGGTTATTTATATTTTTACACATTAAATTTTTCTACTAAGTTTTCAAAACAGTTTTAACTAATAGTTAATTAAATGTATTTATAAACAAACTCTCAAATATTAAGAAATACATGACGGGTTTTCAAGTTTTTAAGTTATTTTATCACTTAAGGATATTGTAATGAAAATAACTGAAACATGAGAAGATGGAATTCGCAATTAGAAAACACTTTAAAGTCGTTTTTGAGAGTTGGCCACTTTTATAAACTCTATATTCTGTTGTGAAAAAAGGGCAAAATGCCCGTTTTATCAATTTTATGATTTACCAAATCAAAAGTTTTTGATTGTCATCTCCAAATACCTACCATATTTCATGCGTATTTATATTGATATGCATTAGATAAAACATACTATTAAAAACCCCAACCCATAAGTATTTTGTTGACACATTCTCTACCTGTATTTCACTTCTTTAAATTTAAACCAGAAGGTGTGTCTAGTTAAGGTTTGAAGAGTGATTGGGTTGTAAGGTTATTCTAAGAGTTTGATATGACTTGCAAAAAATGATAAACAGATGATTCATGAATCACAACGAAGAATCCACTTCGTTAAAAAGAAACCAAATCTTTAGAATCTTACAATATCTTATACTCGTATTGTACATATATTGTGCGAATGGATGATCCTTTAATTGTGCCATCTAATTTCTACGGGATGATCACAATCTTGAAATGCCCTTGGAGTCCCGCAATTCCTACAACAACAACATGATGGTCGGCACGGATTGTCAAACATCGAGCTATATGATGCAAGATACATTGTACAATTATATCTACAATGGCTGTGGCACAAGTGTAAAGGCATAACTACAGCAAGTGCCCCCAAAAAAATCGTAGTAATGCTTTGTTTTTAAGAGTTGTAACAACCCATTTATGACTTTATCTGACAGTTATTAGTTTAGCTATAAGGTATATAGTCTCCCAAACCTATTAAAATTACTCTTCGCAATATTAAAATTAAGATTAAAAAATTTACTCAACAGGGTGTTTGCTTAATTTAAAATGTACTCCTTATTTTATGAAGAAATATGACAAACGGAAAATTCACTCCGGTAAATGCACTTCTTTCCTTTTCCGTCGTCCACATCTTTCCGGTATTTTGTGATATTAATTGTGAAGACAAACAAATTATGTGGTGCTTTATAGCAGTAAGAGACACAGGAAAAAATAAACACGAATGAGCATCCACATTGAAAGCGAGGTATGACAGTGCAATTGCAATGTATTCTAGACACGCATGAGGCCATTTTTGAAAACGTGCCATTGGCTAAATTCCTGGGAGAATATTTGTTGTATCATGGTTTAACAAATTGTATTCTTCATCAACCAAAAAATCGTGCTTAGCCATGCTGGTTTGCACGTGCTCGCCGCTGAGGGTACATTCATTGTATTTTTAAAGAGGAAAATAAGCAACGGCATGACTAGCTGTCAGACTGGCACAGAACACTTTACCATTCCTATTGGTTCTCTAACCAAGCAATACAGGTTAACTGCGATAGCTTAAACTTGCGGCTACTTGAAAATTATTTAATATAATTATATCTGCAATTTATGGTTATTACAAACATATGCATATCTATTTTGCTCTCAAAATTTTTTTAAAATTTCGTCAATTGTATAAAATCTCTTTGAGCAATGCAATAATCCACATACTAAATACAAATTACACAATTATAATTTGTTAGGCAAATTGAACTTAGATTCTATTATTATAAAAAAACGTTGTGCCTATTACTACATACCACGTGATTTCCCAATGTAATCCACCAGCAGTAATTTTTCTAGACTACATGTCAGGCTAAGTTGAGGTCGCTGAATAAAAAAATTGGTTTCTATTTTGAGAAATATTAACTAAAATATTTTTATTGGAGAAAGTAAAATAAAAGGTCAAAAATATCTTGAGAAAAATACAATCTGTGTATTGATTACAATTAAATAAGATATATTTGAATTATTCGGAAATCAAGACAAATTTGTAAGAGTCAAATAAAGAATGTGGAAATTAACATTTTTGCTTTAAGCATTCCGTCATTATTATGGAGAACTGCAAACTCTCAAATTTCCTTCTTAACAAAATTAATTTTTAGTTAGGGTTTTCACTGCCAACATTGATTTCTGTAAACACAAAAATGACGCTAAATAAAAGCTCTTATAATTTTCAAGCTTTTGAAAATAGCTGTGCTAAAAAGTAACAAAATAATGCAGGAAAAATCATAGCCACGATGAAACAACAAAAATATATTTGACGACGCTGCTAACTTTTAACATGTATGAGAAAATAAGAATGAATGATGTTACGGGACATTCTGGACAGCATTTATGGGCATTGGTAGATAAGCCCTCGGCGAGTGTTTATGCTGGACTTTTATTTTCTATGTTTTTCTCTGATTTTCATGTGTCCGCGCCCTACAGGTCAAATAGTTAGTTAAGAGCCACCGAAGTTCAAAAGCTATGTAAAAATAAGGGCGTAGGGAATTCAAATATATATGTTTCTTTTTGATATTCTGTTTTTTTATTAGGGTAAAAAATGTATGTACATTAGACTGGCCGCACGGTGTATGAATTTTTTTTTTTTTTTTGGAAATTTAAATTTTATTTTTTTTAAATGTGTATTTTGATATAAAAACAAACTTCAGAAAATTTCATCCAAATCCAATAATGCCTTGTGGTGCCTAGTTGACCTTGAAGTTTCGTATAGGGTATGAATTATAGGGTATTCTAGGGAAAGAACAGTTTCAACAATAGATACTAGATATTAGAATAATGTATTTATTTGAGTGAAGTATATTAAAATACCTGCTTTACAAGGGAGCTTTTCGTGTGAGACGGATATATTTCGCGGTAATGTTCCACCACTTGCAACAGGTATTGTTTGTCCTCCTCGTCATACGTGAGCGCTTTTGCCGATACGAAATCGCTGACATTTTTTTCAGCATATTCTCTGACATCTCCTATTGTCGCTTTAAATTTTTTCGGAATATCTTCTTCATATGATTCCTCAATGTTGCCAAGGGCATTAACCATTTTTAATTTTATATGGGAAGGGATTTGCTCATGGAAGAAAGACAGAGCAACCGCTTCTTCACTCAAATACCATAAATGATTAATAATTTTTTTTAACAAAATGCTGGAAATGTTTGGATCATAATATGCAATTACATCATTTATAAGTTGCAAATCTTGTCTTGGAGCGTTCACAGCTTTGACACATCCAAACCAATAAGGAACGTAAATGCGCGTTAAAAATATACAAATGTTACGAAAGCTTTTTAATTTCGAAGTTGTTAATTTAAATTGCTCACGAAACAGAAAGATTTTATAACAGTAAATTATTTTCGACATGAATCTAGCATGCGATGTTGCACCAGGTGCACGGAATACCGAAAAGCTCGGTACTCCTTCCCCAATAAAAATCAATGAAAGTTGCAATACTTCTTAATAATCATCTTCGTCCGACATTCCACTTTGAAAATGAAATTGGTTGATATTTGGCCAAAACTTGGAGAAGCGATAAAAATAAGGACTTCTGGTGCAGCAGTATTTCCAAAATTGCTTTCGCCCTTATAAACAACTCACTAATATGATGTCGACATGGAAGAAAAAGTAGGTTCCTGTTCAATTTTTTTTCTAATAAATATGCTGCCCCTTACTAATTCCAGTGTTACTTGATGTTGTATCAAAAGATATTATTTCAACTACATAAATTCTCCATTTTCGATTTAATCAAAAAGTTATAAGTTGCATCAGCTATATTTTCACCAGAAGAGTCTTGCAATTTGGAATTCCAAGCAATTTCTCCACACTTTCGCTGGTCACAACCAGAGCTAGTCGATCTGATTTTTCTTTGCCTTTTATTTCTGGGAGTAGTTTGCCATCCCAGTGCAGGACAAACACTTCAGGTATCTTAAATCAGGAAAATTAAACCAAATATTATTTATATAAAAACAAACAACTTCACAACAGTATCACAAAAATTAATATTTTAGTAGTTACGTTGAAACTATCCAGAATATGTTGACCTTGCTTGCGGCGGTAATCTCTCCGCATTGTCTGAATAGTGGTTCGATTGAGCACTAAATCATCCAATGTTATTGATGTGAAGTTGGGACTCGACTTCCTGAATCTTACGCAACAACGCAGATGCAGTTGCACTAATTAAATGCATGGCATCTCTAGTACTAATTTTACAATTGTCTATACTTGCGGGCATTCTATCGTCAATAAACTGGATATTACCACGAGGTGGTTGACTTTGTTTTCCCACGGTTGGTTCATCCTCTGTTTGGTCATATGATAAATTTAGATCGACCACAGAATGTTCCATTTCGGTTCTCTCCGTACTAGCCGAAATATCCATAGCAGTTGATTGCTCTGATATTTCAAGAAAATAATAAACTTACATACAATGATAATAAAATAAAAATCTAAATTACCCAAACCAACGGTTTTCTCGCAATACGTTTCAACGCGCCTTTTTTTGATGTCCGAAAGCTGTTCTTTTCGTTTTTGTTTTCTCACCATTTGGATATCTACACCAGACATACTTCCTGGTCGACCTCTTTGCCTTTGAAGTAGAAGAAAATCTCTATCCTGTTGGATCTTTATTGTTTCCAGTGCATCGGAGCTTGCAATGTCAAATATACAACTTTCAATCAGATCTACGAATTCCTCTTCATTTTTCCGGTGTTTTTCATACTTGGATTTGGCATTCTTCTCCAAATTTCTCCATTTTTCGTACAGTTTCTCCAAACGCATTTTATAAAAAAAAAAAATTGAATAACTTGCTTAATTGACGGTAATTTTGCACCTAAAATTTCACTTTCACATTTGCCCACCAAAAATACCTTATCATCTCCAGATCTAAGCTGTTTTTTTAATGCCATTTATAATGTTTTTTAATTAATCTCTAATTCACTTATATCCACTTCACATTCAGATGTCCACTAAGTAATGAATGAAAAAGCTCACATGACTTTGTATTTCTTTGTTGCAGCATGTTATGACTTTTTTCTCATCAGTCTTGACTTGCTGTTATTTCTCGTTAGATTTGCTCGTTTGCAGCAAGTAGCAATTTTAGCAAATCTACATCGATTTGATTATGTGAATTGTAAATAATAATGTAATAAAGGTCAACTAGGCACCACTAGGCGTTATTGGATTTGGCTGAAATTTTCTGAAGTTTGTTTTTATATCAAAATACACATTTAAAAAAAAATAAAATTTAAATTTCCAAAAAAAATTGTACGGCCAGTCTAATGTACATATAATGAAACAATTTCTTGTTATCCCTTGCCAAGTTTGGCGGTTATGCCGAAACCGATTTGTCTCCAAACCAAATTTGACAGGTGATGAAAATCGTTTCAATATACATTAAATAAATATGTTTATTCAAATTTAAATAGGATGCGTAAATACAATAAGCATATATTTGAATAAAATCTAATAGCATTAATTAACCATTTCACAGTTTTTGAGCGATCTCTATTAAATAAACCTGTATTAATTAAACATATGTATGATTAAAAGAAAATTTTACATGGGGCTAAATTTGTTAAAGACGCTCAAAAGATTGATGTTACTGATTCGAATGAAGCTTCGAATAAATGTTACATTATTTGTTCACAACATTTTTTCGAGAGGAAAGTGACAGATTTACTTCAGCACGTTAATACTCCCAAGTTTTAGCTCAAATAAAAAATTGGCAAGGCTTATTAATTATTATTATTACATGATTTGTCCGTTATTTACGATAATTTCTATTACAATTTTTTTACAAAAGCAGAATTTCAAGTAAAGCTTTAATTTTTTCCAGCGACAATGCTCAGAATTAATTTTAATTTCTGAGATTATTAAATAACGGTCAAGAAATGAGTTTTACTTTCGACGAAAATTAACTCAAAGATAATGATCACCTTTCATGAAAAATATAAAACTCCCAGGATTATGATCAATTTCGATCAATGAAAATAAAACTCATAAAAAATTATTATGTTTTGATAAAAAAATACCGTTCATTACAGAGCGAAAAAACTTTGGAAATACATTTTTTTATGAAAAAAGTATAACTTTATACATCGTTTTTCTTTTTCTGAAAATATAATACTCCGAGATCTATTATTATTATTCATTTGAAAGTTTAAAATCTTTAAATATGAATTTTTTGATAGAACTGATAACAGTTAGTGTAGATTAGCTAGACTTAGCTAAAGTTGTCGTCTTTTGAGCTAGAGTGTTTTTCTATAAGTATTTACAAATAGAAATTGTATTTGAAATGCATTAACACAATACTTAAAAAATACAGGGGCATTCGCGCTTTACCACAAATACAGAATACAAGTACACATACATTGAATTCTGAATAAGCATAGCATTTGTTTTTTTAACCGAAACGAATTAAAATGTTCAGAGTTGACTGAGGTCCTAAATAACTACCCTGAAAATGTTTCAAAGTACAATTTTTTAAAAGCAATTGTTCACTCCAACGTTCGCCGCTGCGTAAAAATCATTAGCAGATAAGACAAGGAATAAAACGACAAATATGCATATTTCAAATAGTGATTGAAATATTTCATGTTACATAAATTTAGTTTGAAAATGCGTTCAATTCATTTAATGTTGTACATTCTAAAGCCTGAGTCATATGATAATTCATTATTCTAGATGTATACCTCTTAATTGCGGTATTTATTTTGATGAAAATATATTTGAACGAATTAGTGTACTCTCTTGCCAAATTTGCCTTAGAGACCAGTATTAATTTTTAATAATTTTTTTTTTAGTAGTTACATAGAGTCATAGGAACCCACCTGTCGGATTACCAGACAAGTTTGGCCAAAGGTTGACGTAAAGCGATCCAAAGGGCGGATTCGCCTGGACCGACCACCTCTCAGACTAATGGTTAGGGTAATAACCGGACATTGCCTTATGGGCACACATGGGAAGAGATTGGGATGCATAACTAGCGAATTCTGCCGAAGCTGCAGAAGGGAAGCGGAGAGCATCGAACATTATCTCTGCCACTGTCCCGCCTTATCCAAGGCTCGAAACCAATTCCTAAATGGGCATTTTCTAAACTGTTTGGCCGACCTGAACTCGGCTAGCATTCCCGAGCTTCTGTGCTACGTAAAGCGCACACGGTAGTTCACCTTCTAAGGGAAGGAAGAAGAAAACGTATGGCCCCCGGCAGCGGTATCACAACGAGCTTTGTCAGCTTACGTGCGTATCCGCGGACTTGCATGGTTGCAGCCGGTGGAACCTAACCTAACCTACATAGAGTTGATGGTTGGAAACTTTTATAAACACAAAATTAATTAATTTCATCTTAGATAACAACTGTATTTATAATAAAAATAAAAAATTTGAGCACCACAAATCGTGGTCGAATAATCGAGGACATACTATGATTCATACTAGTACACTCTGCTTGGCGATGACAACACAAGGTACAGAAAAATTCAACTAAAAAATTTGCGAGAGCAGCCTAAAAATTTTGCAACTTATCTGCTTTGTATATATAAGTAAGTATGTTTTATGCACATTAGGGCGTTTCAAAAATATACTCGAAAATTAAATATGCCTGTCAATTTGTCGTACAACAATCAAGACGCACCTCAAAAATTGAAGGAAAAGTTCGGCCAAGTATCGAGCTTTATGAGAAAAGCGCAAAATTATTATTATTGTTAGTAAATGTCTTTTAATTTTTCACAATGATAAGTATTTTTTATGCAATTTTTCAGAATAAAGACTATTATATAAACTGATTTTATTGCATTAAACGAGTACTATTTATTTTAAATGAAAACATTCGCCGGGTACTAATACTTCGGGTTTCTCCGAAATATAACCGCCTTTCCTTATTTTGCTTTGAAATTGGTTAATGCTTAACAGTGTTAACGCTTCTGATTGGGAAAATAAATTTGATGTTTTAATTGCTACAAATTCGTTAAAAATAAGTATTTGGTGATTTAAACTTTAATATTGTTATGAAAACATATACATATGCACATATACATATGAACTTCTATACATATTTTCTACAACTTCCTGTTTCCAAGATAAAGAACTTCGCCAATCGCCATATAACTTGCGTGTAATGATTCTCTCGAAAGCTCGCTATTCCTTGTCATATTTTTTCACCACCGTTCACGTTTCTGAGCCATATAAAAGAACGGACATAGCAAAAGATTTGTAGGGCGTAATTTTCGTTCTCCGAGTTGACAAGATTTATTCTTCGCGTAATCTCAAGGCTGATATTATTGGCGGTGTTTATTCTGAACCCTACGTATACAAAGTCCTTCACAACTTCAAAGTTATAACTGTTAAGGCAATGATGCCAATGTTATCTGCATACGTCGATTTAGATTTGCAGCATATATAACACGAAAGTGAGTGACCTTGTCTACAACATCGTTTGGCCTCTTCGCTGGGCCGTATTAGTTTTGAGGGCATCTAAAATTTAGGCTTTTATCGTCATGCTATCAAAAGCGTTAAAGCCGCTCGACGAAAAAACAGTTTGAGGCGATTTGTATATCAAGGATCTCATGACATGAACATCGTCCCTAAACTTTGGACTAGTCTCATATTCTTCAGTTGGTATGCCACTTGTGTTGCCATCAATAAGGGTTACCTCCCTATGTCTAGTGTGCTCTGGACGTTAGCTTGCTGCCTTGTTCTCTCTATTTTCTTCTTCTTCAAAATACGTGTATTCCCCTTCTGTTTTCCCGGCACTAAGTAGCTCGCGATTTTATTGGCTGCAGGGTATCTTCGTATGCTGCGTATTCCTCTGTATATCCAGGTAATAAGGTGTTGCTTATTTAAGCAAGATTGAATATCGTGTGCGATACTTCTTAGATCCGTTGTGATTCCGACGTGCATTTTCAATGCACTGAGGCGCATATGAACCTTAGCTGCAACAAGGTAGTGATCGGCGTCGATGATGACTGCTCGGATTGAACGAACGTCAAGGGAAGCGTATCTTCCATCTATCACAATAGGACCACTTTGCTTTTTCATACTTTGATCACCCATGATGGTTTCTGTACTACTCACTACCATGTTCGGTGCCGCGGTGAAATTTTTATTATCGAAAGTATTGTCGTAAGGCTGCCTTTCTTATTCCACCATAGCGTTAAACTCACCGACAATTTTGACATCGAGACGGGGCACCGCACATACGCTTCAAACAGGCGCTCGCTGAATTCCGTTTGGCTTCATCGGCCTCTTCTCTGTTGTTTCTTATGTTGTTGAATTTAGCTCGTTCTGATGCGGAGGTAGTAATTCGTTCACTGATGGGGCATATTTCTCACAACCATCCCCCGTCCATTGCATTTCCTGTACTGCGGTGATATTAGCTTTACATGTCCGAGGGCATCTAGAAGTTCCGAATGTTCGGACATGTCGGGTACATATCCGAAAATCATATATGTAGTTGTTTTTCCGTTTTCGGGGTCTACAACGTTAAGCGTGAAATCATCATCCCGAGGCTTTTTGAACTTTTCATTGGCTGACGTTTTTACGTAGCGGGCCCCAAGCCCAGCAAAGAAACCATTGCTATGTACATAACAGCTAAGTCTACGACTGCATCGTAACAAACTGGCGAATTTAACATGGAGTTGTCATTGGGCTTGGGGTTTCCCTATTTACGAGGGTTGCCTTTTATATTTTGCTCCTAATAATGAAATAATAAGGAAAATATTTTTATTGTTTTTCAAAATATTCTCCATCCAAGTCCGTATGCTTCTGCATTCGCTTGAAGCAATTTTCAAAGCACTTTTGCCACTCAAAAGAGGATACCTCTAAAACGAGCTGTTTGAAGGCTTCTACAGCTCCTTCAAGCGTTGAAAAACGTTGACCTCGCATTTTTTTTTTTGATGTTCGGGAATAAAAAGAAGTCATTAGGTGCTAAATCAGGGCTGCAAGGCGGATGACCCATCAATTCGACCTTTTTAGTCCTCAAAAACTCTCTTGTGTGAATCGATACGTGAGATCTCGCATTGTATTGGTGAAGAATGATTTGTCTTCGGCGGTTGGGTTTCCTTAATTGTTCAAAAACTTTTGGCAAACAAATGGTTGTATACCACACAGAATTGACGGTTTTAAGTTTATCTAGTGGAACAGTTGCGACATGATCAGATTTTCCGAAAAAACAGGCGACCATTTGCTTTGAGGTGCTTCTTGCGCGAACAACTTTTGTTGGATTAGGCTCGCCTTGGAACACCCATACAGTCGATTGCTGTTTTGTTTCCGGCTCATATGCATAGATCCAAGATTTGTCACCTGTTACGATGTCATAGACGTGCTTTGATCTACCGCGCAAAATTTCTTCAACATTTCTTTACACCAATCGACACGAGTCTTTTTTGGGCAATTGTCAAATTATGCGGCATCCAACGAGAACAAATCTTCTTTACGACCAAATGTTCATGCAATATTGAATGTATGCTGGTCCCACTAATGGCCAAGGATGCCTCTATCTCGCAATATGTCACTTGACGATCTTGTATTATCAATTGACGCACAGCATCGACTGTTTCTGGCACAGCCACCGTTTTTGCACGACCTTCACGAAATTCCTCCCGCAAAGATTGGCGGCCACGTAGGAACTCGTTGTACCAACGTTTCACAGTGGCTAAGTGTGGTGATTCAACACCAAAAGTAGAAGTAAGTTGATTGATGCATCGCACGAAAATGTTCACGGGTTAATTCCATTTTTAGATAATATGAATTTTTAAACTCACTATAAATAAACACAAATAAAACTCGTAAGTGAAAACGTTATATGCAAGTTTTGCGAAGGCGCAAAATATAAAAGGCAACCCTCGTACTGTAGCGTTCTATGTAGAACAAACACTTAGGAAATAGAAATCAATTGGGAAATAGACTCATTACATTGTCGCCGCAGTAGAGTCCACAAGAAATACAACGCAAAATATAAATACTTTTTCAACTGACGAATTATTCTACTACATTTCACTGCAAGTTCTTTGTTCCAGTGAACTGTAGAACCTTTTTATTTGATTGGAACTAACCGCAATAGTCTAACATATATCTATTATGTATTATATTTATATAAAACACATGTAAATTTTTGAATGTTAGCAAAGAGAAGTTGTAATGAGAAGGTTATCCATATTTTCACCTCCGGCAAAATATCTTTTGAGCTATACATACAAATTAGTTCAACCGAATAAGAAAATCTGCTTGTGTATGTGACACTGCATCTAGAATATCTTGACGCAAGCGTACAAACGTACAAATGTAGTTTTAAAAACATATATTAACCCGCCCCTTCTGTCGACTTGAATATTCACCATATATTTGCGATTTTTTACTAGTACTTATCAGGAATTATTGTATCGCCAAAAATAAAAGCTATTTTCTTTGCAAACTACACTGTACAACAAAATAACGTGTAAGAGGCTCCCGATCCGGCATGTGGGGTGTGTTGAACCCCAGCGGTAAAATTTTGTTAAGTAAGCACTGAATTTTCTCGCTAATCGTTAGCAGCGACTCAGTAGCTTTAAGTCACAGGATATTATACATGGGTTTTTTTTTACCGGTTTTCGTTATTAGATATCCAGTTTTAAGAAATGTGCGAGTTTGAAAGCGGTTCCTGGATATTTTGGATGACACACAAAGTTAGAATGAAATTAATGATCTATAAATTTAATTATTCTTCTATACATTATAAAGAAAGGGGGAAAAATTATACACACCTTAGAGTGTGGTTTTGCACTAAATTTAGCACCAAGTCTGAATATATTAAAATATTGCCTACGTAATTTACATAGAATAATATCGTATATTTGAAATGTAAAGGTCACTTGGTTTCGTATGCCAATTTGCCATTAGAATGTGCCAAATTGGGGTATATTGTTTGTGTTGTACAATGTTATTAATATTGTGTTCCTATGTTATTATAAAATTTGTTATTAAACAAAAACTATCATATATCGAAAATTCTAAGTCCTGAATATTGTAAGCAAATCATATAGTAACTGATTGTGGATTGGAATGCGATTGCTGATATGAGTAAGTACTTTTTATTAACGAGTATGCGCATGCATGTGTATCTATGTATTTGGGTTAGCTGTATACATATGTGTTTTGTTTAGTAGAATAGTTAGGTGGATGCTTCCTTCCTTCAACGGTACATAAAATGTGCATAGCTCACCTATGTAACGGCGTTCAACAACAACATAGTTAACCAGACACCGTTGAGGGTTCATACATAGACAACTGACCTGAAGGCGGTGTAACATCTGTACCATCATTGTGATACAAACAGATATATTTGCACATGTATTGAACTTTTCTATAAATATATGAATACATAAAACATAGTGCCTGTTTCTTTCACAAACCGAAAATTCACAAATTGCTGAAGAGCAAAATCTGTTGCACAAAATTTCAAACACAAGCTTCTTTCAAATGTTAGCTATTCCACTCATTTGCTACATGTTATTTATGGTGATGGCTTGTTTCATAATGAGACTTGGGAACTTTGTGGCGCAAAAGTGCAAAATGCGACTAGTGTCAATGACAGGGGGGTGGACGAACCAATAAAAATATAACGTGGTTTACTTTTTTTTCATTTTATCTCTTGCTGATTCATATTGCTGCAAACGTTTTTAATTAAGGCAACAAATATAGAAGGTTCATTGCATTGAAATATAATGAGCATGCATCAGCTTTATTTGCCATTTAAGAGCGATATCACTTGCAGTGGAACGTCTTTTAATTTTACTCAGTTGAATCATTCATGCGGAGCTCAGTAACTTAGTTTTTGCGCCGAGACAAGTGACTTCCGAATGCCGTGCTGAGTGCCTCTCAATATCTTCACCCGCACAAAAGTATTGGAATATTATTTAATACAATAATTGAAGTGAATTGTTATTAATAAAGTATTTATCCTAAAAGTTAAGTAATTCGAGGCGACCGCCCATCTACATTTGTTCAGAAATTCTTTGTTTTTTCGCAGTTGTTTCTCATATAAGAAAGGCAAAAAACTGACAAGTAAATGAAGCTCCTTTGGCAGCAGGAGATTGTAATATGACTAATTGAATTAATTTACCCAGTTAAATTTCTCTAAAAAACAAAGCATTAGAACATTTAAACACACAAAATTAGTTATGAACTACTTATAAGCACGAACGGATATGGTCAAAATCATTGTATTTAACGTTACAGTCGCACGTACCTATATTTTCGTTCATATATCCGTAATATTAAATAATATATAAAAATTTTCAAATCTACATTAAAGTAGGCCACAAGGTTTACATTTTATATGTGTAAACTTTTTTTCCACCGTCAGCAGTTTCAAAGATACGCGAAGTTTTGTCTAGTCTTTAACGTTACATTTTTAGGAAGTGAGTTAGGAAGTAACTCAACACTTGAACGAAAATTAGCGAATCTTGCAGAGCTAAAATTTAAACCAATGTAATTTTCACAAGACCAAAAAAATGATATCAGTATCAACTTAAGAGAAAACTTTCCTTACAACAATTTTGCAACTCCAAATGTGCAGTCTTTAACGTTACATAAAAAAGTCTTTAATGTTACATTGCGATTTTATTTCAGAAAATTGGTAAATTCGGGACCAGAAAATAATTGAACACTATCTAAAACGTAGAAAATCGAATATTTATTATTCGTTGCAGTGTTTTTTAAATCTTTGCATTACACTGATCGACGAAGTTGATAAAACGCATCAATTAACGTGAAATACATATTCCCTCATACTGAGGCATAGAAAAAATGAAACATTCATTATATCAATGGAAATCGCAAGGAATACTAATTATATCCTTCTTTAGAGGTATTTAGAGGTTTATAGATGCTATAGCATGTATATAAACAAAATATATATGATTAAGTACGTAATTTAAAAAAAAAAATCATTTAGCGTTCCTCCATCAAAATAATGTTATACTAGCGTATGCGGCTTGATTTTCTGCGCGAAGAAAGATATATTTTTTCTAGATATTGAATAGGTATTTTATTGTTGTGACGGGTGTTTTTTTTAGACATGTGGTTTTCAAGAAGAAATAAAATGCATATAATTGTTATGACCAAGAACTTAGCGTTATTATACAAATAAGTGTTTCCCATCATATTTTAAAAATGATTTCGGGCAAGTATATGCCGCGGCTGAGTCGAAGAAATTCCAGCAACAATGCGCCGAGTATTCTCTTCCTTCTCTCCTCTTCTGCAAAACTTTCCATAAAGTGGATGGGCATGGAATTGAAAAGTTACTTACGGAAAGCAGGACGCAAATTACCTGTGAGTTTTCAAATTTGGTATGATGTACTGAATACAGAAGGTGACGCCTTCAGAGGTACCGCGGCTTTGATTTTGTCGATTTTGAGAATTCTCAACTGCAACTAGACAAATCCTTTTTTACAAATGGTGGCTACTGGAGCTACTTTTTTTTAGTATTTGTTGCATATTTATTTATTGAATCTCTGCCTTTAAGTCATCTTTCTACATATTAGAACATTAGAACACGTTTCCCATGGAAATATTGGAAGTTATTCATTCTTCTTTCTCCCTTATACTTGTCTATAAATAGCAAAATCTGTCACTTCGCCGGTGGAAGGCGCAATCTTGTATTCTATCATCTATCGGTCTTTGACTAAGTTCCCTATTTTAATTTGATTGGTCAGTTTTTTATATTATAAATATTCTTCACATATACTTTATAAGTAATAATAATATAATAAAGAATAAATATGTACAATTAAAAAAATTTTTTAAATATTATTCTTTAATATAGCGAATATAATAATACTTTTTTAAGCAATATAACTGTACATAAACACATAAAGTTGAAAGTATGCCAATTAATATCTGTTTTTATATAAATAAATGAAAGTCGTTTAAGTTTTATTGAATATAACAAGTGCTGTTTATTTGAAATAAAAACTTCCGCTTGCTGGGTATAAGGTTCGGCTCCACCCGACTTAATGCCTTAACTAATCCATCCTGTGCAAGCAAATTTATCCGTTTAACCGGTGAACTCTGAGTTAAAGAGATAACCTGCTTTCTTGCAAGTGGCCTTATTGATGAGTGCGTAATGTTGTATAAAAACAGCGTATCATCTTAATAGTACTAAAATTTTTCAAATTGTAGTTTTCTTATTATTATTAGTGCACTAAGTAGGTTTTTAAATAAAATATATACTTTTTTCAACAAAAAAGAAAAAATCACGCTGGATTTTAGGTATAAATGTTTACACATATGCCCCGTTTTGCCGGGATTTATTCTGATTTAAAAAGTAAAGAGTTTGAAATAAATACCGAAACCTCGAGAATGGTTGTGAACGTTTTCCCTAAAAAAATATATTTTTCAAAATTTGTTCCTCAGTAAAGTTAGTTAGTGTTAGTAAAGGCGAAAGAAACAGTAGCAGCGCTGCTCTCCCGCTGCTACCGTCGACACTGTCAACAAAATATATATGAAAATCGCTGGAAAATAATGCAAACAATGGGTAAATTGTATAAAAGAAAGTGCGGAAAGGAAAAAACAAGCTGAGTGGTTGTTCATCAGGTGCGTTAGCTCTTTGAACTGCGTACCCATTTAATTTTTCTCATTGCTCACCCGCGGCCTTCGATTTGCCGTGGTCTTTGCTGTAACAATGCAAGGAAAATGCACCTTTAGCTGGAAAAGGGTTGTCGCCAAAATTAGCGACCCCTTCGCCATTCCGACTAGAGAAGTGTAATGAAAAGCATGAAATATTTGTTTCTAAAACACAAACATAACAATTGTTTTTTGTTCTTTCTGCGCCGTAGCTGATGTTGTTGCATTCGCTTCTGTTTGTTTTTTTTTTAATGATATTTTAAAAAATGCAGAAATTCACTGGCAACTGAGACTGCGGTTCGCATAATGCTGGTGAGGTATTTGCAACAGACAGGTACACACTACATATACATTTATATATATATATATATATATATATGCTATATATATGCATATTTTAATACGCCCGATTTCATGGCGTCATTACCTATTCGTGCGATTGTTGTACATAACTTGCAAAAAACTGAAAAATAATAAGAATCTGGATAAAACCAACTGTTACCAAAGGGACCATTCAATGGCATCTTTACAAAAGGGTTAAAACTATGGCTCCGGCAACTGGTACGAGTACAATACATACATACATATGTATGTATTTGTTGTTTCCTTTTTATAAAAAATTCCGCAAAGAAGGGAAGGACGGGATACAGGTAACTGGGAATAAAGCATTTGAGTTGGTATGAATTTAAAGTATTCAAGGATAAAGAGAAAAGGAAAAGTTATGGGTTAAGAGTCATAAAAGTAAAGTTTGTACATTAAGTGATGGGCGTGTTTCTTTTTTCAGCTACTTTTGATTATGCTATATGTACATTATTCTACATTGTTATTAGTAAATAAATAAATGTATTTTGGCAATGCTCAACTTTTGATAGCTGTTAACAAATCGGGTTACGTAACATGAGCTTTGCGCATTTGACTGTAATTTTAAGGCTGACATTCTCATACAGTTGACTAAAGTACTATGGTTTTTATATACAACTATATTTTTGTACTCGATTAATTCACCCTTTGTTGAAAAAAACACTTTTAGTGTTCATTGCAGTAGATAGCGTAGGTTTCTAAATTAAACTGGCTTATTCTGTGTTTGATAACAAATTTAAAGTAACAAATTAATTAATGTAGGGAACTAAACTAATTGGAGTAAAAAATTTCCATAATAACGTTTAAAATAAATGTTCACATATTTCATGAAATGTGTTAGTATTTTCTTTGATGTAATAAAGAATTTTATGCATCTTATACGGCATCTGATAATTTAACAACCTCAAATTAGCTATGAGGGCAGGCTTTTGATACAGATTGAAGAAATGCGAAATTCCGAAAAAAAAACAAAGTTTATTAAACGAAATTATATTAAATATTCATAACTTCTAAGATACATACATAGAGATACTTCTGCATACAAACATGTACATTGCCACTTGCTCCTGCTTTTATTTTTCTTTCACTTCCTTTTTCTATGTATTAGTTGTAAGCACTTTGCCAAAGAAATTCTACACAAAATTGCAGTGTATATCAGCAATTTATTTTCCCCTGGATCCGCTGCTACTTGCTCCGAGTATATGACTAAAGTACCATCACGACTCCGTCGCATCTTTACCTCTTCTCTAAGTTGTTTTTGATGCTTTCAATGACTTGCATTTCAATTTGGCGCAAATGTGCATGAACGGCAAACTTTTGCACAACTTTCATTTCGCTTCCGAACGCTGTTGAAAAAAAATGTTCTGCTAATAATCATAATAAGGATAGCAAGAAAATGGAAGAAAGCAAAAGCAATATAGCATCAATCTTCTACTTATACATAAGGATGCTTTGAATGACTTTTTTTTTTTTGAATTGCTGCATTTCATAGCATCGACCTCGCCCGTGTCAATTTATATATTATATCATAAGAAGCATGATGGCGGAAAATGTAAAGAACTTTGGCATTCAGCATCTGATGGTAGTGAGAATATTTATAACTTTGCATTTCTTCTCGGCAGACATTTTTCGGTTGAATTAGTAAAACCATTCATTATTAAGATGTTGTTTAATTCAAAGGTGGACGATAGAAATTATTAGTAAAAATTATTTTTATTTATCTATAGCTTAAGCTAAGTATACAATTAAGTATTACTTTTGCGCCAACTGGGGCCCAAAAGTATTAAGTTATGTATATTTAAAAGATTCGCTTTTTGTCCTGAGTAGCGACAGGTTGTAAATAAAAGAATTTGGGAAAAAAAAACATTTTTGGAACAATTATATGTATTTAAATAGGCCGAGAGGATTTACGGCATTTTTATTTTTTCATTTGTTCAAATACTTTTAGTTATACTAAGTATACCTAATTTTTATGCTGATATGGCGACTGTAATAGGCATAAACATTACGTAAAAAACGACTACTTTTTTCGTTATGTAATTCCCAGTAACGTTGTGTTTTTATGGTACCTATCAGAACTTCCTCTGTGCTTGTACAGGCGAACTTCAGTATAGCGTATCTCATAGGGACAAAAATAAATTTCGTTATATTTAAAGCTCGTAATATAGAATTGTTTGATAAGGTTGTGTTCTTATGTACAGTTGTATTTAAAATAATTGTTATTTTTGTTCGGGTTTGTTTTTTCTCATTTCAGTCTTTTTAAGAGAATCAAATACATTGTGGGTTGCTCCAATGGCTTTTTGATCCTCATCTGAATTTTAAAATAAAGTAAAAATGTTTTCAACACATTTATTGGCAATGATTTTAAAGATAAAACATCTGGCGTATCTGTAACTCCAGGATTTTCCATAACACTTTGCGGCATACATATCTTCGTCGGAGGGGATTCCCATGGTGCAGGCACCATCACCAACATTGACGTAATCACAAAATGATGCTTCTATATTTGCTAGTGCCCTGTAATATGCCCATAAAGCTTGTAGTGCGGATATGGGTACATAGCCTTCGTAATAATATGCAGAAGAAATTCCGTAGATAATCTATGTGAAAGGATTCAATTAGGCTTAAATATGAACAAAACATGGTATACTAAGGTGGGACTGAATGTTGCATCAAAAACCACCACTGTGACTTTTTCAAGGAAATACAAACTTAAAGGTCTTAAGCCTATTAGAATCGGTATAACTATTGTTGGATACCAAAACGAAGTTAAATTTCTAGATCTGATACTTGACCAAAAACTACGGCGCCACCGTTTGGTTGGATAGAACCACTAGAACAGGGAGTCATTACAGCGTTCAGCAAGATACAGAGACTGGCCTGCGTCTGCATAACAGGTGCTATGAAAACTTCTCCGACAGCAGCCATGGAGGTTCTGTTGAAGGTAACCCCTCTTCACATTCACACCCAAACGTAAGCGATGGGGATGACTAGTACCAACGACGCGGCAGGAGGGTATATGAATCGCGGGATGATTGAGAATCTTGTGAAGCAATACCCCGAAACTGTAGTACCGAGAGATAATATGAGATATATAGAATTCAGCTTTACAAAAAGATCCAAAACAGAACTCAGTACCGAAAAGGATTGGGAAGGTAAATATATCTGAAACATATAAAATATACCAATATTCGCAGGATCGGGGTTAAGATACTTGAAATCCATTGGAAAGCGAATGTCTCTAATTAAAGCAGAAACATATGCTATAGAAAGATGTACAATCTTCAATACCAGCTGCAACTACCGGGACCGGAATTTTGTCATAATGACTGACAACCAAGCAACTATTAAGGCCCACAAATCTCATGCAACTTGTAAGCTGCTAATGGAGTGCCTTATAAGACTGAACACACTTGGTGAATTTGTGAATTCTCTGGATTCGTGGGCATGCTGGTATTGAAGTTAACGAAATTGTGGAAAAAATAGCAGAAAAGGGAACATCAACTCCCTTTATAGACTTTAAGCCCATCTGCGGTATAAGAAAGGGGGCAATATACACTTTGGCCAAAGGAGAAGAGGAAGCCCGCAGGGAACTATGCTGGAGGAATCTACTAGGTCTGGAGCATTCGAAAGGTTCCTAGAAACTAAAACGCTTCAAAGATTTCAATAATGATATCACGGGAATTCTTACAAGACTTTGCAGGCTGAACTATCACTTTACTAAAGGATAGTCTTTAATCCACGAATGGGGGCACAATGGATCTCAAGATGGCAGTGCTCTATCCCCAATGATAACATTAATAATCTATATTCAGAGATTGTATGCCCCTGAAGCAACGCAGATATTTTGAGTTCAAAATAACAAGTAATTTAAGCGTCTCCCACCCTGTCATATTACAAGCCACCATGACAGTTATTTTTTCTTTGCTTTTTTTCACCAATGCTTTTTTAATTTTTAAATGCGTTTTATTTGGTAAGCACTTGAAGAATGCACCATTATTATCTGCATGGAAAATGTCGTTTTGCTCATACTTTTGTATCAATTTCGCCAGCTCTTTCGCCAACTATTCATCACGAACTTGTATGTATGATCGCGTCAGTACTTTCACCACATAACTAATGCTTTTTCAACTAATCCGTGCCACTTTTTGAACTTATGCAATCATCCTACACCAGTGCTAAACTCAAAATGTTCCAATGCATCGGCGAATTCTTTGGCCTTTTCTCTCATAAGCGGCCCGGACAGAAAAAGACTTCGCACACGTGTAGCTACTGTCCATTTCAGCATGGCCTGATCAACATCTTCTTAAAGACAGTTACGAATTCCTTTGCGTTTAGAACTCAATTGTTCACAGTTTTTCATTCTTAAAAGCTCCACTTTGTTTTTCAAAATTGTTGAAAGACTGTTTAAAGGAATTCCAAACTTTTCAACTTCACTAATTGTCAGAAGTTTTTGCCCTAGCGAAATGTAATTACGTCTCAACGCTTAAGCTTCGTTATAAGGAGAACAAAAGATACTGAAAATTTAATGGAATTCCAGTGTTCTGGAAATTAGTTCGTTATAAAGAAAAGTTCGTTATTCAGAAGGTCGTAATAGAAACGTTCGACTGTAGTATAGAATTATAATAGACGGTATACAAAAATATAACAAAATGATTGAGTAATTCAAAGTACAATGCAAATATTCAAAATCAATAAAACTTTTCACACACGTAATATTTACGCAAAATATACAATTCATATATATACATATGTAAATAAAAAAAACTAAGTAACCGCTATGTCGGATAAAGTCAGCATGAAAAATTTACTTGTAAAAGATATTTTTTTGTTAACTACTTTTAATTTTATTTAATACAAATGCAGTATGAGCCAGTTTCGTTTTTATATAAGTACATATTTATTTTTTTATTCTCATTTGACGTATGATTTGAAATGAGTATATTTTTAAGATATTGAATTTAAATTACATGTAAAATAATTGAAAAATATAGAAGATATATCGCTTCATATAACATCACCATGCTAAATAAATTAGTTTGTTGTAGAGAATCCTAATTAGTAATCATGGAAAAAACAGTTTTAAATTACTTTAAAATTGATTTCATTTCCAACAGGGTGTCTTTATAGCACGGATCATAGCAATTAGAATAATGTTTTTAATTGAAACTTTAATTGTATAATAATGGCAAATAATAATAAAATAAAAAGGTTAATTCATTGTGCTAACTTCAACAAATATTAAATAAAATACGAATGTTTTCTTAAAAAGCATAATATTTTCCAATTATTAAATGCCCATTAAATGTTGAATAAATATTAAATTTCAATTTAATGGCGAATAGCAATAACCTGTTAACTAAAGTACATAAATACGTAGCAAAATAAGCAATCAGAAAACAAGTATCGGCATGTGTAATATTTAATAATAACGCAAACAAAAAGAAAAAGACGTTTACATTTAGTGGTTTAACTGAAAACAGTTGAATTTATTTCGGAGCTCAATTGAGTACTCTAGCTCATTGAATTCCCAATGTGAGCTGTTTTACATTACGCCCCATGAATTCGATAGAAACTGAGGTTAGAAATACATTTCTTCAACGCCTAACATCATAGATAATATCTGCACTCTATTGATAAAAAGCAGAAGGTTGCACCTTCCGCGTACCGATTACCGCTCTCTATGGGTTTGAGAGCACCAATTGGATTTCTACGTCGTCGTCGCAGATTTGGTAATACTTTTTTGCAGTTTTCGCAAAAATGTGGTCGCAAATGTATCTGTGTGCTCTTTTACTTCATTGGAGCGTTGATTGAATTGATTTTAATCAATAAGAAGAAAAAAAAGACGTCTTATTATATTTTGTTCCGAGACATTCGATTAAACACATTCAATTAATATTTAACTCAATACAGCCTATCTTCTCAGCGCTACACTCACTCACAAATCTTTTTGATGCTCTCTCCTTTGCTCTACGAAGACGTATCAAACAATTTACTTCCAACACTTGTACTGAGCAAGGCGCTATCTTGTATTCAATCTAAAGCTGAATACTTTAAACCAATTAGTACTTATTAGAGATGATTGAACACCTGAGCTACCCTAGCAATTTAACGCTTGCTTCCTCTAAATACATACTTTTCGGAATAAAAATAATTTGTTTTATCCCTTTAAATTTAGTATCAACAATCAAGTTTGATTAACAACAATATAATGACTCTTGATTGGAAGAAGGCTGGACAGGAAATGAGAGTCAATTTAAGGCATGCTAGCTTTGTTGATAACTTAACTTTGGTACCCCTGGGTCTGGAAAAATCTGATGAGGAGATGTGGTGATCTCAAAAATAGCATCTATTACTTTTACAACTTTTGTTGTATTTTCAAACAAGGATTGATTCAAATTTTGTTGGTGTATAATTTTGATAAGTTTTACCAATATACATACAAATGACAGAAGATATTCTCCATTACTTCTTTATGCAGGAAAATTCATAATTGCTGTTTCTAAAATATTTCCCATATCATGTATAACGCGTGCCTTTTTCATGTATTTCGAGGCGAATTTTTCATGTCATAGTTTCTAGTGGTATGTAACATGAACTTGATCAGGAGATAACTTTTGCTGCTCGAAACCGATACAACTGAGTTCAAGTGCTCATCATACGCCATACGTACATATATGTATGTTGTAGTATATAAGTATACATGTATTTAGATATATACAAGTGTTTTCGTTTTTAATTTGGCAGTAGTTCCATTAGAGATTCTATCAGTCGATATTGAATGAGTTCTAAAGACCATTGAGAATCGACCAGCAAATGGCCTCAAATGTTTGTTTCCTCATTTGGGTTGATCGTTTGCCCGTCGTCCGCGGCGCCACTAGTCCTTTTCAAGAGTTTTTATAAAATATTGCATGTGCTTACGTACATACATACATATATATGTACATATGTGTGGGAAAACATGTGGGTAATAAAATTTGAAAATATTTCAGCCATAACACTTGAGATTTTATATTTTTATCATCAACTTTCGTCATCCCCCAAATCGGGCCTGATTTTCCTATTCGCCGCCATCTCACCAATAAAAAAAGTACATATTTTGAAAGAAAAGAGCTACAACTCAAAATGCTGTGATATAAAATGACTTTTGAAACACTTTAAATACGTATTCAAATTACAATCTTCTTCTATTTGCTTCTCATGTACTAATACTTTATCGCTCGTAATTTGTTGTTGCTCCAGCTCAATTATCTTTCATCGTAGGTCAAATAACTTGCAATGAATTCATCTTCCCACTGCCTCATATAGGTCTGTCTTATTTCTAATTTGTGGCGTCGTAAATTTTCATTCAACATTCGAGCGCAAGACAAAAGCGTCAAAATGCTGTTATATGAATATTTTGATATTTATGCAAATGGAATTAACACATGTATTGTTAAAAGATTTGTGGCCCTCTTACTATTTCAAATAAAAGTATTTAAATAAATATACATACATATGTACTTGCATATATTGTAGGTATTTGCTAGGGCTCTCTAGTAGCATGCGGATTGGTTCGAAATTTGTGTGGTTAAATTTGTGACAGCTCGGGATTAACTTGACAATTGTTTATTTGGAGTATTCATTGCAAACAACTTTTACTTTACAACTTTACAGGTTTTTTTTTTCAGGACCAGATTTCGTAAACTGACCTGCAAGATATACAAGCCATAATTGTGAGGAGCTTCACAAAATGTATCGTTGTAAGCCTGAATACGTATATATGTATATCTAACCCTATATGTTATCTACACCATGAACTTAAAAAACGCTATAATAAGATATGTGTACTTTGAGGGCTTCGACTTTATATACATCTACTTGTTGCGGAGATGCATACCACATTTTACTCGGAGGCAAAGGACCTTACTGCTATTATATTCAACAAAGTGAAACATGTAATATAACAATATATAGGGTTGATATCCATCTGAATACTAGTTTACACGAAAAAAGTACTTCATTCGCTGAATATTTTATTTGTATTTAAATGCATAAAATTCGTAATGCTTTCTTAAGTAAAATTTTTAATATTTGCTGTCATAATATTTATAAAATAAACTTGATATTATTATAACTTTTATTTAAGGAGTAGTTGAGTTTAAGAAAATAGCTCTTAATTATTGTAACGCAAAAAATAGTTTTTGTTTAAAGACTATATTTAGCGTAATCACCGATTACGAAGTTCTATTTATTTTCCCGAAGAACTTTCGCGATATTAGCAACAAAACCACTCAAAACGGAGGATTATTATTGTACAAAAAAAAAAATTTGTATAATTTTCAGCCTTTATTCGGGAATTATTGCTTTCTGTAGTATTATTTTCAAAATTATACACAGATATGTAATTCCAATCGAAATTCAGGTGTAAGAACAAAAATATTTTGTGCATAAGACAATAAATAACTAACAAATAGCTCTCAGATATCTCTGGCCGGTGAGTTATTTAAGTTAAGTGTCAAGCGCATCCAAGTGAAACTACTAATATTGAATTTCCTATTTCTTTTTTCTATTTAAAGAAACCTTAACAATTAAAGTTATACCTAAAATGCCGTTTTTAATTTAATGGGATTCTAATGAACTCATTAGTTCCATTTACATAACGAGTTGAAAATTTCAGAGCTAATTAGCTGGTACTTTATGAATTGCAATAGCAACTATGCCAACCGTTAACAGGTGTTTAAGGAGAGACTCGTATTACTACGATAATTGTTTAGATTTAACAAAAAAAGCAAGTATACTATTACGGAAATCATTTAGTAGCATTCAATAAAATGAAAGTGCTATAGCGAGTGAAAAGCGGCATAGCCTCTCCATTCATACATTAAAGCAGTTGCTCGCCGAAACCATTAGCTAACCAGCCACTTACGTGGTAATCGTTTGGCGTATGGAACATTTCAACTGTTATTGCATATCCAATGTCCTTTTAAATACATACAACTTTTTTTTGTATACCTGACGATGGCTCATGGAATTCAAGTTTATACAGAGCGTGGATCCAACGGCTAAAACACTTGTTACCTCCAGCTCATTGGCAATGGAGCTTTTTCTTGAGCCGCCGACATTGGTGCCGTAATAAATTGTGAACTTTATTTCAAATTGAAAACTACTTGCACAACCAAGCGAACGCCTAGCTTGAAGCCAATTGGATAAGCATACGCATAGTATATGTACACATGCATATATTTATTTATAAGCTCATACATTTATAGATATGAGCGAGCATACTTATGATTAAATGTATATAATTGTGTACATAAATGAGTTTACATAATTCTGCATACGTTTGTTTATTTGAATAAAAAGTCACAATGCAGACGCAATACATTCATAAGAAAATTTCAAGCAATCTTAATTTAAAGTAGCGGCCCCAGAAAAAATATTTATAACTCTTGGTTCGGTAAATGGAAGAATGCTTTAATTAAAAAATACGCTTTTTGACTCGAGTAACCGAAAATTAGAGTGATTTATTTTTTAAGTTGTGAATAAACTTGCAACTATGTATAGCATGACATATATTTCTAAGTGTTTGAAATTCCGTTTTTTCAAACCCTTCTACTTTTAAAACTGTCCATTTCCAAATATTTAAAAATATGTATGTATGGTCTAATTTATAGTACCTATAAAATGTTAGTGTTCCGTTTAACCAAAAATGTCTTTTAATTTCAATTCAGTCTACAAATTTAAAATAATTAAGTTTTTGAAAGTATTGTGAGCGTCGATTTCTTGTTCAACTATACCGCAACAACGCATTTTCTAAATTAATGGCAAGAACTTAATAAGAAGACCATAAGCATTTTAAACTATCTGTTCTCCCATGCATATCTTAGTAAGTAAAAAAAATATATTTCTCGACGTGTTGATGTTTTAACAAGATACACATCAATTCTTCGTTCAAACAGGCTTAAATTATCTTCTTTTTTTAATGAACCCAATTTTAGTGTTTGATTTTGATAAAAAGACAAAATAGCCCTTCCACCATATATAATTCGTAAATCCTGTGAAATATTGTTCTAAAACAAAAAATGAATAACATACTTTTTACTTGTAGTTCGAACTTTAACTTTTCACATAATAATAATTCGAAAAACTAATGTGAATTGATATTTGACTCCATCGCTTGTCAAATTTTTCCGGTATATTTCGTTAAAAAGATTAGACGTTCTTATGTTCTAAGCCTTTGTATCCAATCTCATTTGATATGGAAGTAAGATGTTTAGCAAAAATCAAGCTTCTTCAATGTAAGCTTGTGGAAGATAGGAGACCGAAATGCAAATAATGTGAAGAAAATAGGGCAGAAAATAGGGGAAAAATGCGCAATATAAAATACTAAAATTGAAGAGAAACTGGTAAACTCTTTTTAAAAGATCTGCCAATGTCGAAAAAATATATGTATATGAAATTTTCGGTACGCTCTGAGAATTTGTATTGGCTTCAAATTGATTTGAAAAAATCAAAAAATTAAAATAAGTAAGTCTGTGAAAAACGGTATCTGGCAAAAGTAGGTAGTTTTACTAATTCATTAAATAAATAAAAGCTCTATTTTCAAAATAGCACACCGGGTTTCTGTGATAATGCTTAGTAAATAAGAACTACATATTTGCTGTTAGATTGCAAATAAAATAAAATATTTTATGTTTCTAGCTCCGACTTCGTTTAATAACATTTTTTCACCTTGATGGTATTCTACTTTGTATTTGTGCCGTCGTAGACGAGTGTCTAGCAATGTAACCAGAGTTGGATTCCTGGTCGGGGCAAGTCGTTTTAAAAATTATAGAAAAGCTTTTTTTTAGTAGCGGTTGCCCCTCGGCAGGCAAACCTCCGTTTGTAAAAATCATTTGCCATTCGGTTCGGTACCGAGCTATATAATAAGCGCCAAATTATTTTTATTATTATAGATTTCTCTCGTCATTAATTTCGAACCATTCGCTCTGGGGGTCAACAGACACCAACTCAAGAGGTGAGTCTCTTTATCTAATTTTATGCACTTGGCCATTATGAATAGGAAAAAAGTTTTGAATATATCTCTCACATCTTTACCACTTCTGGACAACTTTCACGACTAGAATGTGTCAAACGACCATTTTTTCCGATCACTAGCTCTCCGGCTGCTTACAAGAACAGAAGACGTATGAACTGGTCCAAGGTCTGTAATGTGGTGTTGCTTTCTTCCTGTCAGGCCATTCTTGCTAGATGGGAAAATAATCTACATTGGTGGTACAAAGAAATATCTTCCCTAAGGAAAAAAAGTTGGAAGCTTTTTAGTCAAGGAAGATGGAATGGTGATTGGAGCTCCTATAGAGTAGCCCTAAGAATTTTCAAAAAACCCGTAAAGAAGTCACAGAACAATTCATTGAAAATTGTTTGCAGTAACATAGAAAAACATTCGGAGGCAACTCGCTGGAGAAAGGTTCCCGCAGAAAGCCCCACTATTTCAAAATACTATATCAAGAAACCGGAAGATAGATGGACACCATTCTGCGGGAAAATGTTTTTACTTTCAAAGAATTTGCCTTAGAGATTTTCAATATCATTTTACCGGAGTCGATCGAAAAATGTTTACTACAGGTTGGAATGTAACTTATAATTTGGGTCTTAATGTTATAAACGGTGATTCATGGAGGAGCGTACATGACAATTTTTCTTTGTATATACTTAAGTATTTTTATTCAAAACACTATTTGATTATAAAAATAAGATCAAATTCATAATATATTTACTAATATATTTTTACTTAAAAACTAATATTGTTTTGTTTAACTCTTCCCGCCATCGATTTTTACAACTATGTATATAAGATAATCTGAATGGAACATTGGTTTTGATGTATTTGATTGAAATGCTCGTACTTACGTTAACGTATGTGATAAACTTTACAGAGTCTAATTTTTTATAAATCCGCACTATTTGACGCAGATGTACAGTATTTGGTATAAAGATTCTATATATGTGGCGATATATTATTTGTTGATGAAAAAGGCGGACACTCACACCCATTTAATACGAAAATGCTATTCCCATAGTTTCCCAACTATTTGGCGTAGATATATAATATTTGATATATACAAATTTTCTTTAGATCAAGGAAGAATAATGTTTTAAGCCCAAAGGCACTGTTCAATATATAAAACAAATATTTCTTTATTGGCGCTTGAAATCTTGTCTAAGTTGAGTTTTGTCTGATTTCTATAATTTTTGAAAATGTACTTTCTGACTAGAAATGCAAAGTGTACGTAACGTGGTCGAATTTGATAAAGAGGTATCGCAGATAAATATACCTATTTGCTCTAGGGTGGGCAATACCATGACCATTCCCTATATTTATGACTCCATGCATTTAATCCTTACACGCAGTCTTACCCTTCAAATTTGGGCAAATTACCTCGTATAGTTAATAGATTTTTTTTAAATTGTGTTGGACTTGGTTTTAGCGCGATTTTTTAAATTAAATAGTAACTAAAATATCGCGTCTTTTAGTTTTTGAAAATTACCGCTATATGAGAGGTGTTCGCGGTTTTGATGTGAATATAATTTTTCGGAAGTTTGCTTATTGGTTTAAAATGTGATGTGCACAACATTTGGTAGGCTGTAGTAGCATGGTTTCGGAGTATTTTTTTGATTCGGGGTAATTGCTAGTGCAACCCCATGTTTCATATTAAATTTGAGCGATTTTATTGAACTATACTTAATGGAAAAAGTATTTAATTTATTCATGGATTTTTGAATTTTATTTCATTTTTAAGCTGTAAATGTTTTAGTATTATAAAAATTCCCGCATTTTTTGCCAATTAAGATATCTTACGAACCCTTTCCATTTATTTTTATTTTTTCAGTCGTGGTTGATATTTTCACGGAACACCCATATTTATCTGTGGAAAGAATATATGTTTTTACAATGACCTTACTCATTTATTCGGATATAACGTTTTGAATAATGTAATTCAAATAAAATATGTACGTACATACATATATACATATTTATATAATATGTACATGTAGAACTTAAATCTATATCAACATTCCAAACTTGCATACCAGTCTTATCTTCTGCACTCTTTAAAAGTCGTTTCTTTACGTTGGTAACTTGTGCCAAGTGGATACACCAAATAAAGGCAAGTCGTGCTCCACCTAGTATTTTCAACGTAGAGGAGCCCTTCCGCATCCTTTGATAAAACTAGTGGGTACCGCGTCGAATACTTTCAGCATTGAAGCATTTTCTTCCATATAACATGACCTAGCAGATGTAGTCGCTGAATCTTAATACAGCCCATCGTTCTACGGTATTCGCCGTCGCAAAGACGTAAAGGTGCAAAAATCTTTTGGAAAAGCTTTCTCTTGAACACTCCAAGAGTTATCTATTCCGATGCTGATAGCGCCCTCTTCTTGTAACTGTCAACAGTGTCACGGGGCCCAGGCACGAGTATGCTGACTGCTTATTTGATGACAGGAGGTATTTCGTTTTGCCTTCGTTTACCACCGGACCCATTCGCTTCCCTTCCTTATCGAGCTTGGAAAAGGCAGTACGGTTGTTGATGCCAATGATGTCGACGTCATCGGCATACGGCAGTAGTTGCACACTCTTTAAATATATGGTGCCTGATCGGTTTAATTCAGAGATGAGTCACCATGTCTGAAACCTTTTTTGGTACCAAACGGCTCGGAGGGGTCGTTTCCAATTCTGACTGACCTGGTGGTGTTGCTCATCTTCATTTTACATTATTTTGTTAGTTTTGCAGGGAAAAAAATTTAGACATCGCAGTATATAGAAAACTTCTTCTCGTGCCGTGGAAAGCTGATTTAAAGTCGACAAAGATGTGGTGTGTTTCGATACCCTTCTCTCTGGTGTTTTCCAATATTTGGCGTATTGTGAATACCTATTAAAGCCACTCTGATACAGGTCAATCAGTTCGTTGACGTTCGGCTTCAGGATTTCTCACAATAAATAAATCGTAAAAACCTTATATAAAACGTAAAGCAGGCTAATCCCGCGGTAATTGGCGCATATTGCAGAATCATACTTCTCGTGGATTGGGCAGAAAACATTTAAATTCCAATCGGCATGTATGCATTCGTCCTACCATATTCTTCAAATAAGCTGGGGCATGCACCTTAGCAGCTCTTCGTCACCACTCTTAGAGCAGTGTTCCCTCCACAATTTAAATGTGCTTTGATCAGCAGTCACCAGGCCGCCGTTCTTTGTCTTAAATTTGCCCCAGTCTTAAAATCTGCCGAAAGTCGCTGCACCTTCTGATAAAATTTTCAGGCGGTTTTTAAAAAATTTTCAAAACTTTCCTTGTATGTATAAAAGTATTTTCATGAAGATGTATGTATGTATGTATATATCCATACATATTTTCTTGGCAGACAGATTTACAGGGAAGCGAAGTATTTCAACCGTAATAAAATATAATAAAATGCGACATTGATGCCGTAAGGTGTACACGTCTAGGTGAACAGCACTCAGCAATCGTCTGAGGGAAGGTAATAAAATTTTCTGCCTCACAATCTTCACAAAATTACATAAATTTTGCCGTTTTAGTAATAGGCAGCAATGCTTTTATCGATTTTATCACAACGCTATAGAGAGATACATTACGCAGTTACTTATTAACGTATGTACACATGAATGTATCTGTATCAATATATAGTATACACACATCCATATATACAAAAATACAAACTTCATAGGCATCAAGAAACGTTGGTGCTTGCTGACCTGAGAAATGAGGGAAATACGACGCCGTAATGTGGGCATATATACATATACATATACATATATGTAAATATTTATATAATTGTAGATTTGCATTGGCCTATGTACATATATGTATGTATAACCACTGAAACTTTCATATGCTTCTATCTTCATATATACATATGTATCTGGTCTAAATGAAACTTTTAGTAGTACGTTTAGGGCTGTATGTATTTTGTGTGTAATTGCGGTCGTGTGCATTTAATTTCGGGGTATATGCTTATAAATATGTATTCAGGGATGTATTTACACATATGTATGTATATGAATGAACATCTGTTAAAGCTCGCACATATTTTTCACTAAGTACATATATACATATATGTATATATATAAATACGTATGTACGTAAACCCATAAATGAATTAGCTGCAATCTTTTGCTACGCCCAAATTAAAGCTCTTAGATCTGCAAATGAAAGCTAGAAAAGCTTTAGACGCGTCTTTCCGCTTATTGATTCTACTTTCATAATGTGTATGTATATATGTACATAAATATGTATTCACATGTTTATACATTTTTCTATCAAAAACTACTACTATTATAATGAATTTATATATGTACATATGTATGTATGTAGGAAATTGTGTAAAGAAGAAAAAGTGTACTTAACTGTTAAACTATTTTTTTTTTGGTCTGGTTGCTTTTTAACATTTATTTTGCTGTTTTCATGAAACGACTACTACTGGATTTGCTTTGTTGCCGATTTTCTAATAAAAATTCGTAATGCAACAGCTTGGACTTCAACCATGATTCAATGCCACAGCGCCCCCTGACAGAGAACGTTACAAACGGTGTGTTTCGCTATTATTCCGCTAGCTGGCAGTGCTGATGCGCTGAAGAAGATATAGGCCCAATAAGCGTTGCGGACATTGCCAGCTGCCTTTGTTAGAAAGGAAGGTACTGTAAGCCTATACAAATTGAAAATTTCCCATGTGCTCCGTGCAATTTACTACCACACTGACATTTGGCACCGGGAAACAGTTCCAATACATTTAAAGAAATCAGCCCCTGCACACCGCCAGTACGCACACTAAAGCAAACGCACATATACCAACGCATATGATGGCTTGTATGGCTGCCATACTGGCGCTGCACGCCATTGGTGGTTGCCATAACGACGAAGGCAATGTGTACGTAGGGCGCGTGCTCTCAACAACCGTCATTCTGGCGAGCGAGCAGCGAACATATGTATGTATGAATTCCGGTTTCTACACGGCCATATTCGATTTATCTATCGATGCTACGCCGCTATGGCGCGTTGGCATCAGACAGTTAGTTTTAGCCGCATTATACGTTGACTTCAGTTTCTTGCGTCCATTACTTACCTGAAGCGGTAACAGTCATAGTTTTGAAATTTGGCATATTATCCACAAAATTTTTTCACGACACGGTTAATAATATGTACATATAGCTATTCTTAAGACAGGTTCAGCATACAGATCCAGGTCCTACATAGAAAACATATTTTTAATGGAACAGAAATAAAATGAATTCCGTAAATACCGTTAAGTTTGTCACACTTAAAATTTGGATACTTTCCTCAAAATAAAATATCTCAAAATATATTTGCAGTGGTTTATTTGGTGTCTACATATACATTTTATTTTTAGGTATAATTTCAATCGACTGGCATAAAAAAATTTTTTGTATTATAAAAAAATGTGCAGGGCTTCTCCGGGGCTTAAATTTTCTCCCACTGTCGCAGCACAGTGCTTTCACTAAATTAATATTGGCACGCAAGATTCATTTAATTCAAGCTTCAGCGGCCATAATACAAGTCAACGGATCTTTGTTACATAAATTTTTGAATAATAGGGCTAATTGCCGTCATGCAATTTTTTTGCTGCGCAATTTGCTCCCTTTGTGTAATGGCAATTCAGTTTGGGAACACAATCGCAATCGAGTATGTCTACACCTAGCCCTTACTTAAATTAAAAAAAAAATATATACAGAAAGAAAAATTAAAACTTACACTTTTTAAAAGAAATCGATGATGCTAATTCTGCTAAATTGTAAAGTTAAAATTAACATCGGTCATGGTAATCAGCGGTTTTTACTAAAGGCTGTAATCCTTTTCAAAATTGTTTCCGCTTCAGAACAACACTGCTATATTTCACTAGGCTTCGAATTTGCATTTAGTTCACATTTTTCCGTTGCCAACCTTCCAAAAACATTTTTAAAGCTAACCTTTCTTAAAACTTTTATTTTTACCAGCATATCTATTGTAAAATGTCATTTTTTTAATTTAACTTAACTTGCATTGCAACAAGTGGCCCCCTTCTTACATCTGGAAAATTAGGTTTTCTTAAGCTATTTATGTATATTGCAATATTTCATTTCATTCAATACATACTTTAATTGGATTTAGCCTTTGAAAAAATCGCCAGCCGTAAATTGGGAAGTGATGTTATTTTCCTTGTAGGTCTTATCGAGTAGAACGAGAATCCAATTTTGGAATTTGTCAAACATCCCCAAAATCTCGACTTAACCTTAAAAAACCGATTTTTCGTGCTTTTGCGCACTTCTTAGCCCATATCTTAGCTAATTAACAACCGATTTTCATTCTAAGAACGGTTTAAGAAAGAAGAAACTCAGACCTTGTTTACGATGTGCCTGATGATGCCAAGTCATAGGCACAGAAAAGGGCAAAGTAATGGATTGTTGAACTTTACATTTTTTTAATGTTGTGCAGCAATATTCACAAATAAATTCTGGCTCGTACCAGCGACTCGCACTATAAAACCTTTCGAAAATCTTGTTATATATTTTTACAACACCAATATTATTTTTAAAATCACGCCGATGACTTGTATCCGTAAATAAGCCACAAATGTAGCAAAACTTCTTACGCTTGCCGCACATTTTAGTTTTACAAACAGAAGCAAATTTTTGCAAAAATTTCGTTCTTATAAAAAGTAAAGTAACACAGTCACTTTTTGGCCGATTTAAAAAAAAAACATTCGTTGAACTCGGTATTAAACGTACTCTTTGAATCTAATCAAAACTCATTTTGTGTTTTTATAAAATAGTGTGTGAAGTATCGCCAAAGTCAAAAAAAGAAGAAAAACGTCTAAATATCTTTCAAAAGGTCTTCTTCTTTCATAAACCGTTCTTAGAATGAAAATCGGTTGTTAATTAGCTAAGATATGGGATAAGAAGTGCGCAAACGCACGAAAAATCGGTTTTTTAAGTCGAGATTTTGGGGGTGTTTGACAAATTCCAAAAATTGGATTCTCGTTCTACTCGATAAGACCTACAAGAAAAGTAACATCACTTCCCAGGTATTTTTGAGTGTCACACTGTGTAATCAGAGAAAATGTCCCACATATCCGCATTTTCTGGCGAATTACTCAATTTTTAACTTATGTTTAATATTATTTAATAAGTATAAATTATTTGCCTGGACGAACACGATTTGAATGTATTACTATTTAATTGAATAATAACGGTATGCTATTGTTATTTCCAATATTATTTACTCAAAACTGGCCGTATTCACATACTTAAGAGCAAAATATGAATCAGTATTGACAAATAAGATATTTTGACGTAGTATACTTTTGAAAGCCTTGTGTCTTTGTACTCTGAAATCGACTAAGTATGTTAACCAAACTGGATAAAATTTTATCAAATCCAAATTGTGCATTCCTATAAACATATTATTTAAATTGTACGCAAATTTGATAAAAAAAAATCACTTAAATACTCAAATAAATTGTGTATAAGGTATACAAACACAAACGAAGCGAAAGGAAATAAAGAATTCCCGAAAACAAAGAAAATGATAACGGACAATATTTTTGGAACTTTATTAAAATTGCCCAACAATCAGACAACGTCTAATATGACCATAACAAGTATTGAGTTGAGAATGGAGACAAAAAGAAGGTGGAAAAGGCGATGCCAAAAAACAACGTGACGAACAAAGAATGCTGGAAACATCTATTGAATTCATATGATTGTCAGTCATCAACATACATGTATGTATCTAAGCACTTATGTATGTATTTATACAATATACATTTGTATATACATACATATGTATTTCAAACAATCTTACGTTTTTCTAAAATGAAAGCATAAAAACATATCCTTCAATAATATCTTCACCGCGCAAAACCAATGACAACAATAAAAAACTAGCGACACTATCGTCAGAAGTATTCATGTATATATGTATATAAAGCATATATGTATGTATACAATCATAAGCATCGACAGCAAAAGCACCACTAGAGCAACTGAACGGCAAACGGCCGAAGCATTAACGTTTATGAATCACGTCTCAATGGTGGTGTAAGAAACTAAAAAGCGTTACAGTAGTGCGGCTGCGGAAAAACATGATAATAGTATAATTCTTTTAAATAATATTAAGCCGGAAATAATCTTAGAAAATTTATAAAATCAAAAACCTCTAAAACTACGAAATTATGTATATCCGGTGGTGCTGATATAAAAATGATGACTTCATTTTTGATAATGCTGATATTTATTCTTTTATTGAATTTAATAAAAAAAATACATATATTTACCTAGACCCCATTTCAATAGAACCAAAGCTTGGTTCCCTCACAAAGTAGTAAACAAGGTGATGCCACACTTCAATGCATATGTAGTAAATTTGTAGAAAAATTTGCTGCCCTTTTCTGTTCCGTTGTGATCACTATTATTAATATGAACATACATACATATGTATGTATTCAGCATATTATTTTAGCAAATCAACGTAAAAATAATAAACTTTCTTAATTAAATTTTCCTATCTTGTAAACGGCTAAACTTCATAGCTTTATTTCTATATAATATTATATTATACACGACTTTTTTTCCGAACTTATAATTGAGGTTTATGCTTAGCTAAAAATTTTACTAAACATATAACTTTAAGCAATATGTATTATAAATTGGTGTACTTTACACCTATTTATATAATACATATTTTACCGTTTTGTTTTTGATTTGCCTGTAAATTTATGGGAATGATTTGTTCACATGGAATAAGCTAAAGAGGTAATTGAGTCATGATCTATATGCTAAATTTTTAAGTTCCGAAGCCGCCATTCCAATGCCCCGCGGATCACACAAATTTCAGTTTAATTTAAAATAATGCGATATATTATTTCATAAACTCTGTGTATTAAACAGTATAAATTAAGCAGATTCGTAGTTTTAATATCAACTGATTTTTTTCAATACATATTATATAAATCTGAAGGAAGCGATTCTAAAACATTTTTATTGGCAATTTTCACTTGGAAAAACTTGCCTGAAAATTACAGGAAATAATTCACAAGTCTGTGGAAGCAAATCTCTCTTAGCTTATATTTGAAATTTAGCAATAAATTTTTACAGTTAGTTACCTAAATTTGGAGCTAAAATTCGTAAGACTTCCAATATAAAGCGACGAACGCAGTGATTTTACTCAGCAAAATACGGACTGTTTCGAATACAGTTTGTATTGTTTGCATCATGAGTTTCCTATCGCTTTAAATGTATTGTCAAACATATATATCAAATGTCTGCAAAAAATGAAATAAAGTTATCATTTTAATTTTTTATATCACAGATATTTACTTAAAATATGTCAAATAACTATGTACAAGTTTAGAAACGATTGAATCCGCGTAAACGTTTTTCAATGGAAAACGGAAGCAAGTTTACCACTGTGCAATACCTTGACTATGAAATGAAAAACAGAAAAATAATGACAAATTCCACATGGAATGGGTGGTGCCGCTCTTCATCAACCAGCAGCGAGAAAAGGAGTACATAAATGTAATAACACAACGAAAAATTATTTATGAAAAATAAACAAAATTAATAATGCAGTTGTTTTTGATCCAAGAGCAGCAATATCAATATTATAAGAAACTATTTGGAAAAGAACAATAATAATGGAATGCCTAAAAACTCAGCTATATCATCATGGGCTTAAATATTTAGTCCAGTGACTGACACCTTCAACACTATGAAAAGTGATTAACCAAAAAGTGTGTATGTGTGAGTTTACTTGTTTTTTTTAACCATGTCTTTAAAGAAATCATTGGAACTTATAAAAATTGATAATTGGATGAACTAAGGTTGGCCATGCTTCGCAATCATTCTACTATGCATTTACATTAAAAATGGGATGGCCAAAATTATTAATTTGTGTACTATGCTAAAAATGAATTGAATGTAGTATTACAATTACTACTAACCATTGGTTCTTAATTTAGAAAAAAAATTTCTGTCAAGGCATAAATCGTATTACAACTTTATATTCATACAAATATGAATGGATTAAACCAACTGAAAAAATAGCAAAATATAGTGCACTTTATTAAAATGGAACTAAAAATTAGTGCAAATAAATGTAGGAAATCTCACCTGGCTTGCTCCAACAATAAATATAAAAACCAACTTTCGGTATTATACGTTTATTAACATTAAATAATTTGATTAAAAGGTAGACTTATAAAATTAGCAAACTTCTTTTACGCACTTTAGCGTCTGCTTGTTTCAACTGTCCGACTCGAAGTGTCCGTTCGTATTTTATTTGAAATAGCCTAAGCCATTCCTTCGTCGTTTTTTCGTTCAGTCATCGGTCAGTTTAAGGTGAGTACTCTGTCCTCGTCCGCAGCCAGTTTGTCAGTCCGTCACCGTACATCCAGCACTACATTCGGCCGTCCTGATCTCATTCGCCCTCGAATGAGTTTTTCCACTTTTTCATATATTCCGCAACTGTCGACGTCTTTCCCGGCCCCTCATGGTCCCCCACTTTTTCGACCTCATATCGACCATGGTTAAGTTTTTTCACTACCCTATATGGCCCCAAGAACTTCGGTCTCAATTTCAACCCAGTACCAAATTGAGTTCTCTTGATTGCAACTAAGTCATTTAGTTCATGGCCTGTTTCCCTTCTACGTCGTAAATTATAAGACCTACGATTCTCCTGCTGAATTTTTAAAATATTTTCCTTAACTTGTTTTCGTGCTATTTCGCGATCCTCATGTAATTCGTTCACAGCCTCATCTTCTAATATTTCTAGCAACTCTGGCATAGTGGCCATCCGCATTTCAAGCCCAGTTAAAATCTTGAATGGTGACTGCTTTGTGCTTCGTGGAGGTGTGGTATTTATGAACTGTTGAACGCGATCTATATGTTTGTACCAATTGGTAGGCGTCTCTGTACACAACTTGGACAACATGGGTACAACTACCCTATGCATCCTCTCCACTTGCCCATTCCCACGCGGCACTCCTGTCGTTATAAGTAAATGTTGAATACTCTCTCCTTGACAATATTCCCTAAACAAATTCGAGGTAAATGCAGCCCCCCTGTCAGTAATGATGCGCTTCGGGTTACCAAATATAGCTGCTTGCTTCTTCAGCCTCTCCACCACTGCTTCTGCACCTGTATTTTTAGTAGGGTACAACCACACGAATTTGCTAAATGCATCTACCACCACCAAAATGAAATTATACGACTTACTGGTCGTTTCAAGCGGTCCTACGTGGTCAATGTGGTATGTCCCTAAAGGTTTGTCTTCTTTACCTATGGTGTTGAGAAATCCCTCTTTCTTTCCGGATTTAGCTTCATTTGTAATGCATTCGATACAACTGCGTACTATCTGACCTACTTTGGCATTGATTCGTGGAATAAAAAATGTCTTTTCTAACAGGTCCTTGGTTTTATTTATCGAGAAATGTCCCTGTCTGTGTGCCATCGTAATGATTTCGTTTTCCATAAGCACTGGTACTACTAGCAACTCTTTCTCCGGGTTTTTAAAAAGAATATCATACTTGATATAAAAGTCTTCATACTGGCTTGTTTCTAAGATTTTACGAACTGCTCTTGTCCATTCGTCCTTGAGTTGGGCTTGCTTAAGTCGATACTTTAACGAATCTTCTAACATTAAACAATACACCCTACTCAGCGCGTCAACATGTGTCATCCTAGTACCTGCCCGGTGCTCGATTTCATAATTGAAATCTTGTAGAAAGAATGTCCATCTCGCAATCTTTGGTGGTACCTCTTTCCTCTTAATAGTCATCGTAAACGCATTACAATCTGTTATTATTTTAAATTTTATACCTAATAAGTATATCCTCCACTTTTTCAAAGCCTCGATGATTGCCAATACCTCTAGCTCATATGCCGGGTAATTCTCTTCTACCGGCTTCGTTTTCCGACTCATATATTGTACCGGATGTAGCTGCTGGTCATCCGGATCCTTCTGCAGTAACATAGCCCCATACCCGTACTTACTGGCATCTGTATGGACTTCTGTAACTGCTTTCTGGGAAAATAGGCGTAAAACTGGGGCTTTCTGTAAGTGGGCTTTCAGTTGCTGAAAAGCTGCTACCTGAACTTCACCTAATCTGAAGACTACGTCCTTCCTCAACATATCCGATAATGGCCTAGCAATAACAGCAAAGTTCGCTATAAACCGTCGAAAATAAGATGTCAACCCTAAGAACCTCTGTAAACTTTTCTTGTCTGTTGGTAAAGGAAAATTTTTAACGGCAGTCGTCTTCTCTTCTGAAATCTGAACTGTACCATTTTTAATAATGTACCCTAAAAATTCTACTTTACGCTTTAGGAACTGACATTTTGTCCACTTTATTTTCAATCCGTATTCTGCACTAACTTGCAAAACTTCTTTCAACTTCCTTATGCCCTCATTCTCGTCCCTTGAAGGAATAATCAAATCATCCATATACGTGATCACTGTTCCTTTCTGGATAAGTGACCGAAACACAGCGTTAACGTATCTACAGAATACAGCAGGTGAGTTTGAAATACCAAATGGGACGGCGCAAAATTCATATTGCCCATCACTAGTTACGAATGATGTGTATTTTCTGGATTGCGGCTCTACTGGTACATGGAAAAACCCATTGGACAAATCTAGCGTCGTAAAAACTCTTCCCACTTGAAGCCTATCTAATACATCATCCATTACAACCATCGGAAAATTGTCCCTTATAATTTTTTTATTTAGTTGCCTATAATCACAACAAAGTCGTTTCCCCCCATCTTTCTTTGGAACAACTACAATCGGGGATGCATAGTTGGAATTGCTGGTTTGTATTATGCCTTCTTTAAGCCATTCTTCAATTTGCTTATCTACAAAACTACGTTCTTCAAACGACATTCGCCTTGGCCGTTGATAAACAGGGACATCATCTGATAGTAGAATTTCCATTTTTACGGGTGAAACACAATTACCTGCTGGAGTATATCCATCGACTAAATTCTCTACTTCCCTAGCCAAACTTTTTTCTAAATGTTCAACGTCCAGTGTTTTATTTTCCTTCAACTCATTCAAGTTCATAACATCGAACTCTTTTATCCAATTTTGTGATGCAACTGCTTCGTCTTCCGATACCTGCTCTTTAATTTCGTCAATTTCAGATTTCGATTTAACTTCAACTGTTTGTGATTGATTGTTCTTAATATCTTTCTTATCTGACCAACTCTTCTTTTTGAAAACAACTTTCTCTTCAGTTAAAACAATATCAACGTACTTGAGAATGGCCTTTCCTATCATCCCTGCGAACTGAATGTCTTTTTCTTTGACTACATGGAAGGTGACATTTAACGATATCCCGTCTACATGCATCAAAGCTTCCAAGCTACCTATTGTCTCAATAACGTTTGCACAAGCACTGTATAATTTTCTTCTATCATTACTCAACTTAGTTTCACATCCACTTAGTAATAACGTGTCGTAGCGTATCAGATTTAGTGAGCAGCCGGAATCAATAAGGGCCTCAAACCTAAAACCGTTTATCATTACTGTCTTAAAATGTAATTCATCCCTAACGCTGTTAACAAAAGGTTGGAAAACCTCGTCTCCCAACGAATTCACTGTGCTGGGTTCTTTCTTTGTTTCCTTTGGTCCCTTAAATTTACTCTTGCACTCGAAAGAGCGATGCCCCATCTCATTGCACTTAAAACACTTGAACTGTTTCTGTGGGCACTGTGCTGCTATATGCGATTTATCTCCACACTTAAAACATCTTTTGACCGATTCTTCTTTTGCTTTCACTACGGATAAGTTACTCTCTCTCATTGCCTCATTTGGTCCTACTTTTCCTAGCCCTGAACTAGATTTGCGAATCTTTTCATAAACTTTCACATGCTCTTTTAAATCTTCCAGAGACTTTGCTTGGTACAATACAGCCTTATTATACTTAGAATCCGGAATCCCCTCAATGAAATAGTCTATGATGCTGGCTTCATCTAAATTTATTTGTTTGCCTATTTCCATAAGGCTATACAAATACTCACGAAAACTTTCATTTGCGTGTTTGCGTCGATTCTTCAATAGCTTATGAACATCTGATGAACAAAGCTTGGAACCAAACTCAGATATTAACGCACTTTTTAACGCACCCCAATTGTTCACATTATTTTGGCTTCTAACGAAAAGCTTAGCTGCTCCACGTAGAAGCTGCTTGCCATAAATAAATCTTTGCAAGTCGTTCCACTTTACAATATCTGCATTTAACTCAAACTCATTTACCCAAAACCGAATATCCACGGAATCTTCCCCAGTAAAGAAACTAACACAATCACCTAAGTCTTTGAGGGTAAACTGCTGCTGCCTTAGGAGGGACTGGGACGACTGCAGATGGTTGCTTTCTTGGACGTCATTGTAAACTGACACATTCGACTCGTCATCACTAGCCTCATTTCGCGACAAACCGTAGTGCTGAATTAGTCTGTCCTGAAGTTCTCGTTTCTGTCCTGAAGTCGATATCCCCAACTCCCTTAACTTTTCTTTTAGTCCGCTAACTGTCAAAGTCATCAATGTGTCTAAGTCCATCGTAAAATTGTTGATTATGTCGATATATGTTTAAGCTTCAGTTGCTTATAAACTAACAAAGTTAAACAGAACTACAAATATTACTTATTTAAATTATATTACCTGCAAATTAAAATTATATCTATAAGTTACTTTATGAATCTTTTAAATATTTAGTTTATATTTATCTTTCAATAAGTTGTTTAAAATGTATATTTCTTTTTTACACCTTCAACTTTTTATTCATCCATTAATTCTTTCTTCTGATTGTACTTTTTCTTATCAGAATTTATTTTGGTTTGACTTGGTATACTTTTGACAGTCTTCACTTTTCGTCACTTCTTGAAAAACTATGTAGTCAACTTCATGTATTAACCTTCTTTAACAAAGCACATTTATTCTTATGTGATTCTATATTTCACTTTACTCTCTAATACATCAATTTGTATACTCTTAGTTTTATTTCATATACTAATTTCTTCTTCACGTTCTCTTTGCCTTGCACATTACTTTGACAATTTTATATTTTCTTTTTTACAACTTTTTTACGTCTTCTTACAACTTATTTTGGATAGTTCTTCTTTCAGGTTTCGCAACTTTACACTTTTTCATCTTCTTTTCAACATGACCTACTTTTGCTATTACGCTTTCAAATATTTTGTTTACATTTGATACTCTATTCTGTATTTTGCTTCGTTCTGTATGTATGTACTTACTTTCTGCTGGTACCTTCTTCTGCTTTTTCGTCTTCTTCCTATATTTTTTTTCCTGGTACTTCTGCTTTTGCGTCTCTTGCGTTACTTCTTTCTTCTGATACTTCTGCTATTTCGTCTTTCTATATTTTTTTTCTGATACTTCTACTTTTCCGTCTTCTTGCTTAACTTCTTTCTTCTGGTATTTCTGCTTTTCAGTCTTCTTACTTTACTTCTTTTTCCTGGTATTTCTGCTTTTTCGTCTTCTTGCTTTACTTCTTTTTTCTGGTATTTCTGCTTTTCCGTCTTCTTACTTTATTTCTTTCATCTGGTACTTTTTATTTCTTTCTTCTGGTACTTCTGCTTTTCCGTTACAATAAGTTTGAAAATTTTATGTCGCTGGTTCATTTCTGTTCGGCTTCTGCTGTTCTGCTTCGTTTGCTGGCACCGCCGGCTTCGCTGCTTTTTGGCGTCACTTGCACCGCTTTCAACCTACTCTGCTTACGTTGACTTCGCTGCTTTTTAGCGTCTTGTTGTAAGTCTCATACGGTGGCTTTACAAAAATTGCTTCGAAATATGCATTATTTGATGAATTATGCAACGATTTCGAAGTTTCTGCGTTTTACTACGTTCGCTGCTGTTTTCTACACCCACGTAGAAAGCTTACAGTTTTCAAAGCAATCTTCCGCTGCTGCTAGCTCACGTCTGGGTGAATTTCCTGGATGAGCCCCCAATTTTTGTAGGAAATCTCACCTGGCTTGCTCCAACAATAAATATAAAAACCAACTTTCGGTATTATACGTTTATTAACATTAAATAATTTGATTAAAAGGTAGACTTATAAAATTAGCAAACTTCTTTTACGCACTTTAGCGTCTGCTTGTTTCAACTGTCCGACTCGAAGTGTCCGTTCGTATTTTATTTGAAATAGCCTAAGCCATTCCTTCGTCGTTTTTTCGTTCAGTCATCGGTCAGTTTAAGGTGAGTACTCTGTCCTCGTCCGCAGCCAGTTTGTCAGTCCGTCACCGTACATCCAGCACTACATAAATCTATTTTTTTTTTAAATTAGATTAAAATAATATACTTTAAAAATGAACATATCGTGCTATTGAAATAGTTGACATTCAAGCAGCAGGGTAGCGATTGATAGACAAGACGCAAACAGACGGCTGCATATCTATTGGGTTTCTGACCATAAAAGAGTAGAAGACTCTCTCAGGAACTTATATAACAAAATGAACAAACTCTTGAAAAAGCTGGCATGAGCATATCTCTGGAAAATTCCAAAAGGAACAGCGAAACAGAATATCTTCGCTTCGTGCTATCACTGCGGAAAGGCTGTAGATCCACCAATAAACAAGTTACTAAGGTCGCATACACGGAGGATGAGAAACGCCGGCATTAACACTTGCATGAAATTCAGTCTGCATGAATCAAAGGAAACTTTGGAACATTTCTTATGCGCATAACCTAAAGAATAAACAAGCGCTGGTCACGGTGATTTATATAAATTTGATTCACCAGATTGTGGAGAAGAAACAAAATTGCCTAAAACGCATGATTATGAAATTATTGGCATTTCATCTATATTGCAGGAAAAGCAGGGGGCTTACATTAAACACTTCAAATAAAACTATTGCATTTTCGTTCATGAAATTCACAAACGTTTTGTTTAAGCAAGCAAGTAATGCATTACAAGTAAACTAGGCTGCAAGTCGTTTATATCGTAAAGTCCAATTGGTGGCATTATTCACTCTTTTTTTTTGTATGTTTTTGTTTGATTTCGTCCATTGATGGGTATCAGAACAACATCGTTTAGCACCCTAAATGCCACTACTCCGCATTCATGTAAGATTTTACGACACTATGTTCGACATTATACCCGAAAGTCGTTTTGCCAGCCTAGCTGGTATTCCTCATTTACAACTATTTTATGTTCAATTCAGTCAAAGCGCCAGCGACCTTGCAAAAGAGACCATCTCCATTTCCACAGCAATTGAAATATGTGATCATGTCTAAATTTGCATACGTATGTTTGATACGATTTGTTCACATACATATGTGCTTTAAAGGATAAATAAATGATTGAATTGCTGAAATTAAAATCGAAAATTGAAGCGATATACAGTCTTTGTGATATTTGATATCGATTAACGACCTCGTTACGATGTGTTAATTGCCTCAATTAAACGCTCATCTGCCACTGACTGAAATATAAATACAAATAGACATACATACATACATAAGTTAAAGAGGGGCAAAGCCATAAAAGTTGAGAGAATCGTAAAAAGTAACACGCTGGAAATACAAGAATAATAAAATCCTCGCACAATTAAGCTCGTAGCCGTTACACCAGCAACAGGTGAATAATTCCATCTAATGGATTTAGGGTGCAGAATACAAGCAGGTAATATGGAGAGACGGCATCACCCACCATAAAGCGTTGACAGGTGTTTGGCAAATAAATTATTGACTTGGCCGGTCAGTGCTCAAATGGGCCCGTAATCGTTTGAAATTTTTTTTATAATTTATACTGCAGCAATGCCACGAATGAAGGCAGGGTGCTCCCCAACACTGCGAAATGACTTCAGCCATAAAATTGTTTTATTACGGATTACGCTAGCGTATCACCATTACGGAATCCTGTATCTGCTCGTCACTTTGATGAGTACCAAAAATAGCATTTAGTGTTTGACATTTTATGACTTAACGGATTATATATTTACAAACACGTCAGTGACTAAATTGCACGATTGTTGGCATAGGTTACGGTAGCGCGCAATATAATGGTATAATTAAACTTAACAGATTGAGTATTCTTGTCTCGTCTGGTATATGCTTTACATATAAACGAATCAGTCTGTAATGGGCTCCTAATTTATTAAATTTCCGTAAACACACTAATTTAGATATTCCATCTTAGATATGGTGTATGGCCCCCAGAAACTTCTTTTGTATTTTCAGTAACTGAAATAAAAAAGAAAAATTTAAAATTCTGTTTACAGAAGTCCTCTAGGAATCTTCATCATCTGCTGAAGATTAAGCATACTGACAAATTTGCAGTATATATGCTTTTGGAAAGGATGGCATGCAAATTTTACCAGTTTCGTGACAACTGAATGAAAAGAAAAGCATCCACATGATTGAACTCGTCAAATATCTAAACACATATTATGTAGTACTCGTATATGTATGTATGTATGTAAGTTTATTTAAAGTGGGAATATAAAAATTATATTTTGAAGCATTAAATTACACATTTGAGGGGTGATGCTAACTAGCAGTAAGTATGTTGATTTTATTGAGCATCTCGCATACTTAGCTGCAGTACAACCGTAAAATTTCAGCGATTTCTGCGCTCGTGCTCTGAGTTCATTGATGGGGTTTTAACGTTTTGTTTACAGTTGACTTTGGTTGCTGCCCGGCAGACAGACTGGCAGCCTGTTGCTTTTTTATGGTAGAATCCAAATGATTGTCACTGTCACTTAATAGCCACAATATTTTGCTTACTTTTTGTTATTTCATTCCATTTTTTTAATAGTTTCCGAGAAATAAAATTTTGTTCATACATTGGGTAAACCATATTTATGTATGCATACTAAGTGTTAATTTTTTTTAATTATTGGACTACATTTTATTAATTAGAATTAACTTAATTTCGCGAAATATGAAGTTAATAATTGACTACACTGGCTACATACTTCAGATGGAGAATATTTATGAAGTTTGCTACAATATAAGATCTGGGTTTCAGTATTTTCGGGAGTATTAAGGAAGTTAGCACGGAACTGGCGCTATAACCGTCTATGCGATTTTGGCTGATTCTACTAAAGCACGCCAGTGGTGCTGGATACACCAAGTGAAGCCAAGTCCTTCTCCACCTGGTCTTTCCAACGCCGTACTTGGTTTTTACCTTCTTCTTCCTCTGCTACCACCAGCGAGTCCCGCATCGAATACTTTAAGGGCTGAATCTATTTTTTCCATAAGTACATCATGGCTTAGTCAGCCTAGCCGCTGAATCTTAATTCGCTGTACTATGTCAATGTCGTTATACAACTCATACAACTCATCGTCTGCGGTATTCGCTGTCGCAAAGCCGAAAAAGTCCAAAAGTCTTTCGGAGAATATTTCTCCCGAATCCCATGCTTCTGCGCCATATAGTAGTACGAGCATGATGAAGGATTTGTAGAGCGTGGCCCTATGCTTTGTCAGAATTGTAATTGCTCGCAGTGATGTCGGGGGCAATACGCGAATGTCCTGACTGTTTTTTTATGATGCAATCTCGTTTTACCCTTGTTCACTTCCAGACCTATTCGCTTCTCTTCCCTAGCCAGCTTGAAATATGCAGAAGTAACGGCGCGGTTGGTGAGGCCGATGTTATCGATATCATCAGCGTTCGCCAGAAGTTCCACACTCTTATAAAATATGATACCTGTACGGTTTAATTCTGCAGCTCGAATTATGCTTTCCAACATAATGTTAAGAAAAATAAATGACATGGAGTCACCCAGCCTGAAACCTCGGTCAAACGGCTCAGAGACTTCGTTCTTAATTCTGACTGAGCTGGTGGTGTTGGTCAAGGTCATTTTGCATAGCCACTCATATTGCCGAAAGCTGATTTAAAGTCTACAAATATATGGTGTGTGTCCGAATTTAGTCGAGGTCGGCTGACAGGATGTTAATGCCGTCATCAGTGCATTAGGGTGCGTGATCTTCATCTTCTCCAGCGACGCTTTAGCTGTCACTATTTAGCAATTTAAGTGTAATTTGGACATTAGTCACTAGGTCGCACGTTCTTACAGGAATTTGACCCGGTCTTAAAACATTCTGTAAGTCACCGCACCATTTGGTAAAATTTTCGGGCGCTTTTCTTGTTGGCTAGCATCTCAAGCTCATCACACTCACATATTTCGGATTCTTTTTCTATTTGTGAATAATACGTCTCTCTTCCTTTCTTACTTTCCGTTAGCGTCGAATATATCCAGCATTGTGCCCAATCACAACGTGACCAAGTAGGCAGCATCTTTACTTTCCGTAGCGGCGCTGCATTCCTCATCGCACCAGTTGTTTTTCGCTGACGTAGTGATGGGAAACGTGCTGCGAACGCTTGCGAATTCCGACATGGTGTGAAGTGCTCTTAGTGAACAGGTGCGACAGTCGAGTAGCGAAGTTATCAGCCAACGAAGTTATTGACAACGAAGATCCAATGGCTTTCTTACCTTGCCCCGTCCATTTCATTTCCTGCTTGACGGTAATGTCAGCGTTTACTTTCGCGAGGACATCAGCCTGCCGGGCAGTGGCATGTTTCCCATTAAGGGTACAGATATTCCACGTGCATGCTCTCAAATATAAGTATATTGCCTGTTATGTTTTAATGACACATTTCTATAGCGAGCCGCTTGCTCCAAGTCAGACGCTCGCGGTCATACCTACCGACCTGTGAACAGACGCTGTAGATCCTGGTGGACTCTTATACCGAAAACATCTGAGTGACCTCACCAGGTTCGCCTTCTCACTTTAGCTGACTGGGATTTTCAGGATGTAACCAAAGGACTCTTGCATCACCCGAACGTTGTGAGCTTTTTGTAGCCCATGCAGAAAAATCGCTCTGGCCACTCCCATGTGAAGGACAATCACTTGACAACACTTTGCCTTATATTCAGTGACCTCACCATTTTAACATCGCATTGAACTAAGTGCGAAAGTGTTTAACTATCGATATACTTTATTGTAACTATACATATCTATGATTTCCCTCAATTCTGAACACAATATCATATCAAAGCAAATATTTTTCATACGACTAGCGTGGCCGAGCCGTTGAATGCTGGCCCAGAATTTCGTGGACCTTCGTTCAAACCTTGGTAAAGTTAAGAAATGAAGAAGTCTGATTAGGAGATCTGGGGATCCCAGGAGTTGCAGCTATCACTTCTACCACTTGGAAAATTGTTGCGTTTTTATAATATTCCTTAATAAAACCTTGCTTCGAGCTCTATAAAGTTCAAAGGTTCCCGATTTATTTAAAATGTTTTCCGGATACAAATTTGGTAGATAAGATGTAACTGACTTTTTTCTTTTCAAGACTACAAAGAAAAGTACAGTTAATATACATATCTATATATATATATATATATATATATATATATCTTGATATATATATATATAATAAACTACTACACCTTGTAAAACTTGAATGGTTTTTTTTTTTATTCAAGCTTCTATATGAACTCATACCTGCATACATATTCAGAAGTTTAGTAGTCTCATCGACTCAAGCTGCCACGCTATATTAAATATTCATATAAATATGATTGATTTATTTGACATTTTGAACAAAAACATTGATTTGTCTGTGTTGCGCAAGTCCGTGACAACTGCTGTGGTTAAGAACCACTTGCGTTTGTTTGTGTGCTTGTGTAATGGCATTTTGAATAAAGTTAGTTATGACGACATGGAATGTATGTACAAAAAAAATGGATTTTGTTAAGTAAAAACAAATATATCTAGGTAAATGTATGTATGTATATTTAACTCGTGAAATGTGCGCTGAATAAAAAAACCAGCACATTTCCTTTTTCGCAACTTCTTAAGAACAAAGTAAATTAATATAAGGGATATACCGTTTATAATTAATTTTAAAGATCAGTGTTTTCTAACCAGTCCGCGAGCGCTGGAATATGGTACGCGAAAAATATGGTCTGCGTTCACAACGTTAAATGCACAACTTGACTATGAAAAGTACGTCACATTTAGAGAAAAAATAAATGTCATCTGAATATATTGGCTAATGATTCCATAGTTATTTTCCAGAAAACAACAATACTGAAGTGAATCCCTTTTTGGATTAACGCTAGAGAAGTTGCAGAATAAAGCCAAAAAGAATTTTTTGAATTAAAAAATGACTGAAATTTAAACAACATATCTGAGTCTCATTCTTTGGAGTAGGTTTAGTGCGAAAAAGCTATTTTCTATACTGAAATTCGAAACATCGTTTCGCGCTATCTTATCATTCTACCCTACAAATGCACCCTCAAAATCTGGAATCATGGTCAAAGTGCAGTTTTATGAGAGTATGATAGTATTTTTGCTCACAATTCCAACCTCCATTTCATCACACAAATTTACTTTGAAAATTAAAGTCATGCAATTTTTTTAATGTACTCCGTTTTATGCCAAACACAATCAATACACAATTGAAATTTTTATAGTTTACAATTTAGACAATAATTTCTATGATAAAACGTTCGCGTAATAAATAGTGGGGTATCGGCTTTTATTTGTCATTATTGGTAGTTTTTTAATTTTATAACAACTTATAAACAACTAAATTTAAAATTTTTGTTACCAATGCAGCAAAGTCCCGTAATTTCTTTTATTATATGGTAAATTATATATCGTCAAATAATCCTTCTTTCAGCATCACAAACAAATTACAGATATATTTAGAAATTTTAAAGTTATGGGGACAAATACTTAGACACCCGCAAAAAATGGGATTTTGACTCTAATTCCAAGTAAATTTTCACTGTGTTCGTAGGATTATTTCCTTGAATTCGGTCTTGCAGTATATATTCTAGTTATCGCTTTCTTAATATGAATAGACCCTGGACTCTTTATCAACTTAGTTAGAATAGCTTCTCTAAATTTGTAAATAGGGAGCGACTCTGATAATATTATTTGTTTTTCCTATAGTATTTAGCAAGCAGCATAACTCATTTTGATTGTTTTTTGCTAACTTCGCAGACGATAGCGAATTTAATTTGGCTGTGCCAAAATTGGCAACACAATGAAAACGGCAATAGCAATGTCCGAATATTTGTCTACAAACAGAACAGCGAACAGCCATCTATGTGCAACAGAATTGATGAATTTTGTCACTACTAAGTGTGAGTGTCTTAATAAATAGTGGTCAGACAAAGACTGAAAAACATTATTCTCAATCCCAACATATTTTGCCTTCTCCCCGCATTTGCCAGACTTCCTTAGCATTTGTTACTAAATGCAAGAACTATGCTATGATTACTTCAGGCGAAACGGGATGAAACAAAGAGGTGAAGCAAAACCGAAAGTTATTTCATTATGTGCACAAAGTGTGAAACTTCTTTACTATATACGCTTCGTTGCTCGTCGATACGATTAAATTTGGGTTCACCGTGCTTCATTATTTTGTTTTCTGTGTTCGACTGTTTTTCTTCTCTTCTGACAAATTTCGAAGGCAAACTGCTATGCTCTATTCTGTGATGTAAAAGTAATAAAAAATTGATTTTATGCGAAAATGAAGAGTACGAAGTAAAAAATTTTATTTTTGAAAGGCATTACATTATTCCAAATTATGTTCATCGTCAACTTCTAACTCAAAAGAAAATTCAGAGAGCATCTCAATATCTTCGTCCAAATCGCAATCCTCATCGACATCATGGGGCAACGTAGGAGCCACGTCTAAATTGTTTAGAACAGCAGACAACTCCAACAGTTCAATAACTTCAGGTGGGATCCTTCATATTAATCGGTGCTTAGTTCGATTGTATATGTAGGTGCTTGGTAAGAGATAAAAAAATGTATAGCTCATCGACAATATTATAACTTCGTGAATTTTTCCAAGCGTGAGCAATACGAACTGTTTTGTAGAACATATTTCTTTCTTCTGATGTATTTCTGCCTAGCAGCCAAATGGTATAAGATATTTGTGACGAATAAATTGAAAATTTGTGGACTGTTGTGGACATTTGGTTTCAAGCATACTTTTTGAAATATAAACCAGCAATCTTCAAATTGGCATCATTATTATGTATATGAAAATCCCTCAATAGATCAATGTGAGGATAAGTAGTTGATGCAAACAATTATAAGTTAGCTGTATTCTTGAGTCCCTTCCATTTGTCTTATGTTTCCAATCCCATTTCAAATTTTTTTCATTATTTCCAGTTTTTGGTGCTTAAAGGTATTTTTGTCTTCCAGATTCTATGCTTGCCATTTTTTATACCGGTTCTATGAGAAAAATGTAATACAAATTGCAGAAATCGTGTCCGACCATGTAGTGGAATAACGCCATGCTTAAACTATTCTTATAGGTATAAATTGCTTCGGAATTTCACTACACATAGATCCAGATTGACTAGAATTTCTTCCAGTTAATGTTTTCAAAACCTTGCCATCTATCAATGCCAAATTGAATTTTCACACTAAACTGGATATTTGGAGCTCAAACTTTGTTTCAGCTAAGATGTGTTAATTAGTTTCTTTAACGTGTTCAATTTACATTAGTATGCAAAACCATATGGTTAGGTCAAGTGATCTTATTCGAAAATGATATTAGTTTGATAAAATTGAGTTATAATGATCGAAATGACAACTTTTAATATACGACAGAAGGTACATAAAGTGTTATTAATTTTATGTATTACTTTCTTTTATGAACGATGCAAAAAATTGATTGAATGCCAAAAAAGAGGAACGTTAGACCATAGTACAATGTAACATTATCCTTAAAGGGTTGGAGCGTTCAATGTAAAAAGGTGAAGTAATCGCAAAAGTCGTAAATGATTCATTCCAAATTGGTTATGGAAAATGAAGATATTGCAAATTCCTGAGTTTTTTTAAATAAATAGTTTTAATAACAAAGAAGAAAACTATCACATAATGCTTAATTAGGGTGTTATTTGTAACGGATTACTGTTAAAGAAAAGCTTCAGGTAACCTTAGAATTGGAAATATAGAAAAAATTACAAATTTCTTGAAAGCAGCAAAATCTACGATAAGAAATCTCTTCTTTTGGGATCAAAGCAATCTAAATCACGGTAACTTTTAAACGCAAATACTTTTTCTCAACTCAGTGAAATTAATATATTACTTTAGCTAATTGTCGATATAACCGCTTAAGCGATATTGGCCTGACGAATGAAGTGCGCACACCCTACACACTGGACTACGGCGGCTGGCCCCCCGTAATAAAATTAGACCAATTGTTAATTGAACAAATTACTTTATGAATATATTGAGTCAATTAAATTTAATACCAAGAAACAGTTCTGCTATATGTTTTTGGTCAAATTCGGCACATCGAATAGGTGGGGTGTTAATTATTTCGAGTTAATGCGAGTCCAATGTATTCACGGATTCTAATTTCAAGCTTCCATATAAACCAAACCTTAAAAAATGTCCATACAATATCATAATTTAAATAATAATCTAGCAAAATTGTAAAAATCGTCAAAAAATAGTAGGAACAAAGATAATAGTATGACATTTTTTAACTACAATAATATTTGTACCTATATTGGAACGAGCATGGCTTCACCTATGGGAGCATTGTGACATAATATCAAATATTTTATTTTATTTTCTTAATTCTAAATAAATAACCGTTTCTAAGAAAACTATTTGGTAAATAACTCGCCCATTTTGCCGAGATTGTACACTGCGAATTTGTTCATGTTTTTTTTTTTTTTTTTTTTGAAGGTAAAGTATAGTAAGCATAATTAGTTTACAATACTTGTCTACAATAATATTTTGTTTTAAATGTAAAACCCCGTAACTTTGCAGCATTTAAGGCACGGTCTTTTTTGATTAAATCGGTATAGAAGTTTTGTTAACAGAAGTTTGTTGAGCAACATAGCACTATGATTAATTATATTTATTCATATATACTCAGTTATGTCGCTTAGTTTAAATCATTACCTTCAAAACTTTTCCATATAATATGGTGATTTGTAAAAATGTTCATCGAAGCCACTACACTTTTAAGTTTATCCATTTGATTGAAGCTTTTTATATATTGTAAGAGTAGAAACCCGGCAACAAAAATTACGATTATTGTCCAAATTTCAACTCAAAAAATTCAAAAAATTATGCGGAAAGATAAATGCCACGTGTACAAGGTTTAAATCAACATATATACTTCTTGTAACAAGGCATTCCTTCAGCGACATTGATTTTTATTAGAAATTAAACAAAGCTATAACTTATTAAAAACAATTACTTTTTACTTACTGCGCATGAACACTACAAATTAATTTTTATTTTCTGTGCGATAAAAAAAACTCTAGAAATAACGATCATTTTCTGAGCAAAAAATTTAACTCAAGATACATATATCGATTATATCTTAAACAAAAAAATAAAACTCTGGAAATAACGATTATTCTCTGCGTAGTAAATAAAAGGTTATTTTTTTAAATAAAAGCTATATGCGTTACGGTCTCTGTTAGAAACACATACATATATAGATATAATCACAGTACACATTAATCCAGATATGCAAAACAAAAAATGTTAATATGCTTATTTGAAAATTGGTTGCATTGCATTAGTTTATAATTATTCGCAAGTTGTGGCTTGCGTTAACCAAAATTTTTGTAATTTAGAATATTAAGAAAAAAATGTCAAAACAAGAAGCAATAATTGTTTTTTGTGGTGGAATGCTAGATACATTGACTCAGTGTTTAGTATCCCACATCATGGCCACCAGTAGCACATATCTGTGCAAAACCTTATCAATCGGTTGATTTTTCTGGTTCAGGCGTGGAGCACAAACGATTATACCCAGAAGTAGTTCCTACACAATGAAGCATTTTATTGTTAATGAATTTCATGTGTTAATTTTCAAATACACAAATTGTAAGGAACTGGCTTACTTTTTGTAAAGAATTTTTATTTTTTTTATTATTATTTTCATTATGAAATACCATGTTTCTCATGGTCGCTGGTTCTCATAGACTTATACACACATTTATTAGTTATGCAAGTACTTGCATTCAAATAAATATAAAAGTTGTGTACTTTCCCTATTGATTTAGAAATTCTTAAAATAAGTACACCATTTTGACTAGCAGTCATATATCTGGAACTGGGTTGGTGGTAATAATGTAAAAACGATGTACTTTATTTATTTTAAGCTAAACAAGAAATGTCGGTACACCAACTAGCTGCTACGATTCTGACTGTGCATCTCGCATCTGTTGATATTCTTTCAGTTGGAAAGTAGTGGTAAGAAAAGTGAGACGGGGATGGGCGTGACGTAATCCTAGACAGAGATAAATTATTCATTGTTGTAACGTGCAAACCTCATTGTGACTATTTTAGTTAATTAATGAAACGCAGCATTTCTGCAGCCAACTCAGCACAGACAAGCGAAAAAAACGAAAGCGAGGTAATAATGAAATAAGTATGAAAAATAAACAAACCGCTCACCAGCTTCGATATATTTATGTAATGAATGAAGTGAGGCGAGGTGTATACTCACGCACATAATTCTAACGGAACTGAACGATAATACATATGTAATATGAACATTAGACCGTCTCGCCTCACAAGCAAAAAAAAACAAACAAGCAGAGATGTACTGTCTTACCGAAGGTTTTATAAAAAGAAATGCATTTCTAACGTAAAAATATTTAACTTTAAAATAAAAAATTTTCTAATATAAAATATATATGGAAATGTATTCATTAAACGATAATATTAATTTTTGTGCTCAAGACCAGTATAAGTAAAAGTGGTAAAAAGCAACAGCAGCTTAAATGTCGACTGCGGTTCATTGGCTACGCACTTGCCCAATGTACTTTTCCTTATACTGGCCTTAGCTCAAAAATTAATATTATCGAGACGATTTTTGTTCCGGAAGTTTATTCACTACAAGTTATCCACCTTACCTCAGTTATGACCAACATTGATGTATCATATGCTCCTTAAACTCCGACTATAAATGTCAAAGAGATGAAAAAAGATTGTTGAAGAGCGGCCCCTAGGACGTGCATATAATTTTTAGTGTATTTTTTAAATTGCCTTTAAAAAATATAATAAGGTGTATGATCTTTACTATCGATGCGTTTTATGATGTATATTAGGCCAGCCCAAAAAATTTAAGAGTCAATAATGAGGTTTATAATCGTTAGTGGCATTCAATCTAATTTAAGTTAACTAGTTAACTAATCTCTTATAAAATTTAGTGAATTAAAATACGTATTAAGCAATTAAGACCAAGCAGAAAAATCCAACCCGAGTGGCTACTTTTTTCATAGTACAATTATTGCCGATCTATTGTAAAACGAGGTTCTGGATCTAAATATTTGATTACCTAAAGTTAATATCCGGAAAACTTATACTCTTTAACGATTTTTTACATTGTTATATAATCAACATCGCCAGCAATTAAGTTGATTACAAGTGTATGCGATAGACCCTGTAGAATTCAAATATAATCCTTTCTTTTCCCAATCATACGCCGTTTTTTAGTATGCCAGCTCAACTATCGATATCAGCTCGAAATTAATACTTACTTTTTATAGCAACATCAATCTGCACGGTAAAACCAGCCTGGTACCATTACAGCTGATCTATATGTAAAATGAAGTTCTGAATCTGAATATTACCTTCCTAATTCTCATTATGTAATGCTTTTAGTCACCAAATCTTTAAATATCCAAAACTTATGGTCTTTAACGATCTTTTGACAATCTAATGAACCAAAGATCACCAGTACGGAAGGGATGACGGAAAATCGTTCCAATTTACACCAACTGTTTACGAATTCGGGAAAACATAAAAAACAAAAGAGATATTATCCTTGCTTTTCCCTGTCATGTTCCGTTTTATAGGTTGCCTTCTCTACTGTCGATATCTTCCCGAAAACGAAAGAAAATTGAAGTGGTACATATAATTTATGTAATATGCTTACCTTTCTTAGTTTTGAATTTATAACCGGTGGAATTTCATTTGAAGACTCCACGCAGAGTTGCCAATTTGGAATTTTTGTACTCGAATTTTTTCGAATTTAGCCCTGCATTTGTACTACTTCACTATACGTAAATTCGTATGAATTTTCTCCATATTTTCTTCTAAAAACATGTTTTAAAATGTCAAAGCTCACGCATAATTTACAAAGTATATTTTTCTTTATCAAAATGACTCAATCCCAGTACTATCTTGTTCTTTTAAAGCATTATTTTTCATTACGTACGCAAGTGTATAGCAATATTTGCTATCTCCCCTAATTAATTCTCCATCAACAAAAACGTCCCGAATCTGTGGTACAGTTTTTCAACAACATGCATCCAAAATATTGGAAAAAATGCTGATTAAAAAGATATGCAATGAGAATCTAGAATTAGCTATGCAAACATTTAATTCCCAAAAATGGATATATGGCCAACAAAATATAGTCCAATAACTGAAAACCCTGCGTAAGATTTACTATTCTATAATTTTTACAATTTCAAATATGAAAAAAAAAATATTTTTTCCCATAGAACTAAAAAATTCGAATCAAAGAATTTACTTTGAAAAGTAACCCAAGCTTGCATTACAACTGAAACGATCTGGTTGTTTGCTACATAACTATATTTATAATTTTTCTCTGATTTTTCTGAAGCGCTATATTTTATTTTAAATATTTTGAAATGATCTGATATGATGAATTTGTCAAAATATTGTATGCGATTAGGAATTTGTTCTTTTAGAAGGGCGATGTTATAGAATAAAAATTTTTAAAAACTTGAAAATTGGGCTGGTTTCATGTACGTCGTATTTATATACATACCAATATTTACCAACGGGCATGAGTTTGATATGACGCATCTTAAATTGTACTACAAGTTTTTGCAAATGGCGCAAAACGAAAAAACTTCTATGAAAACGGAAACATCTCATCAAGACGCTGAAGCGGAGCTTAATGCAACGAAATGAAATAAAGTACATGAACTAAAGCGCCATGCAATGAAAGAGTTTCAACAACAATGACAACACGGCAGTGCATAGAACAAGAACAATAATAAAACTTGTAGTCCCATCTGGGTCGAAATACGGTAAGGAATATGGCAGTTTCTGCTGCAAGGCAATCGTGTAAATAATGGCAACCGTTGGGACAAATTGCACGCTCTGAAAAAACAACACACTAAAAGCGAAAACAAAGGATGTTCAATTTCTACAGCCATAGGGTTGGAGTGAGAAGTTAGAAGAGCCAAGGGAAAAGCTAACACAAAATATGAACAAATAACGCTTAGGAGTAGACACCACCAGTTAAATTCGACGTACAATAACAACCACCAAATTTACAAAAAAACAAAAGCAAACAAACTTCATCTAGGATAGCATCGAAGCCAATTCCAGCGCGCAGCTGTTAATGATATGTATGTATGTACATACATTAGACTAGCTCAAGTTTGTATGATGAAATTTTATAATTTATTTTTCCTGAAAATCTCTTAGTTTTTACTTGCCAATGACTGCCACTGCCAATTATAATAATAATAATTATAATCTAGGGCTTACACAATATGAGGTAGACGTTTGACCGAACTTCTACACCTTGTGGGGTGCTTATTGATGATGTAAGACAAATTGAGGAACCTACAATTTTACGCCGTCTCTGAACGGCAAAAGATTTTTGTAAGAAGTTTTTTTATGGCAGAAATACATTCGCAGGTTTGCCATTGCCAGCCGAGGGCGGCCGCTGTTAAAAATAAAGTTTCTGTAATTTATGATCTTACTTGCCCCGGTCAGGGTTGGAACACGGGACCCACCGAATGAAGCGCGTGGCTGTTTTGAAAGCCTCTTGTTGAAAGACCATTTACATGGGAAAATCCGGAATATTTCAATACAATGATTTTAGAAGCTGTGTGCTGTGGCCGATTAATCAAATAGCTATTCTTTCATGTAGGTGACACAAAAAGCTCTCAAATACGATACACATATTTGTACATATATGATAATATATAATTATACAGTAATCAACCAAAATATAATTCAACAATTGAAATATTTAATACATATTTCCTTAATTTAAGTAATCAATAAAAAGCTTAAAATCATAGAATATTGCACAGATCTCCTTTATTTGTTCGTACTGTTTAACCTCAAAAAAACTTGTACCGATTTTGACGATATTGATAACTATGTCTATTTTGAATAAAACTCTGAATAACATTGGAATTTTATACATTGCCAATTTCTATTAAAGTTTGGTATAGTACATACGTAAAATCCTAAGTCAAAGTTTAGTAAAACTGCCAAAAAAAATAGCTATAAATATAGCTTCCACGTTGTACTAGGAAATAACATATCACACACTCTAACTGTATGTAATTACACATGAGATATTCATTTAGTTTAGCATGATTGCACTATTGCATGAAATGCAAACAACCTATAACAAAATATGCAAGATTACCTAAGAACATGCCATTAAGAGTCGTAACACTCGATCCACTCTTATTGGATGGCTAACTTTTCTTTTAGGGGGTGGCGCACCTTCTTCAATAATTTTTATCTAAAAATTTTAAATCAAGCTTTAATACTTAATAAAAATAACGAAAGTGTATAAAAAATACTTTTCCAAATATAATATCATCTAAAGAATAATAGTGGCATCTGGAACAGGGTAGCAATTACTTTGCTACACTTCATTGCAAGAAAATAAACATGGGTTCAAGTGGAGCATAATTTGCAGCTGTTGCATATATTTTTTAGAGAGTGGTTTTATTTATTGATTGAAAAACTTTGCAATCCGTACAATGAGAATTTTGCAAGGCTTAGGGAATCCGCCTTATAGTGATTTTATGTTTAAAATTAGCTTAAATTATTATTGGGAAATTTCTCTCCAAATCCGACTGGGAAAAAAGATTTGAACAGCAATAGATGAACCAGAGAGGCTGATGAAAAGAAATTTAGAGTTTCTAATTTTTTGGGTGGTCTAATGTACATTGATATATGCAGTGAAAAGTAACTAGTCTGTAGTGCACAATATCCTTTGCAACTGAGAATCTCATCAGAATGTCGGATTAGTTGTGTCAATGTGCAGCCATTGCGTGAAAAAAATCGCGCGGTTAAGTGGAAGGTACAATTTTGAAGTTTTGGCAAAAATTTACGAAGCACATCATTATTATGATGCACAAAGTGAGGGTTGCAGAAGTTGGCAAGCGCATTCAGCTGGGTCGAAAATTTTAATTCTCCGAAACGCCAGCGATTGTACGCGTGTTGAATTAAATGGCAGGGGATTTCATGGGCGCGACCCCATATTCATAAGAGCCAAATTTGCATATCTAGTTACTTTGACATCAAGAGGCCAACCACCCAAGCGCCAACTACACGACGGAAATCTACGTTGTGATGAAGTGAAATAGCATTCAACTTAATGCATTAGATTGGGAATGAAAACTTTTTTATTATGATTTAGCAAGGTTATGCGAATCACGAATTTTCACAAATTCAGAAAATAACTTTTTCATTTTGATCAACTAGTATGTATGTATGTACATATAGTATTAATGGTAATAAGTGCAATTTCGTGCAATTTGAGGTAGAATGAGAGACTTGATCCCTATCATACTCTAACCAAAGAGGTCATTAACTTGTCAAAATATCAATGTGCCAGCGAACTAAAATGAGTGCGTACTTGTTTAGGGGTAAGGGAGGGTTAAGTGGTTGCCTCATCACTTAGAGTTTCAATGTTATAAGTTAAAATGATATCGTTTGATATTGCTTAAAACAAACGAAAACGAACAGAAAACAAAGGACTGTTACTTTTAATTAAATTTATTGCAAAAAATTGTTTTAAAGTAGTAAATCTTCGAGCTTTGATTCTGTTTTTACATTAAAAATTAGAATATTGAATAAAAAATTATAAAGTTACTAAGTCTTGTATAAATCGGAAACAATTTACCTATAATTTTGTTAACTTATTGTATAAGAAGGGTAATTCATTATTCGGCGAAAATCCAGAAAGTACTATATTTACATTTCGAGCAAAAGGCAAATTATTCAACACGAAATATTTTTGGGTCCGATGAGATACAATTTTTTCTAAGCTGTGAACTTATGCTATATATAAAAATCTCATGTCACGATGTTTGTGGTCGAACTTCTTCGAAACGGCTTGACCGATTTTTATGAAACTTTGTATGTATGTACATTTGGTAGGTATGAGAATAAGTCGTAAAGTATATTTTAAGTTTGTGAAAGGGTTTCCACTTTTTTGAACACCAGTTATATGTAATATTAAAATATGTGTGTCAAATGGTTCGCCTGGTGAAGAGAAGATTCATGCATATATTTCGGAGAGGGATGCCACCTATTTTAAACGTAAAATTTTAGTAAATTATACGCAAGAATATAAAATGTTAAAATATAGTTGTCAAACGGTTTGTTTTGCTGAGGAGAAGGTGCATTGCTAGCTAAATTTATAATAGAGTTACCACCTCCTTGAAATGTCAAAACTAAATTATACTGGAGTTATATGAAATTTTAAAATACGGGTGTCGAACGGTTCATCTTATGGGGGCAATTAAGGCCAATTACTTAGTACCTATAGGCAGGACAAAGTCTGCCGGGTTTTTCTAGTAGCATTATACAAATGTTAATTTGCAGGTACGCTTATGAATTTCACAAATTTGGATATGAAATGTATACGAACAAAAATTTAAAAAAGAAACGATGTGGATAAGAATGATAAAACACTTATTCAAATCAGAACATATTTACTTCCTTATGCTTCATTTCGCCTAAATGATACCCAATACCGAAATATCAGTTATCACCGAATAGTTGAAATTTTCTCTTTAATGCGGCGTGACACCCCTCACTTTTCCAAAATTATATCTATATATATATATATATTAGTAATTCACCTTTTTAATATTTTTTTAGTAAACAAAATTAAAAATTATTTGTACATACATACATATGTATATATATACCGAATGAACAATAACCAAAAATAGATCGACGGTAAATATTTTAATAATTGAATTTCAAGCATTTGAGGTATTCCTCAGAATAAATCATTTTAAGTTCATTTTTATAAAAAACTAGATGACACCCGCAACTTCGTCTACTTTTTACTTACAGCAGATTTTTGAAGCTAAACATTCAGCATGGGTTAGAGTCGTAGCTACAGTAAAGATCAAGTCGACTTTCAATGGCACATATGCCAAAAATAGCGGTAATTAACTGAAAAGTCCGCTTTACCTCAACTGTGAGTACGAGGGAGTGTTTTTAACTGCACAAGTCGTATTCGATTTGAAATAAGTCGAGCCATAAATATGGATTTTATGGAGGTCTCGACTGCAGAGCCATCTAATAGAATTGTGTACATATTTTTTTTAATATCATCAAAGGCGAAACGTAAATATGTATTTTCTGAACACCCCGATTCTAATGTCATCTAGCAAATCCCTTTTTTCATTAAAGTATTTTTCGTCGCGCCCCCACTGAACGTTTCTAATATCCTCAAAATCCAACCCAACGGACTAAAATATAGCCTATATCGGCTATACGGTTATAAGAAATATAAAGCTCAAATGTGGTTAAAATCCGTTATTTGGTTGTGAGCCAATTTTTTATATATGTATGCATATTTATATAGATTTCAAATAATTTTGTTAAGTTAGTATAAATAATTCTCCAAACGTAAATAATTTTCACATCTTTTTAAGCGGTCAATTTGAAATAATATTTAAGTTTAAGATTTAAAAAGCATTCTATTCTCGAAACGCGACCTGTATAAAAGCTCAGTGATATTAAAAGATATTTGTTCAATTTTATCCATTTTTTATTCTACTTAGTCTTAACTTTTTACTATTAGGAATCTTAATATTAGCGATATTTTAAGTACAATCCTTACTTACTTGCTTAATTGGCACGATAGCCACTTAAGCGATTTTGGCCGAACTCCTCCCACAATTTGTGATATGCGTCTTGATGTTGTAACACAAACTGAGGGACCTACAGTTTTACGACGATTCCGAGCGGAGAATGTTCTTTTGTGTGAATTTTTATCTTGGCAGAAATACACTCGGAGGTTTGCCATTTACTGCCGAGGGGCGACCGCTATTAGAAAAAACTTTTCAATATTTTTGATGTTACTTGCCCTATCCAGGATTTGCACCCGGGACGGCGGCCGCCACAAGTCCTTAATAACTTAATATTTCTATAAAAAGAACTAACTATATAATATATCACACCAATTATGATTTAGGAAAATCTGAAATGAAATGACCGTTGTTAACTTAGTTCAAGGCAACACAAACAATTATTTAAACAGAAATGAGCCAATTATTTACATTCAGGCCATAGCCCTTATAACGCATTTTTTTTATTTACAAAGGGTGAAAATTACAAATTATTGAAACTAATCGCACGCATGATTTAGCTTTACATTAAATGGAAAAATGAAAGTTTAAAATGATTAAAAATATGTATTGCAATTCTGCTGAATTAATATTTCAGAATAACAAAATACATATAGAATATTTCATAACTTCATATTTTGCACTATATTTTTTAACATAATGGAACCATTATCCTTGCATATTTCATGTCTCAGTTTAGTTTAATTTACCTATTAGATTTAAACCTTAAAAATTAATAAAAGCATGTTATCCTAAGTTTAAACACTTTCCGTCCTCTTGTTTTCCCTTTACCACGTATACAGCGTACAAATGAACTTTAAAAGCAACAAAATATTAACTTCAAAACTTATTTGGTGTAATGTGAGTAACTCGAATATTTTAAATTCAAATCAGGAATCGCATTATCGAAATGTGCAAACTAATCATTGCAAATGTTAAGAGAATGAGAAGGGACTGTATATGTATGTACATATGTATGTATGTATGTATATCATCTTTATGAACCTTAGATGAACAGAAGAAGCTTTCCTTCTATACATCCATGCACTCAGCATACACTGCGACGTTATTTTCTTCAATCACACAAGAAAGATTGAAAAATCACTTTGTCGGCTACTTGAAAATTCATGAAAATAGTAGAAAAGAAACAAACGTGAATGGGAATAATTTGATTTGAAGATGTGAATGGCAACATTTCCACCATTGGTATTTGTTAGAAACTCAACCTTCAACCAATTTTCTTAACTTGCTTGCTAGCTGTTCAAATGCCTGACTGGCTGGTTAGACTAGCTACTTTCAAACACAAATGTATGTATGAATGTGTGTATATACATACATATATGTGTATTTAACTCGAAGTAGCCACACGTGCAGCAATCGTATGAAACGGTACCTTTCTATAGAATGGGACAATGGCCACTGATTGTTGTTGAACCTGGGTGTTGCTGTTATCGTGGATTTGGATTTTTTATTTTATTATTTACTCTATTTTCTCTACATTGCATTTTGGACAGAATTTTTAGAAAAATGTATACCGCCATAATTGTAATCCACACCTTCGAGTTACTCTGGAGGCGGAACATTTGCAAAGTCTGGGATTATTTGTTTTCATTTGGGTGAAAGATTTCTCTGATTCATATTTACTGTAAGTAGCGCAAAGTAGTGAAAAGCGTTATATGTATTTGCTTGCATAAGTGAAATGGAATTGGAGTATTGCGAAAATCGGATGTGATTTAAAAAGAGATTGTTTAGTATATTTGACCATTCTTCTCTTTTAACGAAATTTAGTTTATTTACACCTCTCTGTGAGCCAAAATCCATCATCACCATTTATTTTAATGAAATTGATTTGCAGTATACCTGGAGCGAGTGAATAAAGTAAATAAAAGAAAAATGGCATTGAGGGCGGCACTGCGCCGAAAACGGTGTGTAACCAAACCACATCAAAAGATGAAAATGCTTAGTAAGTAGAATTTAAAAAATTGCAGTTTTAAGTCAATTAATTTTAGAATGGTTTTCTTTACCTAGACATTATAATTCATAATTAATATTAAAATAAATAAGCTTCTACTCATTCTAAAAATGAATATACCTACAAATATGTAAATGTAGATATATGTAGATATGGGATATTCTATGGCAAAGCAAAGAGCAATGTTCATTTATAAAGTGACTTATAAATAGATAAATTATTCCTTAAAAGCCTGAATTTAATATTACGTGGACAATGTGACCCGAATATATTTAAGTTAAATAAAATATAATAATAAAAAAAAATTAAGCAATGTTTTAAAATTTGATTTAAACGAATATTGTTTCATAATGCGCTGAGAATACTTTAATTAAGGTTAGCATTTCAGTTATATAATTTTGTAGTTCTGAAGTTAAGTTGCAGCAGGATTTGTTAGCAATCCAGTTATCAAACATAATAGAAGTTAAGAAGGATTAGTCTATAAACTAGTAAATGCCTAACAACATGATATTTACACTTTGGCTCATATTGAAACTATTGACGATAGCCATATTCGGACTATCAATTGCATATTTTTTAGCCATCTATTTTTTTGATAGTACTACCGGTAGTTATTAGCACTGATATGATGTAGCTTCGAAGTCAAAAATAAAATATTTGCATCATATTTTAATATCAAACGGATATCAGTATCTGAATTGGGAATGTGGACAAGTTTGAAAACTAAGAAAATTGAATAAAAAATTTTCAGTGCTCCCCCTTATGAGTAGAAAGTTTTCAGTTTTTATACAATAAGTAAGTATAGTTATTATTTTTCGTGGGAACTTTTCTGTGGCATATTTATAAGTAATCCTAGTGGTTTTAACCTATAAATAATGTATGCAAAAAAATCTGAAACTTGAACCACTGTATCTAAATCAAAAGTTCAACTTAACGATTTTGCAGCTGCAATTACTTGATATGACAAATTTTCACATAGACGCAAGGATTAATTTGACCTAATTTTATATGCAATTTTTAATTGAAAATTAAGTGCCATTGTGCTCTCAGTTTTACTCCCACATGTTCATATGTATTTAGGTTTATGGTTATAAATAAGAGGCAGCATACACACATCAGACTTCATATGTATGTATATGTACGAGCACGCTTCACTGAGAAAAAGTAAAACATATCCAAAGTAGTAGTGAAGGAGCAATAACCAACGCTCGTTCAAATGGTCATAAAAGCAAACATAAAATTCCTTTGGACGACCTTGAGAAGTAGTAAAAATTTGTTAATGACCCTCACTTTTTATAGACAGTGAAGTCTGCGATGTCAAAGACATGTTGGCGTACTTTAGTACAAAACATAAAACGTCAAACAACGAAAACAACAGCGTCAACGACAATAACAGCCGCAATAGCGGGCATACATACTTGTATAGGGAACAACAAAATCCAAGCACTAGAGCGCAACGCAACCTGACCGATGGAAAGAGGTGAGTTGTAGTGCAAAAAAAGAAATAAAAAACTAGCCAATCATGCCAGTGATCAGCGACGAAAGCAAAAGCCAGCCGCAAATAGAGCCGCCTGTCATTGACATTGAATGCACACGCACTTATGTGGCCGTGTTGCCATTAGGTATTTTTTGTTGGGGAAAACACATACATTTAGAGGTAAATATATACCCTCTGAAAAAACATCACTTACTATGTTAAATCTTCAGATCATAGAAAGTGGAACTTCAACAAATGCAGCCACAAAAGACCAAATAAGTGACTCAAATTTCTTCGTTGCTAATATTGCTTAAATTAAACTATTAGTTATCAATGTTTAAGAAAATGACATCTGATGTAGGATATATAATATTTACATATATATGTATATAAGTTTAAATAATCGTTTACGCTTGAAGTGAAAAACGATGCACTTATTTTTTCAATTTATTGTCTCATCATGTATCTTAGTCTTCAATGTTGAAACATCAAACAGTAGTAGAACAAGAGCATCATTCACCTTCGGTTTTTAGTGCAGTGCATTTTAAGTATTTATAGGAAAAATTAATTTAAAAATTAGCATACATACATACATCTATGTATATACATACATATATACATAAATATCAGTACAAAGAATAACAAATAAAGTCAGTAGATATACATATAAAGACATCAACGATAATTGTATCAATTAGAAATCAAAATTAAAATTATTTGCATGAACTCAAATGTAACTAGATTTTGTTTAATAATAAAATGGAAAGAGGTCCGAAAATAACTATGATTATCTTTTTAAGCCAAAAATAAGAGTATCCGGTTTCTATTCGCGGTCAAGTCTAGAAAAAAGTCTGATGAAGATATGTGGTGATATCTTTTCAAGTATCAGCTTTAACTGCTACATCTTTGACGTTTGTGTTTTTTTATAAATAGCTTTAAAACCAAACCGATAGTAATACATGCTCTCAAAGATTGTATCTATTTTTATTTAGTAGTCAATGCAGAAATCACTCCTTTTACACACCTTGAGCTAATGGCGTGGCATCGACATCATTTTTTGGCGATCTGTCAATATTCCAGAATTGTTGTATCAAACATTCCTATTCACCGTTGCCGTTATCGAGAGAGGGACTTAGCAGAGCTTCTGGTGGCCTGGTGACACCGAACGCGTCGCCTGAGAAGATGAAGATCCCGAACCCGAAATCGTTGAGGGGAATTGAAGTGTGCTTACCATGGGATAATTTTTTTTTTGGAATTATATAGCATTGAAAAAGGTTGACGGCAATTATTTGAACACTTCCTAAAAAATGCCTATTCGACTTGTTGGCATTTGTTTGTCGACGGTTAGTCGAAAGGAAACGGTTAGTCTATTATATGAAGTCGACTTTGTTTTGAAACATCTTTTTCCAATCAATTAGGCGATTAACAAATAAGAGCCCTAATAAATATACGAACTAATTCTTGTTTTAACTCAAATTAAACTAATGTCTATACTCTTCACGAGATAAAAAAAATCAAAATGTGTTAACTTATATTTGAGTATTTTTTAAAAGCCGAATTTATAGTACAATCAAACTTTTTGAGCTGATAGTGATGAAGTACTCTTTTTACTCAATATGGACAAATCAGTATTAATCTAATTGAAAATCTATTATCAGGGTGAATAAATGATAACTTTGCTTTTGTTAATTGTTTAATATTATTTTCACCATAGTTATTCCTTGAAAGCACATACACGGAAATTCATTCAGATTTTCTTCCGATTGGGAAACAAAACAGTTATTGCCATTCCATGAATAATATCATAATAACATTTAGACAACGTACTTAGTCAAACAGTTCTGTTTGACCACCAATTGGATTCCCAGATTTAAATAATTTACATATGGCGAATTTTAAGAGAAGTTTTAACTATTTTTTAGATATTTTTGAACTTAAACTTTTACGCACATACAAATGTGTGTACGTAACACTGGGTAATATAAATATGTAATATAATAAAATAACGCTGAAAAATTCACAATCTATATTTCAATATAATCGCTTAAGTTACTTATGCTATGTATCTCTTAAACACCTTTCGTTAAATACCAAAACGGAAGAAAGCATTTGATTTACTTAAATTTGAGAATAATCGACCAGGCTCTTACGATGTTTTAGTAATAAGCAATACAAAGTAACAAATTCGCTAACAATTTTAGAGTTTTACAAATAATAAACACAATTCAACAACCTAAATTTTCCATCCGACACCAGAATCCCGTTAACCAAAATAACGCATTTACGAGAGTCAGGCTTATATTTTTAGCTCTATTTAATTGCTGCTAAAATATCAAATCTGGTATGTTTCTCATTCATTATTCACCTAGTCCCTTCAACAATTTCTATTTCTTTCTAATCTTTTACGCATGTAAAAGGTAAACCTTGAGTAAAAAAAAATAACCACGGTTTTTGTTTTTTAATGGCTCCTTAATAAATAATTAATATTTAACACTTTCCCTGAGGTAATTCTTTTAGCCTTCAGTGACTTGTTATTTTGTTGTTTCTTCTACTCAAGGTCGAAACAAATTCATAATGAAAATGAATTACCCATCGTATTTGTATTAATTGCACTTTCGTACGAGCTCACTGTAGTTTGTTGTATCCCTCGAAGGTCAGTTAACCCGTTTAATATATGTTATTTTGAAATCGCACTTACCCTTTAATATATAATGGTATTTTGCTGAAACGAACGAAGAATCCAAGTTAGCCATATTCTTAAAAATGGAATTAGAAAAGCAATAGTAGGGAAACAAATTTCTTAAATGGCTACAAAATTCGGAACATACATTTTATCAATGTCATTTTTTATCTTTCAAACTATTTTGTGACCACATATGTATGTATGTAAGTATACATAAGTGTACGAGCATATGCTTAGTCAGGCAGTCTTCAGCACCAACTAAATACGTATACATACGTATGTAGATATATATCTCCAGCGAGTAGGAAAAGTTATTTTTCGTTTGATCATACTACGGCTAGGCAGAAATGTACATACACATACATACATGCTCATACCTATGTATATCAATATCTATACACATACATATGTATGTTGTTTATTTATTTTTTGGTTGTCAAAATGCTTAGAAAAGACGTGACCCTAGTATGAATGTTGCGGCCCCATAACTGGTCGATGTAAATTTATAACTTTATGTCATATATTGAAATGATATCTATAAGAATAAGTAAGTAAATGTACAATTCCGAGATGTTACGACTGGTATTTAAGGCACTGCCATCATAGTAGCCATTGTCAATGTACTCAAACCTACTCAGCTAACGATAGGGAATGGTGTCCGACTATAAATCAATGCATTGCCGCCATCTAATGCTTTACTTTAATAAATGCTACTATAATCACCTGGTGTATTGAATTGGTGCGTCACTGCCAACTGGGCGACAAGTGAGCTAAGTGGATCCCAGTTGAAACAAGTTGTGGTTTTAGTTGAACACATAGTTTTGTTGTTATTTTCATGAAGCATTTCAGTATTTGTGACAATGATATACCTTTTTCATTACATTTACTTGTGACGTCCGTTGAGAAAGGAATGCTATTTAAATGAGTAACATATTAGTATGTAGTCTGCATAAATAAATATACATACATATTAACAGACAGTTGCCGAAGAAAGACCCATAAAGAATGCATACACGCTAAAAGCGGTACCAATCAACTTGGCAATATTAGAGCAACCACTCGGCAGTGTACCTATAGATGTAGCAGTAAAGTAGCAGCTAGTTATCGCCTTCCTAAAGTAAATAAGTTCATAAGTATTTGTACTACCCAGCAGTTGAGAGCTGAGCGATTTTGTTTGATACATTCACATTTGTGCATATATGTACATACATATATATATTTATATATTTGCATGCCAATCTGGATTTTATGTTAATCCTCTGATGTCTACAAACACGCAGAATAGACAGCTGGTGGGCGCCAGTGGTCACTGGTTCAATGACGGAGAGTTGTTCTGCCATTCTCCAATCCGTTTTGCATTTACAAATAAATTGTTTAATATAATTCATAAACATAATGAACGCACAATCTTCGAACGCCATGCTTACTATGCACAGTGACATAAAAGGGGTCGAAATATACAATGCTTTAGTAATGTAAAGTTAACGATTTCTAAGATACACAGTACTCGAACCAATAATAGCTAAACTTTTAGAAATGTCAAAATTATATGCAACACGGAAATCGTTTCGATCTTAAATTTAAAAGTTTATATCTAAGCAAATATTGATATTTATAAGAAGATTACCATACAAAAGGATATTTTGTATTAAAGCAACTAAAAGTCAACATAACATATCAAATAAATGTGTCGCATAAAATTGAGGAACTTGAAACTTTCACCGAAAAGAATATAAGGGTAAACACTATTAGAAATATGCTGTATAAACATGTGGAGATATATTTTTGAACTGATTGATAAACGACAAAACAAACCAATATTTGTTCTTATTATGAAGCAATTCAAAATATTAACACGTTTTGTACAGCTTGATATTGTGAGATTTTAACCCTACAGTTAACGATTTCTAAGATACACAGTACTCGAACCAATAATAGCTAAACTTTTAGAAATGTCAAAATTATATGCAACACGCAAATCGTTTCGATCTTAAATTTAAAAGTTTATTTCTAAGCAAATATTGAAATTTATAAGAAATTTACTATACAAAGGTATTTTGTATTAAAGCAGCTAAAAGTCAAAATAACATATCAAATAAATGTCTCACATAAAACTGTGGAATTTGAAACTTTCACCAAAAATAATATAAGGGTAAACACTTTTAGAAATATGCTGTATAAACATGGGGAGATATATGTATTTGTGAACTGATTGATAAACGATAAAACAAACCAATATTTGTACTTATTTTGAAACAATTCAACATATTAACATGTTTTGTACAGCTTGATGCTGTGAGATTTTAACCCTACAGTTAACGGTTTCTAAGATACAAAGTACTCCAACCAATAATAGCTAAAGTTTTAGAAATGTCAAAACAAACCAATATTTGTATTTATTTTGAAACAATTCAACATATTAGTACGTTTTGTACAGCTTTAATACGACTAAGGGTCGTCGAAGTATGTGCATTAATTAACAAACATAAATATAATTTATTTCACAGTTTACACAGTTCAAGTTTATGTGCCTGCTGTTGATTTTTCATCCATCGGGACAAAAAACTTCGTACTAGATGAGAATGTAAAAATTCGATCGTCACATAGTCCAAGTTTGTAGTCCAAAAATAAATATATTTCAATGAGTTCGATATTACAACTTCAATGGCAACCAACTATATTTAGTTAAATATTTACATCGCATTTTTTTCAAAGTCAAAATAGCCACCAGCTCTCCCTAAATGCCATGTAAACAATTTTTAATGGTAATGTTATCTCAGAGGAATAAATTGTGCATTTATCCGAGTTTCCCGAAATGTATTTTTTTTGTTATCTGGAGCTAGGTCATACATATTAATAATCTCTAAAGGGTTTTTGTGCATACTTTAGATAATTTTGGTAATTGGTTATGAATACGTTTTTATGTTGCTAATGAATAATTGACCCAAAAATTTATTTTACCAAATTGAGACTGCCAAACCAATTTTTCATCATCTTTAGTTATAATTATAGTTTTTTAGTTATAATTTTAATTCGAAGTTATTTATAATTATAATTTCAATAAAGAACAGAATATGGGTGTATCATTTTCCAAAAATATACGTTCATAGGCTGCTAAGTACCGATAAGTAAAGAAAAATTCAGATCAGATTTCACTATTATGTTCTACTGTCTTCCCCTGACGCCATGTGCTCGCGCCTCTCATTGCGAATGGAGTGAGGCCCCACTGGAAAAGTAAATTTTTGTGCCAATGGCTGTTGCACGCAATGAGCGCGCTTCATTTATTTACAAGATAAATTGTCGTTGCTGAAGTTATACACGTGTTTGCCTGCCACCGGTTTTATGTCAAACAAAAAGCATTCCTTGCTATCCAAAGAAAAAAATGGGTTTTAATTACATGGATGGTTTAACAAAAAGTTGCGATAACTTGAGATAATTTGTGTAAATATTATTATATAGTTATAAATTCTTAATATAAAATCGTGAGAATTTCTTTTTGTAATAAACGTGCACATAAATACTGCAACTTATTGCAGATTTATTCAAGGGTGGGTATGTCTTCATAAAATTAAAAGTTTTGATACGGAATTACATATGGCTGAATTGCATACGAATATACAAATAAACACAGGCACATTCATATGTACTAGTGTCAGTACAGATGCGCATGTGCGTTTGCTTTCAACAACGCAAGGAAGTAGTAAATTATTGTTTTTTATGAAATTATATATATTGGTTTTACAAATTTAAATTGAAGTGCAGTTTCCATTGCCTTAAGCAACAAATTATGATATTTAACAATGGTTGGCCAGCTTTGCAAATTAAGCCGTTAGGTTGGAGTCAGAAAGTCTTAAAAAATGAAATTTATTTGTATAAATGCCTCACAAGTATTCTGCTGAATAAAAAATGGCGCATTAATAGCCTTATATTTCAATTCTTTTAAGTTTTTATAAACAACTGTCTCTTGAATATATCGTCACACACATTTTTAATTATACGCGATTACATTATCGAAACATTTGTTGATTAATTGCTCCATATCGCATTCAGTTAAAAGGGTTCGAAGTTTAAAATTATTCAAATACTTACATTTAAAACGGCTTTCCAGCAAATGTTAGACAGCAAAAATATAAATGTAGTGTGTTGTGTAACAAAAGTTACAAAATGATTAGATTAAACATTAGATTATAGGCCGTTTTGCACGTTTTGCCAGCAATGGCTTAGTATTATTTTGTATAGTGGGTATATTTCTATTAATAAAGCTAGTCAAGACAGTGTTGGCTTAATAAAAAAAAAGCTAAATTATTTTGAAGAAGAAAAATATCTACTGATGAATTTCAAGTACCATAAGTAAATATAAGATGAAATAGTCGTGACCTTACCGTGGCGTTCATGCACAACCCACGAAAACACAACGTAAAAACAGAAGAATAAGAAATTATTTGCAAAATAACAAGTTAAATTTTAAATAGGATGGTATTTCAATGCTAAACGTATAAGTTGGGGATATCATTTACTAAGCTTGCCAACAACTTACATGGACTATAATTACTTTTGTTACCTCTACTTACTGGCCGATTGTCTCAAAATCCCTGATCTATAATGTAATTTTTTTTGTTGTCAGACAAGTCACAACAAATATGGTACCTATTTACAATGGTGCTGAGTTCAAAATCACGGATTGGAAATATTTCAGACACAAAGTCGAAACCTCCTTAGCCTAATATGATAATGCTAATATTAATGTTATATTTGCCATAAAAGAAGAAACAGAGCAATTTATACTTAAAATTCAGAATAGTAAACTAAGAAGAAAATGGCAAGCAATTATTATTTAACTAAAATTTTAACGGACAGAAACGGATGTAATGGAAGATATCAGAAGTAATAATGATCCCAAAACCTGAAAAATAATACTCAGAAGTGTCGTCATATCGACCGATTTCTCTACTTCCTGCAGAACACGGTCTTAAATAAAAGAAAAATTGGAAATGGGAATACTTTTAACGAAAACACATTTAATTTTATGTAGGTTTTAATTGATCTTAACATAATGAAAATGCTCACATTAAAAGTATCTTCTATTAATTAAATCCAACCTCCCAACGTTCTTGAGCAACTGGTACATCATTATTTTGGAAGCCAATTCTCAATAGGAAATCTCAAATAAAGCTGATAAGAGTTTTTGGCCACACCCGTTTTTATATTTCGTTGTGTATTCTAAATAAATTCATCACAAGTGTGCAAAAACAGTCTCACAAGTTCCAGACATTTTATTAAATAAAATTTACAATTTCAAAAACAAAACGGACTACAGAATTCTTACATATTCGCGGTATTCTATAAGAACAATTTTAAAATTGCTAAGATATTTATTATATCCGCCTCTGTTCTTAGAAATATATCTAAAAACCAAATAAGATATTTCAATTAAATACATAGAAAACTTGTCAAAATATTTGATATAGAATGTAAACAATGTAAGCAAGCGCACATGTACTATAATAAATCAAATATAATAGTAAAATACGGTTCTATCTTTCTTTCTTTTACTACTCCCTGAAACATACGTACATGCATATGTTTAAACTCCATTTATAATGTTTATGCAAAAACAAAAATTCATAAAATCATCAATATGAAATATTTTGAAAAAAAATCTTAACACAAATCTGGAAGCATTTAATTCTTCGTATCCATGGTAGAATTTCTTGAAGGATGATTTTGTTGCAGACCAGTCTAAAAGAAATGCAGCAGAGACTATCAATAGAACTGTAATATATATTTGGAAAAATTAAAAAAAAATATGGGTTTACTTTCCCTTTCGGCAGAAACTACAGGTTATAACGCAGAAAACAAGAGCGGATGAGATAAAAGCACATCACGAGAACGCAGCTAACAGTGAACAGAGCATACATACATTGGAAGTAACAAAAATGCTCAAATGTTTTCCGATATATTGGTGTTTTATATACATCTCTCTAAGCATTTACTTTAATTATGTAGTATATCATCTGCCTAAATATAACTATAATATTAAACTTCGTTAAATAATAAGAACACCATACTATAAATGAAAGTAACTTTCTTTTATTTTCTGCATACCTATGTAAATACATATGTGTATGCAAGGAAAATGAAAAATTTACAATTTATGTATATATATATATGGGATGAATGATAATGGTAATAATCTATCTTTTTAAAGTCGTGTCTGTACTTTGAAAATTTTTTTTTTAACTACCGAAGATGATGCAGGAAATGCAAAATTATATAGATTTGAACCATTATTTGTAGTCTGAATGGATTTTTATGGAGTTTTAACGTAGGGCATATTTTATGAAAATATTGAATAAGACAAAAAAGAATAAATCTTAACACGAATGGTTTAGAATCATTTTCAATTGAATAGATTTTATTTTTTCAACGGTATCCTGGGGTTAGTTTTTTGTTATTGAAAGCCGAAATGAAAAGTGCATAAATATTTTAATAAAAAAAAATATCAGTGACTGTGTGAGAAGGTTGCTATATTTTCAGGCCCAACCTTCTGGAACTTAGCATACAAATAGCGTATTCCCTATATAACCATATAGATTACAGTTAAAAGTGGTTGTCTTACGTAAATTCAAACAAATCATCAAATATCGTTGCTTAAAATTAATTGGCAAGGAAATTCCCCCATCCAGGTGTCAAACGAAAAAGAATTAAGAAGACTTAAGAAAGTTCTATTCGAGAAGTATATTTAGAGAAGGTCTCCATCGGTTTACAAAATTTTAAATTCAACTAGATTTATAAAATAAAACAATTAAGCATTACAATACTGGTTTAAACGGAAAACTTAATCTCGCAATAATTTTGCGGGGCAGCCAACTGTTTGAAAATTAAATACATACAAACTTTTTAATAACCTAAGGATGATAGCTCACGTATATATGTACACATTTCCAATTCTAAAAAAAAATGTGCTTAAAACTTGTGTTAAAAATATTAAAATCAAATTCGTGTGAAAAATATATATTATATTGTATACTTATATATTGTATAGTATTTTACTTTGTTTTGAATCTATTTTTTTAAACTTTAATTTAACTTATTATAATTTAGTTTCATTTATATCTACTTTTTTTATACTATTTTAAGTAAAAAAAACAACTTATCGATAACTACTACTAATAATATAATAGTGCTACCAACTCACATCAATTTGACACAGCAAATAACAATTTAGTATGTGTGCATATACATTTTTTGAATTTTGTTTATTAATCTTTATTCCTTGGGCATCAAAATACCTCTGGAATTATTTGTAACTCCCTATATCTTAGAAGTATATTTTAAAGGTAACAGGAAGGATGTGAAAAAGCATATTTGCGTACTTATATATATATTTATGCAAGTAGATGTAGTGGATTTAGTTGTAAGGTTTTCTCACCAACTGCATGCTAAAACTTCATTCGTGAAATACAGAAACTTAAAAAAAGAAAAAAGTCAACTTTGCAGTAACGCAACGTGATCATATTTGATATTGATAAAATTTATCAACGTTGCTGCAACTCAATTTGCCATTTGAGGTGTTATTTTAGCACAGCTGAGTCGCTGCAGCAGCCACAATTTAGAATTGTTATAAAGTATAGCAAAAACAAAAATACTCTAAATTGTGATGAACGCCTTGTGGCGAAAAATAAATTTCTAGAAGAATGAAAAGAATCTCGCTAAGTAAAAACCCAAAACAAAAAGAGCACATTTTGTATGCATTTAGTATATTCACATAGTTTTATATAATTTAATATATATATATGAATACAAAAAAGTGTGCATGTTTCGATAAAAGCACAGCTGGTTGCAGATGAGCAACGACTTAATCCGCAGCACTGCCACAAATTTGAAAATATTGCTCAGCAAAAACAACAACAAAAAATCTAATCAACAAAAAAATACCCAAGTGGCAAAATTGAAAACATTTACGAAAACCAACAAATGCAGTTGGCGATAAGAGCGGTGAATACAAAAAACGGGTAAACTAAACTCACTTATCCGCTGAAAGCTTGGGAAGTTGTAAATATTGGGTTGGGTTGTATAATATGTTGGTATTTTTTTTTTTGCAGCAGTATAATTCAGACAAAGGTGCGTATTTACATATATATGTACATATGAACCTGTTTCAGTCAACAGGCCAGCATCGTGTTAGTTACAATGCTGTGTGAAAATGAAAGCATGCTGGCAGATGAATATTTCTGCACTCGTAAGGCTACGGTACATTGAAAGCGCTGCACGAATGCAATTTTGATAAGTGCAGCATTTGCCGTACTCAGCTTCTGAAGTAGAGAACTCATTTAGTTTTAGTTGTCTATGCTTTTCTCGTTTTGTGAACTTTTGTCTGCTATACTTTTGTTATTCCGTTTTGGTTATATCAGCGGTACCAAACTTAATGAATGAACAGAACATGTCTAAATCTGGAAAATACCGAACGTTTTTAGCTTTTACATTGTGTTTCACAAAACAGATTCGCTTGTAAAATTAAAGTTATTACATTTAATTTTCGAATACTTTGTGGGCTTAATATGCCGTCCACTCCCCGTTGCTGTCTATAACAGCTTAACATCGCCTTGAACAACTTTCGCTTAGTTTTCTAGCATAATCTTGAGACATATTCCTCGAAATTTGCTAAGCGTCGTACCTAGTCGATTTGTGTCATATTGAAGCATCCAATCATTTGTATTCGGTTCACCGGTTTGCAGCAGAGTTTAGAAAAAAATTGATACAATACATTTTGACGAAAGCTTTTTCGCTTGCTTTAGACCACAGTATAATATAACCCAATGGGCGAAACTATAAATTGAAATACGGTTATTAGTCAATTTTTTTGATTGTATTGGTTAATAATTATTCAATAGTTGTCATTTGTGTTTACCAAAATGAATAGGATTTTTAATACTGAAAAATATTTTGAAGTCACATAAAATAAACTATCGAGAAAAACAATATTTTTGTTGTTATTTTCCAGTGTGCTGTATTTGTTATTTATTTCCATAGGAAGCGTAATGATCACAGAAAACGAAGCTTTTTTACCATACCAAAACAAATTTAACGTTATCTGATTGATGTTATAATCAAATTTGATTCAAATATTTTTTGCCACAAGAATGGAAATGGCATGACACTTTGAGCAACTTTTCCGCGGTGGCTATTAGTTTTTGGTTTCTGGTTTTTAGTAGTTTTGTACACTTTGATTGCCACAAATTATACAATTTCCAATTATAATAAATAGTTCTCAAGGCCATACTCTAGCAATAGTTTGTATTATTTCTAAAAGAGGTCTGTTATGCGCAAGCATAAACAAAATACGGAAATAATTCCATATTTATATATATATATATATTGAGTCTACGCATCCGTCGTCATAATCAAACTTTTAAGCATGCATCGTATTCATAGTTATACCAGTCCTGGTGCTCTTAGTAGGAACGCAGATAAAATCCCCATGATTATCGGAAGAGATTTTACCGTAAATTTTGTATCAGATGAAAATTTGCCACTAAATTACTTTTGTTGCGAAAAATGTGGTCTACAAATATTTTAACATAAACAAAGCATCAGTAATATCAATTGAAATACTAACCAATGACTGTGACTAAACATAATTTTTGTTGTATTACTGTCCATCGATTGAGACGATATCGCTCTCTATCTCGCACACTAAATCTCCTTTTCTTAATATTTTAAGAAGGCTCACCTCTATCACGTGCATGATGCGACTTTTTTATACCTGAGTGCACGGATGACTAGGGAATTATATCTTAGTTCATCTAACGGTTGTTTGTAATAGCACAAAGAAACTGAGATAGATATAAGTATGATATCTATATATCAAAATTTTCAGAATTAAAAGCAAAATCGTCTGCCGAGTAAATATTGAGATATCTCAACGAAACTTGGTATGCACAGTGCTGTCGACTCAAGGTAGTTTGGTATTGGGAATGGGTGAAATAGGAGAACAGCCACGGCAACATAACACTGCTATGGGAAAATTAAAAGAAATGCGATATTTCAGTGACAATTTTTAAGACAATTGAAATAAATGTATATGGGATTGGGCTGAAGATGGGAATACGTGGGTAATTTTTTGTTTCATATAAATAAGCATGACACCGCCTGCTAAAAGGAAAATAGGTATGTCTCCAAAACTATCCCAACACACTCTATCAAATTCGATACACAGATTGCATTGGCAAATTTGTTTTGTGAAACATACTGTAATTTTTCAATGTTTTGTGGCCAAATTTTGCGTGTCGTCGAGGAGTCAACTTTAATTATAGAATCATCGGTGGTGGTATAACTTAAAACTTTTTAATTTTTGTTTTTCACTTTTTATGCGCTATTCAGCTTTTCTATTTGCCGTTTCATATCGGAATTGTAAGAATTTAAGAAAAAGTGACTTTTTGGATTATGTTGAGTGAGAGCATTTATTTTGTCGCTCGCAGAATTTTAATACTCCATAACACAGAAATAATACTATAATTTGACTTACAAAATGTAATCCTATGTAGAGTTTCGAAATATTTTTTTAATATAAGAGTGATCTCCTGCAAAACCAAACTCAAACAATTATATTACTAAAGATAATTATGAATCATTTTAGTTTTCTCGTATTAATAATAATGTTGAACAGATTCATTTTACTCAACTTACACAATTGTCGTAAATTGTGGAAATCTCTGTCATCTGGGTTCTTGGGCTTAACAAGGAAGCCGATGAGCTAGCACGGTGCGGCTGGATGAGGATAAAGTAACAACCGGTATCGAGGTGGATATACCCCCATCCGTAGCGAAGGCGCAACGAAAGGGAAAACTACAACTGCTTGTGGGATACCAAGAACTATCTGTACATATCTATATTTCTTACATGCCAATAGCCATGTCGCGCAATGCCAAAGTATCTGCGAAAAAAATAGATGCATGCTGAATAGAACGAGCACAATCTGCACTAGAAACTGTTCCTTTCGCTAGCCCTATAATTTGTTCCATATTCTGCCTTTCTACGATTACGACGATTGGTTTTAACGTACGATTTTATCTTAGGCCTGATATTTTACTTGCTCAGTTCCAGCATGACATGGTGCATTGCCGCATACCAATACTAAATCGGCAAGTATTTTGCTAATGCTTGTCAGGTTTTCTTAAAATCCACGGGCCCACTAAAGGATGGTTTTTTTTAAACACCGCACACATGATGTACTTATAGCCCCGATCAGATGTATGCTCGGCCCCTTGACGGATTTTAAAACTGCATGTGTTGCAGACCGAGCGCAACCTTTTGTCCGACGATTGAACAAATTAAAGTTTTTCTCATCTATATACACTGCTTGTGTGCCTTGTTTTATATTCCGCTCAAGTTTGTTACGAATACTCCTCTTTTATTTTTATTTTTGGGAGAATTCATATTGGCGGGCATATGATGAACATTTTTAACTGTATGCAGCCCACCATCTAAATAATTTGTTACTGTACACTCGCAATGATTTAGAGATATATTTTTGAGCGTTCTACAAAATTGTGATCACTTAAAGACCACATATGTATGTATATACGTACCTATAAATCTCCTCAGCATATGGGACATTTAATAGATTCAATAACAGGGTCGCTACACTTTTGGTGGAATAAGTGAAAAACAGCAGACGAACCACCGTGTGCCTGTGCATGTCGGTCCGCCCATTTTTATAAGCTATGTATAATTAATTAAACTCGCTCTATGTATCTTTTCTGACTCGAAATATATGTATATAATGTTTTTTATATTACTAGGTAAACTGCGCACATATTGTTGGAACCACCAACAAAAGCGTAGATTGGTGCAGCTTAGCATCGTCGTTCGGGATTCAATATAAGACAGATTACATTTGGGTGTGATCACAAGAAAGCCGACAAAGGAGGAGAAAATGGAAACAAATTAGATGAAATTAAAAAATATTGCCAGGAAACCAGACCGACAGCGCGCCTCGGCAGGTAAATGGAGACCCCGCCATGATGTTTAAGGATATACATTTAAAGGGTTTCATTTTTATATGGACTTAGAAACCGATATGTTCAATCATTATAAAATGGGCATATGCAAAATTTAGCTTTTCCAAAAATATTATAAAAATGAAATACATTTGACTTTTCTCAAATAAAATTGTTTCTTTGAGATTCGTTTTGCCTTTTCTGAGATACTGTTGTGGTTTTCTTAAAAAAATTAAGTTTCTCTGAAATATTTTTGAAAAATTGTCGGTGTAGTACATATGTACATATTAAAAGTTTGTCTAAAAACAAAACACAGGCTTCACTTGCATTTTGTGATGCCTGTCAATATTTTCCGAAGGGCTGCCGTCTCTTTAGATGCTGACCTGCAATACTTATGGTTTATATTTCAAAACAAAAGATGTACTTTTTAAAAAGCTCGATTATGCTTCCATGTTGTTGTTACAATGAATCAACTTTCAACTTTCAACATTTGGGCTTAAAAGTGTCCCAGTGGACAGCTAATTTATTCACACAAAGGGAAATGGCGTGGCCACAGTTATATCTGACTCCTTTGAAGTAACACGTACTATATACAAATTTGTATTTTTACGGTTATTCTTATTTTTGAAGTGTACAAATACTTTGACTTGTCGATGTTAAGGAAACAAGAAAAGCGTAAAATATATTGGCTATATAAATTTCTGATATATAAAAATTTCGTATTACGCTGTTTGTGGTCGAACTCCTCCTAAACTGCTCTATTGAGTTTTATGAAATATTGTATGTTTATTTGATTCGTATACGAATAGGTCGCAAAGTATATTTTATGCTTGGGAAAGTGTTGCAACCTATTAGAAAACTCAAATGAGGTTAAAATATTCATACATAAGTTATATGATATATTAAAATAAATTTTTTAAACTATTCGTCTCGGCGAAAAGTTTCATAGCTACCTTTTATAAGGGTTGCCACCTGTTGTAAAAGTCAAATTTAATTAAATTATAAAAATATGTAAATAAAAATATATCTATGTAAAAATATGTAAGAGCATATTTTCGAACAATATTCCATAAAAATTAATAAACAAGAAGTTATCTCCGTATTGAGAAGAAAATCAAACCAATATTAAGAAGATTTTTAAGCACACTCCTTGGCCATTAAGCTAATTTCGCTGTGGATCTCTTTAATTATACGTGAACTTTTTAGCTCTGCATATCAAACCATATGTTACGCTAGAAAAAAGTTTATGAATATATCTGCTTGAAAAACGTTTTGGTAGACCCGGATGAACATCCCTCAGTTATAAATGTAATGAATTATAATAATCATTAGTTAAGTTTTTGTGTCAGCGTACCTTTTATAATAAAAAAAAGTAGAAAGTTTGTAGTTTTAATTTATATACATAGTTACAGCTTTTAAAGTTTTTTCCTCTTTTAAGTCTAATAATTTTTTAAAGTTTCTTATGATAGAAATAAATGTCCTGGAAGTTGAGTTTTGCACAATAAGATGTGATGCACAAGTAAGAGAGTTCAAATTTTCCAGTTAAGATGAGTTTGTACCATTTCAAAGTTATAATTCCGTGAACAGTTAAAACTAGTTTCTCTCCTATAACTGAAATGTATATTTTCATCATCACACCCCTTTTTTGTTCTCATAAACACCATTCGGTACCGTATACTGTGTGCGGATATACAAAGATTAAATGAAATTAATAACGACAAAACTCAAGTAAACTAGTGACAAATAAAAACAATTAAGCAATTTACTACAATCATAGTTGTTGTGGTCTACAACTTCTGAGCCTGTACATAGTTCCCTTATCGCAGAGAACGAGAAATAAGTGGAGAGGTGTATATCCAGTCGATGTTTCATTTGTGTGATTGTTCCATTCTGTTTGTGACAAAATGGTTTCACAGCTTCTCCGCTTGCGGTCGGGCAAGTCTGATCCCATTGAAGACCGCAAAGTTGATACGTGTGTGAGTTTATTTTATTTTCTTAAATTTATGTTTGAGTGTAGTTTGAGTATGTTGCTGTTATTGTTCTCATACTTCAGCTTAATTTCATTGCACGAAAACAAAAATAATGAATTATTTTACGTATTCTCTTTTCTAATCCTCTGAAGCTCAACTGTATAACAACGAGTTTTTATTTGTGTTTAGTTTGGCATTTTCTTTATTGTTTGCTTTGGATGTGTTGTTGCTCGAATTATTATAGTTACGAAAAAGTTTGTTGATTGCACACATGCTTCAGAGGATTTTCATTTAGATTAAATCAAAACGTTTGGTCATATTTATCAGGCAAATATGTCAAAACTTTGCCTTGAGCTAATGATTTCAGATGGAGCAGAATAATTTACGCAGGACTTCGTTCAAAGCAATTTATCTTTCTATCTGAAGCTTTCACCCTCAGTGAATATTAGTATCAATATTCTTATTATTTCCAAATATATGTATGCACAATCCCTACTTCATCTGAAATTTTTATGAATCGCCCGTTCGTTGTTTAATTTTGGCTAAAATTATATGGCTAATTGTTTATAGGGCATATTTTCGATTCAAATACAGGGTATTGTTTTCAAAAAAAAGTTTGCATAAGGAAAATGTGCCTTTGAATAATACCAACTATACATCATTCATATTCATCGAAATCAAAGATCAAATAGAGATATTATAGCTAACACCCAATGTAGCTGTTTATATAGGGTGCCGAAGAAAACTAATTTTACTTCAAACTCGTACGTAAACCTATGTACATTTAAATGAATTTGCTTATTTGGTTTTTGGCATATTTGTGGTACAGCTAGGAAAAATGGAATACCTAATCAAATAAAAACGTATTGGCTTAGCAAGTATTCTCGCACTTTAAAAAATAAAGATCTAAAGAAAAATGTTTTCTTTAAAGGTGGTACTTAGGAGTAACTCAAAACAGGTAAACTGGAAGGCCAAATAAATATAAGCACGAATATCGAACGGAATGTCGTTTATATGCTCCTTTAGGGTTGAAATTGCTGCTTAATATGGTTAAAAAATATGTTATTAACGACAAGTTTCCAATGCCTCAATACAAAAAAAACGATCATGGCATTTAATGCTAACTAATACTGGTAAAAAATAAACAATTCGGGGGAAAATAGTTTTCTAATAAGGTTTTCAAAATCTTCGGGATACATGTTAGTAGAAATGATGAAGAAGTTACAAGTGTTGTAAATGTATACTTATGCATTATCATAAATGGAAGTAGAGTTTCAGCTTTGCCAACTGTTTTTAGAACCAATAACTATAAAAAATACCTATGACTGGTGTCTTCTTAGCGGCAGAAATCGAGTTAAGAAGTCGCTAATTTCGAAACACAGTCACATATTTCGGCAAAATTTTTAATTTAGCCCATCTCGAATTCCGTATTAATAGACTGCACCTCAATCATCAGATCTACATATATAGGAATAGGAATCGCTGTCTCAAATAAGAATAATTTATTATTTTTTGGCTGTGCAAGTGATCTAAGACAGTACAAATTTGTATACATATATTAATTTTTTAATACCTTTAGATATATTATAGATGAGTATAGAAGTTCCAAGTGATTAAAGCATTTCACTCATTTCCTTGAATATACCTGATATGAACAAATAGCAATTTGCATATGTATTTAATTGTATCATATAGTTTTGTATTGCTAACATCATTATGTGTTGTTTTATAATTTAAAATTAAACTAACAATAATGAAATGATATGCCGACGGCAATTGAAAAGGGTCTTGACAAAACTACCTATCTCAGTAAAGAACAATGTTTCTGATATTTAAACGCAGCTTATTTGTATTTTAGTACGCAGATCACAGTGTTAACTGTATATTTCTGTGACATTTCAATCAAAAGTTATAGTAAGTTAGACACTTTAAATTATATTTATATACACACTTGCTTGCAACAATACGTTCTTTTGTCAACCCTGAAATAAAAATGTTATTATAAAACGATAATTTATTTGTATGGCAAATTTAATAACATTTATAAATATTTATATAGATAGAACCAAGTGTGCAACCGTCCGACCACTCGAAACATCTCATTCGAAGCGTCTCGCTCAAATGGAACATAAAACGGTGGTGCCTCTACTCCATCGCTGTTGTTTACTGGTGTATGTGACATTTTACTAACACTCATATAAAAATTACCATAGAGCTACCACGCATACATGCATGTGTGAATGCCACGCCTGGGCCATGAACGGTAGCAGGCCACAAATATCACACAAAATCAAGCTGTCCCTTGTGTTGTTTTAGATAGAGCTATAAAGAAGATAAAAAAGGATAAAGATGTGGTGCCATCTCATGTGAGCTCTCCATTATGGTTGTGTGCGTTATTGGACGGTGGCGTTCTTACTTTCTGCAAAATGTTTCTTAGATAAATTCAAAATGGCGTCGATGCAGATGATGCAGCAGCTGTGAATAGCCGCACAGCTGTGACAGATAAAGTACGGAGCATTGCTAATTGTGACATCTGACGGGAAACTATGGTGTAATTTATCTTAGATGTGCAGTGTACAAGCAGTTGGATAATTCTTACCGTATTTATGCCCATATTCCGATTAGACCAAGAGGATGCCAAATTTTCTACTTTGAATGCTGCACCGGCTGATACAGAGACAGATAAGTTTTGTTAATTCACCTTTTTGCCGCTAGGCCGCCGAATAATTATGTGAGCACTATATTGTGATGCTGCATACATATTGGTGTAGTATTCTTATATAACTACAAAGATACATATTTAGCGTATTTATAGCAATTTGCGTTGCACGACCTGTTTTGTTTGTAGTAACCAACTGAAGTCTGTGTTGCTTGTTAACTGGAATATACTATATAAATTGCCCGAATAATTTAATTGGAAAATAATGTAATCAATGAAATTAGAAAGCGAAAGACTTTCTCAGAAAAAGAGTAACACCGCGCAAGTTTTTCATTGAATTGTTTTGAATAACAAATTGTAACATATAAACTAAACGCAAAATATCAATTGGGGGCACCATTAATCTTCTCAAACTTACGCGGTCTAATGAGATTAAATTAGAATAAATTTTCCCAATTTTAGTTGAAAATTGCAATAGTCTGGCTTGATACTACTCTTTCAAGTTACTGCACATAACAGAAAACTGCACAGGAAGTGGTTAAAAGGCAGTTAGGTTGTTGCATTGTTTGGTTGAATTTGAGAAGGTTATAATTCATCATCAGCAAGAAGAAATTATAATTTGGTAGACATAGAGATTTTTGCTCATGGGAGTGTATAAAACAACCAAACGGTTAATAGACCTGTTATTTATGTTCAAGAAAGTTTATTATAGTTATTTTTTACTTTTTACATATCAACATACATACATACCTAAAACGAAAGTTCTAGTATTTTCGGTATTATTGAATACGTCACTGGTTGAAATTCAAAGAATTTCAAATGCATTTTGTTTTCAAAATATCATCTACTTTGTTAAACAGAAACTTTATTTAAGTTGTGGTTATATTTTTAAAAATATGTACTCGCTTGAGCCACATATGTTTGTAATGTATTGCCAGAAAATAGAAAGTACGTTCCCCCACATCAGAGTGCTGATACGAATGTACTAAAAATGACAATTTCACTTATAAAACCCCAGAAGTATATATGTATAAACCAGAAATTAAAAACTAAAAAAAACTTATGAGACAAAGCTTTATAGGCAAAAATCACACCGAAAAGTAAAACGATTTCATGCGTAGGTAAATTATGTCTGTTTATGAAAATAGCAAAAACACTTTTCCATTTAATTTACCGAACTGCGAAGAATGCGAATGAATGCATGCATCTTTCACATACCAGAATCAGTACCGGTATGCAATTTTTTTTGTTGTCTTCAAGGACACACTTAATCTTCATGACCATTGTGATGGCGCATATGGGTCAGCAACTCCCAAGGTCCGATTTTTGTGAGAAGCTCTTTCGTGCCAGAAATACACTTGGAAGTTTTCCATTGCCTGCCGAGGGGCGATCGATATTTCGATGTTATTTGCTCAGGCCGGGAATCGACCCTGATCACTCCTAGTTGACAAGTGATGACGGAAAATCGTTCCAATATATATCAACTATTTATGTCATATTGTGATATTAATTATTAACATCATTCATTATTATTATCATATGTACATATGTATGTTGAATTCACCTTAACTTTTTAAATATACGAAAGTTATACTCAAAAGCAGAGAACGCAAACAAATAACGGCAAGTATTTCATTATTGTTTACTATGGCTCAACCATTTCAAATTCATTTTGCGAGCGGCAACTCTTCTAGCGTTCGTTATAGCTATCGCAAACAAACTAATTGAATACAGAGAAATAGAGAAACAAACGAAACATAATGTTGGTGTTCACATAATTTGTGTTCATAATTTTAACCCATTAAAGGTCTACATGCTACATTTGTTCACAAATTGTGTAATATATATGTATGTATAACTTTTCCGGCAGGATTTTTCTTTTTATTTATTTTTTTTACATATCTGCCAAGTCTGTATACTTTCTGTAATTACACTATGATCTGGATTAAAGAAAAATAGCTCCCAAAAGATCGAAACGTTAACTCAATCCGAACAAAATATCGTACTTTGAAAAAATTAAATCAATATTATTAACATTCTACCTAAGTTCTTTTGTGTTTTCAGTCTATCAGTCACGCAATAAAAGTTGTTAATGCACCAAATTGGAAGAATATATATAAAAAAATTAGTAAAAAATATAGTCGTATGATTTCTATCACATTCCTAATATGTGTATATAGTCTGTAACTAAACTTAAGCGGAACACTATTGGACAAATTTAATATGTAATATTGTAGTAATAAAATAGTTCACACTCTAAGATACTTCAAATACTTCAAAACCCTGTGAATGGGAGCTATTTTTGAAGAGTTGTGTAGAGAATGAAGATGCAAGATTTTACCCGAATTTTTACTAGTGATAAAATAATGAAAAGTATCAAAGGGTCAGCAGTTGCACAAAGGTAAACAAGAATTATCCGTTGTCAAGTTGATAGCGAAAAATATTAAAGTAAATTTTAATAATTTTGAAGAACTTGAACGAAATAGAAATGGGATCAATTAATGATCAAATTTTTCGCTTTTTATTTTTAATTTGAAAGAAAACAGTTCGCCGTTTTTACAGGAAAAATATTTTTTGGTGCTCCCATATATTTTGGTTGTTAACCTCTTTTGTTTACCCCCTCTACAGAGAGTAATTTTCCTATTGGGATTTTTACAGGATTTCACAGGAAAAGTTCTGAAACAGAGCTAATAATTTTAAACAGTTTGGTTTGCACTCACCTGCTATTGAAATGTGTAATATATTATTAGTGTTCGGGAGTAGTATGCCAAAAAGAGCACATACCTTCGGTTTGTTTTCTTTCTGAGCTCAAAGGTATGTCTGAGCTTACTTAAATAGTTTTTATTTGATACTCAATACTATATAGCTTATTACATATTTAAATCACCTTAATTGTTAAATGAAATATAATATAGAGATTAAACATTTTTAAAAACATTGTAGTCAATGCAATAAATTAGCTTAAGCTGCAAGCTACAAATTTGCTCCGACTAAAATTTACCGTTTTTCAACTTTTTGCTGATTTGTTGTCGGAGTAATAAAAAACAATAGTCTGACAACAAATATAATAAAAATCATATAAAGAAGAATATAAGTTCAGGTGTAGCTGAACTTTAAAGACCCGGTCCAAGTTTTTATTTCAAATAAGCACTACTTGTTCTATGCAATAGAACCAGCTAATATGTATATATCTATATATATATATATATATATATATGTGAATTATGGTTTGCTTACACCTTGGAAACGAGTGGACCAAAATGAATCCTTCCTTCAGCGAGTTTGTTGGTAATTGCTCCACAAAGGATGAGAAAAAAACAAAGACTATTCGATGCCAAGGCGAATTTATACAAGGTGGTGTTAGTAGAACAGCTGGTTTGATTGGTTTTTTCATCCGCAAAAGCCAAAACAAAATGCATATGCACTACTGCTGCTACTACCATATCTGAATTTACCTTGATGGGTATCAAACGGAAGATTCATTTCAAAGCATCTTATAGAGAGGTTGTCATCTATTTATTTAAGCGTGTAACAAATTTGATAGTGTTTTATGGATTTGTTTCGAAAATATGTACATACATACATGTACATTTGCCATATGCAATTTCTTTTAATCCTCGTCTTTCTCTCCAACTAAATTCTATGAATTTGTGCAAACTACCTTCAATGATTACTGAAACATCGAAATATGTTAGGCCCATTTCCAAAAAATTCTAATAATTCGCCTTCCAACCCCAAAATATATACATATATATACTATATATTTTTGACGTTTGTAAATGGTTTTTTATATACGATTTTTTACCGTTTTCGATTTTTGGCTTATTGAAATGCCTAAGGGTACCAAACTTTGTAGAGTTAGATTTACTATTCATATAAACAAAAATAATGAAACGGCCCTTTTAAAACTAGTTTGCAAAGAAAAAATACCTAGAAGAGGTTCTGGTTACAAACAGTAGCATGTTCGCGTACCATTGCAATTTTAAATGTGATCGCATTGACGAGGTCACTAAGTTGACGTGGACGAATACGCAAATATCGAGTAGCACTTATCTTGATTGTTGCCTTCGGTATGGCATGAGTTATTCTGAAAGTAATAAAAATCCAAGAACAAAATGTATAAAAACTAAATTTATAAAGTACCTGGCACTATTGTATTGTTGTGAGAGGAATCAAAATTGTCTCCACACGACTTATTTTAGTTGAAAATACTAATTTTAACCTAGTTTTGTTTCATTTATTTTACTAGCATCATCTCTGTTCAAAAAATTTGCATAAATATACATTATAGGGCGCCACATGAAACCTCGTAGATACATACATAGTATATGTACATATGTATGTGCCTATATAACATTAATATATCTAACACGTATGTGTAATACAATTAATTGAATTAAAGATGCAATGAAAAGTTTAATTTAACTCTCATAGTCCCAATTTCTCTTGACCACAAATATTCTCTCGTTACATATATGTATATAAATAAATACATATGTGCAATGCCTTATTTTCAGAAACCTTCAGTGACATGCATAAATACGTTCGACAAGATGAAAACATTGAGAAAAAAAAGAAATACAAGTCATTCAGTTGCTAATAGCATACTAATCCACATCATACTATACACTCTTGCAACCACATTTATATGTATGTGTGTATGTCGAGATGTTTATAAATTGTATAATGATTGTATGGAACAAGAGCTCCTACGTTTTTTCAAAGAGAAGATCTTTGCGGCGGAAATATTGGATCAAATGCTTACACTGAAATATGTATTTATGTATATATACACATATGCACATATATGCTAAATGTAATACCTTATATATATATGTAAATGTTCATATGTACATATTTACAAGCACTCTAAATGTACATTAAGGTGGGCCTGAAATGTACGATGATAATTTTTACATCAGATTTCTTAAATCTCACATTAGGTATATACTACTGTTGTCGAAAATATTAGATATAAATTTTGGCTCCTATTGGAGATGGCTTAGACGTTAAGGGTTAAAGTTCAGATTGTCTAACGAAGACTCACAAAACTAATACACATTTTTTGGTAATCTCGATCGAAAATCGATATCGTTGCACGTGCTATTACCGTTTGAAGGGGTGAGACTGAAAAAAGCGTTCACTTGAATTGTTAGAACCTACCTAATGCATATTCATATTTAGGAGGAGTCAGCCATGCTGCATCGGTCATTGGCATGAGCGGCATAGTGCACAAAAGCAATGAATAAATAAAAAGTGACAGCGCAAATACTCGTAGCATGCATACTTATGCGTTGAGCTTGCAACTAAAGTCAAATTGACGCGCTTCACCAAGGGTAATCTAACACAAAAACAATAAAAAATAGTGGATCGAAATTTAAACAAATATGCAACCAAATTGAAAGACGCCAAATATTGATATCAAGAGTAGAAATATTATTATTAAATACATATATATTATAGCAGCATGTAGTGGTCTTTGTTTTTAATATCAGGTATGGCAGTTCAATGTAAGCCGTTGGATGCAAACATTCATCTTATAAAATTTACAGAGCGTGTGGCGTATGTGCGTTTCATTCGGTAGGTCCCGGGTTCAAATCTCAACCGCGGCAAGTAGGTTTTTTCTAATTGCGGACACCCATGAAAATTATTAGCCGTTCGAAGTCGGAGTAAACTTCTAGGCCCCTCAATTTGTTTCACAACATCAAGGCACACCGTAAACTATAGAAGAAGTTCAGCCAAACATCAAACTATAGTGTAAGCGTCAAATCATTATTATATTATTATACACATCTCTCTATAAAAACTGTGTCGAATGGCAGGAATATATGACTATAAAATAGTTGACTCTAAAAGTAGTTAAACCTAGTCGTTAAATATATTTATTATTCCATTTACTTAGTGTAGTTGAATTCAACTTGCGAAATCAGTAATTCAATGATTAGTTGGTTCCTCCGATGTATGTAAATGTGCATAAGGCTCGTAGGCAGTTTTCACTATACGTAGCGCTGAAGAAACGCAAAAACTCCACAATTAGTCCTTAACAGAAAGATTTTTAATAAAGATTATTTCATAGAACGCAGCTCATGCATCATCAGAAAATGTTAATCATTAAATTTCACAATAATAAGTCACATATGGTACATAAAAACGATTATGCACAATTCGAAGCACCATCTATTACATTTACTATAATCGTACGGCAATAGGAAATCTTTCGTAAAACTTAAAACTTGGCATGGAAAAATTCAATCGTGACATTTTGTGAGTTGTGATGCACAACAACCCTAAGTTCCCTTACAATTTTATGCTGAATTATTATATATGGTCCTATTTTGATGAAAGTTGATTTAAATATTTACTTAATTCAAAAGTGTATTAACCTGAAAGATGGTACAGGATGGCTATTTACCAAGGTCCATTTTAAAACTGCTTTACTGTACTATTTAATAAAGAGAAACACACAACCATTTACTGAATAATTTTAATGTATTCATTAAGTTATTATGAGCGTACTATTTTTATACCCAAGCGCACTGGTCTTCAGGGTATTATAACTTTGTTCATATAACGGTTGCATGTAACAGCATAAAGTATACAATACATATAAAACATACCACAATTCTAAGAATTAATAGCGAAATTTATTAAGCCATGTCTGTCTGTCCGTCCGTCCGTCGGTGGGTCGGATACCTTTAGTAACTATTGAGCTATCTCAACGAACCTTGATATACACATTGCTCTGGATCCAAGGTAGTTTGGTGTTGGAAATTACCGAAATCGAATAATAACCACACCCATGTCACGGGGCGATATTTCAGTAAGCAGTAAAGATAATTTTGATACAAAAGATTAAATTGGGTTTTTTAAGTTTTTTTTTTGTGGCATTCCAAATGAGTAAGCGAAATTTCGCAAATTAGAAAAATTAAATACAACCCACGCTCACGTCTCATATCACAGTAATATTCAAAAATAAAAACCCCGATATTTGAGAAACTATTGCAGACAAATTCCTCAAATCTTATCTGCAGAATAAGGTTGCATAGGTATATCTCAAAAACTATGCCACCAAACTTCACCAAATTTCTTAAACACATTGCATTCTAATTCAATATGCAAAATTAAAGATAAGAAATCGGGTGGGCACCTCCCACCATAGATCAAATAGATACGTATAGTTATCTCCGAAACTACGTTATCAAACCCTGTAAAATTTTGTATATGCTTTTCTTTTCAATGCAGCAAGCACAATTTTGAAATGCAAAAAGCCCTCATATAACGGGAAATATAAAAATCGAAAAATCTAATATTTATTAACTGTACAAGGTAACAAATTTGGTAGACAAGTTTGGGTTTGAGGATGAAATACATGGAATCGGAAATGTTTGGGATGGCCACAAGGTATATCTCCGAAACTTCTTAATCAAATTCTACCACCAAATTCCACTACGTACACTTTGCATTTATAGTCCGAAAGCACAATTTCATAAGTTATAGAAATCAAGCAAAAATCACGCTCACCTCTAATATAACAACAGTATATCAAATCTTACCGCGAATTTATTCAAATTCGGTATAAAATATTTAATAAAGGAAAGAGATACTTTAGAAAATAAAGATTTTTGAAAAAAAATTTCACTTTGTTTTTATTTAGCTCCGGTTTTTTAGATATTGAAAAGTGCATTTGGGCTTGCAATATGTTTTATACCTTGATCTAAATGAAATATGTATATATCGAATATCATATAATTGGGCGTGAGCCCGCCTTTTCCCAAACAAAAAAATACTATAAGATCTTTATATCAAATATAGTATATCTGCATCAAATAGATGCGAAGTTATAAAGAATTTGAGTTTTTTATTGTGGGAACACCAATTTTTACCAAAATGAAACACAGTGTGATATATAAGACACATGTCCATATACTTATTCTCAAATATCTTTCAAATATTATATCAAATACATATGTTCACTTTTCCAAATGTATTAGTGTACATATACATATACGCCAGGCCCGGATACGACATGAGCCTTCTTTAAAAAATTATAAATATGGGTTGAGTACTTTGGACTCCTATAAACGGCTCACATTTATTTACGTATATATGTAGGATTACCTTTTTTTATACTTATGTTGGCTCTGTTGTGGAAGCTGATATACTTTTACTAGAAGGTATTGAAAATAAATTAGTAAACATAAGCCACCAACTTTATCATATTGAATTTTTTTGCTTATTCTATACACAGCACTTTATTTGCCTTATAATGAGGGGTGTCACTCCTAATTCCAAAAAAAAGAAAATAACTTAGTATTACTCGTCGCCAATTCCGGCATATGAAATTTGGGCAAATTATCTTTAATAGTTAATCATGTATCGAATTTTTTGATATAGGAGAGGTGAGCATGGCTTTTGACAGATTTTTACAATTTTCGACAATTTTCTTACTGACATGAAATGGAATGTCTGTACCAAATTTGATGGGGTTTGGGGACAAAGTTTCCGAGATAGACCTTTTTTCTCAAAACTGGGCGGTGACCTGCTAATTTCCAATCTTTTTTTTTCTTTATATGTATGTATATAATTGCTGGCGGAACTTCATGTTATAGATTAAATTTTACCAAATTCTCTTTAATAATCACCTAAATATAGAGTTTCTTTGATTTTCGTATATTTCCACTATATGAGCGGCTAGCGCTGTTTTTTCCGAATTGTGCAATTTTCGAAAGTTTGCTTATTGACTTGAAATGCAAATACGTGTGCAAACTTTGGTAGGATGTTGATATTCCATTGATTTGGCATTGTGTGGGTCCAGCGCAATGTGTATACCAAGTTTCCTCGATATAGCCAATATTTGCTCGACAGGCAGACTGATGTGGCTTAATCAATTTCGCTATTAGCTGTGCGAATTTTGGTATATGCATATATGTATATACGAGTATATTTCCCCCTTCTTTATTCTGTTACAAATAACTGTTAGGTTAGCACCTGTGCGCTTGGGTATTAATAAAAAAATACATTTCTAAAATATAACACATAGAGAGAGTGAAAGAGTTTTATCGTTGCTGTAAATAGTAAAGGTAACTTTGTTTTTAATTAAGGTGTTATGCTGCTATTAATGCACGTTCCTCGACATTAATAGACGGGGTCTGAAATTTCTGTAGGTATTATATTGGCTCCAATTGCATAATTTAATATCAAATATGTATATGTGTGCAGCGCGTTGTTGGGGAGATGCATAAATATTCCATATCACTTCTCCCTTATTGGTTAACAAATTCATAAAAGGGTTTGCTAATAATATTGGGTCATTACAAGAAATATAAGGAACAATAGTATGTTTTAAACATTAAACTACTTTTCTCTGAGTTTAAATTTTTGATTTCGATATATTGACTTATAGGTATTTCAAATATTTTTTTGTTTATACATCATTACGCTTTTGCCCTTTCACTTTTAACTAATAATAAGTAGGCCTAAATATTCTGATGTACGTAATAAAATTTATTAGTCAATAAAAAAATAAATATATAATAAACTTCCGTTTGCTCAATAGTTATCTATATTTGAATGTATAATATTTGTCGTTTTCTTTCAACATCTGTAAATATCACCCGTAGTGAATTAATGTCGTTTGAATTAATGTCGTACCGCCTTTTTAATGAACTTGTCAGCTATGCATATGTATGTATATGCATTGGCGCTCCCGCGGAGGGGAGTTTGGGATTCTCGATTTTATAAAAAGCACTCCGTTTTTTAAACTTTGTGAAAAATTAATCGATGTGGACAATTTTCGTTTGCAATTCTTGTATGTATATAAAATTTTAAATGGCGATTATCAAAAAACGTATGCCCATCGCTTTTCTTTTAATTTATTTCCAAAAAACTATCATTTATTCCCAACTTTTTAAGCCAGATCGAATAATGGTATAGTGATGGGATCTATTTTTAAGAATTTTTACAATTCTATGTTTTTCCAATCATTTCCAAAAATCTTTTGAACTTGTTTTCCTCTTCAGTGTATTTTAATATTCTTGAGGTATTTAATGATAAACATATTATTTGTTAATTTGAGATTGATTTAGGAATGGGATTGCAGCATTACCCACGGGCAAAGTTCATCTGGAACGATCTAATTGTGTAAGAACTTAATTTCTCACTCGTAGCTCCCGATCCTTAAAGTTGTAAGATTGATCTCTTATTTTATCACATCCCAGTGTTTTCATACAATTAAAAAAATTAATACGCAACAATATTTATTTATTATATAAATAGATATATGTATCCCAACGCTTTCTACACGATGTGCAGAGAAAGTAATCTTGACTAAAATTATTCATTTAAATTTTCTTGAGTAACGGGAGTTTGTAGCAGACTTTTGCATAGGTTTGCCGCACAAAGAATATTTCCCTAGAAGATACTTAGTGACTTAAAACAATACCACTACTATTGTATTGCATTTTCAAATATTTTTCAACCCTCATACACTTATGTAATTAAACCATGCAATTTTAAATTAAATTTTATAGAATTACAAGAGCTGCAAAAAAATGGCCCAAATTAGTAAATATATCGAAGTTATGAGCATTAAAAAAACAGAAACATTGTTTTTTTGAAACAGGTACCTCCAAAACGGCTGAACAAAAATAATAAATTTAAAGAAATCAAGGAGGCATCTATCAACTGGTACTATAAGATACAAAATTATGAAAAGAACGCAGAGATGCAAAAGCCAAATGAAATAGTCAGATTTGCCAAAAATGTATTAGAATGTGTAAATATATGCGTATATATGTACATTTAAATCGGATTTTCAGCATTATTGGGTGATATATCTTTTTGAAGCGTAAGCCCCCACCAAAATTTTGGTATGTGTGCGCCACTGCATATGTGTATGCATTTACATATGTATATGTACATATGTATGTGCATCTACGTACATAAGTACATACATATGTGAATGGGCGTGCAAACACCCAGACCGCAAGCTCTCATCTGAAGAGAGAAATAAATACTTTATACTCGTACTCGTGTCTGCATATATATTTTTAATGCAACTGTTTTGGGTTTATATTTTGCACGGACATTTCATTTCAAATATATTACTTAAAATATTCATTACCAAATGACACATATTAAAATGCAAGACTATTTGCATTTCCATTAACGAAGCGCAACGAATACGAATACCCTTTTACACAGCTACCAGCCTGCTGCAATTTTTTTGCTTTCAATTCCTTCATCACATTCATAAATGCATACATATATAAGTAAGTGTTCATATTTGTTTGCGTTTTGATATTTATATATTTATGGCTATTTCAGTTATACAATCGACAGGCAATTAGCTTCTCTAATTAAGCGCTCAGGCCTGCAATTAAAATTTGATTTCTTCTACGCTTCCCTAGTTGGCATTTGGCATCTGCCGCTTATGTGGTTGTATAACTTAGCAGACATTATATACTGTTGTATTACTAACATCGTGATAGTGAAACAGTTTTAAGCATTTGGTATTTTCGAATTATATTTAACAGAGATCGAAACTTTGACCATTGGAAGCTAAACACAAATTGCCCTTCTAATTTGCAAATGTCCTTTCTTAATGTATTTTGAAGAAGGCAATAAACAATCCAAAACATCACTTAAAAAATAGACTTTGCCTTATTATTATACTAGGTGAAAGTGATAGACCTTCTTATAAAACTTAAATGTTAATGCATACAAAAGTATTTCAGGTCTCTTTTTGGTTAAAATTTGTATAAATGATGTATCCAAAGGTTTATTTATGTTCAAGATATTTCCCTTAGTATAAATTAAAATCTCGGTCTGAACTAGAAAAATAAATATGTATGTATGTACATATATCTACTAAAATATATTTTGGTTATTAAATGAACATATTCAAGATAATATGGTTTTACAATTTTAAAATAAGAAATTTGTTCTAGGGGAGAATTTTGTGCTTTTGGTGCAAATACTCAGTAAAATTTCCGGGCATTGATTTAACTCACAAGATGGAGTAAACATTCCGTTATCGATGAATTTACCCATTCATTTGTTTACTCAATCCTTCTCTGATTCCAAATGAAACTATCGCCGCAGCGGGTTAGATACTAAACAAATACACATAAACTTATTCGCAAAACGTATGCGTTCGTATTTGCGTGTGCATATCTCTAAAGGTTGGGGGCCACTATTGCACAAGTAAAATTTAAATTAATCTTATATTGTAGAACACCCCTTGCAGTTTTCTTTGAACAAATTTCTGTGCGACCCAACTAACACCCATACACTTTCCAATTTACTCTATTATACATACATACAAATGTATTCATATAGCTCAATGGAAAAAGGAAGCCACAATAAAGACTCTGCATTGATAACTAAAATAGGCAACAACAACTACACCCATAACCTAACTACAAAATGAAAAGTGCGCAAGACTAGCACATAGTCTGCTTGACTCCTCCGCAATTCCGCCACCCTTAACCCTGTGCGCTGCCTGCCGCACGCCATCGATACGAGAAGGAAAATGATTGCTAACTTCTGTGCATGACAACAAAGCAAAATGAAAACAACAACTATAGCAGTTGCTGCAAGGAAAGTTAAACAAAAGAAAAGCATAAAACTTGTTAGTGGAGAACAACTCGAAACTCGAAATGGAACTGATGAATTCAATGGCCGCTGACTACCAACATACAGAACTGCATGGCCGATTTGCGAGTATTGTCTTTCTCTTGGAATGGGGATGCATGAGCAGTATGGGTTATGTGAAAGCGAACGAAAGAGAGAACGGTAGAAAAGAACGAGTAGAATGAAGAGGGCGAATAAGAGCATTAATGGTTGACGTACACACCAACAAAGGTGTACAGTTGCGCCTGTAAAAATTGCAGCATAACATATCTGTGTCTAATGTTGTTACTATTTTCACAAGTATTGGTTTGCAACGACCTATTTATGTTTTTCCTTGAAACTATTCAAAAGGTTTGACTTCCTCCTAAGATAATTTTAGCAGCATAGATGAAATCATTACTTCTACTTAGTGTTTTGATTCTTAATTTAATTTTTGAGCATGCCAATATTATTAGTATTAATATTATATGTCTTGATAAAATTTCATAACTAAAAATTATAAAATATAATAAAAATACCTAATAAAATAAAAATACTTTTATGTTTATTTTAGGTTGTGCTTCTTTTTATGAAGATTTGCAAATAATAATAGTAAAACTATAATATAGCGACTGACGCTGCTATTTTTTACGAACACAACAGTACATGTGCATACACATTCATACATACATGGTCTCGTATATACACATATACATTTGCAGAGTAAATGCAATGCTTATACGATTTCGATTAAATAGAGCGTTGGCTACACAGTGAATCAGAACAGTGGTTTTTTGTTAAACTCTTAGTACTTATACGTAAAATTGCGAGCACAAGCTTGGTTAAAAGCAAAAAATTATTTCGATATAGCAAGATACGTGAAATCTTTCAGCCAAAATTTTCTTACAGCACATCTCTGAAAGTATTTGCGGTAGAGTACTTGAATTTGATATGGAGTCGTTATATTATATATGTAAGTGGAATTTTTATATAGCATATACATAACTATGCCTATAGAAGTATCTAAGATACGTTACTACAAGTTTGTGTCTAGATTTATTTATAGATTTATTTTATAATTTCTGACAGATAGAAATTGGGGTTTAATTTGAAAATGGACCTAGAATTCAATGTACAAATTGAAATCTCTTTGACATATTTCTTTTAAGTTATTTGCTGCATTGTAGAAATAGGCAATAAAGAAGCCAAAAATTATATAAAACTGTATATTATAGTGTCAATAAATAATACTAACCGAGATGATATCTGACCTATAATATTTTATTAAAATTTTGTATGCAAAATTTTCTGTTGAATCCTAATATGAAGTCAGAATATGAAAACTTTAAACCAGTTTTTGCGACGTAGCTCAATTTAAATTTTTAGAGATCTTAAAAAAGATTTCCTATACTTTTTGTGTACAATATTTTCTAATCAGATTATTTATATATGTAAGAGCTTTTCAGGGGTTTTTTGACAATTTTGTCCATTTTTTAATAAAATTTTATTTCGTTGTCAATATCAACATAAAGAAATGTGTTTCCTTCCAGTTGGGAATGCCAGAATGATCATTTACAAACACAACAAGACCCTGCTCTTTAAAATTAAAGCATCAACATATAAGTTTTAAGTAGTTCAGCAAAACCAAATGCATAACATTTTACGATTACAAAAACACGTATCTACTAATTTTTTTTTACTCCGTTCGTAACTTCTGCACCAATGCTTCAAATTTCAAAACTGTTCCACTTTTTTATATTCTGACATCGTATTCGGACCCAGAGGAATATTCTATATTAGATTTGATATAAAACATCGCAGGTAAGATAATTTTGTAAACTTGTGTAATTAATTTCAGACCTCCTGAACGAATTTTATATTTTACCATAACACAATTAAAAAATCTAAAGATTTTGAAGCTCTGAAAACAGCTTGATATCCTTTAATCGGCCTACAGCGATTGATCCACCTATATATGTCATAAGTAAAGAGTTTAAATAGGCTATTGGCGTATATTTACCACAGCTTGAATACAATGAGACAATGATCAAATAAAGTTGACATAAATAATCTGATTCAAAGCCAAGTTAAAAGTTATTTAAGTGATTCGATGATGAGAGTAGAGGCTTGGAAGCACCAAGAACTATTTAAAGAAGTTGACGTTTTATTCAATACCCCGCTTTCTTTCGAAAATTTGGTATTTGGTATTTGCCCACTTTTAAGACTTTTAATAAGTTTGTTTAATTTTCTTTTTATAATGTATTTTATTTCGTTTCAGACGTTATTGCGTTCATTGTTTATATAGAATGTTGTGCTATAAAATGGAAGACTATTCATTTTCGTTCAAAATTAAAAGTAATTACAAATAATCATAAGTGATAAAAAAAATTAAATTTAGAAAAGTAATCGCATTAGTTTTTTTTTAAATTATTTCTGGCATTTTCTAATTGTTAAAAATAGTCTTATTTTTTGATAATTTTTTTATGACAAAGTGAAAATGATTATAAAAAAATTATTAACAGCTCTAGGCTAAACATGCATTTTCTTAGGACATTCGTGTTCTGCTAGGTTTCTAAATTGTACTTTACAAATAAAAAAAATGTTAATCGTCACATTTCTTTATAGTTTTACCGAGCTTCTTTTAAGAAATACACAATCCTGCGTAATTTATATATGCCAACCACAATTTACTCGTACTCACACACGGGAAAATATAGTACGAATAAATTATTTCGTCAAATATTGTCACATTTACCTAAAACGACACACTGTTTACTCAACACGCCATACGATGAGTATTTTGTATACTTAGAGCAAAGCGGGCAGATAGATGTGGCTATCAAAACCAGATGATGTGAACTAAGAATCTGTAAACCACACTTAACGGACAGAGCCCGTAATTTCCACGGAAGACACAAGGGTTTATATTTTCGTTAACATTTTTAATATTTATCCGTCAAGCCTCTATTCGCGTAGGTCCATCTCACTTAATTAAACAATTTAAAGAGTAAGTTCTGTTTTCGCAGACGCCATGGCGAATTACTACAAGGTGGAGTTGAATGGATAGCTAAGCGATTTCGCCTTATGGTTAGAAACGTCAAATTACATGTATTTTGATTTTGCTTCTATGGTATTGATAGCAGAAGTCATGAAAGAAAACACAAAATATTTACAAACTTTGACAGCTGAAGCCGTAAAAGTATAAACAAAATACACGTCAATTTGGTTGTTGAAGAATCGACACCACCTTATAACTATGAATCCGCCTTGGCAAATGCTTTAAGAGAAGAGCAGTCTGTTCTATGAAATAAACGCGTGCATTTCTCAACAATCTCAATGAAGAAAGTGAATGGATTATAATAGGCAAGCAGAGAAGTTCTAGAATGAAATATTCAATAAAAATATTAATCTGTATGTATGTATGTAGTAGCGTATATACGGTTAAGGTTGACCTTTGCGTCGGTTGTCTGAACAGTAATAGTGCCCACACTCACCGACGCAAACGTACGCTACGTGTCAGCTGACACGATCAAACTTATGAGAGCGCCATGTAAATGCAAACTCATCAACGTGTTCGTGTGGCGGGTACGCGCGACGTGTACGTGTGTAAACTGAGAAATTTAGATTTTTGCCATGAAGCCGTGTCAGCTGAGTGCTCTCTCACCGCACAGTGTTGCCAAGCAGAACTTTTTAAAATCATTAACAAAATAACCTTATAAAAATTTAAATTTTTATTAAATTAATTTAAAATCCATGTTTAATAATGTTAATTATAGATAAATGAACTATTTGCATTTGTTGGTTTTTGGCTTTGGTTTATTATACAATGAAAAATTGTAATTGACAACGCGGATGTGTGTAAAAGTATGTATGCAAACAAAGGAATGGCAACATTGTGTTGATGCATACAAACACAGTTTTATGTACGCAAAGTTTGTTTACAAAACATACGCGCGGGCACAAGTTTTGCTCAATTTTGTGTATCTCCCGTCAAACAGACACGCCAAACGGACACGTCGGTGAGTGTGGGCACTATAAACAAAAGATATGCGTTCGACTTTTCTGATGTTACCGTTAACCGCACCGTCCTTCGGCTCCCTCCCTCAGTGGATTAAGATATTCTGTATCAGTGAGGGACAACTCATAGCCGTTGGCACAATTCTTGTGCATTTGTAATTAGGTCGGACAAGATTTTCTTTGCTGGCGATTTCATTTGTATTCTTGAAAATGTAAATAAATTCATTTAACTTAATTGCACGTCTGCAGCGATTAATTATTTCTGGGGGAATGCTAATGGTAGCAAGAATATGCCAATGTTTATATGTAGATACGTATTTGTTTTTTATAATTAAGAGATTTTTTATTAGTCAGAATGTAAATTTTCATTCAATTCAGTTAGTAGAGGTGCAATTTTGACTCAATACCAATTAAGAGCAACATGACGTTCGTTTAATTTTTTCATGGACGACATGAGATACCGAGCAAAATTGGTTTGTATTTAGTGCTTAATACTGCACAGCATTCCGCAAACTTCATAAACATATTTAAGTTTATGTAATTGCAATTAAAAGGGTCAGACATATTTTCGAAATGAAAATAAATTTATTTCCTGCCTATGTTTCTGTTCGCGAACATATATTTTAAGGCGCTAAACAACGCCGATTTTAATTTGATGAATTTAGTTTTAAGAGCTGTAGATTGTACGGGCTGTTTTTGTCAATATTTGGAACTCGACACTATCCATTTTCTTACTATGTTCGGACCATAAATACGGGGTTTTGGTTATTAATTAATGTAATACGTTAGAAACAAAAATAAAATATAAATAACGAATCCAGTTTCGAAAACTTGATCGATTTTAAAATACACATTTAAAAATTTAGTGCGAATTTCATCCTGAATATCAATAAATACAGTTTGAAATATGTTTGTGAAGGTATTTAAGAGGATAATTTTCTCTGAATAATAACCCGGGGTTTTTAGAAATTAATTTCATTAAATTTCGGTTTTTTATTTGTACTACCTATTAATTAATTACTTCACAAAATAATTTTATAAGGTTGATCTAGAGTCACTACATATACTTACTATACACAGAGCCTTAGCAAGAGTGTGGCAATTGGGGTGTATGCTTCACGAACGTGATTTAAGTCTTCATTGCGAAAACGCACCATAGAGATCAAAATCATCATTAGACAGACAACACTTCGATTAGTGCAGCTAAAATTTAACTGTATTATTTCCTTTTTTTTGGCAAACACAATTTTTTGCAATTAATTTTGACTTTACTCGTTAGAAATTACATGGAGAGCATGAATGGTAATCTTGACAATTTATTTGAGAGAATTAAAGCCACAAATGCAAATGACTTTTGCATCGAGTATAATGGGCCAAAAACTAACAATCTCATTAAATATCCGCATCTACTCTTAGATCTACTATCTGATTCCAAAGAATACTTCAATTTGAGGCAATTTTGTTTTTCAGTAACGAATATATTTTCTATAAAGTAATTTAAGTTAACATTATTTAATAAAGTTAGCATTTGCAATAAGTTAAGCAATCGTCGTTTGCCTGTTGTTGGGGGTAATTACTTTTCCATATTTATTAACTTTCCTTTGTTATTGGGTTAAAACGCCATCTAATTGGTATCCAAAAGAAGTAAACTAGGGGGCCGATGTGCGCAGTTTGTGGTAAATGTGAGTCAATATTAGATATCAGTGTAATTTTATTTACAACAACTACCCCCGGCTGCGTGATCCAATTTCATTTTCCCTACAAGTTTACCTGGGGCTTTATTGTTTTTTTGTTCTCTTTTTTATTTTTGTAATGCAGAAAACTCTGCCAACTAAAGGGAGGCACGTTGAGATGGTTCACTCACGTTATACAACACGTTGCAGCGTATTCGACAAATGTTCTCAGTTGCCCACATTTTCATGCAATTTGAAAGGAAAGTTTGTAAGCTCTAGCAACCAAACTAAAAATAAGAAACGTGATGAAAAATTCTTTTCGCCGTATGTTGTCATTTCACATCAGTTTCATTTTCGCATTGGTTGTGTTGAGTGTGACATGTTTCATATATGAAATGTAGTACGAATATGTTACAATGTCACGTGCCAACCGAACTGGCATCAACATTAACCAATCAAATGGATCACATTTGTCTCAAAATTAGCTAGCAGCGGACGTGTGCACAGGGTTACAATCTTCCTTCAGCACTTTATCAAAGAAAAAAAATATGTCATCCACACACGGCACCTGCAGTAGCGATTCAAGTCGAAGTACTCTGTGAATGTTTCAAAACACAAGATGGAACCTAGCAACTTACCTTCGCATGTTGTCAACAAAATCTTCTTTTCTTGCCATTTAATGTTCTTGCAATAGGAAGAAGCAAAAACTATTTATCCTATGGCTTGCAAATTTTAGAAGCTTTAACTTTTTGTGCTTTATTTTACTACTTTTGAACTGATACTCATTCAATGTTAGCCAACAGATATCATTGGGTATATGAATACAAATAGATACAATATTCAGAATATTATAAACGGCAAAGGTGAAATGTAAAATATGGAACCCGAAAATGTGGGCGCTTATTACACATTCAAAGCACATGTGCATATGTTCAATACACATCTGATGTAATTTCCTTCCAAATGATTCATATCTCACATAAATATTAAGACTGGAAGGAGTGTGGGTGGGCAATATATAATGGAATAATTCTTGTCATCAATCTATAGTTAAAAATTTACGAAGAAGACATCGTTATCGAAGAAGACACGTTCATATCCTTTTTGGCAAAGTGAAATCTGTTCTACATGTTTTTATATTTTTTTGGAATAAATATTAAAATAAAAAGAAACTATTATTATTAAATATCTATCTTGCTAATCATTCTTAAATAGGCACTAAGAATCAAACGAATGGTGAGCCAACAATGGAAAACATTTACCTAATGTGCACTATGCTTTTAGGCTAGGCCCTTTCAGGGAAATCAGAAAGAATATACATACATAATCAAAAAAAAGACGTAATAAACATAAATAAAATAAAAAACATAATAAAAATCTACAAATATTTGTTTCTGTAGTCAATTACATGTATGTATGTATGTATGTATGTATGTATATGCATTTCGGACAATAGTGCTTTCTAAGTCAAACAACTCTTAGAACCCCAATAAAAATGAATGATATCAAGCTAACTTATCCAAGACTGATTTGTTCATTTGTGCGAACCACTCCAATAATAAATAAATGGATTTAAAAAAAAAATATTAGCAATCTTACCTTTAGCCGGTATCCAAAATTTATGTTTTCTTGCGCTGAAAGAAATTAACAAAAATAAAGTAAGGTATAGTTTTTAGGATCGTACGTTGTTAGTATGTTAAATAATTTTTGCAGAAAGTTATAGGACGTATCTTATATATAGAAAGGAATGTGCTCAATGGATCGTAATGTCGACGTCAGGAAAAACATACTCTATATAATTGTGGAAAGGTTGGGTGGTATCACGCCCCAGTTTCCACACGCAACGTTTTTGCGAGGATGAATTATATTTAGATAAACGTGTCCTATAGATCACGCTTTATATGATTTGGAAAAATGGCACCACCACGCCTCGTACAAGAAGCCAAACTCGGTCTAACTCTGCAACTGCCTGACTCAGATGTACAATATTTGGCTTAAAGATCCTGTTTATATTTTTTTAGAAAAGGCGTGGGCACGTCCGTATTCAAGTGGAAACCACTATTTGCATACTGTGAATCAGTATAAAAAACCACTCATAGCTTAAGAACAAAAATCGGCAAATGGAAAAGTTGCAACTGCAGTGATAAATTGCGAGTTATTTTCAATAAATGCGCTAGTTGTGATAGGAAACCCGTAATTTATTAGGTTATTCCTTATATTTGCACCAAAATGGGAATTTCTTTGGATATTAATCATCAGGTATTACTGCTACTTTATCAGTTTTGAAATTGCCACTACTCTTACATGTAACATTGATAAAGGCCAATGAATTTAATGCTTGCCTGAAAGCATCAAACCTTTGGCAGTCCGTCCGAAAACCAAATTTGACTTTTTCTTTGTTTTCCACGGATTGAGCGACGTCAACACATTCAAAAATGTCAATTTACGGCAAACTGGTTACGTAGTACGACCTACAAACTAATTGATTCCGTTATGAATGTAGTTAGGATTGTCAACTATCCGCTTGATTTCTTGAAATTATTAGATATGCTAGCACATTTATTGTTACTTATTATATTACTATTATTATTATAATCCGATATGTATATAAATATATATATATAAATTAATCACCGAAGGGGCCATTCTCAATGGGAAATGAAGAGTAGAAAATATTCTGATTCCAATAACCACTATGATCTCAAACAAAATGTCATGTCCGTCTTGCTTTTTAAATGACAGCGAATATAGTACAAGGGCCATTAGCTAGAGAAAATTTATTTTTTCGCACGACCAATTGTAAGTTGCTTATTCTCGAGTGGGACACACGAAAAATTTTATTTTCTCTACACAAGATGAAAAAATTTAAAAATATTGTGCTCGAATACCCAAAAACACTGACGTATATTAACAGTTCAATATATAATGATATATTTATTTATTGACGCAGCAATGCTGGATACGCTAGTTTTACATAACGTTTTATAATTGAAATTCAAGTCTAAGCAAAATGGGAGGTGTTGATAGCTCGAAAAAGAATAAGGAGAGAAACATAAATTAAGAGAATATATATTCTATTTTTATATACCTGTAGTATGAAATTTAATTTCCACTATCATCAATGCTTACATCCATACATTGTTAGCGAGATCTGCATAGCCTTTCTTATTATTACTGATGTTGTTATCGATGTCGTTACCTCTATCACCATTAACATTATTAAATCAATGTTAATAGTATCGCATAATATTGGTTTTATATTAATTTCTAGGTTCGAAATGAATTGGTAAAAGTAAATTTTCCATATTAACTTTTTTAATAAGTAGTTTCTCATCAGTGCCGATTAATAAAGTTTGTGTTGTAATAAATACTATAAATAAGTAGTAGCCACTGAAACAAGCACAAAGATATAAATGAATGTATGTGAATGAAAAGCTCTTGCCGAAAAACTTTAGCAATATCCATATAATAATTTGCTTACTAGTAACTTCATACATATTCGTTTTTGGTAAATTCTGATCCAATCCTTCAAGATATTAAAAGCTCAACTCTTACGGTCATAAAAAGTGCTTAGGCTTTTTCTAATCAATAGAAAATGTAAGAAATAATACGCTCACATACATACATACATAGATGCACGGCAAATAATGAATTTTAATACAAACTGGATATATGGAAGTGTGTAGTTTGTAACACCCTCAATAAACAAAGTTACATTTCGATATGCTTATATACCAACTATACCTTCTCATCTGACTGTCTAACTGTCAGAAACAGATAACTGAATAAAGATGCTTATTATATAAGTATGTATGTCAATAATTACCGCCCTGAAGTTATCGTTGAATTGTTAAGGAATGTGTCCAAGTGAAGTTAAGTAAATTACAGAAATCGTAAAGTACAGAAAGCTCATTTTTCTATTAAATATTTTTTTTATACAAATTCAGTCTGCACATCTCTGCCATTGCAAAACTTTAAAATATACAATATACATACTTCATATTTGTATACCAAGCATTTAGATTAGAGAACAATTAGAGAAAAAAGTCGAACTCTAATGTGTGTTTCCCTAGGATAGATGACTAGAAGAAGATTAGAAAAACTGCTGAGAGCTATAGCATTTTGTACAAAAAGAGCACTTAGTTCCCGATATCTAAAAAACTAATAGATTGTAAGGTTTTTCAAAAGTCCAATCGAGCACTGCCTTCATTTTAAAAAGTCGTGTGCTATAAGTGACCGGTAGGTGGCAGCACCGTTGAGTTTTCTAAAATCTGTCTGCTTTGTGTTTATCTATATTAACAAATACTTTTGGTCGACATATGAGTTTAATTTTGAGCATTTTTGTGTTAAAAATCTTAAAATCTATGTGAAAAATGAGATTCACGAAGTGAAGATTTATGTTGTAGTGTTTCCTCACAATGTTTAAAGTGTAGGGCCATCATTCCGTAAAATAATAACATTCATTGAGTGTCAAATCGAACTCATTCAAAATGGGCATGCGAAAATGTTTAAGTAATAGGCGATCATGTAAGTATATACATGATGATAATTTTAACCTTATAGGTTAACCTAGTATTTATAAATATTAAACATTCTAAAGCTTCCGTGCTTGAATTTTTTTTGAAGTTTATTGTTTCAATTTATTTCTTTCTCATCTTCATTCAATTATATTTATTTGAATATTATCAATTAAACAACAGCTTAACACTGAACCTGCGTCAGTTTAGCAGCCAGTAAGTAGAGATGTCATCGCCTTTTTAACCATATACGACTGGAACGAGCTTGACGCATCCGTACGATATAAGACTATTCGTGAATAAACCAATAACTCAATTCTAAATCACTTTTAGAATTCCCCACATAACGAGATCTACACCAGCAATCGTGTTCAGAATGAACTCATAGTCATTTGTTATTACTTGATATTGAAACAGCTCATCGGTAGAGTCAACAATTCCATAGCTTCCATGATCTTGGCAGATGAGATAACAGTCATTTCAGGAGTCGAACAGATTTCAATTTATATCCTATACATTGATTTTAAAAATGGCCATTATGCGATTTGTGAAGATTTTTTGAGTTATTTACTAGATGTCATCCCAGATTTTTTGGAATCTTCGCAGATAGACTGTAAGTGCTTTATCCTCTAATGTTACGACGAAGAAGTGCAATTAATGCATAATTTATTTATTTATTTATTTATTTTTTTATTCAGTAATGTCGAACACTAGTTCAGAACAGACATTTAAGATTAATATATAGTAACAATCCAAAATCTTAGTATATATGGAGTTTTATAAAATTTATATTGAAACTCAATTAATGTAACTTAATGTATGTGAAACAATTGTGTAGTATTCAACTTATCTTTTACAAAGAAAATAATAATAAACTGTCTAGGCACAATCCAAATGCGCTCCCATTTTTTTAAGTAAATCTTCTTTTGATTTTTCACGCCGCGTAACGCAAGTCGTGCTGATATCGCAGAGAAAAAACAAACATACACACTGAGGGAGCAACATATAAATAGTATGTATATATATACTACTACTCTTTTTACTATTGCTACGCCTATTTTTTACTAATTTCTACTACTATTTTTATTTATTTATACTATTTTTTATGCTTATGCTGCTGCTAATTACTCTTACTATTTTTCCAAATTCCGACTACTGCTAGTACTACTACTACTATTGCTACTAATTTCTACTACTACTTTTACTAATACTATTATTTATTACTCCTCCTATTTTTACTAATATTTTCTACTATTTTTATTAATTTCTACTACTATTTTTTCCAAATTTCTTAACTAATTTTTCTTAACGCTACTGCTACTACCACAACTATTAATACTACTCCTTACTCCAAACGACTACTCTTTATCTCTTTATGAAGTCAGCATAGAAGTTTTGCTTCCAATTCACGCTTTTAGATGCAAGGTTGCTTTTTATTATCCTAAACGTTTGCTCGCATTGCAAGTTATAAGTGCCTTAAAAAAAACAGCGATTAAAATCTTAGAATTTTAGGTTAGGTAGAAGAATATTTCAGCGCGATCTTCCAAAAAGTTGACTGGATTTGTAAAAAATACGAAATCCCAGAATAACTTCGCGACAGACTCATAGGTGTAATGTGATGACTAAATACTTTGAAGATTATTATTTCGAATTTGGTATGTCTTTTTCCATTAACAACTGAAACTCTAGATTATGAAGACTGCAAGAAATTATTTGAAAAATACTCCGCGTTTTTATTCGGTGATCCCGTAAAAGTATTTGTCAAAGAAGTAAAACTAGTGTGAAGACGAATTTTGGATAAAAATATCCATATTAAAGCACTAGATGTCTGGAACCAAAATGATTTCCCTAATAGTGTATTTTTTATTTTACAAAATTATAAATTAAGCAATTGAAAATGAAGGGTCGGTCAACAAGAAGTGCTTTACGTGAAGTTGTGAGCATTAAGCAAAACGTAATTCATCATAAGAAGAAGGATCGAGCTAATGCAAACTGTTTTGGTTATAATATCAACTAGTGGCGCGGTAACACCAACCAGTTATCCGATAGCTCTGAATTATGTTATACTGGAGCTCAACAAAAGTGGAATAAAGGTTCTTGCATATGCAGATTATGAGCCGGTAACATTATCTGGACTGTTCTTTTGATGTGCACGGTCATTAAAATTTGAGTTTGCGTCATCTTAATACATATTGTATCCGCAATTTTCAAATTTAAAAATCTCCCTTCAGATCTTTGATAATCGCTCCAAAAACATATAACACTCGATGTCGTAGCCGGATGAGGATAGCAGGAAACAATTCTTCTCTATCTCCGAGAGTGTCTGTCCAGCTCTGACGAGCAAAAGACAGTACACTATCCTTCTTCTTGAAGAATATATACTAGTGCGTACAATGAATCACACCAGTTGATTCATCCATAAATCGAAGTAATTTGAATATTGTGAATTATGAGAGAATATATACCAATCGATAATCGATGCAACCAATTACGCTCACACACTCTAAACCTGTTATTTATAATAGTTGGAGTAGACAGAAAAGTTGTTATTTTTCTTAAAATTAACTCCGAGTTTCCAACGTTTCCAAAAATGTTGATTATTTACATACATATGTTTTTCCAAAAATGTCTCTAAAATAGGATGCAAAGGACAAACTTTCATATTTTCCACTTTATTATGCCATGCGCGATCCTATTTGCCCCTATCACACCGCATATTTTTGATGTAATGAGGCTAACAAAACATTGAATCAGGAATCAAACAACCATTCACAGTCAGCCATTACAATGTGAACCGCATCGGCATCCTCAGCGCCAATGTAGTAAATTTGCCAACTATATCCGAGACCTGGATAATAACATGGTTCCTGCCGCCTCACATTAGCGCCAAATCTGCACATATACAATGCATATAAAATTCTATAAACAAATTTACGTCGAATATTTCTGCTCCTGTGGCTCACAAATTATTATCTTTGTGTCCACTGCGGGTCGTTGTGGGCCACACGAACGGAATACAAAAAAAATCGCTTGTCATAATGTATGGATTGTTAACCAACTTTGCAAAACTACACATATAAACCAATGTATTTGTACATATAAATATACATATGTGTACACGCAGCTAGCAATATATTTATACATATGTATCACATACTTTTACGTAGATAAATATGTACAAATGTTTGTTAGTAACAACATGCATTATTTATTACTTTCCCCTAACAAGGAAAAGTACTTTGCAGACTCTTGAAAAAACAAAGGGCCCAATAAGCAAACAATGTGTAAAAAGTTGCGAAAAAATTAGTTGGACTGAGAGGATTGCTTGACGGAGTAGAAACTGTTGCTGTAATGGCGACTGCTATTACTTGTACAGTTATAGAGAAGCGTGTTGTTGCATAAGCGGATGTCATACCATTGTTTTCCCATTTACATGTTCCGCAAACAAAATAATAAATAATAGAAACATATTTGGGAAAAAGGGTACTCGTACCGATGACGCTGGAAAATAATAAAACAGAGAATTTCTGCTCAATAAATTTAAAACTCAGTAATAATCCTTAGACGGGCCAGACCATCTGCCAAAATATCTATAAACTCGATTAAAATTAGAATCTCATAACTTCCGCATGATATCAGACCTTTTTGCCATTAACTGACAATTTGCAAGAAGGTTGCGATTAAAAGTCGAATCGAGTTGACAATTTTTTGGTAAATAGTTATAATGTATAATTTCTGGTTGGCGCCAGCTCCAAAGTCGATCTAAATTTTAGTCTTTACTTAGGTATGCTACGGCACCAACTTTTCTGCACTTCAAATAACTAATTTCTCATAAGCTTACAACTCTTGCTTTAAGAAGTTGTTGATGTAAGGAAAATGGATGAATGAATAAGTTAACTTAATACATCCAAGTAAAGATGGCTATTGATCCAATGCTCTACAACTGTTTGAGAATTATTATGAAACATACTATCGCTCTATGGATTTTATGTTCTCCATTCTAGTAACTCTTCTATTAGTAACTACAAACAATCAGAGATAATTTGCTACTCTAAGTATGTTCCTTATCAATTTTATATGTTGTTGCATTTAAACCTGTTATCTCCAAAATAAATCTACTAAGCCTTTCTACTAAGTAATAGAATATCGGTTTTTAATCTATGACAATCGGAACGAAAGTCTAGGCACAAGTCTGGCTGACATCAAAGCTAACCAAGAAAAGCAATAGATGGTGGAAGATAAGAACCCTTTGCGCATTTTAACGCCATGCTAAGAAAATCTCCGACTATTTAGTGTAATTCGTATACACGTCAGTCAGCTTTGCAATCCAGCGGAGCATATCTCTCACTAACAAATGCAATTTTATCATACATATATTTTGTGTAAATAGATACATGCACATACATAAGAAGTATAAATAATAGCATGGCTTCTGATAATAATATATCATTATTGGAAAAAAAAAAACGTACATACATATGTGCATTGTGCGTGCATTCGGGAATATAGCTCAACGGTGGAGCATTCGACTGTTGTTTACTTGTCTTGAAGCTGCTTAATTTCCACCGCAAAAATAGTTTCGAAACTAACTTGTCATAGGTACTCCATGTGTGTCACTCTGATGCAATGCTGAGCTGGAGCATATTAGTCCTTCCTGCCCTAGAACATCGCACATTTAATTGAATAATTTTTGCTTCACACATTTGGGTTACTTTTGGAGTAGTCATTGCCTCTTATGGGATACTCTTTACATAGGGTATAGAGTACTCTCGATTTTTGCAGGTTTGTAGCAATAACTATCACATCGAACACTCTGACTCACATCCGGCATTTGCGCATACATAAGCATACATACATACATATATATGTATGAATAAGTACATATGTATGTATTTCATTATTATATATATACATATATGTATATATATATATTAAAATACAGCAGATAAATAATGAAGCGTGTAAAAATAAAGTATTTATGGCATTGTTTGCATGGCATGCTATCATCGAAAATTAACAGATCAATAAATGCCATTTCCTCCTAATTTAATAAAATATAAATATATATAAAGCGCAGACCTATTTATATAAGTTTATAGTGAAGGTTTTCCAAAGACAATATTGAAACGATATTGAGAGAAACGATATTTTATACGGAGTTTCTCACAAGAAAAATATAATTCCTATCGTGATTGTGTAAAGTGACATAAGCTCTTATGTATGTACGTGTGATTGTAGTATGTCCCCACCAATCTCATTGGCTTCTCAGGTGATTCGCAATCGCCAGCAGCTGCAAGTGGCGGGAGCGTTGGGTGCGTCCTCCTTCTATGTTGGAGAAATCATGGTTCATAACACTGTACCCGAGACACTGCCGTAAAGATTGTGATTTTATAGCAATAAATATTAAATTTTATTCAGTACCTAATTGTATCGAATTTTATTCTGATTCCGATATCGAAGTGCAATTCACCCATTTACAAGTTTAGCTTCTTCCTCAAGTAATTGCAATGGGCCGCAATACATATAAAGTAAATACTTTATTGACTTAATCGGCGAATTTGCTTTTATTTTTTAATTAACAATTTATTTATTTTAAAAGCGGAACACCATCCAAGCAACAGCACTACTCATCGATTGTGCAGCAAAGTCTGTGTGCTATCCCATTTTTTACTATCAATGTTGTGGTTGGCCGAATGTTGTTTCTACAAATCAACTATCTCCATCATACATATGTACATTCTGGAGGTGATGGCGAGTAGAATTTGTATAGTATTAAGTGTGTCTTAATCATCTTTGTTTTCGGCTATCACAGAGTTTTTTTTTTGCATATGTGAATTAGATTTCAGTGTTGTTTAAGCCATTACAAAACTGGACCTTTATTTCATACCCTTATTTGTTAAGATAAAGATAGGTTCTTTTGGGTATACTGAGTAATTTAACCACATTACGATTACTATAAGTTGTATAGGTACACTGGCTGATACCCGCAAATTTATCTGCGTTGCATGCTCTGAAAGTTTTTATACACTTATGGAAGATTATTTAAAGCTACAAATGCAGCTTTGATGAATTTAAAAACAATGTTCACTAGTTCAACGGAAAATCCGCCACAAATAGCAGCAACTAATTTGATGCTCACCTTTATCTGGACTGAGGCTAGGCGGCATTATTTCTAACTGCACGAAGATTATTAGATTTGAACTAACTGGAACCATATATATGGATTTTGTGGAAATCTTGCCGTCCAATGCATTTGAATACATATTTTTTCGGATCAATAACAGAGGTTTGCTGAATAACTCTCTCCTGGAGCCACCTACCGCAGCCATTTTTCATAAATGTATTTTTTATTGCACAGGCTCGACGCATGTAACCCCTAACGGATAAAAATGTAGCCTATGTCTGTGACGCGGGCCTAAAAACTATACTGTCCCAATTTTGTTAAAATCCGTTCATCGGGTTTTAACACAATTTGTAACAAAGAAAAGTGAGGTTAAAATATTATTCTGATAAACAGTGATTTTGTTAAATAAAATCGAGTTAATTAACCAATACTACCAAACACAATAAAGCTCATACTTAGGTCTGTTCAATCACCCTCATTTAACGATAAGCATCATCCAAATTGAGTAAGAGGATTTATGTAGCTTACCGATGTGTGTTTAATGAATATTAGTTTATTGAAGTTGAAGGGAGTTTCATCATAATAAATCAACGTCGCAGTGTGACATAATAAGTTAAAAACAATTTGTTCTAATATTTCGACTTTCTGGTGCGAATTTTGAAAAAAACACCAGGAATCTTAGTGTTTGTGGTTTTACCTTATTGACATCATATGCCGAAGCATGTCTTCTTACATTGCTTATTAACTAAAACGAAATTTCCCCAAAACCAGCGGCCAGACCTTTTCTGCATTTCGATTCAGTTCAAAAAGTAAAACACGATGCAATTCCTACCCGTTTAATTTTTAACGATCACTTGATTCCGATTGAGTTTGAATTGATTAAGAATAGTTTTCGAAACGTTTTCATTCCGAGTCGACAATTAGCTGGTCTCAGCCAAGAATACGTGTTATTACGATCTCAATTCATAAAAAGTGTTAGCTGAAATTAATAATAACAATAATTTGGTGCTCACATCATAGTTTGATGTTGACCGAACTTCTCCTATAATTTGTGCTGTGCGTGTTCATGTTGTAACACAAATTGGAAGTTTTTTCATGGCAAAAATACACTCTGAGGTTTGCCATTGCCTGCCAGGGAGCGACCGGTATTAAATAGAAAAAACATTTCTATAATTTTTGATTGCTTGCCCCGGCCATGATTTGAACCCGGGACCTATCAAATGAAGCGCGCACGCTCTCGGCTACGGGGACCGTCTGAAAGTTTCGTTCTATACAAATCGTCCTTTAAAGAAATTTGATTTATAATATCTTCCGAATTCCTTTGTTTTTGTTTCGAATGAAGTTTGCTTACAAATATATTCAGCTGTTCTCAATGAACCTGAACCAAACGTTTTCTTAAAGCGCATCAATTTTTTCATATATTCACTTAGGCTCGAACGAATGTAAAACTAGGAATATGTATTGCAATATGGAACTTTTCGAGGAATGTGCGCATACGCTGAAAAGAAATGAAGAACATATCGGTTTTATTTTGATTATTTTTGCTTTGTTTGTCTAAGTAGTCTTTAAATAGCAATTTCGTGATAAAAACTTATACAAACTAATTGAATACAGATTAAAGTAATAAAGACTTCACAATATGATAAAAAGTTAAATAAAAAATATTTGGCGGGAAAACTACATATACATGTGTACATATATTTGGGTTTAATTTGCTAATTAATTTTTATTTCGACCAGAAAGGGGAAGAACTTTTCAACCCGAAAAAGTATTTGGAATCGAAATTGATGGGAGTTTGTGATTTCGAATGAAGGTATTGGGGGCAAAACTCCACCACTAACAGCTTACGATATTTATTTGCTACTTACCCAGAACTATATCTCTATGACATACATCTTAAAATTAAGTTCTCATATGATTTATAAACCTAATTGTAGGTAAGTTACATGAAATCCTTAACTGAATGACTTTTAAGCAAATCTTTTTAAGAGTTTTGTTGGCACTTACGTAAATAAATACTTATACTCATGTACATCCTGTAGGTATTGTAGTTCAATTGAAAATGATAGTATCCATAAAATGTTCTCTATTGTTTTGTAGCATAAATATTTACTTTTGATCCAAGCAGGCAAACATTTCCACATTCATCCGTTCTTTACCCGTTCCGCGAATGGCTATCAATATCCAGAAAACAAAGAACTAAAGATGCGTTTTTTGTAAAAGGTCGTTGTAGGTTTTATTTTATAACCTTTGTGATACAAAAGGCATGAAAAACTCACCGAAGCTGAAAATATGTACTATTTTAACACTTTACACTGCTCTTTTGTAGATCGTTTGAAGGATTTTAAAAATTCACAAACAATGAGGGAAGTGCTCAAATGAAAGTGAAACGACAACAACAATAAACAGTGGCTAGATATCGATACGCATATTAGCGGCAGGTCAGCCTATGATTGTGGTTGCCACTTAGGATTACAAAAGATTCTAAATATTAGTTTAAAATAACCGCACAATCCATTTGGACTAGACGAAAGCACACAAATTGAGTTAACATTAAAACCAAACATTATAAGAATTTATTAAAGGTATTGGTAGTCAGGTATTTCTTGAACGCGTTTTCTTTTCATTTCCATCGACATTAATCAATATGCCACACTTAAGGCTTAAGATAGGACATTGAAACCATTTTGTTAATTTTCAATGTATACAATAATTACAGTAAAGAATTCATAATGGCGTGTACTAAATTTCGTCCAAAAAATTCTGTATAAACTAGTAAAACAAAATTGTTTAAAAAAAATTTAAGTAAAGACTGCTCTCTGCGAAAGCGCCAAAGAAGTTTTTCGGCATTTAATCTGCAAGTGTTGGTATTTTTTCCATAAATCTAACATGTAAAATATCTCAAAACAATTTCTTTTTTCTACCGTATGGCATTCCCGATTCGCTCTAGCTGAATGCGATTGAAATGTTCGCTGCTCGTAAAATTCATTTAACGCGCTTGCTGCAAAATTTTTCACCGTTCGGGTAAAACAGAGTGCTCCCTTGACAAACCCTTTCATCGTGCATTCTCAGAGCGCTGCTCACCCGCGCAGCGGTTTCTTTGTTTATGTTTTGACTGCGTCAGCATTAGTGAGACAGTCGATTTATATTTCGAAATATTAGCTATGCTTCATTTTTTAGACCAAAAATAAATCTCATAGATTTTTGTTTATATGGTTAAGGTTTTGGAAAACTTATGACTGCACAAAGAAAAGTGAAAGTGAGGGGATTCGGCTGTTACAGGCACTACCTACCGCTGGTGGCGATACATTTCCGCTGCGGGCGAGAGTTGTGAGTAGAGTACATGTGGCGCGTGCAAAACGTGAAAGCGAAATTGCTAAATAAATAAAGGAAGCAGTCTGTCTATGTAGAAATTTGTGATTTTCCAAACCGACATTTATTCGAAAATAATATTTGTATCGATACATACTACTATATGGAAGTTAAAGACCTCTAATTGCGCGATTGCATCGGATGCATACATAATATACATATATGGAATGAGCTGACCAAATAGCGACGCAAATGAATTGAGCTATTATGTTTGATAACGATCAGCATCTGCGCGACTGGAAAAAGCAGACAATTAAAGCAATTCAATTCAATTCACCGAAAGTGCAATTATTGCAAACCAGAAAAATGTAGTAATATAGAGATACATATGTCTGTCCTTTTAATCAACATAATATATACATATATACATGTGCAAGTGCATATGGATTTTTGTCCGTATGTAGCACTTTCTGTGCCGTGTAATGGAAATAATTGCCTCGCGTAGAGACCAGCAAGAAAATGGTTGAACATTACACTAAACGCTACGCCATTGGCTTTGCATCAGAATGGGTTTTGCATATTAAGTAAAGAAATTATTTGCATTGGCAAAGACGATGGGAGGTAGTAGACTGCGCATGCGTAAATGTGTCGCGGAGATACGCAGGTACGCGGTTATAGTTCTTTCAACATTTACTTGGCCAATAATGCCTACTCAGTGGGACCACTTTAGCTTGTTTGATAAGCAAATCCACAAAGCTTCTGTGATTCTTGTTTTGATTTAAGCTCAGTTACTTCACGGTTAAATGCCAAATACATATGTGTTCTTTACTGCAGACGCAATAATATATACATACTTACATATAACTATTTTTCTGTATGTGTATATAAGTAGTATATATTAGTAGTGGCATATACATAATTGTACATATGTATGTATGCATATCAAAATGCATGCAGCTGTAATATTCTTATAAATTGCAAGCAATAATAATGTATAGGTGTGCTCCTGCTATAGCATACATTGCGGGAAAATAAAAAAAGTATTATTTGATCTTCGATTTGCCTCAATTATTGTATTATAGCAGAGTAACTATTTATCCCAAAATATCTTCTACCAGATTGGATACACATACATACAGATTTTGTTTTAGGTATATATGGATTGGAGCCGAAAGAGTAATTGTACTAAAATATCTGTACTTTAAATCAAAAAAATTTCGATTTTAACACCATCGTCTGGCGATTCTATTTATTTTGAGGTTATTGAAAACTACGTACAGTTTCTGATAAACCCCCTTTCGAATTTGATTACAAGGTCACTTAGAAAATAAAATATCAAAAATTACACGTAACACCTGCTCAGAAATTTCATGTAAAAATAATGATTGAGAACGACCAAATAGCGATTTTTGGAATCGAACCTAAGATCCAATTTTTAATGTAATAAAAAGTGATCAATGTTCAGTTAAAATTCGTTTTTTTAGCCGAAGCCGAACCGAACCTTTGTGTCCGAACACACCCGATACCGAAGTTGGATCAATAACTAGGCGATGAGTTTGTGAAAATGCAAGTATACATTCGTTATTTAGTATGCGATTTCTCTTAATATTAATATTGAGTACATTACAAGTGCAAAATGAATTTGTTCTTCTTTTTTCATAGTCACAATGTATTCAAAAATTTGTTTTCAGTTATTGATTACAATAATTCAAAATTAAGCTTGCAGAAACTAATTTTCCAGGATTTTTAATGTTGTAAGTATTCCAAAAGTTCGAACTTTCGAATTAAGATTCAGCTAAAAACACGTGAAAAATATTATTTGAATGACAGTTTTTTTAAGGATATCAAAAAACTCACTTCATAAAGATACAACACCCAAAAGCTACTCGATACCCCGTATGCCAGTCTATTCAACTTGCTCATACTTTAAAAATTAGGCCATAATTAATACAAAAACTCATATATACCTATGTTAGGTTATAAAAATCATTAAATCATAAACTGGACATTTATAGCAGAATTAACTATTCTGATTCGTCGACATAACTTATACTTTGGATAAAACTAATATGTTTAGATTTCTATTTTTTTTTTCATTAATATATTTGTGTAACAAAAATAACCTACAAACTTTCGATATATATTCTTTTTCGAAAATAAATTTTCTAATGTTAATCGTACAAATTAAAAGATATTCTGAAACATCATATTTATAAACTTACCTATGTAGAAGATATAACATTTTTGTCTTGCAATGTGCCACTAGTATGCAGAGAATTTATTCTTTCCAAAGTTACTGCTGTGGTTGGCTGTTATGAGATTCCCAAGCCCTTTCTGTTTTGTTCTGATTCTGATCTCATCGTGTCGGACATCTTACGTGGCTGTATTGAAATGCCAATGACACGGCAATGAACCATGGATTTCAGTTGAGCATTTGCATTTTTATGCATATAAATTGTCTAAATTATTTACATATTTAAATAAATACCCGCACACAGACTTCAGTTATTTGGTTTGGTACCTACATATATATGCATGTATGAATATGTGCGACAAGAAGAGAGGAATGTGTATTGGCATTGTCGTTCGAAAGTCATAGTGAGTACCAGCAGCAATCTGGTCATCAAACTGAGGAACTTTTTTGGTTTGTATGTACATACGTAACATTTTTATCAGTCCTTCCCCATAAAATCTAAATATATATATATAAGCATACAATATAAAAATACATACATACTTACATAATATACTTATATATGTATGTAGATGCATTCTTACATTCGCCATATGCATACACATTTATTTATGCAGCTACAAATGCATTATACATATGTTTCACAACAATCGCAAAATGGGATAAATTTGTTGAAATGAGTATCAGGTTTTTATGATTACAGCGTCAATTTATCAAGAACAAAAATACTTATTACATACGTATGTAAATTACTTAGAAGGATAATATTACGCCCTGCATGATGGGACTAAACACTTCAGCTAGAAGTTATATTACGCCGATCAATCTCCCAATAATATATTTCATAGAACGGCAGTAATAGTTCTACGTTCGCTGATCTACGTGCATATCTACGAGAAGCCAGTCAAACCCACTTAAATTATTTGCAACTGCAACAGAAAAAAATTAGTTTACCCGAAAGCATGTAAGCTATTGACGTGCGCGATATGACCGGTTGTAGTAATGACAAAGTTACTAAGATTTCCATTGTTTAACGGTTTGAGTGTTGAAAACCAAAGCAGGTAATTGATGAGGACTGAAGTAAGTAGAAAATGTAAAGCAAGAACAGTGTATCAACATCGCCGTTAACTGGCTGCCTCAATATCATTGGTGCATACACATAAAATACATATGTGCATATTTTATAAAAGCGAGCAGCCATGTTTGCCAACAGTGAAATACGAGTGTCAATCGTACTGTCAGCTCATTTAACAGAACATCTCAAGCAGACTTTCCCCATTTTCTTGGTTGCAATATATTCTATTTCACATTGCATTCTTGTGTATTTCTTTTTCGTGTAGACTTGATAAATAGCCACTTCTCTCTCTTCCTTAGCAGTTGACATCAACACAGCGCTTAAATCGGTTTTTTTTAGTTTCTGCAGTGTTTGCGTACCCAGTAAATAATGTTTATCATAAGTTGGCTAATTGTCATCTAGTATGCATTTGTTATAGACTAGTCGTGAAGAGTTCGGAATAATTTGATATTACAAATAACTCCACCTAGTAGAACCATGAAAAGTGATCTAGAAACTAAGTACAATAAATAATTGTGAAATCCTATGAAAAGTAAAATAATTTTAGAACCATTTTCCTAATAAGAATTCAAAGATTTATTCGTTCTCGAGGACAAATTTGTTACGATATCAATTGCGGCAAATTCAGTATGTATTTTTTTTAAATTAAATGCAATATTTCGAACTCGTGCAATTGATTATCTGTATTGCATAGCATGCATTTATATTTAAGAGCTCCTTCATACACTGAGCAAAAATACTGCCTAAAATGTTTTATAATTCTTTTAAATACGATCAAGAAGTTAATCTGTAAAACTAAGATGAAAACTTTTCAATGTAATTAAGAAGGTGGCCCGTTGAATTAAGATGAAACCCTTTTCAATAAATCCTAGGAGATCTATTAAGATGAAAGCCTCTTAATATTGAACTAAGATGACAATTTTTTAATAAAATCTTCTAGTTAACCTGTAAAACTAAGATGAAAACCTGTTCAATATAATTAAAAAGCGAATCTTGATTTTCATTCGAAACTCCTCTCAACTTTAATTGGCCGATGATCTTAGCAATTTGTAATTATAGCCACCTAAATTTTTAAAGTAGACCATTTTCTAAAAAATAAATATTTCTTTCTTTTTAAACTGTTTTTATGTAATTATACAAGTTTTACTTATAATTATAATAAGTTTAAATATTTTATAGTATTATAACAGATTTTGCATATCTGCTAGTAATTTTTATAATTGATATTCTTCACATTTTATACTCATAACTCATACTTATTTTATATGTATATAAATATAAACCACAAATTACAGTTGACCCTTTGCATTTCAAATCACCCCGTCCGCGCAGGCCATTTTTGGTTTTCTGATAAAATTAAAATAAATTGTTTTTTCATTGATTTAATGAGGCAGGCTTAGTTGGTTTTGAGATATCGATCTCTTTAATTACAGATACACATTTTAGCTCTGTGTAGCAAATAAGAAGTATGCAATAGAAATGAGCCAATGCAACGGAAATGCTTAGTGACGTAATATTTTTATGGTATTTCATTGGCAATAATCAAGTTCGAGCTCGCTGCACTTAGTCACTGCACTTGTATCTTCATCTGTGCATATAACCACAATGACAGCAGACTAATAGATCATCTTTATGTATAAAAGTATGCACGCTTGCAAGGCGGTTACGATTTTTGGCCTACTTAAAAACTCATATTTGCAAATTTTATTACTCTTTGTTTTTCTTTCAGCATATGTACACTCCAGCAAGCCTCTAAATACTTGGTTGAACGTTAATTGTGTGGATCAGCTAGTAATAAAATGCCAGAATGTTAACAAGTTTGCTCGTAAAGGAAGCGTATTTATAGCCCCAACCGAAACCGCAATAGCCGCCTTCTCTTAGTACTTATATACGACTGTGTCCCAATGTCGACGGCTAAAGAGCTTCGAGCGTGCTTATTAAAACATTAACAGCAGATGAAATTAGACGATTTATTACGAATTAACATTTTAATTAAGAAAATTTATTGGTTCACTTTTTATTCTTGAATCGAGCAACAAGTATAACAGTGCAACAAACCATTGGCATACAAAAAATTGAAAAACAACACAAAATACTCATTAAAATTTAAATAGTTCGAAAGCAGGTTGGCAAAAGCAAAAATAATTACAACAACCAATAACAGAACCAAAACTGAAAACGTTGAAATAAAATAGATTATATGTATGCATGTATTTCCCACCGCCAAATCATTTAGGGAAGGAATTTTATTGCACAATAACAACACAATGTAAACATGCCTGTATACGCACGATATATTTCTGTATGGTAGAAATGCTTAAGGCGAATTAACTTTTTTTGAAAGCATTATAGATATCAAACCATTCATACAATTTTTATTGTTTTTAAATAATTATCGACAATTCCGAAACTTTTAAAACTTACACAAATATTTTTCTCTAATCCTTTTATCTAAAGGAAGATAGCAAAAAAATTAGACAAAACTGTCATTTCGACAAAAAACTACTATGCACTTAAGAATGTATATAAGTAAATACATGTGCACTTATAAACTGGTGTATGTATTTAGTCTAAAAGATTTAGTAACTTATGAGCAGAACTCAAACTCACAGAAAATAATATGTAGTACGTATCTATGTAGAATTCACGCAAATGTAATTTTTGTTCACTTAAATATATATGTATATATGTATATCCATACGTTTATATCTTTTTTGTTTGGATATGACGCAAATGCCCACAAACCTAGTCGGAAAAACCGTACAGGAATCGGGATAGATATAGATATATATACACATGTAGGTAGTATGTATACCAAATCGGTTGGATTTACAAGATAAATAGCTAGTTGGAAATCTCGCTTGCCAACAAATGTTACTTTGGGCTGAGTAGGCAACTGCGTAGTAAACCCCTCTCTTGAGTAACCAAAACCAAAGTAAAAATTTAAACAAATTTTATTATAATGAAATACTTTTAAAATTTTCGCAGGCGTAACTAAAAAAATTTTCTTTTCGAAAACCTTACCCTTCATTTTATCTTATAAATTAACTTTTGTTTGTTTTATGTTTTCAAAACTCATTTTGATATTGGTATTCTCATTTGTTATGGTTTCATATAGACGCAGCTCCGCTGCTATGGTGTGTCTATTTGGGTGTTTGTATTCTCATCGATTCGACCAAAAGTCGCCGACGTTGCTGGCATAACCAAATCACTGTTAAGCCAGAGGTTCCCAAACTTTTGAGAATACTGTCAGATGCACACAGAATTATTATGGTCGGTTCGTGCGTATCCCTACTTTATATGACTTAATTTTAGGTAAAGAACATAGGGTAGTAACCATCAAATATTATTAATTTTAAGCTACCATGATAAATCAAATAAAATGCAAAGCAAAAATATACTTTAAGTTATAATGTAATGTAATATATAATTTAAGCTATAATGTTTGTATACTTTAAAACCAATGTTTTAAAATACCTTAGAAAATGTAACCGAATATATCAGTAAATAAATTCAGAATTCTACTTTCGGATTCTTTTCGACATTAGTCATCAGAATTCTACTTTCGGATTCTTTTCGACATTAGTCATCTTATCACATTTTATAGTAATATCTTTCCAATAAATTCCGTTCTAATCCCATTTTTGCCAGGAATTTAAGCCAAATTCATACCACGGACTTTTGTAAGTTGAGAGTCAAATATAACTTCTTCATAAAAATCAGCAGAAATATTGAAGAACCAAAATTTACTGAATACCGTATCTTCATTTCTATAGCATTATGATTTCGCGTTGACTTCGAATAATGAATATAAGTAAACAACTTTGACGATTTTAATAGTACTCTTGAGTTGTTTTTGACCGAAGGACGTTCTACTGTTGAAAAATACGTAAATAAGTAATTATCTATATAACGCATATACGTTGTACTACAGCGTGACCACATTTGCAATACAAAACTTATCTATTACTTAATTTAAGAATTTTAAAAATTTCTTTATCATTACAGCCAATATAATTGACCACAGACATTTTGGACATTCAAAGAGAGAGAATGTAGTAAATTCTGTATTTCCAAAATATAAAATTATTTATTCCTTTGGCTTTAAAAAATTTGTTCATTAATTCACATTTTACAAAAAGAAAAAATAAAAAAATAAAGGTATGCATACATACCCATCGGTATGCATATACATATGTATATAATTTACCCACAAAACTGAAGAGTTCCTAATTAAGAAACCATGTAGATTGTCGACCTCTGTCTCAACCCAATGGCAATGGCAAAAATAAGAAATACAATGGCGACATCAAACCTGCAAATAACAAACTGAACGTCTTCATAACGCCAATGATAGCAGCTGCCAGCGAAATTGATTTTGGCTTTTAACTTTTGCTAGTCCATTATGTACATATGTAGTTTTGCCTTCTCTTCTCATTAATATTCATTCAGGTTTTCCATCTACACATACAAAAGTTCTGCCTTAAGATGGCGCTGGAGTAAGTTAAACAGATTTTATTATCTAAATGTGCATATGTACATGACGCCATCGCCGCCAAAGAATAAAAAAAAAGCCAACAAATATCGCCAACGAAAAATGCATCTACTAAATAAGATCCAAATGCAGTTGCTGTTGCTGGCACAATTACAGTTGAATAAACTCGCCAGCAATCACCATGATGGAGCTGCCAGACATCGTTTAATGTTATTTACAAACTGGTGAATAAAGCACAAAGTCATGTCCAGTTCCACAAATCGCATTTGCCATACTCGTAAATGCGAAAAGCAAATGAGAAGCAGATGACATTCATTGGCAGCGGTAAGGCATCCATTTCGATTGTATACATCAAGTGGCCCTAAAATCATGATGCTGTTGTTGCGCCCGAAAATATCATCTTTTTAAAAATCACTATTAGTAATCAAAAAATTGAAAAAAATCGAATTGTTACTGAAATTGTTTGCACATGAAAAAATTTGTTCTAGAAAACTCTAGAGATCAAAAATTGTAGAAAAACGGCTTTAAATTTTTAATTTCTTTTAATTGTTAAACCTATACTATCAGCAACATTGATTTTTAATAGAAACCCCGAAACTGCGATTTATTTACAATTACTGAAAAATTTAAATATATTAGTCAGAGCAGTTTCTTTGGTCTCCTAAAAATATTTGCCTCTTCTAAAAAATATCAACTACCGCGGTTTTAAACATATTTTTTTTTATTGAGCTACTGATGTCCTATATACATAATCAATAAACGGGTGTACATATATGTAACATTTTGTTTGATTATAATTACTAAAAATGTATGTAATGCATACTTGTGGCCGCCACATCAGATAAAACATTTGGTATATAAAAACATTAATAATAAAAAAATTTTCAAAGTCTTTAGATACAAAACTATATGAAAAGGTATGTAGTGGAAACGACTATCTGCTCATGTACCATTTTACCGCATTTATTATCAAAAGAAACTTGATTTTAAATTTCATTGTTCAGATCGAAGTACTAGGTAATGAGAAAAATATGTGTTAATATTTCAAACTAATTAATCTGTAATACCAAAAACTTGGCCATGTAACTATAGGAACAACCAAATCAAAACTGAGGCATTTAATTTTATTTTATAAACAAACAAAAAAAACGGTTAATAAAGCTGATGTCGTAGCAAATCAACACTTTATGTATTGCAACTGTTACGAGAAATTGAAGAACTTTATGTATGGATAAAAAAACTAATCCCAAACTAATCAAAAACTAAGCATATCAACTATATTGTTTATATGGATTTTACTATTTTTGGGAATTGTAAATATTGAAATGGCCTTTAGTTCGTTAATGACTATTTTTAAATTATCGTATTTCCACAGTCCTGTTAGTATCATACACAAATTTATGTAACTAAAATTGACGATTTCTACTCAAAACTCTTACCAAGAACAAAAACAAAGAAAAAGCAAATAACTAAAATGAAATGAATGAAATGAAGCTCGGATTAAAAATACCTTTGCAACACTATAGGAACAACCAATAAAAGGTTTTCTTGTTAAATTTATTTGACCACCTTCATTTCCTGTTGATGCTTAATCACAAATTTTTTACTCTTAATTTTGCAAAATATTCGCTGAGAAGGAGCTATGTATTTCGAAATCACATGCAACGGTTCGTGAGGTTAGAACCGAAATTCCATTTCACAAAGGCAAGTAATGTAGCAGAACAAAATGTGGCATTACTTTTATGTAATAAATAGTAAAGAACAATCATCTTAGCTGTGTGGATGTGAACAAGAATAAGCACATATAAGTATGTACATACATGCATACCACATTTGCAAAATAACTAAGGATAAATGCGTGTCACCAACGAGCGGAACGAATTAAGCTTCCTTACAGGAGGGAGCAGCAGTGATGAGACGGTAGGGTAGCGCTGTAAACAAAATTGCGAAGTTGCCACAAGCGATAGATACCAGCTACCATATTTACATACATACATACACAGCAGATTTAATTCTAGTAAGTATGTATTTATTGCATCGGCGCATCACTATCCACGGTGTCACTTCTGTTGAACTCTTTCATTTACATACATACATACATGGTAATACATAAGTGTATGTATCTACATACTTACATATATATGTACATCTTCTTTCATATCTTCAATATTTTATTTCTTTTTTTTGCTGCGAACTGTTTTTTTGCTGTCACACAAAAAAAAACAACAGGTAGAATGCATCCTTCTCGGACTGCTTTGCTTTTAACTAAATTAAATATGAAATGTCACAGATGCAAGAGTAAAGAGTAAGTTTTCTGAAATCTGTTTCAATTAAATAAAATGGGCAAATTCAATTTCAGAACCGTGTGCTAAGTGTACGTACATATGTATATATGAGTATGTGCAGTGAAATAATGGAAATGGAATAAAAAACTTCTTCAAAAAATTATTAGATGCAAATTGCCTATTGTTTAATGTTTGTTCCGGTTTGATTATGCAGCATATAGGTAAGAATACCACCAATCGATTGCTGCTTCTGTTCAATCGACCGCTGCTTCTGCTCTCGCCTCTGCTGCTGGTTCGGCTGCACACGCTCATTCCAAAGTACAGTGGGCAACTATGCAAAGTAAGATTAGCAAAAAGCGAAATAAGTCGCATGAGCCAGTGATCGGCACCAATTCCTGCACTGATTTAGATGTCGTTGCTACCAAGAAATGGATCCACATTTCATCATTTAAACCAAATGTATCTGAGGAAAACATTCTTGCTTTTGTTGAGAAAAATGCACGCATTGATCGCAACCTTACTGCTTGCGTTAAGCTAATTAAAAAGGATGCGGATTCATCTTCATTGAAGTGGGTGAACTTCAAGTTGGGCGTTCCTCCATCTTTACTTGACAAAGTTTTGGACCCAGCGCTTTGGCCTGCAAATGTTAATGTGAGGCCCTTCAAATTTTTTCATCAGGTCAATCCTCCCAACAATCAAACGTAGACACAGTTGACCATGATTCATCTCACACGAACGATAAAAGTACAGTTTTCTCATAATATTACCAAAATGTGAGCGGTATGCGTACAAAATCAGTTCAATTTTATCGAGAAACATTATTGCATGAATATGATATGGTGGCAATCACAGAAACGTGGCTTAATGATAAGCATTTATCATCCGAGTTTTTTGATGACCATTACATCGTATATCGACAAGATCGCTGTGCTGCCTCCACTGGTCAAGTAAGGGGGGGTGGAGTTTTGCTTGCAGTAAGAGCTGATCTTAGCAGTTCTCTGGTTACATTAAATTCATATAATAGTTTCTTAGAACAAATATGTGTTAAAGTAAAATTTCCGAATTGTAAATCAATATTTTTCATACTGTCATATATTCCGCCAGTAACTAGTATTGAAATTTATCAAATGCACCTGAACAACGTTATGTATGTATTGGATAATTTGAAAAACATAGACAATCAAATTGTACTTTTAGGAGATTTTAATTTATGTAACATTTCGTGGTCATATTTTGATAATATCTTAATTCCAACCAATGTTAAATCGGAAATAGATATTTTAGTTTGCAATTCCTTATTTTCCATTGGCCTAAGTCAATTTAATAACAATCTTAATGACAATGGTCGAACGTTAGATTTAGTTTTCGCATTTAATGAGCTTAACATATCTTGTTCTGAATGCCTATCGCCCATATCTGTCAATAGTATTCATCATAAGGCTCTAAATATAAGCTTCAAGTTCTATAACTTTGATTCTAATAACGTGGTTCTTCATAAAGTTTATGACTATGCCAAGGCCGATATTTCCAATATTGATGAAGTTTTCAATTCGGTTGATTGGTCCATTTTGAACTCTTTCAATGACCCATGTGATTCGTATGAACTATTCCGCAATAAGCTGCGTTATTGCATTTCCAACTTTGTTCCTTTAAAAAATTCAGTTGTACGAGATAAGCCTCCATGGTTCAATTCAAGACTATGCCATTTGAAAAATCTAAAGAATAAAGCACATAAAAAATTTAAGAAAACCAAGTGCGTTGCGGATAACCTATGCCTAATTAAATTGAAAAAGGATTATGACTGTCTCCATAGCTTCTTATATAACCAGTACATCTCCAATGTAGAACGGGATCTCAAGAGCAATCCAAAGACATTTTGGGCGTATATTAATAATAAACGTAAAACGAATGGTCTCCCGACAAGCCTTGAGTATGAGGGCGTGTTTTCTGAAAATTCCTTGGAAACTTGCAACCTGTTTGCAAAGTTCTTTCCGGTAGTTTATGAGGAATGTCAAGTGATATCTCATACGAGCTCTGCATTTTTTGACTCTATAGTAAATTCGGGTACAATAACCAACTTTGAAATTTCTTCCGATGATGTAGCTCTGGCAATCTCGAACCTAAAATCAAGTTCTTGTCCAGATCTGGAAGGGCTCGCCCCGGTATTCGTAAAGACTTTTTGCAATGCTATTTCTCACCCTTTGTCAATGTTGTTTAACATTTGTCTTAAACATGGAGTTTTCCTCGATTGCTGGAAACTCTGTTCAATTACGCCCATATTTAAGTCAGGTGATCGTAACAAAATTGCAAACTATAGGCCAATTGTAAAGCAATCTACTTTCGCTAAGTTATTCGATAATATATTAAATGTTAAACTTTTTCAGCACTCTAAAGATCTCTTTAGTCGATTTCAGCATGGATTTCTTCCTGGTAGATCGTCGTGTACTAATCTCTTGATTATCAAGAATCAAATTGTTAAGGCCTTCGAACAAAAATGTCAGCTTGATGTTGTATATACCGACTTCTCCAAAGCTTTTGACAAAGTCAACCATTCAGTCCTTTTACTTAAGCTCTCTTTGTATGGAATTAGAGGGACCCTATTGAAGTTTTTCGAAAGTTTTTTAGTAGGACGGAAATTCTGGAATACCACAGGGCACTCATTGTGGACCACTGCTGTTTTTATTGTTTATAAATGACTTACCCCAGCACTTTAATTTTGCTAAATGCTTAATGTTCGCTGACGATGTTAAAGCCTATATCACGGTACGTAATTTAAATGGCTGCCTTAATCTACAATCGGATCTTGTGGTGTTTCAGCAATGGTGCACTGTTAACAATCTGTTTTAACACAAACAAATGCAATGTGGTTTCATACACCAAAACTGCTAGTCTCACTATGTTTGACTATTCCATTAATAATATTATTTTAAATCACATTGATGAAGTGAAGGATCTTGGAGTAATTTTTGACACGAAACTAAATCCAAATAAGCACATTGATTATATTCTTTCTAAAGCACTTTCTATGCTGGGTTTCATTAGAAGAAACTCAAATGAATTCAAGGACCCTTGCACATTAAAGTCTCTCTATAACTCTTTAATTAGAAGCCACCTTGATTATTGTTGTCTTACTTATCTCCCATTAGTAGAATTGAAAGAGTTCAAAAAACTTTTACCAGAATGGCTCTATTTAAATTAAATTGGCCTAGCGATTTGCCGTCCTATGATGGAAGGCGGAAACTTCTTGGCTTACAATCTCTAGAAGATCGGAGAACTTACTTCGCGCTAATGTTTGTTTACAACTTAATAAATAAGAGAATTAATTGTGATGAATTATATGGTTTTTTGAATTTCTATACTTCATCACATGAATTAAGGCATAATCGTTTGCTTGTTGAAACCTCTCATAGAACTAATTATGGCTATAACGAACCAATTGCCCGATGTATACGTCTATGTAACAATTATGTTCATCATATAGATTTTAATACCACTTTATCTAGATTTAAATTAAATTTATTTACTGTGTTAAATTAGAAATAGTCTGTAAGGTTAACCAGTAGACTGAAATAAATAAATAAATAAATAAATTTTTTAATTAAAATACAATATATCAAATATTTACTACTGTAATTTAAATTATTACTTTCATGCATCTTTGAAAACCTTCGCAAACGTATAAAATTCGATGTCTAAGTAAGTAGTATGTATTCCTGCGAAAATGTGCGAACATGTGGTCCAATTTTGAAATAAATGTGATAATAGTACATCAAACATATCGCACACTATACAATGCCGCCTCCAATCAAAAGCTGATATGTCGCTTCTTCGTCATTAACCAATTCGCACTGATGATGATAATGTTTTTCTCTAATTAGAAACCTTCCATATACTTATTTTGGTACTAATTTGTACTAATTCAGCTATGTTTTAGGATTTGATTTTTGAGTTGTTACTCTTTTTTTTTAGTATGAGTATGCGATATGTTTGGGGTTTTGATTACGTAACGGTAAAACGTTTAGAGATGTATGTATATGAATATTTTGTCAGTTCGCTGACACTTACGACAACCTCGCATATTAGTGTTATTTCAAACATTCTTCTCAGGTCTTTGCTAGTTTCTAACAAACTCATAACTCAATTAATTTTGTTGCTTTATGGCTGATAGTCTGGCACCATCGACACCGGTTAACGTCAATCAGCAGCTACGTTCCTTGTGCTTATTTTCATTTCATTGAGTACGCCATCGTTGACTTATAGTCTGTTAGTCTGATAGTCGGGTGTGCCCGTTGGCGGTCTGCTGCATTGTAGGCAGTCGGCCATTTCCATTCTGATCGCGTTCATGTTGCATGTTCATTTTAAAAATTCTATTAGACAAACTGGCAACAGACTTTTAGAAATGTCTGCGCATAAGTACTTAGTATGTGCTTACGTATAAGTACATGTATGCTTATTGATTTACAGAAGGTGTCATATGTGTGTACATGCATACATACATATTGAGAAACTCTATGTAAATTGTGTTTATACCACAATGCTTCAAAGTACCTTTTCACAATATGTTAATAGCCGAAGTGGGCGGGTGGTAGTTGCCGCATTTGTTCCTTATGTTTATATTGGAAACTTTAAAAATAAATATGTTTAATTTTGTCAGTTTTGTGGCATTTCTTACGGAACCGAGCATGCTTCTTTATTTCAAGGGTTCCCAACGCTTAGGAATACAAATAATTTGATTATTTTTTACGATTTTCAATAAATTATTATTGTGCTGTCAGATATTTGAATAAAAATCGTCTTACCCAAGCGATCAGTGTCGTGTCACTAAATCACGTACATCACTATTGATTGTTTCGGATTGCATTCTAAACAAACAAACATCCAACACACTTTATAATTTCGTCTAACTTCTTCAAAAAAATACTAGGCCCTAGAGCTCTAATTTTTTAATCGACATTTCCGACGGCGGTGTTTTTAAATCTACGATGCGTCCAAACCAGAATGTAACACAATGTAATACACAAAAAATCAATGCCAAGTGCATGTACAATGCCATAGTCTCAATATCAGCCATTGCAAAGTAGTGACTACGCACCACAATCATCCAATAGCCAGTTGGACGGGCAATACTGGCGATATCGCTCATTCGACCCGCCATTGAAAGAGGCGTAACGAATATAACTCATTAGCGTATCATGAAGGCACGATAACAAAAGCAAAAACAACAAGCCCAAAGCAACAGCATAAAACGATAACTTCGCTGAAAACAATATGTAGACGGTTTTGTTGTTGCTGCAGTTTTTTGCTGTTCTGTCATTGCTTACCATCGAATGCTTTGTTGTTGTAATGTTGCGTCGCACTTGACGACATTCATTCACCGCATCTAATTTATTATCAAAATTATCGCTTAAAAGAACCGTGCCGGCTCGCCTGTCAACTACAAGTAGGCACGCTAATAACAATCGATGTCTTCCTCTTCGTATTTCACAATTTCTCCTAAGAAATTCATTGCAACGTAACTACATTTGATCGCCAAACTTTACAATAAATATTGTACAATATCGGGTGTTCTGGTTACACGAAAAATTTAATAATGCATTTTTTTTAATTCACTGGTTTGAAAATAAATATACATACTTATGTTCATACATATGTAGATAGATGTACATGTTTATTAAATAATAGATTAATACCCTACAGAGATCGTAAATATCTATAAATCACAAGTTCTTTTTAATAGCAATAATTGAATTATAAGATGTATGTTTGCGGTCACGCTTTGCTTTAATAACCAACTTATCAAGTAGTCTCAGTATCAAAAAACGCAGTCGTACTGATACTCAACATAGGTCAGGAGCTGTGGATTTTCATATTCATATTACTGAAATCATTTCGACGTTATCTGATACTTTCACATAAAACAAAAAATTTTGTTGAAAACAGCATCCTAAATTATTTTAGAGTGAAGGTTTTGCATGTAAGTACGAGTGTATGATTATTGTATATAAGAATTTATTTTCCACCGACAGCGCATTGTTATTTATTACAACACAGTTCCGCACAGTGAAGTTTTTCGTATGTGTACTGATTGACACGATTAATATAAGATGAAGAACTTGCGCTTAACGAATGGGATGTGGGCGAACCCAGCTAGACTTTGTTTTGTTGGTTATGTTAGAGTAACAGAACAGTCAAATCAACTCCAAACCATATGAAATATTTGTTATGGAACAAGCCCTAGATCCGTTGATACGTATGCTATGGATATCCGGTTAATATTCGTTAGTGAAATTTTTCGGATATCTGGATTTTCGAAGATACCGTTAATATTTCTTTTTTCGCATATCTAATAAAGTTTACGAATTGCTGGACAATAATAATAATCAACAAACACTTTTTGTGAATAGTTTTTCTAATAACTTTCGATCTCCACAGGGTACACCATTCCACGACTATCAGTAAGTAAACCAATGGAATAAGGCAACTAGTGAATGATGTTTGGGATAGCGACTTGTAGAATTCTTGGTACTTGAATATTTGCATGCCGTATTATTCATTTTATTTTTTCCCAAAAATAATTTATTGCATCTTTCTTATGAAAAACTAACAACAATTTTGAAATCCTTAAAGTCAAAATACATATAAGCTTTATTTAGTAGTGAATTAATTTATAATGATATTATGAGAGATACATAAAAAACAAGTTAATTTACCCGTTAGGGATCAGCAACGCGAAAACTCTTAATTTTTTGTAGTCCCTCTCGAGAAATAATGACGAGATCTACAGCGTATTTCAACATAACCACAACAACTTTCGGTTTCATACTACATCTATGCTCATAGAAACCTATTCGCAATGCGGGTGTAACTTTATGAAAAATCTATGCGAAAATGTTGTCAACACAATATTTTTTTTTGATTTTGAAAAATGATGGCTTTTTTAAAAAGCACTTGAAAATAACGAAATCAGTTTTGGACCATATATTGAATTGCTTCTTTTATGATTTTTAGTTAGTTTCTAGGCGTGCATATATTTCTTGTCATATCTACCAGTCTTTAAAGAAAACGATTGGGCCTTCGAAGTACAATAAAATAACGTTTCTGCAATTATTGTCGCTTATACAAACGTTATCAGTAATTTTATATAGTTGCACTGATTCTAAAATTAAATTTTGTGTTTTTTTGAAAGCGGACTTCTGCTAAAAACAATCGAAATGAATTGCCGAAAGATTTTTAGCACGAGAAGAGTCGCAAAAATGTTAAATAATACAGACGACAAACCTGCACAAAAGAAACAAAATGATGACGAAATTGATGTCGTTGGTTTGTCACCTAAACGCACCGTAGACGATACTAGTAACAGGAAAGTTGTGGATGATGACTCCCGATGGAAGTATCGAAATTCAGCGTAAAGAGTATTTCAAATCAATGGCATTAGCTACTATGGGCACACCAACATTCATTATAAAAAAAGGTGAAGTGGAATAAAATGGTATTCTGCTGCAAAAGAAAAATAATTATTCGAACGTTGAGGTGCATACAACCCTTTTTAACTATTTAAATATTTTAACGAATTATACCATGAGGTATGCAGGAGCCAACTGTATTGATCTAACCTTTCGTATTATCTACAATGAGATTTGCCAATTTATTGCAAATTATGTTCGTATTTGGATAGTTCCTGACGCCCTCAATACGAAGGTCTAACCATCCAACTCTCGGCGTCCAATGCGTCAAGGAAGTAATTACATGCGAAAGATTCAAGCGAATTAAGAAGTACTTCCACGCTTGCGACAATCAACAGCTAAATGCAAGTAAAAAATGCGCCAAATTACACCGCTGAACAATGTGATGAACAATCGCTTCACGTAGTTTGGCATATTTTCTCATCATCTATCAATTGATAAGCAAATCACTGCATATTTCGGTAGGCACAGCTGTAAAAAGTTTATCAAAGGGAATACGATGCGATTCGTTTTCAAATATTGACCATTTTGCCAGGATACCTCTACCAAACTGGTATTCCTGAAAAACGTAAGATAAATGTTGAATTCGATGAATCAGTCGTTTTCGAGTGGCTGGAAAGAGTAGAGCATCGAGTCAATCACACAATCATTTTTGATAATTTCTTCACATCACATCGTTTGGTTACTCATCTCGATAATTTTAGCTTCTCTGTGACTGGCACAGTTCGCAAAAAGCGTATGGAGCGAGGAGACCAATAATTACAAAAGGTAAAGAAAATATTTGTTCAACTACACTTCAGCCAAATAACTTAATGAGCAATAAGCCAAAAGGTTTTTTCAAAGCGTGCTACGATCGAAATAATAATGCGTTCGCCATTCATTGGAATTATAATTCAGTCATTTGGATGCTATCGAATTATTTGTCTCACACTTCGATTGGCAAAGCAAGCCCATTGAGAGAAAACTACGAAAAAAAATACAAGTCGATATACCCAACCAGATCCAATTTGACAATCGAACTGTGGGTGGTGTTGATTTGTTTGACAACGCTATGGATCCTGTAAATGCGTGTAAATTGAATTGCACTTGCATAAAAATTGCTAAAGAAGTTGACTTCCATTGATTCGCTCATATAAAGCTAATATATAAACTGCACTTCATATTTCAGCCAGCATTCGAAACTAGTCTTGAGAGCAACAAGATGGAGTTGTATATTAGAACGATGCAAGGTCAATTGATATGCATGAAAATGTAATGATAAATTCATTAATTCATTAATAACTAATCAATTACAGTTTGTCGCTTTGTAGTAGGGAAATTTACTAGCAATGAATGTAGCCCAAGGTACCGCAATCGCATTCCAAGGAATTCTATAAATTTTACAGTCTGCAATCAAAACCTATTCTTGGTGAGATTCTAAGTAGACCTTGTATAATTTATAAGCAAATGGCTTACACAATTTCAAGGTTTGTAGTGTCTAAATATAGGAGCATTAAAGTTAAGCCCCGTCTCTGAACAATCAGTCGTATAGTGCAACGATATTGATAATTTTCAGTTTACCTTTTCTATGAACGAAATCATGGAAGTAACGTTGGCAAAATAAAGTAGGTGGGCACATGATTGTTGCCTTATATAAAATCCATCAAAACGGACCTGTTCCTCTCCACTAGAAAATATATACCGCATACTTCCAGCCCTCTAAGCCTAAACGGCCGACAATTAGGTGTGTCTTGCAGTACGAAGTATTTGGGGCTGACTATTGACTGTAAGTTAAATTGGAAAATGTGTGTTGGTGCCTCGGGATGGAATTCAGCCCTCACAAACTGGAGTTAAAGCACAGAATTAAGACTGTTTCTGCAAATATAAATATGCTTTTCTAATATCATCAATATCGATTGTAGCGCCATCTAGAGGATCCGTTTTCCAATTAAATTTATCCTGTGCCACTAAGGAATATGCTGTCCAAATTTCAAGTTGCAAGTTTTTGTTACAGTTGATTTTTATTTGGGGTCCGGTTCAAAAAATTCAAACTTAAAATAAAGAAATAGATCCATGATTTTATTTTTGATCAAATTCTTACTTGTAGAAATAGATCCAGTAAAAATCAAATAAAACTTGCAAGTTCAGCTGTCATTTTCGCTCCTTCAGCTGGCTCTCGTTAGCTAATTTCTTGCAAGTTTTGACGAGTAAAAACACCATCCAGTCAAATTATTACTGGTGCTCTGTATACAAATAGGAAACTAGCAACAAAAACAGAGATGAGCACGAATAAAAGTGACAATTACTCACTTCCTTATGGCTATTTTCTGGATGTACTGCCTATTGAAATGATCGTAGCAATGTTTTGCCCTATGTAAAACTGTATACCGTTAAAAGTATCTCGCAAGGGGTTTAAGAAATCCAATCTGAAACATTCGCTTTGTATCTCTACGTTGTGTCTTTCTTCTGAGCTATGTAGCGAAATGAAATTTAAAAATTTTACTCTCCATTTGCCTAAAGGTATTGGCCCAATACGTCTTCATTTTCTTGCTTGCTTTACTTTGCGAACTGTCGAAAATGAAAAAAAATGTACTTAAATGTATGAAAGTTAGCCAAATGACAGCAGTTTGAGGCTTGAGGCGCTTCAAAGTTTCGAAAAACTTTATTTGTCAGCGCTTCATTGGCTTTGACAAGATGTGTTCGCTTATTTCAAATGGATTATATAAAAAATCACAAACTTTGTAAAACTATTTTGGCAAAAATATAGTAAAATATGTGAAAAAATTAAATTCTAAGTATAGTTGATCGAAGCAAATTCATGTGAGCTCATAATTGTGGTTTTACTTTTTATTCCGTGGAAATAATAACATTTTTTCCAATTTTCGTTGCTTAATTTTTCTTATGAACAGATCGAAGCAAATAGGCTTTTTGTTTGCAGGCTCACAACTGGTTGCGGTGGCAACGTTTAAAGCTACCATTTGGTTGTCGAAGCTTTCAAAGTAACTGTGCTCCTAAATTGCAGCTTCAAGCGTTGCATTTTCTAACGCTAACTTGTAGGTGTTTTATTTTATTTGCCTTTTCATCTCTCTTATTTTTATTCAGACTTAACGCGCTGTCAAAATTGAAAATTCCAAGGTAAAACAGGATGTTTGAAAATCGGATTATCGACACAAACAGATATGACAAATTTGAAAAGAAAAATAGATATTTACTAAAGTGCTTAAGTATATAGTCGCATACTGTCATAATATAACATGCCAATTAATCAAAATTTCACTTGAGAAATAAATCCCTCTTCCCTGTATTAACAACCTTTCTACTAAATATTGTCGTATTTGGATTTAAGTTTTCATTCCAACTTAATTTCCCTCCTTTCTTCTTCTCTTAGATTTCCTTTATTTAATTTTTATTTTTCAATTCATAATGTGGAAGTTGACGTAAAGCAATAGTTCGAATTAGCAAGCGTATATATATTTTGTTATCAGTTTCCTCATTTTATCACCAATTCTCGACAGTTTACTTTTCCTGTTTCTTTGAGTGATTTGTATTCGTGAATGCACAGTTACCGCACAAAGAGCAACAAAACGTTTAAAATAAAAGTAAAAAATATTGAAAATTGTTCTACCATTAGTATTCAGGCGTAAAAATGTCAACTCTTTTGACACTAATTGATAATTTAAAGCCGGGTAAAGTCATAAAAATTCTCCCTTTAAATTGACACCGCCATAGTTACTACCCGCTGTTTAATATATTATGCATACATATGTAAATGTATGTATGTATGTATGCCATGCATATGTAAAACAAATATTAAAATGTGAAGTGACTGACATTTTTCGTTTTTACATGCATATGTGATTTGTATTTTGATTGATAACCTATACACTAATTTCCCAATAACAGATACTGGATTTATGACTAATTATATGTATGTATGTAAAAACATATGTTTATAGTTATCAGCTTATGCGTTTCGCCGCCGGGTAAAAGTTTCTAATAAAATGTTTATTAGCTCGAAGAAAAATATTTGAACTAATACAATATCGTACATGAAGGAAAAATTATTGATATCTTCAAAATAGTGCCAGTTAGAGCTGTGGAGCAAAAACCGTTCACAACGTAAACTATTTGAGTCCGTAATAAATGTATTATACTGACTGACTTTACTACGCTACGATTTTTAAAAAGTTCTTGGCTAGTGTTGTTTGGCGTTAATTAAATAAATTGGCCTAGAACTTGCAGATGTCTCTAACTATGAACTAGTGATATGCATATTTATATGCATGTGCTTTTGGGCATATACAATTTGTCAAACACGTATGGTTTCGCAATTATGAGATCAGCTTTAATTCTAAAGTTACAAATACGAAGTAACATATGGTATTCATATTGATATAATTGTGAGGGAAGACAATTTCAGGTCAGCATACTAAAAATTAGGGATGTACATAAAAATCATTAAGAACCATAGTAGCATAAGTAATATCTAAAAATTACTTTATTTGGTTTATAATCGGTTATAAGCTATAGTACTTCGAACAAGAACCACGCTTATCTTGCATAATAAAGATAGTGGTTTTAACAGATTTTTCGTCTTTTTAGATCTCGCAATTTTTAAAGAATAAAAGATGGTAAATTATCAAAAAAATAATAATAGCTTGTACTTTAACTCGTGTTTCTATTAAGAATTTAAATTAGTCCTAACTTCCACTTCAATTAATAAAAAAAATCACTGAAGTGAACCACTTGCTACCTCTCGCTCGAACAGCAAGCCTTAGTTACTTCAGAATAACACAGTATTTCCAAACCACCCCTCTCTCCATTTGATTGACCTCTACAGAATTGAAATTATTATAATAATATTACTATTAATAATGTGTCGAAATAGTTTTATTCGATATTTGGCCGAGCTTCTGCTTTATAGCCATTCCAAGTCGAGATTTTAACCAGGGTTTAATCGGAACATCGTTGGTGTCTCAGTATATATTGTATATATTATGAGTTGGAAAGTATGCTTGTTCCGATTCAGTGTGGAATAAATATTCGGCAAATTTACCCAGTGGCTCTAACTACAGCACTTCATAATCGCCCATTTTTACGCCATATTAAATGATATGACAGACATTTTTCATCCTCACCTTAAAATCTCAATCAATAAAGCTATAAAAAAAAGCATCAGTCAAGAACATACATAATTACTTTTTGATTTGATTTACTTTTTTTGCATTAAATTAACATAACCCCCAAATTATTTTTTTTGTATGTCACTGTACATACATACATACGTTTAAGTAATTTCTAATATATTTAATTTAATTGTTCCCAAAAACCCACTTAACTTTATGTGATACAAGATTGTTGGATTCTCAATTTAATTTTGATTTTCTTAATAAAAAATTCTTATCCATTTTTAATAATTGATGCGTGGTATTTGTGTTTCAAAAACTAATATTTTTCCATTAATTTAAGTTTGTTATCATGTATCAAATAGAAATTCGTAAATTTTATTTCGGCACGAAGCTTGGTTTGGCCTTTGAATTAATTTTTTTTTGTAATTACCTAGTGAATTTTATTTACTGAGTTAGTAATATTAAAAAAAAAATGCCCAAGCATATTGAAATGCCACATTTGATTTAAATAAAATTTTTTGTTTGTAGTAAATAACAAATAAATCTATGTGCTAATTTACGAAAATTAAAAATTGCTTATTAAATTCAAAAAGGCTCCGATTAAAATGCAATGAAAATGCAATGAAAATTAGATTGTTAAATCATCATCATTACATTTAAACACAGGGTTACTAGTTTATATAAACATTTTGCACACCACTAAAATTTAACATTACATCCCTTGCTCGATCCCTACATCCTTTATCACCCCTAGCAAGTAACCACAACTCTCCATGCAATAGCGGAAATACTTCCAATCAAATACTCAAACCAAACGAGTTGACAAAAAACAAAAATGAACTAAAACATTTTTTCAAAGTCCCAAACACACTTCCGAATAATATTTGTCGATGACACTGTCTATGAACTAGATCCCTGCGTTGCTAATAGAAACAATTTCCAATAACATTTCGCCACAGAAGCTGCAACCAATTGGAATCTGTCGACTGTCGCTCAGCTACACTGTAGGTTGACAATGCGGAATGAGTATACTAAATATGTAAGTATGAAAATGCTAATAATGATTTGGGAAAACATTGTGACATATGTACATACATATGCACATTCACATGTGCGTACATTAAGGTTATGATATTTTTTTTGTAGATTAGCTCATGTGATAACAAACGACGAGCATTGATATAATACTCCAGAAAACTGAAAGGTAGTTTTCGGACAAAATAACTATTGGAGTAGTTTTTCAATTTACTTGATCGCGAATTCAGCGTTAGGTGGTTACTAAAAACTCGTAAAAATTTTGAATTTCAATTTGTATTTTAAAGTGATTGGAGCTGGCTTTAAACTGAGATTGAAAAACCGGTCAGTAGACTTACTACAAAGAAACATTATGTTCGGAGTATTTTAAATGCCTTCAAAACTTATTGGTAATTCAAAAAATTCAGAACCCCAATACGTACATATGTATGTACTTATGTATGTATGTATATTAAAAAATTCACTCGCATGTGAGCTAATTTGTACATCTATAAATAGAGAATTACGAAGTCCCTTCACCAGGCTTTGAAAAAGTGTATTATTTTTGTGCATTACTTTGCAAATATTTATGCGCATATATGTATGTATGTACATGTGCGCGCAATCGTACGTATGTATGTACATATGTATGCAACTGCTTATGACAGAGCCAGGACAGCACCAGCCACTGACGTCTCGTAGTCTGCCTTCGTTTCCTGCGCGAGACAAGACGTCGCATCTCATCGAAGAACTATCTACGAAAAAAGTAAAAAACTTGTAAACAATATGCAACATCCATACATTTACAATGCACAACTTTGTTAAACCTACATATGTACATATAAAATTAGGCAAAGTTGTAAGTTTGTCTCTAAATGGAGAAAAAATCGCATCTCGTGGAGGCGGCAAGTTTCCTTGTCAGACCCAACTGTGAAGGAGGTGCACACAGTGGTGATCGGGGTAAATTTGCGACAAATTCGGCGCATGTCACGTTGCAGTTGCAAAAATGTCTGAGAGGAGGAGAGATGGTAGTCGGAGGAATGATTCTAATAAAATCTAATAAGATCTTATACATAGGACGGCAGCCGCTGCGCCTCGAAAACAAACACGCGCACAGTCTCCCACAGCCACACGAGTGAATGCATTCTAGCACTTTTCCTACACTTGCAACATACATACATACTATGCATACATACCGAGGGTATAGATGGAAGTGAATATATACATATGTGCATACATACATATATGATACAACAACTGCAACGAGTAATAATTTAGGGGTGATTTTCGTGTTACATTCGCTCTTGTTTGTTTTTGTTCCATTTTGACAGATGTGTTGCTTTGTTTTGCGTAGAGTGAAAAAAATAAAACAGATATGTTAACCATAAAAACGGGTTGGGGAGGCTGAGTGAGAAATTGCAACTAAGCTGCATTTGCAGGTATGTATGTACATACATGCATATTAAAATAGATGGCACATAGCAGCAGAGACGAAAATACAGAATTGCATGAACATATTTTTCAATATATACATATGTAGATAAAAAGAACCAAAGAATGTCTGCGTTATTTCTTAATTCGTGAATATAGATTCACATATTGTACATTATATAGCCCGCCAAAATCTTTTCTACGCACCTGGAGGTAACGTAATCACTGAGTAGCACACGTAAAAATATTTCAAGCGGACAGGTGAAAAATTAAGAGCGGGTGCATAGCAAAGAGTAATGGAGAATTAAAGAGATACGTATGCATGTCAAGAGATTGGTAGGGGTATTGTGGTTTCTCACTTACACAATGACAACAATGCTGCACTTACACATTAACAATCGCACACACACATAGGCAAAGGAGAGCGCCGACGGCTGCGATAGTATATGTGAGTACCAGCTCGTTTGTTGAATCAAGTTAATTGGGAGAATGTTAGAATGTTTGTGCATTGGGGGAAGGGGTGATTACGGGACGTTGCTTTTGAGCGCGTTAGTGCGATAAGCAAATCTTTGAGCATATAAATAACGCTATTTTGAAGTGGAAATTCCTGGGCTTTCTTCGAAATTTACAAACATTAAAAAAAAAGTCTTTAACCTAATGAGAAGTTATTTAAATGTGAAGTCGCATTTTTAATATTTCCTAGTCAGTTTGTAAACTTAGTTATAATGTAGTTATCTAGCGTTTATACATTCCTTCGGCTAAGTATGCATATGTAAGTATGTATGTATGAATATATGTACATAGTATATCTCATCGTTATCATTAAATAATTCTCAACCATCCGAAATTATCAAAATCTCGGCAGTGTCCAAATTACTTGGTCGTGTAAAACAAATACTGATATTTGAGCCGGAAAAAAATATTGAAATGCAAATCCCAACGTTGTCCTTAGAAAATATGCGTATGAATATTAATAAATATATGTACGTGCAGATAAGTAGTTCGGAAATACCTAATTTTTTAAAAGGATAATGTGGACTCTTTATTTACGCTGATAGATTTTTAGTTAAAGTAATACTAAATTGTTAAGACTACTTGTACAAATATTATCTTTATCTCAAAACAACCATTTTTATCAATTTATTTATACTTAAAAGTGACACATTTTAAAAATACTCAAAAGTGTGTATTGCTGTTTTTCGTTGTTGCCAAAGGTATTTTTATATAACTGCCATTATGATGGTCATTTAAATTACAGCTATAAGCAACTAATAGTTTTAAGATTGCAACAGATCAATGTAAGTTAAGGCTGGGCAGAAAAAACGGAAATCTACATATGTACATACATATGTATGTGTGTATATATGTAGGTACAGACATAAAGTAGTAGCTCGGTGAACACTCGTTTAAATGAACATTCGAAATAGTGAACCACAAAATTTCTAACACATGACGCTGTAAACAGTGAACACCATTTAAATCCATTTAAATTATTTGAATATATTGTTTTTTTGTAAAATAGTATTGCTAGGAAAAAAATAATTAAAATTACTGGAGATGTATTAATTTGACTAATGCAAGAATAATAGAATACAAAGTTGCGCCTTTCGCGGTCCGCTAATTCTCATTTTGTCGATTTGAAATCATCACAAAAAAGTGCATTACTTTCAATCGTGCTGTCATCTGTTCGCTTCTTCCTATTTTTTTCATAATTGCTTCTTTTCTCTCTCTCTCTCATCCTCTCACTTTTATTACGCCACTTTCCGTTGCACTCAGAAGGGAAGGTGCAATCTTGTATTGCATCATTCTTTGAGCAAATAGATACACAGTGAACACTTGTCTGAATTAGTTCACATAATCGAGCCGATACTATTTACTATAATAACAGTTAAAAAGGAGTTTCCGTATCCCTATATAATAAAAACCTTGAGGATATGAGAATTTTTGTACCACCAAAGTCCTTCCAATTCAAAAGTGATAATTATAACAATATTAGCCTCATATAAAAGATAGAGTTAATAAGATATATTTAAATCAAAAAGAATATTTAGTAGTTTTCCGACGAGAAATATTAGCTTATGTAATTTGAAAATTACAGTTAAACGGCAAAGGGATAGATTGTTTCTGATGTATTGCAGTTTCCGTATTTCTCTTCCTTTCCATGTGTCCGCTTAAGGAATGATTTTTATGTCTTACCATCCAAATATTTTAGAAACGAACAAACCAATTTGTAATTCAATAATTTTGGACTAATGTACTAATATTTCAATTCTATTCTATTGCGTTTGTATTTTAGTCAAGCTAAGAATTATAGATACCCACATACAAGTGAAACTAATGTAAGCGTCTTAAAAAGTAAATTAACTTTAAGATAGTACTAAAGTTTTGAAATTTAAGGAGGGGTTATAGTATATTTATCTTTGTCGAGACTTAACTGAATCATCATTTTCAATATGATAAATAGTTCGATTTCAACTTACATGACGTCTTGATTACTATTAGTCGTAGTCTAGATGCGTATCTAGTTACGTTCAAAAATGAAGACATTATTTTGGATCAACTGTGAGTATATGGAAAAGATGCACATGAATTTGGTCATTTGTACATATTAGCCGTGTAAATCGTATTTCTGATCTCTATAAAGCATTTAGAGACACAATTACGTCGTTAGTTCAAAGCAAGCTCGCAGATAACCAAATATACTTTTTGGGGTATTTTAATCTCCCAGATGTTATTTGCTCTACCACTTTTTCATACCTTTGGCCTATCCTAACAAAAATAACTACCTCACTCGAGTAGTATGATATTGATAATATCCTAAGTAGTGGGTTAGTCTAAACTAAAAATTTTGCTAGTGATAACATCAATATTGCTGTTTCAAAATCTCTTTCTCCCCTCTTGCCTACTGATATATACCACGTTCTCTAGTTTTTAAAGTAGAATTATACGTTTTAATTACCTCCAAGCGTGAAGAAGTAACTATATTTTATTTTTCTTCTTGAGAAAAGGTTATCCTCTTCGGCTTCATCGGCAGTATTATTATTATTATTATTATTATTATTGGGGATTGTGTACTGCCTACTTCCTTTAGTCCATACGGCCATCCTTTTCCCTTTTGTGCATTGTAGACACTGCATGATACCGCGCCAGTATATGTCTTTCAGTTTCATTTTCTACTCTGCAGAATCTGAATTATTCATTCGAGTGGTTTTTCTTCGATAATCCCATGCATTCTAAAAAACGCTTTATGTTAGTGATCCTAGAAGCGTTTTGGAATTTTACAGGTCTGGCGTATTTCCCCAGAATAGTTCCCGATGCTTTCTCTTCTTCTTTGAGCAGTGGGGAAAGTGTGCCTATCTCCATACCACAGAAAGACTCTGGGCCAACAAAGCGAGTTGACGCTCCCTTTTCGCGAGTATCCCTCGATTATTCAGACCCAGTGTGTTGAGATTGTCAAGGCACTCCATCACCAGATTAAAAGTTACCAGTTTAAAAGTTACTTGAGGGCCTTGACACCCGCTTGGCTATCTGTCAATATGGCAATGTTTCGGTTCCGATAGTTGCGGCTGGTATCGAAGAACGCACATATATTAGAATAAATTTTTGGCGAAAAGTTTGTGAGAGCATCAATCGAAGTAGCTAAGTTTTCCAAAACAAATATCGTACATGTGATGTTTCTGAGAGTTTATCTGCACCTAATCAATTATTGTGGATCAATTTCGGAAATTCGAGCCTTTATTTTACATCGCATCTCTATCGGGAGGTGTCAATTTGATGGCGTTTGTTTTCCTTTTATCGCCTCCTAAGGAATCTCTCAAAGCAGCATTTTGGTTGTTTTGTTCATAAACTATATTATTAGTGCTTCAATGTACGTTCATACAATATTACCGCTACGAACTTAACCAAACTTCATAGCTGTTGTTGTACTTTCTTCATAGGGCACTTTCTAAAATGTTGAGCTTAAGCAGCTTCGAGGTTTAAAAGACTGCGTTTTTTATATTTTAAGAAGATCAGACAAAAGAGTAGATTCCTAAGAAAAATAATTTTTAAATTTTCCAGCTTTAAGCTTTCGTTATCGTTGATATTAAGAGTTTTCATATTCAAAAGTTTTTAACCCAAAAAAGTTACAAATTTCGCAATCATTCCCAACTCACTTTATCCTCATATGTACATACATATGCACATACGTAACTCTTTGCAACAACAAACTGACCTATTATGTTATTAAAAAAATCACTTTGTTCACTTAAAGTACATACATTTTTTATTATATTTAATCTCGTATATTCTACAAGCAATAAGAGTATCAGTTTTTAGTTTTAAAAAGCACTTGCTTACCTTCGTTCAAACGATTTAAAACCAGAAATCAATCGAAATGAGAATAGCTTCATTTCGTTCACTCCAATTTAGTATAGACGCGAACTTTAGGTGTATGTCTATGCTGTTCTCATACTGAGTCACTCCTTCGACAGTTTCGTTAAGTTTATCCCTACTATCGTTCACTTTTGCAACTCTTATTAGAATTGTTTGCAACTCTAAAAAAAATCTCGTTTCTGTCCAGTAAACGTACATTCTCATAAGATACATACATATTTATATAATATGTATATGTATATGTATGTATGTATATCATTGCATATAGTTTTCGTGCAGTTGCACCCGCAAACCTGTTTCAACCATAGCCATTGTTTACAACGCACACATTCGCACGGTTGTCGTAGCAATGATGGCGTCGTATCAACTTTTCACTTATTTTTCACTCGCTCACGCACTCGCGCAATTGCATACGTCACATCTCTTTCTCGCTTAAACAATATTCCCTTGCTCACCCCGCTGGCAAACTATTCGTCGGCACAAATCATGTCCGCTACCAAGGAAACCGCCAAACGGGACTGTATGGCTAGCGTTGAGAATAGAGAGTATATCGCTGTCACTACAGCCGCGTCCGCCCAATGTTTTCATTCACTTATCTGACATTGTTGTGTGAGCACCAGCCCTTTTTGATTCGCGAGACCGTCGCCGAGTGTGTGATGTGATCCAGTGTGCGGATGAAGGCGGCCCGCGATTTATAAAAATCGATTGAGACTTTGGTTTCCGTCGGCAAATGACAGCTAAACTGAAGCTTGATACTCCTCGTTTCCAGTGCGCAGCAGCAAAAACTCATCCCTCAGTATGTCGCTGTCACTTGCACCTGCTAGGAGAAAGCGACGCTCGCATGCGAATATCTGGTGCATTGTTAATACTGGCAGTAGTGGCCCAAATACGCCCGGTTTTTACTCGCAGTCTGCTCTTATACATATCACATCAACACCTTAGTTCCGTTAAACGTTGCATTGATTCAAACCGATTCCGCAAATTAATTAATCAATTTCAAAAAAACACCAAGCCGGCGATCTACAACTGTTAGATTAGAACAGTGGCACTTGCGACCCCCAACTGCCCTGGCCCTGGCTATGTGCATGTATGTTGTTTGAAATTCGTATTCTCATTCTCACGACTCTCCGTCTTGGCATACCGCGCCTTCCAACATGGCTGACGAAGTAGAAGAAGAATAATGAAAGATAGAAAGGCACAACCGGAACACAACCCCGTTCGCACGTGGTAGACTCATATACACAAATGCATATTATGTAGATATACACACGTATGTATGTATGTATACATACGTCACAATAGTGTTTCACTACTTTTTTAGTAAAATTTTTCTGAGAGATATCAAATTAACCATTTCTGCTTATCAGACATATTTTTAATTTTATAAGAATTGTACTTACATATGGATGTATACATGTATGTTTGTATAATATCGAAAGTCTTTTTATGAGTTTTAATTAAATTTACGAAGGGCCAAGCATCCAAATGTTTTTCTTAAGAAGTTTAGTTTTGGTAACATTCGTGCTTGTATAATAATAAAAATATAACAACAATAATAATAATAATTTGATGCATACATCAGGCAGTTCGTTGTATCACAAATGGCCGAGGAACGATACATGTGGAGATTCCAATTCAAATTGAATTCAGAGCTACCTTAGCAAAATAAACAATAGAAAAAAGTAGTCGCATTAACAAAAATATTCTTTCATCAGGTATAAAATTCAGCACAAACAATCTTACTAATATCGTAATTACGAAATTGGAGCAGGCGGGAATTGGCTAGTTTTAAATATTTTTAAAAATAATTGTTCTGTGCTAAGGGTGACCTTCATAGATCAAACAACCTATCGTAGTACTCTTTATCGATTTTTATAAATAGATTTATTCGTTTCATATTTTCATAGTTTTTTTTTGCCGCCGTGTGTGATCGGTGCGTCGCTGAGAAAAGGTGGGGGATTCTGGAGGCTAGTTTACGTAAGCACCAGCGGCAGTTGTAGGTTTAATAATATTATTAATCTATTCAAAAATTCATTCAATTACGCATTTCTGCATTTTTTCTAAGCTCTATATGTGCGTTCATAAAAAATCGTACGTTTCGTGCGTACATTATTTGTAACAGTTTAATAAACCGGAGTAGAATAGAGTAATGCCATTTTAAAATTATAAGTACATTTTAAAAATTTTCCTTGCATGTAATAATGATCTTCGTTAAATTATTGGCCGTTCAATTATCACCATGGAACAATTTTGCACTTTTTAAATAAAACTCTAGACCAAACTAACCTTGGTTAAGCGAAAACTTGGGCAATTGCAAATAAATGATGATGAACGATCGACCAGTACAGCTTTCATTGATCTAAATTCCTTTGATTTTTAGGGGATACTTGAAACGCAAAAGCTTTCAAGATTTCAATTCACCAGTTTCCCAGAAAGCGCTAGTATAAATATTTTTTTCTGATTGTATACAGATACGTACCAAAAATATTTTCACAATATCAAATATAGCAAAGTATATTCCTGCAAGTATAATAATAATAATTTGGCGCTTACAGCTTGATGTTGTAACACGAATTCCCAGTTTTATGCCGACTCCGAACGGCGCATGTTTTTCGTCAGAAATTTTTTCATGGGAGAAATACACTCGAAGGTTTGCAATTGCCTGCCGAGGGGCAACCGCTATTAGAAAAAACTTTTGTATAATTTTTGAGATTATTTGCCCTGGCTAGGATTTGAACCCGGGACAAACCGAATGAAGCGCGCGCACGCTACACATTCAGCTATGGCGGCCCTCTGTAAGTAGTTGTGACATAAAGTGATTGATAAAACATCGAATAGAGATTCTAAACAATAGCTATAATTTAATCTGTGTTGATAAACTTCGAGAGCACTTCAATTTAACTCTGCGGTAGGTTCTTCAAACTACTCCGATAACCATACATGAATGCGGCTTGAATGCATTTATTTATATTTACATATGACATTTTATGTTTAGTTATGTATGCTTATACGATTCCATGTGTAGGTATAGTTAAAGTGAAGCACTAATTGCTTTCATGCGCTCTGTTTTAAGTGGAAAATGAAATAAAACGGAGCATGTGAAGTTCGTGGTTCTCCTATACATTCAAATAAAACCAAATAAGATATATATACGTACATATATCTGTATCCACAACCATAACCAGTGGCGGATCTTGGAATATTTTTTGGGGGGTTTTGTGAAAATAATTTGTTCCCCAACATATCTTCATTATTAAAGTTAGGAGGGAATGGAGCTATGGCGGAACACCTAAAACATATTGTCATTTATATGAAAATTTAATTGCCGTCGCATGCGCAGTCGTGTGGATGGTTTTCTTAATCCGATCACCAATGGATTGCTATTTTTTAAATATTCAAACAACTGCAGATGGTTTGTAACAACGGCTTCAATAAATTGTGTTTTCGCCCTGCTTTTCTTTAAAATTAGTATTGTGTGGGACACGTCTTTATTTGATAAAAAATGAAATTACATGTGGTGAGAGCAATACTTTTCCGCAAATGCGCTCTCCATAATACGGCGTGTTAAAAATTGAATGTTTGAGTTATGAAATCATTTTTTTCTATCGACGCTTGTTGGCTCATTACACTTTTTGTTGCATAATTGAACATTTATGAATTAGTAACGGGCGTGTAGTACCGTACACGTAATATAAGCAAGGGTGCACATCGAAATTTTTTCATAATATGAAACAATTATTGAAGTAAAAGTTCATTTCAAGACGATTTCGAGATCAGTCCTGGTTAATTTTGGACAAGTTCGGTATAACTGCGGGAATAGATGAGTACCACTTCGGGACTAGTTTGAGATGACTTCGTGCAATATTGATTTGTTTGTCATTCGAGAGTAGCTTGGAACTGGTTTGAGGCTGTTGCGGTCTTGATCAAGTTTTGGATGAGCCCGAAAATTAGTACATATGTACATAAAATGATTACCACCTCTTTTTGGCATAAAAATAGCTCTAGCAGTAAGGAAAAAGTCAACCTAGTTTAGGAAATCTCAAAATCTGGACGTGATGGAAAATTTGGGTGCCATTTTCAGAATCATAAAATGTATGTAATATCACATGAGGATTCTGGCTGTTGCACCGTGAAGTGAAAAGTTTTTGTCAGATATTCCCGATTTAGGCGCTCTTACATTCCACATTTGTAATGAATTTCTCTTTTACCGAAACATTTTAAGTTATTTTTTTACAAAGTTTATCCACAAAAAATCATGAATGGAAATTAAATTTTTTCGAAAAAACTCGCAAATATGCACAAGGTCTCTAATTTGGTGATATTTGTTGTGTATACCATAGTTTCAAACCAGTTTTAATGGCACTGTTCTTGTCTCAAATGTAAAGTCTGACTAACACTGACTTAAACAACTCTGTAACCCATGTTAATTTAGTGACGTATTCCATTAGTAAGAAAATATACAAAATATTTAGGCGGCGTGTTTATAAAGTTCTTGTTTTAAAAATTCTATCTGTAACAACATACAAAACATACATATAAATTACCCAATACTGGCTATTCAATATTAATGCAGTCATTGGTTGGTATTTCAATTGGTATTACTGACATGAGTGGCTAATGATAGCTTAATAAGATATGGCCGTGATTTTATATTTTCAAAAAAAAAATCTTTGATAGATCTGGATTTTGTTTTTGATTAGTTGGGATTTATATTATGTGCAGAAGAAGATTTATTTGTGCAGCACAAGTACAATAGTAAATACAAGGTATAAGATTGATTAAGATGATGCATATATTTTATCTCTATATTATTATGCATTATTCTATGCCAACGCGCTTATTCCGAGCGATGTAAAGGGTGGTTAAATTTTAAGGGCCGATGTTGATTTTGAATAAAACACAAATTATTTTGGAAATTATTTTGGAAATTATTGTAATTTCTTTTTATTATGATAATATGGTGTGGTCCAAATTTGCCGTTAATGTGCCGAATTACCTCATCCTTTACCTCTTGAATTGTTGCTGGCTTATCGACGTACACCTTTTCTTTCAAATAACCCCAAAGAAAGTAGTCCAACGGTGTCAAATCACATGATTTTGGTGGCCAATTGACATCGCCACCACGTGAGATAACACGGCCATTGCATTTGTCGCGCAAAAGAGCCATTGTTTCGTTGGCTGTGTGGCAAGTGGCACCATCCTGTTGGAACCACATATCGTCCGCATCCATATGTTCCAATTCGGGCCATAAAAAGTTCGTTATCATCTCACGATAGCGAACACCATTCATAGTAACTGCCTGACCGGCCCCATTTTGGAAAAAAATACGGCCCGATGATGCCGCCAGCCCATTAACCGCACCAAACAGTCACTCTTTGTGGGTGCATTGGTTTTTCGACAATCACTCTTGAATTATCATCCGCTCAAATGCGACAATTCTGCTTATTGACATTTTCACTGAGGTGAAAATGTGCCTCATCACTGAAGATGATTTTCTTCGATATGCATTTTGATTTGAACGCCCATTTTCATAATAAGCCTGAATAACTTTAACACGTTGCTCGATTGTGTATATTTCCATGTTCATATTGAGTTAGTCTGAAATTGAGAAATGTCAAATGAAATGTAGAAAAAAACTTGACGTTTAGGTGTGCTTCACATTATATTGAGGTATTTGTATTTATTTTCTGGAAGCGTACAAAGATATTATTTTAGAAAAAACACCTTTTCTTATTGATTGAAACTGAGAACTATGAACACTACAATACTTGGGAATTGTCGACGCTTGCCAAATTCATTAGCTAAAAAAATAAAATCGGGGTTTCATTTAAATTGTAGTAAAACTTGAATATATTTTGTTATAATTTGTGGCAACTATGATGTGCAGAACTAATAATGTATCAGCTAGTGTAACGCCGCCTAAAGTACGTAGTTTACAAAGCAGTTGCAAGCTATTTCCATTCTTGTGGAAATAAATGTTAGCCTGTTTCAGGACACCAAACAAATTGTTTGGGGCGGGGGTCCAAATTAAAAATGTCTGGTATAAACAAAGTAATTTGTATTAATAGAAATTTACATGTACAAGAATATTCTTTATTTTTAATTTAGTAATTTTTTAAAACACACTTATGCAAACAAAACGAAAGTTAATGCCCATTCTCCTATTTTCTTTGCCAGAATGTTCAATACCTTCCTACTTCTGATTTCCACATATTTACCTATGAATATTGAGTAGTCATAGTTGTCTTTTAATCGCTCGTCTCCAATCCGGTTGCGTAGATAGGTTTCTGATCTTCTTGGACTTGAAAACTATCGTTCGCTCGGTGCAACTGTAACTGGCAGCGTAGAACCAATTCGCAGAAATCGATGTATGTGTTCATAAGAATCGTTATTGCAAATGTCCAAAGCTTCGATAAACTCTTTGGACGCTCCATTGAATGAATATTTGATTACAACCTCAAGCCAGAAGCAAACTCGATATGAGACAAGTGAATTTTAATTTCCATTTTAACTCTTCAATGAATTCAGGATCGTCCTTCGGCAATACTTCCCGAAATACATCAACGGTTTTATCCAACTCTTCCTCATTAAGCCCTACACATCTTGTTCAAATTACCTATTGCATCTTTTGAACAGTCGTACTCTTTGATCTGATCGGAATTGGGATAAAATGAACCACCGATAATATTCTTCAGCATTTCCAGTGTAGTTGTTCAGATTTTTTGACGTCCTGTTTGTCGAGTAACTACTAGCTTCGTTTCAATAGCTCCTGCACATAGAGTTCCCTTTTCAAAAACGAACGGTAAAACGAAGTGCTCTGAAAGGACCATCGTTTATGCTGGATAAACTCCATCATCTCGACGGCTTCGGGGTAGAAGTCCTTGTGTGCTAGAGAATAACACCGCGCGAATCATGGGAACCAGTTTCTGCCTGCTATATAGTTGCATTCGTTTGCGGCTGTTATCAATCTTAATCCTTATGTCACTTTGAAGTTCTGCGCTTCTTCTGATGCTTCGAAATGATATTTCTTCATTCGTCTGAGCAAATATAACGCAAGTTCGGTAGTACGCTCCCTCTTTAGCAATGGTGTATGCTAACCAAGTAAACTTATGTAACCATCCTAATTGGATTTTTAAGTTCTTCTAGTTTATTTCAGCTATTGGAAATATAAAATAAGTTTCTGGTGTCCTTACGCTCACCAGAAGTTTGCCGTCTTCCTGTGGAAACGTTGAACATCATTGTTTCGTTCTCGCAATATTTTCGACTGCTAAAAATAGTTATCGTTATCGATATTTTATACAGATGAGTGATACAAAATACTTACTTCTAGTTTTATATCATTTGTTTCATCTTGCCTTGTATTGTTAACTTATGTGCACGTTGTTCAATATTCGGTATTTTCGGTTTGAGGAATGAAGTTATTTTTGTAGGCGCTATTTCCTAACGCTATGAATCCGATAAATTGATCTTCTCAAATTAGTATATTGGCACTTACCGATTATTTACCGTAACCATCATTGTAGTCTAACCCACAAAAATAGCAATTAATGTGCGCAAAAAAAGAGAGCGCAAAAAAAGAGAGCGCTCACATGTGCCGTTCAAATTATAAAGTTAATTTTTTTTTATCAAAACAAAAAAAATGTGATGGGTGGCAAAATGAAAATTGTTGAGTAAATTTGACACTCCCATAAAAGGTTTTTGTGGTTTCAGTCTAAACGATGGCTTCGGATGAAGAAAAAAGTTAACCAAGGAAAAAATAAAAAAATAGCACCCTATACTTAGAACTATGCCAACACCCAGCCTCATTTTATAATAACACACGAATGCCAATAGCGGCACGTCTTTAATTTGATATACCATTTGTGTTTGAACGGTAATCAGTTTTCTATGAAGTAGGCACTAACCAAAATAGGTCTGTATGTGATCAGAAAACGTGTTTATTATATCGATTTGTATATATATACATAATCGCTGCTTTCTTTCTCATTATCTCTTGCTCTGCGTTATATCTTCCCATCCGTGCAACGAAATCAGCTTTAAAATTTTACTCTCCATCCACGATACGCCGCCTAAGAAGTTTCATTTAAAAAAATTTACAAAATTTCATTTGAAATATGTAGAACTAAAAAAATGAACAAAACCAATTGCGTACAGAAGAAATAAGGCCACTTAACCAATCAAGTGGGCTAAAGAGTTTCTTGGCTCATTGATATTTTCAAATAAAGGAAATAAAAAGCCATTTCCTCACGGATTCCTGCCATCGATTACATTGGCGCTTTTATGAAACGTTTAAGTTGAGCTAACCAATTGTTACCTTTTAGTTGAGAAACGAAAAATGAAATAAAAGTAAAATGTGAACGCGTAAAATGTGGAGTTGGAGGTGATAGATGATTGGATGGATTTAAGAATGTGCGTGCTTTTACCTTTAACAATTGTTTAAGTAGTAAACGTACGCGACAGTTTGAATGATTGAGAACCACCAGCGTTGAAGGTAAACAACACCAAGGGAACTGTTGTATGTAGTATGTTTGAATACATGTTTAATGGCCTCATAATTTTGCACTTACAGTTGCTGCTACAGAGAATACAATGGTGGCACACAATGAAGTACAATGTTGCGTGGGTCTCAGCAATACCCTTGCTATAGCGCGATGTTGCAATATTTTAAATTTAGGCAGCATTTTTGGTAGAAAATGCAGTACATTTTATTTGCTCTATGGTAAAAGCTTAAAAATCTACCGGCATTTGTAGCTGAAATATTTGAACCCTACATTAAAATAAAAATAAAAATAAAAGGTCAAAAGAAACATGACTCCCACAAGGCAGATATTCCAAAAACTTATGCGCGTCATGCAAATGAAATGGACGTAATTCGCCCATGAATAAACAAACTAAAGAAACATCAGAAGAAAAACAGTAGACTATAAGGGGCGAACAAAATTTCTAAAGTGCAAAGTCGAAATGGGAGGAGCACAAGACGTGCGTAACACGATAATCATTTGAAAACTATTCCTATAGTCGCAGACATATTCATTTCCGATTCTTTTGTCCATGCGAAATCTTATGAAACGTATTTGATATCGCAAATCACTCTAACCATTAACATATAAACGTGTTCTTTCATTATTAGGCCGAAACTTTGGATAATTGTCACATTAAAACATATGCGGAGACAAACAACTACCTTCATTTGGAATTTAATTGAATATACTGGCTAAGAAATTTGACTGAAAAAACTGATAGTATTTGCAAATAAATGTATAAACAAACATTACTTTTGCATTATAAATGTATATTGAGATATTGGATTTTTTATGAAGTGGTGAATAAAAGCTATCAATAAATTTCAAAAACTTGCAGTTGACTGTTTTTAAAAAAGTTCATCATTACTAATATACTATTCATTATTAGTTTTTACGTTTTAACGTTTATAGGGACGTAAGGGGCCAAAAATCTTTCTTAAAATCTTCTTCTCGTAGATTGCAAGGTCCATCACATCCAGTATTGACAGCGTCCACGCTATCGCCGAACAGCACAGACATAACTACGCCGTCAGATACTCAGAAATATAACTTGCAAAATCATTTCGAATTTCAGTTCAGATGTAGAAAAAGGGGGGAGGGGAGGGGGGGGGGGGAGGGAAATATAACTTAGTAACAATTAGGGATGATTTCAAATATTGTAGCGTAAGTGTAAAAACACTCCTCTCGAAAATGGATTTTCAATATGTTGATTCTCTGAGTTGTAAAACGTAACATTTAGTGGTTTTCAAAATAATACTCGTTTAATTTCGAAATACTCGTAAAGCAGCCAATGATACCCACTTATGATATAAAGATAAACGACTTGATGGGTTGTGATTCCCAGTTCAATAATAACACCACTTTCATTAATCAGTACTCGATTTTTTTTATTGAAATATATAATATTTATTAGATACAATATATGTATAATAATATTTATTTATTAGAAGCAAAGAAAAATAACTGAAACAAAGCAAAACATCAAGCAAAAAGTATTCGCATTTTTCAGAAATAAAACCAAATTATTGAAGAATAAACTAAACACCGACAATAAAGTTTAAAGCTTTCAAAATTTTCAAATGGTTTTTTCCAGAACTGCGAACATAAATAAATCTATAAAAGTAGGGAGGGCGAAGGCCTATCCACATATGTACATACCTATCGCGTGTTCGCTAGAATAGTATCCCATTATTCATAAAACAAACAAAAAAAAAAACGAGTAACTTGAATTTAAGGTTTTCAATTCACATATGTATACTCTCATAGCGAAAATGCTAAGAAATTTTGTTCGATTGAGCTACTGGTGCGCGGTACAGCTGTGAAATATTTACACAACATAAAATAGGAAGTTCGTCGTTTCTACATATTTGTTCGAGACATATGTATATGTATATGTATGTATATATTATTAGTATAACTTTCGTGTAGCTTTCGATTTTGCGACAAGTGCGTTGGCAATGAATATATAGACAACTTTTCTTACTAACATTAAAATAAATTTTGTAAATTCTTATACTTATATTTCTTATATTTATGAGATCAAAATTTAATAATTGTTTAGAAATAATTTTCATTTGCTTACTTTTTGCTTTGCTTCGGCGTCAGCGTTGTTTTTGATGTTACTTCCCCCGAGTTTCATAAGTAAATACAAGAAACTAAAAAAATTTTAAAATAGGCGTGGTACCGTCCACTTTAGAGCAAATAGGTATACCTTAAATTTATGCCACCAAACTGTAGCAAATTCGGTACACACATTGCATTTCAATAAGCAATCTTTCAAAAATTGAAAAATCGTACAAAACCATGTGCACCTCTCACATAATAGTAATTTACAAAAATCAAAAATTTCTATAATTTATTAACTATTAATTTGGTATTGTGATTTGCAAATGCTCGCTCGAAAATTTTGAGCTTTTGTATTATGAGAGGCGAATGAAGGCCTGTGCTTGGATTTTCTGTCTCCATACCAACAAAATGTACTTGACAAATCAGTTCACCTAAATGTGGCAGTTATATCGCCCCTAATTACTGTAAACAAGAAGTATTAGTACTGAAAATCAGAAGTAATTACCGTGCGTTCCCCGCCTTTTGACGAACACATTTGCTTTTAGCTATGCATACTACAAAACAGATAAATTCGACTAAAGATTCATTCGCTTCGCAACTCACTATATCACTCTTAAAGGCAATTCGTTTGACACCGACAATTATAGAGCAAATATATAAATACATATGTATATCTCCGAAACTACGTTATCCAACCCTACACAATTTGGATTTCAAGTCAATTTTGAAGTTTATATTAGTCGTACAAAAACCACGCTCACCTCTCATATAACAGTAAAATAAAAAACTAAAAAAAAATCTGATTATATTAACTACACAAGGTAATTTGCCCAAAATGGTTAGACCATAGAATCATAAATGTTAGGAGTGGCCGTGGTATCGCCCACCTTTCGTTTCAAATTCTTGTCACATTTTCGAAAGTTATTGAAGTCAGACTATATTCACGTTCACCTTTCGTATAACGGTAATTTACAGCCAATTCAAATGTTAATTTTTTTATAAATTCTTTCAAATTGGGTATAAATAAATAACTTACATGGAGAAATACTTTAAAAAAAAAAGTGTGTTCTTATCTAAATCAATAAACGTAATTTTAGGTTCAAAAATTATGTTATCGAGGGTACCCGGCTTGTTTTATTTTGCCAGTAAAGACATATATTTATTTCACGTATTGGACAGTCATTTTAATACAGTAATTTAAGGTTTACAATATTTTTTATAACTTGGTTCCATTTTGCCAAAAACAATACACAGTTTGAAATAAGATGAATACAAATTTTGTCTTTCATAGGGGCGTGGCATCCCCCACTCTTTCAAGTTTATATACATCCCACGTTGGACCCGGATACCACTGAACGTTCTGGAAAAAATTCGTAAAGAGAAACTTGGATGCCTATAAAAGACTCACATTCATTTATATATATATAGGATTAACTTAAACCGATTTGGAACAATAATTGAAGCAAAAATATCACAGTTGGAAGAGTTGCCCTGTTATTGAATTTTCAATATGCACCTTTAGATAGTTTACGAGTCATGCAAAATAATTCAAAAAGGTCAGCTGTCAAAAGTTTGACGTTCGTTCATCAAGTCACAAAAATAAAACATTTAGGAGTGTCGGAGTCGTGTGTTGTTCCTACGAAAAATTACTATAATAATTTAAGAAAAATAAATTTTTATGGAATATTTGAGTAAATTAATATTGTCACTTAACTTAATAATATTAAATACATTGGTTTGATTTTATTTTACTTTAAAACAGGCAATACATAAGTAGGGGGATGTGGTCAAACGTAACTTGCTTTATTTCGCATAAAAATAGTTAATAAATTAGTTTGCCTTTAGTAAAAAGGTAGCTACCAAGGCAAATTTATGCCAAATAATAGTTAGATAGTAGTTAGCTGTCAACTAATGCAGAGGCCACCAGGACTGACTTTTTTTCGCCCATCGCCATACAAAAATAGTTAGCTTTTCTCAAAGAAATTATACAATTAGTAGTCAGCACTAGTATTTCTGCAAGTAGATTACAGTTTGGTTTAAGCTACCTTTACTTTCTGCAGGGAAATAGGTAAATTAATTTTGGAACAGCGAAGGTTTAAACTGAAACTCCATAGCATGAGTGCGTGCATTTGACATCAAAGCTGAGTACACACAATTTCATGTCGTCTCATACATACTCGTACCATCATATTAAAATGCAAGAAAGTTCCTTGAATTTCAATTTACTTATGTAAAATGACAATTGAAGCGCTCGCATACGAATGCTGTGGAGTTCCAGCTTTATTTAGTTTTGAACAAAAGGACTTCTTGGATCGTTATGGAAATTTTTAATACCAGCTCGCACCTCATATAAACTCGTAACTGTAAAAAAATTCATAAACATTAACACGCTGTAGTCGAATTTCTCATGAAATATGAGTTATGGAATAAGCATTTATTGTTCACACTGCTTCGCGTTCTGTCTCTTTTTCAAATGACCTTCATAAAAATTAGAACTGAGTAACGGTTAACGTGTGCAATATAACGCATTTCAACAGCAGTACAACGTGATGCCGAGCTGTCAGTTTGTTCGTCAGTCATGCGAACAATCCGTCTGTTGCACTACTTTCAACAATTGGAACGCCGGAGTTAAGAATAAGAGCGCAACAAATGGCAGCGAAAGGATTGTTTTTTTTTGGGATACTCCTACTGCTTTAACTGCTCAAAATTCCGACAACCGCCAATAAACCAATAAAAATATTAATGACCATAACAAACACATTTAATAGCAGAATACAAAAATCTTGCACACCAAAAACCTCTTTTCGATTTATTTCCTACTTTGTTCTCTATACATTAATTTGTTCCCTACACTTTATTGTCGTTCTTGTGAGTTGCTTCATAGTTGCGAGGTCATCTAATTATTGAATTTCGTTTCCACTGCTGCGTATTTGGTTTGTTTTAGTGTTTAGTGTTCGACGGCCAGCAGCCTGTGGTGAAAGTGCCTTACATTAGATGTGTCTCCTTGAAATTTGGATTTATTTGTTTGTTTTTTACTTTTTACTATCCTCAGATGAACGCTGATGACTTTTAACCATTTACAAAACAATCACAATTAGCTCATAAGCGATGTGAAAGGTTAATGTTTCAAAAAGTGTCAGTGTTGTGAGTATTACCCCTTTTTTTATTTGTAGCGAAAGGCTGAATGAATAGTTTAAGAAAATTCTACCGATAACAATTAAGTTAAAATTATTGACATATTTTAATAAGTCCTTTATACTTTTTGCGCATATAAAATGTTATTGTATTAAATGTATAGCGTAATAAATGGAAATAGAAAAAGTTGTCAATTACACCAATATTAAGTTGCAGTATTAATTTATTTCTTATATACGGCTATAACTACAATAGGAATAATTTAATTTAAAACAAGAAATAGTTAATGCGAGTGATCAAAAGGCATGTATGTATTTTGATCACGAAACTAACGTGATTTATTTCAATTATTTTTAAATAGGTTTCTTTTCTAGTAGTAAACTTGTTTTCTTAAATATTTCAAATCGAAACCTGAGCAACCCTCCTTATATGAGTATGCAAATTTGCTATCTTGCGTTGTTATCGAAAAAAATTGACTAATGTAATATATGGAGATTTCCAATTGGTGTTCGCACGACTTTAAGGTGAAGAAAAACCAAGAAGTTATTGAAGTGCTCTTCTAATGGAAACTATTTTTACACTTCGTTGAAAATTTTACTTTCTTTTCTAATAATTGGCGCATCTTAAATTTTAAATTTAATGCTCTGCATTTACAAGTCAGTCATTGAGTCATTCTGAAAATCATGCCATCTATAGTTTGTTGATGTAGTACATTGGCCACCACGCTGTTATTTATTTCTATAAGGCAGGTCGAGAAGATATTAAGGCAAAATACTATTTAAAAAGAAGTCAGAAAGATTCTTTCAATAATAAAAATTGTATTTAAATGCAAATTTTTGACCCTTAAAACAAGCAGAACAAATAAACAATGTTAGGTGAATCTCCCTGTGTACAAGCTAATATCGTAAGTTATTTTTCACTGTTGTTTGGATTCATATACATATACATACCATAGTCGCGAATACACGGCAAAACCCTAGTATTTAACATAGTGCGAAGGCGACAACGATCTACAAACAGTGCGGGTGTTTCATTAGGATGCGAGGAAACAGTCACGATGTACGCACTACCGATTCACAATTTCCGCAAAATTATGGCGACACTCAGCATAGACGATTAGTCCTAGGAGCGGATTTGTTGCCCAAGAAAATGCTGGACGCGTTTCCAGCATTCCCGCTGGTGCCTGCTAGTTTTAAAAATATATATTTTTTTTAGCTTATCCTTGTTCTCACATTATTTAAAAATATGAACTCAAACAATAAATGAGTGCCGATGAAATGTTAAACCTACTTCCTTACTTACATAGCCAAACATCTACTCCATTTCCATTCTTGCATTTAGATACATCATAAGATCAGACGTGTAGTCAACATAAATTTAAGAGTATTTTATCAATAATGAATCTTAGTGAATGTCTCACGTATAGTTTAAACGTTGCTTTACGCAAGGGGCCGGTATGTAAAATGTTGAACCAGGCTCCACCAATATAATTATAACCATTGAAACAACGAATAAGTGGAATTTAATAACCCTTCCGTATAAAGACCGAATTTCCCGCTGGTCTGATCATATTTGGAATGCATATTAGATACATAAGAAAATATTTTTAACCAAAATTTAAGCACATAATGAGATCAAAGTCAAAGTATGTATTACTTACATTACAATTGGATATATTCTCTGTGAAACGCGTGTACTTATATGCTAGTACCAGAAATTGGCTGTTTTTGTTTAATTAAATTTAACTGCCGGCAGTTTGATTGCTTTTTGGGTATACGAAATATAATTAACAAAGATTTCAAAATTCCAATAAATAATAAATTTCACATGTCTACTCGTAGCCTATATACGAACCACTTTTAGCTAAATTACGACTGTTTCCGATCCTTTAAGTACCTACATAAATATATAATATGCGCTTTGAATTATTTTTCGTATAGGCGCAGAAACTGCCTTTTTTTGTGTGTTTAACTTTAATCACCGCAAACACTGGAGGCGATTGGATTTTTGATGTTTTTACTTTAATTCTTGTTTTCTATGCTTTTAATAATATATAAAATAAACATTGTTTAGTTTTGATTTAAATGTTTACAATAAAAAAGATACGTCCTATTTATGATTTAAAACGCAAAAAGGAATTGGACAAGATATGGTTTTCTTTCTGAAAAATGCGAAGAGAGTTTGAATTTTGGATATTTTTTTAAAATTCGATCAATCCTAAAATTCAGCAAGAGATCTCTGGACCAATAGAAGGCAATATTGGAGCTTCACTGCTTTATGCTGGGCTAAAATATTACTTAGTGGTTATGTCTTAATAGTCTGTGCACTTGACTTACTGTCAGAATAACATAGTGGTTACATTGGGCGGATTCGAAATAAAATGCGCTTCAGACTTTCTTGCCCATCCGCAGGATATACATATGTAATATACATGTGTATTACATAATATACATATGTATATGTATTATCAAATATTTTAAGCTTCCAAACTTTCGCAATAATTTATCCTGATACTAAAACAATTATCCAACCTAAATAGCAAGGTTACGTATATCACTTGGTATAAAGCTTTTAAAGTAAACTTTGCGATTAGGAGGATAACAAGCACATTTCTTAATGGAGTTATAAATTCGTTGAAAAAGGATTCAATATATATACATTAAGCATACACATACATATGTATGTATGTATAAGCAATAGAGCTTTTCCTCGTATTCTACCTATTGTATGTACATATATTAAAGCGTCAAGTATCAAACTTTATGGCGTTATATAAGAAATGCAAGCACTTCATCCCAGCGGCAAATGGAAAACCATAAACTTGGAGTTAAGAGTCGTGCGCCGAAATTGGCCATGCGAACTGGCTATCCAAATAGTGCAGGAACAGTTTATGCTTTAAGTTGGAAATAATATAGTGTTTTATTTGATTTTTATTAATCAAAAATAACCAGCAGAATCAAAGCATGCAACCAAAATTCTCTTAAGCATACAAATAATTCCTTGACTAAAATAATAATATCTAAACATGCTCCTACAAACACACATATTTAATATATATATACATACATATGTACTCTTAGATCCACTGCTATTGGGATCGGCTACCATACTCGACGCAAACCTTTGGTAATGTTAAACGAAAAACCAAAGGCGTGTAAAGCCTATGACCAGCGGCTTTGGCTTTATTTGTTAGCTTCTTATGTGCAAGTATTCAAGTTTCGGTAAACCGGTCTTCCACAGCTAAGCACAATTAAAATATTTCGTAAATACTTTTTAAGTTATTTAATTGAAACGTATTTTTGTTATTGTCACGCATAATTAAGTATGCATGTTGAGTTTATTTGGTGCCCGACTTGGTTTTAGTAAGCTGAAATTTCCGATACAAACCACTCTCGAACTGTTCCCTCTGCATTGGCTATAAGCATGCAATGGAGCTCGAGCAATAGCTGGTATATTGCACATGCATAAATATATATTGTAGTTACTTTCTACATACGTACATTTTACATAAAGAGATGGCACCTTCGCTTCGTTCATAGCTTTTAAAAAATGCTCAACAAAAAAACGTTTTTTGAAAGAAATACTGGCCGCTAAAGTTTTCACGTTTTATATGTATATGCACATACATATATTTATCGATTTAAACATAAATTTCTTATGCCACGGTTTTCCAGTGTAGCACCAGTTTGCACTAAAACGAAATTTCAGCTCTGTCGTAAAAGTTGCAAAATAAGTTTTGCAATATACCATGCTCTTCCTCCGACCAGGCAATATGCATCTACTAAATTTGCACAGGTAAATAAGAAAACCAACTACCTAGGGACAAACTGAGTCAGAAAACAATCAAGCTACAGTGTTAACAATTTAAAAAAGAATGAATGTAATAATATTGGAAAAAAAATTATAATAACTTTATTTTATGTCCAAGAGTTAGCTAATCAAAACTCCACCATCTCATAACCAATGTATGGATATGAGACTAGCTTTTTTGCGGTTGACATTAAATTTGGCTGTCGATTCAGAAAAACCAATCGTCATAAGATTGCTAATTTCTCAAAACCAATATTGCTTGTAAGTGTTTAGCAAACATATTGAAAACACGTTCAGAAGAGTTGCCGTTTAGAGTACTTAATATTTATTAAATGAATTAATCAGAAAATATTAAACATTATACTGGAAATGTATGTACGCTGTTATTATATTATTACTAATGACGCCAGTTTGCATTGAAATGGCGAATAACGATTAATTTTCGTTAGTTTTGCTTAACAGTTTTTTTTGCAGCATATACAGCACACTGGAACTTACTGTAAAAATTATCTGCAGCTCTAGTTGATTATACAAAATAATATATGTATACACATATATATACATTATATATATATGTATGTACCTTTGCGCATATATCTTATGGTCTCTACTTTTACATACGAACAAGTACATACTTCATGCACAGCCAACACGATTTGTCGTTTCCCATCAACTTTTACTTGCATCTAAGGTTTTGTCCCTCTTGTCATCCCATATGCATCGTCATACAATGACATATACATATGTACAAAGTTGTAGTAAACGACGCAAACGCCAACGCCTGTAGCTTCTCCATAAAAGTCCAAAATATATTTTTACTTAAATCAGGAGTTCTGTAAATTACTTGCATAAAAATTCTATAAGTTTGTCATGCACTCATGCAAGCGTTCCGGTAGATTCACATTCACTTTAATCCTACGTTGTGGCTACCCAGGCTAAGAATACTCATACGTATCTATGAATATATGTACATACATATGTATATGCATACATTTAACTAGATGAAACTAACATTTGTATTTGGGAGAGTATTATGAATTAAGTATATATGTACATATGTATATAGTAGCGCTGAAATATACAAACGTGCTTTTATTAAAAGAAAAATGAACCTCTTAGCAATTTACACATGTTTGAAAGTTAGGTTAGGTTAACGTCGCTGGCCCAACAAGAACGAGTAGGTACACACATATGTATGTACATACATATATTGTGTTGCCAGAAATAAATATATAATACATACTATAACATTTACATCATACAAGAAAGTACTTATATTGTATTCGATTAAACATTTACTTTGAATTCCTCTAAATGTATATGGCACATTCGTATACCCGAAAGTACTACATAGTTTACGCCGGAATTTTGCATGGCGGTTTGAAAAATAAACAAATTTCCTTAGAAAAAAACCATTAATAATGAGTTATGTTTTATATGTTAAGTAATTTTAATTTAATTTTTAATTAAAAGGGTTTTTAAAATTCATTCATGGCATGCGTTTATTTGCTAAATGATTGTTTATTTTTATAGCCAAGCGCCCTGGCAATAATAACATAACCGTTGTTTGTAACAGCACAAAACAACCGAGTTAGATAAGGGCATACCTATGTATATAAATATGCTACAATGCTTAGTATGGATAGCGAAATTTATTGAGTCATGCCTGTTTTTTTGTCCGTCGTTCCTTCCGACCGTGCAACGAATAACTCGAGTAAATATTGCGGTATCTCAACGAAACTTGGTATACACAACGTAGACCCACGGTATTGCGATAAGAATTCGATATTAAAATATCCAGTAAAGTTAATTTGCTGGAATTTGATACAAAGGATTGGGTTGGGGAACCGAATGAATTTTTTTTTGGAAACTGGGAGTAACACCCCCACTGTAGAAGAAAAATACGTAAATATTATATATAGGTATAATCCGCCCATATCTCAGAAGGATTATATGGCCGAATTAAAAATAAACAAATTTGTGATCTCGTGCGAATTCGCGGATATGATTGGTGTACCTTTGCTTTCTTTTTTGATTAAGTTGCAACATTTTTCGCGTAGACGAAAACGGGCTTACAATATTTGCGATCTTTTGTACGAATAATTTGAATCAAGTAAAACAAGTATATAAATCCTGTCTAGTTGAATTGTTCCGAAGCATGTTCAGAGCTGCCATTTGGCTAATTTCCCTACGTAAAATTTAGTATATTTCTATTAGTTTTTGACAGTTCTCAAAGCAAGCACCTTTATGTGGCATATGGATTAAGACTATATATATTGTAAATATATACAAAAAATTAAATGGTTGTTTTCGGTATTAGGATATAAAGGCCGTTTCGTTGCTAAATCCTTAATTTGCGCTCTTAAGCGTTTTGTCTTTCGAAGAAATTTGTGGTCATATATATATACATGCCGCTAGGGAAGAAATATTTTCAAATTTTAGAATTATTTACAACTATATGATTTTACCATTCCGCATATACTTTGACAAACAAATGGGTTTTCACATCTGCTTGAAATACTTATTAAAGGGTTAATTCTAAGGTGCATACCATAATAGGAAGTTTTGAAGTCTGGAAAAGAAAAGCTTTTAAATTACGTTACAGATTTTTGCACTAATCATCAAACAACTTTAGCCATAAAACTTTCAATACTGATTTCAAACAAACTTACTCATACTGTGCCGCGAATCCAGTATCTATTAGCTAATTGTATTACATGCATATATGCGTACATAAGTTAAACGTCCATATTGTCATGCCCATGTCTTCTAAAGACGAAAACCAAGCCCCTCCACTTCGATGGTGTCGTCATGGAAGTAAATTATTGTAAATAAATACAAGTCGAATTTATGAGGCAGTTATTGCACTGGGTTGCCATATATCGCCTTGTTTACAATAATTTTATTTTTGTTTGTTTGTAATTTGTTTGCTTGTTTAGAAGGACAGTGAAGCGCATGGCATGAGATGAACGAAAGAAGACGTTTGAAGACTGACTGGTAGTTGGTAGCGTGCCTGTCGGCTAGTGGCTAACATACTAAAGATGCCATTACTTCTGTTTATGTTCGCGAAATGACGTCTGTCAAGGCGTGTTGAGCAGAGTCGTTAAAATAAATGGATTATTACGCCAATGACAGTCCATGAAGCATTGCCGTTGCTCCCACTATAGTTTTTCGCCTCAATGCCACTGCCACTGCTCATAGCATCTAAAATAGTATCTACAAACAAGTTAAAAACAACAATGCGGTCTCCCAGCTGCTTTATGAATGAGCAGTGGTATAGATCGTAATATTTTTGCATATATACTAGTACCTATTTTTATTATGTACATCTTTGTTGTTCAAATTAGGTGTATCACACAAAACTCATAACATCTTACACTCAATTCTTCCGTCTTCGTAGTAATAATGCTGCTTTCGCAATGGAGATGATTTAATTTTGGAAACACAATTCTTGAATGCATGACAATTAATTTTCTTTATTTTCTTTGCTTAAAAAGCTAGTAATGAAGCTATAATTTTGAACTAAAGTAGTTTAAGAAAAAGATATGTACATATATTGAAAAGATAGCATGACGAAAAATCGTTCCAAGATACATTAACTTTCACTGCGTCCAAAAAACAAGTGAACGTCATAAAGCTGTAATCATAAGATTTGTTTTTACTTGGTTCACCATACACATTGAGTGTCAGTCATTAATCAAAATAAATGTGTTCATTAAATTTTATTAAAAATTGATGAATAGTAGTAAAAGTAAGTAAATTTTTAATACTTATCCACTATTTTCTCCACATTCGAAATAAATAACATTCCTGAATGAATTTGTACTATTCGGCTTTAATATCATTTGCTAAAATATTGAGTAATAACCAAGTTTAGTTATTGGCTGAGGATTTGTAGAACAAATTTAAGTCTAAAAGTATTTGGATGAATTATTTATTTTAAATTCTTGAAATTTTATAACGGTACGATTGGATGTGGGCATGAATTCGTTCCATATACATTTTTTTTCTGAAGAAGCTAACGTGTGTGAAAAAATTAGTCGAATTCGATAAATTGTTTTTAAAGATCAAATAAACTCCCCAAGGACTAAAATGTCTAATTTTATAAAAAAAAATGGGTAAAACATCATCCAGATTTTTTTAAATTATACACATGGCTTTACTTTATTTTGGATTCTTTGGATTTCTAACAATGAAAGAAGGACACATACAAGTAGGTTTGTCTGAATTCCACAATTTAAAAGATTTATTAATTATATCGTAGGTATCTGCTGTAAAAAGGATTCCGCCACGAGTTAAAGTAATTTAAATATTTTCTAAAACACTACCATGAAAAATGATCCCATTGCTTTTATAAAAAAAAGTACGAGTGCAGCTATGTGCGCGACTCAGAAGTAAAACTACTATTTCAATGTCAAAAAGTGTATCTCTATCTTGGAATGCGAGAAAGACTACATACAGACTGGATCAGTGTTAAGTAAGTATTATGTAAGAGCAATGAATGAAGTATTTCACATAGCAGAAGGTTACATTCAGGAATCACACTTGCTATGTGTTCGCGTTGTGCAGCTCATAGCATAGCTCGATTTGGTCGTTAGTGCTGCATGCAAAATTGATCCGTTCAGAAACTATCTAGGCACACCCAAAGTTTGTAAATTTTTTGTAATTATTCTAAACGCTTATTCCCACTGCAATATGCAATTTCTAAAAACGAAAATCTTCAATATGATTCAAGGACTGAATTGAAACAATCCTGTGCCACGGGGTGGGGGAACGTTACGCATCAGTAAAAATTTATTTCCATTTACAATGTAAAAGCGCCTTGGAAAACATCTCGAACACCTGGACAGATTCAAAAACAACACAAGCAGCGTTTCAACTTCAAACAGTGATCAAAACCTTAAATTTTCAGGTTTCGTTGGAAGTGCTCGCTTCTATCATTATCCCGCTTTATCATTGAGTCGAGTTCTGCAAACTAAAAGTCAAACAAATTAAAAGCCAGGGGAGAGAATGCAGAAAAATATTCAACAAGATTTCCAAAAAGTTGGCCAGATTTGTAAAGAGTACGATTTTGAAGTGAAGAAATCCAGAACAACTTCCCGTGAGACTTATCCGTACAATGTGGAGACTAAAGACAGTGAAGACTATTATTTCGAATTTCATATGTCTTTTTGCATCAAAAACTCCAACTCTAGATGAAGAATTTGGCAAGCCCTTACTTGAAAAAGACTTTGCAATTTTGCATGACTATTGTGCTGTAGTATTTGTAGAAGTTTTGTGAAGACGAATTTTGGATACAAATATCTAATAACGACGTCGTTGAACGAACGCTTTTTTCCAGCACTGAATAAACTGAAAAATTATCTGCGATCTACCATGAGTAAAAATCGATCAGTTTTGGCGTTGAAACTGCCAACAACGCTGATGACCTAGATATGTATGTATAAATCTTCGGTTATGCTCATTCAGAACTAGTTCAGGGCCGCACCCAACCAGTTCCAAACTACTCTCGAACAATTAACAAGCCATTCTTGAACCAGTACCACACTAACCGCGAAGTAGTTTCAAAGCAGTCCCAACCTATTACGAAACCAATCCCAAAATAGTTTCGAACTGTTCTCGAAGTTGTCCTATGTCGAACCAGATGCAAGGCAGTTCTGAACTAGTCTTCAGCTGTGTGCAAAACCATCCAAAGCTGGTGCCGAAAAGGTCTTCAAAAAGGTCCCGAAAGGTCCGCAAATGGTCCCGAAATATTTAGAAGTAGTTCACAACTACTCCCGAGCCAGGGCCGAAATGATCCCAAGCTTCATATGTACAAATATATGCATTTGCATATGTATATTAATATGTACTGTCACATGTACTTATGGCCAGCGATTTGTGTGATTGTTTCATCTTACAAAAGTAGTGTGGCGACTTTGTGGCGCGATGTAAAAAATCCCTCTCATGCCACTAAAGAAGTTTTACTTAAACATCGAATAGTCAGAACTAGTCATGTTTCTAAATTCATAGGATTGGCACCAGTTCAGTAGTAGTAGATTTCCTATATGGATTTGTGTGTGGTGCTTTCATAACGATTGACTTTCTTATGTAAACATAACTTCAATACTATCTTCAGTACACTCATTTTATTTAACTTTCTGCGGAGGAGTTTTGTACTACGTTTCATTTTGTAAACACTGGAATTAATTTATCGTTATTTGCATTATACATGTTCAAAAGCCTTAACTACATACTCTTTTAATAATAATATTTGTGCAAATGTATGTATTTTATCTATAAACACATATACTAGCTACAACACGCGCGCTATAAACATTTATTTACGAGAATACATCCATAGGCAATCTACGTATGTAAACATAAATATAGAGATATGTATATTGAGCATTAGGGATGAAACTTTGTATGATTTTTCTTTAATTTTGAAGTTCCGTGGTAGCAACCGATGGTTTTTATTATAAAGCTTCACATTATGTACATACACAGCTATGTATATTTCAGTTTTAAGTTGTTAAAAATCGAATTGCATATTTTTTCAACTAAAACTTAATGATACAAAACTTGAAAATTACGTAAATGCTTGTTATCTTTTTCAGCTTTAAACACCTGATACTAAATATATAATATACTTTTGATGGATGTACTGTGTACATTTGCCTTTTTGATTATAAAATTAAGTTCATTAAGAATGTTATGGGTATAAAGTTGCCCTATTACTTGAATAATAATATAATGTGTATCAAAAATGCACAATCCCGAAATACTCGTTGTATTTAAAAAGACTTAAAATGTTATACTGAATTGCCCAATGATGTTAAATATAGCCATAATAATGAATTTAAACAAGAATTGTACAATTGTTGTGGGACCTTTCCAGTTTAGTGTAGTGACTTTCAAAGGTCTTCCGGACTATCAATCGCAATGCATTCGTACTGAGTATAATGCTGTGCCACGACAACATACATATACTGCTTTCACATGCATCCAATAAGCAGCCGAGGCTCATCCTCAATACCATCTCTTGTATAGTTTTCGTTAATATTTGGCGGTCCTTACAAGTAGCTTTTACTTTAATTTTAATTTTAGTATATAAATAATAGATTTTAAGGCTGTAAGAAATATATAAATAAATAAATATTTTGTTGTTGAGTTACCATGGTGTTTTGCATTTAACCCTGAATTTCCCTAATGTATTTAAAAAGTTTCTAAAACTTTTTGGAACGTTCCTTTGCAAAATAAATGTAAGTTAATTTAGTTTCAGCTACCCCAAAATATTTTAAGCCAAGGTCTGTGTTTTGATATCTGTCATTTTAGCAAGCCACTTTTCCAATATTTGGGCTTCATATTCAAAATAGACTCATTAAGCATAATTCTTTTTGTTTAAGTTAACAAGGAAATAAATATCGTTTTTTGGGGAAGTTTTTTTATGATGATCGAAATAAGGGTACATTTTTGAAACCTTACACAATAGTACGTAATTTGTTACCATAGGACATCAAAACGAAAAAAAGTCATGACCCTAATACTTAGCATAACCTACATCCTTACGTATAAAGCCACATTAGTAGATGTTTGTTCGAAACAGGCGTATTCATGTTAATAGCTTTGTTATCCCTGCACAGATGATTGGATACATCGGAGTGATGCCTTTTTAGTTAAGTAGTGCGTGGTATTTAGCAAAATTAAGAATTTGGTCAGAATTAGAAGTGCACAGCAAAAATAATTTTATGTGCATATGTGTACATATGTATGTATGTACATATAATCAAATTCTAACGTTCCAATAAAGAAAAAATACACTTATATATTTGCATAAATTCATAGAAAAACAAATTAAATTATTTAGATGAACCGGTAAACTACTGATATACTTAAAACTAATCGAATTGTTTCGTTTTGGGTATATATTATACATAAAAATATGCGTTGCCGTAAGTGCTCAATTAAATATTAATGACCAAACTGGGATTGATAATTGAATTAAACATTGTTGGTTAATAGAGGTGCTAACGTTTTAGCAGAGTTTTTCTGGTTGGGAAATAAGTAGGGTTCTCAAATGAAAAGCGTTTTAATTTGTTGAACCCAATTTGAAAGACACAATCGAAATTAATTTACCGAGCCGTTCTTATAGCGTTTTAATATGGCCTATTTTATAACCATGTTAAAAACGCTTTAAGAAAGGATTAGGGTATTTGATATGAGTACACGCAACCATGACATACAGATATTTGAAAAGTTACCACCTTTCCTCACTATTTTATGAATGGTAGGGTATGACTTGATAGTATATACCTCATTTTGCGCAAACTTGAAATCTGATTTTAAACCTCCTTTGCTTGTTTTCAGGAAAACTTTCATATAAAGTTTCCTTCTAAATGGGGCAGAGTAGCTGAGGAGAGCACCACTATTATCTACACCGATGGGGTTAAAATGCACTGAGAGTGGTGAGGGGTAAAGGGATCTCGTCAGAGAAGCTGGCGGTTAAGATTGAAAGCCGCGGTCACGGGATACTGGCTGATTGGTGAATATACACCCAAAACGGGCATCCAATGCAACACTCGATGTTAGCGCTGCAAGCTCAACGATAGTAGGGAAACTAATATTTTCTATATCTGTGAGTGTCCAGCTCTGGTACGCACAACACAGCAGATAACTGCACAGTAAATTATCTGCAGATTCATTTTAAAAAGTAAGTTGGGGAAGGCTGCTTGATAGGAACCTGAGAACTATACATTTCTAAAGGGTTGGAAAAATAGAGTTTTTGATGTTTGCTGGGTAATATGTTCATCTTCAAAAGGCGTTCGACCGCAAAAGGCTCTCTACTTTTCTGACTAACGTATTTATTGATTCTCAGACGATAATAAAATTCCCTACTTTTTTTTACATACAATACGGTAAAAGTTAAAAATGCCGACAGCGAAAGAGCTTGGGGTATAACACCCCTACACCCTTACCTCGGACCGCCACAAATCTTAAATGTGCGCAGAAAGAGAGCTAAGCAAAATATACTGTATTTAAATACTTCTTTAAATTACATTCACTCCTTCAAAGGAATTTGCCCATTCCAATTATGTACAAGCATTCACTACCCAGATAAGGGAAAACATAGAAAGTTTCAATTTGGAAGTAATGTATTGCTTGTTTAAATAAACCAGATGTGTTTTTTTGAAAATTTTAGATGATTGAAGACAAATCAGAGTTACATTACAACATTTCAAATTATTTGGTATTTCACTAAATCTTTTAGCAAATTAGCCTATGCTTGGTACGCAGAATTTGATATTGGTAAATGGACGTGGTAGGTTCAAAGCAAAATAATTCCAACTTGTTTTTATTTAAGAAAATAAGAATAGTTAAAGTTTTCAATAAATAATAATCGTTAAAAGTTTTCGAAATGAATTATTCTTTAATAATAATATATAAATTATTATGGTGTGCGTCTTGAAGTTGTGACACAAATTGAACTGAACGGCAAATGAGGGTTTGTTAGAAGTTTGTTTTCAAGGCAGAAGGTTTGTCATTACCTGTCGAGGGTCGACTGCTCTTAGAAAATTGTTTCCTGTTAATTTTTGATGTTACTTTCCACGGCCATGATTCGAACCAGGGACACACCGAATGGAGCTCGCACCCTCTACACACTCGGATACGGCGGCCGCGAAATATCCATTGCTTATTTTAAAATTATTATTTTTTATTATCTTTTCACTTTTTGTAAAAGGAAATGCCGATAGCACCGTTTTTCGTCAAATGGGAGCAATGGCGGCTAAAAAGAAGTGAAACTACCTTTATTTATTGTATCATAAGCGCGAGTATCGACTCGTCATATTTTAGCCTTGTTTAAAAATTAAATGCCGTTTCTGATTTAATTTGGTATTGCTTATAAAGTTTGAAAACTTGCAAGGGCAAATAAATCTCCATATACATATATACATGCAAATCTATGTATTTTGTATTTGCACTGGTATTTGCAAATATTAAAAAATTGGTTTGCTGTTCTTTTTGAGATTTAGCTAAGCTTTGGATTGGTGAAACCGAAATATGTACAAGAAAATAAATATGTTATTCAAAATGTTGAATGGTAATATTTTTCCCCAGGTATGAGATTAATATGTGTGAAACTATTTAAGCGTTGTAAATATTTCGAAAAAAGCACCGAACATATTGTACGAGTATATCTCAGATGTAAAGGTAGTGCGGTTTCGTAACCAATATAAAGGGCCAAGTTTCGCCTTTAACTGAAATTCAGGGACAAACTTTCTAAATGGCATATATGTATTAGTCAGAACTCGTTCCATTTTGTTGTAAAGTGTAATGATTCAAAGTAAATTTCAAATGGAAGTGACAAACTAAATTCTATATTTGGAAAATTGAAAGAGTCTGAATTTGCTTTTGTTTTTTGTCGAGTTACAATTCGCCCTGGCAGTTCTATCATCGCCATTGCTTTCTCTTCAACAATTTTCGGGGGTTCCTGCTTCCAATTCACTGCACCAAAATGTAGCTGAGACATGCATCCGATTGCAATGAATTAAGGAGTGTTATAGTAAAAATGTGCCAAAAAGGTGGAGTTACTTGAATAATAAATAAATTAAGTAGTGCATGCATGCCAGAATCCGAATAAAGCACACGCGCATTTGAAATAAGAAAATACTACGGAGCCAACCAAATCCAGGTTCATATTTTGCCAGGCAAGGAGTTCTATTTGCTAAACGAGAAGGAGAAGACTCTGGCACGAATATCCGCTCTAGCTAAAGATAAAACTTTAAATGAAAGAAGTTTTCTCATTGATGTGACTTATTACCTTTGCCCACTCACACCCATAGCTTAATAATTCTAACTTTTATACTGCTCACTTACACATGGATGTACAGTCGTGTATACGGAAGAGAAAAGCTAATATATGTATATGCTTTTAAACTATGCTTTGTTATTATTCCCCACCTATACAAAGCCAAAGCTGCACTAAAGTAAATGAAGTCGTAAAAAAATTCGCACAAGGTTTTTTTTTTTGAGAAATATAAACGTAACTGTGTTTGGATTAGTTTCATCAAAAATATATGACTAGGATATGCTATATGAAATGGCAAGGACTTAAATGAAAACAAAAAGCGAGAGGGGATTGCCTGACTGTCAACATAAACTACTGGCAAAGACGTGGGTGATGGTGAGGGCCGGTGGCTCTCATGCAAATATACACGCATACATACGAATATACATATATCCAAAGACGTATTTACGATCATAACAATAAAGAAGCAGAAGAAAGCTCGCTGACTTTACGAAAAACGTGGTTATCATTTCGAACGCTAAGATACGTTTTACGGGTATTCTTTTAGAACTGCAACTGCAAGCAAAGCAGTTTAAAACTAAAGTCTAGAAACGCAATTCAAACTTTATATTCAGAGAAATTAGCTCTAAAAAATGTATGAATTAAATGGTCGAGTGCGTAAGTGAGCATGAAAAAATCGGGAGCAGCAATAAAAAAAAGATGGAGATAATTGGAAATATTTTGAAATTTTTACCAATGTCTGAAGAAATGTAATCAAGTTTATTTTACAAAAACGGTCGAAAATGGTGCCTTATCTTACATGAGCGATTTTTAAATATCATGTAAGAGAATTTTTGAAATATTTCTGGAAGAAATCAAACTGGCTATTTAAGCTCTAAACTACTTTCAAACTTAGGTATGGGATTTATTTTATATGTATATCTCACCAAGTTAGCAGAAAAATTGATAGAATTACCACAAAGTCAATTGAATGAACCACCAAGGATTTGACAAAGAAGTTTAGGACGAATTTTCTTTTCCTTCTCTTATAGTTCCTGCAAAAACTTGTATACTGCGATACTCTATCGGTTTCTAAGTTCTGCAGAATTATTCTAGCGAAAACGACACCACAGATCAGAAAATAAATTACATCAATTTTGTTTAAATCTGTTACAACAGTAAATTAGGTAGAATAACTCATGCAATCGATTTTTATGCATTTAATTTTCTCAGTTCATAAACTCAGCTATAATGTAACCATATATTTTATAATACTTTTTCATCTGGTTGATAATACATTTCTCGTATATTGAAGGCGGCATTGCAAAAAGTAATTACTCAATGAGAAAGTACAATACATACGTCGACACAAAATCAAAGAGTAATGTCTCAAAGAGTAAACCCCTTGAATCAATGTTTACAGAAATAGTGAAAATGAGGAATCCCATGTTTTCAAAGCTTTTCGTTGTTAAAGTGCCTTTTAAATAATAAATATTTTTATCAAACAAGTACTAAGCATTTTATTACCGATCTATGTGCCCTCAATAGTAACTCCTCCCACCCCTCATAAGCTAAAAGAGGATTTTTTTAACTCCTTAATAAAATAATTACATTGAAATTTGAATTAATGCTCCGCCCATCACTATTCGAAAATATCAATTCTATAATTTAATTTCATAATTTATTAGTTTGGTACTAACCTAATATCTAGCTTCAAGTGTTAAAATTTTAATATTTTTACTTAATAGTAATAAGAATTTGGGGCTTACATCATACCGCTCGACTTTTAACCGAACTTCTACAGTTTGGGGTATGCGTCTTAGTATTGGGCGGCCTACAGTATTACGCCTGCTTCGAACGGCCGATGATTTTAGTGAGAAATTTTATTCAGGGCAGAAATACATGCGGAGGTTTGTCATTACTTGGCGAGGCTTTTTTTTTAAATTGTGATCTTAATTCCCGATCGAGATTCAAGCCCGCGACGCACACCAAAAATTGTTGGAGTAGCCGATTGTGTAGTGTAAGCGCGCTTTATTCGATGGCTACCGGGTTCAAATCTAGGCCAGACCTAATAAGATCAAAAATTATGACTTACCGTTCGTAGTTGACATAAAACTGTACGCCCCTCAATTTGTGTTACGACATCAAGACGCACACCTCAAAGTGTGTGTTCATATTTCGAGAACCGACATAACAAGGAGTGTGCCGGTTTTTATCCAGCATAAATGACCGTAATAGGTAGTGTTCGTAAAACATAACTGTTCTTGTTTGCTGGGTATATACACAAATAACCACATACAAAGTGCGCATACTAAAATTGTCTGCTCTAAGCACGTCTCCTTGATCTACATAATTTATGTTCACGAAAACATCTAGTTTCACAGGGATTACTCCAAAAGATTAGGTAGCATTTTCCCACCCGCCCGTGTAAAGAATCACGTACATGCATTGTATGTACAAGGATATCCAATAATATCATCGGGGGAAGCAAATAAAATGGAGCAAATGTAAATGACTAGTAGCAACATGCTCCAGAGGATTTCCCATTCTCTGAAGCTGTAAGCAAACAGGAAACAAGCATTGAGGCTGACAAAAAGAACGGTATATGGCTCTGGGGTGTATTTATATACAATGTACATACTACTATATACATACACATTTAGGTGTAAATTGACATACTCGCGTACATAAATGTATATATAAATGTACATATGTTGCTGTAAGTGCATGCATACGAAAATATACGTTTACACTGCTGTAACCGCGAATGCAGAGTTGTTCGCATTTGATTACTAATATCTCGGAATATAACTTTAAAATACCACCCCGATAGTTGGCCAACTGACGCGTGAAATCATGGTTGAAGAGTTAGTTTGTTGAACTCACTACACTCAGAAAAAAACATTTCTTGGTGCGACGAAAAAATAGCCATTTCTAAGAAGAAATTCGCTTGAAATGCAACTATGTTTTCTTAATTTGTATTTTATTTTTACTTTGGAAAATGTATCTTATCAAGAGAAGAATTGGCGGTTTTGTTTTAGGTTTGTTTTACCTATCTCGAGGAATGAAAATTGCGCCAATATTACCGTCAGACAAGCTCAACAAATTAATAATTAGAAAAAAATTGAACTATGAATTTAAGATTACTTTTATTCATGATTAATTAAAATATTAAAAAAAAATTATTTTGGAAAAAATGTGTTGGGTGTTTTCTATGTTTATAACATTAAAAGCATCTCATATCAAACATCCCACCATTTTTACATAAATATATATCAATATTTATACAAAACTAGCGAGCCCCCTGCACACTTTGTAGTGCGAAAAAGAAAATAAAAAAATCAATTCGAATTCATTTAAATCAGTGATAAATTGTTTTCATTGTAATGCTCTGTGGTAAACAACATTAGTTGTTTTTCCATTTTCGGTGAAAATATACAAAACCGATGGTTTGCCAACGCGCGAACAGGCTACATACAACTGTCCATGTGAGAAAACTGGATACTCTAAATTCACTCCACAAATTCCTAAGGATTGGCCTTGCGCCTTATAAAAGGTAACCGCAAACGCAAGGCGAACAGGAAACTGAAGTCGTTTAAATTCAAATGGCATATAAGACGGATTCATTGGAATGCGTGGAATGAATACATCTTCGCCTTTGAATTTTCGTGTCAAAATAGTAGCTTCAATTAAATAAGCCATCAACCTTTTTATAGCAAGTCTTGTACCATTACACAAACGGGGTTGATTGATATTGCGAAGCATAATAATAGTGGCTCCAACTTTCAATTGGAGATTATGCGGAGGCAATCCTGGTAAGTCCAACGAATTCAAAAATTCTGTTGGATAATTCACAACATCTTCTTCATCCACAGACTTGTACGACACCAATTCGCCAGGAATCTTTGATTGTATAGCCATGTTTAATTCAGTAACATCTTTGTTCTTTGCCGCTAAAATTGCTCTGTCACTCAACCATGCATGGCATGTATATTGTTGTGCTATGTTAGTGAAAACACATTCAATCAATTCCTCTTTTGACTGTACGAAACGGCAAAAATCATTTGGCAATGTTATTAATCCAGTGTAATCAACAGGCATTGCACCATTTCCAATTTTCAGCAGTTGCTTAGAGAACTTATCAGCAGATGGATCATTCTGCAACTGAACACGAACGTTGGTAGTGAGTTTCAATATTTTAACAAATCTTCATAAATATGAAGACTTTGAGCAAGCGTTAATTTCATCGGCCGCGGTCGATCTTGTTTGCCTAAAATCGCCTGACAATAAAATCAATGCACCACCAAACAGCTCTGAATTATCTCGGAGATCTTTCATTGTTCTTTCCAAAGCTTCAACAGATTTCTTATTCGCCATAGTGCATTCATCCCAAATAGTTAATGATACTGCAACGTTTCAATAATTTTGCCGTTCCAGATGTTTTTGAAACGTTACATGTGGGAGTTTCATTTACTTGGTAATTCAATGGCAACAAAGTGGCTGCAATGCCAGAAGACGCCAATGCCAATGCAATTTTATTCTGGGAACGTATCGTTGCCAATAACAATGAAATTAGAAACGTTGTTCCGGTGCCCCCTGGTGCATCCAGGAAATAAAATCCACCGGCTTCACTATTGACAGCTTGCATAATATTATCGTACGCCTTTTTTTGCTCCGCATTCAATGTCGAAAGATTTGCGTGGACAAAAGCATTTACTTCGTTGCGATCGTATTGTTGTTCACGTTGCAGTTCTAACTCAAAAATGTCATGCATTGCACGATAGGTGATGGCATTCCCAATTGTGGTAATGCCTTATTAGCAATCTGCAAACAGAAATCTTCAATGCAAATCAATGCTTCATTGTAAATTTCTGGCGTGAAATCCATTACAGGATTACGATTTTCTTGACGCACTCGAAACAGAATATCTTCCGATAGACAGTCTTGGAATTTTGTCCACAATTCAGATGGATTCGATGGAAAACAGCTAGACAAAATAATTGCAAACAATGCTCGAATTTGATAAGGATGAGCGACAACTGCTGCATCTGCAAGTGTATGTTCCCAATGAATATCATTTTCCAACAAATTGAGCTGTTGGCACGCTTGTCGATATGTCGTATGCAAAACTCCATTGATTGTTCTTAACTGTCGAAATGATGTTGGCCCACGAACTTTTATTAACAGCAAACGTAAATAAAAGCACTCAGCATTATTTGGGTGAACAGTATAAATACGTCCCAAAGCATCACTTGAATATAAATTTTGATGTCCATCAACACGATTTCCTTGCTTGCGTCGTTGGAACTCCTTTTGTGATGCACTCCACGTAAAATACCTTGGCACTTCTGCATACAATAACGTTCTGGCAAAAGCGTCAACTTCACACAATTTAAAAAATGCCGTTAGAGTTGTATGAGGTGGTGATAGAGCTCTCTGTGCAGCATTTTCGGTAGTGAAATACACACGTTGGCCATTTTCAAGATGAACAGCTAAATAAACAACAGCTGGATATCTGTTGTGAATTTGAAATGAAAAAATACGCCAAATCGCTTCATTGCTGCTAATGTAACGCCCCATTTGATACTGATGTTTTTCCTCGTTTCTATTTGGATCAGTAGCTCCATATACGGATATATCACTTCCTTTATTTACATACTTGCAAATGTATTTAATGGACTTGACAGAATTGCAGTAGTCTACATTAATATCAGCTTTGAATACTTTCGACAATAAAGGTGAATACGGCACAATTCAACGATTATGGACCTCAACGTTTTGATTTCGTACTCTTATGGTAACTGATCTACCATTATTTTGAGTTGATCGACGACGATATAATGGGTAAACTCATTTCCAGTGATTGTATCCGAAACCAAAGCCCTTGGATAACGTTTACTACATTTGCCATCAACTATACATTGGGAGTTAATGTTGAATACTCCACATGGACCGTGTATCATATTTTGCACAACAACATCATATTATTCATGATCACTTATTTGATCAGGAATTTCAGCACATACCACATTGTCAACTTCATCCAGTGTGATTTTATTCACCAACCATATTAAAATGTGAGCGTGTGGCAAACCACGCTTTTGCCACTCCACAGAGTACATCCAGCACTTGACTTCACCAAACACTTTAGATTTCAGGATAAAATCTATAAGCGCTTTCAATTTCTGCTTAAAAACACGGGCAGTGATATCATGGCGGAATAAATTATCTTTAATGTTACTCCATTGCGGATTACACGTAAATGTTATAAATAAATCTGGTCGACCGTAATGACGCACATAAGTCATTGCATCCTGCGCGTACTCATGCATATAACGTGGGCTGCCTGTGTACATTACCATCATTATTTATACCATCACACAAATGGATGTACTCCTCCGAACGTAATTTCTTCTGATTAAATCGTATGAAATTTAGTCGTTCACTTTCAATTTTGGCGTACATATCAACAGCAAATTGATGGAAAAGTCTGCGACAATGCAAAATATGATTAATATCATTTTGTCGGACCGTCGTAAGGCGATATGAATAATAATGCGCTAACTTTTTTATTTGATTCCGCTCCTAGAATTAAAAATTATTAGAAAAACGATAAACGATTCGAGCAGCCAAAGTATTATTTGCACGCTGTTCGTCACTTTGAGATGCTCTAGATGCCGCAACATTTCTATTATGATGTGATTGACGCCCCAAATTACTGCGCGTACGTACCATTTTGTATTAAAAATGTTTGCTTCACCAATTAAATATTAAATAATTGAAATTTTATTTATTCACGAAATTCAAAAATTGAGACACATATGTTAGTTGAGTAAAACAATTATTAAGAATTGAAATAGATCTGATTTTAGATTTTCACCATATTTTGCTATATTTAGAGCAGAGAGGCTATTGCGGAGGCGAGCGGCTGCATGTGTTCAAAAGGAAGAAGATAAGTAATAAATCAAAACAAAAACCATAGAAGAAAAATAAGTAAACAAAACAAAACCTGTTTCTGGATAGCGAGACGCAACTTGAGACGGCAGATGAGTTATGCAACAGTTAAGGATAAGAGAAGGGTTGAAAGGGATAGGGGAGATCGTCAAAAGAATATTCTTTCGAGTTTTCGGCAATTTTTGTGTCAATCGCCATCAGCGCGTGCACATGTGCGCAAATGAATGATGCGCGCATGAATTGCTTAATAAATGCATCCATGTATGTATGTATGTATGTATGTACGTATGTAGTTTCAGATATTTTAGAATATTTAGCGCTGGTGCAGGCACAATTGCAGCTGCGGTTGCGATGCGCTGTGATGTGATTAAGATTTAGCGTAGGTCAAGGTTGAAGTTATACACTTGCACATTGTATGTACATATTTACATACATACATACATATTTATATGCGCCTATCAACTAATCTTTATTTACTAATTTTCTAAGTCAAAAATAAGTTTATTAAAAACATTACAAAATTATATATTTTAATGAAAAATCTACTATGGTTCATTATACATATGTATGTACTTACATAAGTAGAATAAAGAAAAGATTCATTCACACATGCGCAATTTTTCAGCGCAAGTGCACAGCGAAACATTGTATATACATACATACATACATGCATATCTACATATTTACATATGTACATACCAACAACAAAAATTCATTCATAAGCGCTCGCGTGTATTTCCGGAATCAAAATATGTACATACTTATGTATGTTCATTCATAAGCGCAAGCATTTCATCTCCCCGCGCACGCAAATGTTCCCCGCAACAATCCTTTTCACGACGAACACAAAAATGCTAAAATCTTCAATTTTACAAACCATTGACGGTCATTGAAAAGATTCAACATCGCAATATCAGACAATAATGTCTTTTGGCAACGTAGTCTGACAAATTGCTGGAATTTTTCTAGAATATTCGAGATATTGATGTCACCTTTCATATGAACTTAGCAGAAACAAAATCGGTTCAGGCATTCCAGAGAACATCAGTCACTAACACAATAGAACTTATTTTTATATATATAGATATAATAAAACTGTAAAAAGTCGTGTCTGTACATTAAAAATTTCGTTAAAAGAATGAATGAAAGGAGTGCCGGAAATGTAATAGAATTAATTTGGGCCATTTCTAGAATTTTGCCTGCATATTTGCCTGTTTGAACTCAGTAATCTACGAAATTACTGAATGGATTTTCGTGGGGCTTTAACTGATGACTAGACTGTAAGCTTTCTCTACAATAATTTTTTCAACGGAATCTCGTATGCCGGCATTTATTTTTATATTGCTAATGATTTTTAAAGCGTTGGCAACTCTGTTTCCATGCCAAGTGATGACATTATTACTAATATTGTGTTAATTCATTTCCTCATAGCAATATTTTGAGCATGAAACTGAATTCAGGAAAAGTTATAATAATTCTCAATATTTAGAAAAAAAACCGTAACTCTAAAATAAGAGTTTTAAGGAAATAGTTTTTCTAAGTGTAGTCTTACTTGTATTTGCAGTTTTTCAGATAAACTTCCATACACAGTCCTCTACTCCTTATATATTATCCAAACTTTAATGAACGCTATAACAAGAGCATGGAGAAAAAGAAGAAACTATGCTTTTAGAAACTTAAGTAAATATGTATGTGTATGTAAGAATTTGTAATCTCCAATATACGTATTGGTATGTCTGTCCAGATTTTTGTTCTCACTGTTGTTGTCAACGACTGCAGTTGCTGCTAGCGATACCGCTCTCGCACATTGTCATTTATGAAACGAACGTGCATAGCTATATACTTATATATACATATTTAATATATATGTATGTATATGTATATGTTACCATTGTCAGTTTTATTTTTTGGTTACACAATGTTGACACGCGCACCCCACCATCCACACGCAAACAGTCACTTTATGTGTACGAACCCTAGTGGCGATTACAAGTTGTATTTTCTCTTTTCCCTCTGTAAGCTCATTCCGAAATCATGCCCTCACTTCGATGATGACTGCAGTTGATGTCATCCGCCCAAAATGCATTTTATATTCTTTTCTGGCTTTTTGCAACTTTTTGGTTATGCAAGTCGCATTGCTAATAATATTCTGTTCTTTACTCACACTTATCCCCCATATCTTAGGACTCTGTTTCATCATGCCGTTCGATCACAGGTTTATTTTCAGTTGTCTCTTCCCTCACACTGCTGTTCAGCCCGCATTTATTGACAAGACCACACGACATAAATGTCAACTGAACAGAACTGCAATAAAATGCGATTGGAATTTCCGCCAACAATGTTGGCGTTGCTGCCGAGTTGGCTAAGCAACCACAACCAAGATGTCACAACCAAAATGTCAGCAAGACTGTAAGCAAACGAGCCAGCTAGACGACCAAGTTGTGCGCCAATCAACCAATCAGGCGACCATGCTCTTTTCTCGTTTCTCATCTATTCGCCAACTGGAAATTGCAGTGCATTATTTCCTAGCTGTTTTCCCCTCAACTAATTTTGATATTTTTTTGTAAAAATTAAATGTCTTAAAATGTCTCGCCTGTGTTTTATGTACCGCGCATTGCAACGTTCTTAACGATGTGTCACATTTTGTTGACATCAAACGAAGAATGGGGTTGCAAGATTTCTGCAGATTTTTTCATGTCCAATTTTTATTAATTTATTCTTATTTCTGATGGAAGCTCGGCCACAAAATTGTGAGGTTTCAAAACTTCAATTTGAATTTCATGTATAGTTTTTATGCATTCGTACCTACATATCAAGGCGAATCCATACAAGGTGGTGTTATAAATACAACTACAAAATTCCCATGTATTTTGTTTTTGTTTCTGCGTAAGAGTTGTCAAAATTGAAATACATTTTGTTTCTACTTTTACGGCTTTTGAAAGCTCATACGCAAAAGCAAAAACAAAATACATGTAGGTGAATAAACAAAAATCAAATCAGCTGCTCTTATGCCATCACCTTCTATAAATTCGCCTTGCTACATATGTACATATATAAAAAATAATATTTAGCTACATAAATGTTCAGCACATAAAAAGCGAATTACATACAGGCCGGGTCCACGGACCCACAACCAATCGAACCCAAACTACATATCGCTTACGCTCTATCAAAAAGTATTAACTAAAATTTGTATTTTCTGAGATTATGTGCCAAAAAGCTAACACAAAATATTTGTACAACTTGCTGCTAAAAATAATAATTGAAATTCGTGCTTTGCGTTCTCCTACGATCCTTTGTAAAGTGTGTACAATATAAATATGTAAGTACTTGTTTATATTGTAGAGTTGGACTATCAAAAACCCGAATTCCAGCCTAGTTCTTCAGCAATTTTGAATTGATTAAAAATTTGTGTATGTATGTATGTGGATCTCTAAATATGAATTTTCTATACTCTTTTTATTTGTTGGTATGCGCAATTGTTACATTATATACTAAGATAATGGAACCCTACTACGTTTAATCATTATTGCTTCCCTTTATTTTTCTATTGTCTTATATTAAATTGTTTTTAAATCAATAAAACGTTAACCTTATAATGTTAGATAACGTGTTTTCCTTTGTTCGCGTATACAAACCTCAATAGCTAACTGGGTTATGTGCCAAGCGTGTCTCGAGAAGGCCGCGTTAATGAAATTGTTCAGAAAGGCATTGGTGTTATTTACTTTGAACGCGAAAAAATCAGCGATTCTTATTTTAAAGACTGGATTTATTTAAAAATTTGGTTCGATTTTAAAATCGGCGCTGTTAGAAGTTTACGAGTAGCACACAAATTAACAAATTTTGTTCAATGCTCGCTAGTATGCGTGAGCTACAAATAAGTGTTCCGATAACCTCTTGTCCATCTTGTTTCTGTGTTCCGTGCCTAGTACTCGTAGATACAGCTGAAATATAAGCTGGTGGAAGAAGAGCATCGCCAAACTTCGAACAGGTACCTAAAAATAATGTTAACTTAGAAGCTGAGCGTGTGTCTTTCCATCAGTTCAACGAACCATAAGTTACATAAAGGTTATGAGAAGCGTCGTTGTTATATATGCGATGTACAGGATCACATAAGTACACAATGCAAAACCAAACACAATACCAGCGACTAATCGAGTAATGCAGCATTGGGAATAAGCAGAGCGAAAAGTAACTCGATAGCGGTGCATCTGGTCACATGTGTTTTGAAAACCCTTTATTTGTAGAGTTAAGAGAATTCTATGAGAAATCTATACTTGCCGCCGCTAATAAAGTATAAGTTCCGGCTATTGATAATGTAAAATTAAAATCAAAGTTCTCTGACATTACTTAGAAGTGTTTTATGTACCAGAATTGGACATTAATTTTTTGTCCTTAGCAAAAATTGTTGAGAGAAATAAAAAAGGACTATACAAACCCAAAGAGAATTTAGCCATGCAAACAAGTGGAATGGTAAATGAGAAAATGAAAATCTGGCTCCAACGATTTGGTCATATAAACTATGGCGATTTACATAAACTCTTTAATGAGAATGCGATTAAAGATAAATAGAAACTAGTTAAATCTCGGTGTTTCAAATATTAGATTCGCGCTCCCTGTGAAACAAAGTAGCATTGACAGAAAAGATGCTAATATGTTGAAAAATGCTATGGATTTCGAATTTGTGTTTAGCTTGCCTTCCATTAATCTTATTTACCAACTCTGGTTGCTGAAAATTTTAGGACAAGTTATAAATTTGGCCAAAGATTGTGAGCCAAAGTATTGAATTTTTGGAAACTTGCAATATTTCAACAAAAATAGCTGTCTCTCTCGAAATTGAAGCCAGCCACAGAATAATCACTATGCTATGCCCTCGGTATATACTTCAAATACCCAAACGAACGTTTTCTTGTTTGAAACGGATGAACACAATTCAAAGAAGTAGGTTCAATACGAAATATTTACGTTTCTTTCATACTCGCTTGATACTAGGATCACTTAGCTGCCAGACATTGCGGAGCAATGCATCGTTACATTGGGATCACAGGTGATGAAGACTTTGAGGAAATATCCAAATAATCGGGATATTATGACTTAATTTTTAATAGATATACAAGCATTTTCTGTTGATCACATCTAAAAATCTAAGTGTGAAGGTCTTAATAAAACAAATGTTGCAACATATTTACATTCTTATTCTTGGTTACTTCATATATAAATATGCATGACTGGGAGCTATCTAAGCTGCTGTGAATGTTGAGAATAAAATCGAGGAAAAGGTTAAAGTTTTCAGAAGTGGCAACGGTCGGAAATACGTAAATGAAGAAATGAGAAAATATTTAAGTGTTAAATGTATAACTCTCCCAACAACTATCCCGTACACGCTGGAAAAGAACGGCATAGCTGAGCCCTATAACAGATACAACCCAGTCGCAAAATGGCTCCTCTATGGAAAGATTCTGGAAAGCAGTCGAGTAAATATGTATATGTATGTAAAGTGAAAAAAAGGCAACGTGTGAAATTAATCAAAACTGTAAGACAGAGGAACTTTAAGAGAAATACCATAAACTCATACACGACGATAAAATCAAAAGCGAATACATGTGGTTTTGACCAATATGGTGCTACCGGGATGTATTAGTGAAGCAATGAATGACATATAGTTTAAATAAATTAAGAAAGCTATATTTGGAGCAAAGCATGACGCAATAATAATAAAAGGTATAACATGGCGTTATGAGGACTTAAGTCACGGTCATTTTAAGTAAAACCCAAACAAAAACAAAGCACATACAAGAATTGGCAGTACAGCCAACATGCAGCAATGGTAACCGACTATTGAAGATGAAATACATAAGTACGTTTATATAGCGATTTTGTTGCACATGCATCCGACTTGTTTTTACAAACAGGTGAATACCTTTTTATCGACCTATGCTACATGTACAGGTATCAAAAGTAGGGAATTCAGTTCCACATGCACGGGTTTAGCGTGTAGTAACCATGCACAGAGTGAAGGTTAATCAGAATTTTTGGAAAACTTTTGAGTATGCATTTGTGTAGCTCATTTTATTTTAGATTAAAATGTGTAAGTCTAAAAATTTGGGAACCCGTTTTATTTTATTTGTTCATTTTTATAATTTTTTTAAATGCTTATTTATATACTTTTTATTATAGAGCGAACTAAAGTTTTATAAAAAATCAACAAACAGACTTATCGTTAAACATATTATAGGTATGGTACAAACATCTTCATGTGTTCAAGTGTTTGTACCATCGTATATCTCTTATCCTCCGATTAAAATTTCGATAGACGGAAAAAGATTGCAAAAGACTTGCTACCTACTTAGTTACTTAATTGGCGCTATAACCCATTAAGCGCAGGGGAGGCCGTCCACTGCCTCTACCACCTCGAGCTTTAGAGCATATTCGTCCATGACATGTCCCAGCCAACGTAGCCGCTGGACTTTATCTGTATCGCGGTAAAACTCATACAGCTCATTGTTCCATCGTCTGCGATATTCGCCGTCGCAAATTAGCTTTGTAAGAATGGAACATTTGTTTGTTTAATGCTTAAAAACAAATTAAAAACTTACTCGTTTTACGGAATTGGATGATACACGGCTTTTAAAATTTCGTACGCAAAAACAAACCCAAAGTAAGTAGGTGAATACAAAACATCAAATCGGCTGATGGTAACTACACCTTATTTTGTTGTAGAGCTTTTATTTCATTGATATGGAATGCGTAGAGAGCTTTACATTTGCGAGATCCTTTATACATTTTTTATAATTATTTCAGAGTAAAGCGAAGTGAAATCTCCTACCAGATTATTAGACTAATCCAGAGAGAAAGTCACTAGGCATTAAAGGTTGGCGAGCAAAATGTACCAGTAACATAACACATATATTAAATCCGGAAGCAACTAATAAATAAAACCGTTTCTGTTCGTGATTTCCACTCGATATATGTATATACTTTCACTACGTATGGCCAAACAAAAGAAAAGAAAGCAGGTTTATATGATATTATAAAGGGTTCGAACTTTATAAAACATGTTCAATATTTAAAATAATTTTTTATTGGATTATTCTAGAGATAGATTGGAAAAGAGTTCAACTTATACAAATTCAAGCAAACTAACTAGCTTTTTCGGAATTGTTCTCAGAAGTATTTCCTAGTAAAATTTTAACTTATTCACTTATCTCCTATGTCATATGCATATGCCAACAAACATGCAAATTAACTGAAGAAAACTAAACTGTAGTATATATGAATGAAAGTTACAGACGTTTTTTGATTGTCTAAAATTTGAATGATCTGACATTCATAAATAATTATCATCTAACCTGACGAAAGAAAACACAAACAAAAACGGGATTTCGTATTGCAACAAAGTGTTTAAAGCAAAACCTTTCCTTAGAAAAATTCAACAAACTTTCAAGTAAATAAAAATAAAATATACAATTAAAACATAGATGAAATTAATTTGAGAAAGTACCTGTGAAAAACGTCATAATGGCAAATAACCAATACCAAATTCAAAATTGTAATTAACTCATTTAGAAACTACCACTACTACTTCTAGCTTGATGTTTGGCCGAACTTCCTCTACAAATTGTGGTGTGTATCTTCATTCTGTAACACAAATTGAAGGAGGTACAGTCTTACGCTGACTCCGAACGGCAAATGATTTATGTAAGAAGATTTTTCATGGCAGAACAGCACTCAGTAGTTTGACATTGCCTGCCGAGGGGGAACTGCTATTAAAAAAATGTCCCTATACTTTTTGATGTTACTTGCCATGGCCAGTCTTCGAACCCGTTACACACGAAATGAAGCGCGCACACGCTAAAAAACTATATGTTCATATCCCAAAAAAGAACTGGAAAAAACCCACCTTTATAATTTCCTTTTTTATATTAAATATTTCTCTTCCAAAGAGAAGATTTGGAAAAAAACATTGTAATTTCTTTCGCAAAATCGAATATATATCAGCCGAAAATAAATTAAATTTCTTCCGATCTTATAGAGTTCCCAATCCGAGGGTTTTTTGCTCTTCCTCACCTGGTTAAAAAGTCTTCTACTCGAAGCCCTGAGCTCTGAAATTTCCAAAGTCCACCAGTACGGCTTAGATTTGCCCGAAGGCCTCCTAAGCGGACACGAAATATTTATCGCTTTATTACAAGCTACGGTGAATTTTTCCACTAAGCTGCCGATCAAACTTTTCGACAGAAGTAAATTTATCTGAGGTTCCTCAGGAAGAAACTCCTGCAGCTTCTTACAATAAAGATCCCAATCTGTGTTCCTTAGATTCCTAAAGGGACGATTTTGGGGACGCGCATCGCCCAAGGAGAATTGAATATACCTATGATCAGAGAAGGAATGATCGTTAAGAACCCTCCAGTTCGAGATACGGGATAACAATTCAGACGAAACCAGGGTAAGGTCCAAGACCTCCTCCCTTACCGAAGTTACAAACGTAGGGTCGCTCCCCCTATTACAAATAGACAAGTTTTCGCTAAGAATAAAATCAAAGAGAGACTCACCTCTTGCGCTGATGTCCGAGCTACCCCAGCAGTAGTGCCTCGAATTGGCATCGCAGCCCACAACGACGCCGGCTTTCCTTCGCCTCGCTTCCGCCAGAGCGTTCCTCAGTAGCACTGGAGGTAGTTCCACCTCATCATCGTGAGCCATATACGCGGACATGAGCCAAAGTTCTTCGGCCCCGTCCTCTAGTCTCACTGTTACTACGTCTCTGTTGCTGAGATTATACCGAAAATAAGTATTTATTTCACGCCTGACGAGCATACACGCTCTAGGTTTACCTGCGTCACTGGACACCAGAAGCTCGTACTTCTTCATCCCGATGCCAGCAATACCGTTAGTGCTCAGCCACGGTTCCTGGATCAGGACTATATCTGCTCCACCTTGCTCAAGATAGAGCATCAAATTGGCGTACGCAGCCTTAGAGTGCTGGAGATTGATCTGCAGGATAATCATAGTAGAGTAATCTCCTCCAGCCCCCCCGCGGCCGCGTCCTCGCTATCCGAGGTAAGTAGCCTCTCCTCCTCCGCCCCATCGAACAGCCTGTTTAGGCTTAGGACGGACCCCCCAGCGCTCTCGGCGCCCGACCTGACGGAGTCAACCTCCATGCTCCACCGCTCCATAACCTCCACCGCTTCCTCCGCATCAGGTCCGCAGACCTCCGGCACCAACTCTGGTTCAACCGGAAAGAGGGCGTCACTACCTCTGGCATCGGATTGGTAGATTTTAACGGCTACCTTCTCGAAGCCATAGGATATGACCCCCTGCTGCTTGGCGAGAGGTCCGAGGAACTCCGCGTTGAGCAGAATCAGCGCTTGCCGATATGGTTCCTCGGACCACTCAAACCGAACGACCTTCTAATTATGCGCCGGAAGGTTCGGGTTGCAGCAGCGGATGATTTCCTCAATGTCTCCCGGTGCGGAGGGCTCCGCAGGGAGCCAGACACGAGCCCTCGGACGCAAAGGCAAATCCTTCCTATCCACGGCCTCGAGCCTGGCACCCCTCCAAACCTCCCCCACCAAGGAAACCGCCGCTTTGTAAAGCGTGGTCGACCGCTCGTCAGCGCACGAGATCCTCTTGAAGAGGCCAGAGCGCCAACCCGTACTCTCGCAACGAGGAGGGGGACCAGGATTATCCCTGATCACCTTCATAAAGACGGCAGGTATTGCTGCCGCCACACGCCTCCAGTCCATCTTAGGGATGGCACCGTCCTCCTTACTGCGGTCCACGACACCCAGGATAATGGAGCCCGCCTGTTTCGCGACTTCGCTGAACGTTTTAGGCGCTGCCCTAGTCCTGTGCCGCTCGACTGAAGAGGTCTCCCCCTCCTGAGACCGCAGTCTCTTTGGGGCTGAGCTCTTCGAAGGCGCACTCACGCTCTCCTTCAGCACCCCCTTGGCCCACTCGAGCGACCTAGCATGCCATAGCGCTCCAGAGTCTTGGAGGCCATGCGACGATCGGAGTCGGTCCTCCTCCCCGTGCCCATCCACCGCTTAGATCATTCGGCGGGCTCTCCTGCGACTGCACCGGTACGCTGCAGGATAAACCCTTGCTAGTACTGGCAATATCGTCCAGCACCCCTCTCCCCCCGCCCCCCCCTCCAGAGGCCCCGGCCGCTTTCCCCTGCGACTTGCCTGCGCGCCCAGCCGGAATTACGCCCCCAACTAATCTAGAGGCTACGGAGGTCGGCTTCGACTCTCCCCCCCACCCCTACAGCGCGAGTGGCAGTGACTGTACCCCCCGGTCTAATCACGACTTTGGATGTCGGCTCCGACGATCCTTCACCACCCTTAGCTTTGGCCACAGCAGCCGTCCCCCATACAGAGCAAACGGAGGGAGGCGGTTTCGCCCTCCCCACGTTAGTAGATGCTGCCACCCGCAGCGATGAGCCAGTTTTGGGGATCGGCTTCGGCGCCCCTCTACCGCTCGAAACTTTACTCGAACTTATGTTGTTTTTTGTGTTTTTGGAATTCAATTTTTAATTTTTCACTGGGTCCCAACTCAGAGCCGCTATCCAAAACCCGAAAGTGTAGTCGTCCTGAAAAAATGGTCCCATGGTTGCCTATACCGAAGCAGGGAGCCCATGTGAGGGTTAACGCACACCGTTATGAAGTGAACGTTCAGAGCCAGACCAGACGTAAAGACAGGAGTCCTCTCAACCGCACCTACACCATCAACTTAATGACGACGGGAATTGGAACGTACTTGCCAGATTTTAACGAGACGGAGACGGCGGTGGCATTAGCCTACCAGCCACTTCTGCTGAGTTTCACCCCAGCATACTAAGGTGATAAAATACCACGACCGCGAGCCCAAAGCTAACAGAATCACGAAAAGGTAAAACAAAGAATAGTCATTTAGCGTCGGATTGGGAATATATAAGTCGGAAATAAGGAAGGCTAAGCGAGAATCATGGAGAAGTTTCTGTGAGAACGTCGAAGGCTGGCGAGGGCTCCCGTCCCCTTGATATGTCTCAGGGATGACTCAGGAAATTGGGCGATGAGCAGTGAGGAGTCGCTCAAACTTCTCCTCGATTCCCATTTCCCCAGTAATCCTGAGCCATGTGAGATTACAGGCGTGCAACCAGGTGCTATCTATGCCCCTCCTCGTGACCTGTTGGAAGAGCATCGCCTACTCTGGGCGTTACGCTCCTTCAGAGTAAGAGCTCTCATGTATCCCCAAAAGACTTTAGGCCTATCAGCCTCTCTTCTTTTCTTTTGAAGACCCTAGAGAGAGAGAGGAAATATCGCGGGAGCGGCTGTCGTATGCTCAGCATGCCTACTCGAAGGCCAGGTCCGTGGATACGGCCCTGCATACGGTTGTTGAAGTCATTGAGGAGTCTCTTGAACACAAGGACTTTGTAGTTGGTGTCTTTCTGGATATTGAAGGTTCCTTTAATAACATTCAGCCATAGGCAATAGTCGGATCCGTGGCGGCACTTGGGGTTGAGCCGCGTCTGGTAAGGCTCATCAATCACCTTCTCCGGGACAGAACTGTCGTGGCAGAATGGGGCAGCGCCTCCGTCCAGCGAAGGGTGAGTAGAGGCACTCCATAAGGAGGGATTCTCTCGCCACTCCTTTGGGTCGTTGCTTTAAATGGTGTACTGAAAGGGATGGCTGTACGGTTATTGCCTATGCAGACGATGTTACTCTCATTGTCAGGGGTAAGTTTCTGAGCATCCTGTTTGATATCATGCAGGGGTACCTTAATTTGATCGTGAAATGGTCTGCAGGGAGTGGGTTCGCGATAAATCCTAGCAAGACAGAGCTGGTATTATTTACTAGGAGGTACAAAGTACCGGTCCCCATCCTCCTTCAATAGGTGGTGTCCCGTTGGTGCTTTCTGACCGGGTCAAGTATCTTGGTCTGATTCTGGATAGGAAGCTCTCCTGGGGACCAAATATTGAGGAAAGGGTGAAAAAGGCTTCGGTTGCGGTGTACTGTTGTCGGGGTGCTATTGGGAAGAGATGGGGCCTTTCTCCCAAGGTAAACTATTGGCTTTACGAGACTATAATAAGGCCTATAATCTTTTATGGAGTGGTGCTCTTGTGGAACTCACTAGACAGGGTATCTAAGGTTAAGCAGCTAGATCGGGTGCAGCGGTCTGCGCTCATTGGGATCAGTGGGGCACTTCGGACCACACCCACTCTCGCGCTCAATGTTATGCTTAACGTGCTACCTGTGGACATTGCAGGCAGGGTTGCAGCCCGGCTAGAGTGCAATGGATACCTACAGGTTCAGCTCGGCCTTTGTGCATTCTAGGATTCTTGCCAGCTTCAACTTTGTCCCTCCGGAAACAGATTACTGTCTGCCTGCTCCACACATCCCGCGTAGGGAAGAGTGGAAAGAGGGTGGCTTGTGGGGCGGTGGGACGGTGAACTTCTTCGCGGATGGCTCGAAGCTGGATGGTAAGATTGGGGGAGGGGTCTTCTGCGAGGAGCTTTCCCTCAGCCGTAAAATTAGTCTTCCGGACTATTGCAGTGTATTCCAATCAGAGGTGTCCGCAATCAAGGAGGCAGCCGATTGGCTACTTACCAATGTAATGCCCTCTAGATGGGCTAACATTTATTCGGATAGTCAGGCCGCTATTAAGGCCTTAGGATCGCTAATGGTGAGATCAAAACTGGTCATGGAATGCCTGACTTTCCTCGCAGCCGCCTCGGAGTATCTCGACGTTAGACTAATTTGGGTACCGGGCCATAGCGACATTGCAGGGAAATGCATGGCTGATGAAGGTACCCTGGAAGTCATTTCTTCTTGCATAGAGGGGGGGGGGGCTCCTTTGCCTGCCTACGGGCTTCTCCTGGACAGATGGGCTCTCTGTCGTCTCAGCGAGCGCTGGGAAATTGTCACTACATGCAGAATTGCAAGGTCCCTCTGGCCGAGAGTGGATCGCGGGCGCTCAAAGGAGCTGAGGTCGCTTACTAAGCGGCAACTCTCGACCCTCGTTCGTGTTTTGACTGGGCATTGTCCGTTGGATATTCATGCGGTTAGGCTGAAAATAGTCTCAGACCCTTTCTGCTGCAGCTGTATAGAGGAGGATGAGGTGGATTCATCTTGTCATTTTCTGCTCAGCTGCCCTGCATTTGCGAGACTGAGGTTCAAGTACCTAGGCTCGCACTTTTTTAGGACTCCAGAGGAGCTTTCTGGGGTGGAGATTGGCAATTTTCGTGACTTCATTCGGGGCACGCAACGTTTCTCAAGTTAATCTTTCCTGACTTTCCGATTCACGTTACCGTTCATAAATCAGGTGGTATCACAATGGACTCCTACTATGTCTAAGTGAGTTCCCTTTGCGGGAACTACCACAGTAACCTAACCTAACCTAACCTAGATTAAATTTCTTTCTACTTTTATATCTACTTCAAAAAGATATCCATACTTCGGCTTTATTATACCTTAATAAAATCTTTGAGTAATTCTCGTGTTTTATCAAATGGTCTATCGATTACCAACGCAGGACCTTGCAGCCAAATAAATACATATAAAAACAAACTCATATCCCTAATGCGCCTTGGCAGAAAGTGATAAAATTCCAAGCAGAGTGAAATCAGTTTAATGACAAAGCGTAATTTCAATCTAATGCAATTCAATAATGCAAGTAAATACTTACCACTGCATCTTCGGCGTATTTTCTTATCACAATTCGGCATCTCCATCTGAAAATATACAGAAATGTACAGAAATATATACAACACATAAATTTGAAGAACAATATTAAAAACATTAAAAAATAACTTTTAATAAACCAAGAAATTGTCATTAGCATAAAAACGAATGCAACACATCCATGTGTACTCTGTGTACTGACACACATGAACATACATACATATGTGCATACATATATACGAATATATTCAAGAATTTTTTTTATATTGTTCCGTTTTCAATTTCCCCGCGGTATTCGAAATTAACTCTGACTAAATGGAAATCACATTAATGCAACCATTTCATTGGAGGCAGAGCACGCCGCATTAAAATTGAAACATTATTGAATTTCATTTGATTAAAGCTGACAAGTCATAAAAGTCCAAAGTGTGAGCGCAAGCCCTATAGGGTAAAACGGGCGCAACTGAAGGATATGTGAATAGTTCGGCGCAAAGCAATGCTATTTAAAAATATTGCAATAAAATTTTTACTATGCGCCCCCATCGCTGCAATGATTTTGCATTACCATTTGAAGAAAATGTCCGCTGTGCAGCCAACTGAAAATTTGCAAACAACCCATCAGTTCGGCGCCGTCAGTACGGGCACAGATAAAGCGGATTTGCTTTGCCGAGATTTGCGCGTACGATACTCATGTAATATATATTATATATATATATATATATATATATATATACGTACACATACTTATATGAAATGTACGTATTCAAAGATACATACTTGCTATGCTACGTATAAAGTGTATCTGTATTAGCGTCCACATTCATTTGGCATAATCAATGTGCTCCGTTGGATTTCATTGCGTCTCATTGCTGTTACTTTATAGAATCATAAAATGGCATAGAGCGTTACAGTGGACTAGTGACGCCGAGTTGAAGAATCTTAGTATCTTTCGCGGTTGGATGCTGACTGGACTTTATGACAATGCTTTGCTGTCCCACGGTTACATGAGTCTAACTTACTTTTTAATTCAAGTATTGTTCGGAATTATTCTGCCATGCTAGGTAAAAGGTTCCGTACTGATATACAAATATGTATACATATACATATATATACATAAATATTTATATATATATATATATATACATATTGACATTTAGAATAATAGGACTTTGACAATCTAAGGTCGTTTGAAAGCAAAACGGAGACGAGTTGGTTTTATAATTGGCCCTTCTCACCTATAGCAAACCCAGTAGTTAACAAAGATGACCAAATCTTTTACAAAGTTCGCAAAATATATTCTACCGATTTCCTTCCTCCTCTTCGCAGCTTCATTTAAATGCAGCACATATCCAACTTAAAGTTTTACCGCCTACAATGTCATGCATAGGGCTATTTTAGACAGACATGGCCGAGTATGTAGTGCGTGCTTAATGGAATGTTCCGGGCTAAGTAACATAAATAATTATAGTAAAGCTTTTTTGTAATAGCGGTCGCCCCTCAATATCAATTGCAATGTTTTTGACAAAACTATAGGTCGCTAATTTGTTGTACAACATCAAGATGAACGATGTTTGGGAAGCTCCTCAGTGGTATGGCTTCATATACATTAATAATCGTAAAACTTTTGAGTTCTTGGTTAGTTTAAGATACTCAATAATAATAACAAATATGGTTGAAACAAGCTAGTTTCTCTAAGTATCTCTTTTCTTTCTTTGAAATAATATTTAAATATACTTACTTACAAACAAACAAGATTGGTTCAAAATACTGAAAGAATTTGTTCAGTAGCTATCATCTCTTTAATCCTTATAGCATATGGCATATTCACATCTGACATTGTTTTTATTTAAACGACTTTTTATAATAAAAATTTTTAGTTTTTATTTTTTCGATCAGGTTTGATCCTAATTTTACAATTTTTATTTCTGCGATTAAATTTGATCCATAATTTGTGATTTCACTGTTTGTATCAAAAGTAATCGTCATTCTTGAAATCAAATTTTTTATTATATATATTATATACAGTGCAATTTCAGTTACCTTACCAATTAAATTGAATCACCGTTCTTTAAAAAGAGGCAATCCTGTTGAAAAATATTCCCGTATACACTGAGCGAAAAGACCACCTAAATGTTTCTTTAAGTAGAGCAAAATTTAGCTAATTTTTCTGGAATTTTTTTTCCAAAAAGAAGCCCTTTTTATTATGACTGGATTTGACTTTTAAATACATGTACATAAACAGGAAGTTAATATGTAAAACTTAGATGAAAACTTTTCAATGTAATAAAGAATGATGATAATCTTCTCAATTTAGAATTATTACCACCTTTATTTTCTAATGCAGATTATTTTCCGAAAATAAATGTCAAATTTTACTTATAATTATAATAAGTATAATTATATGCTTATATTTTTTATATTTGGTCCTTATAACTTTAAGGCATTTACTTCACAGCTGGCAACTTTAATTCAGATGCATAAGAGAGATAACAAGAGAAAAAGAGAGTACCTATCGAGTAAAGGTAAAATAATAATTTTGCGCTTGCACCACAGTTTAATATTCGGCGTGCGTCTTGTAACACAAATTGAGGAACCTACAATTTTACGACGATTCGTAGATTTGCCATTGCCTGCCGAGGGAAAATTACTATTAGAAGAAACGTCTTATAAGAAATAGGTTTCCCTCATTAATAAATTCAATAAGGATCGAGTAAAAACTAGAGAATCTCCTTAGTAATTTACGTTATACGATTTTTAACATAAAAGCAACAAAATTTTCTAAAAATGAACAACGAAGAACTTATCTCCTTAATCTCAGCCGTTTTCCTTTTCAATCATTTTGAAAAGGAGTCCTCCTAACGAAATGCGTAATATTTTTTTTTCGTCTCTGGAAATGTTGTTCGAAACAAATCTATTTAAATACATATGTTCAAAACACCAACAGTTTACCACACAGCCACCATAAACAAAATACATACCTTAACACTGAGAACTAAGATGTATTTCTGTACTATTAATTGCATACTAAACAAACATCCCATATCATGATTTTCTGCAGGTCGACGGAAGAAAGAAGAATCTGTAAATCTAAGTTTTTACTAATTTCAGTGGCGCTGGAATCGAAAACAAGTCTTATTTATACTCAGAAAAAATCACATTTCGGGATCAATAGTAGAAAACATGTGTTTATTTTACTAGCAGATAAGTAACCCAAACATAAGTAAGTTTACACTATTATACGCTGTGAGAAAGATATGAAAAATAAAAATTAAAAAAACCGCCCAAATCACTCTAAAAAATATTTGTTTATTTTTAAACGTGAACTAAATAAATCGGAAAATAAATTTAAATAACTCAGAAGAATGTAAGCAAAAACCCCTTTGCTTATCTTCACTTATTGTATATAATTGATTATATCGAGTCTCAATTGCGAAAAAAAATTAAGCGACAGTTTTTCAAAGTTTAGATTTCTAGATACTCTAGATATTCTAGAAGCATTTCTGCATCAAAAAGAAATTTAAAAAAAAATCGTTTATGTTTTATTCGTGGTTTGCGCTTGATGTAGAAAGAAGATGTTTGTAACGATTAGGCTCTCAAAGTATTCAACCGAGCTTAAATTGAAGATTATTTACATTTCAACCAAACGAAATTGGCTTGCGGAAACCTTCGTAGTTAATCGAAAATAAATACAACCTAAAAAGGAATGCAAATTATTTATGTATATAAAGCAAATATAAATTTAAAAAAATTCACATTTGAAAGATGTGGTTTAAACTTTTAAAAAACCAATAAAAGTTATTCGTAAAAAATAAAATATATAGAAAGAGCTTTGTAAAGTGGTACTTTCATTCAAAATTTCAACATTTAAAGCAGTTAAAGTCTTCTTTATTTTTTTATTAATTTGGGTGTCAAAATACAAACTTTTAATAAATAAAATTTTTCCCCACCAATAAATAATTAGACAATTGAACATTTGGAGGTACATATTTCTTGCCTGCTTTTGGAAAACATTTGTTAGACAAAGTTCTATTTATTTTTAATGACAATAAGGATAAAACTAAGGTTGTATATAAATACTTTTCTGCTCAGGTAAATAACTAAACAAATAATAAATTCTCGGCTCTAAATTTGAATTGAGAAAATATGAGCAACAAAAAACATTTCGAAAGAATAATTCGTGTGCACGCAACGTGAAACTGGCTTACAAAAAGCAGATGCCTACATAAAGTTGCAAGAGTAATACCAACGTTTAATTTTCATGTCCATTAACCATACAAAATGGATATGAGAAATCACACCGAAGTGCCCTTGGCATTCAGAAGAGCATGAAATGACACGAAGCTACATACACCAAAGAAAAAGGGGTCGAGAATTTCTTGTCGGTGAATCAGAGTTTTGGCAATTGTGCTGAATGGATAAAAAGATAGAATTACAAAATGGGCATTTGAAAATGCCTTTAACCTGAAAATTTACTTGGGCAAAATAATAAATATAAATTTGGAATTACGGAAAAAATTAAAGGAAGGCAATCTGCTCGATAGATTACGAGAGCGACAGCTACATATTTACGCACGTGCAAGCACAAAATATAACTACTTGAAGGCAACAGGCAGGTGCTTTGTAGGCATGTATACTTGTACGAGTATACGAGGTGAAGGTTTCCTAAAAGTCATCAAAATTGCCAAACCGTGTTATTACAAATAAAACTTTGTACAGCCAACCGACCGAATAAGCGTGTACGAGTATAAAATTTCAGATGGTAAGTGTCCCAAGAAAGACCAATTTGAAGAGTTTAAAGAGGTGTTTAGAAATCATACAACTTACAATAATTAACAAGGAATGTTTAACTTTTAAACAAAAACCAAGGTAAAAGGCAACTAGAATATTGAAGTGTCCAATATGGATGAGCTGTATATAATACTATAAAAAGCCACACAAAGAATGAAGCAACTGAACGAGAACTGTTGGTTATAAAAATGGTTTTGATTTTTTTTAGCGAAAATAGGATGAAAGAAAATTATCTTATAAAAGACATAAAAAAGTATAAGAAAAGCAAACGGGAGGAGTATACGCACATAAACAAATTGCAAAATCGCACCGTTTAACAAGCAAAATACATTATTCCAATACTGCCTTTTCGTGCTTGAACTGCGCTTTTTTAATGCAACTCTTGGTATAAAATACCTTTATAGACCAAACGTGATTTGGTAATAGAGGTTATAAATTCGAGTCAGAAATCAAATATGCATTTGTTCGTATGTGCGTAAATACAAGTACGTAAATAAGTAAATCTGCATATATATTCTCCTCTCTTAGTGTGTTTCTTCATAAAGATGGCTAACTTAATTATACCATTTTTTCAATTCAATAACTTAGCCGCTGTTGCTTTATTTTTTAATTTGTAGAAACTCCTATAAAATACTATTTGGGACGGATTTACTCCCCAAATACGGTTGAGGATTTGGGGAACATTTTTTCCAAGTCTCCTCTTAAATACATCAGAAGGCGAACAACCGTTGGATCCGATAGCGTACAGGCAGGCCATAAACATCATTTACCGAGAGAAAATTATCATCGTTATCGACTCCCAATGCTTTTATTGGAGCAAATTAGCACGTATGTGTGTGTATACTCGTATGAGGGCGAGTTTATCTAATCACTAATTTTAAGTATAGAATTGTAACCAAAATATGTTTATAAATAAGTAATAAGTGCCTAAAGGATACTACCACTCGGCAAACATTTAATTTTGATTGCAAAAGCAACTTTTGAAATTTTTTCAAAAATTTTTTTCAATTTTGTTTCAATGTATTTCAATTTTAAAAAATAAAACATTTCACAAAAACAACTAACACAAAAGCAATATTAAAGCTCCTATTCAAATTTATTTAAGCTTAATCTTAATTAAGGCATCTTAATATTTTTGCAACAAAAGGGTACGTTTTTCTAGGGATGGCAAAAACGCGCTTATAAAAAACTTTCATGTAAATTAAAACTCGATTTCTTCAAAAATTACGCATATTGAATTATAAAACTAATGACTATCCCGTAAGAAATACTTTTTCAGATTCTATGTCGGAAATGCTACATTTTGGATGATCAGAACCCCTACACGCGTCTTCCTAAGTACATCCTTGGTCCACTGTATATAAAAATTTGATGCCTGGTTATCTTTGGTTGGAAGGTTTATTCACAACAACATTACTACTTTCTTACTTTAAAAACGCCGTATCAACCCGGATATCATTTTACTGAGTTGACTGAAATTGTGTGCTTTCTGAGCCTCATAATATTTAATTAAGTTTTCCTTGAGAGTACGGAAATATCCTGTGATGAAAAACCATAACAGCAGAGTAAAGTACAATTACATTCACATCCTTTGCATTTCCTAACTTAAAGATCTTTTTAGCTAAATACTAGATTTCATCAAATTAGGTCAATTTTAACTTTCCATACAACCACATAGGAGCTATAAATGTTGAACAAGTCTGGTTGCTATGAATACGCACCTAAGGATCAAAACTATTTAGTGATGTATTGTCAAGACTTAATTAATTACTGCGGCCTTTAAATTGTTGCATGCTACAGCAGGTAGCAGAAAATACATATATGTAAATTAATTATTCATATAGTTAACTCCCAATAAATTATTTGTTGGTGACTCCCTGTCGTGTGACTTCTTCAACATTATGTTGGAAAAGATAATCCAAGGTGCAGAATTAAACTGGGCAGGCACCCTCTATTATAAGAGTGGGCAACTACAGCCGTATGCCGATGATATCGACATCATTGGCCTCAACAACCGCATCGTTAGTTCTGCCTTTCTCAAGCTGAATAAAGATGCGAAGCGAATGGTCTGAAGGTGAACGAGGGCAAAACGAAGTAACTCTTGTCATCAAATAAACAGTCTGTGCATTCGCCTTTTGGCTTCCGCGACACTGTTGACAATTTTGTCAAAGTTTATCTTAGTACCAGACTTCGCTTCAATTGGTGTCTCTAGCTGGCGCCAGTTAGCAAAGCAGTCGAGCTTAGGCGGTTATAGCGACCAATTAAGAAGAAGGAAAATATGACTTATCGAATTAGTCTGAAGCATTGTTTGTGTATTCTAAATTCCTTTCTAAATTCATTATAAAGCAAAACTATGCCCAAGTTATAGTATCACATATGTTTTTGATATTCTATGCTAACAATTACCCCAATATTTTATTTAAATTATAGCAGGATTTTTATGGGCTGAGTAAGGGAATGACATTCAGAACAATGGATTGATCATTATTTTGATTTATAAAACGAAACTGATTACCTTTACGACATAGTGAAATAATAACTAATTTTAAATAGTGTGTTAAAATTTAAAAAGTGAGGGTCGCTACGAATATGCTGAAATTAAAATGTTGGAATTTGATGAGAAATACCCATTATATTTATAAATTGTTTTTTACTTTAGTTATTTCTTTATAAGTATAAGTAACTAAATTAATTAAAAATGTTAACTGTGTTATCGTTAAAGATAAACATATATAATCGTATATGTGTAATTTAATATGCTGAAAATGCAAATACCTTCAGATATATACATAAATATATCTACATATGGAAATGCTTAAGTGCAGTCATTGGTTTTATAACCAAGTATTTGCGCTTACCTCCTGCTGCTGGTATTGCTGACGTTTTATAAAATTTACAGATTAAGTTGTCGAGAGTTGGAATGAACCGCGTAATTGAGCGCGTATGCTTGGCACGCCTGCTCCCTCCCATCAATAGCATTTATAGATACATGCGTGTATATCTGTATGTGTAGTTGTATTTTGTGAACTGAGTAAATGCTCCAGTGCGTATGCTTCGGTGCTTGATTTCCGTTTTACAGCTACTCATAAAAGTTGATTGAAAATGCTTATTAGATGCAAGATTAGATAGGATATCAAAGAAGAGATGTGAAGAGAAAAGGAGCGGCAGAGATCAATGCGGCAAATTGGTAATTTTATCGAAAGAGGTGGAGCTGTGCTGGAAAATAACCAATTTTTCTGCTTGGCTAGTAGTCACAGTTGCATAAAATTCTTACAATCAAGCTACGTGAGTAAATTCGCTTATTCGAACAACGTAGTAAGCTTCATAATACATATGTACATATGTACATATGATCATATGGAAACTGTTTGTAACGATTTGACTCTCAAAATACTTAACCGGTTTAAGTAATAATTTTTTTTAAATGAAACATTTATGAAAACAATACAGTGGCATGCATACCTATGTTTTTTTTTTTTTTTGGAACAATATGCACATTAGGGTGCCACACTGCAAATACAAAAGCATCGGTAGTGTTCTTTCACCGAAATTATAATCTCATGATATTTTAAGAAATCAGGCAACATATTTCACAATAATATAAAGACTTAGGTGAGCTGGCTCGATTTGAAATTATTCGGGGTTTTTTATAAAAAAAATATTTCTAGAAATAGTTTTTGAAATAAATCACCTCAAATCATAAAAGAGGTCTAAGTTCGGTATAAAAATAATTACAAATTTCTTCAACATAAGCATAAGGGTGAGATATTTGATGCCGGTTAAAAATTTTGTTGACGATTTAGACTTGTAAGGTATCATGGAAGAGACTTTCTCACCCTTTTCATTTATTTGCAAACATCCCAAATTCATCACGTCCCAAATTTGTTTTAACGAATATTTAAATATTTTCAAGCAGATATTCAAATGATTCTATAAAAAACTATTAAAAAAAAATTGTATTTATAAAAGATTTCATTTTTAGATATAGTAAATTTTATAACTCTTGGTAAGGAACCATAATGTACATATGTATGTACCTATGTAAATATATTTTTTAAGTCGAATCCAAGTGGTTTCAGAACACACCCGCCATAGCCGAAAGGAAAAATTATATGTGATTGAAATTATAGCTTTTGTAATCTTATATGCAGTATTAAACTCTACTTTAAAATGAGGTTTTCTGGTTAAAAAATTTGTATTTATTCAATAAAAATTTAGTTTTTTGTTTTAAAATATAAAATATTTTCCCAAAACTTGTGACTTGTTTTTCGTTGTAAAAATTAAACTTTTACGTGTATTAAATACAAATTTTTGAAAATAAACGTCTCAAGCTGATAGGTACACATCTATTATTGTTTAAAAAGTTGAGAAAATAGCAAACAACTGGTATCAAGCAAGAGATATTCAAAGCAGCGTACAATGCTTCGCATAGAACAAAGTAGTAGTTGAACAAAAGCGAAGTTTTTATTTATAAGATTTGTAATTAATTATAGGGTTGCAATACTCGCATATAGAGATCGTTGCCTGCTCTTTTACCAATGCTTTCATAACTGCTCTTGAGCTTAAAACTGAAAAAAATGTCTCTGATGTAATAGAAAGATGGAGGTGGTTTGAATTTTTACATTGCATTGAATTGGGTACTAAGATGCTTAGTACTACTTTTATCCAATTGTTCATAAGGAACATATTTTTTCCTTAAAACTTTCACTTCAAAGGTAAAAACAATTAGATAACCCTTCATGTCACTCCCTTAATTTTTTTTATACATGTGTTCTTCGCGTAACTATCTATTAATAGATAAAGTAATAAATTATTGAAAACTCATAGCAAATCTACTATTTTAAATGTTTAAAATTTAGTTAAAACAAACCTCAAAAATGGAGTATTTCGAAGTTTCTGATTTTTGTGAAGTGTCATAATGTCGCAATATTTGTAGAAAGAATTGTGTTTAATTCTACATTTTGATATTGTTATTAAGGAAGGAACATTACTTTCAATCATATCCATTTTATCACATAAATAAACATACATATGCCATATTTTTGTAAAAATATAAATAAAATACTTTGGTCGAAATTTAATAATTTGTAATTGTGATCTAAAAATAATTGCCTGTCGGTATTTCCACCTTGCAACTGGTTCCGTATATCGGCATAAAGATGACCTGCGTCAGTGAATAATTGCTCACCAGAAACATGCGATGGAGGAGCAGCCAGATATTTTATATCAATCTTTATTAACAGATACATTGAGAAAAGTGTGTAATCGTTATATAATAAATAATTTATTTCAGTATTACTACAGTAAATCAAGTCGCTATCATGTAAATCCGCAAGGCCTATACGCATTTTTCTACAAAGAAACATGTTAAAAGTAAAACTTTATAAAGTTTGTATATTATTAAAAATTTGCATGACATGGCTGAAGTCGAAGTTCGGTCGTTTTCTAATGTACTGTCGACAAAATCAAACATTTATTAAAAGTGTTGTGATAATTAATTGTTTTAGATTAATCGCAAAAAGGAAACTTATAGCCCATCTTCCGAAGTCTTAAGTTTATTTGTCCCCGATAGTGTTAAGGAATCTACTAAGTAATGCCTCGGATGTGTCCAGTTTTCAAAATTCTGTCATCCAGTTTTTTGTACGTATACGAATTTGCAAATTTTAAAAAACTTTGAAATGTATAAATACAAATAATAATAAAATTATTTACATTTTTCATGGAAAAACTAGTATGATCTTAATATTTTGCAGATGTATGTATGTATTTATTTAACCGTTTTATATACATATGTATATCAGGTAAGGCAATTAAATTAAGCATCGCGCAAATACCATTTGATACCCGTATTCAAATAATAGTGCATCTCAAATGCATCTGACTTTTCTAAATTATTAGCACGTAGTTCCAAATCCTATAGGTAAAAAATATACACACATACTTCCAATATAACAAATACATTCATATAGATAAGCCTTAATTACACTTTTATTCCGCAATATGTAAATAATTTGATTAGATACAATCATATGAGTCAGAAAATGTAATTAAATAATATTGTACAGCCTGTCTGTTCTGATCTAATCACTGTACAGGGTTCAGCCAAAAATATCTTTACTCAAATATTGTGGGAATCGATTGCCTATTTTGTGGTCAAGGACCCTTCTAAAGAATAGTATTAAAATAATTATATCGGCCGCCGTAGTCGAGCGTATAGCGTCTGAGTGCTATCAATCCGTACTCAATGATTTAAAAATCGACCGGTGTATGTAGCTAGTCAATTGTGATGGATTATGTTACTCTATTATTAACTTTTTATAGTCGTTTTTGAATCCAAATATTGTATTCAATAGTTTATTGACTTAAGTGATTTTAAACAAACGTAATTTCAATAAATTTTTAGATGTCGGTATCTGATTTGATAAGTTGAAATTTAGAAAACAAAATATGTGCAAATAATAACTGATGAAACGAATAATTTTCATACCTCAAATCTGGAGTAAGTGTTATTCGGAATGATAGACGGTGTGAAGTTCAATCGAAAGCAGAAAAAATCCACAATACCCTTTTTCCCTGCTTCCCAGAAACATGTTTCTTACAAAACAATTACGGTACTAAATGGCACTAAAAAATGCAACTAAAATTACAATTTGCATTTTAGTGACATTTTTATATGGCTTATTCCAAAGCAAATTTCTTAAATCGATTTATCTCAAATACAATATTTTTACGGGTATACAAGTAATATATCAGACTTCGAGCTCTTGCGGGGGAAATGCCCCCCATTTCACTCTCTTGGATCCACCCCTGTGTATTCAGATTTGTGTGAGATAGCATCTAAATTAGAAAAGATTGGATGAAGCCCTTCTGAAAGTTTAAAGTTTTCAAATATGAAGTTACAAACAAGTAAAGTTAAACTCATATCGCAATATTTTTAGTATCACATCGTCTAAATATTTTCAAACAATGAAACTCTTCACCACCAACAAAAGTATATTTTATAACGAAACTTATGAAATAGGTCGCATCAGTAAAGTGAACTCATTCCCAATTATCGATTAGTACGATTTTAGCAACCAATTAATTTTTAAGGTGTTGTATGAATAAGAACGTTCAATTCTTTCAAAAACTCAATTAAGGGTCATAGTTTGGTTCGCATGAGGCCTCTTGCATGCTGAAAATAGTTCTACGAAATATTTTTTACTCAAAATTAAATTAAACTAACTTCCGAATGATTCTAATTTGTACAAAGTATATAATTTTAGCACGGAAATGATAGTAAATTTTTTTATGTAGGCTTTCTACAGCAAGCAACGTTTTGGGTTTATCATTTCAATAACAATTATATATATAAATATAATATATATAATCAGATAAAAACTCCAAAATGGTTTTCGAGAATCAATGGTAAGAAAATTGGAAGGACCTCCTAAGTCAACCTCCTAAGCATACTCGTACATACGTATGTATACATCGTACAAAGCAACCATTTCAAGAAAAATTTTAAAACACCATTATAATTAAAAGTTTTCGCAATCTTCCTCCACAAACTTAAACTACAAGAAAAGCAAACAAATTAGTGTCGTAGGAATAGCACATCGGGTACTAAATTTCAAATGAAGTATCTACGTAATCGCATATTAAAGGCCAAACAAAACAAGCGCTAAAGTGGATAAACAAGCACATAAAATTCAAGAGTAATGTTTTTTTTTAAAGGTAGGTGTGTAAGCATGTGGATATTTTTGCTAGACATAAATTCGTCAGTACAAAAGGAAATACAGTAATTCATAAAAGCAGAAAATGGGTAAGCTAAATGAGCGTATATTATAAAGTTTTAATGCACTGAAAAATGAGGACGCACACCGATATACGTTAGACAACAGGTAGCCTAGGCATAATGACCTTTGCAACCTATACACAATCTCTTCTTGTTATACTCGTGTTTGTATTTACGTTCTTATTTATGCGATAAACTGTGTTATCCAAACGAGCCCCCAAAGTGTAAAGAGCTGAATCATTTACTCAGACAAACAATTTTATAGCACAAGTTTAAAAAAAAAGCCAAAACAGTCCAAACCGCGGCGTTTGGGTGTTTTGCAGTAATTTTTGCTACTAACTTTTGTTTTTTTCTTGGTATCCAACTAAGATGCCTTTATTTATTTAAAAACTTTCAGACGTTTAATCACATAAAGTATTCATTTTCCCATCTCAGGTTAAAGCTAAAGAGCCTGTAATGCAACAAATCATATGTAATTATATTTTCTAATCATCCATCCTTTAGGAGTATCTGGTATAAAATTTAAGTTTCAGCCACCTTTACCAATTTTTAACATTTCAAGCCCTTTTCGTGTTAACAACTGCTTTGGAAAACTTTGAAAATATCCTGCTTACGCTTTAATATAGCCAAACATTTTAATGAAGCTGTTTTGTACTTATACCATTCTTTGTTTTTCAAAATCTCGTTTGTTCATTTGGAGAAAAAAAAATTGTTTTCGGAATATTGCCATGATTGGTAGCTTCAAAAAAGCCAAGCTCGGCAAATGCTTGCAAGACAATGAAGAAGAATTGATTCAGTAGTCTAGGAGATTGGAGCTTATATAAATACAAAAATCAGTTATAGTAATTCTTGTGCAATTAGTATCAATTCGCAATGCAATATTTTGAAGGACTTGCTTTGACGGGCCTCTCATGCATACGACAGAAATAAAAAATGTTTAATCAATCGGTTAGAAGTATCTAGTAAAAATTATTGTATTCCTACCTACTTATTTACTTAATTGGCGCTATGAAAATCTTAGTGTGTTTAGCCGAGCACGATATATTACACCAATTTTCCCTGGTTAACGGCGCCAATTGGAAATACCAATTGAAGAGAAGTTCTTTTCTGGTGCTTCCAACGCGAAGCAGGGCTTCCTGTTTCCTTGCCATCAATAGAGGGTACCTCATTAAATTTCTGGAGCATTTTTATTCATTCGCACTACATAACAAATGTCTATAACCCAAACAGCTCATTGTTCCATCGACTGCGGTATTTGCCGTCGCAGAAACGCCTTTTTGAACTATTAAGGGCTCTTACTTTTTTACATTTACTAAAGCAATAGTTATGACCGAAAATATTTACTTAATAACATAATTTTTGTAAAATGTATTAACTGTTTTTTTTTATCAAATACGATACCCGACAGGGAGATTTTTTATCAGAACACTCCCAATTTCTTGGAAACACTATTCAAAAATTTTCTTATTTATTAATTTGTACAACAAAACATCAACTTAAACCAGGGATTGAAAAGCGGCTATTTCATATAACATACATAAAATAACCGAAATAGTTAAAAGTAGCTTTTCCTAAATCCTCTACTCAGTCAATTAACAGTAGTATAATTTCGTTTCTACGAGTACCTACACATCGCAAAAATCTGTTTGGGTCAACGTAGTTGCACTGTGTTTTAGCGTTTCCACCCTGACATCGCTAAGTGGTGCGCGAAACGAAGCTCCCATTTGGAATTTTCCATTTCCCCGTTCATTTTACAACAGTATTTCTTTCCCTCTGGCTTCAACGCTGTATTTGGTATCTATGTATGCACATACATACATACATACATACACACAAATGTATATATGTATATATATATATATATATATATCCTTCGCTCCAATAAGTGATGTTGTTGTTTTGCGTGGAGATGGTTAGAGGTGAATACACACATAAACCATACCAAAAGAGTCCAACCGACGGTAAAAATAAACAGCAAACATTGTGCTGCGCACGACTTGCTTGTATGGCTGCAGAATGGGATGGCCGACTATGCTGCCATTGTTGCCGTCGGTATCTTGCAGATACAGCGAATACACAAGCGCTCACTCAGGGCGTGGTTCCATAGAGATTGGAATCCAAACATGTTTGAGTATCTATTTATGTATATCTCTTTTAAGAAGCTGAAATGATAGAGACAGCAGTTGGAAGAAATTGGATAAGAAAAAATACAGAGCAAGTCTAAGACTGAATACTGTACAACTGAATTTTTGAAACACCGATTTTATTTTAAAATCAAAATAAGGAACGTACATATGAAAATATATTTAATAAAACACGCGGATTATTTAAGGCACTTTAAATTGCATTACAACAAGAAGCGATTAACAATAAACATATCAAGTAATAGAAGTATAGCAGATCATTAGCAAGTGAGTCATTAATTAATTACATAAGGCCATTCCCACAATAACAGCGGTTTCCAAACTAGCACAGAATACACTCCCATACGCAATAAATGTGTAATAGGAAGCAAACATTGCAACGGATTGGAACGAACGTGCCTTGGAATGGTCGGGAATTTTTATCTAAGTAAAACTTGTTAAAGAATCAAACTGCATATAAGTTGTCCTTTATTTCAGCGTTGTGTTTGCATATCTTTTTATCTATAATGAAAAGGACTTGACAGATGAACTTTTTTTTAATATCTCAAAACGTTTAAATAGGAAAAGTATGAAATGCAATTTGTATTCATCTGGATATGTTATTCTCTTTCAGATAATTTTTCGTTTACTTATTATTTAATTATCAATTATTAATTAATTACTTCTATGTTTGATGAGCGTTATTATAATATACATACATACATATATAATTGTATTAACAGTTGCAATAAAGAGGAAATGAAATCAGTTTTATATAGCCCGTACAATGTTCAAAATAAATTTTTGATACGTTGATGTTTGTTTACCGGTTGTAATGAAATTTTTTTTACGAAACTAATTCCAATTATTTATAATTATTTAAAATGATATTTTCTAACCATATCTTATTTTTTTATTTAGTCTTAGATGGTTGAACTTGCCTTGCACCAGACATATATAATACGTATGTACTCTATGGTTTTGCTTGTGATACTTCCAAATATTTATGAAGGCATTTATAAGTCCATTACGTGCTCTTTTTATGCCGTATTAACGGGTATGCAGCAACCCACTCCCATGACGCGTGGGGACGTACATACATACATTTTAAAATACATTTTATTTAACACAAGCTTCCAAATATATTTCTGAAATAAATAAATTTGCATATGTTTATGCTTGTGCTTCTAGATACAATATATGGGTAATTAGGTATGTTCTTCCCAAAAACTCATACTCATTTCTGTCAACTGCGACCCCCTCGAGGCCAATTTTAATTAAAGCTGTACCAAAGACTTTGGCGGAGGAATTGTCGCCTTTTCGTCTGTTACAAGTAGCCTGCGCAAATTATAGTGGTATTTTGACACATTGATATATGTATGTATGTATGTGCATATATATGTATGTATTAAAGTAAATATTCGTGGGAATAAGTATATCATTAAACGTTTATCCGTGTTAATAAGCTATAAAATTTACCTTGAATAATTCCATGCCTGCAACCGGGATTTGTGCCGCAAAAGTTTGTTAGCTGAGCCTAGCACAAAATTGTTGCAGATGTACAGAAAGGGAGGATAAGCATAGTTTAATTGCAAAAACTTGGTTGAGAAGCGCTTAACTTACATAATCTAAAGTTGATGTTTGGAAAATAGATGGATATATATATGCATATGTACATATGTATAATACTTAGTACTGAACGAACATTTCTCTGTTAGACCACATCGACTTAAAAATGCTAACAATATACTTATTGAACCGTGTTGATAAAGTCTTCAAGTTTCCCGTGAAAACAAATTATTTACCTTTTTTCCAGTACATGCCCCTACACAAAAAAAACTATTTAATTTTAGTATAATAAAGTGAAATTTTGAAGTACATAGAAAATCCGCTATAATTTTTACATACCTTTTGCTGCCGAGTTTCGTGCATTTACTTCAAATTATTTCGTTAGTTCTGACTAAAACGTTTGAAATTAAAATGAAAATCTTCTGAATTGTATAGAATTTATATAAATTGTTAATAAGGTTTGAAAATCTGTATAACCATAATGTAATAATTTATGTTTTTATAAAAAACTGACGAATAGTTTTGCATGTATACTAAATTTTATCAGTAACTGAACGGATGTCAGAGAAACGGGTACACTCTGTTAACGCTGAAACACATAAATTATTGCAAATTTATCGGATGTGGCTGGTAAACGCTTCAAATTTAATTTTGTTGGTTATGATTTAGTTGGTTATGATCGTATTTGTTTTGAATTTGAGCATGTTTCAAGTAAAAACAGGTACAAATGTGACACAGCAAGGATAGTAAGGTAGAGCTTCCTTATTTTGTTTTTATGTCTTACATATTATAAGTATATTTAACATACCGAACGATGGTAAACGTCATATGTTATTAAGAAAGTTATATTAAAGATAGACCTCTTCGCAATCCATCTCATCCAAGCGTTAATATATATATATATATATATATATATATATATATATATATGTATAACATATTGTGTGAACATGCCTTCAATCATTCAAATTTTATGTACAGAAGTTAATCACTAGCATATGAATCAACGATTTTGTGTATATTTCTGCGACGGTAATATACGCAGAATAAAACTACCTTCTGCGCACAAATTTTTTATTCAAAAATAAACATCCTAAATTTTAAATCATAATTTGGCGTTTATAAACCGCGTGAAACTATTTTCGAGACTAATGAAAGAAAATATGATGTCGATAAACAATTTGTGGTTAAAATAAAAGATAGCCGGAATTAATTTGGTAAAAGTCACAAATAGTTGTAGATAGTAGAAAAAATTTAAACTGAAACTCAAAGTAGAGGTTTGAAAATTCCACCTTAATTGTGTTCCTAGCTAAAATGAGTTCCAATTGGTGCGATTTTAAAGGCCCATATATTTATTAAACTTTATTCTCAGAAAATGACACTTTTTGTTACAAAGCTTTGACACTTAAATGTCACAATAAAAATTTAATTAAATTACAATTTTATTACGTTTTATGGATTTAGATACAATTATTTTTTATTTCAAATATACAAATATGTACTATATTTGTATGTATAGAGTATGAAATACTAGAATAAAACGTTACATGATGCACCTACCACTTAATATTGTTGATGATAAATGCGTTATAAAAAATATATCAAAAGCCTTAACTCATTATTTTTTAGTAAAAAATTAAATAACAGTCTTGTACAAATATACATATAAACAAAATCAAAATGTATTTTCATATGTAAAAAACACAAATAAATCTTAGTATTTGCCTATTATAATGTTTTGTATATATCGTTTCAATAAGTAAAAGTCATCTTATTATTTTTATATTTGTACTTTTTTGTTTTTTTCTATTTCTTATATGCAAAGTAGAGGTTTGAATAATAGAGTCACGCTTAATTGCGCTGGATGCATTCGTGGCGTGTAATGCTGTGCCAAAAACTTGTATTGCTATTAAAAGGAGTAAAATATTGGAACTAGGTTACACGAAAAAATTACCTGATTAATTTATTTTTCAAATGAGCGTTTCCAATATAGGCAAACAACGTTATTTCTATGTCCTTTTGCATTTATTCTCACTAAAAGTTTTTCTGACGTGACTGCGTGTCGCGATTCTGATGCGACTTTGTCATGCGATTCTAAAGTTGCCCGAACACGCGTGGTTAATCCGCTTTAAACGTTTTATACAACTTATTCGTACTTGTTACTTCGTAAACATAAGGGCAAAAATATAATGACATAATTTTTTTTAAATTTAATTTGTAACTTTAATTTGTAAATTGTTTATTTTCCGTGCGAGGTAAACGATCTGCCGCATTACATTTGCGTAATAAAGTCATTATAATTTAAAGACTTGTTTCCAAAGTTTATCAACTAAAAAGAACGAATAAAAATTGGCACTTTTAAAAGGTCGGAAATGGCCTTATTTTTTGGATTTAAACGCCTGTAATTACATATACACAAAAAATATATCAACGAAAACAAACTGAATGTACCTTTAAAACGGTACCAATAGAAGATTAGTTGACTGTAAATAGCATCCACTTTCACGCTCTGAGATCCAAAGTTGAACTCAAAAACTACTCAATAATAAAATATTTGCATAGTAGTTAATTGAAAAACCCCCTCAGAGCAATCAAAAATATTTAGGCAATAAAAAGACGATAATATACTTGCAAATTTTGTAATTATTTTAAAATTTAGTTTTTACCTTTAATGGAAAATTATAATGTGTATATTTTGATATTTTTAGTTACAAACGTTGATAACCACTTTATTTTATAAAAAAAAAACATTTTATTTTAATATTAAAGTTGGGTGGAATTCTACACAAAGGTCCCCGAACGGTTATATTAGTTTTGTCCAGATGGCAATGGTGAAAGCAGTCCCTACACATTCTGCGGCTACGGTAGCCGACTATATAGCATGAGCTTTTTCCAAATAGCAGTCACCCCTAATTAGACAATGACAAACCTGTGTATTTATACCGCATCGAGGTATAAGATGCACCCCCAAATTATTATTATTGATTGTTCAAATATGAGGCTTTGAGTTAAAACTCCTATATTTATACATTTAAAACCGAAAAATTGGGAAGATCATAAAAAAAAGGTTCTGGTTGAATACTTTAACATTTATTCCTTGGAATGCGATTGGGACAACTTGGGCTAAATTCATTGCTAGTAAATTTTCCTGCTACAAAACGTCAAACTGCGATCGATTGGTGACCATGACGGGGATTTTTTTAATTCTAACGCATTACGTTTCCATATGTATCTTAATGTTTAAATTTTTCTAGAAATATGCAATTTTTTTATCATTGTTACTTTCCTTCAATTTAGTGTATGATTACTTGTTTAGTTCTTATCGTTGGTATTGAATATTAGAATTTGCTTATAATTACTAATGATTTAGGTAAATCATTGAAAATTTATTAATTATAGGAATTTAGTATATATGTAAATATTTATAGAGTCAAACAAATAAACATACATACTAATACACTTTAAGAAAAACTGGGGAATAGTCAATGGCACATCATATGAAAGTACGCATAAATGTATGTATGTATGCAAAACAATAGACGAAGCATAAAAAATCGTAAGTGTAACGGCACCCGTGACACCATCTCAAACACGAATAAGATCACAAACACCATTACCCAAGGCACTTCCGAGCACAGTGGCAATGGCAGTGGAAAAGATACCAGCAGCGGCAACATACATAACTAACTACTCAAGGTCACTGCGGTAATAATAATGATTTAATGACATCCATAAATAATTTTATGGCCTTTAACTCATTCATTTCATTGTGGGCAGCAAGTAGGCTGAGGCACGAAGAGAACGAATTTCTATGTGTGCCAACACATTCCCGTAAACATTATGCCAGCAACGAAGAGAAAGACAGTATACGAGTGAAACATACAAAAATACACAAGGCCTAGAACTTGGAAAGAGAAAGTGATGAATTAGCGCAACACATTAAAAACTACATACTACCATTGAGTGCTAAACATTTTAACGATCATAAATAATGCTTGTTGATTGATGGCATCGAAGAGAAAATCTTAGCCAACTGCACTGTTGGTTGATATACATACTTTTTTTTTGCAAGCGACCACTACAAAATAAAATCAATTTACTGGAGGAACTTGGTGGATATATGTATCTGTTGCCTCCTTTGGCTTCAAACATTAAAGCTGTTAAGGATTTCAATCATTTCCGAAGGCGACCAATTACATTAACTCAATATTTAATATATTTTTAACCAAAAACTGTTATAATAACATAAAAACAGGTTTACATAAAAATATAAAACCTACCACCACTCGACATTTTTGATCGTGCGCGCATGAACCTTTTTATTCATCAACTCGGATTCACCAACTCTGCATTAATGTATTAAGTATGATCATAATATAATATTGTATTCTTGCGGCCGCCGAAGCCGGTATGTGAGCGCTTCATTCGGTGGTTCCCGCTTTCCAATCTTGGCCGGTGCAAGTAGCATCAAAAAAATTATAGAAGAGTTTTTTATAAGGTGGTGTTATAAGTATAACTACAACGTTCCACTGTATTTTGCTTTTGCTACTGCGTTGGAGTTGACAAAAATTTAAAAACGTCAAATCGGCTGCTGTAACTACACCTTATATGAATTCGCTTTGGTTTTTCTAATAGCGGTTGTCCCTCGTCAGGCAATGGCAAGCCTCCGTTTGTATTTCTGTCATAAAAAACGTTTCACAAAAATTATTTGCCGTTTGGAGTCGGCGTAAAACTTAATTTGTGTTACAACATCAAGGCGCACATTACAATTGTAAATTATTATTATTCTTGTCAGATGGTCAAACAGCAAAGGTGCGCATAGGGATTAATATGGAAAGTGCTTTCAACCGGCTTTGAGAAGATCCATAATCTTCGCCACTATATGTATGTATAAGTAAATGAAAAGAGTTTTGAAAGTATGTCGTTTCAAAATTCACCAACTTCGACCAGTTGGTTTTTATATGTTCATAAAAAAGTATCGTAAACAAGACACAACTAGGAGAGGCAATTTGTCAACAGAAACATCACCATTAAATATACAAAATGTTAGAAAATGTGTTTTTAAAAATATGTTGATTTTCATTTCAAAGGCAAATTATTCCTACGGATATATTATATTATAGATAGAAAATATATTTGTTCTGAATTCAGTGTCTAATACAATGCTTTGTACGCATGTAAAGCAATTGACGATGTCGAAGTCAGCCTATAACACAGTTGGGTAAGTAAGTAATGGTTCTATTACGCCCTGGTCACGTTATTTCTTGAAATGGAAATGTTATTCGACTATTTTCTCTTGAGCTGCATTAAATGTAAATACTATGCAAATATTCCAGTAATAATTCGTACGCTCAAAGATAACAATTGAGTTGATATTCTTGAATTAGAGACGCTATTATTCGAAGAGTAGATGAAAAGTTTCCTTTTTCCTTTTTTAATTTCAAAATTAAACCAATTATTGAAAACCCCTGAATCAGTAAATATACAGTAAGTAGCATTTTTTAATGAAGATTTGACTGATTGAAAACTCTTGTATGGTGTTTTCTGGTCAAATAATATTAACTTACACTGGTTCACAAATAATTTTTTTTTTGCGTTGGAAAAATGTCAAAGATATTTGCAATTTACCGTTATTCATCTAAGAAAAAAGTGGTTAACCTTATAACGCTTAGGTAATTCTACAGAAATTGCATCCAAAAATGTTGTTTTCAATACTTTAATAATAACTGTTCCATTTCAAAAAGACTATTTTAAAAAGTAAACTGCTACGATTTCCAATGTGATGTATGTATATATAAGTACATAGAATATGTCACACCGATTTGCACTACAAACAAATGACATAATGAAAACAATTCTTTCCTTTGTTGTGCATGGAAAAATGTAGTCACCATCTTTAAATTGTTTGCGTTTTTGTTACGGAAGCACCTTTAAGTGTAATCATAGGAAATATTACTTATGTAAGATATAAATCGTAGATAGTAGAAAAAAGAGTGGTTTGACGACAGCAAGTGTTGGTAGTATGGCTCCTTATGGTCTAACATTAAAGAAATACTTGTTTTACCATTTATTGTGTCATGTACTTATGTGCGAAACTGTATACAATTAAAAATATTATGCATATTAAATTTCTCAAACTTATATACATATAAATTATGTACATATACGGATATATCTACATACATACATACATATGTGATAATTATGAAGTTTTTTAGAATGAGACATATTTAAATAAATATATAGGAAGATTTCGAGACTAATTTTTAAGATAATTGTTTCATTACATTTCCCACACAAATGAGCATTTTGGACAGGTTTTTTTTTTGTTATTACATCAGCTTCGACAAAGCTGTAATTGCAGCAATGTCGGTCAGAAGCAACATTGTTGCGCCTATTAGATTTTAATTAAGCAACAATTCTGTCATTTAGCATTTTAGTATTATCGCGGTGCAGAATGCAAAGCCAGCAAGAACTACCCGAATACGGATAAATAAACTGAAAGAAAAAGAACCAGAAATAGCAGCAACTAGCCGTTTCCATTATCGTCAATGCGTTCGGGCTGATAGTTCATTAAATTCACTTGAGTATTCCCCATCTGCAACCACCATAGCCTTGCATTTACCTCGGTCAAGAGTCGGCGGTCGTTCGTTTTGTGTGCACACAAGCCTTGGTCAGCTGGAAAAATTTTGCTCTCGCTTCAAAAAGCACCAGTTGACGTCATAAAGTCGAAGAAAAAATGGTCAATTGACGCTGCGAAGCACATGAAGTTATTTGCACATTTTTATTGGTTTCATTCGCTGTATTTCTTTTTTTTTTGTTTTTTTTTTTTTTGCCATATTTTGTGGTGCATTTGATCGGCCAAATCGCACAATTCCATTAAAATGTCGCCATGTCAGTGTGCGAGTATAATGCATTCACAGCCAACGCTCAAAAACGGCAAAGCGTTTCACTTGAATGCTTTAAATTCTGTCCGCAATGCCAATTAAGCAAAGCTGCAACAATGTTGCAGCATTTGCAACTTGCAAGTCGCGAAATGCGAGTCTTGTCATTCGCCATTTGCCAACTGTGTATGTATTTGTATGCTTATATCTGAATACGTAAGTATGCATATAGATGAGTATGTGACTATTTACAATTCAGCCATTGGCATTAATTAAAATGCTTGTCAGCGCAACGCTGCGGGCTTTGAAGTCAACTGACGCGAAAACTAACTGCAATCGCAATTTGGCATTCAACATTGGCAAAGGCCGATAGCATTGGACCTCTCAATCCCCAAAGTCTGTCAGGTAAAGAATTTTATTGTTAGTTATGAGACGATTGAAAATATTTTGATTTCAAATGTATCCCATATATGTACCTACATATATCTACATATGTATATGAATATATACCCAGCAGAACCTAAAGCGAGAACTCCCCAAGCGAGTAAAGTGGGAGTATTCCCTTTTACATGATTAGGGAGTAATTGGGGAGATTTTTTAAATTTTGTACTCCCTCATTGTATCAATAGGAGAGTGATAATATTGTAAAACTCCTTTTTTGCTCCCCTGCTATCAATAGGTGAGTATTAAACTTCTTAATGCTACTTTTTTGCTCCTTGGGTATGAATAGGAGAGTAATATAATTTCTTATTACTCCCTTCTTCCTCCTTCGGTATCAATAGGAGAGTAATATAATTTCTTATTACTCCCTTCTTCCTCCTTCGGTATCAATAGGAGAGTAATAGTATCAAAAATTCTATAAACTTATTTATTTCATTGTAGTTAACATTCCTAAAAGAAAAATTTGTCAAACGTCCAATTGGTAAAGCATTGAAAGAGATGTTCACCGAAGAATTCTTGCTCAAAGTCAATTGGGACGGGGCTAAAGGCCGGATTTGTATTAATATATTTCAATAAATTTCTTTTTGGTATGTTCTATTTATTTAAAATCTTTCTTCACATTTTAATAATAATATATTTTTAATGTAGATGCATTGAAGGATGAATATGCCACATACGAAGAATACGTTAAGGCAATGAAAAAAGCCTTTTTCGAAAACAAGGCAGCGTCCTATCGAAAAACAAATAAACAAAAAACAAAAAGTCAACAACAAAAATAAACTAAATAAAATAAGAAATGTAAATATTAATTAATAAAACTGTTCAAACTAAATAAAATAAGAAATTAATTAATGAAACTGTTTAAACCGAAGAAATGTGTAGTTTTAATTGTTACTCCCCTATTGCTCTTTTGGGAGGAATAAGGGATAACTCCCCTATTGCTCTTTTGGGAGGATCACTCCCCTATTGCTCTATGAGAAGGAATAAGGGATCACAGGCAATGTTAAAAGTTATCAATAGAAATTGCATGCATTTACACATGAGTATAGGGAGTGATAAGGAGTAATACATTACTACCCCAGGGATTACTCCAGGAGATCTCCAGGATTACTCACAGGTTCTGCTGGGTACTTATACTATATACATGTGTGCGTGTTTGAATTTATACACTTAAACGAAAATATGAGTTTATATGGTGAGTTTCGTCCCTTCCGCGCCCTGCCGATATTTCTGTATACACTACAATTCAAGGACTGTATATATGTATGTACATATAAATACATGTATATATCAATAACTAAATATAGTTTACAAACTGCCGCATCTCCACTTATTGTGTCATGTACATATGTATGCAGTAACTCCTACAAAAAGAAATGCGAATTTCTGCTTCATCGTAAGTCTATATTTTTATATCGCCCTAACCTAGCCCTTCCATCCATTTACGTAATAGAGCAATACCACGCATGAATAATTCTGCAAGTTTTCCATTTGGATAATGGAAAAAGTCCATTTCTACTTGAGCAATATATTTTCAGCTACATCGTTACGACAGTCAAGATTTGTCGGAATTTTTTTTTTTTTAGCCAAGATGATGTACACTTTGGTAGTAGGGCCATTACAAACGTCAAACCGGTTTCAATAAAATTTGCGGCAGAATTTTGCGAAAGTGAATACAGAAACGTGTGCGGATTTGGGCGGGAGCACCAGATGACCGAAAGCAGAAAGGGAGCAGGCAACTGAAAGCTACTCGAAACTGATAGCATATCATTTGAAGATAGTTTCGTTTTAGAATTTTTACATTTGCAAAATAAATTGTAATGAAATTAAAATGCAAGAAACACTGGGCACTTTTTATTTCCCTATACCTATGTACATCCATTCCATTAATGTCTAAAATCAATGAACCGACAATGGCGCTGCTGTAAATTACCCCCATATATTTCGGCTCATCTAGTCAATTGATGGGGAGATCTGAGGTGAGGAGCAAACCAATCGTAAACAGTTTGTCTTAATGTTTGGGGTCTTGTTATTTGCGACAACGTAAAGCAATAAAATCATATTTGGCGCCGAGTCAAATACACTTACATATATATACCTTTACAATAGATTTGCGCACAGAGAGTAGTTAAGTGTCCTTTGTTGCTGACATTATCATCAAAAATGTACAAATATGCTTATGATAAAAGCTTTTGTATAGTATATTTGTTCCCATGCGTATATTTTTTTATATTTAAACTACATTTGAGAAGATGTATGCTAATGTTTAGCTACAGAAGAGTCGTTGGGTTCTAACTATCCTATTCTCTATACCTTAAGGATAATTTTTTCAGTAAGGCATACGGAAATTGTAAATAATTCACAAGTGATGCGCTTACAACCAATATGGTTTAATTTTTTTCATACAGATAAATTAAATTAGTAACCAAAAACATGAAACAACGTCGTTAAGGTGACTTTATGTACCACTTTAGAACCGAACTTTTACATTACTAAACATGGAATATGATTTTCTGAGGTTTGTTTTCGCTAAATCTATGTTTATAGTAAAGTTTGAAATAATATATTTTTAGCAAACGAAATTTTGTAAACAAAATTCAAAGCTATCAAAAATGGAGAGATCTACTATTTTATGCTGGGGCCCACAACTAAGTGACCAAAATTTGTATTTTTCCCTCTGAAACTAAATACTTAAAGTATGATCTATTAAAGCCTGTATTTGGAGGCACCCAAAAATTAATTTGTTTACATTAACGTTTCCTTATACTTCTGTATAACTATAAAGTTTTGGAAGATTTTGTTGACCTGTCATGCTACACAATTTTGGAAGTTGTTTAGATGTTATTGCAAATTTTGGTTTAAATCTCCGAATCTTCATATTGTTTCCTCTATTATATGTCGCGGATATGACATGAAATCAAAGTCATTTACCTTCTATCTGCCACGGTATCAATATGAATTAGAAATACATTTTTTTAAACAAGTCATTGTATACTGCAATGCACATTGAACAGGTAGTAGGGGAACGAATATGGAAATCGCCTGGATTTTTATATTGCTTTACCAACCTGAAATATCAAATATGTCTGTTGTCATATGGAAAAGTAACTTAAGTCGACTTAAGCGAGAAATTAGATATTGTCTTCACAGTGTTTTCTACACTACGGCGTATTTGTGTTTACACCACATGTTTGCCTTCCCATATTTAAAACAATGCAGCTTTGAAGAATTTAAAATCGGTGTCGCGTAGTCACAGAAAAGATGAAATCGACTCTAATCTTAGTAGCAGTCTTTTGGCATAAATTTCAATCAGTATCAGTAACTAACTAAAGATTAAACTTTATCACGACTATGTTTTTAACTGCACAAAGCTTATTAGACTTGAACTAAACCATAAACATAGATTTTATGAAAATGTCAACCAATTTGCTTACAGGTATTTTCAATATGTTTTTCTAATACGGTATACATATTTGCATATGTTTTCTATGACATCGGAATATAAAAGCATTTATAATGGCACATGCAGCATATTTTTCTAATATCATCAATATCGCATCATAAATACGGAATACCTCGATTCTAACGCCATCTAGCAGATTCAATTTTCGTAAAAGTAATTTTCGTAATGACGGCTACTGTAGCCGACTGTATAGCGTGAGTGCGCTTAATTCGGTGTGTATTGGTTTTGAATCCTGGTCGTGGCAAGTAACATCAAAAATTATAGAAAAGTTTTTTCTAATACCGGTCCAAACGGCCGGCAATGACGATCCTCTGATTGTATTTCTGCCATGAAAAATCTTGTCACAAAAATCATTTCCCCCCCCCGGAGTCGGCGTAAAACTGTACGCCCCTCAACTTTAGTTACAACATCGAAACGCACATCACAAATAGTAGCTATTTTATATGCGCTAAATTATTATTATTATTATTTTTCGTCACACCCCATTCTACGACTCTAATGTCATCAAAATCAAATGGTATATACAGAATAATTAATAATTCCACTGATGCGTTATTTAACGAATTAAAATATATACTATAACCCTACCTCTAATATACTCTCCAAATTTGTTGAAATCCGTTCATTGTTTTTTTGACTCAAATTGTCACAAAAACCGGCTAAACTTTTTTGTATGTACTAGTATATATTCTCGACTTAAACACAAATTCCGCTAAAAAGGTCGTCCTGATCTAATGTAAATGTGTATGTAGCTTAAAAATATTAGATGGTCATTCATTCATACTCAAGTGTATATCGTAACCATGTATTTGTTTGAATTGTTTTATTCTATTTGGAGGCGAGCTTCAACTACGACTAGTTTGCCAAGTGTCAAACTTAAAAACCGTCCAACGTGCATAAGTAATAAGCATTCGCCTGCTTCAAATGCAATACATTTTCAATGTACAAGAAAGGCCATATAAGCGCAGAGAGAATAGATTGCCCGTCAACACCAGTCAAGTCAAGGAGACGTGTCTTGTTTAGAAAATTCAAGTGGAATAAATCAAAGGTGTACCACAAGTGTGCATACGCTTATGGTGAAATACGCAGAACCACAATGGCCACACCAACAATTGCAGCCAATCGGTTTGACAACCAAAAGTGATGTGGGATGTGGGACTCCCTAATGGCCATGCCATGCCAATACACGTAAACATTTTCGAATAAACAACTCGAGTGAAAATGAAATGAAAAATACAAGAGAACACATTCAATTAAATGGCATATATCAGACATTTTCATTACATACACACCACAAAATAATTCTGTTTTTAAATATCATAAATAACGATTTTTTTTTGGGTAAAAATAAATGTCAAAGTTAAATTCAAGCCATAAATTCAAGCAAATTGGATGCCACTTACGCCCGCTGGAATACAAAATATTTTACAAATTGTATATACAAGTATGTTTGTATTATACTGTACATGTACATATGTATGTACATATATACAAATCGTCCACAGGTCTACTTGAATAAGCCATATCCGTGATCATATTATTAGTCAAGTGATGGTATATTCAACCACATCGGTTATGAGTCTTTTCTTCCGCCAGCTATCAGCCATTTAATCATTATTTGTCTGGCGCAAAGTTCAAGGAGACCTCCAGCGATTATCTGAATGCATTAGTAGGTTTAGAGAAATTGCCGTCATAAATTAAATACATATGTATGTACACACTAAATTTATCTATAAAGTCATATATTGCACGCACAGGAAACGAATGATTAAGGATATTCACAGTAAATTAATATTTCTCTTTTTTTTTTAATGACACAATGTAACATTTCTTTGAACACACAAACAATTTTTTTAATAAGAAAAAAGATTAATTCATCATAGGGAACTGTTCAAGTATATTTAACAAAATTTAGATGGTTCTAGTTATTATTTGAGTAAAAAAATTTTAACGAAAGGTATATATAAAATTATATATTACTTCAAGGACAATCTAAGTCATTAGAAACTGTCATGCGGGCAATCATGTGAAAATGACAACTTCAAATACAATTGTAAATATACATTTCAAAGGTCACTTGCTCGATAGCATCACTGTAGCACTTTGAATTGCCTTTACCTTGACGCTAGCTGAAACTCATTTACAATTTAACCCTTTTTCGGCATTTGGCGCTGTTAGTTGCTCAGGCTTTTTACTGTTCCTTATTTCTATAAAGGTATATGCAATTGTTGCTTGAATTCGTGTTACTGTTACACACATTTGCGGTCCGCAACAATTTGCAGATAAATGCAGGCAAATTATTTGGTAAAAGCTGCAATCCATTTCTTCAATTGCAATTTATTAATGAAAATAATTCGAAAATTTAGTTAAGTACAGTTTAGTGCAAATATGTATGAATAACTTTCTAATGATAATTTCGAAATAGAACAGCGGTACTTAAATAACAAAATAAATAAAGCTTATCCGGAACCGTAGGCTGTTACAATTAGTGCAGCCATTTTTAAATGGGATACACTGGAAAAACAAACGAACCTAAGAAAACTTGTTCTTATTTTGATGTAATTTTTTCTTCAAATTATGACATTTTCACCCTATTGAATAAAGATTTCTTCAAAATTAATTAGAACATCTATAAAATGAATTCAGTTTTCTTCAAAAGTAGAAAATATTTCTTAAGCTTCATTTCATTCCCATTTTTCTTTATTTTAATAGTTGTTTTTATTAGTTTACTGATTTTTTACTAAGTATAGCAAGTTCAAAACTTTTTTATCCAAACTTCTGTTAGCAATCATTAACTAATTTCAATCGATTCTGATGCTGAATAACAAAACATAGCAAAACTTTAGTAACTTTGCCCGTTGATTAAAAATCTGGTTTTCAAGCCATACTTATTTAAAAATGTGTTAATATAAGAGTATTAGAGTACTTATTTTATAATAGCGCTTAGGCGGCGTCGTAGCTCGGATGCAGGCTCCAGAGGAAATACTTTAGTATCGATAAAGCAATTCCCTCAAGTTAATTTGCAAATTTTACATACTGAAATGCTAATTATAATTTTTTTAAATTATACTTAATTTAATACACACATTACTTTTTATCCCGTTGCCTTTGGATATGCTGAGTTTTTTTATCTAATTACTTTTAAATAGCCTATGATATTAAATCTTTACATTTTCGCCATTCAAATCATATGTTTTGATTAAAACGGTAAACTTATTACAATACGGAAATACTAGGAGTTCTTTTTGCTTATTTTTTTAAGTGCTAAATAACTATTATATCTATTTGTATTTAGACTTGTACCTTTCATTTTTCAATCTTTCTGAAGTTCCGGAACTTAATGAGAAATATGCAAGCATATGTCCATACATGTTATTTGGAATTCGAAGAAGTACAAAAAGTGCATAATTGATATCAAATTGAGAATATAATGATAATATATGGCGATTACACCATATAGCTCGATGTTTCGCCGAACTTCTCCTAAATTGTACCATTTGATATTGTACCACAAATTGAGGTGCCTACAGTGTAAGATACTTTGTATTTGGAGAATGTTTAGTTACTGCTCAAACTGAAACTTCAAGCACTCGAAATTTGATATATATGGCAGGCAAAAAGAGTACGAAATTTGAATATACCTAGGCATACATACGAACATATTTAAAAGTATGTAAGATATTCATTAAATTAAAGCGTTTAGTTTTTCTTAAGGAAATTGTTGAGTAAAGTACACATGATTACCAGTGTTTGTGGCCTTAGGCCCACTTGGGGAAAAACCAAAGTTAAATTCATAAATAAAGAGATAACTAACTCAGAGTTATATTTTTAATTTTGTAACCCAGACATTGTCTTGCATCAACTAAATCCAGAAACCCGGGCTACGTACATTTCTTTTTTGACATTTTCTTTGAATTTCATGAATTTATTGAAATTTAAAATCAAAATAAATTTTGGAAATGATTGCTTCGCTTTGCCAAAGCTTTTTTAAATGAGTTGAAGCTAACGTATTCGATGGCATCCTCATTATTGTCGAAAACGCGATTCGTTTCAAATGATTTCGTTTATTTCAAAAAAATTTGCTTGACAAATTTATGTTTTTTTTTTAATTTACGACAGAATGTCAGAAACTTCATAATTTAACCCTGAATCATAGCTTGATGAAATATTTACATATGCTTTTAACCTTGAGTTGATGCATAACATTCTGCTGTACAAGCAAATATATCAATTTAACCGGGAAACTCTGGGTTAAATATGTAGATAACTTGCTTTCTCGGAAGTGGGACTAAGAAGTAATTATTTTTTTTTACATTATACATATGTAGCAATCAATACTGAATACTTATTTTTAACAACATCTCTTCATATGCTTCACATTAAAGCTGTTTTCCAACTTAGCTATTTTTAAGTAATCCAAAAAAGTAGATGCCACTGACGATAAAATGAAACGAGCACCATAACTGTAAAATGAAAATTCCCTCGCCAATATTTGTGCAAGTCACAAGTTAGAGATTTTGAAAAAATATTGCATTAAATAGTTGTTTATGCGTGCTAATTTCACGATTAAGGTTTCATTCGGTATGATCATACATTTGCAGTGTGTTTGCTGGTTATTTACGTACTTATGAATTGAGCAAAGAATACTTCATTTTTCAATTTTTCTTGTTACTAGTTACGTAAATGGATTTTTTTGCTTATTTAAAATCACATATGTATGTACATATGTACATGTACATACATACATATGTACATACATATGTGATTTTAAATAAGCAAAAAAATCCATTTACGTAACTAGTAACAAGAAAAATTGAAAAATGAAGTATTCTTACAAGAAAAATTGATATTTAAGCTAGTAACTTCTGTTCTATAAAATGCCTAATGCATCTTACTAACACATATGTAATTTTTAATTCGTATAAGCCATTTCAATTTTTTGTAGTTTATCTGTTAAGTTAAAAGGTTTGCTTTTGCGTTTCAATAATAATCAACATGTATGTATGTACATACATACGTATGTACATGCAACACACACATATTCCTTAGTAAAATATCTACATATATAGATCTCTATGTATGTATGTATGTAAGGATGAAAAATACCTATGATTAATATTTATACAAAGCAAATAAATATTTGAACGGAATTAAAAAAAAATTCTAATTTGATTTTCAGAGCATGTTGTTCCATGTAGTGGAATGTGCTCAAATGATTCCCTTAGAGATGCCAAGCCACCTACACAATTACATTTGATCCACTCACACTAATGCGTTAATCAAAAATGGCTGAGTGCATGTTTGGGAGCAGAAACTCTCAGCTCCACGAACACTAAAGGAAATTTATGTGAGAGCTTGTGAGAAATGTCCGTTGGTTAAAGAGAACCAATTAATAGAAAAATTCGATTTGGATTTCTGTAACGGCACGAGAGCCATATTGAGTAGTTGAGTGAAGAGCATGTATGAACGAAGTTTCCAATGTATGAGTTTTGTTATCGCAGCGACATCTTTGTGTGAGTGTCTGCAAACCAGCGGAAAGCTATTTAAACGATTCATCAGCAGATGACGCTGAAGAACTGGTTGACGACATAAATAACTGGATTCAGCTGAATAATTCAAACAGTCAATCTTTATTCGAAATATAAGATAAAGGCAGAGAACTTTTCTTACAAGTTCTCTGATAAAGGCTAGGGATCGCGTGGCGCATATATGTATGTATATGATTAATAATACCGAGAATTTGTATTGCGGGGGAAAAAATTCATACCATAAATTGTATTTGATTTTTTTTATTAAATTACCTTAAATGCTTCATGAATGTACTAGTAGAAAAACGGAGAGAAATACAAAATGTTAACAACATTTGTACATGCATAATTAGGTTTTATTGCTCAAAGTCAGAGTGAGCTACATCATCCATTCTTCTTTACCTATGTATGTATGTACATATGTATATATAACTGAATCTACCCTGTCCGGAAAAACAAGTATGTTGTATATTGCATATTTAAACATGTTTAAAAACAATTGTTTGTGAACTACTTTTAAACTAATTTAATACAAATGCAGAGTGAGCCAGTTTCGTTTTTTAAAATTCTCATTTACCATGCTAATTCGAAATGAGAATATATTTTAAAGTGATTGAATTTAAATTGCAATTAAAGTAACTGAAAAGATATCCAAAATAAGGTAATTGACTGCTTCCTTTGACATCGCCATGTTAAATAAATCAGTATATTGTATGATATTTCATTTAATTGCCATTTAAAAGAAAGCAGTTTTAAACTACTTAAAAACTAATTTTATTTCCCACATGGTGGTGTGTATACGTTTATGTATAGTATACATGAGTATGTATGAATGCAGATGCATACAAAGATGTTTGTCAAATATTACGACTTGGCCGCACATGCGTTGCCAGGTCAAATTTGCCTTACCATCAAAGATATCGAGAACTTGGAAGATTTTTAAAATATTTTTTTTAAGTTGGTTCCCGAATAATTTGATAATTGCTCAAATCAACAAGTGTTTGATTTGATTCAAAACAGATCGACCCGCGTTCAATAAAAAGTGGTTAACTGTGCGGTTATTTCAAAGTGCAGCAAAACTTACCGAATTTTTTAAGCTCACGGCACTTGGAATAAAATGGTCATGGGCATGGCAACAGTGCTCTGAGATAAGCATAGTAAATTTAAAATGAAAAAGTCAAGACGACAAATCGTTATCGACCATGTTCTCACACATCGGCTTAACTATATGCTATTTAACCGGTGAAATCATCGAATTGATGGACCATTTACCATACAGTCAGGAACGAATTGCAAGTACCACTATTGTCGTCAGCAGAAGAAGCGATTGATATATTAAAATTACATATTTTGGAGATACCACTTTCAGAGGGGCATCGCTTGTTTGATCAAATACTGAATTTTGCTGACCGTCTTGAAGAATATTTTTAAAAACTAAAATTCTTTTTTACCGACAAATTTCGTGCTATTGGTTGACGTTAGCTATGCAGTAACGATTCCAAATTGTCAAATCACGTGGATTTAAATATTAATCAATCTACTGATGTAATTCACTGCGCCGTGGGATATCTTCTTTAGTTATTTGGCCAATTCGAACCCCCGTGTATAATGTCTGTTGCAATTCAAAAAGAAACTACCTGGTGTGTTCAATTTACAAATTAACAAAATGTTTATAATAATTTGGATATTCTCCAAAAGCCTTGATAAAATACGCAGAGCTTTTCAAAATTTTGAGCGATCAGTATAGGAGATATTTTATTTGTCAAGACCATTTGGCATCTTGATAATTTATAAATAAAATAGCTTTTTATGTTTGACAAAGATAACCGGAACCTTGATAATAATAATAACGGAGACTCAGTCTCAATGCAAATAAGTGGATCCACAACTAATTTCTATTTTTGACAACTAATAATCATAATAATAATTAGACGCCCACAATATATAGCTTTAGGCTGACCCGCAGTTCTCCTACAATTTGTTGGTGTGTGATGTTGTATTACAAATTAAAGGATCTAAAGTTTTACGCTGACTCCGAATGGCAGATGAGAAATTTTTGAATGTCAAATGAAGTGAGAGGGGCGACCACTATTCTAAAAGACTTTTCTATTATACCTTTCATGAAAATGAAATGGTATTATAACTTTGCTTCGATTTTTGTAAGTATAAGATAGATCGGATTACTATAACTTATGGTTTCTATCAACTTTTTATTCAGATATGAGGTTTTGCGTTATAACTCCTACACTAAAGCAGCTAAGGACATGTTATTTGGCACTCCATTCATTTATCCTTTACTAAAAGAACACAACAAAAATCCTCGAGATCGGTTCACTATAACTAATAGCTCCCATACAACTGATTGTTCAGATATGTAGTTTGGCGTTATAACTCCTGCATTAAAGAGGATAATAATTAGAAATTTGACACTTCTCTCACTTGTAATTGATTAAAAGTGCACAACAAGAAACACCAAGATCGAACCGCTATAGCTTATAGCTTCCATATAACAGATTATCAGATATGAGGTCTTGCACGCACACGATACACTCTCGCATAAGTTATCTTTTATTAAAATCAAAGTGAGTGAAATTATATAAAGGTCAATTTTTATACCGTAATAACTATGTATGTAGGTGTAGATATATTCCAATTGCAAAGTCACCTAACAGAGATGTTATTCTTCTGTTACTTGCTCGTATACTGAGAGTGATGACGATGAAGTTTAATAAAATATAATATAAAAGTAAGTGCAATGTATTAGAAATTTCTGAGGAAAACAAATATTTAGTCGAATTTTCCAAGTTTTTTGAAGATTTTTTACAAGTTTCCTCTTTATCTAAGCGATTATGAATATAACGAATTAACAATATTATTTTAATTAAATACACCTCGATTAAAAATAGGTTTATCCCAAATTTGTCTAGATGAGCACATACTCAAAAAAAATTAGCTACATTTATTTTTCGTGGAAATCGATTTAGCCATAGACCTCAAATAATATGGAATTAACTAACCTAAAATACACTTAGGTCGAACAATATTTTTTCCCTCTTCACAACGATTAACATTTACCGGTAATTGCAAATTTTAATTTGTATTTTAATCAAATAAAGCATTACACATTACAACAAAAACAACCAATATAGCTGAATTTCCTTTAATCACTTTTATGCATAGTGCGTATTTTTATTAGTTGACTTTGTTCATACGCGCACATTGGAAATATCTGCCTTTGGGTTATTTTAGGAATCTATAAGGAAATTATTTCCTTAGCATGCAATATTTTACCCATATATTCGTCGTACGAAACGCAAAATTTAAGACACTTTTAACATGTATTCAGGAAAAATTCAACATACAAACATTTATTGCGAAAATTTCTGTAAATAATTTTTGGGTGTAAGTACAAAATCGGGATACAAGTCCCAGTACATGTTTTAATTTTTATGATTTATTATTCGTAGCATTCCTTCGGATATTTTTAAATATTTTAAATGTCAGAGCACAAGAGTTTTAGGCAAATCAACAGAATCTACTGTATTAACTTCGCCAAAGATTCATCGATCATATTTTTTAAGTTTTAATGGAAAAACTGTTTTATGATCATCCTACAATTTGAGATATAATTTACTTTCAGACAATCGAAGAGTTTTTTACCAAATTTGTGAAGGTTTCACCACATTTCTTGATCGAATTTAAAGTTCAAAGTTAAAATAAAATTTATGTATTTCAAATTAACTTTGTAGTTTGGCAGATGTTAGTATCGGGAAGAAGGAGATAAAATAAAATTCTAAAATGTTTTGAAACAAGGTTGCCAGCTAGGCCAACCACTTTGGAAAACGAATAGAAAAAAGGCAAATGAGGTATTTCGCTGGTAAATACATTTGCCGCACTGCCACTAGAACTGTAAGAATCTAAAGTTAAGAAAAAAATGAGAAGAAGATCTATGGCGGTTTCTTTGAAAATATACTAATTGCATAACAATTTACTGACGCTTCTGAATGTATGCACATTTTACAATTCACTAAGTATCGCTGCCTACTAAGCTGGAACCACGATTTTAATAAAGATGATATTATTTCACTATACTGCATATGGCCAACAAGCAAACAATATTATTGAATATAACAATGTTCAAACGAAATTGCATCGTGCTAATAATACTTATTACATATTTTACGTACAACACGCAGTCAGACTAGGAAGCTATCTTGTCAGATAAACATAAAAGTACGTGCAATTTTTTAGAATCTCTGTGCCTTTATCTTAATTTCAAATGAGAAACTTTCCTAATTTTTTGATCCTGTTTTATAGCAATCTAAGGTTTTAAGCCACTTAACTTAATATTCCCTCCGCTTAAGTCAAAAAATACAGTTTAAATTTGACGGTAAACACATTTCTGCATATACATACATACATATGTAACTTCATAACTTTTATTGTAAACCAATTTTTTCCTATCGTTTCCTTAGTGATACGCGACCCATACCCTCATTTTAGAAATACATACATATGTACATTCCATACATATGTACATAACGCATGACTTTGTATAACCATACCGCAATCGTTGAGACTCTAGGGTTCAACGAATTCACCACTTTAACAGTTTAAGTATTTAATCCACCACCAGTAATGTCAGTGTATCTACCAAAAACAGGCATAAGAAATCACCGCCTTAACAGCCACTTTGCTTCGAAAGTAAGCTCCGCCTCTTTTCGAATGGCTGCATACGCCATAACACGGATAAAAACGGTTGCGACAGCAACACATCCATTCCCGCAAAAAGATACGAGCGTGGTAGTTAGTAGGTAGATCTTAAATGCAGCGCATGCGCCTGCCAATGCTTCGTAATGAAAAAAAAAAGATTGCAGTAAAAGTGATTCTAATACACAGTTTGATATAAGAGTGCCGACACACATATCGACAGATATACATATGTACACATGTAGATATAACCGTATAGATATAACCGTATAGATATAACCGTATAGATATAACCGTATATGTACGTAATGTATTGTGAAAGCAGACGGAGAATATGCCATGTAGACATCTGAAAAATACGTACATACAAACAAATGCATATATTTATAGTCAGAGCAGTGAGTTGACGAAGTTAGGTTTATTCGTTTCTTATCCCATTAAATAGCTGCAGAGTTTATTTTTTTTCAAACCAAGACTCATGGAAAATTCTTAAAAAACCCACATTAAAGTGTCCCACGTTTCTTGCGACTATTTTTTAAGTGAATCATGAAACTCACCGTGTTTGTTGAGTCTCAGCAACTTTTTTGCCCAACTCATGCCTTTTCAAAACTGAAACTTTAAAAAATGTAACAAATATTTGGGGTTTGATGCAAACGCTTAAAACAAGTCCCACACTTGAGAATAACACACAACTATGTCGACATGAGAAAAATAAAAATATTTTGAATGTATTTTCCTGCAGTATTTTTAATGCAGGTCTCAATAAAATATGATTATATTTCAACCAGTTTTTAAGATAAAATTTTCTAATAATTAGCAGGTAATGTCGCTGTATGGTCGTTATACTTATTAAGAGATAAAATGTATCACCATTCCTTAAAATTCAAGATCGGCGAAGTCATGGCTGATTCAACTTACAATTCTAATATAAATAGAATATAAAGACTGCAGTCAAAGATTTTACGTTATATATGTAAAGCTCCTTGATATATTAAATATACTTATGTATATATATTCAAAAGGAAATACAGTACATGAGGATATTAAACAAATATGCGTTAGTTATTCACCGCGGCTAAAAAACTATCTAAAGCGCCAAGCCAAAGAACTTTTAAGCCGAGGATAAATTGAAAAGAGTGCCCTTAATAAAATGATGTACTGATTCAAAACTTAATTTTTTAAATGAAATATGTTTAATGATATGTTGTATAAATCTTGAGCTATATCCCTCTTGACGTCAGGTATTTAAGCATTATTTATGATATCATTTAATGTTAACTTTAGTTAAAAAAGTCAGTGCATTAACATCTAACTTATGTTTGTGATTTTCTATATTACTTTTAGTTTGTTTTCTAGGAAAATGTACAATAAGAAAAACTGGAGTCATACAAAAGAAAATAGTCAACAAACAACTTTTGAATAAACATTTTAATAAATGGACATATATTTTCACTGCCTTTATTTTCAAAAACTCTAATAATCTTGCTTTTATATAGCACTTTATATAGCTACAAATCTGATTCGTTTGGAAAATCTGCAAACCTTTGTTGATGCACCTTAATAAAAATAAGTTAATTTGCAAACAGTTGACATGGAGAGGGCTTGTATGCTACCATTAACAGTATAGCGAGTCAACATTGTTGGAAAATGGTGCGATATCCGTCGCTACCTTCTCTCTGCAATAAGTGCCACTAATTATGCAGTGTGATGTCTTTCCATGAAGCGCGGCAGGTAATTTTTGTGGAAGTTAAAGAACAACATTTGGTTTTTGCACCTTATTAATATGGAAATGACTGAAAGATAAAAATCAAGTTGGTAAATGCATGTTTTGATGTTTTCTGAAAATTCTGAACCACATATTTTGTATAATTATTATGTATGTTTCCCCAATAATAATATTTATGTACATGTGTATATAAAAACTTGGGCGCAATAAAACTTAGGTTGCATTAACCTTTCCACAATAATAATGTTATAATTATGTTCAAATATCTTTTCAATTTTTAATTGCTGATTTGCTCCATATGCAACCTTTTTTAGGGGCGCATCTCAAAACAAGCTAATGTAATGAGAAATATGTAAAGAAGAAATATTTTCAGAAAAAAATCAAGGTATAGTTTAGACTTCCTCGGTTTAAGAGATGTGAAAGCACAGGGTATCTTAATTTATTAGAAATATATAAGTCCTTAGGGTTTACTGTACAATAAGTGTATTGTTTATAGTATGTGTTATATGAGTTAGACTTTTCCAATCAAGCAAAGTTATTTCGACTCGCTGCAAAAAAAAAAAAAACAAACAAATACATTAACATATTTAAATATTAATATTATGCAAAATCTTTTTCGGTATAAAGTAATTTTCAATATAGAAAAGAATTTCAAGGAATGCTATAAATGTTAAATTCTCCAACGAGAACCCCATCTTGATGATTTTCTCTATAGACCCGGTAAGATTTGATAAGTGAATGGCCTACACAATTTCGCGGGTTTTACTGTCTAAATATAGGAGTTGTATGGGAACCATAAGTTATAGAAACCCAATCTTGATGATTTTCATTGTATACTCTGTTTTAATTATAATTTAGCGTAGGGCTGTTAACGCAAACCCTCATACCTGAATAATCAGTTGTACGGGAGCTAAAAGTTATGGAGTTTCGATCTTGATGATTTCTGTTGTACACTCTAAATTAATTATGAGTGAGAGAAGCGCCAAATTTCAAATTATTATCTGCTTTAATTCAGGAGTTATAACCCCAAAACACATATCTGAACAATCAGTTGTATGGAAGTCATAAGTTATAGAAACCCAACCATTATGATTTTCGTTGTATACTGTGTTTTAGTTGTACGTGAAAGGAGTGCCAAATTACACGACCTTAGCTCTTTTAGTGTAGGAGTTTTAATGCAAAACCTCATATATGTAATCAGTTGATCGGAACTGTAACTTAATAACCTGGTCTTAATAATTTTCATTACACACTTTTCAATAATAATATGAGAAAGGATTGCCATATTTCATGTTCTTAGCTTGTTTGTTGTAGGAATTATAAAGGAAAACCTCATATCTGAAGAATCAGTTGTATAGTAGCTATATAATGTCTGATCTTGTCGGTTCCGGCAAATGAATAAATACATCATTGAAATAAATCTGTCTAACAAGTTTCAGTTTGAAAAATATCTAAAACTGAGAAAGTAGTTTTCGTTCAAACTGACAGACAGACCGACAGACGAACATGGAATCAGCGAATCAGCTCGTGGTTTTGATCATTTTAGTAATATAGGTATAAAAATAACACTAGGTATATATAGCCACCGTTTGCATCCATCATTCACTTATTGCTGCGGACGCCGGCTTAATGTCTGAGGTAACAGAGACAACAATTCAAAATAAAAAAAATTATGACAGAAATAAATTTTTTTAAGCGCCTTTTTGTTCTGTTATGCATACCCTTCTTATTTTATGATCTAAGAACACGCATAGAGACCCATTCCAGTTTTTACCTAATGAAGCGTGTTTTTGTAATCCTACATAATATAAAAGCAAATACTTTACGTACGTACTTGCAGTGACATCAAAGCAAAATACCATTCTTTTGATACTGGTTTAAAATCAATACTAAACAAGTAAAAATGAGTCCAAGTTCGGGTCAACCCGAACTTTAAGTGCACGGCGGATGTTTTTATTTCAAATGAACAACACTTGTATACGACAAATCCCGTTAATATAATACAAAAAGAAATTAGTATGATTTTAACGTACCAATCCCGTTTTACAATATTTAAATTTTTACGCATTTCTCTCTCTAATGAAATTCTTCCAACCAAATTTTAGCGAATCTGCTGTATGAAATATCCCATTCCTTTATTTTTGTAATTTACCGTTATATACGATATACACATCTCTCATTATGCCTGTGCTATTGTATGTCACAGAAGCGTGGACGCTCATCATCGGATGAGATAGCCCGTGGAGTGTTCGAGAGAATTTGGCACACTAACGTCTTTGCCACGTTAAATATCGCAGACAATGAAGCGATAAGTAGCATGAGCTTTACCGCGACTTAGACACAGTTGAGCGGATTGAAATACAGCGGCTACGATGGCTAGATCATGTTGTACGTATGGAAGAAACTACTTCAGTTTTAAAAGTATTCTACGCTGTACTCGCTGGTGGTGGCAGAGGAAGGGGGAGAAGGACTTGGGCACCCAGTTAGCAAAGCAGTGGATTAACTAGTGCGCTATGTTGGAATCTCCTAAGCGGTTATATCGCCACATAAGAAGAAGAAGAAAAAGGTTGGCGTGACTTTATCTGATTTATTTAGTTTTCAGAATTGTGCATAGTGAGTTAAAATGAAGTGTTTATAAAATTTGGTAATGTTTGGTCAGATAGTTTCGGAAGTATTCGTATTTTCTATGCGTTGGGCGGTGTCATGCCCATTTAAAAATAAAATATCCACCTTTACCTTTCTCTAGCCCATTCCTGTGTGTTACATTCGAGCCAATTAAGTTTATCGCATCCTTTTGATTTTCACAAAACACAGTTATGTGGGCTTGGTTATTATCTGATTTCTCCCATTCTAAATGAGTCAAGAGCAATGTAGGTACCAAGAAAATTAACCTGCTCTGGATACCACGCCACATCGGGATACCCGGGAATACCTTCGCTGACATCGCAGCTAAGCGTGCAACAAAATCACCACTTGAACTACTCAACATTCTTAGTAAAGCAATCCAATCTCTCCAATCGACAAGCGCAGAATGCAAGCTGTAGTTTACACACGTCTCCTATTGTGACATATCAGAATCACACATCAACATCTGTTTGATAGATCGCAAGCACCCACATGCCCATTTTTGTCATATAAATTCCCTTACTACAAATCACATCCTAAACACCTGTCCGCAACTCGAAGATCTTCGACAATAAATTAGTCAACAAACATTAAAAGTTGTAGCTAAGGAAAATATAAAACAATACAACAATATACTGTAATACTTATAAATAACTATATGCATCTATATATCTTTAGTAATATTCATTGTTAACAAAAAGCCGATGGCCGTTGTTGCTCGTGCATAATTTTATATTGATTGTATTCTATCTCAACAAATAATAATAAATATATTAGTAATAAGTTTCGTTGAGATATCTCAATATTTATCGAGTTATCTGATGCACGAACGGACGGCCGGACTGACAAAAATGGCTTAATCTACTTCTATTTTGGTATACATGATATAATTTTAAATCTATCTCTGTTGACTTCTGCTACTATAAGCAACCATTACGTATACAAAGTTATGATACTCTGACTACTAGTGCGCTGGGGTATAAAAGTTAGTTGCAGAGACCAAAGTTAATAAAAGCCTTGTCCATATTTTTCTAAAGAATTTACACAAGCATTAGCGCGAATGGTCAGATTATTAGATAGTCAATGGATTTTCATTTTAAAATACAAAATGGTGAATATGTTTATGGTATGGACAATGAACGAAAATATGTTCTAAAAATAGTTGATTAATTGAATTACAAAGATGGTATAGATTTGAAGACTTGTCAATATAATGATTATGAGTAAGGTTCTAGTGAAAATTTAATAAAACTATTAATATCAGATATATTTACTACTGGCGAGATATTTGCTTCTTTGCTTGGTCAGCAAGTTCGTTCCCCTTTATTCCAATATGATCTGGAATCCAGATAAGCGGATAACCTGTAAGTAAATTTCATATTACTAATGCGTAATAAGAATTATTCCTTATACATATTAGAAATGGCATTGGGAGCTGAAGCTGACTCCGAACATATGCAAAATGTTCCTTTTTTAAATGGATATTTGAATTGCATCAAATATTACTACTATTTCAGCAGCACAAACGGAGAAATATACAAGTAGTATGGATAACTTTAAAATTTCTTTCTCGGAAGCAACAGCATAACCAGTTCTTTTATGATGCTAAAAACCATCGGTTTAAATAAAATTGTAGTCTTTGAATCGTATTTTAAGCATTACAAATTTTTGTTTAAAAACTTCTGGTGGGGTATTGGTTTTTCTTATGTTTAAGGAGATTGTAATTGAATTGCAGAGTGACTTTTGTAAGGAACTTGTTTCATAACTTTTGAAATCATATCTTTAATAATAGTGTTGGACGAATCAATTAGATATAACAACAGTTTTCTGACAAAAATTTTGTTTTTGATTTCTATCGTGCTAATATTTCCTTCAAATAGAATATTGTTTACGGAAGATGTACAAAAGGCAACTAGAGCTGTTTTTAAGAGGTGTGTAGGCAGCAGATCCATATTAAAACAGACCATAATAAATTTTTGAAATAGGTATTGCTTTTAGTACATTAACAATAGGTTAGTACTTCAATTAAGCCTTTTGCTTGAAAAGCATTTTATTATATTAAGTGCTTTTGTAATGGATAAAGAAAGTTATTTAATATGCAAATTCCAAATTGTTCAAATGAATAACAAGTTTGTTTAAATTGTTGACAACTGAAAAATTTAGCGCGTTACTGGTATTTTATGGTAAATTTATGTTTTCGTTTTTTGCATATGCGAAGTTGTTTACACTAACTAGGCGAGAGGGAGGCTCCCAAATAATTGCACCAATTTTTTTTTTTTTTTTTCAAATAAATGTGACAAACCAAAATTAATATTCTTAGTTTTTTAAGGTAGGCAAATCATCAGCATAACCAAAACATTTAATACTTTTAGTAACTGAAATAATATCAAAAAGTTTATTGAAACAAATCAAGAATAAAACCGCGAAAATTGGCGATCCTTGCGGGGTATCATTATATGTATAAGGGGTATTCTTGAGAATAACCAGCGCATAGGCGTACTTTAATTTTTCGGTAGGGCATGCAGTTTTTTATATAATTGATAATATTTGGCCCAAGTCTCCATTCCTCTAATGAAAGAATTGATATTCTTTGCTCAGGGATTCCGTTATCAAGTAGTCTTCATACTTATCTGTAACTGATAGTTGCGATTTTTTTTATCCATGTTCTTGGAATAACTACAATTACACTGTGGAACAAATTCAGGTTAGCAAAAGTTAGGCCGATTCTGTGAGTTAGGGGTGAAAATAGAGGCTAAATTAGAAGACCCTGTATCGCGGCGTTTGTTTATGTTAGTTCTAATTTTTTTTTAATCGACCTTCGAACTTCGCAGTCAAATGCCGATTTTCAGCATATTGTTTATATGGTTTTTTTGGCTATAACCCGTCGACTACTTGATATTTTTTTAATCTGTTAAAGCCAAATTATTGCTAAAGACCTGTGCAACCACTAAAATTTTTAAAAAATTGATTTGGAAAATTTGTATAGTGCTTATGAAGCAAAATGTTGGAAACTTTTTTTTCATGCCTTTTGAACATATTTTCCACAAAACTAAGTCTTTTTTGCTTTCTGTTTGATCTATAGTATGCTTCTCAGTTTCTTCAATAAATTTCATTTGAAAAGAAAACAATCATAATACAAAACTTGCGTTTGCCAGCTTAATATTAATTTACTTCTCATTTCTTATGTACCAATTTTTTCAGTGTTGATTTTGAAGAAACATTGAAAAAGAAAAGAGGAAAGAAATCTCCAGATGCAATTTGTTGGTGGTATAGAAACACCTTATACCCATTTCTAATATTATAGCTTTTGCGTTAGGGGTGAATGTATAGTGTAGTGGATTTAAAGTCTTCTGATTCACTGGACCAAGTTTTAGTAAATAGTTCAACTATTTCATGTTTATCAGTAACTAGCTGGCAACGGTTGCGCGAGGCTTCGCCACACACTTTCTGTTTATGGATATGTATAAGAAATTACTTACTATTAGTTACTTTGGTTCTGAAATAGTTTTATTTACTTTAATTCTAAATATACAAACTCATAAAAATAACAATTTTATGTTGCATACAATTGCAATTAAAAATTTTTATTGGAAAACATCAACAAATTTCTTTGTATGCAATATTATGCGTACCTCCCTCTGCAAGGACAAAAAGGTTTCTTTTCGATGTAACACGTGATAGGGCTACGTACAGTTGTCCGTGTGAAAAATATGGCTTACTCAAATCCACTCCGGTTACATTAAATGTTTGCCCCTGTGCCTTGTTTATGGTCATTCCAAAACAAACCTTTACCGGAAACTAAAGTCTTTTAAATCTTAATGGCAAATCTGTAGGTATCATCGGAATTCTAGGTATTAAAGTAGATTTTCCAGTACCACAACCAGTTAAAATAGTACATTCAACCAGATAAAAATGTAACCTTTTTACCTGCAGGCGAGTTCCATTGCATAACAGTGGGGGACTTAAATTTCGCAATAAAATTATTGGAGCTCCAACTTTTAAAGTAAGTTTGTGGGGAGGCATACCGGAAGGGTTCATAGAATTTAGAAATTCTGTTGGGTAGTGCACAGCTTCTTCACCGTCGACTACTGTATCCACCGAGCAATATTCTCTCGTTTGTGCGTGGAATTTCACCAATACCAATTCGTTAATTTTTTCGACTTGTTCATTAGTAGGTGTTAACATTGCTCGTTTCTTTAACCAGGATACAGGTTTATAAGCAAGTTGGTCTATTGTGGGATATATATTTTGTCAATCAGTTGTTGATGGTCGGTGACTGAAACGCATATATCATTATTGAAGGAGATTTTCCCACAAACTGTTGAAAGCTCACCGTTACCAACTTTCAGTAACATGTCAGCAAACATCCTGTTATCTTCTGAGGCTGTAAGCACTCTCATGTTAATCTTGAGTGCTAATTTTATTACATGGGACCAAAGGTATGATCGTTTTAATGACGCATTCACCTCATTAGCCCTGGTTTCTCTATATATAACTGGCAAAATTTGACAGAAATCTCCTGAAAATAATGCCGCACAACCACCCACAGGTGAGTTCATACTTCTTAAATCGCGCATGGTAATATCTAGGGTTTCAACTGACGCTTTATGTGACATTGTGCCTTCATCCCAAACTATCAGTGAGCACATCTGGATAAGCTTAGAAGTATTACTTCGCTTAGAAATGTTGCATACGCTGACACAATCGTCAGAAATATTTAGAGGAAGTTTAAATGTAGCATGCGCCGTTCTTCCACCTTCTAAAAGGGTAGCTGCGATCCCAGAAGACGCTACCGCGAGGGCAACGTTACCGCCAGATCTTACTTTAGTGAGAAGTAAATTTATTAAAAATGATAATATTAATTTGTGAGCTCAAGGCCAGTGTATAAGGAAAAGTATATTGGAAAAAAGACAACAACAGTCAGGAGTGGTAGAAATTATAGCTATTTCGGAGATCACCACATCTCCTCATCAGATTTCTTTCATGACTCTACCGGGATTCGAACCAACAACCTACGACTTGCTGGGCAAGTGCGTAGCCAATGGACCAAAGCCGGCATGTAAGCTGCTGTTGCTTTTTACCACTTTTCCTTATGTCCTACCAACACAATTCAAGTACGACAGTCTGTCGCTATTAAGTGAATGTGTGGTTTTTTAATTTTTGTTGTGTAACACAAATTCTATTTTTAGAATATTGTTAGAATTGTTGTGACGTTTTTGGCGTGCTCGTCCGTTTCAAATATTCATACATATGTCTATGATTTTTATATATACTTTTCCTTATACACTGGCCTTGAGCTCACAAATTAATATTATCGTTTAATAAAAACAGGCCGAAAAATCATAGACATATGAATATTTATTAAAAATGTTTTTCCCGTGCCGCCAGGAGCATCAAGGAAAAATATCTTTCCGTCCTTGTATTGTATACAAAGAAATTTTTTGATGTTTGTCCAATAAAAAGTTTTAATTGCAATTGTATGCAACATAAAATTGTTATTTTTATGAGTTTGTATATTTAGGAATTAAGGTAAATGCATTATCAAACTATTTCAGAACCAAAGTAACTAATAGTAAGTAATTCCTTATACATATACATAAACAGAAAGGGCGTGGCGAAGCCTCGCTCAACCGGTGCCAGTTAGTAAACACATAAACAAAACTAATTTTGGTATGGAAGAAAATGCGCAACACCGTAAGCAAACCACTAAAAAACTTTTAAAAATTCTTGTATGATGGCAAAGCGTCTGAAAAACAAACCTATCTAACAGTGTGGAACAAAGTTATTTCGCCTTGCATCGGTTTATCAACGAAGTCAACAGCACAGCCCTCTGCGCATAGCCGAACGAAGTAGTAACGAAGAGCAGTTGATTTACTACTCACACAACTACACATCTTCCCGCTACGACACTAATTTTACATTCGGTTGTAGCAATGCTGTACTTAGTGTAAAATTTTTTAAAACTTTACACTTAAATATTTCAGAAATGAATAGGCTAATTTTTAATTTAACTGCAAGCATTAATTTAAAAAAAGTTGCATCCCAATCCGTTCTGTAGTGCCCGAGATTAGCTCTTTCCAAAATTTTAGACTTTGTTTTATAATATGTATAGATGTTTGTTGAATTCGTTTTAATATTTATACACTGAATATTATTTTGGGGGTTCAGACCACAACTCATACTTTGTTTAGTGGAGTCCTTAGTTCAATTTTGGAAGTGAGTTCAAAGGTACTTTGCCGTTCTGTAATTAATTATTGGTTCATTCGATATACTACATTTGAGAATTTGCCCACATTTAATTTTATCGTTCCCGTGGATATCCAGTTCTCTACTCCACTCTACTCTACTTGCGGTTATTAGAAGTACATTTAGTAAGAGGTATTGATCGGTAAGCACCTTGAAGTATAATTTTATTTAAGATCGCAACTTTTTTCTTTATGTTAGAGTTATTAAATAAATCTAAATAAGTTTCAAAAAGTAATGGCTTAAATTGAATTGAGTTGTGTATCAGTAAATTAACACGATTAGAGGAACTGCTGAAACTAGTGGAAAGTTGTTGATAATTTTTAGGTGTGGGAAAATTAGAATTGGGTAATACATTTATTTCTTGTAGTGCAATAATCTTAGGTTTATATTTATTTATTAGGTGCGAAAGTGAAATATAGTTATTAAAGCATCTGTTTATGTTCAATATTTACTAAACTCTGTATTTGTACCGAAATATGTAAAACCTATATATCCCACGGAATCTAAACATGGCGATCACTCACAGGCACCTGGTACTCGTATACTGTAGAGTCTAGATACACTTCCCGCTGCTCCTTTATACCTTTAGTACATCAGTAAAAAAATGTCCTAGACGAATGCCCCATTTCACCAAAACAAAGCGAAGATTTGATGCCACAGCTTTTGCATCGGAACTTATTAACACTATATCTAATTTTCGTGTATTGTGTAACATAGCGTATTTTAATTAATGTAGCTAAAAATGTTCATTAATGTACATAGATATTTTCATTAATTTAGCCATAAAATGCAACAAATATTGTAATATATTTTAGCTCATTGAAGAAAGCAGCTGATGACCTAAAGTTAGTCTTGTTTTTTCGTTATTTTTTATTTTATATGCTTAAAAATATGATATGCTAACATTTTTAAGCGGAAGCTTTTGTTATCGCTGATGGCTGTCGCGCTTTAGAGCGTAACTGCCTTGGTAATTTTCAAGATAAGCGCATAGCCATCTTCACAGACAGCGAGCGGCCATATTGACTCTCGCATCTTTCACAACCAAATCGATGCTGGTTAAGGAATGTTGGACTCTGTTGAACGGAGTCTGCAGCCATCTCTTAGTAGACGTAATTTGGGTTTCTGGGAATCGCAACATAGATGGAAACGAGACAGGCTTTATGCTGACCAGAGAGAGTTCAGAGACAACCTCAAATGAGGTGCCGATTGGAGTTCCAGTATGTTTAATTAATAGGAGAATTTACCTGTACTACCTTCAGCGATCTCCTCAGCGACAGCACGCACAGCGCCAGGATGCAGAATTGCAAAATAAACATGATCCGAATACAATCTTAATAGGACTCACGGGACACTGACCGATAGGAGCCCACGCCAGACGGCTTGATATTAAAAATGATTATTGCAGAAGCTGCAGCGATAAAAATGAACGAGGGATAGTAGAGAAGCTTCGCTCGTTGGTTTTAAGCGAAATAGTCACAGATTCTATGGCATCAAACCGCCACTCAGCTGCTAATTAGGCGTTTGCTCTTTCACCGCCATGCTCTCCTAACCTAAGTTAAATTCAATTTTTATGTCATAATTGAATTATTCTCAGGGAACTCTAAACTGTGAATAACAGAAGTTGAGAATGTTTGAACTGAAAATAGTAAAACATCATTACATAGCAAATTTTCATTGATGAAAATTCCAATAATATACCCCTCTTAGCTTTAGGGCGATATTGTGAGTTGCGAAGCGAATGAGGTGGCGAAGCGAATGCTCACTCCAAATCTTGAACATTTGTACTATGAGTGGCGAATATATAATCGATAATCCTTAAAGAACAAGTTTACTTGCCAAATCAGTTTGCACGAATTTAACAATTTTGTCACTTCACAGCCAAATTACTGTAAACAGGAAATCGCAAATAATAACTGCCCGTGCGCTACATATTACTTCTCCGGAAGAATCGCTTATGACTTTTCTTTTTGTGATGCCATATTCTAATGATTTAAAAAAAATTGAGTGAACAACAGAAGGGGCTCATTGGGATGAGCAGGATATTATTATCTCTTTTTAAGCATTAGGACTATACATACATATATGAGAACTAAATTTTTTGTTACAAAAAGTAGTCGAAAATTATTCATTCCGATGACAACACATAATTTAATTTGCATTGTGTTTCATAGAATTTAAGGCTGAAATTAAAAAAAAACCGTAAAATAAAAAGAAAAGAAAAGCGAGTATGTTCGGGTGAAACAGAAATTTAAATACCCGGCGCATGTTTTTATTTTAAGTAAACGGGAATCTCTCAACGATCCAAAACAACTCTACTTATATTTATAAGTCTTTCATCATGTTTGTGAAGGTCCAAAAATATTTCTTGGTGGTGTTCGGTGTAAAGATTCTTCTCTACGATGGCGATTATCACAGACAATGGAGTCACGAGCTGTATGATGTATACGGCGACATAGACGTAAAATCAGCGCAATGAGTGCGAAAAGTGTGGGACAGTGCTGGACTGAACAACATCTGACAGAGCTCAAAGCAGTTTAGTGCAAACCCCTCAACGGACCAAAATGGTGGAATTTATCGAAATGCATAAAGTATTCCATTCGGTGAAGAAAATTCCACTTTGTTATGTCCAACTGAAAGAACAGATTTGTTTGTATACCGCACTCACTTACTCCAGATAAGAAGCTAAAGTAGTTTAGTGCAGAAACACAATTCAGAACAGTTACATGCATGAAAAAAAAATCATCGAGTACTCTTTCTGCACCTGAATACTCTAGTGCATTCATCGGACAGACCTATATTTCAGCGTACTAAGTCTATTGAAATATATTGTGATTTGGTGGAGTTTGGTCAGGTAGTTTCAAGATATAGATATTTACTTTAAACTCCCATCATTTTTTTTTTTTGCAATATATTTATATTTCCAATCCAATCTTTTATATTAAATTTGAGAAAATTATCATTTATAGTTACTAAAAGTACGGATTCTTCTGATTTTAAAGAACACCCTTATGTGAAGTTATTATTATCCGAGTAACTCAATTTCTCTTTCCATTCTGAATATATTGTTATACATAAATATGTATACATCTATCTTGGTTGTTGTATGCTGTTATAAATAATTATAATCAATAAGTTAACCAGTAGTGCGATTCACTAACTTATTTTAAAGATATTGGATTGGTTAACTCAAAATTTTAACGACCCTGCTATTCAGTAGACATTTTTTAACGATTTTCGCATTCGCTGAATCAGCTGTTGATGTTAGCTAGTCGATGACCGACAACTAAACGACAACAAATTTGATGTTGTTAACTCAATCGAGAAAAGTGAAATTCGTGATTTCAACTTAAATAAAAAGTAAATTTAAAATTCAGTGATTTGTTTTCTTGTAATTAAAAAGGGAACATTAGATAATGTCGTTTGAATATTTGGCATATGATTTATCACTAGGTGACGAAAAAGTAAGCGCTCCGACAGTGGATCGGTGTTTACTCCGAGATGTGGACAATCCCTTTCATTTGAATACAACAGAATTTAAGAAGCTGTATCGGATAACTCCAGACCTGGCTGAATACCTAGTTTATCAGCTTGACAACCAAATAAGAGGCTCCAGAATAACAGCAATATCAACTGAGAAACAAGTAGCTCGTGTTATCTTTAAGCCTGTATGCAATTTTAAATTTTATTTATATATTGGTAGGTTCTAGCGGCTTTTAAGTTCTTCGCAACTGGTTGCTATCAACGACCCGTATGTAAACGTAAACAATGGGGAATATCCATGAGATAGTCATCCGTAAGCCGGCATCCATCGGGTAACGGATGCAATCAATGATTCATTGTTTCACCAGAAAGTGAGGTTACCTACTACCCAAGTGGAATGCCAAGCTGCTAAAGAAATGTTTACTTCAGCGTCGTCTCCCTTTGTATGAGGCACTATTTCGACCGTCGATTACACGTATCATATCAATCAATATCAATTTTGCCACCAAAGAATCATGAAAAGGCTAATGCCAACCACCATGTCTACCACTCAATTAATGTGCAATGGTAAAAGCAAGCTTTTATCAATTAAAAAAATTTGAATACCTACATATGTATATGTAAATCCCAAAAACGCTGGGGCACAATGCGAAATTTGAAAACAAAACTATAGCATATTTGCAGGTGATTCCGGATATTCCTTGGAGTCGAGTTGATGACTATTCTACCAAATCACTCAGAGGAGAGAGTGATAACCGCTACAACAACAACAACAAGGAGAGTCCGAAATTCTGCTACAATGGAACATTGTTATATATAAAAAGAATTATAATCGTTTGTAGTTTGGAATAAACTAGTACATATATTTTTTCATTTTAATAAAATGTTATAAAAACGCTCAAATTTATATTTGGCAGCAGGCATTCGTTTGGTTTTTCTCTATTCATCTTTGTGCTTTTCGCTTATTTTGTCATTTAGTTTGACAGAGGTGCCACTCTTTATCACTTTGAATAAATCCAACGAAACTGCTGTTAAGTGTCGCTAAGAAAAAGTTAGTGAATCGCACAATCGTTAGTGCAAACGGCAAATATTGCCGTCAAAAATAACAATTGTCGCACCGTTTAAAGTTAGTGAATCGCACTACAGGCTATAATACTCTGGGGATTAGTGCGCTCTGGTGTAAAAATATATTTTTGAATTCAGACATCGAATTTAGATAGCAATTAGATGATGGTATTAACCACATTTTTTGAAGTTTCAATATTAATGTGCAAATCATTAATACAATTTTTTGCGCTACTCCGATGATTAGTGTTTGGCAACTTAAATCGATTTATAGAAAAATATATTAAGAAGAGAACTGCAAATGTAGTATATATAAGAGCCAAAAACTGTATGTAAACGTATACGGGAGGATGGTTCCGAGTTTTGAAGCCAACGCAATTGGGAAGTGTCTAATGCTCATTAACCTGAGAGTGAGCAGGTTCAATCAGCTCACGTCTTCCGAATGATTTCACACATTCGTAACATAAGTACTCCCGATCATTCCTTTGGGAATGAGCTAAAGTGAGGAGGCGAACTAAGATTTGAGTACATGAACCTAGAATGTGCGAACCTTAGATGGAGATGGTGCCGCTACCCGGCTAGTTGATATCCTTGTGAGAGTGAGAGCTGACATCACCGCCATCCTGGAAATGAAATGGAGGGGGGAACGTAAGGAAACCATTATTATAAGCTCGATATCGTTGTTGAAATGTGCGAAGACCATAACTGACTATTAAATTTATTTTTATGAAGAGTAGTTTTTGTGTAGTCCTTTAAGACTTTACATTTTCTGGTTACGGCTCTAAAACTTGAAAAAAATATGCGATTCGATGACAATGCCTGTCAAGAAACAAATCATGATTACGATTAAGCGTAAGATGAGTCATTGAAAATTCCAAAATCCAAATGACTGTTCGGTTGAAATTGAAAACAAATAAGTATATTATTTTAATTTATATTTGTGCGTATGTCCATATCGCACCAAAAATTCAAAGAGTTATAAATCAAAATTCAAATGCAGAACTACTATACTATACAAAGTTGATGAAGGTTGATTTATAGTGTGAGAAGATAATTATAAAATGTTACGTTAGCTGAGAATGTGTTTTTGAGAATTAGTTGATCTATCTGATAATATCATCTCGCCCTTGTTGAGTGTGGACTCAAGGCGTTCGCACCGAATCTTACTTCCTTGACATTGACAAACAGCTTTTGCTTACATTTCCATTCCGACTGCAATATTACTATGGTACGTTGCTAAATTGATATTTACTACAAGTACAGGCCGAAAACATTACCGTACAGATATGTATATTGCAAAAAGAATGAGAAATTCAAGAAAATATACTACATAAAACCCAGGCGCGTAGCTACCGCCGTATCAGCCGTATCAATGATACGGGGCCTCCAACGTGCGTAAGGAAAAATTAATAAAAACTTACCAATATTTGTTTTATTTCACAAATGTCAAAAGAAAAAAAATATTTTTTTTATCATGTAAAGGAAAGGTTCCATCTAGCAGCACTACACTACACGACACGCCCAAGTTTTCTATGCATGTATTCTTATGGAGCAATTTACACCTAGCGACAGCAGCACCTGTTGATCAAATAGACAACAATTTTGTAGTGTCGCCTTAAGCGTGCATTCAAATGTTGGCAACACCGTACATTGGTTATAGTGGGGTTTACCTTTTTAAGAAATTTACTTCAACGGGGGAGTCCCACAATAATCAGCAGTGTTTATTTACGCGTTTTACTTATTTGTAAATAAGTAATTTGCAATAGAAACAGGTGTTCTTCTGATTTTAAAGTGATATTGGTGATTTCTTAAAAAAGATGAGTGAGCGAAAAAGAGAACATCTCAGCGGAGCTGCGAAAAGAAAAATTAAGCAGAAAAGAGAGGAGATAAAAGAGAAAGTGCCAAAAATTACTTCCTTTTTTCAGACACCAGCTTCTGCGAGTAATTTAGATAACAAAGGTAAGTAATACCCAAGCCATTTATCTAATCTATATATGAGCCGCTATAAGGTATTAGACTTCGGCATAGCCAAAAACAGCTCCGTCCTTACTTGTTTTGATAGCGTTCGAAAGCAAAATATATTTCATGGTTAAAATAATGAATCTTACCAGAGGTTTTTCATGTTCAAATTTCGACACCAAAAAGCATTTAAAGTTATCATCAGATATAGATTGCATTGCATGGTTATTTAAAATTTTATCTTCTAAGCCACTCAACGGATTTGGAACATAGTGGACGATACATGTGCCCTCCGATAGAGATGTATAAAATTAATAGGGCTCTAAAACTATTCGATTAATCGAACATTCGATTTTCGATTTTGGTCCGATTGGAAATCAATTTTCACTATTCGATTAGTTGGCTTTTTTAGATTATTTGAATAATCTCCACTCAACGATTATTCGATTTCTATTAGAATCGATTACTTGTTCAATGAAATAAAAGCAAATTTTTTTTAAGTTTTGAAACTGCTCTTCCTTTGAAAGGAGTGCTGGAAGAATAAGTTGAGAGTGAGATTTTTATTTTTATATGAAATGCAAGAAGGTAAGCAGGTTACCTCCATTCAATGTGCTGTAAACCTCTGTTTATTGATGTTCTTGCTTAATAATTCTTAATAAAAAAATGCCTTAGAGGATGCTATCAGTTTTTGATGCAATTATGTAAAAACGATTTTCGAACAGCGGCTATTCGAATAGTCAACAGCGAGCCATTATTCGAATAATTGACGATGGACGATTATTCGAATTTGGCTAATCGAATTTTTAAAATCGACTGTTTGAACATTCGAATAATTCGAATAAACGATTAATCGATTTTCACAAGCTCTAAAAATTACCCTTAACAAAAGTTTACTGTTTTGCTCTTTCTTAAAATTAAAAATACCAAAAGCAATAAAGAATTTGTTGAAAAACTAAAATTATTATTTCTTGACTTCAAGCCTGCAATTACAATGAATTTTACAATGAAGGAAAGCCCCATAAATACATATTTAAAATATAACAAAACATTAGCTTTTATTTTCCAACAATTGTATTTTCAGATTCTTCTAAAGCACATCCTTCACCAGGCGTTCATTAGGAAATAGAAGAAAGCCAAATCGATGTTTCTGAGATATCTGAAAATATAGTTTCATCAGATAGAGGAAATTTCGGTGACAGTCCAACTGAATGCGAACGAAAAATAATTTTTAAATTGGGTCCATAGAAACCACAAGGACCGTTTGCAAAAGATTCAGAAAGTAACCGATCTTTTTCGATCTATCACTATTCATGTATCAATAAGGCAGGCATACAAATTCCAAGACTATGGTTATGTTTTTCGAATGTTTTAAAAACACCGTATCGCCACTTCTGTTGGTTATTAGCAGATCGCCAAAGCAAATCGTACTCCTCTGCATGGGTTAACGGTGTTTCCATTAGAAGCAATTTTTCGCAAAGTATACTTGACCATGAAAAGTCAAAGCAGCATATTAATGCATCTCTATTTTATTATAATTGGTTACAAGGAAATACTATCGACACTATGTTGCAAAGTGAAATCCGGAGTAAAATAACATTCTGGAGAGATATTGCATCCTATAATTAATGTTATAATTAATTTAGCATCTTGCAATCTACCTTTAAGAGGCCATGATGCTGATTCCGGAAATTTCATGGCAATTTTACGTTTGCTATCCAACTATGATCCAATTTTAAAATAACTTCTTCTATTACCAAAAGGCAATATAAATTATTTAAGCCCAACGATTCAAAATGAAATTATTAATTTGCTTGGTACCGCAGTTAGGAACAATATTATTTCAGAAATTAAAAAAGCTCCATTTCTGAAAATAATTCTAGATACAACGCAAGATTTGTCAAAATTGATCAACTTTCTGTAGTTTTTCGATACATCTCGATTACAGAAAATGCTGATAATATGCCTAAAGGAATAAAAATCTGTGAGTCCTTTTTGGGATTTACAGCAGTATCCGATTGCACAGCTGAAGGGTTTAAAACTGGAATTTTAAATAAATTTGAACAATACGGAATCGATTTGGCTAAATGTAGAGGACAGGGTTACGATGGAACGAATGTTATGTCTGGGATGTATGGAGGATTACAAACCCTAATAAAAGAGTATGCTCCGAATGCCGATTATGTTCATTGTGCTTCGCATGCTTTAAATTTAAACGATGCTGCGAAACATGTTCGTGAAGTGTCGACTTTTTTCAATAATTTAGAATTAATATATACTTTTTTTGGTAATAGTATACAACGCTGTGCGATGTTAAGTGACGACTCATCTGAAAAATATTTAATCACCCTTAAAAAGGTATGCCCTACTAAATGGTCTTCAAGAAACGACGCTTTATTAGCGGTAAAGGAAAATTATTTATTATTAATGAAAACCTTGTACCAACTAAATTTAATTTCGAAAAAAAAGATGAACGTGAAGAATGTAAAAATATAATTAACATTTTAGAGAGTTATGACTTCTTAGTGCTTGTCACATTGTTTTCTTCACTATTTGAAATCATTAATCCTGTTTCTAAAGCTCTACAGCATGAAAATATTGACTTACTGAAATCAAGTATTCTATTAAGTAATCTTTTGCAAGGACTGTGTGAATTCAGAAAGCAAAATGCATTCAATAGTTTGCTAAATAAGTCCAAAGATTTAGCAAAAGATTGGAGTGTAACAACTGTTTTTAAAAACAAAAGGCGAAAGATAACGAAGCGGTTTTTGATGAGTTATCAGAAGATGAGAGAATTCAGACCCGGAATCCTACTTCAAAGTCAATGTATACTATTGCTGTTTGGATATACACATTTCTCAAACAAAACAAAGATTTCAGAGCCTATGCGAACTGAGTAGTATTTTCGAAATATTACGACCAGAGAAATTGTTGTCCTCTTCAAACGAAGAGATATTAAACGCTTCCGGAAAGCTATCGGCTAAATACAGTAATGACATCTCAGCTAATCTTTATGACCAGTTAAAGGCTCTAAAAACATGCATAAAAACTGAAATTGAAAAAATTGATTCCATTAAGGAACTCCTTGAATTATTTCTGATAAAATTGAATAGTCTTGCATCCAGTTTTCCCGAGGTCATAACAGTTTGCTTCTTATTCTTGACCCTTCCAGTTACAACGGCAACTGCTGAAAGAAGTTTTTCAAAATTAAAACTGATTAAAAACTACTTAAGAGCTTCGATGGGACAGGAACGCCTGTCAGACCTGTCACTATTGTCCATAGAGGCAGAAACTTTAGAAAACCTAAAGTCATCATCAGCTTTAAATGATTTAATAAATCAACTTGCCGAAACAAAGGCAAGGAGAGTGAATTTTTAGTTTGAATTGTTTGTAAAAATGTTGTAAAAAGTGGCAGATGAATAAATATTTCTCTTAATTTTATGCATTTTTATTTTGTGAGAAATATTTACCCTTCCTAAGGGCCTCCAAATAAAATTTGATACGGGGCCACGCCAAGGCACGCTACGCCACTGATAAAACCAATGATATAATTTTGGATGCGTAACTATTTCAATAAACCTGGCAGCTAATATTCTGCACTAATTAATTTATATAATATATTTTTGCAAAAAGAAATGGAGGAACTAGCTTAAGAATTCGATTAGAAAAAAATTACAGCATATATATTATTTCGCAATTAATCAATAAACTTATTTATTTTTCTTGTCGCGGTACTGATGATTCTAAACTGTATCGGCAGAGCGGACTGTGCCCGCTCTGGTAGGCTCTCCCATACTGGAGAGGTCGGAATCTGAGGTGTCTGACTAAGGCAGGTACAAACACTTTAAGCTAAGGTGTTGAGGATCCCGTGTGGAGGGCGGTATGGCTTACCTACTTACATAATTGGCACTATAACCGCTAACCACTAGCAATTGCGCCAACTGCTCCTTTTCCACTTGGTCTTTCCAACGCGAAAGAGGCCTTTTTTACCAATAAACAGAGCTAAAAAGTTTACCTATAATTAAAGAGATCGATTTCTAAAAAAGCTTAATGGCTAGAGAGAGCGAGGAGTGACAACATTGAAGAACTTTGTCTTAATTTTACTTTGAATTGCTTCTAAAATTTATTTAAAAGGAAAACGGCTGGTAACAAGGAAATCACTTCTTGTATTATTATTTTTGTGGAATTTTGTTCAAAAATATATAACAGTTTTTATGTTCAAAATCATATAAAGTAAATTAATATGGAGAGCCTCTCATTTTAACTAAGATCTTATTGAATTTATTATTAAAGAAAACATTTTATTTAAAAAAAACTCTGATTTATTTATTTAATGTTCCGAAAAGTTTCTATGAATAAAGTTTCAAATTGATAGGATCATGGACTTATTAAAATTAAGGGGATATTCTGTTTAAACCCAAGATTCCCTTCTTAATTCCATTGAAAAGATTTCCATCTTAATTATATGGGTCACCTTCATAATTACATTAAAAAGTTGTCATCTTAGTTTTATAGATTACACTGCGGAACAAAAATTTAAAATAACCTGCGGTCATTATTTTGTTAATAGTTTTCATTAACATTATCTCCAGTTCTTAAGGTAAACGAAACTTAAGAAATTAATGAAAAAAAATTGTATGACCCAGTTCCAGTTGTATTAATTTAATTATTCCTCAATAAGTTTTGTTATATAAATTATTATTCACGTGTTTAGTTATTTCTTTTTCATTTATCTGCTTTTTGACCTTGACGTTATCAGTTTGTGTCTTATTTCGAGTATTACAGTTCGCTTGCTTAAAAGAATAAATTTTGGGTGCCCAGTATCGTCTGTAAATCTTGTGTAGAATCTTTGCGATACTGGTGCCAAAGAGGACGTAAAGGTCTTCATTTTGGAGTTCCGATGATATATAGTTTATCAAAGCCCTTGATAAGACAGGTGACTGTTTCGAATATATGTATGTGCAAAAAAATTGCAGTCCTTAGTATGGAAAAATTAAAAGCAGGAGTCTTCGATGGTCCTCAAATTTGTACCCCTCTAAAAGACACTGAATTCTTAAACCATATGCCACAAATTGAATCTGAGGTCTGGCTAAGCTTTGTTAATGTAGTAAAAATTTTTTTGGGAAATCATAATGATATGCTTCTCAATTTTCGCAAACTAGGAGCTAAAATGAGCATTAAATTACATTATTTACATAGTCATTTGGACAAATTCCCCGACAACCTAGGCGATTTCAGTGAGGAACAAGATGAACGGTTCTACCAGAACATAAAAATAATGGAAGAAAGATACCAAGGTCGATGGGACGACCACATGATGGCAGACTACTGCTGGAACTTAATACGGGATTGTCCTGAGCAATGACATCATAGGAGGTCCTACAGAAAAAGTTGTTTGTAATTTTTTTTTAAATTAATTAATGAAAAGAATATATTTTTTTTTATTTTTGTATTATCTTTATACAGGCGCGCAATAAAAATATAATTTAAATCCATATTGGTATTTTTAATTAGGTTTTTTCGTGAAATATTAAAAAGTCTTTATCTGAAAAACTAGAGCTAATTCGACAAAACTGATATTATTTTCGTAATCAGCGCCCCCAAATTACCCTAAATCGACTAAATCTCCGACCGCAAAATTTTGTTCCGCAGTGTTATCTTTTTGATTATTTTGAAAAGACATACCCATTCGTGGGACAAAAATCATTGAGAAATCGGGTAAATTTTGTTTTGATTTATAGAGCATTTCAGGTGGAGACGCTATTATTCTATCCTCTTCTAACGGGTTTTTTCCATGATTGGTGTATCGTGAATATCCTGTCGATAGTAGACTTGCCAGAGCTAAAGCTACACAGATAAGGTCCAATCAGTTCGCTCACGGTGAGATTCAGCACTAGGAGTATTAACACGATTTGTGGATTGGGCAGAGTACACTTAAATGCGAATTAGCTGGCATGTGTTTGTATGGCCATTTTTTTGCAAATGAACTGATGCATGCACTTTATCCATCCAGGCTGAAGAACTTTCTTAATTAAAGGTTCGGACATTCCTGGTGCATGCCCTCAAATCATAGTCCTTAAAACGTTTGCCATGGTCGTCATTAGAATAGAGGGTATCATCCGAGGCTGGATGAAATTTTTCCTTGGTAGCTGATCTTACTTTGCGGGTACCAACCACAGCGCATAACCAGACTCTGGGGCATTTTTAGTTTAGGACACATTTATATAGCGAGCAGCTTGCGCCAAGTCAAATACCCGGTCGCAGTCGCTCCTACTGGTGAGCAGATGCTGCAAAACCCTGGTCCCCTTGATCCCCTTAAACCCATCATGTTCGCCTTCTCCCTTTAGCTCACACCCCAACAGATGTTCGGGCGCTTCCCAGAGAACACTTGAGTGAAATCACTTGGAAGTTCTGAGCTGTTTGATCTGGCATAACAATAAGAATAGCAATATTCCTAATTAATAAATAAATAAATTTAAACAGTTGTGATCATTGCTTTTGCCGGAATGCAAATACTATGGCATAAATTTTAAGTTATATAAAGCCTCTACACTTTTGCAAGGAACGAACTTGTGGTTAGATTGGGTCAGGTGATGTAGTAAAAAGCCAAAGTTGAATGGGACACTGCACACCACAGACCTCGATTCAGAAAAAAACGGAATTTGAGCAACTAGTAAACCAGCAACAAATTTAACTTTTTTTATTTTTTAGTTTTTCCGGCTTTTGAATGTATATTTAAAATTATAAACATTCTGTTGCTTGCATATGTATATATGTATATTTGATTCCTTTGACATTTGTATCATTTCGAGAGAGTGATAAAAAATATCCAAAAACGAACGTATTGAACGAGCAGATCGATATTTTGGCCAAAAATAATAACTCATAGATTTTACTGAAATGGAAACTTATTAAAATTGTACAGTCATAACTCGAAAATTTACTATCTTCTTCCAAACATTGTTCTTTATTGAATAACATAACAATAATATAAAATTAATTTTGTGCTGACATTATATAGTTATATATTTTGCCGAACTTCTCCTACAATTTGTAGCGTGCGTAACACAAATTAAGGGACCAACAGATTTACGCCGACTCCGAATGCCAAATGATTTTTGTGAGAAGTTTTTCTCGGCCGAATTTCTCAGAAGTTTGCCATTGCCGGTCGAGAGGCGACTACTATTAGAAACAAGCTTTTCTATAATTGTTTGATATAACTTCACCTAAAGGTTTTGAACTCGGCTACGGCGGTCATTACATTACATGATTTCATATTTAAATCTTATTTCTTCTATACATTTCAACAACCGTCTTCCCGCTTAGACATGTTTTTGAACGGCTACTGAAATCACTTGTCGATTGAACGAATGTACATATATATGTCCAGTGGGCAGGTCACACTTTTTATAAAGTTTACAAAGACAAGTTTTTGTTAAGCAGGCGAGCGCATATGTATGTATGTAAATTTGACGAATTCTTTAAATAAACTTGTCATATTAAATTATTTCACATAAGTATCTATGTGTATTAATACATGCATAAGTAGAATGAGCATTTGAACGACTATCTTCGTTTGATTTTGGAATTTCGACTCATTGTGCAGATAGGTTAGTAACAATATAGAAAACTAGATAGTACATATGTACATACATATATGATGCAGACACAGATTGGAATATCTGGAAATGAAGTTTTCAAGTAGTTTTTTAGAGAAAGCTTGTTTTCAATTTGACATATTAAAACAAGTTTTTTTATCCGAAAACCACATTTTTCTTATAAACATTTTTTCAATGTCTGTCCGAACCGTGACTCAATTTTTAAACGTTTGCTCACCAACGTTTGCGACCTTCCATATTTGACAAAAAACAACATTTACTATTTTTTATATCATGTTACCTAAGCAAAGTAACATTTTATTCAAAGGGATCCTAAAAATTTGTGTTCTGCAACTTCCGCCTCTAGTATAATTCGCACGTTTATTTGGAGATTCAGCAACGAAATGCATTCCTAGATTTGACGACAAAATATGACACGAAATGCAAATTGTTGACATTTCATAATTTTGCATAGGCGTCAAATCGAAAAATGTCAAAATTTGGGTTGTTTTCATTAAACTGACAACATTTTATGTCAAATTTGAACTTATGAAAAGCAAGCATAAGGGAATCAATTTTGTCAACAGGGATCTAGAAAACTGTTAACGATACAGATACAGAAATATTGTAAGCTGTAAGACCTTTGTATCATGTATGCGATGAATATATGTATATATGTTTTTGAATGCGCAACATCCTTATTTTGACGATCGAAAAGGAAACACCAACATGTACTTTACTAAGCTCTTTGCGTCCTTTAACATAAGTTTCAGTAAAATTATTATGGATGCAACTCTAAAATCATCTAATTACGCTCGTGAGTGAGAACCATGTGTAATATGCCTTGGTTGTATGCGATTTTTGCAGGGCTTCCCAGCGGGGACAAAATAAAGGCCTCACAAAAGCAGGGCAATGTGAGGCCTTATTTGTTTAATACCTTCCCTTTCTCATGAATGCCTCACAATGACCTTCTTTTAGTAGCGTAGGGTAAGGTGTACAAAATAAAGAGACAAAATAGACTATGATATTCATTTTCAAAGCTGCACAGCGTTTGTAAATTTTTTACTGTTATCTGCCGCCGACCTCTTGTCGCCACCGAATACTGCGTATATGCAACCGCGTTACTGTTTGCCATTATTGTTCTATTTTTCGTTGTCTTCGGAAACGCTGCGTTTATGCATATACATACATAGTTATTATATTTTCTCATTTCGTACGCGGAATTACAAGTAAGTTGTAGTTTTTTAAAAGTCTAGATTAATATACATATATATGAAACTAATTGAATAGTAAATTAATTATTCTATTGAAATGGGAAAAACTAATTGTGGAGTGAGTGATAGACATTTTCGTCGACTTGTGGCAAGAAAAAAAAGAGCACAATTGAAATCGTGAAAAAAGCTATTGCTCCAGAAAATGAAAATGTTCCTAGTTGTAGCAAAAATGTATCCGAAGAACTAAATATAAATATATGTAATGTGCATAATGTGCGTAATGCGGCTACTGGTAACTCTAACAACAATAATAATGACATAAATGCGAAATTAAGAAATTGGTGTGTCAAATATCAAATTCGTAAGAGGGCATGCGATGAAATTCTCCAAATATTTCGTAGTGCTGACGTGCGTGTACCTGCATCAAAGAAACAATTAATGACGTTGCCTAACTCAGAAATTAATATAATTGATGTGTCCGCCTGGAAAATACTTTCATTTCGGAGTAGAAAATGCCCTTTCTTTGATGAAAATTTCTTTACCTCCAAATATGGATTGCCTATATATTGATATCAATATAGACGGGTGCCCGCTTTTTAAAAGTTCAGGGACACAACTTTGGCCAATTTTAGGAGCAGTGTCAAATCGTAATGATATGAAACCATTTTTGATTGGCGCGTATGTAGGTAACCGTAAGCCGAATTCCATAAACCAGTTTTTAACAAATTTTGTAGATGAAATAAAGCACTTAAATGATCATGGCTGGTTCTTGAATGGAATAAAAATGTCTATAAAAATTTGCAAATTTATTTGCGATGCTCCGGCAAGAGCATTTCTTGCCGGTGTTGTTGGCCACACAAACAGCAATGGGTGTTCAAAATGCACACAAACTGGTAAGACGATTAATAAAAGATTAACTTACAGTAAAACTCCCGCACAATTAATTTGTTGGGTAGGTTTGTTTTAATTAAATACATAAATTCACAACCCACAATTGCTATTCTAATTTTAGATGCTCTGAAGTCCCCCGAATACGGCTTCCCATATTACGAAAATGATATTAAAAAATCGATACAATTAATAAAAAATAGGGTGTATAAAAAAACCTACGATAATAAATCAAAATAATATATTGATGAATTAAAAGTCTTTCGTGTCATTATTAAACAGCTTATTTTTATTAAAACAATAAGGCCTCATTTACTCCTTTTTTAGATAGCAGAGGTAAGGCATCATTTACTCCTTTTAGAGATAGCAGAGGTAAGGCCTCATTTACTCCTTTTAGAGATAGCAGAGGTGAGGCCTCATTTACTCCTTTTTTACGTCGCTTGAGGTGAGGCCTCACGATGTAGGACATGCAATGTTAAAAAGATATGAAGCTTATATGGCGGAGTAAGCCCTTTCTACCTTACAATTCCGACATGAATAAGGCCATATGAAGGCCTTTAAGCCCCGCTGGGTTATTGTACATACATATGTACATATTTATTTACGCATGGGCCCTTGAACAGTACATGTCTCACAAGATGCTTTTAAATATTTGTGTATTCTAGCATTCGTAGAATGTCTGCTTATCCTTTTGAAGGTTTATCTTTTGCATATTGTACAGTAAAATATTAACTAAAACATCGAATATATTTTTTCTTCCTAATTTTAACTGGAGCGTAACAAAGTTCTTAGAATTTTAGATTTTTCTTCGCTGCGTGTTGCTGCCACAACATTAAAAACTGTAGCATGCCACATGCACCATTCACCAGAGTTCACAACATGCTGTGCGCATGATGTAATGGGCAATTCTTACCCTTTCGCACCATCGAATTTCAACAAAGACAACAAAACGTTAAAAGGCCGCCAAAACAACTTTGCAGCGCGCTACCGTGTTGTTCAAACTGGGTCACTTCTTACGAAATTTATCAAAAATATGCCACTGGAAATATTCATGTAATTGTCCAAATTGTCGATGCTGTTTTGTTCGTCAATAGTTTTAACTCTTTGTTACCAACTCTCAATGCAATGGCTGTTAGCTGGCAAGGCAATGCGTCAACTTTTATTATCCCTTTAGCGTCCTAGTTGCTTCGCGTCTTGTCGTTGCAAGAGACGTGTGGTTGATCTCCTACCATGGTCAAAACATTTGTAAACTCCACAGTGAGCGGTTATTGGACGGGGAAAACAAGAAATTCTTTCTATAGCAGGTAGTCAACGAAACTGCGCTTTGCGAGAAGCGAGTGGCGTGGTTTAGCATGACAACGTTTGTATGTACATATATTTGAACCTGAATTGTAAACCCCAATAAATACATAAGCAGATGAAAAAACATATGCATATATATATATATTTATACGTATGTAGCAAGTTTTCAGAAATACGCCACACAGAATTAAAACTTGGGTAACGTCTTAGATTTCGGTTCGTTTAAGGATGTTCAAATGAATTTAAATTAACTTGAGAGATGTTTTGGTTTGTTATCAATTTTATTAAATTTGCATTTGAACGATTAGTGCATACGCTTTTCATCTTTTCGTTTTCTGAAATTTCATATATCTCTATTAATTGTAGGAACCTATTAATTTATTTGTTTAAAAAACTAACAAATAAAAGGTATTTTAGTTGCTCCTAATAAAGAAATATTTTTGACTTTGGTTTTCATTTGATTTTGAATTGATGTGTTTTTATATAATTTATTAATTTAAAAAACTTCAATAAAACTATTCATGGATACCAACTGAACCCTAAAAAACATTGGTATACATTGGAACAGTTTTAAAACAATTTGAAAATTTTTAATTTATCATGAAATAAACATCAATCGAAAAATTTTCAAGAGATGTGTTTGAACATGACTTTTAATCATTTAGTTAAGTGTTTATCTGTTCAATTATCCCCTAATTGCAACAATTGTTAATAATAATAATAATAGGCCTAAAACAATTGTAGGAATAAATAGGAAAGGAAAGGTCTAAGTTTGGGTGAAATCGAACTTTGAATACCTAGCCCATATTTTTATTCCAACCAAACATTACTTGTTTTATGCAATAAATTTGGAAAATTTAAGATATTTTTATTTATGAAATAAAATCAGTTAATAACTATAATAATTATTCTCAATTTTGGAAATTTAAATAACTTGTACTAATTTACAGAAATAAACTATTATAATTTAAACATAAGACACCCATTCACCAAAATTTTGATTTTACGCAATTTTCTCTGAAAGTAATTTATCCGTACCAAATTTAAGCTAAGATATGCTACTCATTTTATAATTTTAGAAATTGTGAATTTATCAAATATGCGAAAATATATCAAATACGAGTAAATGATTTTTTATAGTTAATTGGATTTTTTTTGGGTTTTTGGAATTTACCGCTTTTTACCAGCGTCCATAATTTTCAAAACTGTGCTTGCCGCATTGAAACGAAAGGCGTGTACCAAATTTGGAAAAGTTCGACAAAGTAGCTGCGGAGTAGATATAGATATTGACTCGTCAACTTTCAACAATTTTTCCCCCCACATCTTTCCCTCCACTTTCCAATATGAAGTATGGCGGTTTTTGGATTTTTGTATATTACCGTTATACGAGCATTCATTCATCCTGTATATTAAATTTGAGCCCACTAACTGTAATTGTAATGAAAATTTTAGGGCATATTGTACAGTTCGATGTTTGGCCGAACTACTCCTAAAATTTGTGGTGTGCGCCTGGATGTTGTAATACAAATTTAGGGGCATACAATTTCACAACGAGCACATTGCCTACCCATGGGCCTTTGCTATTAGAAAAAGCTTTTCTATAGTTCCTCATGCACCTTACCTTGTCCGAGGTTGGAACCCAGGGCAATCCGAGTGAAGCATGCACTCGCTACACACTCGGCTACGGCGGCTGTTATTGAATTTGTTTTGTAAATGCCCAATGTATGAGAGGTAGGCGTGGTTTTGTCCGATTGAAGTAATTTTCCACATTGTGTCCACTGAGTTAAAATGTGAAGCGAATTTCGTCGGGTAGTTTCTGAGATATTCGTATATGCTGGGAAATGGGCGATGCGACACCCAGTTTCCAAAAACAAATCAACCCACTTATCCCTTTCCTAACCCAATCCTTTGTAAATATTTTAGATAATTATCGTTTGTAGCTACTGGGATAATGAATTATTTTAATTTCAACTGAACACCGACTTTCGACCACTTTCTATACGTTAAGTCGAGAGCAATACGTATACCAAATTTCGCGAAGACGTTTCAATATTTGCTCACGTTATCCGATGCCCAGGTGAACAGACATGACTTAATTGATAACTTTTTTCTTTCTAAGCATACATACATTCTTCACTAACCAAGTAATGTGATAAAATCGTGTAATCAAATTATACTGGCGTATTCAATAAGTAATTAATAAAAACTACCTTATATCTTACAGCACTTGTCGTAATTTCTTTCTTCAAGAGTGCTACTCTCCACTTTTCGTTAATCTTGATAACTTATAGGGCATTTCGAAAGCCTCCAAATCCCCACACAAAAAATTGGGGAACGATTGAACACTGTTTAAAAAAAAATATTAGCAGTAAAATTACATAACACGAAATTTTCAATATTTCTATTTATTTATTAATCTTGATAACTTTTAGAGAATTTCGAAAAATCAATAAGAAAAGAGTCGTTCAAATTTTAGTGATCTCACCCTAGGATTGTTATTTTAATAATAAAAAAAGCTAGGCAACTTTGAGAGCTTTAACCGTCTCTAGATCCTTCCGAGTTATTACAATCGAATGCAATTTTAGTGCGGAGCTGCAGAATTTCAAATTTTTCTCTGATTGCGTTTAATTTTTGCATCGTATTGCTTCGCGCCTCGAATAACAGAGCAACCCTCCAGAGCGCAGCACATTTTTGGAATTTAAAATAATAAATAATACAAATTAACTACAGTGGTTGTATTAAAAGTATATTATTTGACAAAGTTGACCGTACAATATTCCCTGAAAGGTTCTGGACCCGCCGCTGAGGCCAAAAATAAGGAAACAAACACTTTAAATTTGGTTTCATTATAAGGGGAATTGAATTAATTTTCTACACTTGACCTGCAGTATTAAAAAAAACATCAAAATTTGTTCTCTTTTTTATTCAACAAAAAACAATAAAGAATTGAAAGTAAACTTTTAAATTTAGCAACAAATATGAAGTCAACACTTGTGCTCTCGAATTAAACGGAAAGGTAACTGAGAAACAATGGAAATTTGAAATAAAACTGTTTCGCTTTTGATTTTTTATTTTTTATTTATTTATTCTACTATTAAAATGGAAGTCATTATGTATTCATACAAGTATATTGTCAATGAGCCAAATGAGCAATCTTTACCAAATTTCAGAAATTTAATACTAAAAATTCTTTCATAGATGAAAATTATATAAAGTCTCCAGTTATCATTTAACATAAGTATTAAAACGTATATTCACGAATTTGGCGGAAAAAAGAAATAACAGCTTTGAAATTTTTTGAAATTATACCTATGAGTGGGCTCTTTACTTCATTCACTACTTTTTTTAATCACTTTTCCTCAATTTACAATATGCTGAATTTTCAATCTTTCTCATTTTGGCACTCGTTTTAAACCGTAAACAATAATATAAACACCCGTTAAAGGAGAATAATATTCGTGATATTTGGGGAAGTAATCCATATATGGGCGTAGATTTGTTCGGCCTATATACATACATATGTTATGTAGATATGCTTATTTTTGAGAATGAAGTTCTTAGTTTTTTCTTAAAATTGATGTGTATTTTTATTATAAATTTCGTACGTGTCAAAAAATGTTAAAATTTAATTTCAGAAAAAAAGAGTTAGGCCCTTTTTTGTTTAAGCAAGGGGATTTTTTACATGATACAAGAAAATAAAGAATAATTTAAAAGCGAGAATAGTTAAAATATCTGCCGGCGGCGTGCTGCCAACAAATAGTGACTGGAATTCAAAACAATCTAAACAAATCTTAAAACCAAACTTGGGTATGCCCTGCGTATTTATTACTTACAGCCATTTAACGTTGTGTTGGTAAATATATTTGCGAACATGTTAAATATGTTATTTGCTCAAATTTGTAATTCTCTTTCTTCAAACATTTAGTCTTTGCAACCACAATTAACAAATACTTGCATCGAATAAACATAAGTTTGGATTACATAAAAGTTCAAGGTGAGGTGAAGTTTAAATCGAGTGAATTGGCACTTTGACTGCTTGTCGTTTTTATTTCCTCATCGTTTCGGATGTGTGCGTGAATTACTTAAACAAAACTCATACATAATAACAGTATTGCCACAATAGACGACAGCAGCGAGGTAGCAAATCAAATTAGTTGGAAAACGCTAAGAATCCGACCAAGAAAGGCGGTCGAAAGCATTACCCGGGACAAAGTTGGATACAATAAAACACGAATGCTCACTTTGTTACCATTTTTTCACAAGTCATTTAATTATATTTGAATTTATCTTAGGTTTTTGGTTTTGGTCAATTCGGTCAGTGCCAAGCAGACATGCTGTCCGAAAAAAAACCAAATATAATGTACGAATCAATCGATCACAATGTCGGAGTATACATAAGTACATTCACATAATTTGAACTTTTTGCTATATTTTTAACTGGTGCATGGATTCACTTCTTTCACTTAAAATTGGCAACTGGCTACAGAATAGTCATAAATGATTTATAACTTTCTGTCAGATAAACATATATAAGTCACAAAAACAACAGACGATTATTATAGAGTTATGAAAAATTCTCGCGAAAATATATTTGCCCAGACTTTTATTCTATATTGTTTTAATCATTTTTGCAACACTTCAAACACTTTTAAAGCACTTATTTATCAATGTTTTCTAAACGTCAGTTTTTATAAAATCATGCTTTGCAAAGATTGTGTTTTATCGCAATGACTAGTTCAGATCGCGGCGGCTGGAATCGGTTGAGTTGACTAGAGTTCAGGTCATTGTTTGCCTGTGGCTTGATAGCGTTGACTTTTCAAGGCGGCAGATATTATCAAACGGACCCGAGCTCAGCAGCCGAGGACTCAAAAGCAAAGGCAGCAGCGGCCACAGGACTCACTCGCACTCATCTCGCCCGTGAAAAGTGTCCAGACAGTTGTTCAAATTCTTTGCAGTGAAATACGTATGTACATTGACTCCTATGTACATACATAAACATGAACGAGTATATGTTAACGCGAACTCGCGGTGGCAGCAACGAAGGGTCGTGCTCCAGCCATGATGTTATGTTGAACATGGCAGTGGTGGTGGCAGCGTAAGCGACAAAAGTAACCGAAACAAGATACAAAACGATAATGCGCACGAAAACGGGCGAATGAGAGTCAACAAACGCGAATAAAAAAGGAAATTTCCTCATCAACAACATGAAAAAACAAAAACAAATGTCCGCATGAGCATTCAACGCTCGTCATCGTTGTAGGGCGTTTAGTCAACCACTCGCGCCTCTCCATCGTCATATATGTATATACATACATATAGCGATATCAATATGAATTTTTATTTTGCTGGCCGAATCGAAGAAACAAAGTGCATCCCCTGTCGAGGCAATCGGAAATTATGCACCTCTTGATACACGCAAACCAATTCAGAGCCACAATTTTCAGTTGATAAAATATATAAGAGAGACTTGTTCAGTACGCCTTATGCAACTCATTTCAGCAGCTGCCACAATTTCGGAGACGCACAGGGCGTTGACACTTCGCTGCATACCAGATCCAGAGCGATGACGGTAACGTTCATGGTATTGACGGTCGGGCTGATGACGATGGTTTGCTTTTGCTTTTGATGCCACCGGTAGTGAGTGCTCTTCGTCGTCCTCTCTCAAAAAGTTGCCTTAGAGTTTTTCCGTGTCTTTAATCAGTCCACTTTCGAATTTGGCGTCTTTGGTTCAGCAATAAAATTTGTAGATAGATATGATCTTAATATGTATGTATGTATGTACTAATATATGCGTGTATGAAAACACATTGCATTTAACACAAAAATGTCATGCAGCAGAAAGCAATGCCAAAAAATAACAAGAATTCAACGAACAACCAACTCACCCAGCCGCCATTGGGGTGAGTACACGCCAGCGAAGTCGAAATTGAAGTTGAAAACAAAGGCGGGAGGTAGATGCGAAGAAGTCAGTTGTTCTTTCCATTAAATTTCATCCACACAAAAAGCGACAGACACTTAACGACATTCATACGCACGACATCGGCATAAAAGAGAAAACAAGAAATCGAACGAAACAACTGAGCATGAGAAAACGAAACGTGCAAAGCGTTCAACACCACAAAGCAAAATTAAAAAAAAAAAATGTATGAAGAAAAGGAAACAAAAAGACCGTCTCAGAGTAATAAAATATATATTCTCTCTTTGAGGTGCGCAGCAATGGCACAGATCGCATCGCACATAGCAAAATCATTTGTCTAGAGTAGAATATAAGCACATGCACATAAGTTTCCATGTATTTAATTTCTTGCATCTATATATAATAATATTGTTCATACTTGTATGTGTTCGTATAAACGTATACATATGTATCTATATCTGCCTAAGTATACAGTTCAATAAAACTGATATGGAGTGGATCAAACAGTATTGGGAATATGATATAATTGGGGATGCATTAAAAAAAGTGGAGAAAAATATTATCAACTAAATACGAATATGAAGATTATTACATAGTGTATTTTGTAAACAGGACATGTGTCACGATCATATAACCAGAAGTAGAATCATTGTCGTTATTTCTTGAACATATTATCGAAACGAATTTATACAAGAGTACAGTTTCAAAATTTGCAATATTGAATGACGCCTACGCTTATTTCCCCAAATAGAATAAAGGCTCGAGATAGCGTAGGTGAAAGATGTTACCAGAATCTAAGGAATTGGTGGCTGTCAAAAGAAAACGCAGTATCTCTTCACATTGAACTCTATATTCTGCAAATGAAGATTCAAATGTTCAACTTTAGCAACAAAAAGTGTCGGATACCTTCTCTCATTTCATGTCAAGTAAGGTAAGATGAGAATCCTAATGCACTTAGCTATCAGTATAATGGTAATTTGGCGAGAAACGAAATTTCATGGATGTTCCAACACCTAAGCAGCAGATAACCCCGCTGTTACTCGCAGTGCAGTGAGCTTTCCTTAAGGAACTTCTGAAGTATTTTTGAAGCATTTTTAGAGTAGTTGTTAAGTCCGATTTGGTTTGCCAATAACTCTTTGGGATATCTTTATCTTCATTTTAAATTTAGATCAGAAAGAAAAAAGAAAGGTTTTACAAGAATTTGAATTATAAATCTAATGACTTGCACATATTTCAGAGTTATCCTCTTGTGAATGGGTTATCACATAAATTGAATACCCATTAGCATATTCTTTTCTTTTATAGCGTTTGCTTGCATTCAAATTTACTCTCGAAATACACGACACAAACATAAAATTGAAGTTATGTATCTTCTTTCGAGTTCAACACATTTTTAATGTATTTATATTTATAAGTATATATGAATACAATTCTAGTAAATATACGTTTTTACAGACTTACTTAGACGTTGTGTTCACAGGGATATATGAGATATGTGAGCCAATTGACCGCTTTTATATTCGGGACTTTTTATGAAATCAGTTTTTTCATTAAACCATATCGCTATACAGTAGATGTGTATATAAAATCTAGCTAACGACCAGCTTTCGTTGCATTGCTGCTTAATAACGATTTAGCCATTTTCTAAATACCGTAAGAATTTGTTTTTTTTTACCAATTTTTATCTTTTTTCAGTTATTTAGCTACAAGCTTAACAAAGATGACTAAGCTTAAAAAAACCAGAAATTCACATTTTAAGTGAAAAAAGCAAATTCCATATAATTAGACAAATATTTGCTAGCGCTGTCATCAATTTTTTTTACAGTATACATATTTACAAACGCTATTGAATTTAGATCGCATTAATATAACAATACATCGATGTTTGGCTGATCTACAATTTGTGGTGCGGGTTTTGATTTTGTATCACAAATCCTGCAATTTTAGGCCGCTTCAGAATGACAGACGATTTTTGTGCGAAGCTTTTTCTTGGCAGAAATACACTCAGAGATTTGCCATTGTCTGCCAAAGCATGACAGCTATTAGAAAAAGTGGTTTCATATAATTCTTTGATGGCACGTTCCCCGGTCGTAATTGAAGTTGAACCATTCCAGGTTTTAATTATTTTAACAGATTAAACTATTTGAAAAACAGAAAATCGTTCTGGGCATAACAATCTTTTTCGGGACTATTGAATATGTAAGCAAATGTGTGAATCTTTATATGTATCTACATACATTTGTATGTATGTACATCCTAATTGTATTCAATAAAACAAACATTGCTTTATAGTTTTATATGTTAGTTAACGTACTTCAAAGGTCCCAATATTTTTCGATCCACCCCATTACTCACACATACATATGTATATGTATGTACTTATACTCAATATACACACAGGATACAATGCCTTGCTATTGAGCGATATTTGTATCTACTTCTTGATGCCTCAAAATTATAATGGGGGAAGTTTTTATACTACAATATTGAGTTGTCTTTATAAGATAAGCAAGTGTGTGCTTCTATTTTTCTTTGTTATCAAATAACCCCTCAAGGGGTTGAGTTCTCCTCTATTTTTATAATATATACATATGTGTGGACGAATGTATATAAAATTCTATTTGTTTTTTTATTTTTTAAAGCAGCACTGCTTCTACAAACGTTGCTCTTTACTAATTTACATTTAGATCCGTGCAGTTCTACTTTCATCTTAAAATGTGTATACCTTTGAAATCTAATAATTAGTAACTTATAATACATTTTTTTTTTTTTTTTTTTTTTAACTGTAAATATTTATTGAATCTTCTCTGTAAGAGACTAACAATAAGTTTTAAAATCTTAAATTAATTCTTAAACCTACCCCCTATTGGGGGAATGTGTTTGCTAAACGGGCCCTTATATTAACTGCCGGGCTGGAAAATCATTTCGTCTGAGTCGAGTTTGTGTTGCTTCATCGGTGAGTGATTGTGCTAGTTGATTTGGGTGCACGTTTAGCTTGTCCAAATACTTTTCTTTGATTTTCGCTATTTCATCTTGAACGGATGGGATGTTGAGGTCTTCATGGATGTTCTTATTCCGAATATACCACGGAGCTCCGGTGAGTGTCCTAAGGATTTTTGATTGAGCCCTTTGAATGATGTCCACATTACTGGCGCATGCATTACCCCACAACTGTGAGCCGTACGTCCAGCATGGCTTTATAATACTTGTGTACAGAAGTGCTCTGTACTCCAGTTTTAGTGGGGATCGCGAGTTCATGAGCCAATGAAGGCTATTGGCTTTCAGTTTCATTTGGGTTTTCTTAGAATCAATATGCTTGCGCCAAGTGAGGCGCCTATCGAGATGTACACCGAGATACACCACTTCATTGGTCTGCGGGATCGTAATGCTATTTAGGGTCAATGGCGGACAGGAATTCCTATTTAGTGTGAAGGTTACGTGTTTACTCTTTTGCTCATTGACCCTGATGCGCCAGTTGGCCAACCACTTCTCCAGGAGCAGTAGGTACTGAGCTAGAAGTCTGGTTGCATTGTTTGGGCATCGAGATCTGCTAAGGATAGCAGTGTCATCCGCAAAGGTTGATAATGTTAGACGGGGATCTCTCGGTATGTCTGCTGTGTAGAGAATATAAAGGAATGGCCCAAGAACGCTTCCTTGTGGAACTCCAGCTGCGATGTCAAATTCTCGTGTTATGAATCCGTTTTGTCGTACGGCAAAAACTCGATGACTAACATAGCTTTCAAGAACTTTGTGTGTGTTCGCAGGAAGTAGCTTCCGTATTTTATATATCAGTCCGTCCAGCCAAACGCGATCAAATGCTTGAGCGACGTCAAGAAAAATTGCCGAGCAGTACTCTCTTCGTTCGAACGCCGTCCTTATCTCCGATGTTAGACGGTTAACTTGTTCTATAGTCCCGTGTTGGGCCCGGAATCCAAATTGATGCGAAGGTATAATTTTCCTCACGTGAGCACCAATCTTGAGCAGCAAGGTTTTTTCAAAGAGCTTTGAGAAGCAAGGTAGCAAGCTTATTGGCCTGGTTTTGGTATCATTATTATGGTCGATTTCTTCCAATGTGTTGGAAAATGGCCATATCTCAAAATAGCGTTAAAGAGATTTGAGATGTATGTTATGGCAGGACGCGGAAGTTCCATGATCATCTGTGGGGTTATTAGATCATGTCCCGGTGATTTCTTTAAGTTCAGTTGCTCTTTGATGACTTTCATAATCTCAAGTGGATGCACTTTTATTGGTTCTGTTTGTGAGACAGCAGGGAGTAAAGGTAAAACATATCCGTTTGATGACGCCTTTGGCTGAAATACGTTTTTTAGGTGAAGTGAAAAAACATTTGCTTTCTCTTCATCGCTACGGGCCCATTTCCCATTGTGGTCTCTTAAAGGCGTGTCGACGTTCGTTGGTGGCTGTATACTAGATTTAGCTTTCCATAGAGAACACTTTGCGCTGGTTGGTGACAAGCTTTGAATGTATTTCGCATGAGCACGTTGTTCTTCAGCCTTGAGGGATCTGCTTAGTTTGCGGGTTGCGTCTTTTAGTCGTTGTTTTGCAGCAGGTGATCTGTGGTTCTGCCATTCTCTGCGTAGGCGCAACAAGACGTTCTATTTGACTATTTGTAATTTGATGGTTTTGCTTTAGATTTTTCGTTTTCATTTTTGGAGTGGCCTGATAAGCAGCAGATGTTATAATTGAATTTAGAGCCTTTTCGGATTCTTCAATGTCTTTTTCACTTCTTATACTTGGGTTAAGCTCAATGTGGCTACTGATGTACATCCTATATTTCAGCCAGTTTGTTTTGGGAGACGTAAGTCTCAATGGGTATTCTTTAGGCCTCGGACACTCCTGCAAGGAAAAAACAACAGGAGAATGATCTGAAGCTAGGTCCGAAAGGGCCTCTGACTCTATCAAGTTATTTTGGATTCTTCTTGTTACGGCAAAGTCTATAAGATCGGGAATCTTTGTAGGGTCTGTTGGCCAGTAAGTCGGTGTTCCTGGTGACGCATAGCCAAGGTTGTTTGATGTATCAATAAGTGCTTTATAGAGTTGCCTTCCCTTTGGATTAATCAAGCGGGAACCCCAGTGGGGATGCTTTGCATTATAGTCGCCCGCTGCGATGAAGCGATTTCCAAGAGTGTTGAAGAAGTCCATAAATTGTTCAACCGATATGGAGAAACGTGGAGGACAGTACACTGCGGACAAGGTTATATTGCCAGAACTCGTAACCACGCTTATTGAAGTGGCTTGCAGGTAACTCATAGCAAACTGTGGAAGAATATTGTGCTTGATTCGCCTTCTTATTAAAACTGCTGTCCCGCCGTGCGCTTTCCCATCCGGATGATTTGTTGTATATATATCGTATCCTGATATGTGGAAGTGATTTTTGCTTGTTAGATGCGTTTCGACAGAGAGCATGACATCGATCTCCTTATCGTTTAAAAACTTCAAAAGCTCTAGTCGGTGCTGAGAAATGCCGTTGGCATTCCATAGACATATTTTTAACGGGGGCATTTATTTCATCTGTTTGTCAGCGAGCAATTGGATGAGCTGATTTTGATTTTTCATAAGCTCTTGCATAGTTGATTGCATAAAAGTCATGAAATTCATCATGTTTTGTTGCAAGGAGACGATTAAGGTCTCAATACTGTTAAGAGTGTTGCCGGAGACAGGTGCTAAGGTTGGTACAGTTGATTTAAGGGCGGGTTGCTGAAGTCCGGTTTTGACCGCATCAGCAAATGAAACGCTGGAAGTAGCCTTAGAGTTAAACATGGGTGCACGTGAGAAGCACACTTCAGATAGAGTTTGAGATTGCGTAAATGTTGGTTGTCCACGAATCGGGGTTTTTTGAACTAGTCGCTGTTTTAATTCTTTATATACAGGGCATCCCCTATAGTTGCCCCCACAATTGTTGCATTTTTTCATGGAAGGATCGTTCTTATTTACAATGCATGATTCTGTAGCGTGAAGGCCTCCGCAAGCCACACAAACGGCGCGTAAGGTGCAATATGTTTTTGTGTGTAAGAATTCTTGACAATTGGTGCACTGGACAGGGCCATTACGCTTATGGGGCTCTTCCACAGTAACTCTACGGTGCAAAAGGTACTGCAAGTTGTAAATGGGGTGAACAGTATTTTTTCCAAGAGGCTTACTTTCTGGCTCCAGCTCAACTTTGAACATAGGCTGTGGTACCCTATTTCTGTTGATTATGTTTATAACCGTCTTTGCGTTGAACTTCTGGAGTTTTAGGGCATTTAGGATTTCCGCAGGTTCAACAGTAGCCTCGATACCTTTGACTACGACTTGAATGCCTTTTGCACTTTTAAGTTGTATATAATACATAAACTATTTATTTTCTTGGGTTCAGATGTAGTTTTAAAAGTTGGCTTCTATTTTTTTATAAACAGCTGTTTAAAAGTTAATTTTGTTCGAGACTTAGCTTAAAATTATTGTTATAATGAAAATTAGCGTATTGTTTTATTTATATTGAAATACATTTCATCATCCTACAAAAATTAGAAGTAGATATTGTCACAAAACTTTTTTTATTTTTAGACCCGAGCGCTCTGGTGCCTATGGTATTTGTTCGTAACAGCATACAGCAACCGAGATACATAGATATACTGAATCCGATATAGGCATGTATGTATATATACCACCATTTTCATAATTAATAGCGAAATGCCCGTCCGTCCGTCCGTGCAACCTAAAATCGTTATCAGTAAATATAAGTTGCCCAAATTTAATATGCAGAGTAAAGTTGCATAAGCGAATAGAAGAAATGAAAGAATTTTGGGAATGGGCGTGGTCCAATCTTAAGCAAATAGCTCCACATATATACGAAACTACGGTATCAAACCCTACAAAATTTAGTATACGACTTGCATTTCAAGACAGTAAGCACTATTTTGAAAATTATATAAGTCATACAAAAACCACGCAAACTCTAATATTTCCCTAAACTACAACAATCAAAAACATCCAATATTTATTTTCTATACAAGCTATTTTGCTCAAATTTGATAGCCAAGGTTGGGCTTGAGAATGAAATACATGGAATCATGTATATTGGGAATGTGCGTGGCTTCGCCCACCTCGGAAATGTATTTGTAAATTTCTACCAAATTTCGGACACACTTTGCATTTCTACTCACAAATCACAATTTCGAAAATTACAGAAAGAATACTAAAACCACCCTCAACTCTCAAATAACGGTAATTTAGAATAAACCAAAATATTCGATATTTGGGAAATCATATCGTGAATTATTGCAATTATTTGCTAGGAAATTTCTCTACTATAAAACAACAAACTGTGATTGATTAGTTACTGATGAGTTTGTCTGTAGACATTATAACGCCAATAACGTATGAAGCCTCTTACAATGACCATGAATTAATATTATTCAATTTCCATTTTTTAGGGTAAGAATTCATAAAATCGCACAGAAAAAAAAACTGTCGACTGTTTTTTTTTGTTGGCTTTTGTATTGGTTATAATACTTTTGCTCATATTAACTGTCAATTCAAATGTAAGTACATTGTTGTTGAATTCATTAAATTTGTATTTTATTTATTGCATTTTAAAATTTGTAGCAGAGAATAAAATACCTAAAGTACTCCGTTTTACCTAATAAAGTAATGACATCTACAAAGTGTAAGTCCTGTAGTGAAATTTGCTAGTATATTTTAATTTTAACACAGTCTTTTGATTGAATATAACATGACACGAATCGAGTGTTTTTAATTACTTTTGCTGCCTTGAATCTGGGTTATAGAAAAAAAGTGATCTTCTTAAAAGAGCCTACTGCCCATTCGTACAACTCATTCGCGTTTATTATTGGGTTGTGCATGATTCTTTGCGAGCTGACTCGAGAAGCGTGACGAGACGCTACTTATTTTTGTATTGTGAAAGCGCGCCGTCATACAAAAAATTTGTTTATATTTTGCGGCCCAAAATTGATTTTGAAATATTTTATCATTTGTTTATTAAACAAGTAGACAGCTACAGCGTCATGCTTATTGCACCCTGAATTAATAATGTAGTTTTCATGATTTATGAATCCTTGATTATTTAGTTAATATATCATGTAAGGGTGAACTGTCGCTTGATCATTCCTTCAATGGTAGGATAGAGTGGCATCCTGAATTTTGAATGTATAGTTTTCCGCAAAGTCCATTTTTATAGATTTTAATAGGGAAACGTTATGATTACCACTCGATCCTACAGGTATGCATAGCCGAGGTCTCAATTTGGTGAAAACCGAAAGACTAACTGTAATATGAGAGTACAGATTTTTTATGCAGATCTTCAATCTCCTGGACGGCAGTTCTCAGTAATTTGCGGCCTTTTTTTGGACAGAACTGCCATATTCTGATATTTTAAGTATTTTTTTTGCAACGCGACCAATGTGAAACGATAAGTTGAAGCATTTTTGGTCTGACGAATAATCCAATTAACAGAAAATGCGCTTAAAAGTTGAATCTGTTTTTGATTGTTATGCTCTTTAGCTTTTGGACCAATTTAATATCATAGGCCCCTACCCTTTTCCTCAAATTATTTTGATCTTTTAAAACTTTTGTTAGATCTTACTTATGAAAAAAAATCCGTTGATCGCTTCATTTTTTAAAGTTCCTTAAAATTTTTACATTGTCCTCAATTGAAGCTTGTTCTTTTGGCTCCCATTACCTCACTTCTGAAATCTGTTTTATTTTCAATTCTTTTCTGTATATGTCACAGATGTAGTTTCCGTTGTGCATCGAATTCTCCATCAAACATAATTTTGTTTTCAATGCTGCATCGTAGTGTGGGAAAATTGCAGAAAATGTAAATATTATGAAAATGGTTTTTCATTTCTAGCCATCAACACTATTATTAAACTATTTTTGATAATTTTAAGCGGGTCTAAGGTTGTTTCGTGAGCATTGCTGCAGCGACTTTACTACAATGGGCAGCTAATCCACAAACGCCTCCTTAGATAGTCGAAAGTTTCTTATAAAGCTGTAAACAATATTACATAAATGTTATCAATATATATAAACCATTCAATCAGATATTACGCTTACGCAATGGAATTCATTTCTAAAGTGTTTGGATCACCCCTTAATCGTTTTCTACTTCTTACCAATTCCAGTAGACTCTCAATTCCCTCCTCTGAAGAATTGTCGAACCATAACTCCGTTCATTTTCATTTTTATTTACTCAACTCACTTGCAACTTGTACTTAATTTCAATAACAGGTGATAGAAATATACTACTGCGGACGATCTAAAGGAGTGAAACTAACAAAAGCGATATTCTTCATCGAATGTGTGAAATAATACTAAATGCATATTTTTTCTATATCAGGTGAAGAGCGAATATAGCTCATAATAAGGGTCACAACATTACGCTGAAGAAAGGCAGCAACTCCCGGGGAATTCTTCTCCCTTTCCTAGTTTAAAACAATGCAGAAAGAAACAAATCCCCAGGGAGTTTCTCTTCAGAATAATAATAATGCTATTGCGACCGCTATTAGAAACGGTAATTTTTAGTGCTACTTGCTTGTTAAACACGGCACACTCGGCTACGACGGTATAAATCACGGATAAATTTCATCACTACATTAATTCTAATTTAAACTTTATGTGTGCATGTATGTATGAATTGCAAGCCCGAACACACTACAGTGTAAATTAATTATTTTCGTTCAAATTTCACATATGCGTGTTCTTTTCTTTCCCAGAGCATGGTGCAAGAAAAATGTAAAAGCATTGTTTAAGTGAGAAGATGGAGAGATAAATAAATACAAAAATTGCAATACACGATTTAATATAGCTAAAAAGATAAAAAGCACTTGAAAAAAGTAGTTGAAAAATAAAAATAAGCACGGTTTAATAGCATATAAGAAATAAAATCTATTCCATTTTAAAAATGCAAAATTTATTGTAAATAATAGTTCAGAAAAGTATAACATTAATAAGCTTTTTTTTTAAGTAGATTTCGCATAACAATATTGTACAAAGCACCCTATGATTTTTGAAAAAGGTGTAGGGTTTTTTCTGTTAACTATTTTTGGCTTTTTGTTGTTATCTGCTATTAAATCGTGTTTTCAGTTTGTTAAACTGCTATTTGTTTCATTGAAATTAGCTTTTGCGATATCGTACGCCACACGAAGAAGCGTATAGCATGGGCCGATATCGCAGCGAACAGCATTTTGAAGCCTAGTTCCATTACAAACGGAGGTTAGGAAAACCGTTGTCAAACGAAGTACAAATACGTAATAATTAAAACTAATTTTGATTTGTTTGCTATGTTAGCGGAGCATAAAAAGGAGGAGAGTAGACAACAATTTGTGGCTTGTTGACGCTCTCCCAACACAAACGCGGTATAGCAATGCGTAAAATTGTCGCAATTTTATAAAAAACCTAACACCTACTTTAATTACACATATGTACATATGTATGTATGTATTTTCAAAATTTCAGTTTTGTCCTCTTTGCTATTAAGGCACGAATATGTAATTTTAAAATGTGAGTTTCAATTTAATATAATTGTAAAAAAGACAGAAGATATGGATATACCAGAGAAGATTCGTGCATCTGCGAATGAGAAATTTCGAAATTGCTAACTCGAATACAGTGTTTGTCCAAAATACAACGAGTGATATAATGTATGTAGTTTTGTTATGTAACGAAAAGTACGCTGTAATGATTTTGTTTTAATTATAATGCAAGTTAGCAGAGTAACACTCACAATCAAATGCATTAGTTAATTTAGTAAAAAATTAAATAACTAACTTTTGAAAGAGTGAAAATCTTAAAGAATTTGTGTAGACTCCCACTGTTATTTTTGTTTTAACAGCATACAATTCCAAACAAGTTAATGGGTGAAGTGAGAGTCATGGTCTGGATATAAATCCGGTTCGTTCCGGTATCGTAGGCTTGACTGTCGTGAGTGCCATAATGTGTATCAGGTCGGCTATCGTAAATTTTTATGGAATTTTTGTTGTTGCTTTGAACACATTCCGCTATCCTACCTAGTGTCTCTTAACTCAGGTACAAAGTAACTAGTCGAATGCTATTATCTTCATCTTCAATGAATGGGAAAACATATTTTTTATATAAATAATTAAATGAACATTCGTTGCGTAGAATACATTTTTTCGTTATTTAAAGCGTTCTTTATATAGATATTGGGTATACTGGTCGATTACTGTACTTCATCTTCAATTGCACCAATGTGACGTCAACACAAATCCGTTTCTGTCAAATTCACTGAGAGCAGAAAATCGGTACAAGGTGGGCGCAACCTCTGTATTCTCTCTCGTGGTTTTTTTTACTAACAAATACAAGTTTGTTTACATTCTCTTGCTTAACACTGGTTCTTCTGTAGGAAATGAAGTACCCATTCTGAAATACATAAACTATCGATAGTATTGGGCAACATTCGATAATGATGACAAAATGAAACCATCGATACTATCGATATTTTTTTTATCACTATGCAGAATTACAGTGAGCTTCATCTAATGTCTTCTAAAATGCCTATGATTCGACCGTTCGTTTTATCTTATGAAAGCAAAACTAACAAGTCACAATTCGATTTTTCAAATTTTTATACATTTACGAATTTTTTTTTTATCTTATTAGAGTTGATTTCTATAATTAAAACTAAAACATCAACCGCTGTCAACGCATGAACGCAATTGAAAAGTAGTGGGTGGCCCTATGCAATCGTACAAATACATGGTATTAACTTTATACGAGTATGATATTTATGGCGTGCCGCACTTGCTGCTGAACGCATGCTGTAAGCCATTTCGAATTTTGCGATATTTCGAGTTTGCGTACTTAAAAAAATCCGAATAACAATGGAAACGTAAGAAACAAGTATGTTTTATGATTCAGCCAATGAAAATATAGACATTAATTAATTTTTTTGTAAAATGCAAGGTGATTAAGTCTTGATTCTTTCGCGAACGCAATTTTCAAGCATTCGAACCAAGTTTTGTAAATGTTCTCTTTAAAACCTTATTTATATATTTTCATTTGTCCCCCTTTTTCGTTGAATATCATGTTGAACCTAATTAGTCTATGAAAAAAAACCTATGCATTGTTGCCAGAGATGTTTCTATTACATTGTTTATTTTCAATAAAATTTTATTTTCGATTAAGCTCAATTACTACGAAAGGTATTTTTTTGGACTACTGGAAACTTTGTGCAATCTCGCCAATATTCAAGTCAGGTGATCGTAGCAAAATTACAAACTATAGACCTATAGTCAAGCAATGTACATTTGCTAAAATATTTGATATCCTAAATACTAAACTTTTTAATCACTTTAGAGATCGATTCAGCTATGCACAGCATGGGTTTCTTCCAGGGAGGTCCACTTGTACCAATCTTTTAATTATCACAAATCATATTGTTAAGGCTTTGGAGCAGAAATATCAAATGGATGTCATTTATTCTGACTTTTCTAAAGCTTTCGACAAAGGTCACCACTCTGTTTTACTACACAAGCTCTCCCTATATGAAGATTGGGCCGTCGAAATCGGACTGCATCGTGAATGCATGGTCTGGGATACCGCAGGGCACTCACTGCGGACCGCTTTTGTTTTTATTGTTTATAAACGACTTACCCCAGCATTTCAAGTTTCCGAAATGTCTCTTGTTTGCCGATGATGTCAAAGTTTTTATGCCAATATGTAATCTAAGTGACTCCCGTAATTTACAATCCGATTTTGTGGTATTCCAGCAGTGGTGTACCGCTAATAATTTGTTCCTTAACACAGGAAAATGTCATGTGGTTTCTTACTCCAAAGCTCTTAATCCGATTGAGTTTGACTATTCAATAGACAATGCCATTTTGAGTCGTTTGGAGGAAATCAAAGATCTTGGGGTCATTTTCGACAAGAAACTAACTTTTAACAGGCATGTTGATGTTGTTCTTGCTAAAGCACTTTCCATGATGGGATTCATAAGAAGAAATTCGAAAGATTTTAAAGACCCTTACACTTTGAAGTCGCTTTATATTTCTCTAGTAAGGAGTCACCTGGACTATTGTTGTCTTGTGTGGAGTCCTTACTATTTGTCCCACCGTAGAAAAATTGAACGAGTTCAAAGAACTTTTACTAGATTTGCTTTATTCAAATTAAACTGGCCATGCGGTGTGCCAGACTATGATAGTAGGAGGAAACTTCTCGGCTTACAATCCTTGGAAGACCGGAGAATTTACTTTGCGCTAATGTTTGTCTACAACTTAGTTAACCACAGGGTTGAGTGCGATGAACTACGTAGTTTGATTAATTTTAACACCTCATCGCGTGAGTTAAGACACCACCGGTTGCTTGCCGAAACGTCCCATAGAACTAATTATGGCTATAATGAACCAATTGCACGTAGCATACGCTTATATAATATTTATGCGCATGTGATGGATTTCAATGCCGCTATATCTAGATTTAAATTAAATATTTTCACTGTAATAAATTAGTAATTATGTATATGTAATAGTCTGTAAGGTTGACCTGTAGACTGAATCAATAAATTAAATTGTGGACTAAATCAGTTTGCAAAGCTTGTTATTGAAACGACATCCCAATTGGTCAAGACATATCCATGGTACAAGCTTTAAGCAACCGTGCATACAATTATTATTAATAAAACAGATGTTATAAAAAACTCACTTCTTGCGATAGGGCACATTTCTGAAGAGGGAGCCAAAGCGAATAATAAAAACATAAACGAATTTCGGCAAATGAAGACTTAGTTAGAACACTTCTTCTTCGGACGGCCGCCGTAGCCGCGTGTGTAAATAAAGACAAGTTTTTTCTAATAGCTGTGTAAAGCTGTTGGCCCCTCAATTTTTGTTATAACATCAAGACGCACACCACCACTGTCTGCAACACAAATCCTTGCTTTAATTTATTTTAATGATTAGACTTGTAGTGGGATAATCATTTGCAAAAGTTGTTGAATTTTGCCCACATGTTTCTCCAAGACGACCACTGTGCGATGGTATCAAAAAATTTTAGTGTAATTGTGAGCTACATGTTTATATAATTGAATGCATAATAAATAAATTATGAACAGTTTAGTTTATTTTTATTTCACCGGAGCGCACTGATGCCCTCCATAAAGTGATTCTTTCAGTATCACTAATTCCGCGAAGTGCGAAGCCTTGTCGACACACATAATTATAAATTGGACTATGACTTCCACATGCCTTATGCTCTTATTTAAAAACTCAATTCTTTGCTCCAATAATTATGCATCAATTAATAACTTAGGGTGCTTTTCAATTTCGGCTCTCATTAATGATTTTATTACGGACGTTTTGTGATATTCAAGTGTTGAATGGTTAGTGAATCATTCTATAGCTTTCCTCCACTTTAAGGAAGGTTTTGTCACAAGGTTACCTAATGGTTGGATATTAAATCCTGCTCCCATTTCCCCAAATTAAACAAAGTATTTGGGGGAGCGCCGCCCATCATCGGCTAGTACACTATCCATTTATATTTCCAATTTCTAAGCCTCGATGCCGGAAATTGATAAAATTCTTTCGGAATCCAAATTTTGTCTTGAAGTTGCCATGCAGAATTGAAGTTTTCAGTTATAGGTTTATTCACAAAAGGTCCTATATCGTATGGGTTCGTTGTTTGTGAAAATGCTTCGGGTTCAAGCGGATGCACAGAGAGAGTTTCTGATTGCAAAACTGTTACAGGATTAACTGAATTTGAACACAAGGGAATTTCTAATTGCGAAACTATCACAGGTTCAGCGTTCAGCGAAATAAATTGAAACAATAAACCCGAGAAAAATTCAATAATGGAAGCTTAAGAATGTTTAATATTTGTAAGTCAAGTATAAACACTAGGTTAACGTATGAGATTATAATTATAACATTGTATATTCTTACATGATCGTGCTCGAGACGAGGCCTTTTACTTAAAAATTTACGTTTTGTCCATTTTTACTGATTTGTATGTAGTTCAGTTTGCCATTCATTGAACATTTTACTTTACGAGGTATCTGATGATTCTAAATTTTATACATAACTCTTTAACTCATAAGATAATAAAAGTCCAGATATTTCGGCATCTGAGACTGATAGGCAAACAAAATTGCGCAGTTGTGGGCGCTGAATGTAAGCGACACAAAAACACAGCGCTTATTTTAAGATAAGATAACAATAATTGTTTTCTTCTAGATTCATAAATTAGAAAAATATCACTTTACTAACTGCCTACATTTATGCAATTTCATAAATATATTTCAAGATCTAAAACATTGCAAATAAACAAAGAATTTTTAAAAATTCCAAATTTGTATTATTTTACCATTGCACCTTGTAATTGATTCCGTATATCAGTAGAAAGCTGGCCTGCAGCTCTATATAATTTGTCGCTCGTTGGGGGAGTAGGCAGATTTTTTAGAGCAATTTTTTTCAACAGAAAATATAAGTAATATAAAAAAATATATCTCAATTCTTTGGCAGCAGATGTTCATTGAGAAAAGTGCCCAATTCGTTATGCAATTAATGATTTATTTCAGTATTATTATCACAAATCATATCGCTATCATGTAAATCTGCAAGGCTTGTTTATAAATAGCTTGACCTTCGGCCGTTCTCTACTTAAAACACAACACACGCACTTTTTTCAAATTGGTAAAATTCCCGATTTTACTTTTCAAACACTTTACAGTCTATACGGTGTTTGAAAAGCCAAATCGAGAACTTTACTCATGTTCTGTAACATACTGGGTGGTGGAGATTGAACCCCCAAGCCTCACTATATGTATTAGGCCCGGTAGCTAAACTTTTTTTAGTTGTATGCAATGCTCTTTCAAAAAATATTTGTAGTCAAACGTTATTTCTGAAATCTTAAGGCTATTGACGTTTGTAATACTAATGTTCTCTTTTAATAAACCAAACTGTGTGTTTTCGACAAATGTGCAATATTTTACACTTTTCGTATACCAAATTGACTACGGATTTAGAACTCCACTGTTTTACGTCTATTAATAATTTTGCGCTGCTATTTTGAAATTTTTCTATGTATTTGTCCTTTGTGTAAAATATTGTGTCATCTGCGTATATGCTCAGTTCTTAGTTTCTTATAGCTAGTGTAAATTTGTTTATTTGTTCAAATGTAATCATCAGGAAGACACGAGATAAAGATGATCCTTCTGGTACTCCATTATTCTGTGGATAAGATTTGGAGAACACTCCATTCATCTTCACTTTGAATTTCCGCCCGACCATAAAGGATTTTATTGTCTGAATTATTGTCCTCTCAACCTTCCAGATTTTAAACCGTTCTAAAACAGTGTGAATGCCAATGCGATAGTGTGCTTTTTCAAAGTCTGCAGCTAACACCATAACGTGATATTTTGTTGAAAGCGCAACTGCAATAAAATGTTGTAATCGAAACAATGAATCGATGGTTCTGTGATTCCTTTTAAAAGCCGATATGACTTTTAATTTTATTTTTTGTTGGATACCAAATTAGCAAGCATGCTTTTTCTCAAAAATCTTACTTAAGCTGTATATATTAGAGTCGGCCGATAGCCAGCGATGCCGTTCTGGTTTTTGTATGGCGTAAAGATGGGAATAATACATGCCGATATCCAAGTATGTGGAAACTGACCCTTTTTTAATTAATTTTTATAAAGACATTAGCCGGAAGACTGCGAATCATTAGATATAAAATTAGATCTATACCAGTGGCTTCCTCTTTTGAATGCTGCATTGCGATATCTGCATAATTGCAATAATGAAAAATCTACCTTACTTGCGTCAGTTGAAACTTTTGTATGAAAATAAGCATCTGGCAGAGTGGATGCTTTTCTATTAATATACTCGATGAGGAAATTAGAGTCTTCGACTCAATTCGACCCTTGCTAAGAACTGATTATCGGCTATTTCACAGGAAGAGGTCAAGAGAGAGTTGTTTTCTCGTAAAGCTACTGTCGGAGAAGGAGTGTCATTGAGGGCTTGAGGGCTTTTATGTCAGTCCAGATCTTCTTTGGTGAGGAAGTTGGCCCAATAGTTGAAGTGAACTCTGCATAGACTTTCGATTTGCTTGTTTGATTGCTCGTTTGAACATCGCATTTTATATTTTGTATTTAACCAGATTGATGACAGAACACGAACATTGAATGTTTGTCTTTTGTTTACCAATTCGTCGTGCACTAAGTTGTTTATTTTGCCATAGAGTGTATGAAAGCGTTAGAGTTACTCTGAGGAATCGATTTGTTCGCTCCGAATCGTAAAGCTTTTGCTACATTGACCGCAATTTTGTGCACGTTTGTTGAATTCGAAGTACGACATTTTTCAGAGCCATGGAATTGAAAGAGTTGCCAGTCTCCCAGGTCTGTTGGGAATTTTTATGTTTTTTTTTTTATTTGACGGAAAACGACGGATCTTAATCAATACAGGATAATGGTCACCACCGTACAAGTCACTGAGAACTTTCCATGCAAATTTTGGACTAAGCAAAGATGCAAACAGTGTTAAATCAATTCGGGTAAATGTGATATGCATGGAAAGATGTGTAGGCGTGCCATTGTTGAAATATGTTTTCAGACAAAATAATATCTTCTACCAGGGACCCTCTGCGGTTAGGTCTATCCGAACCCCAAAGTTGACCCCCGCGTTAAAGTGGCTAAGAAATAAGGGAGATGGCGGCAATGTCTAAGTGGTGGAAGGTGAATTTAGCTTCAGTGTTTTCGGAACTATTAAGTTATTTGTGTGAAATGGGGTATGTGTCTATTGAAGACAAATTGTATATTGCTAAAAATGTTTATTAATTTATTCTAACTCATTAAAATTATTAAGATCGCAATTTAAACTTCAATGTTATTATCGAATTTCTGTTGCACAAGTGTAAATATCCATTCGAATATTTACGGCATGTGGTTTCCAATTGTGTTCTGAATCTCTTTTATTTTTACCTTTATGCTCAATTGAAGTTAAGAGATTTCCCAGTATTGAACAGTTGAATTTACAGGTTTTTTTTTTATTGGTTGTCATCTTCCAGTGATCATGGCTCTCAATATTAGTAAGAGTTATTGATGTGTAAGTGAATGTAGTTTTATTTTTGTCAGGCGTTTTTTATGTCGTTTTGTTATTGTCTGAAAGAGAGTTTGAGATTATTTCATGATTATTTTTGTTGTTTTATTCTAGTGTGCTCTGATTTTGTTGCCGAATAATGATTGATCTAGTTCAATGCGTCGCGCATTTTTTCGGTTTTAATTCTCAGAACGGGTGTTGCGTGTTGAAATCTGGGGCAGGTATGGGAAGTTTTCGGATGACAATCGGGTACAATAGGTTTCGAGCAGATGAGGTGGTAAATTGCATGCATCGCAGAAAGGAGGATTTTTGCAAGAATTCATTGTATGCTCCGATTTCTAACATGACTTGCAATGCATCGGGTTTGGGAAACATTGTCGCATAGTAATTATTTCCCAGGCTATCTTAATTTTATCCGGCAGGAAATAGCTGTCGCATGACAAAAAGTGAACTCAAGAAGGAACAACAGTTTCTTCGACCATGCTCGTGAATTTATGGGCATTGACCACATTGTAGTCTTTTAAACCATCGATGATTTCACTTACAGGAACTTGGTTTAGGTATGGGGTATATCTTGTCCCTTTGTGGTAGTGTAAATGATTGTGCAGATTACTTATGATGCGGCAAATGCCTGGTAGCATTTTTGCTGATAAAAATTTGTTTGCCTTTACTTTATTTTCACAATTATTAGCAAATTGTAATCTCATAATGGGGAAATGTAATTAATTTCACTGTTTATTGCAAGTAGTGCTTTAAACACAGCAAAAATGGAATAAGCGTTAATGGGTCGGCTTTCTTCAGCAGATTTAATATTGTAAAAATTTCATAAAGATCGGGTGAATAATTTAAATGTCCATAAAGGGTTCACATTCATTTTTATAAAGTTTAAATTTTTTGACTGCATGCAACAAGTAATGGTTATTTCAAATAAAAGCTTGCGATTGATATTTAAAGTTTGGTTGCATCCGACCTTAAACTCTTTCTTGCTTGTTATTATATTATTATTATTATTATTATTATTATTATTATTATTATTATTATTATTATTAAGTAATCATTAGCGGATGCAGTCAGTCGGGCGACAAATAAGTGGCCCACCACATCACTCGTACTATTTATTTTTTTTTTTATTATTTAATTGGCGCTATAACCACTTAATTGTAACACACAAATTGAGGTACCTACTGTTTTACGCCGACTCCGAAGGGCGAAATGTTTTTTGTGAGAAGTTTTTTGTCATGGCAGAAATATATTCGGAGGCTTGCCATTGTCTCCCGAGGGGTGACGGCTATTAGAAAAAGCTTTTCAATAATTTTTGATGTTAATTGCCCTGCCCAGAATATGAACCAGGGACACACCGAATGAGGCGCGCACACGCTACACACTCCGCGGCCGACTATTACTATTTATAAACACGAGAAATAATGCGTTCAAATATTTTGAAGCATATAGCGTAAAGAGCCTGCGACTCAACAAAAATTATTTCTTAATAATTTCATTTCTAACAAAAAGTCTTCTTTTCGCAAACTTATATTAACTACTTTACAAAAATCTATTACCCTACACTGCCAAACACGTTTTGTGACGTTTATCTAGCTCATTGCTTATTTGAAACTATAATTTAAAACTAAGCTGATTAATGCATATTATATACATACTTATTCCGTATTTATGTCGGGCAGGAAGCGTAAAAAAATTTCGAGTGCCCAAGATATACTCGCGGAAACTAATAAACTGCAACATACATCGAATCGAAAGTAAATTTATTTAGAATTTAATTATTCAGTCAAAATCTGATGAGTGGCGACTTCGTTTAAATCAAGATTCGGAATTAACTCGAGTATGATTAAGATACTTGTATTCCCTAACTTAGTTGGAGCTGGCTTCTCATGACAATGATTTTGTGCCATTATTATTTTTATATGTTTTGGTCATTAGTATCCAATTGTGGGAGAAACTGTTTTATTTATTTTCATTATTTTATAATCAAATCAGATTGTAGCATGTGTATGTATACTTATTACTTTAGTTACTACCACTAGTGTACTTACAAAGCACTTAGGCGATTCGAAAAGTCTCTTATTTGTTGGCATTGTTCGAGATTTGTAAATACGTACGAGGGTTGCCTTTTATATTTTGCGCCTTCGCAACACTACATGTGATTAGCTGTAATTAGATATTTTTATAGTAAAGTTTGGTATTTTCTGGCATAAACTTGCATATAACGTTTTCACTTACGACTTTTATTTGTGTTTATTTATAGTGAGTTTAAAAATTCATATTGCCTAAAATTGGAATTAACCCGTGAACATTTTCGTGCCGGAAACAAAGCCAAATGACTGTATGGGTGTTCCAAGACGTGCCTAATCCAACAAAAGTTGTTCGCGCAAGAAGCACCTCAAAGCAAATTGTCGCCTTTTTTTCGGAAAATATGGTCATGTCGCAACTGTTCCACAAGATAAACTTAAAGCGGTCAATTCTGAGTGGTATACAACCATTTGTTTGCCCAAAGTTTTTAGAGAATTAAGGAAAACCAACCGCCGAAAATAAATCATTCTTCACCAAGACAATGCGAGCTCTCACGTATCGATTCACACAAGAGAGTTTTTGAGGACTCAAAAGGTCGAATTGATGGGTCATCCACCTTACAGCTCTGATTTGGTAGCTAATGATTTCTTTTTATTCCCGAACATCAAAAAAAAATGCGAGGTCAACGTTTTTCAACGCCTGAAGGAGCTGTAGAAGCCTTCAAACAGCTCGTTTTAAAGGTATCCTGAGTGGCAAAAGTACTTTGAAAATTGATTCAAGCGAATGCAGAAGTGTATTGAATTGGATGGAGAATATTTTGAAAAACAATAAAACAATTTTCCTTAATATTTGACTGTGTTTTCATTATTAGATGCAAAATAAAACAGGCTGATTTTAGTTGATTGTCACCTCGGTACCATTTTGATTCCACAACTCGTGCAAAATATCGAAAATTTCAATCCATTTCTTATTACTGTTAAGATTCAATGCTATTTTCGATCGTATAAATACGAGGGACTTGTAAAAATCAAAGAAAAAGAGGGTATGATGGCAAAGCGGTAACAGAGTTATTATTATTTTGCCAGAGAAGAAGGAATACCCTTTGAAGGAACATGGAATCGTTTTGCTTGACGTTGCCGTTCCCTATTTAACGGAAGAAATAAAACCTATATATTCAGCAATATCCCTGCAAAATTTTAGAGCGATATTCCAAAAATTTACAGAGATATGAATATTTTCCATCTTAGAAAAACTTTAAACGCATTTCCCCAAAAGGTCAAGTTTTTAAAACAGTGCGCAAAGTTGCAAGAAACTCGCTCAACCGATTTGCGCATTTTTTTGAAAACTAATGCAAAATACAATTTTCTTGTCCTTGACATATTTTTTGTATGCAGAAAAAAATCTCATGTACATTTTGTTGCAACGTAAAAAATTCGAAATTTTTTTGCTTGACATTCCAAAAAAAGTATTTTTGGAAAAACCAGGGAACTGTAGCGACAAAAAGCTAACTTTTTATTCGAACTTTTTTGTTACTGGAGTACCTCCTGAGGCTCTACCGATTTTCTGTGCACTAAGTGCACGCACAACTCGGACCGCTTGTATTTTTTAATTGGTTTCAAATTTTGCAACATATTTTCCTCTATTTTCTGCAATTTGGTGTCATCAATAGACTTTTTTTCTGTCCAAGTTTAAAGTAAAATTACGATTTTAGCCGTTTACATGAGATTCCCCCTTAAGCAGTAAGTGGCATTTTCCATTTATTCTTATCCTTCCAACTTGATTAGAGTGGCTTTTGGAGAGTCAACACATACCATATCTCAGACGCTATGAAGGGCATGGCTCCTTGATTGATCAAGTGATCGGCTTTCTCATTTCTTTCATGCACCTCTTTACCAGCAATCCAACCTTCAGTTAACGTGTTTCAGTTTCTTAGTATGTTGAGAAGATGTAGGCACTCAAATCCCAATAAGGAGGTGAACTTGTCCGTGTTTAGGGGCTTAAGAGCCGGTTAACTGTCGGAGAACATATGTATATGTATATATACATATATATATTGATATTTGGAACTTGGGACCATATATTCCCGCCTCCGTTCTAACATTATCTAATTTTGATCCGACCGTAAACCGAATCTTGGAATAAAGTTTGCGGTTTTATTTGATTTTGTTCTCCAGTCCAGCAAAGATTGTCACTCTTTGTAAAATTGGGTAGCGTTTTAGGTATTCTAATACCTTTAGATATCCCTTAATTTTTTCGCTATAGAGGTTGGAGATGCCCTTTATCCTTGAGACTGAAATACCTGCTTATTTTTCTATTGAGATACGAAGTGGTGGGATGTGCAAACACACCCCAAAGGCATCAGTTGGACAGTTTTTCACTGTCCCAGTAATACTAACCCAAATAAGTCTAAGTAGTTTGCCTAGTAAGTCAATCGCCTTTCTGAAGATGCATAGATTATTATTGGCCCAATAATAGTAGCGAATGTCCAGTTGGTAATTTTAGGACTTAAGCCCAAAGTTTTTTCAAAAAGCCAGGAACAGGCACGGCAATCCCTTTGTTGCTTTTCGCGTAACCTTTTCGAGGTGATTATTCCAGACTACTACTAGGCAGTTCGCTTGATTGGAAAATTTAACTGTGGTACCATTAATGAAAGAGCATGCAATGTTGATACTCCCTCTTCTTGTGAGTGTCACCACGGCAGTTTTTGCAGGGCTGTTAAAAACCCCTTAGTCACACTATTTGTTGATTATATTCAAGGCTTGTTGCATATGTATGCAGACCAACCCTGTGAAGTGCCTCATCTATGAGTCCCACGAGGGCAGCCTCTATTGGCTTTTATAGTTTTATGTGAACCACTTATCTCCACGCTTATTGTTCTAGATCTAAGCATGGATAAAATCCATTTGATTATTGAAGTTGGGGCATTCTTCTATAAAAAGGCACTATTAATCACCAGAGCTTTTTTTTTTAGACCCTAAAGCCTTTTCGATATTTATAGTTAGGTTATGTATTGCAGTTTCGGTGGACTCGTTGGTAGCCAAATTGTAGTTAATGCAATGGGGAAGTAGCTAAGAAGATCTCCCGAATATGCTGAGCAATGATCTTTTCTTTTGTCTTAAGCCAAGCTAAGGCTAGTTGGTCTGTATTATTTAGGCAATTGTTCGTAATTTTCCCTATCTTAGGAATAAATACCACCTTGACTTCAGCCCGTTTTGTAGGAGCGTTCTATATATGCTAAATATGCTGTTGTTCCTTGCTGCAATAGGCAGGGGTATATCCCATCAGAAACAGGAGATTTGTACGAACTGAATGTTGGACCTTTTTTTCCTTTCACTATTTTTTTAAGGATGTCGATGACTCTTTCGGTAAGGGGTACCCATTGAGCAAAGGGCATCACGGAAAATGAGTTTGCAGCAAAAATTAACTGGTTTCATCTGGGTCTTTCGTATAGTTGCCATCTAGTTTTTTCATCTTCTTCGTTCTTTGTTATTGTGGGTTAGAGCAGTTTTGTAGGAGAACCAACCCCGTGTTCTTTTTCCTCTACTGAAAAGTTGTCTTGCCTTATACTATAACTTAGAGAGTATTTCTGTAAAGGTTATATTTTTTATTATTTTCAGGCACATGTCCCACAAGTAAAGAGGAAAGAATGGCCAGCCTCGGCAGTGCCCCGACCGGTATCGCGATAAGAACGGTTACAACCCGACGGTATTTATCTGGGGATTACCGTTCGAAGACACACTAACGTAGTATCATTTGTCCCATATGCACGATAGGGATAACACGAGGGAGTAGACGTGTTAACGAGTTTGCCTATCTAATCGAAGTGTACCTACAGAAATGCTACTAGACTTGTTTGCGAGATATGGTAAGCCCGACGTAATTTTTTCCGAAAACATCATAATCTTTTCGAGCGAAAAAACATTTTGTGCTGATTGCTCCAGGACATCCGGCTTCGCACGCCCAACGTAATTTCTAACGATAAAGCGTCTCCTTAAATCAGTGGTAGATGATCCCGGTTCCATAAAAAAGTTTATTAGAAATCTAAAGATTTCGCAAAAATCAAAGGTAAGCTAATCTTGATTGCATGAAAATAAAAATACTCATGCCTTCAAATGTACAAATAACTCGGCGTTTGGGAAGGGCTATAAAAATTTGTGAGAACAAGGAAAATATTCGACTGGAGTGAATTCGATCACGTTTTAATGAGCCTGAGCATCAGGGAATTATTGGTCAATCAAATTCCGTATGTTGCGGTACGGTTTCATAGTTATGGAAGATGTGTCATTATCCGTATAATTATTCCTTTCAATAGGTGTTGGGCCATTTGCATGTAAATCGCAGCAGAAAAAAAGCCACTTCCTTTATTTGTAGAATTGATAGGTTGTTCGCCTAAGCTAAACGTAGGGCATTCGGCTATTGGAGGCTAATCGCATTAGTTAGCCATCTTAGTCCGGAAGCTATTGCATCAAGAAGATTAAAATGGGAGAATATATATATATATATATATATATATATATTACAACACTCTAACTTACATTATAATATAAAAATAATGGAGACAAATGCATCTACAAAAAATAAGGAAAGCCTACACTGTGATTTCCCTTTTTATTAGTTTGCAATCTATAACCTAATAAACTTGAGGTTTTCTAGCTTAGATATAATCTATCTATGATTTACTCTTATTATCCTTTCTGTCAGGTGCAACTCGTGCCAAGGCTGATGTCACTTCCATGTATGTTCTGGTCTGGGCACCACACGCGAATGGGCGGGTGACTACTTGGCTCCCTGCTGTAAAGCCTAGCAACCGCACACGCCAGTGGCGGCGCTGCCGAACAACACCTCAAGGCAGCCCAGTGAGTACAATGAGCCAATAGAGTACAGAGCCGCAACAATGTCCTCAAGTCGCTCGCCGGCAGGTCTTGGGACAAAGAAACGTTGTTGGCAACATACAAGGCGATTGGCCGGCCAGTAATAAACTATGCTGCGCCACTGTGGTCGCCAGGAACCAGCAGGACGCAGTGGATGAAACTGCAGACCTGCCAGAACGCCGCACTCCGCACGGTGACAGGATGCCTGCTGATGTCACCTGAGGAGCATCTCCTCCAAGAGGTCAATGTGCTCCGCGTTAAGGAGCACAACCTCATGCTCAGCAAGCAGTTCCTTGCTGGGTGTCTGTGGAGCTACCCCCAGGCACATCAGAAGAGATCTCTTAGAACTAAAGGACGAGATTCAGCCACTCATAACGCAACCGCTGGATCCGGATGCATACCGGCGGGTCCTAAGCAACATCCACAGAGAGACAGTCACTACCACCATTGACTCTCGCTAGGCAAATGCAGTTATCGGAACCACCACCTGTAGCAGTAATTATTAATATATACTACAACAAGCCATATTTACTTATATGTTCTTTTATTTTAAAGGAATTTTGATTCAAAATCTCTTAATCTAAATTATCTTGCACATCAATACTTACAATTCAAGGGGACTTTATGCTTATTTATACGTATAAAGCATTCTTAAATCAATATTAAGCAAATAATAAAATCAAAAATAAATAATTTTATAAATAAGTAGCAACAAATTATTGTTATGTAATAAATATGTGCTTTTGTTGTGTGTTATAGTTTATTTTAACTTTTGTTTTATAATACTTGTTATTTATATAGTAATAGTAACGACGACATTTTCTTTTTTAATTTTTTAAAACAAAATCACTACATATCTTCTTTTTGAAAAGTTCCTTTTTTATCAATATTTGCTAAAGGTTTACTTTATTTGCTGTGGGAGTTTTGGTTACACTAGAATGTCACAGCCCAATACCTATCTATGTATGTACTTATGTATATACGTATGTAAGTTTGGCCATTCGTTTCAAAACATTCTTTTATTAGTTTTATAAATACCGTCAAACAACGGCTTTGGTAAATAAAAAAAATTGGAAAAAACCTGTGAATATGTTATTTAATAAAAATAAATTGACAAAACAAATTATAAAATATGTAAGCATGTAAGAGCATTAAAAATCCTGTAATTTGTTTATTGTTGAACAAGAATCTTCTACTTAAATAATTTACTTGATAACTATGATATAAACACTAGCCAAGTTCTTAAAATGGTTTGCTGAGACTTTCGGAATCGCAAAAATAATGAGAAAATTCCGAATTCATTGTGCATTGTCCGTGTGTTTTGTTGTTAGAATTTAACAGCAATCCACTTTACTACAATACACAATACAAGGGCATACACAACAAATACTGAATTCCCTTATTACCCTATAAGAAGCTGATTTCAAGTACGTAAGTATATTGAAAAAAAAAACATTTCGAAGACTTATTTCCAAAAATATTTTCACAGTCAATAAAAACCTGCAAATTCTTAAGGTAAAAGGCAAAAAAAGGGCATATTTTTTAACTTTTCCGTGACAAGAAGAAACGATTGGATTAATTTCGAGCTAAATTATACATATACTCATATTTCAAACTAATTACATATATAATGTATGTACATTGTACATGCATATGTATATGTAATATAGAGGTATATTGTCAATGGCAACTTTTCGCATTAATTGCTTTAAGTACTGCAAACTGCACTTGAAAGCAGCGAGCAGAGTTTCTTATTTGATTTCAATCCCTTTCCACTAAAAGTCTTTAAAACTGAGTGCCTGAAAAAAAAATTCGAATTTTTACCTTATATGTGTGTATCATGATGAAGAGATACACCAGGGTCTGTTTTTTTTTTTTTTGGAACATATATGGCATAACTACATGTGTATATAAAAATATGTTTTGTGCATATTCCTAAAAAACAATTAAAACTGAAAAGAAAATATTTTTCAAAACTCTCTAACTCATTTAATCTTCTATTCAATTGATATATTATTCCAATAAGGCGCTTAGTCAATTATAAATCAGCACCTGGTTAAAAACATTCTAGACGTCAAAAGAGGGTTCCCAAAAATACCCTTAAGCTGTGCAACGAGCTTACAATATTGAACACAACGAAACTAACCGAGAAACCGAAAGCCATAAAATTCGAAAAGGGCAAATGTATGAAAATAGGAAATATTGAGGAATGAAGAAAAACTAGTTATTTTCTTATTATTATTATTTGAAATATTGTTATAATTATTTATTTCGATAGCTTTTATATCGTATTGAGAAAACAAAATTAAAATTTAATTTTTGAGATACTTTTATTGTAGTTATTTAAAATTGACTATGACAAATCAAATATAGTTCATCGCAGAATTTGTATAAAAATCTTCTTCTGAAGGATGAATTTCGCTTATAGTTGGCCATTGTAGCATTGCAGCATAAAAATCTATAAATTCAGTTCACAATTATATAATTTTTTTAGCTTACTTGCCCAAATAGTCTTGGATGAAAAGAAAATTCATAATAAGTTCATACCTGAAAATTAACGCGCCGAGCTGTGACGTTATCGAAATTAGTCCTGTATGGCCGCGACGTTGACAGTTATACTAATACCAGAGTTGTGTATTATTCGATCATAATTGCATATTCAATTAAAAACTTGCCACCATACCACTGCCAGAAACAAAAGATATATGTAGTGCACCCAGACATAATCCAGGCGACATATCCAAGCATACTAAGAACAACTCTATAGCAAAAATATACAACAAAAAATATACAGACGAACAAAGTTAGCGAATTTTAAGGGAAGGGCAATACATGTTAACATTATCTGCGTGGTAACTAACTAACAACACATACAAATTAAATTTATGGTGAAAACGAAAAAGCAAGGAAAATAAATTACAATCATCTGGGGATTAAGATAAAAACGATCTTCGAAATGATTCATTACGAAATTTACAAAAAACAAACAGCCCTAAGGCCGAACCATCCACAAAAGTATAAAAATGCAGCATTAAGGCAACTAATAGCCTAAAACAAATATCTCTTCCACATATCCTTACTAGGAAAAAATTAAACGCAATATATCATATAGCTGCAAATGAGCAATGCAAACAGGATAGGGAGAATAATATTAGAATGAAATATGGAGCACCAAAGAGCAGAGGCAGAGAGAAAAGTGGAAAGACTTGGTTGGCGCAAACTTTTCCGAGAACTTCAACATTCACGAGCCTGAATACACTTTCAAACATGGAAATATATAAACAGAAAACACTTAATGGCAGAATAATTTAAGAACAAGCGAATACCTACACAGACGTAGTATTTAATTCTTTAAAACTTGCTCATGAAAAACAACGCAAGAATTTAGGTACCACCAATATAAAGTAGTTGAAGTTTAGATTTTGAATATTAAAAAAATGCCAGCAAATTGGTTTCGATATACATAAAAATAGTGAACTATAATATTTGAACATACCCAATTCGCAGTTTTCAAAGAAAGAAACCGCACAAGCTAGAAGACTGCAACACCCACCTTAACCAAAATTCTAGTTTATACATATTTTGGTACATTTACTCAAATTTTATGAATGTACTAAGTATGTTTTTTTTTTTTGCGTTGTCATGGTGATTTGTAATCGTGAATTGCCATATAGATGAATTCCTACTAAATAAATGAAATTTAAAAGTCGAAATTTCAAATGAAACTACTTGGACTTGGTCAACCAATTAGGCTGGACTCGTTTAAAAGAAAAAAACGAAAACGCAACAATATTCCAAATTTAAGATAATATTTCTTAGCGCTAATTCCCCATTTCAATGCTATGTTCATGAAAAAGTTTCGGAGAAATACTCGTTTCGAGGTTGTATAAAGTGCAGTATTGACGGGCACGGTATTTATTTATGTTTTCATTCTGAGAATTTTATTAATACATATCGATTCCGTTAGACTTCTGCAAACAACCGTTATGCAAAAAAAAGATTGTGCATAAAGGCGCTCGGGTTTAAAGATATTGTGAAACGTGATTTAAAAAAGAGTAATTTGAGTTTATTACATTATTTTCTTCCTCTTAAAAAAATTACAAAAAAGCTCGAAAATAAGTGCATATATGCCCTTTCATCTTTCAAGTGAGAACTGTGAAAAACACATACATACTTATTTCGTCATTAATAAATAAAAAATCGTTATGTGGACTTTTTTACTCATCTATGGATTTGGCATAGAGATTGATTAAATAGTTGCGACCTTCGATCTTGGTTTATTTTGTCTGTAAACTAGAGTTATCAATCATGATCGCTTATTCTATCACATTTGTGTACACTAATATTTGTATGAGATTGTGTTTTTAATTAGAAGAAATTCTGCTTAGTTTGATTGCATTCATTATTTATATACTATTTACATATGTATGTATTTATTGTGATGTACAATTAATTTTTATTTAATACACTTATTGGAAAGTTGGTTTTTGGATTATTGTTAGCATGCATGTATAAATATGCGCATTTTGTAAATTCGATAACGAGAGGTTATATCTACGTATGTTAGATATTTCAATGTGTATGATATTGATCTCTATTTCAATTCAGAAATCGGTTAGGGCATGCAATGATTGCAGTGTGGTTTGAAGCAAGGCGAAATAAGGTGGTGTTACTAATTATCTGACTTGTCATTTTTTCCTGCGCCTTACGTATATTTCGTTTTTTATTTCAGTGGGTATAGCTATCAAAGCGGTAAATGCAATGATAAAATACAGGAAAATTGGAAAAGTATCCCACAAAAATGCAGAAACAAAATATATTGGACTGCAGGTGATATCACCTGGTATGAATCCGCGTTGGTTTGCAGTAGGTAGTCCAGTTTGCAGTATGTAACATATACATACATACATATGTATGTATGAGTGTGGGCGAGTGAGAGGATACCTAAAATTTTCGAGGGCAACATAATATAAATTTAGATGAGATTTCTGATTCATTACTTACCAAATTTATTCGATTTATAACGAGCTAATGCGTTTCAAATATATTTAATTTTTTTGGTAATCATGAGATCTAAATTAGAAGAGGTTTAATAATAATGATGCAGTGTAGAGTTTTGAACGAGAAAAGGAAACATTATAAAGTAAGTACTTCCCTTCACTTAAGAAGCTCAAACAGATATCAACGAACTATTCAAATTTTAATTTAATTTATTATTATTTATGTTACGATTTTTCACAATAACGTTTACTTAAAAAACATAGCGTAAAGATATATTTATTACATATATACTATAAAGAGGAGCAACTAAACCATTCTAACTACTAAATTCACTATAAAATTACAGCTGTCGCAATATATTTCAAAGATTAACATAAACATTAACATAAATATATCCGAACTTTAACTGTGTAAATCAGCTTAAACAAGAAATAATACAAAATTATAGAGGCAACCTTCGATTTGCTTAATTTTTACATACAAATTCATTTGTATGCATGTCTTATGATTATTTAGAAATATGCTTATAAATCCTTTGAAGGGAAGTCAATACCAAAATTATTCAAACAATATCTTTAATACAATGAGTAATTAAGAAAAGGTTGAGAACAGCAACAATAAATTAAAGATGGAACCAAATTGCATTTACGCATTTGCAAGCAGCATATCTACTCAGATGTATGTAAATACATACATATTCTAACATATACCCATATGTAATAACCTATACATATGTATATAGGTTTGTATGTAAACTTGTTTAAGTTTGAATGCGTGTACTTTATTTTTATGGTTTTTTAATATGTATGTATATTTTAAATTTTTCTTTGTTTATGAGTAAGCCATATTTATGTACTTACATAGCTACATTTTGGTAGGTAAAATTGTAGATTTGTAGTAATGTTAATACAATAGTTAGTAGTACATTGATAGGTATATTTTATTCCTTTCTTTTTAATGGCATGCACACATAAAACTTACACTATAATTTAGCTTTTTTTTAGTTATCATAGGTTTTATAATAAATGTAATTAACTTGTCGCTTCATTTAGGATGACTGATTTTGTTAAAAAAAATTAGTTTGCATGGGGTTCATTAAGCTTAGCAGCTATAATACAAAACTTACTGTTTGAAGTACTTAATACAATAAGCGTATATCGCAACGTATTTTGTTAATTGTTTTGTAGATGGCATGGTTGATCATATCAAAATATGGGGATGTCCGAGCTTCATAATTGCGACATTATTGGACCATATTTCATAGCATCACATTCCATGTAAAAACGTTTTAGCTTTTGCAAGTCAAAAGTTTAACACACGAAAATTTAATGCGCGACTAGTTGTAAAATTCGTCATTAAGGATATTTCGGGTTGCTGGGTTAACATAATTGATATTTTGTGCCTATTTCGGAAAAGTATCAGCAGGGTATCTGGAAAACTTTCAAAATAACTATTTCTTTCTCTTCAATTTGTGTCAAACGTTATTCTAACTTGCTAGTTGTAATGGTAGTATCGCCGCCGAACGACACCTTGTAAATGGTTACTTAGAAATACCAGGTTTTATACTTCCATAGAGTATGAAATTATTTTTGTAATTTTTATTGCGGGTGCAAAAGTCCAAAAAATAAAAATAATATCAGTTTTTTGCAATTTTTTTTTTTTTGTTCAATATTTAGTTTTTCGTTTTATATATTAATTACAGTTTAGGAGAAGCAACATATTTAGGTTTGATTTCTGCAATAAACGTACAGCACAGGAAACAGAATTTTACGACATAGCTTCTTTTTACAATATTAACGCTGATCGATATACTTAAGTATGTATAAAAATTATTTATTATAGCTAATTAACTCGAAAAAGGAAATCCTGATGAAAAAATAATATAAGCTAAAAATAATTAATATTTCTGGTCAAAAAATTTATAAAATTTGTTTGATTTCTGATTAGAAAAATATAACTTCAAAGTAGATATAATCGCCGATTAAATTACTGAAAATCGCAAAAGATTTTAATCCTCTGCTAATTTTATATTCCTCTATTTTCTTCCGGTAGTTTGAACGTTTTTAGTGGCGCAAAATGGAAAATAGAAAATATAGCAGTGTAAACGAACGGTTAGAACTTGAAAGATGTGGCGCACAGCCATCCACATATATCATTTATGTATGTTATATACAATTTTGTTGTCTTCCCCTGCTGTTGCAAATGTCATTGGTAGAACGCGACGTTTAGCCTACCACTTTTACGATTCCGCGTTAACCTAATTTTTACCATTCCGCGTTCCTACCGTAATTATATAATTTTGACCGTTCCACATTACGTACGATGACATCATTAGAACCAGCCCTAAACGCCTAAAATTTCCTAAACCCAATCAGCAGCAGCTCTTCTGGAAGCGGCACAAAGACTTAAATTTATTAATACAAATGGGGACCAAGTCAGAAAAAGGTATGTAGGGATACATATACGGAGTGCATTTATATTTAATTTATTTCCTCTGTACTATTTCTTAGCATAGTTTTTTTTGTATTTGCAGGAACTTATCTCAAATACAAAACACAAATACCACATATAATACACCAATTACAGCACATGCAGTGTGACAGATACGATGCGAATATACTTAATTAGTAGTACAAATAGTTATCTGTTGCTATTGTAGATATTATAAATATTTTTAATACATGCACATTTATTTTTGCCAGAATATATGAATACGATCATGTTGTGATTGGTTTTAAAATATATCTTCATATGAGTGCAAATATTTGTTTACATGTGTTTGCCTATGTGTGCATTGGAAGCTTAGCTCTACAAGACTACAAATTTTGACAAATTATTATTTTTTTCTTACTTCCCAGTTGTTTAATTCGGACTCAATTGCTCTTAATGTCGACTTCTACTAATAGTTTAAGAGTTTTATTTGAAGTTATTGTTTACTGATCTTATAAATTTAATTAAGTTTCCATTATTGGTTCTATAGTTTTTATGCGACGTTCAGAATTTATGGATATATTTTTTAAATAACCAACTAGTTTGCTACAGTTTCATAATTATTTTAAATTACTTACTTAATTGTTATATAATTTAAATTTAATTTTAAATATTTTAGATATTATATTATTTGTATTTTTAAGTTTATATCAAGTAATCCTCTGACCGCAGCAGTGCCTCTAGTATGTGTCTTTATAAATCGCATATCTGTAGACTTTCACGCAGAAGACGGAATTCAGTTTCTAACTTTGCAAATATGTTTCTAAAATTATGTAGCTCAAACATATTAAACATAAATGAGCTTTTACGAGTAGCGCCCTTTCATTGCCTTATAAAATATTTTTGAAACTTCTTATTCTCCAAAGTCGATCCAAAAACTTATTGATGTACATATATGGATCTAAACGTTCAAATAATTGAAATAACGATGACTGAAAAATTGTAAATATCTAGTAACGAATTGCAACATCCCGGAATTCTGAGATTACACTGGGAAACATAATGAGTATAAAAATTTAAATTAAAATCTACTCCACATACATAATAGAATTTGACGCCAAACCAAAAATAAAATTATAAATGAGCGAAATTAAAAAAAAATAGTTATACATAGATGCGAAAGTTATAGTTTATAAAATATAGATGTTATTTTTCCTCTCTGATAACACTAATTGCAAATATATGCATGTATGTATGTATATTTGCTTAATGGCTGGGCCCAACCATGCATTTGGTATAGTTCTGTAAGTACATACATAATTTGATCTAACAAGATGAGTGTTTGAAGTGCAAGTTTACTGAAATTCCGACTGCATTTCAGTCTTGATATTCGCCAAATGCTAGTAGGTGGTGAAACCCATTGCGTTGGCACTGCTGTTGTCCATAGGTCACTGGTGCATTTTGGCTGTATGATGCCCCATGCTTAGACCCAAATTCATATGATGAGTATTATGATGTTGTTGCGCCGCTTGCGTGTGATTATGATTACTGTTTGCGCTGCTATTGCTGTTCTGCTGGGCGGCTTGGCGTTGAGAATTCTTTTTATTTTTCATTCGACGATTCTGGAACCAAATCTTTACCTGCAGAACACTTTGCAATTTAAAATAAAATGACTGATTATTAAATTTTTGTTCTCGTACCTGCCGTTCAGTAAGATTCAAATTTCTTGCCAACTCCCAACGTTTTTGTTTGGAGACGTACGCATTGTAGAGGAACTCCTTTTCTAATTCAAGAGTTTGGAATTTGGAGTAGGGCTTGCGCTTTTTTCTCACAGAAACCTGGCCAGTCCATTCATGTAACGCATTAGTGGGAGTACAAGGTCCAACAGTGCCAACAGGAATACCAGCAGTTCCACCTGTAAATAGATTCGGAAAACCCATTATTATATGTTTCTATTACATAAGTAAATTCGTACGTGCATATGTAGGTGCGTATTGTGTATAAGTTGGTAATTCAAAGAACAAAGATTACAAAGATTTTACAAAACGTTCCGTTTTCTGTGGCAAGAATTTTCGTCCAATTTCATCACACCAGGTATCAATTGGATCCAATCAAATTCTAATATCAATCATCATCAAAAGTCAAAATAGTTCTGGTATGATTAAATTCAACAAGATCCTCTTGGGGAGTGAAGCAACTCCTTTGTAATCTACGTTATTTGATGAAATTTCTATATACATATGTATGTTGTATAAGTATATGTTAGCTTAATACTATTTATCGGCTACTAAGAAAATTTTTCGTCGATACGATGGCGTTTATTTTTATATTCCGATCGATAATTCGATAAAAAATAATTCGATAATTCAATCCAAAAGCCCAAAATTCATAGTGCCAATATTTTTCGTTTCAGCATGCAATTCCCATATACATACGTATATATATACACGTTTTGAATTAAAAGATAAATGGTTTCACTCTGTCTATCCGAAAGTCCGCCTCTAATTTTTCTTAATTGCATCCAATATTTCAATTTAAACTGGGTGTAAATTTTCGAGCTTAAGGCCTTAGTTATTTTAATTATTTTATTGAGATCGAATTATCCATCGAATTTGAGATTGTTGTCGAAATATCGACGAATAAAATAATTGAAATAACTAAACAGTTGTAGTATTCAACACGGTCTTGGGCTCAAAAACTTAAATACAGTATATATCTGAAGAGCATATAATCATATATAAATATATATGTTCCGTTCTGGCTAATATTCAGAAACGAAAGAAAAGTTTGCTACAAACTGAGACATATACATACATATATCTCTCACAGAGGTAAACGAAAGAATATGGAAAGGTACACAGGTACAGTGTGACAAAATGCCTCCTTTGTTTTGTAATTCTTATATCGTTGAAGTGAAGTGGCAGCAGAAATGTTTCACATCTTCTTAAAAATTCTCCAGAATATATTCTTAGCTATAGATTTGTTAACTCAAAGCGTTATACACTCGAATACAAAAGTACATATGTATTTTAAGTTCACTTGCATGATATCCAAAAAATGTGATAAAGAAAATCAAATAAAAAATGTAGAAATTTGCTGAGATTATGAGGCAATAAGATACATATAAAAATGTCTCAAATATTTTTTGCCCGAGCCATAAAGTGAACCTGCATCTCACTGATTGGTACGTTGGTAAAATACATTTCGACTAATAAGAAACAATCAGCAGAAACAGTTTTGTTTTCATTAGAAAAAAATCGATGGTCGAATTTCGCTACAGAAAATTTTCATTCCTTTGTCCGTATATGCATACATATCTACGTACGTCTTACATACGATTAAGTATATTCATGTATTTGAATGCTGATAATCGTTTTGAATGATTAACTTTTCCAAAAAGGATGCATATATAGAAAAAACATTACCTGTACTCGAATAGGCCTCACTAGGGTATCCTCGCAGACCACTGGGAGAGGAATATGTTGGAGTTTCGTAACTCGACTGCGAGGTGCCTTCGACGGATTGGCGGGCTGCGGCTGCGGCGGCATGTCGCTCATCACTGGCGTTCATATAAGCCGCTGCAGCAGGTGTAGGTTGCTCCCGATAATTCCAATATGGCTATAAAAGGCAAAAGGATATTTATAAGTACATATTAAATTTTATTGTTTTTCGAAACAAAGAGTTATGTAACGAAGATAATATTGTTCTCAACTTAAAAGGTTCAGACCAGTTATTAACTTACCTGATATTGCGTTTCGGGGTAACCATAGAAAACTGGCTTACGGTCTCGGTCTAAAAAGTATTGCGATGGATGGTATTGCGCCGAGCTGAAGCCATCACCATCATAGGCCCATGGATGCGGATGCCGTTTGACAGCTGCCGTTGCATCGGCTTCGAAGCCTGGCCGGATCGCAGGAATATGTAGAGGAGCTAACATATCTAAAATTTGAAAATACATTAAAATCCTTGTGACAATTTTGTTGAGATTTCAAAAAGCAAAAAAAAAAAATCTATTTCTAAAAGATTATGTTCTACAGAAATTTAATGGTTTTTATTCACTGTTCATAGGGTTGGGGGGCTTTAAATGGCGCTAAACATTTCCATCAGCAACAACTACTGCCTTTCGTAGGTGGGCACTTCATCATACAAAAACAATAAGTGTGCACAGAAATCCAAAAGGGTGTAAAAGTTGTTCGGAGTGTTTATTTTACCGGTAATTAAAGTTTGGGTACCAGTGGGACAAATGGTCAAGAAATTAATTTTATGCGTAAAATTTTGAAGTCTGACCTATAGTTAAATTTTTTCCTAAGTTATAGTTGTTTAATCACAATATCCCGTATACATAATTCAGTAGTAGTTCTGAGCGTATAGGAGATATGTTTAATGCTTGATATCTTGATGGTCCAAAAAAAAAGTAAGTCTTAATGCGGTTCCAGAAGATACTTGCTACATATATCCATTTTTGCAAACTAAAAGAGATGTAAAACGTATCTTATATTGGTATAATTGGGGGTTGATGAATATTTAATAAAGCCATAATATTGAATTTAGTTGTCACCTATGTATGTTCAGAATTAGTTGATTGAATAAGTTAGGTCAGATTTGTAGATTCAAATGTTCGTACATTTTACATTTTACCCAATTCAGAAATATTTGGATCAGCGCTGCCATCACTCAAATAAATAGTAATTATATTTTAAAAATTTTGTATATTTTAAGAGTTTATTATTTGGAAATTGAGGCAAAGAAGCTTAATGTTTTTTCAGTTTTACTAAACTTATTTAGAAAATATAAATTTATCATAAGTTTCAGGTAAAAATCAACACCACAAACTTAATTCATCGACTTCAATATTTTTGCAGAAGAATTAAAAAAAAAAACACAATTTGATCGAATTTTACTCAATTTTTATTTAACTTTATATGCTTATAACAACAAAAACCAGATCAACAGGCAAATCACTCTGCGTCATTATATTATCGACGGAGACATAACCCCTCTTATTTTTTCATAGTGTTGTTATTGTGAGGTAGAACGAAAATGCCATGGCCAGTGAATGCAAGTTATTCATATGTGCATATGTGCGTAGGTATTAAGATATGCACGTATGTATATCTAAAAAAATTTATTTTGTTTAAATCTGCCATTGAGTCTCCAATATTAGTAAAATTATAGTCTTCTTTGATTTAATGCTATATTTCGAGGGATTATATTTATTACCACCTATTACAAAAAGCACTGAAATATATTTACTGTTTTTTGAATTATATGTATGTATATAATTTGAAATGTTTTAAACAATGATATCACATACCACAAAGCTTACATTTGAGCCTTTTATTTGTATTGCTGATTTTCAATAACGACGCAAATTAATGAGAATAACTAGTTTTCGTATTTCAGAATTTATCCGTTTTTAAATATTTAACGTTGAAACAATAAAATCATTTAATTAGTGAAAAAAAGAAGGTGATTTAGCCAATGTAACTAAAAATTCAAATGAATTAACTAAGTGCAACTTGTGTTTACAGTTATTTAACTGGATACAAAGTTCTAACCTGAGTACCTTTCAATTAAATGCTTTAAAGCTTGGAAGCTTAACTCTGATAAAGTCGGATTGATTCTGTTCGTACTTTAATTAATACAAACTGAAATTACATATTCAGTCTTCGATTAAAGAAACCCCAAAAAGTTGAAATCGAAGTTTATCCCTAAGCATTTATTAAAATAAAAGCAGTTTTGTGTAAAACTTTGCTAGATATTTTGTAACAGTACTCAATTCGATGAATTTTCGAGACACTATGGTAATGTTTATTGACGTCCTATATAAGTTTTTGTTTAATTTTAGTATAATACTATCAATTATTCCTTCATTCGACTAAATATCGTCACTTATAAATCGTCACTTACAAACTGGAAATTCCTAAATGTAAAACTTTGAGACGTGTGATGACAAGACTTCGTTCATATCCAAACTAGTTGGTGGCTAAATTAAAGCAGTTAAAAAAATTTATATTTTCATATTAATTCTGACCAATTTGTCATTAAACTAATTAAAATCTGGTTTTCCATGCAAATAGTTATTTTAATCTAATAATAATTTGGCGCTTACACCATATAGCAATATGTTTGGCCGAACAATTTGTGGTGTGCATCTTGATGTTCTAACTCAAATTGAAGGGCCAACAGCCGTACGCCGACTCCGCACGCCGACTCCGCACGGCAAATGATTTACGTGAGAAGTTAGTTTCATAGCAGAAATACACTAGGAGGTTTGGCATTGTCTGCCGGGGGACAACCGTTATTAGAAAAAACGTTTTTATAATTTTTGTTGTTACTAGCCCCGGACAGAATTTGAACCAGGGACCCACCGAATGTAGCGAGCACATTGTACACACTGGGCTACGGCGGCCAATTTTAATTTCCCTTGCTTAAAATTGTTAAATAAGTTAGTCCCTTAAAAAACTTTGAAAATATCTACCTCGATTGCTTATTTTGAAAATAAATTAAAATTGATAACTAATCCTCCTCTTTAATTTATATATGTAGTTACAATTCCAATGCACCAGAAAGAATCCAGTAAACATTATTATATTTGTTATTCCACTATGGCAATTTCCTTTATACAATTATGTTAACGATCTTTTAGAAACAGCAATTCGATCATGGTTTTTTTTTCTAGGATATCTGTTAAGTAGCTTACCCTCGCACTATTTTTCATACGCTCATAAGCCGGAGTAAAAAGAAACTGGAATGAATATTTTGACTTATTTACCTAACATTTTAAAATATCAGCTGTAGGGGATATTTATCCCCTTAAATTGTAAACGAATTCTTAAAAAAAATGTACGGAAGACCGTGAACACGGTTATATAATTGAACAGTTAACTGAATTAAAAGTAGATGATATCTTGTTAAAAAAAACAATTTTTACATCAATATTGGATAGCTGAACATGAAACAGAGTTTCATATATTTTTTCAAAATAAGCGTTTTAGAGATATAGGCATGATCCTTATTTTCTGGGTATTTTTGCAGTTATTGAGGAACGACTCTAGAATAGCAAATAAAACTAAATTCAGCATCATTACGCTAATATTTTTTTTTATATGCAATAAGGGCATTTCCGAGCTTTTTCCCAAATTGTTCATTTTCATTCATTCGTTTTAGTTGATAAAGCTTCTAAAAGGAAACAACAAATGTTTTATTAAAGGACAATTTTATTTCAAAAATGTGGGTCGTACATTCACTTTTTCAGTTGCAAATCTGCCAAATACTTATTTACTTCATTGTGCAGCAAAAAAAAATTATATGACCAGGTTTCGGCGACGTCAACATGATGTTGTCAACGAAAATGAGGCGGAAACTTGAATCCCTTATAGATTTAAGTTATTACATTATAAACCCAATGATCATAAGAAATAAGCCTTAAATTGATAAGGATTTGGCAAATTTTCAACTGAAAAAGAGAATTTAGCAAAAATTGAAATTGGCTTCTTTTATTTAATTTGTATTAACATTTAGATTTTCTCTCCGCTTTGGCGCTCTCAGCCACCACATTTTTTTAATAAAATTGTTTATCAACTAAAAATAATGAATAAAAATTAATAGTTTTCGAAAAACTTTGGAAACATTTGTCTGTTTCTATGTTTAAACTCTCTAATCTCCCAAGCTACCGAATTGATTTTCATGGTGGCTTAACTGCTCACGAGACAGTATCCTCGAACATAACATAGGGTATGTTTTATCAAAATTTGTATGAAACAAAAACGATTTTTCGTAGAAATTATTTAGAACATTTTTTTTTTTTGAACAACATTTTATTTTTCCAAAGGCATCAACGAATGAGGGGTTAATTTTTTGTTGTCGAGGTTTTTCTTGAGGCGTAGCGGCGCCCGCTGGGCATAGCTAGTTTGTAAGAAGTCACTGAGTTCACGTTTCATATAAATTGTTGTATGCATACGTGTAGAAAATGCCCGCCTCAAGAAGTACAACATATTAATTTATATGTATTTGTGTATTGAAATAATTTATTTCAATAAACTTGGGCTCAAATATATATGTACATATCTACACCAGAGTGGCTCACCAAAAAACAAAGCGGGGTATCCACCGAAATTATAAGAGACTTCTGCCAAAATATTTGTGAAGAATATTAAGATTTACGTGAGCTAAACCGATTTGTAAATAACTCCCAAATTTTTTTTTACAAAAAAAATAGTTTCAAATGTATTTTTACAAATGTGAGTACAGCTAAAATTTAAAATGCTTGCATAAAAACTTAAAAAATTTGTTCCACGGAATCGTATTTGCAAACAAAAAAACCAAGATGGGCCGGAATTAAGTTCATTTGAAAAAATATATAAAAAGGTACCTTCCCTCTGATATATTATAAATCTAAATCAGTTAAATTTTGGATGGTTATGTTGAATGAATCTTTCAAAATAGGCTAAAGGTAACAGCAAAAGGTGCATTATGTTTCATACATTTTATGATCTGAGGTGATTTTATTTAAAAAATGCTAAACAACTCCAAATATTTATCGCATCAATACAAGATATTTTGGTTGATGTTTTAAAATGTAATTATTTTTAAAATTCGGATAGAAAAACAATACCAACTTTATTTTTATATGGCGAGTGATGCCCTTAATTTATTCAATAAACAAAGAAAAAAAAGGTTGGCACTCTATTGTATTTCGCAAATGTGTCATTTTACAAAAATTGTTATTAAAATCGGTTCAGTACTTTGATTGCCAAATCGGTACAGACATTCTCTACATAAGTGTATATTCAATTTCAAATAAGAGTATAGATAAAGACTTCAATGCAACACCTTGTCACAAAAAAAACCATTTTTATAAGCTTGAAAACAGTAAAATCCAAAGCAAATAGTTGCACTAACAGCCCATTCGCACAGGGGGAAAAGCAGCTGTATTTATAAGTAACATACACCCACAAAAAAATGTTCGCCTTTCTTATGATCATATTTTTTATAACGTGCTACATTAAACCTATAAGGAATGCCAATTGTATAAAAAGTTCCTTATTTTACCCCTTAATTCCCCGTGTTGATGTCGTCAGTCGATAAGGAATACTTTCTATCGCCTAGAGTAACTCCTACGTAAAAAACTTAAAGACCATATAAAACAAGGCTTATATAAATCAATATTCTAACTCCATACGTGAGGCCAGTATAAGGTTTTCTAATCAGGCTTACATAAGCCACATTATAAGTCATTCTATGGAATAGTTTATTCTTATTATACGGTTTATCGGCCACATTAAATAAGGTTTACGTGAGGCATATAAAAAGGTATTATATCCTTTACTTCAGCTTTCTGACATCATTTTGGCGTAACCCAGCCCTGGGTTCACACTCAATTTTCTCTTTCTCTATCTAAGATTAACCCTTTTGTCTAAGGCTCATAGGATATATGAAATAAAGATTAATAATCCCTTATTATAAGAACCAACAATATGGACTATAATAACCATATCCCACAAAAACCGAATTCGAGATTTTTGCTGGCAACGTATTCTATAAAGTTTTATTTTAGAATGTCTAATTTGTCTTCCGCTCCTTTAACCCATGACAGGGAATGAAAATTCGCCCGCTAGTCAATACGGCCAATGACATATCCATGTTAAATAAGGAATAGCTTACTAATTTTCATAACGATTCTACATTCGGGTTTTTTGCTGGATTAAATCAGTTTATGTAGGGGCACGATATCGGTCACAAAGTACTCATTGAAAGTAGAGCGTTAGAGTTTCTGATGTCCAGAAATATTGACTTTCAAATGCTCGATGACCAAAATATCGACGCTGAATTAAAAATGCAGTGCAGTCATTGTTTTTTATGAAACGTAATATGTTTGTCAGTTAGGAGATATTTGCACAAGTCCCAGTTTGGTCCCTATTAAACTTGGCATGCCGAATCAAAAGACTCCAGTGTGAAAAAACTGTTACTTTTTCCGGTCCAGCGTTTTATTTCACCAAAATAGCACTTGGATGCGGGCTTTCAATTCCTTAGTAATTTTTTCATTCCACCTGATTGTTATATTTGTATCGGTATCAAGAAGAAAATGTCGTTTACTTTTGTTCGCGATTGAGGTTGGTATTTCTTTGTAAATAATTTTTTTCGCAAATTTGATACGATACTGAGGTTGAAATACTCGACTTTGAAACATATCGGTTTACAAGTATCGAGAAAAAAATATCGGTATAGAATAGCAGATTTATCGATATGGTAGCGTATCGTACGTAAATTCTTGTCCCTACATTTATGCATATACGAGTATGTATGTATGTAGTAGAACACAACTACGTCGCTCAACAAATCTCGTTTGAAAAAATACTAAATAGGCAAAATAAAAATAAAAAACTAAAAAAGGCGAAATAAGCAAAATAGGCAAAATAAAAAAGTCTGAATCAAAATTTGTTTATTTGGCTTTATTAGCTTTGAAATTAATTTATTTTTTCAAGTAACTACAAAACAGTTTGTTCCGATGTAAAATTAATTCACATAGCATATCTTCATCGTCAGATAAACTTGAGTATATATTAGAAATGTTCATTATTTGGACGAGATCTTTTTCAGTTGCGAAATCATGACGACACTTTTCTTCCTTCTTCAAGCCATATCTAAAAGCTCGGAAACACTATCGTAATTATGGATTATTCTTAATTAATTAAAATGTAACTAAGTAAATACGTTTTGTACAATATGTCCGTAAATTAAGATGGAATTAGGTATTTTATCATAAATGAAGAACGAAGTTATGAACAAATAGTGTATACTCTAAATTTTATCGATAATAACCGAAAAATGTGTTCTCCCATAACCAAACTGGATGAAGCGTTTTGAAATATTAGTATATAACACTACTGATTTTTGATTGGCGATAAAACTCTAGATTTAAGAAGGGATATTATCACAACAAAATTTAAATATATTAAAAATATAATTAAGCAACCCTGTGGCTACAGAATTGTCAATACAAATTAGAAATGCAAGTGTAGGCGCACTTGGTTTATGCGAAGTAATTTGGACGCAAATAAGTAATTTACGTTGTAGTGGCCTAAAAATGCGTTCGACTTCTGCTTTTCTGAGGAGTAGCAAACGGACATTCGACAATCGCGTTTTTTATTCACAAACCTCTGCCCGAAATTCTACAGCAGATTTTAGATTTTTCACTGATATAAGTGTAAGTTTTCTCATTGCATTTCGAAGTCTTAAAAAGCTTGATAATTTTAAGAAAAAGATAAAAAAGGCTATAGGCTAAATTAAAATTTCCCGACTGAAAGAAAAAAAAGCTATATTAAGCCGCAAAAACGCTAAAATGACAACACTAATCGCCACTGATGTACAGAATTTTCGCATAGCTATGCGCTGTATTTGCCGACCAAATAGTCGAGGCTTGCACGTGTTTGTATTTTTATATAACTTTACACCCAAATAAATGATGTTTATCCTCCCAGAATAAAAAAAGTATGCTGTGCTAATCAGTTGTTTTTTAATAATGCGTCATTAAAATCGGTTCAGTAGTTTTAGAGTCAAAGCGTGACAAACATTCTCCATATAATAAATTTTGTATAATAGTATACATATATGTATATAGATTTGTAGATATACCGCTTAAAACGTATTCAACAAGTGATTGTTTTACAATATTTGAGTGCAATATTTTGTATGCCAAATTTGGTACGTATAAGATATAGCATCGTAAGTTCATATAAGTTGGTTCCTCCCTTCAAATGATTGATTGTTCTATCTTCGCATTATAATAATAATACTTATAATAATGGCACTTACATCACATTACATGATGTGTGATGTTACCACAAGTTGAGGGGTCTACAACTTTACACCGCATAATTTTGGATGTTACTTGCCCCGGCCGAGATTCGAACCAGGAAACTCTGTGTAAAGCACGCATACGAAACACACTTGGGTGACTTTTTATCTAATTAATATTTACATCAATTCTAATCGAGTTCGGTACATACAAAATTCTATGTAGTTAAATACGCGCAATTACATACATATGTAGATACTCATAAATTCATTTGCTGATACGTGAGCATAATCATATTTTTTATGAAATCAACTAGGAGTGAAAAGCAATGAAGAAAAATCTTAAGGGTTTTCTAATGTTATACATAACTTGATGATCAAATGCTACGAATACGCACGCTGTGCAGATCCAGCTAAAAACTTTTGGAATTTTTTGGTATATTTGTATATTTTGTTACTTTTATCTTATTTTTTGTGAAATAAAAGACTCAACAAATAATTTGGGGAGAATACAAAACTATACACGATCCATTCCCGGAATATATATATATATTATGTATACAAGTATATTATGTACAAATCTATTACACAAAAAGCCATTAATAGTGAAAAAAGGCACTGTGTTTGAATATATTACCTTCTCTGGTATCCTAGCGAATATGTTATTACAAATAAGATTAAAAAAAAATTAATGCTCCCAGTTCTGTTTTCACACGGTATTTTTTATACGATTTTGATTTAAAGTGATATAGAAAAAAATTACCTAGTTTTTACACGATTTTATTCGATTTAGAATAATTCATAAAAATTTGGAGAGTTAATTAAAATATTTGTCTTTCAAATTTATTTTCATACCAGCTTAATTATGTACATATATATTTTAGCAGAATAATATTCGAAGATTATAGCTAATAGAGCTATCTTCTTTTCATAATCTTGACTTGTTTAATTGTTTTGTTTATAATTTTTTGAAGATTTTTAATTTATTTTAATTTACTTTAATAATTGGTTTATATAACATGTGGTCCTTGACTTATATTGTTTCCTTGCACGAGTTTTCTGTTCCTGAACTGCTATAATTTTACTTTTATGTTTTTTTACTTTAAGATTTCAATTACCTTTAGTTTTTATGAATTAAGAATCATTTGTTTTAATGATTTTTTATAGGAATGATGGATATGGAACTAATATCTTGTTTTCTATTTACTTCATGCCTTTGGTTACACGGTTTTGTCAGAAACGTTTGTACCGTGTAAAAACCGAATTATGTGTACGTTTTAAAATACTTAGTACTTATGTATGTATGTATGTACATATGTAAATACATATTATATGTAGTTGATAAAATTTTTTCCTATTACAAATATGTTCTACAGGTGTTTTAACGGCGTATCTTACCTGGTGGTTGGGAACTAACACTGGAGGGGGAGACACTCGCCGTTGACGGCGCAACAATCTGAGTTTGGCCGGACGCCACTGCTGTGTTTTGTTGTTGTTGTTGTTGTTGTTGCTGCTGCTGAAGGCTTGCTGATGCCCCAGGAGGCACACTATTCGTTTGTTGCTGCTGTTGTTGTTGCTGTTGGTGATGGGGTGAGGTGTGATGCTGCTGCGCTTGTGAGGGAATGCCTGAGGGCGTTTGAGAGGGACTGTGCCCACCACCAACTGGTGTAGTAGCGAGCTGTTGTTGCTGGGGGGGCAGGTGATGTGACTGTTGTTGTTGTTGCTGCTGCTGCTGCTGTTGCTGCTGCTGTTGCTGTTGTTGTGCGGAAACAATTGGCACTGAAGGGGGTTCTTCATACATAACCGCATGTGTGGGCGTGGAATGCGACGTCGGAGTCGTTTGTTGTTGTTGTTGTTGAGGGAGCACAGCGGCCGTTGGTATAAGAGATGTTGAATTCGCCGAAACAGTCGGAACGGCATGTTGCAGATGATGATGGTGTTGCAGTTGTGGATGGTGGTGGTGGTGGTGGTGCGGATGATGATGCAATTGATTGATAGTGTTGGCGGCGGGTTGTTGGTGGATGATTGAGGCAGCGGACACGGTGGCAGAAGCAGTAGCGGTTGGATGAGGAACGTGATGATGTGGCCCCCACCAAGCCCCGGCAGCGGCGTGCGACCCGACTGCCGAGACATCGTGGGGGTCGTAGAGAGCGCACGCCAGCGGGATGGTTGGGATTTGGGGGAGGGGTGGAATAATTACGGTTATTTTGAACGCGGTTTAAACAAAAGCAATACCGAGTATTTTCAGCGTACGGCAACAAGACAATGAAAGGAACACAGCGCGAAGCGATGCGATTCAGCAAAGTGCAGGTTCAAATCAATTCAAAAAACATATTTGGTAGACCGAGAATCAATTGGTTTCGGATCGGTTTTCAAAAGATATTTCCGCGATCAGTTAGGACACAGTTATTTATCCAGATATACAGAAATCAGAACCGGCATCCGGAGCCAAAGAGCACAAAACACACGAAGAGCGTTTGAGTGGTTATTTGTGAAGACAGAGAGCCACCCAATTGATTTTTAGGATTTTGTCATATTCACAAAAATAGACACACACATACACATATATAACGATTTGAACGAAGAGCGCAACAAAAGAGCGCACAGTGTTGACGGTGGTGGAATTATATAGTTATGATGGAAGTGTGCGTGGGCGAACGGGTGGGCAAGGGCAAATGTTCATTGCATGGCCCGTATAATGGGTTGGAGTATATTGTATTTATGTTAATGCAAAAGATTGAAGCATTTATTACATGATTTCATTATTTTTTGGAAACAGTAGAAGGACACATTTTTCATTTATTTCGAACAAAAGTTTTAATATATTTTTAGTTTTAGTTTTGCAAGGTGAATTATTCGACAATAATTTAATAAATTTAAATAAAAGTTTGTCATAATTGATTTCATTTAGAAGACACAAGTTTTTGCGCAATTAGCAGTAATTTGATTGGGGGTTTGCCATTTTAGTCAGTTGTATTAGTTGCATTCATTTTTTTACGATTTGTTTTCATTTCAATTTTCACCATTTAAATCAAAAATAGTTAACATGCGACAGTTTACCATTTTGACGTCATTTTATGATCGTTTCCGATGAGTTGGAATAGACATTGATGTTGTTGTTTCATTTTAAAACGTAACAAAATTTTTATGGGGAGTATTCCGGTATAGTGCCCATAAAATGGCACATGAATTAACGTACGAACGGGCGCAGCGAGTGAGTATGCGGTTCACGATGAAGAATTAGGAAATTCGCGGTTTGGGACAAAGACCACGAAGCAGTTAAAAGTGCGTGATTTTGTATATTTTTATTTATTGTTATAATTAAATTTTTATATGGTTTGTTTATTTGTTATTGTTGTAGGTTAATGTTATTGGCAGAACATGTGTTCAAGTGGCGTTTATGACCATATATGTTGTTATTGTAGCCGGTGTCGATAATAAAATTCAATTTTACGATCAAAACAAACACAAATTTTTAATTATTTTTTGAGTTTGTAGTTTTTGGCAGAGTCCAGGTTGATGCCGTTTTGATGATGGTTTTCAATGTCATTTTTGTGGTATTTAATTCAGAGCGCGTGTTTTATTAAATTAAATTCGGCACAGACATTTGATGCAGGTTTTATGTGGGTGGCAATGCATTTTTTGTGATTGGAAGAGAAAAAAGCGTTTTGTTTAGTTCCTTGAATGCACGTAGGGTAGTTTATATATGTATTTAAATTTCTTCAGTATTTAATAATACAAAACATTATTTTTAGTTCAGTTTTGCCTACACCAAAAATACCGAATGTTTCATGATCCTTAATACACCCAACCAAATCGTATATTTATGTACAATATGTTCATTTTTATGTCATAAAATTACACATTGGTTAGCTCAGAACTCAACGCCACATTTGCTGTTGAATGTTTTGGTTTTGTAGTTTTTTCTACTTATATTTTCTGATTGGAGTGTAACTGCACGTGAGTCCTCTTTATTATAATATTTCCGACCACAAGAACTACTGAGTTAATATTAATAATCAACTGTTTTAATATTTTCTCTTAATGGTACACATAATACGAAAACTTCAAACTGCCAGCCTTTATATCTGATTAAACAGAATTTTGCGCCCTTAATTTGAATTGATTCCAATTTTTTCAGAACTTCTAACGTTTCGTTTAATTTCGAAGTGTGTATGGTTGCGTTGCACCTTGTAAGTGCCGCGTCAAACGTCTATTTCGTACCGTGCGATGCGGAGTACAAATCTACACTAAAAACAGAGATTCTTTTGTCAACACACGCAACACACAATCGAATTTAAACTGCTGACTGCCTGCGACATTCCTCCGCGTAGCTCCGTGCCACTTCTCACCGCTCGCGCAACAAAACACTCGTTCACGGAGCGAATGCGTCTGGCTATGGCTAGCAAGCATATTCCGGAACAGCGCCAGCGCAGTCCCATCGACATGTTGCTGCATATACGGCGCATTCGAAGTGCGAGCAAAAGTAAATGGGAGCAACGTGGAACTAGAAAGCAAATTCATTGCCCCTGATGGTGAGTGAGCTCCCAATAACAGTCCGTTAGTTTACTTACATCTGCTATCATCGTGCATGTGCCTCTGTGTGTTTTCGTAGCGTACGTGTTCATATACGTACACGGTCGATTACACAACAACAGGACACACTCACATCTGTACATACACACACATAACCTGGCTAGCATTTGGATCCTCGTTGTACGTGTACACTAGTGCATTTTGAATTTTACTAGTATAGTATAGCTGTTCTCAATTGTTAGGTTTCTTATTATTGAAGGTTGGTTTTATTTTACTCAGTAACGATGGTGGAGAACCCGCAATAAAAGAGTAAAGTGTAAACGTTTGGTTCGACTTATGCGAGAAGTTAAAGACACAGTTATACATCTAAGAACTTTTTAACATTGTCGAGGGGGTTGAAGTGGAGGAGTGTGGAAATATATATTTTGAGCGCATTCATGACGGTTGCGACAGTGTCTACATATCCGCCCCTAATATTGTGTTGAGTTGGGAATTGTGGAGAGACTTTTGCTTTGTGTCATGGCACGCTGCCGCTACAGCTCACACGTACATGGTATACGTATATGGCTTCTATATATACACGGTATTGCGTGTGTTAGTTATACTTGCGCATATTTCTCCCCTGGATACTCCTAATTTGAATAAAAGTACTCTATTCAAAAAGTGGTTGATAGAGAAAGGTGCTCTCCGCGTATATGAGCTTCACGATAAAGAGCACGGATTTTAACTCCTTTAATTCTGTTTAATTGTGGTCACTTATGCACCACATATTTTGAAAAAATATTATATAAATTCCAAAGAATGGATCCTATTCAAAAAGCTTTCAATCATAGTTACCTCTATAAATCTTATAAATGAAGCATACTGCTGTATCATTATATTCGGTTTATAAATTATTCGAAATGCTAATTGCATAATTACATAAGTTGATATAAAGTAGAATAAAATGGCATTGTTATCAATTGAAATTTGAATTCAACTAAAACCTGATTTTGAAACTAAAAAAGAACGCTCGCACACAAACAAATAATAATACTCAATTTTGTGTATAGAAATTAATGGAATCTTACGGAGACCTTTGTCAACATACCCACAAATCACTCTGAGAAATATAGCAGAGCGCATGAGTTTTATCACTTTACGCAATATAATGCTCACCAAGGGAGAGTCGTCTAATTGTGACTTGAAATGTTGACTCATGCGGACTTGTAACATTTTACAAAGGGCTCCATCTGTATCTAAAAATTCACAGCTTGCTTCCAATCTAACAAAGGTGACGCAAAGTTGCGCTGTTTGTTATGTTATCTTATACATACATATTTATGTATATGTATATAAATACATACATATTTATGTATATGTATATAAATATGTATGTATGTATTCATGCAAACCAAAGGAATAAATATTTTACACAAATTCATTTTAAATATCTACTCATATACCTATACATATGTACATGCAATTTTACATACAAATCTTGCCGTAAAAGGTCATCGATTTTTATGTGAGTTTGCGTAGTTAAAAAAGAGTACTTGGAATATACCTCAAACGCCGAATGTGTAGGCTTTTGATATATTCTATGAAATCGGTCATATTCTGTGCTCAATTGTTTGACCAACTGTGTATCACTGTACATGCGACGGATTCTTTTTTTTTATAAATGAAATACATATATCTTAATAGAAGAATATCTAAAATGTACACCATCAAGAACTCTTTGCCTGATATCTTAAATCATCGGGCAGTCGTCTTAATGCTTGTATTAAACAAAAATTTCAAAAATTGTTTGGTATTCAAATCGTAAAGTGATTTGGTTTTACCTTTTATTACTGCAAGTTTGTGCGGGTTGAGAATGTACTTATTTTGTCTAGTGGCATTTGAACAATTTTCAGCAAAATCTCTTGCATTTAATTGCACTTTGCATCTACATATGTACATATGTATGTACTTTGTAACTATTGGAAATTTCTCGATTTCTAATTACAATTGGAATTCCATTGAATGGTAGTTCGTAACTTCAAAAAAGATTTTAGCCACTCGCAATATTTTTACGCTAATCATTAATACAAGAAGCAGCAATATTGCGATCACGGTAACCTTGTAAAACACTTTTATTTGAAGCAAAAATATGAATAGAATGCGAGAAGTATATTTGAATATGCATATTTTAAATGCGAAATTAAATGAAACACATTCCTGTGCTTGTAGGCGATATGCTTATAACCGAAAAATATTGTAATTGGAGTATACAAATGGGTCCCCAATAAATTATTGTATTCGTGTTCGTTTATTTCAGTGAGTTATTTCCATACACACATATATCGTTGATTTAAAAAAAAATAGTATTCGGATAAAAATACAAGCTTTCTCGTTGAAATTACGATATGTACATAATATTTGTTGACAAATATAGTTTGAATAAAATGTTTAATCAACAGTTATACAAAATTTTAATTTCTGTCGGAGCTGAGCTGCTCCTTTAAAGGCAAATTAAAGCTTATTAAACCTCAACTTTTATTTTTACCATTGAAACCGCCATGCAAAATAATTTTAGTTTACTTTATCTGACTTGGTATTACTTCGCAATGTACATGAGATATCAAGTTAATGATATATCACATATGCCTGAATTTTATCTGCTAGGATATTAATATTATTAAAAAGCCTCTGGGATCTAAAAAAAAAATATAGAAGGGAGTATATTTTCAAAAATGCCGTCGAAATGAAAACTAGCAAATATATGCTTATATTTGAATGAAATCTGCACTCGAAATTCACGAAATATTCCATTACTACGCTCAATATTTTGTTATCATGGATAGTATTGATTTAGACATATATTTGATTCGTTGATTCGTTTAACTCGGTCCATTTCACGAAAGAACAAGTGCTGAGCATTAAAATTTTAATGGGAATTTTCAAATGTACAAAATTTTATAATTCGCGTGGAATTTCTTTCAGGCATCTAAAACTGGGGTAACCTAACTGCCGTTTCAAAAATAATGTAAACGCTACCTAAAATATGTTCGAACATACATTTGGGACCAAAACTGTTATAAGCGATATCAAACAAACTACTATTTAATTCTTTTTAACTTTTTTTTTATCAAATTTAAGAATTATTGCATAGTAAGTCCTTTATTAGCTTGTAAAATAAAACTTATTTTGTGGAGTTTTATTTTTCGCTCAAATTATAAAATTTGCGCCATAAGTTTAAGTTTACTCACCTTGAAAGTTTTACTTATCATTCAAATATAATTGAACACTATCCCTAGAATTATTTTTGATCGATAAATGAAACTTACATATAAGTAGAGTTTTATTTTACAAGGTTATCTTTATTTTATCTTACCGCGTATGTTTTATTTATTAAGCGAAGAATAAAACTCCATAAATAAGTACAAGCAAATATAGAACTTATAAAATAACTATTAAATTTGATGAAAAAGGTAAAAATTATAATAATTAGGTTTTTTGCATTAATGAATAGATCTCTAAAGGATAATCATTTCCATATACTACATCAATCCTGCATGCTGATTTTTTATACCAAATATTCACCCCTGACTGTTATTTGCGGCTCCTGCAAAGATTAATAGAGTAGTATTTATTGGTAACATATACATACATAGCTGCTATGGATTTCTCCAAAGAACTATCAATGACTATAGGTTACTTTCTCAATATACGAATATATATGCACATATTATTTCATATTTACTATTTCATGTATTTATGCTTGTATGTACATATTCTTTATATATATATGTTCATTTGGGTGTATTAAATAAAATACTTTCAGCCATTTGCTTGGCAATTTGTTTAATAGCGTTCATAAAAAGATAGGGTTCGACCCTGGCAATAGTCGATGACGTTGCAAATCAACATTTAAATAAGATGAGAAACAAAGCTGTCCCGAAATGCAGGACTTGCAAAAATACAACAAATGTGAAAGACCCTCGAACAAATCAGCGAGCGTCTGAATGATTCTAGACTATAAAGAAGTATTTACGATATGTTTGACTACTGTTTGCTTTATTTATTTGAATTGCTGTAACAATTGTTGTTTCTTTTGCAATTGCCTTGTCTGCATCAGCTACTTCCTGTCTGAGAACTGACTCATTTCTTTCGGAATTTACCTCGCTCGATCGGATTCTGCTGAAGGGTACCATTCTCAGTTAACCTATACAAAATCAGTTGTATTTGCTTTGAAACCCCTAACACTTATCCACTCGCACGGTGGCACATTACCAGCGTGAACATTCGCAATGAGGTGTTGAAAACATTATGTAAAAAATTTATTTAACGCATGCGAACAATCTAACAGCATACAAATGTACTTACAATATTTACTGATTTTTATGCGCGTACGTACACATAAATCTAATAATATGAAAGAGTAAAATGTATCTTGTTTTCCATTGCCAACCCTTTACTTCCAGAATTTTTAATGAAAAGATCTTGGAAAGCGTATGTTTTCAATGTTTAATTTAACTTAGTTTAATGACAAAAGTAATGAAGGACGATAAAATTAGTCATTCCACTAAAAAAAATGGTATTTTGTGATACAATAAATACTTTACGGTCAACTTTACATAACACTTTTAATTATTTGAGTCCATGTTTTTCCTTTAAATTACTTAAGATGTTTATATAACATTGTGTATAATTTAATTTAATTCGACTTTTCAAGCAGACGACAACACTCTTCAAAATACAACTAGCTGTAAACCTTGTCATCAGTGAAACGAAACGCTTTTTAAACGCGGTTTCATATAATCGACTAACCGTTTCCGTTCGACTTGCCGCTCATAAGCAACTAGTCGACAAACCGGTCATTTTCGTTCTTTTCTTCAATTACTGCTTTTTATATACATACATATGTGTAAATGCTTATGCTTATTGGCAAACCTCGTTTTCCACTACAACAAAGTTTTTATGAATTTATTAAAAGTAGCTGTCACTATTCGAATAATTTCGGTTAGTCGATTTTCAGACTACCCGATGGTGAGCGGTTAGTCGAACGTGATGGGTTAATCAAATCCTTGGTAGCGAACTCTATTTGATACTATATCTTTATATTTTATTTAATTACGGATAATGAAAACAGACCGAACGTACCACTATCAATTTGCATAACAATTACGAAATGTAAGTACCCTTTTTGTTATTCTGCTCCCGAGCACTAACAATATACGAAACATTTAAATAGCAGGTGAACACAATCCAAATATTTTGTTTGCTCCCTTGCCTACTTGCTTACTTTCGTTAACGGTAAAAATATTCATCAATATTCAATATTCACACACACTCACTTTTCTGTCAAAAATTTCTCAATGTTTTTATATTTTGATTACTAAACGAATGGTTTCGTTTTTTGTGATGAACACTCAAAGTGTATATCGTTTGTTTTACAATTGCTCTGTATTAAATTGTCTTTAGCTATGGCCAACGAAAGCAGAGTAAACTTACCACTCAAAACAGATTTCCAAGTGTTTGGAATCGGTTGTTTCTTGCTACGCTAATTCAATAAAATTTGAGGTTTAAAACAGATATCAACCCTTCTCAAAATATAGCTAGCTATAAATCTTCTCCTCTGGGAAAAGAACCGTTGACACCCATAGTTTTATACTTTATATACATAACTTGTGTGTATTTTATTTAAATTTGACTTTTCAAACAGGTGGTTGATAACGCCAGACCTAAATGCTTCCCGGAGTAGTGATCAATAACTATTCACAATTTCAGATAGTTCCGGGCTGCCGATATTTTTCGCATTTATATACACACATACATATGTACATAATTATACATATATAGATGATATAGGACATTATCATTATAGATTTCATTAGCTTTTGAATCGTACAGTCTGTGCACCTGTTGTTTTTAACTAAAAAATTTAAAATTAATAATATATTCTATATTACATGTAGCCAAAAGTTGAGCTTTTTTCAGAACTTACGGAGGTGGCAAACTCAAAAATGACTAGTATAAAAGGTACTAAAACCTTATATTTGTCAAAAGTTTCATATCCGATTTGCATAATTGGTGTATCGTTGAAAATCTTATAAGACGAACAGCAATTCAGATAGATTTTTTTTCAGAATTTATCCCATGAAATATTTTTTTAAAAGGCTTTACTTTCCGACATTCTTAAAATCCAAAACTTTTTCGACTAAACAACAATCATAAAAAGGATTGAAAATGAATCTTTTGAGTAACATATTTTCCTTGATGAAGTTCCAAAAGCACGTTATGCTATTTACAAATAGCATTAAATTATAAAAAAATCAAGTAAAGAAGAGTCTAATTTTGGGTGCAACCGAACTTTAAAAAGCCGGCGCATGCTTTTATTTCAAATAAATATTACTCGTTGTATGCAATCAAAAAAGTTAACCTTTTATGTTAACATAAATGTGAGTCCTTTGTATGCGTCCAAAGTACTCAACCGATCTTATCAATAAATCTGAAGTTGTCTTATATCCGCAACATGCATATGGCTTATAGATCAAACTGTGTATCACTTTGGAAACCATGGCGCTGCCATTTGCTCTAAATTTGGAGGGGATGCGCCCACTTTTCTAAAAAAAAACATTTGTGCAAAGTGTAAAATTGAACTACAAATCTTGATAAATCGATCACATTCAAATTTGACATATGTATGTATGTATGTAAATTTTTAAGTAAAAGACCTCGTCTCGAGCACGATCATGTAAGTATATACAATTATATAATTACAACTTTTTAGGTGAACCTGGTATTTAAATTTAACTCACACATTTTAAACATTATAAAATTTGCTTTTTAATTTTTGCTTAATTTATTCCTTTATCATCTTCAGTAAGATAAAAGTAATGTGGGTCCCTAGCCTTATTGGAATTCGTGGAAATGAGTCCGCTCACAGCAGACCAAAAAGAGCTTGTCAAGAGCCCCTCCACTTTAACAACTGTTTTAGAAGCAGGGTATACACGAACTAATACAAGCGTTTCTGGGTGGAAGCTACACAAAGTAGTGGGACGATTATCAACAACACTACAAACGCCACAATCCAAATGAAGTGAGAGTAAGATATCCGATAAACATTTCGTGCCATAATATAAAAAGCTGTACGCGCCTCACAATAGGACACACGTTAACTATACACGTCTATCTCTTAAATGGCTCAGACAACCCCTCCTGCCCCTCTGTAATTCAAGCGACTTCCCGACAATTCATTTTCTGGGTACATGTGAGGAATTAGAACAATTTAGGGCTTCCGTGTTTACAAACCCGAAACCGTCCAATATTTTAAAAAGCACAGCCAAATTAAGAATTTAAACAAACTTTCACATTTTCTCCAATACTGTAAACTAAACATAAGCATATATACAATTGCATTCTCAAACTAACCTATTAACATCCCATAGATTCCACTCTCTCTCTCCCCACCGCAAAAATTATTACGTATCCGTGTAGTAATGTAGTTATTACGTAGGTTAAGTAATCAATATGCCGATATATAATATACATATAGAGATTGATATATTTTTCGCCATCACTTGTCAACTTTGGTTTGAAGATAAACCGATGTCATTTTTCGTTCTGTATTTGTTTTATATAAAAATCGTTGTTTAAACAAATAAAGGGTCAGGTTTTTAACAAATAATTTTGAATAATAAGAATGCCAATGTTTTATTTTCAAAGCTCTCCTTTAATGCTGTTAAAATTTACAACTACGCATATAGTTTGTAAACAATATGGAGAATAAACTCAATTCAGCTGATGAAGATTAAATTTTATTCTTGCACCAAGTTAATAAAAGACTTACAGAGATAGGGGCACATGTAAGAGAAAGTGTGGTTGTGGTTCATTTGCCATTAAATATATCGTCGGTATATACGAAGAAAGACACGCGAGCAAAATTTGATCTCGAAAAGACCCTTGAAATAAACGTTTTGCTATACGCAATCTACAACAATTGCTCGCCTTTTTCTGTCTTATTTTTGTACGCGTCATTTTTCGCACTCGTTGTCTTTTTCGTATGCACCATGACTATATTTGTATTGAGACCTTTAAGAAATTTCACATTTTAAATTTATGTAATAATTTTCAGTACTCTTCTTCGCAAATCTTCATTGGGATGCATTTCACATTTTGTTATATAGTACATAAGGCTCTGCAAAAGGCAAAACTATTTAAAGAAAATTTGTATATTTAAATTAAAAACAACATTGTCTTTAAACCGAAACATTGTGATGCGGTTTGGTTGCAAATGAGTACATTTGAAACTAAAATCGGTTGAAGCCAGACTAGCAAAATTATAGGGAGACTCATAAATGTACATTATAAATTAATTTGTTTATTGTTAAGATAAATTTATATCAATGCTAGCTCATTATTTTGAGCACTTGGACAGGTTTTATGTGATGCAGTTACTTTCAGTGTACAGTTGCGTGAAGCTTTCATATATTAAGGTATAATGAACCTTGGATTTTCGAGGCCAAAGTAACTCTAGGTAATAAGAGTATAATATGTTAAAATAAAAGCTCGTATGAAATTCCAGCAAATGTTTTTCCATTTCTTATAAAGATTGCATTGCCATTTTTATGAAACCAATAAGCATCGGACTGCTGCCTTTCAACTAAGCCGTGACATCTCTTTGCAGCTGGAAGTAATATACCATTGCGAACTAATTCGTGATGCTGAGATAATGATTTTTTGATAGGCTTGTTGATCTGAGAATTAAAGCGTTCGTATTTATAAAAGTTGTAAAGGAATAGTTTTTTGCTTTCATAATATAACAGTAGGCTGTTGGATTAATCTACTTTTTTCAAACCCGCTTTCCAAAAAAAGTGTGACCAAAAAGACTATTTAAATTTCGTAATTGAAATATTAAATAGGCTAACTACTTTGCCATTTTGTTATATATTTTTGGCACGATTTATTCACTGCTTCAAATAATGCCAGAAATACAACTGTCGAAAGAATTACGTTCCTTTTTAATAAACTTTGCCTGATTGATATTCTGATTAAGTAATAATAGATTTACAGCAGATTTTTGAAATTTAACACCAGTTTATTGAGTATAGAAATCAAGATTTACAAAATCTCGCGAAAACAGCAAAAGCTCGATGAAACCCGGTTTCAGTTTTTGGAACTGATAAGAAAAAAAAAACATGAAAGCTTGCAGCAAAAGAACCTTAAGTAAAGTCTGACAAAAGTCAAAATAATGTTGAGCGTTTTATCCGATTATCAAGGACATATAGAAAATACATAGAGTAAATAAGTAATATTATCCAAAAACTCATCAAAAAAACCAGGCTTCTGGAACAGTAGTGGACATTTTCAAAGGCAACTCATCATTTCGGAAGCATATTAATATCAAGGAATTGCTGATTAAAAATGCAAATAAATACCATTGAACCACCATTTAGGTCAAACGTTATCACCCATTATAGTAAAGAAATTATAGTGGCTGAAACTTTCCATTAATGTATTTTCTAACACCGTTATGAAATTGACTAAAAAAAGCTAGAAACACGTTAGTATATACTTCTGAATAACTTAAAAACATGGAAGAGAGATAAGTCGTATATGCAATTTGACGTAATGGTGCTAGCTAGTTTGTGGGGATGTAACAAATCCGCTGGCATTATTTCAACTGATTTTTTCGTAAACGTTTAAAACCATTGCTTTGAAAATTCACCGGACTCATCTCTTAAAATTGGTAAATGGAATTAACGACTGCATAAACAAGTTAACTAGGAATTACTTGTCTAATTAGTCGCAGTTCTTTCATCTCAACTGTTTATTTATTTATACACACATACATAAACAACAAACATGCGTTTTTTTTAATAAAGTAGGTATTTAAATCTCTGTTATTATTTCAAGGCTTTGTCTGATGAATTTTAGCATCAAGAAGAATTTAAAATCACACTATTTGATAGGCATATGTACATACATGCCTATAGTTTTATGGGTACATACTTACATACATATGTGCATCTAAACTCGTGAACATACTCGCCATAGTCGGTAGCCTTGTTTGTTCTGTATGAGCCGATGAAAAACATATGACCGACTTTTCTTTTTACTTACATCTCTCAGTATGTGTGTAGAAATGAACATACATATATGTTTGTATAAAATAATTGTTTTGAACACAGCTAGTAATTTATTCTTAGACACTCAAACATTTTCATATTTAAATACATATATATGTACATATGTATGTATGTACATGTGTTTGTACATTTAAATATGTACGGTTGTATATGAAATACATCCCTCCAGGAAAATTGAGAAGGCTTTCCAAATATTCGTATCGCTTCATCATAGAGCGTAATTTTTTCAATTTACACTTTTTCTGTCTTGCTTCTTAAAGAATCAGCTCCATTTGGAGTCAAAATGGAGATATTCCAACCGCATTGTGAGTAATTGGATTTCCTAAACGGACTTATTCATGCTATCAAACATATGTATATAAACACATTATGTAGGTTCGTGAATTTATTTTGTGAAGATTGCTGACTTAAGATGGAGATAACTTGAGGCACGTAACCAGATACAGTATGTAATTATGTACATGTGGTGTAATCGGACAAAGACACTTAAAAAATTCCAACGAATTGAATTCAAAATGAGAAAACCAGCGGCTAAGGTTGTAAACGCAATATGTAATACTGACCATATATAGATAATGGCGAAAAATAAATTGAAAACTTATGTATGTGAGGGACTATGGCTGCTTACTTGACACAGATGTAAACGATAGAACCAGTCCTCGATGAACCTAAAGCAGCGGAGTCATAAAGTGAGTTGGAGCGAAGTAAAGTAGGAAATCGCAGTCGTAAATACAAAGCATTCACAATATCGGCAAAACCTTGTTGTTTGGCGGGCCAACATAAAGTACTTCTCTTCTTCTCCTTCTTATTGGCGCTAAATATGGCTCGATGCTTGACCGAACTTCTCCTATAATTTTTGCGTTGTGATGTGCACCACAAATTCCAGTTATACGCCGAACAGTTAAAAATCCTTTCACTTATTTCCCTTATCATTAAAAGCTTTGTCCTCTGAGCGGTAGTTCGGGCCGTAGTTTTATGCGCATTTTCAAAACTTCACACTTATATGTACAAAAATCTAACAAAATTTAAGAACTCTGGCTAGTATGTATACATATATACTATGCAAATTAGCAAATACGAATACATACATTCAAATTTAGGTATTAATTCATTAAGATTAATTTATTCAACTATTTTTATTTACTTCAAAAATGCTGATTTATCACAGTTTGTCTTCAGCCTAAATGTAATAACTTATGATAAAGAAAATGCATATTTAATATTTTCTCTCTCTACTTTTCGATTTCTCCTAAACAAATTCTAGTAAAATATGATAAAGGGAATGGTATTTTCGGACTCCTAAAAGATGCATTCAACAGAACACAGAATAAGTAAAAATATAATTGGGCAATTCACAAGGTGTCTTATTGTTTTTTATAGTACACAACGTTGCACCGTGTATAGTATAAAACCCTAGAACTATCAAAAACAGTACCATGAAAATGGCTTACGACGCATTAATATCCTTAGAGAGGGTCAATTGATGATTTTATGCAAATCAACAAATTTAAATCTCAAAACAAACTTTAGAAAAACTTTGCAGAGAGAATACAAGTTATATCACTACTTGTATCACTTATACCTATACAAAAATTAACTGAATGGCATGACTTTAATGCCGCATAAAAAGAAGACTAAATATGTACATATGGGCAATTAACAAGTCTTCTTGTAGTTTCAAACCAGTTGTATCAACACTCTTGTTGTTTCACATGCACAGTTCTAATAACCCCAAGCCAACTCCGTATCCCATGTTTAATGCCTGTTGTGTTCCGTCGGCCAGTTTTGTTTGCATTTATTTTATTTCTCCAGCATAAATTTACAGAAAGTTTTTGTGTGAATTCAAATATTTAAGTTTAAAAACGATATTGAAAGCATAACGACAGAGCACGGCCTGCAATGATATTATCTGAGCAAACAAAGATGGCGAAATTTTTTACGGCCATCTATCAACAATTCGTAATTTTGTGAACATTAGGGAGTACAAAATGAATGACCGTTGTAACCGCTTTGTAAATAAATGTTTAAAAATGTTTCGTCGAAAGAGAATTCATTTAGAAAATGAGAAATATTGTGCAAATATTTATATGAAAAGTTGACATTCTTATAGATTTTCTGACTGCTAGAGTCAGTTCTAGGCCAAAAAATGGCTACAAATTCGAAAAAATTCAATTATTTTTCGGGTTATTCTTTTCTATAACTTTTTAACCAAAAAAACGCTTAAAAAAGTTAAAGGTACTCTTACGAAGAAAAACCTGATGGTCATATTGTAAAGAACAATCTTTGTAAGACTAACAGCTCTTTACTTGAGATCAAATAAAAAGTGTCGAACTAAAAGGTGTATCGTACTGCGTATGCTCTCCGACAAAAAATTTATGAAAGTAAACAGAATGTTGTCCGCACAAGAATAGTGATTCGGCCTTAAACGTTACGTATAGTTATTTTTTCGCAATTGCACAAGCTACAATGATAGAATAATGTGGGTGCCATTTTTTTACATTTCTTGTCCACTTTAATCGTTCGTATTCCCCACATTTTCGTAATGAAAATCTCTTGGAATTGAAATGAACAATTTTCGATCAAGCTCGAAAATTTCATTATGTTTTGCATTTAGACACCAGTAACTGAAAAAGTTCTACTCCGATTTACATCAAAGATATATCAGCCCAGAAAAGCTGAATGTAACTTTAAAACGATGCCTATAAAAGGGTAAGGTTAATTTGCTATTTTGGAATTTTTTGGCAATAACTGCAAAAGGGCTTCAAAAACAGGAGTTTGCCTCTATCTCGAAAATGCTTCTTTAAAAAAATATATGACACTCCTCTTCGTGGTTAGCGACTCAAAATTAGTCTAAAAAGACTTTTTCAAAGAGATACCGCTCATTTATCAAATATTTGTACACTAGTGATATCGCTTACCGTGTTATTTGTGGGTACGTTTCAAATGTTCCAAGGTGTATCATTATAATTACGAGATAAAAACAGCTGTCGTCAATACCGTCTCATATCATAGCTACCTATGATATTATGCTCATACACTTTTTGCAAAAATTAGATTAATTGTTGTGTTAATTGCTCGAAAACCATAAATACATTTTTATGTGATGGTAACATTTAAATTTGTATAAATAGAATACACATATTACCGAGTATATGCGCCACAGATTAAAATTACAACTTTCAAAACGATTGCTTTCAAATTCCTTTCAATCCCTCATGGAAATATGTCAAAGAGGTTTTAAACAAGAGCATCTCCCCTTTTGAGAGTCTAACACTACATACTTAATAATAAAATGGTAAAAAAAACATGATTAAATTTTATAAAGTCATAAATATTTATTATAATGGAAATAGAAATTTGTTTTGGAAAATTTGTTGGCACTCTGAATCTCAAAAAGCCATGCATATTTCTCCCAATTTTGCATGTATTTAATCTAACTTGTACCCCACAATTTAATTATATTCTTCTTTCGAACCAACAAGCTAGAAACGTGCGAAGAAAGAAACAGGCAGCCTAAAACTCTGTTAGCATACAATCTGCACCAATTGGAAAGTATTGCTTACGAACAAAGCAGCTACAAATATAAATATGTATATACTTGTGGTCAGATCGGCCCCCTTGATTGGTTGTTTTCCCTCATAGACGCTTTGTGCTAGCCGAGAATTGAGAATAGAAAACAGGAATGGTTATTTGGAAGTAGGCGGTGCTGCGCCCATTTCCACAATATTTGAAATAAACCTGAGCATGATCATTTTTACAAACTGTAAGTCGTACTAGACAGTTTTTATTCGTGAACCACTTAACGGCATTCGAATAAAACAACAGGCCACAATATACTCTTATGTCGACTCAGTGTGCTTAATTTGTTGTTGCGTCTCCATACAAATTTTGCGTTAAGCAGACAGAACGAACTCAAGTAAGTTGAGAAGTGGCGAAAAATAAACACTACTGTGATAGCGCAGTTGATAATTTTTGTCTATTTGAAACAAAAAAGGCGCTTTGTAAGGCAATTGAGCTCTCTAATCTAAGGCGTTTGAGCAGACGATAATATAGTCAGGAAAAGAATGTTTCCGTATGTGCTAATGTGAAAGAGCTTGGCTCACGTGCCCCTCTTATGGCAAAAGGCGCACTTCCACAATTCTGAGGTTAAACCCGAACGAGATTTCCATTTCCATAAGAATAAGACTGGTAGTGACCGCGTCGGACAATTGCCGAAGATGTAAATGTAAAAAAGAAATGGAGAGTGAAATCCATTTCTGAAAAATCTTGCGGATATAGGGGAAATCAAATTAAGAGCAACTCAAAGTTTATTACACTAACGAAATAGTTCAACCCCGAGTTAGTGACGCAACCTCGTAAGAAAATGTAGTTTACATATGGCATCCCAAAGGGCCTACTCAGGATATGTCTCTACCTCCAGATATTCCAACCTAACTTAACCTAAATTGTTTTTAGGGTTTAAAATCGCCTAGACTCAACCGAGTCATACCAGATACAGAAATATGTTGTTTTACAATAGAAAGATTATATCGTATCGTAGGCAGGGTATTCTAAGGAAAAGGAAAGACCGAAGACCCATCAGAATATCTTAGGTAAACTTTTAGCTAGATGAGTGTGTGATTGTTTACCTGCCAACTAGCAGAACGGCATCGATTTTTGTAATCACGTGAACACCAGAACCGGTCAAAAACTTATCGTAGTATAAAACGGGCATTGCCTTGCAGTGAGGTTCAGCACAGTTTCAGATCCCTTGCACAACTGCTTGAAGGATGTTGAGGCGGAATACTCTATTCTCACTTTCTGCACACAACCGAAGAAACTTCAGAAATGCATAATAATTGACCGACGATCTGCTTTGATGTCACACAGCGATTTTGAACTTAATAGTTCCAGTCACTGTTGTCTCCTCTCCTACCAATTCAATCTAACTGAGCCCCATTTTTAGGGTGATCATTAGGGCCGCCAGAATTAAGCACAAGAAAATCCGTTTTAAGCACTAAAAATAGCACGAAAAAAACCCAAATTAAGCACGAAAAAAAAGATTTTAAGCACGAAAAAAAATTCTCCAAAAATTGCGCAACACTTTCAGAATGATAAAAAAGGTCATTAAACAACTTTGTATTTTTTTGCTTCCTTTATTACTAAAATAAAATAGCAAAAGCATACATTCATTAAAAATGGCACCAATTCAATAGAAACAAAAACAAAATAAATCAAATTATGGCAAATGGCTTAGTCTTCTATTGTATCTTCTTTATTGCAATGCACAATCATGTGCATTTTTAAATTATCGAACAAAAGCGAAATACGATTGTTTGACAAAAAAGTACCATATATCGAAAATATGCGCTCTACATCGCACGAGGTTACCGGCATATACATATTTAAAATATGTAATTTCGATAGGGGAAAGTTTGTTAACAAAAGTACCGCCTGTAATGCAATTTTTATTAAGTATTTCACCAATTTCAACAATATGCGGATACCCGGTATTCCGCAGCAATATTGTTTCCATTTTGTTGGAGTATTTTTTATCATTCAACTTCTCTATTGATTCACGAATAGATTGTAGAATATTTAAGCTTTCCATTAATGTCAACCCACGCCCCTCAAGCTTCGTTATGGCAAGTCGAATGCATCGAAAGTTTGCCTTTATGAATGCCAGATCATTCTTTAAATTTAAATTTGCAAATAATTTTTTTGACGCCTTGATTGCTTCGGAATCATCTTCATCGAGCTCGTCCAGCACAGTTTTTATTTCATTAAAATGTTCGCAATAATATTCCCCGGCTTCTATCCAAGTTCCCCATCGAGTTATTATTGGCGTTGGAGGTAGAGATAGACTTGGGTGCATCTCCTTCAATTTTCGTTTACGAGAAGGCGCCTAAGATGCATATGTTTGTGGGATTATTATTACCATATATTTGGAATAGTTGCAGAAAAGAATAACTACCTTAATAAAAACAGCCTTGCTGGTGGAAATAAGAGAAGTCACTAATTTGAATTCTGATCGTATGAACTCAGCCAACCTGTGTAGCCCATGAGCAAAACACGTAAGATGAATCATTTTAGGATAAAGCGTTTGCAAGGCTTTCATAGCTGACTTCATATAAGATGCAGCGTCGGTGACCGTAAGTAGTACCTTAGCGTACTGTATTCCATCAGGCCACAAAATGTGAAGCGAGTCCGTATAAAAGGCTGCAATAGTACTTGCATTCACTTGTTTTAACTCTGCAATATTTAGTAAATAAGACCTTTTTCTTTCCTCATCGCTACCATCAAGAATTCCGAAGACAAAGTTTGCTACGCAGCGTTGATTGGCATCAGTTGTTTCGTCTAATGAAGTCCATATGTATTTATTACACGCTTTTGTCCGGAAATATTTAATTCTATCTTCATACAGCATTGGAATATATTTTCTTAGCGTCGGGTCGCTAGGCACTTTGTTTTTTGTGTATTTCGTTATGAATTGTTTGACGGATGGGTGTCGTATTTTGTTTATGGGGATATTCGCTTCAAGAAAGGTTTTACAAATATCCATATTAAACTGATTTGCAATTTTGCCACAATCCATCAAGAACGCTTGTTGTGCTGGATTGCTCGTTTCGCGTCTTTTTGCTGCTTCGGTATGTTTTACTGAAGACATATGCTGCTTCACGTTAAAAAGTCTTGAAGTAGTAATTGTCGTATTACAATAATTGCAATACAGAACACTTCCATCCGTCCGCAATACACCACTATACATTTGTGTGATTCTACTTAAAAATCCACTCGCGTTTTCTTTTTGTTTCGGCATTTTGATATACACTTTCAACCACTAAACTGGTTTGCGATGAACAGTTCTTTGGAGTACGAAAATACAATAGCAAAGAAATGAATATTCATTTCCTGGTAGTGTCATTTCTCGATCACGGTATTGCCAAATGAAATTTTTTTAACAATATTGCCAAATAAAAAATGATGAACAGTATTGCCATATGAAAAAGTCAACATAGAATCAGTTTTTTGTACGAATAATAGCACGAAAATTGTACAAAATAGCGTAAACTAGTAAAATATGCAGCATTACCGAAAAAGGCGAAAATATGCAGCATCAGCATTATTCAGCAAATGCTGAAAGTTTGCGGCCCTAGTGATCATTCATTATCTGTTTTGACCATAAAGCGTCAGACTCCGCAGCTGAGTGAGTGCATACAAGAGGGAATCAAAGTACATACAATCTCAATTTAATTTACGATCTAAAAAAATGATTGTTTTGAATAAACTTAATAAGATTTATTGCTTCTTGAATTCACTTATTTATTTGCATCCACGGTTCGCACGCCACTTATTGTCACAGTTTTATGACTTGGTGACCACTGTTAGGAAAGTTGAAATAAATCTGACCATTTAACAAGACCATTAACAAGTTATGACCTTTTTTCTCTTAACCTATCACTTTCTCTTTCGCTGCGCCACTAAAACTCTTACTACTTTCTGTCTCTTATTTGGCACTGTAACCATTCTGACGTTGTTACTGCAGTGGTTTTGAATGCTTGGTTGTAATAATAAAATTATTTACGATTATGACGAGCATCACACACGTTGCTACGCACACTTGTCATTCATAGACTCTAGTAAAATGAGCATTACTTGTACATTGAATTTGCCTATACATTGGGTTGCTCAGGTGATTCTTAGTTCGCTTATCGAAAAATAAAATCTAATTATCAATATCCTTTATTAAACACCTTACGCGGTCGATTATGTTCGTCGACATACCAACATACATGCAGACATATATGTATGTATATGGGCCAAGTACGTCATCAACGAAGGGCAAGTGTTTATTAGGCATATGCTATTTTTGAGGGATGTAAATAATTTTGCCCAAACGAAAAAATGGAAAACCTATGTAATTGAAATTAAAACGTATTTTACTAAAACTAACGTATTGACTTTGTGACTGAATATATTAGTTTAGTCGAAAAGCCATTTCCGCTGCAGAAACCGATTTCTTGGGACTTTATGAAAATATAGACTTTAATTTCATTATCGCTTAGTTTCGGATCTTTACCTTATTTTCAAATAAGTAATAGTTGCAAAAGAACACTAGGTAGGATAACGAATTGCATGTAGAGCAACAACACTAACTCGGAAAAATATACGAGTTGAGCCTACTCGGGTGAATGATATCCGGCCTGAGATGTAGTGTTGGGAAGTGAAAACACTGCGCCATTGCGAGTTAGCCGGAAGAAAATACATGGGAAATTTAGATTTAAAACCTAATTCGTTTTTCCAATTTTTTGATTTTTATAAAACACAGTTATTATCCGATTTCGCGCAATTTCAATACCACACTATCTCGGGTTCAGGGTAATATGTACAATGCCGTACACAGAAAAATATTTTGAGAGGGGATTTGCGCTAATTTAATTTAAAAAAGTAAATTAATTTCAGTTTTAAGATATTGGTATGGGATGTGTATATCATAGTTCGTTGAGCTACGCTGCATGGACGGGCGGACAGGCAGACATGGCGTAATCAAATTTGCGACTAATTCTAAGAATTTTTAAATATGCTTATATCTATCTCGGTTGCTTTATCCTGATCCACGCTACCATTAGATGCACAAAGTTATAATGAAAATGTTATAAAAAAAGTTGAGAATGTGCCCTTCGGGGTGAAATGTTTATCTTGTTAGGGTTGCGTAAATAGAAACTGTTGTTTCGGCACCTTGGTTTTTCCTATAATTTCTCAATTTTTTCTTCGACTTTCATGAACTCTGCTGTTTTTACAGCGTGGCGATTTTTTCCTATTTTTGGAATCCGTCTACTGTTCATGCTTGTCGCGAAGTTTATTCAGTAAACGGAAAAACTTGACTGACAATTTTTTAACTACATTAAACTAAGCACCACAAACATCATTAACACCATTTCAAACACTTTTAAAACATTTTCAATAATTTTTTGGGTTTAATGCATGTAACCGAAATATTATATTGAAGATGGTACAACGCCGAAATTGGTTTGTCTCCTAACAATAGTTGACAAGCAATGACTGAAAATCGTTCCAATATATAGCAATGAAAAGATAAATTGCGCATAGTGCGAAACAGTAAGCCATTTTGCATGTGTTGCTTATTTGTTCAAGAATTATATACAAAACTAATAAGTTCTGAAATTTATTCTGGGTTTAAGAACATATTGGGGAAAGAACAGAGATAATTTTTGGATTCTGGAGACCGTCATGCGAAGTTATGAAATAGTTCCAAAGAAAGTACAAAACAACATCTCAAAATCAATTTTAAAAAACTTAAAAAGACATAGTGTATATTCCTCTACTATTTGCAAATAATGAGATGTGCGCTTTTCGAAATTAACGGTAGCCAAGTGTGTACCGTGTGCGCGCTTCATTCAGTGTGCCCCGGCTTCGAATCCTGAGCGGGGCAAGTAACATCAAATATAGAAAAGGTGTCTAATACCGGTTGCTTGTTTGCCATTCGCTGCCAGCGTAGAAGTGTAGATCCCTCAATTTGTGTTACAACATCAAGACACACACCACAAAATCTAGGAGAAGTTCTGCCAAATATCAAGGTACGATGATAGCGCCAAATTATTAGTGATGTATCCTTTTCTTTGAAGGATTTCCTGTCCATTTGCTTCAGTCGGTTTGTGAGCGCTTTCCCAGCAATGCATCATCGCTTAAAAGCGCTTTAAATACTTCCTTCTGCGGCTTTGTTCGTAATAGCTACGCAAAGGGTTTGGTTTATAGAAAAGTCGGTAGGTGGCGCTGTGAATGCACATTTCGCCTTTCAGTTCAATTCAATTATAGTTCGACAATTAGCGTTCTATCACATATTGCCAACTGACGAATAAACAGATTTGCATACGATTTAGATCATATGTAGGTAATTCGTTTTATGAGTTCCTATGTAAGCAATTTTTAAAGGAAGATTCCACTTTTTTAAAAGATATACGATCCAACAACGAGTCGAAATTATTAAAATTTACGACCGAAATTCGGAGTCAATGGCCTCAACTTTAAGAGCGCTACGTCCAATTTATGGTCGTCGTCATTTCTGGCTGAATGGCTTCGTCAATAAGCAAAGTATGCGTTATTGGACAGGCAGCAATCCTCACGTACTCCATGAGTCAACATTGTATCCCGAAAAAATTACGGTTTGGTGCGGTTTATGGGCCGACGGCGTCATTGGGCCGTACTTCTTCCGTGATGATCAAGACCGGCACGTTACTGTGAATGGGAATCGCTACCGTTCAATGACAACCGAATATTTTTGGCCCGAATTAGATGATATGGACTTGGACAAAATGTGGCTCCAACAGGACGGCGCCACAAGCCACACAGCGAATGTCACAATCGATTTATTGAAAACCAAGTTTGGTGAACGTGTTATCTCACGAAATGGCCCAGTCAATTGGCCGCCTCGGTCGTGCGATTTGACGCCGTTAGACTATTTCCTGTGGGGCTACGTCAAGTCTATGGTCTATGCCAACAAGCCAGCGACGATTGATGAACTTCGTACGAATATCGAACGTGAAATTGCAGCAGTATCCGCCGATTTATGCTTGAAAACCGTCGAAAATTGGGTTCAGTGTTCAGAGCATAGATAATTGCCCAAGCCTTAAGTCTAGCTACATTAAGACATTATTCTCAATAAAATACCTGTCTAAAAAATTATCTATAGACACAGTTGTTGACGTAAGTCAAAATAGTGAATAGTAATTATTAAATCTTATAATCATAATCAAATATGCTTACATCAATTTATTTGTTCTGTCTCTGCGAGCAGGCATTGCATGTTAATAAACTTAAATCATATACTTATATTATATTTGTTTATCCAAACGTGTAATTCACCACTTCACAACATACAGTTTTATTTTCCTGCAGTCCATTCCAATATATGAGCATACATACATATTTTTACATCAGAAATTTGTTAGCTTTAGGGTGGTATTGCCGTTAGTGGTATATTGACGATGGAAAATACGAATAACATTGAGAGGGATATGTTTACTAAAATATTTCTGCTTTATTGGATTTTATTATTTTGCTAATATTTTATTGTTTTATTGTACATTCTTAAAGTATATTCAAGTTCGTTTTTGTTCAGTGTTTACTTTTTTTATTTCATGTTTTAGCGCCTTTTGCATCATTTCGTCTTTTATAACCTATTTGATTTTATTATGCATTTAGTTATTTATGGTTGGCCGTAATGTGCTAATTATTTTATAAGGTGTTAATAATACGTTTATGGGTTCTAAAGTGGCTTGTTTGGACGCAATATTGAAAGTAACGCCAAGAAATTGAGTGAAAGAGCATTCAATTAAAAAACCATGAAGATTTACTTTGATATGTGTGATTTTTTGATTCATTAGTAGTTATCTATTTAAGGATAATGTTTATCTTGGAGTGTTGACTCTCATTCGGTAGTGTCGATTTTCAATATAAAAAACAATGAATGTGGATTTAAGTTGAACTGTTGCAAAAAGTGACTTCACAACACATACAGTATTTTTATTACTATTACTACTACTTTTATTGCAAATCATTATATAACAATGTGTGCATATGTATGTAAAAGTAAACTGCAACCAAATACTAAATACCTACTTATTTAATTTATCATTTTTGTGCATTGCATTGGTTTCTGTTTATAAATTTCACTAGCTATGTCAAATGGGTTGCGGTAGATACTACTAACTTCATTTAAACGAATATATTTTTACATTGAATAGAGGTTTTTACGCGGTCGTATAAAACTGATCCTTTCTTTTGTCCAAAAGTAAGACAAATCTTTTAAAAATAATTTCAGAATACAGTGAATCTACCACGTTTAACGCTTTTAGCTATTATAAGAATGTAAGAATGTGTATATGTACTTATACCTACATATGTATCTTCAGTCAATAACTATAAAAAAATCTGATATGCCATAAATTTGCTGCGCTTCGCACAAGATAATTTTTTGCCAACAGTAAATGTGAATATAGATACATACATAACTAAATCGTCTAGGTAAATATTATTTTGCCCCAGATGTATTTGTTTGTACGCATATCAAGGAAAGGGGCATAAAAGTGTGAAAATTGCATTTCATATTTACATAATTTCTATCCCTTAAAGTTGTTACGAAATAATATTTCACCGACCCCGTCATACGAACATGTCGGACTTCGTTACCACGGCTGTGGAATGGATCCAGATTCCAACATGACGCGCTTAACAATGTCTCAACCCTCTTCCAAGTTATTTCATTCCATATTCACCCTTCTTAACTCTCTGCTATATGTATGCATAAGCTGTGCTAAAGTCAGCAAATATACATATTTATTCAAATGACTGCGTGCTGAGAACACGGATATACCTACTGCCAAATCCTTTTAAAAATCACTCATAGCCCGTTTTGCTGTCAGTCGGCAGAACATGGGCCGGAAGCGAAGTGATTGCCTTTCTGCATGTTAGCCAAGAAGCCATCTAACGTGCTCCACTTACTCTATCGTTGCACCCTCATTAAACCTAACGCCCCTGAAGATGAAATACCATGATAACCCAGCAAACATCGCCGTCTATGAAATGTATGCTCCTCGTGTAGCTACGTCGTCATCACATCCAACACTGTGTACTATTTTCATGGCCGTAGCCGCCAATTCATCCACATCTCTTTGGTTTTGTTATTTTCCTTCTTTATTCTACGCCGCCGCATTCCATATAAAAATATCGATCCCTCTTGGGTCGTTGCTTTAACTCAATGACTTCACACAACGATTGCATTTACATACATACAAACACATTTCGGCTAGTTTTTCATAGCGTCCACTCCTCTCTCGATACTCTCCTCCTTTTTCTTTTGACTGTTTTTGTTGCATGAAATGCTGCTTTTATGTTTGCTTTCATGTATAAACGTGTGTATGCATATACCTAGATTGTTCGTGACACAAAGGGATTTAGGGCTGTACGTTACGTTTATAGATATGTATGTATGTACATACATATACATACATAGGCCCGATAAGAAATTTACTTTTAGATCGTACTACTATACTAAGATTATAAATTCTAGCCTTCGCACGAAGCGTCACACATGTGCATAGTATATACATAAGTATATTCGTAGGTATGTATGCAATGCCATTGGTTTAAGTTTATCTACCTAAGTATTTATGTATCAATGTACTTTTCGTCGTTTCTCTTTATCATGCAAATTTGGAAAGTGTATATAAAGGTATTACATATTTACATACGAATTTACGTAAATAGAAAACTTACAACTACATAAAGATATGTGCATACATGCAAACATATTCGGAAACCTTAAACCGGAGGCAACTTTGCAGAACATGCGATGTCAGAATCAAAATCAGAATCATTTAAATATAGATTTAGGTACCTCTAAATCTTTTACCCGGATAATGTGTGAAAATACTGAAAATTGCCAAAAATTAATTTTATTTTCATGGGTTATTTGCCAACTCCACCATGCGTTTGTAAGGTATTATCGTCTGTCATTTTCGTGTCTTTTGTTTTGGCTTCTTATATAGGCACATGCTGTCTTAGCATTTGGTTGGTAAGCATTTATATCGGCTGGAATTAAAATTCTACAAACAGCCGCAACAGGAATATGCACCCGCTACATTATTGTTTTGAAGAAACAGTGGTAACGAAGTATCATATGTCAAAATTTCTTTGGCACTAATTTTTTTGACACAATAGGAGGAATGGCAATTTAGTACATCAAGTAAGAACAATAAGTAAAACTAGAACTCCACACTAGGTTAGGTAAGGCTATAGCGCCTGCCCTCATACCATTGCATATTTAGACTGATCGCACACTTTGGCCCCCTTTGGGCCTATTGTGATACCATATAGGGTTAATGCTTATAAAATAGTTATAAGTCTTAATAGCGGTGGCATTTCGGTTGGTAATGACAAACCAATGAGTGAATTTCTGCAATGGAAAATCTTCTCCTGAAATCATCTGACATTCTGAGATTGCATAAAATTGTAAGTGATGCAACATCAAGTCACATACCATTAATTGTTGGTCAAACTCTTCCAAACATCACGCTGAAACTACACAGCATTTGTCTTCAATATTTGCAATAGTTTTGTTTTCAATTTAAATCGTTTCCATTACTATTTTCAAAAAAAGTATTATTATTATATAACCGATGTGAATCAAAGTTTTCCAAAAAGTTGTCAAGTTGTAAGCGTTAAATGTTGGTAAGTATAAGAAATAGCAAGTTCAAAGTAACAAAAATTACGAAGTGAATTTTGACATTTTGTTGTTGACGGTCTTCTACATTTTCTTCCATATAAAAGAACATTTAGTGCACGCCGAAGTTCAATATATGGAAGAAACCAAGAAGAAAGTAACCGACGAAGAAATTTAAGTAGAAAATATAACTGAAGGAAGGAGCGCGGCCTGAAATCCAGTCCATTCCAATTGCCTAGGCAGCGCGACTTTGAAATGAGTCCTTTACAAACCACCAGTTCAACACGAAATATAATGCGTGAATTAAACTGGAGCTGCGGCTGGGAATACAGTTCATTCTAACCGCCAAGGCACCGCGTTCTGTCAGAAAGTTTGGCCCACAGGAAATCTAGCGATCAGGAGGCTCGGAATTATGTTCATGACGACTGCCTCTGTAGTGTTTTTTTTTTTTTAGATGTAAAAACTGCATCAGGACTGTAACAAACGTAGAGATTAGTGCTCAAACCTCCTCCCAACGAAATACTTGACTATTGTACCGGGATTATTGATACATAGTTGGTAGGAGGTTCAAGTCCCGCACTGGCGATTTTAGTCCATTCCTCCTAATAAAAAAAAATAGTACAGTACATTGCCTAGCTTTTATTATTTCCAGTATTACATATACATATATTATTTCCAGTATTATATCGAAATTTTTACCTTAGCTGCATTTCGTTTACCTGTATACAACGAAAATGAAGACACTATTATGGCTTCATCAAGAAAAAATCTACTTAACTGCACTTCTCCCGAAAACATCAATTTTTTCAATTTATTAATTATATTTTGGTAAGTTTAAAATGATCAACCAACAAGATTTGGGTGCTCGCCATGTTTACTTAAGTGCCTTTTTTTTGTTTAAGTGCACAAGTTATGTTGCAGGTGACAGCTGACCAGCTAAGCATAATCTACTGATGTTTATGAGAAATTGTAGAACACAAACCTTTAACAATAGATGCTTCAAGCATATGTTTAGTATTTAGAAAATGCTAATCAACTTAAAATTTCAGAAGAATGTTAACAAGCATACATATGTGTTTTCAACAAATGCACAAACACATTCTCAATCTACGAAACGCAAAGCCACCGAAACAAAAAATGGCCAACGATGACGAACCAAGTTTATTCGAAGAGGTCGAATCGGACTAAAACGAATTGAATGCATAAAAATGTCTGATTTGTTGTCTGATGTGCGATGTTGTTTGCTTGCCATGCCAAGACTTCTTACATTCAAGCCAAGCAGGTATGTACATATGTTGTTGTATTATTGTACTTTAGCTATCGCCTCCACTGCTATGTTCAACTCGCCGATGACATTATTAATTGAAATATAAATTTAACATTTTATTGCCCAATGCTCGCTGTCTGAGTGGCGTTGATTACGTGATGCGTGCCTCTACAGCTTTTGAAACGTTGCTGGAATTTCATTAGGCAACATCTTTTAGTATACATACATACATATACATTATATATATATAATATCTTCCTGCAAAGGCGAAACAGCTACATTCAAGGGAAAAGGAAAACCAATATACCCGAATAAAAGAAAAAACAGGGAATAATGTGAGACAGCTAATTTCCATTAAAAAACGTACATAATTTCTACTTAAAAGATCAATAGCGCACAAAATAGAAAATCGAGATTACAAAAAGAATGCGCAACAAAAAGTCTGCATTTTTTAACAGATTAACAACCAGACTGGGGATTCCGGTGCACTTATTTACATAATTACAAATTTGTAAGTTTCAATTGATTGAACAATAAGCCTCTTCCACATAACCATGCCTAAGGGGTTTCAGGTGTTCGCAGGAAATCTAGCCCACTTATGACAAACCAAGAACGGGGTCTGACCTGAAAAACGCCTCTCAGTAGGTTTATCCACAAATCTAAACGGTTTGAAAGTTAGGAATCAAAAGAGCAGGAGAAACAGGTTTCAGGAAAATCAACGTATCAAAAATGGCGCCCCAAGCGATAATTGGTTTTTAGGATTTTCTAGGTAACCCTACAACCAACCAATCAACATTATTTTCTTTCGCGAACTTTTACAAATTACGTATTTAATAGTGACATTGAGTCAAATATTATCTCATAACTGAAAAAAAATTAACGTAACTGTACTTATATATTAGAAGAGAATTTAATTAACTACTAACAAGGATTTTGTGGGAAGTTTTGTTCAAGTCCATATTAGGCAGAGAAATAAGTTGTATATGTGACGGTCGAATCAATACTTCAGTGTTAGTATGTAATTTTAGCACTCAATGGGGTATGTGAACTTTATAAAATTTCATATATTTCTGGTTCGTAAACTTCGTCGGAAGTACATTAAATTAAAATCAACATCGACTTCTAAAAAAGCTTAGAGGATAAGAAGGGCGAAATTGGGCAATATTGAAGCAATTTTTGCTAGAATATCTTCTTAATTTATTTTGTATTATCAAAAATAAAATGTCTCCATTACATATTTATTGTTCCAAACGTTTTCAATGAGTAATGAATTAATTGTTTTCAAAAATAAATATTTTTGCTCGATAGTGACGCTCCCTTTTTCTCCCGTTGTATTAAAATTCAAGAAATGGCACGTTCCATACTATGCATAATTTGGTAACACCAATTGTTATACTTATTCTAATTATTCTTATATTATAAGCAAATATATAAAACCAGTATAATGATATATAAATATTTAAACTTATTAAGTAAAGCTTGTACCATTATATAAAAAAAATGTTTAAAAAAGGTAATGTTTATTATCAAAAAATATCTGTAAGTATAAAATGTTAAAAAGTGGCCATTGATTTGATCAATATAATTATGTGAAGAATTATAAGCCATAATTTCATTGTAAGCAGTTTTAATTGTAAGTTGAAGAACAAGTTCTTTCGTAACTAATAATTTCTAATGTTTCATCAATATACCAATCGCCAAAGGCCAGCATAGGGGCTACCGCCCCCCCCCCCCCCCCCCCCCCCCCCAGACCTGCCAATGGTTATATAAAAAATAAACAACCCAAGGCTATACGTATCCTCAGTTAAAAGTTATACCCGTTGTTTATATTTGACCGACCTTCAGTTATTAGTTCCTACTAAGAAATTGAGATCTAACTAAGAAGTAAGATTCACGCTGGCCAATTTAGTTTTTAAATATCTAATTATAATTATATAATTTCAGCGTGATAAGCTGCAATTATATTATCTTTTTTACTATTGCAATTAATTCTACATATGTATACATGTGAATGTGTGTGTGTAAATATCTATATTTGTACATACAACATAGTATGCAAACACTTTATCTATTTTCTGAGCATAGCCATTAAATAAAGGTTCACATTCAGCCAAAAGCGAATAACAAAACAAGTGGTGACGATAGAAGTGCGCCGACTATGGTCGACATACAAGCCGACGGCAATGAAGTCATCAAAATGGCCTCACGAGTAAACATTTCACCAATAATCAACCGGTTTATTTTCTTCCTTCTCACTATTGGGATCCCCACCATTTTTTTGTTTAGTTGATAGTTGTCAGGTGGTTGGTACCAACAGTAATAGCTTGGTGAAAGTGGACAACAGCTATGGAGTGTGCAACTCACATCCTGTAAAATAAATGCACTGACTGTCGTTGACTACCAAAGAAAAACATTTTAAGACTACAATGATTCCCAGCACTGATAAAGCAGTCATGAATTTTATGTGATCGGAGATCAACGCCTGCCCTTCTTCAAAGAAAAGTCGTAAAATATGTTTTTACTTATAAAAAATTCAAAACACATTCAACAAAGGAAGAACAAACACGAAGAGTTTTGAAATTAATAAAAAAGAGAACAAAGCATAGCCCACTGATAATTTCGCTGTAATTGTCAAAAATAATAAGCATGCATTGTTACTTTATGCATCTCCGTAAAGGCGACAACAACAATATTTGATCATATGTCTACGACAGACACTTGACATCGGCAACTACTTCATATAGAGAACAGTCGCTTGCAATAGCAACTCGAACATTCCCTAAAATGCAAAATAATAGGCAGGTGTTTCGATGACTATTTTGACTATTTATGTGCATTAACGATATATGTATTTGTAAAATCGAGTGCTTAGATATCGATCCTTTCAAGAATCAAGTATTTTTTTTTTTAAATATTGTGCACTTTCCCTGGCGCAGATTATTAGGTATGGTAGCAAACCCAGCAGCGTAATCAACTTAACTGTCATGCATACAAATGTCAATCCGGTAAAAATATCTAAAAAAAAAAGCCTCCGTGGGTACATACTTAGAAAATAGACAACTTAATACTGTGGGAAACCCCCGTCAAGAATGAATAAAACAAATTACTAACCTGTTAAAAAACTTGGTTCTACATGTCAACAAAATAGTTTTTGATTTGAGTATTGATCCCATATTTAGAACTGATTAAGGACCGCACCTCTTAAGTGGGTTAGTATGTATATAGTGTGCGCTACATAGTCAGAACTGGCGTGCTGTGATGTTTCTTTGTTAAGCTGAGATCACACGATTGGTCAAATGTACCGATTTTTTGTCATTTATATGTACAGATCGTGTGGCAGCCAGAAAATATTGGGTATAAGGCAAATTAACAAAATTTTTGTGCAGATAGGCCGATAAAATACTGCTCTATTGTGCTAATCATCTGAACTGTTTTACAAATCAAGTAGATAGAAAAAATTGGCAAATGTACCGATAATTTTATCTGCCACTGCATGACCGATCACAGTGACCAATCAATTTAAATAAAGACCAAATTATGTTTTTTATTTTTATTATTATATATTTAGTTTGTTTCATAACTATCAAACTTGGCAGCACTGATATCTGCAAAAACAATTGATACACCACTGCTCTTTATTCCATTTGTGCGTTATTAAACAAGTCACTACATCTATTGGTGAGTATAAATATTTATGATATGTTTATTATATATTTATTTATTCATACATATTTAATATATTAATGTCGCTCATTGATTTTTCAGAATATGGATACAGATGAAGATGAAAATATATCAAACATGTCTGCAGAACCTACACCAACGCCATAAGTACAATACTATTAGTACCTTTATAATTATAAAAGGTACTTCCAGACCGCGGCGGAGCCTTCATCACAATATGTTTCCCGTCAACTGTGCCTAATCAATGGGGAAAATTCCATTTATCACTAAATTTTTGGGCAATGTCAATCTACATCTGTTCGTTGTTTGGAACCTTGCAAATGCGTAATGTTACTTTTAAATATTCATTTTTCAATGCTTTGTAAATTCCATCGCAAACCTCCGGCACAAATATAGATATGGTGTACGGCGCAATGCGAAAATCGACAGATAAAGTTTTGAAGCTGTCTCCAGAGGCAAGGAAGCGAAGTGTAACCGCCAAACCTTCATTGGCTGGTATTGCTTTGCGCATATTGGTGTTACTTTTTTTATGTTTGGAGAAACTAATTGAAGAATATAATTAAAAGTGGATTCGTTCATGCGAAGATAATTTTTAAACAAATATTTTTGGTTGTCCACTTCACGAAACTCACGCAGAGTTTTTGCGTACGCGCCGTACTCTGATGCCAATCCAGCACCCCAACACTTCGCTTCTTCAATGTTCTTTTTTTATTTGTTTCTTTTTATTAATTAGGTGTACACAAATTTTATTTAAAAATTATAAAAATACGTTCAAATATATGTATGTATACAAAGCTTATCAGCTGTCTACTTTATTCAAGATGGCAAGCCCAATCATGTGACAGGGTTGCACAAATATCTGTCGTATTATTGAAGTGTACAAATCGGTACAGAAAAATTCTGGCTCAAGTACGCCAATCATGTCAACACTGAAATTCGTATCGGTACACAAAATTTATTTTGTACAAATTTGTACAGAAAAATTTTGTCAAAAATCGGTACATTTGACCAATTGTGTGATCTCAGCTTTAATTTTCAAAAATTTCTATTTTCTGAGCTGATAGTGGAGTAGGTTTCCCTGAATTAAGCGGGAGAGTTCGAATGTTGATGTCTATTGTGATTGAAGGATGAGCCTCTGCTTGAAAAATTGTGGAATATCTTACCAATGGTATTGATGTCTTAAATTTCGGCACAAGTATACCAACTCCAATATTCCCTTCTTAAAGCGTTAAATCATCATGATTACCATATTCTCCGGACAGAACGATCTGCAATAGATACCTCAAAGTTATTTATGAATGAAGCGAGCACATGCTACAAACTCGACAATCCTTGTCAAAAATATTGAAAATTTTGTTTTGTTGTGGTTCACATCGGTTAAAAATATCGCTCTCTTCGAACCTTAAATATCAAATTTACCATTACCCCACTTTCTGACTTAAGCGAATCAATTTTTTATGCGCATTGGAATGATGGGGAGAAACGTTTCAAGTACGAAGTTGGAAAAATTTACATAGCAAATAATATTAACGTCACTGTTTATAGAAGTTGACAACAAATCGCAAGACTATAAATGTTTGATTCTAGTAATAAAAAGAGCCATCCGTAATATGAAAGTAAATATGTCAGACAAAGCTCACCACTTAAAATGTCCCTTCGATTATTTTCCGGAAAATTGCCGTATTTGCAGCGATGAATATAGAGAAAGTATGCATAAAGACACTGCATTAATAAAAAAGCATTACGAAGGGAAGAAATCGGAGAGATACAAACCAACATATTCTGAAACAGAAAAGTCAAAAGAACTGTTTCACATCAAAGGAATCTCTTTAACTATAATTTTTAAAATGTATGTACATACATATCGTCCTTCACAGTTATCGTCATCCATGGGTATACAGACGACTTGTTGAAACCTGCACGTAATTCTTTTAGAGTAGAAAAAACATCACATTTTCAATAAATACAATGAAATCGTTCAATGAAAATTTCAAAATATAGAAAGCTAGGATCCTTATAAGCAAATAATTTTGAAATCTCTTAACATTCTCTTTCCTTTGATATCCACACCAAGGCATATTGAACAGGTAACAGCAGGAGGACACAAAACTCCAATTTATTTTGTTGTTGCTTGATACCTCTGAAATATCCAACACGAAATGTATATGTATATTTACTCACATTTTCTACAAGAACCAAAAAATTTTGGCCCACTTTAAATCAAAAATTATATTCAAACAGTTTAAAGGCGCAGATTTTGAGGAAGATATTTTATTCAAAATGGTTTATATATATATGTATGTGCTTCTGTTTTCAGTTAATACAAATAGGCGGGTGTTTTTGGTCAAGTTATGATGACTTTATGACGGTTACCTGTTTAAGCAAATTCCTTATTTAAACTAGAAAAGAAATGTGTTTTTAAATCAATTTGAAAAGTTGGGAAATAAGCAACTTTATTAAATGTACGTATGTTAAAGTGTACCTTCAAAATCATTCAAGGTTTTCGCAAAAGGCCGAGATCATCATTAAAATTAGGTTTGTGTCCTTCAATAACTTACAATCAAGGAAAAAATCACTACTGTTTTTGTGTGACGATGATGGTTCTATAACGTCACCGCTTCTCATAACCTCACATTCTATAAACCTTGCAATTCGATAGCCTGTAGCAAAGCATGCATTTAATTTGTTTGGATAAAATGTAAACGCACAAAAAGGTAAACAAATCAAATCGTACTCATGCCTGAAACTGCGTTTTGATCATTATTTAAATTAAAAAATTTTAATGTGTGTCTGATTTAATTGTAGGCATTTCTCTTTGCCTTAATAATTTTTATGTTATCGAAAGTGTGAAATTTAAGGTGGGAGTGTATCAAATGGATGACTACCATCTTTCAGATATTCAAGATACACCTAACCATGAAAATAACTGTCAGAAGAGAATCGTCACATACCAGCTGTTTGAAGAATTTAAACAGCGGCGGCTTGATTTGATGTTTTCACAAAATCTGTGCTGCTGTTAATATGATGTTGAGCCACACCACGAGTGCGATCAGAATTGGGAATAGCCTTTCCTAGCCATATGAGGTTAATAGGGTGGCTCCGAGTCATGTAATTTCCTCAATATAATGATGGAAAAGATAATCTGATTTTTCTGGAAGTGAAGCGATTGGGTTGAAGATGAACGAGGATAAGACGAAGTACCTCCTGTCCTTAAATAAACAGTCACTGATTATTGTTATAAATTTTCAAAAGTAGGGGACTTATTGTATTTAAGAACTAGCATTAACACCCATAAGAATACTTTTGATATTATAGTTTTTAGAAGCGTTGAGAAGTATATGCAATTCGGTTTGCAAACATTCTGGTCCGGCTTTGATAACTTCAGAGTAAGTCTGAACTATAGAAGCTCCGAATCCCTGACGATAGCAAGTTTGCTGTATTTGTTGACTAATATCAAGATATAAAATGAAATGCCGACTTGGACAAATTTTGTGTGGCATTCCGCGAAAATCTTTGCTGCCCCTATTGAAATACCTGGCTGAGACAGTTTAACATTACAATTCGTTTTTTTTTTCTCAAACCTTTTAAGAATCGTATTAGACATATTTCAACCAATTTTCTGTTGATATTCTTCAATATTTCATCAATTTCGTCCAACGTTTCCTTATTTTATTTGGTTTTATCTGTGACGGTAGCAACAAAATATGCCATAACTACCGAAAAAAAAACAAAGGAGTGTATTTGATAGCCGACATAGTCCTACTTATCAAAAACAATGCGAAATCCATAATCCAGTAAATTCTTTAAAGCTACGCTCTAAGAAAATGTAAAAAAAGGTGTCGACAAAAGGGCAGTACAAGCTTCTGACAGGCATAATATACCTTTACAACATGTAAGTATACGCAAAGCCCACGGTACATGTCTTTTATACATATCTTTATTTTAATAAAAAAAAAAAGCAATAAATATAATGGCTAGGAAAATCCATTGGAAAAATCACACGATACCGGAAAAAGAATTTGTCTCGAACTTTTTCGCAAAACACCAATACAATGCTATTCACTTTTAGTTTTTTTGATATGTGGCAATTTTTGACTCAAGAAGTAATTAAATTACATGCATACTTAATAACATATTACATTTTTCCGGCAGACGTGCATTTATATCTGCTCTTGTTTTAAATTTATGCTTTCAGTTGATAAATAATGAATTCAGATGTTCACATTTACAGTAGTTCTTAAATAAAACATGCATTCAAATTTTGTCAACACAAATACGTTGCATTATTTTAGTCCTCTGTAAATAATTTCATTCAAAAATAATATAAGGTAATATCTTATGATTTTTCTTTACACTGTACTCTTTTACTTTTTAATTAGGGTCCCGCGAAACCCCTTATTTTTTTTAAATATATTTCTATACAAATTTTTTTATCAATATTATATGACCCTTGTTTTTTTTCACTGAAAGCGTTTGTTTCATAGATATTGGGACCGTCAAACCTTATTCTGTATTTTTCATTCACATTACCCCTTGAAACTAGTCAGAGCTAAATTATTATATTTCATTTATATTATATATTCAACAATATTCACTGCAACCGTACAAACATAATATAAATTTTAGAAGGAAAGTTCTATTTAAACATAGTGGATATGTACTTTTTATCTTTCCGTCTTTTGCCTATGCTTTACGACTAAACGTATGAATTTACTTGCTCAACATCGTCAAAATGTTACACCCGTCATTAGAAAGTAATTTAAGCAGGGGAATAAAATAAGTTGTGTATGCTTGAATTCTTTAACCATTTCTCAAAGCGTGATAATTTGATTGAAATGTATCATTTTCAATCAAAGCTTAATTTCCGGCTCATTGTTATTATGGTTTCAATACGTGCACAATCGGCGGCAAAGGTTATTCTAATAAATATTAGTTAATCAGTAACACCTGAGATTTTATGAAATATGATCAACGAAATTTTTGAACTGCATTACATCTTTAGAAAACAAAGGAAAACTGAAAATGTTTTTGACTTGCCAAAAAGTCGAACGCCCTATTTCTGGAATTATTAATGCCCTTTCAACTACTGTTCTTAATTTGTTTTCAATGTTTTGTAAAACTTTCTCAATTGAAACTTGAATTCACAAATCCCCACACACGAATACATATATACATTTGTGTAAGTGTGTTATAGGTATATACGAGAATATATGTGCATCTACCGTCATTTGCGGACAGCAGAAACAAAAGTCATTTTATTTGAGATTTTTTGCCAATTGATTTAATGTGTCATTCATAGATTTTTATTGCAGCATTTTATTACCTCCTTTAACTTCCGATTTACCACAATTGCCCACACGTCCCCCTACACTGCTACCACAGCACTTGACGGGACGCAAATTGGACACTTGGTTCTCCCATGCTCTGAATTGTTCGCCGGAAGAACTCTACCTAATACATCCCGTATTTAAAGATCGGTGAAACATTTTGGAACTTATTGCACATCTAAATTTCTCAATGCCTTAAAGCTTCCGCCCGAAGTTTGTTTGTTTTCTTTTTTCATTTTTTGTAGTACTCGCGCTCTTAACAGGGAAATCATGTAGTCGACGTACTTCATTTTATTTATGGCCATTTTTAATACTCCACCCTGGCGCTTGTTGCATGTACGTACTACTTGCAGTCATGTATAAAAACATAAGTATGTATGAGTGTACTCTTACACCACAGGCTAGCTAACGACCAGAGCCAATAGAAGAAATAACAATTCGGCGCTTAATACTAATGCATTTATCCCTAAGCGGCACTTGTGCTCTTGTGTGCTGATTCTCGTCCATATATGTATGTACATACATACATACATATGCATGTATGAAAAGTTGTGATGTGAATTGTTTTCGGTCATAAAATTAAAATGGTGCCGATTGAGCAAAGGCCGATGTTGCAGAGAAGTATAATTTGGCACGTCACCTCAAAAGCAAGTCCAGCTCATTAAAGGATTGGTGGGCGCTCGAAAAGAAATCCAATATTAATTAAACCGTAAATTAAATTCCAGTTACAGTTACCGGAAAACTAATGGGCGTTTGCAAGCTTTTGCCTGCAGTTTCAAATATATTTATACTTCATTCCAAGTTAGTTAAAGTTATGCACGTATATGTGTCTGACATTTCGGCATTTTATTTATTCTCCTCTTTTTGTTTGTATCTTTATTATTTTTTCAATATTCCAATAATCATCTAACCGTGTCAGCTGTTGAATGTTCACAATTCGAAACGGTTAGAAAATTATTTTTATGACCATCGTCACAAGCGCATCAACATTAAGACACTCATTCCATACACAAGCAGTAACTGTAAGTCAGTGGCCATCAATTTTCGACTATCTTGGAGCACTTCTTCTTCACTTTCGTGTGCACTTTGCCTAGCTCAGTCATGGTGGTCGCGTCTTAATTCGTCTAGGTATTATTATGACTTAATTTCTACACAGTGTTCTTTGTACTATTCGGTATTTTTGGTGAAATTCTAAAACATACCCGATCGGATTGATTTTTAAATTTTCTTTGCATAAGCGCAGAAAAAACTTATATTTGTACAAGTAAAGTTTACATACCGTAGCAGTGTTTCCCAAAACTTCTAAACCAGTTACTGTGGCGCTTTGTAAGTAAATTGTTTTTGGGTTCTAGCTGCAGCGTTACTCGCCTTAAAGATAAATCCTGCAAAATACGAAAATAAAGTAAATTCAATAAAGGATTACAGTTGACAACTTTTCTGCGTGCACATAAATACAAACGATTACAAAGAAATGCAGAAGTTTTTGTATGGCGTTCAATAAAGTGTCAAAATTTTTGACATGATAGCAATACACAAGTAAAAAACCCCATCTGCCAGTTTATTATATATTCGCATGGAATACTAGATATTTTGTGTCAGGACCTTATCGCATTATATATTTACCATATACTACAACTACGCGCTAAAAACTTTTATTTGCAGTGCAAAAATCAGTTAATAACATTTTTATAAATTTAAAACAAAATTGTATAAATGTGAAAAAGCACTACTAAAACATCACTTTTAAATAAATTTCTTCGTTTTCCAAGTAATATATTTTTTTCCTAAAAGTTTAAAATAAATTTTGTTATCAAGAAAGAATTGATAAAAAACTTGGCTTAGAATGTTTGGCTTACTAACTAAATTGTTACTATAACCGCTTAAGGGAGTTTGGCCGAGTTCAACAAATTGCGGCAATCACTCCTTCTTCCTGCTAACTGAACAATTGGAAATGTCAAGTGACGTAAACTCCTTTTCCACACAGTCCTTACAACGCAGAGGACGCTGTCCTCTTATTCTACCACCACCAGCTGGTACCGCGTTGAATACTTTCAGGCTTGGAATACTTTCCGGGCTGGAACATTTTCGTCCATTCGCACGACATGCCCTAGCCAACGTAGCCGCTGTATTTTAATTCGCTGGACTATGTCTATATCGCAGTAAAGCTTATCGTTCCATCGACTGCGGTTTTCGCTGTCGCAAAGAGAATCTTTCGGGGAATCTTTTGTGATTTTGGTTCGTCGAGAGAGGGCTTTACTGCGCAATAAGAGAGAATCTACGTTGGATTTCCAGGCTGCCATTATTGTAGGTATTAATTCTGGTTCCCATATAAACAAAGTTCTCCACTTTTTCGTAATTATAATTGTCAACAGTGCTGCGTTACTTAGTTTTGCCCTCGTTCACTTCCAGACCCAAACGTTTCGCTTTTTTATTCAGTTTGGAAAAGGCAGAAGTAACGGCGCGGTTGTTGAGGCAGATGATATCGATATCATCAGCATATGCCAGAACGGTCTTATAAAATATGGCGTCTGAACAGTTCAGTTCTGCAGCTCTAATTGTTTTTTCTACCATAAGGTTAAAGAAGTCGCACGAAAGCGGATCACCCTTTCTGAAACCTCATGTGATTTCGAACTGCTCGGAGAGGTGCTTCCTGATTCTGATAAAGCTGGTGGTGTTACTCAACAACATTTTACATAGCTGTATTAGTTTTGCTGGGATACAAAATTGAAACATTGGAGCAAATGGGCAGGTTCTTCTCATGCTATCGAAAGCGGATTTGAAGCCAATAAAAAGATGGTGTGGGTCTATTCTTCTCTCTCGGGTATTTTCCAAGATTTGGCGTATCGTGAATATGATGGCGTTAAGTTGTTCACACCACACGCTCGTCAGAACCTTATATACTATGCTAAGGAGACGGCTCATGCGATAGTTAACGCAGATTGCAGGATCGCCCTTTTTGTAGATTGGGCCGAGTACACTTGAATTCCAATCAGCTGGCAGGTGTTCGTTCAACTATAGTTTGCCCCTTGCCGTCGCCCTTGAATAGCTCTGCTAGCAGTCCGTCAGCACCAACGACCTTTTTGTTTTTAAGCTGCTCTATGGTCCATCGAGTTTCGTCCAGGTCGGGTAACGGTACTTCGACACCGTCTTCATTGATTAGAACTTGGATGTGGATTACGGTGGGACGTTCGTTCACTGGGGTGAACGACAGTACGAGGCAGCTTAATTTCTCTCCCAGCACAAATCCGACTCTGAATTTGCGCTTCTTTGTATCGCAGCAGAAGTAAGCATCTCATGGTCCGATCCTTTTCATTCCTTGCCCCGTGTATTAAACCCAGCGCGCAACCAGATTCTGGGACACTTTTAATTTAGGAAACATTTATATAGCGAGCCGCTTGCTCCAAGTTCATCTACTGATGGGCAGGCGCTGCAAACCCCTAGTGAGCCCTTAAACCGAAAACATCGGAGTCACCCCACCAGGTTCGCTACCCAGAGGACACTTGGGTGAAATCATCCGGAAGTTATGAGCTGCTTGAACAGCATCCAGAAGAACCGTTATGTCCACTCCCAGGTGAATGGCGATCAGAGACTATCCCCACTTGCGTGGACTTCTACACACGGTTCCAGCTTAGAATCTAGACAAGAAAATATTTGAACACTTTTAATTGAAAATTTCGTTGCGAATTTTAATTCATGGCTTTTTGAAAAGTCATGTTGAGTCTAAATTTTCAAGATTTTGTGCAGTTCTCATATCTAGCTCTCAGCAAAAGCTGAAATAACATTTTTCTATAATTTGCAGCTAAAATAAGAATTAAGCTTGTCTTCACAACAGGAGTTATGTATGTTGGATTGCGTTTTCCTAAGAATTATATTCTTAGACTTAATACTCTTTTGTAGCGTGTGTGCAATATGCTTGCATAAATGCCTGATTTTACCAGATGAATTTTTTATTTGGCAACACTTTCTGCTTCTAATATTATCTCAAAAATTATATTGAATTATATAATATAATAAGTCAAATGACACAAAGGCTTTTTTAAGGTAGAAAATTGTAGTTGTTTTAATTTTTTCAGAGTAAAGTACGTAACGCAACTGAAATATGAAGGGTTATGAAATTTCCGGGAATTGAAACATATTATAACTTTTAGGCGGCCGCCATAGCCGAGTGTGTAGAGAATGCGAGCTTCATTTGGTGGGTACTGGGTTCAAGACCTGGCCGGGGAAAGTAACATCAAAAATTATAAAACATGTTTTTTTTTAATAGCGGTCGCCCCTCGGTAGGCAATGGCAAACCTCCGAGATTATTGCTGCCATAACCCAACGGGAGTAATTTCAAAATGGCCCGGAAGTGCATATTCGGGAAGGTTTTCAGCGGGCGGGACGGAACAAAAAGTCCTGTCCCAACACTCCCTAAGAAATCGCCTATTTCCAAAAGTGATGCATACAATTTGCATAGAAATGCATTTTCAAACGAAAATGATTTACTCAAGTAACCCATTGGAAAATTCACCCAAATATATCTTTTTTTGACAACTTCCAGACCAAATACTTAACATTCCGGCCTCGTCTGCTACAAATGAGCGATTTTTTTCCACTTCAAACAAATCTTGAAGAAAGAAGCACACATTTACTTGGCAAGAGCTTCGAAATCATCCGTTTTTTAAATAAGAATTTAAACAAGTAAAAGTAAAAAAAAATAATCATATATTTTTCAATTAAAACAAGAGGGTTTACGTTCTACGATTAAATGTACAGAGTATAGTAAACCAAATATTTTGGTGTAAACTAATTTCCAAATCCAGTGAGTTTATTCAGTGATAGATATCGGAAACCGCGTCGCAAATTTGGAAAATGACGGGATTGGCGGGTTCGGTTCTTAAAAAATTATTGTCGGAGTGTTCGTAATTGGGATCAAATATTTTACTATTTACTATATATACACTTAACAAGTACGATAGAATGTCCAGCACAAAATACTCTCATAAATATATCCCAATAATTTTTCCGAACTATGTTGCGAATGTATTGTTTTAAATATTACAGCCATTTTATTTAATCTAGTGTAACAAAGTCCCAAAAGAAAAGTACATAAAGTTGGTGATTTTTTAGAATATGCCGAATACAGGATAAACTAACAACAACTTTCCACGGAATCCGATGAACAAAGAGAACGTTTTCACCAAATAGTTTTAACCATGGAAGCTTGGGGATTGACGATGAGCACAGATGCATAATTTCCGGTTCTTCTGGAATTCACTCTGAGAGTGCCGATGATAGCAGTGATGTAAATTAACAGGATTAAAAAATACCAAAAATGTAGTTTACTTAAATAACTTCTGTAACTTCATTTAAAATTTCATAATTTCTTTTCACCATTTTTTGTACTTTAAAGATAATCGAAAACGAGTGTTGTAAAAAAAATTATCACTTCGTTAAGCTTATTGGCGTATATTGCAGGATCATCTTTCTTGTGGATTCGGCATAAACATACATATATACATACTACCGGCACAAAAAATTAAAACCATATATTTTCAAATTTGTTTAATATTTAAATGAATGGTAATTTTCAAAACTCAAAAAATGCAGTCCCTGGTTAAATTTTGGTTTCTCCCGAACTTAAACCCTTCTTTAATGTATAATATTTATAGTCTTTAATCTTTTATTACAACATTTATTTTTCTATGACTTTATTCGCTCCAGAGATTTCTCGTACACCAAACTTGAAAATTCCTCTATTTCTTAAATGAGCTGCTTGAATGAAGCAGTGTAATGTCTCAATAACTTTTTAGCTAAATGAATTGTGTAAAGTCGAAATAAAATATAATGTTTCTACATCCTGCATTCATTTATTTATCAACACTGCCAAATTTTGCTAGTGGATGAGGACTGAGGTTAATTTCTTTATATAAGCATGAAAAATAGCTCAACCTAATTTTTACCTTACCTACTGCTTCTAGAAGATTTTATTTTTCTAAATATGTCACCGGTCAAATGTGATAATCCTATATGGCTGTGAATTGAACGTACAAACTTCAACTGCATTCATAAATGTCCAAAATCAGCTGCTACTTTGAGACTTTTTTTGAAAATTAAAATTTTTTATAATATGGCACAATTCCACAAATTTGTCTGCATTACAGAAATGTATATTTGCTTAAAGTAGGTGAAATTGGAAAAATTTATTAAAAACAAAAAGTAAAATTCAATTTTTTTTTAATTTCGGATAAATTTTTTGTTTAATTTTTTTATGAGAGGAATAAATGAAGCAGGGGTGTTTCTAAGAAATTAGTAAAAAAAATTGGCGTTTTTGGGTATATTTATACATATCTGCATACAAAATGGGACATCATATCATACCTCCAGACGGACTTTGGACTTCCTTCAAAATTTGGATCCAAACATACTTGATTGGGCCATTAAAATCTGCTTTGAGTAACTCAAGTGAAAATTACTCACTTGGAAAAGAGGTATATACATATGTTCAAATTTTTAAGAAAATACGCAAAATATGAAATTCTCTGCCTTAAAATTAAAAACTAAACCTTGCGGAATGAAGGTAGTTATCAAAAAACCAGTATGGACAACAAAATATTAAAACAAAACAAGTGTTTTTCGTACTCATCATGCAATGACAATAACTATTTCATAAAAAATTCTTCTCGGTTATACAAATTTTTTGGCTTCTTCGAACGCGTAACTATATAAACAATTATCCTTGTTTCTAATCATTTGGTTCTGTCCTGTATAAGTGTATTTATGAGTGTGCGTATGTATATACAAATATTTGTATGTATGTGTAAGAGAAAACATATACATCATTCTATAAATTTAACTTCAAATTTTAATGCAAGTTTGTCATACCTCGTCTAAAAAAATATTTTACCAATGTACGCGCATTACTACTGAAATTTTGAGCTTCGATCGAAACACTCACCTTTGTTAAATCGGGAATTATTGTATGGAATCCGGCGAAGTAAGCAGTTATTTTGTTTCTCTTCTCTTATTCATTTTTGCTATCGATTGAAAATTCATTACAAGCTCAAAGAACGTCGCACAAATGCATCGTTCTCGCTTGAACGTTATGAAATTCAAACACTGCCCTCATTGTGCGCTAAATAAACGTTTAATGCGAAATCACGTTATCAGACACAAGACTTTATTCAGTCGACTAGAAAAGGATTCTACCATAAACAAAGCGAATAAAATTTCCTTTTGCAATTTGTGACAAAGGTTAAAAAACTATAACAACGTGTCTTGTCAGTAATTCATTCTCAATTTTTTTTCGTTTTCTTTCTGCATAACGCTGACCCTGATTTGGATAATATTTATCTATTAATCGGAAACAACAAGTAAATTTGATATGGGTATTGTCGCGTGAATTCGCGCTAAGCTAAAGTACCGCGGGCGGATGGGAAGAGTAGCGCAAATATTAACCGTACAAATAATTAGCCAGTGGCGAGCAAAACTTATCAAACGAGCAGCAAGCAATGAAAAGCTTGTGGTTAAGGCTAAAGCTGGACGTTAGGCGGCAAAAGCAAGAAGCGCTCACGAAATTCACATTTGCGACGCGCATGCGATAAACACTCGAAAATTGTTAAATTACTACTAACAAAAAATTAAATTCAATATTTTGCTTTAGACAAAAAGCAAACGCGCAAACATTTCACAAATGAGCGGCGAGCAACGAGCGGATCACCGCATGTAACATAGCCGCCGCCGCCGCACCGTCACTACTCAGTGTGAAACGCTCCATCGTATGTATACATGTTTGCACGGCTGTGTAGATGTGCATGTATGTATATATATATATATATGTATCTATTTATATACACGTGTATATATGTATATGATGGATATATGTATATACAAACAAACAAGCTTAGATGAAAAGAGTACAAACCCGTATACAAACATGAGCGCAAAGTAGTCAGCGCAACCTCATCTATGCGACCCCCGTTTTGACCCTACACCGTTGATGATAGCCCACTTGTCTATTTGTTGCTATTATAAACTTTAACGCTACTTGCGTTCCCAACATATAGTACTCCGTTCATTCACCGATCGACCGCGCTCGCCTCCGGGGACATGTGGCATATCTGAGCTTACTTGCTGCGCTTGCATTCAGCAGATATAGTTGCAAGCATACAAAGATACATAATACATAGATAAACAAAGTTGTTAGATAGAGAATGGTGAGGACTCAGGCGGTTGTATTCGTCGTATGTATGTACATAGCTAGCCGTAGCAAAAGCCACTGACGCCAGTTTGGAGGCGATTGCCGTCAAGTGCTTCAAAAGTGAACCACGGGCGATGGGCGATGGTGAAAAGACGGAGGCAGAAACATTAGCCAAGACAATGGATCGTCAACGTATGTACTTATGTATGTATATGTGCTTACATACATAAGTGCACAGTGTTGCGATATGACAAAAAGAGTAACATTTTAACTTATGAGTAGGTTCATTCTGAGCACACTATTTTCTTGATACAGAATAAGTAGTGATATTTACACCCGCTTAGGTCAAATAATGGCTGATAATCAATAAATTTTCTTACTGTGATTGGCTTTTCTATCACATTTTTAGTAATTTATCTCATTCGTGATTTCTTGTACATTGAATGTGAATGTACGCATTATAGAACTATAACTACTAAACTAAAAAAAAAATTCAAATGTTCTAGTTGAATATCGGTAGCTATGTACTTATATCTACTTTTTCCCGGTTCCTCCTATTCCTCCTGTTTTCCCGCTCCACTGAATTAAGGAAATGCAATTATAAGAGCATGAAATAAATCCTACCTAATCTTAGTCAGTAAACCGATAGCCGACTATTTTATAAAAACAACTTACAAGTACTAAGCTCGGTTTGAATACCCCTAATAAAAATGTGAAGTAACTGTTTGCAGTGTGCCCACAAGCTCATAGGAATGATTGGTACCAAAAAAAAAATTACAATTCTGAAGCCTTAGTTACATCCTGGAATACCGAGTTAGAGGATATTAATAAAAATATGTTGATGTTCATTTTAATAATAATAATAATGATTTGGAGCTATAGGGCGATGATCCTAAAAAATGGGGTGTGCGTCTTGATTTTTACTTGAGGGATCTTCAGGTTTTCGCCGCCTCCGAGCGGCAAATGAATTTTGTGAGAAGTTTTTTCATTGCAGAAATACACTCGGATGCTTATAGTTATCTAACGAGGGACAACCCCTATTAAAGAAGGTATTTCTTTACTTTTTTTAAGACTCGAACTCGGGTCACGCCGAATGAAGCGCACACACGCTACAAACTCGGCTACGCTACAAACTCGGCAGCCTTTTGTTCGTTGGTGGCATATGTATAATATTTAAATAAATTTTCTATTTACCATAGTTATTATTATTTGCAAAATTTATAAAACAAGAAAGTACGTATGTACATATGCATATGTACATATATGTTACTTGGATTTTTTTCTATGCAAAAAATTTACTTGTTTAAATATGTGCATATGTTATATTGGACATAACTCAAAGTCTCTTTATAAACTGGATGCACACGTTCGCATACATTAGGGGAGATATAAGTAATCTTCCATTCAAGCTATCCGCTTATTAAATCATGTTATTGTCTGAGATAATGATTATGTCGCAATGATTATGGAAAACAAGAAATTTTGAAACACCCTAAGAAATGTCAGAAAAATTACAGCTTTCTTGTAGCGATCAACCAAACCGGTAACATCTCGAATTTAAATTTTTGGTGCTATATGTGAAAATCTCTTTCATACTGTTCACTTTGCTACTGACACTCTCCACAAAATACATTCCTAGAGATTGCTGAAAACACAATCAAGTATATACGTAAAGTAGTGATGTGTCGGGTATATAACATCACATAAGTCGCATAAAAGCAGGATTGACAAATCTGTGCGTATATTGTACAACTCACAAACCTTCTCACAAAAGTATCTGCCGTTTCAGTGTAGTAAAATTGAGTCAGAACCTCAGTCGAGCATCGGGAAAAGTGATGTATTTACGAGACCATATATTATTATTATGATCTAATTTAGCAAATATAACGAAAACAATTAATTTTTTCCTAAAGATATTTTTTAGTTTAGTATGAAATTCATTGAAAAAACATCAGGTTGACAGCCGTTGCCGTTCATTACAAGTTAAAAAGTTGTTATTTATAAATATGATTACAGTAAATAAATTTGGTTATTATATAAGGAGGCGGAAACATCAAAAAATTAAAAAAGGAGTTTGGACACCCTATAATATCTATACGCATACGACATCAGTCCACTGTATCTTGGCTATTCAACGAATTAGTTTGCACACAGAAACAATTCGCAACCAGTCAAGTTGCTAATCAACTATTCAACCATATAAAAGTGCAAGGAAACGACGAGAGGTAGACACCAACTATATACATAAGTATCTACACATGTGTATATTTATGTATGTATATGAATGTAGTACTAAATATATGTATATATACGCATGTGTTATTCGAACATATATAGGCTTACAATAAAGAAATTAGGTATAAAAACTAAATATATGTATGTATGTTTAAAGTGATTTTTGTTTTAGTTTGTTTCCTCTCTGAAATCTGTGCCATTAGTTCCCGTACTCATATTTTCTCTGCATTGTGTGCGGTCGGACAACGTATCTAAAATAGAAAATAGTAACAACAGTTTGCTTACATAAAACACACAAATATTCAAGCTAACATACTACATACATATGTGCATATAATTTAACATGCCATTCGAAAGAGTGTCCATGGGCAGACTAACCAAACAGTGTTGAGTGAACACGCCATTCAAGATTTAGTTTGCAGCAGTGGACAAAATAAACTAAGAAAAATTACACTGGCTGTGAAAATTTGGTTTTCTGCAAATTAAAATGTTTGGCAAGTTTTTTTTTCTCCCTTGGATCTTTCCGCGCTTAACTCTTCTTTAGCATTACAAATTATCTGATGTACCAATGAAGCCATAATTCATACCCAAATCCATTTTCCAAATCAAGCCGCAGCAAAGCGATTTAGGATTAAAAGAAAACTACCAAAAACTAACAGTGATAACATACAGCGGCAATAACCACAAACTCAGGAAAACACAATGCATACATACGTATATATGTACGTATATATATATATATACTTGTCAAAATGAAGGAACTAAAGCACTAAACAGAAGTAAAAAGAACAAATAGACGGACTAAAACATAGCAAATTAAGATAAGAAACGTGAATTCATACACACATACATATATCGTACTAAATTATTTCATTTATTAATGTCATCATTTCGATTAATCAAATATTGAATGAATACACAAATGAATAAAAAAATCACTTTATCTTTTAGTAATTTGGGCGCAGCAAATTTGAATAAACAAGTAAATTATTATTTATTTGATCTTCAGCGACACTGACTCCTCATGCTGATTAATATTTAATCGCCTTTTTATTAAACATTTTTATGAATTCAACTGACAAATTGTAGGCAATATTTTTCAGATAATGAACGCAAATTGATCGTAATAATGATTCATTGAATAATTTACGTCATTTGTGCAGCAAAGAAGTTGGTGATGTTTTATAGTAGAAAAATATGTACGTCTTAATGTTGTACCTGAAATTGAGGAGCCTACTGTTTTACTACGACTCTTAACCTCAGATTTGTATGAGATTTTTTTTTTCATGAAAGAAGCACACTAGGAGATTCGCCATTACCTGTCGAGGGGCGACACTTATCCTAATCGAGGTTTGAAACCGGGTGATAGCACGCACACGCTACACATTAGTATAGTATAGTTCATAATCCAGTAAAATACTCACAAAACGCACGCATTTATAGTCTTTAAGTGTAGTGTACTTAACCGGAGTTCACTGTATATCACTTAACTCCCAACATACTGACTTGGGGAGCCTGTTTTAAATTAAAAAAAAAAGCTTAACAATGTTAACAGAAAGTGGCAAGAACAAGGAAAACCGGAAAAGTGAAGGCGAGACAAAAAATACGTACACTTAATTAGAAAAAATTTTGCAATCGTAAAAAATACTTGCAACTGTGTAATTAAACCGCATCTAAAAGTTCAAATAGCCTAGCTGCCAACATAAGCACATAAAAATAATTGTCAGTGGTTTTGCCACTATTTAAAGCATTTTATGATTACGCCGTTTCGCCTTCATGCCGCCGATCCATTCAGTAATAGTAACGCACTACTAACCGTTGCCACTACCACTGTCTTCGCTGCCGAGATCACTCTCTACCAACGAGCTCAGCTTGTTATTGCTGTCGAACAGGTTTTTTCGCTTGCAATATGTAAAAGTCATATATTAAGAATGCGAGATTCGACTAACTACTCCGATGGATAAAACACAATCCGGACCCGCACACCAACTGATCCGCCAATACCAACAAGTTGTGCACCAAATATGGGCATACCCGTTTACATTTGCCTATGTACTTAATATTTGTTGCAAGCAAGTTTGTCGAATACGCATAGCCTGATTCGCACAGTACATACACAAAGGTAAACGGTGAGCCGATTACGATCTCTCTTGGCCTCCATACAGCTTCGAAATTCCATTTTTTCATATGTGCCATCCATTTTTTTATACTTGAATCTAAGTATTAAGCTTATGTATATCATTTCAGACGTTGGACTTTGCTGAATAATATGTTCCGTGCATCCCCAATTCGACGGTACCGCTATTCATTTTGTTGCTTACTAAGTATGTATGTGAGTTCTTGATACGAGGTACGGCCAGACTCACTTAGGATTATAATTAAAAATTTATATATGTATGTATGTCCATTCTTGAAATTTCCAAAGGGTATATATATATAACTTTTTTCATAGGCAGTCCAGTTTCAAAACTCTACTTAGAATATTATAGACACACATATGTATACAGATAAGATGACTATTATTTTATTCTACGACTTTGGTATATTTTCGGTGTTTGCCTATTATTTTCGAGATCATAGCAACCGCGAACTGCTCGTAACCTTAAGCCATTGATGTCCGAATTTTCCGTTGCCTATTTATGCGTTCATCAACACTTGGGATGGGCAATATTTTGACCAATTTAATAGCGGGTTTTCAGTTCACTTTTTCCCACTAAACGCTCGTATGTACCTAGAGAAAATACCCTTAGTTACTTATATAATCTTGTGAACATTAGATAATCCAAGATGCATATATACTTATAATTCTAACTTGGCCAAATAAGACATATTCTCTACTAGAAGAGTGTCATAATTCGAAAAAAGAACAAAAACCCGAGAAAATCGGCTTTGCAATTTTGAGTTTACGTTTAATGACACAATAAACGTTAATACATATTTCATTCTAGTAAGTCACTATTATTCGGTAGATATATGAAAATTTTACACAACAAAGACGTAACGGAAATTTTTCTTATTATGACCCTCTTCCAATAAGAAACCACATGTAGTATAGGTATATGAACAAAATCCGACAAATTTAATGAAAACTTTAAATTTAACTAAACAAATTATACTTGTATTTACAATATTGCAAGTGGACTCTGTAAAACATCATTCAATGTCAATTTGTTTCATAAAATAATAGACATAATATATATTAAAAAAACAGAAGGATTGAGAGTTTATCTCGCTCGAATAATGAGGCCCAATACTAATACCTCTTATCCTAGGTCATACCCGAGCGTCCCGATATAGATTTACATATATGTATGTATGTATATGTACTCCCACATAATGGTGTTTTGTAAAAATCAGAAGAATTGTGTTGGAGAAAGGAACATCTGGTTAAGATTTTGTTTAGAGAAAATGTGCGTAGAACCACCCACTCTATATGCACATGAGCATTTTCATACAAAATCTCTTTCATGCAGCTAAAGAAGTTTTACTTCCAAAGAATTCTATAAAGCTCTTGAAAAGATAATTCAAGAGCGACATGTGACATTCCGTGAGATTCAGGCATTCATACATTCAAATTGAATGCAAATTTGCATTAACGAAAATTTGTTCAGGTTAGAGTTCATATAATTTGGCAATTGCCTGATAATGAAATACAACTGTACACGCTTTGTTCTAAATTAAAATACGTGTTTGGTTTTATTGTTCTGATTTAAGCTGCTGCTGTTGTTGATGGTTATAGAGCTAACCCCACCTTGAAAAACCACTCTCATGACGAAAAGGAAGTTTTATTAAACAAATAGCAAGGATTGCAAATTCATTTAACATCGTCTATCATGATTCATTTGCACTAACAAAACGATGCAGTAAAACCGCAAATCAAAATTAATCAATAGCACTCAAATCAAATCCACATCCTGAACCTCGTTTGTTCTTGCTAATATTTATTGGATTGTATATGAGCGCATGCATATAATGTGTGTCTGTACGTGCGCAGATATTGCAGCCGCACGTGATTACATATGTACATATTTACTTTGCACAAATGTGAACATAACACATCCATTCATCTTACTTTGAATGCATATTTAATAATAAATATTTTCAGCCAAGTGCACTTTGTGTATTTGTAAGGTTTGGTTCAAGCGTTTATGATAACTTCATTGTGAGTGCGTATCAAATCGAATGCTGCCGCTGTTCTTTTTTTTTCAAACCAACAAAAATAAACAAATTTCAGGGAATATCGTAAATATTCGAAGGCACCGCAAAACTATTGGCTACGGTAGTATTGGTGGTGCTGTTGGTATTGACATTGGCTGTATCGTTGTGAGATGGTATTGGGTCGGACCGGGTGTGCTGACTCTACTTACAAGCGTATCGCAACTATAATTTTGCATCCATCATAAATAATGTTAAGCGCCACGGCTGAAGGAAAAACATGCACAGTCCATTAACTTTTTCACTGTTAGCCAACGAGCGACTGCCGTTTATACTACATATAAGGATGACTGATGGCAAAAGCTTGACGGTATGTACTACTTTCGGGACAACAATTGAGCTAAATTCAGCAAAAGGAAGAATCATCAAAATTGGAAAGAAATGTGCAAACATTCATATGACTGTCGGTAAGTATTCAAGTGGTTCATTTGTAATTGTTTAAATATGTTATTAACTCAATAGGGGGGTTGGGATCAGATAGGGAGATTACCCAATCTGAGCTAGCAATTTATAAAATTATGTACTGAAAGGAAAATGGCGATATGGAATCAAAAGATATGTAACCATGAAAAATTAAATTAATTTGACTTCACAATTTCTAAATATACTTGGAAACATTCGATGCTGCCTTTTTTGCCCTTTTCACGGTATTTGCCTTTCCCTGTGTGAATTTAAAAGTTGTATGCCCAACGACGGGCGTCGTAGCCGAGAGTGTAGCGTGCGCGCTTCATTCGGTGGGTCGCGGTCGCCCCTCGGCAGGCAATGGCAAACCTCTGGGCATACTGATGCCATGCACTTCTCCGAAAAAAAAAGCATTCGCCATTCGGAGTCGGCGTAAAACAGTAGGTCTCTCAATTTGTATTAAAACTTCAAAACGCACACTACAAATTGTAAGAGAAGTTCGGCCAAAATCGCGTATGCTGTTATAGCGCCAATTAAGTAAGTAAGTAATAGTCAACGAAATACGAAGCCAATTTAAGTCATGGATTGCCGATAATTTTTAATCATTCAATGCACTTTTTTTAATTTCTTGTCACTGCTATAAGTGCCCGTCGAACATGCTTTTTATCATTTCAGGATTTTCATCCTTGAATAAGAATTCTTTGCAAAAATTCCAAAATCCACCTGGTTTAAAAATGTACAATTTTGGATCTAGCAGTAGAAAATTTTAAAGATGAAAACATAGTGAGATCAGTTTTCTGGCACGTCGTTAAATGGTGGTTAATTAAATCCAAATGATGTTGATATAAATTCGTTTGTTAAGTACCAATGGGGGAGAATAAGCTTTCATATACATAAAATCATGACTTAATGTTGTTTAAGGGCATTTAAGAATGAGATCCAAATATTGTAATGATTGGAAATATTATCGTAAGTAATTAAATGACTCGAAATTGAGAATAGTAGGCAGATATAAACATATATTATAAAAAGATATGCCCCTAGCTTTGCACTACTTGTTTATTATACTGGGTAGATAAATTTCTGTTTGTTTGAATTATATTTTGATATGGTAAAAAAGTAAAGATGCTTAGAATATAACTGAAAAGTTTTAAATAATCTTTCCAAGCCATATTAGCATAACATTAAAGATAATAGGCAAATATTAAAACAGGACTTCTCCTCCTCGTCAACTTAACCTTTACAAATTTATGAATGTGTCAGCATAGCTTAATCTAATATGAAACTAATATGTTCTAGGCATCTCAAAGATGTGTTTGTACTTATCTAAATTTCAGTTGAAAACTATTCAAAACTTTTTACTTAAAACAACAGGTCTTCAGATATTATCTGATAATATCTATGTATGAATAAGTCTTACACGTTCATCAATCTTTCCTCTTCGATTTCGGAACAATACAAAAACGATTGGCCTATGAAGCTCAAAAATTAAAACATAAACAGTGTGCCGAAATCCATTGCTTTCTTACGAACGTTGTTATTAGTTTGTTAGTAGATTCACACAGTTTATTTATTCCTATTGACATAAAATAACTTTTAACAGCCGTATTCGCGTTATCTTGTTAGTTAGGAGAGTAGCAAGCTGATTTACTTATAAAGATTCCGAGGGCCTGGTATTCAGTGTATGAAAAAATTACTTTTTTACTTCTTTCAAATTTGACTGCCCCTGAGTATATTAATGCACTGGTATCAGTTCTAATGGAGGTAGAAATAATTTAAAAGTGCTTGTATAAACGAGCAGTTTTTTTTCTAATGCTGACGGAAATTTTCATGTTTCACTTTTTATATATTTTCATAAATACCTCGGAAAGATTTTGGGAGGACAATTTGCCTTTTGCCCCTTCATTTTTTAGAGCCGTTTTCTAAACTAACCTTTAACCTCCAAGGACACTTTATTTATATACATATGTACATAACTAAATAGGTGCGGCCGTATCCGATTGTATAGCGCGTGCTATCACCCGAAGTGCCCGCGTTCAAATTTTGGCCGAGGTACATCAGATAAAAAAAAAATGTTGGCGGGCAATGGCAAACCTACGAGTGCATTTCGGCCGTGAAACAGCTTTTACGAAAGGTTCGACCACACATAGAGTTATCTGATGTACGTGTTAAGTTATTAGTAGAAGTAGTAATTGTGGAAATTTTGTACTTACTATTGCTTTAAATCTAGCAACTAATTGCCCACATTTTTTACATCTAGAAATCTTTTTATCTTGTATATTGGAACAATTTTTTATGTATGTATGTATGTATATTCGAACAATTTCCCGTCATCCCTTGTCAGGTTTGGTTTGAGACAAACCGGATTCGGTGTTGTGCCATATTTAGTGTCTCTCTCATTCTATTCAATTAACATCTACTGGGTTCATTTAGCCGAGTGCAGTCGGCGGAAAAATGTAGGTCCCGCAATTTGTACGATATCAAGACGAACACCATAAATTATAGGAGAAGTTCGGCCAAACATCAAGCTATGATGTAATTATCGAATTATTATAACTATTACATGCATGTACCTGAATTATTTTTTGACAACTGTTTTAATCTATAAAGGCATATCGAAGAAAATTGAAATACTAAAAACAATTGGAAATTAATTAAACACCTATTTATTCAAATGGCAGCGTTTTTAGAAAAAGTAAAGCCGTTTGTGAAACAACTTCAAGACACAGACGACAAATTGAATGACAGCTTCTATAATGTCTCCATCACGATGTTATAATTATTGTTCCAACTCAAGCCTTTGGGGAATGTTCCCTTGGTACATCTTTGGTAAATAATGTGTATGACTCAAGAGGAATTCAGTTCCACAACCCACTGCATTTGTGAATTTGATCAACGTTTAACACGTTGCTCTCGTACTGTACATATGTATGTATATGACAAAATTTTATTATTATAAATTTAAATTATAAATTTTCATCCGGCAATGACAAACTCACCACAGCTTCAAAGGCACAGTACTCATTCCTTATGCTTCTCCGAATGTAAACTCACCATAGGCACGCAGCCATGTTTGCGTTAACAAACCTAGCAAGTATTTACCCACCTACCGTTTAAACTGCCGCTCGCACAAAAGAGCAAACGAGACAAAAAACTAATGGCTGACGAACAAAACGATATAAAGTCACAGGCGTTGTCAACGTTTCAGTCACACATTTGTGTAGAACAACAACGAAGTGTTGATACAATTCCGATTTTTACCAGCTCGCGCAGAAATGGTTCATACACAATCTTACATCTAACATTTAGGTATGGATGAGTATATGCATACTCTAAGCCACACACACAACTACTCGAGTTCGTTGCGTTTGGTTTTTGTTGGCAAGGCCACTCTACAGATGTGTGCATATATAGCTAGGTGTTTTATACTCAGTCTGCTCTTTCACTCGCCAGAGAGTATTTGGTAAGCACTTATAGAAACCAAGATCGTTGAAAATGAAGCAGGCCGAGTTGTGAGTGGGCACCTCCCATTCGAAATGCGATACTTTAGCAGGTGCAAGTTTGAGTCATGATCGCTCAATAAACGTGACTTCGAGAAAAAAAACTATTGAAGTTGTTGGATTATACGTAACTACATTATGGCATATGCATACATATGTATATTTGATACATATGTTAATATTTTCGATACATATTTTACTATAGAAAAATGCTAGCATACATATGTATATACATACATACATATATGTATATTAAGTCTCAGCTGAATTTTATGAATCTTCATAAATTTACCATCATTTAGGGGGAATCAAAGGGAAATATTGAAATGATCGGACCTCAAGTGTATTCTGTGATCATGAAAGCAACAAATCATTTTTAACTGTAGTTACTATTTAATCAAACGGATCAACATTTGACCCGGAAAATTTTCAAGTTAGAAGTTTTAAATTACAACTGAAATTGCAATATATTACAGAACATAAATGGACTGTAAGGGTTTTGAAAATTCAAATTCAAATTCATTTGATGAAAGTGCGTATGTTGTATTATTTATAAGTTGGCTTTAAGTGGAATTGTTCATGATTTGTATTTCACTGTTAAGAGGTACATATGTACGTTGTACGGATTTATGTATAAAGTTTAGAATAATCAGATATCTCGTGAAAAAATAAAACTCAAATTGAACTGCAAATCTTGCTAAATCGATCTCATTCAAGAATATAATTATAACCTTGTTGGTTAGCCTAGAATTTATGTTTATATCATAAATGTTAAACCTTCTAAAGTTTCCATTATTGAATTATTATTTTCAATTTATTCCTTTATCAAATTTACAAAATATTCACTAGAAATAGTTGCTTTTGTAAAGTCTCAGTGTTAGATTGAAATCGTTGGTCGTTCTTCTTAAAGAACGAGAACTACCAGAAGATCGCCATCAAAGACGTGCTAAAGAGCCATTTTTATGACGTACCTCAAATGGATGTAATAATAACTGAATAAATGTGTTTCCAACAGGGTGGTGTCACATGCAGTGCATCAAACAATCCAATTATTGTAGGAAGCATTTGGTGAATGCGCTGTTTCTGGAAACGGCTAAGCGAGATTGTTCAATTTATCGCCTCTAGATTGTTTTCTCTTGGGTACTTCGAATCACATTTAGTTTGATACCAATATTGCTGTGCTTAACTTTAAAAACATGTATTTTAACTTTTTAATAGGAGCCAACCCTAACCGACTAATGCATTCTCTATAAGTTTTGGTTTGAACTCCATATCACCATATAACCTCTTATCTACTAAGACTTTTAATATACATATATTATATATAGACTATATTTAAAATATCAGTTGTTTTATCTAATGCAATATTTTTTTGAAACACTTAAGCTGAAAAGTCTAAAGCTAAAAGCTGAAGTAATTCCACTTCAAAATATAATATTTCAAATTAGACTTACATTAAAGCTCCTTGGTGAATAGTATGGTATGAATACAATATATCATTTCTCTTTCGATTTAAGCTACTCTTACATAAGATTATAGGCATGCTCCTATACACAACAGCTTCTTCCTATTTCGCTTAATTCAGATAGTTCCTTTCAGTCTTTTAGCCAAGCTCAAACTAAGTTAATAATAATAACTATTATTTGGCGCATATACAATAGCTTGATGTTTGGCTGAACTTCTCCTACAATTTATAATGTGAGCCTCCGAACGGTATATGAATTTTGAGAAAAGTTTTTTCATTGCAGAAATACACTCGGAGGTTTGTCATTGCCTGCCGAGGAGCGACCGCTATTTGAAAAAGCTTTTCCATCACTTTTGATGTCATTTCCCTTGGCCACGACTCAAACTCGCGACCCACCGGATGAACAAATAACCTGCACAGAACAAAATGGCGACTGATAAGACTTTTAACAACGTGAATAATTTATTGAATGAAGTTTTGTTACATGGTTAGAGCTTTCTTTTCGTCCTATTTAGTTCGATGTAATTTATTGAAGCTAACCTTATTTAGCGGCAGTGATTTTTTGCATCGCGCCACGGAAATTGCATCAGAGAATCGTAAGACGAAATTCGCATCAGAATCGCTTTACTAATTTCTACCACAATATTTACTAATTTCAACCACTTTTGTTACTAATAATGCTACTACTAATCACTAGGACTATTTTTTTTTGTACTAACTTCTACTATTCCTAAACTACATTTATGAAAATATAAGCGATGTAAATCCTAACGTTATTTGTATCATCTTATCGATTTTGAAATGATGATTCTCGAGCAAGTATCATAATCTCCAATACTACAGATGTTTTAAAATCAGCGACGCAAGCCATTGTGTAATGTAATGTTTATTAAATACATATAAGCAAATTCGTTTCAATCCGAATTTAAACAAATGCCATTTTTGAGAGATGTTAGTATTTCGCACGGTATCCACAGCTCACAAATTTAACTAAACCAAAGCAATACTGATTAAATATTTCTTCCGCATTCAATGCATCACCATTACAACAACTTACAAATATACTATTCTACTATAAATCGAATTGCCAATGGCCCCACTTTGGCTGCGATTTGTTGTTGTCGCTAAGAGTTTATAGTATATTTATGTACAGCTCCAATGATCTTTACGTCAGTTTAATGATCGTCAACATGCATTAAAATAAGTTAAGAGTGTTCGTCCAGTCTGCGAATAAAGAGTGCACAAGAAGAAGGCAGTCAAAGCGATTCGAAAGGTGGCGCCATACTAAGACATGCTATTATAATGTTCAGTTAATGCATATGTAGAAATGTTTGCTGAAAGCGAATAAGGCTGTAATAAGTATTTCTACTTTGTGCCAACCTCCAAAAGGCTTTAATCTATTTTAACGAAAATGTAAGAAGTAAATACCGGAATAGGTGTGTTGGAAACAGCCGCATATTTCCAAGTGTTTATAAAGGAATACTTTATTTTGAAGGAGTCATTATGCATGTATATTTCTTCACGAAATTAATAAGTGTTTTTCTGGTAATTTCAGCCGTGAAAATAGCTTACATAAAAGCTTTTTGGTCTGTGGAGTGGTCAATAAGTATTTTTTTTTTGTTTCCAAACGTTAAGACCTACTGCACATTAGGCGCCTGCCTCTTCATCGTCGTGTATTCATTTCGTCATATCGAGACGAGTACAAGATAAGCAGTACTTTGCATAGTTGTCGTCATGATTTCTCGTGTCAAATTTTCTGTTCATAAATTCATACAAATATATTTATTAAAAATGTTTGGGTTGTATCTTAATAACTTATTTCACTTCTCAAATAGTTCATACCTCACAACTGCATTTCTGTTGCTATCGAAACAATATACTTATACATATGTCTAAGAATATTATGCTAATTGTACAATGCTTCTTCTTTATATTAATTTTTTCACCAAAATTAATTCCTCTTCTATATAGTTCTTAAGGCATAATTGATTTATCTGGAACTTTCCTCGTATTCTCTAAATAATCTAAAGGTGCTTTTTCGCCCCCTACCTAATGTATATACCGAGTTTGATGGGCACCTTAGCCTCACAAAGAATGTATGTGCCAATCCCATATGTGAATTTGCACATCATACATATTTACATATTTGAGCATATATTTTGTCAATGCAGTATATTCGACTTGCTGCACAACTCTCGTTTGTTTAAGCAGAAGAGGCACAGCATAGGAATTTAACGGTCAAATTCAAACTCTTGAAAATAAGCGTATTAAAGACATTTGTCGGAAGGATTTGACGCTGACTTTCCTCAAGAGCCATATTTACAGATGTATAAATAATAATACTAAATACGAAAATTGGAATTTCAAAAACAAGTAACGAGCCCTTTCTTAAAGAAGTGATGATAAGGGATTCAATTTGGGAAAGCTATCGCGAATGGGTAGCTAAACGAAAAGTAGATGAGAAAAAATATCCGTTCTTTGAAAATGGGAATAAGAAAAACTTTTTGAATTTCATGCATATCATCGATTAATTATCGTAACAATTTTTTTTTGCGGCTTTTGGTTCATACTATTAATGCCTTATTTAAGCGTTTTGCGGTGGTTTAGTAGCAGTGCGCTGAGCGACGAATTCATATATGGATAAGTGGATAAATGAAAAGCAGCATGCGTAATGTAGGTGAAATTATTGCTAATATAAAATATTTTTGTTGCCTCATAAAATTAAAGGAACATCTACTACCGTGTCTCTGTCCATTGAAGTAAGCACTGGTAGGCTTTTAGAAAAGGGCGCGGGTATACCGTATATAAGTCTTAATTTTTTGATGACTTTTTAAACGATTGTAAAAAATAACAAATACATAGGTATGTATGTTTGGCTGGTTTAGGTATAAGTGTGTGTTAAATAAGAGTGTTACTATCGCTATTGTTACTGCTTTTGTTTGCGGTGCTGTTTCAATGCTGTTTCTGGTATTGTTAGTATTGTAAACAAATTTTATGACACCGTGGTGTTGCGTTTGAGAGAGTGAATTATGACCCGCTAAACATATTGAAACGAAGGATTGTACAACAAAAAGTAAGTAAACTTACATTGCAAGCTCAACAGTACTCTGGCACAATAGTAGTGCTCAGATATAACCAGATAGTTTAAAGGCAATCAAGCAATTTGGCTCCCTTGGTAGGGAGTCACGTTGTCACTCCATATTGCATTTTTAATTATCTCTAATTTATGTGTGTTGACGTTGTACGGCGTTTATTGTATTTCAATACTTAATTTTGCTACACATGTAACGGTGGCGGTGTTGATCGTGACTACCACTTGGAAGGTTCAAATTTGAGTTATCGGAACATGAAAGATCAAAATTATAGACAAGAGCTTTACCTAATAGCGATTGGCATGGGCGGAAAACTATCATATTAAATGTAAATTCTAGGGGCAAATATACTTTAAAATTATGATAAATTAAATTATATTGTTGTTTACAGAATTGAGCAATAACGTCATAGACTCCCAAATTCGAAAAGGCAATTTATGTCCATGATTCAGTTATTAAGGATTTGATTACTAGTAACATTAGAGTTTTTAGATTCACTTAAAAAAATTGTTTTCATGTTATGTAAGCAAAACTCTCATGAATATCATCCAAGATGCAATTTTAATATTTTACACGTCGTATGCAGAAACTCTTCAACGAATATGGACAGAAAAGGAGGATCAGCTCACAATTGCAAATTAATGAAATTATTTTTATTTCATTCGAACTAAAAATTTGGAGGAGCGAAATGTTCCATTTAAAAGGTAGTAAGAGCAAAGATGACACTTTCAGTTAGCGGAAAGGCGGGATTGATGCAACTTCTTTGTCATCTACGTTATTTGGTAAGAAACTAGCAAAGGTTTGCAAGTTCGGCAACAGTGTCATCAGCGGAAAAAGCGAAAATAAACTGAACTCGTAGTTTTCTCTCCTCTATTTCTTTGCATCGTGACTTATACCCATATAAATTATCTTGTCTTCTGTAAGATCCCAAGTTCAATATCATACTCTGTATTTTTCGAGTCGATTTTGAAATAATTGTTTTAATTTTCATTTAAGGGCTATAACTCTACTTGTTCTATGAATAAATATTTCAGAGTTTGTGCTTGTGAAAAAAGTTGTAACTCTCGGAGTTATGTTCGTGTGCTAACTACAGCTTGATCTTACCACTACATGCTCTTGCAAAATGCGAAATGTAAAATACCAAAACTTCTCTTCTCACGATGAAAGAGATCTACATATACTAGTATTAAAATTATAACTAACAGTATCAAAATTAGACTTATTTCCCTGCTTAAATTATAGTTAAATTTATAATCCACCTTTTTGCATACTACTTTATATCGAATGTTAACTTGTTTAAAAGTGTTTGTTGTTATTCTTCATCGACATACATATCGTCGCTGCGCCAAGAAAAAGAGCTATACGTTTTTCAGCAACTTTTCAGGAGAGCAAAAAACCCGTTTCCTGGTGATCCTAGCGAATATTTTTTCTAGTTTGCATTGTTAACTAATGATTCTACACATATGTAATAGACTTGTGCAATTTTTTTTTACTTTTTTTGACCAACCACTTCGCATGAAGCATTTGCGCCGTTTTACAGCACATAGCTCTTTTTACAAATTATTTCAATTTGCTAGTGGGGGTAAGAAATCGTGAAAGATGTGTATACAATTCTTCGCTAGGGTCCGATGCAATTAGCGATAGCTTGGAACTGCATTATTTAATTGACCAGTGCCCCTCCTATTTTGAAAAGTGGTCAGATACGCTGATTTTACTTTAAGAAAAACATGGCAGCTGGGCACATTTTGTACGAACCAAGAATAACCTAAAACTGTTTGGGATGCAATAACACTTTGGTCAGCACAATAGCTTGACCACAAGATATTTTTTTTGTAAATGTAATTAAAAATATTAAGGTTATAATTTTAATAAGCAAATAATTCAGTTTTTATTAGATACATATGTATGCACGTATATGCATAAGTCTTAACATTGATTTATAGTTCAATAACAGATGCGTAACATAGTCAATTGCATAAAATATTAATACAAAGTTTTTATCGAGGTAAACTATTATAAAATGAATGGAAGTCTTTGTGCATGTATTGTTTTAACGATTGTAGGCTACTGTATTTAGGTCAATTTTTATTGGACCTTCATACAACGACTTAGGTTTATCTTGAGTCTGCAAGGCAGGTGGTTTTTGGGAAACGATGTCCAGCAGTCGGTATGACGCAACTTAAACTTAACTTCGCCATTTATATAAAGTAATCCTCTGATATCGCTGACAGTGGCTTCCCCAGATTTTTATTTTTATTTTAAGTCTATGACTTTTTATCCGTTTTAAAGCTTGGATTTCAATAATAGGATGGTTAATATCTATGTATAGTCCTCGGGACACCTGAACTATATGTACATAGCTTTTTTTAAATAATTTTTTTACAAAAAAATAAAAGCAGGTTCGCCTGCAATCAAAAACAATTATACGCAAGTAGATGTATAACTGATTTTACAGAGCATTTCTACTACTGAGAGCATATAGCTGTTTTTGATAACTTCTAACCAAAGAAAGATATCAGAAAACGGCAAATGCAGAAATGTGGCTAGCAGATAGTGCTAAATAAATATGTAATAAAAAAAAAATCGAAAAAAAACATATAACTCAATTTGTTGGCGCAGCGACGATATATTAATGGTACTCATTTAATGTGGCAATAATGTAATAATGGCAAAGTGGCAAAGTCGCAACTTCGGTTAAATGAGCGCCCCATGGCAAAACTATAAGTCAACTGCATTTTATTTGTCAAAAGTAAAAGCTAAAATGCCGAGAATAAGCGAAAAACGAAAACTTCTTAAATTATTGGAAGAAACAGCGCTAAACGATTTAATGATTTTAGAATTCTTTTGTGAGGACGAGGGTATGAATTTAAATAAGACTGTTTTTTACTTTATATGACTAAATTTGAATTTTTTGGCAGAGGAGAAAAGAAAAAAAGAGGATGAAATATTGGAGGACCTTCTGCTTGTGGTGGCTCTCGATGTAGGATGCAGATACAGTGTACAATTTATTCAAAACAGTGTACCTAAATGCAAGGTATTTTTAAAAGAAGTCTTATGGGAACTTGATGAAAGCAGATTCAAGAAGATCACACGGGTAACTTGGAAAACCTTCGATGTTATCTTGAATTTAATAAAGGAAGATGAGGTTTTCAACCAATCTCGATCATGCAAACAATTTCCTCTTGAAACGCAGCTCGCGATTGTATTGTACCGCTTAGGCTCAAGTGGTGAAGGTGCTACTCTCTCAAAGATTGCTGGCATGTTTGGAATTAGTGACGGTGGTGTCCTTCAGGTCAGTGACTGTCATTGTTTTCGCAAAATTAATATCAAGCTTTTTTTATTTTAGAATTTAACTGAACGAATCTTTAAAGCCCTTTTAAAACATAAAGACAAGTATCTATTTTGGCCAAGTATCGAGGAACGCAAGAAGCTCGTGTCGGAAACTTGGACTGAATTACCTAATTGCGTGGGATACGTGGATGGCACTGAAATTCCTTTGGCGGAAAAACCTTCACAAGACCCTGAAGCGTACTTTTCACGGAAACACGTCTACTCTGTTAAGGCTCAGGCCGTGTGCGATCATAGACTGCAAATAAGACACTTGGTGTTAGGGTATCCAGGTAGCGTGCATGATGCACGTATTTTTAATAATTGCGAGTTATCGAATGAAACAGACACATTTTTTGGTGGAGGAGAATGGATCGCAGGTGACAGTGCCTATAAATTGTCTCCCACTGTTATAACGCCATTTAGAGAGAATTCCAGAGAATTAACACAGAGCCAAAGAACTTTTTTCAACAAAACATTCAGTGGGTATAGGATTAGAATTGAACATTGTTTTGGAATGTTGAAAGAAAGGTTTGGCAGTTTAAAAGGTTTAAGGCTTCAAATAAAAAATCAAACTGGAATGAGAAATGTGAACAAATGGATTCTATGTTGCGCATTGTTGCACAACCTTATACTTCAACAAGGAGATCATTTCGATTACCAACTTGAGGAATCGGAGCACGATATTGACGAGTCATTACCAAGTGCTCGAACTAATGAAGGGGAGGCAAGGCGACGAACAATCTGTGAAATGTTAAATCATGCAAACAATCAATAAATACATTTGTTTGGAGAATTCAGTTACTTTTTTATTTTTTTAAATTAAATTCAATTTCAAAACGTAAACATACATACATATGTGCATATATATACATACATTTGTGTATACTTATAGTGTTGTTCTTATCATAAGCAACCAAATTGAAAATTACATACTAGTACTTTGCCACTGATATTCATTTATTTACTTTTAAGAACTTTCAATTAAAATTCAGTTTATTCTCTAACATAAACCATACAAATGCGATTTTAAAACTTTGTTGAAAACTATAACAAAACTCAAGTTATAGTACCATTGATTTATTAGAATTTTTTTTGTCAAAGGTGTTGCGACTTTCTTCCATATAACAAAAAAGCAAAATTTATTTAAAGTCCCTTGACAAAAAAAAATTCTAATAAATCAATGGTACTTTTTAGTCAACTGAAACTTGCACTTTGTGTACTGAAATTGAAAGGGCTACAAAACTGCATACTTAAAGAACTTCTGAGAAAAAAGTTCAAAATCTATATAAAAATTTGTTGAGTTTTGTTATAGTTTTCAACAAAGTTTTAAAACTGCATTTGTATGGTTTATGTTAGAGAATAAACTGAATTTTAATTGAAAGTTCTTAAAAGTAAATAAATGAATATCAGTGGCAAAGTACTAGTATGTAATTTTCAATTTGGTTGCTTATGATACGAACAATACTGTACGGGTATATATACATATGTAAGTAAAAAAAATCACATATGTATTATTATTATTAAGATAACAGTACTTTTTCCTAACTTAAGAGCTATTTGCACTTTTCAGTCTTTCATTTTCCAATCTTAGTTTTTCCATCTCGATTCTCTCTTCTTTCTCCAGCTGTAGTTTCTGCAATTTAAATTTGTTTTCCTCTTTTTCTTTTTCCAATTCAAGTTTTTGTGTTTCTAATTCAACCTTTTTCTTTTGAATTTCGAATAATAAAGCAAATGGGTGCGAGCTGTGAGGTCTCTTCAAATTTCTTATTGGTGTGGTCATATTTTTTTGTGTGCAAGTATCGGATACGAAGGTAGAGGACGGACTGACTAGGTTTTCTGATAATGTAAGAGGAAGTATAGCAGGCGGACTGGATAATGGACTTTCAAGTAAACTCGTAGAAGACGTTTCGCAATTTATCTCCAATAACACCTCCGCTTCATTATTCTCCAACGATAATATGGACTCTGTGGACTGAAAAATGGCTGGCGGCTGGATATTTACACGCCGTCCAAATATTGCGTGCAGGTCATCATAATATGGGCATATCTTTTTGATGTATTCTTCAACACCTTTTACATCTCCACTCTCAAGCAAGCCTGCACCTGTCTGGCCTTTCCACTTGAGTGCGGACAAGAAACATGTTTTGAGATGTCTCATTTTTGTTCGCATAACATCCCATTTTATGTTGCGTAAATTTGGTGTATTTTCCGTGACACGATCATAAAATTTTTGAGCAGTAGGTTTCTAGAATAAGTTGGTAAAATATTAAACAAGCTAATAATAAAAAAATATAAGAATATTACCTCAAATTGTTCCGGATTAGCCTTCACATTGTCCAAGACAATCGTAAGAAGATCTCTAGTTTGCTGTTCCGTCCACCGAAAAGTGGCATTGATCCGCGATCGTTTTTTCTGTAAATACATGCATACATTCATAACCAATTCATTCTTAAATGTGTATTAACAAAATAATAGTACAATGCAATATTATAATTGATTATACTTACAACTTCCATTTTAAAATCAAAAAGCGCACTTTTGGTCAACAGCTGATTATGATTTGCGACAAATTGCCATGAATGCCACTGAAAAGAGTCTCGCATAGTTGCAATTTTATCGCAAAACAAATTGCATGTAGAAATGAACAGCTGTTTTGCGACGTTGCCATATTGAAGTTTGCAACAAATGCCATAAGTTTGCGACATTAAATGAGTACCACTATTGTATTTGTTATTATGATTTTTTAAATTACATTTCCAGGCAATTCTTAAATAAAGAAAATAAGCCATATAAATTCATAGGATTCTAAAATTATTGAGGTGCAAGGAGATTGCAGTACCAATGTTCGTTTTCTTTTTAACTTGAAAATTTTATTTCATACTACTTAAGCCGAAAGAGTTCAGACTCAATAGTTACTCTGGTCAAAGAGAGATAATATTGTCAGTATATTTGTATGTAAATATCTATTTATATACAAAGGTCTTATACCAACTTCGACTACCTCAATAGGCCTATGATTAAAAATGTTGGAAACACACGAATAGCAGTGTATTTTTCACTTGCACAACAATTATACATTTACTTTTTTGTTATTGTTAGCGGCCTCGAATGCACATAAATAGAAAAGAAATTAGAGCATAATGTAAATTGGGACTACGATGCCCTCCTATAGCGTCGTCTTACCCTTTCCATCTGCGGGTGGTATATTGTTAGTATTTCACAACTTTTCTTACTCATTTTCGCCTTTACAACTCCAACTCCTTTGCATTGTTATAAATGTTTTTATTGACGTTTTCTGATGCAATAAAAGTAAACTTTTCGGAAAATTATCTCCCGTCGACACAGCACGACGAAAGGCTCACCAAAGCCAAAGATGTTTACTCGCACTGACGCTTGCATAATGCGATTTTAAATATACATGCAAAAAGAAATCATATCTATGTATATGTACATATGGACGAACATATACATGTACAGGCATACAAAGTAAATCCTTCTGGTTTTCTGTTGTCCTACACATATTTTCTTGCTTACCTATTAGCTATAGTTCACATTTGCTTGTCTGGTGGCCCTTTATAATTTGTATGGTTTAATTTTTTCAACCATATCAATGCTTATTGCAAGCTATGAAATATGAACTAATTTACGAGCTCAACCCCTTCAGTCCGCGCTGTTCATTTCTTATCTTTTGTTTGAATTTAGCGAAGCGGGTAATACGGCTTTCTCACTGTGAAAAATTGTGTTATTTATTTTGGTAAATTTTCATGTGCCAAGAACTGTTTCGGAGGTAAAGAAGTTAGACGTTAAAGGATTTGTTTACATTGCAAAGCAGAAGTGCTTGTCAACAAAGGCTAAACAACCCTTTACCTCTAAGGTCAGTGCTCTTTATTAGGACTTTTTGCATTTATCAACGCTTCCTAAATTCAGTTTTCGTTTCACGGACACGAAAGTTGTTCAATCACCTCAAAATTTAGCACCCACACGCAGAAATATATGCTATACATAAATGACTATATAAGTTATATAAGTGTAGATTACAAAATATTAATTTGTTTTGTAAACATTACATAGTCTCCCGTTGAATTAGCTGACCTTTTTTTCAACAATTTATAATTTTGTTAAATTAGCCGGACTTTTTTTCGTTGACACTTACATGTCCTGTGTGCTTTTCAGCATAAAATGGCATAACCAACAAAAGTAATAATTTGATCGATTGTGGCTGCCCCTTACGAATTTCTGATACGTCTTCTTGCGAGACTCTTCACCACTAAACTGTTGCAAAAAGTTCAATGCACGATGTATTTAAAATTGGATTTGTATATGTAATTGAAATCTATTAAGTTAATATCTTCTGTATAGATATACGTGAGACATTCCATATCTGTAGTAACGGTTTTTTCTCCTTGTCGCTGAGGATGGGGTTTAGGCCTTACGTTACTAAGCGAGGAGAACCCAGTAAATAAAGAGTATCCGGCGAAGAGACCCTCTTGATAACCGTCGTACCCTCTTTGAGTTGAATATTGAGGCGGATAAGCCTACTCCCTTTAAGAACTCGCAAACTGGAAACTATCTCAAACCATTGTTCACAAGGAATTGAACAAAATATCCGTTCAAGTTGTTCCCTCTAGGAGCGAGCTAGACTTTAATGCAGGCTTATCCTTTGAGTATGACAAAAAGGATCGCACATCTTGGTGTAATGAGAACCTAAGAGTGCTCCGGAAGCAAGTGAGGAACTCCTTTAAGGTCTGGAACCTATATAAAGAGAACTTAAAGAAATATAAAAAGGTGATGCTGGAGGTTAAGGAAGCGCCCTGGAGGGAGTTTTTTCAATTCATCGAGGGTGCAATGGAGTTCGCCAGGCTAAGTAGAATCCTGACCAAAGGACACTGCGAGCAACATATACATAAATAAAGACGCCTGATGGTTCATGGAAGAAGAAGGTAAATATTAAAAGCAATTTTCCGAGGGTACTTAATATTCATCCACCATTCGCTAAGTTGGAGAAATATTAAGGTAATTTTTATTCCTAAAGCAGGGACGGAGGGAAGCGTGGACAAGTTCAAAAAATAAGCCAAATTTTCTTTATACTCAAGACATACATGCTTATCACAGACAAAAAATCTAACTTATGCCTACATGGAAGTGTAGTCAATGCTCCTATGGCCTCCTTCATATACAATAATGCCAATAATGCGGGTATCTATTATACATGTGAGACACTCATAGCAGTAGATATTGATTACTGTCATGGATCAATGCAGTCAATGGCACCCCGCAGGGCTATATGCTATTACCGCAATTATGGCTAATGGTCTTGAATAAAAAACTGGTAAAGCTAGATTATCAGAGAATCAAAATGGTGGCTTTGTCCGACAAAGTAGCGATAGCGTCAGTTTCCTTCAGTTATAAGCGAAATCATGGAATGGGCGCTAATAATGATGGATTCCTGGTCCATGAGTTATTCTCTTGGAGTGAACCACGAGAAAACTGGCATGATGCTTTTCATCAATAAAACCACATTTCCTGATTTCACTAAACAAAAATTTCGAGGGTCGGAACTGCGTCTGTTAAGCAAAGTGAAATATATTTGTGCTCTCCTGGACCCCAAAATTAATCGGATGCTAAATATCGAAGAGCATGCAAGAAAGGCCTCGGTTGCTTTCTATGCATCTAAGAAAATGTTACGCAATGGATGGGACTTAAAACCCAATAAGGTATACTGGATATGCACAGCTATAATCAAACCAATACTCTCTTATGGTCTGGTCTGGTGGCAAGCCTTTACTAAGGACTACGCTATTAAGGAACTGTGCGGAATTCAAAGGACAGCGGCCGAATCAGGGATTTTCCTTGAGTAATATAATCAAAAATTATCCTTCCGCCTGCCGGACCACGCAAGCGTTTTCCAGGCCGAAACTTTTGCAGTAATGGTACATAAAGCAGAATGCACTCGCGAGAACACAAGTAAATATCTTCTCAGATTGCCAAGCGGCTATTCGTGCACTCTCTTCTATCTCGGTCAGCTAGTGAATGAGTGTAGAAGATAGCTGGACGAAAGAATTGGTGCGATGGCCGTGGTTCCAGAGAGACAGTCGAACATTTACAGTGTCCAGCTCTCGCTAGGTAAAGCACTCGGCAAACCATTCCTGCAAAACATTTTAGATTGCGTCTGCCTGTCTCTGTATGGCATTCTGAAATCCATTAAGGCCGCCGAATGGCTTTAGATCGCACGAGTTATGGAAACAAACTGGCAAACAGGGTGACAACCCACTCAAACAAACTAACCATACAATGGTTATAAACCTAAGAATTTTTACAAATCCATAACTATTGAATGACACACCCAATTCGAACAAACAAAACTACTTCCAATTCATAAATGGTTATTTAGGAATTGTTTAATTTTTTTTAATTTTTCTTTGCTAGGACCGTTCGCCATGCGATCTAAATTGAGTTGAATTGAAGGGTGATTATTCAAATGGACATACGTGCCAATTTTGTAAATACGTGCTCAAATTTCGAAAGGCTACAGCTCGCTCAATATCCTCCGAATTGATTTAAAATTTTATACATCATGTATTCAAGGATCATGAGTTCACCGTAGTTTTTTCGAAATTTTATTTTGAAAATGATAGAAATAGGAACGTTATTCCTCTTGCATGTAAAGTTCTGTAATAATGTCACTTACACTGAGAGTAACTCGGAGTTACATTTGTAATTTCATAACCTAAACATTGTCTTGCATCAAATAAATACGGTAACCCAGGTTATGTTCCTTTCCATTTCTAATTTTCCATTTCTAATTTCAACAAAACCTTAAATACGGATCTTCTGAATAACTGAATACCATATTTGGTTGAAAGTTGATCGTTTCTCAATGAAAACATTTTCTTCTTTATCACATAAAAACAGAAAATAAGGATTGTCACATAAATTTGTTTGAGAAAACCCATCAAACCCTTTATCAGAACAAATTTATTTTGATCGAATGTCGAAAGGGCCTAGCAAAAAAAGATATAAAAATATAAAAATAACTAAATGAACACTATATATACATATACAAATGCCCACAAAGACAGTCTTGCAGGCGGAGATATGTGCATATAAGTATGTAGTTCAAACCGTGGACCAATTGTTAAAATGTTTCGAATGTGCGCAGCGAGTTAAAAGCAACTTTATAAATTTTTTTATTCCAGGTTGTACATATTAAGGTAATAATTTAAATGTGCTTTTACCATAGAGTATGTTTTATACTACCTTATGTATCTTAGCGATGCAGGCTTAGCGATGATAACCGAGCACTTTTTCTTACGCTTTGTATAGTAATTTACTGAATTTTGTTATATTTATCAGGAGAATAACTTGGCATATGGAATTATACACGAACGAAGAAATGCATAACACTTATTTGCTTTTCTGAGTTAAATGAATTCAAAAATGCACAACTAAAATTATATTTTAATTAAGTGCCAGCTATCATAGCTATCATTTCTACCAATCCCGACTGTGGTTGTCTTTTTTCAAAATACTTTTCTTTATACTGGCCTTGAGTTCAAAAATTAATATTGTCGATTAATAAAATCAGGCCAAAAAATAATATATGGAATTTAATTAAATATGATTCAAGTTCAACTTTTGATTTAATCAAATGTATTGTTTTTTCATTCAGTTAATAATTAACCCTTAACAAATAACGATTAAGAAACCCGATGAAAACTATTAAGTGAAAAATGATAATGGCAACCAACATAAAACAACTCGCGCTGGCTTCTTTTGAGAATAGTGTTTATAGTTGAACAAATGTAGTTGTATTTTTCGATAAGATTACCTATGCACATCTATTTATATAAAAGCGTATATATGTCTAGAACAGTATTCCTTAATAAAATTCACAGCGGCGAATTTCAAAGGAGATGGTTTCCGCTTCCACTATAGCCGTCGGCGTTACCTATTCGCCTTCGTTTTGCATTTGCTTCATTATTAGCCGAGATCATAGTATATACATATAAGTACATTTAGCAAGTACACTAACAAAATATCACCAATGCAATCAAACAGACAGGAAATACATTTTACGACAAAAATTTTAATAAAGTAAAAATCATAATCGCCACAGATTTATTATCTCTGAGGTGGATTTTTATCAAAATATATGCCCACATTCGTATTCTCTGATGATTGAGTGGTATATAGACCTTGATTTAAATGAGCAAAAATGTGCCGTAAGCAAAGAAATCAACTTATCATTTAGTTTTATTTTGCTTAGCAATTACAATATCCTCTTTTATAACTATACATGACAGAACCTGCAATACACAGCATAGCCAGAAGAAGAAGAGACGCGCCTTTAAATTTAGCGATGGCTCATATTCTATTAATCGATAACACTCGGGTAAGTTATAATTATTACAATTTTTTATTTCCTCCATCAAGTTTTCAACTTCGCAGCAAAAATTGGCATATCATTTATATCATATTAAACTCAAGACACACGGGAATCGCAATGGTTCATTACCGTCTTTCTTTGATAAAATGATGTGGATAGCTATTTTAAAGATCGAAATATAGAAAGCTTTAAACAACGTAAAAATAATCTTTGGAAAACAACAGTTATCATAAACTCTGTGAAATAACTGTTATTGGCAACAGAAAACACATTTATCCTAAAATAACAGTTACCAGGCAATGTAAAAAATAATTGTTAGGATATATGTAACTCTTATGAAGCAAAGTTTTTGCGATAAGAACGAGAGTATATTTAAGAAACAAACAACACTAAATAATTTGTATTAAGTACCTTGGGCCTTGAAATATCAGCCGCTCCTCGTATAATGAAAATCGTAAGCAGATAGGATTATGGGCGTCTACTCTTTCAGAGAATTTTCATTTAGAAACCAATACCTACAATTAAAAAGTAACAAACAATACAGTTAAACAGTTATTAACTACCTATAAACAATTTAAAAAATCTATCTCAACTATGATTTATTAAAATATAAAAAGAAACTTACTGTAAAGGCGAAAGATCACTATTAAATTTACATACACTTATAGGAAAAAATGTAATGAATAATGTAATACCTTGTGCTAATTTCAAAATCATAACAAAATATCATTGTTGAATTTCGAATCATTTTAGAAGGCCTTTAAAACTAGCCATCTTTCCTTATGTTATTTCCAGTAATTAATTGATTTAAGAAATACATTTGAAATATATCGACCCCTATAAGTATCAATACTTGTTTATTTGGTATATAAGTATGTATGTAGACTACAAAGCGAATTTACGACTTTGAGGAGACTCTTTATAAACGTTGTAAAACTCTCATTATTCATACATATTTTTAAATATACAAACATCATCAAAAATATATAGAACAGGTTCCCTAAGGATAAGGTAAAGTAATCAGAGATACAATTTTAAACAGATAAAATCATCATCATGCCTCTTATTTTTTTACAACGACTATTGCTATAGAAAATAATATAGAAATAAAGAGAGCAATTTCACTAACAAATATTTTAATTAATTGTATTAAGTCACCCCTATCCAAAATTAGTCGCTTAAACAGATTGAAAATAAATGATATCTTAAAATGTTAATAAAAAAATTATATGATTTTCGTTCTCAACGACATACAAACTTATATTATTTGACTGTGTTTTAGTGTTATTAACTTGAGATGAAGAAATACAAAAAACTGTAGACAGTCACATTTTAGCCAGCAAAAAACAAATATGAATACACAGTAAAAGTTTGAGCTCACTAAAAACATTTATTGGTTTACAATTTAGAAATAAGCAAATTTCAGATAAATGTAAGTTTTTTTGCTTTCTATAACGCGAGTGGTGCTTGAGTCTGAAACTAGTAATTAGTTTTCTTAATTATTACAAAATAATTAATTCATTGCTTTGATAACTTTTTACGTTTTCCTTTGTGTGGCACGGTGGGAAGATACATACTACATGTACATACATACATGTAAAAAAAATTTTGAAGAATGAATTTGTTTTAATGGACTTCAGATTTATTTTTTTGTTTTTAGTTTCATTTTAACTTAAAGCAAACTTAAAGTAAGCCATATTATTATAATATTATATTTAGCTTTATCGCTGAATTCATCATAGCACGATTTTCGTATTTTCCAAAAATATCATCACTGAGTCCGGATAGCTAAACGAATATATTTAAAGTTCACACTACGATGAATTTAATGATAGCCCCGATTAAGTATTTTATAAAACTATGTTATTTCTATTTAGAGAATTCTGGAATGACTTTTTTATACTAAATATAAGCATTGAATTTTAAAAATGTGTCATAATATTTTATGAATAATAAGCAAAGTAGTCACTGAAAATTTCTAGGCATGGGTCCCTGAAAATTTGAAGAACTCAATTTTAAATCTCATCCGGGTTGAAGCTGGAAGCATAATTCGCATATTAGAAACAACAGTGGTGTGCTCTGGAAGAACTTATAAATGAAAATCATTTTCCAAAATAAACATTAGTTTTTATTGAAAACAAAGTTCACCTATAGTTAAAGAGAGACAAGATTGGAGAAATTTTCGCTAGAAACTTTTATATTATTGAAAAGGAAAACGGCTGTTTATTCATTTTTATAGAATGTTGCCCAAACGGATGCAATTATAAAAAGAGATATCTTTGTTTTTATGTTAAAAATCATATAAAGTAAATTTAAATGGAGATCCTCATATATGTAGTAGAATCTTATTGATTTTACTAATTAAGAATTTGTTCTTAAAAACCCCCTTTTTAATTCAAATATACATATTCTTTTATACATACATACATACAATATAAATGATATATTGTGAACATTTCGCTACATACAACGGCTGTAAGTTTTATTTACATTGTGATTAATCTACTTTATATTAGTTTTAGTTTAATGTTATGTATATCGTTCTTCGGATTTTTGTATTTTCAATATCATGGTGTAATAGAAATAAGATGATGTCACTTAAGGGGTGGTTGTTGTAGTTTCGAAAATTTCCGCATGCCAGCTTTAGAATTATGCCAACTCTATTTAATTCTGGACGAAATATAAAGAAAAATGGAGTAGACATATTACTTTTAACAATTATTCCAAGAAAGTATATGTAGGTAACATTGTTTGTTGGCTTTTGTTTTTCTTTAACTTTTCGTTTGAAATTTGTTGGAAATCAAGTGGTCATTTATTTGAAAAAAAGGAGAAATAATGGTAACTAATAATTATATGAATTCGTAACAACCAATTAAATTTATCAGTAACCATTACAATTAATAATAATTATTTAACAGCTCGGATATTAATACATACCGAACAACACTCATTCATTTTGACGTCGCAAAAGAGTGTGCACAGCATTTTTCCTGGCTATGGCATAGAATTCATTGACATATCAACATTTCGTATCTCAACTTTCTTGCATGCGTCGGCATTGTGAATACCACTCCGAATATCTCGTCCTCCACCATCGCTGCGGATGATTACAGCGTAGAGAACGATATAAGCCAGTTTCACAAGGACGCAATCGAGTATATTGCTGGGTATATTATGCGCAAACTTCAGTAACCTGGTATGGAGTACCCAGACAATATTTTAACGTGGGTTGATGAATTGTCGATAGGCGGGTTAATTAGGCGTAGTTGCGCTTTTCTGAAGAAGTTTTTGTTTCTGGAACCAATTTTTATAAAAATAAATGGAGCAGACATTTTTTGCCCCACTTGTTTATATGCAGAAATATTTCAATAATACTAATACTAATTTTCCCCCTTTTTTCTACCTTCAAATGCACTTATTTCATTACACCATGTTTAAAAATGAAAATTTTTCATTTGTTTATTTATTGTCCCAGAATATTTCAATGATTAAAGTTGTAGTTGTTTTAAAAATAATCATCTTTACTCGATGGCGACGGCCTCCTTTTCTCCCGTTGTCTTTTTTGTGCATTCATATTAAAGATGCCAGTTATGCAGTAAAGGTCCTATCTGAACTTGTATTAAAATTCAAGAAATGGTACGATCAATACTATGCATAATTTGGTAACACCAATTGTTATACTTATTTGGATTGTTATTATATTAAAGCTAATATACAAAACCCGTTACAATAATATAATAATAATAATAATAAGCCTAACGGTTACCCTCTTTCCCGCCCAACCGACACGAGGGGCACAGTCCGCATGACGTACGGATCTTTTTTATCTTTTTTTTTATTATACCGCCGTTAATCATTTATTGAGAAAGGACAGTACAGCTCTTTTTATGGTGAAAAGTGAGTCCGAAATATCAAAAGTGCTGGAAAGACAGTTGAAATCTTGACATAAACATCGGAAAGGTTCATTTAATTCATAATTTGTTTTACACTGTTTTAAATAAAGCGGTTTAAAGTGTCTTGAAATCCGAGAAGGAACATTAAGTTTAACTTCGGTAATAAGAAATGTGCTTGCGATAGACCCTGTGAGTAGTTTAGTAATGAATACTATGCCTAGCATTTCTCTACGGCTGGAAAGAGTAGGAAGATTTATTAGCTTCAAACGATCAGTATAATGAGGAAGATTAAGCCGAGAATCCCGTCTAAAGTTTCTTAGGGCAAAAAGTAAGAACGTGGGTTCCAAACTATCGAACCGTATTCTAGCATAGGTCTTACTAAAGTTGTAAAAAGAGCCTTTGTTACATATGGGTCCTTGAATTCTTTTGACCATCGTTTTATAAAGGCAAATATCCCTCTAGCCTTATTAGCTATAGCATTAACATGACTATTGAAATTAAGTTTGGAATACATTGTAACTCCCAAGTCAACAAAGTCAAACACTTGATCCAGAGTATAATTATTTATTGTGTAAGAAGCTGGCTGAATAGTTCTTCGTGAAAAACTCATAAATTTACATTTTTTAAGGTTAAGTGGCATATAATTTATGTTGCACCAATCAACTAAGCTGTTAATATCTATTTGTAATAAATTTCTTTCTTCAATCGAAGCGTATGATTTAAAAAGTTTTACATCATCGGCATACATTAGTATACTCGAATATCTTATTGCAGTAGTAATATCATTTATGAATAACAAAAACAGAATCGGGCCTAGATGGCTGCCTTGGGGAACTCCCGAAGTAACATTAATGACATTGGAAAAAGCATTTTTGAATATAACGATTTGAGATCTATCATGTAGATAAGAAGAAATCCAGTGGAGGAGAGAGGGTGGAAAGCCCAGCAGATCAAGTTTGTGGATGAGTAAGGGGTGACAAACTTTGTCAAAAGCTTTACTGAAGTCGGTGTATATAACATCTGTTGGAATATTTTCTCTAAAACCATTTGAAACATGAGTTGTGAATTCCAGTAAATTGGTAATAGTTGATTTGCCCTTACAAAATCCGTGCTGAGAGTTTGCGATTGATGAAGAGATCGTATATTTTAACTGATTAGTAATAATTGTTTCAAATAGTTTTGGAATTGCCGTTAGCTTTGCTATTCCACGGTAATTTTCAATCGAAGACCTATTGCCGCTTTTATGAAGTAGGGTTATAAAAGACTTTTTCCAAACAGACGGGAAATTACCTTGTTTTAGCGGCAAGTTAAGTAAGTTTGATAAAGGCAGATATAGATAATCAGCAAATTGTTTAAGAATACATGTCGGAATCATATCAGGACCGTACCTGAATGATTCTTTTAAAGATTTCAGATAAAATAATACATCTTCAGAAGATATTGCTGGAACGTTAATCGGGTTATTAGTATATAGATAATATGGTTATTTATAAGGGGGAAGATTGACTTTAGTGGAATAGTTAGACTCAAAGAATTGTGCAAATAGGTTAGCAATGCCTTCATTGTCGCTGGACACAGTGTTCTGATACCTCATATATGAAGGAAAACCATTTACCTTACGCTTTGAGTTTACGAAACCATAAAATGATTTAGGGTTACAAATAAAATTCTTTCTCATTTTATTAAGGTATTCTTGGTAAGATTTCTTATTTAATTTGAAATATTTATGTCGCAGGACTGAGTACTTTAAGTAATCTGTAAGTAACCCTGTTTTTTTTATATTGTTTGAAGATACGCGATTTTTTATTTTTCAACATTCTCAGTTCCTTATTAAACCATAACTGTATCGGTTCGTCTTGAGCGCATACACGTTTAGGTACGTATTTTAGAAATAAACTATACAAAGTGGTATTAAAATGCATTACGTTTTCTTCAACATCACCGCTATAATTGGGCCATGTTAAATTGGAAAGTTCATTTCTAATTTTTTTTTAATTCGGCCTTAGCAAAACCAAAGCGAGTACTAGAGAAGATCTGGAAATATCATCAACGAAAACCAAATCCAGAACCTTCCCAAACTTATTTGGAAGAACATTAATCTGACTTAGGCACAGTTCAGCCATCTCATCCAAAAAGTCGCAGCTACCCAATCGCGTAGAAACTGGTACAATGTTATAGTCAATCATCTTCCAGGATATGTGCGGGAGGTTAAAGTCACCCAGGACAATCATAGAGTCAGAAGATTCAGTCATTGAACTAACGATTTTAAGAAAAGAAATATGTATATAACAGAGAGCTAAGTAGATATAACCTGTGCCAAGCTGCACTCGGATGCACATAAATTCAATGGATTCCATAGCAGGGACACAGATTTCTTCTGAAGGAATAGAAGAATGAACAGCGAGTAGAACACCACCCCCAACTCTGCACAGGCGATCATTTCTGTCAACCTGTCGGCCAGAATGAATTGTTTAGAAGAGCATTGAACTTTTCTGAAGCAACATCAATTTTAAAAGAGAAAATATTTCTTTCATATTTGAAGTTAAATTCCTCCTGATTGTTAAGTTGTCAATTTTAATTTTTGATGCGATGTAAAACTCAATGTCCTCGACAGTAGTGTCTTTGGCGAATCTTGACACAAAAATTGATTTTCTTTGTGGAACCACAACCAGCTTCTTGGTAGTTGTTTCAACAACTTTAGGCGGTATAGAAAGTTCGCGGTTTTTACTGGCAATTGACCTTGCTGGAGAGGATTTGGATGTGGAAGGCACCACTATCTGCGGAATTGGTGAAGCTAAATTAATTAGTTGTAATGAGGGAGTTGGAATAACGACCGGAGTTGGATTTAAAATCACTGAATCAGACGGACTCTCAACTCGCTTACGTTTATTTTCACGATTAGAGTTATTGACAGGAGGTGAATCATTTAAGCATTTAAACGACTTAAACAAATTCTCATAAAAAGTAAATTTTTCGGTAAGTACCGAAAGCTCCTTACCAATTTCAGAAAACCCATTCCTAGTATGTTTAAAGCATTTAAAAAGATCAACTTCGGTCGATCTACTATTTAAGCATGACCAGCGTAAGCCTTTGCCATCATTAATTGAGTCTGAAACTCTACCTGTCAATCCAGCACGCTTCATATGGGCCAACCCATCACACAGCCAGCACGACACATAGCGTTCGGACTCACTTTTAATTTGACAATTTGCAAATATGCAAGTCATATTAGATCAAAGAAAAGTGTAAGTAAAAATAAAACAAAATATTGATGAAAGTTTTGAAGCTATAAAACGAACAGTTTTAGATACACTGTATTGTGACACTTAATAAACACGCAAACAGCTGTGACAAAAAAGAGAAAGCAAGAGATGAGTAAAGTACAAAGCAAAACAAATATGCACGCACAAAAACAACTGCAAGAACAAACAAAGCGAATTAACAACAAATACAATTGCAAAATATGACTCGGCAATTAAATGAGTTATTAAATTAAACTGACTCAAAACAATAGCAGTTTGCTTGCACTTATCTTAGATCGATCAACAAAGTGTTGGCACTGATTTCTCACACAAAATATTTAAATATAAGTAATTAAAATTAAATTTATTTATTTAAATAGCACGGAACAGAAAAAATTGCAACAAAACAGCTTGACGTTTGCGTCAAGCTATTATAATTATGAGTAAACCTTGTATAATTAAATTGGTCAATATGGTCATCATGTAGGTCAAAAAAACAGTGAGCTATTTATTTTGAGAAAATAATCTCTATACAAAAATGTTGGCAGCAATAATTTCATGTTTGTAAGATCTTCGCCTTATTAAACTTAAGAGGAGATTATAATGAAATTCAACATTATCTTCTTAATTATTCTTAGGTTATCTACTAGATTTTATTGAAAATGTTTTCATATAAATTCTACGAATTATTAATTTTATTGAGAGGTTTTCATCTTAGTTTTACAGGTTGTCTACTAGATTTTATTGAAAAGGTTTTCATCTTAATTTTATGCGTCATCTTCTTAATTACATTGAAAAGTTTTTATCTTTGTTTCACAGACATATGCAGTCATAATAAGAAGGGATTCGTATTGGAAAAAAACATTTAGAAATCCGCTAAATATTGTTCAGATTTATAGGCAATTTTAGGTGGTATTTTCGCACGGTGGGCATAATTTGGGACATTCACATCGTAAGATTTGAATGTTTTTATCATATAAAAACATAAAATGCTTTTCAGTCCAAGCACATGAAGTGCAATGGATCTCACAGGAGGCGGAATTGCTCAAAATCGTTTCGAGTCGATTAAAAAAAAACAAGCACGCTACCTCCATAAATTTAAATTACATCCTAAAAGATTCCGAAGCTTGAAATAATAATAAATGGAATAAGACATGTCAAATATTAAAAAAAAATTAAAAAGTTAAGTAGTTAACAAATTTCATGATGTCTTACAATTTTTTGCAAATGGTATTACGCAGTTTCTTTCGTTTAACTACATCCGTTAAAATTGTTCCCAAATTTTAAAAAAGGTTGTTTTTTGTGCCAGTCATCTTTACTAGCAGAATTGGTTAGGCAAATGAAAGCAAATTTTATCCTAAATATCAAAATTTCGAAATAATTATTGTCCAAAAACAAATTCAGACAAAAAATCTACAACTGCCATACAATTTTCAGATAAATGCGTATTTGCAAAAAGGCAAAACACATTTGTATGTCTGCACTCCAACTATTCTGATATCTGTATATATGCACACGGGTACGAGTATAAGCTTATAACAATGAATTATTATCATGTATGCCGTGAATAAACTATCGTTAGCTGAAATGGAAAGACAATTATGTATACATACACAATAGTCATACAACAGGTAGTGGGGAGTAGTGCCTGCTTGCAGATAGCTGCAGCGGACTATTGCAAATCGAATTTTTAGTATGTGACATTAAAAATGCAAATATGCGAAAATTTAAATGCGTCAACAGCGAGAGGCAAGTCTATAAAATGCAATTAATATTCTGCTTCGCTTTGGCTGCAACATTGTTGTAGCCGTCCCCTAGCTAGTCAAGCTAGACTTGCATGCCTAACAAACACAACAGGCAGCGATTTGATTACTCAGTCTTCCTTGCTGTAGCGCATTACATTTCGCCTCATTGAATTACAAATGAGCGAGAAACTCAGTATACACCACACATCGCTTGTCACGCTAGACGATAATAATAACTGCAACAACAACTTGCTCAATGAGTAAGTCCTACTTATGAAAATAAATACATACATACATATCTATATACAAAGGTATGTACATATGTATGTTCAGATTAGGCCATTGTAGGAAGCTTGGTTGGCTATGCCAAGAGGCAAAGTTAATGGCGAATCGTTAATGGTTGGCAAAATGGCGCAATATGTACACATATGTAAATATTCACATCTCTGTATGGAAGTAAGTATTAGGCCTTTGATGCATTCAATTCGGTGCAGCTTAGCAGAGCGTACTACAAGCGGCGCACCTTCAATTAAAACCTCTTTCGCCAAACATGTTCACCATTTAATGGTTTGAGCTTCCTCTCCATCCACAGCAACAATGTTGCACAATTCAAAGGTAGGTAAAAACAAAATGTGCAACCTAGTCGCTTCGCCAGAGTGAGCAAAAAGCCATCAGACTTTAGCCTCGCAAACTTCTCTTTGTTTGTTTATCGGATTCCAATTCGGCATTATTATTATTGCAATTTACGTTCGAAATGCAAATGAACTTCCCGGCAACCTGCTTTCATTTCGTTGATTAAACCACCTAATATATTGCAAAATCCATTATTTGCGCTTGTTTGAGAGCATTAGTTAGACGTATTCCCGTAATCAGCACTCTACAGTGGAATCTTCATTCGTACATCAATGGCATGCTCAAAATTCAAACATAAATAAGAGAATAATATATAAAGTAACATTAATATTAATATTAATAAATATGAGTGATCCGCTCGCATGGTATTCGGATTAACGTTATGGATTCGAATGTAACAGAAAAATAAATAAATTATTTCACCAATGGTAATAACTTTCAATTCATTTTAAATTTAGGTTCTCATTTTTTTAAATCTACCCCTACCTCATAATTTCCAAATACGGTTAGTTGCTGAAACTTTTTTCACATTGGCATTGATGTTGTAGTTGTCAGTCAAAAGATCAGAATTAAGTTTGTGAAAATATATATTCCTTTTGTACATCAAAAGTCCAGTTCAAAAGGGAGGTCGTATTTGGGAATCATTAATACAAATCGTATACAAGAATTCCGAGCAGATAGCATCACTTTAAAGCCTCATTAGCATCTAAAATTATGAATTAACTGAGAACAAAACCGAAATCAATTCCAAAGAATGGCGATTAAAGCGCCAGTGATTGGAGATTTTGATGCATTTGAACTAAAGAAAGCATGGCAAATCACGTTGAAATATTTTTCCAGCTAATATCCGTTTTGAATTTGAATGCAATCGGACTGCAAATACGGCTTTTAGAAATATCTCGACTGCAACGGCATCTATCGCTCCAATTTTAAAATAAAATAGTTATCTTTACCTAAGTAGCTAATACATGTTTGAATGAAATCGAATCATATATACGATTATAAGAGATATCTCTGTTCCAGCGCTAATTAAAAATGCTAAAATTTATATTTACATACACACGTACATACATTTGTATGTAGCAAACACGCATTTGGATTCTGAACCAAATTTAACTGTAATTACGTTTTTTAAAAATATCTCGACTCTGCAGCCACAGACGTTTTCCTGCCTATATTTATTTATTCATCGTCATTTACAAATGTATCCAGAAAACGCATTTCGGGTTTAAATTAATTAATTAAACTTTTCACTCATGAAGCAAGCCTCCCTAAAATATAGTTATGAACCTTGTCCTGGATGAGGCGAAGTATTTGCGACTCATATTTAAATATTCTATACACCTGTGTATAATGTAAATAAATTAGACTTTTCAACAAGGTGGCAACCCAGTTCAAAATATACCTATAAACTTTCCTCTGCAAAAATGAATGCTTTGACACCCATATTTTACTATTTCATATAACTTGAGTATCATCTAATTAATTTCCTATTTACAACCCTTGTATCTATAAACTATAAACTTTGACAACCCTATAGAAATATATATATGAAATCACGCTTTCTTAAATATTTTAGTTTAGCACCGTATTGTAAAATTTGATTAACTTATTGATTTTACTTTATTCACGATAACACAGGTGGCAACCTTCTTTAAAAACTGCATATAAGAGAACCCATACAACGAACCATATACATACGTATGTATGTGGCAAATTTTATCAAAATCTGTACAGTCGTGGTTTAGAAATATGTGATTTATAAACACACGTGTATTATAATTGAATTGAACTGAAAAAAATGTAAGCCTACGGCGCGTTTCTCCTAACCTTTTTTATGACAGCTTGTGAATCACCGAATAACCTCTTCTTGGATTATTAAATCCAAGGGTAACTACCCTAACTTTTCCCCAAAGTATGGGGATATGACCAAAAGCCCAGACATGCTTTAAAGATTTTTATCTACATCCATATTCCTACCTGCGTAAGAAATTTCCCTGCTACCCTCTAAATGGGAGAGTTTAGTAGGTACCTAACAGCGACGTAGGAATTCTAAGATCCACTAGACCTTTTGAGAGAGTCTAGCCTGGCCTTCTGGTATTGTTAAAGTATCTTGTACAGCCTTACTGGCTCTTTCATGTTATCAATATCACAACATAAGTTCCTATAAGAGCTTAATTTCAATGTTCCAATTTGCCTCTGCGCGAAATGATGATTTATTTGTTTAATTGTTTATTTCCGCCTTGAAAACAGACTATGATTAAATTTATATTAATCAGCGTGCTATTTACGCAACAAAACAACACCGCTTAAAGAATAGTTGAAAATCCTGACAGATGTGGCGTGAAATGTTTATAATATATTTATGATACACCAATTAAAAAATGCGTTTAAATCATGTTAAAGTTTTTCGTCTGCAAACATTAAAAAATTCGACGATGAAATGCGCGAGGTTTCTATGGAAAGGGAAATCTTGTATGCAGCCACCAACGAAAGTCGATACACCCTTAAGAAATCAAAATGGGAAATGGGACCGTAGTGAAGAAGAAAAAGCTAACGTTTTGGCGCATCATCTGAAAAACGTATTTCAGCCAAACCTGTCATCAAAAGAATATGTTTTGCCTTTACTCACTGCTGTCTCACCAATAAAAGTGTATCCACTTGAAATTATGGAAGTCATCAAAGAGCAACTTAAGTTAAAGAAAGCACCAGGACATAATCTAATAACCCCACAGATGATTAAAGAACTTACGCGTCCTGTCATAACATGTATGTGCCTCAGATTTCATTAACGCTATACTGAGATATGGTCATTTTTCAACACATTGGAAGAAGTCGATCATAATAATGATCCCCAAATCTGGAAAGGAGAAAACCCAAGCTTGTTCATGCAGGCAAATAAGCTTGCCACCTTACTTTTCAAAGTTCTTTGCATCAATTTGGATTCCGGGCACAACACGGGACTATAAAATAAGTTAACCGTCTAACATCTGAGAAAAGGACGGAGTTTGAATCAGAAGTTTTTTTGGACGTCGCTCAAACAGTTGACCGCGTTTGGCTAGACAGTCTAACATATAAAATAAAGACGCTACCTCCTGCGAACACACAAAGTTCTTGAATGTTACGTTAGTAACCGATACAACAAATGACTTCATAACGCAAGAATTCGAAATCGCAGCCGGAGTTCTTCAAGGAAGCGTTTTTGGGTCATTCATGTATATTCTCTACACATCAGATATTCTGACAGATCCCCGTGTCACATTGAGTATAAGAAAACTCAAATGAAACTGGAAGCCAACAGGCTTCTTTGGCTCATCAACTCGCGTTCCCTACTAAAACTGGAGTACAGTATTATAAAGCGATGCTGGGAGTATGGCTCAAAGTTGTGAGCATGCGGCAGTAATGTGCACGTCATACAAAGAACTCGGTCAAAAATCCTTAGAACACTAGCAGGAGTTCATTAGTACATTCGGAATAAGAACATCTATGAACACCTCAACATCCCATCCGTACCAAATGAAATATCGAAAATCCAGGAAAACTATTTAGAGAAACTAAACGTGCAAATCCCAAATCAACTAGCACAATTACTTACGTATCGACCAACACAACCACGACTCAGACGGAATGATTTTTCTCCCGGTAATTAATATAAGGTTCCGTATAACAGACATATTCTTCCAATAGGGGATAGGCTTGAAGAATCACATTGGGAATTAAAAACTTATTGTTAGTCTCTTACAGAGAAGATTCAATAAATAAATAAAGTTGTAAAAAAAAATAAAATCATAAATAAGATAATAAGATAAAGTTACAAAGCTGCAAATTATTCATTGAATAAATAGATTCATCGAGACAAAGACAAAATTCGTCGAATATAGCGTTAACATCTATTTTACGGCCTTGATAAATGTTAAGTGCTGCAAATCCGTAAAATCGATTTTCACTCACGGTAGACCACGGATAATTTTTAGTTGACACGTCTTGAAAAAGAGCGTTCGTTCGTCGATGTCGTTACTGGCAGAGCAGCCATTATAAGCAAGAATTGATGAAAATTTGGGAAAGCATTTTCGTTGCACACATCGAGTTTTTTGGATATTTTTACCCAAAATTCGTATTCGCCAAACTTGTACTTTATCTACAAATACTTCAGCACAATCGTCGTGGAAGATCCCAGAGTATTTTTCAAATAATTGACTGCAGGCTTCTTCACTTAGAGTTGCACAAATGATTTTGACAAGAAGTTATTCTGGATTTCTTCACTTCAATATCGTATTCTTAACAAATCTGGCCGACTTTTTTTGGAAAATTTTGCTGAAACATCTTCTGCATTCTGTCCCTCGTGGCTATTAATATCTTATTTAGATGATCTGCCAATTTTCATCGAGTTCTTTATTTTCTGTTTGCGCCACTCAATGATAAAGCCAGAAAATTAATTGAATCTGAGGTTTTGATCGCTGTTGGAATTTGAAGCGCTATACCAGTTATTTTTGAATCTGTCCAGGTATTCCAGAGGGTTTTCCAGGCACATATAACTGCTGGGTGTAAGTGAAGCTACATAAATTTTGACTCATTCATGGCGTTACACCCACCTGATTGTACAGGATTATTTCAATTCAGGCCTTATGAACTGCACAGTTGATTAAACTCCCAACGTGTCTGCAAACTCATTTGCCCAGGTCGTGGAAGCTTTAAAGTAGTTGATCCTATCGATGAACTGTTTTAATATCATAGCAAATGACTAAGAGTTCATTATGAACACGATTGCTGGGATACATCGCGTTTTTTGGAGAGTCCTCTAAGTGGTTTAAAATTGAGGCTTTGAGTAATAACTCAGGAATAGTTATATGTCTTACGGGTTCGTTGAGTCCGTTCCAGTCATAGATTGTAAAATTTCTGCTGATTTAGGCAGACGTTGAGATAGAGTTTCTGATTGCGAAACTATTACACATTTAAGAGGGTATTCTACTCTCGCGGTTTCAAAAAATCTATTATTGACTTATTTAGATAGATTGTTATACTTTAATCATTTAGCAAGAAAGCAGTTACTTAACCATTTTATTTTTAGTTCTCATGGCGCTCTCTTGTATGTAGGCTGGCATATTTTTATACTACACCCGATGGTGTTATTTTATAAAAAAAAAATACCACAAGATGCGCAGATAGCTTGGTAAAGTAAGGTTGACTTTGGGGTGAATCGGTGAGTCGGTACTAATAGATTTTATGCATAATTCAAAACAACATATCGATTGTTTTAGTTCCACATGTGACAATTCTACAACCGTTAGAGCCTCCTAATTTTCTATTAAGTAATATTTTTCATAGTTTGATTGCAAATGGTATTTTGCCTACATAGCAGCTGCACAAAACCTACAATATTTCGTAAAAATAAAGAAATAAATGTTTAGCTCAGTTAATGTACTAATTCTCAACTTATCACTCACTCACAAGGTCACTATGTATTTTGATATATAAAGAACTACTACTATATATATAAAGAACTACTAAAAATTAAATAAAATATACAATATTCGTAAAAAAACCTCTGATACCAGAAGGTTGTGGTGAATTTGGCTTGCATCCCCGTTACACCCATCACAGTGATTAAAATCTTTATATATATATCGAACTTAATAACTTAAGAGTTAACTTACAATTCATTCATCCACCCCAGTGGAATGAGCTTTATTACATATATTTTTCCAACATCCTTTGTAAGTTTTGTACTCGCCTATGAGATTAGGTAAAAATTAGTCCTTAATATTTCAAATACAACTTATATCGTATCTTATTCCATCAACACTTTTACATCGCTTGTACCTGCTTCTAATACCAACCACAACCAACACATTAATTCTTACCTATTGCGTTATATAAGGAAATGCTCTGGTATCGAACAGGTAAACTTTTAAAAAAATTTAAATAAATTCCAATTTTATTGTTTCTTTAATGATTGTATGGTAATCAATTTTTCACACGAATAAATATGACTTGTCAATGGCACAAATATAGCGCTACTAGAGCAACCGTACTAGTAAGTTTATAACTCGACATGTTTTTACTCGTTCATAATTTCTCTGCAGGGTACGAAGGTATATGTGTATAAATATGCAGACAATTGTACACATTTATATGAAAATCTAACACCTATAGAATACAAATTTAACAGCATATCTATTATTGTATAAATGTCGCTTTACGACTATGAGTGCTCACATCCTGATTCTGTTTATCATAACTTCCTTTGCTCATTATTTCGTTTCATGGCTCATGTCATTCGTCTCATGGAAACCGACAGTTCCAATAAAATCCGCCTCATGGCGGTGGTATTCAATATTGAATTTTTTTTTAATTTTCCCCTCGTACCCGTATATATTAGGCTTATCCTCGCTGATGGAATGAATATGGAAAACTTTGCTTATCGTCTGTCGTGAATATTTTGTTGGCATATTTTTCAGAATTGCCATAATTACAATAGCGCTTTTCTCAAATAAAATATATGTTCACCTTATCCCGAAGGCCATAACCTCAATTTCACTCAAGCTTTGCATGTTTTACATATATGTATACATATTTGGGTCATTAGACTTCCGCCCCTAAGTATATTTTACTTATTTGTAAACCTGAAAAATATCATGCATAATGTGCCTAATTCGAGTATGAAGTCCGAGTTGGCTTTGGAATTATTGAAAAATAGTAGCTAATTTCATTTTAAGATGCTAAATGATCATGTATTTATTCTTATGCTACTGGCTTTTTCAATTGGCGCATTCATAAGACGTAGCTGTTTAGCTCAATTTCTACGAAGTTGCTATCGACTGTTGAACTTAACAAGTTATGTACGTTTCAGAAACGGTTTGATCAATATACTGCCGAATAAACAATGTATACAATTTAAAAGATAGCAAAATTTCAATTCAACGATCAATTTTATAATGAATTAAATAGGGTATAAATATAAAGAGAACACTATAATAAACATATATTTAGCGAAATAAGTATTATTTTAAAATATTTCAGTTACTTTATCAGCTGAAAATTTTTATTACGCAAAAAATTACGTCAAATACCAAACTGTTGAGCTGAGCGAAACTACTCAATTACGAGTTTCTAAGATAAACACTACACGGTTGCACAACAGCTACATACATCTTAGAAATGCGGCAAATGTGTCTTGTAGACTTTGTAGTGTTTTCGTAATGTTAGAAAAAACTAGTATCAGACTAACCGCCAATGAGGAATAAAGATTTTGCTTTAAGTAGCCTATTCTACACATACATTTTTCGAACCTATAAATTTTTCCTTCGCTTAAATTTTTAGTGGTCATATCCCTAATTTACATACATACGTATGTATGTACATATGTACTCATACATATCGTCACTGGATGTGTCAAATACCAAGGGCAGTATGGTCTGTGCATTAGCTGCTATTTCGGAGACTTCTTTTTTTCATTTTAGACTTTACCAAGTTTTTTTCGTAATATTCCCTAATGAAAACCAATATTATACTAATAGGAATCGAAATGAGCATTGTTGACTGACAGCTAAGTTCTATATCAACTAAAATTTTGATCAAATTTTAAGTAACACATACCGCAAGGCCACAACTAAGTTTGTTATTAAGATTATTAAGTTATGATAAACTTGAATGTAACAATATATAAGTCTAGCACAAGTCCATGATAAATCAAGAAGTTATAGAAGAAAAACAAAAAGCCAAAACTCGTCATCAACCAGTTACGATTGACAAATTAGGGTTACATTTCGACAAAGGCAACCTTTATGTACATACATTCTTATAATAAAAAATATGAAATTACTTTAATTTGCGTATTTCAATGAATATACCTCAGCCATATGAACATATATATAAACTAGTTTGAAAATATTTAAAAATCAGAAGCACATCTTAAATAAACATACACATTATACAAACATACCATGCATACGTAAGTCGAATACGCATTTTTAATATGTAATGTTTTAATTTATCTCGTATGTTTACTGATTCTGAAAAATCAAATGAATCGAATTAGAAACTCATCGGTAAACTTTTGTAAGCTTATATATTGTGTGCCCGCATTACAATAAAGAAAATTGTAAAGAAAAGGCGGCTAAAACAGACGTTTCGAAAACTTTCAACTTATAAGTATACTAATGTAGGACAATATTTATCATATAATTAAATTTTCTAGGAACATTACGCGCACTGAAAGTAATTCATTTCATTTTAATTGCCAACATTTTTTCAGGTATGAAAGTGAAAGTAAACGAATATAAACCATGCGCAATTAAATCTAAAATTTAAAGCGAGCTATTTTTATCAGAGCAAGAGAAAGGGACGAGCATTAAGTAATGAAAACACCTACATATTACTATTCTTGCTCAGTTAAGGTAACCAATGATACGTTTTTGTAATAGATTATATAACAGCAAACGAAAGAATGTTGTGTATGCGCTATTTGCCAACATGTATTTTAGATAAACTTATATGTAAGGAAATTTAAATTTATATATACATATATATATGTATATATATATATATATACATATATGTGTGTGATTGTTTCTTTCTACATATTTATACGTACTGACTATAAACATACCTAGAACTTTTTGTTATTCTCTCTTTTCAAAAGACCTTCTTTATTTTACTTTTACCTCCTCAACCCATCCGTCATCCAATATTACGCCAGCCATACTTTTCCAATTTTATATCTAGCTTTGATTCCTATTTTTATAGAAGACCACGTAAGTTTGGAACAAGCATCACGCGCGCACATTTAAAATGAAAATAGTTACATACATAAATACAAATATACAGTTGTATGCAGATCTGAATATGCATTAGGGCCGACCTGTGCTCAAAAGAATGCAAAATGTTACACAAATCGCGGTTCCACAAAAAGGTTCTCAGTGAATTTGGAAGCATTTATACATAAATTTGCATTGCGATTTAAATTTTGTTTGATTTGTTTTATTTTTCACATGTTTCGCTTCAAATTAAATTAAACAAATATTTAAATGTACATATCTGTGTTCATATGAAAAAGTAGCTTATGTCGAATATGATATTTTGGGGATATAGGCAATTTTATTTGTTATTAATGTTAGATAAAATCGTGAATAATAGTTTACAATTAAGTGTGGAATCTGCGATTATATTGAAATAAATAGAGTGAATGCTACTCTTTAAGTAAACATAAATGGTTTTATTCAAACATATATTTCTTTTAAACGTGGGCATAGCAAAAGCTAATGTGGATTTAAGTTATTCAGTAAAAATATATAAATAAGGATATGTGCACCTACATTATTTTATCTAATGCAGTACTTTTTTAACTCTTAAGCTAAATATGAAGTTCTAATAATTTACTGTCAATATATTTTTTAGATCCGACCTAAGCTGCTCTTACATTTGACTACAGATATGTACGTAAAGGAATTTGTATTATATATATGGATATAAAATGTATATATAAATATAAAAAAATATTTAAAAAAGAAAAACAAACTAGCCACTCATCCTCATCGCGGACGTGATTCTCTCCGAGTTTCTACCTTCTTCTGTCTGCTAAAAATAGTAGGCATACCCGTTTTTTGGCTCTCAGTTCTCTCTCAAATCTGGTATTACAGCAAAAAAGTAGTAATCTAACAATTCCATTCAATTACCCATTTTTGTATATTTTCGTTATCTTTAGTTGGTAATGAAAAAATATTTAAAAATATAAACGTTTCACAAATAAGGCAATAAAAAACTTTATATGTTTTTATAAAGTTTCGATTTCTTGCTGCAATCACTTGGTTCAACCTAAAGATAAATTAGTTTATGACCCGTCTTTAAAGTCATGACTGACAGTAAATAAAAAAAAAACAATTTTTTGAATTTTTGTCCGAAAACTCAAAATTTTCATAGCTTAATGTAATTTAAACTGATTTATTTAAGAAATTTTCGCTGTAGATAAGTTTCTAATGTCCTTTCGGTTACTGGAGAATTAAATCAATCAGGAGCCCACAACTAAGAAAAAAATAGGTATACGCAGAAATACTCTCGGAGGTTTACCATTGCCAGCCGAAGTAAGCGCGCAGATGCTACACACACGGCTATGGCGGCCTTTTACATACAAGCGCATAAGTCATGTGTTGTAAACTATAGCAGTATATAACGTTATAACGATGTTACTGTATTTTGTAAGGTTAAATCAACTATCTCCAACTTCTTCAAATTCACAGGCATGTTTCGTGTACACTGATTTTAGTAAAGTGGCCGATGGGTTTAACACAAATTCGGCTAACACAGCTTAATCCAATGGATATCTTCCTATTTAAGAGTACAGTCAGACCAGTCTTGGATTAATTGTTTGAAACCCTCATTATTAGATGTTTTCAGTTTTTAAGGCGTTTACATAGAAATACCACAAGATATTTCTTCTCAATGAAAGTCGGTTGAAACTTTTTAAACTATCGTCGCATAGAGTTATATATTTGTTATTAAATTATTAAATGAATTGGATTGTAGTCCTTTTCTGTTGAGTGCAATTCAGATAGATATTTCTTATAAACAATGTAATTCACGCTGTTTAAATTAAACTTTTGTTTTCAAACATAAAACAAACCAATCATGTTTTGCTTGAATGAACATACTTAGTTATTTAATACCGTTCTATTTCAAAAATTGAGTGCGACAGCTACAAGCTATATACTTTGAGAAGGCCTCATCAATATTATTCATATCCCACGAACGGGATCAAACCTCCCTTGAGCCAAAAAAGAATACTATATAATGTACATATATATGCACGTATGTTTATACCTCGCAAGCGTAAACTTCCAGTTACATAGAATTTGTCATCAAGTTTAAAGAAACATTTTATCAGATCTTGCGTCGATTGTAAATAAACTTCAAGGGAAAAAATCTCTGTTCGTTTAGTCAAACAAAAAAACGAAGAACGCCATCATTTTCCACATGCCTTAAATATCTGTAATAAGTAAGAGCGGTAAATTTCGCAAGATCGATATAAGTGCTTGAGTATCAGAATTTTTACAAATAAAACTTCTTTGGTAACTTTAAAATTTCAAAAACTAACGAAATTCGAAAGTAAGTTGTAACTCTAAGAATGTGACCAAAACACCTTGTGGAAAATTAGACAACCTAATGTCTCTATACATATATATTTCATTTTCCTCTCCTATTCATTTTTTCGTCAAATATAAATTGTAGTGTATTTGCAAAAGCTGCCCACTAATACACCCTGCTGACTAGTCGACAAACAGAGGTCTGCATCATTTACGATTGCCTTTAAAATTGATTGCGTAACTTCTGGCATGTGTGGATTCAACCATTCCGCTGCTATACGCAACACTTCCAATTTTCCATTTGTAGTTATCCTTTTGTTGTTTTCTCATTTTTGGATTCTTATATTCTAAATATACTCAGTATTCTGTGCTGTCACATGCATAGCGTGGTAAAGTTGTTCCCAGAGTAGCATTTGTGCTCATTTTTAAACAACCCCTAACCAATCTTCTATAATTTTGCCTAAAGATTTACGCCAGCCCTTAAAAACAATCTCTCCAGAATGCGGCTAGAATTAACAAACATATTTAGTTAATGAAACCTGCTACCACTCCAACACTCCACCGACACAATGACGGTGTATTCCACTCCCTCCACTCTATTTTTTCATTGGAGATGGGCATGGGCAAGCGCTTGGAAAATATAGAGTATTTCTCCCCGTTCATTTCAAATATTTTAGAAAGTAAACAAAACGTCAAGACATAAAATAAATTGGCTTCAAACTAATCCCAGCACCCCATCAGCGCATCACGGTAGAGCCATTGCAAATGTATAGACGTAAGTATATATATATTTACATACATACATATGTATGTACGTATAAATCCTCTGCTTTGTATTAGCAGAATAAATTTCCAGGTATCCAGGTAAGTAATCATAAGCAGAATGAGATCTGGAAGTCGAGAATAGGAGCGGATTATTTAAAAATATATATGCCAAGTCTACTATCAGTAGCGTTGCAAAAAAAACCTAATTCGTATAAATCTGATAAGGAAATATTAAATCCATTATAAGTGTGCAATCGAATTTGTAATAAATATATTCGTAAATAGGTAATGCAAAAACCAACTAAGGTAGACATTTTTGTCTACATAATACTTTCTTCCGGATACAAGCACAAAAGGAAATACATTTTTTCATCATGAAAGTGGACTGATCTGAACAAATACTAATTTTCCGTTTGCAATGTTCATTATTTCATATTCTTTTACGTTCAAATTTCAGCACAGATCGATAATAAATTTTGATTCCGAGTTCACTCCATATTTACTCTATTTGTATACTGACAGCAGTATCTGACATCGTAATATTACTTCGTTTTACATTTAGAAGATGCTAAGCTCTATTATCGCAAGAAAGCAGATGATCCCATTTTTTTGTTGAATTATGTCTTCCGTACGCTATTTTCGTACTTTTGTAACAAATCAATATTTTTGCATACATCCTTGGTAATGCTCGGGATCTGGTGGAGCTATTTTTCTGAGCATAGCAGGTTCAAAATTTACCATAAAAACAATTTTTCTTTAATATTTCTACTCCATCTCAACAATAACATATATTTCCTAATTCTTTAAAATTTAACATAAACGATATAAGCTTTCTTGAAAAAATTTTTCTATTGTTATTAATATAATAATAATAAAAATTAAAGATCAGATTATATACACTCCGCTGTTTTGCCTTTTGTATACATACATACATATATATTTGGGATGAGCGAAAAATTGGCATAACTTACGAAAAATTAGCAGTCCATTGAATTTTGATTTTCCTGTTCTCACATTTTTTTATATTTTTACCACTTTCTAAAAACAGAAATGCTTAAATTTTTTTTTTTTGAAGAAATGTAAATTTACGTATTTAATTTATCAGGATTCACCTTATGGATATTTATTACTTTTATTATTTTTCAAAGCACTTTTAGCAAAGTATTTAAAGTAATTATTTAAATAAACTTATGCCTGCATTTATTTTTAACAATTTCGCCGTCACCCCCAAATAAATTATTCAAAACTTTCTATTAGTGGTTCTTTCATTATATTTGTTATCATCGATGATACAATCTGCATCAGCATATCTGTTACCCAATTAATGTAATGCTGTGCATGTCTCTCAAAGTACTAACATATAGTAAATCACCCTGTTACATATGTTGGTATCACTGCTGCCTAATCGACCAAAAAAAGTTGTAGAAATTTTCAGAAGTTTTAAAGGTTGTGCGAAGCAGTAATTTATCCAAATCCTGACTAGTAAGATAAGTATTCCTTTATTTTAAATATTACCACAGGCTGTAAAGTAGAATTGCAAAGAAAAACAGAACATACGGTCCTTTAAAAGTCATTCGGTAACATACCAAGAAATTGGCATACATACTTATGTATATTCGCTTTAAATCAGACAGTACTTAAATACCGTTGCAAAGGAAGCAAGGAATTTGAGCGTCTCAACCTGCTATTACCTAAAATAATATTCCATTACCTAGTGGTGGAATCCTTATATATATAATAATAAAATTATAAAGAACAAAAACCCCACAAGAAATCAAGCAGGATAAAAATATATAAAATATGATTGGCATTTGTCTAAAACAACGTTTGAAAATTAAGACACATTCAGAGTTGTTTTCAATCCAAAGTTTTTTGTTTTATGTTATTTTAATTGGTCATATCAATACTTCTTTTGATGCAAACGTGTAACGGCAAATGAAATAATTGCCTTCAAAGATTATTTTAACTTGATCGACAATAAAAAAACCAAATAGTAATATATTTTACAGCAAAACTAGTCTTTTAAAAATTTGGGTTTGGGAAAAAGAAGGGTTTTAACAAAGGTAACATAGTATAATAAGCAGTAACTTAATCTACTTTATACACATTCAAAAACAACTAAACTCAATGCCTTTTTGATACCACTTTAAACTTATGTATACGTATTTTTGCAAATTTACATTTAAAAATAAAGTAGCTTCACCATTATCATATAGTATGGGTAAATTCTGATTATCTACAAGTTTTAAAAATTAAATTTGCAACTCGGTCCGACACAAGAGAATTTGGTTTTAAAACTGCTTCTACGTAATATTCGAAAGGAATAAAAGTTTTCCAAGACATAATATTAGAAAATTACAGCATCTTAAGTTTTTTAATGGTTAAAATTTATTAAGGCACTGCTAATTTTCAATAGTTATTCTACTTATTGTAAATAAAAGAGCTAACCACATGCGGTATAAACTCAGTTTTTCGTAGAAAGAATCGAGTGAGAAGCGTAGGAGAAAAATATTATTCTGAAATAAGTATACGGAACTTGTAAAACGAGATTGATTTAGTGAGCAATTTTGAAATAATTTTCTTCTGCGAAATATACTCGCTAGCGAACCTTCAAGTTTTTAACGTTTCCAGAAAATAAAAATCAACATCAGTCGATATGTGAGTAGAGACGAGTAAGAAGTAGAAATTGAAGCATTTTAAAACACATTTCGTCCACATGGTACAGGTGATAATGTACTGTGCAACAGTAAAGCCTCATCAAGGAAATCAAAGAAATATCGCAAATTAAATAGAAATCGACATCACAATATCGAAGTTGTGTGCGGGTAGTGAGTGTATTCAACGCATGTACATACATACATATGTATGCATGGCTATGCAGTTATGTGCATATATAGGAATACGATATCCATCCATAAATCTGTAACTCAAATAAATATGAACATACTTGCGTATATATACATATGTATAAGTGTGTACATATGTACAATTATTCGTGCAAATGTGTTTTTAACAAAAACTTATCGCAGCCTGTTGTCGACTGCCGCTAATTCAGTGCTACCCTTTGATCTGTCCCGTTTCCGGCATCGCAAGCTTCCTATCTACATATATATGTATGTATTCCGTATTTCATGGCTCTTCTTATACATTTCACATCGAAGGAGTGTCTAAATAGCATACATATATAAATTTATCTACAAATATATGGAGAATAAAATATGATGTTGCTATTTAGGATATTTTGGGATATCGTAAATGCCATGAGGCCTCCACTTTCATTCATTTTCCATACTTTGCCGAAAATGAAACGAAGCAGAAACTTTGTGTTTAAGGCACCGGAGATCCGCTTGTTGTTTTGTGAAGTGGTCGTCAGTCTGTCCGTCAAAATAGCAATGCTCAGCAGGGACTACTCATCCGACAGCAACCCCCTCAATTGTCACTTATGTATGTATACTAACTAGTAAATATGTATATATGTATGTACTCCGCTTCTCTTAAAATCACAATCGTTTTCCGTTGGTTGCCTCATTTTCAGTAAGGGCAAATAATGCGCACAGATACACAACTACCATTTTCAAAATTGTCAATGTTTCCCCAGGGGCATCAACAGTGTGCTACAGACGTGTATGCTTTGGTTTGAAGACAAAATTGGGGCAGAAACATCAGTATAGAAAAAAAGTATATTTTGCCTATGTTATATTCGAAAATATGTACTATTGGCGTAGAAATGTAAGAACAATAAGAAATAATATAAGAATAACAAGCAGCCACGCGATTGCAAAATCATTTTAACAACAAAAAAAACCCTCTCCATTGATTCAATACAACATTGTGCTGGTGATTCGATAATGTAACGCAGGAGAACATTTGATGGAATTAAAGCCAAATAAAACCGCGGCAGCGTTAAAATTACCGATAAGTCCAAGATTTAGATAATACAATTGCTAAAATAACTCAATTGGAGTTTGAAAAGCTGTGGATACATTGGCAACGGTCTTCTAGTTCGACTCACAAAAGTGTTTGAAAAGCGTATTGTAATTATATTTAAATATATAGTATGCCTCTTCTTCTTCATCTGGTATGCGTCTACTTTAGTTATTTTATCAAAAGTGACAAACCAAAATATCTTACTCATCATTCTACTATTCGTTATGTATTCTTACATAAGAGCGTACGGCAAAACTGATTAGCTTTGTGGAACAGCACGTTTACCAATAACGACCCTTTATAAGATATTTTCATCGTTCTTTTTTAACCATCCTCTTTTTCTATTTTCGCCACTGATTCGGGAATATTATTGTATTTTACAATGTCGTCATCTTCATTTTTCTTTTTAACGGAAATGGGGTGTTTTTTTATATTTCGGTTTGTGGTACAGAAAGGGAAATAGCTTCGAGATATGCGTGTACATATGTATTTTCATCCTTTTACTTTTTCCAGTTTTATAATATTTTTGTTGAAATAAATACATTTCCTATCAACAGAATTTTATCTGCTTTCAATTTCTTTGCTTTAATTTGATGATAACTAAATTAAGTACATATGTTTGTATAAGAAACTAAATGTGGAAATATTACATTTAGGAACGCGTATGGATATGAATGTGTAGATATATATTTAAAGACACTTATTCATATTATAATTATAGCAAAGAGGTATTAGAAATTATACTAGTAAATAATTAACTATGAAGTCACGACGAAATCAGAGAAAACCTAGATATTATACTAGTAAATAATTAACTATGAAGTAATGGCGAAATTAGATAACGCTTAGAAAAATTCGGTTAGTGTTTAGAATTATTGTATGTGTCATGCAATATAAAACGCCACAAATATCTTCTTAACTGAACGTAGCACATAAATGCCAAAAGGACCTACATATATACATATATATTAATATAATAGTTCAAATTGTTGGAATCAATAGAAAAATACATACAATAGTATAAACACTTAGAAATACATTCTGGACGAGTTTGAAAGTATTTTGATCTTAAAGTGAATTCAAAGTTATGTGTATTGAGCTATGTTTTTAAAGTTTTGCAGTTTATTATATAACTAAAAAATATCGCAACTAGACACAATATTAAAAAATTTAAAAAAATATATATAACGAGATTTTAAGCAATATGAAGAACAAATTGTGAGACTTATGTAATATGGTTCGGGCACATATTAAGCAAGAAAATAAATGAACGTTCTGAGTTTGCTCAGAAATTGTGTCCAGTAACAGAAATACTATTTTTTTGCATGAATTCTGTGAAGTGACACGGTGCAATTACCGGCCGGTTCATCAAACAACAAAACACAAAACAAACTTTTTTCTAATAGCTATCACCTCTCAGATGGCCATGAAAAACCTGAGAGTAGTTCTAGCATGGAAAAAAAATGTTTAAGGCAAGTTCTTGATTTGATGATTTGGCAAAAAACGGTGATCAGTTGTGTTGATAGAAATCAAAAAATTTGAATTAAGAAGAATTTATTAGCCAAATTTAGCCAAATAAATTCTTTTAATTACGTATATGAGTTTGTTTTAGGCTTATTATTTCTGATTTCATCTGCGGGTGCTGAATACATTCTTTCCTTCAGACAAATTAGCAAATATGTATGTTTTGAAACTTTTCCAACTGAACTAGCATCGGTGAAAACTATGGTTCAGCGATACTTGCTTAAAGTATTGCCTTTATTATATTGTGAAAGCCACCAACATCGGCTGGTATGGATTAATTAAAACCATAATTCTAGATCTATTTACTAACTCTTTGTTCCCGAATTCTCTACAAGTGCCCACAAAAGCTCAATAGACTGTAAAAGCCAATTTGCCGATGTTTCTTAGTGTTTTTCTCCAAATATTGTTAAATTAAACAAAAAAATAATTATAGATTTATCTGTAAAAAATAAAAAAATTCGAAGGCTTTGAAATTCCGTGAGATTTTTTGAATCTAGGTTCAACAAAAACATACCTCCTTCGAAGTGTTTGGATCTGTTACACACTTAGGAAAGAATAAATATTGAATTCCGAAAGATAGACTTACTGCCATACCCATTGCATTTGTGGCCTGGAGTGATACATTTAGATTTTACAATAATTTTTTCAAGAAAATAAATAAATTGAATGTGGTGAAGTATTGCCATGCCCATTACCCAAATAAAACGGTCGAGCCTGCTTGTTACATTAAATTAAATTACTTATTTGTTACGTCATCTTTAAAATGTTTGAATAGATCTATATCATCGCTTATCAGAAAAAATCAAACGAGGAAGGACGTTAGAGCTTTTTTCACTTAAGAAAGTTAACTGTTACAAACAAATTTTTTTACTTTTGAAAGTTAATTGCGTAGTAATTTAAAGGCATTACCATATAGCTCATATGCTGTCTCATCCAACTTTTAAGTTTAATTCAATTTATTTATATATATACATATGTATATGTGCATGAACATATATGAAAGTAGAAAAAGATGATAAAACTTGTTAATAAATTTTTGGTGTAACTTTAGTGATGTTAACAATTTTTGCTAGCTATGAAAAGGTGTTTAGATAAGTCAAAGATTTGATGATATTTTTTCAAACTATTGTAAACTAACAAATTTGTGGAAAAATGTATACAAGTAATATCCAATATATTTGATTTTTCAAATCAATAACTAATGATGATTTACATAAATGCATTTTTGAATGCAGCCTAAGTGATGTCATACAAAAAAGGTTTCAACTAGGTGTCATACTTAATACTTTCGTTAAAAAGTGAATTCTTAAATTGTAACTCTAAAATGTATTGTTCATTATTGAGTTTAATGATAATTTGTTAAACTTATATGTTCGTTTGGAGAAATTTAATGAAAGTTTCTGTGCAGTGTTGCCGGTTGGACGATACCGTCATCATTCGGGCAATTTTCAGCTACGAATGGCAATTGAACGATTTCAATTGGTAAAAATTTCAGAAATTTAAAAAAAAAAAGTGATTTTATTTATAAACAACACGAAAGGGGTTTAAAAATGCTTTATAAAGTATAATTTTCATACAAATTCCGTTTTATAAAGCAGTGAAAGTCTTCTTCATATTTTATGAATTTAGATTAGAGTTTGCACGGATAAGTTTGCAGGGAATTTTTCTTTAAATTTCCTACGCACTCAAACTGTTTTCCTATATTTTTATGTAAGTTCAGAAACTAAAAATTTGGATTTTCATAATTTATTCAAGTAATGTAAAACGCGCTGTTCTCCTGTGATTTCACCCAACACTTTAAAAGCGTGTTTACCTCACTCGTCTGCAAATGTTGAACGCATTTTTTTTTAAATTTAATTTTAACAAAACTATAAAATATAGAAATTCTTTAAATACTGGCACCGGAATGCATTTTCAATGTCCCTCAAAACCAAATCTCCAATTTAGCGTAATCTAAACGCATTTCACAACATTCGGAATTTCCTGTTTTAGAACATGAACAAACCCGATATTCGAATCATTTGTTCTAATGATATTGAAATTTACGCTTATTTGTAAACGATTGCAATGAAGGAAGTAAATGATAATGACAATATTGTCTTCTTGTCTTAGTTAGAATTACTGATTCCTTAAAAAACATATACGTCTAAGTTTCAAAGTTTCTAGCACATTTATAAACATTCATCAAAATTTCTATTTTTAAATTTTCAGGCATGCAGTTTTGTAGCTCATTTAATTTAATAGCAACATATGGCAAAGTTCAAGTAGCAAATAATTGTTGATTTTTCAAGCTTCCCCTACAAATGAATCATGTTGCTATTGAAACAATAATTGCATTTGGTACAAAATATACCCACATTTTCTGATAAATACCTGCTACGGCAAATAAAAAGACTAAAATTATCAGAAACTGTAGGGTTTGAATGGCCGTTTTACTTTTTATAACAAACCTGGCACACTCGGATTCTCCAACACCTGGAACCGATAAAAAAAATCCAACAAAAAATCACACCTAACGAGAAAAGATGACGGATTCGAATCCGATACCGCGAAGTTCGGATTCCACGGCATAGCTGAATGATCGCGTTTGAAATCCCACTTTCCAAGTTTTTTTTTTATTGTTTAACAATTCCGCAAAAGTAACACAAAGAAGGCTAGGTTATGCGAAATTCAAAATATTAAGCATAGATTTCAACATGTATTCACTCTAATTTGGTGTTTGGTGATTGTGTGTATTTGTGTATTTTCTTAAATGGGGTTTGGGTATTTTGTGGTTTTCCCCCTTTTCGATTATACTCTAATATTTATGTAAAAATATCATTCAATATGCATATACGAGCACAGGTGGAAAAATTATAGAAATGCAAAATTTTGGCAGCTTTACTTTTGTTTTATTTCTTACAAAGCTGAGAGCAATTTAACAAATTCCATAGCAAAACATATTTTGAAGCCCATTTTAGTTTTATAGTCCAGTGAAGTTTTATGACTAAAGTTCAGGTTTTACGTGGTTAAGGCTCACTTGCGAGAAAGCAGGTTATCTATTTAACTCAGAGTTTACCGGTTAAATTGATAAATTTGCTTCCACAGCAGAATGTTAGGCATCAACTGAAAGGCAAAACATAAATATTTAACCTAGCAAATATTCAGGGTTGAATTTTTAAGGTTTTGATATTCTGTCATAAATAAATAAAAAATAAATCTCTCAAACAATTTTTTTAAATAAACGAAAAAATTTGAAACGGAACGGGATGCCGCCATCGAATGCGTAGGCTCCAACTTATTTAACAGAGCTTTGTCAAAGTGGAGGGATCACTTCCAAATTAAAAAAATTTTTTATTTATTTGATGCAAGACAATGTCTAGGTTATGAAAGTACAAATTTAACTCTGAGTTGCTTATCTCTTTACTTATAAATTTAACTCTGGATTTATCGCAAGTGGGCCTAAGAATACTAGGAGTTTTCATCGCTGTAAATAAAATTTTGAACACATTTCAAAATACTTAAATTGAGTGGGTCATAAACCAGCTACTTAGCACTTTTTTAAATTCATAATACAAATTTTATTAATTTTTTTAAACTTGTATATCAAATGTAAGTATGTAAAAATGTAAATATAATTTAAAGTACTATTAAGGTTGGCAAACTGAATGTGGCATTTTGTGACAATTTAAAATGAATGTAAAACTACCCTCCTAAAGAATGTCGGCAATTTTTTTAGTCGACTCTTCATAGAATGTACATACGCATGTTCATATATTCAATCATAGTATACGACGCACCCAAGAGCAATTCAGCCCTGTTCTACATTTCGATTCGGTTTAAAAAGAAAATTTCATGCAATTCCGACTTGTCTTGGTGCTCGTGTTCTTGATTTCGAAAGAATTCGAATCGTTATCGAATCATTAGGTGCGTACACGTACAAAATTATCCAGTAACTTGCCAGTAACTAAATTTTAGAGCGTAAGCAAAATTTGCTCTCAGTGAGAGAAACTTGCAAGAAAGTAAGAAAACGCAAAACCAGTAAGAACTTGCAAGTTTTTCTGACAGCTGATTCTTGTTTGGCGCGCAAATCAAACAAAAAGAAAAAGTTTAATATTTTGCAATTTAAAAACTTATTAATATTATAAATCTATTGTAAAATGGAAAATAATAACAAAAAAAGTATCGAAATAACATGTTCTCCTGGAACATTTAAAAAAGTGCAGGGCTATTTGCAGTCACTCCGGCCGAAGGGGCACCACCATCTTCGCAAACACACGGATTCCGGCCCTCTTCCTAATATATTAACATTATGAACTTCACAAACATTTTTACGTATATATATTTACTCACTTTTTCCATTTTTCACCTTTTTAAATTAAAATAATTGCAATTTTTAATTTTTGCTTTCTTTTTGTGATCGACCAAATACTTGCAATCAGCTGTTTTCCGTACTGGCAAATTGTTACGAGTAAAAATTTATCCAGTAAAAACTTGTAACTTCCCCTCCAAAGAACTGTCATTTTCGCTCTCTCAATTTCCCCAACTTTGCAAGTTTCTTGCAAGTTTTTGCGTAAGAAAACGCCAAAAGATGATAATTCGTAACAATTGTTACGAACTATCATAAACTCGTACGTAGAAAAACACTACTATTTTCATTCCGAGTCGATAATCAGTTTGAAGAGCTGTTGTCAGTTATTTATGTTCTTGAAAAATTTAACATTGTTCTTTGGGTGTACTGAGACTAGAAAGCATGTTATTTCACGTTCAAAATAACGGAAATTATTAGCTGAGCCTGCCCATAGGCATATAGTAACTAAAGCTGGACTACAAGCAAGTTTGCCCTATAAAGAAATTAACATCATAAAACCTGCTTAATTTCCTTGGTTTTGCTTCGAATTCATTACAAATATTATCAGCTGGTATCAATGGTAATATCGTAGGGGTTGCCAATAGTCGCATATTGTGTACAAAAACAGTGATTGAAATAAAATATTTTCGCAATACGCATTAATTTAATAGCACCAATGTATTTTTATAATGCTTTTCAAACATTTGCTAAGGATGGAACGAAAAATATATGCCACGAACGTGAAAGTTTAAGTTCGAATGTTATTTGTGAAACATGGCTTAAGATCATTACCATAATTAATTTCTTTTTTATTTATTTATAAGATGTTGAAATTCGGCTCACTGTGGGTGTGACAATGTTGGTTCTATCAAGTCAACACTTGTCATAACATTAAATGTTGCAATTTGTTATTCTATAAATTTTGCAATTTGATAGCTTATAGCAAGCCACGCAGCCACAAAAACAGGCTGACAGTTTATGGGTCACATAAAAGTAAAAAAGTCAAATCATCTGCTCTCCTGGTTGGTGTCTGCTTCGCCCTCAATTGTAAAATTTTATAAATAAGGTTTGCAAATTTAAAAAATAGCATGTTGTATGGTAATATGTATTTTTTACATTGCAGAAGAACACAACCAACCATATGGTTTGAAAGAAAATATAATTATACAAGACAAATGATTTCAAACTGCATTGAGTGGACCAATTTCGAATCAAAGAACAATTTCTAATCAGTTAGTTGGTCGTTTTTGAAAAATAAAAAATGTTTCCTAATTAAATAAGAAATTAAAGTTTCACACGGTTTTATTTTATGACAATATGGCAAGTAATATTTCGTTGTTTATCGGCTGTTTCGATTGTTCGGTGAAATTAAAGCATCTTTTTCTGTAAAAAATAAAATAAAATATCCTAACGCACTCTGCAGGAGATACATTTTTTTGACATTCACATATTAAACGACAAAAGGACATTTCCGGAAGAATTTAATGGCGGGCTAGAAATAAAATTCCAAAGTATTGGACTTTTTGACACATTACTTCTACATACATATACAACCTACCATGTTGAGACTTTGTTTGACTAACTGTATGTACTATAATAACTCTTAAGTGTTTCTAGTGTGCTATGTGGAGTTAAATATAAAATCATATTGTCACTTAGAGTAACATGTGTCCAACGAAAACTACCTGAAATTGTTCCGAAAACATTTTATTACAAGTTCCACGATTATTATATTTTTCCTAATGTTCTGGCGTTAAAAATTCTAATTGAATTAAATACATTACTCCCTTAAAACTTCATTTCACAAAATAGATTTGAGAGGTCCTACTGATGCTGTTATCAGAAACTTAGTAAGAACGGTATTCAAGTGGGGTATATGGCTGTATTGTAAATTGTGCTATAACCAATGGCTAGAGCTGTGTATAGAAAATAGGCGAAGATGTATGTAGATAAATCATCCTAGCAAAACAAAATATTCCTAATACTAAAAAACTTGGAACAACATTTGCCAATATACAAATACTGCTACAGTATGGAAGTAATACCTTTGTCATATACAGATATGTATCCTTTGCAGCTGACATTTTGGAAATCTGTCTAATCCTTCTGCATGCCCCGCATTTTGTTTTGATTCTGAAAATTTATCTCAGAAGCTATTAGTTTGCCTGCCAGGTACTTCACTTCCAAGCATATGGTTTTATTACTGATTTTGGCGCCATCTGCTGCTGAAGTGCCACAGCAGCGAAATATTATTTTGACCGAAACAACGTATTAATGGTTGTGACCTTCGCTCGTAAAACGCCAAATGCTAGGAAACAGGGTGTGAACAAAAATGTAGCCTGCGAATACAAATGGAATGAATGCCTTAATATATCTGACTATTGGCCGACACTTCACCCAATACTAAAACCGAAAGTTCGTTGTAGATATTGCAGTGAACTTAAAAAGCAACGGATTGTATTTTAGAATTACAAAGATGGGATAAGGCGCGAAGCATTTGTTTATATTATCAATGTGATTCTATTGATGTTTAAACATTTATTTATAATTTATGTTCATATGTAGTATCATACTACTAGTATGTCTGTTGGCATATTACAAAAATCTATGGCATATATGTACATACTATGTCTGTACCTCACACACAAGTTAATCTGCATAAACGTCATAAATCAAAGCATTATTATAATGCACGTTAACCAAAAAAAAAATTCTCGCATACACGAGCCATCGGTCCTCTCTATCTATCTCGTCGGATAAACACATGTATGTATGTGCGTATGTACATTTACATATATGTATGTATGTATGTATGTATACATATCTACATACATACAATATGTATCAAAATATGGCAAATTCTCTTGCCTTTTATCCATTATCCATATTAATAGCATCCCAAAAGCCCTCAAATGCAAAACAAGCTGGTCAAACAACAACAAATGGTATGAACATACATACATATGTACATACATAAATAGGTAAATATTCTGTACGTGGGTATGTACATATGTACATACATATATAGATATAATCCTCGTAAGAAAATTTTACACTCTCAGCGAAACGAAACCACCGCCGAATTAAATACCATATACTCGCTGTGACTACTTCAAATATGAACGCACGCAAACATTTTACGGTTTTATAAACAAACAAACTGATATGCGCATTAATGGTACACTATCATCTCTCTCTCTGGCCTAGCCGACTTCAGCTATCTCACTCTTTTCGTGGTAAGATGACGGTGCGCAAAGCCGTCGGGCAACAGCGTGAACAGCACAATATGGCGGATGAACAGAGGCCGCCTCCGAACAGAATTTCATAATGGTAGGCAGGCAACGTTAAGAGACAGAGAATTGTACTGTTGCACGTTTAACCCTTCAACACTAACTTAGCTAGAGTGTATTCATTTATCGTAACGAAACGTGCGTGCGTCACGTTGAATTTTGTAATGAGCTCGACCGTTCGTAATGTCTCAGTTATGCATCCTTAGCTTAACTTGACTTTATGATTTTATGAGTAATTGGTATACAGTAAGCTGTCTGATGTATCTAGCCTCAAAGCTTATAATTTGTTAGCCGGTTCTGAGAGGGTCATAAAACTAAAAAATTATTGAAAAAAGTGTAAAAATGAAGTACTCGATCTATTCCTTGCTCGTTCTGGATGCTTGTAAAAATAATACTTTTAATTTCCAATACACGTGATAAGAAAACACTATTATGAATTTTGTTTTGCTATTTTGATCGAATTTAGATATACATAGATGGGTAGCTGAATTTATCGATTGATTATAGTTTTATATATAAATTCAAATAAAATTCAGTGATACGAATGTTGAGCAGCTGATTTCAATGTTGATTTTACAAAAAAAAATTATGTTGGCAATAATTTAGATAGTTTATAGTTTAAATAGTTATATCCAATCGTTTAATATACATTCATTATGCATCTCTAGCTGGAATATACCATCAGCTAATTGTCTGTACTGATTTTAACCAAAGTTTTTGGTGAAGTTTTTTGAGACTGTCTCTTACTGAATACCTAAATCGTCGCAAGTCACAAAAACTGTCACTAATTGAAAGTCTCAAATTTAATCACATAAGATGATACTGAATTACTAAAATACCGGCATAAGAATATAAAATAAAGTATATGTTTCTATATACAAAACGAATGGAAATGTACAACAGGAAAACCGAGAAAAAAAGTAATAGCGTTCTAACAATTTGCTCAGAGATTGCAAGTATATGAATAATTATGAAGCTACACTGACGAAGTTGGGAGTATCAGCTGTAGATATCATAAGATAATAATGGATCAGATTACAAATTACTATTCAACGTATGATATCATTAATTCAGTTCTGTATTAATATGCATAATATAAAAAGATAGTAAACAGTGCCTTACAACATTTACACATATGGCAATGTATGGTGTAGTTGAAATATTTTGATTTCTGAAATTACGATTTCAATTATTTTGATGTGTGCCACTTCTTATGCATGTGATAATGGAATATTGAATATTCGGTAAAGGCAATTCTTTGCTGAAAGATTTTAAAGTACAATGATTTCACTCATACGTGGAAAGTATTATATTTTGTTCTCGAACACAATGAGCAAATTTTCAATAGTATTTTGAATACAGAAATTGGAATACCATGTGAAAAATTTAAAACGAATGTTGAGAGAATGTAATGATAACATTCACAACATACTTAGTTATCACCTACAGTTAAATGTTCGAGTTTACTTCGTTGGGGACTACGCGATCATTGTAAAACTTTTGACAAATTATCTAAGACTAGAAAACGGTCCATATACACCATTCTAAATTAATGCAACAATTAGGTTAGACGAAGAAGCCGAGCTCAGGCGTCACAAATTCAATTCATTGTAATTTACGATGTATTTTGGAACGAATTTCCGTCTTTTCTTTGAAAAATTTGGTTTGGAGACAAAGTGGTTTCAGTGTTCTGTCATTTTTGGTGTCATATTTCATGTTTGTCTTCAAAAACCCGCCCAAAATTTTAAAATGTAGTACTTTCTTGAAAATAATTTACTTTTTAAAACTAAATAACGTGAATATCGGATTGCTCGGAGCGACGTCTCTAAGAAAATGTTTAAACACAAATGGAGCCCATCTAACCTTCGATGCAGAAGTTTATAGAGATAAATTTGCTTCACTTGCTAATTTCCGTATATTAAATGGCGAAATTGTAGCGTCTAGTTATTTACATATATTCTTTCGATCCTTTTATTATCGATTAGTGTGATGATTTTATTTTTTATATATGAACGGTGCGATAAGTTTTCTTTATAAACTTGGGTCCTTTCCCTTAATGCTTACTTGAAAATAAAGAGTAATGTAACATGTGCACACTGAGATGAACTGATGTTCAGAAATTGGTACTATTACAAAGCACTAACCTTTTTTCCAAAGCACGAATAGATACATTTTCTTTATTCATCACATTTAATTTTCATTTTCTCCTTAATAGAAAATATTTTCTATTTATGTGGCATGATTCCAAGTTTGAGTAATTAACCCAATTACCACAACGTAAAGGTTTTGCTAATACAAATCAAATGATTCATAATGTTTGATCTTTTCATGCTAAAAATTACAAATTGTTGCACATATGTAGATCCCGTTACATGTCACATTCGGTTTAGTTATTCTACTTTGTTTTTCTACTTCTTTAATAGTTATTGAGCGTCGGTGCCCGCAAATAAGAGCTTCGCGTCCGCTTATCAGAGGTTTGTTATTGTTTTCTTTGCACTTTTGTGCAGCAATTTATTTTTCTTGTTCGTTATCGAAAGGTTCGCATCCGCTTAACTGAAAAAAAAGAAAAGCCTCTGAGTGCGCGGTTGTTAGAGTATTATTTTCTCTGGAAACGCAACGTTAAACTTGGTTCCTGAAATTTTATCTGGTTAAGAGAGGTGCCCGCTTATTGGAGGTGTACGCAAGTAAAGGTTTCACAGTACATATGTAGTATTTCTGGATTTCAAGAAATTTTATATTTTTATACGTATGTATATATTTCACTTATGTTATATAAGTTGTGTAGCTAAATATTTGAAACAGACTTTAAAATTTATTTACCTGGTAGCACAACACCCTAAAATGAGCCTTCAACAGGGAAGAAGGCAAAAAACTCACATCCGAAACCCTAAAAGCATTGCATAGGATTGAATTTCGCTGAAGTTACAAAACAAGAAGTAAAGAATTCATAAACTTTTCAGCTGGTTTTACCAACAAAAATGTTTCCGAATAATTTGAAATGGTCGTGTTTCGCTACCTTTGATGAACGAAACCAAACGAAAAGGAATGCAGTTGAATTATTTCTTGACCGTTAATAATAAAGCGAATTAATTCAAATCTTAAATTCCAAAAATATATAAAAGCTATTTGTGAGTATGTTTGTATTTCCAACTTGTTTATTTCTATACCAACGTCGAGTTAATTTTCCCACAAAGCAAAAATTCGCAATTGCTTATCTTTAACATTAACATACTGTTTATGTATAAAGAATATATACGACTTTTTTAAATTTTGTCATAACAAATCGGATAATATGCAAAAATCTAAATTTAGTAAAGACCCGCGTCAGCTATTAATAATAAATGACCATTAAAATATTATACATACTGTACATGAATTATTAAAGATTTTTTCCTTTCTAATAACACTGGTTTTGATAAAAAAAAAAACATGAACTGTATTAGTGAACACCATTTTTAGTCAATTACAGTTTAAATATTTTGTTCAAGAAATTTTAATTTTTTGTTAAATAAGTATATAGTATCTGTAGGATCTTCATAATTTCACCCCGATTTAAACCAAAATAACTTTACACTCCGCAGAAGGCAAAGCCAAAAGGGGAACTTGTTAATTTTATTGCTTCAAGCTCAGTTAATTATAAATGGCATTTCTTCGTCCTACCGTAGTGAAGTCTAATTTCGTAAACGCTTAAATAACCGCGGCAAACGTTTTCATTAATTAAATTCCCTTATAAATTTATGGCATACAAGTCAGTGTTATTAAAACACTCACCACACCCTCGTCACTATTATTGACTACACCATTGGTAACGATTCCACATTAACATTTCCAGTAGTATATGCGCACTTGTACGAATAATTCTGTATTTACGAACGTACATATATATATACATACATACATATATATGACTAAATAAGTTTGAGTGAAATAACACGCACACCAAGGCATTTTAATACTTTAATGAAATTATTACAGTCATTATTTTACCTATTCGTCCATACTTATGTGCATAAGCTAAGTCTGAATAAGGAAAAAAGGTACCAGGCTTTCCTGGTATGCATAAGAAGTAGCCAAGAGGTGCTAATGATTTTATTGCTTGCAATAAATTTGCTCTTTAACTCCACGAAAAGTTGCAACTTACAGAGGATCTGACTGCACAATAAAATTTATACTAGTAAAAGCGGCGTTGAAACTACTTATCACCTTTTGTGATCTTATACTGATGGATGTGCTTCAACTATTTAACACCTTCGAAGTTATGATGGCATCCTGGTGATTCGTTGATGTGTGGAAAATATTTTATTCTAAGATATATCATACTCTCCAAGAGAATAGATATGTACTACTTATGCTTGATTTGTCTCAATCCTTTCTCCGATGCTACGATTGTCGTTAAGACTCTGAACTGTTTCGGTTTATTGGCAATAATACGACCATCCATTTTGGTAAGGATACGAATTACTAAAAGTACGACAAGACCTTAGTTACATACATATGTACATACATAGAGGTAAAATAGGTAGTGACTGAGTGAGCATGTGCACATTTAATGCGAATTCCATATTTATGGCATGCGTTTTCATGTTTTAAACGTATATGAGATTGAAACCACTACAATAGTAAAAACGGTATAAATTGGATGATGTTTGTGTCTTGGCGTTTTGGTAATGATACTGTTTGAATAGAGAAACAGGTGACGAAACACTTACAGTGAGTAAAAGAAAAACTATTTATTTATAAAAAGTTTCCTTACTAAATAGGAAAAATTCATTTTTGAAGACCAAATTAGCTTTTAATTGTTACATCTTCAAGTTTTCATTTCAATAAATAAATCTTTACATTAAGGCTTTGCAGTGGTTACAAAAATTAAAACACGATAAGTGCTGGTGACGTCTGCCCATTCAGTTCAGCCTTCACAGCCGAAGCTGAATCAATATTTCAAACGGTTCAATTTGCATTCAATGCCAAATTATCATATCTCTATTGACAGCCTTTCCACAATCAGTATGTTGGCTAATGGGAAGAAAAACACGCACTGGCTTTGACAATACTTTTAATGTCAACAGCGATAAGGGGAATGATTCAAATTATGTGGATCTCGGTTATATAAAAATTAATTCATTTATTAAAAGTACTCATTAATTGAAGTAACGCTTATTGCTTGCATGCAGTACACAGCTGAAAAAATACGGATCCTCCCTGCCACGAAAACGGATGACATAATAAACGCCGTTATTTCGTGCAATCAAATGCACAGAATTCAATAAATAACAATTAATTGATACAACTCAAAATGCAGTTATCTGTTTTATAAAAAAAAACAGCCCTGCATTTAATGCCACTCAAAATAAAAGTTCTTCCTGTAGTAAAATACACTGAATTTTATAAAAACTAGATTCGATGCGGCCGCCGTAGCCGAGTGTGTAGCATGTGTGCGCTTCATTCGGTGGGTCCCGGGTTCAAATCCTGGGCGGGGCAAGTAACATCATACATTAAAGAAAAGTGTTTTCTAATAGCGGTCGCCCCTCGGCAGACTTGTCACAAAAAACATTCGCCGTTCGGAGTCGTCGTAAAATTGTAAGTTCCTCAATTTGTGTTACAACATTAAGACGCACACCACAAATTGTAGGAGAAGTTCGGCCAAAATCGCTAAAGCGGTTAATATATATTGTGATTGTAATTCATTACTTTCACAATTTGTAATATAAAAAAAAATGATGACACTTTATTTGAGTTCTTATTCATGTTGTCAATCGGGAGTAAATATCGCGGTTGGAAGAAAAAATTACCACATTTTAAGCTGTTCAAAACAAAGAATAATATTTTTTTTTGTGTGTGCACTAAAGCGAGAATTGCATTTACTCTTTTACTATACTAAATATCCTGGGGCACATCATTAAGCTGTTTTTTTCATGAACTGCAGTCCTCTCCTGCATATGCCTACAAAGGTTCAATAGGGTCTATGTTGAGACTAGGACTATCAAAACGGCATGCTTAGAGTCGTTGGCCTGAACAAACAAGTTGCGTAATGCAATATCCAAATATTTGATTGTTTTGGGAAAAGATTAGATAATTATTTATACCAATTTTTCTTTTAATAGTGAAAACGATATTAATTGGGCCATCTTCTTTGCTGAGTGACAAACTTCCGCAGCCTTTAGAGCTCAACTTTATCCAAACAGGTAGGTAGTAATTCTTCGTATGTGTAATATTTGGAAATTTCCGCGGATGAACATCAACTGTTCCCTTGTCTGCAAGTCGTATGCAATTTGCTTAACAAACTCTTGAATTTTCTGGAACACATTACCTTAGAATTGTATTTTGCCTTAATATGCCAAAAGGTAAGAAGAGGTAATGCAGCCTTAAATTATATTAATTCAATTCAACAGCAAAATGCAAATATTCTAATAATACAGCACTTCTTCTTTCACTAAAACTATAAATGAAATGGAAATGTTTGTTCTCAGAAATCCATATGTTTATGAAAATGATATTTATAACGCTTAATAACAAGTTTCTTTCACTGTTAATTCACCGATACCTAGAGATTATTGGGTTAATGAGATGGGCACAGAGAGAAAAATGTAAGCTTCTAAATGTTTTGAAAACATACGGACTTTTACTTTATGGGAGGTTGGGAAAGCTAAAAATAAAATTGAGTTAATTGTACGAGTTTCGTTTCCAATAATATACCAAATATTATATAAACGGTGAGTTTGACGTTTAATTTTAGTAGTTTTCTCGATTTAAAGAGGACATTCTACTTGCTCTTGTTTATATTTTTAAGAGACGTAAAGGTCACGACTTAATGTATTCACGAAAAAGAGCAGAACATTTTTATTTTTTTATACAATCATGGAATAATTAAAAAAAAAATAAAATTTATATTTTTTTTAATTTGTTCCTAACCAATTGTTGGTACCCACGACTTTTCTGCTGATGCTACACGTTTGGAGCGAATGTATGTATAAGCCGTAAATGGGTTTTTCTGGTCAATTTAAAGTTGTTTTTTGTTTGTACTGCATGTGGAGTTGGGAGTTCCTAATAATTATAGCAAATATATACACATGAATATAGCAAGTATCACGCTGCTTAAAATGCAGAACCCATGCAAATACTAATTGGGTATGATTAAATTGTAGCGGAAAACTGAAACTTTTTGACATATTTTATGTTTGCTTTAATTTCCTGTTATTCGCATGCTCTTCCTCTTCAAGGAAAATTAAACGAATAAATTCCAGCAGGAAGGTCCTATTTTCGACCACCTTTTGCAGCAATTGGGGCCGTATGCCAACAATAATGAGTCGCGCAAACTGAACCATTATTTTGATAATAAATTTGCATGATTTCCAACTGTTGTTCCGGAGTAAGTCTGTTCGTTATGAAATGGCAAACCAAACTGAGTATAAATCAAGTAACAGCTATAATATGACCTACTCCGAAAAAAGTGCTGCTTCATTGAAACCACACATCTCAAAAAAAAACCACCCTTTACGTATATACTTACCAAAAATTCAAAATGAGCTATTGGACATACACAATTCCAAAGTTTTAAAATTGATGTGGAGCGATCCCCCCATGACTATCGATAATTTTGGGATCGATAATTCTATTATTATATTCTATGTAGAATTTAATATCACATAATAAAAATTACCATATAAGACAAAAAATGTTAGCATCACGCATTGCCCAAACCCAATTACGATTTTCTTATTTAAATTTTTATAAACCGCGTACGAATATAAATTCTCATATCAGAAAAAAAACACATTTAATATTTCTATTTGCTTAAAAAAGAATATCTATTATAATTTTTTTGTTTTTAGTCGAAATGCAATTTCCAAGACAAGAATTATTCGATATTTGAATAAGGGTCCAAGAAAACCAAAAAGGTAGGGTACTGTTATTGAATATGTAATTAGTAAAACTGTATTCACAGAAGAAAATATGAAAATGAAAAATACAAAAAAGCAAAGTCAAATGTACCCAAATTTGTTCGCGAGAAATGGAAAAATTAAAATAGGACGAGAAACTAATTTTAAGCTAAATATGAGAAGAGGTTAAATGGTGTATTGGTTTTTGAGATCGCTGAAAAGGGTTCTAAGGTTGCTGTCTGCTCTGCCTCTGTTACTCATAAACCAAAAAAATATTTTGCTGAAAAAAAGAAGAGGATCAAACTTTTTAAATATTTCTTCGCCTGCAAAAACCAAGTCGTGTAATGAATTGGCTTTAGCAACAAAAGTCAGTTTATACAAATCTGGAAAAGCAGATGCTGTGAAAATATTAAATGAATTGAACGCCTCTCTAACGAGAGGAACTAAAATTTAGAAAAACATTTTTCTATACACGAATATGCATACTGGGTAAGCTTCTGAAGAAGCCTTGGACGGATACTATAGTAAACACTAGCGCTAAGAACCGAAACGCACCGTTTCACGTTGTATAATCTGAAAAAAAGTAATATAACCTGTTTTGTCGAAAAGTTAGGAGAACTTCAAATTGACTTACTGGAACAAACTAAACCACTTGATAACAAACAGCAACTGTTTACTGAGACTAGTGCTGATAACTCCGGCCAACCACTTTCGCAGCATGTCTGGTGCCTATACAACTAAAGTCTAGTAATATCTTTCTTCGACACGATTCTTAAAATGAAAGATTCAAATTGGAAGTGAAGATAGACCATGAGAAATGGAAAGATTTTCAGCACTAATTCATGGGGAATATGTCGAGCGACACCGCCTATAACGAACTCTAACTTTTTCTTATATGATGGAAATTTGTATAAGTTCGGGATTTCTATTTCACTTCCCTGGATACGTTGTTTTGAATGTGTTTTACATATTTCTTATAATTTTGTTATAAAAAGATGGAATCCTCCAAATGCTGTGCGAAATCCAAAAAAAAATACTGTAAACGAAAATAACAAATCCCAAATTCACCCCCTGCTCAATGGCCAAAACCTGTGTATTTAGTCAAACATCCTTGGCATCTAGAATTGTGGTAAGAGATGCTTTTAATTATAGAATTTTATTGATTATCGGTTCATATCATATTATCTATTTTAAAAAAATCTTTAAATTATCGAAAGTTGGAACCTATTTGTGCTGATGTTGTGTCATTGTTTTCTGATCCTATCTTGCAAGGAGTTGGAAGCAATGTTGCTGCGGACTATTCAAGTGACTAAGACGTATTTGGGCTATATACGCTTGAGTATTTTACTCAATTATTTTTTACTTGCGAAGAACCTTTTTTACAACTCACTGAATTATTTGTTTTTAAAAATCCTCTCAAAGTAAGATTTCAAACTTGTGAAGGCAGGCACATTGCCGTGGCGCAAGGGTTTAGTCGAATCACTAATTTGAACTTATTATGGGGCGGGAGTGTGATTGCGAAAGTACTAGTACTGACCAATACCCCTCCATTATAGGCGGATGACGCAAACTCACACATCACACTCACAGCACGCGGGAACAAGTTATTGGACTTTATTATGTCCTTCGCGCTGGTAATTAAGAACGTAGGCGCTACACATACCTACACAAGTACACCAGAAGACAAGAAGTGCAGATACAGTATAAGAGGCAAATTCGAGCATCGAAACTAAGCTCTTATAGGAACATCTGTCGGTTGGGAGAGGATGCCCATAGTGTGGTGTACTCTCACTTATTTAGTGAAATCCCTTTTACCAGAAATACCAGGCTTCGTTTACATCCAAGCTTGCGCGGACTATGTTTGTGCTTTAGCGTCAGGAAGATCTCTTCGGGAGGTATGTTGACACAATCAGAAAACCCTTGGTAAAATTCATGCATGGGACACTAGTCAACCCCAGCAAGACGACTCTAGTATTGTCTACGAGTAAAAGAAAATTTGAATAATTCAACTTTCCCGTGCTTAGGTGTGTCAACTTAAGGCTTTCCGAGGAAGTGAAATATCAGTGTGGGAGGACCTGTAGTAAGACTTTGAGTGTGAAACCAGCTGTGGTACTTTTCATATACAGCGCTAATCAGACCAATCATCACGGATTCTGCTGTAGTGTGGTAGCCTAGAACTATATAACGAACCAAGAGAGATAATGAAAACTATGTGTCGGCTACATTGTTTTGGATTGTGGCACGAAAATTAGAACTTTAATTGGCGCTAAATGATAACTGATACCGATATTAACATTTCTTTCGAGAGAACAATGGACTCTCTTGGAAAGCTCGGAGACAACTTTTAAAGCTGACCGCTCCTAAAGATTTTAATAATACAAATTCAATCAACTTTACTGTTACAATTTTCGTTAATAAAATTAGCTGGTAGTTAAATTGAAGGTAACGAGCAGAATACGAAAGGTAGGTGGTCAACATTGATTTAAATTGTTTAAACTCGCACTTAATCAAATATAAAGTCATTTTGTTAACGAACTTCGCGCCCTTTTATTGTGATACTTTTTTCTGGTCGTCAATGTGAAGCCAAACATGTACGTATATATGTACGTAAGATTTTTAATTGTTATTATTTTTATTACTTCCCAACGGAAGATTAGTTTTCATAGCCTCGAGATGATAATAATGCTCTGTACCGTTAAAAATATTGGATTAAAAAAAGTTAAGAAAATGATTTATAACCTCATTCTCAATATTATTATTTATGTGAACATTTGCCCAGATAGTCCCTTAAGCCTCTTTCCTCCGGATTTACTTCTTGAGTATGATTCCAGGAAAGTACCTGTTCACTTAAAACAACAAAACGATGTAATGATTTTAGGATAAAATACATAATATTTCAAAATTTGCACTATTTATAAATTTATTCATTGTTACAGATCTTTCCAATGTTAAAATAAGAGCAACATTTTTTTTTAAATATCAGAATTGAGCTACAAAATTTCAAGCGGACAATTGCGATACCAAAAATTACAATCTGTGGCTACGTCAGCTCTCATGTTTACAAAATCATGCGATTCTAGCACCGTGCAGATTAATACAGTGATTCCAAAAGACCTACCAAACCCGTTGCAGAGAATTTAAGAAAGCGCTATTGTTTTGATTTTCGAAATGATTTAATAATTTATTGAATACGATCTGTGAAAATTGTACCTGGTGTTAGAGTTTACGTCGGCAAAATGCTCACAATGAACACAAACATTTTTAGATATGATTGAAGCGCTTTTCAATGAAAATAAAGAAAAATATGTGCATATCATTAAAAACAAGGCGAATTCATACAAAGTGATATCATAGAGAAACCCATGAGTTTTGTTTTTACATTTTTGCCCTGTCAAAGTTGCCTGTGTTTTGTCATTGCTTTTACAGCTTTGAAAGCTATCCCTGAGCAACGCAGCTGACTATTGCTATGAATTCGCCTTGATCAAAAATAAGTATAAAAAATATCCAGGTTAATTTCGGTTAGTCCAGTCTGGTACTCAATTTTTCACCGGCTGCAAAACATCGAGATTTTGGTCGAGATTGTGACAATATTGTTTTGTTACTCAACACTGCCAAGAACTATGTTGTGCTTAAGAAACAATTAAATTCAGTATTAAAGTACCCAACTAATAAAATAAATCCAATTAATATTCACACATCTGCAACTGCTTTCTGTGGACGTTATTCTGTCGTGATCAAATACGCGCATCGGAATATGGATATACGTATATTCAATTCCATATTTTTTTTTTAAATTGAGCAAATCGTCATTTAAAATCTACCTCAAGTTGATAGTTGTGCAGTCAAAATTTTAGTAAACAAAATAAAATTTAAATTCGTATTGTATTGTTTAAATGGCTAATGAGATTAAAGCGGTCGTGGTATCCAATGATTTCATATCCTACATAGTTTGTTGAATTAATGTTAGTTAAATATAATGCAATCGAATCATTTCAAGTCTATTGTTATATAAATTCCACGTTTCTAGTTTTAAATCTCATAAATTATTTGTAAAAATTTTAAGTTCCAAATTAACTTCTATGTGCCTCTGAAAAATTGTTTATTCCATTTGCATATAAAAACGTGGTACATTTAGATTAAAACAGTTTTTATTTAATTTTTTGTTTCATTGTATTTTGTGGTTGCGTAAATCATACGATCAATTCTAAAAACATGCATTTCAAAACTCTTCATGACTGCATTTATGCAGAAGATATCAGCGATTGAATGTGTATCAATACGAAAATAAGTTCCATTGCACTTGTTATGATGCTGAGACAGCATGCATTTAAAAATACATATGTTTGCATTTTCATTTTATGAAATTGCCCGCGCCTATATTTACGTTTCAAATCTTAGTATTTTTGTAACTATGAAAAATTCACAGCCATCAATTTTAAGCACAGAAATAATAAGAATGTTTTAAGTTAAATAAAAAGTATTATTAACAGTATTTTCCCAGTTCGCTACTCCTACAGATTGATGCGTTTTGTTTCAGCCTGTTAATATCATATACAAATATTTGGGAATATTCACTACTTATTGCAATGGGAATGTAATTGAATTAAAATATTACCGAAGATAAGGCCCAAAGTTTGTACAAAGCGAAAGCTTCCGTAAACTAAGTATACAATTGGACGGGCTTGTATTGTACGAATTGGACTACCTACAATATTTCCGTCAGTCCCATTTATTCTGAGAACAATAATGTTGTTTGTATCCATTTAACGGTAAACTTCGTAGAATCGATTAAAAGCGAATTCGTACCGATATAGAGATATAAATATACTATATTCTTTTCATTCGTGCACTTTATAACTAACTTAGTTTATCTAGTATTTTCAGGAATTATAAAAATATTCTTTTGTTGTGTTATTGTTTGTAAAAATATTTCATTGAGTAATCGTTCCCATTCTAGGCATCGAAAAATTTTGTGATGGGAGCGGAAACGAAATACCACCGGGTTTTCGAAGGACAACGCATTGCAACCACGGTGCCTTAGATGCGAATATCGAATATGACTTCAAAATGGTGCCGTAACGTTGATTAATAGTAATACGCACATATGATGTTTCACAAATAAGTACATTGTTTGCTTATACTCACTTAAACGTACTTCCAGAAAATTTATGCACGAATCAGTAGTTAACAAAGACTGCCTGCAATGTTCATTACAGTTTACACAAACGCGATGTATATCACAAATGACCTCCAACTCCAACAGGAAGAACCCTTTAATGAATTTCTCACATGAATATACGTTCAGCATTGCATTTTGAATGGTACCGATAATTATGTACCTGTGTTCACTAATTTCAAGGCGAACGAAACTATCACTATTAACACAATTTGCTTTTATGAATGTGGAAATGCGGCGGCAAAGTAAAAGAAAACTCAAGGTATTTCGGCAAGCGACGCTACATTACCAAAATAATTAATATTTCACGTTCAATAAATTGTTATATTATTTAATATCGTTATGTTGTTTTTAATTACCACTAACTTTTACTATACAATTGAAATAAAATCATTTTTTTTTTTAATTTTGCTGCCACACTTTTGCATTGACTCAAATGTCCTGTTTAAGGACGTAACTTTGCACTGAACTTCATGTTAACCAGGCACACTTAACATTCCCACAGTGCTCGGATGCTGCACGTCGAATCCCGACATACATATATCCTGGACCGCAGTTTCCTCTGATAGGGCCGGCAGATTTTCGCGGCGGACAATGATTATCCACGAGTACTACGCTGTTGGTACATCGTTATAGTCCTCCCTTCGATTTCTATAAGAAACAGTTGATCACACGGGATGTAGCGCGCCGCACACTCCACACCAACTAGAAGTTTACGACCAAATGCCAAATAAAAATTCGCCGTAAAAACTCGTTGAGGTTGGAAAAAGTGTTTTGTATTCCTTCTATTTCTGTTGTTATAATGCTCTCTCTCCTTTTGTTCAGTGCATTTTATTTATGAGCACATATTTATTCTTTCAATTTTCAATTTCTTCTTTATCCACTAGTTTTCTTTTCTCTGCCATCTCCAGGCTTATAATCACATTTACGTGTATACATATACATACATATATATGTATGCATACAAGTACATACATACATTTGTAATAATGGCTTGCCGCTACACGTTTTAACTAAATTGTGTACATAAATACATATATACAGTATATGTAAATCTTTATATATAGTATTATGCCAGCTCTCCAATGGGGCTTCATAAATACATACGTACATATGCATGTATGTATATATGATTGTACTTATATGAAATTGCCTTGATGAATAGCTTCTGTTGAGCTATTTCCACTCTGGCTCTCACAGTTTCTATACTCACTGCTCATAAGCTCTAGCACCCTAGCTGCTCAGGAGTGTGCTTCCCATAAATGATGTGACGTTTAGTCTTATTCGGATATTCTCGGCCATCAATGCGCCACTGAAGGTGAGTAAGTACAATACGAATACAAAAGAAGTCCAATACTTTATTTAACCCTCATTTATTTACCAATATCTGTTGTATTTTTATACATATGTATATAGAATTGTATGTATGTAGGTGTCTGGGACTAAAAACCCTTTTTGTGTGGACGTCTCGTTGTTAACATTGATTTTGTCCAAACACTTTTGTGTCCAAATATTTCATGCGATCTCTTGTTTACTAAATACTTCTTCTCCACTGTTTTCGCTTAGTGCTCTCTCTGTCTCTCTCACGGGCTCCTTTGTCTGCAAATATGTACATATGTGCGTACAAGTTTCCATATGCCAATCTAACACAGTGTATATACATATGTATGTACATGTGTATTTACATAAAAGTGGGCATCTGCCATGCAGTGAAACTTACTAGTTAGCTCTAAATTAGCTTTGAGCTAGTTTGCCGAACATTTCAAATATTTCTAAATTTCAATATAAGCAACTATTATTTTTAACATAGAGATGTACTGCAAAATATCAATTCTGTAGTTTTTAGATTTAAGTTATGGTTTTAAATATTATAAAAATTGTAGATTACCAAAAGTTTAATATGAGTCAGAAAAATATTTTTTGAAATAAAAACCACCGAACACCGAACACCTTATTTCGACTCAAGAGGTTATTGCATATGACCGCAGAACTGTCAGTATATGGATTAGCATCCTACCACGTGAGAAACTAGTCAGTCTCTGCATCGACGTTATACCATTCGATAAAAATCGAATTTGTTTCTTATCGAAACAATCACGGACGCCGCCGAGCGTGTAGCGTATGCGAGCTTCATTTCATTCGGTAGATCTCGGGTTCAAATCCTGGCCGGGCCAACTAACATCAAAAATTATCGAAACGTTTTTTTCCAATAGCGGTCTCCCCTCGTCAGGTAATGTCAAACCTCCGAGTGTATTTCTGCCATGAAAAAAAATGTCTCATAAAAAAAAACATTCGCCGTTGGGAGTCAGCGGATAACTGTAGGTCCCTCAATTTTTGTTACAACTTCAAGACGCACACCGCAAATTGTAGAAGTTCGGCCAAAATTGCTTAAGCGGTTATAGCGTCCATTAAGTAAGTAAGTAAGAAACAAGGACTTCTAAAGGCAGAAGGCGCTGAGCCGTAATTACTACCCAACTGGTATGACTACTACTAGTGTGAATATCAATTTATGAACTAGAATTTTTGTTAACTAGTTTGGCTTTTCAGCATGGGGTTCTTTTATAGTTGTGTATGTACAGATGAACTTGTGTATGTATTAAAGTGACTACAAGTCTTTGAAACTACCGAAACCACCCTTCGTTATTTGTGTTTACTTGAGGATTATTTTTGGTCAAGTTTCTTGTTTGTATCATTGGTTTCGAATTTGGATCTACTATATATGCATACAGACATATGAATTTAGCGCGGTGATTTATTTAATGCAAAATGTTTACTTATGAAACTTGTTTACGCTACTGGTCTGATACGTTTTGTATGTACAAATGTGAATACACATGTGTAAGAATTTAAATATTCGTTGCCATCTTACCAATATTTATTTATATATATGTATGTAAATTTGTTCCTATTCTGCATGTACATACATACATATATAAATCCCCATAAAATCTTTTTAAAAATAGGCGCAGAAGCGGAGAGACTATTTTAAAAAATTGGGGTTGGTCCACTTTCAACCACACCATAGACTTGTTATTTCAATGTTGAGGCTTACTAACTATTTGAAATTAATTAATGAAATGGATATTGAGGTCAAAACATGCGACAGGTACCGGCGGATGCATTACTAGGTGAAGGTGGAGGATACAACATATATTTTGATTGAATGAATTCTGATCCCAGCTTTAAGACTAAAACGTAAGACAGTTTTATCTCACTTCTTAGGCAACCAAAATGTTGCAGTTTTATGATAGGAAATTAATACTTAATTAAGTAAAAGCAAAAATCCTCGAAAATATCATAAAATTACCTATATTGTGATTTACAAAATATAGAGCTATGTATATATATTGGTATTCCGAGAAATTGTTTTTTATTAGCTTTGCTGTAGTATAAAACGCCATGTGTCGAAGTTTTTTTTGTGGCAATCATATATCAATGTAAATTTGTATGAAAAATATATCCATAATTTCTTGTTTTGTCGTTTTACTCAAAACAAGTACCAGTTATACTTTCCAATTATACATGAATCGTAAACATACATATCAAATAAAAGATATTTTACTTACCAATTATTATATTTTTGAAAATGGATTAAATATTTTTCGAAATATAAGCTTTTAAAAATTATTTTAAAAAAATCCACATTTACAGCTTGCTAACACCAACCCTATGGCTAAACTCAGTCAAGAAGGGCGGGCTTCCCCACTTTTTGTTGTATTCTAGTTGAACGGAACCTACTTCTTACTTGTTCCAATTTTTTTTCTTGTTTGAATTCTTTTCAAAATATACCTATAAACTTTTTTATAGCGAAACAAATGGATTGACATCCATATTTTACTATTTCATATACTTTGTATATAATTTAATAACCTAATATTAAATTAAATTTGAATTTTAATAAAAAGTGGCAACGCTCTTCAAAAAATTCCTATAAATTATACCCTACAGCATAACGAAATGTTTGACCACCATATTTCAATATTCAATATACTTGTATAAAATTTAATAACCTAATATTAAATTAAATTTGAATTTTAATAAAAAGTGGCAGCCCTCTTCAAAAAATTCCTATAAATTATACTCTACAGCAAAACGAAATGTTTGACCACCATATTTCAATATTCAATACACTTGTATATAATTTAATACTACATATTTCACCTTTCAAACAAGTGGCATCCTTCTCCAAAATATAGGTATGCATATTCTCTTCGCCGAGGTGAATCGTTTGGCACCCATATTTTGTTACTTCATATAACTTGCGTATAATTTAGTTCAGGTCAATTCGACTTTTCAAAAAGTAAGCTATGAATCTTCCTTCCGAGACGAGCTGCTTGACACCCATATTTTAATATTTCATAATAGTTGCGTACATTTTTATTAAACTTGATTATTCAAACAAGTGGTAACCTTCTCCAAAGCATAAAATTGAAATGTTCATGTAAAAATCCAGTACAATTATTTTCCAGAATTTGACAGATTTCGCTCTTAAAGAGAAAACTATCCAAAAAAGTGCATGAACGCAAAACTTGTAACAATTTGCAAGTAAAAATTTTCCCACCAATAATTTGCAATTTCCCCTCCAATAGAACTGTCATTTTTCTCTTTCAATTCCCCCTAATTAAAGCGATTCATTTGGAGCAACTGTGCCATGGTACTTTGATTTCTGTACCTAGGTGTGTGCGTACTTATTCTACGTGTTCGAAAAGCAAATGGAAGTTTTTGAAGTGAAACCTCTTAGACGGCTAATTGCATATGGAGACTAAAATTTGTAAAGTTATTTCCGTTATATAGTTGAGACTAAAGATATAAAGTAGACAACTAGGGAACGAGAAAAAAGCGACGTATAAACAACGATATAAAGCGAATATACAAATTTGTGTATTTTTGTAAGTATTTACTCCATACTTATCCCACAGAGGCAAATGATATATCAAGCTAAAATACGTGGTCTGAAGTTTTGCACAATTTTTCAGATATGGGCTCCTTAAACCACTTACGAAATATTTGGATGGAGAGATTTATAAAGTATAAGTTAGCGTCACAGGAAATGTAACGGCATGCAACTTCTTTGTAATATACGCTCTTTGAGGAGTCTTACAGCAAAGGATGTACATAAGATAATGAAAAACTGCTCGATTTGATCTCTGTACTCATGGTTGTCTCAGATTATACAATTGTTTTACCCAAGGGCACTATTATAACTTTGTTCACCTAACGATTGTTTGTAACTGCATAAAGCAACCGAGATCGATACAGATATATGTATACATATATACAAATATACCAATATTTTCAAAATAAAAATAGGAATCGATTAAGCCTTGTCTGTCTGTCTGTTCATCCGTACATTGGTTAACACGAGTTAATATGGAGATATTTTAATGAAATAGCGGCTACCGTAGGTGGGTTCCGGGTGCAAATCCTGGCCGGGGCAAGTAACATCAAAAATTATAGAAAAGTGTTTTCTAATAGCGGACGCCCCCCTGCCAGTCAGTGGCAAACCTCCGAGTGTATTTCTGTCATGAAAAAACTACTCTCAAAACTCATTTGCTGTTCGGAGCCTGCGTAAAACTGTAGAAGAAGTTCGGCCAAACATCAACCTAAGGTGGAAGCGGCAAATTATTATATATTATTATAGAGACGCCATTAAAGTGCTTAGCTAAAATCAAATAATGCGAGATTACAGTAACTATAGAAAATAATTTGATCTAATTGGGTATACAGAATTGGGCTGAAAAAGGAAATACGTTGATAAATATCGGCCTGCCATCGCCCACTTACAAGTCAGTAAACACAATTTCATAAATTATATCATTATATAATAATGTGTAGATTTGATATAATAATAAACGTAAAATATAATATATGTACACCATCGTACACCATATATGGACAGATTCGTACTCTAAATTAATATAAATTAGTTGTAGCTTTTTTAACAGATAAGAAGTAATAATTTTTTTTTTACTTTCAATTTAACCAGTATTGGGTAACAAGAAACTGTAATATTTCGTATTGTTCTTAACTTTCCAACCGTGCTTTTGCAAAGGGATGTTTTAGATTAGCTGCTATAGATTATGCATGACTGCTTACACACCCATATACATAAACATACATACATATATAAAAGCAAACACACTACCGTCAACAATAACTAATATATCAGCCCTCACTCCTCTTATTTACTTCAATACTACCCTATTAGGTAGGAATTGTAATACCAAAGTTTAAAATCCACCCGCACGATACCTCCGGCAGTCCAAATCCTGCTTACTCACCCCACTCACAGTTTAGATTTTACACTCCCTGCGTGCAAGATTGGATGATGATAAAATATCCCTGTTTTGTTTGCGACTTTTACGGATTTTGTTCATACCTAAATTTTTTTCTTCTGAACCCATCTCTTAATTTGCCCCGCTCCATTCATGGACGTATCCTATTCTTCATGAATACATATTTAATTCAAAAGTTTTCCAAATCAAAAATCAGATCCAGAAATATTTAGTTTTTAGATTGAGTTGTTGAGAAAGTAAAATGTAATGGTAATTTATGAATTTATCTTTAATTTAAATTCAAATTATGTTGTAGTAAACCTTATTTAATGTGAGAAATCCAAATCCCCCATAGTAGCGCTTTCGACGCGTTTTTCGGCCATGCCCGCAGTTTTTGAGGTGCTCGAATTTCACTCCTGCAATCTTGGAAAAGTTGTAACGCATTCCAAAAAAGTTTTTCATCGTAGAAAATGACAATATAGAAAGTAGCTGATGTTAAACAAGGCTAAGTGGCGAGAAATAAACAACGTATCCGCGGTAAAGTACAACAACCAAAAAATACAAATTAAACATTTCCAAAGCGCTAATAAAACAGTTTTCGGAATATTTCTATAAGGTTTTGTTCTGAAACTTATGTTTTCTTTTATATCGCCAATCATTTTTCAGTTTAAGGTCAGTTTTTTATTATGAAGGTATTGAAAAAACTGCAACAGGTAGAAGTTTTTCTCTTATTTTTAAATTGTGAGGAAAATTGCAAGTAAATATTTCGTGAATCACAGCATTTCAAAATAACGTTTTTATTTTTATTACAAAATAGGCTTTCTATAACTTTAAAGTTAAAAGGCCATTACCTAGCCAGCGTAGCCGCTGCATCTTAATTGGCTGAACAAAGTATATATAGCTCATACGGCTCATCGTCCCATCGTCTACGGTACTCGTCGTCGCAAAGTCGTAAAGGTTCAAAAATCTTTCAGAGAATCGTGATTTCGAACATTCCAAGGGCCATCTCATATGATGTTGACAGCGTCCTTCTTCTGCGCTATATAATAGCATGCTCGCTTTGCTGCCTTTGATTTGCTTTTCTTTACTTTGAAAGCTTCGCTGGTAGAACGGTAGCTGTAAATCCTGTGAGTCTGCAAACTCCAAATCGGTTCGTTTCTATCTGTTCACAAAAATAAAAGATCGCTCCAATGTAATATGCAGAATGACGTCGCTTAGACAAATACAGGCAATGACCACATTTTGGTAACAGGCGGGGCATCGCCTGCTTTTAAGAATATAGGTGTATCTCGGAAACTATACTACCAATCCCTACTAAGTTTTGTATACGTCTTGCATTTCAAGTCTGAAAGCACAATTTCGAAAATTATAGAAATCATAATAAAACCAAGTTCACCTCTATTTTAACGGTAATTTACAATAAATCAAAATATTCAATATATTATTAGTAGTTTAAAAACTAAAAATAAACACGCTTTAATAGGTGATAAAGCTAAAAAGCAGAAAATAATTAAAAGAAAAAAATCTGTATCATTTTTAACACGCTTTTAGAAAATGATATAGATCTTTATTAATTATTTTCTCCTTTTTAGTTCTTATCTGCTTCTAAATCTTGTTTTCTTAGTTTTTTAAACTACTTTTTTTAATATGAACGGATAATGCCAGAGTTGGCTTTTCTGCACATTACGTATAGTCATGTAAGTAAACAATAAGTGCAATAAGTATTAATAAATACTTGAAAACTCGGTTGAGAAGAAAAATTTATCATATTAAATTTAGAAAGAAGGGAAAATTAGGAAGTTACGCCTAGAAAAATAACTTCATTCATCACAATCGAAAATACCAAATTCTGCGTACAGCGTACAGCCTCATGTCTTGCTTGCATCCATATCAACTTTTGAAGAAAGGCTAAATAGACAAAATAAAAAGGCCAAAAGTGCTAAGCATTTATATTGGCATTATAAAAATTTATTTATTTTTAACTTGCGTAAAATTAATTCGAATAGTTATATGCGTACATATATCACTTATTATATTTTCACCATCAGACAAATATTTGTATACATATATTAGAAGTGTTCGTCATTTGAACGAGATCGTTTTCAATTCCGAAATCATAACAACACTTATCTTCATTTTTCAAGCCATATCTAACCCTTAAAATTTCATTTAGCATTTTAACACTAATTCTATTTATTTGTTTTGTTTCTACAATGTTCATAGCGCTAAAATGCGTTTGACTTCTGAATTGCTGATTTGTAAAATTCAAAAATGGTCAACAGAACTACATAAGGTAGCAAAAGAATTTTCGTCAAGCTCGTTTTTATATTAATGAACATCTGCCCGAAATTCTACAGTAGATTGCAGATTTTTGTACTGTGTAATTCCATTTCGATGGCATTCAGCAACTATGTAAATGAACAGAAGCAATAGAAATGGAGCAGGACGTTACATATTCATCCCATTTTTAGATCAGCAATTAGAAGAGCATGATTTAAGGTTTATGGAAAACATAAAACTACTGTCTAAGATGCAAAACGTAATTTCAACAAAATCTGCAGAACGTAAAGGGAACGTTTTAATGTGACCGAGTTGCAAAGAAGGATCCAATTCGGATAATATATCCTTGAGTTGCAAAAGCAACCCTGTTAACCTCTTTCGTGTAAGTTTCGATTTGTTTAGTACTATTTAGGAACGGAAAATAGATGTGCCAGCAATTTTTTGGTTTATGTAATAACAATAGCCCAGTTTTTCCACTTCACAACACTAATCATTTAACCGAGTTATCTCAACTCGCATAATTTTTCGAGTTAGTGTTGTTGCTATACATGCAATTAATTATCCTACCTAGTGTTCTTTTGCAACTAGGTTCCAAGGAAACGGGCCTAATGAAAAAGAGTTAGAGAAAACCGTTGATGTCTTTCGGGAAGTATGGCCGAACGGAATTCCTGAATTTATTTAAAAGTAAAAATTTGGCAAGAAGATGTAAAAAAAGTAATAACGATTGATAACCAGTTGTCTCATATCAATGGCGTGACCAAAAACGGGAGAAACGGACTACCCTGTTGATCAACGAGAAAATCAATAGTAACGTAGTGTCACTTCTTATAGTTATATGATCTTTAACACTCCTCAATATTAGATGTGGAAATCAGCCATATAAACGTATTGAATGTTCTTGAAAATAAAAAAAAAGAATAATGGAAATACTGGCTCTTTAAATACATTGTCATTTATTCAACTTTCACTTTGATAATATAAATGTAAGCACATTAAAAATAAATTATGCAAAAATAAAAAAAAAATATTCTATCACATGCCAATTTTAATCAAAGAAGTAGCATAAAACTCTATTTAAGCCCCGTTAGATATTATCTATGTGGATATAACAAAATAGGTTCTGAAAGTGATTTAAAGCGACCTCATAATGTCCGTTTTCTATGTTATATTGGAAAGAAAAATGCCTACACGTTTTGTGTTGATGCCTGATGCGTCCACATCAGCGGAAATATGGAATCTATTTAATTTTCTTTTGAGTAAACTTCAGAGGACTCATATTGGAGCATTTTTGATAACTTTATTGAAGGTGAATGAACTTCGCATTACTGTCTTTTACTAAATTCCCCTATTTTAGTTTTAATAATAGCATTAGTAAATTGTGTATACACTTATACCTTAGAAAAAAGGTATAATTATAAGTATTTATATTTTAAAGGTATGGTATGGAATTTGTTAGATATAATAAAGAATAAATATGTGCAAAATTAAAAGCATACCAAAACTCGGTTTATTTGAAATAATGAAATAAAATTTGCGCCAGGTGTTTTAAGTTCGGTTGCACCCGAACTTAGACTCTTCCTTACTTATTAAATTTAAATGCCCATTCTTTAAGATTGAATTCTCTTGTTTTTGTAATGCATTGTAAAATATAATACTTATTTATCTAGATTTTGGCCGAGTTCAACAAATTGCGCCAGTCACTTCTTCTTTCTGTTAACTAGCGCCAATTGGGAATACCAAGCGACGTCAAGTCCACTTGATCTTTCCAACGTAGAGACCGTCCTCTTCCTCTACTACCACCAGAATTTTCGTCCATTCGCACGACATGCCCCAGCCAACGTAGCTGCTGTATTTTAATTCGCTGCATTATGTCTATATCGCGGTAAAGCTCATACAGCTCATCGTTCCATCCCCTGCGGTATTCGCCGTCGCAAAAACGTAGAAGTCCATAAATCTTTCCTAGAATCTTTCTCTCAAGGGCCGTCTTATCCGATGCTGACAGTGCCCATGCTTCAGCACCATACAAGAGCACACGCATGATGAGAGACTTATAAAGTGTGATTATGGTTTGTCGAGAGACAGCTTTACTGCGCAATTGCCTACTCAACCCGAAGTAGCATTTATTGGCAAGAAAGATTCCACGTTGGATTTCCAGGCTGACATTATTGTAGGTGTTAATGCTGGTTCCCAGATAAACAAAGCCAAGACCCAAGTGCGCCGATGATATCGATATCATCAGCATACGACACAAGTTGCACGCTCTTATAAAATATATTACTTGAATGGTTCAGTTCTGCACCACTAATTATTTTTTCTAACGTAAGGTTAAAGAAGTCGCACGAAAGAGAGTCACCCTGTCTAAAACCTCATTTTCAAACGGTTTCAAACGGCTCGGAGAGGACCTTCCCGATTCTGATGGAGCTGGTGGTTTTGACCAACGTCATTTTACATAGCGGTATAAGTTTTTTTGGGGTACCAAATTCAGGCATTGTGCCAAATAGACAGCTTCTTCTCGTGCTATCGAAAGCGGATTTGAAGTCGACAAAAGGATGGTGTGTGTCCATTCTTCTTTCTCGGGTATATTCCAAGATTTGGCGTATTGTGAGTATTTGGTCGATGGTAGATTTGCGAGGTACACTGACAAGGTCCAATCAGTTCGTTCATTGTGGGCTTCAGTCGTTCACACAATACGCTCGACAGAACCTTATATTATATGCAGTTAGTGGCGCGAATTGTATGATCGCCCTTTTTGTAGATTGGGCAGAGTACACTTAAATTCCAATCAGCTGGCATGCGTTCGTCCGACCATATTTTACAAATGAGCTGGTGCAATACCGAAAACTAAACGACAACAAATTTGATGTTGTTAATTAAAACGAGAAAATTAAATTTCGTGACTTCAACTTAAATAAAAGATAAATTTAAAATTTGGTGATTTGTTTTCTTGAAATTAAAAAAGGAACATTAAATAATGTCCTTTGAATATTTGGCTACGTTTTATCACGAGGTGACGAAGAAGTAAACGCTCCAACAGTGGATCGAAATTTACTTCGGGATGTGGACAATCCCTTTCATTTGAATGCAATAAAAAGTCAGGTTTCCTATGATCCAAGCTGCTAAAGAAATGCTTGCTTCAGCGTCGTCACGCTTTGTGGGGGGCACTATTGGGGCCGTCAAATATTCTCATATATCAATTTTGCCAACAAAGAATCATGAGGATCCAAGTATAAAGACAGAAGCTTAGCTCAGTTTTAATAATGAGGAGGCATGGTGAAACAATGAATTATAGATTGCATCCGTTACCCGATGAATGCCGGCTTACGGATGACTGACTGGCTCATGGATATTCCCAACTGCTCACCTACGGGTCGTTGATAGCAACCAGTTGCAATCTCAAAGCCGCTATAACCTACCAATACAAAATATAAATGATAATAATTAAAAAAATTTAAATATACAATGTAAATCCTAAATAAGCAGGGGCAAAACGCGAATTTTGAAAACCAAAACCATGGCATATTTGCAGATGATTTCGGATATTCCTTGAAGTCGAGTTGATGACTATTCTACCAAACCGCTCAGAGGAGAATCCGAAATCTGCTACTGGAATATTGCAGTATATAAAAAGAATTATAAGTGTTTGTAATTTAAAATAAACTAGTATCTTATTTCACTATAATAAAATATAATAAAAACGCTCAAATTTATATTTGTCAGCAGGTATTCGTTTCGATATTTTTGACAAAAATTGCGATTGTCGCATCGTTTAAAGTTAGTGAATCGCATTTCAGCTCACGTAAATATTTTGGTAAAGATCATAAAATGTAATAAATTTTATACTTCCGAAAGAAAAAAGTATCGATTTGTTTTTGTATGGGGATGGATGAACCCTGATAAGCATAGGCATTAGACCCATTAAGAAGAGGGCATTGGAAAAATCAAATTTAGTCCCGTTCGTGAAAAGCAAACCATTTATTTTGAACGAAGATAATTTTCTTTTAAAATTTTCGACTTACTCGAATCTCGATAGAAAACATTTCTTTGAAAGAACGTATATATGTTTATATATCAGTACATATTTATATATTTTTTATTGTTGAACAAAATTTAAATAAGCATTCTGACAAAACTCCCTATCTTGTGAAACAAAAACCCGGTTTATTTATTCGATATTCGAAAATATGATATATGTAAATAAAAACGGTGCTAAAAAATTACGAAAAATGGTGGAGGCTGGTTTGAATAAACCGATATAATTACAATCAGGTAACAGAAAGTTTTATTTATACTTTATAGGGTATAACAGAATATTTCTACCGAAAGCTTAAAGACTCTGTTAAGATAAAATTTTGATCCGGGAGGAGCGGTTTGTATGTAAAGAGAGTCATACGAAAATGTAAAGTTATATAGTTTGCTTTTCCAGTATTTCTTATATGCAATAAGTTGAAGAATTTCTACAGTTTTATAGTAGATTATATAATTTAGTGCTAAAAATAAAAGCAAAAGTAGTTGTTTTTAGCAAAAGTTCTATAGTTTATGTTCTAAAACTGGTTTATATTCCAAATATGGCCTTCACAGTAATTTTCAATTTTCTGTTAGAAGATTAAAGTTGTGATAATTTTACTGTTGCTAACATAAACTTTGTGGTATGTTATCGACAAAATTTTTGTTAACTCAGTTTTCAAAGTTAATTTTCCCACTTTGTTACAACAAAAGTTGCATTGGGGCTTACGCATTTAAAAGCTAAGTCCAAATTTACTAAGAATAACTACATTTAAACGCATCTTACACAACATTTATAATAGCTTTGATTAAGGGGTCATAAATCACATTTTATTTATTTCAACTTTTTACCGGAACGTTATAAAGGTAGGTGCTTTTAATAAGTAAATTTGATACCGATATCTTTTATTCGATACTTCTCAGTCGATATTTCTAGAAATCGAATTCATGAACCCCAGTATCTCATTATTTAGATTTTTATATTGCAATCAGACAGAATAAAAATAGCCAGAAGGAACGCAAGGTCCGCATCAAGATTACGCTGGAAGCTAACCCCTTTCCAATTTTATCTTAGGTATTTCCTGTTCTGTCAACTTTGTTGAGGTCTGAAGTGCTACATTAGGGACCCAAATTGAAACTTCAAATTCGACGTGGTGAGCTAACGACCTAATTGGAGCTGATACAAAAACTTTATAAACGGGAAACAGATAAGTTTTTATAAGTAATTGTGACTAATCTTCATTTTTAATTTAGTTTCGAGTATTCTTCATTCAATATTAATGGATATCCGATTCTTTTAGAGCGATAATTGGAATGAGCAACATGTCGATACCTTCGGGTTTAAATGCACTTACCGCTGGTTACCCTAGTGTAGACAATACCTATGTATGTATATACTTACATTCATGTATGTATGTATGTGTGTATATATAACAACTGTGCACTAATCAATTTATGCATTGATGTGCGAACTCTTGTAACTCATTTGCTGTAATTTAATTTCAATTTTACTGACACTTAATTTCTTCCTTGCATCAGTCATAAAAGTTTATGATCGCTTATTTGTTAGAAAATTGGGGTTGCCTTATATTTATTAAGTTATTGCTTTATCGGATCGAGGTTATAATTGATGAAATACTAGTACAGCAACAATAATTCTACTCTACAAAAAATGAAATCAGCTCGCATAGATACATATGTACATTATCATTCCATTACATGTATCATTACAACTCGACAAGGTTACTCTGGTAAATTTTTGAAGATAATAATTTTATCTAACACTAAGCTAACAGATGTCATGGTGGGACCTAACACCACAAAGGCAGAGGGTTTAGTGTGGATTAAGGCGACGAGCCGCTTCATATGAAAATACCAAGGGCGTGGTTTTTGTTTGTCGACTATATGTATCGTTTGCAGTAATGATTGATGTATATTGAAACGCTTTTCCGTCATCCCTTGTCAAGTTTAGTTTCGATACAAACCAGTTTCGGCGTTGGGCTCTCTACAGTATCATTTTAGCGTATACTGTTTCGTATTTATATATGTAAGTTGTTATTAGCATGTAGTAAGGGTTTGACATATCCATATGTACTTAGGTAACTAGTCTGATGTATGGCGCGCGTATGTACAATATATATTTGATTATTTCTTGGTTGTGTCTGTGGTGTATTTATGCAGGTAGAATTCATTCATTTTGGTCTTGTGGAATATGTTGGTTCTATATGTAGATACCTGTGGTTGTACTTAAGTTCTTGTTTTGTTTTTCATAAACAAGTTTTAAGGGCTCAAATATTACGTCTGAGTTTGAGTTCGTCTATCATTCTTCCGTCAAATGTTTTATCTTTTGCATTGCTTTATTGAGCGGAACCAAAGCAGAGATTTATTTTTTAGAGGAGAAATCACCTGCAATATAATATAAGAGCGAGGGTAAACTTAAGCGGGAGGTATTTACGAAAGAATATTTAATTTCCAAATTACTGGAGAAAACAGAAGTTTTGCATCAACAGGTACATCAACCGAATTACCAAATGTAAACGGCACATTTTAAGAGTATTAGTAAAGCGTTGTGAAAAGTTTATTGAAATAAAAGGAAGGAATACCGGGGTACTAATAATTTTGATATTATTGGGTAGGGACCCAAGTTGTAATACCATTTCATCTCCATGAATGATATTGTTGGACCATGAGATGTATCAATAACCTATTTTACTTTTTATACTTAGCTGTACTTATTGAAGTGGTATATTTGATTAGTATTTCTATATTTGGTAGTACCTGCTATTTATTTGAAACAGTACCTTTGATTACACTTTCTGTAAATCTCCACTTAATTGTTCTTTCTTTTCTTTGTAAAATATTATAATCTAAGCTTTTTGAGTTCAATAAATTCGTTTTTTCCGTAACCGTTGAAGCAACGCGTTCTTTATTTCGTTCCCTGCAAATTAGGAGTCCACTAAGCGGGTTTTTTAACTTAGAAAACAAGCTCCAATAGTTTGCACATATAATGATTGGCTGCAGTATCCGAAAAAGGCTTCGGATTGTATAGGTATAATAACCTACATTGGGAAGTGTAGGAGAGGCAACTTTATGGAAATCTGCAGCAAGGTGTAGGTAATATTAGAGGAGCCCGTGGGAAGGAGCATATAATAACTCAGGAGATCACGGAAAAGGAAATCATGAAGTAAATTGCACTCCGCTAGTAATTAAAAACAAGACGAATAATTCAACACAACGTGCAGGTAAGAACGATAGGGAAGATATATTTTTTGTGCAAAAATAAATAAAAATTATATTTTTGGGACCAGAAATTGGAATACCAGGCGGATCCCCATCAATTAGCAAGGTGACCCACACTGATATTTCACATGTCATTTCTTTATATTGTAAAGCCCTTAACAGCCTTTTTTTTATTGCATCATTCACTTAATTAAAAAGTTACGTAAAGCACAAAATGCTATTTAAATATTGCGTTATTGTTTTTTCCTTTTATATCGTGCCTTAAGGGGATCAAAGGCATTATCTAACACCTTTCTTTTCTTAGATAGATTATGATTACGAAAAAAAAACTCATGTTCAATTTGGCCAACTTGGGTAATGCTCAATTAAATTTTATACATATATTAGTTTTTCGTCATATACATATATTTATATCAATAATATTATGTTAGAAGTTATAGCTAACTAGGAGCTCACCACATCCTAAATATTGAATCGCCTATGATTTCTCCAGATGCATCGAAGCCGGAAATTATTCTGGTTATGTCATTAAGGAATAGGTATTGGTCCAGAAACTGCTTAAGTTTAGATGATTCGAATATTTGAGGACCTTTGCAACGTCCTGGAGTTCTAACACTTTTATAAAGCGGTTTCTGTTGCATATAAATATTCTCAACTTGCATCCCATGCACTGTGCAAATGCTAAAACATCAAATCCATCAACATATGTAAGAATATGAAGCTTTTTTATGAATTACCAGTCATCAGACAAGCTCTTCGTTTTATTTTCAGGCTAGCACCCAAAATGCTTTAAAAAAATACTCCAGGAAAACTGCTTTGATCACTTATGTTTAAAATATTGTGCCATCAATTACATTCATTTGATACAGACATTCTCTCTTTTTTTCTTAGATCATCTAAGTTCACAAACTTAAGTATATGTATGTATTTATGTGTTTCACTTCTGTTGCGTTGTATTTATATTAAATTCATAACATGACTAAATATTTTAATTTATTCCGTTTGCTTGTCTTTGGTTTCATATGTTCTGATTTTTATTATATTTTCTTTAGCATACTTTCAAAAAATCTTCGCTAATTGTTTTAATTTATGTAATCTCTTACATTTATTACATAAGAATTTAATTTAAACTTTGAATGCCATGAAAATTTCACTACGATAATGGATCATAAATGCATCGCACTAAAAACTATGTTCCTTATTTAAATTTTCAGGAGCTTATAAAGAAACTACAAAACTTCTGAAATTGTATTTAAATATAAGAGCAATTGAATAAAACCATAATCTTTGGTAACTGCAAGTTAAGGAAAATAATTAATTTAATATACCTAGGTATCCGAAAATAATCTTCATATATTTGTGTAATTTGTAGGAGGTACCATCATTGTAACATTCGATTGTATTTTATATATATATTTGTAAAGAAAGAGCATACTTATTTAAATTTATAATGAAAGTACATACTTACATACAGACATATGAACTCTCGAATTGAACAATTTATGCGATCACAACTTGCAGTGGTGCCTCATAAAAATGCCACAAATCACAAACAGTTTAAATAGTTGCACCGACTCCACTTTCGCTATCAGCAATCCTTCATTTGTTATACGCGTAGCCAGAAGTAGCCACTCCATCGACAACTTCAATAAAAAATGTTATGGTCAGCACGTAAACTTTTTTATTTCCGCCCATAAATAGCGTACATAAGCGCACGAAAGCCAGTAGGGAACTGTCTATAAAACACTTCGATTGTGAGGTAGCAACAAATTCTGGTCTTCAAGAAGCTAAGAATCGTGACCAATTAAATTATTTAAATTTGTAGTGGATCTATTCTGGGCATATATATACAATATAGTAAATATTTTTATACATTCAATATATGCGATATCTTATATATATGTACATATATGCAAAATGAGGCATTCGAAAGAAAAATGTAAGCAAAAAATAACACCGTGTCAGACAAAGCATGAAATTCTGGCAACAAACAAACTGACTCCTGTAAAACATTTTTCATACACTATTATAAAAGCTATTCACAACTAAATGGGGCCTATCATCTGAAAAATTTTAATCCCAAAACTATCAACTAACTAGTTTTAATCTAATAATCAGCGACTTAACTTTTTAAATCTAACAACCGTTCTCTTGAAGTTTTATTTACAGACGGTAGCCTCTTTTATTCTTATTATATTGTGCTTACATATGTAAAAAACGGAAATAGATATTTCTACATAAGCTACTCACCTGTTGGGAGACATTTAATTTCTTGACTTGATCCCAATAAGTAGTGTTACTTGGTAGTAAAACAAATCGTGGAATCACAGTAATCGAGTAATGGGAATCGAAGTCATAGAACAAGCTTCTCATAAAACCGAAATACCCTTAGAAGGCGCCAAAAATTATAAATCCCTGCAATTTCATGACGAAGATAAAATATACAAATTTCCTGAGATACTTAAACGAAACGGCTCAGCAACGCAGGTAGTCACAATGTAAAGGGTCATTGAGAACTTAAATGCACATGTATACATGAATAAATAATTTCAGGTGATCAAATGTTAAACTCATTTGAACAAAAAATTTTCTAATTTACCAGTATTTTAAAACGTTTTTTGACATAACATTTAATCAAGCAGAATATATACGATTATAGTGTGGGGCCTCCAATTTTAGAAAAATTCCGAACTTTTGTGTATATATGTGATCTCTATTTATACGTTGATGCTTTCATATTATATATAAGCAACCTAATAATAACATAATAACGGATTAGATTAGTTCGTCAAACGGATTTTTGTCTTTGAACCGTAGTTTGGGATCGGTAATTATGTGTATTTGTGCTACTATTTTTTCAGTAACATTCCAAAATAGTTATATACACATACATACGTAAAAAAATATACAAATTTCGTGTCACGGTGTTTCTGGTCCAACTCCTCCGAAACGGCTCGACCTATTTTTATGAAATTTTGTATGTAGGTATATTTAGTAGGTATGAGAATAGGTCGTAAAGTATATTTTATGCTTAGGACAGAGTTACCACCTGTTTACTAACTTACTTAATTGGCGCTATATCCGCTTAAGCGATTTTTGCTGAGTTCAAAAAATTTCGCCGTATTAGTTTTGATTTACCATAATCAGTTGCAAGTCCTCGTCAATATTTCCTCGCATGTTCGAGAGTAAACTTGGGTTGTCGGAACACAAAAATTAATTTAAGCCAACTCAGATAATTTTTTGTCTGGGAAGTCAATCGAAAACAACAAAACCAGGGACGGATCAAACATTTGAGGAAAATTTGGAATCGGTAAATGTTTCAATTAATTAGTAGAACAATCGGTTCAAACCCGGTTCACGTCCCTTTTAAAAATGCCATATGCCGAAGGGCTTCTTACATAAAACTCTATGTACATATGTACTTTTAATAAACATGGAACTACAGTGTTTGAAAGTAAATTTTTTGTTAACTATGTATGTATGTAGTGCAATGTGTTTCAAACAAGAAGTAACCAGCTCCTACAATAAGGGTTAGATTTAAATAATTAGATATTTCTGATTTGTTCATTTCCATATGTAACAACTTATGCTTCTTCGTGCTTAAATCCAAATCAGATATGTATGCAGTTTTTTCAAAAGTTCCTATTAGTATAGACTTTACTTTTGTAAGATGATATGACTGGAACTATAAAATAACTTATTTAATTGTTGCGCTGTGATAAAATATGAAAACAAGAAATGGAAATGGTGGATCACAGTATGTTCTCAAACTTTTGTAGTACTTGGAGTGCTAAATAATTATGCAAAATAATTTTGCATTTGCTTCTTATTTCGCATGATATTCATTAAGAAATTTCATCTTGAAAACTGTTGGTCTGGTGATCTAAGTAAGTTTTTCACCGACGATTTCTGCTAACTGTTGATTGAAATAAAAACACTTTTTCTCCATAATTCCGATTAGATTCCGTCTAAGCACCAATCCGCCATTAAGAAATCGGCTCTTAGATAGTTAACACCGTAAAGTTGTGTGGAATATTTACTTATCAATCATATAAAGTCTACTGAGAAAATCATCAAGAATAGTATGTGTTTGGAGACTTTAACACTTATAGCATCCTTTGGATTGCGATTGAGCCATCGCGGGCTACATTCTTGCTACAAAACAACCAACTGTTAGTTATTGACGAGTTTTTCTACAGAAATTGCAAGGGCAATAGCATGTGCATCCTCTTACAATGACCAGGACGCTTTACTCTTTTAGTTTCAGCGCTTAATATTTCAATACCAAATTTCATATTACTTTACTCTATTTGTTTTAGATGAGAAAAATAAGCAAAAAAGTCATAAATCATGGCTCTATGGCGTTCCCCATTGACTGTAACATTATGACCGGCTTTATTTTTGAAGAAATATGGACCAATGATTCCCTCTGCCGACAGACCATCCCAAACAGTGACTTTTTGAGGATGTAACGGCGTCTCAACAATGGCTTGGGGATTATTAACACTTCAAAGGCGACAATTTTGTTTAGTAACGTTTCCATTCAACTAAGTAAAAGTGAGCTTCATCCGAACCATTTTTTTGGTAATAAATTTGCACGACTTACAAACGTTGTTCCGGAGTTGGTCTCTTCATTATGAAATAGCAAAGCAAACTGAGTATAAATAAAGTAACAGCTATCAACAAAAACAACTCCGAAAAAAGTATTGCCTCATTGATAACCACACGTCTAAAAAAAAACCGCCTTTAGTTTCTACTACCGACACTAAAGATTGTTTGTATACATCTCACGATTCGCCCCTTTCTTTTCTCGCGGAGAAATACAAATTCCACTTAATGGCAACTAGCTGTTATTGAAGAAAATAAATTTTTAAATTACTTTAAAATTAATTTCAATTACAATGTAGGATTTTCTAATCTTGATGATTTTCATTGGGTATAAAATGGTGATGTTCTTAGATGTTTTGGTGATAGAATTATAACGGGTATATGTATATGTTTGTATTTTATAAGCACCAAACTGCCCAACCGATCTTTATGGACTCCCGGCCCAACCTAAGATACACATAATTTTATAAAGGTGGGCGGTACCACGCAATCATGGTAAAGAAAGTTTAAATTATCTTATCTTTGCAACATTTCTGTGCAAAAGAATGATATTTCAGAAAATACATGCATATTTCTTATTGATCAAAGCGTATATCATTTTGGAAAAATTGACGGTTCCACAAACTATTCAAGAAAACCCAACTATTTGATATATAGGTCCTATATATCAGGCAATACGTTATTTAAAAAAAGGCGGGCCCATGCCCCTTTTTAAAAGGAATGCACTATTCACGCCCATTTCCCCAATTTTTCTAACCCCCTCTTATGCTGTCAAGCCCAATCGGACATATCCAATTTGATTAATTTGCTTTTTATTGTTATTATAATATCGATTTTTTTTATAAAACTGTACATGTACATACATGGATTCATTGGCCGGTAAGTGGGGTAAAAAGTTGTTCGAAGAAATGGGTTAGAATAATTTTCTTTAAAATACAATATTCTTCCAACGGCATCAACTTATGCCGGTGGTAATTTTTTGTTGTTGATGTTTCTAAGCGTGCCGGCACACGCTGGGTTTCGATAGTTTGAAAATAAAGAGATTTACTTATTTCTAATGCAGTTACAAGTTTCATTGAAAAACAGTACAATCATGTATTTACAGTTATTAAAAACTAGGAAAAGCAATTAAAATCATATTTTCGTTGCTATTTTGTCAGCAAACATCTCATAAGACTGGCAAAATCCAGATTTCCGCAGTATGATTTTCGATGGGCATCGAGGCCAAACTAGAGATGAGCACGGGACACGGCAACCGCGGGATCCAGCAGAAGAATTTCAAACCGGCCGGAATGGACGGTTTCGGGACGAAAAATACTTTGCCGGCACTACCGATTAAATCGACTACTACTAAAAATTCAGAAGATTTTGTATGAAATTAGCACAAACATGTATTTCAACATGAAAACAAAAAAAAAACAAAAATAATTCGCTTTCGCGGTCGGCTGAGTTTTTGGCGAGTCTTATGTACATAAATAATCCCACAAATAGTAGCAATGACTTTGAGCAGGAAATATGTATACTTATAATAATAACATATCAATAATTTACTGAAGTTTGACAAAATATAAGTTTCATCGGCTGACGAGGGAAAGCGAGCTTTCTTCTCTTCTAATAAAATTTTACTGGATAGAATAACCCAGTTACTCGGAAAAAGCCTCAAAAATATGATTTTGTTTGAATAAGAATTTAAATTTATTTACGGTACATAGAAATGAAAATATACTACATTTTGGAATTAAAAAAAGTGTTCAAATTGAATATACTATTTCATTTTCAATATATCTACGGTGAAATACACAGAGAGAGAGGGATAAATTTGAAAAACGTCGGGATGGGCGACTAGAACAATCTAATTCATCTTATTTGAATCATTGTAGACCGTAAGTGCGTTTTTATAAATTTCAGGTTAGCCAAACCCCATTTGGGTCAAGTCAGTTACCTGTGTCTACAGTGTTAACTTGATAAATAACATCATGCCATATTATAAGATAAACGGGTGATCGCGTCGTGTGATTTCGCTTCATCGCTTTGTTTTGTAGTATCGGACAAAGAAACAGGGCGTGTCTCTTAAAGTAGGTATGTATATATGGAAGTTGCGATATGCAAATAAAAAGGGTGTGGGTTGCCTGAAGTCCAATCAGAAAAGAGAATGGAAAAATGAAATTTTTATTTTTCTTAACGAGAACGATTACAATGCAAAAAGAATAATGAATGAAAACAAAGCAAAATGTCAAAACCAATAGTGCGCATGGTTGCACTAAGGAAGACAAAGTTTCAGAGTTCAAGGTGTTGCCACAGTACCCTCCTCCTAGAGAGTCGTAGAAGGTGCTATAAAGGCTGACTTTAGACGATCGATGGAAACTTTTACCTTTTTTGCATTAATATCAACTTCAAAGTATTTAGGAGAGCGGTGCAAAACTTTGTAAGGCCCCTTATATGGTGCTGATAATGACGGCTTAACAGAGTCGTCGCGAATGAAGACATGGTCGCAGGACTTGAGATCGCTTTGAACGAAAGCATTTTGATTTGTGTGCCAACTTGTGTCGACGGGTCGTAGCTCTCTCATGATACGTCGTATTTCCTGTATTATTTCCGTTTCGTTCGATATTCCAGGTTCCTCGATGAAAAGGTCTGAAGGTAATCGCAATGACGTTCCATACACTAATTCTGCCGGTGTACAGCCGATGTCGTCTTTGTATGCCGAACGAAGACCCAGCAGAATGAGAGGTAGATAGGCCGTCCATTGCTCTACATTATGGCATAGAATAGCAGACTTGAGCGTTCGATGCCATCGTTCTATTAGCCCATTGCATTGCGGATGATACGGAGTCGTTCTCAAGTGCGACACGCCAAGGCATCTAAGTAATTGCTGGAAGACGGCGCTCTCGAACTGACGACCGAGATCTGACGTTATATCGATGGGTACCCCGAAACGTGCTATCCAACCACCCAGCAAGGCTTTGACAACAGCTACGGCAGTCATATTAGGAATAGGTATTGCATCTGGCCACCGCGTAAACCGATCGATTACAGTTAGACAATATCGATTGCCCTCCGATAATGGAAATAGGCCAACTATGTCGATGTGCAAGTGCCCGAACCGTTGAGTGGGGCAGGCTCTTCGCTGAAGCACGCTTTTGTTGTGCCGGATGACCTTGCTGCGTTGGCATTGAATGCAACTTCTCGCAAAAGATCTACTATCGCGTGAAATTCCTGGCCATACAAATCGCTTAGTCATCATCTTTACAGTTGCACGCATGCCAGGATGCGACAGATTATGCGTAGCCTGGAGGAAAGTTTGTCGAAATTGTGATGTAACGAAAGGGCGGAGGTGTCCTGTGGAGATGTCACAAATTACCCTTCTTGAGCTGGAGGGCAATATAAATGATTTAAATTTGAGTGAGTGTCGAATGTTACCATTTAAGTACGCCTGTAACTCCTCGTCGTTTTCTTGATCCTCGGCAAGGATATCATAGTTAACAGAGGTAGCCGTGATCGACAGAATTCGCGACAATAAATCAGCCGTTACATTATCTTTCCCTTTAACATGCCGGATGTCCGTCGTAATTTGCGATATAAAATCTAGCTACCTCACCTGACGATCCGAAGCCTTGTGCAGTTGCTGTCGAAACGCGAATACCAACGGCTTATGATCCGTGTAAACGTGGCAGGTACGACCTTCCAACATGTAGCGAAAGTGGCGCATAGCAAAATATAACGCGGTCAACTCACGGTCGTACGTGCTATACCGCGTCTCAGCTGGCGTAAATTTCCGTGAAAAGAATCCCAGAGGTTGAACTTTTCCGTTAACGATCTGATTTAAAACTGCTCCAGTTGAGAAATCGGAAGCATCTACCCACAAGGATAGTTCTGCCTCTGGTAAGGGATGAGCTAACATAGCGCAGCTTGCGAGCTGAGCTTTTGAAGCCTCAAAATTACGCTTAGCAGATTCGAACCAACAGAGGGTTGTTTTATCGTTTCTCTTGTTACCCGGTACCATCGCAAAGAGTGGCCCTTGTAACTCTAAGGCGTTCGGAAGGAATCGCCGATAAAAATTAAGCATGGTTAAGAAGCGGTTGAGCTCTTTCACAACTCTGGGAAGTTTAATGCTCAACAACGCTTCAACGCGGCTGGGCAGAGGAAGAATGCCATCTTCTGTCATAGAATGACCTAAGAACTCTAGGTTAGCAACTCCAAATTGCGATTTGGCGACATTAATTGTTAAGTTGTAGTCTCTTAAACGTTTAAATACTACACGAAGATGTTGCTTATGTTCCTCAATCGATTTCGATGCGATACAAACATCATCCAAATAAGCAAATGTAAAATCTAATCCTCGAAGCACCTCATTTATCAGACGCTGAAACGTTTGAGCGGCATTTCTCAAACCAAACGTCATATGGGGGAATTCAAAAAGCCCAAATGGCGTCGTTATGGCTGTTTTACATATGTCGTCTGGGTTTATTGGCACCTGATGGAATGCCTTTTTCAAGTCGATCTTGGAAAATATCACCTTACCTGCTAAAATTGTTGAAAAATCTTGGAGAAATGGTATCGGATAGCGGTCCGGAATAGTGATAGCGTTTAACGCCCTGTAGTCACCACAAGGCCTCCAAGAACCATCAGCCTTACGTACTAAATGCAGGGGACTGGCCCAGCTGCTGTTAGAAGGACGACAAATACCAAGCTTGACTAGAAGTTCGAATTCTGCACGTACAGCTGCAAGCTTCTCCGGCGATAAGCGTCGCGGACGTGCGTAATCGGCTGACCAGTGGTGGAAATATGATGAACTACTGAAGCGGTTGTTTGTATTCCCGGTCGTGCTGGGCAGGTGATTTCCGAAAACTCTTTTAAAATGTCCGAAAATTTTTCTGAAATATTGATTGAGGAAATGCTCGTGAAATTATGTTGCGTAACTGAACACGGTGTTTTTACCAACGTGGTGCGATCCACAAGGAGCTGCCCTTGCAAGTCGACGACCAAGCCATGATGGCCAAGGAAATCAGCGCCAAGTATGCCTTGCGAGACGTCGGCGATTATTAAATTCCACAGGAATTCACGGCGTAAGTTTAAGTTGAGTTTCAGCATGACTTCACCATACGTTTGAACGGTGGAACCATTCATACATATTTTGATGACCTCGGACGGATCAATTACACAGTGTTACAAAATGGAAAAAATTGAATGAACTTTTAAAGTGGCATAGTGGAAATTGTTCACCTGGTCGAATGTAACTCAAAACGGTTTTTGAAAAATTTGTAACACCCTCAAAATCTTGCTTTACCGTTAAAAAACCATTCTTCGGAAGTGTACGCGCTAATCTTTTCATTACTTGGCCATTTCTTTACCTATTTTCAATATGAAATATGTTTTAAAAAGGTAAGGATTATACCTTTAAATTGAGATAGAAAGATCTATTTTTTGAGCCAGCGTGTTGAAAGTTTTCATCGCGTAAACTTGGAAAATTTGTTTTTTCTTCAAATTTTTCTACTTTGACCGCATTTTATTGCAGTATTTTACTAAAAACATATGAACTATGAGGAATTATTTTGAAAGTACATTCATGTCCAAAAATTTTGAGTGCTCATGCAATGAATCGGACAAAAATTGACGAAGCTATTAAATTTTTTGTGCTATTAAATAAATTTACCTTGCGAAAAGTTTTTTTTTTTAATTTTTCGACTTTGACCGCATTTCATTGCGTTATTTTACTAGAAACATAGCAAGTATGAGGAATTATTTTAAACACATTCATTTCCAAAAATTTTGAGTGCTCATCTAATAAATTTACGCCGTCAATTCAACCTTGCGACCGCTTCGCAATTATATTGTGTGATAAGTGCGGTAAAATGTGTGATAGGCGCAACAAATTTTGTTACGCCTGCGGTCTATTTGTTGATAAGAAATATCGGTTCGATTTAAGAACAAATAAAGCTGTGGTTGAAGCGTTCAACCTCTTTTTCAGTTGCTCATACGTGGAAAGTGCTTGGTATGAACCCGAATATATTTGTTCGATGTGCTGTACAACATTAAAACAATGGAAACCCGGTAAATGTGATGACCAGCGTCTGCCGTTTGTGGCTCCTATGGCTTGGCATTATCAAATATATCACAAGCCGGAGGATTGCTACTTTTGCCAAACAAAAATCACTGGTCACCACTATAAAACTCGCCACCTCATAGAATATGCCAATGTGTTGACTATATCGAAACCGATTCCAAGAGGAAAACAAGATCAGCGAACTGAAGACAAAAATCCAGCTACATTTCCTGATTCAAGCCACAAATCTTCTAATGAGGTAAATGACGAACCGTACCTTCCAACCAAAGCAATAGAAACGGAACGTCATTTCGTGTCAAATCACGATTATTGTGATCTTGTGCGGGATATGGATCTGTCTATAAGACAGACAGAGATTCTGGCCTCCAGATTAAAGCAGTGGAATATAGTAGACAGTAACTTTAAAGTAACGTCTGCACGAGACAGAGACCTATCTTCGTTCGAACACATTTTCAAAGCTGATGACACCAATAACAAACTAGTTTATTGCGTTGATGTGGATGATTTGTTTGCTGCACTCGATCACGTGCACTGTCCACAAGATTGGCGATTATTTCTAGACGGTTCTTGCAAAAGTAAGTATTTAATGTGTTATGAGTGTGAGAGAACTAAATTTGAATACAATTTATCAATTAATTTTCAATTGACTAACATCGTAGGTCTGAAAGCAGTATTGCTGCACAACAGAAATGAATTGCCATCAGTTCCAGTGGCATACGCTACTGATATGAAAGAGACTTATCAAACGATGGAAAAAATTCTACGATTGATTAAATACAATAAATTTCGCTGGCAGATTGTCTCGGACCTTAAAGTCCTGACAATTCTACTTGGAATGCATGGTGGCTACACTAAATATCCTTGTTACTTTTGTGAATGGGACAGTCGTGCCAAAAATCATTACAAGTGTAACATATGGCCACCGAGAAAGTTTCAAATTGGCAAAAATAATGTTCTCAATATTGCATTAGTTAAGCCTGATGATATAATTTTGCCGCCATTGCATTTAAAATTGGGGTACATGAAACAGTTTGTTAAACGACTCGAAAAAAACAGCGAGGCTTTTCTACACCTGAAACTTGTATTCCCCAAGTTGAGTGACGCCAAGATTAAAGAAGGTACTTATAAAAATTTCCCAACAAGAATTCTTCAAAAAGAATTCATCCTACTTTATTTCTACATTTTGATCAGGCGTTTTCGTTGGACCGCAGATTCGTAAGATTATGACTGATGATGACTTCATAAAAAAATTGAACCCAGTAGAGAAAAGAGCATGGCTGAGTTTCATTTCTTTGTGCCGAAACTTTCTTGGAAACACGAGAAGTTCAAATTACGTTGAGGTGGTCCATGAATTTTTGGAAGCTTATGGAGAAATGGGATGCAACATGTCTATAAAAATTCACTTTTTGCATTCTCATTTGGAATTTTTCCTGGATAATCTTGGTCAATTCAGCGACGAACAAGGTGAAAGATTTCACCAAGAAATCTCCAACATTGAAAAACGGTTTACAGGAAAGAACCAAGTTAGGATGATAGCTAATTACTGCTGGTCACTCAAGCGTGAAACAGATGACTCGTCTTATAAACGCAGAAGATCAAGCAAACATTTTTAGCTATAAAGTTATTTAGCATTTTAATGATTAATTTTTTTTTATTTTCAGTCACAATAAAAATTTGAAGTTGAAAGATAATCAAAATGTATGAATTTTTAAATATGATCATCATCTAAAATAATTTAAATAGTAATAACTCTGTCAATTTCCAACCGATTTTCGAATGAAATAGCTTGCTCGACGCAGTACTAAATTCACTTTAATAATATTGTCTTTGATAGGTACCTTTCTGAATTAAGACTATTGTAAAATCGTAGTAAAAGTTTCAAAATTAATTTTTTTTTTATTAAGTTTCGATTTTTTTCTCTGTAGCTTCGTCAGTTCTCGTCATTAAAAATAGTGATTTGTCACCTTTCAAAATATATAAACAACTTTTGAATCGGATGAAAATTCACAAAGATATTGATGATTGACTAGCGAATGACCTCAAAAACAGTTTTTTGGCCCTAAAATGAGATTTTGGGGGTGTTTCGCAAATTTCAAGTATACAGTTTTTCTTAGTTTTATAAGGCCTAACGCCTAGGCTAGGTCTCTTTCAAAGTTCATTTTCAGTGTTACACAGTGTTATGGATCCTTATGCAGGATAATGGGCATAGAAAACCATCAAGGTCACCTTAAGAAGTTTTGGGTTCAAATAACAAAACAAATCACTGACCTTGTTAATAATGGTATAATTGAGAACGATAGATATAGCACAATTATCTTATGGCAGAATCAAATACATATTTTCTATATAAAATTTTAGTTAAAAGTTTCTCCAAATGTACCATTTTTTCAACGCCGTTTTGTAGTAAGAGTTTAGTTGCACAGCTTTAAAAATTCGAATGGCATTTTTCAACTCAAATTTCATAATCAAATGAGCTGTGAAGGTTATGTTATGCAAAAATTAAATTGCACCACTCTCACCGTTCCTTTAAAAAAAGTGTTGAGCTTAATTCCTCATAGCATATCTAGTTTAAGGTTCGCTGATTGATATTAGAATATGATTGCAGTTCTGAAATAAGCTGTTTCTGCATCACCTTCTTTGTTGTCCAAGCTCTTCCTATACGTATGTATGTAGTTATACACTTTTGTAGTACATATGTATGTACATACATACATACTGTGAGCGTCAAAAATAAGTAAACAGCAATTCTATCAATATTAAAGTGTTTATTAAAACGCAATCTTTAATACAAAAATAAAAGGTTTTATTATAGAATTTAAGGCTTATATCATAAGAGTTTAACTTAGTATAAATAATAAAAAAAAACTAAACACAGCCAAAAATAATTCCCTTAAATTAAAAATACTCCCTTTTTTTCGCGTCAAAAAAAAGTAAACAGTGGCAGCAACCGTTCTTTTTTTTTAATACTTATTTCGGGGAAGCACCAAATATTCTTTGGAAACCGTTACTATTCAAGCGAGTGAGTGTAGTAAAACATATTTATTTCATATCACTATTGTTTTTTTCTGAGGTAAAGTCGCTAAAACATCAAATTTTGCAATGGGTAAGCAAACAACCACTGAAACGCGAAAAATTATATTAGATTTGCATAAAAAAGGTAAATCTTTGCGCGAAATCGGAGAAATAGTTGGAAGACACCATTGCACAATAAAAAAAATTATTGATAAACATGGAAAACATCAGACTGTTGAAAATTTGCCACGGCCGGGTCGACCAAAGCGCCTTACTGACACTGAAGCGCGATCAATTGTACGAAAAGTAAAAACAAATACAGTTTCAAGTGGTGTTCAAATATCAAAGGATATAGCGGAGACATCGGGTAAGCTCGTAAGGGCCAGTACAATCAGGAGAACATTGCACAGAAGCGGTTTGCATGGACGAGTACCACGTAAAAAGCCCTATATGGGCGATTCTCCCTGAGCCCGCGTTTTTGTGTCCTTTGAGGATTGAGAGTATATTATGGGCATTTTGAATCAATAAAACACATGCTCAGGTAAAAAATGACTTTATGTAACAAATCCATATGAATTCATTCATCAGAGATTCACTATTGCCATGCTACAGTACATAATACACTACAAATGTCACAACCGTGGCATGTCCACAACCCTAATTTTAAGAATATTATGTACTGTCATGACTCAAATAAAGAATAATGGAAAAAATGGGATATATGTTTATAAAATATATAACTGTACCTGTAATAAAACGAGTTAAAACGATGTTTTTTCTTCCATTTTTCATACGAAAGTCGACTTCAAAAAGTGTCCATCAGTTTTGAGAAGAATAACACATTTCGAATTTGAGTGTTCGTACTGCTTATCTAGCGAACAAATTTGCTGAGCGCATGCGTCAATTTTAATCAGCAGGTGATTTTGTACGTTTTGATTGTATAGAAGCATTGTTTGAATCATTTGTGTTCATTCTATCCACCGACAAATAGTGAAAAACGGTATGTATCAAGCATAACAGGTCACAACCGTGGCAGTTGTTATTCTAAAGCAGTAGCTTATTTTTCGGCGATTGAACTATTTTTTGTTGAAGTTTGCTGGTATAAACTTAAATATTCTCGGAAAATTTTCTAACTTGAAATGGCTCTTTGTAATCAGCAAAAAACTATCAAAATGTCACAACCGTGGCACGGCATAAAATGTCACAACCGTGGCAAGTTTTCGATGCGAGGCAAGATAGATCGATGCGTGAAGCTCGTCCACTTCACGAGTGCATTCCAGAAGTATCAACACGTGAATTAGTAACAAAAAACGCGCGAAAATTAAACATTTTTTTCTCCGAATTTTTGACTCGCAAAAATGCGGGCTCAGGGAGAATCGCCCATATATCAAAGGTGAATCAACAGAAGCGCATGGAATTTGCAAAAAAGTATATAAATCAGGCTGCAAACTTCTGGGAAAACATTTTGTATACGGATGAAAGCAAATTCGAAATATTTGGATCGAAAAAAATTCCTAAAATTTGGCGATCCTTTGATATATAGGGCTTTTTACGTGGTACTCGTCCATGCAAACCGCTTCTGTGCAATGTTCTCCTGATTGTACTGGCCCTTACGAGCTTACCCGATGTCTCCGCTATATCCTTTGATATTTGAACACCACTTGAAACTGTATTTGTTTTTACTTTTCGTACAATTGATCGCGCTTCAGTGTCAGTAAGGCGCTTTGGTCGACCCGGCCGTGGCAAATTTTCAACAGTCTGATGTTTTCCATGTTTATCAATAATTTTTTTTATTGTGCAATGGTGTCTTCCAACTATTTCTCCGATTTCTCGCAAAGATTTACCTTTTTTATGCAAATCTAATATAATTTTTCGCGTTTCAGTGGTTGTTTGCTTACCCATTGCAAAATTTGATGTTTTAGCGACTTTACCTCAGAAAAAAACAATAGTGCTATGAAATAAATATGTTTTACTACACTCACTCGCTTGAATAGTAACGGTTTCCAAAGAATATTTGGTGCTTCCCCGAAATAAGTATTAAAAAAAAGAACGGTTGCTGCCACTGTTTACTTTTTTTTGACGCGAAAAAAAGGGAGTATTTTTAATTTAAGGGAATTATTTTTGGCTGTGTTTAGTTTTTTTTTATTATTTATACTAAGTTAAACTCTTATAATATAAGCCTTAAATCCTATAATAAAACCTTTTATTTTTGTATTAAAGACTGCGTTTTAATAAACACTTTAATGTTGATAGAATTGCTGTTTACTTATTTTTGACGCTCACAGTATGTGTTTAAATATATTACATATGTATGTAAAAAAAGAGCCTGCATGCATGTCGTTGTTTATATGTATGTAAATTAACAAGCATAATTACATGCACACATACATACATACATACATATGTATGTATGTACTTCTAGTTAATTTATTTGGGTCACAATAAGAAATTTTAGCTTTTGGATAATAGGTTAGTTTGCTCTAAATACCCGTAATTGATTCTAACATGGTATTTAGAGCCTATTAAACGCTCGAATGTACTCTGTACTCATGTTATGGCCGGTTCCATTTCTAACGGCTTTATGGCGTCTTCATGTCATGTATCGAATCGCTTGTTCGAGGTAGACGTCGCTGTCAGTTACTTTCCACCTCCTTAAGCTCTCAACCAGTACTCTACTGCCGCTTTTTGCTATTGCTTCACTGGAGTCACGATCATTGGCATTGAAAATTAAATTTCTTGGAATTTTCCGCTTCAATCACGACAACCAACTACAGGCGTATCGCTTATACACAACTCGTCTTGCGAAATTGCATACTTTGATGCTCTTTACTGATTTTGAGCTTCGTATTTTTTAGCTAGAATTTGCAGCATTTGTAATACTTTCCATGCTACTCTTCGACAGTGATGCCACATTTATATAAAGGGGATATACGCTATGTAGTAATAAAAGGGAAGATTTTGAATATTTAGTTAGATATAGGGAATTAAAAATTTTACTCGATTATATTTCTCTTGCAGTTGACTAAGATTTCCTCTTCACTACGTCCCGAATAAATGTAATTTATCTTAAAACTAATAGTAGCAATAACTCTTGATCCTATTTTTAAAGTTTCTCCTTTTTTTACAATATGAAAGAAATTAAATATCTAATCTGTTACTGATATTTGAAATGAAATAATAACGGCGACGGAAAATAAAATGCAAAATTTGTAAAAACTTCATACTTTTTTTTTGAGGAATGTTTATAAATTTTTTGGGTATGCAGTTTCATAGCCTAATATAATTATTTTAGTAAATTTTAAAATGATATAAACTACTGCTGATTTTTTAGGAATTTTTTTAAACTGGAAACTCTTTTCTCTTATATGCATATTACATACCCAAAAAATATTTTAGCATTCGTCTAAAAAGTTGCAAAATTAATTTGTTTTGGTTTGTTATAGTATGAACTATTTACATATATAATATTAACAGAAAAAATTCATCATGCTATTATTGTAAAAAGATCACCATTAGACCGGTATTGCCCGACTTTGTACATTAATTCCTGAAGATCTAAATTAATTAAATAATGTTACGTTATTGTAGGAAAGTTATGTTTTTTCATAAAAAGGTTTATTGTAATGATACATTACAAATTTTGTTTCAGTAGGATTTAAATAAATGTATACGTAGAAAATTTGATATGGAAAAGAAAAGTAGAAATTTTATCAAACTAATATAGAGAAATTCTCTTAAATTATATGGCATCATTGCTCGTCGATCGTCGTCGCTTACTATTTCTTGCTACTTGCCACTATCGACAATAGCGGAAATTTTACAATGGAACACATTTCACTGTGACCATCAGTGGCAAGGAACCAATAAATGTAATATGGTAGATCTGTCTACACCTAAAATAACATCAATAACATAAGAATTGCTATTTCGCAAGTAAATGAACTACCTAGTACTATATAAGCAAACGTTTAAAAGTTGTTACGACCAACCTGTTGTACATACATACAAACGAGTACATAATATGTAAATATGTTAGAAGATTTTATATCCATTTGGTCTAGAATCAAACAGTACCTAGTTTGTGTTATGTTGCACCTATGTATGTATGTAGATTAGATCACAACAACCAAACATATTAATAAAAGAGGGAGCTGAATCCTATTTTATTTACGTCTCAAAATATTGCAACTTAACCGAAATCGGCATAATTGTATAACATATCTATGTACATATGTAACATATGCAAGTATAGCTTTATAATGATTTTATTTAACTTTCTAGTTATTTTACTTCAAGTGTTATCTTTTTATTTTTATTAAACATAAGCAGAATGTTCTTTTGTGCGAAGGTTAAAGATAGGATCTTATGGATGTATCCCCTCAATTATCAATTGTTACAATAGAGACAGCAGCGCCAGCAAAGTAGGAGTAAATTTTTCGTTATAATTAGCTTTAGTTTATAGTCAATAGCTGAGTCACCATGCCAATTTAAAAATGTTCATATAACCTAGAAACCCAGTATAAATATCTAAATTTAAAAAAAAACAACTTCTATAAAAGACGCTTTTAAACCGACCGCAAACTATAAAAGAGTTTAAGTGCACTTCATCTACAGCTTTATGCCGACTCCGACGAGAGATTTGTGAGAAGTTTTTTCATGGAAGAAATCCTTTCGAAGGTTTGCCATTGAATGCCGAGGGACTATCTCTATTAGAACACATATACTTAGATTTGTTTGAAGTTACGTACATTCGACTTTTGAACCCGGGCACTCCCTTACTATACTGCGTATTGAATGCGACACATTTTTTGAATTCAAATCTCATATTTCTCATTATTCGAAAATCCTTGTCTCCATTTTTAGAATACATACATATGTTCTATGTGGTAGTTTTTGATTTAGACACAAAATTTAAACAATTATTGTTAATAGCTAAGTATACCTTTATTATATAAATATATGTATGTACATATCATTATATTTTGTTTGAAATTTTTAATTTTGTGCAGGAGATATATTTCGACTGATTTCAATCACTAAACATTTCGAAAATAAACAGCAGTCTATTAAAGGCGGACGTATTTTTGGTCTAACACAGGATCCTTCGCACATGAGGAGGAGGTTGGGGGTACTTTAAGGTACGGTATGTTACAGAACATGAATAAAAAAAATTGCTCTAAAAATCTGTCTGATCCACCAACGAGTGCATATAGTGGCAAATAATTCTTAGCTGCAGGTTAGGTGGGATGCTGGAATAATAAAAATCTGTAATATTTAAATTTTTTTTGTTTATTTGCAATATTTCAGACCTTGAAAAAAATTAAGATTTGTTGAGGGCATGGTTAGTAATGTGATATACTTTAGTAGAACCCAATCACAACAATGAACATTTTCGAGACCTGCTAAGATATCGAGCGTTTAATGATTCAAGCTAATAAATCACTTAAAGAATTCCCTCAAAAACGCGATGTACATCTGCAATTGTGTTCAGAACGAACTTATAATAATTTTCTTTTAAACGGAAATTATTTTCTAGTTTGCAAGAAATTACTCGAAAAATAGTCTGCAATTTTACATGAAGATTGTGCTGTGGTATTTTTCGACGAAGTGAAACTTTGGGGAAGACGAATTTTGGATAACGACATCAACGAACGATCGCTCTTTTTTAACACTGCGTCAACTGAAAAATTATCTCCGGTCTCCCTTGAGTGAAAATCGACTAAAATGATTGGATGCACTTAACCTTAACCGAGACGTAAAATTTGATGAAAACGCAGTATTGGACAATTTTTCCCCTCGACGCATAAATTTGCTAAACTAGTAAATCTTTCGAAGTTTTATAGTTCTAACTTATTCCTATTTATGAATTACGTAAATACATTTTTATTCAAATGCATAGAATAATGGGTTTCTTTGAAGAACTCCTTCCATTTTATAAAATAAAATAATAAATAGTTTTCCAAGCAAAAACCAAACTTCAAGAAATAACTGCAATTTCTTAGGCAAAAAAGAAAGTTAAAAAAATAGCGATTATTTTATAAGCAGTAAATACAACTCAAGAAATAGCGATTAAAAAGCTATGCTAACTCGTCATTAACAATTTTATTTTGTGGTAAAAATAATTTCTGGATTGAATGCAGTCCAAGATGGCTGAATTGCATTGCAAGAGATGCTATAAATGTTAAAGTTCATTTTCTCAACAGGCATTGTATGATTGATAAATAAATAGCCCACACAATTTGACGGTTTCCCAATATGGTAGTTTTAAAGTTAAAGCTCATATCTGAGCAATCAGTTGTATGGGAAATATAAGATATAGTGACTTTCATTGGATACTTTCTATTCATTATAAGTGGAAAGAATGCCAAATTTCATGTTCTTACCTACTGTGTTGTACGAGTTACAACGAATAACCTTAAATCTGAATAACACCGCGGAACAAAATTTTGCGGTCGGAGATTTTTAAGTCGATTTAGGGTAATTTGGGGGCGCTGATTACGAAAATAATATCAGTTTTGTCGAATTGGCTCTAGTTTTTCAGATAAAGACTTTTAAATATTTCACGAAAAAACCAAATTAAAAATACCAATATGGATTTAAATTATATTTTTATTGCGCGCATGTATGAAAATAATACAAAAATAAAAAAAAATATATTATTTTCATTAATTAATTTAAAAAAAATTACAAAAAACTTTTTCTGTAGGACCTCCTATGATGTCGTTGCTCAGGACAATCCCGTATATACATAGTTCCAGCAGTAGTCTGCCATCATGTGGTCGTCCCATCGACCTTGGTATCTTTCTTCCATTATTTTTATGTCCTGGTGGAACCGTTCACCATGTTCCTCACTGTAATCGCGTAGGTTGTCCGGGAATTTGTCCAAATGACTATGTAAATAATGTAATTTAATGCTTATTTTAGCTCCTAGTTTGCGAAAATTGAGAAGCATATCAGCAACTAGTTTTCTATAGTCTGGTAATTTATGATTTCTCAAAAAAATTTTGACTACATTAACAAAGCTTAGCCAGGCTTCAGATTCAATTTGTGACATATGGTTTAAGAATTTAGTGTCTTTTAGAAGGGTACGAATTTGAGGACCATCGAAGACTCCTGCTTTTAATTTTCCCATACTAAGGACTGGAAATTTTTTGCACACATATTCGAAACAGTCACCTGTCTTATCAAGGGCTTTGATTAACTGCTTCATTAACCCAAACTTGATGTGAAGTGGTGGAAGAATGATTTTTTCTCGGCTTATCAGTTGGTCATGAACCACATTTGCTGTTCCTACCTCCATATTTTCTCTCACCGGCCAGTCCTTTCTAATCCAATGTTCATTTCTTGCACGACTGTCCAATAAACATATAAAACAGGAGTATTTAGTATACCTACTTTGTTGGCCCAATAAAAAATTCACCATCTTCAAGTCCACGCATACTGACCACTTATGTTTTGCATACAAAATCTTTGCTAAAACAATTTTTACATTTTCGTATTCTTCTTTTAGTTTGGTACTATGCTCTCTTGCAAGGGAAATAAAATATTTAAACCAACGAACTACTGGTTTTAATAATTCATATAACAAAACTTATTGAGGAATAATGAAATTAATACAACTGGAAATGGGTCATATAATTTTTTTTCATTAATTTCTTAAGTTTCGTTTATATCAAGAACTAGAGCCAATCCATAAAAAGTAAAAACACAGTTTGTAAGCCTGCTACTAATGTTAATAAAAACTATTAGCAAAATCATGACCGCAGATTTTTTTTTTAATTTTTGTTACGCAGTGTAATCAGTTGAATAAGAGCTATAAGCTATAGCAACTTCATCTCGATGATTTTCCATGGACACTGTTTATTCGTAATAAGTAAAAGGAAAGTCAAATTTCAAGTTCTTAGCTGCTTTGGCGTAGAAGTTATAATACCTCATATCTGCACAATAAGTTGGGTGGAAGCTTTGATGTATAGGGGTCCGATCTTATTGATTTTCGTTCTATACTTTAAAGTCATTATATGTGATAAAAATGTCTAATTTTATATTATTATATACTTAAATGTAGGAGTTATATCACACACTTCCATATCTAAGCCAACCGAAGTATGGGTGGACAGACAGACTGACATGGCTAAATCGAACCAGCACATGGTCCAGATTATTGAAGTTAAACTTCTTATTTGGCGAATCCCAAATGGAAAATAAAATTTTTAAAGCTGATTTCGTTACATATTTCAGATGCAAAATATCTATAACATAGATAAGGTCAACGATGCATAGCTATAGAACAAACATGTTTTCTGATTACATACATATATCAACTTCATGAAAAACTACTTATCGCACAGATACCAGATATCTATCAAATTAAATTGGGTGGTGTAAAGTTTTGAACAAACTATTCAGATTTAATATCCGGTAAACCACTTACGAGACATTTGCTCTGAAAGATTTATACATTTTTAGATTGAGCAAAGGGTTTTTATGAAAATTGCGATATTCAGCGCAACAGCAGGAAGATAGGATTGTAGGTTGTTACCCTGCAAGAAATGCGACGAGTCCGGGAAGTGTCCCGAAAGAGTCCTGAAAGAAACAAGCGGCTAATGCCGATTTGCAATTTTTTGTATCGACTGAACGTTACCTTTGTTTTGTCATGTCCATTGAAGAGTCTAATTGTAACCTTTTATACCGGAACGAGTACAGAAAGAGACTAGTCGCCATGTAACCCCAAAAATATCAGATGAGCCCAGTCATTTTAAAAGCTCTACAATCCTTTAAGCGATTAAAATAAAATATATCTATAGCATTTTTTCAAAATGTATGGTTTTCATTTCAAGTTGTAAACATTAGATATTTACATCAGGTAGTATGAGTCACAACATCAATGATTTATGAATCACTTTTTTAAAAGGTGTTTAAAGCAACAAACAAATGGCAAAAATTCAGTTCTTGGAATTCGGCGGCTAGCCGAGTGAGTAGCGTGTGCACGCTTCATTCCGTGGGAGCATGGTTCAAATTCTGGCCTGGGCAAAAATTAAAAAATCAAAAATTATAGAAGTTCGGCTAAAATCTCTTAATGGGTTATAGCGTCCATTAAGTAAATAAGTAAGAAATTATAAAAACTAAAATATTTCATTCTAAACTAGAGTTAAACTATAACTTTGTGCGTAATATTAAATTAAGTGTAAGAGATTTGAATCTAGGAATCAGAATCCCTTAAACGCAATGGTTCCTGTATGAATTAAAGGCAATTAAATTTTAGTTCAAATAAATATGTATAAACTAGTAAAGGATTTAGTATATAAATTTTAATTGATCTATAGGCCAATCTTTACATGTGAACATTTGACATTTAATGTGCCCATATATAACATAAAATATCCGATATAGTACATACCTTTAGAATTGGTAAAATTAGTATTGTGAACTACGCTATCTCATCACTTTTCATATATCTAACTTAGCTCCACAAATATCTATGTTACCTGGTGTAATTTTTTCTTAAATTGCTGCATTTCCGGAATGCACATATTTTTAGAATATTGTTAGAATTGTTGTTACGTTTTGGGCGTGCTCGTCCGTTTCAAATATTCATATGTCTATGATTTTTCGGCCTGTTTTTATTAAACGATAATATTAATTTGTGAGCTCAAGGCCAGTGTATAAGAATATATAATAGAATTTGTGTTACACAACAAAAATTAAAAACCACACATTCACTTAATAGCGACAGACGGTCGTACTTGAATTGTGTTGGTAGGACATAAGGAAAAGTGGTAAAAAAGCAACAGCAGCTTACATGCCGGCTGTGGTCCAATGGCTACGCACTTGCCCAGCAAGTCGTAGGTTGTTGGTTCGAGTGCCAGTGGGGTCATGAAAGAAATCTGATGAGGAGATGTGGTGATCTCCGAAATAGCTATAATTTCTACCACTCCTGACTGTTGTTGTCTTTTTTCCAATATACTTTTCCTTATACACTGGCCTTGAGCTCACAAATTAATATTATCGTATGATAAATATATAAATAAATAAATGAATACTTATGTCTTGTCTTTTTCATTAGATTTGCCGGACTTAAAATCTTAGGACTATCTCAATTAGTGCAGCGAAACCACCAAAAAAAACAAAAGAAAGTGCAGGAAGCCCGAAGTTTTCTGGGACCTGAAAATCTAACACGGTCTCTCGATAAAGGAGGTAATTTTTAACTAAACCTTATTTCACTTTATTTTCAGTTTTTATATGAATATACATATATCATTACTCTTTGAGGTATTAATTATTTTTTTCATAAAAGTAATCGATATAATGCGAAGAAAATACTGGTACTTGTATTTTTTACTAAACTAACTGGAATAGTAAACTCGATTTTTTTTTTTAAATTTTCTATAACAGCACTTCGCCGCTAATAACTCATATTTCGAATGCCGATTGCCGAGTTTCGACAGATTTTTGTGCACCGGTTCTTCGTTTGATTAGCGACTGAGACTACTTTTTAATAGCCCATCATGTTCCTGTCCAGCAGTCTATCTATAATTGATACCCGATAATACACCATCATATATTTGATCGAAAAACATTTCCCAAAAGCGATCAATTTAAACAAATTTTGTCCGCAACTCTTCTCTTAAGAGACTTAGCGGCGACTAATTAATCTCCGACTGATCTGCAAAGAGAATAATCCCGGATTAATATCTTTAGGGTGCAGTCACACAACTTCTTGCTTAAGTAACGGGTTATATATTTGTCAAACGTCACCGATCCATAACCTAGCAAGAGTTGATGTTATTTATACCGCACTAGTGCCCAGGCTATTATAACTTTGTTCACCTATCGGTTGTTTGTAACAGCTTACTCGTAAAGCAAGAGAGTAAGTACTTATACATACCAACTTTTTTAAAATGATAAGCGAAATCGTTTAAGTCATGTCAGTCTGTCCATCCGTTCGTCCGTGCATCGTATAATTCGATCACGTAATGATATATCTCAACAAAACTTGGTACACATATTGCCTCCGATTCAAGGTAAGTTGGTATATAAGCGAAACCGGATAATAATATATAATGTAACATCCACGTCTACATAACTAGTTGAATTACATAATAATAATAATTTGGAGTTCACATCGTATAGCTCTATGTTTGGCCGAACTTCTCCTACAATTTGTGGTGTGCTACCAATTAGCTAAGGCGTGGCACCAACGGAGTAAGGTACACCTCCAATACTACCTTACGTTGATAACATCGGATCATCGTCGTTATTGAGTTTAATTTTAAGGCAGATAAACTTGAAACTATTTAAAAATATTATCCACAAGCAACTGAGGTTGAAGTTGCTTGCACGAGTAGCAAGCTTGACACCAGAACAGACAGCCTGAAGGAAGGCTTTGACGCGGGCCTGCCCTTTGAGGTATGGAAAAAAGGCTCGCACACCTTGGTGGAATGAGCACCTCACAGTGTTTCGGAAGCAATTGAATGCTACGGAAGTAAGGTCTGGGACATATACAAAACGAACTAAAATAAATATAAAAAAAGGCAATCCGGAACCCTAAGGAAGCGTCGTGGAGGGAGTTTTGCGAGTTTTGACAGAAATTTTCAGAGGGTGCTTAACTTTCAACCACGTTCCGCTAAGTTGGGGAAATATTAGAGTATTTTTCACCCCAAAGTGGAGAAACGTAGGCATGACAGTACCAAATGCCTTTGTACTCAAGACGCTAGAGATGCTTCTAGACATGTATATCAGAGAAAAACGTCTAACTTATCACACTTTCAACATGTCTACATGAAAGGAAAGCCAACGGAGGTCGCGGTACACGAGCTAATACGTACGATTGAGAGTTCGCTCTACTATAAATAATTTACTATGGCATCCTTGATAGACATTGAGGGGCCTTCAATAATGTCAGTGTCAATTCTATAAATGGTGTAGTTCTGCAAGCAGGTATTGATGACTTCATCCGGTCGTGGATCGTATCACTTCTAAGGAGTAGGCTGACGTGAAGTAGGCTGACGTGTAGCGATCTAGTATAGGGTCAGTTTACTTCAGCTATTAGCGAAGTCATGGAACGGGTCCGGTTGGTGGATCCCTAGGCCATAAGTTGCTGTCTTGAAGTGAACCCCGAGAAAACTGACATGATGCTTTTCACAAAGAAAACCAAATTGTCTAATTTCACTAAACCATAGCTTCGAGGGCCAGAACTGGGTCTACCAAACAAAGTAAAATATTATGGGGCTATCCTGGATTCCAAATTTAATTAGAGATTTAATATCGAAGAGCGAACCAGGAAGGTATCAGTGGCTCTTTATGCAACTAAAAAAATGTTAGGCAATAGATGGGGCTTAAATCCAAAACTGGTACACTGGATGTACACATCTATAGCCTGACCTATACTTTTTTATGGTGCGTTGCTCTAAGGGCCACCGCTTACTAAGGATTACATTGTGAAGAAACTATGTGGAATTAAAAGCACAACAGCCATCGGCGTAACGGGTGCTATGAGATCGTGTCTAACGGATGTTTTGAACGTTTTGCTCGATTTATTACCGATAGATATCTTTATCACAAACGCAGCTGCTAGCAGCACTATCATACTACGTGTTTTGGGGTTCTGGGAAGTACGGACTTTCGGCCGTAGCTCCATTGTTAACGCCCTTCCGACTGAGATTAAGGCGCTGTCCCCTGACTGATCTCTGGGGAGGGGCCAACCACTAGATAACTTTTCTGTCTTATCGGATGGGTCAAAGATGGAACGCGGGGTGGGATCAAGAATTTTCATTGAGGAATATAATCAAAAACTATAATTCCGCCTGCCGGACCAAGCAAACGGGTTTCAAGCCGAAACGTTAGCAATAAAAGACGCAGTAAGATGCATAAAGAAAAATGCACCCGTGAGGTTGCTGGTAAATACCTTTTCAGACAGCGAAGCGGCTATTCATGCTCTGTCTTCTACCTCGGTCATATCCCAACTTGTGGATGCGTGTAGAAGATAGCTGGCCTCGACTTCTGACACGCTTGAGGTTACCCTAATATAAGTTCCGGGGCATAGGGACATTTACGATAACGAAGCAGCAGAGGAACTGGCGTGTCGCACGCCGTGGACATGGGTACTTTACTCAGTGAGATAAAAAGCAAAATTTCCGAATTTTGTTACCTGGCAGTTTTAGGTGTCCTATATTCAGCCTAAAATCAGAGTTCTTCTAGATATGAGCAAAGAAAGTACCTACAGGGCACTGGCTCTTAGGAGTCCATTCCCAAAGAATTGGCTTCACTACAACAGGTTCTGTCGCAGCTGTGAGGACACGGGTTCTAGAAACACAGTAAACACCTAATGTGTGAGTGCCCAGCTCTCGCTAGGATGAGGCCAAAACACTCGGCAAACCATTCCTGCAGAACATTTCAGAGTGCAGCCGCCTCTCTATGTATAATAAACTAAAATTCATTAAAGCCGCCGGATGGCTTTAGGTTACCCGGCTTTTGTGGAATCAAAATGGCTAATTTGCAAATTGCTTCTATTCAGGGTGACAATCCACTTAAACCAACCAACCAACCTCACTGTTCCCACGACAGTCAGTTCTACGATACCGAAATAACCGGGATTTATATCCGGCCAAGGACTGTCACTTCAGCAGCATTCTCCAAAATTTTATGGGGAATGTTTTATGCTGGTTCAACAAAATCAACAACAACCAAAGTGTACTAGATTTGTAACACACCTCTCATATAACGGTAATTTACAAAAATAAAGATATGCGATATTTTAGTAATTATTAAAGTTAATTTACTCCAAATTCATATACAGGACAGAGTTGGAATACGAAATATGCCCTATCCCAAATCCTAGTATTCACTTTGATTTTCAAATCAGTAAGCATAATTTTTCATTTTCATTTTCATTTATTGCCCAAAATCACATTAACATAAAACTTACTTACTTATGTTAAAAAATTAAGTTCTTTAGAGTTATCCTAACATACATATGTATTTAGCTAGGAGTTTAAAATTTATTGTGATATTTCTTATGTACTATAAGTTACGATACTTGTATACACATTTGCTTTAGGCAAAAATTTTGAGGCTTAATAATTTCTCCCAAAAAGGGCTTAAAAAGAGATATGCTAAGGTCTGTAAGTGTATAATAAATTTTTAGCTTCTTATGTTGAGTTACTTTATGTTACTTTACTATAAATTGCTCAGTGTTATAAACACAATTTTCTTCATTGAAATTATAAGATTTGTAACGTCTATGATAGTAGATTGTTTTTTTGTTTTTATGTAGAATATAATTATTTTTCAAAATTTTTAAATATATTGGAGATAAGTATCTCTCTCTTATAGGTAAAGATATTTCTGTTTGTTTTGACAAATATTTTTTGATCAACTCGTTTTCTATGTGTGTCATTTTTTCAACAAATCGGTCTGAAGAATTAATTAAGAACGAATCTATTCGTGAGATTTTACATTTCTCATACAAAACTTTATTAGACACTCTTTTACGGAAGGTGCCACTTCTGTAGGGTTGGCGATTCAGTCCGCTACAAAGTCTTAGGATATATCGTTCAAATCGTCTAAGTCTCTCCATTTGGCTCGACGAAATGTTGATCCATATAGGATGCGCATAGGATATTATTGGTCTAATTATTTGTTTATATATATTTAACTTAATACGGCTTGAGAGACCACCCTGTCTTCTAATTAGATTGGAATAACTGAAAAACATCTTTTTTGCTTTTGCCAGAGTATAATCTAAGTGACGCACAAACGCAAATTTGCTATCTAATATTACACCTAAATATCTTATTTGGTCTTTGCTTCTTATATTTATACCATTAAATTTAATTTGAGGCTCGTACTTACGGGCGATTGGTAGCAGATCTTTCTTAATACCCCTAATAGCAACCGTTTCGCTCTTAGTAATATTGACTTTAAGTTTCCATTTTTGGAAGTATCTATTTATTTCATCTAGATATAGGTTAATAGCACCATTTGCTTTTGCTATGCGTGGATCAGTACCCAATACAAGAATGTCGTCAGCGTATATTATAACTTTAATGTCAGAGCTATTCATTAATGTGTTCGCTGGTGGATCAGGGAAATCTGCTAGAAATATATTGTAGAGGATGGGTCCTAATAATGAGCCCTGCGGCACGCCTGCACCAACATCCCTAATCATTGAATTGTGTGAATTCTCACAAACGTAAAATGTGCGCTCCTTTAAATAGCTAAACAGAATTTTGCATAAACTTTTATAAAAATTTAAACTTTCGATACATTTTATATATAATTCCTTCTACTGACTAGGATGGTTGCTTGCCGGCGATTCAGATTAGTGCATACAAAGTCAGAGAGCAAAGTTAAAGCATGACTAGTTGAATGGTGTGGACGAAAACCAAACTGGTAATCTTTCATAAAGTTGTGCTCTTCCATGTGTTTCTTAATTTTTTAAGTATAATTTCTTCTAGAAGTTTACTTACATTTGAAAGAAGGGATATTGGGCGGTAACTACGGACCGAGTTAAGATTAGAATTTGGTTTTGGCACACATATTACCTTTGCCGTTTTCCAGTGTTTGGAGAAATATCCTATATTGAGTGAATGGTTGAATAGAATGGCTAAAAACCTCCAGAAATTGTTATTTGTTTTCTTAAGTAAGAAATTTGGGATACCGTCATCCCCAAAACTCTTTTTATTATTCTTGAAACCTAAAATTATACGAATTTTTTCAGCGTCTATCCAGGTGTGCCTGTGTAGCGAATTGTTTTCATTTAGATCACCATCAGCTGTTAGGTGGTTTGAGAAGTTTACTATCGGCTCGTTTAAGCTGGTTAACTCAGCCACGCCATTTTCAATAAAAACTGAAAAACTTTCATCACTAAGGTGCTGGTTTTGAAGGTGTATTCTTTCAAATACATAAGCTAATGTATTTACTTTGGATATATTTTCCTTTAGGACAATATTGTCGCTAATATTGCTGCTCGCCGAGTCTACATGAAAGTCGGTATCGATATCTTCTCTATTAATTATCAGGTCTGGAATTTCATTTTTTTTTCTTTAGTCCACAAAGTCCCTTAATTTTATTGTATGTTTTGTTATTCATACGTATTTTGGCAAAGTAATTTGACCGATATTTATCTTCATGTATGCGAATACGCTCTTCTATAATTTTACTCAGATTGCGAATAATAGCTCTCAGAGTATTTCTACGCTGAGGATCTACACATCTTGAGGCGTTGCGACATAAGCGCTTCTTTTCAGATATTAGGTCAAGTATTTCAGTAGGAAGGTTTATTAGGCCTCGATTGCGTACTTGCACTTTCGGGATAGCTCCTGAGTTAATGGCAGAGTCAATGGCTTTATTGAGATTTAGAACACAATTGTCAATATCGTTTTGAGATACATTACAATCGATTGGTAAATATTTCGTGTTAAGCTTGGCTGAAAGAGTATTGTTGAAGATTTTAAAATCAGTTTTGTCATAATTGAAAAACTCGGTTGGCTGGCAATCGAGCACATTATGTTCTGATTCTATAATCAGTTCTACAGCATTATGGTCCGATTCAAATTTATGTGTTTTTAAGCAGTTGATGTATCCATTTGTTTCATCAAAGCTTATTCCAGCAAATGGTGTCACTAAAAAAATATCTAAGTATGATGCTGTATGCGTAGTTACTCTAGTGGGATGCTTTGTTGGTATTAAGTTTAAAATGGGACATTCCTGTAGAAAATTGTTCAATATTCTCCCATTGTTGTTTGTGAGGGAGTCCCCCCAATTGGGGTGCCTAGCATTAAGGTCTCCACCAATTATTATTTTGCTTGTGTTAAGAGATTCCAAAACTGTATTCAGGTCACTGACGCGAATTGAGTCTGATGGGCGATTATATAAGGACACAAACGATATTTCGTCACCATTTGTAAAGAAGATTTTTATCGCGACCTTTTCCAAATTAATTGTTTCTGGTATTTTAACCAATTCATATTTATAATGTTCTTTTATGCAGATTGCAGTGGAGGTACTAGTTGTGGACTTCCTGTTATTTACATTTTGTGCTTTTTCAACCTGAGTTATAAAGTTATAACCTTTAAAGTTAAGTCTATGCCTATAGTTAAGTCGATGCTCAGCTATTAGGACTATATCTGGCTTATGTTTTTTTAAAAAGAGGTTAAAGAAATGTCTTTTGTGTTTTGATATCAATGAGTTCACGTTAATAAGTATACATTTAAGTCTTTGGCTAGTCATGGTTAAGTCTTAATTCTGTTAAAAGGCCAAAGAGCGCTATTGATTTTTCATTGTCATTTTCCAACTCTTTGTAGGTTTTTGAAAAAGTTGCAATTTTGTTCATGCAGTCGGAAATATTGCTCCCAAATAGTCGAACACATTCACTATTTACACTTTCGAAAGGTTTTATCCCTGATGGTATCTTTGGTTTCATGTTGCTACTTTTTAAAGTGTCGTCTCCACACATAACTGAGGCATATGAAGTTGGCTTTTTACCTAGCTTTATACTACTTCTCGCTACCGGCTTTGATGAAATATTATTATTGCTATTATTATTGTTACTATGATTATTGCGTTCACTTATTCGTTTAATTATTTCTAATCGCTTTGGACAATTTAAATAATTGGCTGTATGCCCTTCTTTATTACAGTTTACACAGCTCACTGGAATTCCTATTTTTTTAATTAATTGACCTGTCTCACTATCGGTATATACGCGTTCTTTATTATTATTTTCCTTTTGGGGCACTTTACATTCACCAGGGCCATGACTATCAATACATTTTACACAACGGTAAGGCAAAAAACAATTACTGGCTACATGTGTGAAACGTTGGCAGTTTTTACATTGTGAGGGTACCATTGGCTTTAATTTTTCGAAATCTACCTTACAATTAAGAATGTATTTAATATTATAAAATTCAGATAGCTAAGAGTTATGGCTGAGTTGGATTAACCAATTGCCGTTTCTAAATTTTGCGAATTTTACAATTTCAATGTCAAGATTAAGGTCACTAAGATAAGTCATAATTTCATCACGTTCATAAACATTTGACAATTTTTTTATAATGATTGAGTATGGTTTTTCCTCATTAGGGGTAAATGTTTAAAATTTTATTTTCTCATTTATTAGAAAGGTCTTAATCTCTTTGTAGTCATTAATAACACACGAGCTTATGTGTGTTACGTTTTTGTTAATAATATTAAATACAAAGTTTTTGTGGTTTAGTAATTGCTGTAAATTATTTGACATTTCTTTTTGATTTATGTTGTAGCAAATAAATACAGGCGGATTCTCTTTAGCTTTTTTGCTTTTTTGATTTTGTATTGATTTTGTCTGCTTGTCTGTTGTTTTTGGAGGAGCCTCCACGGCCTGCGTATGGCTCTCTACTCTTTGAAGCGAGGGAAAATTCTCTTCCATATCAACGTTATTTAGGTCTGATATAAATGTATCATGATCTTCTTTATTTTGGTTTAAGTTTTTCTTTAGTTGATCGTTTTCTTCTTTGAGAATGGCTTTTTCAGAGTTAAGGTGTGATATTATGCTTTTCAGCTCAGCACTCCTGCTGATTGGAGTAAAGAAATCAATGACTGCTTGCTCTTAATTTCGTCAGCATTATCTTCAACTTCGCGACGTGCGTCTGTTTGTTCATCTCTTTGTTTTCTCCGTCTCTTTGAGAGATAATCAGATTTTACACTGTTCCCAGCACTAGAGTTATCACCAGCATTGCTGCTGCTTACTCGCACCAATTCAAGGTCACCTTGTCTTTGATTTTGCACGTTTGTATATATGTTATTGTCTGTAGTATTAACTAATTGATTATTAATCAAACTGTAATTAGAATAATCTTCCAATAATTGGAATGGATTATTGCTGTTGTCTTTTTCACTCATTTTGATGATTTTTAAAACTTATTAGGATTTTTATGGGTTTAACACAGTTCTTCACTTGGTTATGTTGTTTGCTAAGCACACGTCCGCTCTCAATAACAGATCAAATCGAACTCTCGAGCATAATTTTGAAAATTATTCAAATCGGACTATAACCTCGCCCACCTTTCATATAACAGTAAATTACGCAAATTAACAAAATGCAAAATTCCATTAACAATAAAAAGTAATTTAGTCAAATTGGATCTACTCGATTGGATTGGAGATCACCAGACAGGGCTTACAAATATTGTGGAAATGGGGCCGGCACCACCCACTTTAAACAAAATATGTATATTTCGGAAAGTACCTGAACAAACTCTGCCGAATTTCAACTTAATAAGAATAATTTCGAAATTTATAAAATTCGACCAAAACCACACCTTGCTCTCATATAACGGTAATTTGCACAAGACAAAATATTCGATATTTCAGTAACTCTAAAAGGTAATTTTCTCAAATATTCAGAGCTGGGGTGAGAAAGACGGGGTTAACCCAGTTTAGAGCATTTATGGTTATCCCCGAATTCACGTCATATATGTAACTCTACCAAATTTGCACACGCTTTGAATGTCAACTTAGTAAGAATCATTTATCATATAGCGGAAAATTATAAAAACCAAAACAACACGATACTTTAATAATTATAAAGACAAATTTTCTCAACTTTGACGTACAAGATTGGGTTGGAGAATGAAATACATGGAATCAAAACTGTTGGGAATGGACTTGGCATCACCAACCGTAGACCAAATAGGTGTATCTCCAAGCCATAAACCAAACGTAAAGAAAGATTTGACCTGATGTGCAAGAGTTGCGACAAATTGAGCGATATTGGATTGTGATAAAAGCCAGATTTCTGAAAGTTGAGAGACCAACCAAACATTTACAGAAGTAAAAAGAATGTAAATTACTTACTCGTATTTCCGTCCAAATTACTTCGCATAAACCAAGTGCATCCAGACTTGTCATACCAAATTTATATTGACACCTCTGTAGCTGCTGTTCTGCTGAGCAATTTGATCAAAGGGAAAAATGTGAGACATTGTTTACATTTATATTTTATTGTGATAATATATAATTTTTTCAAATTTACGATCATGAAAGAAAACTTCTTAAGGCAGTAGAAATAAAGGAACAGTCGAGTGAAATACTCATATTTCAAAATGCACCGGTCAGTCTGGTTGTTTTTCTGTTATTATCGATAATATTTAGTACCGACACGAATTTGTTCGTGATTTGGTTCTTGATTTATGATAAAATACCTCATTTCATCTTAATTTATTGACAGATTTTAAAAGGCAAAACTACTTAGTTCCAACGTAATTTGCGGATAAATTAATTAAGAATGATACATAAATTACGATAGTGTCGCCGGGCTTTATAAGTGGGCAAAACCGTTGTACAAAACTTGTAGGAAAATTAAAATAATTTATTTTGCTATCATCACACAAATATGTATTTTTGTAATAGCAAAAAGAAAAATTAAAACAAACCAATTGTTTGCACTTGGTGAGCGTTTTTTAATTTGCAGAACTTTCTGTACCGGACCTTGCATTCATCATCATTCATCTTACATTTAAAAACTCTCGTTACACGGTGTTTGTTTCAAATTTAATTAAATTATACACAAGTTATATGAAATATGAAAATATTATCCCTACGGTTTGTATAACCGCAAAAATTTGTTTAGTTTCCATTAATATCAGTGATATCAATTGAAAAACTAACCAATGACTGTGTAGATATTGAATGAACAGAATACTTTTATGCAAATTTATGTACTATTGCATATCTTTTGAGGTGATCTCTCACTCTGCGCCGCACACTAAAGCTTTCTTCTATAAATCCGATGAATCTACACTATGATAAAATTGTAGAAAATTCGTGTCTGTGTCTGAAAATTTCTTTAAAAAAATTAACAAAGGTGATGCAGGAAATATAATGGAATACACCTGGACCATTTTTAGAATTTTTGTCTGTCTGTTTGAATGTTTGAACGCAGTTTTAACTAATCGCTAGCCAGCAACCTCTAGCATAGCATAGGGTATATTAATAGAGAAAATATTTCATTTGAACATTAAATGCAAACAAAAAAGCTTCAATTTAATATAGGTATGTAGGAAGTTTAGTAATTTTCTTTTGATTTTTTTCCAACGACATTAACGTAGCACTTATTTATTTTTTGTTAAAAATTGTCACTTGCGATAAAAATTAATGCCAGTTGTCTGTTTAGAAAAAAAATCCGTAATTCAAAATAATACATTTACGAATAAACTAATAAGCAAACATATTTAGTTTTTCTGTTTTGTGTATGACTACGGAATTTGGTACATAAAACAAAAATTTGACATTATGAAAATGCTCACATTAAAAGTGCATATATTTTATTAATTAAGCCGGTATAGCTTTTACGAGCTTTAATTCAACTTCTCAACGATCTTGAGCAACTTGTACCGCATCCACTTTTAATTCCTTTTTTCGATTGGAAATCCGAAATAATTGATAATGATAATATTTTTAAATCAGATCTGTTTTATATTTAGTTGTGTTTCCAGAGTAAATTCACCACAAATGTGACAACTATCTGGAGAATTCTTACATGTTCGTGACGTTCTATGAGAACAATTTTAAAATTTCTATCATATATCTGTTCAATCTGCTCGTAGAAAAATACATAAACTATACATAAAATACGTCATTAAATATATCGAGTATGGGCTTTGTGCAAAACCCACCAAAATATTTGGCATTACATGTAGACAATTAAACGAGAACTTCTCAACTAACTGCTGTAAAGTCACAGCGAAAACTGAGCAAGCGCATATGTACTAATCACTTACGGATCCACCCTTCTTTCTTGCATTACTCACTGAACCGTATGTTGTATGTACATACGTATGTATGTATATTTGGGTGGGTCAATTAAAAAAACCGAATCGAGAGGAAGCTATGCCGGTTGCATTAGAAAGCTTTGCAAAATATCCTAGACTTGAGAACAAGAAAGACTTTCAAAAATTATTCCTCTGAATTATTTTCTAAAAAACTCATCTTTTTATTCCTTGCAAAAATGGGTTCAATTGGAATTTTTTTATGTTTTTATTTTGTTAAAACAATACAGCAAAATAAAAGGAAAGTCTGAGAACAAATTTAAAAAAAAGAACAATTTTTTGTCTTAAATTGAATGAAATCGACATGTGCCGTGTATGGTTATACCAACTAATTTTCACCGCTAAACATTTTTCGTCTTTTTCAATTATGAGGTTTGTTGATTTTCGCAATAATATCTTCAATTTTCCGGAAAAAGTGAAAAACTACAAAAAAGTACAAAAACGTCCCTTGTTGGCGTCAAAAATCAATATTAATGTGAAAAGTGGATGCCCGATGGATTTTTTTTTGCCTTTGAAATGCACTAAATAGATCGATTTTTTAGTATTTTTGCAAATAACTGCCAAAAAAATCCGCGGACTCGAAAATCAGTTTAGAGGTATGGTTCCTTGGGCAAAAATGCTTGGTACGATCCGTGCTGCGAACTCTTCTTCAGTGCCATACAATTTGGCCCAGCCTAATGTATACACACAATTTATATTATTGAAAAAATGCGAAACACAAAATCACAACTTAGACCATTCATATCTTCAAATTTATGGTAAAATTTTTTGAAAGGTGTAGAGGCTGTTGATAGTGCTCTAAAATATATTCGGGAAAATGAAAAAAATATGAGCGTTACTTTCCCTTTTGTGGGCATGCCCGGAGTACGTGGTGTACCGCCAAATACAACAGCCGGATCGTGCTAGAAGAGTTCTGTTAAAAAATGGAAACATTGTTAATGGCAACATTTTTTTCCAGAATTGTTAAAATGCATATTCTAATTCACTTTCTGTGTTCAGCTATTTAACGTTATTGTTGGATATTGCTTACTGTTGCTTTTTATTCATATATATGTATATATTGGCGGCCGCCGTAGCCGAGTGTGTAACGTGTGCGTGCTTCATTCGGTGGGTCCCAGGTTCGAATCCAGCTCGGGGCAAGTAACATCCAAAAATTATAAAAAAAGTTTTTTCTAATAGTGGTCGCCCCTCGGCAGGCAACGGCAAACCTCCAAGTAAATTTCTGCCATGAAAAAACTTCTCACAAAAACATTCGCCGTTCGGATTCGGCGTAAAACTGTAGGTCCCTCAATTTCTGTTACAACATCAGGACGCAAATTAAGTATTTTGCCTGGCGGCAAAAGAAAAAAAATGTTTTATTTGTTTTATGAGCCTTCGCTCAACTTTATTCAGTGAAAGCAGGCTTAGAACTAAACTTACAAAGTGTTGGCAAATAACGAGGAAAGGAGGAAAGGGAAATCAACACATTTCAATGCAACGTGACCGTTGCATTTCGGCAAGTAGTAGACATAGCGTCATCATTATTTCCACACGCGCAAAGGTGCACCGTGGGAAAAAACAACAAAACTTACGAATGTTTTGATAAATGCAATCTTGGAATTTTTCCTATGTAAAGCTTGGAATAAATGGTGATATAACTCGCACAACACAAATTGTAGGAGAAGTTCGGCTTAAATCGCTTAAGCGGTTATAGCGCCAATTAAGTAAGTAAGTAATATGTATGAAATCATGAATTATATTACTCATACAGAGCTAGAAAAAAGCCACTTATAATTAAAGAGATCGACGCCTAAAAAAGCTTGGGAGCCAAGGAGAATGGGAAGATTGAAGAAATTTTTGCTAAAAAATCTTCTTAAAGTTATTTTAAATTCCTTCTCAAATTTGTTAAAAACAAACAAACAACTCCTTGTTTAATAATTTTTAGGGAATTTCGTCCAAAGATATACAATTGTTAGAAGAAATTTAAGGAGATTTCTGTTTAAAATCACATAAAGTGAAATTGTAAGGATATCCTCTCATTTTGACTAGAACCTTATTGAATTTACAAAGGCGAATTCATATCAGGTGGTGTTATACGTACGAAAACAAAAATTTAAACTAACAAATTATATGCACAATGACAGCATGGTTTACAACAAACACATCATTTTGACTTAACGTTCACCAAGCGAATTCAATTAGATACTTGATTAACTTCATCTTGTGTAAATTCGCCTTGTGTATTACTTTGTGAATAATCTACTTTATATAGTTTTTAGTTTAATATTATAAATATTGTTCTTTGGATTTTTGTATTTTCAAAGTAAAAATTTTTGAATTACTTATTTAATGAACCAGAAGTTTTCAGTGTATGAAGTAATAATTATTTTTAAAAATAAATATTTTTACTGATAGTGACGCTTTCTTTTTCTCTCGTTGTCTTTCTTGTGCATTCACGCTGTGCAATATAAGGCCGAATAATTTGCCCATACCAATTGTTATATGTATTTTACTTATTTCAATTGATCTTACAATATATTAAAAGCAAATAAACGTATACTTATTAAGTAAAACTTTTATCATTTCGTAAAAAAAAACTCTTTAAAACAAGAGTAATGTACTTCAAAAAACTTAGGTGGCTATAATTTCAAATTGATAAAATTATCGGCTTATTAAAATTAAGAGGAGATTCTAATAAAGACTAAGATTCCCTTCTTAATTATATTGAATAGGTTTTTATTTTAGTTTGCATCTTAGTTTTATAGACTATTTTCCTGATTTCGTTATTATTTTATTATTTCATAATAAGAACGGCTTCTTATTGGAAAAAAAATCAAAAAAATTAGCTAAATTTTGTTCTCCTTTGTAGGGAGTTTCATGTGGTATTTTCACTCTGTGTACTTCGTTCTTTTTTACCAGCCAATTAAAACAAAGTGTACCATCACATAAAATCATTCTAAAAGACCCCCAAAAAATGGGTAATAGAACGAGGCTTAAAGTTAGTTCTCTCCAAAGTAACGACATAGAAGCGGACATTTTGACGGGTAGTGGCACAGACCGCTTATACCTATCAATTTCCCATTTCGGTTATATAACTAGCTGTGAGCCTATATTATGCAATGGCCATAAAAAAAGTACAAGGGCACACTAACATGTATTATCTAAATATGTACATACATATTGCGAAAAAAATGCAAAAATTTAACCATTATATAGGACGACAGAAAGATAAATTATTAAAAAAAATTAAAGCTTAGGTTTAGCTATCTGCTATTTATATGTTTTCTTAAAGTCGTATCTGTATATTGAAAATTTCTTTCTGAAATGTATATATAAAGGGTGGTTAAATTTTAAGGGCCGATGTTGAATGTGAACCACACCTAAACGTCAAGTTTTTTTCTGCATTTCATTTGGCATTTCTCAATTCCAGACTAACTCAATTTGAACATGGAAAGATACACAATCGAGCAACGTGTTAAAGTTATTCAGGCTTACTATGAAAATGGGCGTTCAAATCAAAATGCATATCGTGCACTTCGTGATTCTTTCGGTCAATTTAATCGTCCAGATGCGCGTACAATCGGGAAAATCGTGCATAAATTTGAGCAAAGCAGGTATGTAGAAGATGTGAAAACACCAGAGCATGCTCGTACTGCTCGTACTGCAGAAAATATTGCTGCTGTTCGCGTTGGTGTGGCTGAAGAGCCGTCCACCTCAACTCGTCGTCGTGCCCAACAATTGCACCTCTCACGCTCGTCGTTGATGAACATTATGCATAAAGACTTGCATTTACACGCTTAAAAGGTGCAATTAACTCAAGAACTAAAGCCTCTTGACCACTTCAAACGTCGTCAATTGTCAGAATGTTGGCAAGAAATGGCAACAGTGGATGATCTGAGTTCGTCAACGAGATAGGTTGTCTTAAGTTCGCGGTCTATCGTGTGCTATTGTTAGCATTGCAACTCATTTAGATTGTGCTCATTTCTAATATATGTATTTGTGTTATAAGTATTCTGTGAATTTGAATATATTATACAAATAGTTATAATCAATAAATTAAAGTATAATTTCACGTGTGGGTGCTTAATAGTGCGGCCAGCATGGAGGGTAATGAGGCGGATGGAGCCTACTCATTACCCGCTACTGAACACTTGCCCAATAATAATTTTTTATATGTTACCAACAACAGTAATAATCAGCAAAACCAATTTCCACCGCTTCCAAGTGTTACATCTATTGAACAATTATTACCTGCACATAGCGGCAATTTGGTACAGTCATCGCATTTGACTAATGCTTCATATGATCTAAGCTCTTCAGATAATTTTGTTACACCTAAACATCGAAATTCAACAAAGAGAATAAACAGTTCATTACCTTATCCAATGGTAAAGAGAAATCTAGTGGGCGAAATGAATTCGCAAAATCGCTTTGCAATTTTTAATGACTTGGAGTTTAACGTTTTAAGAGAACCAAAAGTGATTGCTCAGGCCGAGAACGCAGAAGAGAAAAGTACCGAAAATTTGAATGCAAATAAGCACTCAAAAACAATCTCACAACAGAGAGCAGCTAAACAACAAAAAGTCGCCGAATATTGTCCACCTATCTTTCTTTATAATATAGATGTGAAAAATTTAATTGATCAACTCAAGTTAAAATATCCCCAAGTGGAATTTAAGGTTATCAATAAATCCAAATATAAAAGTAAACTTCTTATAAAGGATTTGGATATCTATTTACAAATGATGGCGCAACTTAAAGAAAAAAAGTTAATTCTTATTCAATGACCCCAAAACAATTAAAAGTAGCAAGCGTAATTTTACGAGGGTTACATTATAATATGTCGGCTGAAGAAATTAAGCAAGAATTGGACGAAATCTGCCCTTCAACAGTGGCATCCGTAAATAAATTTGTAACGAATTATTCAAAGAAACAAGCCGTTGATACAGGTCTTTTCTTAGTTACTTTGAATAAAGGCTTTGAACTGAAAGATATTGCTAAAATTAAAACTATAGCATATCAAATGGTTACGTGGGAAAAGCCCAAGGTTAACGCAAATGCGATTCAATGTCGCAACTGCCAGCAGTGGGGTCATGCCGCTAAAAACTGCAATAGAGCTTTTCGTTGCATGAAATGTAATGAAAACCATGAAGCAGGAGCTTGTCTGATCCAAAAAGATGATGGTTCTCAAGCCTTTTGTGTGAATTGCAATACTTTGGGTCATCCGGCTAATTGGAGGGGATGTCCAGCTTTTAAACGTTATTCAGAATTTAAAAATAAGAGTAATAATTTGTCAAATAATATAAGTTTAAAAGCGAATAATAATGTATATTCGGCCTTAAATAATCATTCTTTTGTATCTAAAGGTAAATCATTTGCTAGCCAATTTTACAATGTAGATAGTAATAAGCGCTATAGTCAATTACCGAATATACGTAAACCGAAATTAATAGAAGACTTTCTTGCTGTTGCTAAACGAATACTTGAACCTGTTACAGATACTATTGAAGACAAGATACAAAAATTCTTGGATAACTGTAATTCTTTATCTAAAGACGATCTCAGTGATCAATGCTGTCAGTTACTATCTGAGGTAAGAACAAAATATGGTTTTTAAGCAATTAAAAATTGTAACTTTTAACGTTGGCTCTTTAATTAATAAATTGAGAGTTCTCGAATTGCAATACCTTCTGGACAGTGAAAATATTGATATTGCTCTTATTCAGGAAACTTATCTTTACTCAGATATTTCCGTTTCTTTAAGACATTTTTCTATATATAGAGACGATGCAAAACAAGGTTTACTAATTGCAATTAGAAGAAACATAACACATAGTAGAATTCATAGTCCCTATCTTCAATTTTCTTCCTTATTTATTAAAGTTCAGGTTATTATCAATTCAAGGAAAACAGATTTGTTAATTGGTAATGTTTATATGCCTTCAAATATGTCAGTTAATAATCTACAACAAGGTTTGAATGACCTTGCGAATTTCAGTTCAAATTTTTTTGCGTCAATTCTAGGAGGTGATTTTAATGCAAAATGTGTTGACTGGGGAGACTCGCGAACGAATTCTAACGGGACAAGCTTATCTGATTGGTTACAAACCTCGGATCAAAATTTAGTTAGACTTTGCGGTAGGAAACCTTCTTACCCTGGAGGTCAATCGTATCTGGATCATTTTCTTTTGTCTTCACATATAATAGATTTCAATATTAAAAACTTTAAAATTTTCCTAGGTTCCTCCTTTTCAGACCACCTTCCTCTTATTCTTCATATAGCAATTCCAAATGTTGATCTTTTATTTAATAGTGCGAAGTTTACTGTTAAAACAGATTGGATATCTTTTGCAAATGATTTCAATCAAGATCTTGCTGAAGGACTTCCTCCAGCAGATATTAATCTTACTAATATTGAATTAGATAAATATATGGAAAAGTTTGCTGAACGTTTACAAATTGTCAAGATAAAAAATTCCTGCGTTACAAAGCATATAGAATTTTCTCCATTTTATAATAATCAAATTAAGAAATTAATTGCTATTAAGCATATGTGGCAAAAAAAATTTAAAAAAAATTTATCATTCATCCGGACATAGAACTTCTCTGGAATACAAATTAATTTCATCTCAAATTTATTATATTAAAGTGCTTCTGCAGGATTGGATTAGTAAGGCGCGAGCTGAGAGGTTCAATAAATTCCTTGAAACAATTACGCCAGGACCTCATGCTTTTAGGAAAATTTATAGAGCGGCTAAGATGAAACCGAATGTTTTTTGTGATAAGTTGTTGGTGAATAATGTGGAGATTTATGAAGATAAGGCAAAGGCTCTAGTGTTCAAATCTTATTACGAAAATATTTATTCGGAAATAACTCCTAATTGTGCTTCAGTTGGTCGTGTGGAAAGAACCCTGGATGCGCATGACCACATTCTTGCTGGTAATATTGTTGATTTCTCTCCCAGTCTTACATCGCTTGATCCTCCAACAAATACTTATAAGCTTTTGATAAATAAATATATTTTAAAAGACACAATTATTTCATTGAATTCAAAGCCATCTGCAGGACCAGATGGCATTTCGAATTGTCTAATTAAAAAACTGCCAGAAAATGCTATCAAATTTCTACTTATTATATTCAATAACTGCTTAAATAATGGATATTTTCCGTTAAAATGGAAAGTTGCTAAGATAATACCATTAAAAAAAAATCGTAATTCTGTTGAGGCAAAAGAATTTAGACCTATTTCATTACTATCTAACATTGGTAAGCTAGTTGAAAAAATAATTCATTCCAAAATTTATGATTTGCACCCGGAAAAGATTGTTCCGTCTTATCAGTTTGGTTTCCAAAAAGCACATTCCACGCAACATGCACTTTTTAAATTTTCCAATGATGTATTGGTAAACTTAAGAAATAAACTTTGTACTGTAGCAGTATCATTAGATATCGAAAAAGCGTTCGATCGTGTTTATCATAGAGGGCTTCTTTTTAAGTTAGTTCAGATTGGTTTGAATCATGGTATTATTAAAATTATTTCAAGTTTTTTGTCAGGTAGAAAATTTTTTGTGCTTATTAATGATTGTCCCTCGGATCTTGGAGTTTGCAATTGTGGTGTTCCACGGGGCTCTATTCTAGCTCCTTTGCTTTACAATATTTTTATGTTTGATTTTCCACATAGTCACATTAATTCAGTAAGTATTCTGTACGCTGATGATTCTTTAGTTTATGCTCATAACAGATTCCCTACCGTGGCGGTGCGAATGGTAGAGAATCATCTGGAAAAAATTAATAATTTCTATAAATATTGGGGGGTTAGGATTAATGAGGCCAAAACTGTACCTATCTGCATCAGAAATGCGTCAGGGAAGGGACCTAGAGGGGTTGTAAAGGAGAGTAGAGACCTGTTTCTAAATCTTAATGGTCATAATATTCGTTTTCAGAATCAAATGAAATATCTTGGAGTTACATTCACCAACTTATTTAAATTCAATTTTCATGCTAACGACATGATAAAAAAGTATAATAACCGTTTTTATGCACTGTCAATGATAATGAAAAATACAAGTTTAAGCACAAGCACTAAAATTTTGATTTATAAAGTCGCTCTCCGTCCAGTCTTAACGTATGCTTTGCCGATTTGGTTTCATTTTTCGCCTTCTTTGATGAAAAGAATTGAAATATTTGAACGTAAAATTATTAGATTCTGTTTAAATAAAAACTTTATTAACTTTAAAAAAAGATACTCAAATAATTATATCTATTCAAACTCAAAAGTACTCCCTTTTAATAAATATGCAATAAGAGCAATATTAAGGTTTTTCGACCATGTTCAGAATTGTGACAATCCATTGATTTCTGATGGTATCTTGTCGCAATCGGGCCATACTTGGGTCAACAGCAAGTATTTGTCTCCACTTGGTATTAGTAAGGAAAATATAATAAATGATGTTAATCATCCAGAAGCCTTCTGCTCAAACTTTTATGTAAAATCAACACCTGGTTCACACAGGGGCTAGTATAAGCATAAGTTTTATTTATTTATTATAGTTTGTAAAGTTTCTTTATAAAATAGTTTTAAGTTAGTTTTAAGATTGGGTCGTAGCCCTCAGAATACTTTTAAAAATTGCCGGGAGCAAGCGTTTATTGTAACTTTTTTTTTCTTCAGATTAAGATCTTTTTTCAAAAACCTTTGTTTAAGATAAAATATGTATAGTCTTAAGTTATAATTATCTTCATTTGTAAATAATTTGAATTATTGTTTCTTTATTTTGGTCTCAATAAATATAATTTGAATTTGAATTTGAACTAACTCAATTTTAACATGGAAAGATACACAATCGAACAACGTGTTAAAGTTATTCAGGCTTATTATGAAAATGGGCGTTCAAATCAAAATGCATATCGCCTCACCTCACCTCACCTTAGTGGATTCGTCAATAAGCAGAATTGCCGCATTTGGGCAAATGATAATCCAAGAGTGATTGTCGAAAAATCAATGCACCCACAAAGAGTGACTGTTTGGTGCGGTTCATGGGCTGGCGGCATCATCGGGCCGTATTTTTCCAAAATGAGGCCGGTCAGCCAGTTACTGTGAATGGTGTTCGCTATCGTGAGATGATAACGAACTTTTTATGGCCCGAATTGGAACATATGGATGCGGACGATATGTGGTTCCAACAGAATGGTGCCACTTGCCACACAGCCAAAGAAACAATGGCTCTTTTGCGCGACAAATTCAATAGCCGTGGTGGCACATCAATTGGCCACCAAAATCATGTGATTTGACACCGTTGGACTACTTTCTTTGCGGTTATTTGAAAGAAAGGGTATACGTCGATAAGCCAGTAACAATTCAAGAGCTAAAGGATGAGATAATTCGGCACATTAACGGCATAGAACCTCAATTATGCCTCAGCGTCATCGAAAATTTGGACCATCGGATGGAGGTGTGCCGCCAAGGTCGCGGCGGAGTAAGAAATTTCGAAAACTGTTACAAACGAATCCAAAAGTGTGTTGATAATCATGGGTAATATTTTGAAAAACAATAAATCAAATCATTTTTCCATTTCTATGGCAGACCTTTAAATAGCAGCCTCATTTAGCTATACAGGTGCTGATGCTGATTCGAAATAAAATCCCTATGATCCTTTAGTGAGATTTGAACGCAAATTTTTTATCTGGTGATGCTTTACTGCTAACTAACTTTCCTTTGGGAAAAATTATTTCTATACAGGAGTAGATGAAAAATCCAAGTAATCAACTGTATAATCCGAACTGCAATATAATACTACATATGTCTATCGGCACATTAACGGCATAGAACCTCAATTATGCCTCAGCGTCATCGAAAATTTGGACCATCGGATGGAGGTGTGCCGCCAAGGTCGCGGCGGAGAAATTACAATAATTTCCAAAATAATTTGTGTTTTATTCAAAATCAACATCGGCCCTTAAAATTTAACCACCCTTTAGTACATACATATGTACGCGCACTGTGGGAAATGAAATTAATTTTGAAGTAATTTAAAACTACTTGTTTCTTAACAACAGATATTGTCATAGACTGCAGTCAATCACCCTCTCTTGCATATGTTTGCAATTACTTTACTCAACACTCAATTCAATTACTTAAAAATGTATTCATATCAAGTTGGCACGGCAAATGAGAATGTAAAAACGAAAGTGGCTCACGCTGTATTTATATTATTACCATATCTACACTTTTACATTGACTCTGAACGGCAAATGGTTTTTGTGAGAAGTTTTTCGTGGCAAAAATACATTCGAACGTTTGCCATTGCCTGCCGAGGGGCGACCGCTATTAGAAAAAAATTATTCTATAAATTTGGATGTTATTTGCCCCGGCCAGAAATTCAACCCAGGACCCATTGGAAGGAGCGCGCACGGGTTTAGGTTACGGTGACCGCATTTGTATTAAATTAGTTTAAAAAAAATATTTACATACATATAGATATTTGTCTTATTTGAGTGAAAAGTATTCTTGAATCAGTGCTGAATTTCGGAAAATCATAATTTACGAGTACAAGGGCAAATATTACGAACAGCGAACAGCTTAAATATTTATTTGTTTAACAAAAGGTACGCATAAGAATATAAAAGATTATTTCCAAGAACATTGGGAGAAACAAAATCGTTTTTGTGTGCTAGTATTTTGAGTAAATTTAAATGTTTAGCAATATATGCGGTAGCCATCCATAGTTTTACTAAATGGTAGTACTTTATTTTACGCCTCTGCCTTGTGTAAATTTTTATTTTTGCTCTGTTTCTTAAAATATCGTTTTAATTATTGGTGATTGTTGTTTGCCATTTAGAGAAGCACCAACTGAAAGCTTTTTTTTTGCCATTTATCAGCAAATGGGTGAAATTATTGTAATAAAATTTTTTCCAGTTCCTGTTGACCAACAAAAGAAATATAACAAGAAAATTAAAAACCCCATTTATAGTTAGCAGTTAGCAAAGTTTCCGTCTTTTCACTTAATTAATGTAATATTAAAGAAAACTTTAATAAACACGAAAATACTGAACGAATTTTAAATGAAAAAATATATAAATATATAGCACTTTTTTCAATTTTATATTTTGGATATTCTGGATGATGTTTTGGTGCAAATAAATTTATCAAGTGGCAATCATGTTCGTAGTATCCCTATCAACTTAATTTTGTAACACGTTGTTGCTACTCAAATTCCGTTTCCCAGTCGACAAATTGAAATCACAAAAAATTGTTTTTAACCCCTAAAAAATAATCACAGTAATCACACCCTAATAAGGCTTGCCCTTGCTCTATTGCGAAATTAATGCTGCAATATTTTCTATAGTATTCCAAGCGTGAAATTCCTTTCTGCTGGGGTATGATTCTCACTAAAGCATTTGTACATCCCTATAGCTGCTTGTACAGAACTAATTAATAAGACAAGAAAAATCTCATTAAGTGGTTAACATTTTTTGCATCCTTAAGGCTAAACTATAGGTGTAAGCTATAGAAATACAACGCTCTGAGGCAGCATAAGATGATTTAAATGTTGCTTAACTGTTGGCTCCTTACTCGTCGGCAAAAATGGCATGTAGCATAGCGACAAACACCTCTACCTCATGTCAATGGAAGAGAGGATATTAATAATTTGTTCGCAGTTACACAATCAAACTAATTTACATGTATACAATTTTGAACATTTTCATTTTTGGGAGGAATTGTTACTCTCGTGTAATTCGGCTAGTGTGTATATTGTGTTTTGATACTTGTTTAAATATGCATTCATAGCTCAACAATTTTTGTAAAAAGTTCCAAAAGGTATATGAAAATAGTATATGCATCTAAATTCTATAGGGTCATAATTCCGTATGAAATTAATTTTTTTTTTTACTTAAATTATTTCTTAAGTGAATAAGGAACTGTTTCATCAGCTGATGTTTCCTGAGTGTGTGTACAGTACTGCCTCATCGTCAATCTTTTAAGCATAAGAAGCCTGATCATTGTAGTATTATCAGGCGCCACCTGATGTTTATATTGGTATATTTTACCAAAACCGCAATTGTAATGTTTTGAGGTGCGAAATATATTAGTGTTGTTTACATGGCTTTAAAAATGCATCTCGGCAAAAAATACGATTATTTTTCTGGATTAACAAGACAAGAATGCATCTATGATTTAAAGAACTCTCAAAAAGAGAGGCGCATCGATTGGTGTAAGAAATTTCGAAAACTGTTACAAACGAATCCAAAAGTGTGTTGATAATCATGGGTAATATTTTGAAAAACAATAAATCAAATCATTTTTCCATTTCTATGGCAGACCTTTAAATAGCAGCCTCATTTAGCTATACAGGTGCTGATGCTGATTCGAAATAAAATCCCTATGATCCTTTAGTGAGATTTGAACGCAAATTTTTTATCTGGTGATGCTTTACTGCTAACTAACTTTCCTTTGGGAAAAATTATTTCTATACAGGAGTAGATGAAAAATCCAAGTAATCAACTATATAATCCGAACTGCAATATAATACTACATATGTCTATCGCTTCATAAACTTATATCTCATATTTTAGTTAACAAAACCCATTAATACCATTGAAATACTAACCAATTTTGTTTCTTATCTATTGCATAGAAAGCAATTGTGTCATTCATTTTGATTATCTTGATGGGTTTTTTCATATGTATATCTAAGGGCAAACAATCAGATCACACGGGCGCACCCAATGGGGGCTACGGTTGCTCCCGAACTTAGACTCTTTCTGACTTGTTTTTAAATATTTTAAGCAGATCTTTTAAGCCTACGGCGTTCTACCACATCAAGATTTTTTTCAACTCTTAAAAAATATATTTTGATTTATAGGAACTGTTTTTCGAACAAATTTGGTAAACCCGCAACTTTTTTGGTGAGGCACCGTAATGTGCATCTATATGCATTTGTATATATATATTTTTTTAAGTCATATATCATATATACATATTATATGACAACATATAATCTATAATATATTTAATATATATAATATGATATGATTTTGTGTGGTGATCGATACTATGTATATTTTCTATAAACATATGTACAGTAGAGGGCAGTACAAAAGTTTTGATATACTAAGACTCGAAATTAAGTCAAGGTGCATATAATGATTAATAAAAAACTTATAATGTTTTCTCACAATGATTAGTTTTAGATAAGAGTAAATTATACATAATAAGCCCTTTAATAAAGCCAGTTGCATATTGGACAATATTTTTTTAGTTGAGACGGTGATAGCAGGTGCCGGAAACTGAAAACAAGCTTTTCGGATTCAGATAAATAAAAAAAATATGTACACGTTTATGTATCTAAATACGGTTAAAATAAAAGCTAATTTAAATAATTGTGGGTATTGTATTTTCTTAATCCTTCGAAGGCAATGTGGTGTCCACAAGTTATCTAAACCGTTTTAAATCATTTTTATATATTTCACAATTTTGTCAGTTTACTTATAGAAATTATGTACTAATGTACATATATGTTCTGTAAGAGTTACACACTCCTTTAAGGATGTACACACTCGTACCTATGTATTTACTTATGCATACATACATTATATATTAAGTCGACTGTATCATTTTACCTCGCAATATCGACAATTCTGGCTTCTCCCAACAATATATATTTCTTGGTATGTCATGTGTGCGTATTTATGTACATACGTGTACATGTAGATATGTATATAAATACATATACGTATGTACAATTTACAAAGGCAGTTTATACTGTTGTAGCATTTTTTCTCATTTTTAATTATTTTCGTTCTTGCTGTGACCGGTTTTGGTTTCATTGTCTGAATGCGACACATTTTACGACTTATAAATTATCGTATTTCTCCTCCCGTCTTCTTTGTTTGCTATCCTTCATTTCGCCCCTTTGGGAAAGCGGGCTCAGCTTCGCCGGTTTTGACCAAAGTGAAGGACATCCATTACCGAATTCCTGCCATTCGATTCCGTATCACATCGGATCACTGCGTCAGCCATACTTCAGGGAGTGTTGCACAGTAACTTAATACATACATATGTATGTGTGTATCTGTAGTATGTACCATGTTCAGTATGTACCATGCGGGTACGAGCGTCTGTTATTGCTGACGTCGTGGCTGGTTGTTGCATGAATTTAGGGCAGATCCATTAAACAGTGACAGCTACACAATTTATGACTTTGCGGCACTAACATGGCTACAGAAAAATCATTATACTTATTGGCATCCATTGCTTTGACTCCACGGACACACGTTCATATGTATGTACACGTGCACACACATTTCTATAGAAATATAAATGTATACAAACATACCCGAATTGATTGGGCTTCCAACCCTGCCCACACACACTCTTGCGCAGGCGCATAAATGCGTTCAAACATATACCCAATTAGCCAAAATCTAATCAAAAGTTTTCAAAAAACTGAATGTGCATACTTGAGAATATCAACTATGTTTTTCAAAACTTTTCTTTTAAAAAACTGCATACGTGTCTTTACCGAGGGGATTTTGGGAAAAAGCTACGATAAGCCACATGGGGGAAGGGGGGTGCAAAAGTGGGCTAAATCGGTCTAAGTACTTTCAGCACAGCCTCTTTTCCGAAATCTACTTCGGCTTTTTTTTTCGGTAATTTTTATAAACTCACTTTCATCCTTGTTTTTTTGGGGAAATTATTTTATAGTAAACTTCCTCACTTCTCCAAGGCATTCCGAAATGTTTTGCAATATTAATAGTCAGATCGACTTCAGAAACTTTCATAAAACAACACTTTTGTTAAAAAAAGCAGATTTAACTTATAACTGCCATAGTTTCAGACCTTCTCCTACTATGAAATTAAAAGTTAGATCAGTTATTTAATTGGTATATTCAATGAAATAGACAAAAACACATAGTGTCCGGAATATTATACATTTTGTTTAAAAGGCAAAATGTTTCTACAATAATATACTTATATGTCTCGTCGATATTTTGGGAATTTTTCACTTACTTTGAACTTCGTAGAAAGATTTATTTTTAGGCGTCGGTGAAATTTAAATGAAGTTAATTTCGATCGGGATTTTTCCTTACTCGTGACTCATATGTTGTTAAGCCTTACATCGAATTAACAATTATTGAAATTCAAATGCATTTAAGCATAACTGACTTAAGCCAATTCATCAGTAAATTCAGTAAATTTGTGCGCTAACAATGCACAATATTGAGTTTTTTTGAGAAAACCTATTGGAGATGAAGGCCCGGAACTTATTCCTCCGGAATTGAAACAAAGAACCAATGGTTATGACAAAACCGATATCATAAGCTCGGATGAGGAGAATGAGACGTTGCTTATCCCATTGGTTTCCCCAGCACCCATGGACTATTTGGTGTCATCTTCATCAGTAGAGAAGGGCATAATAAAAATAAATATTGTTTGCTATTGGCCAATCATAAGAGACTTCGAGAGGGTTTGATCCCGTTTCTGAAACCACAGGTGAAGCGTTAGCAAAAACAACTGCTCCTTTTGGTATGGACAGGGTTATGGGTGGCGAATTCCATGGAGCCCAGGCATATGTAACATCAAGTTTTTAATTAGCAATTTTTGTACATTGTGCTGCCCATAGCTTGAATCTAGCCGTTAGTTCAGCATGCGAATTGGTTGTTATTGAAAATGCACTAGGAGTCATTAGAGCCCTGCACAACTATTCTCACTGGCTCAAAAGATTGGACGGTTTAAAATGCGAAATCGATAAATCATTAACTTGGGCTGAAAGCCATGAAGCCGTATTGACATACATACATATATATTGAATTGCATCCGTTTGTAGCCGAGGCTCTAGAAGAAGTAATAACATGGAAAGATCCGATTACTTCAGCTATAGCTAGCAGAATTCCAAATTTCATGTTTTATTATGCTACCAGTACATGACGTTGTTCTACCTCTTAGTAGGTGATTGGGCGAGGTTAGCAGAATACGCTTTAAAAGAGTTCGAAGAAATGCGACAAGATGCGAAAGAAAACTTTCATTTCATTTTCGAACATGTTGCGGAAGGATGTAGCCAACCTGTGGTCTTTAAATGAATCATTATAATTTTAAAATTTACGACGCTAATACGTATTCGATTTCTAAACCATAAAAATGTTTTCGATAATTTTTGTATTTTGTTTCCAAAGTACGATTTTGAAGAGAAAAAAAACTGGAAAATTGTCTTCGTTTTTTGAAAAAGTCATCGTTTGTCCGAAAGAAAATTTTCTTGCGGAGGTGAAGATGTGGAAACAGCAAATTTCAGGCAAACATTTCCGAAGCAAAAATGAAAAACGAAATACTACAGGCCGAGAAAGGCTTAAGGATCTAGCATCGATGAATATTCACCGAGATATTGATTTGGCAGTTGACGAACTTCCCCGAGCGCCTTAGTGCCTAATATATTATAGATCAGTTCAAATAGAGGTTGTTTGATTATTGCAAATACATATATGTATGTATATACCAAAATTTTCAGAATGTAAAGAGAAATTGATTAAGCCATGTTTGTCCGTTCACCAGATAATTCGGCTGGTACTGATAATGATACATTTATTCAACTTAAGCCAGGGTAGGTTTGTATTAAAAATAGATAAAGTGGAGTAGTAACTACGTCCGCATAACGGTACGAAAATCTAAAAAATGCAATGTTTCAGTTGCTATGGAAGATAATTAGCTCAAATATATGATATAGAGGATATTGTTGGAGAAGATAATATGTGTATTGCAAAATGTTGGAAAATTGTAGTGACATCACCCACTTTGGACAAAATTTCTTTATCGAATTCTACAAACTTTAGTACGCACTTTGCAAGTACTATTTATTTGAAATACAAACATGCGTCGGATATTTGAAGTTCGGTTTCGCCAATACTGAAACATTTCTTTTATTTATTTATTTTTATTGCAAAACGGTTAACCGTAAGGTAGCTTTGGCATACAAAAATTGTATGTATGATCTAATTTTTTAATCATATGCAATTTTGTTAGTGGCACGATACTTGACAGAACTTACTTACTTACTTAATTTGCGCTATAACCGCTCAAGCGATTTTGGCCGACCTTCTCCTACAATTTGTGGTGTGCGTCTTGATGTTGTAACACAAATTGAGGGACCTACAGTTTTACGCCGACTCCGAACGGCGAATGCTTTTTGTAAGAAATTTTTTCATGGCAGAAATACACTCGGAGGTTTGCCATTGCCTGGCGAGGGGCGACCACTATTAGAAAAAACGTTTCTATAATTTTTTGGTGTTACCTGTCCCGGCCTGGATTTGAACTTGGGACCCACCGAATAAAGTACGCACACGGTACACACTCGGCTACGGCGGCCGCTATCTTGACAGAAAGTCAGTATAACATATCCGCGGAAGGAAATTAATCGATTGGCGCTTGAACAACGTTGGCCAATAATGCAAACGAAATGGACAACAATTTTGATTGATAGCTCACAAACTGGTATCTGGGGACTTACGTGATCGTAGGGAAACCAATGCATCTTCAGAGAGTTACAGTTTGTTGTGGGTTTTGAAGCGGAAGCATCATTCGTCCATTCTTATATGAAAAATTGTAGACATTATCAGCCGACTCGGCGCTGCGACACTGTTAGACTTTTTGTGGGCGCCCTGAAGGGCCGAGGTTATGCAAATAATCCAATAACGATTCAGGCCATTAAAGCGAATATCGAGCAAGTCGTTCGTTCGATACAGCCAGGTCTTGGAACAGCGTATTAAAATGATGCGCTACTGCAATATCAGCAAAGGCAGCCCCATGAACAAAATTAATAGGATGTTTGCTCTTTCGAATAAACCAATAAGATATCGAAAAACATGGATTTTCGTTCATTTTTTTTAAATTAAAACCCCCACTTAGTACTTATTATTTACGTAGTTCATCGTTCCATCGTCTGCGATGGCGTGGTGGTTGATATCATTAGCAAACGCCAGCATATAAAATGTGGTGTTACTGTTATCAACATTCTTTGTAAAGTCGTATTCATATTTCGATTCGAGAAATGTTTCTTTAGTTTTTGTTCATATTCATTTTGTTTTAAATTATATTGAAATTAAGAGGATTAAGGAACTTCGAAAAATATACCTCAAACTGGGCCATTTTATGAATACATATGAAATGGGTAATCTCCAAAGGTTAGCAATAACCATGCTATAGATACTACATTTACTCTTTGTCAGAATGTTCGGGCACTTGAAACTCTTATTTAAATATTAAATATGGATCTGTGAAAGATTTATTTTGGCACCGCAATATTTTCAATAATAAGAACTTTATGGTAGTGTTTTACCAGAATGGTATTGACGGGTAACTATAACGTACTTACAATGGCAGATAACTACCTTCAGATCATTGAAAATGTGACCAAATGATAAGAAAGATAATATTTTTTAAAGTTATATCTTATTTCTCAGAAATTAGTGAATTTTCCAAGTAACAGCGCTTTTGCCACTAAATCAACACCGTTTATTCAAATTGCACAGCGTTTATTTTGTATAAACAGAAACGTCCACCATCCAACACCCACAGATCGGCAACAGTAAATAAATATGAAATATGTAACAACGTCGCATACTTGTGCTCAAATATGAATAACCGTACCTATGTATGTATGTATGTATGTACATATGTATGTGTCAAATTAACTTATATGCCAGCTTGCTTGATGAGTTGAATAATTTGTGCTCATTAAGGAAATTATCTGCAAAATCGAAAATTAGTTTTGTGTAATTTATCGGGGCTGTATAACAACAACAATAATGCAGGAACCATAATCATAATCATAGAACACCGCCGTCGACTATGGACTGAACAAACATGCATGAATGTACACATGGATGCATGTTTGTAAGTATGTATGTACATATGTATATACTTATATAGATAAGTTCCAATAAGTAGTATGTCTGTAAAAATTTACCAAGGCAGTATGGCAGTAAGTTTTATGAATGAGTGACAACCGGTGACTGCTTTTCGCTTTTTGCTTCATGCAATTTGCCTTGACTTCGTTCTTTTCATCTCCCGCTCTTAGTCATCGAGATTTTAATGCCGATCGTAATAATAACAATTATCACTGCAGCCAATAGACTGTAGCCAGCAGCAGTCAGCAGCCAGTGTAAATGCTCCTATTCCAGCATTGGCAAGAGCAATGACAACAGCAACAGAAACAGCAGCGACTACAATAGCAATGGCTATGGTAATAGTAAACAATCGGCAACCGCCAGCAAAAAGCGCGGTGAGAGCGACAAGACGGCGTGGTGTCAAGTGGCAACAGCAGCAAAATGGAAAAAAGTCGGCGAGGCAGATAGGAAGCCTGAAGAGCCAAACGTTCAGCCAGCCTCCATACATGGTACAATGCAACTCAAATGAAAATAAAACTATACATATGTATGCCATTAGTTAGCGAATTATTGCTGCTGATGTCTGAATTATTACCGCAAAACGTCACAGTTTAGGAAGCACCAACTCAACTACACAACTTTTGCAGTACTACGAGTACCTCAATTCGGACTGCAGACAGCGATGCAAAATACCAGTAAACATTTTATTATTTTGTTTAATTGACTATAACCGTTTTTATTGTTCGCTGTACACATTGTGCCCATTTTTTATTATTGTTGGTAGTGTTTTTGTTACGGCTGCGGTTATGGTTGTTGCTATTGTATTTATTGCATGAATCCCAGTTACTGTTGTAGTTATTTAGTTGTAGCTGCAAATGTTTAAGTATGTATTAGCAAGAATTGTATTTGTTATTTTTTGGTTTAAAATATAGTTCCAATGTATTGACTATAATCAAACTTTATTATTTTTACTGTTATACCGGCATTAATTGTTGTTGTTATTATTATTGCACAATGTCATTTCGCTACGATTGATGTTGAAGCAATTGCTAATTTCATTGCATAAAGAAGGAAATCGCTAAGCATTTCTAAAATTTTGTAGAGACCAAGAACTTAGATACATACGTGCATACATATGCACATATATATTTAGATGCATTAGGCCTATCCTGATATAGAGATAAAATAAAAGTAGGAATGAATCAGTTGGTGTAAACAACATTCTTCAAGAAAATTGTTTGCTTCTACGAACTTGTGTATTTTATTTTATAATAACTAGCAATAACCCCCCAAAACTATAGTGACGTATTATTTACAAAATAGGAAATATTTATGTAACTGCTAATTCGCAAAAAATCCCCTTCTTTATTTTTATTGTATCAGCAGAACTTAAATTTAATTATTCCTAATGTATTTTGAAACATAAACAGTAGTGAAGTATTTGAAAAGAAAAAATGGTACATCAAAATAAATCAGTATAAAATACATAACTATTGGAAAACAGAAACTCATTTAAGAAACTCGATTATTAATTTTAATTGAAGAAGAAAAAGTTGTATAATGTGTCATCTATCAATTTAGATCTATTATATCATTTGTCTCTTTGCGATTAGTAAAGTAGATTCCCGTGTATTAGAATAGTATAGATTTTATATTGTGGGATACAGTCTAATAAACATACATACTCGGACGTGCATGCGTTTATATGTCTGCATGTATGTGTAAATGCTTGAATTTTTCAATGCTTCATCTGCATAAGTAAATACTTACTGATGCGCGACAAGCACTATGACCATTACTCGCTTCACGTGCATTTCTTTCTGCTGGCGCGAAAATGTCGCTTAAAGGTGGAAATAAAATTTGGAAATTACATTGTTTGCGCAGCGATTTTCTTCAACGTTCCCACGACGTTATTAGTATAGTTGCCGCCGCAGTTCGCGGTTATCCGCCAAAGTGTTTCACGCTTAATTAAGACATAAAATTAAGTTAGCAATACCAATTCAATTGCCATTCAAGCGTCCCAATAGAAGGCGTAGAATAACTGAGAGTAAAAAATTGTAAGTCACACATGTATGTATGTATGTATACATACATCCATGCTTACATATTACTACAATTTTGAAATTGTAAGGACAGGCATTGTCTATAACAATTGGTGTACCGAAATCAAACATTTGCCAAATTATTGCAAAGTATGTTAATTGGATAAAAATAGTATAGATTTTCAATTAAAACTATATCAAACTATCATATTTAACTACTAACTTTTATTATAATCTTGTACTCTTGTTGCAAAATTTATATTTTTCAAGATCAATTATTTAAAACTTTTCTTTTTTAGCTCTCATACAATTGAACATTCAGATATGACTCTCTTATATTAAAACATATATATTATATTATTTAGGAGTACCACTTATCATCACCAAAAATGTTCATCGAAAATCTACAAGTTCAGATCTTAAACTAAAAGTGTTTAACGAAAGTCATCAAGATCGGACCACTATAACTCAAAACTCCCATACGACTGATTATTCAAATATGAGGTTTTGTGTTGTAACTCCTACATTAAAGTAGATAATATTATACAGCTTGGCACTCCTTTGAATTTGCCTACATTCATAACATCATAACTCACGATATAACTCCTACGCCAAAGCTGCTAAAATAAACAATAAATAGAAAGTATCCAATGAAAAGCATCATGATCGGATCACTAAAACTTTTCACTTTTATGCAACTGTTTATTCAGATATTATGTTTAACTTAAAGGCTCCTATATTTAAACAGCTAAAACGATTAAATTATATGGGCTATTTCTTCACTATTTTTATATTCACTTCTTTACTAGTTTTATACTCTTTTAATTCAAAGAGTTTTGACAAAATCGAGCACCCAAGTTTGTCATGCCCAAATAAATGTGTAGCTGCTCGTACGTTTAATTGAAACAAACATTTTTGATAAAAATTAGTATACTTGAGCCGCGATGGTTTAGATATATATATATAAGTACATTTTCCTGCGGGGATCGTATTTCGTATTTAAATATACACGGGTTTATATTTTACACATATTTATGTAAGTAAGCTTGCATAAAAAAGACAAAAGCAATCAAAATAGCCGTATATTTGTACTTGCACTTTGAGTACCTTTCTTGTTGTTAACAGTTGTAATTTAGATGGCGCCACGTCCACAACGTAAAAAAGTAAAAACTTATAACAAAAAGTTAGTACATATGCACAATATGTATGTAGTTGAAGCTATTATATTTAAACATTCACACATAGGAGTATAAAAAACTTAAAAAACGTTTCCTTAATTTCCTTTCTAAATTAACGGGAGAAGAGTTCAATCATAAAAATTCGAAGTAAAGACACTGCAATGTTGGTTAAATACGAGTGCGTTCCAAGGGTGGGGTGGTGTTTAGGCCCACCAAGTTTTTCGGCGGTCGGCATGTTCTTCTTTCATCAGCTTCATGTGAACGATCATTCAGGCTATTCCTAAAAAAAATATATGACATAACCAAACTAATATAAAATGGTAATTGCAAGAATATTTTTAATCGCTAAACCAAGTGAAAGTTGAATAAACGGCCCCAGTATATGGTTGTGCAATGGGGTTGGCAACCGCCACGTAAAAATTATAACCAAGGAACAATTTCATTATCCCTTCTTTTACTGCTCAGCTAGTTTATGCCCTCGTGAGAGTGGGTTTTCCAGACTGAAAAACAAGAACCCAAATCCCCCACATGGCGATAGATGAAAGGCATGCTTCATGTATATTAGACGAGCTTACACTCCGAGGACCGAATATCGACATGGATAATTATCTTGTCGCAATCAAGATGCACATACGCATCTGTGCATCACAAAACGTGCGTCTAAATACACAAAAATACCTCGACGTCGGAAAGCTGCAATCGAAACAGACACCTACAAACTTCACCCCTCGCTACGATCGATTGCAACGCGAGCTGTTTGGGAGCACTACTGGGAGTTGAGAAAGGAAGAGAGAAGTATTATTCGAAGAAATAAAAGAAATGGCGAGATACATAAGTGTGAACAGGTTTAGATGCTAGCCGGCAGGAAAAAGGTGCGGCGACTTACCTTACGGAAGGCTTTAAGACCGGGCACATTCTTGCAAGCCTGCAGAACTGTATTTGAATTTATGCCTTTGAATACTTTACTTATACAGTTGGATTTGTTTTTCTTCCACTTTTTCGTTAACAAGCCATTTATTCTTTCGTTAATAAATGACTCATATTAATGCTTTTGCAAATTTATAGTACGAAATATTCAATTATTTTGTTGAGAACCATAAGCCTCCAACTTCTCCCCCAAATGAAATTTTAAAATTGCTTCTTTTTTTTGCAGGTTTGGCAAGTTATTGCCGTAAACAACCGCGACTTGGTCGAAGTTGGTACAATCTTTGTAAAAGTTATCTTTCCTCGCGAACAATCTTATTGCCTACAGTTATCAATACAAGTTTGATGTAATATAGTATACAATTGATGTAACAACAATTACATGATACTATATTCGTTCGAACTCTGAAAAATATAAGGAAGAGTCTAACGGCATTGAGATAGTTCTAGACATTTATAAACCAAACTGCTAAAAAGCCAAAAAGAAAGGATAGACCGATTAAACCATGTTCGCTCATGCGACCATGCTCTGAATGACTCGGCTAAAAAAAGTATATCTTAATGAACATAGGTACATTCACATATGCATTGAAACAAATAACGCCTATCTACTATATAACGGCAATTTGAAAATCTGAAATTTTTTTAAATTTTGTTAACTATTCTGGTCAATTTTCTTCCTCAGTACGAGATGTAGTATTAGACCAAACAAGTGTGTACGTATATCTCTTTGTTAAATTCTGCCAAACGTGTTATACATAATGCCTTTCAGCGCAATCAGTGTCGCCGCTTTGTTGTTTTTAACCATGTCTAAGCCATTGGCATAGGACGGATTCAGCTGTGGCGCCTCCCTATCATAGGAAACTATGTGCCTCTGAGAGGTACTGTCTAACCATATGTTCAGTCATGAGAAGCCTTCCACATCTTTTGCACCCGCGAACCTGGGACAAACAAATAATATGCCAAAGTTGTAGGATAAATCCTACTGGGAGCTTGTATACATGGGCTTTAGACGGTCCGCCGGGAGGTATTGCGATAGAATCCGGGACCTCCATCAAGCTACTCGGAATCCGAGTATTTAGAAGCATCAAGATGACAAAGTGCGCTGCTGAAAGGTCGGCTGACTGGACGGTTGTAACACTGGAGGGATAGGATTTTTGATTGAGCAAGATAGACCACTTCATTGGACTGCGGGATCTTAACGTTATTTAATGTGAAGGTGGCATGTTAACTCTTTTGCTCATTGACCCTTATGGGCCTGGTGGCCAACCACTCCTCCACGAGTAATAAATTCTGAGCTGGAAGACTGAATGCGATGTTTGGGCCGAGGCTAAGGATCGCAGTATGATATCGCAGTATGATCGCTGTATGAATGTCTGGGAATGGCCCAGAACGCTTTCTTGCGGAACTCCGACTGCGATATAGAATTCTTGTGTTTTGAGTTTTGAGTGGGAGCAGCACTCTCTCCGTTCAAATGCCATCCTTATGAACAAGCTTGAGTTTTGTTTTTTCCTGGTGTGGGTATCATTATTATAATCGACTTCTTCCAATATGTAGGAAAAGGACCATATCTCAATATAGGCTTAAAAAGATTTGAGATATATGTATGTGTGTTATAGCAGGATGCGAAAGTTCTATGATGATCTGTAGGGTTATAAGATCATGTCCTGGGGATTTCTTTAAGTTAAGTTGATCTTTGATAACTTTTATAATCTCAAGTGAATGCACTTTTAATGGTTTAGTTTGCGAGGCAGCAGGGAAGAGAGGCAAAACATATCCGTTTTATGACATATTTGGCTGAAATGCGTTTTTTGATGAAGTGTTAAAGTGATAGCTTTTTCTTCATCCCTACGGACCCATTTTCCATTTTTATCTCTTAAAGGTGTGTCCACTTTCGTTGGTGGATGTATACAAGTTTTCGCTTAAGGAAACGTTGTGCATTTCTGTTCCACTCCTAATACTTTGATTATGTTCAATGTGGCTACTAATGTGCATCTTATATTTCAGCCAGTTTGTCTTACGAAGAGTTAGTCTCCTGGGGTATTCTTTAGATTTCGGACTTTTCAACAAGGAAAAATCACAGGAGAATGGTCTGAAGTTAGATGCGAAAGGGCCTCTTCCTGTATCAGGTTATTTTGGATTATTCTTATTACGGCAAAGTCTATAAGATCAATAATTTTTGTAGGGTATATTGGCCAGTAACTGGGTGTTCCCTGTGATACATTGCCGAGGTAACCTCGATGAGGTTGTTTTATGCATCAATAAATGTTTTATAGAGTTGCCCTTTCTTTAGATTAATCATGCGGAAACCGCAGTAAGGGCGCTTAGCATTATAGTTGGTCGCTGTAATGAAGTCGTAGAAGTCCATAAATTGTTTCGCCGAAATGAGAAAACGTGGAGGACAGTATACTACGGACAAAGTTATATTGCCTTATCGCTTAAGAACTTCAAAAGCTCTAGTCGGTGCTGATAAATGACGTTGGCATTCCATAGACATATTTTTAGGGGCATTTATTTTGTCTGAAGTCAACCACAAATTCGAAGAGCTTATTTTAATTCTCATCCGTTCTTGCATAGTTGATTGCATAAAAATCATTAAATTCATCATGTCTGGTTCATTCATCCTGTGCAGTTGATTGGAGAGCGGGTTGCTGAAGTCCAGTCTTGACGGCATCATCAAGTGATAGCCTTTGAGTTATGCATGGATGAAGGCAAGATGCACACCCCAGTTAGGGTTTGATATGGTGAATATGTTGGTTGTCCACGAATGTTTTTGAATTAGTCGCTGTTTTAATTCTTTGTGTACAGGACAACCCTTATAGTTAGCTGTTTGGTTGCCCCACAATTGTTGCATTTTTCTTGGTGGATCCGTTCTATTCATATTTCAAATACTTAAATTCATCAAACCTCGACTGAATTAAATTATTTTTGGAATGTTTGGCCATTTTTTTTATATTATGTGAGACCAGAGCCTTTTTCATTTTTCACCTAATTTTTTTTTAATTTTGACCTTAATTATAGCAATATATGATATAGGAAATGCGAAGGCCTTAGACAATTTCATTGAATCTGAAACTGATCTGACGGGAAGTAGTGATGCTGCAAATAACAGCTCTAACTTACATCGGTTTAATAATGATTTTTTTATTTTTATTTTTTAGCGAACTTTCCAATTTTAATTTGTGTTTGCCGGCTTGAAGTCAAAGTTTAAAGAATTCGACGCTAAAAAGAAGGTAGCAGTAGTATAGGGACTATATAGGAATGCCGGCAGTTTATGTGACATTATTATTCTAGCCGAATACAAGGGGGATTAAAGAGTTTTTCAAATTGTCCTGTACTATTATTGTCCTGTTTAAAACGGAAAAGCACAAAAAATAAGGGCATTTTCGAACTTTTTCGCAAATTGTTTCGTTTTATACATCATTTTTAATTGATAAACTTTTTAAATAAAATAATTAAAAATGTTTTGTTGAAAGGCAATTTCAATAGTCTAAAAATTAGCTTAGACCCAACTTTTAAAACGAGGTACCTCTCATTTATCAAAGGTTTGTAAACTATTCCGAACGAAGAGGCACACGATCGATTCGTCTCCTGACGATTTCATGCGACAGCACTCCCTATCGTCTTCGTTGTATCTTTCCTGCGTCACGTTGTAGCAAAATGTACGGCGGAAGCGTTCCTCAAATAAGTCGTTGTCATATGTATGTTCAATGGAATTTTAAAAAAATCTTTCCATTGTTTTCACTTTATCTGAGTAAATTTTTTAAATGTGGCAACGTCATATTTCTTTGTTTACTTTTAACAAAATAATTCGGTACTTTGAATCCATAAGGAAATCATTCACGAAAAATTATTTTAGTGTTATTCATTATTACAAGTAAATAAGTTCAATTGGTGGTGTGCGTCTTGATGCTGTACTACTAATGGAGGGGCATACGATTATGACATAATACCATGTAATATCATTTCAACGCTACAAATAAGTTATGTACAATTTTTCTACGGGATTTTTAGAGTTAAAACACGCAATAAAAAATAAAACTTGAATTTTACTGGTTCTTTCAAGTTGCTCAAAGAATGGCGTCCACCATTTCTATTGAATACTGGCACATACCTAGAAAGAATGAAATAAAACCGTAACTAAAGAAACTCTACCACATAACAAAAATGGGTATAATTTATGTAAATACTTTTCAATATCTGTACATTTTACGACCACCGGTGCGTTTTTTGCCCTTTATATCAGTGGTTGTTACTTTCAGGTATACTTTACTCTTTCTCGCTTAGAGTTACATACATATATAAATATTTATATACATATGTATGTTTGTATTGTGAATGCTGTACAGTGAACCATTTTCTTATTTTTCCGTCGAGTATTTCTGAACTTGTTTAGGTAATGTTTTTTGTGTTCTCCCCTTTCTTAATAGAACTCAGTGATTGTACAAAATTTTAATTAAATATCTTTCTATACTACTATTTAAGTCGATTTTAAACGTTCATAAATTTCACGACCTAAATAAACCCTCTTCTTTTGTATATATATATGTATATATACATAAATACATATATTCAATGCAATAGAAATTTTATAAAATAGTTCAAGATGTGTATGTATGTATTTATAAATAGTTACATAAATACATACAAACATATAGATATATATACATACATCTTGAACTATTTTATAAAATTTCTATTGCATTGGATATATGTATTTATGTCTAATGCAATTCATTGGGCTATTTCTTTAAAATTCTGACACATTATGTATGTAAACAGTTACAGTATAGACAAAAATGAGACCCCACGCCTCGTAAAAAATATGGTTTCCCATAAAACAAAAAAGGTACAGGAAAAGTGTCGTATGTATTTGTATACGGGGTTCAGTTGAGAAATTTATCCCTATATAAAATATGGCGGATAAAAAAATGTCTTAAATAAAGCTTTAATACACACAATTTTTTTTAATACTTGACATTTATGTACATGATTGTGCAAACATATGCCTGGTTGGTATATTTTCTACATGTAGTAAAATACCAAATTGGTTATGAAATTCGTCCTACCCGCCAAAATGTCAAAACTATTTACTGATTTACATGCCATAAAGACGCTTCCCATATATGGTCCACCTCAAGGCCCACTTCACATTGAAGCATATGTAATATTTATATGCTAAAATATTACATACATTAATTTAATAAAAAAAACTACAAAAGTGTGAAAAAATCAAATTTGTTTTTGCTGTCAAATGATACTCGTATTTACGACATGATCTTGGCAATTGAAAAAATCAAAAAAATTACCCTTTTCTTTAAAATCAACAATTTTTTGCTCCCAATAAAATTAACAAAGAAGTATAAAGTAACGTGATATATGTATGCATATGTATATATTTATGTGTGTACTACGCTATCCTACCTAAATAATGTACTGTGAAAAGTGAGTGTGGCTTTGTTTCAATAATGGAAAAAATCGTTTGCCAATTAGAAGCTAACCAGAAAATAAATACTTTATGTCAATTTCCCAACTCAGCGACAGCATTTATGTACATAGAATTTTGTAAGTAGATTTCTGGTAACAAAAGTAAGTTGTTGAAAAAAATCTTTTGGAATTCATTCTGCCAGATACTAAGTTCTCCTACCTGCAATTTAGGCTAACTGCAATCAAATATCACATTTAAAAGCGACATGCACAAACATATAAGAGCAAAGAGATTGTTTACACAAAATAAAATTTATTTGGCATAGTTGATAATATTAAGATATGTACATCAAATGATCTAGTAATATGTAAAGTATTTCAAATCCATTAGCCAAACAAAAATTACCTTAAACTTTTAAGTGGTTATTATTTATTCTATACAAATTCTATAAGTCTTCTCTACACCATTTTATAACTCTAGTTCATAACTTTTATTCATTTAAAGTTCCTATTGAAATGTCACACCAACCCACCGTGCGATTTCAGTTGATAGTGGTGATCTTTTCATGTTTAAAAATCTCAACCAACTTCGAATACCGCATAATATACTCGAACAAAAAGATGGCGGCACCTCCAATCGAGTAGAGTAGAAGCAACAATTTGGGTACATGTACCAAATAATTCAACGGAGTTCGATCCCCGCCAGCCCATGAATTGTTATTTGAGTAGGATCGTGTTGTGCTTTGCGTTCAATTACAAAACCATAAATTTTCATTTCGTTTGACACATGACAACTCATAAACTTGTTCAAAGCAAACGGAGCTCTTAGCGAAGGAGGATTAAACGTTGCATGGCATGTTGTCGTCGGTGTTTGTATGTAGTCAAAATGGCTTAAATCTGTGAGAACAATCAGATAGTCGTTGAGCCGTTGTGTCAGATTGTATAGCATTAGTTGTCGCTGTGAATTATTCTACTCTTTCCATTGCTCTTGCCAGATTAATGTGCGGTGGCGAGCTTTGTCGATATATGGGGAATAAAACTTGATTAAAAACAAGTATTTCAAGCTTTTATATTCTTAATATAAAAAAGCCTAAGAATCGAATTATAAGTATTATGTATGTTCCCCATTTGTATTTACTTTTATATGTATGTACATATGTATATACATGTACATATAGTTCGTTCTATAGCAAAACGCATATAACTCAAAATTTCAAATTTTGTAGAATAATTTTGATTTAATCTATTATGGTAAACTCTAATGAGCCAGACAACTACATGGTCAGAAGTTTTCTTAAAATTCTAATTACAAATTGAAAATTTAATGGAACTTTGTTGATTTTTTTATATTTTTGTTATAGAAAGTTTTGTTAAAAATTAATAAAAATAACTTAGCGAGAAAAATATTTTAAACAAATTAGTATGTACTCAGTTGTTTCATTTACCAAACCTTTAGCAATATAGAATATTTATCATTTTCGCATTAATCGAATTTTAAATGTAATAAAAAAATTCATCAAATGCTCGTTTTTAACTAGGAAATCGGGGAAAATAACGGTTATCTACAAAATATTGGGTTTTTTATTAAATCCTGCAGAAAAAACGCTCAAATGTGGTAGGGATAATTAATTACGGAAATGCGTAAAAATGCAATTTTGAAAATACTTTTGGTACGTTAAAGGCATACTAATCATACATTTTGTTAATATTTAAATAAATAAAGTCGTTTAAGGTTTCGAAATTATCCTTACAACAAGTACTGTTTATTTTGATTAAAAGCTTCCGCCGAGTATTTAAAGTTCGGTTTCACCCGAACTTAGACTCTTTCTTTCTTTCTAAAAGTATAGTTAAATGTAAATCCAATGTACTTCAAATAATATAAAAAAATCTTGTGTTTAAACTTACCAATTATTTATTTTATAAATATCCTGCAAGATATAGCGTTATCTTATCTTATATATAAAAATATCGTGTCGCGGTGTTTATGGTCGAACTCCTTCGAAACTGTAAGACCAATCTTTCTGAAATTTTGTTTGTATATTTGGTAGGTATGAGAATAGGTCGTAAGCCATATTTCAAGTTTGAGAAACGGTTGCCATCTGTTTCAAATCCGATTTAACTAAAATATACACAATTTATACGAAATATTAAATTATGAGTGTTAAGCGGTTCGTCTCGGAAAAAAGGTGAATAGTTAACCTTTAAGAGGGTTGCCACCCTTTTTAAAAGCCGAATTTAATTAAATCGTACACAAGTTATATGAAATATTCAAATATGGGTGTCAAACGGTTCATACATATATTTTGGAAAGGGATGTCACATGTTTGAATAGTAAACATTTTTTAAATTATACACAAATATATAGCATATTAAAATACGAGTATTAAACGGTTCGTTTCAATGAGGAGAAGGTTTATAACAAGATGTATGTCTTATGTTTAAAGACATTTGAAATAGTAAAATATGGATGTCAAACCATTTGTTTCTCGATAAGAATGTTTACAGATATATTTTGAAAAGGGTTGCCACCTTTTTTAAATGTCAAATTTAATCAAATTATAATATGAGTGGCAAACTGTTCGCCTAGGTGAGAGGGTTGCCACCCGTTATATGAGACAGAGGCCGAAACGAGTTTTCTTGTTACATATGCAAAGGATAACTAATAAATAAGTATAGGTAGGACAACGTTTGTCGGGTTTTTTCTAGTAATATTAATTTTATTAAAATTTTCATTAAGAATAGTCAATAATCTATCTTGCAGAAATTTTGTATTATTTCCCCAAACGGCCTTTGTTTCTTCCCACTTATTTCGATGTTCGGAAGCTAATGATTGAAACACAGTATCGGCGAATGCCGAATTTCCGCTCAGTAGAGCGACGATGTCAGCAACATTCGTCCAAAAATTTTGCCCAGTAAAACATAACTGCGGCGACAACTGTAAAATGTAAAATTGTATAAATAAAAAAATTTATAAAATTCGCCAAAATTTGTCAATTTCGATTTAAAACCGTGAGTATATTAAACGTATGCCCACAGGGGATTGAATTTTTCTTCTGTCGCCAGCGACGACAATAAATCTATCGCAACAAATGTGTCCTATTGTGTTTCAAGGGAGTATTGAGATGAGCTGCCAGTACGCGTAAATAATCGATATTCTTGGATTCTTATTTTCTCGATCAAGTTTCATCGTTATTTTGTGATTTTTTTAATTTTTTCGATTAGCTTATGTAACGGTACGATGGCAGCCGCTATAACCTAACCTAACATATCTTCAAATTTTTTTACTTGAGTTTTGTATAGTTTTGTCGCATACACTCATGTCTCTTGCGATCTTTCTTGCCGAAATATAATAATTTAGAAGAATTCGGTCGCACTAAGCTATTATTTTAATTAGTTGGTTTGTTGCTCACAGTAATAACATAAAAACATTGCCCCGCAAGTGAAAAAATTTCTGTCTAACTTGGAGCGGCTATAAATGTGTCCTTAAAATAAAACAAACAACCCGTATCTGGGTGTGCTCACTAAATAAATGTGTCCTCAAAAGAAATGGCATCGTATTTTGTTGTGCGCTGGGCTTGAGCCGCCACGTAAAAACTAGATTCCAAAAAAAAATTCTGATATGCCTCGGATGAGATTCCCTTTTTTGATAACGGTCACAGGCAACGTATAAAGTACGCTAAGAAAGTTCTTCGATTCCAGGCACCCCGATGAGGTATGTATGATCAGGAGTATCGCGCCTCCCCAGAAAAGAAAGACGCTGCCTACAAAGCCATACTAAGATCGTTTGGAAGCTCTACCGGTTGTTGCGAAAGGAAGAGACCGGGGCAAATTCTTTTAAAAACAATAACGGCGACTGATGTTCAAAGCACATTTAACTTGTATAGGGAACATTTCTCCACTTAGCTAAATGGTGACAGGGAGAATGTCGCCGGAAAAGAAGTGGATCCCGCTGGTGCTAATAGGTTACTAGCAGCTATTCCAAAATAGACTCTCCCCACTCCAAGAAGTTGGATCCTACACTATGCGTCAACTACAGCGAGATCAGCCTGATTAACATTTCATACAAGGTCTCATCGAGGGTATTGTGCAAAAGACTGAAGCCAACGGTCAATGAACTGATTAAACTTTATCAGTGTGGCTTTAGACCTTTCAAATCTACAAGGTGGCGCAAAAGTAATCCTCCTATCAGAAAATGCTATAAATTTTGCGATTGGCCCCTAATGTCAGTTCTGTTTTGACATTTGTGTAGTAAGCACATGCGAAATACACGTTAATAAACAATATTACGCTACACTGCTCTAGAACGCGGAATATTGCTGACTATTTATTTGACCAATAATCGGTCGGTGACTTTGGCACAACGTGAATTTCGTCGCAGATTTCCTGGCCGTCCAACGCCTACTGGTGAAACACTGCGAAGTTAGCCGCTCGCCTCGAAGAGACTGGCACAACACGAGATGCTGCCAGGCGTGGCAGTCCCCGGAGTAGCCGTTCTGCAGAGAATATTGCTGCAGTAGCCGAGGATGTCATGAAAGCGCCGTCGACATCGACCAGACGACGTGCCACGCAAATTGGTATCAGTCGACGGTCTTTACAGCGAATTTTGGTACAAGACTTGAAGATGCTTCCGTACACAGTCCAGGCGGTGCATCAGCTGTAAGCTGCTGACCGCCAATCGCGTCTAACATACGCTCAAGCCATCCTTAATCACCACCAAGAGGAAGATGATTTTTCATCAAAAATAATCATGAGTGATGAGGCCCATTTCCATCTTAGCGGGTACGTAAATAAGCAAAATTTACGCTTCTGGGGCACTGAAAATCCGCGTGTAACCCACGAAGAGCCATTACACCCGCTCAAAGTCACTGTATGGTGTGCTGTTTTCGCTGGAGGAGTCAACGGACCTTTTTTCTTCGAAGACGTCGCGGGCCAAACGGTTACTGTGAATGGTGAGCGCTACAGAGCAATGATCAACGAGTTCTTTTTTGCCGCAACTTGATGAATTGGGATTGGAAAACATGTGGTTCCAAAAGGACGGTGCAACGGCTTACACTGCACGTGCCACAACCGATATGCTGAAGGATGCATTTCCCTGGTGCCTAATCTCCCGTTTTGGCGATTTGCACTGACCAGCAAGATCGCCTGATCGCTCCAAACTTCTTTTTGTGGGGCTTTTGAAGTCCCGGGTTTATGTCAACAAGCCTCAGACTCTTGCAGCTCTTAAAGAGAATATCCGTCAAGAATGTGAGGACCTATCGCCGGAAGTTTTGGCCAAAGTGATGGAAAATGCCATAAAATGGGCACAAATGACAATCAACTGTGGCGGCGGCCATTTACATGACATCATATTCTCGACTTGATGTAAAAAAAATTAAAAGACCAAATAAAAATAATCCACAAGAAGAATCAAAGTTTTTCATTTTTTTTTTAATTACAGCCAAAAAACATCGGAAGTTTACTTTTGCGCCACCTTGTACCATCGACCAGATATTCGCTATACACCATATATTGGAAAGACCAGTGAGAAGAGGATCGACACACTCCATATCTCTGTCTGAATTTGGTATCCCTGAAAAACTAATACGGATATGTAAAATGGCACTGAGCAACACCACCAGCATCAGTCAGAATTGGGAAAGCCTATTGGCTATATTAGAATCGGCCGAAATCGGTCAGGCGGTTATAGCGTCAGTTATTAATTGATACATTGATTGGATGGTATTGAAAATTTGGACGAATTATTAAGGAGTCAGGGCTTTACATATATTATTTAATATAACGCCAGAGCTTGATTAGCCACTTAACATGAATGCCATCAAAAAAAGGTATCGATCCCGGAAGAAGTCTCATGTGGTGATCTCCGAAACTGTTAGAACTTCTATCATTATTGTTTTTTAAATAATTTCCTAATAAATAAAAGGCACTGAGCTTACAAAAATTATTTTGTTGTTTTATAGTTTTTTAAACTTTCACAATAAATGAGTGTTGTCAAAATGTTTATCACCCATCCTTTTTGCGTTTTATCGCTTTTCTGGTAAATTTAGTGCTCATATTTAAACAATTTAGAAGTGTAAAACTCTGCACTTTTGGCCACCCTATGTGTAATTTGAAACAAAAAATTACACAAATACGGAGCTATCATTGGCAATCACTGAGTCCAATTAGGAGTGACCGATCACCGATTTGATTTGATTAGGATTGTTTTTCTTAGATTCACGAAAGCTCGGACTACTTAGATTCAGCCGTAGTGCCATAGTCCCAATCTTTAGGCTTTATGCATCTAATGTTTGAATTGAACCATTTAAATTGCACATTTAAATTTTAATTCTCCAAGGTGTGTAAAGTTGCACACATTAAGCTAGGAAACAGTGGTAATCTATTAATATGGGTAAATTTCATCAACAAAATTTTAGGGCTTATATACAAATTGTTAGGTATGGGATATCCTTATAACTGAATATAAAAATAGAAAAGCCCCTCAATCTAAACATAAAATTTTAAGCTAGTGTCAAAAATAAATACTAATTTTGTAAACTGTTAAAGTAGACTAGAGGGATTAGAGAAGTAAATAAGTAAAGTAAGTAATTGCAGGGAACGAGCATGGCGAACTTTTTCACCAAGATACCAAAACAACTGCGAGGCAATATAATGGAAAAAATGTTCGATGTTTTTGGAATCGAATACTTGAACTTCAGTATCGCATCGAATTAAGTAAACTTTCGGTATTACATAATTGGTATTAGTGTAAAATCGTTGGCGACTGTACTTTATTTTTACTCAATTATCGATATTTAGAGTATCGAGTAATTTCAATTCGGTATTTGTGGGTACCCGATTCGTTCAGAGCGATACTTTGGATGAGTAGCGCATCGATACTTCCGGCCCGATATCGTGTCCGTTAATATGAACATTTTAATACCTTACCACGCAAATATTTCAGAAACGAGTATACCAATTTTGAATTTCAAAACTTTTTGCAAACGTGCTCAGCAAGACCTTTCAGATTAATACTAATTAAGCCTCCGATAATTGGGAGCTTTATGACTTTGCGATGTTCTTAAAATTTTAACATCCTCTCACGCAAATATTTTAGGAACGAATTTTCAATTTGATAATTTTGTGCTGTTTAATCAACGCCTTTCATTTGATATATATTTTATATCAGTTTCGTTTGGTGTCAGGAAATTCTATCGGAATTAGCTTTTTTCCAAGATGAGCAAAACTAATATGTGTTGAAATTTACGCCTTTTTTGTAAACAAATAAGTTAAATGTATTATAAATACTTATATATTGTAGTTTATAGGTGAAGTCCTAACTTTTAATTACTTGTTAGAATGTATAACGAGGGCCAAAGTAACCGAAATGACGTAGCAAATGCTTTTTAATCTTATTTCTATATTTACTAATTTCAATAATTTGTAATAAAAATACATAGCTGATTAATATGTAAATAGAAACTTCAAACTCCCCATAAAACTTATAAAAATTAATCATCAACATTTCTAACTTTTCATATAAAATTTAAAGAAAATTGTCGAGTGTGTAGTTTTGTAGCGCAACTAACTAACTATAATAAAGGAAAAATTTCAAGTGGCAAACAATAAATAATCATGTTAATATTGAAACTAGAACTGCAGTTTTTAAAAAATATTCCTACATTTAATAAGGAATACCGGCTGCAATACATAAAAACTCACAAACTCGGATTCTGCGAATCCTAATATCGATAAAAAGATAGAAGAGTCCACATAACGGGCTAAAAAATTAAATAAAATAAAGTTGTGAAACCTTACTGTAAGGCATAAGTTTATTCCTAAGTGATTCTGTAAACATACGGTGTTAAAAAAAAATTATCTAAAACTGCGTATTGCTTAAGAAAACGTGACATCTCGAAACTTTTATTGAATATTCCTCATGCTGTTTCATTTAGATGCAATGTTATTATAACTTTGGTCCGCTGTTTCTAAGTATAAGAGAAAGAAGGGATATACCATATCCAAATGTACCAAAATGATCAGTACCACCAGCAACTGAAGCTTAATAGGCAAATATATCTATCATATATAATAATATATTAATCATTTGTCGGAACCGACCAGATCTTTTATTACATAACTGCTATACAGTTGATTGTTCAGATAAGAAGTTTAGCGTTATAATCCCTACAACAAAGCAGTTGAGAACATGATATTTGGCACTACTACGAGTATCACTCATAATTATTTGAAATTATCCATTGAGAATCATTAAGATAGGGTCACTATCACTCGTGGCTCCGATACAACTGATTACTCAGATAAGAAGTTTTACTTTAAAGCTTCTATATTTAGGCAGTTAAATACATGTGGGCTATTTATACTGAGAAAATGATCAAGAATAGTTTTTGGTTGGATAACTTAAAATGTGATTGAGCCAACTTGTACTACATTGATTGGTAGTTAAGGACGAGTTTTTGTGAAGACATTAAACTGACATATATTTATTTTTATGTTTAATTGTTTTTTCTATAACAATCAAATTTATGATAAAATATTTGCTTTATTTTATATGCGAAATATAAGTAGGATTTAAAAATTGATTATTTTTACGCTAACAATTCAATAATTTAAATTATATTATTTTTTATCAATAATAGGTCGAAGACAGCACTTCTTTACTTGTTAATATTGACTTTTGACATTTCTTGAAAGCGCCGTATGAGGCTTCGCAGTAATTAGGAATTCCTCATCGAAACAGTGACATGCACCAAAGCGGGCTTCCACTTTGTTTTATGGCATTTTTCCCTTTTCATATTTCACCATTTCATTTAGTGCAGGAGGCTGGATAAGACTATATCTAGAGGGATGCTTGTCGCTATCGTAGCAATGAAATATAAAACTTGCAAAGATGCGATTATGAGAAAATGCGAGGGTGCAGATTTACTTCCACTTCCTTTCACATGCAATACAAGTAGCAATCGGTCGCACATTTTATAACCCAACATCGTAACTTAACGGTGATTGGATAAAAGGAGGGATGGAATCTCGTAATAAGAAGCGCATTGCTTACTTTCATGAGTATGAAACCAAGAGAGTTTTATGAGGAACTTTTCTAATTTCCTCGCTTTGGATTTCATGTGGCGTTCAGCAGAAACGTTGAAAGGAATCAGCGTTACATCATCCCTTCACGTATCTCAACCCCTATAGTCACATAAATAACTACCCAAAAACATACGCATGAATGAATATACATACATACATACATGCTGATTGATGGTTTAGTCAAGCCCAAAGAGAATGGCATTAAGGTATTAAGAATATATAGGGAGTGGAGGAATTGTGTTATAAAATCATGAAGGGATTAAGCTTCCGAAATGCATTGGCTCGGAAAATGGTTTCCACGCGATAAAGCGTGTACTTTCATTTTACTTTGAAATTAAATTTCTATTTGTTAGCAATGCTCATGATTCAGTAGTTAAACGCAAGTTTAATTCGCATATGCGTTCTACTTGCGTATACAAATTTTTTATAAGCTTTTTCAAAGAAATTTTAAGTCCTTTCGGAGGGGTTTTTGCGGTTTTGCTTTTTCCCTGCTATATTTTTGCAATAAAATTATCTTTCTTTAAATGGATAAGCAGTGGGAAGTAAAATTAATTATCCTTTTTAAAATTAATTTTAGCCCTGGCCAAATATTTTTAGGCAACAAATTCAAAATACACTTATTTGCATGACGTGATTGATATAAAAATATATACTTGTTATACACTAGGTAAATAGGTTAAAGTTGACTTGTGCCTTTTTCTGAAAATTTCGCCGGAAATACTTTTTGTTTCTTCACAGTTATATATATATACAATTTTCAATTTACATCCTAGTGATCGCCATAGCCGAGTATGTAGCGGAGTGTGTAGCGTGAGAGTGTTATCACCCAGTATACCACGGGATCAAATCTCGGCCAGAGTACATAGGATCGAAAAATTCAAAAAGGCTTTTTTCCAATAGCTGTCATTCCTCAGTAGGTAATGGTAGTACAAAAAACGCAGCCGAACATCGAGCTATTCGAAACTATTTTTTTTAAATTCTTTATAAGTTTTACAAGTAGGAAACATATGTACATAAAATATGTAATAACTCGTAGGTTAGGTTTGTTATGCGTCCTCTATATGCAAAACAGCTTAATGTATACTAAAACTGTTTATGACTTCATTCATTTTAAAAATATTATATTAATAAATTTCAGTTCAAGTATTCACTTAGTTATTACTTATTTTCAATGCCATTTTGAATACACTGAGTTTTTAATTACAGAATAACTTCCTCAAAATCTTTTCACACGATATCGCAGGTGTGATCCTAAGCTCCAACTTCTTTTGGTGCACCATCAAAATAGTTCTGCACTTCAAAAGAGGTTTCAGTGTTTGGTTCTTATATGATACATTTTTACATTTTACATATTTTGTAAGATGTTAGTAAGTACAAGTATATGGCGAACGTCCTCGATTTCTAAGTTAAGGCATACCAACCATAAGGTAAGCAAACGTGTGCATTCGACTATAATCCCTTTTCTCAATTGTCTGTTTTCCATCTTCTTAGTCCCATTGAGTAAGAACCGAATGCTATTCCATCTTATCTATGTAAATATTTGTGTTCGAGGTCAAATAGTTAATAATCGGGCACCTTAACCCTTACACATGGCCAAATGGCATATTGTCAAGGACTCTTGTAGGGTGAAGTGTATGTGGTAATTGTGTTTTATTGCTGTTTTACGTAATTTTTCTTGGCTACAAACATTATTTTGTGTAACATATGTAACTAGCCGTGTCTGCAAATAGTCACATTAACGAACCGCTTTAGCAGTCCAGTGATCTATTGTTAAGATGATCGCACAGCTCGTAATTCTAATTTCATAAAATGGGTAATAATCATAAAATATTTTAACACTCAACAACGAATGAACTGCTGTTTTACACCGCAACAAAGTCAACATATAAGAAGTTAACAACAAAGTGAGAATGACCTAAACAAGCACCTAAATGTGTTTATAAGGTGCGTATGGATTAATGTATGTAGATGTACATATGTATGTACTATATACGTGCAATATATGTATATATATATATATGTGTGTGTGATAATTTAAGGTGTAAATAAATCTCATTATGTTGGTCATCAAATCTTTCTTAAAATTCGTTAAATCATACCTTATACGTGGTATTAATAACACTAATTTCATGGTAATATCACCCATCTTGTGGATCGTACGCGTATAAAGGAACCTAAACTTTTGATGCAGATCAACAGGCAATGCAAAGTTACATTATAAAAACAATGAGAAAAGAAAAATTTACATATTATTTGAGGTGGTAAAAGACAATTAAACTTTATTTCAATGTATTTTTGCTTTCGGCCATTCTGAAAGTCACGATTATAAAAGTGATATATTTATTTTTGTTGTGTAATTTTTGCAAAGAACTCCAGTAACCTTAAGTAATTGGTTTCGCCTACCCAAACATTTAGAGTTCTAATGTATTCTTGCGTTGCGTTATTTCAGTTTTCGGTTTCGTGATATTTGCTTCCTTGATACCGGAAAGTTGTTCCTCCCAGCTGCTAATCGCGGTTTATATATTTCTTACCGACTCCTTAACAGTGCCTCTTGACCTTTGCCGTCAATTTGGCGCTTAGACCTATAACTCGGTGCTTGATCGAACTTCCCTTACAATTTATACTGGGCGGCTTGATGCTGTAACACAAATTACAGGACCTATAAGTTTACACCGACTCCGAGTGCCAGGTGATTTTTCTGAGAAGTTTTATCATAACCGAAATGCCCACGGAGGATTGTTATAACCTGCAGAGTTGTGACCGCTATTAGAAAAAAACTACATACCAAAAAAGCGTTGCCATCCTATATACTTGGCTACGGCGGCCGTAAAGAAAATTAAGAGAAACTTAAAAAAAATTGCCATGATCGAATCGGCGAAGATTACTCATCTATGGTTAATAAGAAACTTATTTTTTCATACAAATCGATTATAGACGAATATTGAATTTTGCATAAAATTTTCACGGAAATTGAAATAGCCACCAATCAGTTTTAAAGGCGTTCAAGAAAAATGCTCATCACTGCAACGACGAATAAATTATAGCGTTTTGTATTTAATTGGAAGCCAAACATATGATGTCGTGATGACATCGTGCGCTGACTAAAGGTGTCAAACTATCGATGGCAATATCGATTTAAATTTAAATTTTTTCTACTAATAATTCTCTATATATGAGTATTTTTTTATTTAAAGGCGACCCACTGGTGACACTGCTTTCTAATTACGGTACTATTATTCCGAATGCATTATATGTGCATACATACATACATACGTGCGGCTGTTTTCTTATGTTTCCATCGCTTTTAATCCTGCAGTAGTCGCGTGCTTAAGTTCAAAGTATGTCCTCTTCGTTTTCGTACATAGATAAGTAGGACCGAAATAAAATGGAGAGTACTTTGATTTAATTCTATTCTTATGTTTGTATAAAAAACCATGAAATATCTTTCGGTTATCAAGTGATTCATTAACAAAATTGTGATGAAAAATTGCAGTTTGTCGCGTAGAAGTATTGGCTTGTGTTTTATTATGTTTTAAAAAATAATGATTTTATTGTACTTTGTTTAAATAATTACTTTAGGATACTGACCCGTTCAAATCCGCAGCATACATCAATATACATATGTAATGGTTTTTTACACTGACTTTTTAAAGAACATGTTCTAATTTTTTTTTAAATTTGAAATGATATACTAAATCGAAATTTGGTACTTAAAGTAAAGAATATTGATTGAACGTTTCTAAAATGAAATTATTATAAAGAAGAATTTTGATACGCCGAGCGAAGGAATTTACGAGTGGTAAACTGGGAACCATAAACGACACGTCTATACGTTAGATATACATATGTATATACATTAACTCATGTCGACCTTTCATATATACATATGTATGTACATACATATGCACGTTAATTGGACGAATGTCGTGATTATATCTCGCTGCTTAGCCCCACACAATTTCAACTTTATTTGAACTTTATTTGCCGCGTTCAGAATGTTCCGAATTGGCATTATTCTTGACAATTTTGTACGAAAACTTATTACTGAAATTCTATATAACAAATTAAACATAAATTAAAGCATTTTATAATTCTGGGCACTTTGTTTGAGAATGATATCAACAGTGGCGTTGCATACAGCGAAACAACCGAATAGCGAGGAATAAATTGTCCTCTCTTCTTTGATGCTCAATAGGGTGAGATTTGCTACTAGGCAGCAGCGAATAAACATCAAACGAACGCTGTCATAGTGATTCACAGCAGCCATCATGGATTTTAAACTCCGCCTCTTAAAGTAGTAGCGTTCTCTACTGGCTTCAACCAGCAACTAAATACTCTACTCATAGATGGCGCCCATGCGGTAAACGATTTCTCATGTTCGCTTCAAACCATCATTTATAGATGGCGCTGATAGAAGCGTAATATGGTAACTCTGCCGGCCGCCTATATGCGAAAATGGCACATTGCCATTTCGCAGCGACAATTTAATCCAAGAATCCAGGCGAATTCAGTAAGGTGAATTCAGCTCCGCATGAGCTGAATGCTTGCTCTCATTTCCCAATTCGCTGGGTTGTTTTGTTTACATAAACAAAATACATGAGCAACACTGCGCGAATTCAGTTTCTGACCTTTCACTCGCAAAATTACACAAACAAAGACACGATGGAATCGCCTTGGTAATCAGTTTTCAGTGGCGGATTTAAGAAAAGAGGCCCGGTCAGCAATTTCTCTGGGGGGCCCGGGTTTGAGGTCCTTTGGGGAATTGTAAGTTTCAAATCTTATTCATCTGAACTTTTGCTCATACCAGTCTCTATTTATGAAAATATATATTTTTGTCCCAACCAGCAATGTTTGTTTTTATTTTGTCGACGTTTCGACTTATACTGCGAAGTCATTTTCAAGACTGTGAAAATACATAATTATAACGTTATATTACTGTTTTCTTAAACATCCACACATTTTATAGCACTCATACACTATTGTACTTTTTTGAACGATTATTAATTATGTCTGATCCGTAACATGTTGCCTTTTTGATGAAGACATGGCTAGTTTCGAGCTACAACTATAACTATATCATAACCCATTGTTCTTTAACAAAATATACTTACGATTTGAAGAGTATACACTCAATACCTACTATAATAAAATTAATATGCTGTCAAGAAAATAACAAAATGTTACGGTTCAGACATTACTAATGTTTGTTTAACGAAGGTACGACGGTGTGTCTATTTAATATAAAGTGTGGAACTGTGGATATTTGAGAAGAACGTGATTTATTTTCAATATAATGAGTTTTCACAGTCTTGAAAATGACTTCGCAATCGAAGTCGGAATGTTGACAAAATGGAAACCCGTGCGAAAAAGCACTATTGGAGACGAGGAGTTTTTAATAGTATTTGTTACCATTTATTTAATAATACTATTGAGAACTATTCACCATGAATAGTTTCCAATAGTGCCTTTTCGCACGGGAACAAACATTAGTGGCTAGGCAACACCCAATCTAGATAAGGTTTTCACAGTATCCAAAAGTATGTTCAGAATTGTACGCCATTTCTTCGCTTCTTCGCTTATTTGCTTGCCAAGTTTATGACATACATATATCCAAGTTATGAAGAAATGCTGAAGCAGCGTCTGCGTTGTTGAGATGAGCTTTACTTTGGCCGTGAAGAAGAGATTTACAAAAATTCCTTCAGTCGCTGAAGCCAGTGCACCATATACTATTTTTTGTTACTTCATCTCCAAATTACCAACAAAAATGACAATAGACGTAATTTTTTGTTAGAGAATGTGATAACCAGGGACTGCGATTATCGTTCATAAAAGGCTTTTTTTGTTACGGTAATAATATAAGTAGTTGAAACAGCGATAGTCCTTCGATTTTTAAAATTCTCCATTAGGCATATCAGAGTTTCCTGGCTGACAAGGACCTGCTAATTGTAGAACTCTTATTTCCTCACTGTTTAATAGCCTACGATTATCGTAGAGACCTTTGTCGTTTTTAAATGGTGGTAGAATTGTTGGTGGTTTTTCTCGTTTTTCAATTAAGGCATTCGATTTAGGTTTATCTGATATCTTTTTCTCAGTTTCAACGATGGACGATGATGCAAGGTTCACGGGTTCACTTACTTGTAATTGAACACTAGCATTGTTTATATTATCTGATTTTTTGATAGGAAAACCCTCATCATCAAAAAATTACAGTTTTGTTATAACAGAACTTACTTCGATTAGGCGAAGCAGGGTAAGTTGAGTTCCGGAACACTCCTCTTACTAAAGCTCATCACAGGTTTTCACGGCTCTTTCTGATAAGGTTATTGTTGATACAAATACATATAATTGACTTCAAACCCAGGGATTGCAGGGCACATCTGTCTGCATCTGTCAATAGGATCTAACCAAATCTAACCAACACGCAACGACTGTATGCTGTCCGCGTGCAGCGCTCTTCCGCAACCATCGAGTGCTAATTTACCTACACTTTTGAATTGCGTGTTATAAGTAATTAATTCTAGTATTGCATCTTTTCAACTTCATTATTATCATTATTAATCTTCATTAATAATCAACGCGCATCCCTAATACAATTATTATCAATTAATTATTTATTATTATAAATTACTATCAATATTATCAATTCATTGATATCAATTATTTTTATAGTTGATACACAATGCAAAAAGCACTGTGATTGTTGTTATACGTCAAAAACGACGAAGTCACTACATTTTAAGAATTATTTACGATTTTTGAACATTTGCATATAATGAAGGCCACTTCTGAAACGATAACTTTCAGTTTTATGCATTCTAGAATGCCAATGGTCTGAAATATTATTTTTGTACATAATCAAAATGATTGAAAAAAACAAACAAAACAAAAATAACTGTGGAAAAGTATATTTTCGAAAATAAATAATGAGGTGCTTGACTATATATTTTATTCTCAGTCTCACACTTAATGTAATTCCAGTGCAACAAGGACGAATCCTGTTTATCAGCAATGGACGAAAAACTCGGCTAACCAACTTCTTGCATTTTTGTGGTATTTGAATTAAATGCACTGTTTGATGATGTTATATTCAGAAATATATACTTTCTTCTTTATGAAAACGTGAATACAATCGTATATGTAACTGAAGCAGCCCTGGGGCCCTTCTGCATGGAGGTCCCAGTCAGCAAATACTTCTTTTGCTGACCGTTAAATCCGCCACTGTCAGTTTTACTATTTATTTGTGCCACACCGATGCTAAATATGTGTGAAACATGCGTTCCTAAGTGCAAAAAGAAAATAAACATATATTTCGTCGCTATTACCCAATATGATGGTAACAAAATCCATAGGTAATAAGTGTGCACAGGCTACAAAAAGGGTGTAAATGTTACCAGAACCTTTTGTAACCAGTACACCAGTTTTGTTACCGCCACAGTATAGACCCGTAAATGTGAATTTATTCATAAACAATTCTCCACCTAACACCAATAAAATGAACTTAAATTCTAAATGCTAAAACAACTCTACAACTCTTTCCATTCGAGAAGTATTACTCAGAGAACCAAGAATGAAATATACCGGAAGTATCGATATGAAAGAATCGGATAACCATAAATATCGAATATCGGGTACCCGATATCTAAAATATCGATACCAAGCTAGTCACAATTTCATATAAAATATTTTCTGCATACTCTTAAAAAAGCGTTTGGGCCAGAACCAATTAAGTTATTAGCATAACATGCCGATTGAGAAAGCTCCAGTTTTGAGTCCACAATGTAGCAAAGTTGACAGCACAGCACACATCTCAACTGTCAGAACACATCTCAGGCAGCTGCCAAAGTTTATATGTATATTGTTTTTGATTTAGGTGTGTCTAGTTAAAGCTGGCAACAAAACGTAATCAGAGGGCCGATGAACAGCTGAGACGTGAAAACTGAGCTGTCATTGATTATAATTGAAATCCCCCACTTTCTATCCAGAAAACATGTTGTGCGGTTAACACAAAAATTAAGTTAAATACAGTTTTTAAAATTAAGAACCATTTTTTCAGTGATTCTAAAAAATAACACACTAAAGGTATGCGTATTTGTTGTTTTTCTGAATGAGTAAAATCACTAAAATTCCTCAATGAATGTTCACGCACGCGTTTTTGATCTAGTGGAACTATTGTTATCAAAAATGCAAGAATGATAGAAGACAACGCCGGAGCGTACACGTCACAGAAATCCTCTGCCAAGAATAATGAAAAAAGGAGGGTGATAATTAGAAAATAACAAAGCAATTACAAAGAATTGTACGCACAAAGAATTGTACGCGCTTGCACAATTCAAAACGCGGCACTTCATTTTTTTTATTTTTAGGATAGTTTTACACAAATATTTGAAAATTAACGTTTATCATAAACAACACGTAGCACAATCTGTGTTTCTCTGTCTGTATTCGTAAACAAACACTCAGAACCTCCTGCTACGTCATTCTGTCAAACGAAGCAAGTACGAAGTAACGGAAGTGCTTTTGTCGTCACCTTGTATTCGCTGCATCGTGTAAAAATGCACATTTTGGCACTCTCTCATGAAGCAAAGAGTTTCGTATCATATTATCTATGATAAAAGAATAAAACTGATTCGCGGATTTGCCAGTCTTATTATATTCTTTTTAATTACTTATCAGGTTTGATATCGGTCGAGAGGAATTTTCGAGTAAGTCGCATTGTTCTCCAACTGTTTATCAAATGTTTATTCAGTTTAGGAACCAGATTGTCCGCGGCGAAAAAATTATGGAAGGACACAATATGGTATTTCTCACCAAAATCTGAAATTAGCTGACAAGAACCCGCTCCCAAAGTATTTTTCGAGTAGATCTTTTTACCGGTATACATATATCTCAAGGCTATGAATATAACCGCTGCAACCACCAACATCCATGTTTATGTGATAAGTCCCGCCAAAATATCATGGGTAATTTTTCTATGGTGTAGGTTCCATTTAAGACCTCCAATTACTATTGCCCCGGGGTCTCTACATATATAAATCCGACTCTGGTCACGCTACCGACAACATGACCCGCAGGCATGCCTGTAAAAATGTCACCAAACGATGGTTTTTGCTATCACATGGTAGTAGAGTTGGGACAGATGTGAGATTTTTTTTAAATGTACATATGTATGTGATTTTGCAACGCCATCTTACATACACATTTATCCCACCGAAATTCGCACTCATTCGTCTTATGTGCCAGAAGGAAAATAATTCAAATTTTATTTTGTAATGAATGAAGTGACTTCAAAAAGTATTAAATAATTGTTAGAAATTCGGTCACGTAGGTTTAGCTGGGTTCTCAGTTTTTTATGTATAATTTTCAGCTGTATACACAAACAAATGGCAGCAACTGTAATCGAGTGTGTAGCATGTGCGTCCTTCATTCGGTATGCCCCAAATGCGAATCCTGTCCGGGACAAATAACATCAAAATTGTAGACAATTGTTTCTAATAGAGGGTTTGTCTAATATTTGGCAGGCAATGGAAAACCGCCGAGACCATTTCTGCCATGAAAAACTTCTCACAAATATAATATGCCGTTCGTAGTCGGCTTAAAATTGTAGGTCTCTCATTTTGTGGTACAACATCAAGGCGCCCATCACAAATTGTTAGATAAATTCAGCCAATCGCTGAGCCACATATTGTCGATTGGATGAGGAAGAAAAAACCGGTTTTTAGCAAAACTACTAGGCCTTTGTTTTATTGAACCAATAATTTATTTTATATACCCAAAAATAAATAAACAGTAATTCACCAAAAAAAGTCGTACAAGCTGCATAAACAAAGCTTTTAAAATATTAGCGCTATTTCTGTATTAGTTCATGCTCAATATTGTTTTATACGCGGTATTGACTAACGGTGGCATTCATACAAGTAAATTTATTTGAAAAAAATTAAAGTAAAGTATACACAACTTTACTTAAATTAAATTAAATTTATATTAAAAAGTAAGTCAAATTAAATTAAGTTACTGTTTTAGGTAATTAAAACAGTTTTTATATGTATATTCCCCATGGGGTAAATTATAGCAGAAGCTAGGGCAATCAGGTTGTAAAACATTCTCAAACTATTGTAAATGTTAAATTTTTTTCGAAGCTACTTAAATACATAAGTAAAAATTCCTTACTGATACCGTAAAAATAGTAAATTGAGTTCATTTAAAAGAGAGACCGCAAATAAATGGTTCGGGTGAAAATTAGAGGAAAAAAATCAACATGAAGGAGTGTTCGGAAATATATAGGGGTTTTCAATAGGAACGCTACAAAAGTTTTTTTAATAAAAACAAAAACGGTTTGGGATATGAATTAAATTCTTTATTCCTGTGAAAGTGCATTCGATGCCATTATGTATGGAACTCAATTTCTTTTGCATGGACACCACTGGCACGCTTGCAGAAGTCCAGACGCTGAACTCAATTTTCAACGGTTTTCAAGCATAAATCGGCCGATACTGCTGCAATTTGACGTTCGATATTCGAAGTTCATCAATCGTCGCTGGCTTGTCGGCATAGACCATAGACTTGACGTAGCCCCACAGGAAATAGTCTAACGGCGTCAAATCGCACGACCGACCCAGTTGACTGGACCAAAAATATTCGGTTATCATTGAGCGGTAGGGATTCCCATTCACAGTAACGTGCCGGTATTGATCATCACGGAAGAAGTACGGTCCAATGACGCCGCCGGCCCATAAACCGCACCAAACCGTAATTTTTTCGGGATCCAATGTTGACGCTTGGAGTACGTGTGGATTGCTGCCTGTCCAATAACGCATATTTTGCTTATTGACGAAGCCATTTAGCCAGAAATGACAACGACCATAAATTGGACGTAGCGCTCTTAAAGTTGAGGCCATTGACTCCGAATTTCGGTAGCAAATTTTAATAATTTCGACTCATTGTTGGATCGTATATCTTTGCATGATGAAATGGCAAAACTTACTGAAGAGAAATGTCAAAAGAGCGGGGAAAAATATGGCGTCGTTTGCTGTCACTATCGGTCTACTTTTGTGCGTTCCTATTGCAAGACCCTTTATTATGAAGCATATGATAATAGTGTTCTTAGAAGAACAATTCAAACAAAGAATGTATAATTAGATACTGCGTATATTTCGAATTGCGTTTGATAAGTGGTTATGTATGTATGTACCTACATATGTAGATATGTAGTTATTTAGGCCAGTGAGTGTTAAGTTAAACTTACAAAATAATAATATGTTTTAATTGTTGTTAATATGTTGTTTTTATTTTATAACAGAAAAGTAAATCTTACAGGGCAATACGTACCATTGGTTTTAGGAAGTTTCCAAATATTTGTATGAGGCGGCGAAATTTTCGGACCCTCTAATAGATAGTGTTTTCTGGCATCCGGCAGCAATACTTACCTTTAAAATGTGGATTGCGCGAAGTGAGAAATTGAAATTAATTTTCAGATGAGTTTTTTGAAATATTTTCGAACTCAAATCCATTCTAGAATTTTTGAACTTTTAGCTACAAAATGTTTGCGAAAAATGTTCACGTAAGTCGCACAACCCCATCTTATGCTACACACAGAGCAAGGCAATTTGGTGGCTGAAAAGCGTAACCGAAAAATGAATTCTAAAATTTGCCTGGAAGAGTCGCACAAGGGAAATAAATGTTAGTGCATTTTCATTGAAAAAAAAATAAATAGGAAGAATCCCAGAAGAATCGGGCAAACGACAGAATGTTCAAAAGTTTTGTTAGCATTGTTTGTGTAAAATCAAAGCAAGTTGCTTTTATTTCGTCAGCGAACCACGGTTCGTGTTAAATTTGGTTAACAAAGTGCAATACAATGACAAACAAAATTAGAATAAGTTAACAGGCGCTAAGATATTATAATTTCTTATAGAAATTTATCAATTCATTAGTTCACAATGTTTGCTTTAAGTCTGGATTATATATCTGAAATATTTCGCCCGCATTGCTGAACATTCTCTCCGATTCCGTAGATATAGCTGGAATGCGTATATATTTTGACGCCAGGTCTTGCAGCTGCTTCATGTCATTCGATATAGTCCGAATTCGAAGAAAATATTAATTATTTTAACGGTGTGTTATAAGCAATACAAACCTTCCAGTATTCCGTGGGTTAGTGTTTGGCTTTTCTGTGTATTCTCGCAAAGCGTTTACGGAATCGAGGTGGTTAGATTTAATTTTTGATGGCAGTTTTTCCTTCATGAATTAATAAATGTCAGATATTTCCAAATCTCTGCGTTTCACACTGGTCCGAATTACCGGAAAAGCTGGCCAAAAATCAAAAATTCAAATTTCGCGATTTGAATGTAGTTCCTTATAGTTATTTGCCAATAGGGGTCTTTAGTGCATATAACGGCAGTCTCAGAATTGCACAAAGTCGAGTTTCCTATCTTTCACGCATATTGCAAATGGGCGCAGGCCAACCAGCTGTGACAACAACGTTGCACGGGATTTTTACTTAGCTCGTTTTTGATAAGATAAGCCTTTTATAAACCTCAAATTTGTGTCAAATTACATGGGCGGAACTTCGGAAAGTAAGTATAAGATACGAACAATAATATTTCAACACCTTTCGTATATACAAACATATGGTTCTCGGACAAGGTTAGCATTCTCAAGTGTGTACGTGTACAAAATTTTTACCACCTATTGTTATTAACCCTTTCGCTACTGATGTCCAGTACAGTGGACATGACTTCGGGGCGGCGGTTTTTTTAAATGTGAAGTGTGGGTGCAAAAAACTTCGTGGAAACGGACGTAGCGGTATATTGCGAGTATAAAAAAGTAATTTCTGTGAATTTATTTTAAGTTTTGTCAGTAGTGCGCCGATTTTTGCAAGAGAAGGTTGTCAAATACCGCTGGTACGATTCGTGTCAATCGTTTCCGGAACCCACCATTTTCCACGGATGCTGATATGCGAAAGAAAGGTCGCGGACGTGCTGAGCAAGTTACCAGCCGTGATGGAAAGGTTGTTCTAACAAAATGGTACGACAACAAAGGCGTTTACTTAGCATCTAATTTTGTGGGAATCGGCATCAAAGATAAAGTACAGCGTTACGACAAAAAAGAAAACCAATTTAGGGAAATTGAAAGACCTGAGGTTGTTCAGCTATATAATAATGGAATGGGTGGTGTAGATCTTTTTGATCAAATGTTGCAGTATTACCGCATTTTTATCAAATCTAAAAAGTGGACTCTACGAGTAATCATGCACTTTCTAGATTTTGCAATAGTAGCAAGTTGGTTCGAATATAAAGCTGACGCAGATAAAGATAATATAACCCGAAATAAGCAAATGAACTTGCTTAGTTTCAGGAAAGGACTGGCTAATACTCTTGCGAAAATATGCCCAGCAAATCCTCAGCCTCTTGGGAATGTGACCAGACGGCGTCGTATCTCAAATACGTCGAACGACGACGAAGAACCAGCTCCTAAACGATTGAACTATTTCCAACAATCTCCAATTGATACGCGTTATGATAGAACTGATCACTTACCAAAGTTTGATTCTTCGCAAAAAAAATGCAGTTCGCTGTAAAAACAAAGACTGTAAACAAAAAACCTTTTTTTTCTGTACGAAATGTAACGCACACCTATGTATCCGTCGAAACTCTGACTGTTTTTATAAATATCATTCTAAATAACTCAATGCAAATGAAATGTTAAGCTGTAAGATGTTGGCTATTATAATATATTCTTAAATAAAACTGAATTCAATGACAAAACTACTTCAATTTTGCATCTTTTTTCGAAATTTTAGTTAGCTCCCTGCATGCTATTTTGACTACCCATGTCCACTCAGGTGGACATGAAATTTCTACCACGCCCATATAAGTAGGCGGGTTGTGTTTTCACTGAAGTGCTTCCTGAACTCCTTATAGTAAATTGGAAATAAATTTGTTGTACGTACAAGCTGGCGGTAGTGAAAGGGTTAATCGTCATTATAAAGAGCAGCTGAAACTAGCTGCAACTTTAAATTTTATCAATATATTAGTCTTTTTGTACAATAATACAGTATTGTCTCCAACCAACTAAGAAGCTGCTGATAAATCGAATTTTATATTAAACAAGTTAAAAATCAGTAACATACTGGCTTTAGCGTCAAGGAATACGAATTTGATGTTAAAATTGTCAAAAACAAAATGGCGGACCCAAAATTGAAAAAATTACGTTACACTCGGAAAAATGCGCACTAGGGGGTTGTCGGGGTCGGAGAATACGAATTTCATATTGCGATTCAAAAAAAAACGATATGGGAGATTTAAAATGGCGAATAAGAATCAAATTAATGGACGTCACTGTCTTTTCTTTTTTGAGTTTTCACAATTTGGAGGTTTTATTGAAACTTTGTTTATTGAGAGAATCAAATGGTACTTATGTCAATTTTTTGCATCTCTGTCTACGATTATATTGCAGCATTGCAAACCACGGTTGATGTCATTCGTTTGGAAATTTTCAATATCATAAATGATAAGAAGACAAGTGACCCGTTGACTAAAGTAGTCTTACAACTTTTGAATTCTCCAGATATAACTTTGCAATGCACTGCTTTGATTGCTGTTGAAGATGCATGTCATGACGTTAGAGACTATGACTTTGATCTGTAATTTGCGCTAAAAGAAACGTTAGCTATAGCTGCGTGATGATATCTTTGATGACCTACAATTTATAGTTATACATAAAATGTTATGGATATACACATCACTATTTAAGCTCAATAATACATTTTGTATTTTGGAATGTCAACCTTAAATACGTATTCCCCGATCCCAAAAACACCAGAATACTGATTTTTGTGAGAGAAACATTAATTTTTCAAATTTCAGTCCGCCATTTTGAAGACGCCATTTTGTATTTTGAAATTTTAACCTCAACTTCGAATTCCCCGGCCCAAAAACACCAGAATACTGATTTTTGTGAGAGAAACATTAATTTTTCAAATTTCAGTCCGCCATTTTGAAGACGCCATTTCGTATTTTAAAATTTTAACCTCAAATTCGTATTCCCTGCCTCCGAAACAATCACCGGAATATTGATTTTTGTAAATATAATGTTTATTTATAAAATTTTTATCCGCCATTTTGGAGTCGCTATTTTGTTTTTTAAAATTTTAACCATAAATTAGTATTAGCCGACCCCGAAATTAGTAATTTTAATTTTGGCCAGCTTTTTCGGTCTTTCGGACCAGTATGCGTTTGCCGGTTCCTCATTGTTGGCACTGATGTTGAAAAAATGTATGTTGATTCCTGCCAGTTAATTGTCCAGCATAAATGTTACCTATAGAGCTCTGCTACTATTTCGAAGACACCTGTATATGCCGATATTTTTCTCGATTCCTTTATGCAATCACAAATAACCTTAAAACATCCAGCTGCCAACATCCCTAATTATATGATTCACCTCGAAACGAAAATCTTACCAGCCCATAAGTTTACACTGAATTGTCTTCCTCACGTTGGGGTATACTGGGTAAATACTCTTTGGCCGCAGCTTCTGTAGCGGCATATATACCATTACTTTTATATAAAATGTAAAGTTAAATTTTTTTCCTTTTTATGGGCTCTGCCCAATTATATTCAAGTTTGGTATTTTCTGATGTAAATTAATCTTTTTTGCAAGGGGCTGGATTTTAAATTTAAATCCAATAACTTTTAAAAAAGTTTCTTCAAATGCCTGCAGTTTAGGGGAGCCATAGAATAAACTACACGTTGTTGGCACTTTCCCAATTTGGTGAAAAATATTTAGATTTAGTTAAGGTTATTAGTTTATTGAATGGTTACGGCTACTTAGCTTTGTATAGACATTTATTCAGTTGCCTATGGTATAGAGATCTTATTGTCAGCGAATTTACATAATTTGCATTACCTGTTAGCATTTAAGATATATTGTAACCTTATTTGTGACTGTCGACTTTTAAATAGTCATAGTCGTATGCTCATATTTTATTTCATTTTCTATACGTAAATCTATTCGTATTCTAATCCAAAGAAATTGAGAAAGTTCTAACGATTGCGTACTGTTACTGCTGCTTTATTTTGTACGAGTATGTTCATAATAACTACTGAGATATACATATACCACAAGGAAATATGAACTTGGGCCAATGAACTTCCGGAAGGAAAATCGTATTCTCGGGTCGAAAACATTGATCCATTATAATATAAAATACAAAGGCAACATTTAAGGCGGGCATGTATTTTGCGAAATTGCCTAGGAAAAATATTTTAGATGAGGTCTAATGCACAATGGTGGTCATATCTTTAGCCCCAAAATTCGGTAGAATACTGTTTGCCACTTACGTCTGCTAATACGTAATTATGTTATAGAATAAACGTAATTAATTGACAACCAATATTGTACTTTACTTTGGAGCTAAAGATATGACCCCCACTGTATATACATACATATCTATGTACAGTAAAATGCAAATCTAAATTAGCATAACATAACTGTTCTTTTTGCTCTTGTACGATATTTAAAAAAAACAACGGTTATCTAATTTTACGTCTACAAACTTATTGATCTCAAAGTCCAAATATGAAACGATACAAATAACGCCGTATATACACACACACTTGTATTGGGTTTCTAAATAAAGCCTGAATATTCATACATATATACATACATATGTATGTATATATACATATATACATATGTATGTATATATAAACGTGCCTTAATTTTTTAGGTAATTTGAAAATTTAATCTTCCATCCCAGTTGCCTGATGTCATTCACAGGTTACAGGTGCTCCGTATTTTTCCGATATTTCTTTACCTGCTTAGCAGCAGAGTGGTATCGAAATATCTACATTCCTTCCTGCTGTTTTCTTTTTATGTTCATTTCCTTAAATTCTTTGATTGCTACTAATAAGCATACTTACAAGTGTACGTACTAATGTAAATACTTACGTTCATTTAATTCAATATTGCTATGCTGATCAATACTATATAATTCTTTGGTTTACCAAAAACTTATTTTTTGCGGAAAATTGAAATTACTTTTATAAGTATGACTTAATAAATAAAAGTCCGGGAGTGATTAATATTGATGCCTTTTATAAATAAAAGTCTTCAATAACTGTTATTTTTGATTTATAATATATATGTAAATCAATAAATGGCATTTAGTTTTGATTTATAAAATAAAACTTGAAAAACAACTCTTATTTCTGATTTTAGAATAAAAATCGGAAAAAGTTGTTATTTTAGTTTTATATTGGGTATATAACTTAATTCGTGCGGTTTGCTAAGAGATGACGTAACTTGTATGTATTCCATCGTTCCAATATATTCCGAACATACGTTGGAAAGCTACTGTCATTGTACGTCTTTTCAGTATATGTCATTCATTTGAAGCGTAACAACACAGGGGTGGAAAATGTGAATTAAGATTTCCACTGTTCAAATTGTTGCTGAAATGTTGATAAGTGGCAGATGTTTATGGGAATATTGTTACAAATGTGTTTATTAATCCATTTGAAATCTTGTTTCCAAAAAAAATTGTCCAGAAAAATTATTAAAAAATTATTTCTAAAATTTTCCATAAACTTCATTAAAGTTGCAAATGTAAAAAACTATAAACAAATAATTTAAATTAAATTGCATATGAATGTATTTATGTACTGTACATATACGCAATATGTAGTATTTTTATATGCAAGTCATTATGAATATTTTTGAACAAAAAAAAAAATTTAAATTCGAAGTATTGGTAATGTTGCACATTTTTTTTTACAAAATTTTCAAAAAAATTTCAGGAGAAATTACTTAAGATAAAAGAAAGTTGAATTTTTACGAAAGAAGCATAATATGGTATTTTTATCATGCCATCATGAATATTTTAAAAAATAAAAAATATGTGAAATATTAAAATACCCAAGCATATTTATATTTTTACTTACAAACATGGATTAATAAAATTTGTATGTTCGTTTAATTAAAAAAATTGTTAAAAATGATTTTTTATAATATAACAAATATAAATAAGAGTTTGCTTCCAATTTAATATTTGATATGGTTTCCTATGTTGATTTCTTTTTTCTGTAGATGCGAAATAATATGCGATCTAAATATATTACAAATTAGTTAATTTTTATTAAAAATTTGCCTCGGCAAAAAATATTCACGGGAAACTGGATCAAGTAACGATTTAGATCAAACAACTTAATTGTGTTTTGTGGTGCAGTTGCTTCAAGAGACGCCGCCCTGTTCTTTATGCTTTCCTTTTGCGCGAGTTAGGAGCCTGGCCACGCGCTTTTGGCATACAAGTTATTTTTACTTTTTTGCAAATTCTTGCACAAACATACACACATACGTATGTATGTGCATATGTATGTATGTTGATTTATATACATATGCATACACATATAAATGCACTTACGTGCATGTGCATAAATTCAACCTTGACCTACGCTTAATCTAAATCAAATCACAACCGCAGCTGCACTTGTGCCTGCGCAACAATCTTTTTCGCGACGAACACAAAAATTCTAAAATCTTCAATTTTACAAACCATCGACGGTCATTGAAAAGTTTCAACACCGCAATATCAGACAATAATGTATTTTGGCAACGTAGTCTGACAAATTGCTGGAATTTTTCTAGAATATTCCAGAACATTCTAGAACTTTTGTCCAAATGCGCTTCAATTCATTTGCGCACACGTGCACGCGCAATTGGCGAATCGACACAAAAATTGCCGAAAAACAGAAAATAATATTCTTTTGGTTACCGTTCCCTTTCCCTTTCAACCCTTCTCTTATCCACAATTGTTGCATAACTCCTCTTCTGCCTCAACTTGCCCCAATGGCAATCAAAAAACAGTTGTTTTCGCGGACTACTACTTTTGTAAGATGTTGGCTATTATAATATATTCTTAAATAAAACTGAATTCAATGACAAAACTACTTCAATTTTGCATCTTTTTTCGAAATTTTAGTTAGCTCCCTGCATGCTATTTTGACTACCCATGTCCACTCAGGTGGACATGAAATTTCTACCACGCCCATATAAGTAGGCGGGTTGTGTTTTCACTGAAGTGCTTCCTGAACTCCTTATAGTAAATTGGAAATAAATTTGTTGTACGTACAAGCTGGCGGTAGTGAAAGGGTTAATCGTCATTATAAAGAGCAGCTGAAACTAGCTGCAACTTTAAATTTTATCAATATATTAGTCTTTTTGTACAATAATACAGTATTGTCTCCAACCAACTAAGAAGCTGCTGATAAATCGAATTTTATATTAAACAAGTTAAAAATCAGTAACATACTGGCTTTAGCGTCAAGGAATACGAATTTGATGTTAAAATTGTCAAAAACAAAATGGCGGACCCAAAATTGAAAAAATTACGTTACACTCGGAAAAATGCGCACTAGGGGGTTGTCGGGGTCGGAGAATACGAATTTCATATTGCGATTCAAAAAAAAACGATATGGGAGATTTAAAATGGCGAATAAGAATCAAATTAATGGACGTCACTGTCTTTTCTTTTTTGAGTTTTCACAATTTGGAGGTTTTATTGAAACTTTGTTTATTGAGAGAATCAAATGGTACTTATGTCAATTTTTTGCATCTCTGTCTACGATTATATTGCAGCATTGCAAACCACGGTTGATGTCATTCGTTTGGAAATTTTCAATATCATAAATGATAAGAAGACAAGTGACCCGTTGACTAAAGTAGTCTTACAACTTTTGAATTCTCCAGATATAACTTTGCAATGCACTGCTTTGATTGCTGTTGAAGATGCATGTCATGACGTTAGAGACTATGACTTTGATCTGTAATTTGCGCTAAAAGAAACGTTAGCTATAGCTGCGTGATGATATCTTTGATGACCTACAATTTATAGTTATACATAAAATGTTATGGATATACACATCACTATTTAAGCTCAATAATACATTTTGTATTTTGGAATGTCAACCTTAAATACGTATTCCCCGATCCCAAAAACACCAGAATACTGATTTTTGTGAGAGAAACATTAATTTTTCAAATTTCAGTCCGCCATTTTGAAGACGCCATTTTGTATTTTGAAATTTTAACCTCAACTTCGAATTCCCCGGCCCAAAAACACCAGAATACTGATTTTTGTGAGAGAAACATTAATTTTTCAAATTTCAGTCCGCCATTTTGAAGACGCCATTTCGTATTTTAAAATTTTAACCTCAAATTCGTATTCCCTGCCTCCGAAACAATCACCGGAATATTGATTTTTGTAAATATAATGTTTATTTATAAAATTTTTATCCGCCATTTTGGAGTCGCTATTTTGTTTTTTAAAATTTTAACCATAAATTAGTATTAGCCGACCCCGAAATTAGTAATTTTAATTTTGGCCAGCTTTTTCGGTCTTTCGGACCAGTATGCGTTTGCCGGTTCCTCATTGTTGGCACTGATGTTGAAAAAATGTATGTTGATTCCTGCCAGTTAATTGTCCAGCATAAATGTTACCTATAGAGCTCTGCTACTATTTCGAAGACACCTGTATATGCCGATATTTTTCTCGATTCCTTTATGCAATCACAAATAACCTTAAAACATCCAGCTGCCAACATCCCTAATTATATGATTCACCTCGAAACGAAAATCTTACCAGCCCATAAGTTTACACTGAATTGTCTTCCTCACGTTGGGGTATACTGGGTAAATACTCTTTGGCCGCAGCTTCTGTAGCGGCATATATACCATTACTTTTATATAAAATGTAAAGTTAAATTTTTTTCCTTTTTATGGGCTCTGCCCAATTATATTCAAGTTTGGTATTTTCTGATGTAAATTAATCTTTTTTGCAAGGGGCTGGATTTTAAATTTAAATCCAATAACTTTTAAAAAAGTTTCTTCAAATGCCTGCAGTTTAGGGGAGCCATAGAATAAACTACACGTTGTTGGCACTTTCCCAATTTGGTGAAAAATATTTAGATTTAGTTAAGGTTATTAGTTTATTGAATGGTTACGGCTACTTAGCTTTGTATAGACATTTATTCAGTTGCCTATGGTATAGAGATCTTATTGTCAGCGAATTTACATAATTTGCATTACCTGTTAGCATTTAAGATATATTGTAACCTTATTTGTGACTGTCGACTTTTAAATAGTCATAGTCGTATGCTCATATTTTATTTCATTTTCTATACGTAAATCTATTCGTATTCTAATCCAAAGAAATTGAGAAAGTTCTAACGATTGCGTACTGTTACTGCTGCTTTATTTTGTACGAGTATGTTCATAATAACTACTGAGATATACATATACCACAAGGAAATATGAACTTGGGCCAATGAACTTCCGGAAGGAAAATCGTATTCTCGGGTCGAAAACATTGATCCATTATAATATAAAATACAAAGGCAACATTTAAGGCGGGCATGTATTTTGCGAAATTGCCTAGGAAAAATATTTTAGATGAGGTCTAATGCACAATGGTGGTCATATCTTTAGCCCCAAAATTCGGTAGAATACTGTTTGCCACTTACGTCTGCTAATACGTAATTATGTTATAGAATAAACGTAATTAATTGACAACCAATATTGTACTTTACTTTGGAGCTAAAGATATGACCCCCACTGTATATACATACATATCTATGTACAGTAAAATGCAAATCTAAATTAGCATAACATAACTGTTCTTTTTGCTCTTGTACGATATTTAAAAAAAAACAACGGTTATCTAATTTTACGTCTACAAACTTATTGATCTCGAAGTCCAAATATGAAACGATACAAATAACGCCGTATATACACACACACTTGTATTGGGTTTCTAAATAAAGCCTGAATATTCATACATATATACATACATATGTATGTATATATACATATATACATATGTATGTATATATAAACGTGCCTTAATTTTTTAGGTAATTTGAAAATTTAATCTTCCATCCCAGTTGCCTGATGTCATTCACAGGTTACAGGTGCTCCGTATTTTTCCGATATTTCTTTACCTGCTTAGCAGCAGAGTGGTATCGAAATATCTACATTCCTTCCTGCTGTTTTCTTTTTATGTTCATTTCCTTAAATTCTTTGATTGCTACTAATAAGCATACTTACAAGTGTACGTACTAATGTAAATACTTACGTTCATTTAATTCAATATTGCTATGCTGATCAATACTATATAATTCTTTGGTTTACCAAAAACTTATTTTTTGCGGAAAATTGAAATTACTTTTATAAGTATGACTTAATAAATAAAAGTCCGGGAGTGATTAATATTGATGCCTTTTATAAATAAAAGTCTTCAATAACTGTTATTTTTGATTTATAATATATATGTAAATCAATAAATGGCATTTAGTTTTGATTTATAAAATAAAACTTGAAAAACAACTCTTATTTCTGATTTTAGAATAAAAATCGGAAAAAGTTGTTATTTTAGTTTTATATTGGGTATATAACTTAATTCGTGCGGTTTGCTAAGAGATGACGTAACTTGTATGTATTCCATCGTTCCAATATATTCCGAACATACGTTGGAAAGCTACTGTCATTGTACGTCTTTTCAGTATATGTCATTCATTTGAAGCGTAACAACACAGGGGTGGAAAATGTGAATTAAGATTTCCACTGTTCAAATTGTTGCTGAAATGTTGATAAGTGGCAGATGTTTATGGGAATATTGTTACAAATGTGTTTATTAATCCATTTGAAATCTTGTTTCCAAAAAAAATTGTCCAGAAAAATTATTAAAAAATTATTTCTAAAATTTTCCATAAACTTCATTAAAGTTGCAAATGTAAAAAACTATAAACAAATAATTTAAATTAAATTGCATATGAATGTATTTATGTACTGTACATATACGCAATATGTAGTATTTTTATATGCAAGTCATTATGAATATTTTTGAACAAAAAAAAAAATTTAAATTCGAAGTATTGGTAATGTTGCACATTTTTTTTACAAAATTTTCAAAAAAATTTCAGGAGAAATTACTTAAGATAAAAGAAAGTTGAATTTTTACGAAAGAAGCATAATATGGTATTTTTATCATGCCATCATGAATATTTTAAAAAATAAAAAATATGTGAAATATTAAAATACCCAAGCATATTTATATTTTTACTTACAAACATGGATTAATAAAATTTGTATGTTCGTTTAATTAAAAAAATTGTTAAAAATGATTTTTTATAATATAACAAATATAAATAAGAGTTTGCTTCCAATTTAATATTTGATATGGTTTCCTATGTTGATTTCTTTTTTCTGTAGATGCGAAATAATATGCGATCTAAATATATTACAAATTAGTTAATTTTTATTAAAAATTTGCCTCGGCAAAAAATATTCACGGGAAACTGGATCAAGTAACGATTTAGATCAAACAACTTAATTGTGTTTTGTGGTGCAGTTGCTTCAAGAGACGCCGCCCTGTTCTTTATGCTTTCCTTTTGCGCGAGTTAGGAGCCTGGCCACGCGCTTTTGGCATACAAGTTATTTTTACTTTTTTGCAAATTCTTGCACAAACATACACACATACGTATGTATGTGCATATGTATGTATGTTGATTTATATACATATGCATACACATATAAATGCACTTACGTGCATGTGCATAAATTCAACCTTGACCTACGCTTAATCTAAATCAAATCACAACCGCAGCTGCACTTGTGCCTGCGCAACAATCTTTTTCGCGACGAACACAAAAATTCTAAAATCTTCAATTTTACAAACCATCGACGGTCATTGAAAAGTTTCAACACCGCAATATCAGACAATAATGTATTTTGGCAACGTAGTCTGACAAATTGCTGGAATTTTTTTAGAATATTCCAGAACATTCTAGAACTTTTGTCCAAATGCGCTTCAATTCATTTGCGCACACGTGCACGCGCAATTGGCGAATCGACACAAAAATTGCCGAAAAACAGAAAATAATATTCTTTTGGTTACCGTTCCCTTTCCCTTTCAACCCTTCTCTTATCCACAATTGTTGCATAACTCCTCTTCTGCCTCAACTTGCCCCAATGGCAATCAAAAAACAGTTGTTTTCGCGGACTACTACTTTTTCTTCTTTGTTTCATTTTTAGTTGGATTCGTAAATTGTTCTTCTTTGCGTACACATTGCTATGATTTGCATAATTAGCCGTTTAAGCAGACACTGTTTAATAGTCGCCTGCCACATTATCGTATTGCATGTTTTAGCTTTTGCCCTATAGTTCGAATCCCAGCTTTTTCGTGTCATGTCTAATTTTTGTGCATTTTTTTTTAATTAAATACGATATATTTATTAACTTTCATAAATTTTTGGAAATCTTGTTTCAATTGCATTCATCTTATAATTTTATTGCGTTGCAAATGAATTTACGAAATTATCAAAATATATATTTAAGATATATTTAAAATATTAGATATAGATTTTTATTTATACATATTGGTATAATAATCAAAATAAAGCCTTATTCAAATGTATATTTTAACCGATTTACGTAATTTTTGTAAATTAAAATAAAACTATTCAAGTTTTCCTGATGCCACTTGCAACAAATACCTATCAACTAGGAAATGTTCCCGCAACATTGAATTTCTGCATTTGTCTACTTTTTGAACATGCATTTTACCATTTCTCAGCGTGTTAACATTGGCAATATATTAACATTTCAATTCCGCAGCGAAAATGTTTCAACTCTGTTAAGAATTAAATAAAAATGTTCGACCTGAGTCTTTTGCACCTTCTGATTGTTTGATGTTCTCTGGTATTTTGGTGGAAGTTTATGGTAAATATGCTCTAGCTGAGCGAACGTGCCAAAAGTGGTTTGCACGATTTAAAAGTGGTGATTTTGGCTGAAGACGATGAACGTCCTGGGCAGCCAAAAAAGTTTGAAGATGAAGAACTGGAAGCATTACTCGATGAAGATTATTGCCAAACGCAGGAAGAGCTCGAAGAATCTTTGGGTGGCACTCAAGCAGCCATTTCAAAACGTTTAAAAGCAGCTGGATATATTCAAAAGCAAGGAAAATGGGTTCCACTTGAACTCAAGCCGAGAGATGTCGAAAGGCGGTTTTGCTTGTCCGAAATGCTGCTGGAACGCCACAAAAAGAAGTCATTTTTGCATCGGATTGTTACTGGTGATGAAAAATGGATATATTACGTCAACCCCAAGCGCAAAAAATCATATGTGAAATTCGGCCAACCAGCCAAATCAACGGCTAAGCCGTGCTATATTATGAGCTGCTAAAACCGGGTGAATTAAGTTATAGACCAAAAATATAACTCTTATTTCATGAAAAATTAAATTAAAAGTCACAAAATAATTGTTTAAGAGTGATTTTTATAATAAAAATTTTAGTAGTAGTCACTGGCTATTACCCATTTTATAAACACATAGGCAAAAAAAGGTAGGTATGCACTTGAAATTAGTTCAGTAAAATGTACATATGTATATGTGCATATATAAAAGGTAATCTAATGACAAGTATTTTAGGTATTTAATTACCCAGGGGAATTAAATATAAAGGTAAGTATATTTTCGAAATTCCTCTTGGGCTGTTGAGGTTTATGCGTCCAAGTGCACTTAGCTAGCAGGCAAAAGCTTGGATCTTATAATATAGTTACATGCATGGGCGCTTGTGACTTTGTTAAAGATTGGGATCACAAATGTAGACGCACTTGATTCGTTGCTGGTCGTACCTTCTATTTGCACGTTACGCAGCAACAGACCATACATGTATGTACATATGTATATGCATTTAATTTAATTGAACGTTGCGGTAAAAACATAGAAACCGTTTAAAAATTGTACTTAAGCTCCCTGCTCCAGGCTCCAGGTCAACAAGGGAAATAAAAGACTCGCTCGAGCGGAAATTCACCCTAAGCCCGAAGTAAGTTTTAGATTAATCGAAAATTCGATATCTATTCTCAGATGATCGAGGAGATGGCTGGAAAGGAGTTTCACTATAGTCATGTTTAATTTCCAACACAGGGTGTTTCATTTTAAGTAAGTGAAAAAAGTAAAGTGGGAGTGAAAAATTAAAGTTCAACTCTTTAATGAACATAAGCTATACACATAAATATACAGAGTTATTCTACCATGTACCCACGGTGCACATCGCCGCATCTGGAGTATTCGAGTGGTTTATCTCGGTTGCCTGCTTGCTTGTATATCCTTGCTATGATAAATCCCTCGCCTGTCAGTGTCGGCGTCTTCCAACTCGTATGTAAAGTTTCCCTTAATAACTTCGATTTCAGTATTTAAAAATTTAGGAACTAACTTGGCTGAGAACTCTTTAGATGCGTTGATTAGAATAAAGTTTCGCCTGAATACAATATCATCTACTTTAAACTGCCTGTTGACACTGCGCAAGCTGTATCTTTTAGCCGAATTTTCAAAGGCCTTAGTTATATCCCCCGTGATTGCTTGTCTTGTTAGTTTTAGCCTGTCAGTTTTGTTAAAAGTGTCGTCGTCCAGCGAATCTATTGTTATCAAACTATACCAAATTCCGTACACATATTGCTTTTTAAGTCAGTAAGCAAAATTTCGAAAAGTGTAAAAATCGGTAAAAAAAAAATCACGCCCACCGCTCATATAACGGTAGCTTCCAAACATCAAACATGGTTTTTGAAAATACCAAGACACCGCTTCCTATAGAATAAATGGTACATACTTATGTATCATATCTTCGAAACTAGGTTATGAAACTATACAATTTAGTATGGTTTAATTATGGAGTCCCTGTCCCTCAACGCATGAGGAACACCAGTTAGTTATAATAAAATAAACAACTGTATTTATTTAAACTTAAATTTACAAAAAGTGAATTAGCTGAAAATATCATACGGCTGGTTAGTACTTTTTTCACCGAAATGAGGAACGACGAAAAGATAAATAAAACAACTCGGTTTAAGGTTTAATCAATAATAACCATTCTTCTTTATGTTCTACTTTCTTAAATACTATTATTTTGCTTACTGTTGCAGTTTGGGAATACAAGTTTAAAATAACAATTCTTAAGAAATTTGTCTGGTGCATTTAGCACTTGAATAAAGTATGTCAATTAATAAATATGTAATAAGGTTATTAACATTGCATTTTCGTTAGCGGAAATGCACTTGGAAATACAAGCAATAAAGTTATTAAAATTCTTTGGAATTAATAGTATGTCAATTAATAAATATGTAATAAGGTTATTAACATTGCATTTTCGTTAGCGGAAATGCACTTGGAAATACAAGCAATAAAGTTATTAAAATTCTTTGGAATTAATTTACTTGGACAATTTAATAAATACGAATAAGATTATTTGGAATTAATGGTACATTTTGTTAACTGTTGCATTTTCGTTAGCGGAAATGCACTTGAAAATACAATCAATAAAGTTATTAAAATTCTTTGGAATTTTATATTCTTTGCAGCGAATAAATAAGTAAACACAACATGTGTATATATGTATGACCAAAATAATGATACTATAACACCCCCACCGTTAGTTTGAGGCTCCGACGAAATTATATTATCTTTGCCGGGTTGTTTATAGTAGTTTCGTTTTTTAATTGTACGTTTGGAATGTATGTTTTTGTATTTTTTCAGAAATATATAAAAATAATTAAGATACATATTGATATAATAATTGAGATATCTATACTGAAACTAAGTGTTATCGAGGAGGAAATCCGTCTCCGAACGCCCTGGATTAAGTCTGATTTTGATTACGCGCAATAAGTAAAATAGATTAGTTTTTGTGTAATTATCCAAATATTTATTTGATCACGTCGCTTATAGCCGTACGTAATAAAATTCATTTAAGTTTTAATCCAAGCGTAAACTATTTAAATTATTTCAGTTAAGGTTAAGCCAATATCGAAACTACGAGACTTGTCGCTTAAATTTCTATTAGAACAACGATTTTTTAAGAAACATCACATGGTTTTATGACTCTAATGACCTTGTCAATATAACATATCTATCGCTTTCTAACAATTGTAATAGAACATACAATAAAATATTCGGCTTAATAATTACAAGTTTGTTTATTATAACGAGTCATAAGCATTTCAGCGAGTCAGGTTACAGTGGCGGTTACACCCTCCCACAGTACGACGAGGTGTTAACCGAAGGCTTACTCCTTTACTGCAGCCACGTCTAATACTGCGAGCTTGATCGCTGGCCTCACCAACAATCCATGCGAAGTCAAAACCGTTGCGCTTCTAACTTGTCCATCCGTGGCCAACTTAACCTCAACCACCTTACCCCTAAGCCAGACATTTCGGAGAAGTGTAGAGTCTACTACAATCACCAAATCGCCTTCACGAACAGGCTTAGCTTCTTTATGCCATTTTGTTCTACAAGTTAAATTTGGCAAATATTCAGCGACCCACTTACGCCAAAATCTTTCTGCAAACTGTTGAGAACGAAGCCAGCTAGACTGCAGCACAACCGCGTCATCATCGTAGATAGCAAGCGGCTTCATACCGTTTGAGCTTCCTAAAAGCAAATGATTTGGTGTAAGCACATCGGAGTTTTCGTAATCGAGCGGTACGTAGGTCAGCGGACGCGAATTAACAATGTTTTCCACCTCAGCCATCATGCTGCGTAATAGCTCTTCGGTGGGATTACGCGTTGGTAATATAGAATACAGTATCGTTTTAATTGAGCGAATTAAACGCTCCCAAGCCCCGCCCATATGAGGGGCTTTGGGGGTAATAAAGTTCCATTTAGTCAAAGAAGTCGTAAACTCTCGAATTATCGCATCTTTGTCGACATTATTATAGGCTTCACGAAGTTCTCGCTCCGACCCAACAAAATTTGTCGCATTATCGCTAAAGAATTCACGAGGCGTGCCGCGTCTGGCCATAAAATTACGAGTAGCCATAATGCACGACGATGTATTTAGTGAGGTAACTATTTCAATATGGACTGCTCGAATAGTTAAGCACGTAAAAAGAGCACCGTATCTCTTCTCATTGTGACGATTGACTACTACAGATATAGGTCCAAAATAATCAACGCCAGTGAAGGTGAATGGTAGAACCGATACTGCGGTTCTAGCTTCTGGCAGCTTAGCCATTAGCGGATATGTCGGAGATGCTTTCCGAACTTTACATAGCTGGCAGTTGTTAGCCACCGATTTGAAAGTGGCTCGTAAGCGCGAAATAAAAAATGTTTGTCGTAGCTCATTAATGGCTGTTTCATGATTCATATGGCGAAGATGTTCATGGTAGTGTTTTATAATTAATTTGCAAATAGCTGATTTTCTCGGCATAATAATTGGTGCATGCTCAGAGCCCAGGCGACTGTCGATTTTCAGTAAATTATTCGTATCCAAGAACGGCGTTAGTTTGTACAAGTCATCAGATTTTACTAGTTTCTTCCCATGACTTAAAATTGTTATACTCCCTGCATAATATTCTCGTTGTGCCTCCCGATACAGAATATTTTCAGCTGCTCTTAGCTCATCACTCGACAGCTCAATGGTTGAATGTGCCTTTAGTTTGTTCTTGCAGCGATGCATAAAACGTAACACATAAGCTGCACATCTCAAAAGACGCGTCCATTTTGAGAAGCGCGACACATCGAAAATCGGCTCATTTTTTGAAATAACTAACACATGTTGCTTAAGCTCTTCGGTTGTTGATTCTACGGATTTACTTTCTTTTGGCCATTCACAATCTGGAAGATAAGGAAAGGAAGGGCCACAGAACCACCGGCTTTGTTGGGAAAAGTCAGGTTTTTTTGCCCATTTTGTCGCATCATCTGCAACATTGGTTTTTGACGGTATATATTTCCACTCATTCAGCTCCGTCAGGTCCAAGATTTCACTAACACGAAATGCGACGAATTGGTGATACTTTCTGTGATCTGATTTTAACCAGCTTAAGACCGTTTTTGAATCGAACCAAAAAAGGCGCCTATTTATTTTAATTGTGTGCTCTTCTATTACTAACTTCGCATATCGCGATCCAATCAGTGCTGCCATTAACTCTAAACGAGGAATTGATGTGATTTTTAACGGTGCTACACGAGTTTTGGATCCAATTAATGAGCATCTGATATTTTTTCCATCACATAGTCTGAAATAGCACACCGCAGCGTAGCCGTTCTCGCTTGCATCCACGAAAGTGTGCAACTGAACATCAATATTCTCATACGTTAAAAATGTATTTAAATAGCACCGTGGAATCCGAATATTTCTCAAACCAGGAAGTATTTGTAGCCATTTGTGCCATTTTATTAGCTCGGCTGGCCTTATTTGCTTATCCCAGTCGACGTGGCTTCGCCAAATTTCTTGCAAAAGTATCTTAGCGAACATGATTATGTGCCCAATAAGGCCAAGCGGGTCATAAATAGACATTACTAAACGCAGTACATCTCTTTTAGTTGGGATTCTATTTCCAACAAATGTATCGCTTTCACTGAGACGAGCTGATATTTTGAAGGTGATCTGATCATCAGCTTGTACCCATAAAACGCCTAGAACCTTTTCTATTTTATCTTCTGTATTTGTGACAAGATTCTTTTCCGCGAATTTAGCAGTGTCATCAAGAGCGCATAAAACTTTTGTATTATTGGAGCACCAATTTCTGATTCTAAAGCCACCCTGCTGATGAATATTTTTAATATTTAAAGCTAGCTGGGTAGCTTCTTCTGCTGTGTCAACCGAAGACAAAAAGTCGTCAACGTAGTGATCTCTTATAATAGCGACCGCAGCTTCCGGATATTCATTTTTAAATTTAGATGCATTAAAATTTTTAATATATTGCGATATACTAGGCGCGCATGCAGCGCCAAAAATCATGACGTTCATCACATAAACGTCTGGCTCTTTTTCAGTGTCATGTCCACGCCATAAGAATCTTTGAGCGTGCTTATCTTCTTCGCGTATATGAATTTGGAGAAACATCTCTTGGATGTCACCCGATAACGCCACAGACTTCTGTCGAAATCGAAACAAAATAGCTGGGAGGGACGATAAAAGATCAGGCCCTTTCAGCAACACACAATTTAGTGATAACCCATTTGCTTTGGCAGCAGCATCCCACACGATGCGCACTTTTCCGGGCTTATTTTTGTTAAAGACAGCGAAAGTTGGTAGATACCAAATGCGCCCGGCAAATTTACTGTTATTTATGTCAGCATCTGATAACTTACTTATATATCCCTTGCTTAGATAGTCGTCAATTGTTTTCTGAAAAACGTTGAAAAGCTCTGGCTCACGGGACAATTTCTTTTCCAAGCAGACTAGTCTTCTTTTGGCCATTGAACGGCTTTCTGGTAAATCAATGTCGTCATAGCGCCACAAAGGTCCTGTGCTGTAGTGTCCATCCGGACGTTGCTGTGTAAATTTATTCAGTAAATGTAACGATCTTTCTTCGTCTTTCCCCATGACAGCTTTTAGTGACGATTTTACACCTAAACTTTCAAGAGAGAAGAATTGTTTAACCAGTTCATTTAAAACTGAATTGCTACTATCACATTCACAGATGTGAAAACTAAAAAACTCACGACGTTTTGATGAACAGCCAAGATTACCATATATTAGCCAGCCCAATCGCGTACGTACAGCAACTGGTGCAGCTGGCGACGATTCTTTAATCTCCAACGGAATTCCCAAATTCCAGTGGTTAGCTCCTATTAGCAAACGCGGCGTAGCCTTTTCATAATCGTCAATGGGCAAATTGTTTAGATGCGAATACTGCTTGCGTAACTTCTCATATTTAATCGTTTGTGATGGTAAAGAAAGTTGACGTACAGTGTGAACCTTAATTGAGAACTGTTTCTCGTTACTACCAGAAATAAGCAAATTAAATGTTTTGGAATCGCTTTCTCTGCGTTGCATTTGCCCCGTCCACTTAAGACATAGTGGATGCGGTGTGCCATCGATTTCTAATTCTTTTGCCATACTTTCATCCAATAGACTAACGGACGATCCTTCGTCAATGAATGCGAACGTTTTTATACATTTATTTTTCCCAAATACTGAAATTGGAATTATTTTAAACAAAACCTTTTCGCTTTGATTATTGTGGTTATACAAGTGCGTTTCCGAATTTAGCATTTGCTTATCAGCTGTTTTGTTTTGCTCTTCTCTTTCTTTTGTAATTTGATGGTACGTAGGGTTGCCGTTGATTTTATTATTGTGTAGCAGCTTATGATGTTTTAGTTGACATTCGCTTATTTTGCAATTTTCTTTACATTCGCATACTTTGTTTTTCGCTTGTATTTTTAAGCAGCGTTTACATAGGTTTATGCGGCGAACTAAATTCCATTTGGTAGTCCGATCAGAATTTAAAAATTTAGTACACTGAGTAGCATGCTTACACGAACTATTGCATATAGGGCATTTGTCTTTGTGTTGCATATTGTGGGCATTAACATGAGCTTTTTGCGTTTTATATTTTGAAATAAAACTACTGTCAGAATTTTGCAGTGTTACACTTGCTGACATACCAATTTCAAATATCCAATTTGAAAAGTCAATCAAATTATCTCTTTTATTTTCTTTTAGCATATGAAGTTTCTGGCTACCCCATGTCAATTGCATGATTGAATCGTTGCTAATAACCCTTTAACAGTTACTGCGAAATTGCTGATTGACTCTAATCTATTGGAATTAATTTGTGGTGTTGCTTTAATGCGATTTTTAATACTAGCTAGGATGCGTTCAGGTTGTCCATACAGAAACTGCAAGGTAGAAAGCGCAGTGGGCACACAAGTGGGGTGCACCAGAATGTGTTGTACAGATTTAAGTGCTTCACCTTTCAATGCGCGTTGCAGCCGTATTAGGTTCTCAGCGTCGATCAAGCCGCAGATTTGTGTAGACCAGTCGAACGTTGCACTGAAAAGAGGCCACTCTTCAGCATTTCCACTAAAAGTAGGTAGTTCTTTTGGAACGGAATGGCGTGCAAACATCTGTTCAGAAGATAATGTGGAATTTAATAAGTGCGATGGCTGCGTATTATTGATATCAGTGATAGTACTGTGTGTTGGGGCAAAATGTGGCCTTGGCTCCGCAAAGGCTAAGTGTGGTTGCGTGTTGTTAAAGGGTGAGCCAGAAACTGTTGTTCGGGGTAAATTACTAGGCAAAGCCGTGCTCCGATTTTCGTGTAGTGGATTTAATCTATTGATAAAAGCTACGGAATTAGTAGCGGGATAAAATCCAACAGTTGTGTTTAAAGTAGACGGTACATTTGATGTAACTATTGGTGCTTTATGTACGAAGTTAGAAAAGGTGCATGCCGTCGTACATGTGGCTTGAGCATTCGGCGATGTGGCGGTATTTGAATTTTCAATTTGTTGCGTTGCCGATATTATTGCGCCTGATGTTACTGGTGGATTATTTAATTGTTCTGCATCATTAAGCCAGTGGCGAATTGAAATGTTCGTTACCGATTGTTCATCGTCCGATTCATCTACGCTTCGTTGTAATATTTGCATTTTTTTATTTAAAAATTCTTTATCTCGCGCTATTGAAGGTTGTCTTTCCTCTTCAAGTAGTTGTAGTTCTAGGGCTGCACGTCGACTTTGTGAAGCTTTACTGCTCGTGCTTTTAACTGATTTAGGCGAAGTAAATTCTTGCGCGGTAGAACACATTGAGCAGAACCACGTGTGCGGTGTTGGTTGCTCAACCTTAGCGCAACTTTGATGATATGATTTTTGGCATCTTGTGCAAGATATCATATCTGCAGTCGAGGAATCAGAACACAGTGAGCACTGATTGCTAGGCGTATTGTTAGAAGCCATTGGCGAAAGGGGGGTTGGTGATTGCTCACGTGGCACAAAAGGCATTTGTACTTACTTTAAGGTTAAGTTGGCAAGTCGATTTCGTTTTAGCCGGCTGGCACTCCAAATTAGCAGGTTAGTGAACAGGCACCGGTGCAGGAAACCAGAGTGTAATTTCTTCAATCAGCCGTAATAGATGTAATTAAATGAATTTTATGTTGTTATCGAGGAGGAAATCCGTCTCCGAACGCCCTGGATTAAGTCTGATTTTGATTACGCGCAATAAGTAAAATAGATTAGTTTTTGTGTAATTATCCAAATATTTATTTGATCACGTCGCTTATAGCCGTACGTAATAAAATTCATTTCAGTTTTAATCCAAGCGTAAACTATTTAAATTATTTCAGTTAAGGTTAAGCCAATATCGAAACTACGAGACTTGTCGCTTAAATTTCTATTAGAACAACGATTTTTAAAGAAACATCACATGGTTTTATGACTCTAATGACCTTGTCAATATAACATATCTATCGCTTTCTAACAATTGTAATAGAACATACAATAAAATATTCGGCTTAATAATTACAAGTTTGTTTATTATAACGAGTCATAAGCTTTTCAGCGAGTCAGGTTACAGTGGCGGTTACACTAAGTATTTTTGAGTTTTTGTCTGTATATAGTACCTGTTTCAGTGTTTCTTCGTATTCTATTTGTTTTAGATATAAAGATTCGATTTTGATGTCTGCAAGTGTTGTATTACTATTGTCTTTAATTTTTGTTATGAGATTAGGTAGGATAAACTTGTCTTTGATTTTTATTTTAACATTTGTAAAAGTTTTATTCTATGCGTTTATTTCGCAATTTTCGAATTTGATTAAGTAATTTCCTGAAATTTTTAATTTAGCTTTATTACAATTATGCACTATGTTACTATTGAATTGTTTTAGAACTAATATGCCTGGGATTATTTCAACTATTTCTTCTTTATCTAATGTTTGCGTTTTGCAGTTAGCTTCTTCAAAATTTAATATATTATTCAAGCAATTGTCGTTAATTTTCATTAGATTTCCTTTTAAATTTTCCTTGATGTACGTATTATAAATATTGTTTTCTGATTTCGGGGTTATTTTTGTCTTGGTATTTCTTAGTGGGTCGAACGTGCGTTTTGTAATATTTATGTCTAGTTTTTGTATTTTCTATATGATCCTCATCAATTTTCTTAGAGTCTATTTTTCTATACTTCCTATGGTTTTTGCCCCCTCGAATTTCTCTTATATAGTTAATACCTTCATCTATTTTCAATCAATCCTATCTTTGTTAAGCTTATTTATATAACTCTGTTTTTTTCTTAAAATTAAATCATGTATCTCGGCATATTTTCCTTCGTTTACCTTACCGTTGACAAAATCTATTGGCTTAATTTGTGTAGTACTATGAATAGTGTTGTTATAAAATCCTATAATACGAGATATTTTCTCCTCCGTCGTCTCGTTTTTAGACTGTTCGTCGTGTCGTAGTAGTCTTAGGTGTTCGTTTAGTGTATTATGGAGTCGTTCGACATCCGCATTTGATGTATGGTTACTATTTGAAGTAAAATGTATATTAATATTCTCTTTCTTTAGGTATTCCTGTATCGGAATGGCTTTGAATCCTAACTCGTTGTCAACGACAATTTTCTCTATTTTTCCAAATGTGCTAATATTTTGAATCAATTTCGCTTTAAAGTCTACCCACGATCTTCCATTAATTTTGTATGCTATGGCTTGCTTTGTAAACTTATCGATCATGGTTAGATATAGCTGTTTCCCTAATGTATAGAATACGTCTAAGTGTAATATTTCTCTGGGTCTTGTGGGTGTTTCTGTTAGTTTGTACGGTAATCTAGGTGGTCTTCTGTCATACTTTTCTAGAGTACATACTTCGCAGTTGTTGACAAACTGGGTTATTCTTATTTTGAATCTGGGACTATAAATTTTCGTTTTTAGTTCTTCGAACACTGATTGAATACCTCTGTGGTTTTTGCTTAAATGTTCTTTTTCAATTATTTTTGCAAGTTCAAGTTCGTCTTCTACGTCGTTAAGCTTTTTAAAACACCTAACTAATTTGAATCCGTCATTACTTGAAAAGAACTCTTTATAGCTACATATCTCGGAAAGTGTCGTGAAACTCATTTTCTATTAGGACGGCATCTACTTGAGTTGGGTGACAGTGGTTTTTTAAAATCATAATTGCGTATTCTTTATCTAATTCTTTAATTGCTATTGTTTTTCTAATATTTTTGAAAATGTTTTCAGTTTTTATCCGCGCTGATCCCGAAGAGATTTTTTTTATAATGACTTGGTTTTTAAACAAATTTATAGGTGAAGAACTCTCTGTTAGGTTTTGATGGATGGCCTCCAGTGAATTAATATTGGCAGATTCCTTTTCAATTCTGGATAGTGCGTCTGCATTACTATTCTTTGTTCCCTTTTTGTATTTAATCTCGTAATCAAATTCTGACAATTTTAGTCTCCATCTAACTAATTTTGAATTCGGTTCCTTAATTGAGAAAAGCCAAGTTAACGGTTTATGATCGGTTTCGATCAAAAATTTGCGTCCGAAAAGGTACGGGCGAAAGTACTTTGTGGCCCAAATAATCGCTTAGAGTTCCTTTTCTATCGTACTATAATTGATTTCGTTCATTTAAAGTGCGGCTAGCATAGCAAATTGGATGGTTTTCTTGCGAAAGTACTGCTCCAAGTGCGAAATTACTAGCGTCTGTTGTTAGGGTGAATTTTTTTTTGAAGTCGGGGTAAGCCAAGATTGGGTCATGAGTCAATAGGGTTTTTAGTGTATTGAAGCTTTCTTGATATTCTGGGTTTGAGATGTTTATTTTTGCATCTTTCTTAAGATACTTGGTCATGGGTTTTGCTATTAGTGAATAGTATTTGATGAATTTACGGTAGTAACCGGTTAAACCTAGAAATTGTTTGATTTGTTTAGGTGATTTTGGGATAGGAAAGTTTACTACGCATTCTATTTTTTTGGGATTAGGTTTTATTCCCTCTAATGTCACAATGTGACCAAGAAATTCTGTTTCCTTTTTCAGGAATTCGGATTTGTCTAGCTGAATTTTTAGGTTAGCTTCTTTTAATCTGTTAAACACAAGTTTTATAGAATTTATGTGTTCCTGCAGTGAAGTGGAGAATATGATCACATCGTCTAGGTAGACTAAGCAGATTTTATTGACATAGTCCCTGAGCACGTGATTCATTAACCTTTGGAATGTCGCTGGGGCTGTCTTTAGTCCAAACGGCATTCGTAGGAATTCATAATGTCCCCCTTCTACGGTGAAGGCGGTCTTAAGGATGTCTTCTTCTCTAATCTCTATCTGGTGAAATCCTTTTGCTAAGTCTAGTGTAGTAAAATACTGGCATCTTCCCAGTTTGTCGAGGATTTCATCAATGTTGGGAATTGGGTACCTGTCATCTATGGTTACCTCGTTAAGTCTCCGATAATCGATGACAAGCCTCCATTTAGGTTTCCCACTTGCATCGGCTTTCTTCGCTACGATCCAAATTGGTGCAGAGTAAGGAGAATTACTATGTCTAATTATATTATTGTTAAGCATCTCTTGGATTTGTGATTGTACTTCTTTTTTGTGTATATAAGGATAACGGTATGACTTAGTGTGTATGGGGATGTTATTTGTGGTCCTAATTTCATGTTTTATAACAGAAGTAAAGGTTAATTTTGTGTCTTCTTGGTAAAATATATCTGAATATTTTTTTATTAATTTAAGTAGTTCGGTATTTTCTTCGGTGTTAAGACGCTCTGTTCGAATTTGTTTTTCTAAAGGTTTTTTATTATCAATTATGCTGAAATTTTCGTGATCTACCTTCTGCGTAGTCAAACGATAATTTTCAGATAATGAATTTATTTCCATCTCTCTATTTTCAAAATGCATTGGTAACTTTTTGTTACCTATGGTTATTTCTTTCCTCTTATAATCTATGCATGCATTTAGTGGTCTCAATATATCATTACCTATTAGACCATCGTAAAAATTGTGAAATTTTATTACGTAAAACTCAAGTACTTCATTAGTTTTCGTGCCACTAAATTCTTCGAAAATGGGTACTATGGCTTTTTTATTAACGTGAATTTGGTGTTGAAGAGTTTTTATTAGGAGTGGGTTTGTTAAATGAATTCTTTTTGGATCACAAATACCGGGGTTTAAAAGTGAGTTTGTTGCGCCTGTATCTATTATAAGTTTTATAGAACCTAACTTAGTTTTTATAGTTATAAATGGTAATTTGTTCGTGAGGCTGATTCCTGAAAATTTTCAGCCACTTCTATTTTTCCTTTGTCCATAGGTTCTGTTTGATTTCTAAAATTTGGTCTCTGGGATGACGGATTTTGAGGACTGGCGTTTTGTGGGTTTGCTTGTTGGTATGGACGGTATTGTTGGAATGGTTGTTGGTATGGTCGGTGTTGTTGGAATAGTTGTTGGTGTTGTTGGTAATCTCTTCCGTTATTTTGGGGCATTGGTTGGAAATTCCTTCTGTTGAATGTTTGTTGGGGGTTCCCGAATTGTGTCCTATTCCTACTATCTTTTTTATCGTATTGTGTATTGTTTCTATAGTTATTATTCCTATTACTTGAATGAGTTTTAAATTCTGGGGCGTTCCCGTTATTGTTCCCTATGTGCGCGTATCCGGCTTGGAACAGTATGTCCATTGCCTGTTCCAAGTCTTCTGGGTTCCTACAGAATAGGATGGATTTCATTGGTTCACGGATCTTGTTTTTAAAGATGTTGAGGGCAGTGCGCTTGTTGTTCACTACACTCTGTCTAGTTGCTTCGGTTTCTCCTAAAATAATTACTAATTTGTTATTTAATCTGTGTAACCTGTTTTTCATGTCGTTGTAGAAATCTAAGGTGTTTGTTCTAAAGGTCACGCTTCGTAATTCGTCAAAGAGTTCTTCGCATGAACGTCTATCTCCAAAATTATTTTGTAGTATATTTTTAATCTCTGTCCATGAGGTAGCGTGGCAGTTTATTTCTATTGCCTGTCTTGCTCTTCCTTTAAGTTTTGATTTTATTGTGTCCGAAAAAAGTAGTTGGGACAGTTCGTCATATGTTTGTGGATGTATTCGGTCAATAAGTGTGTTGAACGTCTGTAGGTCTCTTGAGTCACCGCAGAATTCAGGTAAGTTGTTTAGGTATTTCAAAGGGTTTATAGTTAATCTGTTTACTGAGTTTTCAACTTGTACTGCCATTTTCCGTTTTTTTTTTTTTTTTTTTTTAATAGATTCGGGAAAGTGAAAAAAGGAAATTCTCTTTTATACACGAAAGCGTTTTTCTCTTTTATTTTTATATTTTAAATAAATTTTCTTTGCTTTGGTTTTTTGTTCTCCAGACGTATACAGCAATTTTAATTTCTGACACTATGCTTATTTTTTCGGTTACATACATTTAATAAATATAATATAGTTACTAAGATTCTTACTTTCTGATGCTGTTGTTATATCGCTGTCTGCTTGGCTTTGTGTTTTTAAAGTTGATTAGTGTGCTAGGCTGAATTTAAAGTTGATAAGGATGCGGTAAGTTGTATTTAAAGTTGATTAGGATGCGCTAACTTTAAAGTTGATTAGGGTGTGCTAAGTTTAAAGTTGATTAGAATGCGCTATGTTGAATTTAAAGTTGATTAGGATGCGCTATGTTGAATTTAAAGTTGATTAGGATGCGCTATGTTGAATTTAAAGTTGATTAGGATGCACTAAGTTTAAAGTTGATTAGAATGCGCTATGTTGAATTTAAAGTTGATTAGAATGCGCTAAGTTTAAAGTTGATTAGAATGCGCTATGTTGAATTTAAAGTTGATTAGGATGCGCTATGTTGATTTTCGGCTTTTGTATGGATATATTATTGATAAGGGTAAATCTTTTTATCCTTGTCTTCACCTACTTTCGATTGTTTCAATCTAGTTCAAGTATCACTTTCACTAGAGTTTTATTTTTTTTCACAAAAATTTTGTATGTCCTTTAATCTTTTAAAGGATTCAAAGGAAAAGATTTTGTATGTTTAAAGGATTCGAATGTCACTTTCACTAAAAAATTTTCCCACAAAAAATTTGTATGTCCTTTAATCTTTTAAAGGATTCGTTGTTCTTTTTGTTTTTTTTATACCCGTTACGGATATTGAGATATCCGATATCCTTTTTAATTTTATTAATTAAAATGATTTACACGCAAGGATACCCGGGTATCCTACCGACTGCGCCACTTTTTTCACCGAAATGAGGAACAACGAAAAGATAAATAAAACAACTCGGTTTAAGGTTTAATCAATAATAATCATTCTTCTTTATTTTCTACTTTCTTAAATACTATTATTTTGTTTACTGTTGCAGTTTGGGAATACAAATTTAAAATAACAATTCTTAAGAAATTTGTCTGGTGCATTTAGCACATGAATAAAGTATGTCAATTAATAAATATGTAATAAGGTTATTAACATTGCATTCTCGTTAGCGGAAATGCACTTGGAAATACAAGCAATAAAGTTATTAAAATTCTTTGGAATTAATTTACTTGGACAATTTAATAAATACGAATAAGATTATTTGGAATTAATGGTACATTTTGTTAACTGTTGCATTTTCGTTAGCGGAAATGCACTTGAAAATACAATCAATAACGTTATTAAAATTCTTTGGAATTTTATATTCTTTGCAGCGAATAAATAAGTTAACACAGCATGTGTATATATGTATGACCAAAATAATGATACTATAACAGTTAGTCTGCGAAGTATCCAGCTGTCAAATTAGATTAGCCGAGTTGCATTGACGTTCTGTCGCTGCGTTGCGTCATATCAAAACTATCTGAGCCTTTTTAGCCATACAAAATAATTTGTTCAAATCTGATAAACAAGATTGGAGTCAAAAATGTAGGGAATTGCACCAAATTCCGTACACACTTTGCGTTTCTTGTCAGAGAACACAATTTCGAAAATTAAAGAAATCCGATTAAACCACGCTCACCTTATATAACTGTAATTTACAACCAATCAAATGATAAATAAATAAAAAAAAACATCCCAGGAAGCAAATATTCTTTAAGCAAAATCACACATAACAATAATTTTAGTATGTATATATTCCACAAATTTAAAAAAAAACAATAGTATCTAGCGCTCTAAAGAGCTAAAGCCCAAAGGTTAAAACCCTAAGTGGAAACTTAAAATGTGCGTGCGTCAACTACCTGACACACTTTATATACATTACGCCATGGTTTTGCCATTCGCTTAGTCAGCTGTTATTCAGCAATCAGAGTTGCCACACGACAAACGTGAGGTCGTGTGTGTTAGTTTGAGCAGCCGTCGGCATTCGTTTTTTTCAGAACGGTATGTGAAAAAAGCAAATAAAAAATGGCAACAATCCAGGTGAATGAAGATGGAGTTTTCCGCAGAAGTTCGTTGATCGCACGATTACCTACCAATGTTGTCGAAGATAGTACTGAAGCCCCTTCCACGTTTAAGCGTGTGCCTTCATCTGCAAAGTTTTCATTAGTTGGCACCTATCTGCAATCTGACGCCAAAAGTAGGATATCCAAAGCAATTAAAAAAAGGTAAAATATTTTTTCAATTACTCATTTATTGCACTTCCAACATATATAAAAACAAAACATATAAATTATTCTAGCAAAACATCAAATAAGAGTAAATTCAATGCGCAAGCCAAACTCGGACAAGCAACAAGTCTTTTGAAATATCGAAATATATTTTTAAATCTAACATTTTGTATGAAGGCCTTTATTTTTAATAATTATTTTGAGCCGGTAAGGCATTGATTTAACCAACTTTTCGCAAAAACTAGTTCGACATATAGTTTCCCGTCGGAGCCAAAAACATTAAATTTACTTTCATCAGTCAATATAACATTTTTCCAGAACGAAAATCCTTATTTTCATGTTCTTTTGCAAATTTTAATCGGATGGTCTGATTGCGTTTGCTGATCAACGGATTTTGTCGGGCCTTTTACCACTTAAATCAGCCTCATGAAGGAGATTTCTGAGAGTAGATGCACAAGATTTCTTTCACAACCCATTTTCAGCTATACCAGCTAACTTTGATGCACTACGGAAAGGATTATCTTTAACTTTTCGCAACATATATCGCTTATCTGAGTCGGTAAAAACCTTGTTGTGGGAAGCTTTAGGCTTGTTTTCCACTTGTTTGTTGGTTTTGAAGCGCTTAATTATATCGTGAACAGTAGAATGACTTCAGTCGACAATTTCAGCAATTTCACGCACAGATTTTCCATCGTTGGAATGCTTAATAACCAACTTTCTCAATTCAATACTTGTTTCGCCTCTTAGGCTCTTGCCTCTTTGAGTTTGGCTTGTGCATTGAATTTACTCTTACTCGTATTTGATGTTTTACTAGAATATTTTATAATACTGAATTAATTTACTTACATGTTTTGTGTTTATATTTTGTAATTGAAAAAAAAAATTTACCTTTTTTTAATTGCTTTGGTTGAAATATTTTTAGGAAAGTGCATTTTTTTCTACGGTGTCTGACTTTAGCTTGGAGCCACTGTACATATCTGCGACTCTGTGCGCAACACATAGCTTACAAAGACGATGCTCACTATTTACCCATTTTATGTCTGTAATCGAATCAGTCCAGAGAACACACCGTTCGATCTTGAAAGTGTGATTCTTTAGCACAGTTGACATCAGTCGAGTTCCCAGCACAGCCGCCAGTAATTCCCAATAGAGACGTGGTATGCGGCCAATGACAACGTTTAACAATTGCTTATGGTGTTGACATCGTTTGAACGGACACTCACTATAACTTCCATCGATATGTTCTTGCATCGATATGTTCTATGGAAAATATTTAAATCGTGCGGATTTCCTGCGTATAAAAACCAATTCTACGGTGGTGAGTTTTCATTTACATGATCTTCTCCTAAGATAGGTCGTGCCCTCTGATACGTTTGCCGTTTTACGTCGATGGGTAACTGTATTATAACTATTACAAAATGTAAAGTATACCGCAAGAAATCGAGACAAGGTGGAATAACTGAATATTTTCCAAAATATTCAACTTATTAAAGATTACTGTTTCAATCAAAATTTTGAAGATAGTCTCAACAATTCGTATTTTTTTATTTTTCTCGCTATAACTCTAAATCCCGATAACTCGTCGTATTTGGGTGGCGTTTTGGATTATGATTTATCTCGATTCCACGTTATTTATGCAAATTAACTTTTATTGTTAAAGACGGACGGGCATCTTAACCTATTTCTCCATTCATTCTCAGCTTGTGTCTATATCCATCTCGATTCCATAAGGATGCTATAGATAACAACAGCGTTGATATGGTAATCGAATTTTTAACATCTCTACTAAAATTGCCTGGAACATTCTTTACATTCTGATCACACTTTGAAACGCTACATCTACACGAAACCATTCCCTTTTTTATCATACTGTGTGCAGTGTGCGAATGAAGTTGACGCTTAATTATCAACTATGATATATCCCTTTAAACGAAATAAATGAAATCATAAATTATATACACATTTGTTTTACAACAAAAAAGATATGTGCGAGAAAAGGAAATGGCATTCAGACAAAGTAACTAAATGGCACGTTTTATGCTTATTATATTATACATATGTACTTATGTACATAGATATGTTTGCATTTACATATGTACGTATGAATCTCCTTAGATAAATGCATTTAAAGATACACATGCACTGGGGATGTCAAATCCAGTGAGCCCGGATTTTTTGAGTCATAAAAATCCCAGGATTACTTAGTTTGAATTGTGGATTGGTACGTATTATTTTTTTTACATCAGATGAAACTAGTAAAATATTCATCGCGAGAACATCCGTTTTGGGGAAAGAATTGCTGTATTTGCAACATTGATTGAGCAATAAATTTAGGTCACGCTTGGAGGTTGACCAACTTGATGCTTCAATTCAGAGGTTTTCGAAAAGTGGGTCGCTAGCTGAATTAAAAAACCTGTTTGTTTAAGTAAATTAGAATAACGCGGTTACATATGTGGTATGCAAACCTTCAAATCATTTTCTAAATTTAGTTTATTTCCGTTTTTTGTTTTAATGTTCCGCATTTGCAAAAAAAAAACTCACTTCGCACATATAGGATGCTGAAAATTGATTTTGCATTTTAAGTACTTTTTTAGTTAACTCAAAACGCTTCATCCAAAATGTATAATTATTTTCAGGCAAAAATTCCAGTAGGAATATATCCACTCGCTCCAGCCCGCTCATATAAAATATTGCCAAGATCGGCGAACTCAACGCAGCTACTGACAAATGGAATTAATATCCAGCAATTGCCGTTATTATCCTGTAGCTTTGTTGGTAAGCAGCGGTATAGTTCCATTTGTAAAATTTGCAGCCTTTCAATCATGCAAGGGATAACAATCGCTTACCAAGTCATCAGATAAAATCTCTGCAACAATATTTTCAGTCCTAGTGAGTGAATTAAATTGTAAGTGTTGCAGAGGTGTTGGCATTTCAATTTTTAAATATTTAAATGCTTGTAATTAATTATTGGCTGATGTAATGTTTAATTTTTTTGGAAATCATTTCAGAGTCGCGACACTTCAATAAGTTTGAAAACCACTGCTTTAATTTTTTCAAGATCTCATTTTAATCAATACAAACAATAAGCCAAAATAATTTGCTAGTATATATGTGTCCATAAACAACAACCGCCTAAGTCGACTTAAAATAAAATGAGTTATGTGTGTCATCGTTTCCTGCAAGTACTCTTGCCAGCTGGCCTATTTAAAAAGTTGTGGACAAAAATATTGTAGTTTCTCCGTAAGGCTACCATTACAATCCCAATGTATACCACTATTTTTCTCGAATTCAGGGTTTTCTACCTAGGCGGTGATTGTTTGGGACCACAGATATTTAAACACAAATCAATGCTTCGCTTTTTCTCGGGCACCGAACATTGTTTCGAGGATCAGCTTCTTGTTTGAAACAGTGTTTACACATCCATGGTTTCAATTCTTTTTATTAAACAATTGTATATTTTATATCGATATTGAACAGTGATCTAAAATTATAAAAAGATAGCAGAAATTGTAAAAAAAAAGGAATTTTAAACTTGTGACACTTTATTACACAATATTGAAGACTTAAGTTTGTATAATTTTGTTTTAAAAAAAATTTATTTGTTGTCTTAATAAGTATCTGGATTACTAAAAACAATATTTTTTTCTTAAAATACCATAATAGGTCCTTGATGCACAGCCTATGTTGCCAAAACCGCGTAGTTGTCCTGTTTTTCGGGAATTTTTTACATGAAAGGGAAAAGGGAAAGAAGGTAAAGTTGGAAAAAAGCCTAAAGTTGTACGACGAATAATCCATTTTATTCTCAACTTCAGATAAACCTTATTTTTACATCTATCTACATACATATATGTAGCTAGGGCACATCTTCATCAAATGGGTTGTAACCATCTTCTTCAATTAATTGTAAACCGCTTCCTTTACGTTGAAGTTGCGTATTAGATTTCTGATTTTTTCTTACCACAAACGGATATTATATGTAATATATTCATGGTATACTTATTTCTTCGTCTACCAATAAAAATAATTAAAAAAGCGTGCACATAAGTGCGCGAGCCAGAAAAAAACTTCTGCGGCGATTCAACAAAGAGGTATAGAGTTAAATATGGGATAGAGTTTTATAAGACTGTTTTTTGTTAGTTGTAGCATGAGTGAAAATAAGAGCAGAAATTAGTAAAAATAGTGGTAGAAACCAGTAAAAATAGTGATAGTAATTAGTAGACGAATTAGTAAAAAATAGCAGTAGAAATTAACTAGTAGTAGTAGAAATTAGTAAAAATAGTAGTAATAATTAGTAGTAGTAGTGGTAGTAGTAGTAGTAGTAATGAGTAAGAATAGTATAAGTAGTAATTAGTAGTAGCTAGCAGTGGAAATTAGTAAAAATGGTAGCAGTAATTAGCAGTGACATTATTAAAAATAGTAATAGCAGGCGTAGTGATAGTAGTAGTAATTAGCAATAGTTAGTAGTTGTAGTAGTAGTAGTTAGTACTAGTAGGAGTAATTATTAGTAGTAGTAGTTAGCAGAAATTTTAGTATTTATAGTATTACTAATACTTAGGGGTTGTAGTGGTGATAACTAGTAGTAGAGTAGTAGTAGATATTAGTGGTAGTAGTAGAAATAGTACTAGTAGTAATAATTGTAGGGGTTAACTAGTCCCGGTCTACTGAAAGGTCCTGAAATATCTAGTCCGAAAATAGTACCAAAACGGTCCAGAACTTGTACTCAAATGCACTGAACGAAATGGGCCCAACCTACATACGTGGCTCCATCGCATAATGCTTCTATTGGCCAATCTGGACTGTGAATTTACTTCTTCCTACCAATTCAGCGATTTCACGCACGGTTTTACCTTCACCTTTAAATTTCACTATTAGTTGCCTTATTTCGATCGAAGTTTGCTTTCCTTTTGGAGCCATTTTAAAAACAGTTCTCAAAATTCCGAACTTCTCAGCCAGTAAATAAAATTATGGCTGAATAAGAACAAAAAATGCGATTACCATGTGCGCGTTTACAAAATAACGGCACTTTTTCCATTGCTTTTTTGATTTGTCCAATTATTTGTTGACTGCAGAAAATTGAGTTATTTATGATTTTTTACTCAAATTTACAGTTATCATAAGGGATAGTTGTTGTTTTCTTATTGATGAGAGAGATATGAGTATGAAGTGCAAATAAAAGCGAAAAAACACTTTCTGCTTTCTTTGTTATTATGTTTGGATCCCATTAATATTAGACAAACTCCTGTCCGATTATGCGATGCGATTGTAGATTCATACATATATGCACATACATACATACACACACATTGGTAGTTGCTACCTCAGAATGTACATATGTGTTTTTTTTTCATAAGAGTCATGCCGTGACTTCCGTGACGTGATGTAAAAACTGCTAAAGCAGTTTTACTTCCAATCTATCACTCATGCAGTATTTAACTATGAAAATATTTTTAGAAGCATATTTGTGTCATCTATTCGAAGAAGAAATATTGGCTAGGTTTGAAATATTTACTTTCATTCGCCTTTCCTTTAGTAGTTTTTTCATAACGAAACAGTAATATTGAAGCGAACACAGCCAGGTTTTTAGACAAATTGGCTTTCACTTTCCAACACACTCACACTTTATATTACCAATAAGACTAAGTATAGTCATGCTTTTGCAAATTGACCTTCAGCTAATATTTATACAATTTTCCTTTTATGGCGATAAGCAATTTGTCTTTCAATTTTAATACTTAATATCCCCTTGTGATTGTGAAAAGAGGGAATAGCCAACACTACATACATGTGCATACATATATGTATACATATCTTTCAACCTTATAAAAATCGCTATGTGGAAGTATGGGATTTCATGCTCATCATCCAAGCGTTTAAACCAAATTGTGTGAGAATTGTCGCATTAAAAATTTCAGTCGGTGTCCGGCATTTTATTTTAAGAGCTTGATTGAGCTGGAAGTGCCACCAGCTTAGTTCGTGATCTCATTAAATTACCATCAAGAGTTGTGTGACAATTCATTGGAGCGAAACAATCTCAGTAATGGTTGCCAGAAACTACATTAATTTTAAAAGTACACCTTTTTTAGCGTTCATATGAAAGGGAGTTCGTATAGAGATACAAACATATACATACTTACATATGTATATATTTATGTAGAGACTACTTTTATTTATCAGAGCATCAACTCAATTTTTCGTTACAAAATATAAACTACTGTTGAACGAACGGTTTTTAAAACCTTAATTTATCCAGCCATTCCCTTTGCTTATCGGATAAATTATTGATTACTTTAAGGTGGCATTTAGTTTTTTATAGTTGTCATCTGACTACTAAAAATGTATTTACAAGTTAAAACCCCGCTATAACGTCGCTTTAAGAAGTGCAAACCCAAAGACTTATATTTAAGCAAAGCAAAAAATGTGCTAGTAATGCTTCCCTTTAAAACTAAGAAAACATTTTTAAATGTATATCAACTGCCCCATAAATTTATTGTCCTGATAAATTAACAAGCCCTTGAGCAATCCACAAAACGCTTATCGGAACAATATACATATTTAATGGTTAGGAAAGAAAACGACCCTAAACCTTCGAAAAATTAATTTAGATGTCTGAGAATCTGCCTCAAAATTTCAACCTGAAAACCATTATTGTGAAAACCCAATAACTGAAATTTTCCAATATAGGAAATCCTTCCATTAGGGGAAATAGCAGATTATGAAATGTCCAAAGATATTGTGAAAATCCTCAAACCAAAGAAATTAAATAAATTAAGTTCAAAAAAATTAAAAACAAGTTGAAAGTCTTATCATATAATTAAGCTTAATTCTACCTTATTAGGTAATTAGAGCTAAAAAAAACACAGTGAAATCTCGAGAACTCGTAATCAAATGGATTAAAAAAATTTTATAAGTTAATAATGATAATAATAAGGCGTTTATATCATAGCTCGATGTTTGGCCGAACTTCTCCTACAATTTGTGGCGTGCGTCTTAATGTTGTAAAACAAATTGAGTGGCCTACAGTTTTACGCCGACTACGAACGGCAAATCATTTTTGTGAGAAAGTTTTATTTTTCATCGCCGAAATATGTAAAGAAACCAATTTAATGAATATACATATATAATTTCGGAAGGAAATATATGTATGTAAATATACGAAAAAATATTCCAACTGCCTAAGGTTGTAAAAAGTTGCTGCCTAATTATTATTTATGACTTTTACAAAATGCTGAAAAGTTAAAAAAATTTGGCTACGTGGTTTCTTACAATTGCCCAAATAATTAAATAAATTAAAATTTTGACGCATAAAGGCGGATTCGTCGTTCTTGTCCGTAAAACTTTTTGTCGGTATTTTATATGTTCTTTTTATAGTGTCTCATGTTGAGCGTAAAAATATTGTCGGATCAATTTTATTTTGTTTTCTGTCCTGACAACTTTTGGCAATCAGTTGCCACTAACCAAATCAGAGAAAATTCGATGCTCTTTTTGAACTAAAAATTTCACATGTAGCCAGCAACTGTGACTTTCAGCTGCTATATATTTTTTATACCCGAGCGCATTAGTGGGGACCAGTATTATAGCTTTGTTTACCTAACGGTTGTTTGTACCATATATGTTAAAACCAAAATTATATATATACGGATAAATCGAGTATATATTGAACCGTCTTAACAAAACTTGGTTTACGCGTTGCCCTGGACTCAAGGTAATTGGGCATGGCAAAATCGAGCAATAACCGCCATATTTCAGCAACTATTGCAAATGATTTGCTCGGCAAAACTCCTAAAATTGTAAAAATCGGACCAAAACTACGCCCACCTCTCATATAACAGTAATATTTTAAAATCAAGAAAAACTCCGATATTTAAGTAACTACTAAAGAGAATTTCCTTAAATTAGTAAATTATATATATTAGAATGAGGTTGCACAGCAAATACACGGAATAAAAAAAACTTGGTAATAGACACGGACCACCTACTTTCGAACAACTCAAAAATCGTACCACCGAATTCCACCGAATTTGGTGCACACATAACATTTCAAGTCAATAAGCAAAATTTCGAAAATTGTAAAAATCGCACAAAACCCATGTAACGGTAAAAACAAAAATCGAAAAAAAATCCGTTATTTATAAACTATACAAGGTAATTTGCTCAAATTTGGTCGACAAGATCGGGTTTGAGAATGAAATACGTGAAATCATAAATGTTGGGAATGGCTTGGTACCGGCCATGCGGTTCAAACAGCTCCAACTTCAGGGTGAGTTGACCCAAGTGCCCTCTGGGTAGCTCCCGAGCATCCGTTTGTGGGTGAGCTCAAATGAGAAAGCGGACCTGGTGGGGCCACTCCGACACTTTCGGTTTAAGGGCCCACCAGGGGTTTGCAGCGTCTATTCGTCAGCAGGTGCGGCAGCGAGCGGGCGTCTGACTTGGACCAATCATCTCGCTATATAAATATGTCCTAAATTAAGGAATCCCCAGAATCTGTTTGTGCGCTGGGCATGGTAACCGGCAACGTCAAAACACCATCCAATGAAAAAATTTAGCAAAAAGTCTCCGATGGGACCCCCTATTCTGATGACTACCATGGCAAACGTTTAAAGTACTATGATTTAAGGGCATGCACCTGGAATGCCCGAACCCTTAATAGGGAAGGTGCCTCTGCCCGGCTGGTGGATGTCTTCATAAAGGCAAAGGCTGACATCACCGCCATCCAAGAGATGCGATGGACGAGGCAAAGGATTGAAGAGGATCGGACATTGCCACGTCTACTACAGCTGCCACGTAAAGGAGCACAAGTTCGGTGTTGGATTTGTGGTGAGAGACTTCGTCGCCAAGTACTGTCGTTCACCCCGGTGGGCAAACGTCTCGACACGATTCGCATCAAAGCTAGATTCTTTAACATCTCGCTGATTTGCGCCCACGCCCCTACGGAATAGAAGGACGATGTGACGAGTTTTATCGTGCTAGGCGATTTTAATGCCAAGATGGAGAGGGAAGTGATCTTTGGGCTCACAGGCAGAAAATTCAGCCTACACGATGAAACATCTACTAACGGAGTGAGGCTAATCAACTTCGCTGGTAGTAACATGGTAGTATGTAGTACCAGATTCAAGAATAAAAAGATACATTAAGCTACATGGCTATCTCCTGATGGAAAAACACGAAATCAAATCAAGGAATGCCGCGCCGCCGAGACAAGAAGAGAGGCCGAAAAACGCACGACAATTTTATAAGAAGGTATGGTGACTTACAGAAGGTTTCAAGACCAGAGAAATTTCCAGCAACGCGGCACCAGCTCGTTTGCAAAATATAGATGGATGGTCCCGTGCTATCTGAACGGAATTTAAGTGTAATCTGCTCAATCCGCAAGCATGGCGATCGTGGAACATACGCCAACTGCCGCGAGATCAGGCTCCTTAGCATAGCACATAAGGTGCTGTCAAGCGTATTCTGTGAACGACTGAAGCCCTCCTCGGTCGAACTAATTGGACGTTATCAGTATGGCTTTAGACATGGCAAACACACACACCACTTTTTTGTCGTCTTTAAACCCGCTTTCGATAGCACCGGAAGAAGCTGACTATTTGCCTCAATGCCTAAATTTTGTATCACAACAAAACTAATTCGGCTTTAAAAATGAACAACACCACCAGTTTGGTCGGAATTGAACTGTTCAGCCATCATTTAATAAGTGCGTGCAACTTCCGGCGTATAGTGATGATATCGAAATCATCGGCCTCAACACCCGCACCGTTACTTCTGCCTTTCCCAAACCGGATAAAGAAGCGAAACGTATGGGTCTGGAGGTGAACGAGGGCAAAACTAAGTACTTCTTATCATCAAATAAATAGTCAGCACACTCGCGTTTTGGCACCGCATCACTGTTGATAATTACCATTTGAAAACCGTGGAGGCCTTTGCTTATCTGGGAAACAGCATTAACAGCTGCTATAATGTCAGCCAGGAAATCCAACGAAGAATCTCTCTTGCCAACAAGTGCTACTTTGGGCTGGGTAGGCAACTGATCAGTAAAGACCTCTATTGACGAACCAACACCACACTCTATAAGTCTCTCATTATACCAGTGCTATTGTATTGTTGAGACGGCCCTTGGAGTGTTCGAGAAAAATATTTTCTGAAAGATTTATGGACCTTTACGTCTTTGCGAAGGTGGATACCGAAAACGGTGAAACGCGATAAAGGCATAGTATAGCGAATTAAAATACAGCGACTTCATTGGCTAGGACATGTCGTGCGAATGGCCTAAAATGATCCCACTGAAAGTATTCAACGCGGTACCAGCTGGTGGGGGTAGAGGATCAAAACCAAACAACTTCTCAAGAAAACTCTTGGCTTTGTGAGAGAGCTATTTGACACCACTAAATGATCAAATTGCAAGAATTAAATCGGGTATACATATTTTCAGAACAGAATTTGGAACGAGATGAGTCTATCAATTATCCAGTCGAGTTTTTAAACATCCTTAGTGCACTCGGTCTACCATCGAATAAAATCACTCTCAAAATCGGCGTACCAATTATTCTTTTGTGAAATTTAAGTACACCAAAAGCAGATAACTTATTTGTTCATGTTATATACAAAGAAGCTTTACAAACTAATTATTTTACTGAAATAAAGTTGTAGAATGGTATTTTATGCACATCTATCTAACTATTTACTTTTAGGCTATGTCTAAGCATAACTATTATAAATATTTCTCATTTCTCATGATACTGACAATAAAAATTTAATATTATGCTATAAATGAAAGTAACTTTCCTATATGATTTATATATGTATGTACTTATGTGCATAAATGCGATGAAAATGTAAAAATTTACACATTTTATACATATACATATATGGGTTGAAAGATAATGGCAAGAATTATTTTGAAAAGTTAAAGCGTGCCGAAGAACCATATGTATATCCTCTACCTATCTATCTTAAAGCCGTGTCTGTACATAATTTTTTTTTTTTTTAAATGATCGAAGGTGTCGCAGGTTATGAAATATAATACATCTGGACCATTAGTTGACTGTCTGTTTGAACTCACAAACATCCGAAAATACGTTCTATTTTTCATCATTTTCTTTTGAATAAAATTGTATGTTTTCAACGGCATCACGATGTCTATTTTTTGTTATTGAGTTCTTTTTTTAATTTGTAACCAAAATAAAAATGAATTTTATAAATCTTTTTTAAAAAGAACGACAGAATCACTGTATTTAGTACTTTTTAAAGTTGTTATTAAATCTCTTCCTATCATTCATATTTTAGCACTTTAGCAAAATTAAAACAAGTTTCTTGCTGAGAAGTTCTTCTTTTATCCCATATAATTTATTTACTTTTACCGAGATATGCCACTCGCCGCAGGACGACGGAAAAAAGTAAATTAATTTCAAGATGGTACTACAGTTTTAAAATTTTTTGGGGGGTTTGAAGCCCAATTCGTGCTGTTTATGCAAACCTTTTTATTTATATTTTTTTATATGCAATAGTGGCTTGTAGAGAAAATATAATAACATACAAAGTTGCGTTTTTACATAGCTAAGTTTTATACACACATATATACACAATACAAAAAATCACTAAATTTTGTGATTTGGGATTAATAAGAGTGTTGTCGGAGATTAATGGCTAGATTAGGAATTTAATATAATATAATTTCACTTACTCTGATTAATAAATACCACCTCTTTCCAAATAAAATTCCCAGGAATAGTTGACATACATTCATGCGTAAGAGAGAAAAACAGGTGCACTCCTTCTGCATGGAGAGTACTTAAAATTCAATGTTAATTGGCTTTAAAATTAAACACTCACTAAATTGTTTATGGTCAGACAAAATTTGCAGCCATATGTACTTATGTAAACAACACACATCCACACTAACACCTTTTATAGCGGTGAGAACTGAAGCGACAACAAAACCGATGCACAAACCGTAAGTCAGCTCGTATTATTCAAATTATTGTATTTTAAAAGCGGCAAATGCTATCATAACAAGTCGTAAAATCACACCAATACGAATACATGTACTATGATGTTCCGCTTGCTACCGCATTTATGGATTATAGTATATGTAGCTAGTTATTGCTTTAGCCGTGAGAAGGCGTTAAAATTTATTAGTGTCATACAAACTGTAAGCAATTATGCATCGACTGCTATTGGCGACCGAAAAAAGGTGCTAAAAACGTGGAATCGTAAAAAGTAGTTGAAACGCCAGACATAGTAAATGACCACGATTATGGATTCTCCGATCTAACTGGATTGTTTTGAGTGCGAAGTATTTTCGAGTAGACCCGCCGACGGTGATTGATACATATACAATACGATTTTATATTTTGCAGCAGCACTTTGATGCTTCGGGATTTTTTTATTGCAAATTTTCAATGTAATTTTTATATGTTTGTTGTTCTTATTATAAAAAGCTACATTTTAGACCATGGATAATACTTCCGTTGCGTTGAAATTGAATTTGATGAAATAGTAAATTGCGGGTTGCGAGTGCGAGCGATTCATTTAACGGTGCGATGTGCTCATCTTCGTAAAGAGCTCTGAAGGAAAATAAAGTATGATTTTGTTTTGGGGTGTGAATTTGCTGTTAGATTCCAGGAACTGGGCGAATATTTCTCTATGTTTAGTTATAAGTGAAGAGGTATGCATGTATACACGTATTGCATGCACATACGAACTGGGGATGCCAATATTGGCATTAGTTTCGGGATATTTCTAAATTGGTTCCGGGATCCCGGCGTTCGCTCAATATTTTTTATAGAACCAATTTAATATAGCAACAGTGAACAAAATGTGTAAAAGTTAAAAAGGTATTTTAGAAACATATTAATTTAATTTAAATAGAGCGAACAATTTTTAAAGTAAAGTAGTAGATAAAGTAGATTAGAATATTTACTTCTTGGAAATAATGGAAATGGTTTAGTGTGAAGTGTGATCTACAAAAAGTCCTTTCTCTTTTAACTGTACTTAAGTTACTCATCAATACTACCAGAGAAATAGAATACGGTTTTCGAATTTTTAATGAATAAGACCCGCAGTGGCTTTTTTGAAGTCAAAAACCATTAAAAAAAACCTACGTTGCTTCCCCAGACTAGGAAGTACTTTCGAAAATTCATATTCGATGCAATTCTGATTTAAATTTAATGAAGCGAAAATTTTATAGGTTCTTTGTCACCACTGCATCAAATAATAAAGTAATAAAAGCTCCATATGGGATGTCATGGTATAATTTAGTGAATATATTTCTTTTTAATTTATTGGTTATAGTCTTATAGCTTGGGTGTTAAATTATATGTACAATATATTACAAAATATTACAAACTTTATATACATTGACTATACAGTATTAAAATAAAAAGGTATAAAACATACATGACGTCGGATAACTCAATTCCAATCGATCTTCATCCCGAGGCGGTTTGAAAGGACAGGATTCCGAATGATGCGCCGCTTCCGAGCCCCACTGCCTCGGCGGTTGAAAGGGCCTAGTGTCCAAGCCGCGAATTAGGCGATCGGAAGGTACGAGCTTCCGATCTGATGCCTGTTGGAGGAATAAGCTCGAACTCTTAAAGTTGTTGGGCACACGAATGCATTTGGTTGACGGAATGGTTGAAACGCCCGAGGTTCCGATCTATTTACTGGCGTAGTGTGGAAAGACTGAGTCTCCACGTCTATACCCTCAGGGCGACGAGATCAAGCTTTGAGGCACGTGCGTTCGGTGGCGAGGTTCTGATCCATTTGAGTCAAAATTATGAAAGATATTAGCCTGAAATACATATGTATATGTATTTGTTATATTAATATCGAAAAATAACTGTCATGTAATATAAGTAAGGCAAAACCTTTAATCTCAAATTAATCTTATATCATTTCTCTTTAATCGCCTAAGGTAATTCTGTTTGAATAATAATGGTTAAATAATCTTAACCAGTAATTTTATTGCATTATTCTATTTCATTCATCACCGTGTTCGTCATAAAGTTGCTATGAATTATGGAGTTTTTCAGATACCAGGGGACTCCGCATGTTGCCCTCAAGGTTTTAGGCTACAGCCTTTCAATTCTATCTAAGATAGACTTAGACGCTGAACCCCAAAGTTTAAAAAATTTAATAGTAAGTGCATTCGATTCGAAACCTCTCTGCTCACGATGTCTGATTCACTAACTTTAAACGATTCGACAATCGCATTTTTTGTCGGCAATATTTATCGTTTGCACTAACGATTATGTGATTCATAACGAAACTTAACAGGTGTTTCGTAAATAAGATACTAGTTTATTTTAAACTACAAACATTTATAATTCTTTTTATATATTGCAATATTCAATTGTAGCGGAATTTCGGACTCTCCTCTGAGGGATTTGGTAAAATAGTCATCTACTCGACTCCAAGGGATATCCGGAATCACCTGCAAACATCCCATGGGTTTCATTTTCAAAATTCTCACCATTATGAATCCAGGGTATTTAGATTTAATATTTTTTAAATAGGATCATTTATCTCTATATTAAAAAAACTATACTTCTGTTTTTATACGAGAATCCTTGATAAAAGTTTGCTTTTAGCATTTGCACATTAATTGGATGGTTGACATAAGTCTCTTCATGATTCTTTGGCTCCAAAATATATACATGAGTACAATCGACGGTCCTAATAGTGCCTCCTACAAAAGGTGACGACGCTGAAGCAAACATTTCCTTAGCAGATTGACACTTGAAACATAGGAAACCTGTCAGCTGAGAAATTAGGTATTTAGCCAAGTCTGGAGTTTACCGATACAGCTTCTGAAATTCTGTTGCATTCAAATGAAAGGGATTGTCAACATCCCGAAGTAAGCGCTTATTCATAGTCACCTTATGATAAATCATATGCCAAATATTCTAACGACATTATTTAATGTTCCTTTTTTATTTTCAAGAAAGCAAATCACCGAACTGTAATTTATCTTGTATTTAACGAATTTTTCCTTTCTCGATTGAGTTAACAACGTCAAATTTGTTGTTGTTTAGTGTTCGATAATCGACTAGCTAACGACAATAGCTGATTCGGCGATAGCGAAAATAGTTAAAAAATGGCTGCTGATTCTGCAAGATGAGTTAACCATGCGGATATCGTTAAAATACTTTAGTGAAGCGCACTACTGCTCGCGTTAGAACTAGCTAGATATGCCGATCGCGAGTAAGGTTATACCACATTAAACTGGTCGAACTCGTTACATTCAATGCTGCAGATATTATACCAGTTTTAAACTGCGCATAAACGACGGTCATGTGCGCGATTTGCTTGCGGATGGCGAAACGAATACGGCTAGTAATTTAAGGCCTTTGCTATATTAAGGGCTATATTTATTTACTCCTCTTCGCCAAACAAGCAATCAAAGCTATGTTTATTAAAATAAGAAAATATAAAGATATATAATTTTTTTTTGTTTTGCAACAAATTTACCTTTCATTAAATTTTTTAATTTTATCGCTATACGGACCTTACATTTTTCAAGCGCAAGTCAGTAAATTTTTTACAAAATTATGATAAAAAATCGATATATCGAAAACGTATAAGCAAAAAACTAAAAAAAAGGTTACTTCTCTCAATTGGCACTATTACACCAAACAAGGGGGTTTGGTGCACCAATGGGTGCATATACATATGCATGTTTAAAATTAATCTAATAACAATTTATTTTTCTATTCTAATTCCTTGTTATATTTCAATGTGGAAAAAACATAACTAAATTATCCCGAGACTCTTATCCACTAATCCCGAGATTATCAATATATTTAGAAGGGCGTGCTGTTATTGTCATTCCTATTCCAAATGCGTCTGTTTATGTGTCTGTATACATGCTTAACGTAACTGCGTTCAGCGCGGCTGCGCAGCTAAAGGTGATAGAAACCCCACTGTTAGTGGCAGAAACGCTAACCACAGTAAATTGCGACACCAACATAAGAACATCAATAGCCAGGTTGCCACTTGGGCTATTTTTAACTGCAATTGATTGTTTTTATTTCACTTTTTTATTTAGTTGTCTTTGGCATATCCTATCAAAAAAGATTTAGAAACTAGTCAAATGATTTAATATTCTTTCCGGACTTCTTAAAGGGCTTATTCTTCCTTCCATACACTTTTTCCAATCGGTATCAGGTATAATCTGGAAAAAATATATCTAAAAAGACATAACATGTCTCCAAGATTTTAAATCAGTACATCCATTAAATTGTATACATGTACGTACGTACATATTCTAAGTACTAACTTGTCAAGATGAATTAATTTTTATATTCTTGTCGAAAAAAACTAAATTTGACTCAGGCTTAATTTTCTTAAAGTTGTGAAATTAATATTTTTCTGTAATAGTTGTTTATTTTCCTAATTTTAGTTCGGTTTTTCTTTGACGAATGGCAACCATGCGAAGATGTGTATCCATATATATCTACGATAAACAAACATACATACATATGTACTATGTACAAATGCAAATGACAAAAGTGCATACCTAGTTTATACAAATATGTATACAAAATTGTGAGGAAAAAGGAAAGAGGAATTGCATAATATCGTCAAATGGGATTTAATTTAATCTCAAAGACGAGTTTCCATGAGGAAAAAGAAATCAATTCAATCCCTTAATATTACACTCGTAAGTAAAAAAAAAATGTATCTAACTTTATTTTGTAATCAAACCCCGCCTTCTTGAATATGTGCTTATATGTATGTATGTACATATGCTTATGTATGTACACACTACCCATATCCATGTACATACATACATACATATGTACACATATAGGTCACTCGAATGTATGCGGATCTACTGCCATTTTGTGTAAGACGTCTACTGTTCAGACATGCGCACTGTCGTTTGTTCTAGCTGACATCCAATAGGGTTGGTAGATCTAGCGAAATATGGAATCAATCACATCCTTGTGCGATACACATAAAAAATTATATGTATATACATACATATAATACATACATTCATATATTTTTGCATATGCATGTATATACCATTGATTTTGTTTTCAATATAAAATTATCACAATCCATATCGATAATTTTTCTTTTCAATACCGCTATTTTTTATTGGATACATTTAAAACAATATTTTTTTGAATGGTGTACTTGAACCCTAGTATCGAATTTAATTTGCGAAGAAAAATTATTTACAGAAGAATATTTGGATACGTTAATCAGGTATAATGAAAATAGCATAAGGTCCTCATTAAGCCCACGTTGTAAATAAATCCCATTCCATTCTTAGATAAGGTGTGTCTTGTGCTGGGGATGCAAAAATTAGTAAAATTAAAAATAAAAAGATGGACTGGGAAGGGTACCAATTTTTCCAAACTGGAGCCTTCAAATGCGACAGGGTAAGGTAACGACCGAATTGGTACATGTGCAACCACACAGTATCGTATAGGAAATCGTGACCGGACTTTATTTTTAATTTAGTATCGATATTTTGGGGACCAACTCTTTTGAATTCGATATTTATTGGTGCCCGATTCCTTTAGAGCGATCGGCACTTTCGCCCCGATATCGAGCTCATAGTCTATCAGCGATCGACTAATTATTGTGCACTGTGGCCTTGCGATTGCATGTGCCCCTTTTGGTTTATAGAACTTCCTTCCAGCATCCGAAATATATTTGACAATTTTCAATATTGAAAATTTCTTATTTATTACTAAGCATAAATTCTTCAAGGTACTCCCCTCACTAATTAGTGTCGCTGGTTCCCCATGCGTCGTGATGCGCATCGGCACCGCAGCCAAATATAAAGGGGTGCTTCTTCCTGTCGAGTACTCTACCAGTTAAGTGACTACCGCTGGTGGTGCGTGAACGTTATATCCTGACATGCAGCTAGATGTCAGTATGATGACCCTTTGGATCCCGTCTATTATCGGGACTTTGTCCGCTTCTAGGTCCCTGGACAGGAAATCTGGAAGACAAATGTGTTTTAAGGATTACCACGTCTACTGTCCCAAATTACCTGCATGATGTGTACAGATAAATCTCTTATTCCGTCTCTGACGAAACAAGTTTCTTGCAATAATTGCCGAGGCAGCTCTTACATGATGCAGATTAATCTACACAGCCTAAGTGCTGGGTACCTCCATTTAGTGGTTTTCTTTTTCATCCGATTTAGCATTTTGCGATCGAGGTCGTCCATACCCTCACATTCATGAGATAGAAGATTGACTTCTTCGACCACAGTGCTTTTCTTTTCTTTTGTTCTGTCGTAACACTCTGTACACCACCATCTATGTCTCCGCGAAATTCAGCTCTCCCCCCCTTGCTCATTCCCTTCATAATTTTCCCTCATCCGTACGAGTATTGTTTCAGTGGAGTAGTTTATATAACGCCAAACAACATGAATAAGCAATTACCATACATCCTTTTTTCATCAATTGCGAGATGCTGTTCAATAAAAACGCCGATTGCGGTTTCCCTGAGCTTGATCCGCCACCATATAGTCCAGACGCAATCCCGAAAGGCTAGTATTTTTTATATATTATTATTTTGCTATATTAGCTTAACTTTTCAGCCTATTTATTTGTACCAACAATCATTTTTACGAGCTCAAGGAAATTTTTCATTTCCTAAATGTGATGAGCCAAGTAATCTGTGTATACTGTTGTTGCTTTTGTAACAATAATAATATAAACTAGAATTGTTGTAACCAACAACAACCACACATTTTTGTAATAGCGGCAGACTGCCCTACTTGAAATTGTGTTTGTTTTAATAGGAAGATGAGAAAGCAACAACAGTATACACAGCTTGCTTAGACTTACCTTAATGAATATAAGCTAGAGGACGTGAGTTCGATCCTTGCAAGAAGTCTGATGAGGAGATGTGGTGATCTCAGAAATGGCTATAACTTTACCATTGTTGTTTTTTCTATAATTTTTCCTATGGAAAATGACCTTGAACTCATAAAAATTGTTGTATATATTAGGACAAGAATTTAACACTGATGATGAAATGAAGTCAAGTGTTTTTGACACTTTGCCTGAACAAATTCTGACAAATTAAACAATTTTTAATAGCATGGAAATATTTGTAAAGCGCTGTGTAAAATGTATTCAAATAAAGGGAGACAATATTGAATAATAGTAAAAGTCGTTTGAGATTTGTCCTTTATTTCATAGTTCAGGCCAGACCTTACTACCTATTTGTTTTTGCAGTTATAACGTAATTTAAATTAATGTATCCTTAGGGTAAAAATGTTAAATTCTTAAGATACATATCGAAATCTAGTGATATTAAGCTTGTTGTATATAATGTATCGAATAAAGAAACACTGTATAGAACACACACTTGTACACATACATATATAAACTTATGTGACGTGAATGTCACCGAGGCCAAACACAGGAAACTAATAATTCGCATACTGAAGGCGGTCACAACTACAATACAACATGGCGCAGTCGGTTGTCAATAGCTTACAAAATTAGTCAAATGCTAAAACCGAGATCACCTTTACTCCACCGATATAATGGCGAACGACAATTCACCAGCAGGCTTTGAAGTTCGACGCCCAGAAGCATTAAAGGATTAAACTTGCAATCGGCCTTGGCGAAAGAAAGCAGGAGCAGAAAATTGAAATTGTACTGAAGAACGTCTCGATATATGTATGTATTTAGGAAGAATTAGAAAATGATCCGTATTTAAGTGAACTAAAAAGCTTTCTACCAAAGGGATGGCCCAGCGATAAAAAGCACCTCACGAAATAAGCTAATAATTGATAACGGCGTCATATTTTTAAATGACCGTATTATTGTTCCAATTACTGTGAGAGAAAATGTGCTCAAACATTGGCACATGTCACACTTGGTTCTAGAAAAAACAAAAAAGAGAGCACAAGAGACATCGAGAGAGTAATATCTCAATGCACTGTGTATCAACGAAATCGAGTAAAATGTGAAAGAACCTATCTACATATGTTGTCTGTTTGAAATAGCAGCGATAGCAGCTCGTAAATCGTTCGAAATTAAGCTGGGAACCACAAGCCCAAATTATTCACAGGCAAATGACTTTGCGGAGAAGTTAGTCTGCGTTGCTAAGGATTTACTGAAAAAGGCAAGAGAAAGCGGATCTGTGATTAGCGTTACTTAAATACAGCAATACCTTTAAAATCTATCGACGGTTCACCAGCTGAACTGCTAATAAGTAGGAAAACGCGAACTCTTGTACCAGTAAAGGTGATCCTATATCAACCGATATTCATTCCAAACGTAAAGAAATCTTGAAAAATGAAATGTATTAAGTAAACCACTCAATGACCGCACTGCCAAAAATAACCTGGTTTTACAAAAGGTCAAAAAATATGGTACCAAAAGGAAGCCGTGAAAGTGGGTTTCCACTCTGCTTCAGCAGTATTCGTCTATATTGATCACACTCTAAGATCATACTGGACAAAACTTAGGAATGAAACCATATTGCGGTGAAACTCAAAATAGCTCCGACCTTGAACTAAAACTCGCATATACCTATGTATAAGTATGTATTTAGATACAGTAAGTAATATTCAGCTTAATATTTTTTATGAATTTTGTATACATGGTTACATAATCTTATATATTCACGTGTGAATGTACATTCGAATAACAAGCAATTTGAACAAACATTTGAATACTCTTGTTAGACAACATTAATATCTAATTAGCCTAAGAAGGGAGATGTTGTCTAATCAGGCAATACTGAATATAGCATACTTTTGTCACCTACATAAACTGATGTGACTTGTATGTCACCAAGGGCAAACACAAGAAACTACCCTGCAGTAAATTTCTCTAGTCCAGAAATAATTCGAGATGGGTTCCTTTTTCTACAATACCAGTTGCCGCTACCTATGCATTCCAATATATACACTTTAGGCAGAGTTGGGAGAAGTTTTTACAGTTGGTCTGCTAGCAGAAATTGGAATTTTTTAAAGTCCAGTGCCCCGCATTACACAACAATCAGTCCAAATCGTGTACTATTAGATACTATCTCTGAACTAGTAACTTTACTTCAAGGGGACACTTGTCCGCTGCAGGGAAATAAAGACCAGTCGCATACTTTAGGCAGACACAACCAAAATACAATAAAGCCCTGGAACTAAAAAAACCATCATGAAGATTTTGTGCTGCAGAATTTCACAGTTATAGTTGTCTAAATATAGGAGCTTTAAATTGAAACCTCCTACCTGAACAATCACTTGTATGGGGTTATATATAAATTATAGTGCCCCGTTCTTGATGATTTTCATTGGTTACTTTCCATTCATTATAAGTGAAAGGCGGGCTTAATTTTATATTCTTGCATGGGAGCTAACTATAAGTTATAGTGACCCTATCTTGATTATTTTCTGTTTGATTACTTTTTATTTGTAATGAGTAAGAGGAGTGCCAAACTTCATATGCTTAGTTGCTTTGGTGTTCGAGTTATAACGCAAAGCCTCATATCTGAACATTTAGTTGTATTCCATATATATAAGATGTGATCTTGTTGATCCCGACAACTAATTAATAGATGTATATATATATATAAATGCGTAAATTTGTTTGTTTCTGCCCTTACAATTATTTATCCGCAGCCAGGAATTACCTGAAATTTTGTATATTTATAGGTTTCCACCCCGGGAAGGTTAGCCATATATTTTTTTATGAAATTGGCCAGGAAAGTGTAACTAGAATACAATTTTTAATAAATTTGTATCCGCGGATACGGCCCTGCATACGGTTGTTAACGTCATTGAGGAGTCTCTTGAACACAAGGACTTTGCAGTTGGTGCCTTTCTGGATATAGAAGGTGCCCTGGCGGAACTTGGGGTTGAGCCGGGTCTGGTAAGGCTCATCAATCACCTTCTCCGGGACAGAACTGTCGTGGCGGAATGGGGCAGCGCCTCCCTCCAGCGAAGGGTGAGTAGAGGCACTCCACAAGGAGGGGTCGGGGTGCTATTGGGAAGAGATGGGGCCTTTCTCCCAAGGTAAACTATTGGCTTTATGAGACGATAATAAGGCCTATAATGTTTTATGGAGTGGTGGGCTGGTGGAACTCACTAGACAGGGCATCTAAGGTTAAGCAGCTAGAGCGGGGGCAGCGGTCCGCGCTCATTGGGATCAGTGGGGCGCTTAGGACCACACCCACTCTCGCGCTCAATGTTATGCTTAACGTGCTACCTGTGGGCATTGCAGGCAGGGTTGCAGCAGCCCATGCCGCAGCCCGGCTTGAGTGCAATGGATACAGATTCAGCTCGACCTTTGGGCATTCTAGGATTATTGCCAGCTTCGACTTTGTCCCTCCGGAAGCAGATTACTGTCTGCCGACTCCAGCTCAGAGTGGCTCCTTCTCCACTTACATCCCGCGTAGGGAGGAGTGGAAGGAGGGTGGCCTGTGGGGCGGTGGGACGGTGAACTTTTTCACGGATGGCTCGAAGCTGGATGGTAAGGTTGGGGGAGAGGTCTTCTGCGATGAGTTTTCCCTCAGCCGTAAATTTAGGCTTCCGGACTATTGCAGTGTATTTCAAGCAGAGGTGACCGCGATAAAAGAGGCAGCCGATTGGCTACTTACCAATGTAATGCCCTCTAGACGGGCCAACATTTATTCGGATAGTCAGGCCGCTATTAAGGCCTTAGGATGGCTAATGGTGAAATCAAAATCGGTCAGGGAATGCCTGACTTCTCTCGCAGCCGCCTCGGAATATCTCGACGTTAGACTAATTTGGGTACCGGGCCATAGCGATATTGCAGGGAACTGCATGGCTGATGAGCTCGTTCGGCAAGGTACCCAGGAAGTCGTTTCTCCTTGCAGGGAGGGGGTGGGGGCTCCTATGACTGCCTACGGGCTTCTCCTGGACAGATGGGCTCTATGTCGCCTCAGCGAGCGCTGGGAAATTGCCACGACATGCAGAACTGCAAGGTCCTTCTGGCCGACGGTGGATCGTGGGCGCTCAAGGGAGCTGAGGTCGCTTGCTAAGCGGCAACTCCCGACCCTCGTTGGTGTTTTGACTGGGCATTGTCCGTTGGGTATGCCGCAGCTGTATGGAGGAGGATGAGGTGGATTCATCTTGTCATTTTCTGCTCAGCTGCCCTGCATTTGCGAGACTGAGGTTTAAGTACCTAGGCTCGTACTTCTACAATAATTTTTCATAAAAATTCGACGTATATGTATAAATATAAATAATAGTTGTGGGCTTACATCATATAGCTCGATGTTTGGCCCAAGTTCTCTTAAAGTTTGTGGTGGTCTTGATGATGTACCACAAATTAAGGGTCTGCGAGTGTTGCGCCGACTCCGAACGGCAGATAATTTTTGTGAGAAGTTTTTTCATATCAGAAATAAATTCGGAGATTTGCCCTGGTCGAGATTCGAACCGAGGTCACTCTGAGTGAAGAACACACACGCTACATATTTGGCTACGGCGACCGCCATACTTATGTATGTGATTATAACATTCATATGTATGTGTGTATGTATTTTTTCAAAGTTTTCTACTTAAAATCAAGACCAACAACAGTCGAAGCAAAAGATTTGAAAATTGGGTGAACTTCTATAAATTTATGTGCATGCGCACAATGAACCAAATAATCTGATTCGCATATGCATGTTCATGTGTTCAGACCCACACTTGCTTGCATGCACATATGTAAGTATATGAAATGTTTGCCTTCCGTTGTGAACCAATAACAAAGAACCAATGAAAATGATGCAATTACGCCCCTAAATGCATAGATATTTAACTCACAAATTTGTGTGTATAATTTTAGCAGCTATGAATATACATATATAGTACATAGGTACATATAAATGTGCATATATGCATGTACATATGCTCATATGCACATACAAAGGTATGTAAACGGCTCATTTCTGGATTTTCATATCGGAAAGGGATAGAAACACTTCTTCAAATGAATGCGGATTATGGTAATTAACAAGCCAAATGGGCCATAAAACGGAAAATATTTATGAGGGACAAAACGAAGGATGCCACCATTCTAATATCTACAACTAGTATGTTAGTCTGGCGATAGTATATTTCTAAAATAACCTTAAATAAGGAAAATAACTTCTTGTAATGATATTTATTTACCGACTTCTAAGTTCGCCTTTTTTATTGTTTAATATATAAATGCTATGTTCGGGCATAACTTGGTCAGGGCAGCTCCACAGCTATCCCATTTACATTTCATCAAAAACAGTTCACTTATCAACAAAAATTTCTATTTTTAAATTAAAATGTACTTATGCAGTAACAATTATAATTATCATACTGTAGTATACCGCAAAAGTCAGTTTTATCTGGGTATTGGGCCAACAACTTTTTTTTTTAGTAGATTGAGGCATAAGTAAAAAAGTAATATCTCCGAAATCCTAAGTTTATTATGGCAAAAAGTTCTTTTTAATTATTTTATATGAACAATTAAAAAAAGTAAAAATTTGGATGTGGCCCGTCCTTTCCATTTATTTTAATGGTATACACTTAACTTTTCTTGGGTGAACCTATATAACATCATCATGTAATTTCATAATACAACGGTGGACTAAAACTGATTTGGCTTTGATGATATGAAAACTCCTGCTATTTTCGATAATTTTTTGTTATAGTTCCCAATTGCAATTCCTAATGCCAAGCCAATGAAGCCAATTCTGAATAGAAACTACCGGAGACCCTTTTCAAATACCCTGGAATTTCTATTCAGAATAGGGCTGACTGTCTTGATTTTTTTCTATCAAATGATTTGTTAAAATTAGTGAACTCAAATTAAATAATAATACCTATTATCGTTCAGAAGAGACGGTTTTCGATATCAATGTACCAATTTTTATTAAAGTGAAAATACCTTTTTCTAAGAGGTGAAGTACAAAGTACAAGTCAGAGATCTTAATTTCAAAACATGGTCAGGATATGTTCATAATGCATCATGATATTTTTAGACTTTTTATGTATATGTGCGATGGTGATAAATTAATAAATTGGCAACTTATATAACGAAAGTACACACATGTTATCTTTAAAATAAAATAAACCTGTTTTTATTCGCATTTTAAGAGTTATTTCATACACCTGGTGACTGCGGGCCCCATATCGCTTATGACGGCATTAACATCCCGTCACCTGACGTCGATGAAGTTCAACAACAAAACCGCTGGAGCTGATGAATACGGTCGGACTCAATTCACAAGAAGGGTGATCCTGCAATATGCACCTACTACCGCGGAATCAGACTCCTTAAAATTCCATACAAGGTTATATCAAGCGTATTGTGTGAAAGTCTTAGGCCAATTGTCAACGAACTGATTGTACCTGACCCGTAGAGAAAAGGTTCGATGCACACCATCTATTTGTCGACTTTAAATCAGCTTTCGACACAAGCAGAAGTTGACTCTATACCGCGATGTCTGAATTTCGTGTCCCTGGAAAACTAATACGGCTATGTAAAATGACGTTGAGCAACACCACCAGCTCAATCAAACGAAAAATCTCTCTTGACAACAAGTGCTACTTTTGGCTGAGTAGGCAAATGAGCAGTAAAGCTCTCTACGAACGAAAACTACGCTCTATAAGTCTCTCATTATGGCCGTGCTATTGTATGGCGCAGAAGCATGGATGGTGTTAACATCAGATAAGATGGCCCTTGGAGTGTTCGAAAGAAAGATACTCCGAAGGATTTTTGTGTCCTTACGTCTTTGCGACAGCGAATACCGCTGACGATGGAACGATGAGCTGTACGAGCTTTACCGAGAATTTGAGATAGTTCAGCGAACTGAGATTCAGCGGCTACGCTGGCTAGGTGACGTTGTTCATATGAAAGTGTTCGTGTACTCGCCGATAGGTATAGTTTGGCACTGTTTTTTTTTTTAATATTTCACATAACTTGTGTATAGTTTAATTAAACTCGGCGATTAATCAGGTGCAAGTCATATAAAAGAGAGCTATGACCTTCGTTCCAACACGAACGCCTTGACACCGATATTTTGTAGAACTTGAAGATGTTTTAATCAAATTTGACGTTTCAAACAGGTGACCACCCTCTCCCAAGCATAAAATATACTCTAGGGCCTATTCTCATACCCACCAAATATACATGTGTGCATTTATAAGAACTTATGTAGGTCCACGCACCACTGCCGGTAAATAGAAAGCGACCGAAGATTTTCCAATCTTTATTAATTAAAAAAAATGTACAAAGTACTCTTCTATATGTATGTATGTATATATGTAAATTTATATCACCTTGCGTTACTAGCTCTAAACTATTTATCTTCCGCCAGATTCCCAAGGCAACTCAACTAGGTCATATTTATCTATTTTACTTGCTAGCAACTTGTTTTTTTGATATAGCGACTATATCAAATCTGTTCATATAAGAGAAAGTTTTTTTTATTTGCAAAAAATGTTATTTAATTATTTCTTTAATTTGAAATTACACAATTTCCATATTTCTTAGGTTAGACAATACGAAATAACGTACGTTTTTTAATATGAAAACAGCTTCTTCAGCAACAGTTTTCACACTGGAAGGAGAAATCGGCTAAATATTCCACAGCTTTAATTTGTACGTAGTATCTACATATATATGTATATCTATATTTAGATGTATCTTTTAAAGGTCTTGAAGGTTGGTCTTTTTGTAAAAAAATCTGATTTATTCAGGAATTCAAAGTGTTAAATATTTTACATGCATCTACATAAGCATGTGTTGTGTGTGATATATGTACATATGTATGTATGAGCATGCTTGGGTGTGCTTGGGTATGCCCATATATTTGTTTTCAAATACCTGCACTCGAACTGATAAAATCTAATAGGATTTGCAAACAAAGCTCTCTGCTAACAAAGGCATGGTGTAGAATTTTAACACCCTTTGACAATAAGCACCAGCGTTTTATGTACATACATACGAAAAGTATGCCTATAGGTCTAAAGACATGTACTAGGGTGATGAATCAGTTAATCGGGTTTTTGTCATAATGATTAATACGCATTTTATTCATATAAAATACTAGCATATTATTTGGCTTAAAGTTATGCTTTCGTAAATAAAAGAAAATTAAATTAATACGTAGTTTTACGAAATGGAGCAAACTTTATTTAAATTCAAAATTGAATTTTTATTTTTTTTTTTGATTTTCTGTGCGCTTTTCAGTTGGTTTTGTCATTAATCCCTCTTAAGTAAATTTCGGTTGACTACTATGGTGTGATATATCATTTAATTAAGTCATTTAATATAGTTTAAAATTTTAAGCAGATAGGACACCACTTGATATAGTTTTCTGAAATGAAGCTTTCCTAAAACTTTTGTTTTTTCATTTTACTTATTATATGTTCGTGTACTAAAACTTTTGTTTTTTAATTTTACTTATTCTATTAACTTAATTTACCGTTAAACGGGTGGCAGTTTTCTTTCAAAGCATATTTTAAATGAAGCTTTGTTAAATATCATCCGTTTGACCCTCATATTGTTGAACATATTTCAATTATTTAATTTGTTTGATTCAAACTCAATTATATTTTTCAAGCAGGTGGCAGCCCTCATACATGTAGTTTGGAAAAAAACTAATTTTCAAAACCATTTTTGAATCGTACCTATATTGCAACAACTTTTAATGTATTGTATAATTTGGACTGAATAACATTTTTTAGAACGATAACCCTGCTCAAACTCCTCAAACAATTTCTAAATGTTTAAACTAAACGGTCGGAAACCCCTTTTTAAACCTCTTTCAAATTGATTCAAATCTTTAAATAGGTGGTAATTCTTTTACAAATAGTTTAACTATTCACACAGCTGGCAACCTTCTTTAAAATATTTTACAAATTAAGCTGTCTTAAATCTCTTTTGTTTGGCACCCATATAATGCAATATTTCATCTAATTCATCCAATTATTTTAATAAATTTTTCAAGCGATGGCAATTCTCCTCCGAAAATATTTTCTTAATTTAGTTCTCTTAAGCCCTTTGCCATTTGACACCAATAATGTTATATTTCCATCATATTAATTTAACTTTTTAAACCGCTGAAAACTTTCTTCAAGCCATGAACTGTCTCCTCGCCGATACGATTGCAAACTTTAAGCAGCTTTTCTTTAATATATGTAGTACATATATAGATATATATTTTTGATAATAAATTGATGTTATTGATGCTGTGGCACAAATTGAGGGGCCTACAATTTACCGCCGACTCCGAACGGCATATGATGTTTGTGAGAAATATTTTCATGGAATAAAATACACTTCGAGGTTTGCAATGGGTTGCCAAGGGGCGACAGTTATTTGAAAATTTATTTTCAATAAATGTTAATGTTACTTGCCCCGGCCAGGATTCGAACCCTTGGCACACCGAATGAAGCGCGCACTCTCTAGACACTCCGCTACGGCGGCCGAGACATTTTAAATTCATTATAATTTTATATGAATCCCGACCGTTCAAAATTTTTGACAAATAAATTGTATAAAAGTTGCCATCGGGGGTGTAGAGATATTTTATAGTTGTTTTAAAACGTTTCCCGGAAAAAGTATGAATTTAATGATTTCATTTGATGGTTATTGTTAATCCACAAGACATTAAATTTATTTTCTAAATTAAGGCACTTTATCTGAGCCCGAAAAATACTTAAAGGAAAGAAAATTTATTTTTAGGCAAAATTTTAAACATTGCTATAAGGAAAATGTTGTTTTAAAAACTAGAACCGTTAAATATGTTGACAGGCAAATTGATTGATATGCAGTTTGTAATATTGACTAGTTTTGTCTAAATCTAAATCAATATATATTTGACTAAGCACACTAAAAAAAAACAATTGAAACCAAATTTTTTTAATCCTGGCTGGGAATAACATCTTGTACTTTAGAAATATGGCTAGTTACATTATATATTATATTTTATGTAAGAGTATGTACGTGTTCTCCTGTATATATAAATCATATTGAATAAATTGGAAAAGACTTTTTGTTTTTTAAATTAATTTAAAAAAGAGATGTATAGTCGAACGCCCTAGTACATGCACACACGTTTTAATTAGTAGAAAACAGCTTGCTGAAGAGGTTTGAAAGAAACAAAATATACTTCTTAAAATATGTCAGGAATCAGAATGTGTAGTAATATATGTTAACTGCATTTTAACAAAAAATCAGTAATTATGCAGAAGTAATTGAAAGAATACATTTAAATAAATAATTTTAAACCGGTTGCCGAGTAGTTTTTTGCACATGCATACATATGTAAATACTATAGAAAATCGGTAATCTCCAAAAACAAAAAATTTTACAGGAGATAGGATTATTTGTTTTTTTTTCGTAGTCTGTTTAGATATTTCTGTGAAATTTTAAATGAAGTTGAAGTCCGCTTCAGTACAAGTTAAAGACTAGACCTTAACTTTATTTAACCATGGCAGACTGCATGGATAAAAATGTGGGCATAAGTTAATTACGTTTCACTTTCTCTTTAGTATACATAACATTAATAGGATCCCACACCGCGAGGTTCCAATTGAATTATTTTAATTGATTATATTATGCTGTGAAGAAAATCCACTGGTATCATAGTGTAGCCTGGTAAAATGTAAGTAATATGCTTGGAATAAATGAAATTTAATGAAATAACCTATCATGGCCAGTTGCGATTTTGCCAGGCACAGCACAAATACTTTTGTAAAACTCTATGACCAATTCTTTAAAGAAAAATATATATTGGACCAACTCCTTCTATATTTTTTTCGGGTTTTTAAATAATAAGGAATTCCAAAAAATTAATTTTTGGGTTTTTATTTACTGAATGTACATATGTAAAACTTCACTTCACATGGATGATGCATTCTGACTGCAGTATTAATAAAGCAAATACAGTAAAATATATGTACATATATAAAGTGCAGATAGACGAAATTCTCTAATCTTTATTGCTAGTTCTTTAGCTGTTCTAATTTGCATCACTTTTATTTCGCTAATGTTTTTTTGACGGTAGCTGAAAACGGGGAGTGCCGCTTACGATAAATTTTAAAGTTGTATATCTCCGTAACTATGACGCTTAGCGATAGCATGTCTAGAGGAAGATGTATTAAAAGTTTTAGAAGAAGTCTGCATCAAAAAGTAAATATCAGAAAAATATTCGCATACGTCATTTTCGCAGTTAGGGCTCGACATATGCAATTTTGATATAAAATGGTAACACCTAGTAGTAACTTTACTGTATAAAATGAAATTAATTTTAAAGTACTTTACAAATTACTGTTTTCACCTACTACTAATTCACATTCCCTACAACGAACTGATTTTCTTAACATGACGATGAAATTAACTTCAACAATTTAAAAATGAATTCATTCCACATTAGCACGTCAAATGAAAATATGCGAAAACTGGCTCTCGCCACATTTTTACTAAATTAGCTTAAAAGTAGTTAACAAAAAATTGTTATACCCGAGAGGTTTGATGCCCTGGGTATTACGAGTATAAGTTTTTTATCTAGCAGTTGTTTGTAAAAGCATAAAGCTGATGAGATAGATATAGCCATATATAAATGAATGATTTCAGAACGTCTGTCCGTCCACCCGTTTAAATATTCCCCTGAACCCAAGGTAGTTTGGTATTGCAAATGGGCGGTATCACGTAATAGCTAAGCCCGCATAACAGTGTTTTTGTGAAAATCAAAAGTATGCGATATCTCACTAACCAATAAATGTAATTTTCTCAAATTTCTCACATAGGATTAGGTTGGGGAAGAAATACGTATGTAAATTTTGTTTTAGAAAATGGGCGTATCATCGATAACTTTATATCTCCGAAACCACTTGCTTAAACTATATCAAATTTCGTACACATATTACAATTTCTGTAACTAAGCAACGTTGGGAAAATAATAGCAAAAATGGGGTAAAAATCACGCTCACCACTCATTAACAGTAGTTTTCAAAAATCAAATATTTGATGAACATTAAAGAAAATTTGCTCAATTTTAACACAAAGGATGAGATTGTACTAACAAATACGCTTCCCACTTTAGATCAAATAAGTATATCTTCAAAACTATGTTACCAAAGTCTATCAACGCACATTGCATTTTAAGTGAAAACGCAAACTTTCGCAAATTGGGTGCGTATTTGCGTAATTATTTGTTTAGGTAAGTAGAAATTCAATGAACCTGATAAAAATCTATTTTAATTTAATTATTATCACTATTTTGCTTTGAATATATATATATGTATGTATGTAAATATATGTATATATGTATCTATATACTTATATTTTTTTCCTAAATTAAGTTGAATATTGGCTAATTAAACAAAACGTAAATTGATATTGTCAAGATGCACCCTGGATAATTGATTAAATGGATGTTAGTATAAAGACGGCCTGAGAAACCGGTGTGTGTATTTGTGTCATAAGAAATCGCCGGTTAAATTCAGAGGATGTACTGAATCTTGTCGTGGAAAAAGAGTGTGGTATGCTTGTAACAGACCCCCGACAGCGGAACGAATCGCGGAATGAACTGGAATATGTCCTCTCTATTACTTACATTATCTGGTGTCTACCGCAATTGAAAAGAAATTTTATTTCTGTCAACAAAATTGTATAGGGCTGGATTTTCCTATTTATTGCAGAAGCCATTCGAAATGCAAATGTAACTTTTCGAGCAATACGTATGGCGAATTAGCTGTTGAATGATTTTCGATGACCCAAAATTCAGCACTTATTTGGCATAATACATACGGTCATTTAAACTTTAATTATTTAAAAGAACTATATGAAAAGGGGATAGTACAGGGCATCGACAAAATTGCTATACTAGATATGAAATGGAAAAGTTGTATGAAATCCAAAATATATACATTGCGGTAAGAGAGCAGCAAAAATCGACCAAATCATTTATTGGAACTGATGCACAAGGATGTACGTGGACAATTACAGAACGCTACATTAAAATAATAATGTGTCCCATATTATTTCTACTGTAATAGAATAGGCTAGATATCTAATTTATAGCTCTCGACAGTCATCGAAGAAGTGTGTTATTGTAAGGTCGCTGAACCCGCAAAAGGGGCATAGTTGCGCACTTGTGCCATTGAGGAGGTGATTGTGTGTCTCTAGCGTATGTTCAAGCTTAAGGCGTATATAATTTTTGATGTTACTGAAAGTCAGGGGCAGAAACGATTCTTAAGGGGGGAAAATAATTTTATACCTCAAAAAATAAGCATATACGTCCCCATTTCCCTCTTCTGGATCCGCCCCTGTAGCGTTAGAAGGGTATAGAGGTCGCGCACCGGTAAGGTTATATCTGTCATAGTTTTTCCTATACTTTTCCCATTCTCTGACACTTAATTTGCTTAGATAGCTTTTACAGAGTTTTCGAATATCGTTGTCAGTATAGTCTCTTTTGCTCTTCTGTGAGCCATTTTGTTACCATATATGTCATGATTTTGATAAAGTTGCTGTGATGAATAAGCACTTCGCGGATTTGCACAAGCATGGGCGTGTCGTTTTGATTGTTTAATACACCTTCTCTTGTTGACCTCCTGGGAAGCGTACAGTACCGCTGCAAGCAAAGTAATAAAAATAATAATAATTTATCGCTTAAATCAAAGCTTGACGTTTGGCCAAACTCGAACTCGGCTAGGCGGAACAAAATATTTCCTTCTTTTCAGAAATGATGCTTACGCCTTGAAGTCGAATGATGAAGTTAATGAAAAGTTCATGAATTTTAAGAAAGCTATTGAACGTCAGACTAATATACGTACTAAATATGTATGCAGTAATAACGGGGGCGAATTTTTAAACAACTGAATAGATGATTTGCTCGGCTAGCTTGGTATTACGTGGCAGTTGACTGTAACCAAGGCGAATTCATATAAGGTTGTGATAAAAAATCAAAAATTACACTAACAAATTATGCGCAGTTAGTGCTAAATAAATGTACAACAAACACATAATTTTGACATCTACTGTACCAAGTCGAAAGAAATCAGCTGCTTACTGCCACCACCTTATTAAATTCGCCGTGCACAATCACTAAAATTGGGTTGCAGAGCGTACAAATCACACAATTGTTTAAATGGCACGCCATATGCTCGTTTATATACGAAACCGTTCACCTACAAATGAATATGAATCCATACGTGGTGCTAGATAAGAATCAATGTAACAAGTTCCAGGCGAAGGGAAAGAATATTGAATGATTGGGTATTCTTTGACAACTAAAGCATATCGCTTGTACCATGCAAACATTTACCAAGTTATGTTTCGTTTGAAGCAAAAGATCGCGGTCAACGAGATTATATAGAGTATGCAGCCTTAATCGCGAATATAACATGGACGTTAACCTATATGTTTAAAAACCCCTACACCAATCGTCAACTACAAGGAAACATTTGTGCAGATACTTGATGATTTGAATGCTATTGGCTTTGGCAGCTGAACAACGTGTATATCTACAAAAGATGTATGTTTGTACAGTCTTCTTGAATAAAAACTTGAGCGACGAAATGTGTGCCCCCTATTATGAGTTGCTTTCAATATGCGATCTTCGCTGTTTATCGAACATCCAAAATTGAATATCAAATTCATATTATAAGCTAAATCTTCATAGAATAGAAGGCTCCGACATCATTCATGGTCACCATCTTTACGTGCGACATACGTTGATTTCCTTGAAAAATGTTAAGTGTATTCAAAAGAAATTAATTGTACACCATTTCTCCGAAAAAATTGTTTATCCCCCAATTGATATGTTAATAAAATATACCCTATATGGGCATACTCAGGTTACTATCTAGTCGTTAGTTAAAGCCCCGTGAAAGTCCATTCACTAGCTCCGAAGATTATTGAGTTCAAACGGGCAAAAGACAAAAATTCTAGAAATGGTTCAAATGTATTCTACCACGTTCTCGGCATCACCTTTGCTAATTCTTTTAAATAAACTTCCAATGTACTTATACAGACACAAGTTTTCTACAGTTCTTATAGTATCGATAGATATAGATATTTATAATTATTTAAAAGATATGATATGATATGAGATATTCTTAATATAGAAAACCCCAAACAAGGAACCTTTGATAAAAGTATTCTTAAATACATAGCTTAAAAGTTTTCCAATTTATTGAACGTGCTTGTCGGTAATACTGCCGTAATTTTTATTTCCTCAAGGTAAGTTTAAAAAAAGCGTTAATGCCCTCACCATCAGTAAAACAAAATTTCCTAAGATCAAACAAAATATGGAGTACTACAAATTAAGGAAATAATGTTTGAGGGAGCCTTTTCAAAGGAATTTTTCTTTTAAAGATCTTATTTTTTCCTAACGCTAAACATTTCACCCAATCAGAATTCACTTGCAAATCACGTCATTGGATGAAAAGAATTTTTGACAGTATTATGGCGTAACCCTGTATTCTATGAGCCTTGTCATGAGCTGTGCAACTCTGCCGAAATTGTCGTTTCTGTCGAACACAATGCTTCTTTCGACGCTGTATCGTAGGGTTGGAAAATTGCCGAAAATGTAAGAAATTTATTTGCTTTTTGTAGATCAAGCACAATTATTGTAAGGGAGATCTAATTTTGTAACGAAAAAAAAACTGTGGAAAGGACAAACGATTAAGAAAAATATCGCGAGTATCCCCCAAATTGTTTGCATTCCAAGCAGTTCGACGAAAGACACTGGATCAATCGGTAAATTATTCGCACACTCCAGTCTCAAGGCACAGTGGCCAAGATCGTCATTTTTTGGCCTTTCGTAGGTGCACTTAATAAGGCAGTATTAACTTTATCAATCCACTCATTTGACATAGTGGTTTAATTCATCGATAGACGTTGTTCATCAGACTCCTGATTTTCATGATTGATTTTTTTTCTTCGTATTTATATTTTCAAATTCGTCATCCGAAGCATATCAAAAATAATTGACAGAACTTTACTCCTTAAAATGAAAATTGTGTTTTTTAATAGTCTCATTTAGCTAAAGAACATAAGACAATATATTTCTCAGAGTGCACCACGTTAAGGCGGCCTAAATTACACTCCATGTGTTGTTAATTTTTATAATTTTAAATATTTATTTCCTTATATTACAAAACATCCTTAACTAAAAAAAATTAATGAAATAAATGTGAACTATTTCGCGTACAATCAATCACCTAGCATTTTCGTATCCCATATTTTTTGGTACCTTCTTTTCATTTCTTGAATAGCCTGACCGAACCTTTCTCGTTCTTCTACCAAGATTTATAATAATAAAAGTACTTTAAGGCTTACATCAGGTAGCTCGATGTTTTGCCAAACATGTGTACGTTGATGTTTTACGAGTACGACAAATTGAGGGGCATTCAGTTTACGCCGACTCCGACCGCAGATGGTGTTGATTTTTTGTAAGTCTTTCATGGCAACAATCGTGGCGGCCACCAAGATTTACATAATTATGGAAAGTAATCCAAACGGTTGTAGAGGAAATGAATTTTCAAACTCATATTTCAACCTTGCGTTTTGCTACCAAGGTTTTGAAATTTGGATTCTTTGACACAAAAGCATTGACGTGATTTTGAACCCGGTCAAAGCTTGGTTTTGCACCGGATTCATATTATTTTCCAAATTCTTTATCCCTCTTTAAGTTTCCTATCACTTAGGGGTACAAATTTCGTACTAAGATATTCTGCATTTTTTACTTCTGGCCAAGAAGTAATCCTATAACTTTGTGGTTGCCACAAATATACCATTGATGTTTATAATGTACGAACTGAAGCAGAAGCAATGAAACAACTTTGTTTCCATATGAATCGATATTATTTATAACCTCAAGCCTTTTATTTTCCCCCAAGACCGTCAGCAAAAAAAAATTGTCCAAAAATTTAGAAACTCAAAACCATCACTTTATTATACTAAAATTTAATGTAATAAATACTCGGAAAAATTTAAAAAAAAAAATGAATGGTAGCTTTATAATTTTATTGACATTTTTTCAAGTTTATTACATTACAGTAAAATTTTTACAAAAGGAAAAAATTTTAACTTTTATGTTTTATGATATTGAAGTTAACTATGTTTTTATAAAAGATTAACGAACAAATTTTAGAACGTAAATTTTGTAAAAAATATGTCGCAGGTGACTGAATCATTGTTCCTCCTGTTTGTTTTTAGTCGTCAAGCTTTGCGATCCATATATTTTTGCGTTCCTTATGCCGTAGTTCTTGTGGTATGTACCTGCAATGAAATAAAAGTCGGTGATTATTTTTCTGGACTTCTATCTGAGTTCAGTTAAACTATTAAAAGAATGGTCAAACACGCTATTATTAGGAGTTTCAACTACCTTTTTTCGAAAACGTGGTGGTAAGATTTTGACCAGAAAGTTTTCAACATGAAAACTCCGTCGGATATACACGGAGCCGTTATATTTAAAAACACCGCTTAAATTTTCCCACAAAAATACCAAATAAAACAAAAATACGTTTAAGTAAACAACTTATTATTTAAAAACAAATTAACTTTAGTTTTCAAGGTGTTTATACAATACTATTAGACATATGTAAAAATTTGGTTTGCTGAGACTTCTTGGTAATAATTGAGAAAGTACAGGAGAACACGTTTTTATATCGAAAGCGATTCTTTGTATGAATAGTTTTCAGCCATCCTAGTTTAGCGCACTTTTCTACTTTCTTAAATAAATATTGAACAAACATTTATAACTTTCACGGTTCTTGCTGGAAAGAAACCGATTCTTTTGTCCAACGTCAGGAACTATGTACATCGCATAGAAAGATGGTATTTTGCCGTTATCGAAAAGATAAAAATGTACAATATACAAAAAAAATAAGTACGTACCCATATAGCATAGATTTGCACTTAAGCTGCTGTTTATTTAATTTTCCTTAAAGGAATTTTCCTTTCCTTTTAATTTTTCATGTTTTCGCCAAGCCATAAAAATTTATGACGCTGAAATTTCACCATTTTACTACACATCCGATGGCACTAAAGCGAAAAAGGAAACTGTACAAGGTATATTGCAAAAAAAAAGTTTACTAACTGTAGACCAAGTCATTGCTTCGTACGTGCATAAATATTAAAATATTATACGTATACGCAAGCCAGTCTTCGAAGAAACCCAGTCACAAAGCTGTTCGGGATTATATTGTGATATGGCCACTGTACTACAAAACCACCACCACGAATGTTAATAATAAGCAATGGACATTAATCCATATCCTGAGTAAGCAGAAAATCCATTTTACTGCTGCCATGGTGCTTAAACCTATGAAAATTTCAGTAATTTTATTGGGCTTGCGCCAGCACAGAAATTCGAGGGTTGCTTAGCAATTTGGTAGATGCTCGTACTCGTTCTGTAGCAAACAAAAAGAAAAGGTGAGCGGCGCTCGTACTCGTAGATGAGAGTTTGCGTATTTCCAAATAAATGGGCACTGTTAATGGCGCAACTTGAACGAGATGGCCATATCGGTCATAAATTCGAGGATGCACACCTATTTAATTCATGAAATGAAAATGACGCGGGGTATTCAATTAAAATGCAACAAACGAACAACATCAAAACGTGTTCGTACGTTTGTTTGAAAAAGTATATGCACTTAACAAAATTTAGGATTTAACTACAATACATACATACAATAGGTCGGCTTATTTTGCGATCAAAAAAGGCAAAGACGTGTTTGGTTCTATGATTCTTGGCGTTTCTGCAAGTTCTATTTTTACTTTTACGGTTTGTGTATCATAATATTGTAATTAATATCGTTGAACTTTGGAAAAAGTTTTAGTATTTAAATTATGTATCACCAAATTCACTTTAAATCCACTAATTTTGTGCAAATTCTTGCTTCTAGCAGTAGGATTATGGCATTTCTTTTAAATGTTTCTGCAGGAAATTTATTGAATAATCTTATTCCGTAGCTTCTAATAGATCTAGCCCATATTTCTGTGCGGAAAAAATGAATTCTGATATTTTGGGAATTTCCTAGATTATATTCAATGTTTTCATTTAAAAAATTGGTTTTTGATAAATTAATTCGCAGAAGGTTTTTATTAAACCACTTAGACATTTCTTGCAGATCTCTTTTTAGGTTACTGATCAGTTCTTCTAGTGTATCTGTGGCATATAGGAAAGTACCATCATCTGCGTAGAAATGTGGTACTGCGTGCAGTTTAAGTCTCAAAACGTCATTTAAGTAAATTATAAATAAGTTTGAAGCAAATTTGGAGTCTTATGGCACCCCTACTTTAAGTATTTTACTGAGCTTGATTGATTCTGTTTCTTATTTGTACAATTTGTTTCCTGTTTAACGAAAAGCTTTGAAAGAAGTTTATAATTTATAGAATCAAATTCTTTACTCAAGTCTATTGCTAGCATGGCAACGTATCTTTTTCCAAATTTTCGTATATGAATTCTGTGCAGTTAATACATGCTGATAGAGTATTTGATTTTTCTGGTTTTTATCAATCATTTTATCATTAGTGCTAAGTTTTGGTATTAGCCGATAGTTTGAGCAAAGTTCCTTGCTTCCACTTTTGTGTATAGGAACTACTAAATCAATTTGACGTTCTTCAGGATACTACCCAATACGGAAACAATCCGTAATGAAATTAACTAATGGTACAGATATTTATTTGAATTTTTTTGACGAAGTGGACAGATATTCCATCTAGACCATTGGCTCAGTTCGTGTACATATAAACTTTGTATAGCATTTATAATTTTCAAGGGATTGCAACAACTCATACTTAATAAACTGTGTATTTGTATAATTGGTTCGTCGATGTAATAATATTCTTAGATATTGCTACTATGGTAGTAAAATAGTCATTGAAAGAGTCAGTTATATTTTATTTGTACTATTTCAGTGTTATTTTATTGTGGCTTTCCATATATTATTTCTTTTAAAATCTGTCACGTTTTTTTATTCGAACCAATATTATTTTCTATCTGCACCCCATATAATAAGTAAGTAACTAAAATATTTTTTCTCTAATTTATAGAATTTATTCCTAATTTTAATTATTGAAATTAATTCTTTGTCCATTGAGGATTTTTTAGGGTTGCCCGAATTTTTAATAGTTTTTTTTTGGCAACTATAGATATGTAGTCAAAGATTTTGATAACGTTGCTCTGTTTATATTATTTTTTATCTTACTATAACATATAACTAAGGAGATTAGTCTATGGTCAGAGATAGGGTTGTCATCTAAAGAGATTATATAATTGAGATCAATTTTAACTGTGCCACTTGAGATGCCTTTTCTAGTATACATTACTATTCATTTTGTTGAAACAGAAAATCCCGTTGCTATATATGGTATGGAGGTAGTTAATTGATCCACTGGTCATGTTTATAAGATTAATATTTAAGTCCCTAGAATAATTGTGTTTTTGTTTTCAAGAATTTTCAAGAATCTTTTTTTATTAGTCTAACTACTAAAAAGTTGCTTGCTTCAAAATCGGTTGATGAGACCAGTGTTGAAGGAACGCTTTTATGGGCGTAAATTTAACATCCGACTGATCTATTTATGCTGCGATTAGAAAATTAATTGTATTCTTTTAAAATAAAATAGGGGTTTGCATTCTCGTATACCCATATTTCACTTAGAGCTAATACATGAATTATTTTGTTTTTACTATATGCTTTAATAAGTGTTTCCGGATTGTTTAATTAATTTCTGATACTGAAGTAAAGTACATTAATATTTTCACTGCTATTGGCAAATATTAATGCACTTATACCATACTTTATTGCTTTGTACTATTTTCTTATTAATTACATTCAGACTACTCATCTACATATATTTCATTGGGATATAAAAATTTATATATATTTAGAATATATGTAAAATTGATTTACTTAAGTTTTTTTTAAATCTTTCATTCCTTCCATTAGTAAGGTAGCACTGTTATCATTCATTCGTACTAGTACCTTAGCATCTTTTATCCAAACATACCTATAGCTTTTTTCTCTTGCTTCTTGTTTGACCATCTTAAAAAGGCTGCAAAACTTATTTTCCATAAGTTGATGGCGGTTGATGGTTTTCCCACACATATTAATATCCAAGTTTGAAGCTATTTTATTGATATCAATAATTTCAATCATTTTTCTAAACTCGATGAATTTGAGTTTTAGTTCTCTATTCTTCATTTTTACAATGATTGGGTTCGTTTTGAATTTCTTATTTTCGTTTTCATAAACATCTGTTATGCTTTCTTTTGTTATGCTTGTCATCACTTGTTTTGTAATTTTAAGTCAGTGTTCGGTATTTTAGGAATATTTGCTATTATGATGTTGTTTGCTTTTTGGTTTTGTTTCACTGTTACTAAGCCTCTTTCAAGTTTTATCTTCTTCGATATAATATTTTCATGATTCAATAATGAAAGGTTTGATACATAAATAGCTTTGCTCCTCACTTTTCACATGTGACGCCTTTAGCTAAAATAGTGTTACTCCTTTGGAAACGTATGTATGACTCTTATCAAAACTTTTTAAATAGTAGTTAAATTAAAAAAAAAAAACAAAGAGTCGGTTCCACTGATTCATTTTTGTTGTTTTAATTCGCTGACATTTTTCCTGAAAATTGTGAAAATTTGAGTAAGTATTTTATAAAAATGTACATAAATATTTTATATAATATAAATATGTGGTTTTATTTGCATTTATTTAGATCGTGATTGGTGTACTGAGTGACCGTTACCCTGCATCTTAGCCCGTTAAGCTCCATGTCGTAGTTCAACGAGCGTGACTTAGCAAGATCTTTGCTTTTTCCTATGTTTTTGGAACGCGTATGTAATTACTTGCAATCAGTATGTTACAATTATTAGTGAACACTTTTTATAGGATTTCTTGCCAAATCCCGTTGCTCGTTAGTGATCGTATCCCCGCTCTTTTCCACCTCCACCTCTGTGCCATAGCTTTTTGGCCAGTGCGCACGCTAGTGGGCATTTCGGATTTCGAGAATTTAAGTTAGTATTTAAAAAAAATTAAATATTTTATAATACAGGACCCCATGCAGAGGAATCATTTTGGCCACTCCCGGATAAATGGCTAGCTTTTTATGCGACTGAAATAAATTTTTCGAACTCTTTGGGAATTTTGTAACATTATTTCATTTAAGATATAATAAATTTGGGGTGGTAATTTAACAGTTTCACGGCGCCAATATGATGTTGTTAGAAAAATAAAGCATCACTCATGCCAAAAATAACACTGCGTAACAAAAATTAAAAAAAAAACCTGCGGTCATGATTTTGTTAATAGTTTTTATTAACATTAGTAGCAGGCTTAGGAACTGTGTTTTTCCTTTTTTTGGATTGGCTCTAGTTCTTGAGATCAACGAATCTTAAGAAATTATTGAAAAAAAAATCATATGACCCAGTTCCAGTTGTATTAATTTAATTATTCCTCAATAAGGTTTGTTATATAAATTATTAAAACCGGTAGTTCGTTGGTTTAAATATTTTATTTCCCTTGCAAGAGTATGACAATGTAAAAATTGTTTTAGCAAAGATTTTGTATGCACAACATAAGTGGTCAGTATGCGTGGACTTGAAGATAGTGAATTTTTTATTGGGCCAACAAAGTGGGTATACTAAATACCCCTGTTTTATATGTTTCTGGGACAGTCGTGCAAGAAATGAACATTGGATTAGAAAGGACTGGCCGGTGAGAGAAAATATGGAGGTAGGAACAGCAAATGTGGTTCATGACCAACTGATAAGCCGAGAAAAAATCATTCTTCCACCACTTCACATCAAGTTTGGGCTAATGAAACAGTTCACCAAAGCCCTTGATAAGACAGGTGACTGTTTCGAATATGTGTGCAAAAAATTTCCAGTCCTTAGTATGGAAAAATTAAAAGCAGGAGTCTTCGATGGTCCTCAAATTCGTACCCTTCTAAAATACACTAAATTCTTAAACCATATGTCACAAATTGAATCTGAAGCCTGGCTAAGCTTTGTTAATGTAGTCAAAAATTTTTTTGGAAAATCATAAATCACCAGACTATGCAAAACTAGTTGCTGATATGCTTCTCAATTTTCGCAAACTAGGAGCTAAAATGAGCATTAAATTACATTATTTACATAGCCATTTGGACAAATTCCCGGACAACCTAGGCGATTACAGTGAGGGACAAAGTGAACGGTTCCACCACGACATAAAAATAATGAAAGAAACCAAGGTCGATGGAACGACCCCATGATGGCAGACTACTGCTGGAACTTAGTACGGGATTGTCCTGAGCAACGACATCATAGGAGGTCCTACAGAAAAAGTTGTTTTTATTTTTTTTTAAATTAATTAATGAAAAGAATATATTTTTTTTATTTTTGTATTATTTTTATACAGGCGCGCAATAAAATTATAATTTAAATCCATATTGCTATTTTTAATTAGGTTTTTTCGTGAAATATTTAAAAGGCTTTATCTGAAAAACAAGAGCCAATTCGACAAAACTGATATTATTTTCGTAATCAGCGCCCCCAAATTACCCTAAATCGACTTAAAAATCTCCGACCGCAAAATTTTGTTCCGCAGTGTAATATGATAAGAAACTCTTTCACTTTGATGCTGAGCGTACCCCGTAAACTCGTAGTTTTAGCTTGCAACAACCGCGAAGGCAGAACTACCAATAGTTACAAATGAAATCCACTCTTTGTACCCTGGAAACATGATGCGTTCTCATCACAAAATTAATTTAAAGATGGTGTTTAAAATTAAAAAACATTTTATTATTAATTATTAAAAATAACGACACTAAGGCCTACTTGCGGAAAATCCAGAGTTAAGCTAATAAATAAAGAGATAAGAAACTCAGAGTTACATTTTTAATTTCATAACCCAGACGTGCATGTGCTTGCAGCAAATAAAATTCAGTAACATGGACATTTCATATTTTCATTGAATTTTTTGATTATTTTTAAATTTCAAATCAAAGTAATTGTTGCAGATTCTTGTGAAAGGGATAGATTTGCGAAAGCTCTAATAAAAGAATTGAAGCCAACGTATTTTATTTTTCTTTATTTATGCCAGAATGTCACAAACTTAACTATTTAACCCTCAATAATTCCCCTTTTAAATATTTTTTATGTTAACTATGAGCCAATTCCTAACATACTCCTGCAGAAATATCCAATAAACTATAAATTAAGTAGATAACCTGCTTTATCGAAATGAGCCATCCCCCTTGCGGAAGATCCAAAGTTAAATTTATGAATATAGAGATAAATAACTCAGACTTCATTTTTAATTTCGTAGACCAGACATTGTCATGCATCAAATAAATCCAGCTACATACATACACACATATGTACATTTTTCTGACATTTTCTTTGATTCTTATGAATCTATTGAAATTTAAAAGCAAAATAGTTTTTGTATATTCTAGTACAACAACGAAATGCTTGGAGTCTAATCTCGTGTTTAAAATTTTTTCGTTTTTTTTTTTCAAAAACATTTGTTTTGCTAATTAAGTTATTCTTTATTTTTGACGGAATGTCACAAACTTAGTAATGTAACCCTGAATAATTGCTAGGTTAAATATTTATGTTTTTAACTTTTAGTTGATGCCTAACTGTGGTAGCAAATTTACTTCTGTGCAAGTTAAATGGATAACCTGCTTTCTCGCAAATGTGCCTGGGAGAATACATAGCTGTAGAAATTTTATAAGTTTCGCGTCGTTCACAGAATGAGTAAAATCATTAATCAAAATGAATGTCCACACATGCGTTTTTGAAAGAATATTATTCTAGTATAAGCCCATTTATTTGTACCCAAGTTTGCAACGCTCTAGCTCGGATAAAATTTCCTTTAGTTGCAATAGCAACCCTGTTAGCATATTTCACAAAACTTGCGATTTCATAAGTGCTATTTAAGAATGGAAAATAGATGTTATGGAAATTTTTTTGTTGATTTAGTTATATATTTAAAAATGCTATATAAATAAAGCCGGATTTGGTGTTAAATTGAAATTTTTTATGTAATTTTTTCGGGGTCATTCACAACAGCGCAGTTTTTTTCACTTCCCAACATTACATCTCAGGTCGGCTATCAGTTTACCGAGTTGGCTCAACTCGCATATTTTTCCGAGTTAGTATTCTTGCTTTACATTCCTCCCTAATGCTCTTTTGCAACTAGGTTACAAAGAAATGGGTCCTATATTATTATAAAGGCTTATGTGTGCCTGATTTCTTTAGATGTTTATACTTCACGTAGTAAACTATAATAATTGCTTATACAAGGTGGCGCAAAAGTAAACTTCCGATGTTTTTTGGCTGTAATTTAAAAAAAAAATGAAAAACTTTGATTCTTCTTGTGGATTATTTTTATTTGGTCTTTTAATTTTTTTTTACATCAAGTCGAGAATATGATGTCATGTAAATGGCCGCCGCCACAGTTGATTGCCATTTGAGCCCTTTTTATGGCATTTTCCATCACTTTGGCCAAAACTTCCGGCGATAGGTCCTCACATTCTTGACGGATATTCTCTTTAAGAGCTGCAAGAGTCTGAGGCTTGTTGACATAAACCCGCGACTTCAAAAAGCCCTACAAAAATAAGTCTGGAGCGGTCAAATCAGGCGATCTTGCTGGCCAGTGCAAATCGCCAAAACGGGAGATTAGGCGCCCGGGAAATGCATCCTTCAGCATATCGGTTGTGGCACGTGCAGTGTATGCCGTTGCACCGTCCTGTTGGAACCACATGTTTTCCAATCCCAATTCATCAAGTTGCAGCTAAAAGATCTCGTTGATCATTGCTCTGTAGCGCTCACCATTCACAGTAACCGTTTCGCCCGCGACGTCTTCGAAGAAAAAAGGTCCGATGACTCCTCCAGCGAAAACAGCACACCATACAGTCACTTTGAGCGGGTGTAATGGCTCTTCGTGGGTTACACGCGGATTTTCAGTGCCCTAGAAGCGTAAATTTTGCTTATTTACGTACCCGCTAAGATGGAAATGGGCCTCATCACTCATGATTATTTTTGATGAAAAATCATCTTCCTCTTGGTGGTGATTAAGGATGGCTTGAGCGTATGTTAGACGCGATTGGCGGTCAGCAGCTAACAGCTGATGCACCGTCTGGACTGTGTACGGAAACATCTTCAAGTCTTGTACCAAAATTCGCTGTAAAGACCGTCGACTGATACCCATTTGCGTGGCACGTCGTCTGGTCGATGTCGACGGCGCATCCATGACATCCTCGGCTACAGCAGCAATATTCTCTGCAGAACGGCTACTCCGGGGTCTGCCACACCTGGCAGCATCTCGTGTTGTGCCAGTCTCTTCGAGGCGAGCGGCTAAACGTCGCAGTGTTTCACCAGTAGGCGTTGAACGGCCAGGAAATCTGCGACGAAATTCACGTTGTGCCAAAGTCACCGACCGATTATCGGTCAAATAAATAGTCAGCAATATTCCGCGTTCTGGAGCAGTGTAGCGTAACATTGTTTATTAACGTGTATTTCGCATGTGTTTATTACACAAATGTCAAAACAGAACTGACATTACGGGCCAATCGCAAAATTTATAGCATTTTCTGATAGGAGGATTACTTTTGCGCCACCTTGTATAAGCGTATTCTACATTACATATACATAAGCCTTATACGTTTGGGTTACTATCAGAGAGAGAGAGAGTATGCCTTATAGAATGATCACATCAACACCGGGAATTAATAAGGAAAGTAAGGGGTTTTGGGGTTTTTTATACAACTCGGATCTCTTACAGATTTTATGTATTACATTATAAGTCTTAAATAAGGCGACCAATTGTTATTTAGTTATTTACTTATTATGTATACATGTACATACATATGTACATATCCGCAGTTTTCGCATTTCTTTATCTCCCCATCTTCCCGCTTAAGCAATGCTTCACAATTCGTATATACAATGTTGCGGTTTATATGAAGATTTTGATATATGTATGTATGTCCACGCCAATATTTCTGTAACTAACAGACCAATTGTCAAATTCATAATTTTGTGCAAATAGTATGAGTATCCACGGTGTACTGAATACTGAAGGTGACGCCTTTAGAAGTACCGCTACTTTGGTTTTGCCGGGTTTGACAGTTCTCAACTTCAACTAGACAAAGCTTTTTTCACAAATTAAGAAAAAGAGACACTTTTTTTAGTATTTTGCGAATTTATTTATTAAATGTCTGCCTATAAATTCATATTTTACACTTTAGAACAATTAGAACACGTTTGTCAATGAAATATTGGAAGTTGTTCAATTTTATCTCTCCCGTATTCTTGTTTACTAAAGGCGAGATCTGTCATTTCACCGCGGGAAGGCGCAATCTTGTATTCTATCATTCTTGATGAGTATCCATACCTTTCATTCGATATACATATGTACATATATTGTAAGTTGTAGTTTAGCTAAGCTAATATGTTCCTGATAATGTTATATTTTCTACAATGTTTCCTCCTGAATGCAATATTGGTCTCGTTCCAATTATTCCAATTTGAAAAATTATTTTTATTTTTTACATTTTCCTTGTCTTTTGTTTAAAATTTCTGATAAGCGTGTTTTGTGCTTGTTGACTTCACAATAGGTGTACAAAATTTCTGGCTTATAATTTTGGTAGTCTGCTATTTTCTTTAGTTCACCTAAATCTAAAATAACTGTGTAATTCCTACTTTCCCAAAAGTAATTGTATTGTACACACATATATTAAGTTTTGAAGTTAATGTATCATGATTTGTTCTTGTGGTATAAAAATCTGTATCCTTTAATATTTATTTCTGTATTTTTCAGTTCTGATATTACTTCAAAAATTTCTGAATGTGTGGTAAACTTCTGTTTCTGAAATAAATTTGTGTTTTTCTGAAATACTAAGCCTGCTCTTTTGTAACCTAGTTGAAAAGGAACACTAGAAAGCTAACGCATTGCATGTTAAACAACAACACTAACTCAGAAAAATATGCGAGTTGAGCCAACTCGGTTATATGATATCCGACCTGAGATGTAGTGTTGTGAAGCAAAAAACACGCTCTATTGTGAATGGGCTCTGGAAAAATACTTAGGAAATTTCAATCAACTGTCAAATCTTGTTTGTTTTATGGTAACATAAACAAAACAAATAAAAATGGAACAAGGGCAAGAAAAATTTGCGCTTCGTATATTTCACATAAAATTATGAATTAAAACATGTTTGTTATTTCAGAATGCAAGAAAAAAGGCGCAAGCGATGGTCATGTGAGAAGACAATTGAATATTCGAGATGCTACCTCGCCCGGAAAGCGGAGTTGGAACACCCAAAAAGAAAGAGGTTGGCCTACGCGAACGTGTTGGAAGACATGGTGTCAATGGCGATCACGGTAGGTTCAAGAAATAAGTATATGTTTGAACAAATTATATTTATTAATCCACTTCCAGGACTTTGAAAGAATGCCGCTGTGCTTGGACAACAACAGCAGAACTGACGCCAGCCCGTGCTTTGCCCCCCATATGGAGGGGTTCGTGTGGGTTACAGACCGTTTGAAACACTTTCGGCAAATGTGCTGTAACTGCAACTTTTTAAAACGTAACAGTGAGTTTCAGTGAAAACCTTGTAGTGAATTTTTTGCAATGTTTTTGATGTAAATTCTTTGCGCTCGTTTTTATAAAACCCGTGTACATGCGGAAGAGCACCAACTTTACAATTTTTCAAAACACATCGGTAACATTTTGCTGTACAATGTACAAGGGTTTTATAAAAGCGAGCACGAAGCATTTACATATACATATATGTGATACTCCTTGTGAATTTGTTTTAGTTTTATAGATTTTAAGTTGAATGAAATGCAATAAATTCTTGTAAATATTTTTATTAGTGAATTTGAAGATATAAATATATGTATATGTATATGCATTGAAATTTTTAAATAATATTTTGTTGTCATAAATAATTAAAAAGGGTTTGCCTTCTGTCAAGGGCTGCGTCTTGGTTTCATTCTTCAAAACCTTCATCAAGTGCAAACGTATTTTCATCACTCACATCGTTGATATCGCACAAATTTGATAGTTGCCTAAATGCCACTGTATTGCTTACATACCAAATGTACATATACACGGATTTCTTTTGTGGTAATATACGCGTTCTACCACCACCAGATGTGGCAGGTACGCAGTTAAGACTCCGAATACTTCACTGAAAATAAAATGGCATTAAGTTTATTAGATATTCCACCGTTTGGCGTCATAGCCTCATGCGCATTTTGAAATCTGCCTCACTCATTGCATCGAGTGTACCTTCAAAATTGAATCACTTCTCATGTGCCTTGTTTTCACTCTCCGAGTCTTTAGAAGAGCTGGAGCTGGCATATATCGTTTCCAATACTTCTAGTACTTCTTGCATCTCTCTATTGCGACGTGATTCGCAATACTCACCCGTGTACAAAGACACCATCTACAAAAGTAAAAGGTTATTTAATACATTTATTTAATGTTTTTAAATAAATTTAATAACTTACCACAGAATCCTCAGAATTACTCATTTTGGTTTGCTTCTTTAAAATTTCACTAAACAAATCATATGTTTAATGACAGATATTGCCAGTGTTGTGAAGTAACTAAAAGGAAATTTTATCCGAGTTGGAGTGTTTTTTTGCAACTAGGTTACAAAAGAACGGGCCTACTATTGGAAAAGATGTAGTTCGTCTAATTTTCCGTTAATTTTTACGAAATCGTTATGGCCTGGGGTACCTGCTATCCATTAGCAAAGTGTTCCTAATCGATTTATTCTAATTTTTTTCCTTGAAGGGATTTGATTTTGCTTGTCCTAAAAAGTTTCAATCACTAAAATTTCTGATTTTGATTCTGTGGTGGTAGGTTCTAATCACACTTATTTTCGTCATAATTGCACTGTTGTCAAAATTTATGAAGTATGTCAAATTACTTATGTTAAAAGTGTCCCCTTAGAGACATTTGCCTTTTTAATTAGTGCTCCTATGTAATCTTGTCTTGTAGTACGTAACAGAATCTTGTCGAAAGCTTATAACTAGTTACGATTTCAATAAATATTATTTTCTATTATTATATTCTATTATTTCTTTCCCCTATGAATTTTTCATAAATGGATTGTCCGAGACGATCTGATCTATGCTTATTATAAGATAGTAGGATGTAAGGTAATTTTCCATGTGAAAAATGTCTGATGTCTGAGTCCATCTCATTCTTCCTAAGTCTCTTAGTTAATTATATTCTTCCTTTAACCATCGGGCTACTTTGATTATTGTGGAATGGACTCTCTAAATTTGTCCATTGGTTGTGCAATGTAGAAGATCACTAAAGTAAATTTCAATGTTTAGTCTTTGCATTAGTGATTTAAATATATAGGTTTGAACCAATTCCAAAACATTTTCTACTTTAATTTATATTCTAAAAGTTTTAATGTAAGAAACGTCTACTGTTCTACTTCTTTATCTCGGATTGGGGCATTGTTTAAGATGTATTTTTTTTTTTTTTGATTGCATATTACGCAGCTAAATTAAAATTCGATGTGTGTACTTTCTAGATACAACTTCAAATTATTTATTTTTTATTTATTTCTATATGCAATCCTTAATCTAATCTAAGCTGCTGTCGGTTGTTGGTGATGCCCCTGCAATTTGTTTTATTTTTTCATCATATTGTATTTAATTCTGCTCTACTTACATAATCCATTTGGTAAATATTTTTTTTAAGTGTCCACAATTAATCGAATAAAAGCCTATAAAAGTTGCAGTAAAAGAGCCAATTTTTGTTTGCCATGCATTTAGTATTTACTACAGCATTTTATTTAGTAAAACAGGGTGTTTTAATTATTTAATAATACAATATTTCCGCTATGAGTGACATTTATAATTTTGATCTCAATTAATTTCTCAAAAGTTATATTAAAGTTACACTCTCGTCCTCTATGATAATATCTTGCCATTCTTTGATTCTAATAATGTTAGTCTCAATAAACATTAGGTACTTCAATAGTTTGTTAGTCCACTTTTCCTTTGATAATTTATTTAATTCTGTGTTATGTAACTTCATTAATATTTTGAAATAATTCCTTGTGATGATGTTTTAGATTAGCTTTCAGGGTTAAATTTTTCATTAATATTTTTATTTTTTTTACATTATTGTGTTAATTAGCATCAGCATCAGCATCAGCCCAAAAAGTGAAAAATTGTTCTACCTCTGATGGCCGTAAGATAAGCATATATTATCAAAATACTTCGGGGCTCAGAACCAAATCTGAATCCGTCTTCATTTTGAGTTCGCAAATAGATCATGACTGCTTCGTTCTAACTGAAACCTGGCAGAATATTAACTTTTTTGATGCTGAGTTCTTCAATCCAGTTCTCTTTGATGTTTTTCGCAAAGATAGAGATTTTGCTAAAACTGGTGTTAGCAGAGGAGGAGGTATGCTAATAGCTACGCGCAGACAACTACGGGCTTCTTTTTATCCGTCATTGGATGGCAATTCCTTGTTGGATCAAATTTGTGTGAAACTACATGGCGCGGGTGGCGTTCTCTACATTTGCGTGTCCTACATCCCGCCGAGTAGTTCTGATGTCATATATAAAGCACATGTGGATAACATACTGGCTCTTCACGAGAAAATAGGAGACAGCCAACTTTGTGTTTTAGGCGACTTTAATGTAGGTAATATTTCCTGGAGCTTTATGGATAATAATAATTTCTTAACTCCATCAAATGTTATTAGTATATCTGAGTCTTATTTAATTGATAATTTTCTCTGTGTTGACCTATTACAGATCAATGGTTTTTTTAATGACTTAAATCGAATTATAGATTTAATTTTTGTTAGCTTTAATATAAATTTTAAACTCTCACATGCAGCCAGTTACATCTCGTCTCCAAATCAGCATCATAGTCCGTTGGTTCTAGAGATTGAATTTTATGAATATTTTGAATTACCAACTGGTAGCCAGAAGATTGCCTTTAATTACTCTGTCTATAATTTTGCAGAATTAAATAATTTGTTTGATTTGGATTGGTCTCAGCTCTTCAAAAATGTAGATGTAACTGGTTGTTACGATATTTTTAAGTCTACTCTGTTAGATATTTGCGTGAGTCGCATCCCAATGCTTAATTCTAGAACCTCTAAACGTCCGTGGTTCTCTAAAGAACTCAAAACTCTAAGGAACTTGAAGAATAAGTTCTACAAAAGGCAAAAGCATTCTAATGATGGTGAAGTTCGTGAGCGTTACGTATTCTACAGAGCCAAATTTAACAGGCTCAATAAATCTTTGTATCGAAATTATATTCGTAAAGTAGAAAACAATATTAAACGTAATCCAAAGTTTTTCTGGAGATACATTAAAACTAAGAAAAATAGCTCAAATATACCTGCATCGGTCCAGCTTAATGGGGTCTCAGCCCACTCTATTTCCGAAGCTGTTAATCTTTTTGCTGAATTTTTTTCATCGCAATTTATTTTGGACAATTCTGATGAATCTGCTCCTGAAGATCTTTTATCAAATTTAGATACTCCCATCAACTTCGGGAATTTAAATTTGACAGACGAGGATGTAGCTAATGGCATTTATCAGCTTAAACAGTCCTCTAACACTGATGTAGATGGCCTATCTGTTATTTTACTTAAAAACTGTCCGTCACTGATTGTGCCATTGAGGCACATTTTCAACTTGTCACTATCTGCCGGGGATTTCCTTGAGGGCTGGAAAGTGACGTTTATTACTCCAATCCTTAAAAGCGACAATAAAAACGATATAATGAATTATAGGCCGATTTCCAAACTTACCACTGTCTCAAAACTGTTTGAGTGCATAGTTAAAGATAAAATATACTTTGCCGTTAAACATTTTCTATGTCCCAATCAACATGGGTTCGTTCCAGGTAGGTCTACTTTAACCAACCTAGCAGCTTTTACGGAGGACTGTCTGGAAACCTTTCAAAAAGGATTCCAAATTGACGCAATTTATACCGATTTTTCTAAGGCCTTTGACAGGGTTTCTCATCGGATACTCATAGCTAAACTTGAAGGTATAGGCTTTCACTCAGAGTTTCTAAAATGGATTACATCCTATCTAGATAATAGACACTGTGTTGTTCGATTAGATGATGTATCATCTTATTCTTTTGTTGCCTCCTCTGGTATTCCACAAGGTAGTGTCCTTGGCCCATTGCTATTTATCCTCTTTATTAATGACATTTCTTCCTGTTTTTCTAAATGTAATTTCCTTCTATATGCGGATGACTTGAAGATTTATTATGGAATCAAATGTCTAGAAGATGCATTAGTTCTCCAGAAGGAGCTGGATAATTTATACAGCTGGTGTATACGTAACCATTTGATCCTTAACATTGGTAAATGCCACTACACCTCGTTTGCAAAATTGTCGAGTATTGTTCCTACATCTTACTATATTTCGAATGCCCCGCTAAATTCAAATAGTGAATTTAAAGACTTGGGTGTTTATTTTCACTCCAAGCTCAACTTCACTACTCACATAAATTTTATTGTTTCCAAATCGTTCGCGATGTTAGCTTTTATTCGGCGTAATTGTTCTCCATTTTCTGATCCGTATTCTCTCAAACTGTTGTACTCGTCTTTAGTCCGCTCTAGAATGGAATGCGCGGTATTTGTTTGGAGACCTTTTCATGCAGTTCATATAAACAGATTAGAGTCTGTCCAGAAAACTTTTATACGTTTTGCGTTACGCTCGATAAAATTTGAAGACCCTGTCCCGTCTTATCGCTCTCGCTGTTTACTAATAAATCTTATGTCCTTAGAGTCTAGACGTACAATGTTGTCGATATGCTTTGTCTTTGATATCACTACGGGCTCTATTGATTGCCCGCACTTTCTAATGAAAATTCGTTTTAATGTTCCCTCACGTATACTTCGTTGTAATGAATTGTTTTTTGTGGGTGTTGCTAAAACTCTCTATGGGATGAATGCCCCTTAACGGCGGCCGCTATCGCAATTTAATACTTATTCTTCTTCCTTAGATTTTGATTTTTCTTTTTCTAAATTAACTTTTAAGAACCTACTCATAAGACATTTATCATAAGGGTTTCCCTTGTTGTTTTATCCTTATATCATGTATGTACATACATAAGTATATACTTATTACATAGTCTGTAAGCATCTTGTTTGTTGATTAAATGAATAAATGAATAAATGAATAAATGAATAAATGAATAAATGAATATGTATATTGTCTCGATTGTAGTTTCATTTTAGGCCAAAATTAGACTTTAAATATTTATTTGTTATTATCCTTATAGTTTCTATGTGCCATAGTGTGAGAATGTCCCACAATATTCTCTTGGTTCTCTAATTCCATCTATTGCTATTCGTCTGTATGAAAAATTTGTTCACTATTCTATTCACTATTTATTGCACTAATTAATGGCTAGCTACTTAGGCTTACGGTGCTTTTTGTTCTTAACATTGCACTACTTTATTTTCAGATACAAAATATTAAATTTTTTTATTTATTTATACGCTATTGACATGTTTTATGAAGTTAAATATTTTATGTGCGTTATCTAGAGTGATGTATTTTAGGAGTTCGGAAGGTTGGGTACAGTGAAAGTGTGATAGTCTTTTGGTTGTTTCTGCAAAACGGACAGACGAACGGAGAAGTGCATATTAGGAGATGTTTACGTGTGAATTTTGAGAGGCGTATCCCTAGAAATGTAAAGATAGTGGTTTGCATTTAGACACTGTAGATGGCAAAAATGATTTTATACATTCAAGTTTAAAGTTAGTGTAGGGGTGATTGAAGTGAGTCCATGTGCTGTGTTGGTGTAGGCTTACGGATCCTTTGGTATGGGAGGGTAAAAGTGGCCTGAGAGGTGTGTTCAACTTTAGAACCATCGGTTTATATCTGTGATCTATTGGCTAAATCTTTGCTGCTGGCTAATTTGCGAAAGAGCTGCTTAAATGTGTCAGATCTTGTGCTATTTTTTTGAAAGGCATGTAGGCTCGAATCAATTGAGCTGGAAAGAAGGAGCTAAGGTGCTTGGCGGCTTACTGTGGAACAGGCTGGAGGTATTTGGATACTCATATCATTTATATTAGAAATGCAATTATGTCTAGCAGGTTTTACATTATAGCACAAACGTTTTTCAAAATATCAACGAGGGGTTTGTTGGTAGTTGATAGGGGCTTTGGAATGAGCTCAATGCTCGTTGGGTTGGGATGGCAGTTCGGCCTCGGCAAGGACACTTTTAATGGGCGATGTGAGAAAAGCGTACACTGCGTACTGCGGTGTGATAAGGTTTGTTAAGCAGTTTCAGATAAGAATTTGCGCATCCTCTATAAATAGGAAAGGCATAGTCTATTTTTGACAGAATTAATGCTCGAGTTATACCCACAAGTGTATTAGTGTGAATGTGTATACTACGGTAAGGGATGAATCCTGCGGGATGCTGCTTTGGAGTGAATATGTGGAAGAAAAAAATTCTTTTACTCGAGCCTGTGAGAAGACCTTTGTTAACTTGTTTACTCGTATTCCGGCTCCCCAGGATGCAAGCTGTTCGAGAACGACATGGGCGCCTCCGCGGTCAAGGGCCTTTTGGAAATATTTTGGCAGGATTCTTAAATGATTTTTTGTTGTAGTTCATGCCATGGCGTTTTTTAAAGGCTACTTGGTTGAGACTGACGATATTGTTTTTTGGTTACGAACCACATTGAGCATTTTGTGATCTTCTTTTCAAGAATGGTTCCTCTTTTTCATTTTTATTTGCTGCTCTCACATACTTCATAAAAGTGAATTCATTTCGATATCTTAAACGCATTCAGAGCAATTTTAATCCTTAAGCATTTTAAAGCTTCGCTAGCTTTACTTTTTCATTTTTTTTAATTCCCCTTGTTTTTCTGCCAAACAATAGCACGATGCAGACAAAAGCACTTCAGTTACTTCGTACTTGCCTCGTTTGAAGGGTTGACGTCATTAAAGTCTCTTGAAAAGTTGAGTTTTCTAAGTTCGTAATCTGGTATTCTATCATTCTTGAGTAATTGATATTTTCAAGCCTCGTTTGCTCACTCTGGATCAATTGTCATTTATTTTGCCGGAATACTCATCGGCTGGCATTTCAGGATTTTTTTTATTTTCGGAACCTTTTTTGTTTTTTTCGGAAGTTCCTACATCCCAGGAACTTTTTATCCTCTTTTTATTATCTTGCCAGTTTTACCATCGGCCTGCGCTTCAGGTCCTTCTAGTCCAAAAGAAAAAAATTTTTCGAATATATAGTTTGTATTTTTTTTTTTATTGTATCGGGAAGTTGGTCCTTTATCGACAGAGCCTTTAACCTTTGAGACAGTGACGTAAAATGTTCCTTATGGATATTTTTTGTCCTTTGGCTTTTTCCTGGGTTCTGATTAAGCAACCCCTTATTTCGTTGCCTCTTGACATTGTAATTTTTATTAAAGAATTTAGAGGTAGATGAGTCCAGATTCATTGGCTCAGGCTTTGGGGAATTATTTTGTTGTGGAAACCATAAATTATACTGTTCGACAGTCGGCTGCGGAATGGATGAAACCAATTTTTTCTGAAAGCTTGGGTAGTATATAGAAAAATAATTTGTTCATTTGTTTGGCGATTTTGAGCGTTTTTCTTACATTATTTTAAAGTTAGTGGAGCCGTGGAGAGGTATTTAAAAAATTTTAAATTGATTTGAATTTTTTCTGTACACGAGGAATCTACTAGGAATCTACTTCTCACAGTGAAGCCGTTTCAGTTGCAAATCGAATACGTCCAGATAATCGATAATAGGCACGTTTTAATGTAACCTAGCTGCAAAAGAACGCTCCGATTCTGATAAAATTTCCTTTATTTGCAAAAGCAACCCTCTTAGCAGTATTGCCGTTTTGCTTACTTGTAAGCAAAAGTGCTTACTTTTTTTCTTAATGTTAACTTGTGCACTTTTTCCCCATTTTACTTACTTTTTTCTTTAAATCTTTTAAATTTAAGTGTATTATTTATTGATTTTAAATATTGGAAATAAATTTAAATAAGTGACAGCACTGTTCAGCACTTATATATTTGTCATGTTAATGAGTGATCATGTTATTGATGCAAGTGGCAGCACTGTTCATTTTTGACGTTTGTATACTGTGCTGTGATTAATAAAGTAGCTGTGATCCCGTTATTGATGCAAGTGGCGGCAATGTAAATTTTTTAGTTTTGTATACTGTGCTGTAATTAATAAAGTAGCATTTATGGATAGGTGATTAAAACTGTAATTCATAGTTTTAATGTATTTATCAATTATGCTTTAATAGGTATTTGATTAAAAAAACAAGCCGTCAGAGCCATCGGAAATAATTGTCCCACTATCTGATAGTGAAAGCAGGTTAATTCTTTGGCAACATTATTCTATTCCAAACGCTTATTTTTTTCATACTTGATAGCGATACTCATGAATCACAAGCAAAAAAACTAAACGAAAGTTTAGGTCAGCTTGGCTAAGTAAATTTCCTTGGCTGCAAGACAGCAATGGGTACAGCTTTTGTATAGCCTGCGAAAAGAAAATTGCAAATAATGTGACGTACTTAAACAAGCATTCTAATTTATCCTGTCACTTGCAAAATGTTGAGCGTAAAAAAGATCAAGTGAACATCGAATCATGCATGAATGTGGAAAAGCAGCAACTTTCCCAACAAGTGCGTCAAGCTGAACTGACATTGGTCATGTTTTTGATATGTCATAATTTGCCATTTCTGTTGATGGATTCTTTGTCGTCTCTTATTAAAGAATGCTGCCCGGACTCAAAAATTGCAGCTGCTCTTCAAATGGCAAGAACCAAGTCAGCAAATGTAGCGGAAATTTTAGGTAATATATATGCACATTTTCTTCCTCTTTCCACAAGAAAATATTTATTTATTTATTTAGGTAATAAGGCAAGGGATAAAATTGTGGATCAATTAAAACAAATAAAATTTTCGCTCATTGTTGACGAAACTACCGACGTATCAACGAAGAAATCGTTAGTCTTAATTGTGAGATATTTTGACCATTTGACAAAAAGAATAAGCGACAAATTTTTGGGTTTAATCAGCGTAGTAAATGCAGATGCAACAAGTTTATATTCAAGTATTAAATCATAGGAAAGTTTAGAAACGATGTTAATTTGTTTTATTTGAAATTTTCTTGCCATTCACTACATTTGTGTTCCGCTTACGCGTGTAAAAAACTGCCTGGTCAAGTTGAACAACTTTGCCGTAATATTTACAAATTATTTGCGCGCTGTCCAAAAAGAATTGAAGAATTTATAGATTTTCAAGATTATTGTTCGGTGCAGCCACATAAAATATTGTGTATTTCCATGACCAGATGGCTTTTACTGGACGGATTAACAGAATAATAGAACAGTGGAATCCATTACAGTTATATTTTTTAGACTCTGTGTTGGAAGTAAATGGAACCAAAGCCAATGAGATGGCAGTGCAAGGAATGATCCTGAAATCAAAGCCTTCTTTTTTTATCATATATCCTCAAAACCATAAATGATCTCAACAGTGAATTTCAATCGGAAAAAGTTCGCTTGCCTTATTTATATTCCCATCTGGACACGACTTTCAAATTATTATTAAGCAATTTTATGAACTTTGAATATGTAAATGTTTTGGAATCATTAGAAAATATTAATTTGCCCGATAAAAAAAACTATTTACCAATAGAAGAAATATGCATTGGGTCAAAGGCAGAACAACATTTGTAAAAAAATAAACTATCCTTTTCTGTTACAGTTAGAATAAAAAATAGCATTTTAAATTTTTATTTGGAGCTGTTGCAGCAAATTAAAAAAAGGTTCGATTTTTCGAGAAATTACCTAAAATTATTATCGATTATTACGCCCAGCAGAGTTTTATCTGATCATCAAACAATTATTGAGCCCTTGTTGTATCAATTTTCAAATTTATTTGAATTTGATGAAGACGTAATTGTACAGCAATGGAAAATATTAAGATTTTCCAAACTCGAATTGAAAAGGGATATGGACATTGAAGATTTTTGGGAAAAAGTTTCATACTCGTACCATAAAGAAGGAATGGGCGAACATTGTTTTAAGGATTTGACCAATTTGGTACAAAATTTAATAACATTGCCACACAGCTCAGCAGCTGCTGAACGGCAATTTTCTGAACTAAATCTGATAAAAACGAAATTGAGAAATAAACTCAGCTTAAAAACAATTAATAACAAAGAACTGTGCACTAGTCGCAAGCCAAATTATCTTTGGTCTGCTGCAAAAGAAAATGTTTGAAAATATATTTCAAGTCCAAAATAATACCAGCAAAATTCAATATGATATTGTTTGCAACTTATGTTTATTTATTTATTTTAAATAATTTTTATTTAAAATATAGTTTGATGCATACCGGAAACCACATAAATAATAGTTTAAAAAATTACACAAACTTCACAAAAATTAATCAGATTTCAAAAAAAAATTGAAAAAAATTACAAACTTTTTATTCAGAATTTTCAGAAAGTTGTTGAGTGTGCCCATAAAATTTATGTACAATTAAGTGCAAGTTTCAAGTCGCTAAAAACTACCGTTAAATTTTAGAATTTAGAGTTTTTTAAGCCGAGGGCTACAAAATTGCATTCTTGAAATCTCTCTGAAAATTCTGAATAAAAAGTTTTTAATTTTTATTAAAGTTTTTTGAAACTTGATTATTTTTTGTAAAGTTTGTGTAATCTTTAAACTTGTATTTATTTTGTATCCATTCCATTGTAAGTCCATTCGTGTATACTTACATATATGCACACACACATTCATCCATTTGTATGCACGCACAACTATTTCCTGTTTGAGACCTTTTCGATTTTTACTACAGGGTAAATACCAAATCGTGAATTGTGACAATATTGAACTTAGCGCTGTCTGACCAAGACAATATTTAAACTAACTCTCTGTGCTGGCATAAGGTCAAATATATACGGTAGCCAAATCCCACATCGGCGTCTTCAAAACAATAAAACACAAATTTTAGCACAGCAAGAAAAGTATAAACAAACAAAAAAAAACGCTATGCTATTTAACATTACGTTTTTATTTGGAAACCAAATTAAAACTAGACACGCATGTGTGATTTCCAATTCAAGTAAGCAAATATTTTATTACAATCTCGTTTCTGCAATACCCTATGGGCTATAACTCTCTGAAATCTTGCACATTTTCACACCCTTTAGTGTCGGTTGATCTAAGAGGTGAGACAAAATTTTTGAGTTGTGCGGTGCGAGTTCTTCATTCGTAGATGCGGTATTTACTATGTTAATAGTATGTATGTATGCATGCATGTATATGCATGTACAAGAAACCGAAAGTTTTACAAATACCAGTCGAACAAACACAAAATATATCCACTATACATACATACATAGGTACATACAAAAACGGGTCAAAATTAGTTCCCTTTCACAATACCAGTTCAAGCTGGATATTTTAAGATAGAGGTGTCATTGGCGGAGGACAGTTTCCCATTATGTATTCCAATATTAAGATATGGTTTCATGTCGGTTTAATATCCAATATGTACTGTTAGATACTATCTTTGAACTAGTAACTTTACTTTAACTTGTCCGCTGCGTAGCAATTTTGACTCACATATACACAATGGAGAATTGGACAGAGATTTTTTGACAATGCTCAAAATGTTTTTCATTTTAAACTGTTTTCATATATTTTTTGTGCAAAAATATGTAAAAATTCACCAAATTCCACAATTGTTGTGAAATGTTGATTATTTCTTGTAAATTTGTGCAAAGTTTGAAATTATAATTTTTGAGTTTTATATATTGTACATATGTATGTATTTATATAACAGATTGAATCATATTTATAAATAACTTAACGAACATATTTATTGAAATCATGGATCCGGCTCATATTTGAGCCCCTGTATGTAGGAACTAAAAGTCTATCTATATATAGACAACTGAAGTGTTCTCTTAAAATCATGAGTTAAATAAATCACACTGCTGTGTTATCGTTTTTGTTTTTTGGATGTGAACGACATGCTAACGGATGCGTGTTTTCAAAGTGTGAAATTGGACTGTGGTCACCCTTTTTCCGTTTAACTATACATTATGTGTTTGGCTTGTGAACATGCATGTAAAAACTCGTTCAGCCAAATCATATCCACGTATGTATGTATGTACATATGTACATATATACTGTAAATGTAAATATGCATACATAAGTACATATGTACATATATGTTTTTATGCAGACGTTGGGATAGCGCACTATCCAACAAGTGGTCCGTATGAAACTCCACTATAGCCGCCTTCCCAGGACCGCTTTCGCATTTCATCAGGGAGGGGCCGCGGCTTAAAATATGCCTCACTCTATACACCATTTCTATATTCCCCCATTCAAATTTGCGATTAAGGCGGTCAGGGGCGTTTGCAAACGGTTGAACAATTTCCCTGAATAAAAACAAGAGTAAAAATGAGATTAAAAAATTTGTATTTTCATTTCTTATTGGTTATAGTATAATTTTAGGTGGCGGCGCACCCTTACTCTAAGCTCAATTTTCACCACATCCCTGACCTTACTGTAACTGATCATACATGAGATTACGTTTTCTGGGCTTAGATACGCCATTATTGCAGTGCTTATTTTTCTTCTTTCAAGCAAAAAAAGAAGAGCACTCTAAAAATATATGTTCGGTAGTTTCGGACACATCCCCACATGAAGGTATTGTCTGAAACCGCCATGGCCACTCAGCAGTTGTGTCATATAGAAATCTACTTTGCCATGCGATCTATCTAACCAGGATTTGATGCTTGGAATGAGTCTGAAAGTTCAGCGCCCGGATAATTACGTGGCCTAGCGTTGTTGCCATTGAGTGAGGCTTTTTTAGACAGCAGATCAGCGGGCATTATACCAGCGATCATCATATGGAAAAGTCCGGAAAGCGTAAAATTAACATTGAAATTAACCGTCCAAAATTTTTATTTCTGAGTTTTATGTGAACCGATTAATTAAAATATGTGTAAAAGTTAAAGCAATCAATAATCGATAAATGCATCTTCTCATCCATATGCACATCCGATAAAAGGGCAGAACAAGATACATAAGCCAATGTAAACAAATAGCTTTTTTGTTATTTGTGATGACAATTAAGTATTATTTTTTACAGACTTAAGCAAAATATATCGTATAACTTTTTCGAGTTTGTTCAATACTTTCCTCAACTACTTTGCTCTGTGACCTGCTCAGGACTAGCCGACAAATTTGTGACTTTATTTTGAGATTAGAGACTTGAGACGACTTACTGAATACCGAAGAGCCTCAAAATCAATCTCACCACTGAAAAGTCTTAATAAGTCTTAATTAGCGACTGGGGACTGCTTACATAATATCGGCATTATGGTTGAGTGCGTGTCCCCAAACAGGGGCTACATACACGATTGCGTTGCCTTCGTCAAAAGTTCTCTTCGACTCTGGCTGGGACCACCAAGGTTTGCCATTAAACTAGCCAGCGAGGTATGAATTACTGCCGCTTTCTGACTCACCATTCTAATGTGTATTTTGTATGATAGCCTAGCATTTTGAATTATCACACCTAAACACCTTTCCGCTCAATTTTATACCAGTTTACATTTACCGTCGTGTTATAAGAACACCTCTGCTCTGGGAATCGCATCAACTGTAGGCCTTCCCTTTCCAAAGCCGTACTGGGTATCGGATAAGCATTGCTCAGCGTCGATGTGACTCCACAAATGATTACGTATGATACGCGCCAATAACTTATCTAGGGTATCAATCATGCACAAGCTTGCCTCTCCTTGTGGTTTGTTAGGCTTGGAATTAGAACCAGTCTTTGCCTTTTCCATCTTCTCGGGAATACACCGAAGGCATGTCTTGAAACTTTTACAAATGCTTGTGGAGAATCATCTACCGCCGCTTCCATACCAATATTTGGTATCCAATTGGGACCAGGAGTCTTGCTGCCTTTCATTCTATTCATCGCACTTTCTATTTCGTCTTAATTTACCGGTGGGAATTGGGCCTTTCTTTTTTTAACCATCGCCGAGTAAGCTGGGGTCTGCATTTGTCGACCTTGAAACTTTTCATAACCACATTGTACTCACCGCCCCATAGGTACTCATCAATTTCATTGCGGAGCTCTTTGTGGCAAGATTTTTTGCTTATTTTAATTGCGCCTTTCAACCGTTTTCGAAAGGATTTGCAATCAGTGCGTAAGCACGCTATTTCAGGAGTCCACCAGTAAACTGGTTTTTTTTTACATAATTTTCTAACCATTGACGAATCGCATGCCTTCGTAAGTTCATTTGAGAGTTCTTCTGAGAGACTTTCTTTCAATATCTTCTTCATTAACAGCTTCACAATAGTTTAAATTTAAATGCGAAAGGAGCGGTGATAGGATCGACATTCTTTTCCCACCTGCGGTATAACTTTTATATGAATGCCCTTTGGATTTACAAAGTATACAACAAGCTTCTTTGGAATACACTTTTCCATTAGCCTTTCTCAGCGCACCTAAAACAGCAGCCTCTACAGTCGTCCTCGCTTGAAATCCAAGCATCTGTAACACCTGGGCAGAATACGGCAGATTGACTGTGGTAGAGTAAGCAAAGCTATATGGGTTCCTGGATATCTATTTAAAATTTTCATTTGCGATTATTTTTCCAAAAATTGTCATGGTTTAGCTCGAGAAGTATTTTGCCTTTTGCGGTTTTGCGTACTCGTTTATCGGAGTTTATTTAGATCAGCGCTCTTTTTGACTGCTCTCCTACTTTCTTTATAGCGATGGAGTTAGGCTTAACTGGCATTGTGTTCAGTTTAACTTTAGTCGCCTTTTTCTTTGTAATTTGCACCCATTCACCTTGTGGCATTTGCTTACCATTTGCCAACGAATCTCTATAATATGGTACACTTTCCGATGAGTTTCTCTTTTACCCCACGACGTCTGCAATGTTCGTATTTCGCTTCGGTGGATCTCGCCCTCCCAGTCTCGCATTGGTTGGAACGTCTCGGTAGAGCCATCATACTCACAAGACCACTCAATTCACCTCCCAAGAGGGTCAACCCAACCTATCCCCTTATCCGCACAATCTCGGTCGAGGACTGAGGGAGACGGACGGGTTCGTCCTGTTAAAGGCAAATCATACGCAGTCTCCTGCCTATATCCCCAGTTGGTGACCTTGATACCCTGGCGCTACCCTTAAATGGGCCCGATCTGAAAAGTATATACGGAATGTACATATATTAAAATACAAATTAAAATACAATTTACATAAATGAAAATACCACAATTCCAAATTCAAAGGCATTTTCAACTTCCTTTCACTATTTTTTTAAACATACTTCGCACTATTATCGCACTACGAGGGTTGCCTTTTATATTTTGCGCCTTGGCAACACTACATGTGATTAGCTGTAATTAGATATTTTTATCGTAAAGTTTGGTATTTTTTGGGTATAAACTTGCATATAACGTTTTCACGTACGAGTTTTATTTGTGTTTATTTATAGTGAGTTTAAAAACTCATATTGCCTAAAAATGGAATTAACCCGTGAACATTTTCGTGCGATGATTTACTACGATTTTCGACGTTGTTTATCGAGACAGGAGTGCATCAATCAACTTACTTCTACTTTTGGTGTTGAATCATCACACTTAGCCGCTGTGAAACGGTGGTACAACGAGTTCCTACGTGGCCTACAAGATCGTCATGTGTCATATCACGAGATAGAGGCATTTTTGGCCATTAGTGGGACCAGCATACATTCAATATTGCATGAACATTTGGTCGTAAAGATGATTTGTTCTCGCTGGATGCCACAGAATTTGACAATTGCCCAAAAAAGAACTCGTGTCGATTAGTGTAAATGTTGAAGAAATTTAGCCGCGGTGGATCAAAGCACGTCTATGACATCGCAACAGGTGACGAATCTCGGATCTATGCATATGAGCCGGAAACAAAGCAACAATCGACTGTATGGGTGTTCCAAGACGAGCCTAATCCAACAAAAGTTGTTCGCGCAAGAAGCACCTCAAAGCAAAAGGGTGCCTGTTTTTTGGAAAAATCTGGTCATGTCGCAACTGTCCCACTAGATAAACTTAAAACGGTCAATTCTGAATGGTATACAACCATTTGTTTGCCAAAAGCTTTTGGAGAATTAAGGAAAACCAACCGCCGAAGACAAATCATTCTTCACCTAAACAATGCGAGCTCTCATGTATCTATTCACACAAGAGAGTTTTTGAGGACTCAAAAGGTCGAATTGATGGGTCATCCGCCTTACAGCCCTGATTTGGTACCTAATGATTTCTTTTTATTCCCGAACATCGAAAAAAAGGCGAGGTCAACGTTTTTCTACGCCTGAAGGAGCTGTAGAAGCCTTCAAACAGCTCGTTTTAGAGGTATCCTTTTCTGAGTGGCAAAAGTGCTTTGAAAATTGGTTCAAGCGAATGCAGAAGTGTATTGACTTGGATGGAGAATATTTTGAAAAACAATAAAACTATTTTCCTTAATATTTGACTGTGTTTTCATTATTAGGCGCAAAATATAATATGGCAACCCTCGTACAAACTATAAAATATCTCGTGATGAAAAATTTGCGTCCGCACTAAATTTTATGTTTGCGCAAACAAATTTATACAATCGTATGTATTTATAAAATACATAAAATGGATCAATTTATTTATATCAAATCATAGCCAGTTACATTTTCACTCTTAAACGGGAGGATCCCAAAAAAAAACTTTGGTATCAATTTCGATGATTTACTCTTAATGCATAAAATTATTTACATGAGAGAACCAAATCTTTATCTTGATTTATGCACTTTAGAGTGACCAGTAAACCGATTTTCGAAAAGCAAAGATTTTCGCATGAAGACATGTGAGAGGTTTAATTAGAAATAATTTCGAAATTATTTCCAAAGCCATCCGCTTACACCGAAACCAAACGTGACGAAATTAAAGCAAATGGTCTCATTTTTCAATTAGTTTGATTGAAGTCGGTAAACTTTAACTGTTTGCCTTTTTATAGAAAATTGTGTAGAGCCAATAAAGTTTCAAATTGTTTAAAATAACGCAACACTTCACAACATCATTTGCGTTAGACGTCCGGAAAACACATTCCTAATATCACGCAGGTCTATACTCCAATGTCCGTGAAAACGAAAAGTCAAAAGCGTAAGAAATAGCAAAATCTGAATGTTCTGTTAAAGTGGATTAGGTAAGATATCGAAGATGGTTTCGAGTATAGAAGTCTCTGATTGCCATTCCCCTGGGGTGGCCAGAACTATTCTTCCAAATACGGTTTAAGCACTTCTGGACTTCCGAGCGATTTCACCCGTGCCCTATGAACATCTATTTTGGGGTGATCTAAAGTAAGGGGTACCAGGTGGAGTCACTCGAATGTATTTGGTTTAAGAGCTCATCAGGGTCTGCATCGTATGCACTTTCCAAAAAAGGATCCAGGATCTCGTTGTAAGCTGTACTTTAGACTCCCCACGTACAAAATATTAGTCAATGAAAAATTTTAGGAAGCCCTGTTTGAGATCGCCGTTTTTCGATTATAACCATGGACAACCTATTAAGAACTATGATTTGAGGGAATGCACCTGGAATATCCGAACCCTGACTTGCGATGCGAGAGACTTCACCTCCAAATATTGTCAGTCACTCCGGTGCACGAGCATCTCGGTATGATTCGTATCAAAATGAGATTCTTCAACATCTCTCTGATTTGTACCAACACACGGCTGAAGAGAAGGAAGCGAAATGGTGCTAGGCGACTTCAATGCCGGTTGGATAAAGAAAGAATATATGACCACACTGTCGGAAAATTCAATCTTCACAATGAAACCTCCGCTAACGAACTGAGTCTGATTGGTTTGGCGTAACCCGAAACATGGTCATATGTAGCACCAGGTTCCAGTATACAAAGATTCATCAGTTTAGGCTGTCTTGAGATTGAAAAACTCGAAATCCTTCTATATGAAGGCATGCTTAAGCATTTTACACGTACATATACTCCGAGGATCGGACATCGACTCAGATGGTTATCTTGTTGCGTGCGTCTAAATACATAAGAAAACCTCGACATCGGAAAGCATGCGATCGCAACAGATAGCTGCGCACCTAAGCTGGTTCAACACGCGTCGCTCTAATTGATAAACCAACCAGAAGCGGCAAACCAGTCTGTAAGCAGCACTCTGGCCAACCCCGAGGCCCCGATACCCCCGCTCGACCCCAAAGAGACCGCGTGCTCGCATCTGGCAACTCAACATGCGACTGCATATGGCCGCTACTAGAGTACATGGCAAAACCGAATCTTACGATTTACATGGAAGGCTGGAGTATTATGAGAGGCCACGAAGACGAACAGTCAGTCCTCATAGCAGAGGTCTCAGCTCCCCTCGTAGAGGAGGAAGTCTACCGCATTCATTTTGGTGTGAGGCACGTCAAGGTGAAAATTTTCCGGAGCAGTGAGCCTTTCTAAGAGAACTCCCTACGACTTTGCTACATATAATCCACGAGCCCCGGGTACGAGGCTCCACCGTCATGGGTAGAGGCATTCTATTATGTCCTTCTTGCAGCACACCGGACTTAGCAGTCATCGGACTGAAGCAGAACGGAAAATGTGTGTCGTCAGCCTCCTTGTGGAATCTGCGTCGTAGCAGCGATCATCACCGATCATAGGGTGAGATGCGAACGCAATATATCGACTTTGGTTCAGCAGCAGGCTAATGAAGTAATGGTGTAAGTCACTCTTTGATTATTTAATTAATTCAAAGCTGTCGGAAACTTACCATGGGTAGGAAGAGGTCCTTGATATCACTTTATTAGGAAATTAAGGAAGAAGACTTTCAATCATTGTTTTGAATCCAAGGTGTTGAAACCATACCAAGATATTCTTAAAAATATAAAAGTGAAACACGACGATCCAAATGACGACTCGCTTTGCCATGCGTAATACAAATTTTAGTACACTTGGCTGGCGCTACTAGTCTCTATACATAACACAATACGACAAAATCACATTTTTTTGGTACATATGTTAAATGTTAACAGAATTTTCATATTCTCGGCGTTTTGCTATAGCACGTCACGACCCTGGAGGTTCACTTCTAATGAAAAAAAAATGGAAAATGAAATATTAATAAAATAAAATTGTTACATTAGAAGTGAACCTCCACGGTCCTTTGAAGCTTACAAATCGATTTGCTCAAAATTCTGACGTGCTACAGCAAGACGCCGAGACACGTATTTCTTTATTTTAAGCTTATTTTCATATTCTGTCATACTGTGTAATAGGACCATAAATTTCCTTCGTAATTTTTATAGGGGAAACGATTTTATCAATTATAAACTCAAAACGAAATTAAAATTTTTTACTTTATGTGGAATAATTTTGTTGCATTTCTTGCAATCGTGCTTGTTCTTGCTCATGTTCTGGCCGCTTGGTCACTACTTTGTCCGATAACTATTTCTCGCTTTTGTCGTGGAGATTGTTCAACCAATTTTTCATTTTTTCGATTCGTGGGCACTGTACAAGCGTAAGTTTTTAACTGAATTTATTCACTTGGCCACTACTTTGTCGGATAAATATTTCTCGCTTTTCTCGTGGAGATTATTCAATCAATTTTTCATTTTTTCGATTCGTGGGCACTGTACAAGCGTAAGTTTTTTCCTGAATTTATTCACTCAATCAATTTTAAATGAGCAAGCCGAAGTCAATACTTTCAGGTCTCTCTAAAAGTAAGGAGATGCATGACTTAAAATTGTTAAAGCGTAAAGAACTGTTGCGAAAAACAGCATACTGTGCATAAGGACGAGCCTCCTCGAGAAAACAATGTCATTACACCCAATCGAATTGGAGTGTCATTAATGAAACGCCAGTCCAAAATAGACGAAATTTACAAAGAGGGCATGGCGGTTATAAGAAATTAGGGAAACGAAATCTATAATTAAATAAAGTTTGGGGGAAATAAAATTCGATTACCAAATCCGCGGCAATATTTGGAGTCTAAAAATTAATAGCGTGTTCGAGGGCTTAGTCTATAATGATCCTACGATCCCAGATATTAAGAAATTTAATCATTAAGTGAACTGTCCGTTTGGTGAAGCTTTAGAAACAGTAAAAGCATTTCAAATGTCGGATGAAAGCTATCCAATTTACTGGTGAAAAAAGTGTATGATAGTAAATGCATATATTAAGCAAAATTGTTTGAGCACCCAAACATCCCAGAGCCATCGACAATCGCGTTGCGCACTATGATCGATACAGTATCGGATGTTTGCGACTCATTGCTGTCGTTGGGTGATGAAGAAAATATTACAAACACGATAATAATATACGTGGTTATGAAGGAAATGAAATATGTTGACACCCCGCTACTAGATCTAAAGGCAAAAAAAGCTGAATTATAATAAGCTACCGCTATGGAGAGAATATGAAGCCTTACTTAACAAATGTTATTAGCACCTATCAGCCGATGAAGCCTTCAGTTCGTGAACTAAACCCACATCCAAAGCTTAACCACTGGCAAAAAATCGGGGCGCGGAAAGGACGAAGTTCGCCCCTGTAGCTTCCAACACAAAACGGCCGATATGCCCACACTGTGCATCCTAGGACAATTATTTAGCCTAATGCCCTACTATGCATAAACTGCTTAAGTAAGAATCATACGTACGTAAGAATGGTAAAAATCATACGTTTGCGAAGTGTAGATCAACCGTCGATCTCCGGAGACTACTTATCAGCGAGGGCGCTTTTGTGATCTGTTTCGCCGGTCAACTTTGTGACGGATGGTTTGGCGCAAAAGTTACGGATTCGTCGGCAAAACTCAAGTTTTAACGTCGTAGATATCGGGACAGCTAGCAAAAAAAAAGTAAGTGAGTGTTCGGCAGAATTCTAGACAAAGGAATTTATTCCAGCCAACCATCTAAACCGAAATATAAATATTACTGAAAAAATATTAATTTAGCAGATCCAAATTTGAGTAAATCACAAAAAAATATACATATATAATGTTGGATGCTGAACCATTTTCGAGGTCTTAGCCGTCGGCCAAATTAAAACTGGCCTTATCCACCCAATACTATAAAATACGCTTTTAGGCTAGGTTGTCCAACCAGCGTCCTCCTCCCAATGTCAGTAGCGCAAACTGAAGATCAATAATAGATTCCATAGTCCAAAGATCCTCGACTCTGGAAGAATTATCTTCAGTAGCATGTTCCACAAAACTCACCCCTGAATAAAAAGAGTGTGAAAACCATTTCTTTAAAACTGCCCAAAATGTTTGCCGTCAGGAAAGCTTTAACATGACCGTAACTTGCTCGGTTATTCATACAAAACCACACCTCGGTGGTTTCTGGCCCAGGAGAGAAGATCATTGAAAGATCTAGAACTTCACAAAATATGTCTGGGCATCATGAATGAATACATTGTATGGGGTCACGGCGTGTGCCGCACTACTATTTCCACATCAATGCATCCTTCGGCTTGCACCGTCACAGACTCCGAAATAGTTTTGCTTTTATCGAAACGCGTCTATCTCCATTGTAAAGTTACATTTTAAATAGAGCGTCCGAAATCTAAAATTTTGCTAATATAGTCGCTTGGCGACATGCCCCCACGATCAAAAACCTGCAGATTCAGTGGGTCAGGGTTGTAACGTGGTCGCTGTGTATTTAGTTGAAGTATTTTGTACAGGGGCGGCGGAAGATGTGGGTATGGTGGTTGGTAATACCCACCTGAAATTTCCCATAGTGAGTAATTACCCACCTGGAAATTCGAGCAGAAAAAAAATTTAGAGCGCATGGAGTCATTTTCATTCTAGTTTAAGCTGATTGCGATGATTGAAATTTTTGATCGCATCGAAATATTCAGCAAAGTTCTTCAAAAGTAGGAAAACGGACGCTGTTACCTATATACTAGAGCCTTCCCGTGACTCTTACGTGTCAGTAAATTTGGCTAAATAGTATAAGATATACTGAAGAATTCGGAATTGAAGAACCTGTTTTGCCACGAAAAAATTTCTAAACGAGTAAATGACAGCAATGTTAAGAATCTTACATTTACAACACCTGTGGATTATTTCCGGAGAATATTTCTCCCTAACAAGTAGATTTGACACTGAATCAGCGAATATTCATAAAAGTCTAAGATGCAGTTGATAAGTTAGATCTGGAAATCCTTATGAATGATTTCAATTTTTTGAATTCTAAGCGGATGGCTGTATTACCACTGTAGAAATGAAAAAGTTTCCAAATAATTATTTTCATGTATTATTTATAAGCAATAAACTTATTATACGAAGAATAATAAGTTATTTTCCCGAAACCCAATTCATCGACGACCCAATCTCTTCACCTGTTATACTCTTACCTCCAGCAGAACTACCCACCCGTGCTCAGGACGTTTCGCCGCCCCTGATTTTGTGTGTTGTGTATATATTTTTCTTGGAGCAGTTATAATAAATATATTATAGAAATTTTAAAATTGTCTTATAGACTGTCGCAAACATGTAGTAATTCTCCAGAATAAAACTAAATATAAAAACAGATCTGATCCAAAAAGCTTATCATTATCATTTATTTTGAATTTCTTATCGAGGAAAGGGATAAAAAGTGGCTGCCGAAATTATGCTGTACGAGTTGCTCAAGAACGTTGAGATATCTTAAAAACCATATTGGCATAATTAATAGAATATAACTTTTAATGCGAGCATCTTCATAAAGTCAAATTTAGTTTCATGGACCAAATCCCATAGTTATACATAAAAATATAAGTATGTATGTATATTAGTTTATGTTTAAAGGTATAATTTTCAATTACGGGTTTTTTTCTAAATGGACAACTGACATTAATTTTTATTGCAAGTGAAAATTTTCAACAACAAAAAATAATTAACTCCTAGGTTAATGCCGTTGGAAAAAACATGGTCCAAAGAAAATTACTCGTAAGCTTTTTCTATTAAATTGCTGGTTTTTGTTGGCATATTTCATAGTTTCCGTTCTTTATTACAAGTGAGATGTTGGCCCTGGTCAGAAAAGTCAAGTGTCAGATCCAAAACTGTCAAATAACTGGAAACTAAACACCACATTTTTCGCAAAGAAAGATATTTGGCGGTAAAGAATCATCTGATACAAAATTCAAGCTACAATATGTCTCGAAAATCAAAAGGGCTCTAACTTCACCTCTACCAAGAGTAAATGCTTTCTATGCTTAAAATTTTGATTATTATATTTTATTTATAGATCCTTTTATTACTACAAGCGTTTTATGTACATTCGCAATCCCACGGAGAATCTCTCTTGCCAACAAGTGCTACTTTGGGCTGAGTAGGCAAATGAGCAGTAAAGCCCTTCATACCGCCCGTGGTATTGTAAGCCGCAGAATCATGTACGCTGCCAACTTCAGATGAGCAGGCCAGTGGCGTATAGAAAAATATATTTTGGTGGGGGTTTTACGCTAATTTAATTAAAAAAAAGGAAAATATTTACAAGATAGCACTACAGTTTTAAGATATTGGAAGGCGTTTGAACACCAAAGCACACCCGCTTGGGTATGCCAATGGAGATGGGCCCTTGGAGTGTTCGAGATAAAGATTTTTGGACTTTTATGTCTTTGCGACGGCAAATATCGCAGACGATGGATCGATGATTTTATGAGCTTTACCGCAACATAGAAATATTCCAGGGAATTAGAATACAGTGGATAAGTTGGCTGGGTCATGTTGTAGGTATGGAAGAAAATGCTCCAGCCCTGAAAGTATTTAAGGCGGTGCCCGCTGGTGAAGCGGAGAATGAGGAAGGCCTCCTCTACGTTGGAAAGACCTGATGGAGAAGGACTTGACTTCACTTGGTGTCTCTAAGGGGGTTAAGTTGGCAACGCAGAGAAGCAACTGGGGCGCTATGTTCAAATCTTCCAAAATCGCCTAGGCGGTAATAGGGCAAATTGGGAAAAAGATGAAGGTCCATTTAAGGGTGCAAGTACTTTTGATAAACTTGTGGTAGGAATATATCATGCCGATGTAGGTGCCTACTTCTTCACAGTCGCTGGCGGAGATAGATTTCGAATCGCGCTGACTTTTTCTGGCAGTGGTTTAATTCCACTTCTTGTAATGTGGTGACACAGTAATTTCGCCTCGCTTTGACCGAAACTCGATTTAGCAGCATTGATAATTATAATGTTGCTCGTTATCTGAGGCATCTAAAAGGATGTCCATGTAAGAGAATACATATGGCAGATCACACGTTACTTCGTCCATAAATCGCAGGAACGTTTGCACGGCACTATTGAATCCAAACGTCATAAAAGAGAATGTTTAATTGCTCTCGCGAGATCTATGGTAGAGAACATACATATTGCATTAAGTTTTGATCCAAAATCTTCCAAATAACGTTAGGCACTGTACGATCGCTAAGGCGCCGATAATCACCACAGGACCTAGTGTAGTGGTGACGACCACGGTCGATCGATCCCCATTTTCAACATTTTCTTCGAACTCACCTTTTGCGATTTTTAACTTATGTGGAGCGATACGCCGCGCTTTACTTGAAACTGGATACCTTTTTTTGTTCTAATATGGATGCATCGTCGCATGTTTTGTATGTTCGAATGCACCGTCCGGCCGAGTGATTGACGGAAATTTTTGTAGCAAAGAAATATATGGCGACTGTTCGAGAACCGCGTTTATTGTTCAAATTTGGGGTGTTTTGCGAACGTGTCTGCGCATACTTATTCCTGATTCTCCGTTAAGGTAGACCATTAAACCAAAATGACTTAAAAAAGCGGCTTCGTAACATCAGATATGTCAAAGCGCCTTGTAAAATCACGTCTTAACCCGAAGTAAAGCGAGTATGGAACATTTGGCATCACCTTGTGTATTCTGTATGCTAACTTTCTAAAGGTGCGTTGGGCTGTGCTGCGAGACAGGCAGCAAAAGGAGGTGCACGTAGTGATACGTTCCCAGGAATATTTGCTGGCGAAGGAACCACGTTTGATTAAGAGAGCGGTGCTATTTCGTTAGTTGTTTCAGAAGTATTGATTCAAATTGGAGCTGTGTATTTTGCACGAAGAAGTTTGGTGGGTCGAAAAAAACGTAGTCCTCTTCTTGGTACGGATGCTCGCAGATAAAAAAGGTAACGAGTTGGTTAAAAACGTACTAATCGAGGTTGCAAGTCTTTCGCATTTACGAGGCATGTCTACATCTATCTCGATTACTTTATGCTATTAAGTTTTTTTATATTATTATATTTATTATTATATAAAATGTTTTATATGGAAACTTTTTGTAATGATTTGATCAAGGCGAATTCATATAAGGTGTAGTTACTATAGCAGCCGGTTTGATTTTTTTTTATTCAGCTACATGTATTTTGTTTTTGCTTTTGCGTATGAGCTTTCAAAAGCCGTAAAAGCAAAATCAAAATGTATGTAAAATTTGACAACTCTTACGCAAAGGCAAAAACAAAATACCTGGGGATTTTTCAGTTGTACTTATAACACCACCTTGTATGAATGCGCCTTGGATTTGATTCTCAAAGTACAGAGTAGCATATTTTTTTATGTTTTTAATTTTTGTAAGTATACATATGTCGGGGGTATGGCATCGTTTTTTAAATTATAAACCTTTTTATGGTACATAACAAATTACTTTTTTAATAAATAAATTCACTTTCAATCGAAGTATGATTGTTTCGGTTTTAGAAAGCGATATAGAAGCATATAACTTTGCCGGGTATACTCCTGCGCGACACGATCGATTTCATAAGTAGAAACGTGATAGAGTATATGAAGTTGCTCTGAAGTATATGGAATGAGGTATATTTTGGAATGAGCGAAGTCTGTGACCTGGATATGAAATAGTGAAAATTGTACTTTTCATTATATAAGTGAATACGCTAGGTGACACATTTTGAAAAACCCCAGTTGTGGAAGACTTCATCAATATATTTGTCAAAGCCCTTCAGGTTCCAAAACCAACAGGACAAAATAAAGGGATCTCGCTTCCTAAATTTAATTCAGATGTTTCGTGAGCAGATACCGTTTATTGGTGCACGACCGTCGATGTAGTAGTAGCAGACGATCCTCTGATGGGCAGTGCTTTAATTGTTGGTCCCAGTAAGTCTCTAGTAGGTAGTGCTAACCTAATGAGTTATCCTAGCATAACTTGGGCTCAATTTAACGAATTATTTATACAAGCGATTTGAGGGTTCGGAGACTTCAACAGCTGCAATGTGTTAAATAGTCATCAAAATAGTGGTGACTGCCCTCCTGTTTGCAAAAATCGATTACTTAGTTTCGTTCCTCATGTTTAAATAGGAGCTTAAAACTTTCGCGTTTGGGAACAGCAAAAATCCTTCTTTTGATAATTCGCTTGAAACGAAGAAAGCAACTATCTTTCGAGCAATTTTAATATTTCGGACTCACTTTTCACCATACTACACTGTATATGTACTGTTCTTTCTCAATAAATGACCAACGATGAAATAATGATCTTACACTTTATATATTCTATTCAGCTGATGGAGTGTTTTTGTAGTTCTTCCCGTTTGACGACTCGGCACAAAAAAAAATAGATACATAAATAAAGATCCGTTGCGTTAGGCGAATTGCGCCCCACTTGTCTGTTGGGTGGGAAAGAGGATAACCGTCAGGATTTGTATTATTGTTATTATTATTATTAATATTATTATTATTATATATTGCTATTATTATTATAATTATTATTGTTATTATTATTATTATTATTGTTATTATTATTATTATTATTATTGTAATTAGTATTGTTATCATTATTAGCAGGTTTCAGTGATTTGATAACGTGCACATTTCACATTTTTAGGAAGAACCCCACAAAAACCTGTTGTTGTTGTTGTAACAGCATAAAACATTCCCTATAAAATTTTGGGGAATGCTGCTGAAGTGACAGTCCTTGGTCGGAAATAAATCTGGGTCGTTCCGGTATCGTAGAACTGTCGTCGACTTATGACTCGCTAATTGTTAGTACTGATTTAATTGAAACCGATAATATCACTGTGCAAGTTGAAAAAACTGACAAAGCTGGTTTTTATGTAAATTCATATAAGTATACTGAGTTCAGATCGACCGGTACGAGGGTTGCCTTTTATATTTTGCGCCTAATAATGAAAACACAGTCAAATATTAAGGAAAATAGTTTTATTGTTTTTCAAAATATTCTCCATCCAAGTCAATACACTTCTGCATTCGCTTGAACCAATTTTCAAAGCACTTTTGCCACTCAGAAGAGGATACCTCTAAAACGAGCTGTTTGAAGGCTTCTACAGCTCCTTCAGGCGTTGAAAAACGTTGACCTCGCATTTTTTTTTTTGATGTTCGGGAATAAAAAGAAATCATTAGGTACCAAATCAGGGCTGTAAGGCGGATGACCCATCAATTCGACATTTTGAGTCCTCAAAAACTCTCTTGTGTGAATCGATACGTGAGAGCTCGCATTGTCTTGGTGAAGAATGATTTATCTTCGGCGGTCTTCAGAATTGACCGTTTTAAGTTTATCTTGTGGAACAGTTGCGACATGACCAGATTTTCTGAAAAAACAGGCGACCATTTGCCTTGAGGTGCTTCTTGCGCGAACAACTTTTGTTGGATTAGGCTCGTCTTGGAACACCCATACAGTCGATTGCTGCTTTGTTTCCGGCTCATATGCATAGATCCGAGATTCGTCACCTGTTGCGATGTCATAGAGGTGCTTTGATCTACCGCGGCTAAATTTCTTCAACATTTTTTACACCAATCGACACTGGTCCTTTTTTGGGCAATTGTCAAATTTTGCGGTATCCAACGAGAACAAATCATCTTTACGACCAAATGTTCATGCATAATGAATGTATTCTGGCCCCACTAATGGCCAAGGATGCCTCTATCTCGTGATATATCACATGACGATCTTGTATTATCAATTGACGCACAGCATCGACTTTTTCTGGCACAACCACCGTTTTTGTTCACGGGTTAATTCCATTCACGGGTTAATTCCATTGTTAGGCAATATGAATTTTTAAACTCACTATAAATAAACACAAATAAAACTCGTAAGTGAAAACGCTATATGCAAGTTTATGCCAAAAAATACCAAACTTTACGATAAAAATATCTAATTACAGCTAATCACATGTAGTGTTGCGAAGGCGCAAAATATAAAAGACAACCCTCGTATTTGGCTAGGTTGGCTCTAGTTTAGGAGAAATCCGCCTTTGAGTTTTGTGCGAGTTTGTCGCTTAATTCTTCAAATATTTATATTCTTTGGTGCTAAATTTTAAGGAATTTCACTTTACTTTGGGCAACACTGTTAACAGATGGCAGGTACTACATATTTGACACAAAAAAGTGCCGTTATTTTTGCTGCTTTGATTTCAAGCACGTGAAATAATTTCAATTGAACTTTCAAAAATGAGTTCATGCGGCTCATTTAATAAATACTGTTATGTTTGTGGAAAGTACACTATAATGGTTAGCAGGCGCCCAATTACCCCGGAAGTTGCTGAATTGTACTCGCAATATTTCAACCAAACGGTAATACGTGATGTTGATTGGGCTCCATCAATCATTTGTACGTCTTGTTTGTTTAGATTAAATAAATGGAAAAAAGGTAAATAAAATAATTTTCTCATTCATTTTAAAAATATTTCAATTCAGTGCTTTTCTGTGCCAATAGAAAATATTTTGCTGCCACCGCTCCATATCAAACTTGGAATCGTTAAAAACTTTATAAAGGCACTGAATCCTGAAGGCATTGCATTTAATGAATTGAAACGAATTTTTCCAAGATTGAGCGGAATGAAAATAAAAGAAGGTTTGTATAAAATCTTATATTTGGCTACGCGAATAAGCGCCTAAAAATTTTAGACAAAGTTTCATTCAGGCGTTTTTTTTGGGGTTTCGGTTTTTTTGTGAAATATGTTTCAATTACAGGTATTCTCAATGGACCTGACATTCGGCGTTTGATGAAGGATCAACGATTTGAAGTCAGTCTGTCTGATTTGGAGCTAGTGGCTTGGAATTGTATCAAAGTAGTTATTCAAAATGCACTTGGAATACATCGTTCCGAAAATTTTCGGACACACTTTGAAAACATGCTTGATGCTTTCCACAATATCAATGTAAGAATGTCATTGAAAATTCATTTTTTACATTGCCATGTGGACAAATTCGCCGAACAATCACCAACCGAATCGGATGAGCATGGAGAACGTTTCCATCAGGTGACGGCAAGACTCGAACACTGCTACAGTGGCAAGAAACTCGATGCTCTCCCTGGAGACGTTTGCTGGAACTTGCAACAAGAACCAGGTGAAGATGCGGGATAAACAAGAAATTAAATTAAAATTTGTATTGAAAACAAGATTGTGCGTTTAATTTTTTTTTGAAATGTGGAAAAGTTTTTTTGAGATTATGAAATTCCTTAAAATTTAGCACCAAAGAATGTAAATATTTGAAGACTTAAGCGACAAACTCGCGCAAAATTCAAAGGTGGATTTCCCCTAAACTAGAGCCAACCTAGCCAAATGCCGGTGGATCTGAACTCAGTATACTTATAGGAAACTACACTATAAAAACCAGCTTTATCACAATTTTTGAGCATCAATTTCACGCACTGTGGATTCGATCAATGCCCTTGTTACAAAAATATTCAAAATGCCTCCTAGAAGGGTTTCCTTGAAATATTCTCACTACAGGTCAACTGGAAATTCATTTAGCTGACCTTAAAAAAACCGAAGACGTCAGGTTTAGAATGGAAGAAAAATAGGTTATAAGGAATATAATAACGGAATTATTAGAGTAAAAAATCGGGTGATTATTCGTGTTATTCTCCATCGTCGCATAATAGTAAACCAAATCGCTAGGTGACGTAAATCAAATTATTTGTCTTGTTTGGATATGGCGAGTGGGTTTCACAAAATTCCAATTCACCATAATTATTTTCTGCTTACGAATTACAAAAGCTAGTCCATTAGAATTAAAGCTAGATAAAGAGCCACGACCATTTGATTTAATACCAATTAGTATATAAGACAGAGAGTTGATGCTTAAGAAGTCAAGCGGATACAAATATTCGGAATAATGTATAATTTATAGAGCTTGAGGCCAGGTTTGTATTAGGGAATAATATGAGAAAATAACAATTTTTCAAAGTGGTAGAAGTGATAGCTGCTATTTCGGAGATCACGCAACCACTCAATAATAATGTTTTTTGATAAACAATGATTTGATAAAAATTAGGCTCAAATCATTTGTCACCAAGTTGGAGACTATGCTTTACTTAAAAACTATGTTAATACTAAGATTTTAGATTGAAGTATGTTATGAGTGTTAAAATTTTCTTTTCAAAATTTTGAAGCAATGTCAGATCATTTTCATTCAGAATTTTTCTGCGTAAAACTAAAACCTTGCAAAACTTAAAAATTATACCGCATACTACATGCATATAACTTAAATACATACAAATGTACGTACATACATTTGAATATATATGGTACATATATGCATTTGCACATATTCGATGAAACCAATAAACTCTTAAAACTTTTAACAATTTACGTTTATTTTTCTGGTATATTACATGCATACATATATATATAATATAAAAACAAGTTATATTTTTTTTGTTGTGTAAGCTAGTATTATAGTACTAATAAAAGAATTGGTAATCTTGTATTTAAATAAAATCTATGTGAGATACATACATCCATATGTACATATGTAGATTGTACTTCTATATTCAAACTATTATTTTAACTCATGCCACTTTTTTAAACTAATAAAAATGACGACAAATAGTTATTCAAAGTTGTCTATATTTTGTTCAAGACATACAACAGATTATATACATATGTACATACATATGTACATACATATGTATATCATCATGTAGGTATGCACACGTATATGTAAGTGCAAAAAGGTTCACGTATGTGACCGAACCTGCGCGGTATTATCCTCATGTACTGTTTACAGGTAGTAAAAGTGTCCGCTTTTAATTCTATAAATACGTATAAGTTTTCGGAATAATACTAAAATAAACTTATAAGATATAGTTTCAAGTATTAGTCAAGGTGACATTGCTAGTCAGTTGATTTGTTCTTTTTTTCCTTTTTCTTTCGCCAAATGATTTTTGCTTTCAGTAGTATACCTGTCAAAGCCGTAAAAGCAAATACATTTCTTACAGACAACTGTAAGAAATATTATTGAAACAAGTCAATTGCATTAAAACTTTGATATTTATTATACGATCATAGTTCTCTTTTGAGAAGCTGTTAACCAAGGCGAATTCATATAAGGTGTAGTTATTATTGCAGACGATTTAATTTTTTTATTCACCTTCATGTATTTTATTTTTGCTTTTTCGTATGAGCTTTCAAAACCCGTAAAAGCAAAAAAAAATGTATGTAAATTTTGACAATTCTTACGCAGAAGCAAAAACAAAATATATAGAAATTTTGTAGTTGTACTTATAACACCACCTTGTATGGATTCGCCTTGCTGCTAACTTGTACTTCAAACATTTCCAGCAAGGCGAATTCATATAAAGTCGTAAAAGCAAAAACAAAATGTATGTAAATTTTGACAACTCTTACGCAGAACCAAAAATAAAATACATAGGAATTTTGTAGTGGTATTTATAACACTACCTTATTTGAATTCGCCTTAATTTCCAGTTTATTCACTTGAACGAAGAACTTTGTATTGCGAAGACCTTAAATCGTTTGATATACATTTATTGGAATGATCATATTTTCTTGGTGATCAAAGGTTATGGGCCTTATACATACATATATAATTACCAAAGAGATAATGGTGGCGAATACAAATATTGACGGACTAAATTGTGCAAATTTTACAAACTGGGCATATGAAAGGGCTGCAAATCTCGCAGGATTTATGAGACGTGATTGGATTAACATGTAATCCGGAAGGACGGTTGCTACTATTGCTTTATGCGTAAAACCATCTGAATTGATTTACAATTGGAAATTGTGGGAGCGCAAAAGAAGCTTGGCTAAATTTGCAAGGATAAAGGTCCTGGAGGAATGGTAAATTTATTTAAGCAATTAGTAAAATTTAAGGTCGAGGGAGGAAAGAAGTACGAAAGTATGTATTATCGAACGCAGAAATAATATAACTTTCTGCAATGATCACGTAATAATTATGGACAAAAAAAATACAAAGATTTTTAACGCTAATTTATCAAATGGAGTTTTTGTTCCTAATTTCAAAAAAGAAGAGTTGAGTTTTGATAATTAAAATTTTGCGATTTGGCATAAACGTTTTGGACATTTGAATGCAAGTAAGCAATTGGTCAGAGAATTTACAATCAAAATGCCGAAGGACTTCACTTGTATGACTTGGGCGTTAAGATAAGTCGTAAGCCGTTTCAGTCATACAGTAACATTCTGAGCAAGAGAGTTTTGGATAGTGATTTATGTGGACCAATGTTGTCACATTTATTGATGACTACTCGAGGTATTTTGAAAACATGTTTTGTGAAATAGAAATCAGATATCTTTAACGCATTTAAGGATTTCAAGCGAATGGCAGAGTGGAATTTAAGGTATTGATTGTAGGTTTAAGAACAAATTTTACTATTTGTTTGTACTACGGCGACAAAGTGTTGCAAGTTACAGTTGCCAGATCAGTTTTATTTTCATCAAGATAAGGACACAAAATTCAACGTAGAATCTCTTTTTCCCAAGCCCTGTTTTTGGGCTAAGTGGGCAATTTGCACTAAAACACTCTCTCGACGAACCAAAATGCTCCAGCCCTGGAAGTATTCAAGACGGTACCAGCTGGTGTTGGTAGATGAAGAGGACGGCCTACACTGCGTTGGAAAGACCAATTGTAAAAGGACTTGACGTCACTTGCTATTTCTAATTGGCGCCAGTTAGCAGGAAGGAGAAGCGACCGGCGCAATTTGTTGAACTCAGCCAAAATCTCTTAAGAGGTTAAAGCGCCAATTTCTTTACCTTACAGTTATTTCGTGCACGATCCTATTTTCAGTTATATTGAACATTTGTAGACACTTGTGCTGCGTAAGATTCAAACGAATATGCAACTAACTACGGCTCGGACCTTCGTCGAGCGCGCAAATATAGTTCTGTTGGATACCAATAATCTACTTGTTTCTATTTATGAACGTTTTTCAGAAATCTTTTTCTGTTGTAATTCGAAAAATTGTAGACCAGCATGGACACTTGTGGGTCAAAAGTTTATATGTGATAAATATTGTAGGTTTTCTCTTACACAAAAATATGGATAACTCTTAAAACATATATAATTTTTGTGGTAAATTTGTGGACTTAAAATTAAAATCGGTTATTTTTCTATTACAGATGTCAAAATTTTTGTATAGCCCTTTTTTGGCATCGCCGAGCTGTCGGAAATTGTGCCAGGAGAAACAAAGTTTAACACTTGCAAATACCATACATTTTGTGGTATGTTTAAACAAAAATAAACTTGACAAAATTAGTTGTTGATTTGAAAAATGTAGCTCGACTAGCGTAAACTTTTTCAGCTTAGGGCATATTAGTGTTTTTATATGATTTAGTATCTGTAAAAGAAAAAATATAACGTTGGAATACTTCAAATTTTGAATAACTAATTGTATAAGAACCTGTAATAGTTGGGTTTGAAAGGGCCAGCCTTATTTAACCCTAGGTATTTAGCCTGCTCATCGGTAAGTTCTGTTAAATGTGCGTCCAGGATAGGAAGATGTAAACTTGCAACATATTCATCTGCAAATAAAGTTATTGTTTAAATGCGCTCAATCAGACTAGCCTAGTAACATCATACCCATCTTTTTAGGCAGCAGGTAAACATCAGATTTATATCGGCCAACTGGTGCGTTAAATAACTCAATAAGAGCCAAGGCTTGAGCAGCAGCTGTAACCGACACTACAAATGATGGAATGGTTGAACAAGACAAATTAACGAGTCGTCCTTCAGCTAATAGAACTATCATTCGTCCGTCAGGCCAAATAATGTGGTCCACCTGGGAACGTACTCTCAACCACGATAACTCAGGTGAATGCAGACTATTCTTCATTTTTTGCCAAATACAACCAGTAGTACAATTATATCAAATTTGTAGATATACATAGGCATATACAAGAAAAACCTACCACATCGATTTCTGAATTGGAATGGCCCATATTACATACGATACATCCACACTTCATGCGGTCCATATGCTCTCGAGTGACGACGTTTTTACTACCAGTAGCCGTCACAACGATATCTACCTGACGAACAATCTCATTTAAACGCACTACGCGAAACCCGTCCATACTTAAGAAATTTTTTAATTACATGAGTCGGATAAACTGCAACATTTTCAAATACTTACCTAGCTTGTAGTGCACAGATGGGATCTATTTCCGTTACATATACTATACAGCCCTGACTACGAAGACTCTGCGCACATCCCTTACCGACATCACCGTAGCCACAAACCACCACTTGTTTACCAGCAAACATTATATCCGTTGATCGTTTTAGACTAAATATTCAAAAATAGATACGCATATGCACATATGTAAATGTAATTATAAAAAAAAATTGATGTAATATACCATTCTACCATACCTATCCAAAATAGAGTCCTTACTGTTGTAAAAATTATCGAACTTTGCTTTTGTGACTGAATCGTTAACATTTATTGCAGGTACTGTTAGTTTACCGTTCTTCACCAATTGATATAACCTATGAACACCTGTAACACTCTCTTCAACAATTCCTTTGATAGCCTTGAAAAGTGTAGGATATTTTTTCCACAATAAATGAGTGGCGTCTCCTCCATCATCCAATATCATATTTGGTTGCCAATTTGCAGAGTTGACACATTTATCAAGGCACCACCAGAAATCTTCCTCAGTTTCACCACGCCATGCAAATATAGGGATACCCACCTCAGCGAGTGCAGCGGCTACAGCGTTCTACAATATTGTGTACAAAAGTAAAGTCTTAATTAAATTAGATAGTACTATTTTTTATTTCGTTTACCTGAGTAGAGTATATGTTACAAGCCGCCCAACGTACAGTGGCACCTAACTCTACCAAAGTTTCAATAAGTACGGCTGTTTGAGCATTTATATGGGTGCAACCCACGATTTGCGCGTTCCTTAGCGGTTTGTCTTCTGTGGCACGTTTACGTAGGGCAAGTATGCCCGGCATTTCTTTTTCGGCAATTTCAATTTCTCTTCTTCCGAAAGAATGTTGTGAAATAATGTTCTTAACACAAAAATCGGAGCTACCGGCGCTATTACATTGCTTTTTGTCACGCGGAGACATCGTTTCTTCATCCGAGCTAGCCGTGTAACCAGCTAAATTTATTAATTTAGAGGGATCGTTAGATATCTCCACTACTCGTGTGCACATACATACATAGCTTACCTGAGCTGAATGAACATGTGGATGCGGCTGACGACCGTCTTCTGGTCATACTGGCCATTTTTAAAGCGCCAGGCTGCTTGGCTTCTTGCTAAAAAAAATGTGTTAATTTGAGAATGTACAGATATATATGATTTACTTCATTTTATCTTATAGTAATGGTTCGAATAAGTTTACTGTATATTCCGAGTGTAAAAGAAAATCGTCAAAATCCTACTACTATTACACATGTGAAAGTTTGTGTATGAGAGATTGTGTGAGTATGTTTGTTACCCTCTCCCGCCCAAAAATCAAAACGGTCTTTGATAAAGTTTTTCAGATAAATAAATTATAACCCAAGTCAACATATAGCGCATACCTTCAAGCGAGTTATTTCCTGGTTAGAAAGTTATAGTCAATTGAATAAATAAGTTATATAACAATTGCAATATCGCACACCCAAAGTGTATAAAACAAAGTGAAATCAATATATGATATATGTATGTATTTTCATGAAAACGTTTGCTCAGAAAACAGTTGTATCATTCCCTCTCGTGAAATTGTCTCCCTCAGCAAGGCACTATGTTGCTTACTCTTAAAATTTACTTGAAAATTGGGGGTGAAACCAAAATTTGTAGAATAAAAATGTCGAAAGCATCACAGCTTTTCTTTCTTCGTATACGCCAAGTCGAATTCATATAAGGTGGTGTCATAAGTACAACTACCAAATTCCCATGTATTTTGTTTTTGCATCTGCGTAAGAGTTGTCAAAATTTACATACATTTTATTTTTGCTTTTACGGCATTTATATGAATTCGCCTTGGTATTCGCTTACATTTCATTTCAAACTGTGAAATTTTCTTTGTAAGTTTTGAAATAAATTGGTGCTACTTCGTAACAAGGCGAATTCATATAAGGTATAGTTACTGTAGCAGCCGATTTGATTTTTTTTTTCACCTACATGTATTTTGTTTTTGCTTTTACGTATGAGCTTTTAAAAGCCGTAAAAGCAAAAACAAAATGTATGTAAATTTTGACAACTCTTACGCAGAAGCAAAAACAAAATACATAGGAATTTTGTAGTTGTATTTATAACACCACCTTATATGAATTCGCCTCGCTTTGTAATATAAATAGTATTTTTGCATTCTAGCATGTAATACAGCGCATATAAATTGACTCCTTCTGTGAGATAATATATTAAAATTCTTATGTCCTGCCCGAGGAGCTTGTGGGTATGTACCAATTTTGTTTTTATTTAATTAAATCACTAATAAATGTATTCCTTTGCAGAATATCTTGTCCAAAGCAGTGCAAATCATTATTACATACATATCGGTTTGAGCCATTTCCTGCCCCAGTGCAGCGCCACCCGATTGTTAGTGTGGATATATTACTCCTATAACCACACACTTTATGTGCGAGAGTAAGTTAAATGAAGTAAACGATTATTAGGCGATATTCTTACTTACTTACTTACTTAATTGGTGCTATAACCGATTAAGCGATTTTGGTAGAACTTCTACAATTTGTCACGTGCGTCTTAATGTTGTAACACAAATTGAAGCACCTACAGTTTTACGCGGACTCCCAACGGCAAATGTGTTTTTGTGAGAAGTTTTTTTATGGCAATAACGCGCTCGAAGGTTTGCATTGCCTGCCTAGGGGCGACCACTAATAAAAAAACTTTTCTAAAATATTTGTAGTTACATGCCCCGGCCAGGACTTGAACCCGAGGACGCGCCGAATGAAGCGCGCATACGCTACACACTTTTAATACGTGCTAATTTAATTTTAAAAAAAAGTAAATTAATTTCAAGGTAGTCCTACAGTTTTAAGATTTTAGTAGGGGTTTGATCCCCAAAATCTCCTCCTTGGGTGTACCAATAACTTGGTATACATAAAAGTTAATTAAGTTTTCTTACCAATTTAATTTATGAAGTATGCCAAAAGCAAGTTGATACATGAACCCAAGAAAACATCAAGATGCTCCATGTTTCGCAAGATGTAATCAAAAGAAACAAATTGGCTAAGTCCTGCGGTGTCGAATTATATATATATATATATATGTATGTATATATATATTTCACATAAACTAAAGTATGAATTTACATACATATATTCAAATCATTGTTTTAAATTTCGTGTTAATCCGTTCGTTGTTTATTTCCATTAAATAAAATAAAAACACTGTTTTGCCCCGATTTTTACCAAACGGCATTTCATTTTAACCCTTTTCTCAAATGGAGCCTTTTGTAAGGAAGTGTTCAAATTCTATTGTTACTATTGAGCAAATCTTTAATATTTGAACCATGACTTATTTTCTTGCGATACGGTTATTTGACAATAGTTTTGTCATTACATTAACCCATATGCCAATAGCAACTTTCGATGTATGTATATACATATACATATGTACGTATTTTCAAAACAAACTAAAATTTATCTAAATCATCGAAAAAGCCACGTTTGTGCGTAGAGGGGTAAATGTGTAGTACCTACCAAGCCACACAAATGGGGAATGAAATTATTCGTTCTACGTGATTCTGATGGCTACACGTACAGATGCCAGCTTCACTCTGGCGCAAGCGATAGTATCGTTCCTAATGGTTATCCTAATTTCGGAGCTACGTCTAATGTTGCTGTTCGACTAGCGGCGACGGTTCCAGCTATGGTGATATAATTTATACTATTTATAAATATTAATTTTTATTGTATTATATATGTATAATATGACAATTGTCTCCGGTGATGTCCTTACTCTTTTTCAGATTCCGCAGGGAAGAAATCCTGTTACCGCCATAAATACAATTTGATCAGTAAGACCACTCACCAAACGTAAAGGACACAAAATGAAAACAAAAATGTAAATTATCTGGTTGTAAATATGAAACACAGGTAACATACATGAAATCCAACTTAAATCTTTTCCTGCTTGTTTTGTAAAGCGTCATTAGAAATAAACTTTCCTCTAACTGCTTTATACATTTTCTTTCATTTCCTCTACAAGTAACAGCGCTTATAAGCAGCGTAAGGTTTTTTACTTGTGCCGATTAGATATTCGCCTAAGGTCAAAATGCTTTCATTTTCGGATTTATCTACGCAAAATTAGTTCATCAAAAAAACGCCTCCTTGATAGTTAGCATTATGTTGGAAAAGATAATTCGAGCTGCAGAATTAAACCGGTCAGGCACCATCTTTTATAAGAGTGTGCAACTACTGGCGTATGACGTTAATATCGACATTAATTGCCTCAACAAAGGCGCCGTTAGTTCTGGTCTTTTCCAAGCTGGATAAAGAAGCGAAGCGAATGGGTCTGAAGGTGAATGAGAGCAAAACGAAATACCTCCCATAGTCAAACAAATAGTCAGCGCATTCACGTCTTAGCTCCCGCGTCACTGTTGACAGTTACAATTTTGTAGAGAACTTTGTTTATCTTGGAACCACCATTAACACCTACACTAATGTCAACCTCGATATCCAACGAAGAAGCTACCCTGGGCTGAGTAGGCAACTGCGTAGTAAAGCCCTCTCTCGACGTACGCCCTATAAGTCCCTCATCATGTCCGCTGTCAACATCAGATAAGATGGCCCTTGGAGTGGTATGATCTTTACCGCGACATAGATATTCAGTTCAGCAAATTAAGATTCAGCGGCTACGCTGACTAGGTCATGTTGTTCGTATGTTCGTGGTAGCAGAGAAAGAGGAAGGTCTCATCTGCGTTGTAAATGCCAGGTGGAGAAGGACTTGGCTCACTTGGGGTCTCCAGCTGGCGCCAGAGCAGAAGAGCGACTGGCGCGCTATGTTGAAATCGGCCAATCTACCAATCTACCTATCTACCAAAATTGTTAAGCAAAATATGTCTTGAAGTACTTGAAGATGGTTGCCTTCGCAAGCTTGGGCATGGCAGTTGAGAAAACTCAACTATATATGTACATACAGGTGTGCGCATTCGTCTACATATTCGAATTCATATCCGTTCTTTGCGTTAGTGCGCTGAGTTATGGAGATTCTCCCATAAGAATACATGTATTCAACATAACTGTCGAACACACTTATATCTGTGCTATCCTGCTCAACGTACGCCGCCCACACAGCTACTGAACCTAGTGAAGCGTTCACAGTGTTGTTGTTGATTTCAGACCTCTTTGTAAAATCTTTTTACCTGCCTTAACGTCATCGTATCGCCATCAAGCATATATGTTATGTACATATGTTCTGCAAATATATGGTTCATTCCGGTGGGATGACGTTGAGGTCTTATTTTTGGTACCACAAAAAATGCCTCAGCGTATTAATACAGAGATATAAAGGGTGTTTTTTAGGCGTGTGGTTTTCAATGAGGCAACACTTTTTCCGGAGTTGGTATTTTTCACAGCTGTTACGTGATTTATACTCAGTTTGGTTGGTCATTTCACAATGAACAGACCTACTCCGGAACCACGTTTGCAAATCGTAAAAATTTGGTACCAAAATAATGGTTCGGTTCACGTGACGCATCACGCGCTGCGTCCAATATTTAGTCTACATTTTTGTTCAGCGATTAAACTCACTTTTGGTTGAATGAGTACTTTAATAAACAAATTTGCCGCATTTACATAGAATATTGATAATATAGTTACAAGCCATTGTCACATGTCTAAAAAACACCCTTTATAAAGCCAAAACAGGGGGGGGGGGGGGAGATTGGGGACAATTCCTCCCAGGCCCGGAGTTCTCAGGGAGGCCCGGGAGGAATTAAAAAATTAAAAAATTTACGTCAACTAAATTAATTAGAGTTCATATTAATCGGAGTCCTGTTCAAATGAAAAAGTCGCAAATTTAACTAGATATATGAGCCAAACTTCTTTCTTTATTCGTTTCGCAGTCATTAAACTAGTTCAATGAGACAATTACAGATCTGTAAATCAGCTGATTACGTATAATTTGAACCGTTTAAGCACACATCTATTTCAGAAACTAATATTTGAATATTCATAAATAATGCAGAAGTGGAATATTTAGTAGTAAAAAATTTGAATGCGTTCCCCAAACATGATTGAACAGTATTTACATTGGTTTGAAGAATTTGTTTTTAGCAGTGGAGTAAAAAAACTAATATACAAAATTCATTGGGGTCCAGAGGGAATCTGGGAATCAAATACATATACAAAAAATATGATGATATTTTCTTGAATTGATATTATATTTTTTGTGTTCTCGAACAAATAGTTTATATTACGCAGTGCTACAAAAAAGAATGAAGTCGAAATACCTGGGAAGTGATGTTATTTTTCTTGTAGGTCTTATCGAGTAGAACGAGAATCCAATTTTGGAATTTGTCAAACACCCCCAAAATCTCGACTTAACCTTAAAAAACCGATTTTTCGTGCTTTTGCGCACTTCTTATCCCATATCTTAGCTAATTAACAACAGACCTTTTGAAAGATATATAGACGTCTTAATAAAGCTGAAGAAATTTACTTGTTTTGCACAACAAACTTAAATTTTGCTACCCTTTTTCTTCTTTTTTCGACTTTGGCGATATTTTCACACACTGTTTTATAAAAACACAAAAGTATGGGGTTAACAATTCGCATACTTTACGTTTTTCCGCGATTTAAAATAGTGGCCTGAAACGTTTGTTTTGCAAAAATAGCAATCGTCTTGTTTATGATATGTCTGATGATGCCAAGTCATAGGCACAGAAAAGGGCAAAGTAATTGATTGTTGAACTTTCTTATGAAATGGTTTTATTCTAAATATACTTCGAGACAGTGAAAATTCACTAACATTATAGATTACGCAATGCGAATAAGAACCTATTCAATGCCTGTGCATTATTGGCCGAATTGAGACTTGCATAGATTATTGCTATTTTTTTAAGAATGTCGCCAAATAAGATTATGAAAATTACAATGAACACGCACAAAGAGCCAACATTCAGTACCAAATTAGAAACGACGTTACTTATCGAAGACATAAACATTCAAAGCTTATTTTCCGGAGCCAATCATGTTAAGGAAACAACTGGATTTGTTTATTTGCCTTCCGCGCTCCTATATAAGTTTGTGAAAAAGTAAAAAGCGTTTGAACTATTTAAAATTTACATAATCTTTATATTTTTCTGATAATTACAGTTCTACGCATGTACAGGAAGTCGCACCAAGATTACAAATATACACTGCGCACCAATACCCTTCTCTCCCTTGTTCTAAATCTGTCAATGCTGCAACAAATACGTACAAAATTTTAAAAAACAAAATGTTTTGGTTTTTTGTAAACCATAGAGAGCTGTTTACTCATATAGAGAACTTCCATTCCACTAAATATAAGTTCACATAATAAAATTTTGTGCGTTTTTTGTGTGAAATGTCTAATGGCAATTCATGGAACTCAATTTCCCTTCACTTTGTATGACCTATAGCGGTTCATAGGTGACATTAATGTTTATTGTACTTTTGAGCCTGATTTAGAGTAAAATGTATCAACACAAGTCTGGAAGTCAGAAGCGCAAAGATAAAGCCAATCGAGAGAAGAAATTAGAAGATGCACAAAATGGTCAGAAAACAATAACAGCGTTCTATTTTAGTGGAAAGGAATATGCTATTCCAAATGCTGGCGAAACTACTCCAACTACAGAAAATGACAAAAACACATCATCCAACGATAAGACGATACAACCTATGATTGCAACCGTAGCTCAGTTTGAAGAAGATGATCTAGCTGAAAATTCTGATGGGAAGGTTTTCGCAACCGACAACATTGCAGTAGACCATTTGGGAAGCTTTGATATACGTAATGATACATTATCTCAATTAAATACAGAAAAACAATTAAAACCACGTACGAATGACCAACGTTCAATGAACTTTGATATTGGCAATTTGAAAGAAGAGTTTTTGCAACCACAACAAGCTGAACATGTCGTTTATCAGGGTCTTTAGAAAATGCCTTCAACTTTACCTCGAGATCGCTCAAACGGGTCTGTTTCTACCTCTCTTTTAAGAAAAATACTGCCCAACGGCGAAAGAAAAGAACGGGATTGGTTAGTCTGGAGTCATAGTAAATGTGTTTTTTCTTTGCCTTCCATGTCGTCTATTTAGTACAAATACTTCACAGCGCTCATCTCTTTGTCACCCGAATGGGTATTCGAGCAGTCAAATCTGGAGAAAATTGTACGAGAATTTGCCATCACATGAAAATAACAGCGATCATGGTGCATGTTACGTGAAATTGCGGGAGCTGGAGGCACGAGTACTAACCCAATCTTCGGTTGATATGTTGTTATGTAGACAAATAACCAGCGAAGCGAAAAAATGGCAGGAAATTTTGACGCGGATCCTGTATACCGTTTTATTCTTTTCATATTCATATTCTGATATACAGAATGAATTTATTATCCTGTGTGGTCGTCATGTTATAACAGCTATTCTGAAAGAGCGAACGGAAGCCAAATATTATACAATTATGGTTGATGCAACCCCTGATTCCAGTCGTGGAGAGCAAGCCACTTTCATCTTACGTTACCTTCGGCTTCAATGTAATGAAAAATCCTATGAGATTGATTGATTGATTCGTCGATTGTCATGTCAAAACTGGTGAAGCTATTACTGCTTTGATTTGCGAGAATCTGGAAAAATATAACATCCCTTTATCCGAATGCCGTGGACAAGCTTACGATAATGGGAAGAACATGAGTGGCGAGTACAAAGGTGCGTAAGGTCGAATTCTACAAAAAAATCCATATGCTATTTATGGGCCCTGTGGACCCCACACGCTTAATCTAGCTGGACTTCGGAGAAATCATCGAGGCCTTTGCTACAGCTAAAGCAAGAAAGGCAAACATTTAAACGTCGTGCCAGTTCTTCTGTGATTATTTGTAAGGCAAAGTCGAATTACTAAAAATTTAATTTCAATAGTTAATATGTATATTATATTCTTTCAGATCTGCATCAACGTTTCTTTTGGATGCTTGACCCGATCTTCATCAAGTTGTCATATAGATACTTAGGCACATGTAACATAAACAAAAAATGTGCATGTGGTAAAATTAAACTAATTTTGTCTTGAAATAAACGAAACAAATCAATGTACCGATGGATCAGGGGGTCCGCATTCCATATCCTCCCCGGGCCCTGATTTTCTCTCTACGGCCCTGCTTGTAATTTTTGTAAGATTTAATTTTTGATGCACTCCTTTACAATTGGCGAGTCATAGAGTAAACAAATTCTTTTTGTTATTCTGTCTCTCTGAAAGGAAAAAAGTCTACGTACATATATTGGGACGATTTTACGTCATCGCTCTTCAAGTGCGTTTTTTTGTATTCAATGTTTAATATTATTGTACTTTTACTTTCGTTATTTATGTTTAATTTGCTTTATTTTTGTTTAAGTAAATAAAACTTCTGTGGGTACCGTTCTAACGTTACATTGAGCTTCTTTATGTTTGTGAAAATCGGAATAGTACTATAAGGACCTTTCTGAGATTTTCCTATCATTTGTCATTTTTATTCATTCTTGTTAATAAAATAATTAAAAACATTTTCTTGAAAGCAAACTTGACAGCAAACATGTTCCAAAAGACCATAGATTACAAAGAAGTGGCGTAACGTTTCGTTACGTTTATAATTCTTTTTATGGCAAAATTGATATACATGTGCGTGCAATCGACGGACTCAATAGTGCCTCCCAAAAAGATGACGACGCTGAAGCAAACATAGGTAACCTCACTTTCTGGTGAAACAATGAATCATTGAATGCATCCGTTATCCGATGAATGCCGGCTTACGGATCACTGGCTCATGGATATCCCCATTGCTCACCTACGGGTCGTTGATAGCAACCAGCTGCGAAGAATCTCAAAGCCGCTAAAACCTTGCAATATAAAAGTAAAATTTAAAATTGCATGTAGATGTAAAGAGTACACGAGCCACCTGTTTCTCAGTCGATTTTGCTATTTTTCTGGAGCCTCTTATTTGGTTGTCAAGCCAAGTTTGGCGTTAACCGATACAGCTTCTGAAATTCTGTTGCATTCAAATGAAAGGGATTGTCCACATCTCGGAGTAAACGCCGATCCACTGTTGGAGCGCATACATCTTCGTCACCTCGTGATAAATCATACGCCAAATATTCAAAGATGAGTATTTAATGTTCCTTTTATATTTACAAGGAAACAAATCACACAATTTTGAATTTATCTTTTACTTAAGTTGAAATCACGAATTTTTCCTTTATCGATTGAGTTACAAACATCAAATTTGTTGTCGTTTAGTTTTCGGTAATCGACTAGCTAGCGACAACAGCAGATTCGTCGAATGCGAAAATCGTTAAAAAATGGCTGGCGAATAGCAGCATCGTTAAATTTTCGTTAAGAGTTAACCATGCGAATTTCGTTAAAATAAGTTAGTGAATCGGTGTCATTCGGCATCTTGTTATGCCGATTTTTTTTTTCAAACTGTTAACACTTACATGAAATATTGATTTTGAATTTTCAAACTCGTCATTAAATTTTTTGAAAATAACAACTCATTGGAGCTCTTCAAAATATGGGCGCTTGATTTTGAGGATGAAGATATTATTTATTTATCTTAGTTTAAACAATTATAAGGACTATCATAATCCAGCGCAAAAGATCTTCGATATGCATCTTTCGGTTCATTTTCAAAAATTTGATGGATGTACTATGTACATATAATATAAGTATTGTTTTTGCATTGCAATGGCAATTTGCAAATATCACGAGGCTAGCCTATTTGCCTAGAATCGTGAATTGCTCTATTGATAAAATGGATTCATATGAAGAACCTGGATTCAGCCCAAAGAAATTAAATTTAAAATGGGATATTTCGAATTAGGCGTCTTAGATTTGAACCAAGTAATTAAGCGTGAAAAACCAAAACAGAATTTTCGTCCAACATTTTATGTTATTAAAAAGTTTTTAATAATGTTAGCTTAAATAAGTGAAGAAAAACACGCCACATTAGGCAAAGTTATTCCTCATGCGCATTGTGGGCGACAGCAAATATTAATTGTTAATTGTATATCCGTAGTGGTGAAAAAACTAAATACCGACATTTTGTTTCTGTTCGACCGCCGCCTAATAGAAATGGAAAATCAATTTCAGCTATGAGCATCAAATTTGTTATATCCAAAGTTTAAAAAAATTCACTTCGAAGCTCTTTCAGCTTTAACACAGTAATGAGGTGAAACATCATTTCTTTTAATAGTAACAAGGAATAAAACATTAGTTAGGTAGAAGGAACAAACATACGCACGCTACACATATTTTAATAGCCGTTTGACCCATTCACTTCTATATAATAAGCAGGAAAGTTACAAAAATGTAGACACTTTTTTCAGGATAAATATAATTCTCAGTTAAACAAAAAAAAATGTATTACTCATAAAAGACGCTTATGTACTTAAATATATACTCACATCATCGCTTAGTATAGGCAAAATGGTCTGAAGCTTAGAAAGAGAGTTTGTTCGAAATGATTTCAATCAAAGCACTCATTGAACACACTTAATCCACTTTATTATGAAAAAAAATTATTGTACTTAGAACCACTGATCAATTGAAATTATTCTGTGTGTAAATTTCTTATGAATAGTTTATTTTAAGTAAATTTAATTATAATTTAAATTCCTACCATTCAAAATTCATGCTGATGGGCCTGTCGACATTGCTCTGCAGGCCCAAATATTACGGGAGCCGTTGCCATATATAAATTTTTTACAACAACAAATGCAATGAAAGCTTTCCAAAAGTAAATAACTGTGACGAAAATCGATACGATTTGCTAAATATTTTAACTATTACGACTAATACAAGTATACAAGTATACTATAAAAACATTGCAGGTTTATACTAAAATTGTTTCTTTTTTTCAATGAAATCTAAAGTAGAATATACACACAATGAGTCTAGAATGCTTTGTTTAATGGAATCGTTTTTAATGGGCTTATGTGAAACATGTCCAGAAAAGGGTTTTAAGAAGGCGTGGAATCAAACAAAATCATATATATTATTTCTGTAAGGTCTTTTTGTGTTAGTTCCTAATTTTCTCATTTGGAACCAATATTAATAAATAAGGTATCGTTTTAAAGGTGGCGGTTAGCTCTACATGCAAAACCATGCTTTAATTAGCGGGGTGCTTTTGTTTAATCGTATTTTATAAAAATTAATTATTTAAAAAAACGATTGTGAATGCAAAAAAAAATCAATTTGTTCTGCAACGCTATTGTGAATTCGTACTGCAACGCTATTGTCGCGTAGATATCGCTAAGACTGCTGCGAGCGCGCCATCTACACTTGAATAGTGGTAAAATAAGTGAATAAGACTGCGTTCACGTTGGGTCATAAACTCGACTTAAAGGGACATTTTTTGGGTTATAAAGTGAAAAACTCTTACTACGCAAAGTAAAAAAAAAAAAGTTGAAAATAGAAGTTATTAGTAACGGAAAATGTTTTATCTTGAGAATAACTGTTACCAGGCAGCGCAAAACAAAAAAGTCGAAAATCAACTCAAGTTTATGGCTCAATGTGAATGTAATATAAGTGGTGGAATTTCAAATAGCGGTTTGCGCATATTTGTATGTATAGTGTAGCTAATTGAAAGTCTTTTTTTATATACCTGTGATAAAATACATAATTGGTAAGTTCTAAGATGTGCATTTTTACATGAATTACATGTGTTCACATTTTGTTCATATTGTTAGATTATAATGCCTAGGGCCACCTTAAATCCTTCAACTGAGCGAAGAAGACGTCAAGAAGCTAGAAGAAGTCGACCAAGCCAGCAAAGAAATATTCATCTAGCCCATGCAAGGCAAACAATGCGTAACCGCCGACAGGAACAAAGTCATCAAATGGTAGTCCAGCGTAGGAGTGACTTGGTACCATCATATATTTTAAAGTTAAGCAGTGACACAAATTCTAGGAGAATACAGGAAAAGCTTCCAAAAACTTATTGCTCCGCACGCCTCGGAATCATCCAAGAACCACATAGCGTTGGGCGTATGGATCAACAATGTATATTTTGTATGGCAAAACTATTTGCAAGTGAAGTTAGCGATAGAAGTTCTTCAATTTGTTGTCACAAAGGGAAGGTGAGTTTGCCAGAAATTTCTGTATGTGAAGAACTTAAAACTATAATCCAACGCAATGATTCTGTAACAAAAAACTATTTGGAAAACATAAGAAAATTTAACAACGCTCTAGCATTTGCATCAGTTCAAGTAAACTTTGTTAACATACCTGGAAGAGGCCCCTTTTGTTTCAAGCTAAACGGTCAAGTATATCATAGAATTGGAGGTTTACAACCACCTGCGGGCGAAACACCCTCATATGCTGGCCTATTTATTTTAGACAATGATGATGCTTTGCACTATCGTACAAACCGAGAGGTTAATAACAGTTGTTGCCAATTTCTTATGAACCAACTACAAACAATGCTTATAGCCTACAATCCGTATGCGAGTTTATTCAATTGTGTCAAAGATATGTCTAATAATATTGCTGATATGCAAATACAATTTAGTACGGAAAATGCTTTCCATCCCGGAAGATATAATGCACCCACTGTATCTGAAGTTGCGGCAGTTTTTTTGGGTCAAGATGGCGTTCCACCAGGCAAATTTGACTTTACAATTTCTTATAAGTCAGATGGATCACTTAGTAAAATATCGTATCTGAATCCCCATTCAGATCCAATGTGCTATCCTCTGCTCTTTCCCTGTGGAGTCGCAGGATGGAGACCAGGTATGCAACATGTCGACATCCACGCAACTGCAATACGAAGCGTTACCACTCAATTGCAATATTATTGTTACCGTTTAGCAATAAGAGGTGAATTTAATATAATACAAGCTTCAGGCAAATTATTTCAGCAATACGTTGTAGACAGTTACATATGTCAAACTGGAGGGCTCCAGAGTTGCATACATTAGATCACATCAAAAAGATTTAAGAGTTGAAAGCTATAAAGGGTTAATGGATTTCCTTCATGCAGATGCTCAACAAAGAGGTGCAGCTACAGGACTTCCTGTTATTCTTCCGTCTTCGTTTATTGGTAGCCCGCGAAACATGCTTCAAAATTATCAAGATGCTATGACTATAGTATCCCGCTTTGGCAAACCAGACATTTTCCTTACATTTACTTGCAACCCTAAATGGATTGAAATAACATCAGAACTTAAGCCGTATGAGAGGATAGAAAACAGGCCTGATTTAATCTCAAGAGTATTTCACTTAAAACTCAAATCACTTTTAGATGATTTATTAAAAAAGCACGTACTAGGTGTAGTTCTTGCGTATGTTAGTGTAATCGAATTCCAAAAAAGAGGCCTACCGCACGCGTATATTCTTCTTATGCTTCGAGAAGTCGACAAGCTCCGTTCAATTGAAGATGTGGATTCCTTAATTTCTGCCGAGCTTCCAAACAATGAGGAAGACCCGCAACTTTTTACAATTATAAAGCAAACTATGACGCACGGCCCATGCGGTATTTTAAATCCAAATAGCCCCTGTATGAAAGACGGTCAGTGTAGAAAAGGGTTCCCCAAAGAATTTCGAAGTGAAACAAACATAAACGTAAATGATTACCCTCTTTATAGACGTCGTGAGAATTATGTTACAGCAACTACTGAAAATCAGGAAATCGACAATCGCTGGATCGTACCGTATAATTCTTACCTAAGTCGAAAATATCAGGCTCACATTAACGTCGAGCATTGTTCCTCAATTAAATCTGTTAAGTATTTGTACAAATACGTTTATAAGGGTCATGACTGTGCTTCACTGAAATTGAGCATTAACTCTGACGGGCAAAGGGAAGTAAATGTAGACGAAGTTAATACATTCTTAGACTGTCGTTATGTTAGCCCTCCAGAGGCAATGTGGCGACTTCATGAGCGCCAACTCTTTCATCGTTCACATACTATTGAGCGGCTACCTGTCCATTTACAAGAAGAACAAATGATTTACTTCCGAGCTGGTCGCCAAGCTGAAACCAATATTAGCAAGGACTCCAAACTCATGGCGTTTTTCAAGCTTTGCAACGAAGAAGAGGACGCCCGTCAGTATTTATACCACGAAATTCCCGAATACTACGTATGGTCTAAAGGCAAATGGTGCATAAGGGCGAGAAACAGTAAGTGCATTGGTCGGATGTACACCGTAAATCCAATGGATTATGAAAGGTATTTCCTTCGTCTTTTACGTCTCCATACCAAAGGACCAAAGTCATACACGGAAATACGTACGGTAAATGATTTAGTCTATGATAGCTTTAAAGCAGCTGCGGAAAAATTGCATTTAGTAGGTAACAATGCTGAGTGGAAAGAATGTTTGCAGGAAGCTGTAACTTACCAAATGCCAACTCAGTTGAGACGGCTTTTTGCAATTATTTGCGTTTTCTGTTCACCAACCAACATTTTGGAGCTTTGGCATATATTTCGTGATGCATTATCAGAGGATTACCAAAAACAACACCAGCGCGACGAGTCCTACAATCGTGCTTTACTAGATTTAGAAAACATTTTTAAAATGCATGGCAGAACGTGTCAACCAACTATAGATGACCAGCCTAACATACTCTACAACGTTGAACAAGAACGTCAACATGGACAAGAAGCTTTTAGCAAACTGAATCAAGAGCAAACGTTAATAGTGGAAGAAGTCTTGAGTTCGGTTAGAAATGAATCTCCAAACTGCTATTTCATTGACGGACCAGGTGGTTCAGGAAAAACATTTATTTACACTACGCTATGTCACATCCTACGAGGGGAAAATAAGGTGGTTTTACCAGTTGCATGGACAGGCATTGCTGCGAATCTGTTACCTGGGGGACGAACTTCACATGCTCTTTTTATGCTACCTGTGCCTATTTTAGATACTTCAGTGTCATCTATGCGGCCCAACTCAAAAGAAGCACAGCTTTTACGGAAAACAGATTTATTTATTTGGGACGAAGTATCTATGGTACCTAAGGATGCAATAACCATTGTTGATAAGCTTTTCAAAGATATAACAAATGTGAATTTGCCATTTGGAGGAAAAATATTTGTATTTGGAGGTGATTTTAGACAAGTTCTTCCAGTTGTTAGGCATGCCACCAGAACTTCAATTATTGAAAATTGCATTAAACGCTCACCGTTGTGGTCAAAGGTGAAAATTCGTAGATTAGTTCAAAATATGCGAGCCAATAATGACCCTGAGTTTAAAAACTGGCTACTCAAACTGGGAAATGGTGACTTAGAAATCCAACATGAAATATCCGAAGATACTATTAAAATTCCACGACAATACTACGCTGATTATGATAACCTAATTGCTAAGGTTTACGGCACAAATGAAATAAATGACAGTAACATATCTAAGCTTTACTCAACAGCTATTTTATGTCCAAAAAATGACGAATGCTCGACTTTTAATGAGTATATAGTATCAAAGTTATTGCCCGGGGATATTAAAATTTATCTAAGTTGCGATACAGTCGAAAAAAAATGAAAGTTATGATGCTCAGTGTTATCCAACTGAGTTTCTTAATTCTCTAAATCCTTCCGGCTTACCTCCACATAAACTAATTTTGAAGAAAAATACTATCGTTATGTTGATTCGTAATCTTAATGCCAAAGAAGGTCTTATAAATGGTGCCAGGATGGTCGTCAGCCATTTAGGCGAGAACGCAATAACTGTCAAATTAATCGATTCGGGAAAAATAGCTATCATACCGCGAGTTAAACTAACTCCTTCAGATCCAACTGTACCCTTCCAGATGACTAGAAAACAGTTTCCTTTAAAAGTCGCTTTCGCTATGACTATAAACAAAGCCAAAGGTCAAACATTCGATAAAGCCGGTTTATATTTACCTAGCCCAGAATTTTCACATGGACAGTTAAATGTGGCCTTTTCTAGAGTCAGGCGATTCGAAGATATCACTTTTTCAGCCCAAGCGACATTCAAGCAAAAAATTGAAAATGAATTTATTTTTACGTCGAATATTGTATTTAAGGAAGTTTTGTAAAAAAATGTTAAGTTAATAAATACATGTACATATCGAACATAGCTAAAAACGTATACATATGTATATCTATTACTTCTGATTGATGGTTTTGTGGTCATTGGGTCATATTTATAAAAAAAAGTTAAATATTGCATTTTCTCAAATTTTCAGAAATTCGACATATGTAAGTTTGTATGAAGGAAACTTCAAAATTTTAGAAAAAGGTTTGAAAAATCCTGGACCTGGACTAATAAAAGGTTTCAAACCATTTTTGTTTTTTTTTGTTGCGCAAGGCGCGCACGGGTCCACCTAGTATATATAAAATATATTTAATATATCAGAGATAGTCGCGATGTGAATTAAATGATACATTTTGGCAACCCGTAAAAAAATAAGATCACTCATCATGATTCAATTACTAAAGGTTGGATAATTATTGGTGCGTGTGTTTTTTTCGGCTGCCTTGTAAGGTTGCGTATAAGAAGGAAAGAAGAGGAGTACTAATTGCTTTATGATTTATGATAGTATTTGTATTAATGTATTAATGTATTAATTTGTATGTATTAATGTATTTACACAAATTTGCACACATTTCTTAATTCGAATAAAATATGAATTAATTATAAAAAGCAGCTTAAAAAATATTACTGAGCAAGAATTTGCGCCGTCGGCATACCGATGGTCGTTATCGTCGCAGGACGATTTCGTCGAGGGGTGTTAGGTGAGTTGGCTCGAGGGAGCATTTGAATAAGTGATTAGTATCGTGTGGACAATCTACACATGCCAGACCTTTGAATGGATAGATAGGAGTTGAATATACTGCAACATCCGGATGACAGTTGGGTCAAAGTAGATAACTGGAGAATGGGTGATTGACTCTCGATGAACGCTGTTTAAGGTATGTACATATGTACGCTGTCGGATCTGAAGTCTCGCTCGTAATAACGCCTTCTGAAGTGTCTGGTAGGCGCCTTCGAAAAAATGGTATTTTATATCCCGTTACTCAGAAGGATTCCCTTCTGGAAGGGTTTCAAAGTATGTCGCCCATGCGCTCCAGTATTTTGCATGAAAGTTCCCATATTTGTAGTTTCTACAAGTCAAAATATAAAGCAACACTGGCTAAGACAGCGAGCCAAAGCGAGACAACTGCTTTGTTATCCAACCTAATTTCAATCTGACGGGTAAGCTTTTTGGAGAGTGTCGTATTCTTAATCTCTGAAGAATCATTCCCTTCTTAAACTATTAAAAATGTTTGCACTTTTATTGGTGGCATGTTAAAGTTTTCAATGGAGTGATAGTCGCTCTCTAAGCTATATGAGTTTATGTGTATCAGTGCGCGGGTAATCATACATAATATGTTCGTGTGTTTACTCATCTTACCCACAAAAGCTCTTAATTAGATTTAGAAGTCCCATAGAGACTTTCCGATGGGAGATACTCTCCCCATTTTCTTAAAAGTTTTGCTAAATTTCCCTTAGAAATGCAAATTGGATTTTTGTATAATAAAGGGTGGTTAAATGTTAAGGGTCGATGTTGATTTTGAATAAAACACAAAATATTTTGGAAATTGTTGTAATTTCTTTTTATTATGATCATATGGTGTGGTTCAATTATGTATGGAACAAAATATCAGCCAAATGTCCGCCGCGACCTCGGCGGCACACCTCCATCCGATGGTCCAAATTTTCGATGACGCTGAGGCATAATTGAGGTTATATGCCGTTAATGTGCCGAATTATCTCATCCTTTAGCTCTTGAATTGTTTCTGGCTTATCGACGTACACCTTTTCTTTCAAATAACCCCAAAGAAAGTAGTCCAATGGTGTCAAATCACATGATCTTGGTGGCCAATTGACATCGCCACTACGTGAGACAACACGGCTATTGAATTTGTACGCAAAAGAGCCATTGTTTCGTTGGCTGTGTGGCACCATCCTGTTGGGACCACATATCGTCCACATCCATATGTTCCAATTCGGGCCATTAAAATTTCGTTATCATCTCACGATAGCGAACACCATTCACAGTAACTGGCTGACTGGCCTCATTTTGGAAAAAAAGGCCCGATGATGCCGCCAGCCCATAAACTGCACCAACCAGTCACTCTTTGTGGGTGCATTGATTTTTCGGCAATCACTCTTGGATTATCATTCGCCCAAATGCGGCAATTCTGCTTATTGACGAATCCATTGAGGTGAAAATGTGCCTCATCACTGAAGATGATTTTCTTCGAAAATTGATCATCCACTGTTGCCATTTCTTGCCAACATTCTGACAATTGACGACGTTTGGAGTGGTCAAGAGGCTTTAGTTCTTGAGTTAATTGCACCTTGTAAGCGTGTAAATGCAAGTCTTTATGCATAATGTTCATCAACGACGAGCGTGAGAGGTGCAATTGTTGGGCACGACGACGAGTTGAGGTGGACGGCTCTTCAGCCACACCAACGCGAACAGCAGCAATATTTTCTGCAGTACGAGCATGCTCTGGTGTTTTCACATCTTCTACATACCTGCTTTGCTCAAATTTATGCACGATTTTCCCGATTGTACGCGCATCTGGACGATTAAATTGACCGAAAGAATCACGAAGTGCACGATATGCATTTTGATTTGAACGCCCATTTTCATAGTAAGCCTGAATAACTTTAACACGTTGCTCGATTGTGTATCTTTCCATGTTCAAATTGAGTTAGTCTGGAATTGAGAAATGTCAAATGAAATGCAGAAAAAACTTGACGTTTGGGTGTGGTTCACATTCAACATCGGCCCTTAAAATTTAACCACCCTTTATATGAATCCTTTAGGTCTGAGTAATAACTTATATACGAGTATAGCATGCATTGTGTGATCCGTTTGTTTGATTTCTCGCTCTAAGTAGTTTTGCGGTCATGTGGATTTACTATTTCAAGAGAAATACTCATGTTGTATGAAAACTTTATATGTACGTACGTTGTATTTTAATAAAGCAAAGAAAAAGTCGCTCCTTTTTTCACAATTTTAGTGTCTATTATATCATCGCTTTGACGCTCACATGATTACTTGATTGCAGTTGTCAGAAAGCTCAGCGTGTGGCTTAGTTTTCATTGTATATGCATTGGAGTTTCATTTAGTCGCGTCATGTGCGGTTTTGACATAGGGATGTGATAATTATTTTTACGCTAAGATTGACATTTAATAAAATGTATACATTAATAAAAACTCGAATAACTTCTTTAGTATGTATTATTTTTCAATTATTATTATGTGCATAGAGTATTTTTTAATGTTTATCAGACTTTGGGGATCATCCTGGAGCTCGACGCTCGGAAAGTTCGCCTCACCCTTCCCATATAATTTTTGTTATCCTCCGGAAGCAGTGACCATTATATTTTATTAAATATTTTTGATAATTAGTGAATTAATACATGTACATATGTACATATATATACATATCTCTATATATAAAAATTAATGTATGTTTGTTAGTGACGCTAAGGCTCGAGAACGGCTGGACCAATATTGATGGAATTTTCAGAGGTTGTTCGTTGTGGATCTGGGAAGGTTTAGAAATAAAAAACCATATACTTTTCCTGAAGAAAAGTCGGAAAATTGAAAAATTCCATAAAGGACTTTTTTCCATACAAAATTTGGTTTCTTTCAAATTTTTTTTAAAATTGTTTCTTGCAAATCTATCGATCTCAAAACATTCGGAAAAGTCGGAAAATTTGGAAAATTCGAAAATTAGAGAAACCTAATCTCACTTTTTGTTCTCACTTTTTTGTATGTGCGTGGTGTTGCACGCGCACATTTAGTTTCATATTGGTGTTGTAGGCACTGACTGATATTCCAATAACTCAACAGATGGAGCTGTAGACGCTTATTTATTTTGACAGCTGCGTAAATTGTTTGTTCTTTTTGATTTGTTTATTCGAACAGTGCGGACACGGTCAATTGACTTTCTGAAATTTTTCAAAATTTTAATTGATTTCTCGAGTTAAATTTATTACATTAAATTGTTAAATTGTTTATATTCACGAAATATTTGATTTTAAATCCGTGGATCATCCGTTATTGAGTGAAATTATTGACATTTCAAACAAAAAAAGTGAGTTCATTATTTTCGTTTGTTGGTGAATACCTAACCTCATTTCCATTGGAATTTATTTGTGTTATTTCTTCAGCTGATTTGTAAATTATTTGAATCGTTCAATTTCGGTCGTTTGGTTTCTTCATTTCGGCTATTCAAAAGGTAAATTATTGAAAATTATTCCGTGAAAACTTTATGTGAATAAATAAATAAATAAATAAATAAATAAATTTGTGACGATGCCACAAAGAGGTAGCGCTAATATCGGTGGGCGTTCCCGACGTACAACGGACCAACGTAATTATATAGCACGTCGTACAAAAGAAGAAAATGCTACTACAAGGGAATTTGCTCGAATCGGAATGATTGAACATCGTGCGCGACAATCACAAGAGGCTCACGAAGCTTACAATGAGAAACAACGATTGAGAAGAAGACAAGTTCGTGCTCAGGAAATTCATGAAGAAAGAGAACAACGTTGGCCGCTCACCGACAACGCTAGCAACAACAACGATTGCCTACTTTGAATATCGGACGTGCAGCCTTTCGATATGAGCCGGACATTGAATACGGTGCGTACTCATCAGTTCGATTTGGTTCGATGCATTGTGAATGAATACAAGTGAGAAGTCTTCTTAATTCAAGGCGGCGGCGGCTGATATTAAATGTCACAAGTAGCCGATATTAATTGTCAAACATAGAAATTCCCTCAGGAATTGACTCAAGAATGCTGTGAATGGCTACATCAGGTGATCTCAGCTGTGCCGAATTTTGACGTCTATGGGATACACTGAAATTTCCAAAGAACCAGCCGGATTGTGTTGCGCAAGCGGAAAAGTGAAATTACAAGAGTTACTTCCTCTACCAGAGCCATTGCGGTCGTTGCTTTACGGTGAATCACCAAATTCGAATAATTTTTTACAAAATTCCAAGATGTATAACGATTGTTTTCAAATGACGTCGTTTGGTGGGGAAATTGTGAATGAACATAATTACAATCCCGCATTCAAGGTTAGTTCACCAACAATCTAACACTTATTGTCTCGCCAATAAAATACAGAAATTAACATATTTGTTGCAACTATAGGTACTGATTCACGGGCAAATTTATCATCTTGCTGGATTGCTTTTGCCGCATCCTGATCAAGATCACAAATATCTTCAAATATATTTCCTTGGAGATTCAAATGAAGAAGTGAATCGACCTTGTGCAATTTTCAATGCGACGAAGACAGAAAGTGTGCTGCATGAACACAACGAACTAATTCGACTCAATTTTATTCGCTTCAATCAGACCAGGCTTCGATCTGAAGAGTATATTCACTTGCGAGATGCGGTCAATAGCGATGAAGTTGTGACAAGCCTTGGCGACTCACGATATTACCATCGACATACATTTGCAGCCCAGGAACATGCACGAGTACTCGCAGAATGCGATGACATACGTGCGGAATTATGGACGGCCGGATTTGTTTGTTACATTCACTTGCAATCCAAAATAGCCACAGATAACGGAATTATTGAATCACGGTCAATCAGCGATCGTCACGATGTCACAGCGCATCAATTCCACCTGCCATTTGTCAATTCACTTCAACGAAAGCTGAACTCTTCACGAATGTTTATCCGAACATTGGCCAAAATTATCATAACTACGATTGGCTGAGTGTACGCGCAATTTTAGCTGCCAAAAATACCGATGTTAATGACTTAAACTGGACGATTCAAAGTCAAATTCCGGGAGATTTGCGCCAATACAAATCGATCGATCGTGTTGAAAATGAAGACGAAGCCGTGAATTACCCAGTGGGATTTCTAAATTCTTTGGATTTGCCTGGCATGCCGCCGCATCATTTGCGTCTCAAAGTTGGATCTGTCATTATTATGCTTCGCAATCTTCATGCGCCGAAACTGTATAATGGAACCCGACTGATTGTGACGCAGCTATCCAATAATGTTATAGTTGCAAAAATTTTGAAAGGGACTTACAAGGGGCAGAATGCTTAATTCCACGAATTCCTTTGAGTTCCAACGATTTGCCATTTCAGTTCAAAAGTATTCAGTTTCCAGCGAAACTTGCATTTGCGATGACAATCAACAGGTCACAAGGACAGTCGCTGGAAGTGTGTGGCATAAATCTGGAAATGCCATGTTTTTCACACGGCCATCTATATGTGGCGTGTTCACGAGTAGGGAAACCATCTTCTTTGTACATTTACGCACCGGAACAGAAAACCAAAAATGTTGGTTATCAAGCTGCGTTACATTGAAAAAAATGTAGAAAAATAGCAAATAAATGATTTTCAACAGAATATAAATTCAACTTTCTTTTATTTTCAAAACACATAATTTCACGCATGACAACGCCTGCGGGGTTAGCTAGTATATGTATATATATGTATGTGCGTACAGAATGTAAAATATCAACCGTACGTTTAAGAAAATTCGAATATTTTAACCTATACATTGCCTGCTAATTGACACTTTTAGACGGTATTTATTTTACATTTAATTTGGTAATAGATTGTTGGGAAGCAAGAATGTAAAACGTGAACCAATTTAGAGCGGAATCTGCAAATTAAATACATGTGACATTTGTTAACCTTTTAAATCAGTAAAAAGTGAGTAGAAAATTAGTTTGGGCTATCTTTTCAAGAAACTCCGACACCGGGACTGCAGAAATAAAGAAAAAACTCGGAAAAAGTTAAGAATTTGTGGAAATATTGCTATTAAACCTGTTTGTCCGCTCATACCAAACACATGTATCTTTTATCACAACAATCTCATAATTTTCAAAATGATAGAAGCTATTCAAGTATCAAATTCGAGTATACCCGATATTCTTACATATGTATGTATGTGCGGATGTATGTATGGACGTAGGTAGGTACAGATGTTCCTATATCTAAGAAAAGTGTAAAGCGATTGGCAAAGATTTCATCCGTGATGGTAGGGACGATATTTCCACTCACATATGTATGTACATACATAGCGAAAATTTTGCAAAATACAAATTACTAGTTTGTTTTCGATTAAAACCTATGGGGAATTATTTCAGATACGTCCTAATGAATTCGGCCGTGCATGTGGCTGTGAAAGTTTTCTAAATCATGGATACAATTTTTCACCATTATCATGTCCGCCTTTAAGTGAAATATTATCGAATCGAAAAAGGGTTAATAGTACCGAACTAAGTGTGGCAGGTATTTCTTTTTATGTGCAGTACATATGTATGTAAATATAGCATAAAAGCTCCTCGCATCACTTTACTGAATTAAATACAAAAAATCTTATTATTTCATCACTCACCTTGTCACCAAAGCCTAAATCCGACGTAGGTGTATCGGAAGGCATTTTTGAAATATTCATGTTTATCGCCCGTACGCAAACGCCTCAGTATAAATGTATGTGCCCTTGCAAGTATGTATCTGGAAAATATGTATACCCCTAAGTTAATCTTGTTTTTTTCATTCTATAATTCTAATTTTGATTTACACCTACTAATTTTAAAGCCAAAGTGTCACATGCCAATATACTTTTGATATGTACAGACATATACTACATATAAAAATATAAAAAGAATACCAGCGCACAATAAAGAAAAAACATTTTCAAGCTCAATGCTTAACTCGTGACTTAAAACATTAACAGAAATAGATCGCTTAAAGTTCATTTGCATAAGCCAGCCTCTAAATATTGACAATAGCCGCAAATAGATCGCAGTTCTAATAACAATTGCGCCAAGCGAGCGGCCAAGATAACATTCATGTAAGCACGTATTTCAATTAACCGCGTTTCATATGACTGTATTCTTATGCAAAATATACAATTAATTTTCTAAATTGGCAATGGGCGAAATTCGCAGGTCTCTATTACTGTACTGAGAAAATGTTACTTAAGGGAATGTACATATGTATGCATTTAATCGCTAACTACTAGGCGCAGTAGCTACGCCAAATGACTAAGTATTATCAATTCACAAGCAATCAATATACATATGTACATATGTATGTATGTACATAGTATCTACAAACGTACGTATTCGCATTTACATATGTAGATATAACATCGTTCAAGTTTTTCCCCCCAAATACACAACACTGCGCTCAATTCCAGCTTTTAACCTTATGTGTTAACAAACACTCATTTAAATGAAATATGTTTCTATATATGTATGTGTATTCGTATGCGTACATTTATATGTGCGTATGTTACGCGTATTTAGCTACAGGCAAGGCAAACTGTATAAATAAGTAATAATACAAAAAATTAATCACTACGCGAATCTCACATCTGACCGAATTCGTCTAATCACCAGGGAACCCGTTCAGTAGCGTTACGTTTTGTATCAAATTTTAGCAATAAAATGCAATTAGAGTCGCGAAACAAAATTGTTGAAGTTCAAGCAGGTCACAGCTGTTAGAGAGGATTGCGCTTTTTACTGTACTGCGAGAAGGTTTAACGTCCACTCGCGGCTGAAGTAAGCTCCTAACTGACTTCATCATCACTAGAGAGCGAACATATATAAACTAAACTTGTAGTAAGCTATAATGATATTCTTATCTCGTACAAGTATATCATTCGAAATGATATCGCCCAACTCACCTGCCAAATTATCTACATACATACATACATGTATTGTACTTACAATGTACTTGCATATACTCCTCCTTCATTCTAAAATGATTGTTTGATTGAAATTGTTTAGTAAGAGGCACTACGATTAGACCACATATCCACTGATAACTTCAGATTAAACAGTGAATTTGCTAAATAGAAAAGTCCGCGTGCAGGGCTTTTTATGTATAAAAGGTCATGCGTATATGCTGCTGTGTTTATTCTGCGACACAGGCAAATTTAATTTTTGCTGTTTGGGTTCGATATGGGTGTTCAGGATTTAATACAAATTTAACTGTGAATATGGTTTTGGGATATAACTCGGCTCCTGGGCCACCCATAGGTTCAAGTTTCAAATTAAGTATTTATATTTATGTTAGGTTAATGTGGTAGTTCCCGCAGTAGGAACTCACTTATACATAGTAGAGAAGTCCATTGTGATACCACCTGTTATATGAACGGTAACATAAATCAGAAAAATCAAGAAAGATTAGCCTGAGAAACGTTGCGTACCCCGAATAAAGTCACACAAATTACCAGCCCCCACCCCAGAGAGTTCCTCTGGAGTCCTAAAGAAGTTCGAGCCAAGGTTCTTGAGTCTCAGTCTCGCAAAGGCAGGGCAGCTGAGCAGAAAATGAAAAGATGAACCCACCTCATCATCCTCCATACAGCAGCGGCAGAGAGGGCCAGAGACTATCTTTTGCCTAACATGAATACCCAACGGACAATGACCAGTCAAAGCACCTTCATTATTTATGTGACTAAAACATGTTGCTAATTTGATTCAAATAGGACAACATACATGGTTTCTAGAAATATCTCGACTCGAGCGCCATCTATCGGAATTTGTTTGTCCTATGCATAATAGACACCTTTGCAAATAAATCCATTCAATTTCTGGGTAGTACTAGTTTTCGAGCTTAAAAAGTGCATACCAACAAACACACCCGGACTTTTTATATGTTCGCTTTCTAGTCCCTCTTATTTATTTATTTAATAATTTCCTTGCATATATAGTCAGAAAACGCCTTTCGGTTTCTTTCACATATAAATTGTATATAATTTAATTAAACTTGACTTTTCGAGCAGACGCCAACCCTATTCAAAATATAGCAAGCTATAAACCTTCTCCTCGGCAAAACAAACCATTTGGCACCCATATTTTACTATTTTATATTTTATACTTGCGTACAGTTGAATAAAATTTGGCTTTTCAACAAGTAGCAACCCTCTTCAAAATATAGTTAGCTATACAACTTTTCCTCAGCGAAACGAACTGTTTGGCCCATAACTGGTAAATAACTTGATTCAATTCCACTTTAAAAACTGGTGGCAACCCTCTCTAAAATATAGGTATGAGCCTTCTCTCGCCCACACGAACCGTTTGACACCCATACTTTAATATTCCATATAACTTGCGTATATTTTAATTAAATTCGACTTATCAAACCGCCTGATATCCATATTTTAATATCTTATATATGTAACTTGTCTCGTCTCCAAACAAAACCATACCTAAAACCTTCCCGGGCTAGAAACAAGCATCTATGCAAAATTACAGGAAATTCCGTGTCGTAGTTAAAGAGTTATAAGGACAAACAGATTTTCGTACATAAGTATATGTATGGATATATATATTCATAGATACATAAAAAATAATTATGTTCATGTGTATGTGTGTGCGTATGTTTGCAGTTGCGTCACTTAAAAAATGTCACGAGTCCGGGATGTGTCATTAAGAAAAAAGACTAATCGACGATCAACTGCACCCGACTGAGGCTGATCCCAGAATGCCATCTTTAGGGCAAGTTTTCAGTGCGAGTTCAACTCTGTTCGCAGTTTAACTAAGTTTAAGTTTACACATACACGAAAGTTACGTTTTCCAGCAGCACTCATTATCGGCTTGATTTCCAGCAGCAACGCTTCATCACAACCTATACAAGCATAAAATATTTACTAATTGTGCATACGTTCGGGTTTGCCTGGCAGTAACCAAAATATAGAACAGAACAGTCTTGCTCTACAAAATAGCTAAGGCGTCCTTAAACTCTCGCTGAAAAACAGCTCTGTAGTTCAAACTAAGTTTAAATTTAAAGTTTAAGTAACTGGAGTTTAAACTGAGTTTAAACTTGCACTGAAAAACTGGCTCTTACAGATTGGACGCACAATTTTTTGTCGAGAGTCGTAAACTGCTCAGCCGATCACAACCAAATCTGGTACACCAATTGGAGACTTCAAAAGGATGAGAGAGGGATAAAAAATTATTTTGATATATAAAATGGTGTGCCACCGCCAATGACTTTTTCAGCGGCGGTGCGTAGTGATAGAGAAATGTACTCCCAATGCACTCATATTCCGCTTTGCTGGGAGTTAGTCGTGTAGTGAAGTTAGTAGTTGCCTTTTGCACTACTAACTTCCGCTACTATGCATGGGAGCTGGGTGTTTTACCTTACCACTTTTCATTGGTTATAATTTTTTACGTGGCGGGTCCCAAACCTAGCGTATAACCAGATACTGGCGCGTGTTTTCCTTTTAAAGACAGACAATCGCTTGCATCCGCACGTACTAGTGAACAGACGCTGTTGACTTTAGTGGGCCCTTAAACGGGTTTCATTTCGGTAGTGTCACGGTGCAGCCCTGGGCTTTAAACCTTAGTGTTCAAAAACCATTCGCATTTAATTCTCACGATCGCATCTCATGCAGTATTTAAATTTATCTACACACCAGTGCATTAATACCTTCCTATTTAGGCAAAGAGAACTGGGTTATCACATTGCGGTATCAACCTGGTCACCCTTGACCAGCCTAATTATCTAATAAACCAACAATACAGCTTTTGAAATATTGGCAATAAAGACACACACCATTTTACTTTAAGCCTTCTTTTGAGTTTTCATCACCTGAGGGCACAGTTGGTGGCGGATTCAAACCTCGCGTAAATTTTGGTATAGTCTCTAATAATTCATTCATTTATTAAGAAAATTAAAAATCAGTTAGAAACTAGAAGTCAAGGCGAATTCATACAAGGTGATAGCATCCCATAAGCTGAATGCTTGTTCTTCTTTCCAAACTCGCTGGGTTGCTTTTTTTACACAAACAAAATACATAAGCAAACTGGGCGAATCCGGCTTTTGACATTTCCTCCGCAAAGTTACACTAACAAAATACATAAGCAATACTGGACGAATTCAGATTTCGACATTTCACGCGCAAAATTACACAAACAAAATACACAGCGGATTCGCCTTGTTTATCTTGCTATCACCTTCTATGGATACACCGTGCTAGAAGTCTAAACGAAGCAGATTGTTCGCTTATCTGCTTCGTTTAGACTTTTAGATGATTTGTTTTTCCTTTTACGTTTCTAACTGACTTTTAATTTATCAATCAAGGCGAATCCATAAAAGGTGGTGTTATAAATACAACTACAAAACTCCTATGTATTTTGTTTTTGTATATGCGTAAGAGTTGTCAAAATTTAAATACATTTTGTTTTTGCTTTTACGGATTTTGAAAGCTCATACGCAAAAGCAAAAACAAAATACATGTAGGTGAATAAAAAACTCAAATCAGCTGCTCTTATGACATTACCTTCTATAAATTCGCCTTGCTTTAAATGTAATGGTATGTGAATAATATCTAGAAATTTTTCTGTTTTTTCATATAACAACCTTAATATATTTAAAAAAAAAAACTCATTCTCTTAGCGACAAAAATGACGATGATACATTGTAAATAACAGAAAAAATACATTGAATTCAATTGGAATACTTGGTAAATAAGAGAAAAAAAAACATTGAATTTAATGTGGACCAGTTGTTTTCGGTATGTGCTTTATACTATTAATATATTTGCGCTATCGTTACCTGCAACGGAGGCTGTGAAATAATTTAAATGATGCAATGTATCTGCAAGGGAATGAACTATACCCGTTTACGATATCTCGAAACAATTTCGAATCGATACTCGGCCTATTCTGTCGAAACAGTTAAGATCACGATTACGCTGGGTTATTCAGCTCGAGTCTCATCTTCGTTTTTTGGAGCTGTAATGACCCGCAAATTCAATAAAAACACAGTAATATTTATTTTCAAGAATAACACAAATTTACTTTTTATTAATTCCATTTATTCATCTAAAACAAACTCAACGACTTTTCTCTACTCGTACTGTCACATAACTCACTCTGAAATAACCGCGTTGCCAGATTTCCAAAGTCGCGTGACCAGCAATCAGCGTTGGCAGGTCTCCACATCCCTCCAATATTTTTAAGCTTCAGAGTCAACTGTTAGGCTCCGATGTTGTTGGCAGTTTCTTTAAATGACTGATGTTGTGCCTAAAGATTTTGTCATCATTACGTACCGTAACATCATTGCCTTTCCACTCAGCTACTTCATATTCTTATGAGCCAAAAGTCGGTGTTAACTTGTTTGGAAAAACCACATTCTGAAGTAATACCTTCTCTCCGGCTTCTCTGTCGCTATATCTTGCTTTGCGATCTTTGTCTGCTCTCTTTCTCCCTTTTTCTTTGTTAAGCATATCTAAGTCCCTTGCCTCAGCATCTAAAATATTCTCACCAACGTCGTACATTGATGGCAACTTGTCACGAATTACATGATTGAAAGCAATTCTGTTGGGGCCTTCCCAGTTGTTCTATGGGGAGTGACATTGTACATCAACAGAAATTTTTGGATTTCTTTCTTGTTATCTGCTCCATTACTATGTACTATTCGTAACCGTTTAACGAGAGATTTATTCATATTCTCTACCTAACCAGTATGGCAGGGACGTCAAAATTGCAATATTCTTATCCGAACAGGAGTTTCTAAATTCGTCACTGACAAACTGCCGACCGTTATCAGTGGTAACGGATTTCGGGAAGCCCAGTCTTGAAAAGATCTCATCCAAAAAATCAATAATGGCGCTTGATGTTATTTTCTTTAAGAACTTAACCTCTTGGTATCTTGAGTAATAATCAATTACCACAAATATAAAATCATGGTTTGGTAAAGGTCCCCAGCAGATCCATCGCTAGACATTTCCATGGCTCTGTTGATAAACTTCGTCGGTTCATTGGAGCCGGATGTGTAGGACTTGATACCAACATACAGTCACGACAGTTTTTTACGTGTTTCTCGACATCTAGGTCAGTCAACGGCCCCCATATTTCAGATCGAACACAACGTTTCATTACGGTCTCACCCGCGTGACCCTAATGTGCTATAGCTAAAACTCTAGTCCTTAAAGGATTAGGTATAATAATTTTCGTTCCCCTAAGTAGAATGTTACCCATTGCACTTAACTCCAACCGAAATAGGAAAAACCTGTTCGAAGTATTTGGTTGCCATGAGTCGTTTTTCCAACAATTAACCGCTTTCATCAACTCTGGATCCAACTTATTGTTCTCGACAATTTCTAGAATTGTGAGTGCTCGTGGTACAGTTTCCTTTATTATCGCACATACGTTGATTTCAGCTTGTTGATCGAAAGACACACAATTTTCAATTTTGCATAGTCTAGACAGAGAATCTGCGATGTTATATTTGCCAGACTGATAGATTACTTTAAATTTAAACGACTGAAAACGAAGAGCCCATCGTTTTATATAGACAGGTCGCTTAGACGTTGGCTTAAAAATGGTCTCTAACGGCTTATGATCCGTAACAAGCTCGAACTCTATTCCCATTAAGTAGTAGTAAAATTGCTCTACCGCCCCAAATAAACTTCGCATCTTTCTTGGTCAAAACTCTGAGGGGCTCAGTTAAATCGGCCTGGTCTGGAATAAATTTTCCAACATATTTTACCATTCCTAAGAAACTAATTAGTTCTTCCTTGTTGCGCGGTGGTCGAAAATTCATAATGGTGTCTATTTTCCCCGGAGCAGGGTTTATTCCCTCACTAGACAAAATATGTCCAAAGAAAGCCAGTTTCTCTGTTTTAAAAATACATTTTCCATCATTCAGCAAAACATTATATTCCTCTAAAGTAGCTCTTCCAGATTTTTATCACGTCCCCCCTCAGAATTTCCAAAAACAATAACATCGTCCAAATAGTTTAAAACACAGTTACAAGGTGCCAGTATACTTTCCATAGTTCTTTGGAAAATTCCCGATGCTGAATTTACGCCAAATAATATCCTCTTGTACCGGTAAAGTCCTTTGGACGTAATGAATGTAGTTATTTCACGACTTCTTTCGTCGAGCTCCAATTGGAGATACGCATTCTTTAGGTCAAGTCTGGAAAAATATTTGGCTCCGTGAAGTTTTGGTACAAAGGGACTGGGACCTTCTACGGGCTCTATGATATCCTGATCAACAGCTTCTTTTGATTTCTGTTCCACCCATTCCTCTAAAGCCGAAGGCACTCTACGTAACGCAGGGGCGGATCCAGCAGAGAACGAAGTCTGATAGATTGCTTACTTAATTTGCTTTGGAATCATTGAGGAATAAGCTATATAAAAATGTCACTAAAAATTATTTCGCCCCCCCCTAAGAACCGTTTCTGGGTCCGCCCCTGCGTAATGGTTGTTGAATGGGCTTAACGGACTTATCAATCGATAGTGAAATCTTTATTCCTTTAATTTTCGGGAACATTTGACAGTTTTCAATTTCATTAATTTCCCGACCTAATTTCAAAACGTTTAATTGAATAGCAGTATCTCGACCCAGCAGAGATTGACCACCCTTCTCAATAACATAGAAGGTTGCAATTATGTTCGAAACTACATCAAGATCTATAACCGCCTCAAAAACCACCTTTATCCTGAGTAAATCGTTTCCAGTATAAACACGAAACTGATTCTCAGGTTCAGTCCGAATATTCCATAATGTGGCACTTAATAAATTATTTTGTGATCCAGAATCAATCAACATTGAAATGCTCTTACCACCAATATAGCACTCAATTATTTCACTCATATGATTGTTAAGTTGGTCTGTTATTTGGGAGCAATTATATTCATTATCCTTATTATGTGTATTTACGGCCTCCATGTTGTTATCTGAAACAAACTGAATATTAGAAAAATTATCTTTTCGCCTTTTTGTGTCCGTATTTCCGAAGCCAAAATATTTGCGCTTAACTCCTTTTGTTTTACATTTGCGGGCAAAATGGCCTATGAAACCGCATTTGTTGCATTTTGAAGATTTCGCGGGACAACCAGCACTGTTTCCTGAGTGTCCTCGTTGGCCATATCTGCCGCATTCGGAGATTTGATTTTTAGCTCTCTGTTTACATCTAGTGACACATTTGGCAATCTCATAGTCTCGGACTTATTATTTATTTGTTCATGTACATGAGACATTTCGATGGCTTCCGACAAAGTGTACTCTTTCTCTAATAATCGCTTCCTTAGGTCATTTGGAGCCCAAACATCAATAAGTTTATCTTTCAGATTAATGGCTAATATTTCATCCTTTGTCTCTCCGAATTGACATTTGGCAGCTTGGTTTCGTAATCTAACCCTCTTAGGGTTTTAACGTATGAAACAAATGCCTCTCAAAGGTGAATTCCTTTCTGGAGAAAAGTGTTTATTAAGCTTCTCAACAAGAATTTTGTATACGTCTATTAGGTCACCAGGTTTTTTAGGCTCAATTAGAGCCCCTGGAATAGTATAAACAACTTCTTGAAGTTGTGTGCTACTTAAATAAAGTAATTTATTTTTCTTCTTCTTTGGGTCTTTAATCTCTTCGGCATCAAGATATATAGAAAACGCGCGAGGCCATTTTTCCCACTCCAATCGAAGGAGCGATTCATCTATGACATCGCAAAGAAACGGTGTTATACTTGGAGTACTCATTCTCTCCCACCAATTTGATTTCAAATTAATTTTATCATTTTATTTTTACTAATTATATCTTCACTTCTTTTCCCTTTTAATTATTTACCTTCGTCGCCAATGTAATAATCCGCTATTTCAATAAAAACACAGTAATTTTTTATTTTAAAGAATAACACAAATTTACTTTTTATTAATTCCATTTATTCATCTAATACAAAGTCAACGACTTTTCTCTACTCGAACTGTCACATAACTCACTCTGAAATAACCGCGTTGCCAGGTCTCCAAAGTCGCATGACTAGCAATCAGCGTTGGCAGGTCTCCACAGAAGCAATAGAGTCTAAGATAACTATCACATTTACATAAAATCGTTTTCAAGCAATAACTAATTACTCTGTACATTTCATCAGAAGGGGTATTCGCACTCACGCTTTAAGCAAAACAGTCAAAGCAAATAAAAAAATGAAACAGCTATATCGGGACAAAGAAGTATCTATCTGTAAACTTAAGCGAGCTTTCGACAGAGAGACGCGGGCTGTCCCATGAGTCTAAGATGCAGCCGAAAATCTCGAATTGGGTATGTAAATTGGAAGCAAAGCCTCAGGGTGACTGAATAAAGTAAAGGTAAACAAATGCAAACGGACAACGACGCCAACAACAGTGGCAATAATAACAAAAACGACAACTACAACTGCACAAGGAGTGGTGCGAACAGCAACAACAACAAAAGCGATGACATTCCCAAAGCAGACTATATGTACCCGAATTATCAGTTTTTCGTGGACAAGGGCTGTTTAAAACGGACAACATCATAAGTCGTGTTTCATCTCTGCAAGGCTGTCCAGAGTAGAAGGATTCGAATCCACCCCTGGTCCAAGAACCTATTTTTGCCGTGTTCGCCAAGGCAGACTCCACCCAACCCGTTAAGATCTTAATGAATGAGTGCACAATGATGTGGCAGATCTCTGCAACCGCATACGCCTCCAACTGCGCCGCCGCAAAACTGGTCCAATTCAACTGCAACGGACTCTAGAACAAGATCGAAGAGATAAACGGTATTATGAAAAGGCATGGTTTGTTGAGAACTGCGATCCCTAAGACGGATCGTAAGGATCGCGAGTTTGATAATGGTGGAGGCTTAGCGTTCACACAGTGCGGTTTGTATTGTAGAAGGCGACATCGACCGCAGGGATACAAACCTAGAATGCAAATCCAATACGGGTGCGCTCATTATACCGTTTGGTAGTCGGTGACTCTAATTCCTTCCACTCCGGTGAAGCGCGATGATCGAGCGGCAATCTCGTTTGGAGATCGGACTTCACAGGACGCAAAGAGATGCGAGAACGATTTGAGCCGACAATTTATATTGCATCCTTCGGTGGACAAGATCAAATGAAAGGTGACCAGAAGACTACGCAAAATGCCAAACCCAAGCGCGCCTTTGAGTGCGATGAGGTTGCGGATGCTATCTTGAAAGCGAAAGGCTTCAAGGTCATTGGTTCTGATGGGCTAAGCTTGTTGAAGTTGAAAAAATTGGACCTCACGAGAGTACCATTACTGACAAAACTATTCAATCTGGCTATAGCCACCCTTATCAGTCCAGAGATCTGAAAGGCTGGGAGGGTGATTCCGCTGTTGAACCCCATAAAACCTGCCCAGAAGGAAGAATCCTATCGACCGACTTCCCTACTTTTACCAGGGGTTAAGATACTTCAAGCTATGCGACTCCCTTGCTTTACAAACCATTTGAGCCCGGGTAAGCATCAACCCGACTACTGAAAGTGTGTTCCAGTAGTGTTGGACCTGTCAAACAAATGCTCTTAACACGGTAAGTGACATGCACTCTGCTATGCTGTGTGGCCGGCAATCGTCAGTATATTTCAGAGATTCAACGTCAAAACCGAGAAGGATTAAAAAAGGAGTACCACTGTGTGGCATTCTCTCCCCGGTATTGGTTGTTTATTACACTTAAAGGTCTCCCAGCCAGCCAGCCTCACATGGTGACGATTTTTCAAATATGGCATCCGGCAATGCAATTGGTGACTTGTGCTCGAAGGTGATCGGGTTTTCCAGACATAGCAATGTTGCTAGCAACATACATGACGATTGGACGGCCCATTCTAAATTATAACTCCAAGTCGGTCGCGCCTGGGACTAGTTGGACTTAGTGGACAAACTTACAGACCACCCAGAACGCGACCTTCCGGACGGTAACAGTATGCCTTCTACTGTCTCTTATAAACTAATATCGAGGCTTCAATGCTCCAGGTTAAGGAGAATAGCGTAATGCTCTGCAAGCAATTCCTCGTGGGTAGCAATAGTCCTGGTCTTAAAGGCAGGCACATGCTTGCCAAAGATCCGCCTCACAGCCTACTTTCCAAGGTAAGATAACCGCTTAACAACGACAACGGCAATGGCACTAGCAACGATGCGAACATCAATCGAATGTTGGCAAAGCGACGCTAAGAAGAAAATGTTATAATGTGTGTAACGGTAGAAAGAAAGGTCCCTTACCGCGCGAATAATATAATTGAGGCAAGTTCAAAACTAAGTCCGTAGGGTATCTGAAAAGCCGAGCCAAACTTAAGAATGGTTAATGCGAGAAATAAGCTTCACAACTTTGTGCATAGAATTTCATACAAAATCAGGAAGCTGACGGAGGGACTGTTTTTCAGTACTGAGTATCGCATTACCAAATCTTGTTCAGCGCCAATAACAATCAGCTTGGCTCGGCTTGGCTTTCAGCCTCCTGTCTACGGGTGAGGAATTTTAGCTTTCGAAGTTACAGCTGCAATTTGAAATAGTAAAAGCAGCCACGACAAATAATACAAAGCCTGAATTCCTTTTTGATATTGACGGATTACTGTGCTCTTTAGAAGAATGATAAGAGTTGAAAACGGATTTTTCTTTGTTGTATAGACAATCTTCAACGTATTTTCGAAAGTAGGGGAACGATGTTCACGTTAATAGACCGGTTGAAATTAATTTTCATCTAATCTTTTGAATGCATTTTCTGTATTAATTACTATTCATCATTAAACATACTTATAAGTTTGCAAATTAATATGTTTTATTTATTTTCAGTTCCTATAAAATTAACTTTTTTTATTGGCTTATTGCTTAAAAAATAAAGCTTAACTTATTTCATACGGAATACCTTCATAGCTAAAATTGTCGGTACGAGGTATCGATAGTCCTCAGAGAAAAAGTATCGATACCTGCATTTACATCAAATTACGCAAATTTTTGGATCTAAAATGTTTATAGTTATATAGATTTTCTCTATCTTAGAAACAGATGTATGCCAAAAGAAGTTTTCAGCTACCCAAAATTAGCCTAAAACCACTTTTTTATTTCGTATATTCATCAAGTAAATTTATAGTAGGAGCGATTTTAAGCGAGTTAGATAATGCTAATAGGGTTTATTTTTCTAGTTCGGGGACTGCAACCAGGTCGGTTTGAGACGCTTTGCCTCCACTATTTTCGTTTGTGTGAAATTGAAACCTTACCTAACATTATACTAAAAAACATTGTACTGCATTTAGCTCCGTTTTTGGGTTGTACAATCAGGTAGTAATAGGAAACTTGGCATTTATAAATTAACGTTTCATTTACTGTTCATTTTTTTCTTCACACTAACCAGGTAATTAATTGTGGATAGGCTGCACTACAGATTATGAACTTGTCATTGGCACTGAATGCGAATTGAACCGTTTCGATTGTTGCATCAGCTGAGCGGGAAGAGGTGGCCGGTGCTTATTATGTTTTAATTTTTGTCAATTACAGCTCTCGTTTTTCATACTTTTTGCCATCCGTTTTTCGAAAGCCAAAACGATATCTTAGAGTCTTGACTCTCTTTAACTGCAAATTGGTTTGGTCTGATATTACTACAGTTAGGAGAGTATGAGCTTTCCCAGAAGACCTAAAAAATATTATCAATTATATGAAAATTTAATTCCAGTCGCATGTGCAGTCGTGAGGATTGTTTTCTTTATCCAACCACCAATGGATGGGTTTTATTTTGGCTTAATATTAAAACAGCTGCATCTTGTTAGTAACAACGGCTTCAAAAAATCGAACTTTCATCTTGATTTACTTTAAAACTAGTCTTGTGTGGGACTAGTGGTGCGAGCAATGTTTCTTCGCGTGAAGAGTTGGCAATTCGTTAATAAAGTGTAGGTTTATTGCCGTAATAAAGTAGTTTCTGTAGTAGTGATTGCATATTGCCAACATGGTGATAAGCGATCTCCCAGCATCTGTCAAATTATTTTGGGCGAAAAATGTTCTATATATTTCTACATTTATCCCGCTTTGGTTATCAAAAAAATGCAACATCGATTCCTCGATAAATTTTCTATTTCTATCATATGAAAAGTTTTAACATGAGAGTTGGATGCGAAAGTGTTTTGGAATCGTCACTTTTCCTGAACCGCGAATACACTTTCCATAAGATGCCGTGTTAAAAATTCAATATTTCAGTTAAGTTTATTCAAATTTCAGTCCTGTAAGGTCCTTAAGATTACACACTTCATTAAAGGAAGCAATTTTTTCTATTGAATTTGATACTATCTATTTTAAATTTTAAAATGCAATATGTATTAAAAAACACACTTACGCAAGTTGAATGAGGAATAAAGCTTATTACTTTATTATTACAAACTTGGTAAAAATATTGTACAAAATTGTAAAAATAACGTAAAATATCAAAAATTTAAAATCTAAAAATGTTAAAATGTAGATATTCTAATCTATCTACTTGAAAAAATTCAGTTCTGAACTTTTCATAAACGAGATATACGATCATTATATAAATTGAATTGTAAAGAAAACAATAATAAATGCAAAAAATCAAAATGTCCCGCTTTACCCCTAAATATTGTGTTTTTATTCACATAAAAAATTCGTGAGCGATATTGAAAACTTACGTGATATTGCACGCGGGAAAACAAAGCCGATTGACGTTCAACTAGACAGAGAGACAAAGAATTCAAAGAATGATGCAATTAAGAGATTAACTCCCATTGTGAAAGCCATTTTTATGTGTGGCAAGTAAAGAATAGCATTTCGTGAACACAAGGACGACTTGACATGAGGAAGGAACGACTGTCGTAATATGATGAACTCGGCCAATTAAGTAAGGCCACTTAGGCCGATTAAGTAAGTAAGTCAACTAGTGAATAATCAAAGAATTTGAAAAAATTCTAGATCTTATTCTTGTCACTAAAAAGGTAAATTACTTTATGTCACATACAATTCAGTTCTTCACAAAAACATATGTATGTACATAACCTATCGGAAAAAAGCAGATAGTCTGAAAAATTTACAAATTTAAAAAGTGGTTGAAAGTCAACTGCTTTGAAACAAATGCATTTTAAATTAATTATGGTTTTCTGGCTTGTATTATAATTTTTCTGTGGTAAAATATATTTTCAATAAATTATAAGTATATACATATGTATGTATGTACAATTATAAAAATATAATTAGCTTTATTGATTATAATTTTTTAGATAAAAACTAGCTATATATATGTATATTCAAAAAAAAAAAATTATTTATTTAATTTCATATAAAGAACATTTAGTAAATTAAGATCCACCACTAAAAAATCATTTAATTGAAGAATATTAGCAGAAAAATATGGATGAACTGCTTAACTATATGCTATTTATCGTTTTAAAATAGCAAATCAAAAAAGTTAGTATGGTTTAAATAATAAATGCAAACTTTGTACAAAGTCCCGAAAAATTTACAAAACTGTGCAAAATTCTCACCAAAATGTTTAACTTTTTTACCAGAGCTTCTATAAATATTTCGTGTATTCAGTATTGTAGCGTATTTAAGTTCCAAGTTGCATGTTGTTTTGTATTGATACAAAGCTTATTGCTGCACCATTTGCTTGAGTATTATTTCGTTAAAAGCGCAATTTGATTGTCTTTCGAACAAGATACAAAAAAAACATAAAATTACCGCCATCTGAAAACCTTACCTATAAAAAAGGGTTTGAATTTCTTGCGATTTTTTTTCCTGTAAAGTAATCTAATGAACAAGAAATCGACACTCACATTACTTTCGATTGGAGCTCGAAATAGTGGAGCAAATATTTTAATAACAAGTAAACTGAATTTTAATTGAAATATATTTTTGTTTAATCTAAAAGATAAAAATGTTGTTACTGTAATTCTTAACACAATGGGCCTTCTATTTATAGGCCAAGTGCGCTACGGCGGCAGCCATTCCTGCCTACCAGTAGTTACTGTAAAGTAGAAGTTTAGAACGGACAGGTTTAAAAGTAGTTGGTAATTAGACTGATTTAAAACTGACTTTAAAACAAACCGAATTTAAAATAGTTTGAAATAAATACATTTTATTGCAGCTGCAAAAATAGTTTTAATATTCTTTCTATCAAACATATTTGAAGTAGTTGAAATCAAATGCAGAGTCAGATAATTGACTTGCTCCTCGGGCATCGCCATGTTAATAAAGTGAGTTGGTTAAAAGAAAAAAGGAAGAATTTCAACCACTTGTAGTTGGTAAAAAAGTACTTTTTAAATTGCTTTTAAAGTAATTCTATTTCCGACAGGGTATGTACATTCATATTTTTATAAAAATAACAATAAAAAACGATTATTTTTAATAGTGGAAATTTAATAACTTTATATTGTAACGTAAAAATAATAGCCTATCGGCATTACAACTTGCAACCGATTCCGTATATCGGTATAAAGCTGAGGTCTGAATAATTGCTCACCCGATGGAGCAGCAGACAGATATTTGAATGCAAGTTTTTTCAGCAGAAAATATGGGTCAAAGCGTATCATTTATAGATGATAGTAATTGAAGCCATACATCTTCTTTGCAATCACTATATGCCAATTTATCACCGCTTTTCCCTTGTGTTTTGCGTATTGTTCTTTGTTTCATCTTGTTCATATTTTCCTTAAAAAATATGGCATATCCACAGAAAATGTAAAATGGGTTTCATAAAGTATTCAGAAATTTCACAATTCTTTGGCAGCAGATGCTCATTGAGAAAAGTGGTCAATTCGTTATGTAATGAATGATTTATTTACCATGTGAATTCGGAAGGCTTATTTGACTTTTTTCAAAGCTCGGTCGTTCTCACTTATAAAACAAAAAACTCGCGCTATTTTTCAAATGAATAAAGTTCTCGATTCGACTTTTCGAAAACTTTATATACCAATTCGAATTCATATAGGGGGGTGTTATAAATACAGCTACGAAATTCCTATGTATTTTGTTTTTGCTTCTGAGTAAGAGTTGCCAAAATGTACATATGTGCAAAGTTAGTAAAAAAAGCGTACGTACATTTTCTTTTTGCTTTTACGGCTTTTGAAAACTCATACGCAAATCGGCTGCTATAATAGCTACACCTTATATGAATTCGCTTTGGTATATACTCTGGGATTTTTGAAATGTCAAAACGAGAATTTTATTCGTGTTCTCAAGGCGAATTCATACAAGGTGAAATTGATCCAGCAGCTGATAGAATACGCTTGGTGAACGTTGAGTCAAAATGATTTGTTTGTTGTAAATCATACTGTCATTGCGTGTGTATTTTGTTAGTGTATTTTTTGTTTGTTTTTGTACTTATAACACCACCTGACATAAAGTGAAATTCCGCCAGAAATAGGAAAGATAAAGACAAAAGTTGCGAGAAAATTTACGACATATGTTACTACAGAGCAAAACAAATGGCAGCGAACTAACGTATGTAAACCCAAAAACAAAAAGAACAACAAATAAACCAAAAATCCATTAAAAAGGGTAATTGAACCAGCTGAAGGGCTTAACGAAGACGCAAATGAGAAAGTACAAAAGAAAATGAAATTAAATAAAAATATTTGGGCTGAGTATACGACGGAAAAAATAAGAAAACGTTATAAGTTAACCCATTTCCTTCCTCTGTTCCGTATGTGCAGTGTGTGTGAGTTATTCCAATAATTTTTTTTTTCGCTCGAAAGCTTTATCCTTAGGCTTTCTTCCCCTTCATATCTCAGCCACGTACGAAACACACACTGACACACACTCTTGTAAATGTAGACACATATTTTTCAGACAAATTTCGCATCACACACTACAAATTGTCCAATGTTAATTATTTTTTTGGTTGACATGGAAATCCGTTCACATTAAGGCAAGGAAAAATTATAATTGGTTTGCGAATTATCTAGGTGGTATTATGCGTGTTCTGGATGAGTCTCGAATCTGCATTGCGCACACTCTACATGACGTCACGGTATTACTAGATACCGAAAAAATATGAATTAATTCAAATAAGTATTTTAGGGCTAACTGAGAGCGTCTACAATTATTTTACTGCAATAAAAAAATTTTTAGCAAAGACGGCGAAAATGGGTTAAGAGTAATTAAAATTCTAGGATTAACTATAAAATTGAGTAGTAAAATACAACAGGAGCGTGAGATGAAAACAACAATGTAAACAAGACATACAATAAACTGATAAAGATTAAAAAGATCTAATACAGGGAAAACAAAATAAGAATAAGCATGAATAACAGTAAAGGAATGAGAAAAAACTTAAAAGAACAATCGGTTTGAGTCGAGAAAGTGAAGGTATAAAAAATACATAATTAATTTTCTCCAAGCAAGTTCATATAAGGTAGTAGCAGTGGTACAAAAACAAAAATATATATACATTTTGTGTTTGCTTTTACGGCTTCGACTGTCAAACTATTTCAAAATTTAATATCGCAAGCCAATGAGAACAATCAAGATATGCATACAAATTTAAATTTGACATTTTAAGCCGTAATATACATATATAAAAACAAATATATGTAAATAACAAGAGGCCCCGTCCATTATGAGAATATCTGCATGTAACTTAAAATTAAAAAGCGAGTCCTTACATATACTATTACTAAGCTTAAAATTAATGAGAATAGAAATTATACAACTGGAAAAAATTGGTTTTATGCAAAGCACTAAATATATACAAAAAGAATACAAGCTACTTGTTTATTAGTCGATTATTGCCCGTAAAATAAGAAAAACTTTATAATGGATGCATGAGACTTATCTTTTTAGTTTAGTGATGCTAGCAAGAGTATGTTGAGTAATTGAAATTACTTAACTAATTTATATTTCTTAACACAAACAAACAAAAAATTTATTTTATACTATCAAATTGATTTTTAATATTAAGATGGAAAACTTGCCTGATTGTATAAGTAAAAATGTAGTATATTAAGGGTCTTGCAATAGGGACGCTACAAAAGTAGACCGATAGTGACAGCAAACGACGCCATATTTTTCCCGCTCTTTTGACATTTCTCTTCAGTAAGGTTTGCCATTTCATCATGGAAAGATACACGATCCAACAACGAGTTGAAATGATTAAAATTTACTAACGAAATTCGGAGTCAATGGCCTCAACTTTAAGAGCGCTACGTCCAATTTATGGTCGTCGTCATTTCTGGCTAATGGTTTCGTCAATAAGCAAAATATGCGTTATTGGATAGGCAACAATCCACACGTACTCCATGAGTCAACATTGCATCCCGAAAAATATACTTTTGGTGCGGTTTATGGGCCGGCGGTGTCATTGGGCCGTACTTCTTCCGTGATGATCAAGACCGGCACGTTATTGTGAATGGGAATCGCTACCGCTCGATGATAACCGAATATTTTTGGACCGAATTGGATGATATGGACTTGGGCAATATGTGGTTCCAACAGGACGGTGCCACAAGCCACACAGCGAATGTCACAATCGATTTATCGAAAACCAAGTTTGGTGAACGTGTTATCTCACGAAATGGCCCAGTCAATTGGCCGCCTCGGTCGTGCGATTTGACGCCGTTAGACTAACGAACGTGAAATTGTAGCAGTATCGGCCGATTTATGCTCGAAAATCGTCGAAAATTGGGTTCAGCGTCTGGACTTCTGCAAGCGTGCCCGTGGTGCCCATGCAAAAGAAATCGAGTTCTGTACATAATGGCATCGAATGTACTTTCACAGGAATAAAGAATTTAATTCATATCCCAAACCCTTTTTGTTTTATTTAAAAAAAAATTTTGTAGCGTTCCTATTGCAAGATCCGATAGACAACGTTCACACAGGGAATCTTTTGACGCGGCAACTCGTTACTTGTAGGAGAGAGAGGGACGGGGAAAGGGGAAGGGCACCGAGTTGATCGTGCTCGGGCGACACGCTTTGTGTTCTTATTCGTCTCAGTCGGCAGCTAAGAAATTTGACATTCCTTTTCATTTATAAATTCTTTGAGTGGTTGCAGTTTTGTTGAGTTTTAAGTGAATACATACGGTAAGTTGGGAAATGAAATTTTGTTCTTATTTTTTTGCGATTAAATATACACATGTGTATGCATATATGTACTATACATATTAACGTAAATTATGTTAAAACTTCATTTTTCAACACCTTTTACTTATAATCACAAAATTTATCAGAATGTGTAAATGCTGCTTAAGCGAAGCGTACAGAAATTTGCGAAAATGATATAAAATGAAATGCCAGAAAATCGCCTGTACAGAGTTGCTCTGTGTGAACGCGACGAGCAACACCAAAAGGGAAATCGCCGATAATAAGCAACAAAAGTTTCCCTGTCTGAACAATGTCATATTAAGCAAACGCATAATTTCAATTTACGAAATAGAGAGAACTTTAACTGTCATTAGTTAAAACTGAAAAGGACAAACTGTTGAAATGGTTTTTAAAAAAGGATTAAAGGATTGGTAAGCTGCATTTGTCGATGGTTGTTGGTTATTCTATGTTATACACATATTTCAAGTAATCGGTTTACATAAAATGCAATAATAGGAATTTTTAACGGCTAATTTCAATGTTAATTTTATGATAACTGTGTGATAACCATATTGATTTAATTTTTAAAGAGCAATAATTCTGTTGACAAAGAACACACATTGAACACATTTTCTCTGAACTTGATTGGGCATCTCTAGCTGACCGTCCAACAGCTGATTGTCTCTACTACTTTTCATCACAGTATTTGGTAAAATTTTTGTACCTGTTGCTTACTGAATACCAAAATTGTCTCAAAAGTCTCAAATTTAGTGACTTGAGATGAGACTCAGCTACAGAATACCGGCATAAAACTTGTACAGAAATAATTGTTTCCAGAGGAAAATTATTTGATCATTATAAAAACCTAGCTAGAAAATGATGAGCACACTGTAAATTTTTTGTAAACTAGGCTAACAGTTGTAATACATAAATAAATGACATTTTTGAAGTTGATGACGGAGTTATGTGAAGTGAGTACAACAATATTGAAGAGTTGATTGTGTAAAAGTTACCAGATAACCAAATTACTACCATATAAAGATGTGCACGATGCACAGAGGTTATTTTTAGTTTTATAACCACATAACTCGCTAACCAGTCTTACGTGAGCGTGCTATGTATAAGTATATATAGTACATATGTAAGTATATGCATGCACATTGGTGTTATAAGTTGAAGAAAATGGAAACTAGTTTCCCTCCCACCATACGATTAGTATGCTAAGAAATTGTGAAATTGTATCACACAGAGCTTATAGTGATGGGATTGGATATAAACTCATACATAAATGTACTTGTATACAAACATATCACACATAACAGGTATTACTGCTGAAGGGATGAATGCAGTTAAATAGGGAAAAGTGTTTTGATTTTGAGCCTTGAACCTCCCTCAACTAACTTAACTTAACGCTAATGAATATTTGACCGCACATATGTATTTTCCTCATTCCCCATTGTCTTCATGGAATACAATTCTAAAGAGAACCCTTACAGAGTTTGAAGCATCCCTAAATCTTTTCCACTTCTTGCCAATTCCAATACACTGTCATCCTCATCCTCTGAAGAATCGTCTAACCATAACTCCGTCATAATCATATTTTTATTTCATTTGTATTTACTCAACTTGCTTGCAACTCATACTCAATATCAATGACTATACAATATGTATACAATAGTATATTGTGGACTATCTAAATGAGTGAAATTCACAATAGCGCTATTCTTCATCGAATGTGTGACATAATACCAAATGCTCACAATAAGGGAATATATTGAATTTTCATAGCAAATCTGGGGTGATATTTTAATTAGGTTAGTATCGCTGTTGTCTGCTATTTTGTCAGTTAAAGAGGGCTAAATTACCACATAAAACTTAAGTAAAAGTGTATGCAGTTTTTTTGTATTTCTTATTTGAACAGACTCATGCTGCTGCACCACCTGTCAAGCTAATATACATAAAAGTGGTTGTTTATAATTACATTAATAATGTGCAAAATAAAAAGCGACTACAGTCGAAAACACTTCTTTTGTACTTTTCCCAGTCCCAAAGACATCAACATTAGTCACAACTAAAAAAAATTCTATACTTTATGATGTTATATCAGTCTAACTGTTATTAAAAATGGAAGCGTATAGTCTCCATTTTTCCGGCCTGAAAATTAACTGGTTTGGTTTAAATTTACCTTCGTGATCGCAGAGGTAAAATAGATATTTTTTAGTTTTTTCTGGTATACACATGCTCCACCTCTCATATAACGGCAAAAAAAAACTCCCATATTTATTAAATATACAAGGTAATTTGCTCAAATTGGATAGACAAGATTGGGTTTCAGAATGCAATACATGGAATCATAAGTGTCGGTAAATTTCTGTACGCTGCTATCGGCATCACGGATTCTAGTCGGAAACACAGCCTTGATTCTGTACTCAAACTCCACTTTTCGAGGGCTGAAATCCGTCCTGGTGTTACCTATGTCAGGCGAGACAGGCTCCCGTGGCACCAACACATACGCTACGGCGAGCTTTCTGCAGACCGGTGCTTCCCACCAGACTACAGAGCCATAGCTCAGCACCGGTCGCATCTCAATGCACATTTTCCAATTCCATTTACAATCGATAGTCAGCTCCAAATACTTGGTACTGGAAGGACACAATGTTATGCCCCCCTACATAATTTTCCCAACGTTCTTTCCATGATTATGCTCATCACGGAGGGAAAAGGACCCATAATCCGGATCGCCATATCGGTGGCATACGCCACAATTCATCACCTGTGTTAAGTTCGACATGGATGTCATTTATGGTGATGAGCCACAAAAGCGGTGTAAGCCTCCTCCCTATGCCGTGCCCCTGCATACTTGCTTGTTCACTTTTGCTTCCACTAGCTCAGCTGAAATTTCACGATTTAGAAATAGGGGCGAGAACCAATTCCTGATTGGTTCTCCTGCCCTTGCCGCGGATTCTATCGCATCAGCCCTAACGTTGGTGAAGGGGCCATCGACATCAACGAACGCGGGCAGAGTGAATTTCTGCCGCAGAAGAGATTTTTCCTCCGTGCGTACCACTTCGTGTAGCGCTGTCCCAGCAGATCTTTCCTTTGAATATGCATGATACGCTCTAACTAGAGAGTGAATGTTCAACTAGTAATTTCCGTATATGTAAGCCCAAAATTCTCCCTTGAACTTGTAGAACAAAGGAAGTAAGACCTCGTGACCCTTGTACCAGTTTCTTGAATGAAAACTACCCTTGCTTCAGGCAGTCGGAATATGATTATAAAGTATGCAAGCAATGAAGTTTTCTTCAGTTCCCTTACTAAAGTAGATAAAATCTACCCCCGGGGATTTGAATGGTTAATTACCCAGGAAATCATCTCTTCAGTTACGATTTCACATAGCAGCACTGTCGGTACAACCTGCATCACCGGCTACCTCCTACGCACTGTCTCAGCAGGACAGTCCGGAATGTGGATATCTACTAGAATGTTCAGAGTTTCGAATGGCATTTAGCAAGAATTTTGCCCAGGCGTGCTGACTCCTTCGCGGACTCAATTGACTAGCAATGATTTTTCCAGGATTTCTGTTTTGTTTTCGTCGTCCATCTCCTCCACGTTATCGTCCGACGTGACCGAAGCCGGAAACACCTTAACTTTGCTCTCCTTGATGGCAAACCTTAATTATTTATCGCTTTGCTCGAGTATCGGCAGAGACTCGTTGTTGGTTGTTGGTTGGCTTTTTCGCTGCTGTTCCGCTACCTTAAGGACCATCCAGTCGTATATCGGGACACCTTGATTCCACAACTTCTAACACTGGATGAGCTTCGAGTTCTCCAGCTTCATTTTTGATAGTCAAATGCGCGCCCGGGCAGCTCAGACAGCCGTCCCTTTCCTTGCTTTAATTATTGCTCCTTGCATCGACAAGAGCAACATGGATATGGTCTCGGACAACCTCGCTGTAGGTATGCTTTGCCGATGATGCTTTCGGTGTTTGCGCTGCGCTCGTTCACATCTTGTGATCGGTTACACTACTACGATTGTGGCTGTTGTTTCGGCTGTAATAATACAGTATTTTCGGCAAAGGCAGTCTCGTACTCCATGACCACCGCTTCGTACCTGACCTTATCATTTGCACCTCGCACATGATTATTGCCCTCCCTCTCATTCCTGGTCAAGAATGAAGAGTGCCCTCTGGTACCTTACTGAAAGCGAGGACTCTTCGGCTTTGTTTGTCCACTGTGGCTGGTGCACCACCTTTAATGGCTGTAGTTTGTTGTCTTTGATTAACCAGGGTAATATGGCTGGTCCTGACGCTCTCCTAACTACTAGATAGAAGCTCGTGTTTCGAGAGCATTCCCAGAGTACTTTTTCTCTCTCCTTCTTCTCTTGTGTATTATTTTTACATTTAATAGTGTTCATATTTGGTTAGTATGAAGGGGCAAATCACTTGAAATACAACTCCCTGTACGTGTACCTCAATACCTTAGCATAAAGTGTTTGTACATGACTTAGTCTGAACCCTCATAATTCCACCACTCCAGCATGGGAGACCCTACCTGAGCAGACACCGTCCACTACCAGCGCGTCAAGGTGCAGAAACGTCGATAGAGTGGAAAATACATTTAGATAAATAAAGAAACAAATTGATTTGCACAACTGAAATATTGAAATATATTATATCTGCGTTTTCTTTAAAATTTTACTAATGCAAACTACAAAACTATTAAACTTTTCAAACCAAAAACAAAATCAGGCCGGAAAAAGTCCACCTCTGCGCTAGATCTCTACAAAAAACATATGTACCATATAAAACTTGACTTTCATGAAAGATGCGAACAGGCTTTTGCAACTAAAGGAAATTTTATCCGAGTTGAAGCGTTATTCTGCAGGTTGCGCCTGTTATTAAATGCAATTGTAATGTATGTAAATTAGGTATGTAAATTATTTAAATAATGTAATGTTAATGAAGGGTTGCCACTTGTTTAACAACTAATTTAAAACTATAACAAGTTAAATCAGGTATTGTGATATGGGTATCTACACTCAGAAACAACATTATTTGGCGCTAGGAAAAAGTAACCTTTTCTAAGGGAAAATCCACTTGAAGTGGCTCCGGATATGAGTAAACAATTTTATCCAATTTAAGAAAACTACACTTCCTGACTTTGAAGTCTTTGGTCTTAGGAATAGTTATCTTAAAAATTTAGCTAATCAGCCACTATTTTCCACATATACAGTGCAGCCTGGCGGGAGAGATCCCCCGACAACAAGTCGGTAGAGTGAATTTCTACATTGACTACATTGAGTGAACAATTCTAAGTATTTCTAGAGTTTAATGCAAATTTCCAAGGCGAATCCATACAAGGTGATAGCATCCTATGAGCTGAATGCTTGTTCTTCTCTCTGAATTCGCTAGGTTGTTTTGTTTACACAAACAAAATACATAAGCAAACTGGGCGAATACAGATTTTTGACATTTTGCTCGCAAAATTACACAAACAAAATACATAAGTATACTGGGCGAATTCAGATTTTGACATTGTGCTCACAAAATTACACAAACAAAATACACAGCGGATTCGCTTAGGTTATCTTGCTATCACCTTCTATGGATACACCTTGGCAAATTTCTTTCAAATTCAAAACTCCAATGAAAAATTCAATAATAAAAGAGGGCAATTCTCGAAATATAAAATCAGGTGTACAGTGTATGTGTTTGCTGATTTTTATTATAAACCGCATTCTTGTGGTTATGGTTAACATACCCTAACGAATGCATTTTATCCTCAAAGCCATTCCAAATTTATAAGTCACTTGACTATTTACATAAGTACTAAGTATTACGTCAAAAACAAGAGCTAGAAAATCGCGTGCTTCAGATGAGTATGGTTATCCTTCTAGGGTTAGGCAAAACTGAATTCCAAAAGGCGTACAAAGTACTCATCTTTAAAAGAGAAATCTGATAATGTGGCGGGAATCGAAAGAGGTGTTAATGTTTCGGCTTTAACGCAGCAACATGGCGTTGCAAAGTTGACAATAAAAGGTATTAATATAAAGAAAAAACAATTTTAAAGTCATTGCCACTCGGCATTAATTAGTTCACTCGTCCCAGGTTGCACTGCATTTCGTGTTGTAAGTTTTGATTTCTTTACCACACCCTCTGCTTATGTCGAGGGTATTTGCTTAATTCAGAACCTGATTAAAAGAAAGTGTTGAAATAAGTTGGTGCTAGGTGCATGCACCGCATTAATACAAAGTAAGGACGGAGTTATATGTACTAAAAGTTGTTGCTTTAATTTAAATATGTATTAATTGACTAAGTACATATAAAATATATGGCGTAATTTGAAATAATTTATTTACAAAAGTTTCTTAATTTTATGTCTGAAAACTTTTTGATCTGAAAGTGCAAATATGAAATAACTCTGTACATGCAAGTTTTTAGCTTTTTTGTTTAAATAAAGCCTGAGTATACAAACATATGTACAAATGCCTTTGTAATTAGACATGGATAGATAAAAAAAAACTGTTCACCTCCGAATATCTATATTGAACCTGTAAATAAAAAACTCGAACGGGCTCTGTTTAACTTAGATTTCGAAGAGGAATCGCTTTGAAATATTTAGAGAAACTACTTCCGTAACACATTAACCAGTTCTCTCTTTTCCTGATATTCGTGCCGCATACTTTCTTCAACTTATAAGTTCGAATGTGCAAAAGGAAAGGGATCCACTAAATTCTATTTATGATATGACAAATGGAAAAGCGGAACATAATAGCACTATTTGGTCGGAATCGGATTCTTTATTTATTTTTTATCAATTTTTGGACTAGTTTTTTGTTATTTCTTGCAATCAGAAATAAGAAACGGGAAGGTTGTACTATTGTAAGGTTGTAAAACCAAATTGTAAGACCTTCTCATCCAATACTTACCAAAAGGTAAGTTTGACAAAATATAAGTTTGTCAGACATGTTCCCAAATCCTAAAAATTTGAAACCGACTCGATTTCGAAAATCTTTTTGTACGAACATGGCCATATAACCGAAAGCAAAACTAAGTGTCAGTTTCACAATGCAATTTTAAGTTGAACTTAAGTTTAGTTTAAGATTTTCCGTTTCACCAACAACTTTTGAGTAAAACTTAAGTTGAAGAGCAAAAATGCCTTTGAATTTGGAAATAACTAAAACTTTTAGGGAAATTAATTCGGATGTTTCACATGCAAATATGATTGAAATCTTAAACTGAGCTTAAGATTAGTTGGTAAAACTGACCATAAATATAAACAGCGTTACATTTAAGGCTATGCCAGATAGAAAGCTTGTTTCGCATTTACAGATTAAAAAAAATAAATTATATAGTTTTTTACCCTTTCACAATAAATAAATGAGTGTTGTCAAAGAGTTTATTGTAGCATCCCTTTTGGGTTTTTCGCTTGTCGAACAAAGTTGCAAATATTAACCAAAGCTAAAGCGTTTTCTGTCGCATCGCTTTTAAGGCGAATGTATATCAGCGAGTGTCAAATTCCCAACAACAAAATTCAATTCAAATTCAAATGTCAGAGTTTATATGTATTTTCTTTTTGCTTTCATAGCTTCGGCTCTTGAATACATTTACTTTGAACTTTCAAGCCGGGAGACGAAGTCGCTCTGCGGTTCACTTAACTTCACCTTATATGAGTTCTCCTTGGTTACATTCTATGGAAATTGTACCAAAAAAGCGCAATTGTGCCAAATTGATAACCACTGCATAGAACCGATCCAACGCGAACACACAACCGCGAACGAGGTGTGTGTGAGCGATGTGACAATGGTTGTGCGGAAGCTGCAAAATCTCTTAAGAATGCTTTTAAAATTCCCAAATTGGATTTTATCGATTGTGGCATCATTGGAAAAAGTTATGAAAAATGACCAAGAGAATCAATGAAAAAACAGCCAAGAGTTTCATATCTAGCTATCTATGCCCCAGGGTCGTTGGTCAAATGGCTTCAGAATAACGGTCGTTCTATATGATTTAAACGGCAGCCAAATTGACTAGATACGAAACTCTTTGTTTCGTGATAGCGCTGTCAAAAGGTTCATATTTTATAACATTTTTCACTGGTGCCAATAGGATAAAATGAGCTCTGGTTATTTTTGAAACTATTCCCACACAACCGTTGAAATAGACAATAAGCGCAAAACAAAACATACAATGTATGTATGTACATATAAACAATATGGGTTCAACTAAATAAATTAACAACATAAAAATTAAAACTTTTCATTTATGTAAAATGATATATCAAAAAAGGGACAATTTCAGTGAAATATATAATAAAATTACCAAAGAACGGATAAATATTTTAAAATCATATGAATTTAGTACAGCGAAAAATAATTTCACTTTTAAAACATAGAGAAAAATGCATTATAACAAGTTTTACGAAGTTTTTAAAGTGACCTATACAGGGCTTTAAGTGAATAAAATTAAAACAGAGAGTTTGAATTCTTCACAAATTGCTTCGAAAGAAAAAACAATTATAAATACTGTAGTCAATTTTGGACCGTTTGTGTTAAAAACTGACGATTTGCCTTTGTTGCCAGCCCAAACATAAGATAAATCCCTCGGATCTCAGCTGAAAATTACAGAATTTTGTCTCATGCCATCTTTGACGGCAGCTTAAACACCCACCTACTCGTACTATTGCTAATAGAAAATTCTGCTAATTAAATATCAAAGAAACGCAATGAGCTTTTCTGCAGTTTCTTCAGTAAATCGCGTTTACGATTCCCATTTCTGATCCAGTTCCGAAGGTGATCGCAATATATTTATTTTTTTACATTTTTCTTCTAAATAACAATGGGCACATTTATAAGGCGTAGTTGTTTAGTATAACTGCTACGAAATTACTGGCGACTGTTTAACGCAACAGTTACGTCTTAAGCTTCTGTTATACTTACTTTGTATTGCATTGCATATATAAAAAAGGCATGTCAAACATAAAGTTGATTGTATTTCACATGACCCATAGAGAATCTTTCAGCAGACGTTTACCAATTTTGTTTTTGTTTGTGAAAGAATAGAAGCAAAAAAGAGCAGCGATATCTTCTCTGAAAGTGTGACATAGCACAGAAATCAGAATTCAATAGACTTCGCTGTCATGCCCTGTCATGTGCTGCACCGTACAACCCTAAGCTGCCGGCGTGTTCAAACAAATCGTTCCATTTTATTTTTAAAAAAATTTTTTTATTTTATTTACTTTTTCACATCAGTAATGTCAAATTGAACCAATTAGTTTTCAGTTATCACTTGATAAGGCGACATTGAATTTGAATATAAACGGCACATCTTTCTTGTTAGCGGGTACTGTGTTAAATACTTTCAGGGCTGGAGTATTTGTATACGTAAAACATGACCGTCCCAAAGACATAAAGGTCCAAAAATATTTCGGAGAATCTTTCTTTCTCCATGGGCAATCTCGTCTGATGTTGACAGTGTTCATGCTTCTGCGCCATATATTAGCACGGACATGATGAGGGACTTATAGATCGCGGTTTTCGTTCGTCGAGAAAGGGCGTTACAGCTCATTTGCCTACTCAGCCCAAATTAGCAAGAACTACATGTATAAAAAATACTTTGTAGTTTTGCACGTGTGCAATCTATGTAGCATTATTTATATCTCTGTAGCTTTGCACGCATGCGATCTTACCGCCGCCATTATCTTAAAAGATTTAATTTGCTGAATGTCTTTATGTTAGATAGATTGCAAAAAACCATTATATACAAAAAAACTTGTTTAAATGGGTATTTATATGTATTATCATTGTGCTCCTACATAGAGGGCAGATTCTGGAAAACTATCTTAACAAACCCAACCGTTCGCAGTCACACCTCAAGCGCTGTCCCAATTGTGCTTCCTCTTTGGGTCTGGCAGAACTTAAAAAAGTTCTCCATGCCGTTCCCCCTGCTCTTTCTGCACAAATAGCTTTTCCCACTTCCAATTATTTTGCACAAAATTCAAATCAAAATTTTCTTGTTTTCAAAAATTAAATTTCAATAACCAAAACACACATCTTGCAGTTTGGTATGAAACGAAAAAATGTGAACAAATGTTGACAAATTATGGTTTTCTTCGAGTAAAAAAAAATCAAAAATAGCATATTTAATTCTTTCTAGCGCCCTGTCGGGTTCGTGACATTTCTAAAAAGAAACAGAAATTTTCGTAACTGCTACAGTGGTTTACAGTATGCCACATTGATGTGCTCAAGGGAATTGTGAATAAAATCTTTACCGTTTTACTTTTTTAATATGCACCCCGTGATATTTTTACATTTCTTTTAATTTCTCTGCTCGGTAACTGTTAACCGAAAAGTGCCGAAGCCAAACTAATAAAAATTTCCTTCTCTTATATTTACCTTAACATTTGTTTATTAATTTATATATCGCAGAATTATATTAAATACAGGGAACTCATACTTATAAGATATGCAAATACGAGTGTAAATATGCCAGCTTTTATAACAACCGAACAAATTGGAATTAGGCGATGCTTTTACAATCACAGATTGATCTCACAAGTTTTAAAAATAACTTAAACACTAAATGCCTTCCTAATATTATTGTAAGTCATTCCAACATTTACATAGAGTATACATTCATATGTACATACATAGATAAGTTCGAAATCATATAAATTACTTTGATATTGCAATATTATAAACCCTTTGATAGCGCTTTTTCCATGAGGTACCAAGGCAAAAAAACGCTAACTGCCACTGCTGCGACACAGGTAGCACAAAGAACTATCGTTGAAGATATTGCCGAGAATCCATCATTGCTATGCTCAATATCTTCGTGAGGTTGCTTCTCAAATTCCATAACTTCAACATCAAAACGAAATCTCACTTTAGAACTTGGGGACTCCTTACGCCATACCAGATGTCCTGACGACTCGCGGCGCTCCAAACTCCATTTTGGATCATGAACTGCAAAAAAAGATAACCAATCCGTTAATCTATTACGAGTATCTAAAAGTTGTATAACAGATATATGTATAGTATATGTACATATGTGAATGAACGAAACATTTTTAATTAGAAAGTAAATTTTAAAGTATTTTAAGGGTCTTCAAATATTAACAACACTTCTTATAAACACATAAGAGCAAACAAGCATTATCTTACCATGTTTATACGACGCAATACGCTTACGAGCCGAGTGTTTATAAATTAGAATTTTAAACGAACATATGTATGTAACTTACATTATACCGAAACTAGTTACATAGGAAATGAAAACGTACAGATGGTAATGTATTTTAAAGAAATTACATTGAATGTTTTACTAATACAAATAAATTTTTAATTTGTACAATAAAATGTGGTTCATTTTTTTTACCTCCGACTGCAGTTAGTGTTATGTACATAATGATCAGCGCAGGGATGCGCGTGTTTGATTGAACTTTATTTAAATGAAAAATAAAATTGTATTCACAAACTTCCTATTTTTAAATGAAGGATAAATTTATATTCGCCATATAATTTTTAATAACGAATAGATTTTTACTCACTAGCCAACAAATTTTGAATAGCGTATAGATTTTCATTCATTATTCAAATAATTTTAAATAACAAGTCGATTTTCATTCGTTCAAATAATTTTGAATAACAAATCAATTTCGTATGTATTCATAATTATTCAGTCATTTAAAAAAATTCATAATGAATTTCGTATTTATAATGACTACACTTTCGGATTTTGGATAGCGTTCTGAGGCTTACAAAATAAATGAACTCCAAGCCGACCAACTGTTTTAAGCTTTCGAGCGGTGGAGGGGCGTCGAAGCTGCCTCAACCCGGCGGGTGGTACCATCTGCTAGCAAAGGGAAGGCGAAACCCTCTCCCTCCGTTGGCTCTGTGCGTAGAAGAGTGTCGGAGCTAACCCCCAAGGCCACGGTTAAACGGGAGGATACAGCCGCTTCCACCCACGTTATCGGGGGAGAGTCGGAGTCGACCTCCAAAGCCTCTAGGATAGGCCGGAATTCCGTCTGGATGCGCAAAACGCACAGGACTGGCGTCACGCCGAAATCGTTTAGCGAAGTCGCTAATCAGGCGGGCTCTATAATCCTGGGTCTTGTGCACCGCAGCAAGGAGGACGGTGCGATTTCCTGGAAGGAATGGAAGCGTATGGCGTCGAATACCTCAGCTGTTTTTATGAAGGTGATCAGAGACAATTTTGGCCCAGCTCCTCGCTGCGAGAGTGGGGGCTGGCACTCCGGACTTTTTAAAAGACTTTCGTGGGTCGCCAATTTACTCCACCTTGAGTATGATTAGATAGAGTAGTCCTGTTTCAGGAGCCAAGGGTTGAATTTCTCTTTTAATTTATTCTTTTTTTTTTTTTTTTTTTTTTTTAATATGTATTTTAATCTACAATCTATCTAGTGATAATAAGTAGAATTTCTAATAATATAACATAACATAACATAGCTCTGACGCCTCCATTGAGGTCACAGAGAACTATAAATACAAATGTACATGTTCGCTTAAATAATTATCTTATGACTGATATGAACAATATCTGTTTAGAAGCTCAAATCTAAAACATGTTTTCTTTTCAGTCTTTCAATTTTATTGGTTTCATCTAACAGTATTATGGCGAGTACGTTCGTATGGTTAGATAGTCTGTTTACATAATTATTACTAAATTTTTTAATTTCCTCTTTAATAGTTGACATTTTGAGATCTCTGTGAATACAATTATTTGTTACGTACCATGGAGCACCAGTAATTAGTCTTAAAGTTTTATTTTGAAAACGTTGGAGAATCTCAATATTTGAGTTACTAGCAGTTCCCCAGAGTTGGAGCCCGTATGTCCATACTGGTTTTATTATTGCTTTATAAAGTAGTAACTTATTTTCTAAACTAAGTTCTGTGTTTCTTCCTAAAAGCCAGTACATTTGTCTTACTTTTAAGTCACATTGCTTTCTTTTTGCTCTTACGTGATCTTTCCAAGTTAACCTTCTGTCCATATGCATTCCCAAATAAGTTACACACTCAGTTTGTGGTATATTTCGACCAAATAATTTAACATTAGGACATTGTCCTTTCCTAAGTGTGAACGTAATATGCTTGCATTTCTCAATGTTTGCTTTGATTTTCCACTTGTCTAACCATACCTCCAATGAATCAAGCTGCATTTGCGTAACACTGCTTGCCGTAATAGCGCATTCATTTGCAACTAAAATTGCAGTATCGTCTGCGTATGTTGCTAGAGTAACATTTGTTTCTTCAGGAAGATCGGATGTAAACAAAGTATAAAGGACTGGGCCCAGAACACTTCCCTGTGGTACGCCTGCTCTTATATTACGTATGCTCGAATTTGAATTATTTATCCTGACAAAAAATGCTCTATCACTTAGGTATGATTTCAGCAAGAGAAAGTATGGTGCCGGAAGAAGTTTTTTAATTTTGTAAAGTAGGCCGCTGTGCCAAACTCTATCAAACGCTTTTTCAATATCAAGAAAAACTGCCGAGCAGTATTGTTTTCGTTCTAGTGCATCTGAAATTGTTTCGTAGATACGATGGCATTGTTCAATTGTGTTATGCCTTTGACGGAACCCAAACTGATGATTGGGTAAAATATTTTGTTTATCAATAATTGGCAACATTCTACTCAAGAATATACGTTCGAATATTTTCGAAAATATTGGAAGCAAACTGATTGGTCGGTAGGACGTTGCTAGATTTTCTGGTTTACCTGGTTTAAGTATCATAATGACTTCGGCACATTTCCATTGCGATGGGAAATGGTCGAGTCTCAGAATGGCGTTATATAATAAAGTAAGATAACTGATGGTTTTAGGTGTCAAAATTCTTAACAATCTTCCATCTATACCATCATATCCTGGACTCTTCTTAACATTCAGCTTTTGTATTTCAGCATGCACTTCGAAATCTCTTATTTTCCTAATTGGCAGGTCTAACTGACAAGGAGCAATGATAAATTCATCTATTTTACTACTACCTGAGTGATTTTCATTTGGCACAGAAAACGTTTTTTCCAGATGAGAGGCAAAAGTATCTACAATTTTTTCTTCAGACCGGCACCAATCTCCATTTTCGTTTCTAATAATTATTTTGCGTCTGGCTGGCCGCTTTAGATATTTGGTAGCATTCCAAATTTTAAACTCATCATTTCTACAAGCATCCAAATTTTTAAGGTAGTAATAGTAGCCGCATTTTTAAATTCTTTTAGCTTTAGTTTCAGTTCAGCAGATAATTTGTTAAGCATGGTTTTTAGCGGTTTTGTTCTGTTGTTTTGCCAAAGTCTACGAGTTCTCCTTTTTTCCTTGATTAGTGCTCTAATTTCAATAGAGACATTGATATTGCAACTAGAGGTTAATTGTCTTGGTTTCTGTGTAGTTGATAACGACGCGCATTCATGTAAAGTTAGATTGAAAGCTTCAGCAGAAGTATCTAAATCAGAAGTGGTTTTAAGGCGTATATTTGACTGAATTTTACTGTCCAAAAGCTTTTGGAAAAGCTTAATATTTGTGTATTTGGTAATTAAATGTTGACGCGGTCTATTACTTTCAAATTTTTCTTTAATGCTCATTAATAATGGAGAATGATCTGATGATAGTTCATATAACGAGCAAATGTCTAATACCGTTCTATGAATTCCTTTATAAACTACAAAATCTAATAGGTCAGGTATCCTTTGTGGGTCGCTAGGCCAGTATGTAGGGGAGGCGACTGTTAAAGTTTTTAGGTTTCTTCTTGTAATACACTTGTATAGCTCTCTTCCTTTTGGGTTGATTAATCTTGAACCCCACCATGGGTGTTTGGCGTTATAATCACCTCCTACTATAAAGCAAGAGCCTAGCTGAGAAAAGAAATCACAATACTCCCTGCAAGATATATTGTGTCTTGGTGGACAATATATTGAATAAATGTTAATAAACATACTGTTACTGTTCAATTTAATGCCCGCTGCTTGAAACTCAGGGGTTTGAATTGCATGTAAAGTTTCATATTTTAGGCCCCTTCTTATTAATATTGCAGCTCCAGCGTGAGCTTTGTTGGATGGATGGTTAGCCAGTATTAAATCGTACCCTCTAATTTTAAAGAACGTTTTATCATTGAAGTGTGTTTCTGATGCAAGTAATATGTCTATAAAATGTAATTTAAGAAACATTTCAACTTCATTTGTATGTTGTGACAAGCCATTGGCATTCCAAATAACAACCCTAGTATCTAATTGCATAATTTATTGAGAATCATGGACATCATGTTCATCATTGAATTGATCATTTCTAATTGTTTAGAGAACATCGCCTCCATTTTTGACATTACGTTATTAGTTGTATTTGATTTTACTACATTTGCATACGTCATATTATTGTTGTTGTTATCATTAACATAAACATTTTCAATAAATGGGTTAGTATCTGGGTTATTATTAATTTTCAAGTTATTTTTATTAGGTTGTATATCAGCGCGTCTTTGGGTGATTGGGAATTTTTTTTGTACCAACTGTTGGTATACTATGCAGCCTTTATAATTCGCAGTATGCGGTTGTAGACAGTGGACACAACGAGGCGGTGAGTCAGCTGATTTGGCGGAAATACTTGTTGCGTGATTCTGTCCACATTTAACACAAATATGTGGTTTTCTGCAAAAATTTTTTGTATGCCCGAATTCTTGGCATCTGTGACATTGTACAAAATCATATGTTTTGCGGATAGGAATTTATTCTTAGTGAAAACTTGTCTATTTGTAATCCGGGATGCCCTTACGTTTGTACCTGCGGTCAGGGAGGAGGTCTTAGGTCTCACCCTGGTTTCGTCTGGATTGATATCCCGAATCTCGAACTGGAGGGTTCAAAATGTTCACTCCTTTTCTGATCATAGGTATATTCAATTCTCGCTGAACGATACTCGTCCCCAATATCTTCCCTACAGGAAACTGAGGCAACTTTGAGCTGTGTTATATCCCAGGGTGAGCTTGGGGTCCAACCGAGCTTTGAAGGCCCATCTACCTCCTGCTCCGTGACAGAATTCTCGTGGCAGAGTGGGGCAGACCTCCATACAACGAAGGGTGAATAGGACCACTCCGCAAAGGGAGTTCTCTCACCACTCCTTTGTGTCGTTGTTGCAAACGCGGCCCTGAAGGAGTTGCAAAAGTTTTTTCACTTTTTGCAATACATATATGAGTGTTTCCCCTTTTCGGACAAAATTCGAAATGCCACGCAAAGCCAAAGCTTTTTATGTGGCATCCGCTTTAGTATGACAAAAACAAAGGCTGGTATGTAGTGGTAAGTGATATTTCACTACCGGTGATTACTTCACAGCGGATCAAAAATAACTGAAAGCATTGGTGATTTTTGTGAATTTTGGTGGTGATTTTAAAACATGTATTTATTAGCACAGAATTTAAGAACAGAAAGGTTTCGCTGCTGTGTAATAGTTACTCCTGCTTTAGAAAAAACGAAGTTTTGAGCGTAAGCAAAATTTGCTCTCAATGAGAGTTGCATGTTTCTAAAGTACGAAAACGCAAAACCAGCAAGAAGTTGCAAGTTTTTGTTGCAGCTGATTTTTGTTTGGCTCGAAGTTCAAAAATACATACTTGAAATAAAGAAATAGCTCCACAATTCATAATTTACGTCTCACAATTGCTGCATTTGCGGCTGAAGATGCAGGACTATCCCTGCAAACACACGGATTTTGGTCGTCTTACTGATATATGTACACAATAAATTTTATAAACTTAGTGTACGTTTATTTATTTACTCACTGTTTATATTTTTCATCTTGTTTAATAAATAGTTGGCAATTTTAATAATTGTTTTCTATGATCAACCGAATAATTTCAATCAGCTGTTTAACTTACTGGCAAATTCTTACTATTAGAAATTTATCCAGTAAAAATCCAGTAAAACTTGCAAGTTCAGCTATCATTTTCGGTCTCTCAATTTCCCTCAATTAAGCAAGTTTTCTTAATGGTTTTTACTGGATAGGCAATACAAAAACATAACTATTATCGATGTTTTTAATCAAGAACAAGGAAGAAGAAGTCATTTCCTCAACAAACAACATAAAGTTATAAACATAAAGTTATGATGGAAGCAGAAAATGAATGAAAACTAAGATAGGCAAGACCCTAGGAAAGGCTAATTATGAAATTTATAGGAAGCAAATGGTCATATACACGATAATAGACAACAGATCGAATAATTCACAGTAACACAAAAAAGCAACTCTAAGGTCACTGGTAGATAGATTAACACAGGAAGCATGTAAGAAGAATTGTAAACAAGCTAGAAACAACGAATACAAAAAGGATCTGGCGGATAAAATTAGCTCCAAAAAGAAAGAAAAAGACGGAAGACTTGGACGGTAATTACTTATACAAGAAAGGCGATCCTTACTACCTGGTAATAACAACATCATATAAATACGAAGCAATAGAATCTAACTTAAAGGAACGAAAAAGAGCACTGCAGATGGTACAACTCCTGAACCGGGTTGCCACCAAGGGAAGGAAAAACGTTCAAATGCGTATTGTGCACTGTTCACCCTTTTAGAAAGGCAGAAGTATTGGACGTTTTTAAAATGAAGTGCATTCTTTGTAAATTTATCTTAAAATATTAGCATTTTAGTGAATATTCAAAAGCAAATTCTGCTGTAAATACAAAATCAGCTGATACGAGTAAAAAAAATTAATTTCCGGTTTAATAAAAGCAATAGCAAAAAGGACCTTCCCACTTAAAAAAGTTGAACAAGGTGAAACCTTCTGCTGTCTCTAGATTCGCAATCGATCCATGCAATCCTAGTGTAATAAAGTATTGTGAATTTTGTTCCATTAAAAAACATCCCAAACATAGTACATATGTTTGGAAGAAAATGCACACCATTGCCAAAAATCAAAGCGCATTTTGAATAAAATGATTAAAAATTTGATTATATTTTTTTTAAATTTGTATAGAGTTTGAAGTTTTCATTTATGTGGTGTAAGTCATTCTTTACGAACAATTTCTTTTTTCAAAAGATCGGATAAGCTTCAAAAAAATATATATGTACATATATCTGAATACCGTCGGTAATTCAGTGACAACAAACTGTGCTCTATTTAATAAACGTACAAATTGAGATCAAGTTAGTCATTAAATATGATAGATATACTTATTACGTATGTACATCATAAATCAAAAGTAGCTACGTCATTCCCATCTTTTTACATGCTTGTCATATAAAATTTTTGTATTAATTTTTATAAAAAACATATCTTATCATATAATATAAACCAATTTCATCAATTAAAAAATAAATTATTAAAATGTTTTTTTGCAATACAGTTCGTTCTATTCAATTCCATTCCGAAGATATTTTTGCCGAAAATAGTGATTTACAATTTATTTTCAGTCATCGACTAACTCACGCGTCAATAAGGCGTTTGTTTTTAGCTTACGGAGTGTTTCTTTACATTGCTTCTCAATCCTGTCAATTTTCTTTCCTTTTCTTTACATCATTCATACTTCTGTGCCAACGCATACCCTCGATTACGTGAACTTTAATATCACGGGCAAAATGACCCCGAGACCACCAAACATCAACGCACATCGCTTATCGTTACTAGATACTGGATCCAAAAAAAAAAACAAACACAAAGTGGATTCAAGTGCATTTCAAACCGTCTTTCCTTTGCTACCTGAAATTAAAGTAGATGATACAAAGTTCGTTAAGATCGAATCAACCGAACCGAACAATTTTGGGAATGAATTAGTGATGGGAAACTGCTTCTTCTTCTAAAGAAATAATAAAATCGCTGACATGTTCTTAAAAGTTATACAACTAGAGAATGTGTGATTTTTTTTTTAAAGATTAGGCGTTTTTGAAGTTTGTTTCCTTTGTCTCCGTGAGACCCATCGCTCTGAAAACGAAGACTTTATCAATAGTATTCGATAGTTTCTCACTTATGTTCTCCACTTTTCGATCGACCATCATACATACATATGTACCGTTGTTCACTCTAACTGCGCCCAAACTTTGAACAATGCGCCAACACATTTCTTGCATTCTTACAAAATTGAATAACTGGGCCACTCCTGCGACTAAGATATTTTTACTTCAATCGTTTCGATGATGCGTCGAATCGGGTTTAGGCAATAGTTTCGGCGTATTTTCACAATGGTTAACAAAGAAAATGAGGAAATGTAAGCATAAATGGAAAAATTTATTGAAAATGTTGATTTTAATGACATTCTTAATAGGAGAAATTATAGAAAAATAAACAATGGTTGAAGTTATAGCTATTTCGGAGATCCCCACATCTCCTCATCAGACTTCTTCCGGGGATCGAATGGGTGATGCGATGATCTCCGAAATAACTATAGCTTCTAACATTGTTGCTTTTTCTATAACTTTTCCTATTAATAATGGCCTTGGGCTCATAAAAATTATTGTTTGATATAAATGAATTGGCCGAAAAATTAATATAAGTACATACATACGAATGCATAAAATGGAAGAAGTTTTCAAAAGAAACCATTATTCTATGGATGTAAAAAGTAATGTATTTACATAATTCATAAATAGAAATAAGTTAAAGTTAAAAAACTTCGAAAGAATTATTCATTTATCAAATTAATGCGTCGTCGAAAGAAAAAAAATCGTCCAATACTGCGTTTTCATCAACTTTCACGTCACGATGAATGTTAAGTGCAGCCAATCCATTTAATAGACCGGAGATAATTTTTCAGTTGACGCAGTGTTCGGCGATGTCGTTACTGGTAGAGCATCCATTATAAGCAAGATTTGACGAAAATTAGGAAAAGCATTTTTGTTGCAGTCATCAAGTGTTTTAATAGAATTGTGGATATTTTTAACCAAAATTCGTCCTCGCCAAAGTTTTACTTCGTTCGGCACAAGGTTTAACTGAATGTGAATACGAAGGAATATCTGATTGTGAAATTGTCGCATGTTCAGCGCTCAACTGTTAATTAATAGACAATAACCAAATAAATAGTATTAGTGTGAAGATGATATCAGAAATAAATTGAAAAAATAAATCGGAGAAAGATTTAGAATGTTTAATATTTGTAAGTTAAATATAATTACTAGGTTAACCTATGAGGTTAGAATTATAAGCTTGTATGCATATACTTAGATGATCGTGCTCGAGACGAGGTATTTTACTTAAATAAATTACGAATGTACATTTTTAATAAGTTCGATTCAGCAAGGCTATATATATTTATATATATACATACATACATTTATAAAGGGTAATAATTTAAACCCCAAAACCCCCCATGCGCCTTTCAGAAATACACTCGGAGATTTACCAGTGCCTGCCGAGGGGAGACCGCTATTAGAAAACACTTTTCCTATAATTTTTAATGTTACTTCCCTCGACCGGGTTTGGAACCCAGGATAGACTACACATTCCTTATTAATTAATTCTCGTAGAACTCAGCATTTGAAATGCTGAAAGACACTTCTTTAGCCAAAAGGCATTCGTAAAAATGCAAAATAACCCTTCGCCAGGTCTGCGCTCCCAGTTCGAATTTCTGCGCACGGTGTGTCTTAGTGTTTGTCCATTTTTCCGACCTATTGATGCGATTCTCTGTATTCTTAAGTGCTCCGGCAGCAGCTTTGGTGAGTTTCCTTTACCTGCAGGAATGATGATTTCAAGAAGTTTGAAGAGTTGAAGACCATTCTTTGTTCGGTCGCCCCTCAGAGCTTTTAGAAATTCTAAAGCCACTACAACAGACCAAAACGACAAACAAATTTTGAACCATGTAAATGACATTGAAGTTGTAGTTCTTAATGGTGGAGCCAAGGAGGCGAATCGGGCGAATTAACCTTTTGCAGCGGGGTGGAAAGCTCCGCCATTGATTATGGAATGTGCTCTTTCGATCTACTCACTCTTTTACTTACATAGTGGGTAAAAGTTATTCGGATCATGTGCCATTAACTTTTGAATTTCTTGCTGGCTCCGGTGTCTTCTAGCAACTTCGCTCCCAAGTTAAAGTGAAACCACAGTGTCACCTCTAACAACAATGATGTTGATATTGACACCAGAATTGAGAATAAAGTTGATATGCTCACAGAAAAAGGTATGCAGCGAAAGGTATGTCTGCAAATTTTTCACAAATAATAGTTCAGGGTCAGTTAGAATACAATATGTCTCTGAGTTTCGTTATCACATTAAGACATTTCTTTTCAATCCGGGTGAGGGCGCTTTATTCATTGGAGTATTCCTTCTGTTATAGATATGTTTATGGATGCGCCATTCGAATTACGCGAGTTACAACTTTTTCTTAAAGGGACAAAGAGCAACAGAACTAGACCAAATCAGCCCTTTCGAAAAGCAGTAATTGTTAGCCTGTTTAAAAAGCTGTCCCAAACATTGTGTCAATCTATTGAGGCCTCTCCTTACTTGATACGCATTATAAAAATTTTTCTGGGCTACTGTTAAGTCGTATTTACCAAAAGTGTAAATTCTTTGGGTTTTCTCAAGTTTGGGCAATTTTGACAATTATTTGTTTTCATATCAATGAATTATGAATTCTCTAAAGCGAAAAACATGTTAAAATATTATGGTGAGTTCTAAAGTGATTTTGAGTTATAGAATTTAAAAGATCCTCATTCAAGGTCCCCGCGCTCAGCACCAGTATTTACATGATGAGTGCATTTTAATAATAAAAAGTCATTGGTTGATTGTTTGAACTAAATGTTATTTCTGAGTACCTGAAATTGTTTTGCAATCATTCAATCGCGATTCTAGAAATTTTTCCGGAACCTCATAATCTTCTTTGATACGATGAATCACTGAAATGTTCGGGAGAGTTTGTTCCTGATTAGCACAGTTAAAAAATTCCAATGAATGAAACTGGTCTTGCGTACCCATCTCTTTAACATGCTCCATCGCATGGCTCTTTACCGTGAACAGTGGAAAGAAAGCCCTGCAGATCTTCCAAAAAAGTACAAACATTGCATGAAGAAAAATGGCAATCGTAATAAACCCCGAAAATGTGTTGAGGAACAAGCATCAAATGCTACCGCGGCACTTCACTGTTGAAGCTGCTGAAACTGATTGAATTCTAAATTTTTTCTGAGTTGTATTTTCCTACACTACCGCAGCCATAAGTGCTAGAAAGCAAGGATAATATACGACTCTTCCCCAAAACATGCACTTCAGGTCGTGGTTTGCATTACACCGTGAAGAATTGAGATGAAGAGAAGGATTTAAATTTGCAATATCAATGTCATACAGTCTGTCTAGTAGAAGCGTGATCGGCAAAATTTTCACATAGAGTGCCGTTATCAAAATAATTTGAATGCACCTTGGTAGCGACATCATTTTTGTAGTACGCATTGCAAAAACTGTCAGTTTCGCGAAACTATTACAAAGTGCACGTTGTTTTAGTTGTTGTGCAGAGTGGAAACAGCAAAATGGTGTTGAGGTGTTAGATTGGCCTTCACAGTCGCCTGATGCCAATCCGATAGAAAATGTGTGGGCAATAGTAAAGCAGAAACTCAGAGGAAAAACGATATGGACAGCAAAACAGTTGTCAAGGCAAATTCGGCTGATTTGGAAACGATTGCCTCGGCAACTTGCTCAGAACTTAGTGCAAAGTATGAGTCGGAGGTGTGAGGCCATAATAGCAAATGGCGGTGACTATACATGTTATTAAAAGTATTGCGTACAATAAATATTATAAACGTGTAAAATGTTGTTTATTTGAAACGAATCGGAAAAATAGTTTCCAAGTTATGGCGATCACGCTTCTACTAGACAGACTGTATATGCCACAAATATTTGAGAGGTACCCAGACACCAACAAATAAATCATACGTTTGGCTATAAATTAAAAACTTCTAATAATGTGACCCTGCAAATCGGCCATAAATTCGTTATCCTCTACTTTTCCTTTTAAGTTGGAGAAAAAGGCTCATCACGGCAGGAATGACATATGTATAACGTACGCGCAATGTGTTGACGCTCGTTGGTCGGCGCAAGCCCTGGTGTCATCAGTCATAACGTCATAAAATTTAAAAAATTGCTTTGTTTTGAAATCTAAAATTTTATGACTTTATGATTAATGACACATTATTACACCTTGCGAATTAAAATATTATCATTAGCCATTCGGAGTCGGCGTAAAACTGTTGGCCCCTCAACTAGTGTAACAACATCAAGACGCGCACCACAAATTGTAGAAGTTCTGTCAAACATCAAGCTATGGCATAAGTCATATTCAAATCAAACTATTGGCTATGGCCGAATTGAAGTGAATTTATTAGAACAGCTAATTTGTTTTGTTTTTTTGCCGCGGTGCACAAACGTCAAATGGATCTCTTTTCTTATTGGCTTAATTTTGTTTAGTAAACGGTTGTCAAAACAATGTACGTTGTTTACATTTCTTGAAAAGCTGCCGAAAAATTAATTACACTTCATCCTCTTTTTTACGCGGCATTTTTAAATATCTCTTAGTCACTTTTTGTACGCGGATTTCGTTTTTTTGCGCGGGCTTTTCTTATAATTTGTTTCCTATTCAGTAATTTTTAAATATTTATATATGTATGTATGTATGTACATAAATATCGTTGTTTGGTCGGTCATTAAATGAATGCATGTACGTTGTTGTTGTTAACCGCGTAAAAATAGGATCAGATGTACGTTTTATGTGGTTTTGAACAAAGTGTATAAAACAAAGAGAAATCAATATCTGGCGCACTTATTTGAAAATCAACACGTAAACAATTCAAAAATTTCTTTGCATTAACCCTCTTTTATTCATGTTCGGTACGTTGAACTAAACGAGCTGTGTAACTGTATACATATACAGCTGCGAGCTTTTTAATAGCAGTGCGCTCTCTATATTTCGTTAGGTGTTGATACACATGTTTTTTTTTACAAAATCAAAACATTTATATTAGTACGCTTTTTAGCACATCCAAAAACGAAATTGCTGTACTCTTTATAAACTGTAGAATTGTAGTAAAACCAAACTCTCTGTTGATTTTTCGTGAATCATAACCCATCACTGATGTGACTCATTGTAACTGGAGGTAAAGTATGTTACAGAACATGCATAAAGTTCTCGAATTGAATTTTCAAAAACCCCAAAATCTGTACATTTATTAAAAAGTCAAATCGAGAACTTTATTCATTTGGAAATAGTGCATGTGTTGTGTTACAAGTAGAGCACGACCGAACTTCTTCTTCAAATAAGCCTTTCGGATTTACAGGACATCGATATAATTTGCTGTAATAATATTGAAAGAAATCATTCATTGCATAACGAATTGGGCTACCAAAGAATTGTGAGATTTGTATAATTTATAGAGCTTGAAGCCAGGTTTGTATTACTGAATAATATGAGAAAACAACAATTTTTCAAAGTGGTAGAAGTGATGGCTGCTATTTCGGAGATCACCACATCTCCTCATCAGACTGCTTTCTTTCTAGACTTTACCTGGCTTTGAACCATGGTACACGGGGTTGCTAGGCGAGCATGCAACCTCTCAGCCACGCTAGCCGTGTGAAAATTGCTTGTTTTCATACCGCTATTAAGTGTGACATCGCCACTATTTGCTTAACGCGTGGTTGACATTATTGTTTTGCAAATATATAAGCTCTTTGTTCTACTTATAGTTTGCTTTTAGGCGTGCTCATCCTTATTGTAATTATTATTATTTTTGGCCTTATATTTATGATTCGTCTGTATAATTTATAGAGCTTGAGGCCAGGTTTGTTTAAAAAAAATTGCTCTAAAAATCTGTATACTTATTCATTGAGTGCATATTATTCAGTTGCAGGCCAGCTTTGTACCGATATAAGGAATCAGTTGCAAGGTGGAAGGGTGGAATAATAAAAATCTAGAATTTTAAAAAATTCTTTGTTTATTTGCAATATTTCAGACCTTCAAATTTTTTAATGAATTTGCATATATGTAGATAGTATGAGGACATACTTCGTAATTTTATATGCCGCGTCGTTTTTCCTTATTAAAATTTTCTAAATATTGGCTAGATATAAAAATTCTTACCCACACATAAATTGCCTAAAAGTCAGGGTCGGCCTAAGACAGCTGTTGGAAAATATCACTGGATAAAAATCAGTACATATTATCCGTAATTCATGAATGAATGAACAAATAAATAAATAAATAAATAAATATATACATATATAACTAGGTGGACCCGTGCGCGCCTTGCGCAACAAAAAAAAAAAAATGGTTTGAAACCTTTTATTAGTCCAGGTCCAGGATTTTTCAAACCTTTTTCTAAAATTTTGAAATTTCCTTCATACAAACTTACATATGTCGAACTTCTGAAAATTTGAGAAAAAGCAATATTTAACTTTTTTTTATAAATATGACCCAATGACCACAAAACCATCAATCAGAAGTAATAGATATACATATGTATACGTTTTTAGCTATGTTCGATATGTACATGTATTTATTAACTTAACATTTTTTTACAAAACTTCCTTAAATACAATATTCGACGTAAAAATAAATTCATTTTCAATTTTTTGCTTGAATGTCGCTTGGGCTGAAAAAGTGATATCTTCGAATCGCCTGACTCTAGAAAAGGCCACATATAACTGTCCATGTGAAAATACTGGGCTAGGTAAATATAAACCGGCTTTATCGAATGTTTGACCTTGGGCTTTGTTTATAGTCATAGCGAAAGCAACTTTTAAAGGAAACTGTTTTCTAGTCATCTGGAAGGGTACAGTTGGATCTGAAGGAGTTAGTTTAACTCGCGGTATGATAGCTATTTTTCCCGAATCGATTAATTTGACAGTTATTGCGTTCTCGCCTAAATGGCTGACGACCATCCTGGCACCATTTATAAGTCCTTCTTTGGCATTAAGATTACGAATCAACATAACGATAGTATTTTTCTTCAAAATTAGTTTATGTGGAGGTAAGCCGGAAGGATTTAGAGAATTAAGAAACTCAGTTGGATAACACTGAGCATCATAACTTTCATTTTTTTCGACTGTATCGCAACTTAGATAAATTTTAATATCCCCGGGCAATAACTTTGATACTATATACTCATTAAAAGTCGAGCATTCGTCATTTTTTGGACATAAAATAGCTGTTGAGTAAAACTTAGATATGTTACTGTCATTTATTTCATTTGTGCCGTAAACCTTAGCAATTAGGTTATCATAATCAGCGTAGTATTGTCGTGGAATTTTAATAGTATCTTCGGATATTTCATGTTGGATTTCTAAGTCACCATTTCCCAGTTTGAGTAGCCAGTTTTTAAACTCAGGGTCATTATTGGCTCGCATATTTTGAACTAATCTACGAATTTTCACCTTTGACCACAACGGTGAGCGTTTAATGCAATCTTCAATAATTGAAGTTCTGGTGGCATGTCTAACAACTGGAAAAACTTGTCTAAAATCACCTCCAAATACAAATATTTTTCCTCCAAATGGCAAATTCACATTTGTTATATCTTTGAAAAGCTTATCAACAATGGTTATTGCATCCTTAGGTACCATAGATACTTCGTCCCAAATAAATAAATCTGTTTTCCGTAAAAGCTGTGCTTCTTTTGAGTTGGGCCGCATAGATGACACTGAAGTATCTAAAATAGGCACAGGTAGCATAAAAAGAGCATGTGAAGTTCGTCCTCCAGGTAACAGATTCGCAGCAATGCCTGTCCATGCAACTGGTAAAACCACCTTATTTTCCCCTCGTAGGATGTGACATAGCGTAGTGTAAATAAATGTTTTTCCTGAACCACCTGGTCCGTCAATGAAATAGCAGTTTGGAGATTCATTTCTAACCGAACTCAAGACTTCTTCCACTATTAACGTTTGCTCTTGATTCAGTTTGCTAAAAGCTTCTTGTCCATGTTGACGTTCTTGTTCAACGTTGTAGAGTATGTTAGGCTAGTCAACTATAGTTGGTTGACACGTTCTGCCATGCATTTTAAAAATGTTTTCTAAATCTAGTAAAGCACGATTGTAGGACTCGTCGCGCTGGTGTTGTTTTTGGTAATCCTCTGATAATGCATCACGAAATATATGCCAAAGCTCCAAAATGTTGGTTGGTGAACAGAAAACGCAAATAATTGCAAAAAGCCATCTCAACTGAGTTGGCATTTGGTAAGTTACAGCTTCCTGCAAACATTCTTTCCACTCAGCATTGTTACCTACTGAATGCAATTTTTCCGCAGCTGCTTGAAAGCTATCATAGACTAAATCATTTATCGTACGTATTTCCGTGAATGACTTTGGTAAAAGACGAAGGAAATACCTTTCATAATCCATTGGATTTACGGTGTACATCCGACCAATGCACTTACTGTTTCTCGCCCTTATGCACCATTTGCCTTTAGACCATACGTAGTATTCGGGAATTTCGTGGTATAAACACTGACGGGCGTCCTCTTCTTCGTTGCAAAGCTTGAAAAACGCCATGAGTTTGGAGTCCTTGCTAATATTGTTTTCAGCTTGGCGACCAGCTCGGAAGTAAATCATTTGTTCTTCTTGTAAATGGACAGGTAGCCGCTCAATAGTATGTGAACGATGAAAGAGTTGGCGCTCATGAAGTCGCCACATTGCCTCTGGAGGACTAACATAACGACAGTCTAAGAATGTATTAACTTCGTCTACATTTACTTCCCTTTGCCCGTCAGAGTTAATGCTCAATTTCAGTGAAGCACAGTCATGACCCTTATAAACGTATTTGTACAAATACTTAACAGATTTAATTGAGGAACAATGCTCGACATTAATGTGAGCCTGATATTTTCGACTTAGGTAAGAATTATACGGTACGATCCAGCGATTGTCGATTTCCTGATTTTCAGTAGTTGCTGTAACATAATTCTCACGACGTCTATAAAGAGGGTAACCATTTACGTTTATGTTTGTTTCACTTCGAAATTCTTTGGGGAACCCTTTTCTACACTGACCGTCTTTCATACAGGGGCTGTTTGAATTTAAAATACCGCATGGGCCGTGCGTCATAGTTTGCTTTATAATTGTAAAAAGTTGCGGGTCTTCCTCATTGTTTGGAAGCTCGGCAGAAATTAAGGAATCCACATCTTCAATTGAACGGAGCTCGTCGACTTCTCGAAGCATAAGAAGAATATGGAATTCGATTACACTAACATACGCAAGAACTACACCTAGTATGTGCTTTTTTAATAAACCATCTAAAAGTGATTTGAGTTTTAAGTGAAATACTCTTGAGATTAAATGAGGCTTGTTTTCTGTCCTCTCATACGGCTTAAGTTCTGATGTTATTTCAATCCATTTAGGGTTGCAAGTAAATGTAAGGAAAATGTCTGGTTTGCCAAAGCGGGATACTATAGTCATAGCATCTTGATAATTTTGAAGCATGTTTCGCGGGCTACCAATAAACGAAGACGGAAGAATAACAGGAAGTCCTGTAGCTGCACCTCTTTGTTGAGCATCTGCATGAAGGAAATCCATTAACCCTTTATAGCTTTCAACTCTTAAATCTTTTTGATGTGATCTAATGTATGCAACTCTGGAGCCCTCCAGTTTGACATATGTAACTGTCTACAACGTATTGCTGAAATAATTTGCCTGAAGCTTGTATTATATTAAATTCACCTCTTATTGCTAAACGGTAATAATAATATTGCAATTGAGTGGTAACGCTTCGTATTGCAGTTGCGTGGATGTCGACATGTTGCATACCTGGTCTCCATCCTGCGTCTCCACAGGGAAAGAGCAGAGGATAGCACATTGGATCTGAATGGGGATTCAGATACGATATTTTACTAAGTGATCCATCTGACTTATAAGAAATTGTAAAGTCAAATTTGCCTGGTGGAATGCCATCTTGACCCAAAAAAACCGCCGCAACTTCAGATACAGTGGGTGCATTATATCTTCCGGGATGGAAAGCATTTTCCGTACTAAATTGTATTTGCATATCAGCAATATTATTAGACATATCTTTGACACAATTGAATAAACTCGCATACGGATTGTAGGCTATAAGCATTGTTTGTAGTTGGTTCATAAGAAATTGGCAACAACTGTTATTAACCTCTCGGTTTGTACGAGAGTGCAAAGCATCATCATTGTCTAAAATAAATAGGCCAGCATATGAGGGTGTTTCGCCCTCAGGTGGTTGTAAACCTCCAATTCTATGATATACTAGACCGTTTAGCTTGAAACAAAAGGGGCCTCTTCCAGGGATGTTAACAAAGTTTACTTGAACTGATGCAAATGCTAGAGCGTTGTTAAATTTTCTTATGTTTTCCAAATAGTTTTTTGTTACAGAATCATTGCGTTGGATTATAGTTTTAAGTTCTTCACATACAGAAATTTCTGGCAAACTCACCTTCCCTTTGTGACAACAAATTGAAGAACTTCTATCGCTAACTTCACTTGCAAATAGTTTTGCCATACAAAATATACATTGTTGATCCATACGCCCAACGCTATGTGGTTCTTGGATGATTCCGAGGCGTGCGGAACAATAAGTTTTTGGAAGCTTTTCCTGTATTCTCCTAGAATTTGTGTCACTGCTTAACTTTAAAATATATGATGGTACCAAGTCACTCCTACGCTGGACTACCATTTGATGACTTTGTTCCTGTCGGCGGTTACGCATTGTTTGCCTTGCATGGGCTAGATGAATATTTCTTTGCTGGCTTGGTCGACTTCTTCTAGCTTCTTGACGTCTTCTTCGCTCAGTTGAAGGATTTAAGGTGGCCCTAGGCATTATAATCTAACAATATGAACAAAATGTGAACACATGTAATTCATGTAAAAATGCACATCTTAGAACTTACCAATTATGTATTTTATCACAGGTATATAAAAAAAGATTTTCAATTAGCTACACTATACATACAAATATGCGCAAACCGCTATTTGAAATTCCACCACTTATATTACATTCACATCTATATGGGCGATTCTCCCTGAGCCCGCGTTTTTGTGTCCTTTGAGGATTGAGAGTATATTATGGGCATTTTGAATCAATAAAACACATGCTCAGGTAAAAAATGACTTTATGTAACAAATCCATATGAATTCATTCATCAGAGATTCACTATTGCCATGCTACAGTACATAATACACTACAAATGTCACAACCGTGGCATGTCCACAACCCTAATTTTAAGAATATTATGTACTGTCATGACTCAAATAAAGAATAATGGAAAAAATGGGATATATGTTTATAAAATATATAACTGTACCTGTAATAAAACGAGTTAAAACGATGTTTTTTCTTCCATTTTTCATACGAAAGTCGACTTCAAAAAGTGTCCATCAGTTTTGAGAAGAATAACACATTTCGAATTTGAGTGTTCGTACTGCTTATCTAGCGAACAAATTTGCTGAGCGCATGCGTCAATTTTAATCAGCAGGTGATTTTGTACGTTTTGATTGTATAGAAGCATTGTTTGAATCATTTGTGTTCATTCTATCCACCGACAAATAGTGAAAAACGGTATGTATCAAGCATAACAGGTCACAACCGTGGCAGTTGTTATTCTAAAGCAGTAGCTTATTTTTCGGCGATTGAACTATTTTTTGTTGAAGTTTGCTGGTATAAACTTAAATATTCTCGGAAAATTTTCTAACTTGAAATGGCTCTTTGTAATCAGCAAAAAACTATCAAAATGTCACAACCGTGGCACGGCATAAAATGTCACAACCGTGGCAAGTTTTCGATGCGAGGCAAGATAGATCGATGCGTGGAGCTCGTCCACTTCACGAGTGCATTCCAGAAGTATCAACACGTGAATTAGTAACAAAAAACGCGCGAAAATTAAACATTTTTTTCTCCGAATTTTTGACTCGCAAAAATGCGGGCTCAGGGAGAATCGCCCATATATATAAAAATGAAATGCCCCATGTATGTTACCTCATCACTTGAGAACGGCTTAACCGATTTTCTTCATTTAAATTTTATTTGGTTTCCTTCTGACTGTAGATGGTTTCTAAAAAATAAAAATTGTAAATGGTGTTGCCAGACCTCTAAAAAATAAAAAAATAAAATTTCTTTGGTTGGACTACAATATGACCGTTTTTTTTATTTTTGGACAGTGTTACCATTTATAAAAAAGTAAAAATTAATATAAAAAGTGGTGAGAGAGTTGCCATCTTTTTCAATTAATCTAATAGGTTAAATCAAGATATGCAATGCGGGTATCAAATGAAAGAGCTTTAAAAAACTAACATTTCGAGAATAAATTTATTAGTGTTGCCACCTGTTTAAAAAACTTAAATTCAATTCAATTTTAAGTCAAGTGAAATATTGCAATTTGAATTTGGTTTAAGAAGTCTCTAAACTAAAGGTAGTTATTGTATTCTATCTGTTGTTCATACATAATGTATTTAAAAATCCACTAATCACTTCGCAGCTTACCTAAACACTTGAAAGTAGTCTACATACGAGTATATTTATATATAAAAATGAAATGCCCCATGTATGTTTCCGCATCACTTGAGAACGGCTTAACTGATTTTTGTTGTTGTGCTCATAGTTGCCAAGACAATGTTTGTATGGTAAAAAGGTACAGCCACGCCCTAAAGGTTTTCTGCAATTTATTTTTACTAACAACGGCCACTAGGTTGCATTTTGGTGCAAAAATCCATATTTTTAGGTTTTTCCGACTAAGAAGGTAGTTATTGTATTCTATCTGTTGTTCATGCATAATGTATTTAAAAACCACTAATCACTTCGCAGCTTACCTAAACACTTGAAAGTAGCTCGCGCGATCTCAAGTACATCACTAAACGCTATTAAATACCCTTAATAACAGCTTGCACAAAAACTCAGTACCTGCCATCTTTTTATTGTTATGTTGTTCTAAATTTGGGGTGGTATATACAAATTCGCTTGCATTGGCGAATGTATGTTGTTGTTGTATGTGTGTTCAACTGATATTGTAAGTATAGGAACATTACATGTTGTTAGGCCTTTGTTTTTTGTTATTTCGCTAAATCATATGCGTTGGCGGCTAAACAATAATTAGTCTGATCTAGCGCATTAGATCTATAACATCAATAAACTTAGTTGTGAGATTTTCGAAGTAATTTTGTTATATGTATCAACATTGTTTGTACTGGTGCACTGGAAAAGATTATACATATTTGTTGTGTTTGGAGACATGCCGCCAATAAAGCGTCAAAATATCGGTCGGCGTACTCGCAGAGCAAGGGTAATGACTATCAGTCGGGACGACGAGAGCGTTGTAGACCGTACCCAGCGTTTGGATGCAAATCGAATAAGAATTTCTCAAGCCCGATCAATTATGACTCCGGAGCAAAGGGCAGAGTCGGGTTCGACTCGCTCAGTTGAAAGTAGCGCACAACGCAATTTGGAACGAAGACAAAATAGACGATCAAATGTCACAATTCGGCATGACCGTTTGGCGTTCAGATACGATCCAACAATCGATTACGCCGTGGATTTATCGGTAGACTTTGGAACCATGAGCACTGTTTGTCAGCATTGTAATGCTTTGAAATTTCGGTTAGAACCACCAGGATTATGTTGTGCAAACGGAAAGGTTAAAATACCACAGATTACACCACCACCTGAGCCACTAGCATCGTTATTTTCCGCCCAGGATTCTCTATCCAAGCATTTTTTGCAAAACATTCAAACATACAACAGTGCCTTCCAAATGACGTCGTTTGGAGCTAATATAATCGCAGAAAGAGGTTTTAGGCCAACTTTTAAGGCATGTCCATTTTTAATTATACCACATGTCACATACACACGACGAGCCCGGTGTACTTATGTAGGTTTTTTTTTTCAATTTGATATTTAGATTCAAGGACAAATACACCATCGTACTGGAGCATTGCTACCGCCTGTAAATGAACAACATAAATTCCTGCAGGTTTATTTCCTTGGAAATTCAGATGATGAAATCAATCAGCGTTGTGCCATCAATCGTGCGCTAAAGCGAAATATTATTGCACAACTGCAACAACTCTTACATGAACATAATGAGTTGGTTAGATTGTTCAAGACAGCACTAGAAATGATGTCTTCAGATGATCACAAAATAGTGATCAAAGCAGATAAAAGACCTGTAGGTGAGCATGAAAGGCGCTTTAATGTACCGACGTTGAATGAAGTCGCCATTGTCATTGTGGGCGAGAATGTGGATAGTCGCGATATAGTGGTTCGTCGGCGGGATGGAAACAACCTTCAACGTGTCACCGAGACTCATCGTTCGTATGATGCATTACAATACCCGCTAATATTTTGCCGAGGAGAGGATGGATACCATCTTTTGATCAAGATGATTAGTCCAATAACTGGTACGCAGCAGTGTTGTTAATCGTTTTTAACTAAATTCAAAAAAAAAATATATAATATGTTATTCTTTTGATATTTTAATCAACTCAAGTGTCGTGTTTATGAAAAGTTTACCTTTGATTTGTAACAGGTCAAGAAACAAACAAAAAAGTTAGCTCCATGAACTTTTATGCCTACCGGTTGATGATTCGTCGAAACGAGGACAACCATATATTGAAGTGTCGCAGACTATTTCATCAGTTCGTTGTCGATATGTATGTCAAAATAGAGACGGAACGACTGTCATTTATACGCTTTAATCAGCTCAAATTACGTTCAGAGCAATACATCCATTTGCGAGATGCCCTCAATGAAGATGGAAATGCCAACAATATCGGCCAACTTACCATTTTGCCATCAACGTATGTTGGAAGTCCGAGGCATATGCACGAATATGCGCAAGATGCAATGACATATGTACGTGCGTCAATACGGTCGACCGGACTTATTTATAACATTTACGTGCAACCCTAAATGGACCGAAATCACACAACTATTACTTCCCGGTCAATTATCCAGCGATCGCCACGATATTACAGCACGAGTGTTCAAGCAAAAACTCAACGCGTTGAAAAATTTTATTGTGCAGTATCATATTTTCGGAGACGTGCGATGTTGGATGTACACCGTAGAGTGGCAGAAAAGAGGACTACCTCATGCGCATATTCTGCTGTGGATGACCGAGAAAATAAGACCGGATGAAATTGACTCAATCATATGCGCAGAAATTCCAGATCAAGAAACAGATCCAGAATTGTATGAAGTTGTTACAACGAATATGATTCATGGACCATGCGGCAGTCATAACCGGGAATCGCCATGCATGATAGAAAACAAATGTTCTAAACGTTATCCGCGTGCTTTATTGGCTAACACAATTACTGGTAATGACGGTTACCCCCTATATCGTCGTCGCTCGGCAGAGGATAACGGTAGGACGATTACGTTAAAAATCAAGAATAGGGACGTTGTAGTGGACAATAGTTGGATTGTTCCGTATTCTCCTCTGCTTTCCAAAACATTCAAAGCGCATTGTAATGTTGAGTACTGCAATTCTATAAAGTCCATCAAATATGTTTGTAAGTACATCACTAAAGGAAGCGACATGGCTGTGTTTGGTATTACATCTCCTGATTACAAAGATGAAATTTCGCAATATCAAATAGGGAGATATATCAGCAGTAATGAAGCAATTTGGAAAATTTTTTCTTTTGCCATACACGAACGTCATCCCACTGTGGTCCACTTGGCTGTGCACCTCGAGAATGGACAAAGGGTATATTTCACGTCAGAAAACGCAGTGCGGATAGCCCAACGTCCACCAGCGACAACGCTAACAAGTTTCTTCTCGACATGCGCAAGTGATCCATTCGCAAGAAGACTGCTTTACTCGGAGATGCCTACATACTTCACATGGAACGCATCATCAAAAAGGTTCCAACGTCGGAAACAGGGAAAGCCTGTTCCTGGATATGAAAATGTATATTCAACCGACGCATTGGGACGCATTTACACAGTTCATCCGAGGAATGATGAATGTTTTTACCTGCGTCTGTTATTGGTTAATGTTCGTGGACCGACTTCATTTGAATTTCTACGAACTGTTAACGGTGAGTTGTGCGCAACATATGGAGAAGCGTGTCAGCGGTTACATTTGCTCGAGGATGACATTCAATGGGATTACGCACTTGCTGACGCTGTTATTTCATCTACTGCACAGAAAATTAGATCACTTTTTGCCATAATAATTTCAACATGCTCTCCATCTAGCCCACTTCATTTATGGAACAAATACAAAGACGACATGGCTGAAGATATTTTGCACCAAGCGCGTTTGAGAACAGTGAATCCTGATCTTCAAATTAACATTGAGATCTACAACGAGGTATTGACTTCAATAGAGAATTTGTGCTTACAAATGTCGGGAAAGAGGTTGCACGAATTAGGGATGCCAGCGCCGAATCGCTCTATGCACGATGCATTCAATCGGGAGCTTGAACGAGAACTGCAATACGATCGAGATGTTTTGAGTCAATCAGTGCGAGCGAAAGTCCTACTTTTGAATCAGCAGCAAAAAGTCGCATATGACACATTGATGATAGCAGTCAACGACAACAATGGAGGAATATTTTTTCTGGACGCACCTGGTGGAACGGGAAAAACGTTCCTAATATCACTGATTTTGGCTTCAGTTCGCGCACAAGCCTAAATAGCGCTGGCTGTAGCTTCATCAGGGATCGCTGCCACTTTGCTAGAAGAAGGACGAACAGCCCATTCAGCGCTTAAACTGCCACTGAATTTGCAAACAATAGATGAACCAATTTGCAACATTACTAAAAATTCAGCAATGGCGAAAGTATTGCAGAATTGCAAAATAATTATTTGGGATGAATGTACGATGGCGCATAAACGGGCATTGGAAGCACTTGATCGAACGTTGAAAGATTTGCGAAATAATCAAGACCTCTTTGGAGGTACGATGATTCTGCTGGCCGGCGATTTTCGACAAACCCTGCCAGTCATTTCGAGGTCAACAGCTGCTGATGAAATAAACGCTTGCTTAAAGTCATCTAATCTGTGGAGATACGTGCAAACCCTAAAGCTAACAACAAATATGCGAGTTGCGTTGCAAAATGATGAATCGTCACACACATTTTCAACACAATTATTAGACATTGGTAATGGAAAAGTTCCTATTGATCCATCCACTGGTCTCATTTCGTTTCCACCTAATTTCTGTCTATTCACAAAGTCGAAAGAAGAGCTGGTCTCGAAAGTGTTCCCGAAAATTGGTGCAAATTATAAAAATCATGTTTGGTTGAGCGGACGAGATATTTTGGCAGCGAAAAATAAAGATGTAGATGATTTGAACATAAAAATTCAAAGCAAAATCGCTGGTGAATTGCACTCATATAAGTCAATCGATTCAATTACCGATCTAGATGAGGTTGTCAACTACCCAGTTGAATTTCTGAATTCATTGGATTTGCCAGGAATGCCGCCGCACAATTTGCAACTCAAGATCGGTTCAGTGATAATTATGTTACGCAGCCTGAACCAACCGAAGCTATGTAATGGAACAAGGCTCGCTGTTAAGAAGCTGATGAACAACTTAATTGAAGCAACGATAATCATAGGAAAGTTTAAAGGCGAGTATGTTCTGATTCCAAGAATACCTCTTATTCCAACAGATTTGCCATTTCATTTTAAGCGTATCCAGTTCCCTGTCCGCCTTGCATTTGCAATGACGATTAATAAATCGCAAGGTCAATCTTTGGAAGTTTGTGGAATAAATCTGGAATTACCATGTTTTTCTCATGGGCAGTTGTACGTAGCGTGCTCGAGAGTGGGTAAACCATCGGCGCTATTCGTTTTCTCTCCCACCGGAAAAACAAAAAATATCGTTCATCACCAAGCTTTGCGATGAATGGTTTACTTAACTTTTCCAATGTAATTTTAATATCATTTTTGCTTTTGTACATGTTTGTAATATTACAATAACCGTGCTTTGCATCATTATCTCAATATAAAATTTTAACTGAAAACAACTTATCTACCATGTAAATTTTGTACTAATTGTCAATACAACGACTGACTAAGATAAGTTTCAGACGGGTTGTCACCTACTTGAAAATTTAAATTTAAATAAGTTGATAAGATAAGCTAAATATTAGAATATAGGTGTCCAATGGAAGGTATTTGAGAAATCTTTGACTAAGAAATCTTTTTAACTAAGGCATTTTTCCAGATTAAGACCATACGATTTTTTGGATGTATTGTACTTTGTAGTAAGAGGGGCAACAATGCAAAAATACTTTAAAGGCGCAGCGAAGCACGCCGGGTATTTGCTAGTTGAGCCATAAACTTGAGTTGATTTTCGACTTTTTTGTTTTGCACTGCCTGGTAACAGTTATTCTCAAGATAAAACATTTTCCGTTACTAATAACTTCAATTTTCAACTTTTTTTTTTTTACTTTGCGTAGTAAGAGTTTTTCACTTTATAACCCAAAAAATGTCCCTTTAAGTCGAGTTTATGACCCAACGTGAACGCAGTATTATTCACTTATTTTACCACTATTCAATGGTAGATGACGCGCTCGCAGCAGTCTTAGCGACATCTACGCGACAATAGCGTTGCAGTACGAATTCACAATAGCGTTGCAGTACAAATTGATTTTTTTGTGCATTCACAATCGTTTTTTTTAAATAATTAATTTTTATAAAATACGATTAAACAAAAGCACCCCGCTAATTAAAACATGGTTTTGCATGTAGAGCTAACCGCCACCTTTAAAACGATACCTTATTTATTAATATTGGTTCCAAATGAGAGCAGAAAATTAGGAACTAACACAAAAAGACCTTACAGAAATGATATATGTATATGATGATGTGGGTCAAATTGTAAGGCACTGGAAAGAAATTTAAAGCATGATCGAGATTCTGATACTACTGATCGTAACAAGTATTTTTGCTCAGGGAACCTCTAAAATTAATTTCGGGTCGGCGGAATTTTTTAGCAGTTATTTTCCAAAATACTGAAAGGTCGATATATTTAGTGAATTTCAATTGTAAATTTTTTGTAAATATGTATACGCCGGTATTTAAGGACGGGGAATCTATTTTCATTTTTATTTTTAACTGCCACCAGGCAACGTTTTTGTACTTTGTTGTGGGTTTTCACCTTTTTTGCGGAAAATTTAAGATATTATCGCATAAATCGGCAAATCTTTGACCTTCTCATAATTCAAAATACCTCAAAATGTTCAGCGCTGAAAGTTATTAAAATTATAATTAGCAAAAATTGATTTTTTTATTTTCGACAAATTTATGTAGATTTCATGATTTTGATGAGGCTATCTGTATTTCTGAAAATTTTAGTAAAAGTCTACATCACAATAATGCAACAGCACGAACCAGTGCCGAAAGTGGCTGTAATTTGAAACATTTACTTACCCACGATGTTATTAACTTTGGCATGCCTTGTGAATGGTTGTTCGTGAATCCAAAGTTCGTATGTAGATAAGACGTTCTTCGTAAATAATAAATGATAAAATTATATTTAATTCATCAAATCTTTTTTATGTAATCTGCTGTATCTGGAGAGCTTTCGACGGATTTGTCCCACATTAAGTATGACCAATTGCACATTCTCGCTGTAGATTATTGCGATTGCAAGTGACCACCGCTAAGTCTACCAAAAATTTATCCATTCTGTCAAATTATATAATGAAAATGTATACGCCGATGTACTTTAACATTAAATTTTAGAACTCTGTCGTATACGGTAGTGTATTATTTTTTAAATTCATTCATTGGACACAATATTTAGGTTTCAATTTAACAAGAATTGTGAATAATTGCAAAAGAAAACACGTACTTCGCTCACTCGGAAAATATTTTATAGCCAATGTTGTTCGACGATGAGAAAAAAACACGCGATTTTGCAAAAAAAAAATATACTACCGTAACCTTGTGGAAGATTCGATCCAACTGATGGTTTAGAAGAAACCCATTATAAACTTCAATCGCACGGATTACTTGAGTATGGTTGTCATGAATGATTATTCAAATATATTGCAACCACCATTCCCTCAAAATATTTCATTCGAACATTTAGAACAAGATCTTGATAACAATGATCCACCACTGCCTGATCCGAAAACTCTTTTACATATAATACAAGGAACGGAAAGACACGTTTAGCGCGTCGAAACGTGTTATGAATCGAATCGAGAGGGACTTATGTCGGTTACATTAGAAAGCCGTGCAAATACCCCAGGCTTAAAAGCAAGAAAGACTTTCAAAAATAGTTTCATTATCTAAAAAACTCGTATTTATATTCCTTTTAAAAATCGATTCAATTTGAATTTGTTCATGTTTTTATTTTATAAGTTGAAATTTTGTTAAAGCAATTACATATATATGTAGCAAAATAAAGAGAAAGTAAGGGAGCAAATAAAAAAAACGAATTTTTTGTCTTTTGTGGTGAAACCCCGCAAACAAGTGCGAAAACACCCCTGGTGGCAGTCAAAATAAAAATGCATGTGAAAAATATATCCCCCGACCCAAAAGACCCTCGTATACATATTTTCAATACTTTTTTTTGCAATTGAAATGCACTAAATAGATCGACTTTTTAGTATTTTTGAAAATAACTGCCAAAAAAATTACGCGGACTCGAATTTCAGTTTAGAGGTATGGTTCCTCGGGCAAATATACTTGTTACGATAAATAGTACCAGAACCACGATGGCGCTTTGAACATTTTTAATGGAGCCACTCTAATTTATATGTATAGTATAACATACATATATACATATATATAAACTATTTACAGATATGTATATGTACATGTATGGATGCAAATGCAAAATTAGGTTTTTTGTGTCGCCCACAACAGCGCAATTATTTCTACTTATCAGTTTCGAAAGAAAATGTCGGAAAATGTGAAAAACTATGAAAAATTAGGCTTGCGGAGTAAAGATTTATGTTTAAAGTTTAGAACCACCATATAACCCGTAAAAATTTCTTCGCATTTTAAACCATCTACCACTGGAACAAACTCAACGAACACATACGATATATGTAAGACTATTCGTGAATAAACCAATATCTGAAAGACTCAATTCTATGGGGCAACTTCAAGACAAAATTTGGATTCCGAAAGAACTTTATCACTTTCCGGCATCAGGGCTTAGAAATTTGAAGTTCCAGCAATTTTAGCTATTGAAGTATAAATGGTTAGCTTACTCGGCGATGATGGACTACGCAAATATTATGCCTAATTTGGAGTCAGAGTAGCAGGAGTCAATATTCAACCACAAGGTAACCTTTCACAAATTGGAAGAAAGAATAGAAACAGAATAGAATGCTTCAGGCAGGCATTTCAGGAGTCGAACAAATTTCAATTTGTATGCGGTACATGGATGTAGAAAGATTTTTTAAGTTTTGTTCCGACTACGCAGTTTGGTGGGAAAAAGATTGCCTGATGCCATCCTAGATTTTTTGGAATCTTCGGGGATAGACCGAAATTACTTTATCGGCCAAAGTTACGACGGCGCAAGTGAAATGAATGTGGAATTGCGCGGAGCATATGCTTGCATTCGGGTAAAACGCAAACTTGCTATGTATTCGCATTGTGCATAGTTTCAATTTGGTCGTCAGTGCTGCGTGCAAAAATACTCCGATCAGAAACTCTCTAAGCACAATCTAGGTATGTACACTTTGACCTGGCTTGGAAAGCTTTGCGGTCACGATACGAAACTAAATGTATCCTGGTTGGCAACCAGAAAAAAGCTCTAATCACCTAGCACACTACTCAATCCGAAAATAGTGACCAACTTGAAAGGCTCCAAACCGCAATAAAAAACTGTCTGTCACGTTAGCACAGACAGTTGAGATCCCATTCGAGTGTACATATGCTCTTCAAAATTGCTCAAACCGCGCTATCACTTTGGGAACAATCTCTCTCTTCACAAAGAGATTTACCCTAATGGTTACGCGCTTTACCCCCAGAGCGCGCTGCTGCAGTTTCCCATTCCCCCTTCCACCACCGGAGTAGATTTTGCAGGGTCATTCCAAATCATAGCATCGGCGTTAAGAACTACCTTCCTCTTTAAAGGACACGTTGCAGTGATCATCTGCATTTGGCCGCTTTGTTGGCTGGCGAGGGTTCCCCTCAAAAATGATGAGCGACAATGGAGTAATGTTCATTGGCGCTCAGGGAACAACAGAACGCGACTTCACATTAATTGGCAGTATATATGTGCATATTTAAAACCCATCTAAAGAAAACTGCTGCATCCCACAAGTTTACTTTCTAAGAGTTCACGACGCTCTAGGTGTGAATTGAGGAAGGAAAACGTGCGCCGCTGGCCTGGTACTCACATACATGCATACGTGTAGCGGAGGTCTGCACTCAAAATGGGATTGTCACGCGGCCTTTCGTTGAATTCTGCTTCATTCCAACGGAGCATTCTTTGCCCAAAGCACATTACAAATAAAATTATAGCTCTCCCTGTATATTAAGGGTTTGAACCTCACATTTTAAATTCTATACCTAAGTAATTTTCGTTTCTCTGTTTCTTCTTTTACTATCACATCGGATACCGACAATTGTATCCAGTGTCGGCTCTGCTACCGATACCATTCCATCAGGACATGCCCGGTCTTCAAGGCGATGAAGCCACCGCAGCGGTTAGCTGTAGCCCGAGCACAGAGCTACTGTATAAATTGCCTAACATTTACTCCACCCGTGGATGCAATTTCAGAGGCAGTTGCATGATTTATGCTGCTGTATAAGGCAGCTCTCACCACAGCATGCTCGGGCCCTAGAAAGCGACCGCTCAACCAACGCGCATCTGCCCGTAAGGCGCGCACTCACATCAGCTAATACCGTCGGAATCCGCGCACGTGCCAAACTCGCAGTTAAAAGTGAACCTACACGCAGGTTTAATATTGTAATAAGTATAGGTGAAGTTGTGTAACAAATATACACAAATAATTATTCTTGTTGTGAAAAGAAATAGAAGCACAACTTTTAAGATTGTCAAATTGAAATCAAAATAAATTTAAATAAAAATCCATTGCAATACTTTTTGTCGAAAAAATGAAAGCGTTTAATTTGTACGACGAACGACGAATTTTCCGTCGCGAACGTTGGCTGTCAAAAAAGAGCACAATGACTTACAAGAGAATGAACATAACTAAAGCGAACAACGACTCTCGTCCGACAAACATTCGTTGCGATAGATTTATCGTCGCTGGCGGCAGCGGGAAAATACAATCCATTATGGCCGTGTTTAATATACTCAGAATTTTTGAAAAATACTTTATTAGTTTGTGTTGAAAGTTATTTATTTTGTTATTTCTAAAAAAATTACAATAGCAAAAGCTATTTCCCAACAATTCCTGTTCGTTTCGAACCATCTGTTTCTCATTATATTCCTTTTGTTTTTTGAAAGATCTCTCTTTTGCATTTGGTAACCCTATCAGCTGACATATGTTTGGATGAGTACCAAAGCGAATTCTTATAAGGTGGTGTTATATGTACAACTACAAAATACCCGTGTATTTTGTGTTGGCTTTTGCAGAAGGGTTGTCAAAATTTACATACATTTTGTGTTTGCTTTTACGGCTTTTTTTTAGTAACACCACCTTATATGAATCCGCCTTGGATGAGTACAAACTGTTTTCATTTAATAAAGTAAACATTGTGGTGAATGAATAAAATTACTCACGATGCAATGAATACAAGGTGACGACAAAAGCACTTCCGCTACTTCGTACTTGCCTCGTTTGACAGAATGACGTAGCTGGAGGTTCTGAGTGTTTGTTTACGAATACAGACTGAGAAACACAGATTGTGCTACGTGTTGTTTATGATAAATGTGAATTTTCAATTATTTGTGTAAAACTATCTTAAAAATAAAAAAAATGAAGTGCCGCGTTTTGAATTGTGCAAGCAACAGCAAAAACAAAGATAGAAAGTGCACTTTTTTTCAAATTTCCCACTGATGATGCTGTGGCTGTGCGTGTGTGTGCGTACAATTCTTTGTAATTGATTTGTTATTGTCAAATTATCACCCTCCATTTCTCATTATTCTTAGCAGAGGATTTCTGTGACGTGTACGCTGCCGGCGTTGTCGTAATCTGGTATTCTATCATTCTTGAAAAATACTGATATTTCTTGTTATTATTGTAAACGCAATGGACATTAATGAAATATTAACAGAAGAAGTTAAAAAATACGAATGTTTGTACGACTAGTCGGCAGTGAATACAAAAACGTGTATAAAAAAGTTGCGATTCGGGAAGAAATTTCCAAATCTGTTAATTTGCCGGGTGGGTAAAAATTAAATGAAACTTTTTCAATTCAATCTAATGTAGCTGTAACATTTCTACTTTAATCCTGTTAAAAGCGATGGAAGGGACTTCTTGCCACTTACAAAAGGCACAATTACAAAGATTCCAGGTAGTGGGTTCACTTTTTGGATTGAGTTTTGATTGTTTTGCTTATTTGTTCACATTCTTGTTTAGAACTGTTGGAAGTGTCGTCACTGACGAAAGTGAGCTTGACTTTTTGTTTGATTGCTCTTGATCGACAAGTCTCAGAGCTAATCAAAGCTTGCCAACAACAGATGAAGGAGTATACAAAAGAAATGAGCCGCTACCGAAAAACCGATCAAGAAAGCAAGCAGATGCAGAAGTGACACAAGTTGGTTGTGTGAACGGCGAAATATTTATGTACATATATGTATAAGTATGTATGTATGTACATATGAAAATTTTTGTTTCATGTTTATTGAGTACAAAATTCAAAAATATCCGACTTGTGTTATATGAAAGACAATGCGAGACAGCTTGGGTTATTCCAAACTCTCACTTTATTGAACTGAAATGAATTGGGCCAAGGCGAATCCATACAAGGTGGGGTTATAAATACAACTACAAAATTCCTAGGTATTTTGTTTTTGTTTCTGCGTAAGAGTTGTCAAAATTTAAATACATTTTGTGTTTGCTTTTACGGATTTTGAAAGCTCATACGCAAAAGCAAAAACAAAATACATGTAGGTGAATAAAAAAAAAATTAAATCAGCTGCTCTTATGCCATCACCTTCTATAAATTCGCCTTGGATTGGGCTATAAAATTTCATCTTGAAAAACTTCCTGTCAATTTTTAATAAAAATAGTTGTGGGATTTTTGCGGGTGTTGCTCAAAATTTTAAATGTTCATTTATGTACATATTTATATGATTTCTGTTATAAAATTGGTTTGAGTTTTTACCATGAAAAAAATGAAATGATACTATAATCTCTTTTGACGCACACTGTAGGTGGAACAACATCATTTTACAACAATATTTCAGATTTTCGACCATTCATACCCTATATTGAAAGCTGTGCACAGATATGTTGTACATCAAAAAGCCTTTAACTTTTTGCCCTGTTTCATTTTTCCTTTTTAAGTTTTTAGTTTCAATAATGAATTCATTTTGTGTAATACATATTCTTATAAGCTTTGAAATTGAATTTACTTTATTTATTAAACATAAATATTTGAAGTTATTGATAAACTTGTTTAATTGTTTAATAATTCATTTTGAATAATATTTTATTACATAGCAAAAACCATATAAACCAAAGTTTCAAAATATGCACAAAATTTGGAAAAATCAACAAAATTTTGGTATATACATATATATATGTATGTCTATATCTATCTCGGTTGCTTTATGCTATTACAATTAAATAAATAATAAATTTTTGATCATTACAGAGGGTGTTGGGCATTTTCCTCCATATAACGCATGAACCAATTTACTTTTGTATGGCGAAAAATGCTAAACACTGCCCGTAAAAAAAATGATCAAAAATAAACCAGAACTTTTAGCCACTTGAAACCTGGACTTTATTGTAGTAAAGTTAAACGTGCAACAAAACTGCGTACCCAAAAAGTTGCTTAAAACTCTTATTTAAAAGTTTAAAAATTCTGTGAAATTTTTTTGAAATTCAATGGAGTTTTGTGAATTTGCTTGAAACCTTTTTTTTTTATATAGTTTATGTTACACAATGAGTTGTAATTATTAAAAGAATTATTAAAAATAATTTAGTAACTTTTCTTATGTACTGTGAAACTGTACTATATTGAATTTTGTTGCTTAAGATACGAACAATACCGTATGTATGTACATACTATATATCGCATTCCCATTCGCTTTGAAAATCATTTTTCATAACTTTGTGGAAGCTAGGAAACCAGAATAGTTTTCGGGAGCATAGCAATAGATTCAACGTCGGTGTTGGTATGGCTTATATGAAAATCGTGAAAGCAATATCGAGCTTAAAGGCCCTAATTATATGATTTCCAAGAACCGGAGTGAGCCAGTCTCTTACAATGGTGACAGTGAAGGACAGCATTAGCAAAATTCTCAAAAAATTCGGATAGAATGTTGAAATTTGAACGATCATTTTTTTAGATTTGTCGAATTTTGTTTAAATGTTCTACACAGTTTGAAATTTTGACTTACATGGTTTTTGTTTCCAAAATAGAATTTCGAATACCATTTATTTGGCGATGGCGCTTATCTACTGGAAACCTTCCTAATGGTACTCTATAAAGACAATGGACATTTGTCTCAAGATCAAACCAATTTCAACAATATTTTGAGTTCTACGCGAGTTTTCATAGAGTAAGGATTCGGTATTCTCAAAAAAAAAACTTTCGGGTGCTAAAATATTTTGAAATATAAAACCTAGTGTGCGCAAAATATATATTTTTGGCATGCATGGCCCTTCGCAATATAATAATTGACAACGAAACACACCCCGTTGATATGGAGACGTTTGAAACAGAGGAAAATGTTACTGACGACATCGATGAAGACCTGCAAATAAATGAAGCAAGTTCAAAACGAGCTTATTTACCTTTATTAATTAACTTTTTATTAATTTATACTCAGTTTAGTTTATAAAAGCTTACATAACAATAAACTCAACTTAACTATTTATGCTGCTGAAATATACTAAAATTCATTTAATGAAAATATAAATTGAGATATTTAAGTGCTTCAAACCTATTTCTGTACAGATGTTACAGATTGTAATGGGTGAAGTTACTTCTGTGTTCATAGGAGATTTTAGGCAGACATTACCAGTGGTCCCTAAGGCACACGAACAGATATTGTTAACCCATGCTTTAAAAAATCTGAGATGTGATCACATAAACAAAAATTAAAATTGTCTACCAATATGCGAGTTCAGCTTAGTAGAGGCGGTCATTCAAATCGGTTTGCTGAATATCTACTAAAAATAGGCAAAGGCTCCACACCTATAACTCGCGATGGTTACATTACGATTTCAGATGTTATGGGAAACTGTGTTAGAACGATTTAGCAACTTATTGATCGTGTACATACATATATCCAGATATGACTAATTTCCAGCACAAATACTCCAGTTGGCTGTGCGAACGAGCAATCGTCGCTACAACGAATTCTGCCGCAGACGAGATTAACAAAGCAATTTCGCAGGGAGCCTCAACGGAATACAAAGTATGTATATACATACATATGTAAGTCTTTGGACTCAGTGATAGATGATGTCCACCTGATGTTAAAATGCTGTTCTTTACTACCCAACGGAGTTTTTCAGCTCTCTTAACCCCCCGGGACTACCACCAAATGAATGATATCTTAAAATTCGTACACCAATAATACTTTTGCGAAATCTTAAGCCGTTTATTTAACGGAGCACGACTCAAAATCACGCATTTTCTTCCTAATATTATACAATTTAAGATTTTAACCGGGCCTGCAGCAGGCGTAATTACCATGATCCCGAGGATACCAATTATAGCAACAATGTACCTTTTAGTTTCAAACGAATACAGTTCCCTGTCAGAACATGCTTTGCAATTACTATTAGCAAATCACAAGGGGAAACTTTTAGTACTATTGGAGTTGATCTTCGGACAGCTACATTCTCATGGACAGCTACATTTTGCGCAGTCTCGAATTGGTGCACCACAAAATCAAACATTACGATACCTGGGTGTGGAAATGAAACTCGGAATGTTGTATTTACAGAAGTTTACAATAACTAAAAATGTTCCCTTTTACTTTATCTTTGAAATTTTTACTTTATCTTTGAATTTTTTCATCAAAATCCAATGTTTGCTTTTTCCTTGTTTTCGAATTTAATTTTATACATTTAAAGAGCTTTAATAAATTATTTTTTATATCGTGGGAGAACCAAACAGTTGCATTTCATTCGAATAAAAATACGCGGTCAACGCCATAGGTAAGTGCTAGTTTTTATATACATATGTATGTATGTATGTACATACTACATATAAGATTAACCTTATTGGTGGCATTCAGCAAGCAAAATCTATTTCAAATAAAAACTTGCACTGGGAATTTAAAGTTCGGCTGCGCCCGAACTTAGACCCTTTCTTACTTGTTAGAATTAACCTTTGTATAACTTAACTGAAGTATAACACCCTATTGCGATTGTCATCTGGCAGTAGATAAACGACTACTAGTCGATTACACTAATTTACACGAGAAATTACTTAAGTACTTTCGAGATATAGGTAAAATCCCTATTTTCAAGGTCCTCTTGCAGTTATTGCCAAAAAACTCTAGAATAGGAAATGATCTTAAACTTTATATGTATTGTTTTTAAGGTGCATTCAACCTCAACCTGTAAATTGGAATACTACTTTTTGAGTTACTGGCATCTAAATGTAAAAAATAAAAATATTTTCGAGCTTTTTCGAAAATTTTTAATTTTTATTCACTACTTTTGGTCAATATACTTTGTAAAACAAATAATTAAAAATATTTTGTTGAAAGAGAATTTCATTTGAAAAATGTGGAGTGTAAGACAGGAAATGTAAGAGTAAGTGGTAAAAGCAGCCAATTTAAATTTTAGCTAAATTAACTTTTTCAGTTGCAAACATGGCAAAACTTCATTCCACAGTTCATTTGATGTAATATCATATTTTACATGGATTTGGATCCGCTTATTCTGAAAATAGCAACTACATTTTTCCATCACTTCTATCACGGCTAAATGTTAGAGTCAGTTAAATGCCTAAAAATGGTTAAGAAATCGAAAAAACCTCATACTTTTTCGAGTTTTCTGTAACTCCTGAATCAAAAAAGCTAAAAACGAAGGTGAAGGGAATTTACGAAGAAAAACGTAAAAGCATCATTAAAATCCTGTTACGTAGAACCATTTTCTTTTATATGGCGCAGAAGCGTGGACGCTGTCAACATCTTCTCCGAAAGATTTTTGAGCCCTTACGTCTTTGCGACGCAAATATCGCAGGCGATGGAACGATGAACGAAATAGACATACATAAGCAGTTCAGCGAAATAAGATCTAGTAGCTATACTATTGCATTCAGTACAACGTGGAACGTACATATGTATATAAAAAATAAAATAAAAAACGAGTGTGTAGTGCGTTTTTCAATTATGTAGATGTAAAAAGGGTGTGTATGCTGTTGTGCTACAAAATATCGTGAGATTCATACTGAAATATTAAAAAAAACAAGTTCGTTTGATTTTCGAGGGATAATCAAGAATATAGTGCTGGGTCAGAATTCGTGAAATCGCAGGCTGTTGTTTTAATGAACCCATTTTAAATCGGTAGCTATATGACGTCCACAATTTTTCCTATACTTAATTTTTTTAGAACTTTTTTAAACTTGTTACAAGTTATACCTCGGAACAACAATGATATGGGTGCGCGACGATTGAACGAAATTTCTCGAAAATTTAGGCATGTTCATCTGATTACCTTAAATAGGAAAATGAGACTGCGGACATTGATATAATTATCTAGAGCAAAGCCAAGAATTTTTACACTATATAGCGAAATGCTGTCAAATTTCCTTTTACAATAAATGAACTTGACAGCATTATTCAATGCTAAGTTCAATTTATTTTTTATTTATAGTCTAGATTACTACGCACTACCTCGAAATATGAAATATGCGGGACCATAAGTGTTTTTACCAAAATAAGTTTTGTATTTACAGAGAAAACCCCGTATGTTATAGGTTTCTCGAGATATAATATATTTTTCAAATCACAAAACTAATGTGATCAGTGCAAGTTAAATGCGAGTTAAGGAAATACCATGTTGGGCTAAATCGCTATTCTTTTTAGATCATCGTTCATCGTATGTCTTCGCCAAAGTCGATTATACGAGAAAGGTAAATTTGAGTGCCGTCCGCGGGCATTTTGATAACAGTGAACAATATCTTTTACAAAAATACTAAAAAGAATAGGACCCAGGATTGAACCTTGAGGTACCCCGGATAAGATCTTTTAGCGGCAAGAAATTGTATTTTCACAAAAAAGCTTTAAATAAGTCGAAAAGCTATGTCGAACAGCTATGAGCAGATTTAAAACCCGATTGAAACCCACTCAGAAGCTTGTGTTTACTCAAGTGATATATAATATATTTGGAAATAAATTTTTAAAACACAAATTCTTTTTGGGAACTGGAACGGGAATCTTCCATTGAGTGTGGAAAGTTAAAGAAATTAGGTCCAAACCGAATGCATTTGATTTTATGGTATAGATGCACTTGGCAACTTCATCTTCCGCGGCTGCAATAAACGAGAACTTATTGGCAAGATTGCATTCAATCCTAAGAAATAGAAAATCATCATATCAGCATCTACTCTACATGTTTTTACATCATTAGCACGGATTTTCAGCGATTTTATGGATCCCCCAACAATTAAGATGACATATCAGATTTCAGTTTATTTTGGAGATCAATTTTTTTGGAATGACGCAACACCGATGTCAGTTTATTCCCCTTTATACGTACTCCAATTCTTAGGATTGGTATTAGGCTTACATTACCTATAGCGTTGTTTCGGTGTTTGATAAGGGGAAGAATGGTTTTAGTAAACCAAGGTTTATTATTATTAGCTATTTCCAACCAACGTAAAGGGACAAATTTTTCAAACAAATATTTGACTAGCATTGCAAAGTAAGCAAATTTGTCATCCACATCTGAAAGAAGCAAACGAAAATTCCGGTCAAGTTTGTATTCTTAAAATCACGATACGTTCATTTGGTTGGCGCTTAACCTTCCCAAACTCGATGTTATAGGACACAAATAATAACTCGTGGTCAGGGACTCCAGCTAGAGGAAATGGATCAATGTGAGAAACGTTTTCAATAGAGATAGCACCAATAAAGTGTGGTGCAAAACGAGTTGCATATTTGTTAAACATATTAATGACAATGGAGTTAATGTTATGCAACATATTCTTATATCTTGCGTTGACGGTCAAAAGATTTATATTAAAGGCGCCACAAATAAGAAAATGCATATAATTTAGTGACAGTTCAGATATTTTTGAAAAAAAGCTCATGGATATTATTACGCTTACTGGGATTGTAAACACAGTTAACTAGACATGTTTGTACGTTATCACTAAACTCAACAGCCAGACTTTCTACGGCATCATGACAGTGGGATTCGTGAATTACTCTACAGCGGGGTGTGTATATGTATATGTTAAAGCTAGCATAAGGTTGTCATTGTTAGTGGGTACGCTTTAGTTATAGTAGGTATATATTTATGTTGTCTAAAAGATGCTTGCAAAGGAACAATCACAGAAACTTTAAACTAAGAATAAAAATTGGCAATTTGCCTATAAGCAACAACATATGTATGTATTAGATACTGACAGTAATATGCTTTCAGTTTCCAGGCCAGCTACACTGTCACGATCCAGTATTTTGACCGCTTCACTATCACTGCATCGAATTAAAAATGCACTGAACAGGTGTTTTGTTGTTGGAAGTTGCTTTATCGTCATAATGCAGTAATTACATTAAAAATGTGCGATTGTAAGCAGCGCCATAAAAAAACACGTCCTCTCACACTGCCATTTGCACTTCTGCCAAGAAAAAACATTTCACTAAAATCATTTGCCGGAGTCGGCGTAAAACTGTAGGCCCCTTAATTTGTGGTACGACATCAAGACGCACACCACAAACTGTGGGAGAAGTTCGACCAACCATCGAGTTATATGATGCAAGCGCCAAATTATTATTATTATTAAATGTACATATGCTTTCAATTTCTTAAGTTAGTTCTTTATTTTCACTTAAGAATATGGGTTCTTTATATACATATGTAAAGGGTCTTGCAATAGGGACGCTACAAAAGTAGACCGATAGTGACAGCAAACGACGCCATATTTTTTCCAGCTCTTTTGACAATTCTCTTCAGTAAGGTTTGCCATTTCATCATGGAAAGATACACGAACCAACAACGAGTCGAAATTATTAAAATTGCCTACCGAAACTCGGAGTCAATAGCCTCAACTTTAAGAGCGCTACGTCCAATTTATGGTCGTCGTCATTTCTGGCTAATGGTTTCGTCAATAAGCAAAATATGCGTTATTGGATAGGCAGCAATCCACACGTACTCCATGAGTCAACATTGCATCCCGAAAAATATACGTTTGGTGCGGTTTATGGACGGGCGGTGTCATTGGGCCGTACTTCTTCCGTGATGATCAAGACCGGCTCGTTATTGTGAATGGGAATCGCTACCGATCGATGATAACCGAATATTTTTGGACCGAATTGGATGATATGGACTTGGGCAATATGTGGTTCCAACAGGACGGTGCCACAAGCCACACAGCGAATGTCACAATCGATTTATCGAAAACCAAGTTTGGTGAACGTGTTATCTCACGAAATGGCCCAGTCAATTGGCCGCCTCGGTCGTGCGATTTGACGTCGTTAGGCTATTTCCTGTGGGGCTACGTCAAGTCTATGGTCTATGCCAACAAGCCAGCGACGATTGATGAACTTAGTACGAATATCGAACGTGAAATTGCAGCAGTATTGACCGATTTATGCTTGAAAACCGTCGAAAATTGGGTTCAGTGTCTGGACTTCTGCAAGCGTGCCCGTGGTGCCCATGCAAAAGAAATCGAGTTCCATACATAATGGCATCGAAATTACTTTCACAGGAATAAAGAATTTAATTCATACCCCAAGCCGTTTTTGTTTTATTTAAAAAAAAACTTTTGTGCATTCCTATTGCAAGACCCGATATATTGCAAAGTAGACCATAACTATGTCAAATACCAATCGTGTAAACATTAGTATGATAAAGCTTTCCTGTGTACTCCCCTCACCCCGTACATGTTTTTCGTATTACCTGAGCCACAGTAAAATTGTCTATTAAGAATTTCCATGGACAAATTTAACCCTCTAACTTCCTTCACTTTCATTATGCCTGTTTTGAGATAGGTCAAAAATACTTGTTTGGGTACCATATAAAGGGTTAAACTGTAGTCGTTGACGACTCGCAATTTCGCTAAAAAGTTTTCAACTTGAACCCTCCGTAAAAAAATCACTGAACTAGTACTGCCTCACAAATAATCCTGGAAACATCCTTTTTCAAAGTTTTATAGCGTTTGTTCGAGTTGAGCTATATTTTGGTAAAACTAAATGCGTGCTATTAAAATCTTTCTTGGGAGAAAAAGTTGTTCATGTTGAACAGTATTCAGCCCTAATCTGCATTTCGACTCGAATCGAAATTTTCTCAGTTTCAACTCCATGGTTGGCAACTGCCTTCCGTAAAAATTCTCAATGTAGCCACTAGGCGATTAAGCGGAGATAACGACGTTGTTGTTGTTGTTGTAGCGGCTTGTCGCGCCCCGTAAAGAGCGGATTCACCCATGGTCGTTGTCGTCGAACTCATCTAGGGGGAGGCCCAGGAAACGTGCAGTTTCGACAGGGTTGGACCAGAGGGAGATGGGGGTTATATGAGTGGGTTTGAGAGGACATGTGAATAGGTGGTTGGTGTCGTGCGGAGAATCTCCACATGCCGGACATGTGTTGGGTATATCGGGGTTGATTCTGGATAGGTAGGAGTTGAGCCTGCTACAGTATCCAGATCGTAATTGTGCCAGAGTGACGCGGGACTCACGGGGCAGCAGGGACTCCTCATCTGCTACAGGTGGTGGTTGGGCTTCGATGACTGCATTTGCCTGGCGGGAGTCAATGATGTTAGTGACTGTGTCTCTGGATGTTGCTTAGGACCCGCCGGTACGCCTCCGGATCTAGCGGTTGCGTGATGAGTGGCTGGATCTCGTCCTTTAGTTCTAGAAGATGTCCTCTAATGTGCCTGGGGGCAGCTCCACTGCAAGCAGGTGCCTATTTGGATGCCCCGAACGGTGACATCCAGCAAGGAACTGCTTGCTGAGCATGAGGTTGTGCTTCTTAACTCGGAGCACATTGACCTCTTGGTGGAGATGCTCTTCAGGCGACATCAGAAGACATCCCGTCACCGCTGTCGAAAATCACCCCCAGAATCTTCGGGTGGTTAACCGTAGGAATGGGGGTGCCATCGATATGGATGTTAAGATCCAGCCTGACCTCCTTCGTCCAGGTGGTAAAAAGGGTCGCCGAGGACTTAGCAGGGGGCAGCGCCAGGTTTCTGCTAGTGAAGAAATGGGCAAGATCAGAGAGATACCCGTTCAAACACAGATCATTAATTACATTGCCGGTTGCCATTATCGAGCAAACGTCAGCATAGGAGACAATCGTGACTCCCTCTGGCGGTTGAGGGAGCTTGGAGATATAGTGATTAAACAATAATGGGAACAGGACGCCACCCTGCGGTACCCCTTGTTTAATCCTCCTTGGTTTCAATGTTTTATCTCTAAACCATACTGATGATTGACGACCACACAGGTAATTCGCGGTCCACCTTTTCAGTCCCTGCGGGAGAGTTGATGCTTCCACGTCAGCTAGTAACGTGGAGTGGCTGACTGTGTCGAAAGCTTTAGACAGTTCCAACGCTACTAGGACGGTTCTCTCGCAGGGGCGGTTTTGTTTAAGACCACGGTTCACCTGTGTGTTTATGGCATTAAGTGCTGTTGTTGTGCTGTGCACTTTCCGGAAGCCATGTTGATGCTTAGCTGACCCAAGGTGGTATGTATAATACGGGAGGAGTAGGGCCTCAAGTGTCTTTACCACAGGTGAAAGCAGGGAAATCGGCCGATAGGAATCACCCTTGTCGGCCGGTTTCCCTGGTTTCAGTAGTGGGACCACCCTCCCAACCTTCCAGATGTCTGGAATGATGAGGGTGGCCATGGACAAATTGAGGATCCCTGTGAGGAACTCAACTCCCGCGGGGCCTAAATTTTTCAGCATCAACACGCTCAGCCGTCAGGGCCAATGGCCTTGGAGGCTTTCGCCTTCCGATGACCTCCTTTACCTCGCCACAAGTGAAGGTAAGAGGCGCGCTGTTGTTCGGTAGTTTGCGCAGCCTCCTGGTCACCTTCCGCTTGGTCCTATCCCCCGAAGGATGCAGTATAAATTGTCGGCTAAAATAGCTCGCGCATCTCTTCGGGTCCGACGAGGCACGATCCCCCAATGAAATTTCCACTCGGTCGTCGTGCTTCGTCGGGTTGGATAAGGACTTCACGGTAGACCAGAGCTTACCAACACCCGTGACCAGGTTACAGGACTTCAAATGCTCTTCCCACTTGTTCCGCTTGTTTTGGTCCACCAGCCTCCGAATCTCCACATTTAAATCCTGGATGTTTGGATTTCGGGGATCGGAGCGGCGAAGGTGGTCGCGTTCGTTCGCTAGAGCGGCCGCTTCGGCCGGGAAGTTGGGACGGATCTCGGGGATCCTCCCTGCCGGAATGAAGTGGGCCGCAGCTGACGCAACCACCTTGCGGAACTTCTGTTCGCCTTTTCGAACGTCAGTGGGTGCGGGAAGAGACCTGAAGGCATCTTCGGTGAACTCCGCGAACCTGACCCAGTCAGCCTTTTTAAAGTTGATATAGGTCCGGTGGTCCGCGGAGACAAAGTCAGCAGGTCTGTCAATCGAGATGATTATAGGTAGGTGGTCTGATGCAAGCGATAGCATAGGTCGCCACGTTATGCTATTTATCAGACCTGCGCTAGCTTTTGTTACGTCAGACGAGCTGCTGCTACTACCCATAATCCTGGTGGGGGCATCATCATTCATCGTGCAGAATGTCGAATCGTCTATCTGCTCTGCCAAATCATTTCCCCTACGATCAGCTGGTAGGCTTGAATGCCAGAGATCGTGGTGCGCGTTAAAGTCACCAACTACCAATCGGTTTTCACCTCTGAGGAGCGCACCTATGTCAGGGTGATATCCAGCCGGGTAGCAGGTGACAGGGGGTATATAAATATTAAATATTTCGAGCTCGACATCGCCTGACCGGACAGCTATTCCTTGACATTCTAAGGTAGTGTCCCTGCGGTCGATGTCTTCTTCAATAAGACGATACTGCACTGTGTGATGGGTGATGAATGCTAAGCCACCACCATTACCTCGCTCGCGATCCTTACGATGCTCATTGTAGCCGTTGCAACTCAACAGGGTTGAGTTGCTGTGCAGTTTCGTTTCTTGGATCGCAGCTATTGACAGATTATGCCGACTCATAAAGTCGGTTATCTCCTCAATCTTGCTCTGCAGCCCATTGCATGTTGTTGTGTGCTCCTGCGAACCATAGAGGTTCTGCCGGTGCTAGGCCTGAGCAGACCTTAAGATGGCTCCATCCGTCGCACGAATTACACCTTACCGAAGTGGAGTTCGGATGGAGCTTTTTCTGGCAAACGCAGCAAAAATAGGTTTCTGCACCAGGGTTAGGCTCGATGCCAGCCCTGATCAGAAGGAGGTGAAGCAACCCTGCTGCAAGGAGTTGCTCCAGGGGAGACAGACAACTTATGGGGTAGGCCGATTTAAACAGGGTTAGATCGCCGAAACAACAGTCCTTGGCCGGGTGAAACCTGGGTCATTCCAGTACGTAGAACCGACTGTCGTGGGAATGGAGATAACGACGTCAAAGTACTTGGTTGAGTTTCTTCCACAAAAGTATCTAGGACATACTTGAAAGCGTCCTTATTAAGTCTAAAGTTTTTTTTGAATCTAAATAAGTAAATCAATGAATTAAGATTTATCACTTTCAAACTCAATTTCTTACAATTCGTCACTCATCTGAAATGGACACACATATCTCGCAATCTTCTCCTTTCAACTTTTATGTCAGCATTCTCGGATGCGTTGTCCTCCTCGAGTAGTATCGCCGCGGCTATCGAATCCATTACGCGATTATATTTTTATTTATTTAATTTAAAAAGCAATAGTTTGGCCACGAATTTGTATATGTTTGCTTTATTTTGTTTCAATTTCACACATCCCAAGGCAAACAGCTGATTTCGAAAAGGTTGCCGCTCTTCCTCTTTTTCTTTCGATTCCGTCGTAACTTAGAATACCTAATTCCAATCGATGCGGAGCGGAATGCGGGAACGTAATAGAAATACAGAATATGGCTGATTATATGTATGTATGTACGCATGTACATAAATGAAAGTAGTAGCTAATAATACTTACATGTCCCTTGCATATTAAATATGGATAACCTAAAATAGAAATAGAAATCAGATTAATAATGTAAATATGTATGTACATATGTATGTAGATTATTTTAATTTGTTGAAAAAAATTTTTGAAATATTGAGGGGAAATCAAAAGGTGCCTATGTATGAAGTGTTGGTTCTTATTACTGATACTGCATCTATCCTTCTGCAACTACTTATATCCATTGCATTGTATGCACATACTTATGTACTTATACAAATGTAAATGGTACATACATATGTATGTATGTATAACAATGCATAACAGGCAAAGGTTGTTATGGTTCGTATTAGGTCGTTTGTATTGTAAAGTTGTAAATATTATATTATGATATAAAAATTCTTAAAAAATATGTATGTGTTAGTTAAACGATATACACAAAATGTGTGCATTGAATCGGGTTTTCAGGCTTGAAGTATAATTGACAACTCTACGTTAATAAAGGTTTCCCCACACTATATGATGTATGTACCTACATATGTACATATATGCATATTGCGGCATCCAGCATTTCTCTCGAACTCCCGAGCTCAGTTAGATACAGTGTTGGCAAAAATTTTTAATCTTACAGCAAAATTCTTTGGATAATAGTTAAAATATCTTACGATATATCTGTTTTTCCTCGGAATTTAGAATTTTTGAAAATGAACTTTATTCTGCGAAATCGAGACTTGTACTTACTTAAATTGGATTGGATTGGATTGGAGATATAAATTTATAGAGTTATAAATTGATTTCACAGATCTGACAAACTTTCCAAATATATTTTTTTCTATTTCCTTATCATGGCGTTTTTTTCTTTGCACAGATTGCAAATCCTCGAAGTCATCGACAAGCATTCGCCGTGAACGGTTGTTAGCGCTCCTCGACCGAATATATTATAGTGTTTCTCAGTGCTTAAGCGTAGTACCTACGTGTAAAATGGCCCCTGGGGCCACTAACTTTGGGGATAATAGGTTTGCCCTATTATCTTCCAGCCCACGTCCGAAAAGAAAAAAACCTCAAGCTGGAAACTTATTTGAACAGTTCCCAGAACTTCCAGTGACCAAAAAAGATGATCCAAAATTTATCACAATCAAAGCCACCGATCCTAACAAAAATTTTTCGTCCTATTCAATATTCGCGATTCAAGGAAATCAATGAAATCCTTCCGCTTCCAGACGGAAGCTTGGTGCTGCTACTCAAAAATCAAGCATTCGCAAAAAAATTTTTGGATACAAAAACTCTGCCTGGAATATGTGAAATAACTGCCAGATATCACGAAAACCTCAACAGCGTCAAGGGTACAGTGTATGCACCATTCTTAAATAACGTCTCCGAAGAAGAAATTGTGGGAGGACTTAAAGAATATAATGTGACAAGCGTATATAAATTCCAACGCACGATCGATGGAGTCTCAAAACCAACTGGTGTTGTACTCATTACATTCGATAGCTATCACCTACCCGATAAGATAAATATCGCATGGATCAGCTCATCTGTCCGGCCTTATTACCCCAACCCAATGCGCTGCAAGATTTGCCAAAAACTGGGTCATACCCAAAAGCATTGCAGGAACCTTCCCGCTTGTTTCTCCTGTAATCTTCCCCCACATGTTCCAGTACCATGCATAAGAACCTACTGTGCGAACTGCGCTGGCGAACACGCAGCAACCTCCAACTCTTGCCCAAAATACCAACAGGCAAAAGAAGTGTTAAAAATAAAAACGGAAGAAAAGTGCTCTATGCGCGAAGCCAACAAAATCTACAAGTCTCGTAACCCACTTCAGCCAAATTCCCTTTCATATGCAAGCGCGCTTGCAAAAAACAACTTACCTGAAAAAAAACGTTAAATCAAATGCCAACAGCTCTGCAATAACATCCAAAAACAACTCAATCAACAATAACATAATGAACCAACAATCTACAAAAGAAACCGAACACTACACCCACCAACAAGAACAGCATCACAACAATAATTACATCACATCGAGCAATATTCAAAACACGCGTATATCAGCAGCTGATACATACGGTACATTGAATACAAACTACAACGAATATTTGCCTCCTATTCTCCCAGCAAACCACGCTACCTACGAAGCAACTACAGCAAGTACCATGGAATTTGACACTCTCCCACAACAACAATCAAACGCAACAGAACACTTCCGAGCGTCAGCTTCGACCACTAACAATAACATAACAACGAACAATATTAACTAAAACTTCTCTTCATTCAAACAATAACATATTTATTTACATACATACATACATACAATTCTATACAAAAATTTACTACAATCGATAAATGATATGTACAATCATGAACAAGAAATATGCATATCCCTGCAAAAATCGTTGGACCATGTGGTCCATTTGTGCTGTATTGGAGTACTTACAAATATGCTCCTCCGTTATGCAGTAGCGGACCAATTCATGTCTCTACACCAGCTTATTGTTACCCGATCACTGCTCGTGTTTTAACGATCGTTATCTCTACACGATCTTGATTGGGCTGTGTTGCCAAGAGTGAACAATGAAGATTTAATTAAGTACTAAAAATAAATAAATTGACAATCAAAGCGAACTTGTAGCCGAATATATATTTTTGAGAACTAGTAAAATGATCGAAGATAAATTTTGGTTATTTATACTTCAGTTGCATCTATATAAAGTGTCAGTTCCGTATGCGTAAACTCGTAACATCTTGCAACATACAGATGGTATCTATTATGGCAACCCTTGCATGATACAACTGCGCAACTGGTTTTAAGTATACAGAATTTTTGAAAGTGAAATTGAGTTGCAAAGAAGGCCAGAGTGAGTTTTATTGGTTAATAAATTAAATTGAAATAATTATTATAAATTATTAAATAAAAAACAATATGCAGTGCAGTGCGCGTCACAGAAGACGAGTTATAAAATTGGAAAGGCAAAATTTTGCATTAAGATTGCAAAACGCAAATAACGTAACTGCGCAAATTGAATGCACCGATGAAGCAGCAGGATTCGAAAATGTTGAATCGGTTGGCTTCTTTAGTCATATACCGTCAGATGGAGAATAAGCCGGAGTGGTACTTAAACGAGGGTAATTAGGAGAAGTGAAGTGGGAATATTTTTGGTAATTGTAAAAACCAATAAAATATACATATATTTATTTCAGCTGCACTAAGTCACACTACTCCAAATTCAGAAAAAGAATTAAGAATATACGTGCATATAAGTATGTCAACATTTGTATTAGTATGAATAAAGGAAATTGAGTTTTCAATATAAATTTTATATTTTAAATTAGTTTTCCTTAAGCGGCAAAATAGATAGTATCGAGACTGTTCCTCTGTAGATGTTCCATGGATTAATTACCTCATCATAGTTTCGAAAGTACTCTTCCGTAGGAACTCCTTGGAGTAATTACCTCAGAGTAGTTTCGAAAGTACTCTCCCGTAGGGACTCCTTGGAGTAATTACCTCAGAGTAGTTTCGCAAGTACTCTCCCGTACTTACTCCTTGGAGTAACCTCTTGGAGTAGTTTTGTGCTACTCTGATGTCATGCAGAGCTGGAGTATATGGTCCTGCCCTAGGACATCGCAATGTTAATTGGACCACATTTTTTATATGCAATGCGGTTAGTTTTGGAGTACTCTGTGGCCCTAAAGGGGCATACAGGGAGTACTCGCAGTTTTTGCAGGGATATTCTACACACATACATATACTTAAAATTTATTTATACATATACATATATATCCAAAAGCTCATCTACTATAACAATACTTTGCCAATATTATAAGTATTTACTTTAAAGCTTACATTATATATCCAACTAATGTCGTTTAAAATTGCACAATGGAATATCAAAGGATATTTTAATAATTACAATGAGCTTGATCTTTTAGTCAGGGACACCAAACCTGGTGTGATATGCCTCCAAGAAACCCATATTCCCCTCAATACTAAACACATAGTTACTCCAAAAAACTACTTAGGATACTTTAACAATAGCCATTGCAATAATACTTCCAAGCAAGGAGTGGCCCTTCTCATTAAGAGTGATATACCCCACAAAATAGTATTCCAAAACTCAATCCCCTTGTCCATAGCCATCAACCTTTCCCCTTCATTTACAATAGTTAACACTTACATACCGCCTAACCAAAACTTTTCCGAAAGTGATATTTTCTCTATGTTATCCCACACCCACAACTCCACGCTACTTTTAGGGGACTTCAATGCCTGGAGTCCGTTATGGGGCTCACCAAAACCTAACGCCCGCGGTACAACGATGGAAAATATTATTTTCACGAAAAATCTCGTCATCTTAAATGATGGATCCCCCACACACTTCTCTACGCATAACACGTTTACACATATTGACCTTACATTAGTTGATGCAAATTTAAGCCCTAGGTGCAATTGGTATGTCCTCGACAATCTATATGGAAGCGACCATTATCCGGTATTTTGTGAGATTCAATCCAACTTAATTCCCTGCCGTCTAAAAAGATCACCAAATTTTAAGATGGATGCCGCCAACTGGCAACTCTATCAATCCATTTGTGAAAAAGACTTCAGAGATTGGAGCTTTACTAACACCCATCAATATGCATCAAAAATCACAAAAGCCATTAAATCGGCGGCCAATATAGCTATCCCCCAGAGCAACACTTCACATTTAAAAAAAAAATATGCAACGTGGTGGAATAAAGACTTAAACACTCTTCGTACCAATAAGCAAAGGCGTTGGCAAACATACAAATCCTTCCCGTCCCTTCCCAACCTAATAGAGTATAAAAAAGCTAATGCACTGTTCAAAAAATCCGTTAAGACCGCTAAAAGGACAGCAATCACTGAACTTACAGAAAAAATAAACCCAGCATCCACACCCAAGAAAATCTGGGCTTCTATAAAAACTATTACAGGTCTCCCACCAACTCCCATCACAGCCATCCACCTCCCAAACAACATACTAACCTGCTCTCCAGATATTGCCAACGCCTTCGGAAATACCTGGTCAGATTACGCAATGGATTCCAACTTCCCGTCGAATTATATCACCAGCAAACGAGCATTACTGACCCAATCATATAACCCGCCTACACTAACTAATGATGCCCGAAGTCTAGAGGTTAACTTCACTCCGATAGAGCTACAACTTTCCCTGCAACATGCTAAAGGAAAAGCCCCTGGAAGAGACAGAATATCCTACCCTATGCTACGTAACCTTCCCAACTCCTGCAAAAGTTCCCTCTTATCCCTTTACAACAGAATCCTACAAACCGGCAGTTACCCGCACACCTGGCTTTCAGCCACAGTTATTCCTATACCCAAACCTAACAAGCCAACAAACAAAATCGAGGGTTATAGACCCATTTCCCTTCTGTCGTGTGTAGGCAAAACTCTTGAAAAGATGATCGCCAAACGCCTAATGTGGTTCGTAACAAAAAACAATCTCGTCAGTCCCAACCAAGTGGCCTTTAAAAAACATCATGGCACTCTAGAAGGGCTCCTGCCCCTGCAGCACTATATTGCGGACTCACTAACAACAAAAAACCACGTAACAATCCTGTCAACGGATTTTGAAAAGGCCTTTGACCGCATTGGCGCTCATGTCGTTCTCGAACAGCTTGCATCCTGGGGAGTTGGACCAAGGGTGTATAAGCTAATAAAGTCTTTCCTCACAGGTCGTAGATTCCAGACTCGAGTAAATGGCTATTTTTCTTCCACATATTCGCCCGAAAACGGCATCCCGCAGGGTTCACCCCTTTCCGTAGTCCTTTTTGTTATAGCCTTTGAACAGCTTAATAAAGTCGCATCCGTGCACAAAAGCTTAGACTTCAGAATATATGCCGATGATGCTTTCTTTTATACAAAAGAAAAAGATATCAACAAAGTACAAATAACCCTTTCGAAGTTGCTAGAAGATATTAACTCCTGGGGGCGATACTCAGGAGCAATTTTATCACACAGCAAATGCAAAATTTTACACATTTGCCGAAAAATGAACTGTCCTCAGTTAAAAGTAAATATAGCAAATGCAATTATAAAAAACGTAAGTTATTTGAAATTACTTGGCATCATATTCGATTCCAAAAACACATACAAAGAACACTGTCAGTACCTAAGAAAAAATCTTATGACGAGACTTAACATAATCAAATACCTGACATCAAAACATCTACTCATTCACACCAATACACTTGTGGATATAACTAGGGCATTAATTCTGTCCCAAATAGACTATGGCCTCTCTATTTATGGAGGATGCGCAAATTCTCATCTTAAACTGCTTAACATGCCTTATCACACCGCAGTACGCAGAAGCGTGTACGCTTTTCCAACATCTCCAATTAAATGTGTCCTTGCCGAGGCCGGGCTGCCATCCATCCCCGAAAGATATAAAATGGCTACTATTAAGCTCATTCCAAAGCTCTTAACTACAACTAATAGACCCCTGTTTGATATTTTGAAAAATGCTGCTCGGCACAAACGCACCTATAAAGTTAAGTCCACCATACGCCATTGCATCTCAAATCTAAAAGATCTGGGTATCCAAATTCCTCCAACTTGTTCTATGGTAAGCCGCCAAGCACCTTGGCTCCTACTTTCCAGCTCAATTGATTCCAGCCTTCATTCCTTTCCAAAAGGTAGCACGAGCCCTGACACATTTAAACAGCTCTTCCACGAATTAGCCGGCAGGAAAGATTTAATCAATAGATCCCAAATATACACCGATGGTTCAAAAGTTGAATACCATACCACGTTCGCTGCTGTTGATAGGGACGGTAAATTGTTAACCGGAGGTCGACTCCCAAGCCACAGTTCTATCTTTTCATCCGAAGCTTTCGCGATTCTGAAGGCAGTAATACACGCATCCAATGCCAAAGGAAGGTTCGCAATTTTCACAGACAGCTATTCTGTCGTACAGGCTCTGGAAAATATTCACAACAGCAATCAAGTTATTTCCCAAATTCGTGACTGGTTAATAAAAAAAGCGGGTAAAATAAAAGTAATATGGATCCCTGGGCACAAAGGTATCACTGGAAACGAATATGCTGATTCTGCAGCCAAAAGTTTGCACCTCTCCCCTGTAATAACGTTTGACCCTCACATACCAAAGGATATCCGTCAGCTTACCACTAATTACCTCTCGCTACAACAACAAAACACATGGACTCACTTCAATCACCCCTACACTAACTTCAACCCTGAATGCATAAAATCAATCTTTCCATCTACCCTATCAAAAACGCAAACCAGTATCTTTACCCGTTTAAGGATTGGCCACTCTAAACTAACACACGAACATCTCCTTGTATCCACTCCTCCGCCCGTTTGTCCATTTTACAGAAATAACCTAAACCTTCTACACATCCTTGATAACTGTTCAGTTTTATACACCAAAAGACTATCTCACTTTCCATCCATCCAACCTTCCGTACTCCTAAAAAACATCACCGTAGATAATGTACTTAAAATATTCAACTTCATAAAAGATATCGGCTTAATCAATAGCATATAAACAAATATTGACAAATCTAAAAATTTATTATTTTTGTACCTGCAAATAAAGTAGTATAATGTTAAAAAACAGAAGCATTGAAGGTCTAAGTAGCAAGTGTGCTCCATTAATTAGTGTAATATTTTATATTGCTCTAATAAATAATAATAATAATAATCAAGCGACATTTCTATGTTTAAACGTCAAAAATGCTAGTATAGTTGAGTTGTGGAATGTGCATTCGGGACTGTGATGAGCTAACATCAGTAGCAACTCATCTAACACCCCCTCCCTTTGCTCCGACTGTCGAAACTGTACGCAAAAAACGTAGATTACAAAGAAGTTGCATCCCATCGCACCGTTCTTCTAACAGAAAATCTCGTCCAATTTCATCATACCAGAACTAGTTTGACTTTTGCTGATGGATATTAGAATTTTATTACATCCCATTGGTTTCTGTGTGAGATGAATTGGACGAGAGTTCTTGCTGCAGGAAACGAAACGGAATGCAATTTCTTTGTAACCTACGTTCCTTGCTGCAAGCCTGCTGGGTCGCGTCATATTAAGAAAAAAGCTAAACGATTTTCATTCAGAACAATCTAGCAGCTAAATTCGAATTTTCGAAAAATGGCAATACTGGATGTCATAGCGACAGCACTTGACTTAAGTAACTGCGGTGGGAACGAAGTTTGTTCAAATAATTGAGTTTTTGGTTAAAAATTCATTAATTTTAAAGTTGAACTGTCTGATTGAAAAAGAAAAACAATATGAGGTTTAATTTGACAAGTTACTTTTCATTCCGACTAGTCAATGGGATAACTATTCAAACCGAAAACATTTTGTCGCAATCGAAATCATTTCGATACTGATCCATGCACCAACTCATCTCCACAATATGTTCGAACAAATGCATGCCTGCCGATTGGAATTTAAGGGGGCTCTCCAAACCACAAAAGGATCCTGCAATATACTCCAACTACCGCAGAATCAGCCTCCTTAACATTTTATGCAAGGTTTTCACGAGCGTATTGTGTGAGGTACTGCAGCCAACCGTCAACGAACTGAATATATGTACATATGTACATACCTACCTTATCAGTGTGACTTTAAACCTGGTAAATCTGACATCGACTAGATATTCACGATACGGAAAATATTGGAAAGGACCAGTGAGAAGACGATCGGCACACACCATCTACGAGTATTTGTCGACTTTAAATCAGCTTTCGACAGCACTGGAAGAAATTGTCTATATGCCACGATGTCTGAATTTGGTATCCCTGCAAACCTCAGGTTAGAAACAATATCGATTTTTTTCTATTAATTATTTTCCGCTTCTGCTATTAAAGGGTGATTATTTTCAGTTTTTTAAACTACTATTTATTTTTGAATTTAAAGTTATATGTGGTATTAAATCGTGTATTGCAGTGTTTGTATTTCGTTATCTTTGCATCTTCACGCTTAAGCAATGACTTTACATTTTGCATGCACAATGCTCTGTGAAAGAAAAGAATTGCATATGTACGCGTATGGACTTACATATGTATGAACATATGTATACATATGTACATACGTAAGCTTAATTTGTTGTGTCAACCACATACGGCATATAAGTGTAGAGCGATGCTTCCCCTGCAAAAATCGTTGGACCAGTGTAGTCCATTGTTGGTAAATTGAAATCCGAAATCGGGGTTCCATGCACTGATGCATAGTTGCTCATTATACTTAAGGCCTGGAAAGGATATTTACATATCTATATATGCGTTTGGCAAGTTCAATACATAAGTACGTATTTAAGCGTAGACACGTCGCTCACACACATCTTGTTCGCGTTTGGAGTTCGTGTTTGATCGACAATGATGTACAGAAATTTCGCTCCGCTATGCGTTGTATTTGCCGACCAAATAGTCCTTTGTTTTTTTTTTTTTTGTAACTTTACACCCAAAGATCTCAGGAACGAATAGTAATTTTCTACTTTGATAACTTTGCGCCAAGGTACTCATCAAGCAATTTCATTTGATATACATACATACATACATATGTATAGTCAAATATAAGTGAAACTAATATAAGCGTGTTAATGACACTAAAGATGGTACAATGCTAATAACTGTTTGTAATTAAACCAAACTTGACAAGGGATGACGGAAAATCGTTCCAATATACATACATACATCGATATTTAGAGCTTTAAGCAGGATCCACTCCACGATATTAAGAAATAGCTGACTGTGGGGAGAAAGATGGCTCAAAGGGGGGTGACTCTCACCTCTCTTGTAGCGTTTGTTAGTGGGCTTCCTTCCAACGACGCTACACATTCAAGCTTACGTGGACTATTTTTGTGCATTAGCGCCAGGAAGATCTCTCCCGGAGATCTGTGGAAACACACAAATAACACTGCGGAACAAAATTTTGCGGTCGGAGATTTTTAAGTCGATTTAGGGTAATTTGGGGGCACTGATTACGAAAATAATATCAGTTTTGTCAAATTGGCTCTAGTTTTTCAGATAAAGACTTTTAAATATTTCACGAAAAACCCTAATCAAAAATACCAATATGGATTTAAATTACATATGTTTTTATAGCACGCCTGTATAAAAAAAAAATAAAAATATAAAAAAAAATATATTCTTTTCATTAATTAATTTAAAAAAAAAGTACAAAAAAGTTTTCTGTAGGACCTCCTATGATGTCGTTGCTCAGGACAATCCCGTATTAAGTTCCAGCAGTAGTCTGCCATCATGTGGTCGTCCCATCGACCTTGGTATCTTTCTTCCATTATTTTTATGTCCTGGTGGAACCGTTCACCATGTTCCTCACTGTAATCGCCTAGGTTGTCCGGGAATTTGTCCAAATGACTATGTAAATAATGTAATTTAATGCTCATTTTAGCTCCTAGTTTGCGAAAATTGAGAAGCATATCAGCAACTAGTTTTGTATAGTCTGGTGATTTATGACTTCCCAAAAAATTTTTGACTACATTAACAAAGCTTAGCCTGGCTTCAGATTCAATTTGTGACATATGGTTTAAGAATTCAGTGTCTTTAAGAACGGTACGAATTTGAGGACCATCGAAGACTCCTGCTTTTAATTTTTCCATACTAAGGACTGGAAATTTTTTGCACACATATTCGAAACAGTCACCTGTCTTATCAAGGGCTTTAATGAACTGTTTCATTAGCCCAAGCTTGATGTGAAGTGTTAGAAGAATTATTTTTTCTCGGCTTATCAGTTGGTCATGAACCACATTGACTGTCCCATAAACATATAAAACAGGGGTATTTAGTATACCCACTTTGTTGGCCCAATAAAAAATTCACCATCTTCAAGTCCACGCATACTTATTGAGGAATAATTAAGTTAATACAACTGGAACTGGGTTATATAATTTTTTTTCATTAATTTCTTAAGTTTCGTTTTTCTCAAGAACTAGAGCCAATCCAAAAAAAGTAAAAACACAGTTCGTAAGCCTGCTACTAATGTTAATAAAAACTATTATTTTTGTTACGCAGTGTAATCCTTGATAATATCTCATATAATTCATTTGCAGTTCAGAGTCGGCGTAAAACTGTAAGTCCCTCAATTTGGTTACAGCATCAACACGCGCACCACAAGTTGTAGGAGAAGTTCGGCCAAACATAAAACTACATATATTATATTATTATTAGTCTTACAACCGTTGATAGACCTGGAAAGCTTATGTCGAACAGAAGGTAAACCGTGCATTGAAATTTTTGGACAGTGTCGAAGAAGCTTCAGTAAGACTTGGGGACGGAGACCAGCTCTGATATTTTGGATATACACAGCTCTAAACAGGTCAGTCATTACGTATTCTGCTATAAGTAGTTTGGTGGCCTAGAATCATGGTTAAATTCATAGTTTCTGTGTTAAACCGGCTGAAGAGATGCATGTGTGTATACGTTACGGGCGGCTTGAGCATGTCATCAGGAGCGGCTCTATACTTTCTTGGGAGGCTCGGACAAACCCACCAAATGAGAGTCTGCGGTGACAACAAACTGCACTAAAGGCCTTGAAGGCTCTTTTGTAAAATGGAATAAGCTAATTGCGGCAGTCTCCAATGGACCGCTATCAAAGGGCCAAGCTTATCAGAGATGGAAAGTTACAACTGGGTTGTCATGAATGAGACATAGACAGAGAACGAATTAGCTAGGAGCCCTTTACTGATTAGAATTTAAGCAGCTTATATTGTTATGTTATCAAATTGTACCCATAGGTATAAGGGATTTTTCAATTACGTATGTACGTGAGCGTCACATATTTATAAGATCAGAGAAACATAATTATAGTTAACCGAAGTGCTAGCATATATATAAATATAAGTTTTTATAATCATCTAATGGTTGTTTGTAAAAGCACATATATACCAAAATTCTTAGAATTAATTACAAAATTGATTAAGCGATGACTGTCCGTCCGTCCGCCCATTCATAGGATAACTCAAGTAACATTGCCCTGTAGAGTAGGTAAAAGTTCTACAGGCTCGTCTACTTTCGAAAAACAAAAATAAAGTTAGAGGAAATATTACATTGCTTGCTGATACCTTTAACACTATTTTATCTTACGCTAATGGTTAAATTAGAAAACTAATATTTCACATTTTAAAACACTGTTTAAAAGGTGTTTTGAGTAATTGTATTCTATATTAGCTTCTGGAGCAATCAAGAGTGTTTTCACTCATAAAAATAGATGTATTTTCAGATAACGACACAAACTTTGAATTCATAGATTCATAATCGTATCTAGATTGTGTCTTAAAAAGCAGTTCTCTAAATGCCACGTTAAAAGTTGCACAGCCTCATAAAACTCAGTTCTCAAGTAATAGCACTCCTAATTTTAATTACACAATTACCCAAGGTGGCAGCTCTGCTTTCAACCTAAAATCAGAAATGGCAACATTACAACAAAAGAAACCTAAGCTAAGCCCGGAAGGCTTGCCGGCCAACATTAATTGTATTGACGATATAAAACGAACAATTGCCACCACCCGAACAAAATCAGACAATTTCAAAGACGTGCCTGGGAAGATTGCGTAAATACAAGTGAGAAATAATAATTATGTTGAGTTTTCGAAACAAGTGGAAGAGTTAGCTGACCCGCTACAGAGGTATCTGAAAATAGAGGGTGTTCAAATACCCTCGAACAGGTAATATTGTAATACAGTGCATTTAAAAAGAAGGCAATGTATTGAATATATTTCAACATAATTTTGTATTGGTTAGAGTGTACAAAATAAATATAAAATTTGTACACTTGATAACAATGTATGAATTCACATCATGCAATATTTCTGTTCCTAGAAGAAGCATTAATATCCGTCACAAGCAAAACATAAATAAAGACCAATACGTTGTTTAATCTTTAAGATTTTGTGTATAAAGGAAGAGTTTACGAAAATAAAATCAGATTTGTAATACAATCTCAACCACTACCACCTAGTTTTTTTTCAACCCTACCTTCGCCCAACAGTGGTAAGGGGTAAAGGCTGCACCAACATAGCTCACTAATCAGCCAGAGACCAATGCTGAGAAGACCGAATTATCGCCGTAGTTGCCAACAAGAGGACAACATATGTACATCCCGGACAAAGGCGGAGGTAATTTCAAGTATTCAGTATATAGTACTTTCTCAAAACTAATTCTTCACAACTCTAAATCAAAATTAAGTAGGGAAGAATCTAAGTTCGGGTGCAACCGCACTTATAGGTCAAACTGTGTATCGTTTTAAAAAATGAGTGGTACCAGGCCCTATACAATAAAAAAAAAACCTATTTCCTTATAACTCCGCAACTTTTTGATGCAGTTGCACAATATTTGGTATAAAGATCTCATGCATGAGGCTATATATTATTGTTGGGCAAAAGGCGGACCACACCCCCATTTAAGACCAAACTACTATTCACCATATCTTCCCAGCTGTTTGACGTAGTTATAAGATATTCGATATATGTGTGTATGCATACTTTCTTTAGATCAAGGTATAAAGAAAATTTTAGGCCCAACAGCAATGTTCAATATCTAAAAAAAATTGTGTTTATTGGCACATTAAAGCTGAGTGTGCTTGTATAACATCATTTTGAAACATTCAACGACGTTTACTAATGTAGGATTTTAACGTGCCACACCTATTTTCCAAAAATTTGATTTTTTAATTATTTCTCTTTGTAATTAAATTCTTTATCTCCAATTTGAAAGAATTCGCGACATGATTTAGTAACATATTATATATTTGGATTCTTTGTAAATTGTTAGAAATGCGAAGTGGCCTATTTGCTCTAAGGTCCATATATTTCATTTTTAAACCCGATCTTGTCTATCAAATTTTACCAAATTACCCGTATAGTTAATAAATATCGGGTTTATTTGTTATATAAGAGGTTGGCTTGGCTTTTTTCCGATTTTTAAAATTTTCGTAATTTTGCTTATTGACTTGAAATGCAATGTGCAGTGGCACGCCTATTACCAAAATTTTTTATTTCGTGTATTTGGCTTTGCAACCTCGTTCTAAATATTAAATTTGAGCAAATTCCCGTTAATAGTTACTTAAATATGACGTTTTTTAGATTTTTTATTGGCTATTTTTATTCCATCTTTATTGTAGCAGTCCGATTTCATTAGATGTTCTGATAAATGAGGTTCATAGGTTACTGACTTAAATGCTATCGGTTTTTCCGATCTATACTCATGTTTTGGTGATTGAGATTTTTTAATTAAACTTTTAATTATATGTTCAGGAAAATCATTTTTTTTAAGGTCGATCTTATTTCCTTCTCTATCTCCTTGTGGTACGTTTCATCCGATATCTGCAATATATGTCGTATACAGCCCATTGCTGTATTTATTACCATAGTCTTTGGGTGCTAAGAGTTAAAGTTGATGATTCGTCCTGATGATGTTGGTTTCTTATTCCACTATTTCCTCGTTTGATTATAATAGAGTCAAAGTAAGAAAATTTTTCCTCTTCTTCTAGTTCTATTGCAAACTTTATATTTTTGTGGAAAGAGTTTAGTGCGTCAAGTGTATTTTGTACCTCGTTGTCATTTATTATGGCAAATAAGTCATCAACATATTTTGTAAGTAATATCGGAGTTCGTCCTAATTTATTAATTGTATTGTCCAACAGTTTTTCCATTATTATATCCGCAATGGCCGGGGAGGCCGGGGATCCCGACAGCCTGCCTTTTAATTGAATGCATATCGTGTCATTAAATTTGAAATATTTGTTTTCTTATATACAAAATTTTACTATGTCCATAAAAATTTGTTTCAGGATCATTGTGTGTTCTTTTATTATTGTCCATTTTTCTAGTATTGTGTCAAGTCCTAGCTGTATTGGTATTCTCGGAAAAAGTGAGACCACGTCAAAAGAAATAAGTTTTTCATTGTCACAAATATAAGTGTTGTTTATCCTTTCCTTGAAGTCCAGTGTATTCTTGATATTGTATTCTGAGTTGGTAGTGATGTTCCTTAAATTATTAGCAATATATCTACATAGGTCATATGAAGGTGATCCCATGGATGAGCATATCGGCCTAAGTGGTGTTCACTCTTTGTGTATTTAGGGAGCCCATAAAGCCTTGGTGGTAATGCCGTGGATGATGTGAGCTTGATTTTTTCGGCTTTTGAAATAATTCCCATTCTAAACATTTTGTCTACTAAACTATTATTTTTAGTTTTTGAACTCTGTATGTAGTCAAGTCACCTAACATATTTGTCATTTTATTATTATAATCGTCTGTTTCCATTGCTACGGTTTTATTTCCTTTATCAGCTGTTAAAATTCTAATTTTATCGTTCTTCTTCAGACATGTTCGTGTTCGTTTCACTGTATCTATTATTGCATAATACATTGCAGTTCGCCTATTTGTTGTGTGGTATTTTATTAGTAAAGTGAATTTGGTACGCGCCTCCTCTTGTTTTTCTTTTTCTTTAATAGATTGTATCAAATCTCATCATTATCCATTTGCGACATTGTTTCATTTGTTGTTACTTTTTATGTTTTATATTATCAGTTGCCCTGAAGACGGTTACCGCGGTGTAACCGAAATATATTGGAGAAAAGTAAATCATTTGTTTTTACTAACACCAAACACCCCCTTGACCTCGATCCTTCAAAACACAAATTAAGATCAAATTTAACTTTGAATAGGATAAGTTATATTTTTACACCTAAATATAATGTTTGCGAATTAAAAATTCGAATGCAGCTCTGTGTGTAATTAATGTATTTTTTATATGTCGACTGTAACTTAGCTCCTTTCTTTCTTATGTTTTTCGTATCTTTTTTAAAGTTATTTGAAAATAATCTGATGTGCAAAATAATACGTCGATAGAGTAAAAACAAGTTGTTTGGCACTTTTTGATCGAAATTATTTCATACTGAAACATTTATCAAATTTAGCTGCAATTAACTGCAACTCTTTCAAATAATTAACTTTAAGTAATTTCATATGCGGTGTAAATACAGTGAGTTTTTTAAGCATGGCTAGCGTCGAAAAGTACCGGTCGCTGTGAAACAAGGTGAAAGAACTCCACTTGATGACAACAAAGTGAAATATAAATTAAATAACATTGAAGGACAGCTTCGGCGGAAATAGGTGGCTTGCAATCGAGTTAAATCTAATTTTGAGAAGAAGCAGCTTGATTGGTTCGGGTCGTATGCGGATTTCGAATGTGTAGGCGGAAAGAATGTTTAGTATGTTATTTAGTGTACCAAACGGAAACTAAATTTCATAGACCGGGTAAAAGCAAAGGTAAACCTGATGTTGTTATCAAAATGTAAATTGTAAAGGTAGACCTGAATGTTGTGATCAAAATGTAAATTGAGTTAAATGTCTAAGCACACACATCAAATATAAATTAGCTACCATCATTTTATTAATCAACTAATAGAATTGTTACATAGTATCAGAAGTAGGCACAATACGGCAGTGAACTGATTCAGTGGAAAACCAAACACGACTTGTGGATTATAATATCTGCTATGACGGAGCAGAGAGTAAAACAGTATCACAACGTTACGAGAAAACATCATTAGACCGGTAGCATATCCTACAGATTAGGTCAACAATTAGAGGAAAAGTTCAATGGAAAATTAAGACGTTGCTTAGGCCCGAAACGATTAAATCATGGAATTACGCGTGAGCGATTTTATGGTACATATATTTGCCAACAAGGAAAAGTTTAGAGGCCATTCTGAACATCAAAAAACCGGAAAGTAAACCAGGCATTCTTCGGCTACTGGGCCTTGTGAAATATGTAGCAAAGTTTATATTCAACTTATACCAGAAACCAGCTCAACTGCGAAATTTAAAGAGAAATGATATAACATTTGGGTAGGATTAAAAACATGATTAGGAACTTCAAGATTTATTGGACATTATAGCGTCAGACCCATAATACAGACGGACGCCTGTAGAGACGGACTTGGCTGCGCACAATTGCAGGATGGACGACCAGTGGCGTATGCGTCGAGGGCACTAAGCCAGAGCGAACAAAAGTGGGCAAAAATAGAAAAGATGGCTCCTAGCCATTGTATTCGCTTTTAAACGTTGTCATAACTACGTGTACGGAAGTGACTTTGTTGTGTAAAGTGATCACAACCCCTAGAAACCTTGGTTAAAGGGACATATGTAGATGCCGTAACTGTTCGGCTACAATGCATGCTTATGTAGTTGTTAAGTACAAGGTGGGGAAGGACTTGGTAGTCTGTCTTTCACGAGCACAATTGGAAGAAGTCAGGGAAATCCCAGAACTATCACACATGACTAATTTAGTAACTCGCTTCTTATGCCTTTCAGAGGATAACTAGAAATTCTACAAGATGGTCATTAAAAGGGATGGAAAACTCGGACGTATCTGTGGATAAGTAAAAACTGCATGGCCTTCGTACCACCTGTTAGGCAACTTCAGCCAAACATTTTATAAACACAAGTCAGAGGCGCAGTTTAAAAAGGACTTTTGTCTCGTAACTGTCGCCAAGTGATTCCAAGTGAATTACAAAGCCGTATAACTCAGCAACTTCACGCCGCACATTTAGGTGTTGAAAAAACGCTCGCTTGTGCACGAGTGCACTACTATTGGCCAAACATAAACTCTCATATCAAGGAACTAGTAGCAACAAACGCAACAACCAAAAGGAGCCTCTAGTTCAATACGAAACACCTGAGTACCCTTTTCATATAGCCGGAATGGACATTTTTGAATGCGCCGGTAAACTTTTCATTTCAGTCATTGATTCATACTCAGATTTTCTAATGGCAGAACAACTGGAAAACGAATAGGCGAACCATGTCATAGATAAAACGAGGAAACGATTCAATTACTGTGGATATCCAAAAAATCTCAAATGTGATAATAACCCGTTTAACTGTGAGGCATTTGACAAATTCGCTAGTGAATACATCAGTCTACAATGCTCGAGTTCAACAATTGCACTTACTGGAATTCAATGCAACTCCCGCCAACTGGCGCCATGTCAGTTGTTCAATGGTAGATTACTAAAAACAAAATTACCAGTATCAAAAGCGCTTTTGTGTGGGAACGACCTGATAAAAAGTCAAATACAGAAAAAAGAAATAATAAAGAAAGCAAGGCAAAAATATTATTTATAAGGACCTAAAGGCATTTCCCATACTGGAAATAGGTAACCCTATCATTTTTAAGAATAGCAGCAGGGGGTGTGTATCTGCGGAACTATTACAAACAACTTAAATGATCGTTCCTACATCATCAAGGATAGTTTAGATAACTACTACAGACGAAATAGGCATGTATAGCGAAAACAAAAAATAACTCCTTTAATATGAAAAGCATATCAACCGAGAAAATGTGAAGACGTACGGTGGCTCCGGGGAAACCCAAACATCCTCCGAAAATAACAATTGTGAAGTGCAAGCACCAGAGACATCAACCAACCATCCAATGCTGAACAGCTGAGTCGACAGAGAGCCCATCTATCCAACAGAAACCCGTTGGCAGCCGGAGCCCCACCCTCTTTCTGCATGGAGTAATGACTTACCCAGATCAGTTCAATGTCAAGGTTATCAGAGGCGTTTGAGAGAGAAGTCAAGCAGTCCCCGACAAGTTTTGACCTGACCTTCCAAGATCCTAAGGCCTTAATGGCGGCCTGACTATCAGAAGAAATGTATGCCCATCTAGAGGGCATTACATTAGCGAGTAGCCAATCGGTTGCCTCCTTGATAGCGGCCACCTCCACCTGAAGTACACTGCAGTAGACCGGAAGCCTAAATTCCCGCCTGAGGGAGAGATCCAGGTAGGGTGTCCAAAAACTTTCCACTGACATAGAGTGCCACTTCGTCGGCATAGGCAATAACCTCGCAGCCTCTCCTGTGCAGCTCTTTCAGAACGCCGTTAATAACAACGACCCAAAGGAGGGAAGAGAGAACTCCCCTTGCGGAGTGCCTCTACTAACCCTTCGTTGTAAGGAGGCGTCGCCCTACTCTGCCGCGACCAAGTGCAAGGCTGTTTCCACAGAGGTGCCCTTCGAGTATTCGTGCTGCTCACGCGACAATCCCTCACGAGGAATCCCATCTCTTATATGAAGATCAATCAGTCTGAAGCCCTTGAGAGACACATTTGCCCGTCTTGGGAATGAACGTTTCCCCAAGTCATCCCTCAAGCATCCCAAGGGAACGGGAGAACTTGCAAGCGCACGCCTCAACCTCGAAAACTCGTGACAGCCTTCCACGTTCTCGCAGAAGCTTCTCCAATTCCCAACAAGATCCTATACAGTTCTCAGTCCAAGGGTTTCCTACTCTTACTGGCTTGGCTAAAAAGACATGTACTCGAAGCCTTAAGCTCCGGAAGTTCTAACGTCCACCAGGGTGGTTCAGATTTGCCCGAAGGCTTCCTTAGTGGACACTAGATCTCGATTGTTTTATTACAAGCTATAATGAATTTCTCCACCAAGCTGTCGATCGAACTCTCCCAAAGGAGCAGATTCTCGTGTTTATATTTTCATAATTTGTCCACCAAGCTTCAGACCGAACTCTCCGAAAGGAGCAGATTCTCGTGTTTATTTTTTAACGATTTTCATAGTTTTCCGTACGTTGTTAAGCATTCATCAGTTATCATTGTGCGAAATTTCCTTAAAATATTTCGCATTTCAATAAAATATATCTCATATTTTCTGAGATGCGCACTTTTGAAAATTTTATTTATATGGAAAGTGGGCGTGGCAGTGGGCCGATTTCCAAAATATTTTTATGTGGACTTAAATATAGCCATATATCTAATTTGATTAAAATCGAACCACTACTGTTGTCCACTGCATCGCCCAGACACATCACAAGAAGACATCTTCTTGACTAGATCGATGCATACACGACCCAAGCAATGGATTCCATTCCAACCAAGAGGGTTGTTTTCGGGTTCAAACTCCTACCAAAATCTTAAAACTGTAAAACTATCTTGAAATTAATTTCCTTTATATATATATTTATATATTTTTTAAGAAAATATTTATCGCCAACATTCACACGATGTGCAGTATTAGAATTGACGAATATAGAAATTTTTCATTAAAATAACAATACCAATTTATATATTTTTGCAGTTTAAAATATATTATTGAAGTGTTAAACTGGTTTGACACCAGTTATGAATTGTTATACCCAAAAATGCAGGTTAATTTTAAGAAATTTAAATTATTTAGAAAAATTTGGGGAAATTTACATTATTTAGAAGAATTTGGCAACCTACTGATTTGAACCATATGATTTCAAAGCTTTGGTGCACAATAATAAAATTCTAAATGTCAATAAAGAATTTTGAATGAATAAAACGGAATAACTAAACATTGCGACTGTCTAATTCCCCTTTTGTTCTGTGGGCTTTGCTTTACTGTAATTTAGTGTAATTTATCATTGTTTTCGCTCGATGAGATTGTTTTTACAAATTGCAAATGGGTGAAATCGAATAGTAACCACGTCCACATAACAGTTTTTTGTGAATCAAAAATATGCGATGTTTCAGTAACTATTAAACATAATTAGTTCAAATTTAATGCACAGGATTGGTTTGAGAAAATGGTTTATTTTTTTGGAAAACGGTTGTGGTACCGTCCACTTTAGAAGACAGCGATATTTCCCAGAAACTCTACCAATTTTGAGACAAGCATCACATTTTAAGCCAACAATCAAACTTTTGAAAATTGTAAAAATCGGTCGAAAACCATATAACAGTAATGAAAAAAACACCGTATTTAAGTAACTTTTGAAAGGAAAATTCTCATGTTGAATATACGGAGTAGAGTAAGATGTATAAGCAAATACACGCAATGAAACAAATTTTGGAAATAGCCATGTGCCGCCTAATTTAGAGTAAATAGGTATATTTCGGAAACTAAGTTACCAAACTCTACTAAGTTTGGTGAAAATATCATATAATGGTAATTTACAAAAATCCTAAATTTGTTATTTTATCAACTGTTACAGAAAATTTGCGCATTTTGTGAAAGGTGACGTATGTAGACAACTTCTCACTCTAATTCCGCCATTTTGGCTGCCTTAGAAAACCCGTGCGATCCCTTTTCTAATTTGGAGGAGTTTTTTGAACATTGAACGTTTTATTGTACCTGACTTTCAAAAGAACGCTCCAACTCGGATAAAACTGCCTTTAGTTGCAAAAGCAACCCTGTTGGGATCTTTTATGAAAGATGCGCTTGGTTTAGTGCTATTTAAGAACGGAAAAAGCTGTGCCAGCAAGTTTTATGTTTATGTGGTTGTATATTTAAAAATACTATGCAAAAAAACGAATAAGGTCTTTAAATGAAATTTCACATGCGTTTCCTCAGGGCCCATTCACAATAGCGCAGTTTTTTCACTTCACAACACTACATCTCAGGTCGGATAACATTTAACCGAGTTGGCTCAACTCGCATATTTTTCCGAGTTAGTGTTGTTGCTTCCCATGCAATTCGTGTTCTTTGCAACTAGGTTACAAAGAAATGGGCCCATTATTGAAAAGTTAGTTTTTCAGATTGATTGAAATCGTAAATTAGAACTTCTAATTTATAATTTTATACGAATGCAAAAATGAAAGAATGTCTATCTACTGATACGTTAGATAAGTCCTTATTTTACAAAAAAAAACTTTGTGAAAAGCTCAATTTTCGGGCCAAATTACATTAAAAATTATGGCTTGTTTCTAATAGCGGTCGTTCCTCGGCAGGGAATAAACCTCCGAGTGTATTTATGGCATGAAAAAACTTCCCTTGGTTTTCTTGGTAGATCAAATTTTTCGGCATCGAAATGGATTTGTGTTCTTGATTTCTATTCCGACAATAGTTTGATAAATCTGTATCAGAAAATTTCTATCTAAAAAATAGTTAGATAAACACAGGGAAAACGGTCGAAATTACCAGTATTTATAATTTTGTACAGGACAATTTTGCACGGAGTCTAGCTTTCGTAATTTGCCCACGCATAATCTCAGCTAATGATTTTTGTTGTTTTGAATACATTGTGATTTTTTCAACATACATCAGGAGCGGATGCAGCAGGGGGAAATGAGGGGCATCGATTGAACTTCACACCGGCTATCATAGCACTTACTCCAGATTTGAGGTATAAAATTATTTTCCCCCCTAAGAATCGTTTCTGGATCCGCCCCTGCATACATACATACAATTAATTGACATAAGTTAAAGCTGATTTTCGACTCATTGGAAATCAAGTACACCACAACCAACATGAGTCGGGAATTAATCAATTTTACTTTTCAAGCCCAATCGAAATGCAGAGCAGGTCTTTATATCAGGTAATGTTTGGGTTTAATAAGACAACTCAGGACAATCTCTCTAGTTACGTTTTCATATTTAATACACTACAAAACAAATTATTTTATCGTAGGTATTATTACTTAATACAGTTGCATGAGGATTATACTAAATAGAATATTTTGATTAGAACTTTTTACCCAAAACGGCCTTAATTTCTTCCCAAAAAATCCGATATCTATTAAATACGTACGCAAGGTAATTGGCTTGAATTTGATAGATAGGTTCGTTTGTACTTGTACTTAGAGAACACAATTTCGAAAATTAGAGAAATCAGATGGAAAACAAACTCACTTCCCATATAACGGTAATAAACAACTACTCAAAATATTCAATATTTTACCAAATCACGTCGAAAGCTCTTTCAAATTCGGTATAAAAAATTTAATTATGGAGAGAAATACTTAAGAAATCAAAATTTTGGGAAAAATCATAGTAATTTCTTTTGGTTTCTACTGTAAAAATTCCACTCCATATATAAGGGAAACTGTTTTCATTGCATACAATAAGTGCAGTTCATTTGAAATGAAAATTTCCGCCGGGTAGTTAAAATTATGTTGTACCCGAACTTAACCCTAGAACACACACCCAGAAAATACCACGTAAACACACACCCAGGATACGTTTGTACCCGGGACCTTATTTTGCGGTTTTTTTTAATGCTTATTCAACCGATTTCTATGATTTTGTTTTTGAAATGTATATTTTAATATATAACAAGTATTTTGTCTTTTGTTTCATTCGAATATTCCTACTGGTTCCAGCGATATGGGCAAATAAAGTCAGGACATGCAACAGTGGATTTTTGTTTTTGTTGTTGTCCTGATAAATGCAAAACAAAATAATATAATTTATAATAATATACTTGTAGAGTAACAACGAATACACATTTTGGTTTTTATTTCATTGAAATATTCTACCTGGTTCAAAAGATATGTGCAAAAAGGTCGCGCAAGGTATGGGTACGTAGGTAGCAAATACACTGGTATAACTGGTTTTTGTATTTTATATGCAGCTGCAAGGGTTGTTTTCATACGAGGTGTTGTTATAAATGCTGCCTGTTGATATTTTCATTATTGTTTTGGTGCTCAAAAGTGTAAGAAGTGAAAATATAAGTGAAAATAAATATAACTGAAACTATAAATAACTCGATACGAAATGACTTCAAGAAGAAACGAATATTTATCAAGTGCAGCATATAGAAGGTAAAAAATGTAAAATAAGCAACAATGTAAACATATACTAATTTTTTTTATTATGCAGGCTAACTGAGGGACAGCGAGAATCATATATACAATCTTTATTTGATGAAATTTGTGACGATGACGCTCCCTATGACTTTGACTCAGAAGATGAAGAAGAAATTCAAATCAATGACATTGAAATTGCTGATGACGATGCTGAAGTTTCGCAAAGTGCCGCAGAAGTATTACCTGATTATGCGGACTATGAGGATGATGAAGAAGACGATGAAGAAGAAGAAGTAGAAGAAAATAATGAATTACCTGCTAGTGCCGAAAAATTTGTTGCTCGTGATGGTACTGAGTGGATGAAAGAACCAAATGTAAGTCGTCAGGTACTCAGACAAAATATTATAAGAGAACGTTCTGGACCAGCTAGATGCACTGAAATGTTGTCAATAGAGCAAACATTCAAATGTTTCATGAACGTTCAAATGGCTGATATAATTATGCGCCACACAAATAAGTTAGCAAAAGAAACTTATAATGCTTACAACAATGCGCATCCAAACACAACTCCTAAGTCATGGACGCCTGTGTCAATAACAGAGCTGTATGCATTTTTTGGCATACTTATTATGACTGGTGCGAACCATAGCAATGGAGAACATGTTCGAGATTTATGGAGCGTCAAAAACTATCCTTTATATCGCGCCACAATGGGAGTCAACCGTTTCTGTTCGATATTGCGGTTCCTAAGATTTGACGATAAAAACACTCGTGCAACACGCTTACTAACTGATAAAGCAGCACCGATCAGTGAGTTGTGGACGATGATGAACAATAATCTTGCTGCACATTACAAGCCCAGCTCATGCTTGACGATTGATGAACAATTATTTCCTTACCGTGGACGCACACGGTTTACGCAGTACATACCGTCAAAACCTGCTAAATATGGTGTCAAGGTTTGGTGGATTTGCGATGCCACAAATGCATATCCACTGCATGGACAAATATATACTGGCCAAGCAGAAACTGGTAGGGAAACGAACCAAGGCGAACGAGTGGTGAAGGATTTGTCTGCCAAATACCAAGGAAGTGGCCGAAACATTACAATGGACAATTTGTTTACGACTTTGCCAGTTGCAGAACTGCTTCTCATCTGGAAACTCACGATCGTTGCAACTTTGCGCAAAAACAAATCATATATTCCTCAAGAAATGAAGCAGAACAAAAACAGGACAATTGGTTCAACGACATTTGGCTTCAAACATAATGTGACAATGTGCTCTTATGTTCCCAAAAAAAATAAAGCAGTAATTTTGCTTTCGACCATGCATAATGATGCTGAAATAGCTGACAGTGGGAAACCTGAAATAATTGAATATTATAATCGTACCAAAGGTGGTGTTGATCGAATGGACCAAATGTTTGTGGAATATCCAGCACCAAGACAAACAAAACGATGGCCACTAGCGATGTTCTTCAACATGTTGGACATTACAGCTCTTGCATCCTACATTGTCTACGATTTGAATAACCCTATGTTGCCTTGGAGAACAAACAACAAGCGTAAGCAGATCCTGCGCAGCTTGGCTGAAGCATTGTGTATGCCCATTATTGAAGCCAGAGCCATAAATCGTCAAGTGACGCGAAATTTTTCGACTAAAATTGCTATTGAAGCATATTTCAACCGACCGGTGGAATCAATGGTGTCAACAGCAGCATCAACATCTGCCGCAGCGCGCACGCCAAAACCTGTGTCCGGATCTTGCTATTTATGTTACGCACAAGAGGAAAAACGCCGTAGAAAACCCAGAAAGCTGTGCGCCAAATGTAAGAAGCCAATGTGTCTTGAACATTCGGTCACATCAACAAATTGCTCTATTTGCCATGATTTTCCTTAGATATAAGATGCATTTTTATAATTTTTATAATAAAAGTCAATAATATAATGTGTGAAATGAATATTTTTAATTTTTCAAATAAAAAAATAATATAAAAAATGTTTTTTTTTTTTGATTATTATGAGGATTTTGTGTTCTAGGGTTAAAGTCTTTATTACTTGTATAAAATAAGTTTCTGAGGCTTGGTACAAGTTTTGTGCTGCATTTATGAAGTTTTATTAGTTTATACAAATCTGTAAACTTGTGTATTTAAAAATGTAGCAACTTGGCTCAAATATCGAATTTCCACCAAATTTCAACAGTATATAGTGGGCATGAGTACGTGAATTAACATATTCGGAAAATCAGTGTTTCCGATTCCCCTAGATGGCGCTAGAATCGAGTTATTCAGAAAAACCATTTATTTGGGCCGATATTGGGCCCGTTTCTTTGTAACCGAGTTGCAAAAGAATAGTAGGTAGGATAGCAGGGTTGCTTTTGCAACTAAAGCAAATTTTATCCGTGTTTGAGCGTCGGGTACAATAAAACGGGCCCGTTAATGATATTAGTACGCTGCAGATGCAATTAGAAATGATTTTATAGTCCGATCTAAATGGCATTGAAAACACACCTACATACATATGTATATATTTATACTACATTTGCAAATATGTAAGTACTCAAAATATGTATAAAAATCTAATACGCTTTGTGCAATTAAATACAATGTCTCTTAGACCGGGCACATAGTGGAGTGGCGAGCATACCGACAAGCAAATCGTCGAGCATATAGTCGAAAGAGCATCGGTTCGCTAAAGCATAGTCGAGCACCAAGAAAAGAGTCAAACGTGTATTTTTCAACATTTTACGTTTACTGACTCATTTTACTATGGGATTTGCCTATATTTCTATGAAAATATCACTAATTTATTCACCAGTATTCATTTTTCTATAATTTTCACTTCAAACTCTAAAAATCAAAACAAAACAATTAATAAAAAGTCTAAGTTCGGGCGCAATTGAAATTTAAATACCCAGCGCATATTTTCATTCCAAATAAACATTGCTTGTATGTATGTAAATAGTATGTATATAACGATGAATGTGAGTCCTTTAAAGGCGTGTAAAATACTCATCAGATTTTAATGAAATTTTTACAATAGGTACATGCGGTCTCGAGACTCAACATAAGATATATTTATATAAAATTGAAACGTGGGCGGTGCCAAGACCCCATGGGGGAAGAAAATTGAATTTGTTTTATATCCGCAACTATTCGGTGCAGATGAATGATGTTTGGATATACATACATACATACATACTTATATGTATATCTTATGGATAAAACTGTGCATCGCTTTAATAAAAAGCAGATGCACAATAGTTGGTACATATGTATTACTATATAATTAGATCCTGTACATATATGAGGTTATAGATCATTTAAGATGAAAATACTATCCACCATGTCTTCCCAGCTATTTGGGGTAGATTTATTTCCCAATTACATGAGATGCGACCGTTGTTTCTTTGCGATGTGCATACAATTCAAAATTGTGTTTACTGACTCCAAATGCAATGTGTGCCCCGAATCGGGTAGAGTTTGGAGGGATCATCTTCGACGCCTGTTACCAATATTTTTTATTCCGTGTATTTGTTTATGCAACTTCATTCTGCATATTAAATTTGAGCACATCCTTTTTAATAGTTACTTAAATATCGTTTTCTTTTTATTTTTGAAAATTACCGTGATATGAGAGGTGGGCGGGCGTAGTTTTGGTCCAATTTTTTTTTGGATTTTGCTTATTGACTTTAAATGTAATGTGGGTACCATCATTTCGGCGTAGTTTTTGAGATATGCTTATTGATTTTTGTAAATTACCGTTATGTGAGAGGTGTGCGTGGTTTTTTTTCGATTTTAAAAATTTTAGAAATTTTGCTTACTGACTTGAAATGCAATATGTGTACTAAATTTTGTAGAGATTGTTTTACGAATGTCGGAGATATTCCTTCCCCCGACCCAATTCTATGTATCAAATTTGACCAGAATATCTTTTCTTTATGTTACCAAGATATCGCATTATTTTAATTTTCAAAAAATTATCCGATTTCGCCCATTTGCAATACCAGGGTACCTTGACAATGTGTATACCAAAGACGGGCATACAGACACATTCGTTATATACATATGTACATATGTACATAAGTATGAAGTTGTCTATTATATCTCGGTTGCGTTATACTGTTACAAACAACCGTTAAGTGAGAAAAGTTATAATACCCTGGTCAGCAGTGCGTTTGGGTATAAAAACAAAACAGGCAGAATTCAAAGAAAGAGAACGAAAGCTCTATGTGCAGTCGCGTTCTTAGATAGATACATACATATGTACATGTTTATTATCGACGCTAGGCTCGCTGCTCCACTATGCGCTCTGCATTATAGCAGTTGAAATATAGCTGACGCTTAAGTTAGTTAGTATGTATGTGGGATTGACAGTTGGACGAAGGACTACTAGGAGTGGACGAAACTTCTAAACTACACAGCTACAAAATGCATCTCTACGTGTTACTAACTTCGTTACAAACAGACAACCCTTATCGAACGAAAACAGCTTCAAACAATATGCAAAACGGACGAACGACACACTTGAATAAAACCACGGAACAGTTCGGACGCGATACATTTTTACTCGTAATAAATACTCTTGTAATATTGTAGTCTAAGCCATAAAACCGAGTTTCATTTCGTACGACGGCAAATAAGATCCCACAATTGGGGGCTCAACCGGTATCGCCGTTTAATGCGTAAAAAAAATAATTAAATCGAAAAACCTAATTCGATTCGGTCATAGTAGCGCAGTAGCAAAACGCGCAAACTTTCGGCGACGCAAATTACATAAAAGAGTAGCAGCAGTAAATTTTGTTTTGAGCATCGGTACAGCGAACAGAAGGGGTTCCATTTTCTTCACTTGCATTTTGTGCTAAAGGCGTCAACTTTTGCGAGGTACGCCACCAAAAGTAACGGCACTAACGGACGGTTAGACCGTTACAAATATCAGCAGCGCACAGTAGCAGAAGGCATCAGTGGAAAAGGGATGCGCACAATAGCAGAGAGCATACCAAACAGCGGCAGCGCGCCGTGGCAGAAGGTGTAAATCACATAGCAGCGAAGTGCGCTGAGGCAGAGCACCGACGAGTAACATCAGCAGCAAGTACGAGTACAGAAAATCGAAGTGCGCAAAAGCAGTGCGCAGTCTAGTAGCATCGGTTCAGCGAGTAAAGCAGAGTAGCATCAACATTAAGGTCAGCGTGCGCAGCCAAGCAAGCAGCGAAGCTTATGTCAGTTGAGAACGAGGGTAGTCGGAAAGTGTCTACGTGTTGGAGTGCGGACATCGAGCAAGTTGCAGAGTGCAATCGGTTCGTTGAGAACTTAAGTTCGAAGGAGTTGTGTCGACAAGGAGTTCGACAGCGTGTTGCAGTGGTAGAGGTGAATCGAAGTTAAGGTTGGCTGAATTTATGAAGAAACAAGTTCGAAGTTCTGAGGATTGGAGTTGGAGCAAATGTTAAGTATTGCGCGAAGTTGAAGACGAAGTCGCATACGAAGGTAACATATAATATATGTACATATGTAAGTTGCACTATTTGACATCTATGGTGACTTGTCGAGTTGCTAGTGAAGTAATACAAAATTTTTGAGCGTAGTTAAGGCTTTAAATCCGTCATCATTGTTGGATGTTCGATAGAGTTTGAAACTGTTTGAGTTGATTGAAAGTTGCCATACTTGCAATAATTAAATTTGGGCTTTGATGAAATTTTCTGTGCTATAGTGAAAAAAGATTATATACATACATTTTGAAATTAAATACTAAGCGAAGCTGTGTTGTCAGTTAAGCCAACGGTTTAAATCAATTTTAATTTAAGTGAAAGGAATTTATTTTCTAAGTAAAAGCTACAAATTTATATTGTCGATGGTAAAGCTATCTGAAAGTGAATTAAACCATTTAAAATATTTCATTGAATAACATTGAAATTCATATTATTTTAAAGTGAATTGAAACAATTGTTTAATAGTTTGTTAAACAGCAAATCTGATGTTTAGATCTGTTGTCAAGAATTTTTTTTCAAATATGTGAGCCTTTTGGTGAATGCCAATAAATTTTAAATACATACTTGAATTTAATTAAATTAACATTAAATAAAAATCATAAGCATTATCATATTGTAATTATCTATATCCAAACCATTTTTATTGAATATACATTGTTTATACCTAATATTGTAAACGACATCGACATGGACGTGGACGAAATACTCAATTTGAATTTGAACGGACTCAAAGAAAAACTTACTGCATTGAAGTTGTCGACTAGGGGACGGAAGCGCGAACTCCAAGACAATCTTTTAGATCACTTTGGTCTGACCAGAGAAGACGGTGATGATTGTAGTTCAAACTCGGACGAAGATTCCCAGAATAGGTCAACTAGCGTACAGCCGTCAGTTTATAGTTCATTCAGTCTTCGCGATATCGAAGATGCGTTGTCATCATTTTCGGGGTGTGGGCAACCTAACGTCAATCAGTGGTTAGAGGAGTTTGAGGATAACGCCGCTATAGTTAATTGGAACGATATTCAAAAGTTTATATATGGGAAGCAATTGCTTAGGGGAGCGGCGAAGATATTTGTAAGGAGTCAGAGAGAAGTTAAAGATTGGAACTCGCTAAAGTCCATCCTTAAGAAAGAGTTTGGGGTTAAGCTTAGTGCTAACGAAATTCATCGTAGATTAAAGAATAGGCGTAAGAAAGGGAATGAAAGTTTTCTAGAATATCTCTACTCACTAATGGAGATTGCGAGTCATATCAAGATAGATGATGAAAGTATCATCGAATATTTTATCGAAGGTATTCCTGACTCACGTTCGAATAAGCAGATCCTTTACCAAGCTCTCACTATAGAGGATCTCAAGGAGAAACTGCGTGTTTATGAGAAGTGCCATGGACAACGCCAAGGCATGGGAAAAGGATCATTCATCCCACCGCCTATGCGCGAGAAAGATTCGACTAAGAATGAAGCGCATAGCATCAGGTCGTGTTACCAGTGCGGCAAGGTAGGACATTTGGCAAGGCAGTGTACGCTATCAGCGATTCGGTGTTTTAGGTGTGGTCAAGTCGGTCACAAGGCGAACGATTGTAAACAGGCAATACCGCGAGTGGATATTAAGACTGAAAACAGAAGGGTACATGTTGTTACCGATGGTGAAGACCAGCCACGAGTGAAACCGATATCGGGGGACACGTGCCTATTCCGAGACTTAGAGATCAATGGGCATAGGTTTTCGGCACTATTAGATACGGGTAGTGATATTTGCGCTATCAGATATGACACATTAGTAAATATTGGGTACGTTGATTTGAAACCAAAAATTAAAACGCTGTATGGTATTGGTAATAAAACGATCAAAACTATTGGATGTTTTACCGCGCTAATGAATTTAGATGGCGTCCAGGTAGATATTGAGTTTCACGTCGCTAGAGAGAGCGATATCTTGTACGATGCTATTTTAGGAAAAAATATTTTAAGGCAAGTCGATGTGGTCATCGATCGTGAAGGTGTCAAATTCCAGAAAAAGAGAACTAATGATCATGAGCCAGAGAAACGTGAGGCGATTATGGAGAGCACCATAGTAAGTGATGAGGAGAATCGGATTAGTAGTCTGGAAAAGGAGTTTGGACAGCTTTTACAGTCTGTGTGCAATGAGAGCGTGGAGGTGCAAGTTGAACTAAACCATTTAACAACCAAAGTACAGCAAAACGTACTCGACCTGATTAGAAATTACAACAGCGAGAAGAAAAGGCCATCGCCAATCAAAATGAAAATAATCCTGTCGGATGAGGTTCCCGTATGTCAAAGACCGCGCCGACTGTCATATGTAGATCAATGTATAGTCGAAAAACAGGTGGAAGAGTGGTTGGCTAGCAACATAATTCAGGTTAGCACATCTGAGTATGCATCACCGATAGTTCTAGTGGCGAAGAAAGATGGTACAAAACGGTTATGCTGCGACTACCGGATATTGAATGAAAAAATAATACGTGACAACTTTCCGATGCCGTTGATCGATAACATCCTGCAAAGGCTACAATCGGCAAGCTTTTATACAACCTTGGATCTTCGTAATGGATTTTTTCACGTACCGTTAGATACATCATCGCGTAAATACACAGCTTTCGTGACACATAACGGGCAATATGAATTTTTATATGCCCCGTTTGGTATTTGTAATTCCCCAGCTGTTTTTACGAGATACATTAATGCTGTGTTGGGAGAACTTATCAGAGACAATACGATAATAGTTTACATGGACGATATAATTATTCCCTCCAGAAGCGTGGAGGAAGGGTTAGATAGTTTGAGGAGGATGTTGGAGGCCGCAGATTCGTATGGACTACGAATAAAATGGGAAAAGTGTCAATTCTTAAAAAGACGGGTTACATTCTTGGGCTACGTTGTTGAGGCGTCAACCATAACACCATCGCGAGATAAGACTCAGGCGGTAAACGGTTTTCCTATACCAACCGACAAAAAGATGCTGCAGCGTTTCTTAGGTCTTACGTCATATTTCAGACGTTTTATTCCGGGTTATTCATTGGTAGCTAAACCTTTGACCGATCTCCTAAGAAAGCATGAAGAGTTTCAAATACAGGACGAGCAAATAACTGCGTTCCATCAATTGAAGATTGCTTTGGTGAAACCACCCATACTTAAGCTTTTTGATCCAGCGCTCCAGACAGAGATACATACCGACGCATCCATGTTTGGGTATGGTGGAGTATTGATGCAGAGAGATTCGCAGGATAGACGTCTACATCCTATAGAATATATGAGTAGGAAAACTACGCCGGTGGAGCAAAAGTACCACTCATATGAGCTGGAAGTATTAGCAATTATATCCGCACTAAAGAAATGGAGAGTATATGTCATGGGGATCAAGTTTAAAATAATAACCGATTGTAACGCTTTCGCGCTTACGATGAAGAAGCGGGACGTACCTTTGCGAGTGTCACGTTGGGCGATGTACCTTCAGGACTATCAGTATGAGATCGAGCACCGCTCTGGAAGCCAGATGAAACACGTGGACGCGTTAAGTCGTATACATTGCTTGATGATGACAGACACCTTACGACATAGAATACAAGAAGAACAATTGAAAGACGATAAATTGGCAGCAGTACGGAAAGTTTTAGAGCACGAGAGTTACCACGATTTCTATATCAAACATGGGGTTCTCCATAAAGATCTCGCTAAAGAACTTATGGTAGTACCAACATCTATGGAGCGAGAAATAATCCAGATAGCTCATAAACAAGGGCATTACGCGGTTAAGAAGACACAAGATTTAGTCGAGAGAGATTTTTTTATTTACAACATAACACCGAAGGTAACAAATGTCGTAAAAAGTTGCGTAGAATGTTTGGTTTCAGAATCTAAAGCTGGAAAAAAAGAAGGAATGCTAAACCCGATCAGCAAAGAGGACAAACCTCTCGTAACGTACCATGTGGACCACGTAGGTCCCATGGAAGAAACGAAGAAGCGGTATAATTACATATTGGTAATCGTTGATGCGTTTTCCAAGTTTGTTTGGTTGTACCCCACTAGAAGCACGGGCAGCGATGAAGTTTTGGAGCGTTTAGAGAAACAAGCAGCTACGTTTGGAAACCCATTCAGAATTATAACGGACAGAGGAACGGGTTTTACTTCAAATACATTTGAGGATTACTGCAAAAAAGAGAATATTCAGCATTTGGTCATAACCACTGGAGTGCCGCGGGGTGACGGACAAGTAGAGAGGGTCCATAAAGTAGTCGTGCCAATGTTGACGAAACTATGCCTAGAGAATCCGAAACTATGGTATAAGCACGTGGATAGAGTACAACAGATAATCAACTCTACTCCGGCACGAAGTACACAGTATTCTCCGTTCAGACTTTTGACTGGCGTTGATATGCGCGTTAACGCAAACCATGACATTCGCAGGCTGTTGGAAGAGTCCGCTGTGGAAGAGCTTGAGGAAGAGAGATGTAAAGAACGTGAGGAAGCGCGAGAAAACATTAGCCGAATGCAAGAAGAGAACATTCGAAATTTTAATAAAAATCGTAGAGCAGAAACAGAGTATGAGGTTGGGGAGTTAGTTGCCGTTAAACGCACTCAGTATGGAACGGGACTTAAACTTAAGCCAAAATTCTTTGGGCCATATAAAATTAAGGAAAAAAGAGATCATGGTCGTTATACCGTAGAGAAGGTAGGTGACACTGAGGGGCCGAGAACAACTCATACCGTAGCGGAGTATATGAAACCATGGAACCCTTCATTCGGGGCGAATGAGACATCAGGATGGCCGAATGTGGGATTGACAGTTGGACGAAGGACTACTAGGAGTGGACGAAACTTCTAAACTACACAGCTACAAAATGCATCTCTACGTGTTACTAACTTCGTTACAAACAGACAACCCTTATCGAACGAAAACAGCTTCAAACAATATGCAAAACGGACGAACGACACACTTGAATAAAACCACGGAACAGTTCGGACGCGATACATTTTTACTCGTAATAAATACTCTTGTAATATTGTAGTCTAAGCCATAAAACCGAGTTTCATTTCGTACGACGGCAAATAAGATCCCACATGTATGTATGTATGGCAAATATCCAAGAATGATAAAATACCAGATTACGACATCGCTGGCAACGTAAGCGTCACAGTTATTACTCCCACAGGACTAATGAGAGGAAAAGGAAAGTGAGGAAATGCACTTGGGGCTTTATTTTCGTTGGAGCTGCCACAATAGAAAGCTCGGCACGTCACATTTATTATTCTGTGTTTACTTAATGCAAAAATCACTCAAAACAAAGAAAAATCAACTTTTTAAGAGCAAGTTGTGACGTCAATTCTTCAAACGAGCCAAGTACGAAATAACAAGTACTTTTGTCGTCACCTTCTATTTTTGCGTCGTGGCAAATATCCCATTGGAAATTATGACAAAAAACTGCTACTAACTTTTGAATCGACTTGATATTTTCTGTGACTACAGGACATTGTTTTTAAATTCATGCTGTAGGTGTATGGAAACGTGTAAGAGTCACTATCAAGTAGTTTTGTTAATAAAAATATTTACATAAATATACATGCTTGAGCTCAGTTTTTAATAAATAATATCCAAAAATTAAATATTATATGTTTGTAAACATTTACATATGCATATATGTATGTACATAGTTATGTGCATAGAAGATTGCGTGTTTGTTTTTAATTTTAAAACTATGAGTAAACCCCCTGGCCTCACCATAGCTCTTCTCTGGCTACATATACATACATATGTACATATATATACATATTGGCGATATGTATGTATGAGACATTACGAGTTTGATGTGTGTAATCAAGAAATTGACAACAACAATGCCGCAATGAAATCGGACTATGCCCCTCACATTTTTCATACGCGTTGGTTTTAATGCCTTTTAATTTTTGTTTACTATCGCTATTTTCACTGGAAGCTTTGCAAATTGCAGCACTTGCCTTTTTCTTATTTAATTTTGTATTAGGCGCACTTACGCTTATATACATGTGCATGTACCTACATACATACATACTTATATGTACACACATACATATATATGTACACGTACATACATATGAACATATTTTGTTATGTAGGTGTGAACCACGTTACAACAATAACACCACCATAAACTCCCATGTTTTGACTATTTGATTTGATCAGACTGAGAAAGCTTATACTAAGTCGACACGACAACGAAAGTCAGTAGTTTATGACTCATTCGTGATATTCTAAAAAAAATTTTAAAGTACATGTTTTCGCCCTGCAAAAACTGTCTAACTTTATTACGAACCAGTCATAATAATCTGGAAAACATCTAAATTTTCGTTGTGTTTGCATATGAAATTCTGTATTCGATAACTTTTTCCCAAGCAAAATTTATGATTTGCTGTCACTAGCTCATAAAACGGAACAAGAACAATAATAAGAAAAAATCGGGGTGGAAAAAAAACTGAAAAATGTATAAAAAGCGGCACTGCCTGGTGTACATAGAGCGAAGCTTTCAGGACGAGCATGGTCAATATTGAAAACAGCTCCTGAAAACAACTTGTTTTCATTGCCGTGTGGACATGGTATTACTACTAAACCGATAACCAAATCAATACTTATCATTACCATAGATACCCATGTCGAATCGATGTTGTAGCTCTTACCTACATACATACATACATTTGTATGTATGTACATAAATACATGCTTATAAATTTGCCAGTGGTGGCCACGTAATTCACATAAACATGCCTATGTATGTACATGAATACATATGTATATGTGTATCTGTTTATATGTTTTGTGTTGATTAAATTTTTTGTGCTATATGCACATACACATACATATGTATGTATATGTACCATTTCCCAACAGTATTTGAGGCAAATTCGGTACAATATTCAGTATGCCAAATGTCATGAAACTCAGATCTGCAACTAATACTTGAAGCACAATACCGACGAACTTTCGCTAAGTAGAGCGACGACGTTAGCAACGTTCGCCCAAAAATTTCGCCCAGTAAACCACAATTACGGCGACAACGAAAACAGCTAAATATGACAAGTCGCGATTCAAATTTTGATTTTCAATTAGTAAAAGAGAGAATAATATTTTGTGCTGCATATTAAAGATTTCGATTTAAAAACCCTGAGTAGTTATATTAAACATATGGCCACAATGGATTGTATTTGGCCGCTGCCGCCAGCGACGGCAATAGAAATAAGTCTATCGCAACGAATGTTCGTCGGAAGAATGTCGTTGTTCGCTTTGGATGTGTGCGTTCTCATATATGCATGTATGTCGGTCTGTTCTATTTTTGACAGCGAACGTTCGCGACGAAAAATTCGCCCTTCGCCGGTATTGTGTTTTATGCATTAGGCTATGCTAGATAGAAATCTTGCTTCGCTCTGCGTGACAGGTTCGCTTTGACCACTAAGGGCCAGTTTTTCAGTGCTACTTTGAACTGAGTTTAAACTAAGTTTACTTAAACGCCGTTTAAGGTTAAACTAAGTTTAAACTGCAGAACTGTTTTTCAGTGAGCGTTTAAGGCCGCCCTAGAATTTGACAGTGTGGTAGGGCAACACTGTTTTTTTCTTTATCTACACAACAAAGCAGCTGACGTTTGTTTACATTTTTTGTACACAAAAACCTTCGTGAATTATTTGTGAAAATTTAAGTTACTAATACGGTGAAAAAATGTATAAGCGGAGCGGTAATTTTTCGCTATAGTCACTTTCACTTGAAAAATCCATATTTTAATATATTTTACGGACAAAAAACGTAATTTTGTTGATTTAAATTTCTGTGAACTCATGAAATGACAGCTGAACAGTTGAACAGCTGATTGCTTAAACTCAGTTTAAACTTAGCATATCGGGCGTTTAAATTTAGTTTAAACTAAGTTTAAATTCGACTGAAAAACAGCACATCGAGTTTAAACTTAGTTTAAACTGCAAATCAAGTTGAACTAGCACTGAAAAACTGGCCCTAAGTTGAATAAATACAATTATGCGAAGTTTCCACATAAGCAACGCCGACGCCAAAGCTAAGATGAAAGTTCGAAAACTCCCATCTTTTCGGGCGTGTTGAGCATCAAGTGATTTTCATATTTCTTTTATTACTCCCATTCCATTTAACCAATTTAACCAAATAAAACTTGTACTTCAGACATTTTCAGTTTCTTCAATTGGAATAAAAACATGTGTTGCGAAGATTTGAAATCTTTTGATATACATACATACGTATGTACATATATGTATGTATATATTGGAAGTAGTATATTATCTTGGCTAACAAAGGTTATGGGCCTTATACATAACAATCAATAATGGCGGCGATCACAAATACATACATATATTAACACCGTTTGCAAGTGGAGTTATTTTAAACAATTAAAAAATTATCAACATTAAAAGGATTAATGTGTTTTGCAGTTATAACAAGGCCTGGTATAGCACAGGATATACATACATACATACATATGTACATACGTTATCGAAATTGTCTCAATTGATTCGCATCCACACAAAATGTAAATGTATAAAGTTTTCATTTCAAGTGAATAAGCTGAAAATTTCTGAAGTTCAAGTTTTCAACTTCTCAAAAGATACAATAACTATTATCGTTTTAACAAATATCAAAGTTCTAATGTAATTAAGTTGTTTCAGTAACATTTCTTAAAGAGATAAAGATAAAAGTTCTAATGTAATTGAGTTGTTTCAATAAAATTTCTAACAGCTTCTAGTTCTCCAGCTAGTTTCTTCTACAATTTGTGGTGTGCGTCTGAATGATATTTTGCCATCAGCTGTCAAGGGACGACCGCTATTAGAAAACCCCTTTTCGATAATTTTTGATGTTACTTGCTACGGCAGGATTTGAACCCGGGACCCACCGATGAAGCGCGCACACGTTACACACTCCGCTACGATGGACGACCGTTATTTTCTAGCCCCATCTCTATATATGTAAATACATATGTACATATATAAAAACGAACGAGAATATTTAGATTTTGTAACTACACCCTAATTAATATTCAGTAGGAAAGAAGTACGGGTTTCCGGCTGAAGAGTACTGTTGGGTTATGTACATATGTATATATTTATGTTTGTGTGTACGTACATTATATATTTAAAACTCCTTAAATCATAACAAACAAAGTCATTTTATACCACTGTTGTTAAGGAAGAATGATCAGTTCACTTAAAAAAACATAAAGTGGAAATATACATACACACACATGTATATTTTTATGATTCCGCATACTTTGTTTACAAGGCTCGACAATCGTACATATGTACATATGTACAAATGAGTGTGGATGTGTTTTACGTACTTCTGCCCTGTTTTGCAATAATTGTATTTATCATTGAAGAAAGTATATATATATGTATGTAGGTATTATTGTTGTATAACGACTTAAAAGTTAAACGTAAATTAGGCCACTATTCGGACATAAAAACAGACACTATTTTAAATTAAAACTCTCGCGGAAGTGACTATTTAATTTACCAACGCTATTTCCAACATAGAAAAATCGTATTTAGTAGCGAATAGCAGAAACTAGAGAGCAAACAGTGTTCATCGATTAGCGAACGAATTTTAGCGTGCCAGACGAACGCGTCTACTGAAGCCAACTACTGAGCTAGTCTATTGGCAATTACATCTATACCGCCACTGCAGATCTCACAATCGTGCTTGCGCCCCGCTTACCGCGCGCACTAAAAGAGCAAGGTCTGCCACGAATAGACTACGAATATGAATTTCGATTCACTTCTTTCCACCTACCCTCTCATTTTACTCCACTAGAATCATATTGGAAATTGTAGTAAATATATTTCATACATATGTATGTATACAAATTAAATAGTTTGCACAGCGTGCTACTAAAATCGTTATCGCTATTCTTTTCACATAGTTACTTTGATCAAAGCAAAGTGGACAAAATAGTGGTTGAGCCTTTTATAAACTGATTTTCAGGTCTTACCTGCATTCCTTTATTGTACTTTTCTTATATACATACATACATACATACGAATATGTTATTTCTTTTAGTTCCCAGTAAGTTCGAAATGATTTTCTCCCTACCAAGGAATCTCATTACTACATATGTATGTATGTACTTGGTACACAAAGCTAAACAGTTCACCTTTAATTAAAGAGATCATAGAGAAATCCGCTAAATTTTGGTCTGATTTATAGGGCATTTTAGGTGGTATTTTCGCTTTGTGGAACCAAAAATTTAAAGAAATGAAAATGTTCGAGAATTCATCATTTCGAATCCAACCAAATTTTTTGTTGTTGAAATACACAGCTTATTTTTATGTTTTTAAAATCGATATTCAGTGCGATTTCATCCCGAGTGATAGGCATACCCAAATAGATTTGAATTATTAAAAAAAAGGCTAAACAAATTTACCACACGAAACCCATAATGTTGCTAAAAGCGTTGTTTGTGTAAGTTTAACAATTGATTTTTTATCCACGTCAAGAACGATAGCATATAAGATCGAGCCTTCACGCCGCCAGATCCCAAGTCCAGTAAACAAAGAATAGGGGGTTATGTAGAATGAATAACCAAATTTTCAGCGAGAAACGTGTTTTAATTTTGCTGACGTGTTAAAATATAATTTTTAGGCAGAGATTTAATAAATAAATCAGAACAATTTTCAGAATAAAAACGGTATACTTTTTTTGCGGGAAACAAAAGTTATCGAACGTCAAAATTAAGATAAAGCATTTAGTAATCAAAATTTTTCTAAAACCCTTGAATGGAGTTTTAGACTAATGATGTTAATTGATAGGAAATTTAATTAAATGTACATAACTTGTATGTGCCTGGTAAAGTCTTCGCGAAACTCCAAATCACCTAATAAAGTATTTTTAAAAACTCCATATTTTAAAAGTGAATTGATCACACTTTCGTTTGATATACAATATGTTATCAATAACACTCACTATATAAAGTATTTCACAGAAATAATCTTGATCGGTTTGACACCGGCTATGCTATCCACAGTATTTTTGGGCAGAAATTCTTTCCGCGTAAGCGGAATTATAATTTTTGTATATAAACTTGATTTTTTCGAAAACTCTTCCAGATATATAAGACAAATCTAAATGAAATTGAAGGCCACTTGTCCTTATTTTTGCATACACAGTGCGTTCACCAACTTTTAAAAGAAAAGGGTCTTTCGGAAAATATCCCGGGAAGTGTGCTTCTAAGAGAAGCCTACTAGTTTCTTTCGGGTGTTCAGTAGCTGCCATCTGGCTTCTTGAGAGTACATAGGCACTTCAGTCGCCTGTGCTCAATACAGTAAAGTTTCCTGTTGGTATTCCTCGGATTTCTATAAACTTGTTTAGTTTTCATTTGAGTCTCAATTTCAAATCTTTGGTCTGACATAGATACATACCTCATTTGAAACATATTACTTAGAGATAAAAGTCGACTTATCCGATAAAGAAATCATTATGGCAAGAATTTCTCCTCTTATAGCATGAGCGAAAGCCGGCTCAATACCCTGGTTAAGAATATGTAATTTGTTCTTAATAATAAATTCAAGGAATGTTTCACCCTTCGCAGAGGTACCCTATATACATATTAGTACAATGATGGGCGTTTGCGTCGCAGCTCAGCACCTGTTTCAGCTCTCCGCTCACAGTACTTTTTTAGGGCTAGTACTTCCCATGTAGGCATTTCACTGCTGACGCCCCGTAGATAGGCTGAAGCAAGCACAACCCCTTTTTCAACCGCCAGAGTAGGCACTTCAGTCCATATGGCGGCAAGCCAATGTAGAGCTATGTTGGTGGGATCAATCATAGTACCCCGAGTATTCGGGTACAAAAGAACTATCACAGAACTACTACATTTATCAGGCAGCAAAGGCACCCGCCCGTGTTAACGGTAAATTATACAGGAAAGCGCTGTTCATCCTTGCCAAAATACCCAAAAGTAAGATGAGGCGTATTCTGAATTTGCGGAATGTGGGAGACCGCGCCAAATATGAGTCCATCAAGGTCGAAAATGCGCGTATATCTACCCAGCCGGCAGCCTTTTGCGAAAAAGGTTTGTCAGCGAAGCGCAACCGGTCTCTTGATGACTGCGGAAATGCCCCGAAATGCAGTAAGGGAGTGAGATACGCGCCTAAGGTGGTTCAACACCGCTAGAAAGATCTGCGCAAGTACACAGTCGTCGCGAAAGAGCATCTGCACGTTGCTGTAATTGATGGGGGCCAATACCCCGGTAGGTTTCTGGAGAAATCGTCAGAGCCCATCGGGTGATCAGATGCGAGCCGAGTTCTCAAAAAAATTCCTGGGCAGAAGCATCGCTGGATTCAGCGACGCTTGGTTGGGTTTAAACTAAAACTCATCGCAGCTAAGGATTCTCCAGTGCACGCATCTGGCTACCCAACGTGCGACTGCATAGAGCCACGCTGTTGGAGTATATGACTATCATGAGCCGTAAGATTTCCATGGAATTTCAGAACACGAAGGCGAACAACCAGCCGGTGTTGTTCCTCATCACAAAAGAGTTAGCTATCCTCTTAGAGAGGGGAGGCTGCCGCATTTATTTTGGTGCCCCACACTAAGGTGAAAATTTTCCGGGCCAGAAAGCCTGACGAGGACGATGTAGAAACCGCCACTGGAGAGCCTTCAGATTCCTTCGACGTCGAGCCAACCCATACACCTATTTGCGACAGCGTTCTGGAGCAGATTGAAGTTATGACCAGTAGTCTGGCCGCCCACGTGGAAACCCAGCAAAAATCATGAGCCAGGTCGTATAGATTAACCTGAAGCATGAATTTTCCTTTGTATCAGGCATGAATTTTCCTTTGTATTTATCCACAATAATGGTAAACCGCAAGCCTGCGTCCTGGTAAGAGAGGGGTATATTGCCTATTTATGCCCTTCTGCCAGCACACCGGCCATAGCAAATTGTAATATTGGCGCTACCCCCACCAAGGATGGGAACGATCTGAATTCAATCGAGAAGGGCGAGTCAAGGACACAGTCAGATTGGTTAAGTTGCTGGCTAAATAACACCGGGGATAGCTCACCTAAACTGCTTGTCGATATTCAGTTACCCGGTAACTCTGAGTCTAGCAGTAACTTGTATAGTACTTAACTACGTTCCTATGCCATGGAGGTCATAGTTTTGCTAAGGACTTCCGACCGATCAATGTGATCTCCTTTCTTCTCGAAAATTTTGAGATGATTCTGGACGCACATATCCGTGGGTTATTCCAGGTAGTACGGGTGTCTGAGGCACAGCACGCGTACTTAAAGGGAAGATCCACGGATAGTTGGTCAGAACGATTGAAAGGTCACTGGAATTCTAGCAATACACTCTGGCGTCTTTCCTAGGCATAGAAGGCCCCTTCAACAATGCACGTACATAAGCTACTCTTGCCCCTTTGGGCGTCATGAAATGTATTCAGGTAGAATTGTACACTGCACAGTAACGCGAAACGTTAGCAAGGGAACCCCTCAAAGGGAAGTAATATCCCCACTTTGTGCTCATTAGACTTAACAAAGGAGGATTGAGGACAGTAGCGTATGCTGAAGATGAAGTAATTATTGTCACGGAGCTGTTCCCGTCAGTGGTGAGCAACATTATGGAAGGAGCCCTAAACAAGGAGAGCCAATGGGCTGAACACTGTGGTTTAGGTGTCAAACCATATAAAACAATATTAGTGTTATTTACGGTCAAGACCCAGATTCCCAGTTATGAGCTGCCGAAGCTGAATGGTCAAACACTTCGTTTATCGAATCAAGCATGGTACGTGGCTTCCGCAACCTCACCACAAGTGAAGGCAAGAGGCACGCTAGGTTTTGGTAATTTGCGTAGCCTTCTGGACACCTTCCGTTTAGTCCTATCCACCGAAGGATGCAGTATAAACTGTCGGCTGAAGTAGCTCCCGCATCGACGAAGCGCGGTCACCGAATGAAATCTCCACTCGATCATCACGCTTTGCCGGATTGGACAAGGAATTCACGGTGGTCCAAAGCTTGCCCACACCTGCCGCAAAGTTGCAGGACTTCAGGTGCTCCTTCCACTTGTTCCGCTTATGTTCGACTAACAGGGTCCGAATCTCCGTGTTTAAGTCCCTAATGCAGGAATTTTGGGGATCGGACAGGCGAAAGTGGTCACGTTCGTTGTTTAGCGTTTCCGCTTCCGCTGGAAAATCCGGTAGAATTTCCGCCGTCGTGACCGTCCTGCGGAACTGTCGTTCGCCAGCGCGAACATCTCTTGGTGTGGGTAGGGCACCGAAGGTACTCTCAGTGAATTCCGTGAATCCGGACCAATCAGCTTTTTTAAAGTTGATAAAAGTCTTTCGATCCGCGGAGACAAAGTCGGCAAATCTATCAATCGTGATGATTCTGGGTAGGTAGTCTGATGCAAGCGATAGTATAGGTCGCCACGTTATGCTATTTATTAGACCTGCACTAGCTATTGTTAGGTCTGGCGAGCTACTGCAACTACTCCTAATCCTGATAGGGACGTCGTAATTCATTGTGCAGAATGTCGAATCGTCTATCTGCTCAGCCAACGATTTGCTGGCAGGATTGAGTGCCATAGATCGTGGAGCGCATTAAAGTCTCCTACTACCAAACGGGTTTCACCTCTGAGAAGCGCACCTATGTCAGCAGATATGCCTGCAGGTGACAGGGGGTATATATATATTAAATATTTCGAGCTTGGCCTCGCCTGACCGGATAGTTATGCCCTGAGATTCAAGGGTGTATACATGCGGTCAATGTCTCCTTCAATAAAACGATACTGCATTATGTGGTGTGTGATGAATGCTAGGCCACCACCATTATCACGCTCGCGATCCTTACGATGCACAGTATATCGTTTGGAATTTCATCTCTTGGATCACAGCTATCAACAGATCATGTCTTCTCTTGAAGTCGGTTATCTCCTCGATCTTGCTCTAGAGTCCGTTGCAGTTTATCTGCAGGAGCTTAATCTGGCCAGTATGAGTCGACGCAATGGAAAGTGTAAGAGAGAGGCGTGGTTGTCCACTTTGCCCTAGTTGCGCTTGCCGCTGAGCAGGTTGCTGCCTGGTAGAGATTGGAGGCAGCGCCGGTGAAAGCGTATGCGTATGCAGAGCTCTGCAAAATGGGGCAAGGTCACCCGTCCATTCACGTGTGGTGCGCAGACCAGAACACGTTCGAAAGTGAAACTAGCCTTGGCACAAATTATTCCTAACTGATACCACGTTCCGACGTATCCTGGTCTAACTCACGGAACAGAAAGTGTGGGGCACCAAGACCTGCTGGGTAGCCTTAACACTTGGGTTGGAAGAGATAGGGAGTGCGAGTGTTGCTGATTGCTCTTTGTAACCGTGGAGGTCGCCTGGGTGCTGGGTGGCATCGGCGCAATTGGCGCAGTGGTTTGGGCCATAGAGACTGTTGGAGCTTGAGAGCGTGAGCAACATGGAACCACGTACCGTGTGGTCCACTCCCTATGGCTCTTAAATCCTGCGCAGACCTTAAGATGACTCCATCCATCGCACATATTACACCTTACCGAGGTGGAGTTTGGATGGAGCCTTCTCTAGCAAACGCTGCAGAAGTATGTTTCTAAGCAGGGTTGGATTCAACTCCAGCTCTGAGCAGAAGATTGTAGAGCAACCCTGCATGGCATAGCAACATCAAAATTCAGTGGGTACGGATGGCGGATTTGACCATTCCACTTACTGGAGACATGACTGAGTTGCTTGCATTTCTGCAGGATCTCTTTTGTGGGCTCCAGTCGGGAATTAACAGCGATATGCCGTTGCATCCAGAAACTTTAAACCAAAATAAATTTAATATTGATGGGAAATCCCTGGATAATGGTAACAAATAAACAAATACCGTCTGATACACAAACGTTGTTGGATCTAAAGGTTCTGAAAGAGGAAATTACTATTTGCAACGCTACGGTGGGAGAGGTAGAAGTCCTGAATATCACGGGCATATGTCGTGCTTAATTCACTTGTTTTATTAATTTCATTGTCCTTTTTGCTTCAGTGATGTCTATGAGGCCCATATGGACATCAACGACTTCCGATTGCAGCATCTCCAGTCCTTTATTTTACAGCACTGGCTGGCTGTTAAAGAAGGAAATAGCGGCATTACCACCGCAACAATATTTTGCGATATCCACGCAACAGCTACAAGCACTTAAACGCAAATCACTTGGTTCCATTAATACCGAAAGCAGAATGCGAATGCAGTCTCGCGAACTCCACGCAACTAATATTAGCAATGCCCTCGAACATAGATTTTGAATTGGTGTTCATTTCATAGCTAATACATATGTATGTTTTAAACAAAAAATTTAATCATCACTGTCAAATAACGACGAAACATATCGAGGAGTTCGTAGCGCACATTGCTGCGATGATTAGGAGTTTCATTTGTAGTATCGATGGATCACTGCTGATGCCTACTTCGATGGAAACGTTTGCAGTTGCGAAATATTTCTCCATTTGGGCAGCCCGGTGACTGGATTGTTTTGTGTACAGTCGATAGCTCCGATGGCTCGCGATAAATTTCCGAACGCATAAAAAGCTAGAGCTGCCGGTATTCGTGTCATTCTGATCAAGTCGGGTAAGAGCTTGAGTATTGCTCTGCAAAATGTTTGTAATAAGATACCAATCATTGGTTGGAAAACACCTATGATATCACGATGAACTGAATACTTCACAGCAATTAGTGACCTACGTATATACAATGTTGGGCGCAAGCCAACATTCATCACCATAGCCAGAGAAGAAGTACTTGACATAACACTCACCAACAAACTGGCTGACGATGTGAGCTCGCGATCGGAGGCTTCCTCTGAGCCCTGACTGTCGGACCACATAATCATCCACTTTAAGCTGGGCGATAAGACAAGTACCAGTAATCTCAATACTAACCCAAGTAAAGCGAACTGGGAGAAGTACATCAACGTACTGAGTTTAAATCTGTCAAGTATAGGGCACAAAAAAAGAAGACAGACTGTACAGAATTAGAAAACAGAATACGAAGATTCAATGACGTTGTCATTGACGCCTTCAACTGTAGCTGCCCTGAAACCAAACCGAAGGAGAAATCAAAGACTCTGTGGAATGGAAATATTTGCACTACATTATGATAACCGTTAATGCAGTTTAAAGCAAAGAACGTAGATTCCAAAGAAGCTGCAACACTGCCACCATTACTCAACCAGAAAATCTGGTAAAATTTCACCATGCCAGAATTAATTTGGGTTGTGCTGATTGATATTATAGTCTGATTTGATCCAATTGGTATCTGGTGAGGTGAAATCGGCCAAAAGTTCTTGCCACAGGGAACGAAAAGGCATGCAACTTCTTTGTAATCTACGTTCTTTGGTTTAAAGTAGAATTTTAGCTAAGGTAAGTTTTGCCGTCTTTTCCAGCTTCCATAAGTAAAATGATCATCATCAAAATCGAGTGCACCTCGTTTTGAGGAATGTGTAAACATTATTACGATTCAAGATTGTTCTGTATATGGAACATAATTGGCTGGTTTTTTTAATCCACACAGGGTTAACAATTTGAAAAAAATTGGCATAACATGACTGCCGAATGGCAACGCTGTCTCTATTTAACACACTTTCTTCATATACTTTGACAAACAAAATACATGTAAGTTTTGTGAATGAATTCACTGCTGGTATTGCCTCCACTACAGGATGCAGTAAACCAGATACTGACAATATGGTTTTTTGAAAATTAATACGTGCAGAAATGTGTATGTAGAGGAGTTTTCTCCCGCAATCATTGCAACATTGCTACGAATACCATTTAAAAATATCTATTATTAAGATCATTCAGAATCTGAGAATAGTTTCAAAAACGATTTTTGTAATTCTCGTAAAAAAAATGGCTGAAAAGCATGCGAAAAACGAAAAAGAGTATTGGGAGCAAATGCGAACCGGAAGTACATACAATTACTAACAATCGTAATGGTTTATTAGGGGAGCACTTAGAAAAACTGTAATTACTTGGAAGTGTTAAAGAGGCTGAATTATTTAATTAACTTTCCATGTTCTGGTCTTAGCGGTATACGTACATATGTACATATATATATTATACATCGAATATATGTAAATCAAAGTTTTGTATGTAGTGTATGAGCGAACTCTATAGATGTAATTAATTTAGTAACATACACGTACATCCTGTGTTTTCAAAGTATTTTTTGCAGCCTACAAATAAACCAAAAATGGAAATCATCTTAAGTAAACTTTAATTATAATAATAATAATAATAAAAATAATATTAATTTGACGCTTACACCAAAGATTAATGTTTGGCCGAGCTTCTCCTACAATTTACGGCGTGCGTCTTCATGGTTTTTACGCCGACTCCGAAGGGCAAACGATTTTTATGGCATTGCCTGACGAGGGGCAAAGAATTTATTTTGGTTAAATCTACATTTACCTTGAATTGTAGAAAATTTAAGCTTCTGTTTCAAGAGGAATTCATATAAGGTGATGGCAATAGCGAAAATGCGATTTCAAAGGGGGCCAAAACGTCATGATAATGGAAAATAGAAAAACGGTTGCCTTTAATTGTTGATGGTGGCATTCTCATATACCTGGTTAATCAGGAAGAATCAATCAGCTGCTCTATAATCATCACCTTATATAAATTCGCCTTAGTATGTTTCTAAGCGAATGGTAATTGGGAAAATTTTAGTAAATACTACTTATCCACCGAGACAAACAGTAACTGATATCTATTCGGTGATTATATATCAAGCGTTTACTGTAACTATTATTTTCTCCAAAATTACCATATCTTTGCCTGCACCTGCCCAGGTACTTAAAAATTTATGGCTATAAATTATTTAGTTTTTCGATAAAATTTGCAAAATGTTTGCTCCAAATATCAAACATAACACGCGGTAAGGTAATTATTTAATCAGCGACAATATTTAGAACAAAAAAAAAATTAAATAGATTCGTTTGCGTACCATGTAGGAAAACAGATATTATTTTTAGAAATATTTCGACTCCAGCACCATCCCGTCAGTAAATGAAACTTTTCGGAATATCTCAACTTCAGAGCTATCTATCAGATTTATTTTTTGCAAACACTTTTCTATTTGCATGACCAACCCATAAACTAAATATGAACCAAATAGACCCATAAATACGGCTTTAAGCGAAGCCTACCGGCATTTTTTTATACAAACACTACTTGTAAACGCAACAGCAAACAATTAGCCAAATGGTTCAGCTGTTATCCCGTTATGCGATTAGCACCGATTATATTTCATTTTCATACCCGAGCACACTGGTGCCCAGGGTATTATAACTTTGTTCAACTAACGGTTGTTTGTAACAGCATAAACCAACCGAGATAAATATTTTCATACAAATATCAAAACTATCAGAATTAACAGCGAAATTGATTAAGCCATGCCTGTCCGCCCGTCCGTGCAATGGATAGCTCGAGTAAACATTGCCCAGGTACTTGGTATTGAAAATGGGAGTAAGTAAAGATAATTTGCTCCAATTTGATATAGATTGGATTGGAAAAGGAAACGTGTGATGTTTTTTTTTTAAATGGGTGTGGTCCACTTTATAAGAAAAACTTATATCCCCGAAACTACTTGAGAAAACTCTATATATGTACTTTGCTACGCATATTGTACTTAAAGTCAGTAAGTAAAAAATAGATGGTGTGATACCTCTCATATAACGGCATTAAAGAAAGTTCGCTCAAATTTAATACAAAGGTCTATCCTTCACTAACAAATACATAGAATCCCATTTGAGAGCAACTATTGGATCAATAGGCGAAATTCCGAAAATTGTTAAAATCAAAAATAACTACGACTACCTCTCATATAACGGTAATTATTAATTAACTATTAAGAGAATTTCGTCAACTTTAATATGTAGAATGAGGTTATATAAAAAAAAAACACACAAAAACGTTGGTATAGTTGCGGCATCGCTCACTTTCGAGCAAATAGGTGTATCTCAACAACTATGCCACCAAACTCCTCCAAATTTGATGTTCACATTGGATTGCAAAAACCGTAAAAAAAATGCATGTCCACTTCGATCTCCGAAACTTCAAATTCTACCAACTTTGCATTTCTAGTCAGAAAGTACAATTTCGAAAATTATAAAAATCAGACTAAACAACGCTGACCTCTCATATAACAGTAATTTACAACCAATCAAAATATTCAATATTTTACTAAACTATATCGCGTAAATGTTTCTAAAATGTGTATAAATAATTAAATTAAGGAAATAAATACTTAAAATGAAAATTATGGAAAATGGGTGTAGTACGTAAAAATCGTTTTAATTTCTTTTTGTTTTTATTTAAATCAATAAACGTCGTTTAATGTTTAAAAACGATGTTATACTAGCATATTTCTTTAGATATTTAAGCTGAAGATATTCTTTATACCTTGATCTGAAGGAAATATGGATACAACGAATATCATAAATCTATGTACGTCAAATAGCTAGGAAGATATGGTGAATAGTACAAGTTTCGCCTTAAATGGGGCCGTGCGTCCGCATTTTCCCTTAACAAATAATATATAACCTTATATAAAGGAACTGTATACCAAATATTGTACATCTGCATCAAATTTCCCCTTCAATGGGGGCGTGGCACCGCCTACTTGTACAAATTTATATTTATCCTACTGTACAAATTTCATAAGATCGGTTGAGTACTTCGCGCGTCTATAAAGAACTCACATTCATTTTTATATATGTATAATATTAATTTTTGTGGTTGCATACATCACGTAATGTCTATTTCAAATAAAAACTGTTCGATTGCACCCGAACTAAGACTTTCTCTTACTTGTTATAATTATAAAAGATATTTTTGTTGTCAGTACCATGAGCAATGAGAAATATAATAGTTACATTTACTTAGACAGATAATGGACTATAGAATACAAGTAAATATTTACATGGATGTACATACAGCACCGTGCAACAACTTTATTTCAGTAAAATAATTAGTTTATGGATAAAGCTTTTGATGTAGTAGTGTTGGGAACATTAACAAATAAGTTATCTGACGTCAGAGGCCCAACTCTGATTAAGGTCCACGCCTAGAACCCGCATTGTCTGTCCTTGTGCTTTATTTATGGTCATAGGATAACACAGGCTCGCCGGAAATTGTATACGTTTAAATTAAAATGGGAAATCCTTAAGTATAAGCAGTATACGAGGTATAAAACTACACTTGCCTGTACCCGTCAAAATTTCCGCTTCTTTGGCGTTACGTTGGAGAGAAGTAACATTAAGGCTCCTTCCCTTATACAATTTTGGTGAGCTTAAATGTATTAAATAATTGGTATGCCGATTTTCTGATCATGCTAGATTTTATGGTATGTTATTTTCCAAAATATTTTAAATTGATGTCTTTTTTAAATTTGTTTCTTGCGTAAACATTATAAATAGTGCATACTTTATTTTTACGGTAGTACATATGCGCTTGCGCAGTTTTTGCAAAGGGTCTACAGCAGTTAGTTAAGAACCTCTCTTTTAATTGTTTACATTCTATATCAAATATTTTGTTTATTATTTCACATGATGAATATTCTATGTATTTAATTGAAGTAGTTTAGGTGCAAAAACATTCTTTTAATATGAGCATTTGCATAATATCCAATTATTTTGATATACCGAACCTCATAGTCGTACACAAAACAAACAAATTTATATATGTATATTTGTATATAAGGTGATAGCATCCCATGAGCTGAATTCTTGGGCCTCCTTTCTAATTCGCCGGGTTGTTTTCTTTACAAATAAAATACATTACCTATACTGGGCGAATTGAGATTTTGTGATTTCGTACCGATTCAACCAAAGTGAGCTTTATCGCTAAACAAAATTTTCATGTTTCACTTTGGTAATAAATTTACACGATTCACAATCGTTCCGGAGTAAGTTTGTTCATTATGAAATGGCAAACCAAACTGAGTATAAATCAAGTAACAGCTGTCAAAAAGACCAACTCTAAAAAAGTATTGCCTCATTGAAAGCCGTACGTCTAAAAAACACCCTTTACTTCTTAGTTTATTACGGATGCTTATTTCGAGTATTTTTACGTTGGTTTAATAAAATATTTTGATGAATGCATACATCTTAAAAATAGTATTAAAAAAGGAGTAAAAAAGGGCCGAAAAGTTTCCCTTTTTACTATATTTATATGCGTTGCCGAAATGGGGCTGCCAAAAAAGTAAGTGGCATCACCTCCATGGGCTGAAACAAATTCCTGACCTGCCTCAACATATGTTTAGTTATGTGGTCATTGAGTCGTGCCTATCCAAATGCATACAATAATATATATATATAATTATATGTATAGATATATAAATTTTGCACCCAAAGAAAAACTGCAAAAAATGCGAAAAAAATTAATATTAAATAAAGAAACAAGAGCAAAGTACAAGTAGATACATACATAGACTATATGTTGGTAATGCAGCCCCCCGAAGCGTAGAAGGCCTTCCATACTTTTTTGTTGCTGCGGCATTGCTGAGCTAATTCGTAGTTAATTTTCTTTTTAGATGCATTCAGTTCATTTCGTTTTTTCATACTAGCATTAAAACATGCAAGTCATATACCGATCATTTTCAAGTTATCCCAATTATCTTTTCGCAACTGTTGGTTGGGAAGAGCGCAAAAATACAACAGTGCAAGACGCGCTCACAAAAAAACCAATTCAAATCAAAATCAACATAACTCTATTCTCTCAAAGCAAGTGAAGTTCACCTTGACGTTGGAAATTATTTTTTTCTCAGGAGTTTGAGAGAATGAAAAAAATATATACAAAGAAAACAAACAATTGAAAAAAGTGTTGAAGGGGGCTAGGAATGGTGCAAGTGGATTCACCACATGGCCTTATGTTAAAGTTAGGCAATGATCGTTTTGTTACATACTTATTTACATATACTAAAGTAAAAGGTAAGTGCAATAATTGAAATAAAACTGCTATTCAAAAAGGTTATTGAATATTTTAAAAATTTTTAAATATGTATATTCCGACGACTCTAACTTCATTTTTTATTAAGTTCTCGTTTCTTGGTAAATATAAATGCTTTTTTTTATTTTTTTGTTTTTAAAGTTTTTAAATTCCACAAGTCCGTTTGCTATGATGGGATGATTACAAACGTACTTTGCTGATTGAAATCCATCGATCGCAAGTGTAAATGGGTTCTTGAAAAATGAATTTTTCGTAGAATTTTCGGCAGAAAACTTGAACGTGTACACTTTAGGCGCATCTGGCGTGAGCACTATTTCTCAATGCAGAGGTTAACTCTAAAGTTGCCCTTTACGTTCCTCAATATAACTGTACTCAATTGTCTTATTAATTTACTCGAGTTATTTAAAATCGCGGAAAAAACAACGCTTCAATTGTGAAGTAGTTATACATTTCTAAACCAATTTTCAACACATTTTTATGTGACAACTAAAAATCCAATACAAAAACTTTAATACACGTTCACTGCATGTCAACAATGAATCGATAATTGTTATCGCAAATCATATGGTAAGAGCGCAGGTCTAAGGGAATTTTTGAATCTGTGTTTAATATGAGATTATTTTGAGGGAGGGTTACCACTTTTTAAAATGCACATTAAGTTAAATTAAAAAAATAAATGTAATTTAACAATATGAATGCCAAACTAACAGTGTTAAGAGAACTCAATTTTCAATAAAACATTTAGGGGGAGTCGCCACCTGTTTAAAAAATTAATTGAAATTATAATAAGGGGTCATGCACATATTACGTAACGCGATTTTTGATCATTTTAGAACCCCCGCCTAACCCCATGTCACAATTTCAGAAAAATTGTTTTTATTTATACAATGTTAATTGATATATATTATATATTATTCAAAGGGAAATCGCATGTCACACTGCGTCACAAATCGCAAACCCTCCCCCCTAGCGCGTTTCTTAATATGTGCACGATCCCTAAGTTAAATCAAATATGGAAATATGGGTTTCACCTGCATAAGGAAGTATCACGTCGTGGGATCAAAAGGGAGTAGCCTTAAAAAAAACTTAATTATGAAAATAGATTTAAGGACTGTTGTCCCGTGTTTAAAAACATTAATTAATGATATCTGTAAATTTATTGATAACAGTATTACTGTGAAACGGGGGAGTTTGTACGAAAATATGTTCATAAGATAAATAACTGTTTTCAACTAACGGAGGCTTAGAAAAACGTAGTCTCGAAAAAATTGTGAGGATTGGTAACATTTTGAAAATAGCAAAAAATTAGGATATTTCACTTAGACATACATATATATTTTTTTTCTCGCATATTTTTCCGAGTCAGTGTTGTTGCTTACATGCTTATTCTTATCCTACCTAGTGTTCTTTGGCAACTCGGGTACAAAGAAACGGGCCTAAATACTCAAAATTAAACTGGCATGTTCAGCAACAATATATGTAGATAAATACATAGCAATGAAATATAATTTGCCTTTGAACCCCCAAAACCCCCGTGTACACGGGCTTATTAGATATGTATGTATGTACATATGGATATTCGTTTTATCGAACGCTTTCATGGAATTTTTGATTTTTGCAATTTTTTTGCGGCATTTAAAATTCGATTAATGCGAAAATGATGAACATTCTATTTTGCTAAAGGTTTGGTAAATCAAACAACTGGGTACATACTAATTTGTTTAAAATATTTTTCTCGCTAAGTTATTTTTATTAATTTTTAACAAAACTTTATATAACAAAAATATAAAAAAATCAAAAAAGTTCCATTCAATTTTCAATTTTTAATAAGAATTTTAAGAAAACTTCTGACCATGTAGTTTTCTGGCTCATTAGAGTTTACCATAATAGATTAAATCAAAATGATTGTACAAACTTTGAAATTTTGAGTTATATGCGTTTTGCTATAGAACGAACTATATGTACATGTATATATGTATGTATGTATGTACATTCATATAAAAGTAAATACAAATGGGGAACATAATACTTATAATTCGATTCTTAGGCTTTTTATATTAAGAATATAAAAGCTTGAAATACTTGATTTTAATCAAGTTTTATTCCCCATATATCGACAAAGCTGAACACTGTCACCACAGCACATTAATCTGGCAAGAGCAATGGAAAGAGTAGACTAATTCAAAGCGACAACTAATGCTATACAATTTGACACAACGGCTCAACGATTATCTGATTGTTCTCACAGATTTAAGCCATTTTGACTACATACAAACACCGACGACAACATGCCATGCAACGTTTAATCCTCCTTCGCTAAGAGCTCCGTTTGCTTTGAACAAGTTTATGAGTTGTCATGTGTCAAACGAAATGAAAATTTATGGTTTTGTAATTGAACGCAAAGCACAACACGATCCTACTCAAATAACCATTCATCGGCTGGCGGGGATCGAACTCCGTTGAATTATTTGGTACATGTACCCAAATTGTTGCTTCTACTCTACTCGATTGGAGGTGCTGCCATCTTTTTGTTTGAGTATATTATGCGGCATTCGAAGTTGGTTGAGATTTTTAAACATGAAAAGATCACCACTATCAACTGAAATCGCACGGTGGGTTGGTGTGACATTTCAATAGGAACTTTAATGAATAAAAGTTATGAACTAGAGTTATAAAATGGTGTAGAGATGACTTATAGAATTTGTATAGAATAAATAATAACCACTTAAAAGTTTAAGGTAATTTTTGTTAAGCTAGTGGATTTGAAATACTTTACATATTACTAGATCATTTGATGTACATATCGTAATATTATCAACTATGCCAAATAAATTTTATTTTGTGTAAACAATCTCTTTGCTCTTATACGTTTGATTGCAGTTAGCCTAAATTGCAGGTAGGAGAACTTAGTATCTGGCAGAATGAATTCCAAAAGATTTTTTTCAACAACTTACTTTTGTTACCAGAAATCTGCTTACAAAATTCTATGTAAATGCTGTCGCTGAGTTGGGAAATTGACATAAAGTATTTATTTTCTGGTTAGCTTTGGTGATATCAAATAAAAAGTTGGTAAATTTTCTTATACCTTATTTCAAATTCACTACAATCTTTTTTGTATAAAAATAAGAACAGAGGCAAAGTTATCCTAATTGGCAAACGATTTTTTCCATTATTGAAACAAAGCCACACTCACTTTTCACAGTACATTATTTAGGTAGGATAGCGTAGTACACACATAAATATATACATATGCCTACATATATCACGTTACTTTATACTTCTTTGTTAATTTTATTGGGAGCAAAAAATTGTTGAATTTAAAGCAAAGAGTAATTTTTTTGATTTTTCAATTGCCAAGATCATGTCGTAAATACGAGTATCATTTGATTTTTTCACACTTTTGTAGTTTTTATTAAATTAATGTATGCAATGTTGTAGCATATAAATATTACATATGCTTCAAAGTGAAGTGGGCCTTGAGGTGGACCATATATGGGAAGCGTCTTTATGGCATGTAAATCAGTAAATAGTTTTGACGTTTTGGCGGGTTGGACGAATTTCATAACCAATTTGGTATTTTACTACATGTAGAAAATATACCAACCAGGCATACATATGCTTGAACAATCATGTACATAAATGTCAAGTATTAAAAAAAAATTGCGTGTATTAAAGCTTTATTTAGCACATTTTTTTATCCGCCATATTTTATATAGGGATAAATTTCTCAACTGAACCCCGTATACAAATACATACGACACTTTTCCTGTACCTTTTTTGTTTTATGGAAAACCATATTTTTTACGAGGCGTGGGGTCTCATTTTTGTCTATACTGTAACTGTTTACATACATACTGTGTCAGAATTTTAAAGTAATAGCCCAATCAATTGCATTAGATATAAATACATATATCCAGTGCAATAGAAATTTTATAAAATAGTTCAAGATGTATATATATCTATATGTTTGTATGTATTTATGTAACTATTTATAAATAAATACATACACATCTTGAACTATTTTATAAAATTTCTATTGCATTGAATATATGTATGTATTTATATATACATGTGGCAACTCTGTTAAAACCACATAACTAGCAGCGGTGTCGTCCTCACTAGGTGATATGCAAGCAATGCAAAAAGAAATAGCAGCGCTTTCTCCCGACGTCCGTAATTTACTTGACAACCGCTCATCACGTATACATTCTCGTTCGCGCTCGCGCTCGCTCTCTCACGCACGTTCTCGATCTCATTCTCGCAATAATGAAATTTGCTGGTATCACACTAATTCCAAAAACGAATCTTTACAATAGGCCAGCTCAGCTGAAGTATCGGAGTTTGGCGAACGCTCCGAAAACGAAAAAACATCGCGTCTGTGCATTCTCGACTCAACCACCAAAATAAAATTTTTGATTGATACAGGCGCTGATGTATCCGTTGTTCCAAAAAGCGAACATTCAGCTCGAGCTACACCTACATCGATAAAATTGTTCGCTGCTAATGGCACAGCCATAAATGTTTACGGCCAAGTTCTTTTAAAACTTAGTCTAGGCCTCCGCCGTGAATTTATTTGGAATTTATTGATTGCTGACGTAAGCCATGCAATTATCGGTGCTGATTTTTTGACGAATTTTAGCTTGATCGTCGATATGAAACGTAAATGCTTACGCGATGAATTGACTTCGCTTAAAACAGTTTGTGTAATGGGAAAAGCTCACATTTCTGTAGTCAAAACGTTTGACGCTAGTACGCGATTTTCAAATATTTTAAAGCAGTATCTTGAAATTACACGTAGTCCGAATCCCGGAACGCAAACAAAATCTCAAGTGTTGCACCGTATTGAGACTACGGGTCAGCCTGTATTCGCCAGGCCTCGTCGACTTTCGCCGGAGAAGTTAAAAGCTGCTCGCGCAGAGTTTGAACCCCTAATGAAGCTAGGTATCTGTCGTTCATCATGCAGTAACTGGGCGAGCCCGCTTCATATGGTCAAGAAAGCGGACGGATCTTGGAGACCTTGCGGCGACTACCGCGCGTTGAACGCCAACACCATACCGGATCGTTATCCACTCCCGTATTTGCATGATTTCTCAGCTGCACTCACCGGTAAAACCGTTTTCTCCAAGATCGACCTCCAGAAAGCGTTTCACCAGGTGCCCATACATCCAGACGACGTAGCCAAGACGGCAATAACTACGCCATTTGGACTCTACGAATTTACCTACATGACCTTTGGCCTGCGCAACGCTGCGCAAACCTTTCAAAGGTTAATACACGAAGTATTCCGAGGTCTCGACTTTGTCTTCGCCGTTTGCATCGCTTCAACAACTCGTGAAGAACATGCATCTCATTTGCATATTGTTTTTCAACGGCTAAAAAATAATGGCCTAACCATTAATGTTGCCAAATCACAATTCGGCACCGCCGAGTTAAACTTTCTCGGACATCGCATCACCAGCGAAGGCATCTTACCGCTTCCAGACCGCGTAAGAACATTGGTGGAGTACCCACGGCCGGTGGTTGCAAAGGAACTTAAGAGGTTTTTAGCGATGCTAAATTTTTATCGCCGATTTTTAAGGAACGCAATGAAAGCTCAGGCGCCATTGTTTAAAATGGTTCCGGGCAATCAACGTAATGACAAGACCGTATTATGTTGGACATCTGATAGCATACGATGCTTCGAAACATGCAAAAATCAGCTGGCGAATTGTGCTTTGCTAGCGCACCCATCACCAAACAGTGAGCTTTCTTTATGGGTCGATGCCTCAAATTTCTCAGCAGGCGCTGTACTCAACCAGGTAATAAAAAACAAGATTCAACCGCTGGGGTTCTTCTCCCGTAAATTTTCCGCAGCCGAAATGCGATACAGCACCTACGACAGGGAGCTAACCGCCATATACGCAGCGACACGCTACTTTCGCTATCTCATCGAAGGTAGATGCTGTCACATTTATACTGATCACAAGCCTTTAACTTTTGCGTTCAAACAAAAGCTTGATAAGGCATCGGATCGGCAGGCTCGCCAACTGGACTTTATCGGCCAAATAACGACGGACATACGATTCGTTGAAGGCCAACGCAACATCGTCGCAGACGTACTTTCGCGCATACAAGAAATCAGTACTAATTCGATGTGTGGTAAAACGATTGACACTCCACGGGATGAAGCTCACGTCCGACAAATTGAAACAACAACAGCAATAAACTATGACGAATTGGCAAAAGACCAAGCCCAAGACGCAGAACTTCGAGCATTTCTGGAGAAAGGTAGTAGTAGTTCATTAAATTAAAAACGTTTTACTTACCCTTTTAGCAAGCACTTCGTTTATTGTGATATTTCAAATGAGCGCATACGACCGTTTATAACCAGAAAGTTCCGGCAACAAATCTTGCGTGGTACTCACGGCTTATCGCATCCTGGCTCAAGGGGAACTGCAAAGCTTATGTGTGAACGATTTGTATGGCCTGGCATTCGGAGAGACTGCACTGAATTTGCACGCTCGTGTGTACACTGCCAACGTAACAAAGTAAGCCGCCATATCATCACGCCCCTTGCTAGGAGGAATCTGCCTTCACAGAGATTTGCTCATATCAACATAGACATTGTGGGCCCATTTCCACTAGCAGACGGATGCAGATACTGTCTCACTGTTATCGACCGGTTCACGCGTTGGCCAGAAGCTATTCCGATTGCCGACTCAACCGCAAATACTGTGGCACGCGCATTGATCAACAGCTGGATTTCGAGGTTTGGGGTCCCTATCGATATTACGTCCGATTTAGGCAGACAATTCGTTAGCTCGATATTTCAAGAGCTATTGAATATACTTGGAGTTCAACACTTACGCACCACTCCGTACCATCCACAAGCGAACGGAATAGTTGAGCGCTGGCATCGGACTTTAAAAAGTGCGATTTTATGTTATGACACGCAGAGATGGACCACGTACTTGCCAATAATACTATTGGGTTTACGTTCGACCTATAAAGAAGATGTGAAATGCACAGCAGCAGAGCTCGTACCACGGTTAGGCTTCCGTCCGAATTTTTTGTGAACAACGACAGAAGAACAGAGTCCGAAATCGTACAACAACTTTAAGAGGCCATGCGTGACATTCGACCCGTGGATACCGCCTGGCACAGCGTTAAGAAACCCTTTGTTCATCCGTACCTGCATAATTGTGAGCAAGTTTTTCTCAGAGATGACTTGATAAGACCATCACTGTCGTCGCCATATTCAGGTCCGCACAAGGTCGTAAAACGAATGCCAAAATATTTCATAATTAATATCAACGGCAGGGAAACAAAGGCATCCATTGATCGGTTGAAGCCAGCGTTTTTGACTTGCGACCAGTAAATAACAAGAACACTTTACGCGCATACTATGGGGGGAGTAATGTGGCAACTCTGTTAAAACCACATAACTTCCACGATGTGTCAACTCCGACAACTTGCACTGTCAGTCATTACCACAGCCAACTTGACTATTTGAAAAATTACAACTTCTTCTCGATTTGGATTTCCACGGACAGACACGTGCAGCGACAAACCTCTCAACAATTATATTTAATAAAGTAGTATTAATTGAGTTTGTAAGTAGATTTAATTAAATAAAAGCTTACATACATATGTATATATATACAAAAGAAGAGGGTTTATTTAGGTCGTGAAATTTATGAACGTTTAAAATCGACTTAGTAGTATAGAAAGATATTTAATTAAAATTTTGTACAATCGCTGAGTTCTATTAAGAAAGGGGAGAACACAAAAATCATTACCTAAACAAATTCAGAAATACTCGACGGAAAAATAAGAAAATGGTTTACTGTACAGCATTCACAATACAAACATACATATATAAATATTTATGCGGAAGGAGTGAAACAGAAATGAAAACAAGAAAGCCGCAGAAAAGCTATTAAATATCAAATAATCAAATAGAACAACTTATTGCTGAGAAGCGGCTGAAGAACAGGTCGCTCATACCATATACATTGAAAGCTTGCCCCCAACAAGCACAAAGTTTCCTTAAGCGAAAACTTTTATACATCCACCAACGAAAGTGGACACGCCTTAAAGAGATAAAAATGGAAAATGGGTCCGTAGGGATGAAGAAAAAGCTATCACTTTAACACTTCATCAAAAAACGTATTTCAGCCAAATATGTATGTCATAAAACGGATATGTTTTGCCTCTTCTCCCTGCTGCCTCGCAAGCTAAACCATTAAAAGTGCATTCACTTGACATTATAAAAGTTATCAAAGATCAACTGGAATTAAAGAAATCACTGGGACATGATCTTATAACCCTACAGATCATCATAGAACTTTCGCATCTTGCTATAACACATATACATATATCTTTTCCTACATATTGGAAGAAGTCGATTATAATAATGATACCCACACCAGGCAAAAACAAAACTCAAGCTTGTTCATAAGGATGGCATTTGAACGGAGAGAGTGCTGCTCCCACACAAAACTCAAAACACATGAATTCTATATCGCAGCCGGAGTTCCGCAAGAAAGCGTTCTGGGCCATTCCTAGACATTCATACAGCGATCATACTGCGATATCATACTGCGATCCTTAGCCTCGGCCCAAACATCGCATTCAGACTTCTAGCTCAGAATTTATTACTCGTGGAGGAGTGGTTGGCCACCAGGCCCATAAGGGTCAATGAGCAAAAGAGTTAACACTTCACATTAAATAACGTCAAGATCCCGCAGTCCAATGAAGTGGTATATCTTGCTCAATCAAAAATCCGTAAAACAATCGCTAAAACTCCGTGCCACAATCGGAATAAGAACATCCATGATGGCCCCAACATCCCACCTATCCAAAATTACACAGCGAAAATTAAGGAAGAGTATTTAAGCAAGCTAAACTTGCAACCAAATGAACTAGCATAATTACTTACCAATCAATCAACACAAACATGACTCATGGGAAATGATTTTCCAGACCGGAAATTAATATGACATCACATACTGAATCTGCGGGGGAAGCTTGCCGCGACTAGGGCGGGCTAGCATTTGGAACGCACAGTTTACTCTCCAGTTAAGTTTTCCGCATTGAGTGATTTCGCATTGAAAACGAACACTCTTCCCTTTGTCTGCCTATCCCTCCAGTGTTACAACCGTCCAGTCAGCCGACCTTTCATCAGCGCACTTTGTCATCTTGATGCTTCTAAACACTCGGATTCCGAGTAGCTTGATGGAGGTCCCGGGTTCTATCGCAATACCTCCCGGCGGACCGTCTAAAGCCCGTGTATACTAGCTCCCAGTAGGATTTATCTTACAACTTTGGCATATTATTTGTTTTTCCCAGGTTCGCGGGTGCAAAAGATGTGGAAGGCTTCTCATGACTGAACATATGGTTAGACAGTACCTCTCAGAGGCACATAGTTTCCTATGATAGGGAGGCGCCACAGCTGAATCCGTCCTATGCCAATGGCTTAGACATGGTTAAAAACAACAAAGCGGCGACACTGATTGCGCTGAAAGGCATTATGTATAACATGTTTGGCAGAATTTAATAAAGAAATATACGTACACACTTGTTTGGTCTAATACTACATCTCGTACTGAGGAAGAAAATTGACCAGAATAGTTAATAAAATTTAAAAAAATTTCAGATTTTCAAATTGCCATTATATAGTAGATAGGCGTTATTTGTTTCAATGCATATGTGAATGTACCTATGTTCATTAAGATATACTTTTTTAGCCGAGTCATTCAGAGCATGGTCGCATGGGCGAACATGGTTTAATCGGTCTATCCTTTCTTTTTGGCTTTTTAGCAGTTTGGTTTATAAATGTCTAGAACTATCTCAATGCCGTTAGACTCTTCCTTATATTTTTCAGAGTTCGAACGAATATAGCATCATGTAATTGTTGTTACATCAATTGTATACTATATTACATCAAACTTGTATTGATAACTGTAGGCAATAAGATTGTTCGCGAGGAAAGATAACTTTTACCAAGATTGTACCAACTTGGACCAAGTCGCGGTTGTTTACGGCAATAACTTGCCAAACCTGCAACGAAAAAGAGCAATTTTAAAATTTCATTTGGGGGAGAAGTTGGAGGCTTATGGTTCTCAACAAAATAATTGAATATTTCGTACTATAAATTTGCAAAAGCATTAATATGAGTCATTTATTAACGAAGGAATAAATGGCTGGTTAACGAAAAAGTGGAAGAAAAACAAATCCAACTGTATAAGTAAAGTATTCAAAGGCATAAATTCAAATACAGTTATGCAGGCTTGCAACGGTCTTAAAGCCTTCCGTAAGGTAAGTCGCCGCACCTTTTTCCTGTCGGCTAGCATCTAAACCTGTTCACACTTATGTATCTCGCCATTTCTTTTATTTCTTCGAATAATACTTCTCTCTTCCTTTCTCAACTCCCAGTAGTGCTCCCAAACAGCTCGCGTTGCAATCGATCGTAGCGAGGGGTGAAGTTTGTAGGTGTCTGTTTCGATTGCAGCTTTCCGACGTCGAGGTATTTTTGTGTATTTAGACGCACGTTTTGTGATGCACAGATGCGTATGTGCATCTTGATTGCGACAAGATAGTTATCCATGTCGATATTCGGTCCTCGGAGTGTAAGCACGTCTAATATACATGAAGCATGCCTTTCATCTATCGCCATGTGGGGGATTTGGGTTATTGTTTTTCAATCTGGAAAACCCACTCTCACGTATTGTCACATCGAACTCGTACTCGCTCTGTGGCATGAACATAGTACATAGAAACCAGTAAATAGATGCATCGAATACATGTAGGCTGATTTGCAAATAATAAAGAATGTGTTATTTGCGTACATAACTCCATGTTTCGTAGGTTTTATCAGTCAAAAATGCTGTCACGACGCACAAAAAAATTTACATCTGATACCTAGACATATTGTGTACATACATACATATGTCCAATATATAAATACATACAATGTGTATATAAGACCACAGTTGACGAACAGATAACAGTCGAATTGATAACCGTTTTTACATACATATGTTTATATACATATACATGCATATATGCATACACAATTAATGTAACTCTTATGTACATATGTATGTATCACTTGCTTTGTCTTTTCCTGTTATGTAGAGTACTGTTATGCTGCCCGTCATTTGAAATACAAGGTGTTCCAAAAAGTTTAGTTCTGAAAAAATGTATACCAATCGATAATATATTTATCATTTATATATTAGAAATAAATTAATTATGAACTTTAGATGACTTTCTCTTGAGACAACTTGAACTGCTGTCTAACAAGTACGTAAGCTTTAACCCTTATGGGTATGGATGTTTCATATACCTTATTCCGTACACATTGGGTCTGGCCAGACCTATGGGCAGTTTACAAGGATTCTAATATAAATTTTATAAACACATAAGTGAAAACACATAATTTAGTGAGTTTATCAAAATTTTATTGTTATTTATTAATTTTTTTTGGAATATAAATATATAAGCTTTACATTTTATACATTTTCTGCATTAATACATTTGTGGCACCTATTGAGCTGCTCCGAATGTTGCAAACAAACTGGCTCTGAACAGCTCATACAAACGAATCTGGTTTTTCTTTGCAACTTATCGTTGCTATAACATATTTTGCACGACCTCTTTAAATTTGATACGCTACTAGTACTTGGAGCACATACATGAGGAGCAATAGGAGCACCGAAATAAGCTTCTATGGCTGACCGTGATGAAAAAACCTTCATGACATGGGGATTATTCATGCGAGCTTCGACTTGGCGATTGACTAGCGATTTCGCCAAATCCTTAAGAAAAATACGTCTTGCATCAGTTGCTTTGCTTTTCTGTATTTGATTTTTTATAACATAAGCAGCCAGTGCAGCCACATCCAACATGTTGTAGAAAAAAGACAGTGGCCACCGCTGAGTTTTACGTTTGCACGTATATTTTCCTAACATCTGATACATAACATCGACACCGCATTTCATTTTATTATAAAAAAGAATTGCATCAGGTTTTTGCAGTTGACCACTAGTGGTGTTTTCTTGATGCAGTGAAGATAATAAGCAAACACTTTTATTTTTTTTTGGGACATATGATACGATACTAACATTGTCGTGAAATCCGAACTCTGTTGATAACACCGGACGCGATTTACTAGCCAACATTTCCCTAGGTATATATCTTTTGTTACGACGTAATGTTCCAACATAAGCCAGTCCGGAATCTCTCAATTTATGGACACCATTCAGTGTGGTAAAAAAGTTATCAGCAATGACAGTTCTTCCAGAAAAGCGATATTTACTGGTGAGAGTTAACAAAATACGCTCACCTTGATTCACATCTCTTGCCTGATTGCGCTCCTTCCCAGTGTATAAAATACCCTTCAATGGATATGAATTAGAGGCATCACATACCCAAAATATTTTTATGCCATATTTGGCGGGCTTAGAGGGTATATACAGTGTAAACTTCGTACGCCCTCTAAATGGGAATAACTGTTCATCAACAGTTACGTTTGCTGTTGGCTTATATAATGCCTCCAATTGTGTATTTAGCATCGCCCAAAGGTCACGTATGGGCGCAGCCTTATCTTCCTCCTGTCGTGAAGCACGAGTTCTTTCATCGTCAAATCTTATAAAACTGGTTATAGATTTGAACCGTTGTATGGGCATGGCAGCTCTATAGATTGGCAAGGAATCTGGTTTCCACAGTTCAGTGCAGTGCTGCATGTTAGAATGGTTTACTCCAGCAGCCAGCAAAATTCCAATATAAGCGTAAAGTTCAGTCTGGTCAACCAATTTCCAATTCTTTGGCTTTTTCGGTTTTTTTTCGAGATTGAATTTTTCGACCGCTTTCAAATCTTTCCGATTAGTTTCTCTCATAATTACAGTGATCATTTCTTCTGTTATTATGGATTTAAATATCTCTAATGAATTTGAAGATAAAGAACTTTTTACAGTTCCACCAGCTTCTCTCAAAATATTGTGGCTACGCGCACGACTAGATGGCGGAGGAGTCTTACTCCACTTAGTTCCATCAGGAGCTATGAAACAATCGGTTTCGTTGGAGACATTACTGGGTTCTTCGCCCTCAACGTCGTCATCAGAGTCTTCTGGATCACTTTCTACTTCCAAAATATTTTCCGATCCCAAATGTGAAGCATACTCACCATCAAAAAATTTTCATCGTCATTGTGTATACCGTCTATGTCCTCGTTCCCATCCTCATCTGTGAAAGTCACATGTTCAACAAGACGCTCAAAATAGTTTGTTCGCTGCTCCTCCGACATACTAAATAAAAATGTTTAGTGCCCTATAGCAATTATAAGAAAGAAATAAAATGTTTATCTACTTACCGGCTCAACATCGCTGCAGAGTAATATTCAAAATTTTCCGACATTATATCTTTTCAATTTCACGAAAAAAGCTCACAAAATAATATTAGCAATGATTTCGTCACCACACTTCGTAGCAGAATGAAAGCAACTGACAGAGTTTTTCAGAAATTATTGTAGCTATTGTTTGTGTGAACATTTTTACCGCTATTTTCCAAAGAAGACGCGAATTAAAAGCAGCGATGTTAATAATTTAATACTCACAACACCATAGGTCTGGCTGGACCTAATGTGTACGGTTAAGGTATAGATTTAGTAAATGTTTATTAAAACCTTAAATAACAAATAATTAAAAAAAAAAATGTTGGAAATAGTAGCTAATAAAACTGTTGAGGATATCATAAAATCTCAGACATTTAGCTTCTTGATTTCTGTGAGAAATACTTAGTTAAAGTTGCTATAGGTCTGGCCAGACCTATGTGTACCCATAAGGGTTAAGCAAATGTTTTAAAATAAAATGGATATAAGTTCTGATATCTAAAAAGCACGCTCGTTTAATTGACTGGGGTGTTGACAATTAATACTAAAAAATTCGACACATGTACATATGTATGTATGTACTTATTCATATTTACATAATACATGCATATTTACATACTTATTCATATTTACATACATACATACACTCGAAACGAAAAACAAACAAAAAATCTTTTCTACTTTTATTTACTTATAATAATATGAAATTCTTTACATTTGTTTACTTCTGAAATAAAATAGTAAATTTACCTATGAAAAATTAAAGTACCTGCACCCAAAGTAAAAGTTGCGAAACTCAAGCAAGTTGGTCTTCCAAATTGCCATATCCAAAAATGTTGGTTACTTAATAAAAATATGCAATTTCATAACACTCCGTTGCATACAACCAGGGCGTATTCAAAATCATCACTAACTCTTTTCATTTCTGTACAACTCAACTTTCAGTTTCATTAACTCGCAATCAAATAAATTGGTTATTGCATGATTCTAGCTGTACCTCTATATCAATTTTACTGAAGCTTATGTCGCAAGGCCCAGCCAGCTTGAGCATCTGAAAAGAGCATACAATTTAGATACAAATTATGTGTAAAAAAACAGGCTAATTTTAATAGCTTCCTAAAAAAGTCTAAACGGCTGTGAAGTCATTTCAATCATTATTATTTCGTTAGTAAAATAATTTTATATTTCCTTGACAATGCAGCCCGATAAACATCGTATAGTAATTATGCGTAACAATAAACTAATGTGGTGATATAACTTGGTTCATTACATTCACCACAATTTAATAAAAGTGGACTACTTGGTCCAACGATTTTTGTACGGTTACTATGTTTGATGTTATGTGATGGTCATACGAACTCTGATTTCAATAAACAAAATGAAGGGTGCGTCTCTATTTTCTTTTCCAATACTGTATATGAACAAATGTAAATATAAGTATATAAATTGTAAACAAAGTGAGATAAGTGTGCTGTTGTTTTTAATCCATTGTGCTGCTAAGTATATTTTCATGACTGGTTCTCTTAGCTTTTTTTGTGTTCTACAATTAACTTTGATTTATCTGCGTTTGCTGCATCTCTACCGAGTTTCGATCACGGTTGGCGACGGACTGTTAGCAGTCAAGAAAGTGACAATTTTTAATAAAATTAAATTTACAAGTATCTACAAAGTGCTGCAGCGTGTTATTATTTTTTTCGAAATACATGCAGTGAATCAGTGAAAATGGTGCATGTATTGTATGAAAGAAAATGCTCAAGATCATGAGAAAAAAAATATACATGCATATATCAAATATTAATAAAAAATTAAGAATTTGAAACTTACACTTTATTATATATTATATTGAAACCCCGATAAATTTCAAAAGATTCTGTGAAAAAATGTTAACATATTAACGTCGAATTTTAATTTCTATGGCTTATGTTATTGAAAGAACTGCATTTTAAAAAAATTTATGAAAAAATTTAGCATGGAAAATATCAATATTGCAAAACAAATAGCACTGGACCATTTTCAGTGTTAGTCATGTTATGTACATATGTATCTTGGATAGTTCTGTTCTTAAGTTATCTCAGTATGTATTTCTACTGTGTTAACGAGATTAAATAAATTATCATCTGTTAACTATTAATAAGCTTGTTAGATGCTAATCATACTATAAGTGAATAAAATAGGTGAGTTTTTCTGTCATTTACTAGATATACATACTTATTTGCAGATATAAACTATAATAATAGCAATGGTATTTCACTTAAAATTTTTCTGGTGTTTGTAGTTATAGTCGAGGAATATTTAAAAAAGCGTAATTCGCAACCAAACTTGTTTCTCTATCAGCTAACAATCAGTGAATTCGATTCACCACTTCTTTGATCAATTTTGCCCGCTCCGGTACCTTCTTCCGTGTAGGGGAAGACGGGGTACATTTGACACTTTCACTTAAAAGTCCTATATTTTCTACAAAATATAACATAATTTTAAATGAGGTACAGCTTTAAAAGCACCAGATTTTGGATACTTAGTAATGAAAGTAAAAAGTTAGAAAAAAACTCTTATCTCTTTTTTATTTAAAATTAAAAAATAAAACAAAATTTGTCAAATGTTCCCCATTAGGGGGCACATTTGACTTATTCGGGGGCACATTTGACAAGCAGATTTTCCGTGAAATTTTTTTGTGTCTCTAATGTAATTTGGTTTTCATTTAAATTAAACTCATCTTTTATGATTTGCTTATGAACATTTTATTTAAATAACCGTAAATGTATTCATATAGTTATACCATTTTTTTTACAAAAACATCAACGATAATAGTTTTGAAAAAAATAAGACAAAATTCGATAGTTCAGAAAATTTATTTAATATATAAGCTTCCAAAGTTAACATCAAGTTGAAGAAGTTGAAGCTGGGTTATTAGGTGTAGGAAGTTTAAACTCAATTTCGCTTCTAAGAGTTATAGAGATGTCTTCCACAACTGGTTTTACAAAAACCCAGTTGTCTGGAGAGAGTCTGCGCAAATAATTAATGTTGTAGGTAGAATCGCAAAATATCTCTACAATTTCGCCAATGTAATAAAAAGGCTTCATACCATTTTCCCCAAAGTTTACCAAACGTATTCTCCTACCTTTAAATCCTCATCATCCAATAACGAGAATTTTAACAAACAATTTTCTTTGTTGATACATTTTTCTTTGCTCTCTGATCTTAGACTGAGAATACTTTCGCCAGATGATGTAAGGGTTTCATTTAATGAAAGCTTATATTTACTTGATTTTTCTCTTAATTGCTTTATCTTGCTTTCGGTTGAAAATTTTAGAGAACGTTTTGAAAACTGAGTAGTTCTCTTAGTTTGGAAATCCAAAGCTCGTTTTTTTTCTGGTGAGCTAGTGAGGATCCGCGAAGATCCACTTCTATGTGTAATGTTTGGCGCCAAGCGCCCAATAGGCCTCAAATCTTCTGGTGCTAAAGTTTGTGTTGGAGTTATTTCAATAGCCCGTGCAAGCGATGGAGAACGTCAAGGAGTGCTCACTAGTGTGTTTGGTGGAAAGATAACTGGTAAACTATCTTGCTCTTGCTCCAGGCTTACTAAGAAATCACTATCCATGAATATCTGTGAATTCAAAGGATAAATACCCGTAGCTTTGAGGCCACTCAATATATTACTCGGAGTAAAAGCCATTTCAAATGGATGATGGGTAAATTTCGCTACATCGTAAATGCTTAATTGCTTTCCATGATGAGTTATCATAAAATCACTGAAGGACTTTTTGCAAAATCTTTTGAAAGGCCCGAATACTGAAACGTCTAGTGGTTGAAGACGGTGAGAGGTATGCGGTGGAAATGACAATAAAGTAATGCCGTTATCACGGCAATATATTATGCTTTCAAGACTGCAATGTGAAGCATGATTATCAAGTAAAATTAAAATCGGTTGCTCTTTACAGCAGTTGCTGTTCTTTTGAATATGTTTCAATACGTCTGTGAAAAGTTCGGAAACCATCCACCCAGATTTGGAGTTCAAAATGAGAGATCCTGGGAAAAGTCCCTGTGAAAACCTGGCGTTTGCACGTATTCTTGGAAATACATACACAGGTGGCAGATGGTTTCCACATGCGTTCATTATTTATTTATTTATTTCTTACAGCTTTATTAAGCCTAGCTTATACATAGTTCTTAAAATCTACAATTTATACCCTATACTAAAAAATAAAGTAAAAGCTACTTATAAGGACCACCAAGTATCAGTGAATAACAAACTAGCAGACTTCCAAAGCATATTAAAACAATGATTGTAGGCATCACTCGGTTGCCGTGTATCGGCCATTTGTGCAAATAAAGTGCGAAGCAAGCATCCATACGGCGATGCACTGATTTGATCTAGTGATGCGTTTCGGGATGAGCTTCGGCTACTTAATGGTTGCATGTGGGACCGATACAGCATTCTGGCAAGACCCTGAAGTATGCTATGTACGAATGCATTGTGGTTGATAGTTCGAAAGACCGCCCATGTTACACTAAATTGGAAGGGTCCTACAATAATTGAACAATTTTCTTTTGAACTCATTCATATTGTTACATTTAATATCATTTGGCAATTCATTAAAACATTTTAATCCTTTGTAATATAAGTTACATTTATCTGCTTCTGTTTTATAAGACGGGAGATTAAAATCATTTTTGTTCCGAGTATTTTTTGAGTGTACATTATTGACATGTTTTATGTTACTCTTCAAGTAATCGGGCAAGTTTCCCTCTATAATATTCTTAATAAACTTCATTGCATAGTAAAAAAGCAGTTGTTTAACGCTCAACCAATTTAGGGTGGCCAGCATATCTCTGATAGGTGTGTCAAAGCGTTTACTAAGAATGAATCTCATTGCTCGGTTCTGTTGCTTTTGTAACTTATAGATTTCACTATCTCTCATTATGAAGAATATTGTGGGACAGTAAATAAAATGAGGTTCAATTATAGATCTGTATACCATAGTCTTGTATCTTCTACTTAAGTATTTACACGTTCGTTGTGTGAAGTATAATTTTTTAGCTATCTTCCCCACCGTATAATCAATGTGATCATTAAAGAGCAGTTTATCATCAATTTTTATTCCTAGATATTTCAAGGTACTAACTTTTTCAATAATGTCGTTGTTTATATTTAGATTTTGCAGTTCGCTTTCGTCAAAATTTCGCCTTGATATGACCATGTATTTTGTTTTATTGACGTTCAGTTTAAGGCTGTTCAAGCATAGCCAATCGTAGACTTTATTTAGGTCGTCTTGCAGTTTAGTTGATATATCACTGATTTTATCTCCACTTAGCATGAGCAACGTATCATCAGCGAATAATTTGATATCGCAATATTTAATGCAATTGTTTATATCATTGATATAAATATTGAACAAAATCGGAGCTAATACCGATCCTTGTGGAAGCCCAACTGAAACATCTCTTTTATCGGATAGTGCTGATCCAATTGCTGTTTTTTGATTCCGATTCGTTATAAAGTTTTCAAACCATTTTAGTTCAATACCAGTGATGCCTGTATTGAATAACTTTTTTAGGAGCAGCTTTCGGTCAATTATCTCAAAAGCGCGTTTCAAATCTAAGAAAACAGCTACTATATGTTTATTTCTACTTAAGTCTTCTTTCCAGTTTGCAATGACTAAGTTTAAAGCACTTTCACAAGAATGTCTTTTACGAAACCCAGATTGCTGTGGTATAATAATTTTGTTATCTTCTAGATATTGTACAAGCTGGTTTTTTACCACTGTTTCGAGTATCTTTTCATCACACGGTAACGTATTAATAGGCCTTATCTCATCAGCCCTGATGGTATTTTTTTATTTTCTCTAATGGAACTACAACGGAAGTTTTCCATAGAAAACCATGGTCACCAAACTTCCGCGCTCTGCAGATACAACCTGTGCAACTGAACGTTGTCCTTTAGCAGTAAGGACCTATAATGAAAAAGAAAATAATTCAGTGCAAATAAAACAAAAATTTATAAGTTGTTTGTGTTAGGAGTGTCCATGACAGTGGTAATGCCAGTTTCATCTAAATTGTAAATGTCTTTGGGCTCAAAAGAATACTTTGCATATATCTGACTCAAGTTTTGGAAAAATTCCTCCACCGCTGCTTTTGTAAAACCTCTGAGCCTAGCCATGCTTGTTTTTTCAGGCTTTCGTAGTGTGAGTGAAGGATTTCGCTTCAAAAAGCCGTAAAGCCAACTTTCTCCAGCTGCCTTGTTAGTTTCCCAACTAGATGGGCATGGTATGTTATTAGCGGCAACGAATTCGTAAACAAATCTTTTGAATACATCATACGACAAGCCATATGCAAAAAACGCACACTTCTTAGCATATTCGACTAATTGCTCTTCTTGAACTCTCGTTAGCGTTTGATGGCTTGTGTATTTAGAGTGATAAATAAAATTTTCATCGCAGCTACTCTCATTTCCAGAATCTGAATCGTTTCTCAAAGGATCTAGTTTTTTCAATCGCATGATCAAAGTTCTTCTTTTCAATCCGTACTTTTCCGCTGCTGACGTAGCTGTTTCGCGATGATGCTTTATGTCTGCAAGGGCTTTTTTCATATCATCCTCATTTATTTGGCATCGGTTGGACTTTTTCTTATAGTTGCGAACCATTGCTAAAGTAATACTTAGAATTAGAAAACTCCATATTTTATTTTACATCAACAAATTTTAAGTGGGGTACATTTGACATTTGTCAAATCTGCCCCTTTTACAAAAGTCAAAGGTGCCCCATTCCACTCACCGTCTCTTTTTTTTATATTTTGCAAATTGTATTACGCTTCAGATAAACTCACTATTTGATTTCATAACACACATAAACGGAGTAACTAATTCCGTAAGATGCTTTAAAAAATGTAATTTATTATTCACGTAAGAGTCTACTTCCGATCTACCGAAAATTACAATTACGTTCGCGAAAATAGAAAAACACGTGTAACTCCATTACGCGTCGGAATATAATTGTGAAACTTTTTGACGTTTCGTTTAGTTCAGTTATGGTGGTGGCCACGTTTTTACATTTTCGATTAAAGCCCCCATTAACGCCATAGATAGTGAAGTCAAATGTGCCCCAGTGTCAAATGTACCCCGTCTTACCATACCAGATTATCATACTCCTTTTTGCTAATAAGTTCTGTTTTAAACCTTTTAACAAAGTTTAGCTCTGGTTGCATAGTGTCTTTTGGTTTTGAAGATTCAGAGTCTTGCTATTGTGACGACTCAGACTCCTCTCTGCCCCTATATTGCAACTAGTCATTCTCCAGATGACCATCTTTGCTTGAGTCTGATTATGAATATAAAGAGGTATTAGATCCAACAGAATTTCATGGATCCTGTCGGACAGGTCCTCGTGGCTCCTGTTATGCTAACAGAGGCACTCTTTGCAGACACCTAGAAATATAGCCTCTTCCGGGTAACCTATGCTTATTCCATCCATTCCAATGGGTTTAAACGACGGTGATTTTTTGCTCCATTCACTTCCAGTTTTACCATAGTACACCATGTTCTGGTTATACATATTTAAGCCTAGTTGTATTCTTTCACATAGAGTATGTACGAACTTTCCTCAGCATATTATTACAACATCATCCTAATATCACTGGCAAGTCAGGCCAGTATTAGTTAGAATTCGAAGTAGTTTGTCCGCAACCAGATTCCACAGCAGTGGAGATAGTACTCCGCCAAGCGGGCAACTCCTTATTGTGTTGACTGTTATGTTGCGGCCTACCTTGTATCCATACATGCAGCGGGTTTTTCTTACGTACGTAGTTGTTAATACGAATGATGTGAGGAACATAAACCTGATGGTTTTCGCGTAAAGTGGGCTCTCTTAACGACCTTCGGAATGAACATAACACTCCCCTTCTCCACGCCTTTGGTATGTGTCCCAATGCTTCTGAGCATTTTCAAAAATGGTACAGCGATCATATCTAAGCCTTCGTGAAGGATGGCTGGAAGAATGCCATCAGTCCCGGGAGATTTTAGTGGTTTCAAGGTATTCACCGCTCATCTCAATCTAGGTTCTGAGCACATCACATTTGCCACCCTCCAGCCGTTTCTACCTATACTCTCAACTTGTTCAACTTGTTTTTCCTATTGCAATGGGATAGATCCTGAGAAGTGAGTGTCCAGAAGTAGTTTGACCATCACATCCTCATTCTTAGAATAGCTCCCGTCAACTTTTTTGGTTGGTGGATAATATACCGTTGATTTTGGGCATTGCCTTATATAGTCTTGGGACCTCATACGCGGCCGGTTGAATAACTTTGCAGTTTGCTGAGGTCATTATTTAGCCAAGGTACGTCCCTAGAGGAACACACCTTTCTTATCGGATAGCTACTCTCATAGGCATCGACGAGTAACCTATTGAACTGTTCTACCTTGCATTCAAGTTCAATTGTTTTTCTGATACTGGGCCTGCATTTTAGCCTCAGATTTTTTTTTTTTGTATCTCCCCTGTCTGCTTTTCTGGATTTCTCTTAATAGAAGGAGTTCCCTCAAAGCCGAACCTAGTAATCCTATAATCCGACATAAAGAGATCGCCAGACAATAACCAGTTCCTAACTAGCATTTTCATAAGAGTAGTTATTATAGTTACAGTAAGATCCTTTTTCGGGCATATCTAACAAATGTATATTCCCATCATTATATATTTCTAAGTTATTGCTAAGTATAAATTCTAGGAGGTACTTATCTCCTAGAATGATGTCGCTAGTTCCCCAGGTCTCATGATGTGCATTGGTGTCATACCCGAGTATTAAGGGGAGTTTCTTCTTGTCACCGTTTTATATCAGTTTATTGACTAGCTCTTCTGCCATGGAACTGGATGACACTATGACGTCCCGTTAATAATGACCGGAACCTGAGCCGCTGCTGAAAGACAAGCATGTTTCGAGCTGTTAGTAATTAGCAGACGTGATCTGGGATTATCGTGTTTAGTGGCCCAAATTACCCGCATGATGTCTACTGCCAAACTTCGTATTCGGCCCCTGTCAATCCATAGTTGTGATAAGCTTCATGAAGCCTTCCGTTACGTTATTAGATAATTCTGCTTCAAACTATGAATGATTATATAAAAGAAAACATTTTTTAAATCCAACAATTTTTACCAACATTTTTAAGAGAGTTTCAAAAAATGGTCCCGCAAGCTACAAGAAAAATTGATTTTTACAGCAAAAACCATAACTTCGAAAATGGAAGAAAAAAAATTGGAACACCTCATCGGCACATTTCAGTTTGTATAATTACATAGACGTCGTCAAAAAGGGGTATAAGTTCCCATAGTAAAATAATCCCCTTCAAATTAAGTTTTAAGCGCTACTGTTTATATGTCAAACTCCTTGTATGAGTTTTTCACATATACTTAGTCCTACCGTAAGTTCTGTTACGATTTCACCCCGTTATAAAAATGAAACTATAATTTTTTTTTGTTTGATAATGTATAAAACATTGTATTCGAAATGGTCAAATTTTGCTTTCACACAAGCCCTAAAACGATTCGGCTATTGATCATTAGCACAGTTTCTATTGATATTGACGACGCTGGTCGAACCAAAGATCTTTTGAGACTCCCCAAATTTATGTGGGGTATTCGGCAGGCCATGTTCTCCAACTCTGATCAATGAATTAAATCTTTAAGCCACTGCTGGGTGGGTTTTGTCTTGTGTGCTGGAGCAGAATTTTGCTGGAACATCCAATGCTCTCCATCGAAGAGAGTACTCTTTAACTGCTTTACCACGCCTTCTAAAAGATCTTGCTGTTACACTTTTGCCCCAGTTTTAACCCCTTTCGCACAGAAGGGAAGAGGTGTAAAGCCTTTACAGGAGACTCTCCACCAAGCCATCACGGCAACCAGATGGTGACCACGTTGAACCCTTGGAATAATATTTTTTTCGTCTTTGGAAGTTTTTGCGTAGATTTTGTTGTTTTGTTTATTAAAAACTTCTTCAACAGTGAAAATTTTCTCATCTGTAAAATGGATACTTTCATGGTGGTTGAGTGCGTGCCACTAAAGAAGCCGCTTGCATCTGTTGAGCCTAATTTGATTCAAGCGCGTTGACAGATGATGACCAGTTGACCGACGGGAGGCTTTCATGTGGAGATCATCTCCAATAAGACTTGGCATTGATTAGGTCGATTTATCTATTTCCCTTGACTTAATTTGCTGCTTTCTAAGGGACTGCCGATATTTGGGTAAAATTATTAATAATGCGGTAAACAAACATTCTCGAAATATTAAGTTTTTTGAGAACCTAATTTTCCACACCTACATATGTAAAGAAATCACCGCAATAAGATTTTCTTTAGCTCCCCGCCCCATTGTTAATAAGAAAAAGCAAACGCTGAACTGATTATTATGTTTGATGAGACACTGCATGCAAATTATAATAAAAAAAAACGGCACTTTTTTCTACGAATGTGTCCTCGTTGTATGCATTGTAAACTTTGTAACAGAATTTATGGCAAGACTGAGTATTCACGGGTACTAATACAAGTTAAACCTGCTCATGAATTTGTTCTAAACTATCTCCCTGTGATTGCTAAATCTTAACACATTGCGCAGATGGATTACTGCCAGTATAGAAGTTCTAGATATATGATATAAGCTTTTTGGAGAGTGTATATTATCCCTCCAACCCTAGGCTGCTTGAGACGATTTGCACTTTGGAGGGTGGCATGTTCCCGATTTTGGATAGAGACAATAATCGCTCTCGTTTCGTCAGCCAACTCAGAAAATCTGCAGCCCGCTTCGTCAGCTACATCTTCTAAGAGTGAGATATGATCGTCTCGGATTGCCTTTATACCTTTGTATTACGCCAGTGAGTTGCAAACCGGGACTCCTTCCTTTTTTATTAGTATTAGTTCCGCAGTGTAACCCTTATATGTTCCACAGAAAGGCTCTGATGATGATATTGAGTCTCAAGTTTTGTGACACCGTCAGGGATTTTATTGCCTCCAACCCCCTCATGCCCCGGAACCCAGCACTAAATTAACGTTTTTCGTGTGGCCAATTGGTTCGATGTCGTTAAGACCAAAGTCTGCTGACTGCCCAACATAAAATATATGCTGGCCCTATTTGTCCTTCTGCAAATGAATTACGTAAACCTCCGCTTGGAAGATGGTTGGGTAAGTGCCCATTGGTCGACTTTTCTAATGCTTTGGTCAGAATATTTCAGCCCCCTGTACTCCCATCTTCCAGCTTAGATCCATAAGTGTACCACAGTTGGGATCCTTCGGACATGTATTATATTATCGCTCTGCAGCAGACAATTTCAGAATAATTACGACTTGAAGTACATATTGAAGGGCACATTTGGTGGCATCATTGGTAAGCTCAGAGCTCCAAACCAAGCACCCTTCTCAATAGAAATTTATATGGGGGAATATATGTAATGACGCCAAGAGCGTACGTTGGGAAAGTATGCATCGGTCTTGTGATGGGCACTCAAACCAAGTCTCAGTTGAGTGTTTTATTCAGAGTTACATCGAGATATTTCACCTCCTTTGGGAAATTGTCGATCCCCTTCTAACAACACTCCAGTTTCCAGTTTTGTTTTGAGGATTCAGTATAGCTACCGTCTTCTCGAGACTACATAAGCCAATCGAGTGGTCGAGTTTAAGGATCTTCTGTGGGCGTTAGACCTCTGGTAGTGAGGAGATGCTTCCGCAGTGCTCTCGTTATGTGGCCGTTTTGGACTTTCTAAGCCTTTAAGGCAGACTTGTAGGCAGTCCAGTTACTTGTTCTCTTCGCCTTATGAAACACCTTTCTAGCTTTCTGCCTAAGTTGTCCAAGACAATTGTTCCACAAGGGAAGTCCCTTGGGCAAAACCCCATTCTCACTTCACCTCCACCTGAGCTTAAAGCGCTTTGTTGTTCGGTTTTTCTATCTGTATAAATCTTTAGGGGTTTTACCGAAAGGGTTGTAGTTTGGTGGATGTAATTGAGGTGGCAAATACCTAGGTTTAGTATTGTGTTGGTTTCACCAGTAATGTTAATTTTATATGCCATAATTTAGTCGATATTTTTAAATGTGGTAGTTCTCTGAGACAGAGGGATGGCAATATTCAGAGGCCTCCTAGCCTGGAATTGAGTCATAATTACTTACATATATACATTGATTGTTCTGTTGGTGGAAACGATTAACTTCGTTGTGGACCGCAAAATTTTGTGAAAAATTCGTCCAACTTTGTTCTTGGAAACTTTTCTTCATTCGTAGTTGTGGGTTGAATGAATTTCGATTTACATAATTGGATCTGTTGATTGATTTTGATGATGAGTTTCTTGGATTAAAATTTCGTATATTTTGTTGATGAGACTTTTAGCGATTAAAATTATCAGGGTGTTGTTGATAGTGAGGTTTAAATTATGCATTCTGTGAATTAAATTTATGTGAGTTTCGTTGAATAAAATTTTGTGTATTTTGGAAATAAATTTTTGAAGGTATCGGTTCAGATTTATTTCGGATAAAGAATTGGCGTCTGTCTTTTCTAAGAAGAGCTCTAGAGATCTAGCTTCCCAAAGGATATTCATCACTCCTTCTAGTGTATTTGGATTTCAGATTTCGGCAACAGCTTCGCTGCTCTTAACTCTTGTCCAAGAACAAACAATGTTTTGTTGCTGAAACGCCTGAGTTTACTTTTATCTTAATAATCTATGCTAATTGTTTTAAAGGTAGTTGACTTAAGGAAATCGAATAGTCCGTCACAACTTAGTAAGCAACCAAAGTTATTTTGAAGTGTTGCCTTAATTCAGTTTCAAAAAGTTACCTAGCAATTAATATATATTATTTACCTAGCCTTTCCTTATTTAATCTTAAAACAGTCAGTGCGATAACTCGTCATATGCTTGTAAAATTTGAATGTACTTTGTTTATTAAATTTATAAATGCTTTGAGGTCCCTATTGTCGCCGTTTAAGTATTACAGGGGGTTGAAATTTATCTGAGCCATTCTAATATTTTTTTCTTATGTAACTTAAATAAATATTTCTTATAAAATAAAATACTCCAATAAAATTAATAAAGTATTTTCATTACTGCTAAAATATCGTACTGTCTTAACATCTTTCCATAAAAATGTTTCTACTAAAAGTACCTAGCGTTCTTTTAGAGGGTTATGGTATTACGCCTTGCAATTATTTGTTAGTAATCTTTTATATTTAGTTTTTATTTATGAGTTCTGCAACTTTTTTTGAGCCGATAATTTCACAAGAATGGCTTTATTAAATTGTCTTCACTATTGTAGCAATCTTATGCTCACAATCTAGCGAAAGGGTATTTATTAAGTTTTCTTCACTATCAGGGCAATTTTGTGCTCACACTTTCCAAAAAAGGAAATAGTTTTCCCACCGTTTTAATGAATTAATATTGATCTCACACTTTTACGTTGGGTAGGAATTGACGGTATTCTACCGACTGTGCCACTTATCTTTCGCACACAAAAAGTTTTTTCGTAACAAGTATTTTTTTTTGTTAAAATTTGAGAATTTCTCTCACACTGGTTGCAAGTAAGTGTAACGGATTTGTGTCATTCTCGGTAACACCATGACTAAAGTATCATAACTAAATGTTGGTTCCGATTGAAGATGATAAAGGCGCGTCGCACAGAGTCAAAGTTCGTATCACTTAACAAAGACTCAAAAAATTAAAATTATTTTCTTTCATAGTCGAGGACATCACACATAAATTTTGGACCCGATTGGGGACGGTTAAAGCGTGTCCAACAGGGGTTCACGCAAAGTTCCGATTACCCTATGAAGATTCAACAAATAAAATTAATTTGTTTTCATCTAGTACCCAAAATCAATACTACTGTTAAGGGCTTAACCTTAATGATCGATGCCGAAATCTTACATTTACGGGTCTATTCTGCACCGGTAACAAACTTGTTGTTACGGGTAACAAAGAACTCTGGCAACATTTACACCCTTTTTGTATTCTGTTCATACTTATTACCAGTAAATTTTGTTACCATCTTGTTGGGTGGTAACAACGGTAATAGATGCTTATTTCCTTCAAGGAATTAGAAATGCATGTTTCACACAAATTTAGCGTCGGCGTCAAACAAAAAAGAATAAAAAGTTTGAATAATACATATTCAATCTGATTTATAGTAGATTTTGCGTGAATTGTACGTAAAAGTGGCAACAGTGCCCCGTGAAGTAGGCAATGTTTCGCATTTCTATGCGACCAACTGTTGACAGCGTTACTATTTGCGGTAGAATTGCGGTTACTAGAAGTGGATACAACTTTCGATAATAAAATTTACTGGTAACAAGATATCCGGTAACATGCAGAGATCCGTTAAAGTCGATCAATGGGCACTTGGTAAGAGATGGAAAATAACTCGACAGCCAACGCATTGCCACATATTGAGTTGCGTTACCTTAGCGTTAAGAACTGAAGTTGGAAACCCATATTAAAGAACTTAAAGGCAACCTAGTTATCTAAATATTTCGTTGGTTCCAATTGGTAAGTGGCTCACTAGCCAACTACTTTAGTCAAAGATATCACATGAAAAAGTGAAACAGTTTTTGAGATATGGCTAAGGTAGTTGTTGCGGGTTTTTCCGACTAAAAATGAGGCGGCGATTCCAAATAAAAGTCACGATACATGCACTTTTATAAATTCAGTTTTTTAATTAATTATAATATCAATACAAATTATACGTAAACTTGTAAACGGGTCGAACGAGTACGAGAGCGGTAACCAAAAATTAGCGAATCCTATTAAAACGAATGTGCTACACCGCGAGAGGAGAAAAAAAGATAGCAAAATGGTATTTGCTATTAACTCCTGTGTAGTGATCAAATATTAACCAAAGTAAGCGCGGGAATATTGACTCTTATGTTATACACACATGTATTAAGTCTTTAAGGAATGCATATTGGGACTCAACATTGGTTGAGGTCTGAAGAGGGGCAAGTCACTTACTTTTAATTAATTCTGAGCATAGTTGACCGATTTCAAATTTTTTTATTACTTGTTACTTGTGTTAATATTGTAGGGCGAATAATAGAGCGCCGTGAGCCTTAAAATCTATTTATATTGAAGCGTTTGTATAGACCTTTTTTATAGCTTACAGTGATGATTAAAAGCAAATCTTTTATCGTAAATTACGCCTAATAGTTTCAGGTTGTCATTTCATTCACTAGTACAGTTGCCAAATATTAATGGAGGGGAATTGCACTGGTATTTTCTACAAATACGTAAGAGTTTGAATTTATTTATCACTAAAGCTGCCCCTGAAAATGTTTCCCATTCTTTCATATTACATAGTGGTTTTTTAAATATATGTATATTGTTTAAAGCTACTGTATAATTCATTTTGCTACAACGTTAAGCATCGCCTGCATAAACCGAAAATTCAATATTTTTGTGTTTCAGAATCACGCTATTTAATTGTTCAAAACCTATCTTAAATAGGACCACTGACAGTGGTGAGCTTTGTGGGATGTCATTGAATGGTGTACAACTTTACTTGAATATGTGTTTGGATTAGAATACCAATGCCTTGTTTTGCATTTAGGTTCGTCAATAGGTTGCAAAAATACCCTGTGAAATTTTTCGGAGAGTAAATATTAGGAATATTAGGTACCCTGCAAAAAATTGTGCGGCTAGTTTATAAAGAGATTATACCCGGATTAGTCTCCACAGGATACAGTTGGGCTATAAACATAATATAATTATAATAATTTGTGTTACAACAGCAAGACGCACACCACAAATTGTAGAAGTTCGGCCATAATCGCTTAAGCGGTTATAGTGCCAGCAAAGTATGTAAGTAAGAGAAATCTGCATTGACGAGTAGATGTGATAACGTAATATGCATTTTATTCATTGGTTTGTGGAATTGATGATATTGAGAAGTCTATGTTCTAGGAGAGGCATGAAAAATGAACTTCTTCAATATTCAGCAAAAAATATTTTAAATATATTTGTGAAAAATAAAAAATAACATATAAATAAAATGGAATTAAAAATTGGAAGTCTATTTTTTGGAAAATTTCCTGGAGAAATTTCGAACTTCGATTCAGCCGGTTAGTTTAATCGTTACATGGAAACAAATGCGATAAAAAAATTGTCAAAATTCAAACTTCAAATTTTGTATCTTGAAATTTAATGGCTACCATACTGCATACTCGAAAAAGTTTGTAATTTTGAAGAAAGTTAGTTAAATTATTATCAATTTTGCATAAAGTTTCAGATTGGGTTCTTACGGTTTTCTTTTAGAGAATGAATTTTAAAGTTTAGCGAAAATTAAATAAAAGAAAAATAAATTAGAGAAAATTAAAATAACAATAAAATAAAAAAGTAAAAAACTGCAAATTTGATTTATTTTTTAGTTAGGTAGGTAAGTATGTAATTCTGTAGTTATGCGCCCATCGCTCAATTGTGTTTTCCCGCTCAAAAGCAAGTTGTTGGTACGCTCGCTGTGCCGAAATGAACAGACACATATACTTATATACCAATGTCTTACTTCAATCAGCCAAGTGTTGTTGCTGCAGTTAAAATCAGTCAAATAGTGCCTCCGGCAACAATACAAAGAAAGTGCATGCTTTATTCGTGTGCAAGCACTTGAAACATTTCTTTGCCGAATTCAATAGCTCTGTTCGAGTACTTTCCATCTAAAATCCTGTAAAAAAATTACTCCGTAGAGCAAAAACGTCAATTAGTTTGCGTTCAAATTAAAAATAAATTTAATTTCGCTCGAAAGCTGCAAAATAATTTAAATTTACTTTAATATTTTGCGCTATAAAGTTGATAACTTACCATTTTTGTTTACTTTTGTGCAAGAACTCTAGGAAGGGAATGAAGTTGTAAGATTTTGCTCGAACTTTTTCTCCTGCACAACTTTCCAAAAATCGCAGACTTCCTAAATTTGCAATGAATGCAGCAGAAACATATTGTAAGAGTAATTTTTTAAACTAAGCATTATGATCTAAAATGTACTACGACGGTAATAGCAGCGCATCGGACGAGTAAATTGGGCATCACTAATAAAGTTGATGCTTATTTAACGCGGGAGAGAAACGTGTATGAGAGTGCGTAAATGAGAAAACCGATTGTGTGCAGAAGGCGTTCTATAATGTAACAATTAACTTTGCATATTTTTGCCTTGTATTTCAACTAAGCGTAGCTGCGTTGTATGCACATCGCAGTCAAATTGTACCAAACGTTGCATACATACATTTTGGATGTCAGCCTTCATATTCGTGTCACAATAGAACATAGTATTTTTCAAATGAAATTTCAATAATGAATATGATTAATTAAATTGTTAAGTTGTTCATACAATGACAATTATTTTACACATTGGTAGACCGTTCGCCTTTCATGCGTTTGTGTTGAGAGAGCATCGACAAACTACAAATTTAAAAGGTTGCCTACTGGTTATACTGTGAAACAACATAAGAGAATCTCTACCAGCGTGTGCATAGCGAAATATACATAAGTCTAATATGCGCTACACTCAAAACGAACAAAGTTTTAATTTCTACGGCGTTTATTTCTCATCAAATAAAAGTATATTCAATGCCCAAGCCAAACTCGGACAATCAACAAGTTTTTTGAAATATCGAAATATATTTTAAAATCTAATATTTTGTATGAAGACTTTTATTTTTAATAATTATTTTGAGCCGGTTAGGCATTGATTTAACCAACTTTTCGCGAAAACTAGGTTCGATTTTTTCCCATTCTTGTAATTAGATAGATTTCAAGCCATTTTTGCTTGAAACGGAATGCTGTCGAATTTTTGTGTTAAGATAGTCCCATAAATTTTCGATAGGACTAATATGAGGACTTTGGGGTGGCCTTTCCTGAACATGGTGGCAATTATAAAGCAACCTAGAACGCACTTTGTAGGCCTTATGATTTGGAGCATTTTATTGGTAGAAATACCAATCATCACTGAGATCCAATTTTTCAAGAGTTTTTAGTAAGTTTTCTTTTAAAATGTTAAAATAGTCATTCTGGTTCATTATTACTTCAATTAAATGCAAATATCCTGGTCCAGAAGCCGAAAATGACCCCCAAACCATTACCGATCCGCCACCATGTTTGACAGTTGGTCTAAGATTGCGCAGTTGCAATTTTTGATTTGATTTTCTCCAAACATATAGTTTTCCATCGGAACCAAATAAATTAAATTTATTTTCGTCAGTAAAAATAACATTTTTCCAAAAGGAAAAATCCTTATTTTCATGTTCTTTTGCAAATTTTAATCGGATGGTCTGATTGCGTTTGCTGATGAACGACTTTTGTCGGCCTGTATATCATTGAGATCAGCCTCATGAAGTAGATTTCTGATGGTAGATGCATTAGATATCTTTTCCAACTGATTTTCAGCTATAACAGCTAACTTTCTTTAACTTTTCGCAACAGATATCGCTTATCTGAGTCGGTAAAGATCTTATTTATATCGTGAACAGTAGAATGACTTCTGTCGACAATATCAGCAATTTCACGCACAGATCGTTGAAATGCTTAATAACCAACTTTCTCAATTCAATACTTGTTTGGCCTCTTTGCCTAGACATTTTTAAATCGCTAACCGTAATTCCAACTATGTATATATTAAAAAACCATCCGGGGAATTCGCGTTAGTCAGTTAAACACTATACTTGAAGTTGGTTGCAATTCTTTGACAGACTTGCATTTATTTAGAGGATAGTTGCCACTGTCCGAGTTTGGCTTGCGCATTGAATTTGCTTTTATTTGATGTCTTACTAGAATATTTTATAATACTGAACTAATTTATATGTTTTGTTTTCATATTCTGGAAGTGCAATAAATGAGTAATTGAAAAAATATTTTACCTGTTTTTTAATTGCTTTGGTTGAAATATTTTTAGGAAGGAACATTTTTTTCTACGGTGTCCGACTTTGGCTTGTAGCCACTGATGTATATCAAAATGCACTTCGACTAGGCATAATAAAATGTTTTATTAATTCATCAGTACTGAACATTAATTCATTAATAATTAGGATATTCATATGAGGTCTGAATATAACCCACGTTTTCTTTACTACCATCGGATTTTTTTTAAATCGCAAAATTTGTATTATAATTTTAATATAAATCGCTGAGGTGGAAACCTTCATAAAGAGCGAAGTATGAAAAATGGATGTAATATTCGTAGTCATGAGATCTTTTAACGTAAGCATTAAAGGAAAGGACTCAGATTATACACAAAATTAAGTTGGTATGTACTTAAACTTAAACTGTTGCAACTTTTGACAATGGGGCGTATTGATAGTCAAAATTAAATTGGTACTTAAAGTTAGTTGAAGAGTTTTCGTCAGATAACCCATTGAAAATTAGGTCAAAAAGCTACAACTAACTTTAAGAAGTAACTTAATTTTTACTGTGTCATAAAGCTGCTACCAACTATAAAGCCGATTTTAATTACGCGCCAATAAGTTTCTGTATGAAACTTCTTTCACCAAATAATCGATTTTAAAATGACTACGAGTTTTTTTATATTCAACTAGAGCAATAAATATTTTATAAACTAGTATTTTATTGTAATGATCAAAACAATGGATCAGAGTTAAATTTTACACACTCTATCTAGCAATTGCTTTAAATGAAACTCAAGCCTATTATAATGCTGAGCCAGAAAAGTACAGCCCAGTCAATTTGCGTCCCTGCAGATGTAGTAAAAAATTCCAGACCTAACAGCGATCTAAAACTGCTTTCGTTAAGAAACTTTTCTATTCTATTCTCAGTAGACTTTAAACGTAGATTAAAATCCCCAAAAATTATGACTTTCTGATTATCAAAGCCATTACTAAGAATATTGCGGCTTATATAATTTTCAAAAAGTTTCTTACTCAGTTGAAATGCATTATCTTGATTTTTGTTTTTACCGTTATATGAGAGGTATGGTATTTGTACGTTTTTACAATTTTCGACATTTGGCTTATTAACTTGAAATGCAATGTGTGCACCAAATTTTGTGGAGATTGGTGGCATAATTTTTGAAATATGTATGTACATATATACCTATTTGCTCGAAAGTGGGCTTTGCCACGCCTATTACCAATTTTCTTTTTATGCTGCATATTTGCTTTTGCAACCTATACATTCGATTTGAGCAAATCCTCTTTAATAAATACTTAAATATCATTTTTTTTTGATTTTGAAAATTTCCGTTATACATATGAGAGGTGGGCGTAATTTTGGTTCGATTTTAAAATTTCGAAATTTTGCTTACTGACTCAAAAAGCAGCATGTGTACCAAATTTGGTAGATTTTGGTGGCATTGTTTCGGAGATATTCTTTTTTTTCTCTAAAGTGGGCGGGGCCACGTCCATTCCCAATTTTTTTTTTATTCGGTGTATAACCAACCTTCATATTAAATTTGATCGATTTACCCTTAATTCCGATTTTAACACTTTTCGAAATTCAGTATACTGACTTCAAATGCGACATGTGTACTAAATTTGGTAGAGTTTGGACAAGTAGTTTCGGAGATATATAAGTTTTTCAAATAAAGTGGGCGGTGCCACCCCCATGAGTCCAGGGCAACGTGTATACTAAGTTTTGTTAATATAGCTCAATCTTTACTCGAGTTATCCGACTGAAGACATATGTCTATATCTATCTCGGTTACTTTATCCTGCTACAAACAATCGTTAGGTGAACAAAGTTATAATACCTTGGGCACCAGTGCGCTCGGGTATAAAAAGAAGGTTGCGCAGCGCCATGGAATCCTAATTTGGCAACGCTGTATTTGTTTTGCTTCATGCAAATTTTCTACAAAACTCATCTTCGTACATACGTACATATGCTAATTAACCATTCCAAAGAATATAGATTACAAAGAAGTTTCATGGCGTTTCGTTTCCTGCGGGAAGAAATGTTGTCTTATTACACCAGACCAGAAACCAATTGGATCAAACCAAATTCTAATATCAGTCAGCAAATGTCGAATTGGTTGTGGTATGGTGAAATAAAACAAGATTTTCTGTTAAAGGAATGGTGGGAGTGATGCAAATTTTGGAATATACGTTCTTTGACCATGCCAACTGGTAAACAATCGAGTTAGATTTTAATAGATACATGCATACAAGTTATCGCATGTGAATAACATTCAGTAAAAATTGCGTCAGTTGCGGTTCTCACGGTAGCCGACAAAGCGGCAACAACAACAGTAAAGACTTTATTTAACTTTATTTGTTGCTCAACAGCTTATTAGACCACTCAACGTTTAAACAGCAAATTCAACCCGATATCACCAACATACGGCAGACGTAGATTCAGCACATTAATCCACTCAACGTTCAAGCAGCAGACTCAACCCGATATCCACAACATACGGTATTCAGGTGCAGTCACCGCAACAGTTAGTCGTAAAAACTCACTTGTCAAATTTAGATTCCTTTTCTCCGGCAAAGGAAATAAAATTTAACAATAAAAAAAACCAACCGGGTTAAATTAATTGGCGCCCAACGTGAGTCCGCGTTAAGTGAATCCTTGTATAAGGACCCGCCGTGAAACTCGATCATAAAAAACGTGGCCGTGGTTCGAATCCACAATAAAGATATTTACAATAAAGAACAGATTGTGATAAAACGATTAAATAAGATACAAATAAAGAACAATCTGTAACAACAACGCAACAATTTGTGTCAGCAAAACGATCACAGAAAATAAAAAATAAAGTGGAAAATACAGAGGCATCTTCCAGGATCATCGAACGAGGTTCCTGCAACACCACGACACCAAGAGAGGTTCCAGTCCTGCTGGTTTTGCTGCTTTTAGTATAAATGGAAATAATTGTGTAAGTAGAGTGTTCAGCTAAAGTTAAGTACTTGAAAATTGTGTAAATTTTTAATGAATAAAGTGAAACGGAATTATTGAAATTAATAATTAAAAGTCGAGTAAAAGTTTATCAAAATGGACACGACTACGATACTGGCACTTCTAAATGCTGCAGTACGGGCTGCAACCGACCAGACGAGACGGGAATTTCAGACTAAGATCGATGAATTGACTAACAGACTAGGACAAATAGAAACCTCAGCTCATGTGGAGGAGCTTCAGGCTGTCACGATACAACCTGGGGTTACTTGTGACGAATCATTAGACCTGGTAAAACCTATGCCCGAGTTTAACGGAGACCAAGCGCGGTACGTATCCTGGAGACAGGCAGCGCACACAGCTTACAAGGTATTTGAGGGATATGCGGGAAGCTCAAAACACTATCAAGCCGTGGGTATAATCCGCAATAAAATAGTGAGGTCTGCGGACATGGTGTTGTCGTCCTTCAACACTGTCTTGAATTTCTATGCCATAATTTCTAGGCTGGATTTCACTTACGCTGACAAAAAGCCAATTTATTTGATTGAGCAACAGCTCCCATTGCTAAGTCAAGGAGCTCTGTCAGTAGTGAAGTTCTACGATGAGATAGAGCGGAAACTCACGCTTATAATAAACAAACCCACAATGACTCAAGGCGAAAATAGGACACTTATAGAGTCACTCAGTAAGAAATATCGTGAAGATGATCTTCGTGTCTTCATTTCTGGACTCAATCGTCCACTGTTTGACATTCTTTTCTCATCCCGTCCTGCGGATCTGAACTCCGGACTATCATTAGCACAGGAGTTAGAAGCCAACCAGGCGAGGATAACTAAGATGACCCTAATGAGGTCTATTGGAAATCCGAATAGCCGTTTCCAAGGCCCAAGCACCTACCAGTACTCTCCACATTACCGTAGGGTTTCAACTGAGCAGTGACGGCAGCGACCGATACCGATGGATGTGGATCCATCTATTTCACGTTTTAGGCAAACTAGACCGCAACCGCCGCAGTTTAATAATAGCAGGGCAATAGGTCAGATTTCTTATCAGCGCCAGATTGATCCATCAAATACTAGGAGCTTCGATAACGCCTTCAGACTCTCAGCTACGCAAGCCAATGTGCAACCGACGTCCACCTCCGACGATAGGGAAGAGACCGCCCAGAAACGGCAACACGGAAGTGACAGACATCCAGCCCAGAAAATACAGCGGGTGAACCACTTGGCACATGGGAACGACGGTCGAGACAGTGACCAATATGCGGATACCAATTACGACGAATATGACAATTACTATTATGACCAACAGTGGGAGAGCAACGAGGAGGTATTGGCTGAGCCTAGTGATGACATCAATTTTTTAGGACTAGGTCCCTCCTCCCCTTTACGTGCCTTTGTGGAGGAATTTTCTCCCACATTCCATTACAAACCGGGAAAGGAAAACTTAGTTGCGGATGCGCTATCCCGACAACACATAAATGCACTGGACTGCGAAAGTAAGTCAGAAAGTGTCATGGCAAATAGTCCCTTACCCAAACCATTTCAACAGTAACAAATTCTTTAAATTGCTTTCGGAATCAAATCCAACTAGAAGAAGGGGGGGCATTTTCAAAAACTTCAAAAATAATTTTTAAGTCAAGAATGCGACATCATACAATTTTCAGTAACATTGACGAACTGCTAAACGCCATGAAGCAGTGCATTAATACAAATGTTGTTAATGGTCTAATGTGCGACTTACCTACGCTCGCTAAAATTCAAGACAAGATACTTGCAGAATTTCCTGTCTTTAACAGTGATGAGCAGAGGGAAATCTATTCGACAGATAAAACTCATTTTCTGACTTCAATTGACAAATTTTCAAAATTTGCGGTTGTCTTTCCAATAAAGTCTAGGGCTATAGTCCACATAAAAGAATCCATCTATGAACTCCTTAATTTTTATAGAGATACCAAATTCCTGGTTTGCGACAATGAACGATCTCTGAATTTGGAGACGGTTAGGGCTATACTTAAAAATCACTTCGGGGTAGAAATTTACACAACACCTCCTGCTCACAGCACTACCAACGGCCAATTGGAGAGATTCCACAGCACCCTCACAGAAATTGCTCGTTGCCAAAAGCTCGAGGGGAGCGTTTCCGACACAACAGAGTTAGTCCTTCTTGCAACATCAAAATACCACCGTACAGTTCACTCCGTGACTAACAGAAAACCGATAGACATAATTCATTCTATTCCAGGGGAGCTGAAGGACGAAATAAGAGATAGACTCCTACGGGCTCAGCAAACTGACTTAAAAAGACACAATATAGGGCAGAAGTCACGAGTTTATAAGCTAGGCGAAAAAGTTTTTGTCAAAACAAATAAGAGAATAGGAAATAAATTCACAAGGCTCTATATTGAGAAGCTAGTGCAGAAGGACCTTGGGTCTACCATTCTGATCGACGGACGAAAAGTCCACAAAAGTAATTTAAAATACTGATAATACCTTTCCCTTTAATTACAGAACTTTCATTTTGCTAGGCCTTTCGGCTGGCGCAAAAATACTAAATTATATATTACATTCCTATAACTACTGGTAAAGTGGCCATACATGAGCAGTACGAAGTACTATTACATAAAACTAGCCTGTCCAATTACGAGGCAATAGTCGACGATACGAACGAACTTCTAGAGCAATTTCCACAAACGCACATAAAACGACTTTTAACAAATGACGCGAAACACATAACCCAGCTATTGGATGTGGTAAGGCTGCATCACCGACAGTCCCGTAGTATTAATGTATTGGGGACGGCACTAAAATATATAGCAGGTACACAGGAGCCTTGATAGAATCTCACGGACAACAAATATCAATTAATTACAAATTGCAGAAAAGAATAAATGAGTTGACCAAAACTGTTAATGAACTATTGATAACTGCTAAACAGACTCATATAGATACCAGCAATTTATTTTCGTTAGTTTCTGTTAGAAATAGGGCAATAATAATGGAGTTAGAGACCATCATAACATCCGTCACGTTAGGAAAAATAAATGTTATTAACCCAATATTGTTGAGTGGCGTAGAAATTAATGATATTTTAACAGCTGAACACTCTGCAAGTGTAAGCATAAGCGATCTATTGCAAATCTCTAAAAGTAAAATAGTTCAAGACATGCAATGTATTTATTTCATTATAAAATTTCCAAAAATAGCTAGTGTTTGTAACTATGTAAAGTTATTGCCTGTGGTACACGACGACAAGATACTTTCTTTGGAGACTGATGCCGTTCAATTCAAGTAAATTAAATGTTACATAAATATTATATCTTTAACGTTTTACAGTATGAAAATAATTTTCCTTTAAACTTAACACAGTCTTTTATCTCAGCAGGTAATTCATTATACATTTTATGACCTACGTATTCTAGAGTTTTCTTTGCGAATTCCGTTCTTGCTTTAGGCAGTCTTATGTTTTTCTACTTCTAGTTCCATAATTATGATTATCATAATTATAATGTATTCTATCACTTAAGTAATTTGGCAGCATTCCTCATTTAATATTATGTATAAATTTCAGTGTATAATAGCTAATTGATTGTTTTATACTAAGCCAATTAGCATATTTAACATGGTACTCTTTGATGTTCGTGCAGGGCATTTTAAAACTAATCGCATTGCTTTGTTTTGTTGTATTTGTAGTCTCTTAATTTGTGAATCATTTGTTAGCAATAGTATTGTTGGGCAGTATATAGAGTGAGGCTCTATAATTGAACGATATATTAATATTTTAAGATTTTTATTAATATGTTTACATGTTCTATACACAAAACCTATTTTCTTTGCAATTTTGGTTTCTAAATAACATATATGTTCTCCAAAATTTAGTCTTTCATCTATTATAACTCCTAAGTACTTCATTTTATCCACTCTTTGAATTTCATTGTTTTTTATCTTCAGACTTATATTGCTTAATTCATTATTATCAATAACGTTGTGGTTCTTGCAGAATATCATATATCTAGTTTTATCTACATTTAGTTTCAGCTTTCTACGACATAGCCATTTATATAAAGAATTTAAGTCCTCTTGAATTTTAGAAATGGCACTATTTACTGTGTTTCCACTGATGGTTACCAATGCGTCATCCGCAAACAGACGTATTTTACAATTTTTCAGGCACGTTTTAATATCATTAATATAAATTATGAATAATATCGGAGCCTCTGATACCAATCTTATACATGACGTCCAATAATACAACTCTGTTAACTGTTTCAAAAGCCCGCTTTAGGTCTAAAAAGCCAGATACCACCACCTTTTTGTCGGCTACATCTTCTTTCCATTCCGCGATTACCATGTTCAGTGCTGTTTCACATGAATGGCTCCTTCTGAACCCTGATTGTTCTGGTATTATTACATTCTGTTTTTCTAAGTACGCTAATAGTTCTTTTTTACCACTGTTTCCATAATTTTTTCATCTGCAGGTAGCGTATTAATTGGGCGTAGTTCTTCAGGCTTCATTGTACTTTTAACTTTTTCCACCGGTACTATTGTTGAAATCTTCCAGCAATTAGGAACAATGCCACTAATAAGAGATTCGTTTATAATGTCTTTATATACATAAGTGAGCAATATACGTCATCGAGTCCTTGAAAACACCCTCGGGCAAACGCTTTTTCCCACCATATTTGTTTTTAAATGCTTTAGTGATGTTCATTATATATTCTAGTTCGATAACGGCGAATTCAAATGTTGCTAGCGGTCTATTTAGGGTTATTTCATCAGCATCAGTATTTTCTACAATAATATCATTAATTTGAACTATGCTCTGCACAAAAAAGACGTTTAATATATTAGCTATATCGTGGTGATTCTCAAAGCATTCACCATTAAATACTATCTTCGTAATACACTCCCTGTTGTCTGTCAGTTCCGCAGCATCTTTCAAACATTTCCACATCAATTTCATGTTTCCCTCGTTTTTGGGTACTTGACTTTCCATATGTTTCTTCTTTTTAAATATTATAGTTTTTTTATATATTTTTTTAATGGCATAATAATCACTCCATAGGCCTGTGTTTATCGCATGGAGGAAAGCCCTTTCGCAATGCAGCTTGTAAACAAAAATTCCGCAAACTGCAAACCAACATCAGCCGATCACGTTGCCATCGCAAAGGAAATTGATAATGGCATTGTGGTAATAAATAATCAACCCGCATCAGTATTCGACGGAAACTTCACAGAATTAACTAAAGGGACCTTTCTAGTAACATTCGAGGGCGAGGTGACTATTAATGGCACCATTTATAGCAACTGGAATAAAATAGCCCGTTCGCGACCAGAAGCTGCACCCGCTCAGAATATAAATTTCACTGATCACATATCCCTACTATCACTTCCTTACCTGCAAGGGATGAACATAAGGAACCTGAAGCACATATCTAATTTACAGGGACTGATCAACACGCGTTCATATGGCAATTATTGGATTCATCTCCATAAAGCATCGGAATAGCAAAGTAAGGTTGACCAAGGTCATAAAAGAAGCCTAGGACGGCTTCACTTCAAGTGGGGGAGTAGTTATCACATGTGAATAATATTCAGTAAAAATTGAGTCAGTTGCGGTTCTCACGGTAGCCGACAAAGCGGCAACAACAACAATAATGACTTTATTTAACTTTATTTGTTGCTCAACAGCTTATTATACCACTCAACGTTTAAACAGCAAATTCAACCCGATATCACCAACATACGGCAGAAGTAGATTCAGCACATTAATCCACTCAACGTTCAAGCAGCAGACTCAACCCGATATCACCAACATACGGCAGACGCTGATTCAGCACATCAATTCACGCGGCTGTTCGCATGCAATAACTATAGGTCAGGTTAAATTAAATTAGAATTGATGTGGTGAAGAAATTCAGCCGAGATTTTTATACAGCCCTATTCTGAATAGAAATAGAAAGGTGGAATAATTACCTGTGGGCTGATAGAGATACCGCCTTTGTTCAACCGTATTATAATTTTGCAATGCTATAGCTGGATGGATAGACAACTGCCAAATATTATATTATTTTAAGAAGGGACAACACGTTACTTTTGCCCTTCTCGTTGATCAACAGGGGAGCGCCTACTCTTACGACCAAATGCGTAAATGATTGAATGAAAATAGAAGCGGCTACCGTGTTAATCAACGAGAAAAATTAAAGTAACGTTTTGACCCTTCTTATAGTTCTATGTTCTTTGCAACTGCAAATTCACGCTGAAAAGCATCTTGCTAATGAGCATCCATAATTCCCCTACAACAAATGAGGTTGCGGTGTTAATAGTTGGTAGAAGTACTGGCCCCCGTGATATTGTGTTACGATCCCGTGATGATAATCTTCAGCGGATATTGGAACTTCATCGCTGTTATGATTCCCTGCAATACCTAATTATGTTTTTAAATGGCGAGGATGGTTACAAAATACATAACTGGGGAGCTTATGATAAGGGGAAAAGATACGGCAGCAAAAAATGGTCACTGGGCGCTTAAATTTAAACATCCCAATCAAAGAACATAACGTTTCGATAATTACGTACATTTGGAGACGCGGTAAACGTAGACGTTAACCCGGAAAATTTGGGCAGTTAGTTATTTTACCCTACACTTATACGGGATCGCCCAGATAACTAAATGAGCGCACACTGGATGCCCTGTTGCATGTACGACATTATGTTAGACCCGATTTATTTCTAACTTTTACATTTAATCTGGAGTGGAGTGATATAACACAGCAATTGTTTTCTGATCAACGCGCAAGCGAGCGCCTTGATATTGTAGCAAGAATATTTAATATAAAATTATTTGGATCCTATATGTTTTCTGTGGAATGGCGAAGACGTTGATTACCACCTGCCCATGTCTTGATTTGGCCGGCCGTTAAAATAATACCCGATGAGTATACAGTACAATTTCAGCAGAAATTTCTAACAAGCAGGAAGATCCTCTGTTGTATGAAATAGTATGTAAAAATATGATACATGGGCCATGTGGCTCGCATAATCTCACCTCACCATGCATGGTAAATGGTCTATGTTCTAAAAGATTTCCGCATAAATTGCTTCAGCACACACAAACAAGTGATGACGGGTATTCTAAATATAGACGAAGATCTCCAACTGATGTGGGATTCACTCATAAGTTAGTTTCCAAGTCAATATAGTTTCACAGTCAATAATACGTGGATAGTTCCTTATTGTTCTATACTATCGAGATGTTTCGCAGCTCATATTAACGTAGAATATTCCCACTCCGTGCAAGCTATTTAACATACATACATATATGCAAATACATTAATAAAGGCAGTGACGCAGCTGCAATTTACGTTCAGGATAAATATGATTAAGTGCACAACTTTTTAAATGGGAGGTACTTTAGCACTTCTGAAGAAATTTGGTAAATACTGGGATTTTCGGTCAACGAACGTTATCCAACAGTTACACAAATACTTTGAATCACGTTATTCAGAACCCACCGGAAACAGCTCTTACTGCATTTTTTAAACTATGTGAAACTGATAGCTTCGCGAAAACTCGGCGTATTACGTTTGGACGAAAAGGAAGTGAAAACGAAGAAAGCGTGGCCATGTACTTTATTATGCAGAGATTAAGCGAGATCCCGCTTTGGGAAGAGTTTATATAATACATCCTAATTATTCGGAGTGTTTTTACGTAAGGCTCTTATTACATTCTGTTCGAGGTGCGACATCTTTTACGGATTTAAAGCACGAAATATGCTTGAAGCAGACACACACTGGAAAGATACTTTATCAGCAACTATTTCTACCAACGAAGATTCGGATCCAAATGACTTGTGGAATCTATTTCGCAAAAACTTATGCGATGATATTTTGCGCAATACGAGGCAGCAAAGTAATAATCTTAATATTGACTTCAATGATGATATATTTAACGCAGAGCTTATTCTTCTCGAAAATATTGTTTTTTTACTGGGAGAAAAACAGCTTAGAGACTTTGGGTTGCCGGATCCTAATCGTGAAACTTTATATTTAGCCAACGTCGCTTACATAAGAGAAACAACATACAACTCTACTGAGCTGAATAGGTTTGTACAAGAATGCATGGGAAACACGGGTAAAACTTTTGTTACTTCATTGTTGCTAGCTAAAGTGCGTAGCGGAAATAAGATACCAATTGCGTTAGCGTCTTCAGGTATTGCTGCTATACTTTTGAGCGGGGCGGAAACTACCCATTCCACTTTTAAGCATCCTACCGGAACAAATCTGCACATGTTCGATAAAAAAATAGTAACTTTGAAAAGATTCTTCAACAGGCGTCAATGATTATATGGGACGAGTGTAGGATGTCGCAGAAATCTCATATTCATGCAACCCTAAAGGACTTGAGGTCATGTGAAGCGGTAAAGGGTGGAGTTAGTTTTATTTTCACAGGCAATTTAAGCAAATGGGTCGTTCTTAAAAAAAATGACCATTCTGAATTTTGTAATTTTTAAAAATTAAGTTGGCCAAATATGTTTATAATTGGCCTCATGTGGTTACGGATGGTATCAACAATAGGAATCCATAACCAGCAGTATTTTTTTTTAATTTTTGGAGTTTTTACAGATAAAAACATGAAGAGACCAATGCACTTTCGTCCACTCTGTTACCTAAATTAAATACGAAATAAAAAAACATTAACAATTAAAAATTAAATTCTTTTTATTGTTTTTCCCCAGGAAAGATAATTCATTTTAATTTATTATATAAAAAATTTAAAAAGTAATATAAAAATAACAAAAAATAACACATAGTGTCACCCATATTAATTCAAATTTCATTTTGGTGAACTAAGTTAATGATAAATAAAATATTAAATAGTTTAATACTGGTTAATTATTTTTAATGACTTTAGGCCAGTGTACCTTATTAAATTACACTCATATAATAAATCTAATGACTTAGCCTTATTTCTTAATTAAAGAAAAGTAGATGGTAACAGAGGAGACTTAACGTAACAGAGGAGACGTAACGTAACAGAGGAGACACTGTTACTGAGGCACTGTACTATTTAAGTATCCGCTATTACCATCACTTTTTTTACAAAGTAGATTATTAATTTTGTGCTTCTAATATATCTATTGGATGGTTGAAATTGTAGTAAATTCGACCACCTTTCAATTTTATGTTCGCATTTTCCAGGATTTTAATTACTGCTTCTTTTTTTATATACGAAATGTCATTTTCTTCAATCCTGAAGTTTGCACTTGTGCTGTCATTCGAACGTAGAAAAATTACCTTGATATAACCATCTTCATCAACACACGTTTGTGCTATACAAACGTATCTATAAGTTATACTTTTTCCTAACACTTGAATTAGTAAAAATGTCCCATTCATAATTCCATTCTTATTTTCAATATCCGTATTTTCTTTTTCACTTTCATCTTCTGACGACGAGTAGTTTTGAGTAGTTTTTCCTTCTTCTATTCTGATTAAATTAGTTTATATACTTTGCTTTCAAAACAGCTACAAAATCCTCGTGGAATGTTGCTACAAAAGCAACTAACATCACGATATAAAACAGTACCCTGAATTTTAGTCATAAGTTGGTGGAGACGCATGGTACCTTTCAGTAATGGTATATTGGACGGAAGTGTCTTCCTGATGCAATCAATTGCCGCTTTATCAATTAGAAATAATTTTATTGTTGTTTCTTTTTGTACCTGTTCAAAAAACTGCTGGCTGTTCATGATGTCTGCTCCGTGTGCGACCATTCTATCAGCAACTCTTTTTAGCACTCCACCAATCCCATCGGCTGCTCCTTTACCATGAGCTGCTTCAAAAAAATTCCACGTTGCTAGCTGAAATCCATTTTCAAAAAGTTTTGTTCCGAAAAGGTAAAAATTTTGTTTTTGTCTATACTGAGTGCAGGGCCCGTCTGATAAAATATGAATTGTGTTAACATCCTTTTTTGAATTTCTTATCAAATCAAATATTGGCTGCAAATGAGCCCATATTGCGCGGGGGCTGTGTTCGTTACAGGCCGATATGGTACAAAAAGAAAAAGGATTATTTTCACCCGAAAAATATAATATAAGGTTGATAGGTGTACAAAAAGAATGGGGTAAGTTCACCTTACCTGAGAAATATAATACCCCTGTATGTAGTGTGATCTGGTTACGCGAAGATCCAAAATGATGGCTTTGGATTTCCTGACCCATTTTACAACTATAGTTCTCACTGAAGTCGACGTGTAATACAGCCTCATTGGTTTTTAATTGATCGATACAGCTGCGATATGCTTTATGTTGAGTGCGAATATTAAATATATGTTTTTTAAAAACTTGTAATTGAGAACTAAATTTCTCTGCTAATAACGATGTTGTTGTGGTATGCTCTTCTCGTATCATTTTAATAGCAACAGTTACTTTTTCATTTTTTTGGAACCGCTCTTCTTTTCGAATCCATTCTTTCCAGGCTACTTCAGATTCATTTTTAATACTTAAAGTGCAAGTTTTATTTTTGCATGAGGTGCATTCATTGTACATGCATCTTTTGCTGTTCATATCGCAAACTACAGACATTAATAATTCATTTAAATTGCTGACATGAATTGCATTAATTTGTTTCAAAGCGGACAATTTGAATTCAAAGTTTACATGGAGTTTGCATGCACATGTATCTCTTGATGCAACTGTTGGTGAAACCTCATAAAATGGACGATGACCAGCAAAATATGAATAAGAATACCGACCTCCTTCAGACTTATACTTTTTGTAGATATTCTGTAAGGTATCAAGAAGATATCGTTTTTGTAATTTCTGTTTTAATTTAGTTCTAGTTTCTTTCTTGCCAGCAGTGGCACGACTTATGTCATCTCTTTCGTAAAAACGTTGCAGACTTAAGATATCGTCGTTTGGTTTTGTTTTTGGAAAACTCTTACGTACTCTTGTTAAATTGAACACATCGCGATGAAATTGCATTTTTAGCTTGTATTTCCGAATAAGTTTATTGCTCAAAATTGATTTAAATCCTTCTTTTTGGCTCTTTATTCGCAATTCCGCATACCTATTTTTTAACCCTTCAGTTAGTGTGGCGTATTTCAGTAAATTTTTTTTAACAGTTTCAACTCCAACACCTCGTACATTTGACAAACATGTGTTTATTAGCTCGTTGGTTTTTGAAAGTGGGCTTAACGCTGAACTGATAATATTAACTTTTTTGGATCGCTGTCTCTGCTTCTTCAATTTCTCAACTTTTTTTTTAACTTATTAACTTCGACTTGCAATTTGATATTCTTCCTATGTACTTTTGCTTTTTCTATACGCATTTTTTTACGGCCACATACGACATTTCGAACCTGCTCTGTAGAAGGCGACGATGGTGGTGTAATATCGATGACGGCTTTCAATTTTTTTAGACGTCCACGATAGTTTTTTTTTGTTCGCCATTTTCTTCTTGCTCTCCTTATTAAGCTTCCTTTTTCCCTATATCGGCGTTGTTTTTCCGCTGCAGATAATGGTTTATTCTTGCCCATTTTCTGAAAAACAAATAGCAAATTTAAGCATAACTGTACACTCTGTTACTTTTGAGTCCCTTCTGTTACTTTTTAATAAGTCACAGAGTGGACCGGTAACAGAGGGGACAAATTAACTCAAAAATACCATATTTTAGCTTTTTATTCGAATTTTGGTGAATTTTTTTGTCCACTTAATTAATGTACATAAAATATTTATAAAAAAATTATAAAATAAATAAAAAATCACTTTACTCACCGTTTTTCAACAGTAACAGAGTTGACACTGAATAAGGGTACGTACCCGGCCTACAATTGGGTTCCTTACTCAACAACGCACTAAACAAGACTGAACAGTTCAAAACACATTTTGTTGATTTTAGCTAAGTTATGATGGAGAAGCATAAGAGAAATATACGCGTCATAACGTTTAACAAAAATTTTTCAATAAAATGAGTGGACGTAACAGAGGGGACCAAAACCTGGGGACAAAAATTTTCTTCATCAAAATTATACAAAAAAATTATTTTTCATCATTCTTTTCTATATATGGTATTAATATACACAAACTAAATAACAAAAATTGTAAATATTATTTTTTTTCAATTTTATTTCAACTGAAAATAACTATTAAATTTTTATAAATTGGCTCGGGACACAGGTTTTTGCTAAACCTTTGACATTGAAAATATTTTTTAAGTTATTTTCAGATAATTAATTTTTTTTTTTTATAATATAGTTACGTAGAATCGATAATAATTTATAAAAATGCAGATATTTTTCTATTTTCTTTTTGGAGGAACAAAATATAAAATAGTAAAGTCTGGGGACACCAATTAGTCATGTTTTTTAAGAATGACCCAAATACTTCCTGTGGTTTTGAGGGGTACACAGACACTATCATTACTGCTTATTTAAAATCTTCGGAAGTTTGGCCATATATAAAAAATTGTATTTTTGAGTAAGCATGCGCGCCCACCTAAGTGCAAATACCCGTACTGAAGTATTTGCTTAGCACCTTCTACAAATAGGCAACAGTTCAGCAACTGTAACCCCCAATGGGTATGGTACCATGAACAATGTCATAGGAACTTACGTTAGAACTTGGCTATGCCAACGTGCAATTATCACTTCAAAAAATTCGGCTACAGAAGATATCAATGAAGCGACATCGAACAGAGTTCCAGCCTCCCAATTTGTGTAATGGTACGCGTCTTCAAATCGCACGTTTTATGCCCAGCAAAAATTTTGGCCGGTCCGGCAGCGGAAATAACGCTGATTCCAAGGATACCAATGATCCCAACGGATTTCCGATTTACATTTAAACGTGTCAAGTTTGCAGTTAAGACATGTTTTTTCATTACCATCAAAAAATCCCGAAGCCAAACATTTAACGTTACCGGCATTGGTCTTCGTAACGAAGTTTTTACTCATGCCCAACTAAATGCATCGTTTTCGCGTATCGGTTCATCAGAAAATTAATTTTTTCTTATTCACGGAAAGGGAATTGAACAGAAAACGTTGTTTTTACTGAAGTATTCGGTAACTGAAATAAAAATAAAACTATTTTATAATCAATATCATTACTTTTAATTTATGCTGTAAATTACCTAATTATATGATCAAATAAAAAAAAATTGTATATTTTAAAGCTATTTATAAAGGCATTCGTAAATGTATTTAAAGAGTCAAACGGTTGCGTTATAATGACCGGCCAGAGGAATTTTTGATACTAATAAAGAAAATTAAGATTTGATTGAAGAAGTTTTTGTAGTTTCAACAGGCGTCGTGAAGCGCGCCGGGCATTAGGTAGTGCACAATAATTGCTCGGTGAATTAATTTTTTATCATTTCGCCTTTACATTTTTTGGCAAATTGCAGGACCATGTCATCCAATTCTGTTTATGTTAGATAAAGTTGACATAATATACATAAGTTTGCCAGACATATTCCGAAATCCGAAACATTTGAAATCAAATCGATTTCGAAGGTCTTTCTCTCAATTTTCAGAACATGACCATGTGATTAAAAATAAAACTAAATTCAATTAATATTATTATCATTTTTATTAACTTTATTATTTATTAATTTGTAATAAATATGCATTAATAATGCACGAGCGGCTAGGGCTATCGGTTTTCTTAAAAATAGGTTATATTACATTTCAATAGACATATAGAATAATCTGATTTAAGGGGTTATATCCACTTGGGTCTTGAAAAAATAGGGTATATTTACGATTTTTTATTTCAAGTTATAATATTATTTTCTGATACAATTTTGCATATATTTTAGTACATGTTTGAAGGTATTTGTAGTAATTTTTATGTTGAAAAATCTTGCAAAATGACAGTGATATTGCTGATGCCACGAAACGCCTCATTTCGTACCTCATGCTGTTGCCGAGAAATCGTGCTCACCGCAAAGCCGTTTTAGAAAAAACACGATTTTGAGATAATTGCATTTAAAGTTTCAAGTCAATATTGTGCAATGTTAAAATAAGTTATATTTGACTCACATAGAGTCATCTATTCCGGGGCCATACTGTATCTCTTCTGAGGCAGCAGTAGCGTCAAGAATGTCAATTTGGTGTTGTCGACGTGCCATTCTTCCCTCTCTAGTAGCCTCTTGCGCGCGCTGCTCAGCGATCGACACGCGTCTCTCGTCCTCCCTTGCGACGAACTGATGGGCATTAGGACCAGAAGATACCCCCAATGCTTCAAAAATCTTCAAGACTGCAATATTCCCTTCGTTAAAAATGCAAGCGGAAGCGAAAGATGCGATTTCCACTGGTAAAACACCTCCAGGAAGATTTTTCGAACTTATTTTCCAGATGAGTTGATTATAACTTTCATTATTGTTTTGCGTGAATCCGCCAACACATCTTTCAAGCAACTCACTTTTCGAAAGATCTTCATATACAGGCTTGATAGCTTTCAAAACATCTTCTGGCAAAGGTTGATAACTGTGCGAAAATCTGGTCATTTTTTTCTTTTTTCCGATGACTGGCAGTGCTGCAAGTGCCCTTTGCCACTCACACCAAGAATCTTCGCCTGCGGGACATTTATCGTGTTGTGGATGTTTATTGGTAGAACTGTAGTGGTAGAATGTTGCCCAAATATCTTTAGCCATTGCTTCAGCAGAATCAGGATTTCGACGAATTGCCAAGCCGTAGTACACGGTCAGTTTATCTATCATTTTACCGGTCAATTTTCCTTTCCCTCCAAGCCCTTTGTTTCTTTTTTTTACATCACGTAACCGAGTGCCCATTCTTTTTTGTACGATGCATTCCTTCTTTTTTACAACCAAATTTTTATAGGGCGATGAGTTTTTGATAGCGGAATAAGTTTTTGAATCCCCGTCGCCGATGTAATTGACATATTTAACACCGTGCAACTTCTCAGAACGTTCAAACATTTCGATCATGGCATCAACTTCCATTTTACCGGCTGATCCCGAACGATTCGATGTACATACAGATTCATGGGCTTCCTTCCACTCTTCATACTCAGCTGCATCTTTTTTTTCTCCCACGCTTGACACAGCTTGCAATACGCACTTTTAACAACGAGGTCCACGATTTTGCCTGTATAATAACCGATCAAAGAAGCAACTCCGTACAATGAAGTGAATCCGCGTTTTTTCCATGTTCCGTCACCAGATACTGTTAAATGGTTTTTTTTTTGGTCCATCGTTTTTTTCAATTTCCTGACGAACAGCATATTCGATCAGTGTATTGAACACAGTTTTGACAGAAGTAGAGATGTTTTTCGAAATTATGTCATAAGTACTTTGAAACAGAAAAGGTGGCATATCCATGAACCCGCAAAATTTTGCACAACCCGCTGCGCCTAAGCCGAGCAATCTCATTGTGAATATGAAACGTCTGTTGATTTCATATGAATGATTGATCATAGAGCATGAATTGATTTTTCGCTCCTAACATCCGCCACAAGTTACTGCAATTTTAAAGCCAAGCCCACGTGTTTCTATTGGTGCAAATTTAACATTACCGTCACAATTGTTGCACTTCACGTATTGTGATAGCGTTGAAAACACCAAGAGAAAATTTACAATTCTGTACTCGATGGATTGATCAACCGGCACATTTATTACGTCACCCAACTTCAATTTTTTCGCTTGGTCTTGATTCATAATAATCTGTTTCTGAAATTAGTTGGAACTGCGTAAATAGTATGCTCACGATGCTGCTTATTAGAAAGCCACGGTGCAACTGCTTTAGATACTTCCAAACGCAGCAGATGTGTCAAAATACACTAAAACGTGAATTCTGACGAACGTGACTTCCGGAAAGAACGAGCATTCGATACGCATTCCAAATATGAGCGCGTTTTGTCTTTTGGGGAAAACCCAGACGTGCTAAAACTGAACAGTCATTCCGGTTGCACGACACCTTCGGCTATTTATGTTGTAACTTCATTTCTGAGAGTCAGATTCTTTTGGAATTTTGCAAAAACATTCGTGAGGGAAGGTACAATAAGAAAACGCAAAAAAAAAATTTTCGCATTTTTCGACCCAATCAAGTGGATATAACCCCTTAAGCAATTGATTAAATACGATTTGGTAAGTTCAGACTGCTAATAAATTATAAATAATGTTTACATGATAGTCACTAGGAGAGTTGTTATTAAATAGGTCTCAGTTAGGTTTGAACACTGTGAAAGGATATAGAGAATGGCATATATTAAGTTGACATATTTGTGTGGCAGAGACGAATTGTTGCATATATTTTATTTTCTTTCGTTGTGGTTGTTATTGGTAGCTTTAGAGGAGTTCCATTGGGCGTTATCTGTTTGTAATTGTGGTTTTAGTTGGTCCAGTCGGCAGAAATTAAATGGTTGAGTTTATTGTGAGCGTTTCGAGTAACCATTGATTTTGAAAACGTAGTGAAGCTAAAGACTGCAAATAGCTGTATAGATTGGTTTTTTGCTTCTGCGTCAAGGATTGATTCTAGAGCATTTAGAGGTACTATGTTGTTTTCTTCATCTAATATGGCGAGCGAGATGTATTTCATGGATTAAAATGCATCCAATGGGAATTCATACAAGGTGGTTGCATAACATACATAAGCAAAGGCATACCGCACATAACCACATTTGTACCTGTCACAAAAACGTACCAAATTTATTTTAAATTTTCAATAAAAACTATTTCAAATGTATTTGTGAATTGGCTTATGAATTAATATTTAAAAAAAATTAGGAGTCTAAAAATGACAATAAAAATTAGAAGTTTATTTCCAGAGAAAAATATAATCCAACTAAAAATGTCTGGGAAATATATCGGAGGAATTTCGAAGTTTGATTCAGCCAATGTTCCAAATAGTTAATATACTCATAAGATATTTACATATGTACATACCTATATGAGTTTTAGAAGTTTTGCTTTTATTATTCCCAGAGAGGTAAAAAAATGTTCATCTACAATTATCTAAATATAACCTTCAAATATAGAACTCGAAAAAAATGTTTAATTTAATTCTCGGCGGTACTAAGAGGAATAAGCCCAAATAAATATTAAACTTTGAAAACTTGCCTAGTTGTCCCTGTTCCTATTATTGCTGATACCTACTTTCTTCAACTTTTAATCGAATGTGAAAGAAGGAAAAAGGGCGAGATCTTCTTAAAGTTGTATTTATAATATGAAAAATGGGAAAACGGATAAAATGCTCTGTAAGTTTTTATTCAAAATCTGAGTAGCATTCTTTATTGCTTTTATAACCATTTTTTTTTTTTGGTACTTAATTTTCATAAATTTTTCGACTAATTTTTTGTCATTTCGCTTTGGGTTTCTCGAAATCACAAATACATAGGTAGTGGGATCATTCTGCCGTAAGACCATTTCATTCAATTCAGTTTATGTTTATCTAAAGTTGGCCAAATATAAGATGTGTTCCAAAATTCGAAACGTTTGAATCGACTCGGTTTCGAAAATCATGTTTTTTTTGCTACTTTTAGAAAATGGTGTAATCATCACAAGGTGTGATCAGTAAATTCACAAAATTTTTCCGTTAGTTCTATTCAGGTCATGAATTTCAAAGTAGTAGGGAAAGGGAAAATTTCAAAGGTATAAGTTACAAAATATAAGATAAAATTCAATATAATTATAAATATAAGTTACGAATAGAGAAAGATAATTAAAAATATATATTTTTAAGGATTTAAATGTGAAGAAATATATGTATATGTATTCCTTTATTTATTTATTCAGGCGATAAGGATTTTAAGGATTTAAAAGTGAAAAATGTATGTATATGTTTAGGCCTTTCCCTAAATTGCCGCGTCAAGCGTCAACTAGCTGTCAAAAATTCGCATGCCCATACAATTTGTATGAAGCATCCCACAATAACGCGGTGCTCTGGATTCTAGTGCCGAACAAATGCAATTTTCAATGTTTACAGCGCATTAGGTGAGAAGAGGGAAAGAAGAGAACAAAAATTAGAGAAATAAAAAGGGAAATTAAGTAAGACGAGGTTGAAGTGTAACGGTTATTCTGCTGTTGACATACCCTTTTTCATTGTTATTTACTGCACAAGAATGATTCGACGTTATTTGGTGTAAAATCTGCAGAAAAACACTTAATTTCTAAGCGTTTATTATTGGAAGCCACTGGTACTCTTGCCTGGAACTTACAAACTTAGTATCAGACTCAAATGCACGGTTTACAAAACTATAACAAAAATATATAAAAATTTGCTATCACGCGCCTACGTTCTTAAAAATCCTCATTTCGAATGTTAATTCTAATATCACTTAAAATGAACATAACTTATCATACTTAGTATATAATCGAAAAACAGGCATTCTCAATAAAATACTTGAATGGAATATTAGTACTATCTATCTAGTACTATTTTTCTTCTGGTTTGCAAAGAATTATAGGAGGAGTCAGCCACACTGCCAATACAACTGCCAATTTTGTCAAAACCACAGCAAACACGTCGCTATCGATCACACCTTATTATTACTTCACTATGTGAAGTTACTTGAAAGTTGAGCGAATGTACTTATGAGTCTCATATGTATATTCACAGATCCTAACACATTTAAAACCAGCGCATCGCTACAAAATTCTTGAGTACTCCACTCCACGCACGCATGTAAAGAATACTCCATAAGAGACAAAGAGTACTCCAAAAGTAACCCAAATGTATGAAATAAATGTGGTCCAATAAACATTGCGTTGTCCTTGAAGGTTTCGTTGGGGGCGCTTCCATTTATATCGATGGTGGAGCTCCTTGAGGTACTCGTTTTTCCACCGTGCGCTGTGAATCTACGAGGTTTCTGCCGTTGTAGGTCATCACCTTGCGGGGTAGGCGTCCAGCGAATCTTCCGAACGCTGCCCGAGGTAGCTCTTCGAGGAGAGAACAGCTTTACCAAGATCGGCCCATCAAAGTCTACTCCATTCGTATGGAATGAGAGAGTATATGATGCTCGTTTGGGAGGTAATGCGGCCATTATTTGGGATATTATTTGCTTTTTGTAGATCGTACAAGTTTTACAGTGAAAAATACACTTTTTCATCATCCTTTCGCTGGAATATAATATTCTAGCTGAACCATTTGCACCATCAGCTGAATTCCGGGATGTAGCATTGTAGAGGACTAAATTCTAAAAAGAGAGTACAAAAATGAGAATTGACATGAATAATGATGGGGTACCGATCATTATAATCGAGGGCTGCATATTCCCTTGGTGGATGGGGCCGTGTGTAGAAGTCCTCGAAAGTGGGAAAGTCTCTGATCGGCGTTCACCTGGGAGTGGCCAGAACGATTCTTCAGCATACGGTTCAAGCAACTCACAACTTCCGGGTGATTTCACCCAAGTGTGCTCATGGTAGCTTCCGAACATCCGTTTGGGAGTGAGCTAAAGTGAAAAGGCGAACCCTGATGGGCCACTCCGAAGTTTTCGGTTTAAAAGCTTACCAGGGTTTTGCAGCGTCTGTTCACCAGTTGGTGCGGCTGCGAGCAGACGTCTGACTTGGAGCAAGCGGCTCGCTGTATAAATGCGCTCTAAATTAAAAAATGCCCCAGAATCTGGTTGGGCCCCAATGGAAGAGAAGGACGATATGACCAAAGATCACTTCTATGAGCGCCTTGAGCGCGCGTACGATCGCTGCCCCCGTCACGATATAAAACTCGTGATAGGCGATTTTAATGACAAGGTGGGAAGGGAAGGGATCTTTGGTCCCACTGTGGGCAAATTCAGCCTACACGACGAAACATCCGCTAACGGACTGAGGCTGATCGACTTCGCCGGGGCCCGAAACATGGTAGTATGTAGTACCTGGTTCAAGCATAAAAAGATACAACAAGGTACATGGCTATCTCCTAATGGAAAAAGATGAAATCAAATTGATCATGTTGTGGTAGACGGAATGCATGCTTCCAGTGACCTCCCATTCCAGAGATTCCGTAGTGGGAGTCTGTCGCGGGTGAACCAGGAGTTTTTGAATTCTTGATGAATCAGCGCTCTAATTTGGTTTGACTAGAGGTAATAGCACTAGTTTCACGATTGGGCGTGTAATTACGCCTCTTGTCGTACGTATGTCTACGACCCGTACGCGGCTATCTTTTCCTTAAAAAATCTTAACAACTCTGCCAAGTCGCCACTCGAAGTCATCCACTTCGATGTTTCGTTGGGGGTATTGCCACTTGACTTTCAGATATTCTTCTTTCTACCGCTCCTCCATCGCAAATCGCATAGTATTGGCTACCTTACAGAAGTGGGTTTTGAAGCTCTTTACACCTGCTTCCCAAAGCCATATGGGGAGCTCCCGGAGGGATGAAGTGCCAGGTTATTTCTTGATGTGCATATGACTGTGTGATTAGACGCGAGGTTTCGGCAAGAAAATTTCGGAAATCTTGCTTTAATGATTTGTTGGCTCCTACAAAGTTCATTCCATTGTCGGAGTACATGCTACGGGGACAGCCTCGTCTTGCTACAAAGCGGGAAAATGCCGCCAGACGTGGAAGTCGGCAAGTCGCTGGTCCAAATGTATTGCTTTCGTAGCAAACCAAACAAAAACGCAGACATAACCTTTTGTTATTAGACACACCCTACCGGTGAAATTCTTAATCTCGAACGGGCCACTAAAATCAACGCCTGTATTGGTGAAGGGGCGAGATAAGTCCGATCGTTCAGGGGGCAATGATGCCATCAGTTGCTCTCGTATCTTTTTTCTGTGAATGGGACAAATTTTACAATTATGAATCATATTTTTTATCAAATTTTTCATTCCTTCAATCCAATAATCGGACTTCAAGAGTCTCCACATGAGTTGATTTCCTCCATGCAGAGAAATCAGAAGTGAGAATCTGACGAGAAGTCGGGAAAATTGACAATCGCACGGTAAAATTATGGTAAAATTACATTCATTGTAGGGTAGCCCAGCTAACGCAAGCCTCCCTCCAACTCTCATGATCCCGTTCCCATCGAGGAAGGGATTGAGAGTGCGGATGGAGCTTTTTGCGCTCACTGGCTTTGACGTCACAAGTGCTTGATACTCATTGGAGAAGCACTGTTTTTGAGTTAATATAATAAGACACATTTTTGCCTTTCGAATTTCTACCGCTGTTATTTCTGACGTTTCCTGTCGTGGGGTTGATTTAAGTACCGGATGCGTCTTGTAGTAAAATTGAAAAATTCGTGCAATTACTCTTAAGGCACGAGAGAAGTCGGGGAATCGTTCTAAAATGTCCATCTCTTGCAACAAACGACCTGTATGGACTCCAACGACCTTCTGCTCCAGCCCTGTTTCCACCGTCAAACTACCAGTTTGTTGGGGCCAGCCAGATGGTTTCTCCTTTAACAAACTAGGGCCCTGCCACCACAGAGTGCTCTTCGCCAATTCTTGGGGCGATAAGCCTCGGCTACCTAAACCTGCCGGGTTATCGCTTGAATCCACATGATTCCATCCTTTCACTCCGACGAGCTCCCATATTTTGGCAACTCAATTTGCCACGAATGTGGTCCAGTAACAGGGGGGCTTTCTTAGCCACGAGAGCACAATGGTGAAGTCAGTCCATTTGTAGATCACTGGCTGGCCAACGTCGAGCTGTGGAAGTAAAGCATTAATTAATTCTGCTAAGAGCAGCGCTCCGCACAATTCGAATCGAGGTAGAGAGACTGTTTTCACTGGTGCTACTTTCATTTTGGCTACAAGTAAATTTATGTATGGGGCCCTGTCTGAGCTTCGATCCCGAACTCACATACAGAGCAGCTGCGTATGCCTTCTCGGAGGCATCACAAAATCCATGAAATTCAATTTTATTCCACGGGGTGAAATTGATCCACCTTGGAATTTTGATATTCGAAATATACGTGTAACTTTTAAGAAAATTTTGTGGTGGTCTCACAATCATGAGCTCCTGCCAGTACATCGTCAACGTACATATGTTGGGTTAAGACCCTAGAAGCCAGCGTAAATTTCAGGCGAACGTCTTCCGCCAATTGCAGAAGAGTTCTTATTGCTAAATAAGGGGCGCAGTTCACCCCAAAATTCACAGTTTGGAGTTCGTAGAATTCTATGGTACCGGGTATCATCGGGGTGCACAAGGATCTGCCTATACATTTTCTCAATGTCTGCATTGAATACGTATTTGAAAAACCGCCATTTTAATAGCAGTGCGATAAGGTCAGCTGGAAGGGCCGGCCCAGGGTAGAGTGCATCTTTCAAACTCATTCCATTCGAAGTTGGACTTGATGCGTTAAATACCCCTAGAACCTTTGTGGTGGTACTGTCCGGTTTTGCGACTGCATGGTGGGGTAGGTAGTATGTGTCTGATTGTGGTTTCCTATCGGCGCTGTTCACTGGCTTCATATGGCCGAGTGTGATGTATTCTCGATAATATTTTGCCTTCAGCTCCGGTCTTCTTATCATTGTCGCTTCGTTTCGCACGAATTGATGCGCTGCGATGGTACGTGAATCCCCAAGACTTATATTTTCGGAAAATTCGTGCCGAAATGGTAGTGCCACCACATACTGCCCTTGGTCATTCCTCGTTGTTTTCTTCGTATAATGTTGCTCGCAAAACGCATCCTCCGGACTGAGCTGCTTCTTAGTCGGGACTTGCTCAAGCTCCCAAAACCGAGTTAGCTGAATCTCAGCCTTGTGAACGATTTCCTTTTCCCACAAAGCTAATGTAGTGTCCGGCAATTTTCTCGAGACCAAAAAGACAAAAATTGCATCCCAGTTTTCAACTCCAATGCCATACATTTGCAGAACTGAGATGGAATTATTTACTGAACGCTGTAGATGTTTTATCTCGGTGCCAAGTTCGACTGTCACCGTAGGCAAGTTGAACAGGATCTTCAACTGACTATTCACCATGACTCGTTTGTTTTCGTATCTATCAGAAAGATTTTGCCACGCAATAGCAAAACCGTCATTGGTAAAAGAGCATTTCTTTACGATGTCCCTGGCTTCCCCACGAGTCTTTTGATTGAGGTGGTATAATTTTTCCACCGGACTTAGACGCGAATTATTTACGTAGATGGCTGTAAATAAATTCCGAAAAGAGGGACATGCCATATAATCCCCACAAAAAATTTCCGTATCGCAAGGAGGTAGATTAACGTTTGAGCGCAGAGGTGGCTCAGGATCGCGGTTTGAGGGGATTACCGTTGATGAGCTTTGCTGCACAAAAGTCAGATTATGGATGGTTTCACCCATCAACGCAGCGCACGTCAGGTATGCTGTTAGCAATCCTGATACCTATACTTTGCTAAACTCATGGCCGCGTTGTTTCATTCGCCTTCAGACAAATCCCGTGAGTGGCTGTCAAAAGATTCCTTTACTTTTGTCCATAATGCTCTGAGTTCCTTTTTTTGAATCTCAAGAGAAAATATGGAATGACTTGCCTTGAGTTGTGTTATACCTTTCTTGAAACTCCAACAGGGCACTAGAAGCGCGTGAAAAATCGTTTGCGTGAGCCATTGTTAACAAACGTTTTTGTTTTCCTTAAAGATTTAGTTGCAAAATAAACAATTTTAAAACATTTACAAGAAATAAAATTAAAAAAAAACAATTTTTTTTGTTGATTATCCTCTGATTGGGGTGAAATTACGTCTTACTGGGAGTCCCGGTGAGTGTACCGATGGCGAACTCCTTGAATCCTTTGCCTTGGTTTGTCACCTGGTGTATTCTACCTCTTCTTCTGGTGTTTTTGTTTTTACCTTTTAGATGTGAGACTGGTATTTTCGTCGTTCAACCAGTCCCACGAAACGTTTTGCTTCGCGGCCGAATGAGCGAATATACGTGATGGATTTCAAAGGCTTACCTTTTGTGCAGCTTATAGTATTAGGGTTATTGCTGGTGCCGGCCAAAGTTCCCCGTACCTTCTTATGGCAGCTTTGGTTAGGCCCTTGCAGCACTTCGCATTAACGATGACCTGGGCAATTTACTTTAATTGCCTTTATTTGATTTTTTTATTGTATATATATTTTTTTTTGTAAGAGCACGTTTTATTTGTTGGCCCTCGTGGCCTGCGCTTACTACCATACCTTTAGGGACTTTCACACAAATTAATTTGCTTCACTACCTTTTCGGCGTTTATATAAAATTTTATAAATTTTTATAGCGATTTATTTGTTGGCCCTCGTGGCCTGCGCTCACTGCTCTACCTTTAGGGACTTTCACACAAATTAATTTGCTTCACTGCCGTTTCGGTTTTTTTATAAAATTTTATAAATTTTAATAGCGATTTATTTGGTTGGCCTTCGTGGCTATTCAAGGACTTCCCCACAAATTAATTTGTTGCAGTGCCTTTTTCGGCTTTTTTATAAAATATTATAACGTTTTATTTTTCTGGCACTTTTTTCTGGCGCTCACTACCCTACTTGTAGGGATTTTCACTTTTTTTTTTTTGCCTTATATTTCGTGGCAGGTTGTGCCGGCGCTCACTACCCTAGTTTTAGGGTTTTCACTTTTTTGCTTCTTTCTTTTTTTCACCTTTCACACACTGGGAACTTACACTACCTCCTGGTGTCCACCGGAGTGCCTGCTTCTATAGCGGTTTATCCCCGCTAACTAGCGGTCTGCTAGGTCTTCCCGTTGTGTTACTGAAAAAAATGCTGAGCGCCTCCGCTGAGACAGATTTAGGGGTTTTCAATTATGATACTCACCAGGTTTTCCTTTTTTGCTGCTTCTGCTGCTGCTGCTGCTGGGAGGGTGCCTTCCTTTCTTGTTTTCCTGCTAGCCTTGGGTGCGCCGCTAGCCTCAGGGATTGGCGTATTTAGCTTTTTGGTGAGATCGCTCACCACCGCTAATATCTTGCAGCCAAATTATTATAAATAAACAGAATATGCAAAAGCACGTAGAAAAACGTCAAAAGCGATTCTTCTAGTGCACGTTCTCGTTTACAATAAGCTTTTACTTTTAAATCTTACAAGTGGGACTTGGCGATTAATTATTGTCTTAAAGATCTGGCTCGAAGGACCATGTTAAGGGCGGGGTTGAATAGGGGTTGGGGGCGCCGATCCTTTAAAACAGATAATTACCTGATCTTTTTCAATTCCACTGTGTGCACACACACAGATAAAAATAGAAAAGAAATTCTGTTTAGTATTTAAAACCGCCGTTTATTTTCTGTGAAGAAACTTGGAAATTTGCATACGCAAGAGAAGAGTGCCACTCACCTGAGATGTCGCTGTGATGAAAGTCAGCAAAAGTAAGAGCATTTTACTGGTTGCCGGTTGCTTTTATAGCACCACTATCTGCCAACGGGTTCAGCTAACAGGACTCGTGCAAAAGCAAAGCAAGTAACGAGTCCTGTCAGCGAGCAGCTTACAGGGACATCTCATTGCGAAAGTTTTCTATTGTGAATGTTTGCAGACCTTAACATTCAGTTTGGCGACGCATCGCAAGAAAATTGTATGCTGATATGAAGCTCACTTTTGGTTGAATAGGTACGTTAATAAACAAAATTGCAGCATTTGGAGTGTTTATAGTTCACAAGTCATTGTTGAGAAGCCTTTACATTCTCAAAAAGTCACTGTTTGGTGTGCTCTATGCTCCATGATTAATGACTTTGGTTCCAAAAAGACGGCACTACATGCCATACAGCCAACGAAACAATAAATTTATTAAAGAAAACTTTTTGTAAACGCATTATCTCGCGTCGTGGCCCTGTAGTGTGGCCACTAAAATAGTGCTATTTAACACCGCTGGACAATATTTTTGTGGGGTTATGTGAAGTCACTTGTCTATGCAGATATGCCCGAGACGATGGACGCCTTGGAAGAGAATATTCGGCGCGTTATTGCTGACATACGGCCCCCATTGGCGCACAGTGGTCGATAATTGGGCCTCTCGGCTGAATTTTTTTCGAGCCGGCCGCGGCGGCCACTTATTATTATTATTTTTAAAACATTATGGCAAATCCTTATCTTTATATTGGAATATGTACATATACTAAATTTATTCTTATATAATTTATTCGGAGTGTTGGGTATATGTACTATTGATAGTGGATTTCTATTGAGATCTGTATATTTAAAAATGCCGCCTGAAATATAAGGCGTTATTGGGGAAAATAAGCAATATTTTTAAAATTAAAAAATATATTTCTTTAAACAAGTTTATAGAACTTATTTGGAGTGAGCTGACCACTGTGCGAAGTAAGAGTCGGCTGTGACATTGTATTTTGTGATGTATTTTGAGCACTGTGCTCGTTATTGTGCCTCAACACTTCTAAGTGCAATTGATTTTGAGTGTGTGCGCAGACAAAGGTGGGCGGAGATAAAAAACGAGGTAATGCAAATGCATACATATGTTGAATATCATACACATACATATGTACATATGTATGTAAGTTAAAACAATGGAAAATTTGCGGTGGATGAAGCAACTGTTTTGTGGGTAGTTAATTACCTATATGTATACCGCTCGTGAATGAGTTATTCAAGCAATGTGCATGCACCAGCTCATTCCCAGAACATGGTCGGACGAATGCATTCCAGCTGATTGGAATTTAAGTGTGTTCGCCCAATTCACAAGAAGGGTGATCCCGCAATATGCACTACCGCGGTATCAGCCTCCTTGACATTTCATACAAGGTTCTATCGAGCATATTGTGTGAAAGACTAAAGCCAACCATCAACGAACTGATCGGACCTTATCAGTGTAGCTTTAGACCTGGTAAATCTACCATCGACCAGATATTCACGGTATGCCAAAAATTGGAAAATACCCGTGAGAAGAGGATCGACACACACCATTTATTTGTCGACATTAAATCAGCTTTCGACAGTACGAGAAGAAGCTCAGTTAAAATTGGGAAGGACCTCGCCGAGCCGTTTGATACCAAATGAGATTTGAGACATTATGTTGGAAAAGATAATTCAAGCTGCAGAATTAAACCGGTCAAACACCATCTTTTATAGGAGTGTGTAACTACTGGCGTATTCCGATGACATCGAAATCATTGGTCTCAACAACCACACTGTTAGTTTTGCGTTTCTAAGCTGGATAAAGGAGCAAGCAAATAGATTTGTAGGTGAACAAGGGCAAAACGAAGTACCTCCTGTCATCAATTAAACAGTCAGCCGCGTCTTTGTTGACAGTTAAAATTTTGGCAAACTAGAGGTCTTTGTTTATCTTTGAACCAGCACTAACATCAACAACAATATCAGTTTCGGAACCCAATAAGTGCTACTTTAGGCGTAGTAGGCAAATAAGCATGGAGTGTTCGAGTGAAATATTCTCCGAAAGATATTTGGACCTTTACGTCTTTGCTACGGCGAATATCGCAAAAGATGGAACCATGAGTTGTTTGAGCTTTATAACGACAGTGACATAGTACAGCGAATTAAGATTCAGCGGCTACGTTGGCTTGGTCATGTTGTTCGTGTGGAAGAAAGTGGTCCAGCCCAGTAGGCCTCCTCTACGTTGGAAAGACCAGGTGGAGAAGGATTTGGATTCACTTGATGTCTTTAGCTGGTGTCAATTTGCAAAGTAGACTGGCGCAATATGTTGAAAACGGCCAAAATCACATACCGGTTGTTACTGTTATTCCCCGCTGTTGATGCTGGAAGGCAAAGGTGTGCGATTTGTTTGTGTTGTTTTTTTTTTCTAATTTCTTAAAATTTTTTTTTTATATACACATATGTACATATTTTTTTTATATAAATTTGCTTTTATTTCTTTCGGTTAATTTTTTGCTCGCGCACTTTTTCACGTCATTTAATATTTTTCTTGGTTTTGTTTTCAACTATAATCTGCACCCCAATTCGCTGTTTTCATGACATTAATTTTGTCTACAATTTTCGGTATTATTGGGTTTTTCGCTCGCCTGCATACAAAATCTTTTCGTTTTTTTCACTACTTTAAATTTGTCTCAACAATCTTAACCTTTTTTCGTTTTTTAATTTATTTTTCCGATAAGGTATATATTCGCGCAGAAACCTGCACTTTTATTTTTCACGCCTGTTTTTTGTTTCATCAATCTATTCTATCTTCTATTCTATTTTTTTCGTATTTTAACTTATTTTTCACGCAAAAAAACTGTTGTGCGCGCCTTTACTTTTTTAGTTCTCCAATCTTAGGCTGTTTGATCTCGTTTATTAGCTCATGTCCAAACTTATTTTCTCTACTTTAAGAATTTATTTTCTGTTTGTTCTGTTTGTTTTTGTTCATGATTATGTTTTCTTTATTTCCTCGCGCAACCAATCACACTCTATTTGGTCTTATAGCAACCTTACACGATCAAATTGGTGATCACATTACGTGTCTGTGTAATTTTACGGTTTGTGTGTGAGGACATTCATTATCAAATTTCAGTTTTTCGTTTTATTTATTTCTTGATAAAAATATATTTCACAAATCCCACTTGTTTAATTGTTCACTTTTATAAACAAAAGGTAATTTGATCAATCTACACCTTACATGGTCCACATCACAAGTCAAACAAGCATCAAATTTGACGAAAATCAAAACCACTTTGATTTTCGCTCAAAAAGCCGTCAAACTCATGCATGGCACACATATACTATTTTTTACTAACACTGTCACGTAATTTGATCAACAATTTTATCCATGCAAGGTTGCTATTACTAAATTCTCTTCTGCCAAAGATAATATGGTACGAAACTCTTTACTTCGTAGGAGCGCTGCCAAAATATGCATTTTTTATAACATTTTCGAACACTTGTGTGAGCATAAGTTGAGGAATTTTGGTGATTTTACTCATTCAGTAAAACAAGAAAAATTTATAAAATTTACACAGCTATGAATTAATTTAGAGTTGTTATTTGTCAGAATTACTAATAAAATTGTGGCCTCAATAAATTACACTCGATTCAAACTTATAAGGCCAAAAAAATAATAAAATTGTTTTTCATTATAAAAACTGCCTTTAAGTTAATTTTTGTGACGATGACACAACATGATTTCGGGTTAAGAAGTGGTGGCTTTCAATTATAACAATCGGTAGCACGATTTTTGCGTGCCAGCTGTTCATCGGTCCCCTGATTCGATTTTGTTGCCAGCTCAAACCACGAGTTGAGGGACGCTCTCAGCAGACAAATAAAAGAGTTTCGTACCATATTAGAAGTGTTCCTTACGAAAACCCAGTAAAAATTAACCAGTAAAATAATTCAGAGAATAAAGCGTCTTACCCTTTCGAAAACAGAAACTTCGTGATTTTTGGGGAATAGGGAATTAGTAAACACTTGCAAGGACGCTCGCACAGTTGCATTTGAATTTATGCTCTTGCTTGATTTTACTTATACAGTTGTTTTTTTCTTCCCCGCTTGTTGGATAACAAAATGCTTTTTCATCCATTACCAAATCACTCATATTTATGTTTTCTCAAGTTTAAAATTTGAAATATCGAATTGTTTTGCTGATTGAAATGCAACCATATACCACAATTAGCTATTTTGTTTGCTTACTAATTCGTACTGGGAAAATTTGCCCCAACTTCCCCTACAAATGAAATGTCAAAATTGGGCTCTCTCCTTGCAAGTTTTTTGGCCAAACGAATGCGATTTGGAACAAGAGTTTTATACTTCCAGTGCGGGCTGCATTTAATGAAAAGATATTGTTTCATTAAGTAACTCACTGTTTATTATCGTTTTATGTAAAATACAATTCATGTAAGTATAAGTGTATATATATATGTATATACATTTGAGGAAAAACTATTATGCCGATAATGGCAATTAAAAAAGATATTTATGTGATTTTCCTATACAAAGAGCTGTAGGCGATGTGGCGGTGTTGGCTACTCAATAGTGAGTGGTTACGATGTTGTAGCACAAATTGAGGGCCTACAGTTTTACGCCGACCGGCAAATGATATGAGAAGTTTTAAATACACTTCAACTTTGTCCGTGCTATTAGAAAAAAGCTTTTCTATTATTTTTTGTTGTTAACTGCCACGGCCAAGAATGAAGCGCGTGTAAAATATGGGGAAAAAGAGTTGTGTAAATTGTATAACATGCCTGAATAAATGTTGCTGGGGATTTTTTCTCTCTTTCTCATGTTGAAGCTATAAGTATATTCAGAATACTTATAGTATGTCTTATGAAGATTTTCATAAGTTCAATATCTCCTTTGATTTGAATTAACTTTTATGTGGTGTAGTCTTTTTGGTAGAATGGAGACTGAAAGTAGTGTTGTATTGTATGACAAAACTAGAAAGAGCCAAACTGTTGATGTTAGGTATTAGTATTCTTGCACACATTTGTGCGAATTCTTAATAATTTTATTATTATTAATTGGAACAAGTTCAGTTTAGGCGAGAAAATTGATTGTCGATTTAGCAGGACAGTAATATGAATATGATTGTTGCCTATAAGGGATTTAACCCCCCCGTGCGACTTTTGATCCTTTTTTGTGCCGTTATGGAAGGAAGGAGGAAGATAGACGTTCAGTGTTCGTCGGTCAGAAAAAGCCTCATGGCTACTTTCATACAATTGTTGCTTTCTCGGTCCGTACTATCTCAGCGAAAGATCTGGTAAAATATCCTTATGTGTTGGCCCTTTTCGGGTGTCAGCGCCGGAGCTTCCCTGGATGTAGCGGAGCACCTACTATCTGCCTTCGTGTAGAACTGTGCTTATGTGAGCCAAATGCGTCCGTGGTTTTTATGGATGAGGAGCTTGTTGCTTCTTTCGACCTTTGTCTGGGAGTACCGGACTCCACAAGTGGCGTGGTAAGGTTAGTTAGCTCTTAAGGGCACCCGGTATCCGGTCCACTCCATTTGCGACTGGGCTTGGTGTAGGGCCCCCAGGCAGGAAGATGTTCGGCACGGGTTGTATGATGCCCAGATTTATCCATGAAAATCGTATTGATAGGAAAGCTGACAGGGTTTCAAGCCTTAAGGGAGGAATATAGGAAATGATGAACTTTTATATACAACTGTAGAAAAATAATATATTTTCATTCGAATATAAAAAACTCGCATGCCTAATGACATTTTGTATGTATGCATCTGAAAAAAAAACAAATCTCACAAAACTACATTCGCCGTTCGGAGTCGTCGTAAAACTGTAGGTCCCTCAATGTGTGTTAAAACATCAAGACGCACACCACAAATTGTAGGAGAAGTTCGGCCAAAATCACTTAAGCGGTTATAGCGTCAATTAAGTAAGTAAGAAAGCATCTTTAATTGTATTCATTTGTAATTATTCAATTATTAATTATTAAATAATTATTTATGCAAATACTTTAAAATTTCTGAATAACTGTTTATACTTATCTGTTTTAGGGCCAGTTTTTCAATGCGAGTTTAACAGTCCTACAGGCTTAAACACAGTTTAGGAAATCACCCTTAGTTCAACTCGCACTGAAAAACGTGCTCTTCAAGGCACATTAAGCACATACTCTTTCTATACCCGGCGGGTGTTGAAAGATTTTACGGATTTAGCATACTTCAATTTGTAGACAGCAGCAAACAACGCATAGCTCATAGCCATTTTGATAACCATGCTTTTGCACAGATAGTTGATATACAATAGCAAGTAGCTTTGGGCGGATTCCTCCATTTCCTAATAAGAATTGAATTTCTATGTACCGGTATTTCCTTTTTCCGCCAACATTAAATCGTCTTATCTTTCAAAGTTCTAGGCGAGCACTTCCATATACTCCACACACAGATGTAAGGCATACTCCAAAAGAGATATAGAATACGTACTCCAAAATTAATCAAAATGTATGAAATAAATGTGGTCCATTTAACTTTGCGATGCCCTAGAGCAGGACCATATACTCCAGCTCTTCATTATATCGGAGTAACACAAAACTTCTCTAAGATATTAGTCCATAGAGCACCTAGAGCTCAATAGTTTCAAAACTTTTTGCCGTTAAAAGTAAGACGCTTAAAACGAAACATTTATGTGTATTCAAAATTGTGTTTTCTTTATCCATAGTAAAACAACAAAATTTAAGATATTCATATTAATACTCAATACGAAAACCTTAAGTTTTTCAATTTAATTACTTACAACGAACGCATATTTAACATAGTCCATTGTGAATGAATACAGATGAAGTCTTCTAAATTAAAGATGACTACGGCTGATATTAAATGTCACAAATGGTCATTGTTAATTGTCAGACATACGAATTTGCTCAATGAATGATAAATGAATGGTGAGGGTTACTACGCCAGGCGATCTCAGCTGTGCCAAATATTGACGTCTATGGAGTAACATTTTTCACTTGTATTTATCCAAAATAATCACTTTATTCCCTACAACTAATGGTGATTTTGTTTCTACCAAAAAAATTTCGCATTTTCAGTGCCTTCTTCTTTTTTGTGTTCGGTTCAAAATAAATCTCACACTCAAATAAGGCAAAAATGTACATTTTTTGCCCTGCGAAGATTTGTCAGGGGAGATGATTGTATATGTATTATAAAATGCATGTGCTAGACAGGGATATATGTATACTTATTACTAATGTTTATGTGTTAATTTGACATTTTGTTGTAGACAAATATATGTAAGTAGACAAATTTATTTTTATTCCAGTAAAAATCATCGTCTCCTTACCGGTTCTGAAATCTTGAGCATGCCCTGATCGACGGCGAGTACAATTACTGTCTATATATAAATCCATCCGATTTAAATTAATTTGTTTGAAAAAATGATTTCTGAAAATACTTTTTCGGTAAGTGGAAACATATCTACAAGCAGCTACGCCAGTGATGACTCTTTTGGAGATAATATTATGGAAAAAAATGGAAGAATATCTTTGGCTTATGAGAATTTGCGTACAGTACCCCGACGACTTGCTGAAAAGTTTGCGGCTCAAACAAAATGTTTGGATCTTAGCTACAATGATTTTCAAAGTTTATCATGTTTATCGTTTTTTGATGATTTGGATACTCTTATAATGGATCGAAATTGCAATTTGGATGTGAACACTCTACCGTTTTTACCAAATCTGAAAACTTTATGGTATAGTTATATTTGGAATTTCTATTTGAGTTTTTGTTTTTACATATATATTTTTTACATTTGAACAGGGTTAATAACTGCAATATTTCTAACCTCGTCGAATGGGTTGAACGGATACAAACACATTGTCCTTCATTGGAGTATCTTTCAGCGATGGGTAATCCCTATGTAAATAACGATTTTATCTACTCTATGCCGCCAACACAAATGACTGCCTGTGAAAAAAATGTATTTTCTTCGGATAAAACTTGTTACCGTGAATACATACTCAATTCCATACCGCACTTACAAAACCTCAATGGGGTGGCGCGAAGCAATAAATTATTGGCATACAAACCAGTTGATTCAAAATGTAGCGACAGCTTTGGAAATAATCGAACAACCTCTTCGTTATCCAGTGACAAAATATTCAAAAGCGAGATTAGCAAACTAATTTTACCAACACTAAGTTTTAGAGATCTATTTCGACTCAACAAAAAAAAAGAAACAAATATGTAGGAGCCCTTCTACAAATTAGATTTGTAAATGTCTATGCTATTGAATCGTTAAAGACATTCTCTAAATTGATTCATATACTTATCAATAAACTAATAAGGCTGTCCAATAGCATACTTTTTGCGGAACATTCTTGCTGGGCAAAGTTATATGTCAACACGTTTGAGATTTGTTTTATTTTCATTCAAATACTATTAGAAACAAATGTGTCGTTATATCACTAGTACAAATTTTGAAAGTTGTTTCTTGTAAAATGTAAGCATTTCGTACAATATGGGCATGGGCCCACCAATATTTCGCCTTCAATTACAGATTTTTGTGAATTATTTACAAAAAGTAGTCGTACGAAGTAAAATATTTGCAGCAAGTTTATTATGCCAAGGACAGAAATATGCCTTATTAAAAAGTTGAAGAGGCATGTACAACAGTGTGAAAACTTCACAAGGTAAGTGTTTAAGCCCAAAGGAAAAATGTTCGACTTTTTTTATGATGCGGTCTAATGTACAAAGCTAAGGAAATGCGAAATGATGGGAATTTCTTTAAATAATGAATCATGGCACATTATATATATCATTATACCATACGAAATTAACCTTTGAAAAGAAATATAACTAAAAACCGACGTGCTGGAATATAATTTTGTTTGTCAAAAATGATCGGCGGTAATCGTCTATTTCAGAAACTTAGGTAGGATATAGAAATATTCGGTTACTCTAATGCAATCAATAAGTCAAATGTATTGTATTGTTACTATACAGAGTGGAACTATTTCAGGAATATTGTTTAGGATATCAACGAATCCATTTTCAAAGGACCATGCCTTGAAGTGAAGATTTGTAGCGAACAGCTGTGTAGGAAAACTACCCGTGTTTCCCAACTATTAAAGGCTGTGGAACTTCAACATCTCTGCCAGTCGTGCAACGCTAATGGATTATGAACTAATGATAACGAACTTTTTGAAACAAATATTGTGAGTGAATACAAGTGAAATATCTTCTAAATTCAAAATAGCCCCACCTGAGATTAAATGTCACATAAGGGGTGAAAGTAAGTGTCAGGCAGACAAATTGCTCAATGTATGAACATCAGGATATGACCGGCTGTGTTATCAGCAGAGATATAAATGGGGTGTGCATGTAAAAATTCGGTAAAAAAAACTCTATCGAGCTATGTGCACATTGACGCGGTGGTAGGGCTTGCGTGCACCATTGATGATTATATGCTGTATCGGCGGAGCGGAGCTCTGTGGTCTGGTGGGGAGCCTTTCAAAAGCTCTACACCTCACCAGTCTACAGAAAGCTCAACGCTCTGCGTGTATAGGTGCTACCGGTACCTGTCGCACCTGCCCCATGGCCACTTTGGGTTCCATTTTGAAACTGCTTCCAATTGACTTATACATACTAAGCACATCTTCTTAGACAGCACTTAAGCTCAGGAAATACAGGTGCTGGAAACTGGAGTCTGAGCACAAATTTAAGGCTGCGTTTCCAAGTAGGAACGCGCAGATGAAAAGTGAGGTCCTAGCCGGTAGCGGCATAAAAATATTCACAGACCGTTCGAAGATGTACGTTGGAGCTGGTATTTACTCTGAATCCTTGTACTGATGTGGGCTCCAGGCTGAAATATCGCTTGAAGACAGGAACGTAATGGATAAGATAACCATTTTCTCTGACAGCCAGGCAGCAATAAAGGCGCTAGCTGCACCAAAAATCGGCTCAAAGGTATACGGTGCTTGTGAACAATTGATTGCCTCATTAACCACCAGTCTGAAAATCTTTGTCATCTTCCCGGACATAATCGAAAGTATCGAAAAAGCCTATGAACTAGCAGGTTGCGGCTCAGCAGAAGAGGAAATAATAAGAAGTATCGAGGTGGGTATACCTCTATATTAACAACGAGCAACGAAAGTGGAAAGCTACCACTACTTACAGTATACATGGGCCGCTAGCCCGCTAGCACACATACGGAAAAATAAGCATTATGCACAACGAATGTAGAAGGATATGCAGAGCATCCTTAAGAAGTCTATTTCTGGATAATCTAAGGCAGGGATATAGAATCGAGATCTCCAGACTTCATTAACAACTCTGGTTGGTTGTAATGCGCATCCTTTCATTACTCCGTAGGTTTTGTCGAGTAAATGCCATCAAAACAGGAGTATTTTTTGCTACTTGCCTACCTACCTAATTAACAAAAATTCTCACAACAATTTGACATTCGCTCTCAAAGATAAAGCAATTCAAAAAAGCATGTTAGGTCATATCGCGTCCACTGTGCCTGCGTAACATACATACAATAAAAACATTAGCGACGACCCTTCAATCAGTGCTTTGCATGGTTACGCACATATCAGCGCACAAGCTGATATATGTACATCGAAACGTACATATGTGTATACTTATTTCGCTTACATACTTATTTTTTCTTGCCTTTAACTCTCTACGTATACTAATTTTAAAACTTACCTTTTTTGAGCCATATTTATTTTGCGTACATACATCTATACATGCGTTTGCAAATTTCTATTGTTAAGTTTAACTCAATATCATCCGATGTTAACCTAAAGGACAAGTTCCAATGAGTTTGAGGGTATATAAGCGCATAGTGCAATATTGTAAGAGGGATTTTTAATATATGGATTGAACACCACGCATCGAGACCAAGGAGCTCGGCGTTCCCACGACAGTCGGTTCTACGATACCGGAACGACCGGATCTATATCCGGCCAAGGACGTTCACTTCAGTAGCATTCCCCAAAATTTTATGGGGAATGTTTTATGCTGTTACAACAACAACAACCAAGGAGCTTTCTATTTTCTTTCAACATTATTGGCGACCGTGACGGGACATCAAGTTTTAATAAAGAAAAAGATTGCGCTTTTTGGTTGTTTTGTACTTTGCTGTTTTCGACTTTTAACAAAACTTCTATTATCTACTATTGCTACATTTTTGCTACAGTCATTAGCGTAATGGAACCCCAAAATACAGTTCAAACGGGCACTTCATCGGGAAGACCGAACCAACTACAGTTACTTATTCAACAACAAGCTATGGTAAAGCGCAACCTACTAAGCATGAAAGATAGTCCGACGCTTGTGTCCTCGAATGTCGACTGCAAATTGTAGAAACGTATTTTCAACAATTTTGTGCAGTGCAGGCGAATATTGAGGCACTAAACCCCTCCGGCATGTTGAGAGCAGAAATTGAAGAAACCTACGTTGAGGTAAAATCAAAAATTCTTTCGCTCTTGAATACTTTTAGGAATCGAAATGCAGCCATGGAATCTAGTATGTTCAACGCTACAGGGTTTGGAGTAGCCACTCATCAACACCGGTTACCTAAGTTGAAATTACCGAAATTTGACGGCAAGTATGCGGATTATAAGAGGTTCATTCGCACGTTTTCGAATATGGTCGACGAGGACCATACCATAGCTAAACTGGACAAATTCAACTATCTTCTAGATTGCTTGCCTGGACCAGCATTAAGTGTAGTAGAACCCTTCCAGGTCACAGACGATAACTACCCGAAGGCTCTTCAGCGGTTGAGGGAAAGGTATGACAACAATGGGCTAATTTTTTGTGAACACATTACCTCGTTATTTGAAATATCGTCGAGGAAATTTGCTGGTGCTGTAAGTCTTTGGAACGTTATTGACACCGTAGCTGCAATTCGTGGCTCACTTTTGTCAATAGGATATGAAAGCGATGTGATGAACTCGACACTAATTCATATTGTTTTGTCCAAATTAGATGTAAACTCAAAAGCGGCTTACGATCAAAAACTAGACTATAATCGCTTGCCTTCATGGGAAGATTGCTACCAGTTGCTCAGTCGCCACTGTCAGTACCTGGAAAGCAGCCATAAGAGAGAATCCTCATTGCCAACACATCGCGAAAACAAGGCAGCTGGTAAGAGAAACACTTCGCTGGTCAATTTCAAATCAAACTGCCCACATAGCAACCACATATGCCATGTCCTTATTAGTTGCCCATCGTTTTTGGCTCTACCGATTGCCGAACGTTTTGAGTTCGTCAAGCAGTCCAGAAGCTGCATAAACTTCTTGCGTAAGGGACATCTAGTGTCAAAATGTCCATCTACATCTCGTTTCAGCTTCTTCGCAGAAATCAGCTCCATCACCTCGACAACCAGAATGTGCACCGTCATCATCTCCAAATATTTCGCAAAATACATCTCAACAATCAACAAACTATTCTGCTGTTTCACTCATCGCTCGTTCTCGTAAAACAGCAACCATACCGACTGCGCTTATATACATCAAAGACAAGTTTGGCTTATGGCAACCAACTCGCGCCTTACTCGATTCGGGCTCCGAAATTAATCTTATTACGGAGAAAACAGCCAAACTTTTGCAGCGCGTATTGGCAACTTTTCGCTTACCTCAGAATTTGCAATAACTAAATGGATATCTACACAACAACCATTTGAATCGATAGATATGAAGCGATTGCACATTCCCAAAGAAATTCAGCTCGCTGATCCATTGTTTTACAAACCCCAACGCATTGATGTTTTACTTAACACGGAGGTATTTTTCGAATGCTTTGAGGATGGCAAAATTTCTCTAGGCGAAGGATTACCATATCTCCAGAACACTTCCTTTGGCTGAATAGTCTTAGGATGCTGTGAAATTTCCACCATCCCACATTCTTTCATGTGTAGCGTAGTCGCTGCCACAAAAGAAGATGACATAAATTCAATTCTTCAACGTTTTTGGGAAATAGAAGAGTTTACTCAGCCAGTACCAATTCTCTCCGAAGAAGAACGTCAGTGTGAGACCTACTTTCGTGAAAATGTGCAAGTACAACCGGACGGACATATACAGGTTCGATTGCCCTTTAAGGCATCGCCTAGCACATTGGGTGATTCGCTTGCAAATGCAAAAAGGAGATTTCTGTCTCTAGAACGTCGCCTAACTCGTGATAAAGAATTAAAACAAATGTATTCCAATTTTTTAAAGGAGTAGGATATTCTCATTACCTTGCTTTCGTTCCGCCTACATCCGTATGCTATAACAGCCGACGCCGAGAGCGCTGGGGGAGTCTCCTCGGTAGCGGGGTCCGTCCTAAGCCTAAACAGGCTGTTCGATGGGGTGGAGGAGGAGAGGTTACTTGCCTCGGATAGTGAGGACGCGGCCGCCGGGGGGCTGGAGGAGACTACTGAGGATGATTATCCTGCAGATCAATCTCCAGCACTCTAAGGCCGCGTCCGCCAATTTGATGCTCCACCTTGAGCAAGGTGGGCAGATATAGTCCTGATCCAGGAACCGTGGCTGAGCAGTAACGGTGTTTCTGGTATCGGGACGAAGAAGTACAAGCTTTTGGTGTCCAGGGACGCAGGTAAACCTAGAGCTTGTATTATTTTCTGTCTAATTTCAGCAACAGAGACGTAGTAACGGTGAGACTCGAGGACGGGGCCGAAGAACTTTGGCTCATGTCCGCGTATATGGCTCACGAGGATGAGGTGGAACCACCTCCAGTTCTGCTGAGGAATGCTCTGGCGGAAGCGAGGCACAGAAAAGCCGGCGTCGTTGTGGGCTGTGATGCCAATTCGAGGCACTCCTGCTGGGGTAGCTCCGACATCAACGCAAGAGGTGAGTCTCTCTTTGATTTTATACTTAGCGAAAACTTGTCTATATGTAATAAGGGGAGCGACCCTACGTTTGTATCTTCGGTAAGGGAGGAGGTCCTGGACCTTACCCTGGTTTCGTCTGAATTGGTATCCCGTATCTCGAATTGGAGAGTTCTTAACGATCACTCCTTCTCTGATCATAGGTATATTCAATTCTCCTTGGGCGATACGCGTCCCCAAAATCGTCCCTTTAGGAACCTGAGGAATACAGATTGGGATCTTTACTGTAAAAAGCTGCAGGAGTTTCTTCCTGAGGAACCTCAGGGAAGTTCACTCCTGTCGGAAAGTTCGATCGACAGCTTAGTGGAAAAATTCACCGTAGCTTGTAATAAAGCGATTAATATTTCGTGGCCGCTGAGGAGGCCTTCGGGCCATACTGGTGGACTTTGGAAATTTCGGAGCTCAGGGCTTCGAGTAGAAGACTTTTTAACCAGGCGAGGAAGAGCAAAAAACCCTCGGATTGGGAACTCTATAAGATCGGATTGGGAATATATAAGTCCGAAATAAGGAAGGCTAAGCTGGAATCGTGGAGAAGTTTCTGTGAAAACGTCGAAGGATGCCACGAGTCCTCCAGGCTTAGGCGGGTGCTCGCGAGGGCTCCCGTCCCCTTGGGATGTCTCAGGGACGACTCAGGAAATTGGGCGATGAGCAGTGAGGAGTCGCTCAAACTTCTCCTCGATTCCCATTTCCCCAGAAATCCTGAACCATGTGAGATTACAGGCATGGAACCAGGTGCCATCTATGTCCCTCCTGGTGACATGTTAGAAGAGCGTCGCCTACTCTGGGCGTTACGCTCCTTCAAAGCGTTCAAATCGCCGGGACCTGATGGTATCATTCCTGCCCAGTTGCAGATGTCCGAACGGGTGTCGTGTCGGGGGTTGGCGCCTATTTACGCGAGCTGCATAAGTAGGGGCTATATTCCTAGACTTTGGAGGAATGTGAGGGTTACATTTATTCCCAAGGCGGGTAAGAGCTCTCATGTTACCCCAAAGGACTTTAGGCCTATCAGCCTCTCTTCTTTTCTTTTGAAGACCCTGGAGAGGCTGATTGATACTCGAAGGGCAGGTCCGTGGATACGGCCCTGCATACGGTTGTTAACGTCATTGAGGAGTCTCTTGAACACAAGGACTTTGCAGTTGGTGCCTTTCTAGATATAGAAGGTGCCTTTAATAACATTCAGCCACAGGCAATAGTCGGATCCTTGGCGGAACTTGGGGTTGAGCCGGGTCTGGTAAGGCTCATCAATCACCTTCTCCGGGACAGAACTGTCGTGGCGGAATGGGGCAGCGCCTCCATCCAGCGAAAGGTGAGTAGAGGCACTCTAGAAGGAGGGGATCTCTCGCCACTCCTTTGGGTCGTTGCTATCAATGGCGTACTGAAGGAGCTGGAAAGGGAAGGCTGCACGGTTATTGCCTATGCTGACGATGTTGCTCTCATTGTCAGGGGTAAGTTTTTGAGCACCCTGTTTGATATCATGCAGGGGTACCTTAATCTGATCGTGAAGTGGTCTACAGGGTGTGGGCTCGCGATTAATCCTAGTAAGACAGAGCTGGTACTATTTACCAGGAGGTACAAAGTACCGGTCGCCCATCCTCCCTCAATAGGTGGCGTCCCGTTGGTGCTTTCTGACCGGGTCAAGTATCTTGGTTTGATCCTGGATAGGAAACTCTCCTGGCGGCCAAATATTGAGGAAAGGGTGAAAAAGGCTTCGGTTGCGGTGTACTGTTGTCGGGGTGCAATTGGGAAGAGATGGGGCCTTTCTCCCAAGGTAAACTATTGGCTTTATGAGACGATAATAAGGCCTATAATGTTTTATGGAGTGGTGGTCTGGTGGAACTCACTAGACAGGGCATCTAAGGTTAAGCAGCTAGAGCGGGAGCGGCGGTCCGCGCTCATTGGGATCAGTGGGGCGCTAAGGACCACACCCACTCTCGCGCTCAATGTTATGCTTAACGTGCTACCTGTGGACATTGCAGGCAGGGTTGCAGCAGCCCATGCCGCAGCCCGGCTTGAGTCAATGGTTACAGATTCAGCTCGGCATTTGGGCATTCTAGGATTATTGCCAGCTTCGACTTTGTCCCTCCGGAAGCAGATTACTGTCTGCCGACTCCAGCTCAGAGTCGCTCCTTCTCCACTTAGATCCCGCGTAGGGAGGAGTGGAAGGAGGGTGGCCTGTGGGGCGGTGGGACGGTGAACTTTTTCACGGATGGCTCGAAGCTGGATGGTAAGGTTGGGGGAGAGGTCTTCTGCGATGAGTTTTCCCTCAGCCGTAAATTTAGGCTTCCGGACTATTGCAGTGTATTTCAAGCAGAGGTGGCCGCAATAAAGGAGGCAGCCGATTGGCTACTTACCAATGTAATGCCCACTAGACGGGCCAAAATTTATTCGGATAGTCAGGCCGCTATTAAGGCCTTAGGATCGCTAATGGTGAAATCAAAATTGGTCAGGGAATGCCTGACTTCTCTCGCAGCCGCCTCGGAATATCTCGACGTTAGACTAATTTGGGTACTGGGCCATAGCGACATTGCAGGGAACTGCATGGCTGATGAGCTTGCTCTGCAAGGTACCCTGGAAGTCATTTCTCCTTGCAGGGAGGGGGTTGGGGCTCCTTTGACTGCCTACGGGCTTCTTCTGGACAGATGGGCTTTTTGTCGTCTCAGCGAGCGCTGGGAAATTGCCACGACATGCAGAATTGCAAGGTCCTTCTGGCCGAGAGTGGATCGTGGGTGCTCAAGGGAGCTGATGTCGCTTACTAAGTGGCAACTCTCGACCCTGGTTGGTGTTTTGACTGGGCATTGTCCGTTGGGTATTCACGCGGTTAGGCTGAAAATAGTCTCTGGCCCTTTCTGCCGCAGCTGTATGGAGGAGGATGAGGTGGATTCATCTTGTCATTTTCTGCTCAGCTGCCCTGCATTTGCGAGACTGAGGTTCAAGTACCTAGGCTCGTACTTCTTTAGCTCTCCAGAAGACCTTTCTGGAGTGGATATTGGTAGTTTGCGTGCCTTCATTCGGGGCACGCAACGTTTCTCAGGTTAATCGTTCCTGACTTACCGATTCACGTTACCGTTCATAAATTAGGTGGTATCACAACGGACTCCTACTATGTCTAAGTGAGTTCCCTTTGGGGAACTACCACAGTAACCTAACCTAACCTAACCTAAGGCGCTTCAATGTAGCAATAGTAGCAACGAGGGATCTACTTTATGTTCAATAATCGAGCAAAGCTCATCATATCATCGTTTGATGCGCACAACTGCAGATGTTTTCCGCATGTTCAACTAGGCGCCTGCCAACAAAAACCTTTCACCCTCAGATGTGCTGCATTTGCCATACACAGAATTGGAGACTTGTTTTTGGAAAATTGTTACAGAAATTCAACGTATGGAGTTCGCTTCAGAAATTCAATGTCTACGAAAGCAACAACCAGTAAAATCTTTCATTCAAAAGCTAACACCATTTTTACATGAAATGGAATTCAATGGAGTCACATTTTCAATTCTTCGTGTCGGCGGTCGTCTTTCAAAGGTGCCAATTGCATTTGATGCAAAATTTCCCATATTATTAGCTAAGTGTCATCGCTTTACGAAACTTTACGTGGAGCATCTTCACATTAAATATTTACATGCTGGCCCCAAGGTTCTTATAAGTTTGCTGCGAGAAAAGGTGTGGGTAATAAATGCCCGAGAATTGGTACGAAAAGTAGTACGAAACAGTATACACTGCTTCCACTACAAACCCAAATTGATGGGGCAAATAATGGGCGATCTTCCAGCCAGTCGTTTGCGAAGTCAGCGTCCTTTTCTAATCAGTGGGGTCGATTTTTGTGGCCCATTTGCTACGTCATATCGTATTCGTGGCCCACTCCAAACTCAAGGCGCTAAAACAACAACTCTTCAACGAAGCAGCAGTCGAAGCCGTATTCAACTACAGCAATAACATTGGGTTTGACTTCAGTTTTATCCCCCCTCGAGCGCCGCACTTTGGTGGGTTATGGGAGGCGGCGGTCAAGTCGATGAAACCCATTTTAATGAAGAATGTTTCCAACGCTCATCTCACTTAAGGGGAATTGCAGACTGTCGTCATAGAAGTGGAAACAATCTTAAATTCCCGTCCACTTACACCACTGTCAAACGACCCAAATGACGGCGAATCCTTGACTCCATCGCATTTGTTAATCGGAACATCATTGCTTTCAATGCCGGACCACCACATAGGCGTCGACCGAACATCATGCTTAACTCAGTGGAAACGAGTACAATATTTGAAACAGCGCTTCTGGGAATTGTGATCACGAGGCTACATCTTGAGCTTGCAGCAGCGATCAAAGTGGCTGAAACCAGAACCCAACATTGAAGTTGGACGCATGGTCATTGTTCATGAGAAGAATATACCACCGCAACAGTGGCGCCTTGGCAGAGTGGTCAACGAGTGCGAGTGCTCGACATCAAAACCGTGAAAGGAGACATCCGTCGTGCAATACACAAGGTCGCTCCATTGCCTATGTTGGATTGAAACGAGGACGTTCAATGGTGGGAGCATGTTTGGTCATATCGCGCCCACTGTGCCTGCGCAACATACATACAATAAAAACATTAGCGACGACCCTTCAGTCAGTGCTTTGCATGGCTACGCACATATCAGCGCACAAGGTGATATACATCGGAAAGTACATATGTGTATACTTATTTCGCTTACATACTTATTTTTTCTTGCTTTTAACTCTCTACGTATACTAATTTTAAAACTTACCTTTTTTGAGTCATATTTATTTTGCGTACATACATCTATACATGCGTTTGCCAATTTCTATTGTTAAGTTTAACTCAATATCATCTGATGTTAACCTAACCGACAAGTTCCAATGAATTTGAGGGTATATAAGCGCAGAGCGCAATATGGTAAGAGGGATTTTTAATATATGGATTGAACACCACGCATCGAGGAGCTTTCAAATTTCTTTCAACAAGGCACTTGAACGCAAAACTTGCATCAACTTGCCAAGTTATTATTGTAATGCAACCATGCTTGAAGGATACTATTACAATTCAAACCAAACGGCTCAGAGGAGAAGAAGAAGAAGACGAACTTTTATTTATTGTTATATATCTTACTTTATGTCTTTCATTTCACGACATATGCTCAAATTTTACAAGGCAGTCCAGGTTCAAAGGATGTAAATCCACTAGATTGAATAGAGGCCCTCTTGCCAAACAGTTCGAGTTAACCAATAATCTTTTAAATATGATAATGTTATTAATGAACAAATTATGCAAATATGTATATCCAAGTATCGCAACCGTCCAATCAAAAAGACCAAAAACATATTTTAAAGACGAATAATATTGATATTTTGGTGCTATCTGAAACGCATTTTACCAGCAAATCATTTTTGCAAATAACCGGTCACGACATTATTAGTGCCAATCACCAAAATAACAAAGCCAATGGAGTTTTAATAAAAAGTAAACTGAGATACGGCGTTATAGGCAGTATCACAGATAACGAAATGCAAGCTGCTTATATACAAGGTGGCGCAAAAGTAATCCTCCTATCAGAAAATGCTATAAATTTTGCGATTGGCCCGTAATGTCAGTTCTGTTTTGACATTTGTGTAGTAAACACATGCGAAATACACGTTAATAAACAATGTTACGCTACACTGCTCCAGAACGCGGAATATTGCTGACTATTTATTTGACCGATAATCGGTCGGTGACTTTGGCACAACGTGAATTTCGTCGCAGATTTCCTGGCCGTCCAACGCCTACTGGTGAAACACTGCGACGTTTAGCCGCTCGCCTCGAAGAGACTGGCACAACACGAGATGCTGCCAGGCGTGGCAGACCCCGGAGTAGCCGTTCTGCAGAGAATATTGCTGCTGTAGCCGAGGATGTCATGGAAGCGCCGTCGACATCGACCAGACGACGTGCCACGCAAATGGGTATCAGTCGACGGTCTTTACAGCAAATTTTGGTACAAGACTTGAAGATGTTTCCGTACACAGTCCAGACGGTGCATCAGCTGTTAGCTGCTGACCGCCAATCGCGTCTAACATACGCTCAAGCCATCCTTAATCACCACCAAGAGGAAGACGATTTTTCATCAAAAATAATCATGAGTGATGAGGCCCATTTCCATCTTAGCGGGTACGTAAATAAGCAAAATTTACGCTTCTAGGGCACTGAAAATCCGCGTGTAACCCACGAAGAGCCATTACACCCGCTCAAAGTCACTGTATGGTGTGCTGTTTTCGCTGGAGGAGTCATCGGACCTTTTTTCTTCGAAGACGTCGCGGGCGAAACGGTTACTGTGAATGGTGAGCGCTACAGAGCAATGATCAACGAGATCTTTTAGCTGCAACTTGATGAATTGGGATTGGAAAACATGTGGTTCCAACAGGACGGTGCAACGGCATACACTGCACGTGCCCCAACCGATATGCTGAAGGATGCATTTCCCGGGCGCCTAATCTCCCGTTTTGACGATTTGCACTGGCCAGCAAGATCGCCTGATTTGACCGCTCCAGACTTATTTTTGTGGGGCTTTTTGAAGTCGCGGGTTTATGTCAACAAGCCTCAGACTCTTGCAGCTCTTAAAGAGAATATCCGTCAAGAATGTGAGGACCTATCGCCGGAAGTTTTGGCCAAAGTGATGGAAAATGCCATAAAAAGGGCTCAAATGGCAATCAACTGTGGCGGCGGCCATTTACATGACATCATATTCTCGACTTGATGTAAAAAAAATTAAAAGACGAAATAAAAATAATCCACGAGAAGAATTAAAGTTTTTCATTTTTTTTTTAAATTACAGCCAAAAAACATCGGAAGTTTACTTTTGCGCCACCTTGTACAAGTCAAATGCCTGCATTTTGATTTGAGCTTGTCGGCCGTGAACTAGTATTGAAGCGGGGGGCCCGATTTACTTATTGCTAGTGGTGATTACAAATGCGTTACTGATGACAATTTATCAGTGGTGTCTGCTGGTACACCAACTTACTGGCCTTCTGATCCGACACAGATTTTTTTTTTTTTTTTTTTTTTTATAGTTTTCTTTATTTACAATCTGTCGTTTGACAATAAGTAAATGGTATAAGTAGCGTTTATTAACGTTGATGCATTGATTGCAATTTCAACTCCAAAAGAGTTTTTGATATTATTATTATACCTAAAGCTAATATACACTAAGGCCGCTTCGCAAGCAGCTCCAAAATCTATCTGTCCGACAAACGCAACTTCGTTATGACCGAAGTTTGTGCTTATGGGGGCGACAAACTTTAAAGCTGCATGCGAGAACGACCATATAAATACTTATGTTCTAAACGGCAAGTCCAAGGTGCAATCTTTGCAGTCTTCGTATATCCTCGCTGTTGTCTAATAAGTTTATGGCGTGTGTGTTTGGATGGCTGTTTAGTCTCTCGAGATATCTTGTGCTACGTCTCTTTATTTCTTCTATAACCATCGGTGTGTTTAAATCTTTATGCAAATGAATATTTTTGATATACCACGGAGCGTTCGCTATAAGTCTTAGTGTTTTTGACTGGTATCTTTGTATCACTGTTATGGTGGATTTAGCTGCTGTACCCCAGATTTGAATTCCATAAGACCAAACTGGTTTCAGTATCGTTTTGTAAAGAAGAATTTTATTTTTAAGGCTAAGTTTAGACTTAGGGCCAAGTAACCAGTGCATCTTTCTAGTTTTAATTTTGAGCTGCATCCTCTATGCCCTGATATGATCACTCCAAGTAAGTCTTCTATCTAAGTGCAGACCCAAGTATTTTGCACAATTCGATTTGGGAATTACGATTTGGTTAAGGGTGACATTAGGACTCTCTTCTTTTCTCAGTGTGAAAGTAACATGAACTGATTTTGCAGCATTTACAACGATGTTCCAATCGGTAAGCCATGATTGTAATTCATCTAACTGCTTTTGTGCAATTTCGGCAGCTTCGTGAGCGGAATATGAGGACGAAAGTATAGCAGTGTCGTCTGCATATGTTGCAACTGTTAAATTACTATCCTCTATTATTGGCATGTCTGCTGTGAAAATTGTGCAAAGTGTTGGGCCCAAGACACTGCCTTGTGGAACTCCAGCATTTATTTCGAATATGTCAGAAGCGGCATCTTGAATTTTAACATAGAAGTGTCTATTACATAGGTAAGATCTAAGAAAGAGATAGAGCGGGGTAGGAAGAATCTTTTTTATTTTATACAGCAGTCCTGAGTGCCAGACTCTGTCAAATGCTTGCTTAATGTCTAAAAAAATGTCAGTTTGAACGTCTGAGAGATTTACGAAAGATATAGGTATATCCATTGGGCATGGGCAGTCGAGGAATGATTCTACACTCTGGCGATGACTGTCGCTGCTAAGATCAAATGGTTGAAAAGTGGACCTAAGGTGGTTGGCAAAAGCTTGTACTTTACTTTCGTTTGATCTGCACCATGAGTTGTTGAGTCTCTTACCGGGACCTGTCTTATGGGAGGTCGTTTTAAGTATTTGGTGGCCTTCCAGATACTGTGCTCATCATTCTTGTTTGGATCAACAATTTTAAGGTATTCTCCGATCGCCTCTTCTTTCATCTCAGCAAGTTTAGCTTTAAGTTCTTTAGTTGCTTTGTTAAGTGCTGTTTTGTCATTCGGATTTCTGCTGTTTTGCCATATTCTCCTCAATCTTCTCTTCTTCTTCACTAAATTAGAAACTACGTCAGAATATGGTAGTTGGTTTCTTTTTGGCTTTGAAGTGGTATTGTGACTATGATCTGAGGCTAAAAAACCGGCTTCATGTATTTTGTTAGTGAAATTCTCCACAGCGTCATCCAGATCTCTATTTGAGTTTATTTCCATGTTGAGGTTTATTTGAGAATCAAGCCAAGTATGAAACAAATCTATGTTAGATCGCTTGTTTAAAATTCGTTGTTTTGGAGAAGTGACAAAAGCAGGCATGTTAAAGTTAATAATGAGAGCAGAATGGTCTGAACTAAGGTCGTCATTATTGACAATCTCGAGAAGACTGGGATTGATTCCGGAGTATACTGCAAAATCTATTACATCGGGAATTTTATTGGGATCAGTAGGCCAATAAGTGGGCCTTCCAGCAGACAGGACGTTTAGGTTATTTTCGTTAACGCATTTATACAGCTCGCGACCTTTGGGATTAATAAGACGGGAACCCCACCATGGGTGTTTGGCGTTTAAATCACCACCAGCCAGATATCTGGAGCCCAGTTTTGTGAAAAACGTATTAAAAGACTGTTTGTTTATGCTGAAACGAGGAGGTAAATACAGTGCGGTTATGACAATTCCAGCACTGATGCTTATGATTTCGACAGACGCTGCCTGAATAGAAGGCGACGATATCGGTTCCAATACCTTGTATTTTAATGTAGACTTAATAATAATTGCGGATCCACCATGTGCTTTACCATCAGGATGGTTGCAAGTAATGATATCAAAACCATTTATTTTAAAAGAGGACTTTTCCGTGAAGTGTGTTTCGGAAATCATGAGTATGTCTATATTTTTAGTTGACATAAAGTGTTCAACTTCTAATCTATGGTTACTAAGTCCATTAGCGTTCCATATTGCCCTCTTAAGACTTAACTGCATAACTTAGATATAAGGGAGGTCATCATTGTCATTAAAGCTGAGGTCAGCTCAATTTGTTTGGAGATCAGTGCTTCTAACTTTTCTAAGCTGTTAGGGCTATTTGTGTTAGGACCTTGTTGTCCTTTTGTGATATCTGCATAGCTGACGTTGTTGTTGTTAAATTGTGTGTTAGCATTTGCTCCGATATTGACGTTGAATCTAAGATTATTAGGAACCGTCCTATTTAAACCTTTTTAACATACTAGTTCCTGATAAACCCGACAACCCTTGTAGTTGGCGGTATGATTTTGCAAACAGTGTACACATTTTGGAGGAGTATCGTTATTTTTTTCGCAGAGAGCAGTCGGATGGTCCAGACCGCATTTCACGCATCTAAATGGCTTTTTGCAATAACGTTTGGTATGACCAAATTCCTGACAACGATGACATTGTACCAAATCATTAAATTTACGAGGTGGCTCTATTTTGACTACAGCACTGCATAATCGGTTAATATCAAAAACGCTCTTGTTGTTGGCTGACGGGTCAAGATCAACAAAAAATACAGACATTGGCATTTTTGTTGCTTTACTTCTTGCGTTTACAATATTTTTCACAAAGTGGCCACTTCGAGCTAGGTCGAGTTTAATGTCATCTACAGGTGTTGAATGGTGAATATTTTTAATCACAATTTTATATGCCTTATCTTCTTTTAGCTGATAAGTGTGAAAAACAATGTAATTTGTGTCTAGGAAAGCCACTAATTTTCGGTAAGAATCACTATTAATAGGCATCACTCTGGCTTGCCCATCTCTGCTGGATTTGTATGTAAAGTTTTCTCTGCCGATTAGATCTGAGAAGTTGGTGATCATTTTATTTATGTCATTTACTTGAGGTATGAAAATTGGGGGTGGTTTGTGAGTAACACTCTCAGTAGTTACTGGTTCTTGATCGTTGCTATTGTCATTAGCATTGCTATCAACGCTTTGTGTGTTTGTATCTAGGATAGAAAACCTGTTTGACGTATTTGGTGTAATATTTGGCTTTTGTTGTTTTTTTGATAGAATTGGAGACTCAAATATTTTGCGTTTCATTGCTTTGTGCTGGTACGTGCTTTGCCAGCCTCCGCTGTCATCATACACATACCACCCGACTCAGCTTCCTCGTCACCCATGAGGTTACACTTTGTTTTTGCTTGTTTTTTGTATTCTTAGTTCACACGATTATTTGTTTACAGAAATGCAAATTCAATGATATTGCATCAAGAGCTCTAACTATGACCGCACTCGTTGAATTTACGACGGTAACTGAGACAGATTCTAGATCAGGAATCTTTCTACATTTTATTGGCTAGCTGTTGAAACACTGGCAGGCAGGATACATGAAGCCGTATTTTTCTTTACTTGTCTCCCGAAAGATATGCCGAGAGGCAGTCTATTAATATCGGCAGAAATAAGACAACTTATCAAGCATAAAAGAACTTACTTAATCAATTTGTGGTATGCGTCACACGAATTGATGAGTGTGTTGTAACACAAATTGAGGGACCTACAGTTTTACGCCGACCCCGAACGGCGAATGGTTTTGTTTTCAAGGCAGATATACACTCGGAGGTTTGACATTGCCTGCCGATAAAAGCATAAAAGAAGGCGAAGGAAAAAATAGCAGGCCAGTCAGCGTCCACTGGATAAACAACTATTCAACCAGCCAAAAACCGATATTAAAAAACGACTGGCGGCAATATGAAATGAATTAAATGTAGACTACCTAATGAATCTGTAGCCCTTCACTCAGGATTATGAATATATATGTATCTCAATATCTCAAGCGCCTTACAAGAAGAAATATCGCTTTCAAAGACAACAATGGAGTCTGGTGCAGATTCAATGAAGAAAAAGTTGATGCGTTTACTCTACACCTTCATGCAGTATTGCAGTCTAACTCAGTTGGCACAAGATGGGGAAATTATAAATTTCTTAGAAACACCGTGTCAAATGAGTCTCCCAAATAGTCGAGTCAGCAAACATGAAGTAAAAGCTGAAATTAAAAAGATTAACTGCAAAAAATCGCCAAGATATGATAAAATATACGGCAACACCTTAACAATTCTGCCACAAAGTGCATACAACTACTCGCGCTATTATATAGTACAATGCTGAGGCTTGATCATTATCCAACGCAGTGAAAATGAGCGGAAGTCATTATGATACAGAAGCCAAACAAGCCTGAACACATTATGTCATCATATATCTATTAGCATACTAGTAACTTTTTCTAAAGTATTTAAAAGGATACTTCTGAGTCTTGGGCAGGTTTGACGTAATACCCGAATACCAATTTGGGTTTAGGAGAGGTCATGGAACTTCAGGGCAATGCCGTCGAAATGTTAATTATATTATAGAAGCACTGGGAAGTAAAAAATACTGTACTGCTGTTTTTCTTGACACACATCAAGGCTTCGTTCGAGTTTGGTATGCAGGAATTTTCTAAAACATTACCATTAGAACAATCATAAACATTTGTAGTTGAAATTAATTAAATTATATTTCACTTTGCTCAAATATAATAAAAGTGTATATAATAATTTATTATTGAATTTATATTCGGCAGCAAGTATTCATTTATTTGTTCTAATCCTTTTTTGGTTTTTCGTTTATTTTAAGATTTAATTTGACAAATATGCCACTCTTTACCACTTTGAATAAACACAAAAAGGAAGCTGATAAGTGTCGTTAAGAATAAGTTAGTGAATCGCACAATCGAACAGCAGTGCGATTCACTAACTTATTTTAAAGATATTTGCATGGTTAACTCAGCTTAACGAAAATTTCAACGACCCTGCTATTCAGAAACCATTTTTTAACAATTTGCAGATGTTGATGTTGTTAACTCAATCGAGAAAACAGAAATTCGTGATTTCAGCTTAAATAAAAGATAATTTTAAAATTCGGTGATTTGTTTTCTTGTAATTAAAAAAGGAACATTAAATAACGTCGTTTGAATATTTGGCATATGTTAAGGAGGTGACCAAGAAGTATGCGCTCCAACAGCGGATCGACGTTTACTCCGGGATGTGGGCAATCCCTTTCATTTCAATGCAACAGAATTTCAGGAGCTCTATCGCTTATCTCCAGACTTGGCTGAATACCTAATTTCTCAGCTCGACAACCAAACAAGAGGCTCCAGAATAACAGCAAACTCGACTGAGAAATTGGTAGCTCCTGTAATCTTTAAGCCTGTATGCAATTTAAAATTTTACTTTTAAGTATATTGGTAGGTTCTAGCGGCTTTGAGGCGTTTTGTGCAAAGCACGCAACCCCGTTGAGAGACTTTTTGGTGTTCTTAAAGGAACTTGGCGATGCTTATCGAAACAAAGAACTCTTTTGTATGATCCCGGATTTACAGGAAAAGTAGTAAATGCATGCACAGTGCTGCACAACATTAGTTTAGATGAGCAAATAGAAGTGCCTGAGGAAGAGTTTTCAGAGTCCACAACGGACAACATTTTCTTAGCGCAAGATACGACATCCGCAATTGCGAAACGCATCCAAGAGCGACTAATTGCAAATTTTTATACATAAATACTTCTTTACATTCATGTCCAAGAATTCTCAATAAAAGTAAAATTATTACGTTTAAGGTTTTGCAAAATATTTATGGTTTCATTTTTATTCTTATATATTTATATAAAAATTGAGATAAAATTTTCTATCCAGTCTTACATACGAGTATAAAGTCTTTAAATTCAGGAGATATTAAATCCAAGTTTGGAAATTCATTTGTACATACATATGTATAGATATTTTATCACATTTCAATCACTATATAAAATATATAAAACGTGGAACTAATAGTCACATAGAGGAACATTCAGCTATTTCAAAAAAGTGCATTAAATTAAAACTAAATGAAATTGTACATTATGATCAAAAAAATTCACTTCAATTCAATTTTACTATAACAATATAAATTATCACAAAAATTTAAAAAATACAAGATTAAATTTATTGAATATTAAATTAATATTAAAAATACTTCAAACTTATAACTAAAGCTTACTTACTATAAAAGAAAATAAAACAGGAATTCAGGTGCAAACATTCTTCATAATATGGCATTTGTTAGATCGTTGAAAGCATCTGCCGTAGCTTTCAACTCTTCCTCCAAAGAGCTTATCCTCCGCCATATTTTTCTCAACAGCGACACGCGCTGCACTGGATTCGGCTAAGATCTATTAAGGAAATGAAAAAAAATATAATATCCAATGCATGCGTACTAGGCAAATATTACGCACCTTTAAAGCTTCTGCCAGTTGTTGGCAACTTCGACACTTTGTTTGTTAGATTCAGCTAACATCTAGTTATAAGAAGAGAATCCCAAACAGAAAAGTAGAAAAAACATTATACTGTAACTTCGAAAGCAATTTACCTTCAAAGCATCGGCTTGTTTTTCAGCGATCTCCACAAATACTTTCATCGACTACAGGCGAGCTTTGTGGTATTTCAAAAAGAAAACTTTCGTCTCCTTCTTGCAGAAGAAGTTGAAGTTCCTAAGAATCAGAACAATTATAAATTACACTCAATACACACTCACTTCATTTAACTCACCTCCACTATTGGGATATTTTCGGCCACTTCATGCCCCTCCACATATACCATCCCAATAAGTGCAAGCACACGCCTATCTATTTCTGAGAGAGTCTCCTCGACAAGCCTGTTTCAGTCAGTGCCAGCTTCCTTCGCAGGTCTCGCCCCTTGATGCTGGTTCTACTCTTGAGGTCCCGCCAAACTGCTCTGCCAAGAATATTCCAAATTGTCGCCAATTCCTTCCACTTCTTGTCGCCGGGTTTTCAAGCAGAAAATACAATTAAGTTGCTCGGCAGTGGCGCGGCTTCTTTTAATAGTAGTTGTCGTCATTCTATGTAAAGCAATATATATAAAAATTATAAATTAAATTATATTAATGATTTATTTTACTTACGTTATTTAAATATTTTCAACCCACGCCAAAAATTTGCTCCGTTCATTGTGTTAGCATGTATTCGATTGTTTTTTCTCTGTTCCTTCTTGTGCTTTTCGCTCATTTTGACATTTAGTTTGACTGAGATGCCACTCTTTACCACTTTGAATAAATACAACGAAACAGCTGTTACGTGTCGTTAAGAACAAGTTAGTGAATCGCACAATCGTTAGTGCAAACGGCAAATATTGCCGTCAAAAATAACAATTGTCGCACCGTTTAAAGTTAGTGAATCGCACTACTGATTGGTGGACCACAACGCGAATTTCGAAAACGAATTTCTGGATATTCCTCGGAGTCGAGTTGATGACTATTCTACCAAATCACTCAGAGGAGAGTCCGAAATTCTGCTACAATGGAACATTGCAATATATAAAAAGAATCATAAATGTTTGTAGTTTGAAATAAACTAGTATATTATTTCACTTTAATGAAATGTAATAAAAACGCTAAAATTTATATTTGGCAGCACACATTCGTTTGTTTTTTCTATTTTGTCATTGAAGTTAAATACAAGTTGCAAACAAGTTGAGTAAATAAAAATAATATTCAAATATGACTAGGACCGATGAAACTTCAGAGGAGGAGGATGAAAGTTTACTGGGATTGGCAAGAAGTAGTAAACGATTCAAACCCTTTAGAAACTAATTGCACTGTATAAGTGTAATATTTATTTCAAAGAGAGTTTTATATGTATTGATAACATTTAAGAATATTGATTACAGATTTATAAGAAGCTTTCGACTATTTAAGGACGTGTTTGTGGATTTGCTGTCCAGTATAGAAAAGTCGCTGCAGCAACGCACACGAGCCAAATATATCCCCAACATTTTAAAATTAGCATTAGTAATTTAGTTAACATTAATTCACTATGCGGCCGTTCTATTAGGTGGCCCCAAACAATTTAGCCAACGAGAATACTTCCCATTTTTTTACTGTTTGAACCTTTGTGCAAATACCTTTTACAAATTGAGGATATTCTCCCATCAATGAGACCAGTCTTTCCGGTTTTCGTTTTATACTTACGACCTTAGACCAGCATAAAATTAACGAAAATAGTTTGATACTATTATCAATTCACCAAAAAGCAAAAAAAAACAATTGCAAAATATTTACATTTGCTGCAATTTTCCCACACTAGATACAGCGTCGACAGCAAAATTCGACAGGGTTACACAGCTCATAATACGAATTTGACATTCGATTTTCGATGTTCCATAACCAGCGAAGATAATTAGGGCATTAGATCAGTGCCAGGAAGGAATACCAAAATATTTTATACTTGTATAGGTTACGAAGAAGCGTTGCCGCTGTCGAATTGTATGTTGTTTTCGAGTGCGTGTGAATTGCCGATTCTGGATGTGTGAGAAATACGATTTTAGTCGGCCATGCGAACTGATTAATTAAGCTCAGTCCAACCCTGCCAGATTGGCGGTTTAAACAATGTTGAAAAACTTTTGGTACCAAGGGAAGTTTTTTATGGCAGAAATGCACTGGGAGGTTTGCCATTCCCTGCCGAGGTGTGGCCGCAATTGAGAATTAAATAAAGACTTACTTGAACGTGTCAGAAGATAGGAGAATATAAATATGCACTAAGTAAATATCCCATCCACCATATACAAGCGTCTAATATTATAAATAAGAAACTTTATTGTAAGATATCACTCACTCAAAAAATAAATATCAGCAAATAATGTTTTAATACTGATCAAAAAATGCCCCTCAAAATTAGAAAAGAGATCAATCGGTTTTTCTAAGGCAGTCAATATGACGGAATTAGAGTGAGACGTTGTCTACGTACGTCACCTTTCATAATTGTCTCAGTGGGCAACACTGTTGTTTTCTATAGTCCTAATTACATATAAGCTCCATTCGATCTTCGATCTTCGCTGGTTATCAAACATCGAAAATCGAATGTCAAATTCATATTATGAGCCATATAACCCCGTCGAACTGTTTTTTACATTTTGGCGATAATTATAAAAAGTGGGAGGAATTCTCGTTAGAGCTAAATTGTTTGGAACCACCTGTTAAAACGACAGCAAAGTGGATTAAGGTAAACTAAACTAGAATATTATTCCTTAAGAAATATATTTAAGCTTAGGTATTTGCATACCTGAGCACAAGGTCGTAGCACTGATGTTAATTTCAAAATGTTGGGAATTGATTTGGCTCGTCCACATTGCTGCAGCGACTCTTCTACTTACATATATAGCGGACAGCAAGTCCACAAACACCTCCGTAAATAGTCGAAAGTTTCTTTTATTTAAATCTGTAATCAATATTCATAAATGTTATCGGTACATATAAAACTCTCTTTGAAATATTACACTTACACAGTGAAATTGATTTCTAAAGGGTTTGAATCGTTTACTACTTCTTGCCAATCCCAGTAAACTTTCATCCTCCTCCTCTGAAGTTTCATGGAACCATAAGTATTTTTATTTACTCAATTTACTTGCAACGTGTACTCAATTTTAATAACAGATGATAGAAATATACTACTGTGGATGATCTAAATGAGTGAAATTCACAATAGCACTATTCTTCATCGAATGTGTGCCATAATACCAAATGCAATTTTTTTCGATCAGCTCTTTCGACCACAATCGAAGATGGAATATACATACATATATACATAGCGAAATTTTTACCCGTGCAAAGTATAAGATGAGAAGTGGTGATCTCCGAAATAGCAGCTATCACTTCTATCACTTTGAAAAATCATTGATTTCTCATAAAACCTGGCCTCGAGCTCAATAAATTACACTTGTTTCCAACATATACAGCCAAAAATAAAATAATAGTTGTAAGAAATAAATACAATCTAAAAACTATATTCATAGAAGAAAATTTTGTATATGGACCATTAAGCAATCTTTATATGTACGTATGGAAGTACTTTTCATAACTTAATTCGTTTTTTTCTGCATCATAAGCAGAAATATCTGAGTGCTCCTTCTAGAACGTGCCAGCGCGTGAACCAGGTGGTAGGCATTTCGGAAGTCGAAAAAAATTTGCACATGCGATTTGTGAAGGCTTTCGCTGTCGCTATTTAGCAAAGTAGGTATGTGCTTTGGACATCAGTCCCCAGGTCGCCGATCTTGGTCTTACAAGAATTTGCCCTGGTCTTAAAGCCTTCCGTAAGTCGCCGCACCTTTTAGTAAAATTTTCGAATGCTTTTCCTGTCGGCTAGCATCTCAAGCTCTTCACACTCACATATTTCAGTATCTCTGTTCTGCGAACAACACGTGTCTCTTCCTTTCTCAACTCTGGGTAGCGATCTTATACACCTCGCGTTGCGCCCGCTTGTTAGCAACATTTTTACCTTCTACAGCGGCGCGTTTTTTCGACGTTGCTGAAAGCCAATGAAGTAATAAAGAAATGTGCTCCCGATGCTCGCGAATTCCAGTTTGTTGCGAAGTACTATTGTGAGCAGGTGTGAGAGTCGTCGAGCATTCCTTGTCATTCATTGAAGTCGCCAAGCCCGATTTTAATATCGTGACGGGGGCAACGCTCATAGAAGTGATCCTTGATCATACCGTCCTTCTCTTGTGTCGAGGCATGAGCACAAATCAGCGAGATGTTGAAGGATCTCGCTTTGATGCGAATCGTGCCAAAATGCGCGTCCACCGGAGTGCAATCAACAGTGGGTTTCTTACCTAGCCCCTCGATTAAGGGTTTGGACATTCCAGGTGCATCCCCTCAAATCATAGTCCCTAATACATTGTGTGTGGACGTCATCAAAAATGAGAGATCTTGCCCGAATTGGAAATTTTTCTTTGTCTATAGTTTTTTACGTGGCGGCTCCCAATCGCAAACGCACAACCAATAGTCCAAATGAATTTTCAACTGCCATTCGTGTTGAGGAATGTATTTCGTTGAACTTTCGTCGGCATACATTTCAACCATTCATTTCGTTGACGGATACGCCGAATCCCCGATGATAAAAAATTAAACATATCCTCTTAATAGTTTTCTGCATCCTGAAAGAGTTTGGACCTTCTTAGAACACGGTCATCATGCAGCGATCACCACAAGTTATATCAATGAACTTTTTCTTGACATCCACCACAGTTTGCAACACCATATATTACGTTATTATTCGATCAAAGTACATTTCTTTATGGTCTTTGCGGTTTTAATTGCAATGTGCGTACAATCGATTGCCCCAATCACGACAGAAATACGTTTCTTTTGATGGAATTTTTCTACATTTTCGTATAAATAACCGCCCTCTGGACATTTAATATGTTCATGACTAATGTATATTAAAAAACGTTTGTTTGAAATTTTTGTGTGAACTTTAATTGGCGTTTTGCAACAGGAGTTCACCATACGCTTTGTGCCTCTGTTTATTGCAATATTTTCGTGAAAATTAAAGTTTTCAAACAAAATAGTGAAAATTCATAAAAAAATTACAAATGATACCAGATTATTGGCATGGTAAGTGAAAATATAAAGTCTTATTATTTGCAAAGTGTACGTGTTTGCGCGCAAAAGCAAGCGTAATAAATATTATTCGTAGTGCAGTGCAACCATAAATCAAAATGCAAACAACTAGTAAAATAGACAGTCAAAATAGACACACCCGAAATTACCTCACAAGCATTGATCCAGGCTAAAAACTACACGTCTGCGGATTATTTAAGACGGCTCCATCCTGTGGATGATTTTTTTCAGCTGTGAGAGATGCATATGGAATAGTACTTACGACTGTTTACCGGTAACGCACATAACTCTACCTAGTTGGTAGAATCGATGTCAAACCCCTAGGAAGCTGTATCTAAAAGTAGCGGTTATCATATGAAATACTAGATTATTATATATAGTTTTGCGAGTTACAAATTCTGAATTATCTTCGTTATTTTCCATTGTACCTGTTTTTGTGTTAATGAAGTCCCAGCGAAGTTATGAGTTGATATACTATTGAATTTAATACATAATTTATCAGTTAACCTGAAACAAAGCAAAAATAAAACCCTTTGTTTTATTTTCTTCATACGCAAAATACTTTTGTGAGCCACTGTATATAATTTAATAAATAATATATGTATATGTATTTCTAGTTTATCTCCTTTCAGAACATCCATTAAAATTAATATTTTATTTAAGCACCAAAAATATACTAAGTAAGTATGCGCGCATATAAATTCCCTTTCCCTTCTTGCACTCCTTTGTCTATACTCATATGAGCACTCTCTTGTTGCCGCACGCGTCCCTCTCGTTCACAACCAAATTCAAATAAAAATTAAACAATTTTATAAATCTTGAACAAAAATTCGACAATTTACCTATGTATGCTGCCGATTTTCAGACAAATTTACGAATGAAATGTTTTTTTTGTATGTATGTATGTAGCTAAAAATATTTCAGAATGTTCAACGCCATCGACCAATCTGTTGCACTGTGTGTAATAGTTTTTTGAAATATGTATGCGAGTACAATATGTACAAATATATAAACGAACATATGTATGTATATATGCATGTACATATATATTATGTTCATATTTACATTTGTACATATTCATGCATCTTGGTACATACATACATACATATATTGAAAAATAATCGACTCGTATTTTTTTATTTTAATATGATGCTTAAAATTTTCGAATTTTTGAAATCTTGAAAAAAGACGCTTTTTCAGTATTCCACAGTAAAAAAGTTTTGGTCATAAAAAATTCTTCCTGTACTGAAAATTTGCGTTATTCTCCTATCTTCGCAACACAGCTAAGTAGACGTTCTGTGAGTTTTTTTTATAAAAAATTTGTGGTTTTTTCTAAACAATTAAACTTTTTCCAAATTTGGGACTAATTTTTTTAATTTTAATATGATTGCCTGTGATTACTATATAACCTGTGAATTTGCGATGTAGAAATGAAAACTTCGGGAGTTATGAATTTTTTTATCTTTACGCGCGCTTCGCCGTTAGCTAACGAGCGAGCGTACTCCGAGGCTGAACTTGCTTGGAGTTGCACGGACATGTAGCGCGAGTCACCGCCTTGGTGTCTTTTTGTCCTGGCATCATTGTGCTCACGTCATCATTTTCATAAAACTGCTGTACTACTTTCTGTTTAATTTTTTCCGATAAAGGTTGAGCTATAAAAAATTTACAACAATAAATAACGTAATTAATGCGGAATCGATAATAAGTTACATATATCTTGTAGAAGAATATCTAAAAATTACATCGCTTTTTTGGAACCGACAAAATCCCATCCTGCTCTACCACATTGTTTGCTTTTTTGATTAAATATCGAGTTGTGCCCATTACTCGAGCACCTTTATTTGCGCTCCATGATTTTGGCAATAAGGTCAAGATTCAGAGGCGTAGCGTGCCTTGGCGTGGCCCCGTATCAAATTTTATTTGGAGGCCCTTAGGAAGGGTAAATATTTCTCACAAAATAAAAATGCATAAAATTAAGAGAAATATTTATTCATCTGCCACTTTTTTCAACATTTTTACAAACAATTCAAACTAAAAATTCACTCTCCTTGCCTTTGTTTCGGCAAATTGATTTATTAAATCATTTATAGCTGATGATGACTTTAGGTTTTTGCCTCTATGGACAATAGTGACAGGTCTGACAGGCGTTCCTGTCCGATCGAAGTTCTTAAGTAGTTTTTAATCAGTTTTAATTTTGAAAAACTTCTTTCAGCAGTTGCCGTTGTAACTGGAAGGGTCAAGAATAAGAAGCAAACTGTTATGACCTCGGGAAAACTGGATGCAAGACTATTGAATTTTATCAGCAATAATTCAAGGAGTTCCTTAATGGAATAAATTTTTTCAATTTCAGTTTTTAAGCATGTTTTTAGAGCCTTTAACTGGTCATAAAGATTAGCTGAGATGTCATTACTGTATTTAGCCGATAGCTTTCCGGAAGCGTTTAATATCTCTTGTTTGAAGAGGACAACAATTTCTCTGGTCGTAATATTTCGAAAATACTACTCAGTTCGCATAGGCTCTGAAATCTTTGTTTTGTTTGAGAAATGAGTATATCCAAGCAGCAATAGTATACATTGACTTTGAAGTGGGATTCCGGGTCTGAAATTCTCTCACCTTCTGATAACTCATCAAAAAACCGCTTCGTTATCTTTCGCCTTTTGTTTTTAAAAACAGTTGTACACTCCAATCTTTTGCTGAATCTTTGGACTCATTTAGCAAATTATTGAATGCATTTTGATTTCTGAATTCGCACAGTCCTTGCAAAAGATTACTTAATAGAATACTTGATTTCTGTAAGTCAATATTTTCATGCTGTAGAGCTTTAGAAACAGGATTAATGATTTCAAATAGTGACGAAAAAAATGTGACAAGCACTAAGAAGTCATAACTCTCTAAAATGTTAACTATATTTTTACATTCTTCACGTTCATCTTTTTTTTCGAAATTAAATTTAGTTGGTACAAGGTTTTCATTAATAATAATTTTTCTTTACCGCTAATAAAGCGTCGTTTCTTGAAGACCATCTAGTAGGGCATACCTTTTTAAGGGTGAATAAATATTTTTCAGATGAATCGTCACTTAACATCGCCCAGCGTTGCATACTATTACCAAAAAAAGTATATATTAATTCTAAATTACACTGTCCAACAGCATTTTTGGAACAGAATAGCGACCCTATAATTCTGAAAGGGTATGTTGAGTAGATCATTTTTGTAGAACAAACTTATGGTCCAGCACGTCTGAGTTTTTTTTACAGTGGGTCAAAGTTTTCATTTTTTGGTCGAAGGGAGCATTATACTATATGAAAAAAATGTTGTAAGTTAATGTCTGAGAGAATTCTTATGGTCAGAGTTGTATTGTGGAATTGTATGAGGATTATTTTTGTGGAAGATCTTAACCCTCTAACTGGTCTCTTTATGGGTCAATTTGACCCTTTTTTCGAGAAAATCAAAAAATATCCTTTAAAAAAGGATATTTAAGGATTAAAGTATTCTACGAAAATGTTTGGCGGAAAATTTCAGTGGGGGTCACCAAAGACACCATTGTTGTAAATAAAGCTCTTTACGATTAATTGGCAAAATTACACGCCAACATACCAGGTTGTTCAATAACTTTTGGTGTTCGATAAGAAAACACAATTTTATGGTTCAAAATACACTTTATTATTCAGTATAATCTCCCTGAACATTAATGCACTTGCTCCAACGATCCTCCGATCTGTGGATCCCATCCCTGAAGTGAGAATCCGGAAGGTCTGCAAAATACGCTCCAACAGCCGTTATGGCCTCTTCATTTGATGAAAAACGCCTGCCACGCATAAATTTTTTGAGTTCTGGAAACAAATGGAAGTCGCTGGGGGCCAAATCTGGTGAATACGGTGGATGCTCCAACAATTCGAACTTTAAAACGCTTCAAATGTTGCTGAGAAAGTCGCATTCGAATGTGTTTTTGTTCCATTGTTAGCGAATGTTTCAAAATTTCACTTAAAATATGGCTCACACTGCCTAATGAGATGTGTAGAGCCTCTACTAAATCTCTCTCAGTCAATCGACGATCTTCCAAAACCATATCCTGTATTTTGGCTAAGATTTCTGGTGTTGATGCGCTTTTGGACGTCCTTCACGTGGATCGTCTTCAAGGCTTGTACGACCACGTTTAAATTCAGCAACCCATCTTTCTACTGTTAAAATGTTTGGATCTTAGCTACAATGATTTTCAAAGTTTATCATGTTTATCGTTTTTTGATGATTTGGATACTCTTATAATGGATCGAAATTGCAATTTGGATGTGAACACTCTACCGTTTTTACCAAATCTGAAAACTTTATGGTATAGTTATATTTGGAATTTCTATTTGAGTTTTTGTTTTTACATATATATTTTTTACATTTGAACAGGGTTAATAACTGCAATATTTCTAACCTCGTCGAATGGGTTGAACGGATACAAACACATTGTCCTTCATTGGAGTATCTTTCAGCGATGGGTAATCCCTATGTAAATAACGATTTTATCTACTCTATGCCGCCAACACAAATGACTGCCTGTGAAAAAAATGTATTTTCTTCGGATAAAACTTGTTACCGTGAATACATACTCAATTCCATACCGCACTTACAAAACCTCAATGGGGTGGCGCGAAGCAATAAATTATTGGCATACAAACCAGTTGATTCAAAATGTAGCGACAGCTTTGGAAATAATCGAACAACCTCTTCGTTATCCAGTGACAAAATATTCAAAAGCGAGATTAGCAAACTAATTTTACCAACACTAAGTTTTAGAGATCTATTTCGACTCAACAAAAAAAAAGAAACAAATATGTAGGAGCCCTTCTACAAATTAGATTTGTAAATGTCTATGCTATTGAATCGTTAAAGACATTCTCTAAATTGATTCATATACTTATCAATAAACTAATAAGGCTGTCCAATAGCATACTTTTTGCGGAACATTCTTGCTGGGCAAAGTTATATGTCAACACGTTTGAGATTTGTTTTATTTTCATTCAAAGACTATTAGAAACAAATGTGTCGTTATATCACTAGTACAAATTTTGAAAGTTGTTTCTTGTAAAATGTAAGCATTTCGTACAATATGGGCATGGGCCCACCAATATTTCGCCTTCAATTACAGATTTTTGTGAATTATTTACAAAAAGTAGTCGTACGAAGTAAAATATTTGCAGCAAGTTTATTATGCCAAGGACAGAAATATGCCTTATTAAAAAGTTGAAGAGGCATGTACAACAGTGTGAAAACTTCACAAGGTAAGTGTTTAAGCCCAAAGGAAAAATGTTCGACTTTTTTTATGATGCGGTCTAATGTACAAAGCTAAGGAAATGCGAAATGATGGGAATTTCTTTAAATAATGAATCATGGCACATTATATATATCATTATACCATACGAAATTAACCTTTGAAAAGAAATATAACTAAAAACCGACGTGCTGGAATATAATTTTGTTTGTCAAAAATGATCGGCGGTAATCGTCTATTTCAGAAACTTAGGTAGGATATAGAAATATTCGGTTACTCTAATGCAATCAATAAGTCAAATGTATTGTATTGTTACTATACAGAGTGGAACTATTTCAGGAATATTGTTTAGGATATCAACGAATCCATTTTCAAAGGACCATGCCTTGAAGTGAAGATTTGTAGCGAACAGCTGTGTAGGAAAACTACCCGTGTTTCCCAACTATTAAAGGCTGTGGAACTTCAACATCTCTGCCAGTCGTGCAACGCTAATGGATTATGAACTAATGATAACGAACTTTTTGAAACAAATATTGTGAGTGAATACAAGTGAAATATCTTCTAAATTCAAAATAGCCCCACCTGAGATTAAATGTCACATAAGGGGTGAAAGTAAGTGTCAGGCAGACAAATTGCTCAATGTATGAACATCAGGATATGACCGGCTGTGTTATCAGCAGAGATATAAATGGGGTGTGCATGTAAAAATTCGGTAAAAAAAACTCTATCGAGCTATGTGCACATTGACGCGGTGGTAGGGCTTGCGTGCACCATTGATGATTATATGCTGTATCGGCGGAGCGGAGCTCTGTGGTCTGGTGGGGAGCCTTTCAAAAGCTCTACACCTCACCAGTCTACAGAAAGCTCAACGCTCTGCGTGTATAGGTGCTACCGGTACCTGTCGCACCTGCCCCATGGCCACTTTGGGTTCCATTTTGAAACTGCTTCCAATTGACTTATACATACTAAGCACATCTTCTTAGACAGCACTTAAGCTCAGGAAATATAGGTGCTGGAAACTGGAGTCTGAGCACAAATTTAAGGCTGCGTTTCCAAGTAGGAACGCGCAGATGAAAAGTGAGGTCCTAGCCGGTAGCGGCATAAAAATATTCACAGACCGTTCGAAGATGTACGTTGGAGCTGGTATTTACTCTGAATCCTTGTACTGATGTGGGCTCCAGGCTGAAATATCGCTTGAAGACAGGAACGTAATGGATAAGATAACCATTTTCTCTGACAGCCAGGCAGCAATAAAGGCGCTAGCTGCACCAAAAATCGGCTCAAAGGTATACGGTGCTTGTGAACAATTGATTGCCTCATTAACCACCAGTCTGAAAATCTTTGTCATCTTCCCGGACATAATCGAAAGTATCGAAAAAGCCTATGAACTAGCAGGTTGCGGCTCAGCAGAAGAGGAAATAATAAGAAGTATCGAGGTGGGTATACCTCTATATTAACAACGAGCAACGAAAGTGGAAAGCTACCACTACTTACAGTATACATGGGCCGCTAGCCCGCTAGCACACATACGGAAAAATAAGCATTATGCACAACGAATGTAGAAGGATATGCAGAGCATCCTTAAGAAGTCTATTTCTGGATAATCTAAGGCAGGGATATAGAATCGAGATCTCCAGACTTCATTAACAACTCTGGTTGGTTGTAATGCGCATCCTTTCATTACTCCGTAGGTTTTGTCGAGTAAATGCCATCAAAACAGGAGTATTTTTTGCTACTTGCCTACCTACCTAATTAACAAAAATTCTCACAACAATTTGACATTCGCTCTCAAAGATAAAGCAATTCAAAAAAGCATGTTAGGTCATATCGCGTCCACTGTGCCTGCGTAACATACATACAATAAAAACATTAGCGACGACCCTTCAATCAGTGCTTTGCATGGTTACGCACATATCAGCGCACAAGCTGATATATGTACATCGAAACGTACATATGTGTATACTTATTTCGCTTACATACTTATTTTTTCTTGCCTTTAACTCTCTACGTATACTAATTTTAAAACTTACCTTTTTTGAGCCATATTTATTTTGCGTACATACATCTATACATGCGTTTGCAAATTTCTATTGTTAAGTTTAACTCAATATCATCCGATGTTAACCTAAAGGACAAGTTCCAATGAGTTTGAGGGTATATAAGCGCATAGTGCAATATTGTAAGAGGGATTTTTAATATATGGATTGAACACCACGCATCGAGACCAAGGAGCTCGGCGTTCCCACGACAGTCGGTTCTACGATACCGGAACGACCGGATCTATATCCGGCCAAGGACGTTCACTTCAGTAGCATTCCCCAAAATTTTATGGGGAATGTTTTATGCTGTTACAACAACAACAACCAAGGAGCTTTCTATTTTCTTTCAACATTATTGGCGACCGTGACGGGACATCAAGTTTTAATAAAGAAAAAGATTGCGCTTTTTGGTTGTTTTGTACTTTGCTGTTTTCGACTTTTAACAAAACTTCTATTATCTACTATTGCTACATTTTTGCTACAGTCATTAGCGTAATGGAACCCCAAAATACAGTTCAAACGGGCACTTCATCGGGAAGACCGAACCAACTACAGTTACTTATTCAACAACAAGCTATGGTAAAGCGCAACCTACTAAGCATGAAAGATAGTCCGACGCTTGTGTCCTCGAATGTCGACTGCAAATTGTAGAAACGTATTTTCAACAATTTTGTGCAGTGCAGGCGAATATTGAGGCACTAAACCCCTCCGGCATGTTGAGAGCAGAAATTGAAGAAACCTACGTTGAGGTAAAATCAAAAATTCTTTCGCTCTTGAATACTTTTAGGAATCGAAATGCAGCCATGGAATCTAGTATGTTCAACGCTACAGGGTTTGGAGTAGCCACTCATCAACACCGGTTACCTAAGTTGAAATTACCGAAATTTGACGGCAAGTATGCGGATTATAAGAGGTTCATTCGCACGTTTTCGAATATGGTCGACGAGGACCATACCATAGCTAAACTGGACAAATTCAACTATCTTCTAGATTGCTTGCCTGGACCAGCATTAAGTGTAGTAGAACCCTTCCAGGTCACAGACGATAACTACCCGAAGGCTCTTCAGCGGTTGAGGGAAAGGTATGACAACAATGGGCTAATTTTTTGTGAACACATTACCTCGTTATTTGAAATATCGTCGAGGAAATTTGCTGGTGCTGTAAGTCTTTGGAACGTTATTGACACCGTAGCTGCAATTCGTGGCTCACTTTTGTCAATAGGATATGAAAGCGATGTGATGAACTCGACACTAATTCATATTGTTTTGTCCAAATTAGATGTAAACTCAAAAGCGGCTTACGATCAAAAACTAGACTATAATCGCTTGCCTTCATGGGAAGATTGCTACCAGTTGCTCAGTCGCCACTGTCAGTACCTGGAAAGCAGCCATAAGAGAGAATCCTCATTGCCAACACATCGCGAAAACAAGGCAGCTGGTAAGAGAAACACTTCGCTGGTCAATTTCAAATCAAACTGCCCACATAGCAACCACATATGCCATGTCCTTATTAGTTGCCCATCGTTTTTGGCTCTACCGATTGCCGAACGTTTTGAGTTCGTCAAGCAGTCCAGAAGCTGCATAAACTTCTTGCGTAAGGGACATCTAGTGTCAAAATGTCCATCTACATCTCGTTTCAGCTTCTTCGCAGAAATCAGCTCCATCACCTCGACAACCAGAATGTGCACCGTCATCATCTCCAAATATTTCGCAAAATACATCTCAACAATCAACAAACTATTCTGCTGTTTCACTCATCGCTCGTTCTCGTAAAACAGCAACCATACCGACTGCGCTTATATACATCAAAGACAAGTTTGGCTTATGGCAACCAACTCGCGCCTTACTCGATTCGGGCTCCGAAATTAATCTTATTACGGAGAAAACAGCCAAACTTTTGCAGCGCGTATTGGCAACTTTTCGCTTACCTCAGAATTTGCAATAACTAAATGGATATCTACACAACAACCATTTGAATCGATAGATATGAAGCGATTGCACATTCCCAAAGAAATTCAGCTCGCTGATCCATTGTTTTACAAACCCCAACGCATTGATGTTTTACTTAACACGGAGGTATTTTTCGAATGCTTTGAGGATGGCAAAATTTCTCTAGGCGAAGGATTACCATATCTCCAGAACACTTCCTTTGGCTGAATAGTCTTAGGATGCTGTGAAATTTCCACCATCCCACATTCTTTCATGTGTAGCGTAGTCGCTGCCACAAAAGAAGATGACATAAATTCAATTCTTCAACGTTTTTGGGAAATAGAAGAGTTTACTCAGCCAGTACCAATTCTCTCCGAAGAAGAACGTCAGTGTGAGACCTACTTTCGTGAAAATGTGCAAGTACAACCGGACGGACATATACAGGTTCGATTGCCCTTTAAGGCATCGCCTAGCACATTGGGTGATTCGCTTGCAAATGCAAAAAGGAGATTTCTGTCTCTAGAACGTCGCCTAACTCGTGATAAAGAATTAAAACAAATGTATTCCAATTTTTTAAAGGAGTAGGATATTCTCATTACCTTGCTTTCGTTCCGCCTACATCCGTATGCTATAACAGCCGACGCCGAGAGCGCTGGGGGAGTCTCCTCGGTAGCGGGGTCCGTCCTAAGCCTAAACAGGCTGTTCGATGGGGTGGAGGAGGAGAGGTTACTTGCCTCGGATAGTGAGGACGCGGCCGCCGGGGGGCTGGAGGAGACTACTGAGGATGATTATCCTGCAGATCAATCTCCAGCACTCTAAGGCCGCGTCCGCCAATTTGATGCTCCACCTTGAGCAAGGTGGGCAGATATAGTCCTGATCCAGGAACCGTGGCTGAGCAGTAACGGTGTTTCTGGTATCGGGACGAAGAAGTACAAGCTTTTGGTGTCCAGGGACGCAGGTAAACCTAGAGCTTGTATTATTTTCTGTCTAATTTCAGCAACAGAGACGTAGTAACGGTGAGACTCGAGGACGGGGCCGAAGAACTTTGGCTCATGTCCGCGTATATGGCTCACGAGGATGAGGTGGAACCACCTCCAGTTCTGCTGAGGAATGCTCTGGCGGAAGCGAGGCACAGAAAAGCCGGCGTCGTTGTGGGCTGTGATGCCAATTCGAGGCACTCCTGCTGGGGTAGCTCCGACATCAACGCAAGAGGTGAGTCTCTCTTTGATTTTATACTTAGCGAAAACTTGTCTATATGTAATAAGGGGAGCGACCCTACGTTTGTATCTTCGGTAAGGGAGGAGGTCCTGGACCTTACCCTGGTTTCGTCTGAATTGGTATCCCGTATCTCGAATTGGAGAGTTCTTAACGATCACTCCTTCTCTGATCATAGGTATATTCAATTCTCCTTGGGCGATACGCGTCCCCAAAATCGTCCCTTTAGGAACCTGAGGAATACAGATTGGGATCTTTACTGTAAAAAGCTGCAGGAGTTTCTTCCTGAGGAACCTCAGGGAAGTTCACTCCTGTCGGAAAGTTCGATCGACAGCTTAGTGGAAAAATTCACCGTAGCTTGTAATAAAGCGATTAATATTTCGTGGCCGCTGAGGAGGCCTTCGGGCCATACTGGTGGACTTTGGAAATTTCGGAGCTCAGGGCTTCGAGTAGAAGACTTTTTAACCAGGCGAGGAAGAGCAAAAAACCCTCGGATTGGGAACTCTATAAGATCGGATTGGGAATATATAAGTCCGAAATAAGGAAGGCTAAGCTGGAATCGTGGAGAAGTTTCTGTGAAAACGTCGAAGGATGCCACGAGTCCTCCAGGCTTAGGCGGGTGCTCGCGAGGGCTCCCGTCCCCTTGGGATGTCTCAGGGACGACTCAGGAAATTGGGCGATGAGCAGTGAGGAGTCGCTCAAACTTCTCCTCGATTCCCATTTCCCCAGAAATCCTGAACCATGTGAGATTACAGGCATGGAACCAGGTGCCATCTATGTCCCTCCTGGTGACATGTTAGAAGAGCGTCGCCTACTCTGGGCGTTACGCTCCTTCAAAGCGTTCAAATCGCCGGGACCTGATGGTATCATTCCTGCCCAGTTGCAGATGTCCGAACGGGTGTCGTGTCGGGGGTTGGCGCCTATTTACGCGAGCTGCATAAGTAGGGGCTATATTCCTAGACTTTGGAGGAATGTGAGGGTTACATTTATTCCCAAGGCGGGTAAGAGCTCTCATGTTACCCCAAAGGACTTTAGGCCTATCAGCCTCTCTTCTTTTCTTTTGAAGACCCTGGAGAGGCTGATTGATACTCGAAGGGCAGGTCCGTGGATACGGCCCTGCATACGGTTGTTAACGTCATTGAGGAGTCTCTTGAACACAAGGACTTTGCAGTTGGTGCCTTTCTAGATATAGAAGGTGCCTTTAATAACATTCAGCCACAGGCAATAGTCGGATCCTTGGCGGAACTTGGGGTTGAGCCGGGTCTGGTAAGGCTCATCAATCACCTTCTCCGGGACAGAACTGTCGTGGCGGAATGGGGCAGCGCCTCCATCCAGCGAAAGGTGAGTAGAGGCACTCTAGAAGGAGGGGATCTCTCGCCACTCCTTTGGGTCGTTGCTATCAATGGCGTACTGAAGGAGCTGGAAAGGGAAGGCTGCACGGTTATTGCCTATGCTGACGATGTTGCTCTCATTGTCAGGGGTAAGTTTTTGAGCACCCTGTTTGATATCATGCAGGGGTACCTTAATCTGATCGTGAAGTGGTCTACAGGGTGTGGGCTCGCGATTAATCCTAGTAAGACAGAGCTGGTACTATTTACCAGGAGGTACAAAGTACCGGTCGCCCATCCTCCCTCAATAGGTGGCGTCCCGTTGGTGCTTTCTGACCGGGTCAAGTATCTTGGTTTGATCCTGGATAGGAAACTCTCCTGGCGGCCAAATATTGAGGAAAGGGTGAAAAAGGCTTCGGTTGCGGTGTACTGTTGTCGGGGTGCAATTGGGAAGAGATGGGGCCTTTCTCCCAAGGTAAACTATTGGCTTTATGAGACGATAATAAGGCCTATAATGTTTTATGGAGTGGTGGTCTGGTGGAACTCACTAGACAGGGCATCTAAGGTTAAGCAGCTAGAGCGGGAGCGGCGGTCCGCGCTCATTGGGATCAGTGGGGCGCTAAGGACCACACCCACTCTCGCGCTCAATGTTATGCTTAACGTGCTACCTGTGGACATTGCAGGCAGGGTTGCAGCAGCCCATGCCGCAGCCCGGCTTGAGTCAATGGTTACAGATTCAGCTCGGCATTTGGGCATTCTAGGATTATTGCCAGCTTCGACTTTGTCCCTCCGGAAGCAGATTACTGTCTGCCGACTCCAGCTCAGAGTCGCTCCTTCTCCACTTAGATCCCGCGTAGGGAGGAGTGGAAGGAGGGTGGCCTGTGGGGCGGTGGGACGGTGAACTTTTTCACGGATGGCTCGAAGCTGGATGGTAAGGTTGGGGGAGAGGTCTTCTGCGATGAGTTTTCCCTCAGCCGTAAATTTAGGCTTCCGGACTATTGCAGTGTATTTCAAGCAGAGGTGGCCGCAATAAAGGAGGCAGCCGATTGGCTACTTACCAATGTAATGCCCACTAGACGGGCCAAAATTTATTCGGATAGTCAGGCCGCTATTAAGGCCTTAGGATCGCTAATGGTGAAATCAAAATTGGTCAGGGAATGCCTGACTTCTCTCGCAGCCGCCTCGGAATATCTCGACGTTAGACTAATTTGGGTACTGGGCCATAGCGACATTGCAGGGAACTGCATGGCTGATGAGCTTGCTCTGCAAGGTACCCTGGAAGTCATTTCTCCTTGCAGGGAGGGGGTTGGGGCTCCTTTGACTGCCTACGGGCTTCTTCTGGACAGATGGGCTTTTTGTCGTCTCAGCGAGCGCTGGGAAATTGCCACGACATGCAGAATTGCAAGGTCCTTCTGGCCGAGAGTGGATCGTGGGTGCTCAAGGGAGCTGATGTCGCTTACTAAGTGGCAACTCTCGACCCTGGTTGGTGTTTTGACTGGGCATTGTCCGTTGGGTATTCACGCGGTTAGGCTGAAAATAGTCTCTGGCCCTTTCTGCCGCAGCTGTATGGAGGAGGATGAGGTGGATTCATCTTGTCATTTTCTGCTCAGCTGCCCTGCATTTGCGAGACTGAGGTTCAAGTACCTAGGCTCGTACTTCTTTAGCTCTCCAGAAGACCTTTCTGGAGTGGATATTGGTAGTTTGCGTGCCTTCATTCGGGGCACGCAACGTTTCTCAGGTTAATCGTTCCTGACTTACCGATTCACGTTACCGTTCATAAATTAGGTGGTATCACAACGGACTCCTACTATGTCTAAGTGAGTTCCCTTTGGGGAACTACCACAGTAACCTAACCTAACCTAACCTAAGGCGCTTCAATGTAGCAATAGTAGCAACGAGGGATCTACTTTATGTTCAATAATCGAGCAAAGCTCATCATATCATCGTTTGATGCGCACAACTGCAGATGTTTTCCGCATGTTCAACTAGGCGCCTGCCAACAAAAACCTTTCACCCTCAGATGTGCTGCATTTGCCATACACAGAATTGGAGACTTGTTTTTGGAAAATTGTTACAGAAATTCAACGTATGGAGTTCGCTTCAGAAATTCAATGTCTACGAAAGCAACAACCAGTAAAATCTTTCATTCAAAAGCTAACACCATTTTTACATGAAATGGAATTCAATGGAGTCACATTTTCAATTCTTCGTGTCGGCGGTCGTCTTTCAAAGGTGCCAATTGCATTTGATGCAAAATTTCCCATATTATTAGCTAAGTGTCATCGCTTTACGAAACTTTACGTGGAGCATCTTCACATTAAATATTTACATGCTGGCCCCAAGGTTCTTATAAGTTTGCTGCGAGAAAAGGTGTGGGTAATAAATGCCCGAGAATTGGTACGAAAAGTAGTACGAAACAGTATACACTGCTTCCACTACAAACCCAAATTGATGGGGCAAATAATGGGCGATCTTCCATCCAGTCGTTTGCGAAGTCAGCGTCCTTTTCTAATCAGTGGGGTCGATTTTTGTGGCCCATTTGCTACGTCATATCGTATTCGTGGCCCACTCCAAACTCAAGGCGCTAAAACAACAACTCTTCAACGAAGCAGCAGTCGAAGCCGTATTCAACTACAGCAATAACATTGGGTTTGACTTCAGTTTTATCCCCCCTCGAGCGCCGCACTTTGGTGGGTTATGGGAGGCGGCGGTCAAGTCGATGAAACCCATTTTAATGAAGAATGTTTCCAACGCTCATCTCACTTAAGGGGAATTGCAGACTGTCGTCATAGAAGTGGAAACAATCTTAAATTCCCGTCCACTTACACCACTGTCAAACGACCCAAATGACGGCGAATCCTTGACTCCATCGCATTTGTTAATCGGAACATCATTGCTTTCAATGCCGGACCACCACATAGGCGTCGACCGAACATCATGCTTAACTCAGTGGAAACGAGTACAATATTTGAAACAGCGCTTCTGGGAATTGTGATCACGAGGCTACATCTTGAGCTTGCAGCAGCGATCAAAGTGGCTGAAACCAGAACCCAACATTGAAGTTGGACGCATGGTCATTGTTCATGAGAAGAATATACCACCGCAACAGTGGCGCCTTGGCAGAGTGGTCAACGAGTGCGAGTGCTCGACATCAAAACCGTGAAAGGAGACATCCGTCGTGCAATACACAAGGTCGCTCCATTGCCTATGTTGGATTGAAACGAGGACGTTCAATGGTGGGAGCATGTTTGGTCATATCGCGCCCACTGTGCCTGCGCAACATACATACAATAAAAACATTAGCGACGACCCTTCAGTCAGTGCTTTGCATGGCTACGCACATATCAGCGCACAAGGTGATATACATCGGAAAGTACATATGTGTATACTTATTTCGCTTACATACTTATTTTTTCTTGCTTTTAACTCTCTACGTATACTAATTTTAAAACTTACCTTTTTTGAGTCATATTTATTTTGCGTACATACATCTATACATGCGTTTGCCAATTTCTATTGTTAAGTTTAACTCAATATCATCTGATGTTAACCTAACCGACAAGTTCCAATGAATTTGAGGGTATATAAGCGCAGAGCGCAATATGGTAAGAGGGATTTTTAATATATGGATTGAACACCACGCATCGAGGAGCTTTCAAATTTCTTTCAACAAGGCACTTGAACGCAAAACTTGCATCAACTTGCCAAGTTATTATTGTAATGCAACCATGCTTGAAGGATACTATTACAATTCAAACCAAACGGCTCAGAGGAGAAGAAGAAGAAGACGAACTTTTATTTATTGTTATATATCTTACTTTATGTCTTTCATTTCACGACATATGCTCAAATTTTACAAGGCAGTCCAGGTTCAAAGGATGTAAATCCACTAGATTGAATAGAGGCCCTCTTGCCAAACAGTTCGAGTTAACCAATAATCTTTTAAATATGATAATGTTATTAATGAACAAATTATGCAAATATGTATATCCAAGTATCGCAACCGTCCAATCAAAAAGACCAAAAACATATTTTAAAGACGAATAATATTGATATTTTGGTGCTATCTGAAACGCATTTTACCAGCAAATCATTTTTGCAAATAACCGGTCACGACATTATTAGTGCCAATCACCAAAATAACAAAGCCAATGGAGTTTTAATAAAAAGTAAACTGAGATACGGCGTTATAGGCAGTATCACAGATAACGAAATGCAAGCTGCTTATATACAAGGTGGCGCAAAAGTAATCCTCCTATCAGAAAATGCTATAAATTTTGCGATTGGCCCGTAATGTCAGTTCTGTTTTGACATTTGTGTAGTAAACACATGCGAAATACACGTTAATAAACAATGTTACGCTACACTGCTCCAGAACGCGGAATATTGCTGACTATTTATTTGACCGATAATCGGTCGGTGACTTTGGCACAACGTGAATTTCGTCGCAGATTTCCTGGCCGTCCAACGCCTACTGGTGAAACACTGCGACGTTTAGCCGCTCGCCTCGAAGAGACTGGCACAACACGAGATGCTGCCAGGCGTGGCAGACCCCGGAGTAGCCGTTCTGCAGAGAATATTGCTGCTGTAGCCGAGGATGTCATGGAAGCGCCGTCGACATCGACCAGACGACGTGCCACGCAAATGGGTATCAGTCGACGGTCTTTACAGCAAATTTTGGTACAAGACTTGAAGATGTTTCCGTACACAGTCCAGACGGTGCATCAGCTGTTAGCTGCTGACCGCCAATCGCGTCTAACATACGCTCAAGCCATCCTTAATCACCACCAAGAGGAAGACGATTTTTCATCAAAAATAATCATGAGTGATGAGGCCCATTTCCATCTTAGCGGGTACGTAAATAAGCAAAATTTACGCTTCTAGGGCACTGAAAATCCGCGTGTAACCCACGAAGAGCCATTACACCCGCTCAAAGTCACTGTATGGTGTGCTGTTTTCGCTGGAGGAGTCATCGGACCTTTTTTCTTCGAAGACGTCGCGGGCGAAACGGTTACTGTGAATGGTGAGCGCTACAGAGCAATGATCAACGAGATCTTTTAGCTGCAACTTGATGAATTGGGATTGGAAAACATGTGGTTCCAACAGGACGGTGCAACGGCATACACTGCACGTGCCCCAACCGATATGCTGAAGGATGCATTTCCCGGGCGCCTAATCTCCCGTTTTGACGATTTGCACTGGCCAGCAAGATCGCCTGATTTGACCGCTCCAGACTTATTTTTGTGGGGCTTTTTGAAGTCGCGGGTTTATGTCAACAAGCCTCAGACTCTTGCAGCTCTTAAAGAGAATATCCGTCAAGAATGTGAGGACCTATCGCCGGAAGTTTTGGCCAAAGTGATGGAAAATGCCATAAAAAGGGCTCAAATGGCAATCAACTGTGGCGGCGGCCATTTACATGACATCATATTCTCGACTTGATGTAAAAAAAATTAAAAGACGAAATAAAAATAATCCACGAGAAGAATTAAAGTTTTTCATTTTTTTTTTAAATTACAGCCAAAAAACATCGGAAGTTTTCTTTTGCGCCACCTTGTACAAGTCAAATGCCTGCATTTTGATTTGAGCTTGTCGGCCGTGAACTAGTATTGAAGCGGGGGGCCCGATTTACTTATTGCTAGTGGTGATTACAAATGCGTTACTGATGACAATTTATCAGTGGTGTCTGCTGGTACACCAACTTACTGGCCTTCTGATCCGACACAGATTTTTTTTTTTTTTTTTTTTTTTATAGTTTTCTTTATTTACAATCTGTCGTTTGACAATAAGTAAATGGTATAAGTAGCGTTTATTAACGTTGATGCATTGATTGCAATTTCAACTCCAAAAGAGTTTTTGATATTATTATTATACCTAAAGCTAATATACACTAAGGCCGCTTCGCAAGCAGCTCCAAAATCTATCTGTCCGACAAACGCAACTTCGTTATGACCGAAGTTTGTGCTTATGGGGGCGACAAACTTTAAAGCTGCATGCGGGAACGACCATATAAATACTTATGTTCTAAACGGCAAGTCCAAGGTGCAATCTTTGCAGTCTTCGTATATCCTCGCTGTTGTCTAATAAGTTTATGGCGTGTGTGTTTGGATGGCTGTTTAGTCTCTCGAGATATCTTGTGCTACGTCTCTTTATTTCTTCTATAACCATCGGTGTGTTTAAATCTTTATGCAAATGAATATTTTTGATATACCACGGAGCGTTCGCTATAAGTCTTAGTGTTTTTGACTGGTATCTTTGTATCACTGTTATGGTGGATTTAGCTGCTGTACCCCAGATTTGAATTCCATAAGACCAAACTGGTTTCAGTATCGTTTTGTAAAGAAGAATTTTATTTTTAAGGCTAAGTTTAGACTTAGGGCCAAGTAACCAGTGCATCTTTCTAGTTTTAATTTTGAGCTGCATCCTCTATGCCCTGATATGATCACTCCAAGTAAGTCTTCTATCTAAGTGCAGACCCAAGTATTTTGCACAATTCGATTTGGGAATTACGATTTGGTTAAGGGTGACATTAGGACTCTCTTCTTTTCTCAGTGTGAAAGTAACATGAACTGATTTTGCAGCATTTACAACGATGTTCCAATCGGTAAGCCATGATTGTAATTCATCTAACTGCTTTTGTGCAATTTCGGCAGCTTCGTGAGCGGAATATGAGGACGAAAGTATAGCAGTGTCGTCTGCATATGTTGCAACTGTTAAATTACTATCCTCTATTATTGGCATGTCTGCTGTGAAAATTGTGCAAAGTGTTGGGCCCAAGACACTGCCTTGTGGAACTCCAGCATTTATTTCGAATATGTCAGAAGCGGCATCTTGAATTTTAACATAGAAGTGTCTATTACATAGGTAAGATCTAAGAAAGAGATAGAGCGGGGTAGGAAGAATCTTTTTTATTTTATACAGCAGTCCTGAGTGCCAGACTCTGTCAAATGCTTGCTTAATGTCTAAAAAAATGTCAGTTTGAACGTCTGAGAGATTTACGAAAGATATAGGTATATCCATTGGGCATGGGCAGTCGAGGAATGATTCTACACTCTGGCGATGACTGTCGCTGCTAAGATCAAATGGTTGAAAAGTGGACCTAAGGTGGTTGGCAAAAGCTTGTACTTTACTTTCGTTTGATCTGCACCATGAGTTGTTGAGTCTCTTACCGGGACCTGTCTTATGGGAGGTCGTTTTAAGTATTTGGTGGCCTTCCAGATACTGTGCTCATCATTCTTGTTTGGATCAACAATTTTAAGGTATTCTCCGATCGCCTCTTCTTTCATCTCAGCAAGTTTAGCTTTAAGTTCTTTAGTTGCTTTGTTAAGTGCTGTTTTGTCATTCGGATTTCTGCTGTTTTGCCATATTCTCCTCAATCTTCTCTTCTTCTTCACTAAATTAGAAACTACGTCAGAATATGGTAGTTGGTTTCTTTTTGGCTTTGAAGTGGTATTGTGACTATGATCTGAGGCTAAAAAACCGGCTTCATGTATTTTGTTAGTGAAATTCTCCACAGCGTCATCCAGATCTCTATTTGAGTTTATTTCCATGTTGAGGTTTATTTGAGAATCAAGCCAAGTATGAAACAAATCTATGTTAGATCGCTTGTTTAAAATTCGTTGTTTTGGAGAAGTGACAAAAGCAGGCATGTTAAAGTTAATAATGAGAGCAGAATGGTCTGAACTAAGGTCGTCATTATTGACAATCTCGAGAAGACTGGGATTGATTCCGGAGTATACTGCAAAATCTATTACATCGGGAATTTTATTGGGATCAGTAGGCCAATAAGTGGGCCTTCCAGCAGACAGGACGTTTAGGTTATTTTCGTTAACGCATTTATACAGCTCGCGACCTTTGGGATTAATAAGACGGGAACCCCACCATGGGTGTTTGGCGTTTAAATCACCACCAGCCAGATATCTGGAGCCCAGTTTTGTGAAAAACGTATTAAAAGACTGTTTGTTTATGCTGAAACGAGGAGGTAAATACAGTGCGGTTATGACAATTCCAGCACTGATGCTTATGATTTCGACAGACGCTGCCTGAATAGAAGGCGACGATATCGGTTCCAATACCTTGTATTTTAATGTAGACTTAATAATAATTGCGGATCCACCATGTGCTTTACCATCAGGATGGTTGCAAGTAATGATATCAAAACCATTTATTTTAAAAGAGGACTTTTCCGTGAAGTGTGTTTCGGAAATCATGAGTATGTCTATATTTTTAGTTGACATAAAGTGTTCAACTTCTAATCTATGGTTACTAAGTCCATTAGCGTTCCATATTGCCCTCTTAAGACTTAACTGCATAACTTAGATATAAGGGAGGTCATCATTGTCATTAAAGCTGAGGTCAGCTCAATTTGTTTGGAGATCAGTGCTTCTAACTTTTCTAAGCTGTTAGGGCTATTTGTGTTAGGACCTTGTTGTCCTTTTGTGATATCTGCATAGCTGACGTTGTTGTTGTTAAATTGTGTGTTAGCATTTGCTCCGATATTGACGTTGAATCTAAGATTATTAGGAACCGTCCTATTTAAACCTTTTTAACATACTAGTTCCTGATAAACCCGACAACCCTTGTAGTTGGCGGTATGATTTTGCAAACAGTGTACACATTTTGGAGGAGTATCGTTATTTTTTTCGCAGAGAGCAGTCGGATGGTCCAGACCGCATTTCACGCATCTAAATGGCTTTTTGCAATAACGTTTGGTATGACCAAATTCCTGACAACGATGACATTGTACCAAATCATTAAATTTACGAGGTGGCTCTATTTTGACTACAGCACTGCATAATCGGTTAATATCAAAAACGCTCTTGTTGTTGGCTGACGGGTCAAGATCAACAAAAAATACAGACATTGGCATTTTTGTTGCTTTACTTCTTGCGTTTACAATATTTTTCACAAAGTGGCCACTTCGAGCTAGGTCGAGTTTAATGTCATCTACAGGTGTTGAATGGTGAATATTTTTAATCACAATTTTATATGCCTTATCTTCTTTTAGCTGATAAGTGTGAAAAACAATGTAATTTGTGTCTAGGAAAGCCACTAATTTTCGGTAAGAATCACTATTAATAGGCATCACTCTGGCTTGCCCATCTCTGCTGGATTTGTATGTAAAGTTTTCTCTGCCGATTAGATCTGAGAAGTTGGTGATCATTTTATTTATGTCATTTACTTGAGGTATGAAAATTGGGGGTGGTTTGTGAGTAACACTCTCAGTAGTTACTGGTTCTTGATCGTTGCTATTGTCATTAGCATTGCTATCAACGCTTTGTGTGTTTGTATCTAGGATAGAAAACCTGTTTGACGTATTTGGTGTAATATTTGGCTTTTGTTGTTTTTTTGATAGAATTGGAGACTCAAATATTTTGCGTTTCATTGCTTTGTGCTGGTACGTGCTTTGCCAGCCTCCGCTGTCATCATACACATACCACCCGACTCAGCTTCCTCGTCACCCATGAGGTTACACTTTGTTTTTGCTTGTTTTTTGTATTCTTAGTTCACACGATTATTTGTTTACAGAAATGCAAATTCAATGATATTGCATCAAGAGCTCTAACTATGACCGCACTCGTTGAATTTACGACGGGAACTGAGACAGATTCTAGATCAGGAATCTTTCTACATTTTATTGGCTAGCTGTTGAAACACTGGCAGGCAGGATACATGAAGCCGTATTTTTCTTTACTTGTCTCCCGAAAGATATGCCGAGAGGCAGTCTATTAATATCGGCAGAAATAAGACAACTTATCAAGCATAAAAGAACTTACTTAATCAATTTGTGGTATGCGTCACACGAATTGATGAGTGTGTTGTAACACAAATTGAGGGACCTACAGTTTTACGCCGACCCCGAACGGCGAATGGTTTTGTTTTCAAGGCAGATATACACTCGGAGGTTTGACATTGCCTGCCGATAAAAGCATAAAAGAAGGCGAAGGAAAAAATAGCAGGCCAGTCAGCGTCCACTGGATAAACAACTATTCAACCAGCCAAAAACCGATATTAAAAAACGACTGGCGGCAATATGAAATGAATTAAATGTAGACTACCTAATGAATCTGTAGCCCTTCACTCAGGATTATGAATATATATGTATCTCAATATCTCAAGCGCCTTACAAGAAGAAATATCGCTTTCAAAGACAACAATGGAGTCTGGTGCAGATTCAATGAAGAAAAAGTTGATGCGTTTACTCTACACCTTCATGCAGTATTGCAGCCTAACTCAGTTGGCACAAGATGGGGAAATTATAAATTTCTTAGAAACACCGTGTCAAATGAGTCTCCCAAATAGTCGAGTCAGCAAACATGAAGTAAAAGCTGAAATTAAAAAGATTAACTGCAAAAAATCGCCAAGATATGATAAAATATACGGCAACACCTTAACAATTCTGCCACAAAGTGCATACAACTACTCGCGCTATTATATAGTACAATGCTGAGGCTTGATCATTATCCAACGCAGTGAAAATGAGCGGAAGTCATTATGATACAGAAGCCAAACAAGCCTGAACACATTATGTCATCATATATCTATTAGCATACTAGTAACTTTTTCTAAAGTATTTAAAAGGATACTTCTGAGTCTTGGGCAGGTTTGACGTAATACCCGAATACCAATTTGGGTTTAGGAGAGGTCATGGAACTTCAGGGCAATGCCGTCGAAATGTTAATTATATTATAGAAGCACTGGGAAGTAAAAAATACTGTACTGCTGTTTTTCTTGACACACATCAAGGCTTCGTTCGAGTTTGGTATGCAGGAATTTTCTAAAACATTACCATTAGAACAATCATAAACATTTGTAGTTGAAATTAATTAAATTATATTTCACTTTGCTCAAATATAATAAAAGTGTATATAATAATTTATTATTGAATTTATATTCGGCAGCAAGTATTCATTTATTTGTTCTAATCCTTTTTTGGTTTTTCGTTTATTTTAAGATTTAATTTGACAAATATGCCACTCTTTACCACTTTGAATAAACACAAAAAGGAAGCTGATAAGTGTCGTTAAGAATAAGTTAGTGAATCGCACAATCGAACAGCAGTGCGATTCACTAACTTATTTTAAAGATATTTGCATGGTTAACTCAGCTTAACGAAAATTTCAACGACCCTGCTATTCAGAAACCATTTTTTAACAATTTGCAGATGTTGATGTTGTTAACTCAATCGAGAAAACAGAAATTCGTGATTTCAGCTTAAATAAAAGATAATTTTAAAATTCGGTGATTTGTTTTCTTGTAATTAAAAAAGGAACATTAAATAACGTCGTTTGAATATTTGGCATATGTTAAGGAGGTGACCAAGAAGTATGCGCTCCAACAGCGGATCGACGTTTACTCCGGGATGTGGGCAATCCCTTTCATTTCAATGCAACAGAATTTCAGGAGCTCTATCGCTTATCTCCAGACTTGGCTGAATACCTAATTTCTCAGCTCGACAACCAAACAAGAGGCTCCAGAATAACAGCAAACTCGACTGAGAAATTGGTAGCTCCTGTAATCTTTAAGCCTGTATGCAATTTAAAATTTTACTTTTAAGTATATTGGTAGGTTCTAGCGGCTTTGAGGCGTTTTGTGCAAAGCACGCAACCCCGTTGAGAGACTTTTTGGTGTTCTTAAAGGAACTTGGCGATGCTTATCGAAACAAAGAACTCTTTTGTATGATCCCGGATTTACAGGAAAAGTAGTAAATGCATGCACAGTGCTGCACAACATTAGTTTAGATGAGCAAATAGAAGTGCCTGAGGAAGAGTTTTCAGAGTCCACAACGGACAACATTTTCTTAGCGCAAGATACGACATCCGCAATTGCGAAACGCATCCAAGAGCGACTAATTGCAAATTTTTATACATAAATACTTCTTTACATTCATGTCCAAGAATTCTCAATAAAAGTAAAATTATTACGTTTAAGGTTTTGCAAAATATTTATGGTTTCATTTTTATTCTTATATATTTATATAAAAATTGAGATAAAATTTTCTATCCAGTCTTACATACGAGTATAAAGTCTTTAAATTCAGGAGATATTAAATCCAAGTTTGGAAATTCATTTGTACATACATATGTATAGATATTTTATCACATTTCAATCACTATATAAAATATATAAAACGTGGAACTAATAGTCACATAGAGGAACATTCAGCTATTTCAAAAAAGTGCATTAAATTAAAACTAAATGAAATTGTACATTATGATCAAAAAAATTCACTTCAATTCAATTTTACTATAACAATATAAATTATCACAAAAATTTAAAAAATACAAGATTAAATTTATTGAATATTAAATTAATATTAAAAATACTTCAAACTTATAACTAAAGCTTACTTACTATAAAAGAAAATAAAACAGGAATTCAGGTGCAAACATTCTTCATAATATGGCATTTGTTAGATCGTTGAAAGCATCTGCCGTAGCTTTCAACTCTTCCCCCAAAGAGCTTATCCTCCGCCATATTTTTCTCAACAGCGACACGCGCTGCACTGGATTCGGCTAAGATCTATTAAGGAAATGAAAAAAAATATAATATCCAATGCATGCGTACTAGGCAAATATTACGCACCTTTAAAGCTTCTGCCAGTTGTTGGCAACTTCGACACTTTGTTTGTTAGATTCAGCTAACATCTAGTTATAAGAAGAGAATCCCAAACAGAAAAGTAGAAAAAACATTATACTGTAACTTCGAAAGCAATTTACCTTCAAAGCATCGGCTTGTTTTTCAGCGATCTCCACAAATACTTTCATCGACTACAGGCGAGCTTTGTGGTATTTCAAAAAGAAAACTTTCGTCTCCTTCTTGCAGAAGAAGTTGAAGTTCCTAAGAATCAGAACAATTATAAATTACACTCAATACACACTCACTTCATTTAACTCACCTCCACTATTGGGATATTTTCGGCCACTTCATGCCCCTCCACATATACCATCCCAATAAGTGCAAGCACACGCCTATCTATTTCTGAGAGAGTCTCCTCGACAAGCCTGTTTCAGTCAGTGCCAGCTTCCTTCGCAGGTCTCGCCCCTTGATGCTGGTTCTACTCTTGAGGTCCCGCCAAACTGCTCTGCCAAGAATATTCCAAATTGTCGCCAATTCCTTCCACTTCTTGTCGCCGGGTTTTCAAGCAGAAAATACAATTAAGTTGCTCGGCAGTGGCGCGGCTTCTTTTAATAGTAGTTGTCGTCATTCGATGTAAAGCAATATATATAAAAATTATAAATTAAATTATATTAATGATTTATTTTACTTACGTTATTTAAATATTTTCAACCCACGCCAAAAATTTGCTCCGTTCATTGTGTTAGCATGTATTCGATTGTTTTTTCTCTGTTCCTTCTTGTGCTTTTCGCTCATTTTGACATTTAGTTTGACTGAGATGCCACTCTTTACCACTTTGAATAAATACAACGAAACAGCTGTTACGTGTCGTTAAGAACAAGTTAGTGAATCGCACAATCGTTAGTGCAAACGGCAAATATTGCCGTCAAAAATAACAATTGTCGCACCGTTTAAAGTTAGTGAATCGCACTACTGATTGGTGGACCACAACGCGAATTTCGAAAACGAATTTCTGGATATTCCTCGGAGTCGAGTTGATGACTATTCTACCAAATCACTCAGAGGAGAGTCCGAAATTCTGCTACAATGGAACATTGCAATATATAAAAAGAATCATAAATGTTTGTAGTTTGAAATAAACTAGTATATTATTTCACTTTAATGAAATGTAATAAAAACGCTAAAATTTATATTTGGCAGCACACATTCGTTTGTTTTTTCTATTTTGTCATTGAAGTTAAATACAAGTTGCAAACAAGTTGAGTAAATAAAAATAATATTCAAATATGACTAGGACCGATGAAACTTCAGAGGAGGAGGATGAAAGTTTACTGGGATTGGCAAGAAGTAGTAAACGATTCAAACCCTTTAGAAACTAATTGCACTGTATAAGTGTAATATTTATTTCAAAGAGAGTTTTATATGTATTGATAACATTTAAGAATATTGATTACAGATTTATAAGAAGCTTTCGACTATTTAAGGACGTGTTTGTGGATTTGCTGTCCAGTATAGAAAAGTCGCTGCAGCAACGCACACGAGCCAAATATATCCCCAACATTTTAAAATTAGCATTAGTAATTTAGTTAACATTAATTCACTATGCGGCCGTTCTATTAGGTGGCCCCAAACAATTTAGCCAACGAGAATACTTCCCATTTTTTTACTGTTTGAACCTTTGTGCAAATACCTTTTACAAATTGAGGATATTCTCCCATCAATGAGACCAGTCTTTCCGGTTTTCGTTTTATACTTACGACCTTAGACCAGCATAAAATTAACGAAAATAGTTTGATACTATTATCAATTCACCAAAAAGCAAAAAAAAACAATTGCAAAATATTTACATTTGCTGCAATTTTCCCACACTAGATACAGCGTCGACAGCAAAATTCGACAGGGTTACACAGCTCATAATACGAATTTGACATTCGATTTTCGATGTTCCATAACCAGCGAAGATAATTAGGGCATTAGATCAGTGCCAGGAAGGAACACCAAAATATTTTATACTTGTATAGGTTACGAAGAAGCGTTGCCGCTGTCGAATTGTATGTTGTTTTCGAGTGCGTGTGAATTGCCGATTCTGGATGTGTGAGAAATACGATTTTAGTCGGCCATGCGAACTGATTAATTAAGCTCAGTCCAACCCTGCCAGATTGGCGGTTTAAACAATGTTGAAAAACTTTTGGTACCAAGGGAAGTTTTTTATGGCAGAAATGCACTGGGAGGTTTGCCATTCCCTGCCGAGGTGTGGCCGCAATTGAGAATTAAATAAAGACTTACTTGAACGTGTCAGAAGATAGGAGAATATAAATATGCACTAAGTAAATATCCCATCCACCATATACAAGCGTCTAATATTATAAATAAGAAACTTTATTGTAAGATATCACTCACTCAAAAAATAAATATCAGCAAATAATGTTTTAATACTGATCAAAAAATGCCCCTCAAAATTAGAAAAGAGATCAATCGGTTTTTCTAAGGCAGTCAATATGACGGAATTAGAGTGAGACGTTGTCTACGTACGTCACCTTTCATAATTGTCTCAGTGGGCAACACTGTTGTTTTCTATAGTCCTAATTACATATAAGCTCCATTCGATCTTCGATCTTCGCTGGTTATCAAACATCGAAAATCGAATGTCAAATTCATATTATGAGCCATATAACCCCGTCGAACTGTTTTTTACATTTTGGCGATAATTATAAAAAGTGGGAGGAATTCTCGTTAGAGCTAAATTGTTTGGAACCACCTGTTAAAACGACAGCAAAGTGGATTAAGGTAAACTAAACTAGAATATTATTCCTTAAGAAATATATTTAAGCTTAGGTATTTGCATACCTGAGCACAAGGTCGTAGCACTGATGTTAATTTCAAAATGTTGGGAATTGATTTGGCTCGTCCACATTGCTGCAGCGACTCTTCTACTTACATATATAGCGGACAGCAAGTCCACAAACACCTCCGTAAATAGTCGAAAGTTTCTTTTATTTAAATCTGTAATCAATATTCATAAATGTTATCGGTACATATAAAACTCTCTTTGAAATATTACACTTACACAGTGAAATTGATTTCTAAAGGGTTTGAATCGTTTACTACTTCTTGCCAATCCCAGTAAACTTTCATCCTCCTCCTCTGAAGTTTCATGGAACCATAAGTATTTTTATTTACTCAATTTACTTGCAACGTGTACTCAATTTTAATAACAGATGATAGAAATATACTACTGTGGATGATCTAAATGAGTGAAATTCACAATAGCACTATTCTTCATCGAATGTGTGCCATAATACCAAATGCAATTTTTTTCGATCAGCTCTTTCGACCACAATCGAAGATGGAATATACATACATATATACATAGCGAAATTTTTACCCGTGCAAAGTATAAGATGAGAAGTGGTGATCTCCGAAATAGCAGCTATCACTTCTATCACTTTGAAAAATCATTGATTTCTCATAAAACCTGGCCTCGAGCTCAATAAATTACACTTGTTTCCAACATATACAGCCAAAAATAAAATAATAGTTGTAAGAAATAAATACAATCTAAAAACTATATTCATAGAAGAAAATTTTGTATATGGACCATTAAGCAATCTTTATATGTACGTATGGAAGTACTTTTCATAACTTAATTCGTTTTTTTCTGCATCATAAGCAGAAATATCTGAGTGCTCCTTCTAGAACGTGCCAGCGCGTGAACCAGGTGGTAGGCATTTCGGAAGTCGAAAAAAATTTGCACATGCGATTTGTGAAGGCTTTCGCTGTCGCTATTTAGCAAAGTAGGTATGTGCTTTGGACATCAGTCCCCAGGTCGCCGATCTTGGTCTTACAAGAATTTGCCCTGGTCTTAAAGCCTTCCGTAAGTCGCCGCACCTTTTAGTAAAATTTTCGAATGCTTTTCCTGTCGGCTAGCATCTCAAGCTCTTCACACTCACATATTTCAGTATCTCTGTTCTGCGAACAACACGTGTCTCTTCCTTTCTCAACTCTGGGTAGCGATCTTATACACCTCGCGTTGCGCCCGCTTGTTAGCAACATTTTTACCTTCTACAGCGGCGCGTTTTTTCGACGTTGCTGAAAGCCAATGAAGTAATAAAGAAATGTGCTCCCGATGCTCGCGAATTCCAGTTTGTTGCGAAGTACTATTGTGAGCAGGTGTGAGAGTCGTCGAGCATTCCTTGTCATTCATTGAAGTCGCCAAGCCCGATTTTAATATCGTGACGGGGGCAACGCTCATAGAAGTGATCCTTGATCATACCGTCCTTCTCTTGTGTCGAGGCATGAGCACAAATCAGCGAGATGTTGAAGGATCTCGCTTTGATGCGAATCGTGCCAAAATGCGCGTCCACCGGAGTGCAATCAACAGTGGGTTTCTTACCTAGCCCCTCGATTAAGGGTTTGGACATTCCAGGTGCATCCCCTCAAATCATAGTCCCTAATACATTGTGTGTGGACGTCATCAAAAATGAGAGATCTTGCCCGAATTGGAAATTTTTCTTTGTCTATAGTTTTTTACGTGGCGGCTCCCAATCGCAAACGCACAACCAATAGTCCAAATGAATTTTCAACTGCCATTCGTGTTGAGGAATGTATTTCGTTGAACTTTCGTCGGCATACATTTCAACCATTCATTTCGTTGACGGATACGCCGAATCCCCGATGATAAAAAATTAAACATATCCTCTTAATAGTTTTCTGCATCCTGAAAGAGTTTGGACCTTCTTAGAACACGGTCATCATGCAGCGATCACCACAAGTTATATCAATGAACTTTTTCTTGACATCCACCACAGTTTGCAACACCATATATTACGTTATTATTCGATCAAAGTACATTTCTTTATGGTCTTTGCGGTTTTAATTGCAATGTGCGTACAATCGATTGCCCCAATCACGACAGAAATACGTTTCTTTTGATGGAATTTTTCTACATTTTCGTATAAATAACCGCCCTCTGGACATTTAATATGTTCATGACTAATGTATATTAAAAAACGTTTGTTTGAAATTTTTGTGTGAACTTTAATTGGCGTTTTGCAACAGGAGTTCACCATACGCTTTGTGCCTCTGTTTATTGCAATATTTTCGTGAAAATTAAAGTTTTCAAACAAAATAGTGAAAATTCATAAAAAAATTACAAATGATACCAGATTATTGGCATGGTAAGTGAAAATATAAAGTCTTATTATTTGCAAAGTGTACGTGTTTGCGCGCAAAAGCAAGCGTAATAAATATTATTCGTAGTGCAGTGCAACCATAAATCAAAATGCAAACAACTAGTAAAATAGACAGTCAAAATAGACACACCCGAAATTACCTCACAAGCATTGATCCAGGCTAAAAACTACACGTCTGCGGATTATTTAAGACGGCTCCATCCTGTGGATGATTTTTTTCAGCTGTGAGAGATGCATATGGAATAGTACTTACGACTGTTTACCGGTAACGCACATAACTCTACCTAGTTGGTAGAATCGATGTCAAACCCCTAGGAAGCTGTATCTAAAAGTAGCGGTTATCATATGAAATACTAGATTTATTATATATAATTTGTAGGCAAATGCAAAATAGTTTTGCGAGTTACAAATTCTGAATTATCTTCGTTATTTTCCATTGTACCTGTTTTTGTGTTAATGAAGTCCCAGCGAAGTTATGAGTTGATATACTATTGAATTTAATACATAATTTATCAGTTAACCTGAAACAAAGCAAAAATAAAACCCTTTGTTTTATTTTCTTCATACGCAAAATACTTTTGTGAGCCACTGTATATAATTTAATAAATAATATATGTATATGTATTTCTAGTTTATCTCCTTTCAGAACATCCATTAAAATTAATATTTTATTTAAGCACCAAAAATATACTAAGTAAGTATGCGCGCATATAAATTCCCTTTCCCTTCTTGCACTCCTTTGTCTATACTCATATGAGCACTCTCTTGTTGCCGCACGCGTCCCTCTCGTTCACAACCAAATTCAAATAAAAATTAAACAATTTTATAAATCTTGAACAAAAATTCGACAATTTACCTATGTATGCTGCCGATTTTCAGACAAATTTACGAATGAAATGTTTTTTTTGTATGTATGTATGTAGCTAAAAATATTTCAGAATGTTCAACGCCATCGACCAATCTGTTGCACTGTGTGTAATAGTTTTTTGAAATATGTATGCGAGTACAATATGTACAAATATATAAACGAACATATGTATGTATATATGCATGTACATATATATTATGTTCATATTTACATTTGTACATATTCATGCATCTTGGTACATACATACATACATATATTGAAAAATAATCGACTCGTATTTTTTTATTTTAATATGATGCTTAAAATTTTCGAATTTTTGAAATCTTGAAAAAAGACGCTTTTTCAGTATTCCACAGTAAAAAAGTTTTGGTCATAAAAAATTCTTCCTGTACTGAAAATTTGCGTTATTCTCCTATCTTCGCAACACAGCTAAGTAGACGTTCTGTGAGTTTTTTTTATAAAAAATTTGTGGTTTTTTCTAAACAATTAAACTTTTTCCAAATTTGGGACTAATTTTTTTAATTTTAATATGATTGCCTGTGATTACTATATAACCTGTGAATTTGCGATGTAGAAATGAAAACTTCGGGAGTTATGAATTTTTTTATCTTTACGCGCGCTTCGCCGTTAGCTAACGAGCGAGCGTACTCCGAGGCTGAACTTGCTTGGAGTTGCACGGACATGTAGCGCGAGTCACCGCCTTGGTGTCTTTTTGTCCTGGCATCATTGTGCTCACGTCATCATTTTCATAAAACTGCTGTACTACTTTCTGTTTAATTTTTTCCGATAAAGGTTGAGCTATAAAAAATTTACAACAATAAATAACGTAATTAATGCGGAATCGATAATAAGTTACATATATCTTGTAGAAGAATATCTAAAAATTACATCGCTTTTTTGGAACCGACAAAATCCCATCCTGCTCTACCACATTGTTTGCTTTTTTGATTAAATATCGAGTTGTGCCCATTACTCGAGCACCTTTATTTGCGCTCCATGATTTTGGCAATAAGGTCAAGATTCAGAGGCGTAGCGTGCCTTGGCGTGGCCCCGTATCAAATTTTATTTGGAGGCCCTTAGGAAGGGTAAATATTTCTCACAAAATAAAAATGCATAAAATTAAGAGAAATATTTATTCATCTGCCACTTTTTTCAACATTTTTACAAACAATTCAAACTAAAAATTCACTCTCCTTGCCTTTGTTTCGGCAAATTGATTTATTAAATCATTTATAGCTGATGATGACTTTAGGTTTCTGCCTCTATGGACAATAGTGACAGGTCTGACAGGCGTTCCTGTCCGATCGAAGTTCTTAAGTAGTTTTTAATCAGTTTTAATTTTGAAAAACTTCTTTCAGCAGTTGCCGTTGTAACTGGAAGGGTCAAGAATAAGAAGCAAACTGTTATGACCTCGGGAAAACTGGATGCAAGACTATTGAATTTTATCAGCAATAATTCAAGGAGTTCCTTAATGGAATAAATTTTTTCAATTTCAGTTTTTAAGCATGTTTTTAGAGCCTTTAACTGGTCATAAAGATTAGCTGAGATGTCATTACTGTATTTAGCCGATAGCTTTCCGGAAGCGTTTAATATCTCTTGTTTGAAGAGGACAACAATTTCTCTGGTCGTAATATTTCGAAAATACTACTCAGTTCGCATAGGCTCTGAAATCTTTGTTTTGTTTGAGAAATGAGTATATCCAAGCAGCAATAGTATACATTGACTTTGAAGTGGGATTCCGGGTCTGAAATTCTCTCACCTTCTGATAACTCATCAAAAAACCGCTTCGTTATCTTTCGCCTTTTGTTTTTAAAAACAGTTGTACACTCCAATCTTTTGCTGAATCTTTGGACTCATTTAGCAAATTATTGAATGCATTTTGATTTCTGAATTCGCACAGTCCTTGCAAAAGATTACTTAATAGAATACTTGATTTCTGTAAGTCAATATTTTCATGCTGTAGAGCTTTAGAAACAGGATTAATGATTTCAAATAGTGACGAAAAAAATGTGACAAGCACTAAGAAGTCATAACTCTCTAAAATGTTAACTATATTTTTACATTCTTCACGTTCATCTTTTTTTTCGAAATTAAATTTAGTTGGTACAAGGTTTTCATTAATAATAATTTTTCTTTACCGCTAATAAAGCGTCGTTTCTTGAAGACCATCTAGTAGGGCATACCTTTTTAAGGGTGAATAAATATTTTTCAGATGAATCGTCACTTAACATCGCCCAGCGTTGCATACTATTACCAAAAAAAGTATATATTAATTCTAAATTACACTGTCCAACAGCATTTTTGGAACAGAATAGCGACCCTATAATTCTGAAAGGGTATGTTGAGTAGATCATTTTTGTAGAACAAACTTATGGTCCAGCACGTCTGAGTTTTTTTTACAGTGGGTCAAAGTTTTCATTTTTTGGTCGAAGGGAGCATTATACTATATGAAAAAAATGTTGTAAGTTAATGTCTGAGAGAATTCTTATGGTCAGAGTTGTATTGTGGAATTGTATGAGGATTATTTTTGTGGAAGATCTTAACCCTCTAACTGGTCTCTTTATGGGTCAATTTGACCCTTTTTTCGAGAAAATCAAAAAATATCCTTTAAAAAAGGATATTTAAGGATTAAAGTATTCTACGAAAATGTTTGGCGGAAAATTTCAGTGGGGGTCACCAAAGACACCATTGTTGTAAATAAAGCTCTTTACGATTAATTGGCAAAATTACACGCCAACATACCAGGTTGTTCAATAACTTTTGGTGTTCGATAAGAAAACACAATTTTATGGTTCAAAATACACTTTATTATTCAGTATAATCTCCCTGAACATTAATGCACTTGCTCCAACGATCCTCCGATCTGTGGATCCCATCCCTGAAGTGAGAATCCGGAAGGTCTGCAAAATACGCTCCAACAGCCGTTATGGCCTCTTCATTTGATGAAAAACGCCTGCCACGCATAAATTTTTTGAGTTCTGGAAACAAATGGAAGTCGCTGGGGGCCAAATCTGGTGAATACGGTGGATGCTCCAACAATTCGAACTTTAAAACGCTTCAAATGTTGCTGAGAAAGTCGCATTCGAATGTGTTTTTGTTCCATTGTTAGCGAATGTTTCAAAATTTCACTTAAAATATGGCTCACACTGCCTAATGAGATGTGTAGAGCCTCTACTAAATCTCTCTCAGTCAATCGACGATCTTCCAAAACCATATCCTGTATTTTGGCTAAGATTTCTGGTGTTGATGCGCTTTTGGACGTCCTTCACGTGGATCGTCTTCAAGGCTTGTACGACCACGTTTAAATTCAGCAACCCATCTTTCTACTGTTCTAATTGTAGGTGAACAATCATTATACACCTTTAACATTCGTTCGTGAATTTCTTTTGGTGCTACACCTTCCAAAATAAGAATTTTATCACTGCACGATATTCAATTTTTTCCATTGTAAAAAAATACTGTGACATGGCGACACTAAATGGCTTGTAAACAAAGAATGGTATGACAGATTGAAATTAAACTTCACATACATACGTTCATATGAAGAGTGTTCCAACAAAACACAAAATTTGTTGGGCTAGTAGCAACGCCCCTCTTATTGAAAGAAAAAAGTTATTGAACAACCTAGTATACAAAGCAGGTGAAAACGTCGTCAAGTTCGGCCGGGCCAAACACAGAGTTCTCGCGTCTAGGCAGCTGTGACTTACAAATCAGTTGTGACTTACAAATCGGGTGTGATAAAATTAAGCATAATTGAGCTACTAGGCAGTACATATCGGGTGTGATTTTTACTAAAATTAATATTAAAAAAGAACAATTAAAGCTTAAATAAGCATGGCGGATTCTGTTTGCAAATTAAGAGATTGGTTTTGTTTTATTTGTGGACATTTTACGCACCATCAAAGCAGAAGAAAGATATTCCCTACAATTGAAGAACCATATTTTCTTTTCTTTGGAATACGATTTTTATGTGAAGCTTGGATACCAAAAACTGTATGTACTACTTGCGGAAGTGGTCTTTTGACCTGGTACAAAGGCGGTACTAAGGCGCTGCCATTTTGTGCGCCTATTATATGGATTGAACCTGAAGATCACAAATCAGATACATGCTATTTCTGCGTAAATTACAAATTCGGTAGAAGCCAAAGGCACTACGCGATAATGACATACGAAGCAACAAATAATGGCATTTTAAAAGAAGTGCGGTTTCAGATGAACACGGTGAAAGGTTTCATCAGGATATAAAAGTATTGGAAGAAAGATTCCAAGGGAAATCCCAAAGTGTAATGCTTGCTGAATACGTATGGGGCTTGTACAGAAACCTTGACACATCGGAACATTCACGTCAAGCTAAATACAGGAAAGCATATTAAGTTTAATCTTTAATCCATTGTCATACTACTGCTGAAGCAAAAAAATAAAAATGTACATACTATAATAAACCACTATTAAAACAAAATTATAATTTTTTTATAGAAGTTGGCGTGTAATTTTGCCAATTAATCGTAAAGAGCTTTATTTACAACAATAGTGTCTTTGGTGACCCCCACTGAAATTTTCCGCCAAACATTAGAATATTTTAATCCTTAAATGTCCTTTTTTAAAGGATATTTTTTGATTTTCTCGAAAAAAGGGTCAAATTGACCCATAAAGAGACCAGTTGGAGGGTTAAGATCTTCCACAAAAATAATCCTCATACAATTCCACAATACAACTCTGACCATAAGAATTCTCTCAGACATTAACTTACAACATTTTTTTCATATAGTATAATGCTACCTTCGACCAAAAAATTAAAACTTTGACCCACTGTAAAAAAAAACTCAGACGTGCTGGACCATAAGTTTGTTCCACAAAAATTATCTACTCAACATACCCTTTCAGAATTAGGGGGTCGCTATTCTGTTCCATTGAAAAAGTCTTCATTTGTTGGACAGTGTTATTGAAAAAAATCGACACTTCACGAACATGTTTCGCAGCATCGTTTAAAACTAAATTTAAAGCATGCGCAGCACAATGAACATAATCGGCATTCGGAGCATACTCTTTTATTAGGGTTTGTAATCCTCCATACATCCCAGACATAACATTCGCTCCATCGTAACCCTGTCCTCTACATTTAGCCAAATCGATTCCGTATTGTTCAAATTTATTTAAAATTTCAGTTTTAAGTCCTTCAGCTGTGCAATCGGATACTGCTGTAAATCCCAAAAATAACTCACAGATTTTAATTTCTTTAGGCATATTATCATCATTTTCTGTAATCGAGATGTATCGAAAAACTACAAAAAGTTGATCAATTTTTGACAAATCTTGCGTTGTATCTAGAATTATTGTCAGAAATGGAGCTTTTTGAATTTCTGAGATAATATTGTTCCTAACTGCGGTACCAAGCAAATTAATAATTTCATTTTGAATCGTTGGGCTTAAATAATTTATATTGCCTTTTGGTAATAGAAGAAGTTCTTTTAAAATTGGATCATAGTTAGATAGCAAACGTAAAATTGCCATGAAATTTCCGGAATCCTCTTAAAGGTAGATTGCAAGATGCTAAAGTAATTATAACATTAATTATACGATGGAATACATCTCTCCAGAATGTTATTTTACTCCTGATTTCACTTTGCAACATAGTGCCGATAGTATTTCCTTGTAACCAATTATAAGATAGAGATGCATTAATATGCTGCTTTGACTTTTCATGGTCAAGTATACTTTGCGAAAAATTGCTTCTAATGGAAACACCGTTAACCCATGCAGAGGAGTACGATTTGCTTTGACGATCTGCTAATAACCAACAGAAGTGGCAATACGGTGTTTTTAAAACATTCGAAAAACATAACCATAGTCTTGGAATTTGTATGCCTGCCTTATTGATACATGAATAGTGATAGATCGAAAAAGGTCGGTTACTTTCTGAATCTTTTGGAAACGGTCCTTGTGGTTTATATGGACCCAATTTAAAAATTATTTTTCGTTCGCATTCAGTTGGACTGTCACCGAAATTTCCTCTATCTGATGAAACTATATTTTCAGATATCTCAGAAACATCGACTTGGCTTTCTTCTATTTCCGAATGGACATCTGGTGAAGGATGTGCTTTAGAAGAATCTGAAAATACAATTGTTGGAAAATAAAAGCTAATGTTTTGTTATATTTTAAATATGTATTTATGGGGCTTTCCTTCATTGTAAACTTCATTGTAATTGCAAGCTTGAAGCCAAGAAATAATAATATTAGTTTTTCAACAAATTCTTTGTTGCTTTTGGTATTTTTAATTTTAAGGAAGAGCAAAACAGTGAACTTTTGTTAAGGGTAATTTTTAGAGCTTGTGAAAATCGATGAATCGAATATTCGAATTATTCGAATGTTCAGACAGTCGATTTTAAAAATTCGATTAGCCAAATTCGAATAATCGTCCATCGTCAAATGTTGACTATTCGAATAGCCACTGTTCGAAAATCGTTTTTACATACATAATTGCATCAAAAACTGATAGCATCCTCTAAGGCATTTTTTTTATTAAGAATTATTAAGCAAGAACATCAATAAACAGAGGTTTACAGCACATTGAATGGAGGTAACCTGCTTACCTTCTTGCATTTCATATAAAAATAAAAATCTCACTCTCAACTTATTCTTCCAGCACTCCTTTCAAAGGAAGAGCATTTTCCATCGGACCAAAATCGAAAATCGAATGTTCGATTAATCGAATAGTTTTAGAGTCCTATTAATTTTATACATCTCTATCGGAGGACACATGTATCGTCCGCTATGTTCCAAATCCGTTGAGTGGCTTAGAAGATAAAATTTGAAATACATATGTTAATGATTTGTCTTAACTTTAGCAAATCGTCCTAACCATACAATGCAATCTATATCTGATGATAACTTTAAATGCTTTTTGGTATCGAAATTTGAACATGAAAAACCTCTGCTAAGATTCATTATTTTAACCATGAGATATATTTTGCTTTCGAACGCTATCAAAACGAGTAAGGACGGAGCGGTATAATAAGTTACATATATCTTGTAGAAGAATATCTAAAAATTACATCGCTTTTTTGGAACCGACAAAATCCCATCCTGCTCTACCACATTGTTTGCTTTTTTGATTAAATATCGAGTTGTGCCCATTACTCGAGCACCTTTATTTGCGCTCCATGATTTTGGCAATAAGGTCAAGATTCAGAGGCGTAGCGTGCCTTGGCGTGGCCCCGTATCAAATTTTATTTGGAGGCCCTTAGGAAGGGTAAATATTTCTCACAAAATAAAAATGCATAAAATTAAGAGAAATATTTATTCATCTGCCACTTTTTTCAACATTTTTACAAACAATTCAAACTAAAAATTCACTCTCCTTGCCTTTGTTTCGGCAAATTGATTTATTAAATCATTTATAGCTGATGATGACTTTAGGTTTCTGCCTCTATGGACAATAGTGACAGGTCTGACAGGCGTTCCTGTCCGATCGAAGTTCTTAAGTAGTTTTTAATCAGTTTTAATTTTGAAAAACTTCTTTCAGCAGTTGCCGTTGTAACTGGAAGGGTCAAGAATAAGAAGCAAACTGTTATGACCTCGGGAAAACTGGATGCAAGACTATTGAATTTTATCAGCAATAATTCAAGGAGTTCCTTAATGGAATAAATTTTTTCAATTTCAGTTTTTAAGCATGTTTTTAGAGCCTTTAACTGGTCATAAAGATTAGCTGAGATGTCATTACTGTATTTAGCCGATAGCTTTCCGGAAGCGTTTAATATCTCTTGTTTGAAGAGGACAACAATTTCTCTGGTCGTAATATTTCGAAAATACTACTCAGTTCGCATAGGCTCTGAAATCTTTGTTTTGTTTGAGAAATGAGTATATCCAAGCAGCAATAGTATACATTGACTTTGAAGTGGGATTCCGGGTCTGAAATTCTCTCACCTTCTGATAACTCATCAAAAAACCGCTTCGTTATCTTTCGCCTTTTGTTTTTAAAAACAGTTGTACACTCCAATCTTTTGCTGAATCTTTGGACTCATTTAGCAAATTATTGAATGCATTTTGATTTCTGAATTCGCACAGTCCTTGCAAAAGATTACTTAATAGAATACTTGATTTCTGTAAGTCAATATTTTCATGCTGTAGAGCTTTAGAAACAGGATTAATGATTTCAAATAGTGACGAAAAAAATGTGACAAGCACTAAGAAGTCATAACTCTCTAAAATGTTAACTATATTTTTACATTCTTCACGTTCATCTTTTTTTTCGAAATTAAATTTAGTTGGTACAAGGTTTTCATTAATAATAATTTTTCTTTACCGCTAATAAAGCGTCGTTTCTTGAAGACCATCTAGTAGGGCATACCTTTTTAAGGGTGAATAAATATTTTTCAGATGAATCGTCACTTAACATCGCCCAGCGTTGCATACTATTACCAAAAAAAGTATATATTAATTCTAAATTACACTGTCCAACAGCATTTTTGGAACAGAATAGCGACCCTATAATTCTGAAAGGGTATGTTGAGTAGATCATTTTTGTAGAACAAACTTATGGTCCAGCACGTCTGAGTTTTTTTTACAGTGGGTCAAAGTTTTCATTTTTTGGTCGAAGGGAGCATTATACTATATGAAAAAAATGTTGTAAGTTAATGTCTGAGAGAATTCTTATGGTCAGAGTTGTATTGTGGAATTGTATGAGGATTATTTTTGTGGAAGATCTTAACCCTCTAACTGGTCTCTTTATGGGTCAATTTGACCCTTTTTTCGAGAAAATCAAAAAATATCCTTTAAAAAAGGATATTTAAGGATTAAAGTATTCTACGAAAATGTTTGGCGGAAAATTTCAGTGGGGGTCACCAAAGACACCATTGTTGTAAATAAAGCTCTTTACGATTAATTGGCAAAATTACACGCCAACATACCAGGTTGTTCAATAACTTTTGGTGTTCGATAAGAAAACACAATTTTATGGTTCAAAATACACTTTATTATTCAGTATAATCTCCCTGAACATTAATGCACTTGCTCCAACGATCCTCCGATCTGTGGATCCCATCCCTGAAGTGAGAATCCGGAAGGTCTGCAAAATACGCTCCAACAGCCGTTATGGCCTCTTCATTTGATGAAAAACGCCTGCCACGCATAAATTTTTTGAGTTCTGGAAACAAATGGAAGTCGCTGGGGGCCAAATCTGGTGAATACGGTGGATGCTCCAACAATTCGAACTTTAAAACGCTTCAAATGTTGCTGAGAAAGTCGCATTCGAATGTGTTTTTGTTCCATTGTTAGCGAATGCGGCACCCATTGTGCACACAGCTTTCTAAAACCCAAAATTTCACTTAAAATATGGCTCACACTGCCTAATGAGATGTGTAGAGCCTCTACTAAATCTCTCTCAGTCAATCGACGATCTTCCAAAACCATATCCTGTATTTTGGCTAAGATTTCTGGTGTTGATGCGCTTTTGGACGTCCTTCACGTGGATCGTCTTCAAGGCTTGTACGACCACGTTTAAATTCAGCAACCCATCTTTCTACTGTTCTAATTGTAGGTGAACAATCATTATACACCTTTAACATTCGTTCGTGAATTTCTTTTGGTGCTACACCTTCCAAAATAAGAATTTTATCACTGCACGATATTCAATTTTTTCCATTGTAAAAAAATACTGTGACATGGCGACACTAAATGGCTTGTAAACAAAGAATGGTATGACAGATTGAAATTAAACTTCACATACATACGTTCATATGAAGAGTGTTCCAACAAAACACAAAATTTGTTGGGCTAGTAGCAACGCCCCTCTTATTGAAAGAAAAAAGTTATTGAACAACCTAGTATACAAAGCAGGTGAAAACGTCGTCAAGTTCGGCCGGGCCAAACACAGAGTTCTCGCGTCTAGGCAGCTGTGACTTACAAATCAGTTGTGACTTACAAATCGGGTGTGATAAAATTAAGCATAATTGAGCTACTAGGCAGTACATATCGGGTGTGATTTTTACTAAAATTAATATTAAAAAAGAACAATTAAAGCTTAAATAAGCATGGCGGATTCTGTTTGCAAATTAAGAGATTGGTTTTGTTTTATTTGTGGACATTTTACGCACCATCAAAGCAGAAGAAAGATATTCCCTACAATTGAAGAACCATATTTTCTTTTCTTTGGAATACGATTTTTATGTGAAGCTTGGATACCAAAAACTGTATGTACTACTTGCGGAAGTGGTCTTTTGACCTGGTACAAAGGCGGTACTAAGGCGCTGCCATTTTGTGCGCCTATTATATGGATTGAACCTGAAGATCACAAATCAGATACATGCTATTTCTGCGTAAATTACAAATTCGGTAGAAGCCAAAGGCACTACGCGATAATGACATACGAAGCAACAAATAATGGCATTTTAAAAGAAGTGCGGTTTCAGATGAACACGGTGAAAGGTTTCATCAGGATATAAAAGTATTGGAAGAAAGATTCCAAGGGAAATCCCAAAGTGTAATGCTTGCTGAATACGTATGGGGCTTGTACAGAAACCTTGACACATCGGAACATTCACGTCAAGCTAAATACAGGAAAGCATATTAAGTTTAATCTTTAATCCATTGTCATACTACTGCTGAAGCAAAAAAATAAAAATGTACATACTATAATAAACCACTATTAAAACAAAATTATAATTTTTTTATAGAAGTTGGCGTGTAATTTTGCCAATTAATCGTAAAGAGCTTTATTTACAACAATAGTGTCTTTGGTGACCCCCACTGAAATTTTCCGCCAAACATTAGAATATTTTAATCCTTAAATGTCCTTTTTTAAAGGATATTTTTTGATTTTCTCGAAAAAAGGGTCAAATTGACCCATAAAGAGACCAGTTGGAGGGTTAAGATCTTCCACAAAAATAATCCTCATACAATTCCACAATACAACTCTGACCATAAGAATTCTCTCAGACATTAACTTACAACATTTTTTTCATATAGTATAATGCTACCTTCGACCAAAAAATTAAAACTTTGACCCACTGTAAAAAAAAACTCAGACGTGCTGGACCATAAGTTTGTTCCACAAAAATTATCTACTCAACATACCCTTTCAGAATTAGGGGGTCGCTATTCTGTTCCATTGAAAAAGTCTTCATTTGTTGGACAGTGTTATTGAAAAAAATCGACACTTCACGAACATGTTTCGCAGCATCGTTTAAAACTAAATTTAAAGCATGCGCAGCACAATGAACATAATCGGCATTCGGAGCATACTCTTTTATTAGGGTTTGTAATCCTCCATACATCCCAGACATAACATTCGCTCCATCGTAACCCTGTCCTCTACATTTAGCCAAATCGATTCCGTATTGTTCAAATTTATTTAAAATTTCAGTTTTAAGTCCTTCAGCTGTGCAATCGGATACTGCTGTAAATCCCAAAAATAACTCACAGATTTTAATTTCTTTAGGCATATTATCATCATTTTCTGTAATCGAGATGTATCGAAAAACTACAAAAAGTTGATCAATTTTTGACAAATCTTGCGTTGTATCTAGAATTATTGTCAGAAATGGAGCTTTTTGAATTTCTGAGATAATATTGTTCCTAACTGCGGTACCAAGCAAATTAATAATTTCATTTTGAATCGTTGGGCTTAAATAATTTATATTGCCTTTTGGTAATAGAAGAAGTTCTTTTAAAATTGGATCATAGTTAGATAGCAAACGTAAAATTGCCATGAAATTTCCGGAATCCTCTTAAAGGTAGATTGCAAGATGCTAAAGTAATTATACGATGGAATACATCTCTCCAGAATGTTATTTTACTCCTGATTTCACTTTGCAACATAGTGCCGATAGTATTTCCTTGTAACCAATTATAAGATAGAGATGCATTAATATGCTGCTTTGACTTTTCATGGTCAAGTATACTTTGCGAAAAATTGCTTCTAATGGAAACACCGTTAACCCATGCAGAGGAGTACGATTTGCTTTGACGATCTGCTAATAACCAACAGAAGTGGCAATACGGTGTTTTTAAAACATTCGAAAAACATAACCATAGTCTTGGAATTTGTATGCCTGCCTTATTGATACATGAATAGTGATAGATCGAAAAAGGTCGGTTACTTTCTGAATCTTTTGGAAACGGTCCTTGTGGTTTATATGGACCCAATTTAAAAATTATTTTTCGTTCGCATTCAGTTGGACTGTCACCGAAATTTCCTCTATCTGATGAAACTATATTTTCAGATATCTCAGAAACATCGACTTGGCTTTCTTCTATTTCCGAATGGACATCTGGTGAAGGATGTGCTTTAGAAGAATCTGAAAATACAATTGTTGGAAAATAAAAGCTAATGTTTTGTTATATTTTAAATATGTATTTATGGGGCTTTCCTTCATTGTAAACTTCATTGTAATTGCAAGCTTGAAGCCAAGAAATAATAATATTAGTTTTTCAACAAATTCTTTGTTGCTTTTGGTATTTTTAATTTTAAGGAAGAGCAAAACAGTGAACTTTTGTTAAGGGTAATTTTTAGAGCTTGTGAAAATCGATTAATCGAATATTCGAATTATTCGAATGTTCAGACAGTCGATTTTAAAAATTCGATTAGCCAAATTCGAATAATCGTCCATCGTCAAATGTTGACTATTCGAATAGCCACTGTTCGAAAATCGTTTTTACATACATAATTGCATCAAAAACTGATAGCATCCTCTAAGGCATTTTTTTTATTAAGAATTATTAAGCAAGAACATCAATAAACAGAGGTTTACAGCACATTGAATGGAGGTAACCTGCTTACCTTCTTGCATTTCATATAAAAATAAAAATCTCACTCTCAACTTATTCTTCCAGCACTCCTTTCAAAGGAAGAGCATTTTCCATCGGACCAAAATCGAAAATCGAATGTTCGATTAATCGAATAGTTTTAGAGTCCTATTAATTTTATACATCTCTATCGGAGGACACATGTATCGTCCGCTATGTTCCAAATCCGTTGAGTGGCTTAGAAGATAAAATTTGAAATACATATGTTAATGATTTGTCTTAACTTTAGCAAATCGTCCTAACCATACAATGCAATCTATATCTGATGATAACTTTAAATGCTTTTTGGTATCGAAATTTGAACATGAAAAACCTCTGCTAAGATTCATTATTTTAACCATGAGATATATTTTGCTTTCGAACGCTATCAAAACGAGTAAGGACGGAGCGGTATAATAAGTTACATATATCTTGTAGAAGAATATCTAAAAATTACATCGCTTTTTTGGAACCGACAAAATCCCATCCTGCTCTACCACATTGTTTGCTTTTTTGATTAAATATCGAGTTGTGCCCATTACTCGAGCACCTTTATTTGCGCTCCATGATTTTGGCAATAAGGTCAAGATTCAGAGGCGTAGCGTGCCTTGGCGTGGCCCCGTATCAAATTTTATTTGGAGGCCCTTAGGAAGGGTAAATATTTCTCACAAAATAAAAATGCATAAAATTAAGAGAAATATTTATTCATCTGCCACTTTTTTCAACATTTTTACAAACAATTCAAACTAAAAATTCACTCTCCTTGCCTTTGTTTCGGCAAATTGATTTATTAAATCATTTATAGCTGATGATGACTTTAGGTTTCTGCCTCTATGGACAATAGTGACAGGTCTGACAGGCGTTCCTGTCCGATCGAAGTTCTTAAGTAGTTTTTAATCAGTTTTAATTTTGAAAAACTTCTTTCAGCAGTTGCCGTTGTAACTGGAAGGGTCAAGAATAAGAAGCAAACTGTTATGACCTCGGGAAAACTGGATGCAAGACTATTGAATTTTATCAGCAATAATTCAAGGAGTTCCTTAATGGAATAAATTTTTTCAATTTCAGTTTTTAAGCATGTTTTTAGAGCCTTTAACTGGTCATAAAGATTAGCTGAGATGTCATTACTGTATTTAGCCGATAGCTTTCCGGAAGCGTTTAATATCTCTTGTTTGAAGAGGACAACAATTTCTCTGGTCGTAATATTTCGAAAATACTACTCAGTTCGCATAGGCTCTGAAATCTTTGTTTTGTTTGAGAAATGAGTATATCCAAGCAGCAATAGTATACATTGACTTTGAAGTGGGATTCCGGGTCTGAAATTCTCTCACCTTCTGATAACTCATCAAAAAACCGCTTCGTTATCTTTCGCCTTTTGTTTTTAAAAACAGTTGTACACTCCAATCTTTTGCTGAATCTTTGGACTCATTTAGCAAATTATTGAATGCATTTTGATTTCTGAATTCGCACAGTCCTTGCAAAAGATTACTTAATAGAATACTTGATTTCTGTAAGTCAATATTTTCATGCTGTAGAGCTTTAGAAACAGGATTAATGATTTCAAATAGTGACGAAAAAAATGTGACAAGCACTAAGAAGTCATAACTCTCTAAAATGTTAACTATATTTTTACATTCTTCACGTTCATCTTTTTTTTCGAAATTAAATTTAGTTGGTACAAGGTTTTCATTAATAATAATTTTTCTTTACCGCTAATAAAGCGTCGTTTCTTGAAGACCATCTAGTAGGGCATACCTTTTTAAGGGTGAATAAATATTTTTCAGATGAATCGTCACTTAACATCGCCCAGCGTTGCATACTATTACCAAAAAAAGTATATATTAATTCTAAATTACACTGTCCAACAGCATTTTTGGAACAGAATAGCGACCCTATAATTCTGAAAGGGTATGTTGAGTAGATCATTTTTGTAGAACAAACTTATGGTCCAGCACGTCTGAGTTTTTTTTACAGTGGGTCAAAGTTTTCATTTTTTGGTCGAAGGGAGCATTATACTATATGAAAAAAATGTTGTAAGTTAATGTCTGAGAGAATTCTTATGGTCAGAGTTGTATTGTGGAATTGTATGAGGATTATTTTTGTGGAAGATCTTAACCCTCTAACTGGTCTCTTTATGGGTCAATTTGACCCTTTTTTCGAGAAAATCAAAAAATATCCTTTAAAAAAGGATATTTAAGGATTAAAGTATTCTACGAAAATGTTTGGCGGAAAATTTCAGTGGGGGTCACCAAAGACACCATTGTTGTAAATAAAGCTCTTTACGATTAATTGGCAAAATTACACGCCAACATACCAGGTTGTTCAATAACTTTTGGTGTTCGATAAGAAAACACAATTTTATGGTTCAAAATACACTTTATTATTCAGTATAATCTCCCTGAACATTAATGCACTTGCTCCAACGATCCTCCGATCTGTGGATCCCATCCCTGAAGTGAGAATCCGGAAGGTCTGCAAAATACGCTCCAACAGCCGTTATGGCCTCTTCATTTGATGAAAAACGCCTGCCACGCATAAATTTTTTGAGTTCTGGAAACAAATGGAAGTCGCTGGGGGCCAAATCTGGTGAATACGGTGGATGCTCCAACAATTCGAACTTTAAAACGCTTCAAATGTTGCTGAGAAAGTCGCATTCGAATGTGTTTTTGTTCCATTGTTAGCGAATGCGGCACCCATTGTGCACACAGCTTTCTAAAACCCAAAATTTCACTTAAAATATGGCTCACACTGCCTAATGAGATGTGTAGAGCCTCTACTAAATCTCTCTCAGTCAATCGACGATCTTCCAAAACCATATCCTGTATTTTGGCTAAGATTTCTGGTGTTGATGCGCTTTTGGACGTCCTTCACGTGGATCGTCTTCAAGGCTTGTACGACCACGTTTAAATTCAGCAACCCATCTTTCTACTGTTCTAATTGTAGGTGAACAATCATTATACACCTTTAACATTCGTTCGTGAATTTCTTTTGGTGCTACACCTTCCAAAATAAGAATTTTATCACTGCACGATATTCAATTTTTTCCATTGTAAAAAAATACTGTGACATGGCGACACTAAATGGCTTGTAAACAAAGAATGGTATGACAGATTGAAATTAAACTTCACATACATACGTTCATATGAAGAGTGTTCCAACAAAACACAAAATTTGTTGGGCTAGTAGCAACGCCCCTCTTATTGAAAGAAAAAAGTTATTGAACAACCTAGTATACAAAGCAGGTGAAAACGTCGTCAAGTTCGGCCGGGCCAAACACAGAGTTCTCGCGTCTAGGCAGCTGTGACTTACAAATCAGTTGTGACTTACAAATCGGGTGTGATAAAATTAAGCATAATTGAGCTACTAGGCAGTACATATCGGGTGTGATTTTTACTAAAATTAATATTAAAAAAGAACAATTAAAGCTTAAATAAGCATGGCGGATTCTGTTTGCAAATTAAGGGATTGGTTTTGTTTTATTTGTGGACATTTTACGCACCATCAAAGCAGAAGAAAGATATTCCCTACAATTGAAGAACCATATTTTCTTTTCTTTGGAATACGATTTTTATGTGAAGCTTGGATACCAAAAACTGTATGTACTACTTGCGGAAGTGGTCTTTTGACCTGGTACAAAGGCGGTACTAAGGCGCTGCCATTTTGTGCGCCTATTATATGGATTGAACCTGAAGATCACAAATCAGATACATGCTATTTCTGCGTAAATTACAAATTCGGTAGAAGCCAAAGGCACTACGCGATAATGACATACGAAGCAACAAATAATGGCATTTTAAAAGAAGTGCGGTTTCAGATGAACACGGTGAAAGGTTTCATCAGGATATAAAAGTATTGGAAGAAAGATTCCAAGGGAAATCCCAAAGTGTAATGCTTGCTGAATACGTATGGGGCTTGTACAGAAACCTTGACACATCGGAACATTCACGTCAAGCTAAATACAGGAAAGCATATTAAGTTTAATCTTTAATCCATTGTCATACTACTGCTGAAGCAAAAAAATAAAAATGTACATACTATAATAAACCACTATTAAAACAAAATTATAATTTTTTTATAGAAGTTGGCGTGTAATTTTGCCAATTAATCGTAAAGAGCTTTATTTACAACAATAGTGTCTTTGGTGACCCCCACTGAAATTTTCCGCCAAACATTAGAATATTTTAATCCTTAAATGTCCTTTTTTAAAGGATATTTTTTGATTTTCTCGAAAAAAGGGTCAAATTGACCCATAAAGAGACCAGTTGGAGGGTTAAGATCTTCCACAAAAATAATCCTCATACAATTCCACAATACAACTCTGACCATAAGAATTCTCTCAGACATTAACTTACAACATTTTTTTCATATAGTATAATGCTACCTTCGACCAAAAAATTAAAACTTTGACCCACTGTAAAAAAAAACTCAGACGTGCTGGACCATAAGTTTGTTCCACAAAAATTATCTACTCAACATACCCTTTCAGAATTAGGGGGTCGCTATTCTGTTCCATTGAAAAAGTCTTCATTTGTTGGACAGTGTTATTGAAAAAAATCGACACTTCACGAACATGTTTCGCAGCATCGTTTAAAACTAAATTTAAAGCATGCGCAGCACAATGAACATAATCGGCATTCGGAGCATACTCTTTTATTAGGGTTTGTAATCCTCCATACATCCCAGACATAACATTCGCTCCATCGTAACCCTGTCCTCTACATTTAGCCAAATCGATTCCGTATTGTTCAAATTTATTTAAAATTTCAGTTTTAAGTCCTTCAGCTGTGCAATCGGATACTGCTGTAAATCCCAAAAATAACTCACAGATTTTAATTTCTTTAGGCATATTATCATCATTTTCTGTAATCGAGATGTATCGAAAAACTACAAAAAGTTGATCAATTTTTGACAAATCTTGCGTTGTATCTAGAATTATTGTCAGAAATGGAGCTTTTTGAATTTCTGAGATAATATTGTTCCTAACTGCGGTACCAAGCAAATTAATAATTTCATTTTGAATCGTTGGGCTTAAATAATTTATATTGCCTTTTGGTAATAGAAGAAGTTCTTTTAAAATTGGATCATAGTTAGATAGCAAACGTAAAATTGCCATGAAATTTCCGGAATCCTCTTAAAGGTAGATTGCAAGATGCTAAAGTAATTATACGATGGAATACATCTCTCCAGAATGTTATTTTACTCCTGATTTCACTTTGCAACATAGTGCCGATAGTATTTCCTTGTAACCAATTATAAGATAGAGATGCATTAATATGCTGCTTTGACTTTTCATGGTCAAGTATACTTTGCGAAAAATTGCTTCTAATGGAAACACCGTTAACCCATGCAGAGGAGTACGATTTGCTTTGACGATCTGCTAATAACCAACAGAAGTGGCAATACGGTGTTTTTAAAACATTCGAAAAACATAACCATAGTCTTGGAATTTGTATGCCTGCCTTATTGATACATGAATAGTGATAGATCGAAAAAGGTCGGTTACTTTCTGAATCTTTTGGAAACGGTCCTTGTGGTTTATATGGACCCAATTTAAAAATTATTTTTCGTTCGCATTCAGTTGGACTGTCACCGAAATTTCCTCTATCTGATGAAACTATATTTTCAGATATCTCAGAAACATCGACTTGGCTTTCTTCTATTTCCGAATGGACATCTGGTGAAGGATGTGCTTTAGAAGAATCTGAAAATACAATTGTTGGAAAATAAAAGCTAATGTTTTGTTATATTTTAAATATGTATTTATGGGGCTTTCCTTCATTGTAAACTTCATTGTAATTGCAAGCTTGAAGCCAAGAAATAATAATATTAGTTTTTCAACAAATTCTTTGTTGCTTTTGGTATTTTTAATTTTAAGGAAGAGCAAAACAGTGAACTTTTGTTAAGGGTAATTTTTAGAGCTTGTGAAAATCGATTAATCGAATATTCGAATTATTCGAATGTTCAGACAGTCGATTTTAAAAATTCGATTAGCCAAATTCGAATAATCGTCCATCGTCAAATGTTGACTATTCGAATAGCCACTGTTCGAAAATCGTTTTTACATACATAATTGCATCAAAAACTGATAGCATCCTCTAAGGCATTTTTTTTATTAAGAATTATTAAGCAAGAACATCAATAAACAGAGGTTTACAGCACATTGAATGGAGGTAACCTGCTTACCTTCTTGCATTTCATATAAAAATAAAAATCTCACTCTCAACTTATTCTTCCAGCACTCCTTTCAAAGGAAGAGCATTTTCCATCGGACCAAAATCGAAAATCGAATGTTCGATTAATCGAATAGTTTTAGAGTCCTATTAATTTTATACATCTCTATCGGAGGACACATGTATCGTCCGCTATGTTCCAAATCCGTTGAGTGGCTTAGAAGATAAAATTTGAAATACATATGTTAATGATTTGTCTTAACTTTAGCAAATCGTCCTAACCATACAATGCAATCTATATCTGATGATAACTTTAAATGCTTTTTGGTATCGAAATTTGAACATGAAAAACCTCTGCTAAGATTCATTATTTTAACCATGAGATATATTTTGCTTTCGAACGCTATCAAAACGAGTAAGGACGGAGCGGTTTTTGGCTGTGCCGAAGTCTAATACCTTATAGCGGCTCATATATAGATTAGATAAATGGCTTGGGTATTACTTACCTTTGCTATCTAAATTACTCGCAGAAGCTGGTGTCTGAAAAAAGGAAGTCATTTTTGGCACTTTCTCTTTTATCTCCTCTCTTTTCTGCTTAATTTTTCTTCTCGCAGCTCCGCTGAGATGTTCTCTTTTTCGCTCACTCATCTTTTTTAAGAAATCACCAATATCACTTTAAAATCAGAAGAACACCTGTTTGTTTTGCAAATTACTTATTTACAAATAAATAAAACGCGTAAATAAACACTGCTGATTATTGTGGGACTCCCCCGTTGAAGTAAATTTCTTAAAAAGGGAAACCCCACTATAACCAATGTACGGTGTTGCCAACATTTGAATGCACGCTTAAGGCAACACTACAAAATTGTTGTCTATTTGCTGTCGCTAGGTGTAAATTGCTCCATAAGAATACATGCATAGAAAACTTGGTCGTGTCGTGTAGTGTAGTGCTGCTAGATGGAACCTTTCCTTTACATGATAAAAAAAATATTTTTTTTTTCTTTTGACATTTGTGAAATAAAACAAATATTGGTAAGTTTTTATTAATTTTTCCTTACGCACGTTGGAGGCCCCGTATCATTGATACGGCTGATACGGCGGTAGCTACGCGCCTGGCAAGATTTGAACTTTTTCTTGTGAAGTAATGTCTGGCTTGTTCAACTTTTGTTTCAAACCGGAAATGAGTTCTCGAGGAAATTCTTGTTCATCCTAGAAAATACAAATCCGTCAATTTTGATGATTAATAATCTTCATAATCATAATCTTCACCATTATATAAAATTAGTTTTTAATTCTTACTTCTGAAGAGTAGTCAGATGACAAGTAAAAATCGTCCTCATCTTCATCAATGTCAGATTCTGATATGCTTTCGTCATTGTTATCTGATTCTGTAGCTGCATAAATGATATTTTATAATTACACATTATGATTCGAAAATTATTATTCACAGAAAGGCCTAATTGGTATTTAAGATGTACTCACTGAAAACACTGAAATCTTTTTCATTCATATTATTCGGTTGTAATGTGCATTGTGTACACAATACATTGTTCGGTGTCAACGCTAAATTCGGTGTTTACCAAAACAAAAGACAGAATTAACAAGGAACAACAACACAACGTAGTATATGAAATCAAGTGCAATGGCAAATTGGGTGAACATTGCGATAAAGTATACATAGGCACTACAAAGCGATCACTCGGAATTCGAATTAGTGAACATAAAACGGACGCGAAGAACAAAAAGACAACAACAGCATTGGCACAACATTTAACGAATAGCGGACACTCAGCCGATTTCGAAAATACAAAAATATTAGACGTGGAGAAAAAAGAGAGGACAAGATTAACATTAGAAGGGCTGAGAATACAACAACAAATACGACACACTATGAATTTTAAGGAGGACGTAGACAATATAAACTGCGCATACAGAACAGCAATAACGAGTGATAGATAAACAGAGAGACAAAAACGTAGTGTACAATTCAATATGTGGAGTTTTATTTTTATTTTCGTTTTTATATTTTTATTTGTTTTGATGTTGTTACTGTTTTCAATGTAATTAAAAATGTAAGTGCAATTATTGTTGTAAGCAAAAATATTGTTATTTTGTTAACACTTGTTTTTATGTTTTATGTACAATAAAATGCAGACTCCCTGATGAAGGCGCGGAAGACGCCGAAACGCATAGGAGAAAAAAAGAAACTTTTTGTTTGCTTTTAATAATTACCGACCGAAAAGCTCCTAAAGCATCCCAATTGTCAACGTTTTTAATTTTGCTAAAATTGACGAGGAAACGCGACTCGCGCTACATGTCCGTGCAGGCCCAAGCAAGTTCAGCCTCGGAGTGCGCTCGCTCGTTAGCTAACGGCGAAGCGCGCGTAAAGATAAACAAATTCATAACTCCCGAAATTTTTCATAGGTTATATAGTAATCACAGGCAATCCTATTAAAATAAAAAAATTAGTCCCAAATTTGGAAAAAGTTTAATTGTTTAGAAAAAAAACACTAATTTTTTATAAAAAAAAACTCACAGAACGTCTACTTAGCTGTGTTGCGAAGATAGGGGAATAACGCAAATTTTCAGTACAGGAAGAGTTTTTTCTTACCAAAACTTTTTTTACTGTGGAATACTAAAAAAAAGCGTCTTTTTTCAAGATTTCAAAAATTCGAAAATTCATTTCTCGAAAATTTTAAGTATCATGTTAAAATAAAAAATATCTATATTTCTATTTCTTTTTCAATCATCGCAATTACATACATACGTTTTTTTTCATCGCGATTACGTTTTCTTTCTTTCTTTCTGGCAGCGAATTCAAAATAAAAGCTCTCACATTTGGTGAGCTTTGAAAAATGAGGATGTAATAGGGTGCGGTTCACTCCTGTTTTGAAACGGAAACCGCTAGCTCGCTACATTTCAGCATGTTGTACCTTCTTATATATCTACATTCTTTGGCATTTCTGTTACAAACATTTTACTTGTTACATATTCCACAGTTTGGCGTCTTACCCTTACGTGCATTTTGGAATCCCCGTCACTCATTGCTTCGAGCCTCGTCTTCACTCACATCGAGTATTTCTTGCATCTCGCTATTGCGACGCGATTCGCAATGCTCACCCATGTACATACGTGTGTATGTATGTACAAAGATATAATGCAAGAATGATAGAAGACTAAATTACGACAACGCTGGCAGCGTACACGTCACAGAAATCCTCTGCCAAGAATAATGAAAAAAGGAGGGTGATAAATTGACAATAACAAACAATTGCACGCACGCACAGCCACAGCATCATCAGCGGGAAATTACAAAAAACTGCACTTTCTATCTTTGTTTTTGCTGTTGCTTGCACAATTCAAAACGCGGCACTTCATTTTATTTATTTTTAAGATAGTTTTACACAAATACTTGAAAATTAACGTTTATCATAAACAACACGTGGCACAATCTGTGTTTCTCAGTCTGTATTCGTAAACAAACACTCAGAACCTCCTGCTACGTCATTCTGTCAAAAGAAGCAAGTACGAAGTAACGGAAGTGCTTTTGTCGTCACCTTGTATTCGCTGCATCGTGGATATAATCTACAAACGTAAAGGGTTATTTAATGCAATTATTTAATATTTTTAAACAAAGTTATTTATTTACACCAGAACCCTCAGAATTACTTATTTTGTTTTGTTTTCCTTAAAATTTCACCAAGCAAATCATATGTTAAATGACAGCTTTTGTGAGCATTGGGAAGTACCAAACAAAATTTTTTCCGAATTAGAGTGTTCTTTTGCAACTTGGATACAAAGAAACGGGCCTGATACCTGGGTTTATCACCCACATTGAACCTACCTGCAAAGATGCATACATACTTTCACACGTGTGTGTACAGTATCGGACAAGTTAACCGTATAAATCCACATTTCAAATTTTGGTGTAGCTCCGGATTCTGACATTAATTACCTATAAACCTCTCATTTTTAATTGGTCGACCACTTACAATGGTACCAGAATGTAGCCTACGAGACATCAGTGAAAACAAACTCAAGAATACTTTTCGGCAGCAGATGGTCTTATCTGTGTGGAAAAACTACGGACAACCCGAGAAAAAAACTCTACCAATAACAAGATTGGTGGTTTTGCCAGGTTCTAAAACCTTACCCTGCCCTGCGTCAAAAAATTGGAAAACGTGTGTTTCGTTGACTTAAAAACTGACTAAACAGTACAAAAAAAAAACAAATCTTTCTTTTTCTAAAATTTAAATTTACATAGATTTGTACTACAACTAACTATAATTTAAAGTACGAAGTATTTATACAAATAATCAACAAATTTTTTCATTAAAAATGAAATTATTAATAGTAATTTCTATTACATATAAATACAGTAGAAATTCGATAATCCAAATAATTGATTGCACACCCGATTCGAATTACTGAATTATTCGGATTATTGGATTATTTTTTATATGTATATAAGAAAAATTCATTTTTCAATGAAAGCCCAAACATGAATTCATTTATTAATAATAAAATAAACATTTAACTCTTAATTATATGCATATTTACTTTACAAAAAATAAAGTTTAAAGTTTACGATTTAAAGAAATCTTTTATATCTGTTTGCTTAACATTTTTTGTGCAAAGCTCCAGCGCTTCATCTCGCAAATCAGTTAAAAATAATATTTTCTCTTGCTCAATATCTTTTTGCTGTGCCCATAAAACAATCTTTTTTAAATTTTCAACTGCTTCAGCATTTTATATTTGCTCGTCTTTTTCAACATTTACTTCCAGTTCATCGTCTTCTGACAACGTTATAATATCGTCTGCAATATCACTTTCGTAGTTTTCTTCGATCCACTCATTCAAATTATCATTACTTACATTTATATTCATACAATTTTCAACAAGATCTCTCATAAAATTCATTGTTTCACTTTCACCTGGTATTATAGAAGACATTATATTTTGTCGAAGATTAGCCAAAGGAATATCATCTTCAGAGATGGTATTTTCATAAGAAATTTTTGACCAGCACTTTTTTAAAACTTCCTCTCGAACTTTGTTCCATGCATGTTTGAGGAAAATACATCCATCGTTTAACGTAAAAGACTTCAAAGAATTATCGTAATCTCCACATTCTGCCATTATATGACATAAACGCGATTTCTTATAGTACAGCTTGGTTATTCTAATGGCGTTATGGTTAAACTGGTGCAATTAGGGGGTAAAAATAAACATTTGTAATTTTCATAAGCAAATTCCGTAGGATGGCATGGTGCGTTATTATTTTCAGCTTGGTATTGTTTAACTTGTGGAACAAAAGAATTCTGAAACCATTGCGAAAATATATGTATATGAAGTCATCCTACCATTCTTAGACGCGTAGTACTCTACTGGAGGAAGATTTTTGAATGAACGCGGCTTTTTTGATTTTCCTACAACCATAATCCGCAATTTGTGATCTCCAGTCTTATTTGCACAGCAAAGAAAAGTAACCCGTTCTTTAGACATTTTTCTTCCTGGCGCAGATCTTTCCTTAGCATGTACCAAAGTTTGACTAGGAAGTAATTTCCAAAAAAGGGCCGACTCATATGCGTTATAAATTTGTGAGTCGCATAAGTCTTCTGTTGATTGTAGTTCTTTCAACTGCCGTATAAATGCAGGTACTAAATCATCTTGTGATCAAATCTTTAAATAACGGATATTATATCTCTTCTTAAATTTTTGATACCATCCATATGACGCATTAAATATTTTGCCACTGCCAAATTTCACGTGAAAGTATCTTTTGAAGCTCCCGCTACCTTAAAACCCAAGAGTATAGGCGTTCTTCAAACTCAGGAAATTCACCTTCTTTTAAAGTTTGACGCAGTTTTAGATTTTCAACGATTGCATTATCCGATACTCTTTAAAACAATTGTATAAAAAATTAAAACTTGCAAACTAATTGTAACAGTTATGCATACAAACCTTTTAAGCTTATAACCTTTTTTTTTATATCAGAAATAGTAGAGCGTCCTACTCCATATTTGTTGGCTAATTCTTTATTTTTTATTTCATCGATTAGTTTTATTTTATCTAATAAAAACAAAGTTTTAGGAGCACGTTTTTTATTATTCATTTTGCGTCTGATCACTTGCAAAACTGATAAACAATGACAAAATATGCATTCTCTCTTTCATTTGTGAAAGCTATGCTGTTAAAAAGCGTTAAATTCCCGTTAATCATTGCATTCCATTGAATATATGAGCACATCATACAATTCGGATTACAGAATAGCCAGTAGTAAGAAAATAATCCTTCGGTTTACTGGATTTCCGGATTATAGAGTAGTCGAATTATCGAATTTCTACCACGTATAAGTATATACATATGTATACATATTGTACATATGTACGTATCTAAAACTACTGATGTTTCCCAATTTCAATGAATTACATCTTCCGCACCACAAATCTGCCATCAAAACAAAATGTTGAAATTTATAGAAGTTACAACTTTTTTTTTAAAGTTTGCGCAATTTATAAGAAAAAGTCGATCGATTTAACGTTTTTATAATCAAAAGAAGGGTAATCGAATCACCTTTCTTTTGATATCTATCATTTCGAAATTTTGCAAAGTCGCCGCCGTTCTGAAATGTATTTTTGTATTGAATTAAAGATCTGCAAATAAAAAAATAAAACAGTTATTAAAAAAATAATACTATTGTGCATGAGCCGGAAGAAAATACTTGGGAATTTTCAGTTTAAGAACTAGTTCGTTTTTATTTGTATAGTATTTTTAAATATATAACTAAATCAACAGAAAATTTGTCATCACAGCTCTTTTGCGTTCTTAAGTAGTACTAAAAAATCTCCAGTTTCATGAAAGATGCTAACAGGGTTGCTTTTGCAAGTAAAGAAAGTTTTATCATAGCGGCAGCGTTCTTTTGCAAGTTGGTTACAGTAAAATGGGTCCAATGTTGAATATGCAAGTTAACGCTGCCAATATCTTAACCCCCAAACTATATATAGTAAAACGTAGCATTCCAGAGCCATACATTTTTCAAATATATACCCACCAGATCCTCGGCACAGTAACAAAGGACACTTTTGTCGATTTCTACTCTGGTTTAATCCACTGTAATGCACCTGGCCACTGAAGCACTTACCAACAGTTGCAGTGTTCAGTAATTAATAAGTTTTCAACTGCATTTAATCGCAATAATCAAATAGATATTACAAACACTATAAGAGATTTTTCAAATGAAACCCCTTCTTTAATTGCACTTTAATTTTAAAATATGTATACTGCATTTTCACTTTTGCATTTGTTAACTTGCACATCTATGTATGTATATGCAGCACAATTTAATAAATGTCAATAAACTGCAACAAACATTATTGCCTTAATTATGGGTTGCTTCCAAATTACACATTCTGTGAAAAGAAATATAATATAAATAATAAAATTAATAAAATCAGCATTTTTATTGCAATTTTGTGAATTCGAGCGTACTTTCAGATATGGAAACTTCGTTTATTCCTTTATTTATTTTTGTTGTATTTTAGTTGAGTCACGCTACTTTATTCATACACATAACGTGCGGCGAGGAAGTGAGAATAACAAAGCGAATAATTGTGTATTCCCTACAAGAACATGCTGACATAATTATCAATACACTCTCACTCATAATATCAGCACTGACTGTAATATCACGGGAATATGATTCTCATAGGGCTTGGCAAAGAGAGACACTCGCTACTCGTTACGTTAGCTATGGTTGTACATATGCGAGAATGAAACAACCGAGTGATTCATAATTAGTATTAATGACCTTCAGATGAACAATAAAGTGGTTCCCAGTTATAGTTGCACAAAAGAGACAATCACCATTTATGCTAATTGCGCCTAAGCGAGAAAAAAAAGGCCATGAAATGCATGAGTTCTGCAAAAGCCACGCGTTTTTTTGTGGAAATTCTTAAGTGCGTGGTTCAGTCTTAATGTTTAAAATCAATCGACGTACTAAAAGATAAGTATTAAATGAAAGAATATTGTATTAAGATAATTAATTTTGCACGCATTTATTTTAGATCTTCAATCGATTTCCCATAAAAAACGATACAGGGCCAGTAATTTTCACTCCACTTTTACCATAATACATTTAGTTTTATTTTTAGAATGAGTCTTGTTTGTTACTTAGCATGTGAATAAAAATAAATTGGTAAACCCCGCAAAGAGTTGTTTACACAATCAAATAAATAAGGAAATTCATTTGACAACAGTTTTTCAGCACTGACTGGCATATGTACTAGCAAATTACTGGCACTGTTCTTGCAGGGTTAGTATTGGTATTTGGAGATAAAATGCACGACTGTATTGGAATTGTAGGGGAAATGGGTAGTCGTGGCTGCCACGGTAAATTTCAAGAATGATAGAATACAAGATTGCGCTGATTGATCAGAAATTACTTGATCAGAGAGTAACTTGGCTGTGACGTCACACCAGATTTACCAGTGGAGAAAAATGAGAGGAAACACGTTGGTATACATGTTAGAAATAATACACACTATCATTGTTAATCACGTTGGAAATAAAACACACGATTGCGAGTATACATACATACACGATTTTATAAAAACAAAATCTGATGTGACGTAGAATTATGTCGAAATTCCCAAGAGAGGGTTAGCGGTACCACAATCTGCGCCACCTTCTGTATTCTTTTCACCCTGGGTGGATTCGTATACATATAAGGATCAGGTATGTGTGGCACCAATTATTGGTTTGTGTTCACTCTATTGAGAGATGTTTTATTTTTCCTGACGATTTAAGACTCCAATTCATCGTCAGGAGCTGCTGATATTAGTACTATCGTACGTTTTTTTACATACATATGTATGTAAATATAAAGCGGTGTCAGCCCGTACAAAAAAAATTGTCGAACGTACTTATTTTGTTGGAAGAAAACGCGAGACAACGCTAGTAAAAGAAATTATCAATTGGAACTTACCAAGGCGAATTCATATAAAGTGCTAGTATCCCATGAGCTGAATGCTTGCTCCTCTTTCCCAACTCGCTGGCTTGTTTTGTTCACATAAACAAAATACATGAGCAATACTGGGAAAATTCAGATTTTGATATTTCACTCGCAAAATTACACAAACAAAATACACAACGGAACTTGCACTTTAATATGTACATATATTACAATTTAATATACATATGTATGTATGTATAAATGGTGGAGATGTTGTTGATTCTGACTGAGTTCCAATAGTTTTCGAATCGGTTTCATTTCGAGTCCATAATCAGTTTGAACAGTTGTTGTCAATTATTTATGCTTATTGAAAAATTTAACGATGCTGTTTGGGTGTACTGAGACAAGCAAGCCTGTTATTGTATATTCAAAACAACAAAAATTTTTAGCTGAGATGGCGTGTGGGCATAGAACGATAGTTGGACTCCAAGCTAGTTTGCCCTTATAAAAATTTACATTATAAAACTTTCTTATTTCGTTTTGGTTTTGCATCGAATTATTTAATGAAGTTTGTTTACAAATCTAATCAGCTGGTCTCAATGGTACTATCGTAAGGGTTACTACCAGTCGCGATTCAAATGAAATATTTCCGCAAAACGCATTAGTTTAACAGCCCCAATGTATTTTTCTAAAGTTTTTTAAACTTCGAACGAATTTAACGAATAGTAAATGCTACGAACATAAAAGTTTAAGTTCGAATATTATTTGTGATGCATGGCAATATGGAACTTTTCGATGAATCAGAAACAGGCAGAGATATTAAAAGTAGAGAGTTAGTTCTCTGGAAGAGGCCAGTTTCTTTATATACATAAGTATTTTTAAATAGAAATTTTTGATACAGAATTGAATACAAATTAGAAACATAAAGATTAATAAATCTTTCCTAAACAAACATGGTAGATAATTCTCCACCACAAACAGCGGCCTCTGCCGCATTACACCTCCGTCTCGCTCAAAGAAAAGATATCGGGGCTATACTGGAACTTTGGGTCGTCAAAGAACGGGTTCGTGGCTTGAGCAGTAAAGACTATCGACTGATCTATGTATATCACAGATAAAAGTAAACCACGATCTTGCGTATTAGTAAGGAACAACATTAATGTCTATCTTTTGACACACCTTAACCTTAATGTAGTGGTTGCAGTGGAGTCTTTCTAAGAACCCTAGCGCGACTAGCTATCTAGGTAAGGAGTATGGTAACTGGACGAGAAGCAGCCAACTCTGGAACTTCTCAGGCAAACTAACTACCTAAGGTATCTAGATTCTAGAACTGGAGAAGATGCACCTGATACGCTGAAGAGGGTGATTTCCTCTTTGAAGTCATCTCTGAGGAGAATATAGAGACAGGAATTCGAAGCTTGTCACCGTACAAATCATCAGAAATCGACCTGCTGATCTACAACAGACCTTGGATATAATCCTACCACGATTGAAAACAATATATAGGGTGGCAGTACGCCTCAATTATGTACCACAAAAATGTGCCCAGATTAAGGTAGTATTTGTCCTGAATATCGGTAAAGTATCACATAATAATCCCAAATATTTCAGACCAATAAGTCTCTCGCCCTTCCTATTGAAAGCATCGGAACTATCCGATGATCAACATCCCTACTCTTACTCATCATTCATCTTTAAAATTTAAAAATCTTTACACTACAAAGAATACCCCCTAGCGGACTTCCTGACATAGAAAGTGCCTTTAACAACATCACTTCCGCTGTTATTTCTTTGCTACGCGGTGGACAATAGTGTGTCTCATTAGGGACTGCCGCCTAACCTAACCTAACCTAAGACGCAAGTCAGAGGGTGTAGATAGGTTAAAAGGTTTTATCTGCCTCGTAAGGAACAAATTTGATAGAGGACGAGAGTATATTGGTACGTATATTGTAAGCAGTATTTGTCAAACTTAGTTCTGTTGCAACAGTTCCTAGCAAAAAATGAGGTAGCGGAAAACACAAGGCTTCTTTTATACAAAGCCGTCCAACTAAAAGATCAAAGAATGTTATTTCTTTTGAAGTCAGGGAACGAAGAAAGGTTGATAGAAATAAGTTCGAACTGTTGCGCTGTAAAGCGCATGTTCTAATACCCGATCAATTGGAAAGAAGTTATCCAGAAAGATAACGAAGCTAGTTTTTATAGGGTATTCAGGAGAGTCGAAAGCGCTGAGATTTTTATATAAACGGAAAAAAAATTGCCATTATATTATACGACTTCAAAGAAGGCCTAATAACACAGAAAATCAGTCTCCGACTATCACTCAAAGCGAGCGGTTATCATTTCATCGCGTGCTCTGCGTTTTCTCGCCACTTCTGGTATAATCCACGTGCTTTGCCAATACAGTGTTTGCCTTTACTGCATATTAATTTCATTTACCAATTGTAATAAATTTAACTGAAAAGCCAATCCTTACTAACAATTGCGCAACAATGGCCCCAGCGCCCCCCACCCTAGGGACTCTTGGGACTAATCGGTTTGCCATTCTTGCCGATAGCTCCAAAAATAAAAAGGAAAAAAATACAAAAGCAAAACAAACAAAAAATCGATATCACTGATTTCTTCGACTTCCCAAATTTACCAACAATTAAAAAAAAACGTTAATGACCCCAAATACATTACTATCGAATCGACTATGCCTCATAAACCAATTTCACAATTTTCGTGCTTTGCTGTACATAGAGACATATGTATGTGCAGTAAGTGGCGAAATCCAAACAGTGAGTGAGCTTCGTGACGGTAAGATATTGATGCTAGTGAATAAAAAAAAAATAGCCGAACGCTACATTGCTTTAAAGCAACTCCCTGGAATTTGTAGCATAAAAGCTAAATATCATGATAATTTGAACTCTACCAAAGGTACAGTGTTTGCCCCTTTCTTACACAACGTCAGCGAAACTGAAATTGTGAGTGGGCTAGGTTCTCAAGGCGTAGTTGGAGCCTTTAAGTTTCAAAGGAAAAATGAAAGTAATCACGTTACTCCAAACGGAGTTGTGTTGCTGACGTTTGACCTAAGTATATAACCTACCCGAACAACTCGAAATAGCCTGACGCAAGGTAAACATCAAACAATACATACCAAACCCCATGCGCTGCAAAAATTGTCAGCTGCTTGGGCATACGATCAAACACTGCATCGGCAAAGCAGCTTGCAATAATTGCAATCTTCCCCCTCACAACCCTCTTACATGCACACGTACTTTTTGCGCTAACTGCCATGCAGATCACCCAGCCTCTTCAAACAAATGCCCAAAATTTACCCAAGCTAAGCAAATACAAACAATAAAAATTACAAAAGAATGCACTATGCGCGAAGCTATCAAAATATATAACTCAACAGTATCCCTACCTGCCCCTTCTTTCTCATCAACTGTCTCCCGCACCACAACCAAGCAAAACAAACAAGAACCCCAGCATGGTAACTCACCTCCAAGGGACATACCTACCAACTCACAAACATCTACCTGCCCTACCTCTCACAACAAACAAGAATTATCTGAAAACATCACTCCCACTCAACTTAATTCTCAAACTCACAACAATACATCCACTATAATATTCAATGAATCATCTACTCAGATTTCCGACCGTAAGTCACACGTTCTCAGCACATCTCTAGACTCTCACATGCTAGAACAAAACTACTACGTTCTCAAGCAACTCCAACAAGCTCACTATCACACGTCTAGCAATACAAACTTTGCCTCTAACTCAAACTCTGCTACATACCTTTCTATTGATTTCCTGAGCACCAGCAACACAAATATAATAACCTCTAACTCTGATACTCGTTACATCTCTCTTCGACATACGAATGATACAGTGGTGTTACCAAATGACTACGTTACAGTCCAAAATGTTAAATTTTGTGAAATCTTTTCTCACCAATAAGAAACTGTCAGTCACTGTCAACGGTTATCACTCAGCAACCTGCAACTTATCAAATGGTACCCCTCAAGGTTCACCTCTTTCTACTTTCCTTTTTATCATTGCCTTTGATGAATTAAGCCAACTTCTTTCCAAATACAAAAACATTGAGCATCAAATCTACGCTGATGACCTCATCATATATTCCAAAATCAATGACACCTCTATAGTCCAAAACATTTCTACTGATATCCTCAAAGATATTTCAACATGGTCAATAAACTCAGGAGTACCACTCTCTCTAGAGAAAACTAACCTGTTACACATCTGCCGGAAGAGAAGTCCGTGCAAAATACCACTAAATGTTGACAACTATGCTATTCAACCCAAGGAATATTTAATGTTGCTAGGATTAATTATTGACTCTAAGTTCTCCTTCAAGCCGCATTGTAATTACATTAGAAGTTCATTACTAAGTAGATTAAATATTATTCAGTATCTTTCTTCCAAACATAGTTACATATATACATCCTACTACACTTATAAATGTTGTCAGAGCACTACTACTATCGAAAATAGATTACGCCTTACCTATATACGGACATTGTGCTACATCTTTAATACGCAAAATCTCAGCGCCTTACCATACAGCAATCCGACGAAGCCTTAGAGCGTTTCCAACTTCACCAATAAAGTTTCTACTAGCAGAACCCAGCTTACCGAGCATCCCCAGCAGTATTACTGATTCAACATATCGTGTTCTTGCAAAACAACTCGACAAAACAAACACAACGCTAACAAATACTTTCAATAATGCTATTTTGCGAAAAACGAAACCGAGGATACCATCGGCTATGTCCCTTGTGTTCGCCAAAGAAAAGTTCATAACTCTTTACCGAGCGAAAAGATTAATCGAAAGTTTTCCTCCCTGGCTCATTACCTTCACATCATTCGAAGATATCTTATTCAATTTGTCCAAGCAAAACACACCAAACATTGTTTACCAATCAACTTTCTTGGAGACATTTGAATTATACAAAGCATCAGGATGGAACTTTATTTTCACCGATGGATCCAAGACCTCCAACTACACTTCTCTGACCGTAATCAACAAGGCTGGAGAAGTCATTTCACAGTGGCTTCTTAATCCAATGTGCACTATTTTCACTGCTGAAGCTCTAGCAACTGAACTAGCCGTTGAGTATGCGAAGAAAAAAATATTTACTCGTTCTCACCTGCTAACTAAAAAAAGCCCTTCTCGCTGTCCTTTATGTGACGGTCCAAACACGGTGGAACACCTCATTACTCAATGCCCTAAAACAATGGAGTACGAGAGCAGCAACTACATTAACATAACTAGAGCACTATCTACACCCAGCTATGACAATATTCTGACAACATATATTTTCTTAAGGAATAATAATATCTTAAATTTAATTTAGCTTAAATATAATCTTTGTTTCTTATTATTTTTCAATAGTTAGCATACAATCTTATCAAATAATTTTAACACGTTATTCAACTCAACTGTATTTATGAGATTAAAATAAGTCACTAAAAAGACGACCGAAAGCCTCGCAGCTAGTGTCGCTTTTTTTTAGTTTATACTGTAATTTATTACTGTATAAATTGTTATAAGTAAATAAATAAATAAATAACACAGAAAATTGAGAAGTAGAAGATGATGAATACTTAACTGCAAATGAGAATAAAAATGATGACTGCTCAGTTATTACTCAGGAAGTCTCAATGTCAAACTTGGACAACAATTCGTCTGGAAATGTGGATGATACCCTCATTCCAGAAACAAAGTTAGAAGAAAGTAACGTGTTTCAAAACCTCTAGATAGATTTTAATTCGACATGATAAATCTAACTTCTCACAAAAATCATCCGCCGTTCGGAGCCGGTATAAAACTGAAGGTTCCTCAATTTGTGTTACAACATCAAGACGAACACCACAAATTAGGTTCCTGAATTTGTGTTACAACATCAAGACGCACACCACAAATTATAGGAGAAGTTCGACCAAAATCGCTTAAGCTTTTATAGCGCCAATTAAGTAAGTCAGTAAGTATACGACAAACTACATTTCGTACTTTTCTAGCAGTGGCAGAATCTTTAAATTGCATGGTCAAATATTATGATATAAGAACAGCGTTTTTAAATGGTGATTTAGTTAGACATCTACATGCGGCAGCCTTCTGGTTGCCAAATTAAATCCATGAATGGGCAAGTGTTGGTATGTACACAAAAGAAAAGCTTGTATGGTTTAAAGCAATCTGCAAGGTATTGGAACACAAGGTTACTTGTTGTTTTACGAGAGGCAGGTTTTCAAACGAGTGAAGTAGATTCTTGTTTTTTTTTTAAAAAAGAAGGAGATTATAATAAGTTTTAATTCTTATTCTTAATTGTAATAAGTTTTTAATTCTAGATTATTAGAAGCGAAACCTTTGAAAACTCTGAACAGAAGTGATATGAAATTATTAGAAAACAACACTCTACATCATTAACTAAAAAATTTTGTCGGCAAACAAAGCATATACATATAAGCAGACACAAAATATCATTTCATACACCATCTTATTATTTTAAAATACTGTCCTACCGAAAGTCTTTAAGCGAAGCAGATATCCTAGCTAGAATCGTGTCGTAAACCAAACAGTAACACCTTTTTTTAATTTTTTCTTATTTTAGAACCATAACGATGGTATGTAGATTTAACTTATGAGAGCCAAACGATTTCAATTATTAACATTGGGAAATATTGAAATTATTAAGACTTAGTACAAATCGTGCTATAAATTATAAATCCATTTACAACGGAAAACTAAGTTTTTTCTTTCAACTTTATATATGCTACATTCATAGACATTTTAATTTGTGTTGAATAATATTGCTCAATAGCAGAATACGAATGCCATCAGATTTTGTAAAATTAATTGCAACATTTTCGCGGACAATACGATTTATATACATACAGTTCATGATTATTTGGCATTTCATAGTCGTTAACAAATGAAACTTTATGCACGTCAATACCAGGAGCACAGACATCTGTTGTGATCAGCACACGTTACTGTCCAGCACAGAATTCTTTCATTATCTCATCACGATCTTTCTGGGGCATATCACCAGGCTTGCAGTAAAATTAGCTTCACACATTTTCTCCGTTAGCAAGTCCACCTTATGCTTAGTATTGCTGAAAAAGACAGCCTGTGTTATTGTTAATGTATCATAGAGATTACATAGTGTATCAACTTTCTATTATTCTCGTATCACTAAAAAAAAGGGGGAGAAACAATTATATTGGCAAATTTTCTACTTCGGCTTACCGTTTTACAAGTATACGTATTAGATCTGTCATAAATTTTGAAGTCAATTTTAGTATTTCGTGTGACAATGTAAGAGGTATTAGCACGACTTGTGTTGTTGTTTGTAAGTAACTAGGTTAAGTTAGGCTAATGTGGTAGTCCTCGCAGAGGAAACTCACTTAGACGCATTAAAGAATTCCATTGTGATACCACCTGCTATTAGAACGGTAACGTACATACATCGGAACCAAGAAAGGTTAACCGGAGAAACGCTGAAGTCACATGAATCACCAATTTCCACCCCAGAGTGCTCCGTAGGCAGCCAAAGGAGCCCCCACCCTCTCCCTGCATGGAGTGATGACTTCCAGGGTAACTGCGAAGTCCTTGTGTTCAAGAGACTCTTCTATGACGTTATCAATCGTGTTGAGAGCAGTTTCCACAGACCTGTCCTTATATGAAGAATAATCAGCCTCTCAAGGGTTTTCACCAGAAAAGCGTCCGACCTGACGGAGTCTACCTCCATACTCGTGGGGGCCACAATAAGTTCATCAGATTTATCCGCTTCACGTCCGTAGACCTCCCTCACCACCTCCAGTCCAACTGGAATAAGAGAGTCACCGCACCTGGGATCCGATTGGTAGACCTTAAGGAAGGCTAGCCATAGGATTGCCTGTAGCTCACTTAAAAACTGGATACTAGCACTTATCATTTTTTGGAACTATTTCCTAGCTAAGCTTCGCGCTGCCGAAAAGAAGTTTTATTTTGTATTTGCCTTTATGCTCCGGTAAAAGAAAAAAAGAGAACGTATATTTACATAGAAGTAGCATCCCGCTTCATTCCTGCTGTCAGTCCGCGTTTTTAGGAAAATGTCGTTTTCCCGTCCAGCTCACCACTAAATAATTTTTCACCTACAAGGAGCAAAATTTAACATAGGTTGAGCGAAAACAACAATTTTAGAGAAAATTAATGTACGTTCTCTGTTATTAGCTATGTACATTGTGTGGTTGCAGTTGTTTTTTGGCGAAAAGTTTTCTTTTGTTCTGATAAGGAATTTTCGCAATTCTATTTCCAACATTTAAAAAAATAATAAAAATATGTATTCTTCTATACTTTCAATTTTAGTGTTTTATTTTATTTTACTAATATTTTCCATATATAACTTTCAATAAATATTTTAAGTAGTTAAACAAAATCTTCCAAAAACACTCAAGAAATTGTATTTATCGTTTATCATATGTATGCACATGCATGCATTTATTTAACAATGCATATTTAATCGAATTACTTCCATGCAAAAGGGCGCGTACAAGCATATGTGTAGATATGTAAATAAAATAGAAATAAAATATGTATGTACTTATGTCTGTTTGTCCTCATGCGCGCACATTCAACCGAACTCTAAGTCTGCGCGTAAAGTTTGACAAAATATCTTATCTCCAGATGGACTTTAATTTTACCATGTCAAAAATAACAATGTTCTAATGACATATTTATACAAATAGTTAAATAAAGCTATAGTACAACAGGCTATCGTGGTAAAAGTTTAATTTAAATATTAAATTTTTACGTCAAAGATCGAACTTTATTGAATTGAAAATAAAAACTCGAAAGCCAAATAAGCTATTTTGTCAAAACTCCGCAGAAATAGTTGCTTCTGCCCGCAATTCACACGAAAAAGCTGCGTCGCAAAGCCGTCATCATTAATCAAGGTTTAATTGAACTAAGTTGTATTTGAGGTATGTATATAATACAAATATTGATATACTAGATCGAATAGAGGAAGATCTGAAAGAAAATACTTACATATAGATGCATACATAAGATGGTGTTAAGTTATATGCCACAGAATTAAATTTACAATTAAAATTCTGGTACTGTATATCCTCTCAGAATAAAAATGGTACGGTTTATTTGCAATTTCGGGTTGAAAGTCTTTTGTATGTATAGGTCATTGACGCAGATTGTTGGTTCAGGAAGAAACAAAAGTAGTGTGATTGATTAAACGTCTCACAAACTACAATTAATTATAGCAATGTTTACGTTTAATTGGGCAATTGTAGAAAATTTTTTTAAAAGTAGTAGATTTTCGACTCCTAAATATATTATTCTGTTACTTGTGCTACATTTGTAATAAGACGTAAACACTGACATAAATGCGACCAAAATTTAGACTACATATTGACGTACATATATGTAATGTACATATGTATGCAAGTAGGCGTAGCGGTAAGGCCGGACTGTGCTTTTGGTGGCGCCAATTTAGAATAATTAGAGCTTTATATGACATGTATAGCAGGATTTCCTGCAAAACACGTTTATAATGATAAGCAAACATAATAGACTAATAAAAGACGCATTTCTTCATGAAATATTTTAGGGGCACAAGCGGGTCAAAATAATACCTACATATGTACATTCCCATCTGTAATTGTGAGCATTTGGACCAAAATTACAAAAATCTTCAATTTATGACTTTTAGATTTTTGTCTTCGTCGCGTAAATGTGATGGATGAGGGGTGCATGTGTTTGTGGGGAGATAAAATGTTCGCATTTATGAATGAACGGAAATTTGCTTTCAATAATATGCGCGCGCGTTTATGAATGAATTATTTGTTGCTGTACTGCAGTTGCGTTGCGGTTGAAAACAGACACGCTGGCGGAAGGATGAAATAAATGCCGTATACATAACAACAAATACATATTAGATGATAATAGATATAATACATATGAATGCATGTGCACTTGTTGACATTTTTTATACATATGTACATACTTATACATATGTACGTACATACATGTGCATGTAAATATATGTATATACATACATACATACGTATATTTGTATATTTATATATGTATGCACTATATATTATCCACATACATGTTTACATATGTATACTTAGTATGATAACGATTGTTACGCTTATAATATAAGTACATAGATATATTACATTTACATATAACTTTATGTATATAATGCATGCATATAACCAAAATTAGCTCACTCTTATCATGCACATATTTTAGTAAAGCCAAATTGCACGTCAAATTAAATATTTAGATGTTTATATCAATTCGTTAATATATTGGCAAAATCTAAAATTCGAGCCAAAACAATTAAAATTTATCAGAAATCATAGTCTGTTAAACAAATTTTGCCTTCGCTCAGCTCTGTTAACTCGCCACTCTCACAATTTCCCCTGTCGGCCATTAGAATGGTGAGTTGGACGAGAAATATTGATGGATTTTGACAATTCACACCGTCATCCTAACTTAATCCTTCTCTGTCTAATATGCGTTCTCTGGTTCAAAGGAAAACAATATAACTGGAACACTATCGATACTTAAAAGAAAACTATCGATAATATCGACTCTACATCAAATTCTAGCAATAATCGTGTGCATTAGCAATTTTACTTTTCCCCGCATTTTATTAGAAAAAGAGGATAAATTTATGGTACACATTAGATTTTTGTACTTATACCTTGAGATCATACAATAAGATTGTTTTTTAGTGCTACAATTTATATAACAACGAATATAAAATTGTCAGTAAACAACCGCAATAGTTACTTAAGTTATGCGCCTCTGATAAAAAGGCATTCTATTTTCTGAAATTAATTTAAAATTATTTTCTTTTTAAATATGGCTCGCGGTTCAACAAAATCCCTAGTAATCCAAATTTCAAACTTCTTACGAAAGTCGGAAAAGTTTGCATAAATTGTTCATGGTTAGTTAATATAAAATTTTAAAGTGTCTAGCTACATACATATATAATTCCATTCTAGTACAGTGCAAGTTTTAAATAAATACTATTAATTTTTGATATTTTTTTTTTGATTGTGCTAAGCATTCCATTATAAGGAAAAAATGCCTACCATCGTCCGTAAAATATTCAAACTTACACTAAACGGTGAGAATTTTAATGAAACTTTGCAAAAATTTCTGAGAAGTGTGATACTTGACTTTTCGTATATTTTGGTAACAAAGGGTAATTTTATTTACAATGAACTTTTACCCTCTTGATCAACGAGAAAATCACAACTAACGTGTTCTCCATCCTTATAGTATTATGTTCTTCGGTAGTGCAAAATACCATCGTTAGTTTTAAAAATGAAAACTATCAATATTATCAATAGACTATCGATTGTTTTTCCAGCTCTAGAAAACACCCTCTTTGATTTTTGCCTCAATAAGCTTGGTAAATTTTGGCTTGAGAAGTAAGAATGTAGAACCATTTTTACTTAAGAGTTTTACAAAATTTTGTATGAGTCCCATATATTAATATGTCGGAAATTAATATATATGGTCAAAAATGTTAAATAACATTGTTTGATTAAAAGCCCAGCCACACTATCTTAATAAAATGCTCATTCTTAGTTGATGAGCAAAATACGATGAAATAAAGTAATTTCGGCTTGTAAAATAAATTAAGACGGAAAATCAAGAACAAACCAGTGTCGGCTCTATATTTTATCGATAATACTCGAAAAATGTGTTATCCCATATCCAAAATGGGCGATACATTTTCAAAGCTATTTGACGTACTTAGATGTACATATGATATTCGGTGCACATATATTTTCTTTCGATCAAGGTACATATGTATAAAGAATATTCTAAGCCCTAAAACCCTGTTCAATATCTAAAAAAATATGTCGTTATTGGCGCACCAAAGCAAAGTTTGCTAAAAGAACATCATTTTGAAACCTTAAATGACGTTGATTGATTTACCGATCAACAAAAGGAAATTAGTGTGATTTTAGCGTATCAAACCCATTTTCCAAAATTTTGATTTTTTAATTATTTCACTCCCTAATTAATGACTTGAAATGCAACTTATGCAGCTTGGCTGCATAGGTTTTGAGTTTTTAAGCCAACCTTTAATTCTCACATTCTACATATTAATTCTACAATTTCTCCTCGTACATACATACATACTTACATACAATGGCTCCAAGCCAAAAACGGACAACGTAGGAAAAATTTCCCTTCCTAAAAATATTTCAACCAAAGCAATTAACAAAACAGGTAAAATAATTTTTCAATTACTCATTTATTGCACTTCCAAAATATAAAAACAAAACATATAAATTAATTCAGTATTCACAGTTTTGAGTGATCTCTCGTTGTAATCGCATCGTCGTGAGTGCTTAAATCTTAACGTCTGTGAATTAAAACAAAAAAAAAAAAAAACTGGTTGCAATACCATATCATTCGCAAGTGACTATATTCTATAGACAAATTTCCAGTGTAACAAACAAATATATATTCATTCAATATATAAATATACAACTGTTGGCTGGTCAGTAGAAGCCCCATCATGGGCGAGCCACCCGATCGAGCTAAAAACACAAACCAAACTTTTAGTGTTGATAAATCAAAAAAACTCAATAGAATTACTCCCGGTCCGAAATATCTAGTGATATCGAGAATTAGCAGTGCAGACACTTTAGCAAACGTCTCCCCTTTTCTCATTAAAAAAGTAGTTGACAATGTTTGTCAAGGCGAAGTCAACATTTGCAAGAAACTAAGGAATGGAAACATTCTCGTACACACTAAAAATTTGACACAAGCGCAACAACTCATTACCCTCACATCACTATCTCCCGTTATACGTACTGAAGTCATTGAGCACAATTCGTTGAACCAAACTAAAGGCGTAATTTACTCTAACAGCTTGAGAGGCATTCCCGAAGAGACAATATTAGAGGAATTAAAACAACAAAACCTTATCGAAGTCCGAAAAATCACTAAAAAAGAAGGCGACATCATAAAAGAAACAGGCCTTGTTATACTAACCTTTGGAAGTCATATTCTTCCTGATACAATCAACATCGGTTACGAAAAAGTCACCATTCGCCCCTATATTCCCTTGCTAATAAGATGCAAAAACTGCTCACGATTTAATCATCTTGCTAAATTCTGCAAAAATGGTGAGCTTTGTCCAAGCTGCGGCCTGGCAAAATATCTCAGCGACCCGCTCAAAGAAGAATGCATAAATACAAAATCATGTGTCAACTGTACCGACAATTTATTGGACAACCACAACCACCATGCATATGATAGGCAATGCCCTATTTTTATCAAACAAAAAGAACTCCAGGCAATTAAAACACTCAATAAAATAGAACACAAATCTGCTCTTTCTATTTATAACGAACGACATCGCAACAATAACATTTCCTACGCATCAGCCCTACGCTCCCAATCCACACACAGCTCAATACACCCCGCGCAGCATAATCCAACTCAAACGTACCAAACTGACTCAATCACTAGCACTCAACAACGTCAACTTACACCACTGGAAGACATAAGTGGCTCTGAATTACTCAATGTTATTAAGCCCAGCACAAGCAACACGCAGCCCAATAGAAGCCTGACATCAACTCTACTTGCAGGAAATAAAATCAAAATATTTCCAAGAAATACCTCCAAGAGACTAATCAATCAACTCAAAGCAAAACCTAAGGACAAAAGCAACAAAGGAAAAACAACTAATTTCACCTCCGATGACACTGATGACCATATGGAATAAATATACCACCAACGCGTACATTACTCTTAGTTTAAGCATAGAAACTACTCTTACAAAAAACAACAAATTCCAATTTAAAAGCTCACTAACAAATATAACGTCGCTATTGATCTACTTCGCTCCTTCTCTAGCATCTCTCTTATCTACTACTACCTCTCCAAACTTTTCGTATTCCATCACACTTTGCTTACATATTACCGAAATAAGTATGCTATCACATACCACTCATGTATATGTCAATACTGGCATAGGTAAATTGTACATTTACCAATTAAAAAGGTTAACTAACATTCAATACACAATTTTCTCACAGAAGCCAAACACAGTACCACTAAAATTCCAATATAAACCCTACACAAATTTAATAGTTTATAAACACCTATCTATCCCGCCACATAACTTTAGGACATGACTATTACAATTTTACAATGGAATATCAATGGCTACATTAATCACTATAATGAACTCTGTATTCTTATAAAACGCTACAGTCCCCATATAATAGCACTGCAAGAAACACACTTACATTCACCAGACAACATCCCTATTCCAATAAACTACAATCTACACCACAGAAACCTCTCTGCAACCTCATACGGTGGAGTAGCCCTACTCGTCAAAAACTCAATTCAACATGAATATGTTGCACTTAGCAACGATTTTGAATCGATAGCAGCCAACATTATCTCTAAAATTAAGTTCACAGTTTTTTCTACGTACCTTCCTAACAACAATAGATTCGGCATGACTCACTATGATAACGTTTTCAACACAACCCGTTTGCCACGTATGATAACAGGTGACTTCAATTGTTGGCACCCAAGATGGGGATCCCCCCTTAGCAATGCAAGGGGCAACCTCCTATCAAGATATCTTGACAACTCCCACTATATTTTACTAAACGACGGTTCAGCTACCCATTTTAGCACACACAATACCCTCACACACATTGATCTCACATTTTGTTCCCCACAGCTAGCTATACAATCTGATTGGAAAGTGGAAGACAACCTTTACGGTAGTGACCACTTCCCAATAATCATTACTCTTTTCCACTCCCATCCTGTCCAGAACATCAACCACAAACCTAAATTCATCACCAAACGTGCAAATTGGACACTTTTCCATGACCACTCAGAAAAACTAACGACAAAGATAGCCATTAGCCTGAACATTAACCAAGAAGCCGCTAATATAAGGCGAATAATAACCGAAAGTGCCCACTTAGCTATACCACAAACATCCAATAAGGAACATAAAAAGTCAGTTCCCTGGTGGAATCCACATTTAGAAAATTTAAAATCGGAAAAAAACCAGTTATGGAGTAGATTAAAACGCGTAATCTCATTTGAAAATATTCGTAACTATAGAAGAGCATCGTCCATTTTGAAGAGAGAAATAAAATTTGCAAAAAAACAGTCGCTACTCCAATTTACTTCTGAAATAAACCCCAAAACTCCATGTGAATCCATTTGGTCGAACATTAGACGCTTTTGCGGACTTAAAAGTCGCCACGACGTCCACTGCCTAATCGATGGAAATAGCACAATCTACGGAAGAGTCGAAATTGCCAATAAGTTTTGTGAACATCTGTCGAACCATTCAGATAATTCCAACTTCTCTGATTCTTTCCAACGTAGTAAGCAATCCCTTCATACCTACTATAACAGCCGGGATATCGACCCACACGCAAAATTACTCGAAACCTCTATCACAGAATTAGAGTTGTCCATAGTGTTGAAAAAACTGCACGGAAAGACACCTGGCTTCGACAGAATCACATACGATATGATCGCTCAAACATCTGTGAAGACAAAACGAAGAATGATTACTTTATTCAACTCAATTTTAGACAACTTCATACCCCAAATGTACAAACTAAGCACCATAGTACCTATAATCAAACCTAACTCCGATAAAACACTAGTAAAATCCTATCGACCTATATCATTAAACCCATGCTGTTCGAAGGTTTTGGACAAGATCATTGCGGATAGACTGTGGTGGTTTGTTACTAACAACAAACTATTAAACAGCAATCAAATGGGCTTCAAAAAAGGCAAATCTGTTTCTGACGTTCTTCTGTATCAAGACGACCAGATAACGGACGCCCTCTCGTTCAGCAATCATTTGTCTATCATTTCATTGGATTTTGAGAGAGCTTTCGACAGAGTAGGACTTCATTCTGTCATAGATCAATTGGACACCTGGAAGATTGGTCCAAAAATTCGTACGTACATTGTAAACTTTATGACAAACCGAAAGATAAGAGTGAAAACAAACTACGTATATTCTACCATCCGCCCCCTTTATAATGGAATTCCCCAAGGTTCGCCCTTATCAGTACTCCTTTTTATTATAGCGTACAACAAACTGTGCGAAATATTAACCCTTCACCGAGAAATTAAATTCTGTGCATATGCCGACGACTTCCACATTATCCAACATTTAAGCAAAGAAAAAAACCAAACCATTAGTCTGAACACCTTATTTTATGACATCCTTGATTGGTGCAACCACCCAGGTGCAAAACTTTCGCTCGAAAAATGTAAACACCTTCACATATGCAGAAAACGCAACTGCAATACCACAGTTTCAGCTCATAATCTCCACATCAGCAGCGTCGAACACCTCAAAATCTTAGGCATCACATTCAACTCAAAATATAGATGGGGCACCCACATCACCCATCTAGTTTCATCTTTAAACAGCAGGTCAAATATTATAAAATGTCTTTCCTCCAAGAAATTTAACTGTAGCATGATTTCGCTTATAGCCGTAATCAACGCCCTCATTGTTTCCAAGATTGATTATGGTATTTTTCTTTATGGCTACGCCCCGAAAAGCGCCACCAATAAATTGCGATCCATCCTCAATGCTGCAGTACGCCTAGCATTCGGAGCCTTCCGAACGACAAAGGTCAACAACTTAATGTTCGAGGCAAACATGAAGTCAATAGAAAACCGCAGAGACACTATTACGCTTAAGTTGTGCAACTCGTTCATCAAAAGCAACGACTCCCCTTTAGGAAGCCTTATAAGAAAGACTGGTCAAAATACAAAAAAAATTCAATCCGTTATAAGTAAAACCATAATTGCAAGTACTGAACTTCGTCTGCCTCATCTCCCCATAACCTACCCCGTATTGACCCCACCATCCTGGGAATTCCCTGAAAACACTATTATTTCAACATTGCGACGCTATCCAAAGTCTTCCACTTCCCCACTAGTCTACCAACAAAAATTCCGTCAGTTGACCAATGAATTGCATGACTACAAGTTAATTTTCACAGATGGTTCGAAAACTAATTGTACCACTAGCCTAAGTGTTACTTCACGAGAAGAAGTATTTATAAACCAAATTCTTCCGGAATATTCCTCAGTTTACTCTGCAGAGATCATTGCCATTACCTTAGCCTTAAACTACTTCGGAAGTAGAACAGGTAAATATGCTATCTGCACAGATTCCTTATCCGCAGTTGATTCTATTACCAATCTACTCAACAATGAATACTACCCAGCAACCATTAGAAATATAGTCAAGGATACATATCCTAAATTCAAAATTATTTGGATTCCAGGACACGTCCATATCCAAGGAAACGATTTTGCTGACAGTACTGCTAAACTAGCCACAAATGCACCCCTCATCCTCACTCACAATTGGAACACTACAGACATTAAAAAATATATTTCATACCGCTCCAGATCGAAACACATAGATTCCTTTCAACACACTTCAACCTGGTACCAGTCCATCAACACCAATAAAAGCAATATCCACACATTTTTAAATCTCACTGCCGACTGTACTACAAGATTAGACACTATAAAATTTGAACGTCTACGACTAGGCTATACCAATATAACGCACAAACATATTATTGAATCTACACCCCAACCACCGTGTGAGTTCTGTAACTCACCGAATTTAACTATCCCACATTTGCTAATTGAATGCCGCAACTTTCAAACGATTCGAGCTCGAACTTTCAGAAACGAAAATCCCCTTACACTTCTATCAAACCCTAACACTAACAACATTAATAAAATCCTAACATTTCTCAAATGCACTAATCTATACTATAAGATTTAAACAATCAAATTCAAATATCCCAGGCTAGTTTAATCAATATCTCGGAGAGCTGAAGGTCTGAGTTACCATTGCCCCCTTACTAATTAGTTTATAATTTCAATTATAAGGTAATCCTTCTAATAATAATAATAATAATTCAGTATTATAAAATATTCTAGTAAAAGATCAAATAAAAGTAAATTCAATGCGCAACCCAAACTCGGACAATCAACAAGTTTTTTGAAATATCGAAATTTATTTTAAAATCTAATATTTTGTATGAAGACATTTATTTTTGAACATTATTTTGAGCCCGTTAGGCATTGATTTAACCAACTTTTCGCAAAAACTAGGTACGATTTTTTTCCATTCTTGTAATTATTGGGTTAAGATAGTCCCATGAATTTTCGATAGGATTAATATCAGGATTTTGTAGTGGCGTTTCCAGAACATGGTGGCAATTATAAAGCAACCAAGGCCGCATTTTGTAGGCCTTATGCTTTGGATCATTGTATTGTTGGAAATACCAATCATCACCGAGATCCAATTTTTCAAAACTTTTTGATAAGTTTTCTTTTTAAATGTTAAGATAGTCATCCTGCTTCATTATTCCTTCCATAAAATGCAAAGATCCTGGTCCAGAAGCCGAAAATGAATCCCAAGCCATTACCGACCCGCCACCATGTTTGACAGTTGGTCTCAGATTGGGCTGTTGCAGCTCCTCATTTGATTTCCTTCAAACATATGGGTTTCCATCGGAGCCAAAAACATTAAATTTACTTTCGTTAATAAACATAACATTTTTTCAGAACGAAAAATCCTTATTTTCATGTTCTTTTGCAAATTTGAATCGAATGGTCTAATTGCGTTTGCTGATCAACGGTTTTTGTCGGGCCTTTCTACCATTTAGATCAGCCTCATGAAGTAGATTTCTGATGGTAGATGTACTAGATGCACTAAGGAAAGGATTATCTTTAACTTTTCGCAACAGATATTTATTTATTTTATTTATTTATTTATTAACAAATAGCCTACGGCTAATAGAATTTATAATTTCAACATTTTTTCATTAACAGCCAATCACAGCCCTTTAACATTAACAAAGATAAACATACCCCTAATAGTAACAACTTAATTTTGAGTAATAATTTAAATTAAATTAAAGCACTACAAACGATCCATCCATAGTTCTCGCTAACAATAACTATGCCTGTGCATCCAACCATTCCCCCATCTTTTCCCTGTATGTCTAAATTTACCCAACTTGTTTTCTTTCTCCTGGCAACATATTATACAACACAAGTCCATTACCGAATAATGATTTTAATCCTTTACTGCTATGTACAGGCTCCAAATGAAAATCTCTTGCTTGCCTCGTTGAATAGTTATGAACATCCGAGTTTTTTCGAACCAGGCTACAGATAAATATCCTAACTCTTTTAACATTGAACTGATAGTTTCGCTTCGCCTGTTATTCCTCGATTGAAATTACGTTGCGCACTTGCCTGTTCTCATTTGCTTGCCATAGAAAGAATAGTAGAACAATATCTTATATGAGGAACTAAGAGTAATTTAAATAACAATTCTTTGGCCGTTTTCGATAGCGTTTTTCGTAATTTGTACAAGTTAACTTTATTTGCTATTTTATTGTTTATGTATTCAACATGGTTTTTGAAACTTAAGCCATTATCAATAATCACTCCAAGGTATTTATAATTCGTAACCCACTCCAGACTAGAACCCATGAGTACAACTGTGTACCCCGTCTCAACCACATCCCAAAATCCTTTCTTCCCCAGCGCCATACACTTCGTTTTTTGCACATTTATCCCTAAATAATTTTTGCACAGCCATTCACAAACTATGTATATTCAATTCGTCATTTATCATATTAACTACACTTTGTGCATTTTCCCCACTCGTGTATATTAAAGTATCATCAGCAAACATATCGTCACCTAAAATGCAAAAGGCCGTAACTAACATTTTTAGTATTTTACAGGAGAAGCAAAAAACGTTATAAATTAAAGACTACTTAAAGCTAAATATCCAAATTGTAGATTTAAGCTTAGAAAACAAAGACGGATTTGTTTCTGAAAACCAAATTAATGGGAAAAAAGCAGTTTTTAAGAAATGTTAGTTACGGCCTTTTGCACTCTATTTTTCTGAAACCAAAAAGCCGTAACTACTTGAAAAAAATTGTGGATAAAATAAAACCAATGGTTAAAATAAGAAAATGTGCTTTTAGTTTGTAACTAAAAACGTTTTTAACAAGTTATGTCTTTTTGTATCTATTTATTGTAAGTATTTTAACACAAAAGAAATTATTTAATTAATACATTTAATTCGAGAAAATAAAATTAAATTAAACTGGTTAAGAAAAACAAAATAATTAATTTGGAAACAACAAAACCTGCATTACAAATATGTGCTACCGTTATGTTTTCTTGAACACATAAAGATAATATTGCGTTAGAGAGAATTACATTTCGGTTCTGGTAGAAACAACCATCGGAATATATAACTATGTGATGAATATTTGGTGACTTTTTAATGGCATTTTTTTATGTATTTTATTATACATGTAGCAAAGGTAGAAGCAACAAGGGTACCATCTGTTTCGTCCCAGACAAAATTGTCAGATTCATGTGAAATAACGTTATAAATTGTGAAATTGTGCACTTGTAATTTCATTTTATAGTACGTGGCATTTGCATTTGTCCGTGGAATCAATTTCACTGCCTGCATGTCAATGCATAACAACAAGCGTAATCCTGATTTGGCGTTTTCTATGTCCATTAACTTTTCATTTCTCATGTCTTGTATATCCTTTCTATGAATGTCGTACTGATCTTGGGTTAAGTTCTTCGATTCGTATGATGTGCAGGTGTCGCACATATCATTTTTTGGCTTAAATATACAACAGTTTTGTTTTTTTAATACTGCCATAAATGTTGGAAAAGATACATTAACTACTTCATTAGTCTCGCAGTCTTTAGAATAAACTTCATATACATGTTTGTAGCTTTTAAAATCGGACTGCAGGTACAGTTTCTCCGTATACTGTCTTCGGTAGTGTGATTCAAGCTTAGGAATGTCATGCAACCATTTTTCCAGAAAATTTAAACGTTTTTGAAATAGGACTCCTTCATTAGTAAATGCTTTACGTTCTGATGTTATTTTGTTTTGTTCTTCTGGCGAAATATTGGTGACATGGGAGTCATTGAAATTTACCCAATTCCTCACCATTTTCTCATTTATTCCAAGCGTAGATAAAAACATATGAAAGCACACTTGAACACGTTTAGAATGATGTTTTAAATAGTAACGTTTTGTAATTGATCTTCTAGAGTTCTCAACACCAATTCGCTTTATGTTTGCGCGTTCAACAAGATTAACGACATACATTTTTTTTTTATCCCATGACATTTTCCAGAACTCATTAAATATTTCCTTACGATTTTCTTCGGAAAATGTAGAACAATTCCGTACAGCACTTTTCTCACAGAATTTTGAAGTACATCCAGCTTTAAGTTCTATTGGAGCTTTTCCACTAATAATGCCTTTCGATAGTCCCATGTATTTTTTTCCTTTCAATCGGTTTATTATATTTCCAGATCTTTTATTATTTTTTTTAAGTTTTTCATTACAACCATTTTCACAATTAGTACTCATTTTATTAATTTTGTTTTATTCCGGGAATAAAGGCAGTAACACAATAACACAATTTGATAAAGAATGAAAGATAATGAAAACAACTGTAATTACGGATAACACAATGTGTCACATTGAAATTGAATCAAAGAGAATGAAAAAAAGGGTAGTTACGGCTTTTTGGTTTATGAAATTGTTGAAGTTGTAGTTACGGCCTTTTGATTCTCGCCTATAAAGTCGTTATTTTTGGACGTATGCATGTAACATTTGCTGTGTACATGTGTTTCGGTTAAGTACTTCATAATCAATCAAAAAGTCAATTTTGAATTTTTTGTTAGTTACGGCCTTTTGCATTTTAGGTGACGATATGTATCTTACATTGCTCAAGTACACTGGGGAGGTCATTTATATACAATATAAAGAGCAACGGTCCTAACTTACTCCCTTGAGGGACACCATGTAGGAATTTCTCCTCCTTAGACACACTAGAATTAAATCGCAGTCCGATACCTTCCATTCAAGTAATCTTCTATCCATTAATATACTTGGTCGGTAATTCTAAACACTTCTCTTAGTTTCCTCAATAGTAAAGATCTGTTAATCGTCTCAAAAGCTCTTTTATAATCCAAGAATTTAGCCACTATTACTTCTTCCCTGTCAATCGCTCTCAACCAATCCTCTATTACTAACTGTAAAGCTGACTCGGTACTGTGCTGTTCGCGGAACCCCGATTGATGCTCTGTTATCATATCATACTTTTTAACATATTCTGGTAATGTTTCATATACTACAGTTTCAGTAATTTTCTCAATGATTGGGAGAGTATTAACAGAGAACTTGTAAGTAATGAGAAGGCGCAAATGTTAAAACAGCCTTTTCATCAACAAAATTTGCGGGTGCGATGGAGAGAATTCACCTCCGAAAAGTACTGAATTTAATTCTACCATACGAATAAAAACCATTTTCACCATATTTTGCTATATTTAGAGCAGAGGGGCTCTTTTGCGGAGGCGAGCGGCTGCATGTGTACAAAAAGAAGGTAAATAATAAATCAAAACAAAAACCATAGAAGGAAAATAAGTAAACAAAAAAACCAGTTTCTGGATAGCGAAACGCAACTTGAGACGGCAGATGAGTTATTCAACAGTTGAGGATAAGAGAAGGGTTGAAAGGGATAGGGGGAATCGTCAAAAGAATATTCTTTCGAGTTTTCGGCAATTTTTGTGTCAATCGCCATCAGCGCGTGCACTTGTACGCAAATGGGTTGATGCGCGCATTTGGACAAAAGTTCTAGAATGTTCTAGAATGTTCTAGAATGTTCCAGAATATTCTAGAATGCCAGCAATTTGTCAGACTACGTTGGCCAATTAGATTATTGTCTGATATTGCGATGTTGAATCTTTTCAATGACCGTCAATGGTTTGTAAAATTGAAGATTTTAGCATCTTTGTGTTCGTCGTAAAAATGATTGTTGCGGGGAACATTTGCGTGCGCGGGGAGATGAAATGCTTGCGCTTATGAATGAACATACATACATACATATTTTGTTTTCGGAAATACACGCGAGCGCTTATGAATGAATTTTTTGTTGTTGTAGGTATGTACATACGTAAATATGTAGATATGCATACACAATGTTTATACAATGTTTCGCTGTGCACTTGCGCTGAAAAATTGCGCATGTGTGAATGAATATTTTCTTGATTCCACTTATGTAAGTACATACATAAGTATGTATAATGAACCATAGTTGATTTTTCATTAAAAAATATAATTTTGTCATGTTTTTATTAAACTTATTTTTGACTTAGAAAATTAGTAAATAAAGATTAGTTGATACATATGTATGTATGTAAATATGTGCATACAATGTGCATGTGTATAACTTCAACCTTGACCTACGCTAAATCTTATAGTGCCCACACTCACCGACGTGTCCGTTTGGCGTGTCTGTTTGACGGGAGATACACAAAATTGAGCAAAACTTGTGCCCGCGCGTATGTTTTGTAAACAAACTTTGCGTACATAAAACTGTGTTTGTATGCATCAACACAATGTTGCCATTCCTTTGTTTGCATACATACTTTTACACACATCCGCGTTGTCAATTACAATTTTTCATTGTATAATAAACCAAAGCCAAAAACCAACAAATGCAAATAGTTCATTTATCTATAATTAACATTATTAAACATGGATTTTAAATTAATTTAATAAAAATTTAAATTTTTATAAGGTTATTTTGTTAATGATTTTAAAAAGTTCTGCTTGGCAACACTGTGCGGTGAGAGAGCACTCAGCTGACACGGCTTCACGGCACTATAATAGTGCCCACACTCACCGACGCAAACGTACGCTACGTGTCAGCTGACACGATCAAACTTATGAGAGCGCCATGTAAATGCAAACTCATCAACGTGTTCGTGTGGCGGGTACGCGCGACGTGTACGTGTGTAAACTGAGAAATTTAGATTTTTGCCGTGAAGCCGTGTCAGCTGAGTGCTCTCTCACCGCACAGTGTTGCCAAGCAGAACTTTTTAAAATCATTAACAAAATAACCTTATAAAAATTTAAATTTTTATTAAATTAATTTAAAATCGATGTTTAATAATGTTAATTATAGATAAATTAACTATTTGCATTTGTTGGTTTTTGGCTTTGGTTTATTTTACAATGAAAAATGTGTGTAAAAGTATGTATGCAAACAAAGGAATGGCAACATTGTGTTGATGCATACAAACACAGTTTTGTGTACGCAAAGTTTGTTTACAAAACATACGCGCGGGCACAAGTTTTGCTCAATTTTGTGTATCTCCCGACAAACAGACACGGCAAACGGACACGTCGGTGACTGTGGGCACCATTAATCACATCACAGCGCATCGCAACCGCAGCTGCAATTGTGCCTGCACCAGCGCTAAATATTCTAAAATATCTGAAACTACATACATACGTACATACATACATGGATGCATTTATTAAGCAATTCATGCGCGCATCAACTCATTTGCGTACATGTGCACGCGCTGATGGCGATTGACACAAAAATTGCCGAAAACTCGAAAGAATATTCTTTTGACGATTCCCCCTATCCCTTTCAACCCTTCTCTTATCCTCAACTGTTGAATAACTCATCTGCCGTCTCAAGTTGCGTTTCGCTATCCAGAAACTGGTTTTTTTGTTTACTTATTTTCCTTCTATGGTTTTTTTTTTGATTTATTATTTATCTTCTTTTTGTACACATGCAGCCGCTCGCCTCCGCAAAAGAGCCCCTCTGCTCTAAATATAGCAAAATATGGTGAAAATGGTTTTTATTCGTATGGTAGAATTAAATTGCTATGTTGAATTCTCCCGACGGCACGTAGAAATTTTGTTGATGAAAAGGCTGTTTTAACATTTGCGCCTTCTCATTACTTACAAGTTCTCTGATTTAACCTTAGCAATCGGAACGACCACAGATGTTTTAACGTCCTTGGCAACATTCTTTGAGAGAGGGGCTTCCTACAATATTTGTTATTTTATCACCAATACCTGGCCACAACTTAATTATTTTACTACTAATATCGTCTGGTCTAGTTGTATTCTTTAAATTTTGTAACCATCAACAAAAGGTGTATTAGCAACAATTTCATTAACACTGTTAACAATATATTGATTTAATCTATTTGCCACTTTCTCAGCATTAAATACATATTCATCCTCAAACACAACATATTTCATTTCTTTTGTTTTAGCTTTGTACAAAGTCTTTAAATGTTTCCATAGTTTATTTGGTTCACTTTTTAGTCTTTCAAAGCTCTCTTCATAATACTCTTGCTTTGCATTCCTCCACATATTTACAAAATTATTTCTACACTGTTTGTACCGATTCCAGGCCTCCTCAAAACCATGACCTACTCCCTTCAGTAATAAAAATCTACTATATGCTATATCTCTTTGTTTCATGTAGTCTTTTATTTCTCTTGAAAATCACGGACATGGCTGCATGTTCACCTAAATATCTGGTCTCTCGGATGCCTGTACGCTTTGAATAATGTTCTCTCTTAAGATATTATACTTATTTTCAATTCCTACTTCCATTCCATGTATGTATGTATATCTGCAGCTTCTCCCAATTTTTGTTTGAGTATATCAGATACCTTGTTGAGATCAATCTTCCCTTTCATTAAGAACTTTTCTCCCTTACTGATGTTTCGATTTAACACTCCTTTAATATGAATCATACTGTGATCAGATAGCCTAGGTTTGTGTAAAACCGTACATTCTAAATTCCTATTATCAGTGAGCACAAGATCAATTAAAGTTTCACTGTCTTTGGTAATTCGAGTTGCTTCAGTACCCATTTGCTTTATACCGGCTCCATATATACAAGATTTCAGTCTATTTGTATAATAATCATCACTTTTAAACCAATCTATATTAAAATCTCCCCCAATAGTACATTCTTTTTGACTCATATCCAATAGTTCTTCCATAACTATCAAAAAACTATCTAAAAATTCACTTTTACTACAGCTTGGTGATCTGTAAATTCCAGCAAATGTTCCTATTAACTCAGATTCAATAAATAACTTAATAGCTAATATCCACCAATCTCTCTGTCTTGCTTCACTTTTTACCATTTCAAAGGACAAGTTGTCAACACCGTACATTACTACTCCTCCTGTATGTCTATTATCTGAATCACACCTAACACATGAGTAACCTTCAATGTTAATTAAAGCATCATCATCTTCTTTTGTTACATGAGATTCAACAAGTATCACCAATATTGGTTTAGTCTCTACCATAAAGAGTGCAATAATGTCTCTCTTAGCGATGAATCCATCAACATTCAAGACAAGGATACCGCCATCATTTTGATTATTTTGTCTATGTGGTTGCTATATACTTTTATACATAATTGCTCTCCTCATCATGCTCACTCTTCTGTGGGACACTGGACACTCTGTACTGCGAACACTGTGTCTAACATCCAAGTTAAGATTTAGCTTTTCGTTGGCATTAACACAGTCTACACATTTTTGTTTGTCAGCTTGACAGTCTTTGGCCATATGTTCATCCCCACACTTCAAACACCTCATTCCCTTGTCACATTCAGCATTCCAATGGTTATGAATAGCAGTTCATGCATCGAGAAATTCCCAGGTATTCGTTACCCTGAAACCGTTGCCATTTAATCTTCAGCCTTTTCTCCACCATTACCCTCTGAAATGTTTGTGGATCCAGTTCGATATCTGAGTCGGTAAAAATCTTGTTGTGGGAAGCTTTAGGCTTGTTTTCCACTTGTTTGTTGGTTTTGAAGCGCTTAATTATATCGTGAACAGTAGAATGACTTCTGTCAACAATTTCACCAATTTCACGCACAGATTTTCCATCGTTGGAATGCTTAATAACCAACTTTCTCAATTCAATACTTGTTTGGCCTCTTTGCCTAGACATTTTTAAATCACAAACCGTAATTCCAACTATGTATATACTATAAAAAAACCATCCGCGGAATTTCCGTTAGTCAGTTAAACACTATACTTGAAGTTAGTTGCAATTCTTCGACAGACTTGCATTTATTTAGAGGATAGTTGCCACTGTCCGAGTTTGGCTTGTGCATTGAATTTATTTTTATTTGATGTTTTACTAGAATATTTTATAATACTGAATTAATTTATATGTTTTGTTTTTATATTTTGGAAGTGCAATAAATGAGTAATTGAAAAAATATTTTAAATTTTTTGTGAACTGCTTTGGTTGAAATATTTTTAGGAAGGAAAATTTTTTTCTACGGTATCCGACTTTGGCTTGGAGCCACTGTATGTATTTATGTACACACATACATATGTATAAGTATTTCTATAACTATCGCGTTTGCTTTATGTTGTTACAGAAAACGGTTGTGTGAACAAAGTTATAATACCCTGGGGATTAGTGAGCTTGGAGATAAAAATTAAAAAAGATAGATTCAGGTGAAAGACAGATTGAAGGATTACATGACACAGGAAGAGTATAAAGAGTGGATACGAGAACGGAATGTCAAATCTAAGCATTTTGAGAAGGAAAGATAAGAGTAAAATTAAAACATATACATATATCGTAATGATTTTTAAGATCTACAATTTATAACTTAGTAGGGCTAACAAGCCTCGGATAAGGCATCCCTATGCTGATGACGATCATGGCAAACGTTTAAAGGACTACGATTTAAAGGTATGCTCCTAGAATGCCATCCAAGAGATGCGATGGACGGGGCAACGAATGATGAGGATCGGACCTTGCGACGTTTACTACAGCTGGCATGTAAAGGAGCGCAAGTTCGGTGTTGGTAGGAAAGAAACTTCGTCGCCAAGTACTATCCTTCACTCCCGTGGACGAACGTCTCGCCACGATTCGCATCAAAGCGAGATTCTTCAACATCTCCCTGATTCGCGCCCACGGAAAAGAAGGGCGATGTGACCAAATATCACTTCTTTGAGCGCCTTGAGCGCCTTGAGCGCGCGTTAAAACGCTGCCCTCGTCACGATATAAAACTCGGGCTAGGCGATTTTAATGCCAAGGTGAGAAAGAATGAATTTTTAGCCCCAGTAAGTTCAGCCTACATGACGAAACATTCGCAAAAAGACAGGTTGATCGACTTCGCCGGGGCCCGAAACATGGTAGTACTCGTATGTAGTACCAGGTTCAAGCATAAAAATATACATCACGTTACATAAGGAAAAGTTTTCGTTCTTTTTCATCGCTATAGTAAATTGTAATCATATGTACATACATATGTATATATTACACGTTAGTAGCTTAATAAAATATTGGAAAAAAATCATCATAAGTGGTTTTAATTTATTCGCATACTGGGAGTTTCCATTCCCTTTAAGTAGCCAATTTTTTTAAGCATATTTTGCATTCCTTTCACACGCAGAACGGAGCAATACTGAAAAAAGATTTTTAAGTTGAATTTCTCTGTCGTGTAAACTTGCTTACAAGAATTTTTGATCCACTAATAAGCTTTATTTTTCATATTCACGAACATTAGATAAGGCCATGGGAAAATATAGTTTTAATTATGTAAATCATGCGTTTACGAGCCTCTTTTACAATCAAAAAACAGACATAAACACTTTAGCTTGCTTTTTGCTTTTTCTTCCGTTTACGTTTCTTCATAGAGGCTGCATTATTTCAACCAAAAACGAATCGTAAACAGCTATCATAAACGAATTTTTATCCGAAAAAATACCCAGCTATGAACTCGTTTTCGATGATTTTGGTGGATGGGGAGCTTACATTATAATGTTTAATGTTACATGTACATATGTATATCATGGTGGGCGCGTTTGTATGCAGCCTGCTTTCGCTTATTAACTATGGAGTGGTTAGCTAAAGAAAATCGTACTGCGGTGATTGCTTTACATACACACATAAGTTTGGAAAAAGCGTAAGTGAAATGTATGAGCTTCTCAAAAAACTTAATTGGGTGATTCACAAGGTGCCATAATGTGTCATAAATCATACAGTCATACAACTTTAGATTTTAAAAGTTATAATCAAGGTGGTGTTTTGGCAGAGAACTTGTAAGTAATGAGAAGGCGCAAATGTTAAAACAGCTTTTTCATCAACAAAATTTCGACGTGCCGTCGGGAGAATTCAACAATTCTACCACACCAATAAAAACCATTTTCACCATATTTTGCTATATTTAGAGCAGAGAGGCTATTGCGGAGGCGAGCGGCTGCATGTGTTCAAAAGGAAGAAGATAAGTAATAAATCAAAACAAAAACCATAGAAGAAAAATAAGTAAACAAAAAAACCAGTTTCTGGATAGCGAAACGCAAGTTGAGACGGCAGATTAGTTATGCAATAGTTGAGGATAAGAGATGGGTTGAAAGGGATAGGGGGAATCGTCAAAAGAATATTCTTTCGAGTTTTCGGCAATTTTTGTGTCAATCGCCATCAGCGCGTGCACTTGTAGGCAAATGAGTGGATGCGCGCATTTGGACAAAAGTTCTAGAATGTTCTAGAATGTTCTAGAATGTTCCAGAATATTCTAGAATGCCAGCAATTTGTCAGACTACGTTGGCAAATTAGATTATTGTCTGATATTGCGATGTTGAATCTTTTCAATGACCGTCAATGGTTTGAAAATTGAAGATTTTAGCATTTTTGTGTTCGTCGTGAAAAGGATTGTTGCGGGGAACATTTGCGTGCGCGGGGAGATGAAATGCTTGCGCTTATGAATGAACATCTTTTGTTTTCGGAAATACACGCGAGCGTTTATGAATGAATTTTTTGTTGTTGTAGGTATGTACATATGTAAATATGTAGATATGTATGCATGTATGTATGTACGTACATACATACATATGTAGTTTCAAATATTTCAGAATATTTGGCGCAAGTGCAGGCACAAGTGCAGCTGCGGTTGCGATTGCGCTGTGATATGATTAAGATTTAGCGTAGGCCAAGGTTGAATTTATGTATACACATGCACATTGTATATACATATTTGCATACATATTTTATTTAATAAATGACAAGCAAATGATTTAGCAGACAAAAACAGCTGCCGCTCTGACTTTTATTAAATTTTAAAATACATACATATGTATGCATATAATTTTGTCATGTTTTTATTAAACTTATTTTTGACTTAGAAAATTAGTAAATAAAGATTAGTTGATAGGTGCATATACATATGTATGTACATATGTAAATATGAATAAAGAATTAAAATTAAGATTATTAAAATATCTACATAGTACATACATAAGTATGTAATATTACCATAATATCTATCCATATCTAATAATCATAATTTGCGCACTCGCGCTGAAAAAGCAAGCAATTTGCGCTGATGGCGATTGACACAAATATTCTAAATTAATAATATGCATCAATAAGCATGCATTTATTCAGTAATTCATGCGCGCATCAACTCATTTGCCTACAAGTGCACGCGCTGATGGCGATTGACACAAAAATTGCCGAAAACTCGAAAGAATATTATTTTGACGATTCCCCCTATCCCTTTCAACCCATCTCTTATCCTCAACTGCTGCATAACTCATCTGCCGTCTCAAGTTGCGTCTCGCGATCCAGAAACTGGTTTTTTTGTTTACTTATTTTTCTTCTATGGTTTTTGTTTTGATTTATTACTTATCTTCTTCCTTTTGAACACATGCAGCCGCTCGCCTCCGCAATAGCCTCTCTGCTCTAAATATAGCAAAATATGGTGAAAATGGTTTTTATTGGTGTGGTAGAATTGTTGAATTCTCCCGACGGCACGTAGAAATTTTGTTGATGAAAAAGCTGTTTTAACATTTGCGTCTTCTCATTACTTGGCTTTTGCTTGTGTAAGAGCTGTCAAAATTTACATACATCTTGGTTTTGATTTTACAGCTTTTGAAAGCTCATCCGAAAAAGCTAAAACAAAATACATGTATGTAGGTAACAATCATGATTCAATTATTAAAGGTTTGATACATAATGACAGATAATTTCTAGCACTCCCGCATTTGTGAAGGAAGTAGAACAGGTGAAGAATGTATTCCCTTTTTGTACAAAATTTTTTAACAAGTAAAATATGTAACTAGTTCTAGAATTTAAGTTGCATAAACTTCAAATATGTTTCGTAGTCTACGAAATATTTGATGCATTCTTCTGATTGGAAAGTATTTCGTTACGCAAACGTTGAGTTTAATTAACTAATATCATTATTATAAGTAAATAAAATTGAGTTTTATACATTTAGTGGTAAATATATGAAATTGTTGGTACAATCAAATTTTTGTAGTTCACAATTCAAAAAAAATGTGATGTAGTTCTTTGTTCTTATAAAAACCAAGCAACACAAATTTCATTGAACTCCATGTAGTATTGTGAGGTGAGCCATATTAATTCATCCACCAAAATAAAAATAATAAATAAGTATGTAATCACAGGATTAAGTATGTAATCACAGGATTACGTTTCAACAATTCACTTATAAACGCGGTAGGTGATCGATTTGGCCAGAAAACCTCTCCAAAACATCGACAGAGAAGTTCGGTTACACCAGTTATTAGCAACCTGCCAAGAAACAACTAATATTTACACTAACATTTCACTTGGGCAGAAACGCTTATCATCTATTCTAATGGCATACACATCCTAAGGTCCTAATTAAAGATATATATCAACTTTTATTTATAATATTAGATTTTTTTTAAATACTAATTTAAATTCTCGAAATTCGGAATGCCCACTCACTTTGGCAAGGAAGCCATCGCACAGGGGTGGAGGTGAAAAAGAGTAGGGATACGATCACAACGAGCAATGGGCTTTGGAAAGAAATCCTATACAAAAGATAGGGAACAGCAAAGGTCTTGCTAACTCACGCTCGCACACGGGTGGAGATAAAAATGAATGAAATGAAATAGGACACGGAGCTTAACGTACTAAGATACAGGGAAACGTCACTCAGTATACCAATCCCGATTTAGATGCACAAATTACCTAATGCATTGCAAATAAAACCACATATGTATTTGCACAGTTTTCAGAATAAATGTCAGCGAATAAAAAATTTGTTTGTTTTTTTTTTAATTTAAAGAGTCGTACATAAAGTTTTAAAGAAATAACACTGTTTTAGCTAAAGGAGACGTCATGTAAAGATTGCAGAGCAAAGCTGTTTATGTATAAAAAAAACGGCTGCTATAGTAACTACACCTTATGTGGTTATGTTTTTGGATTGCATTGAAGCAAATAATTAAAACCAAACAATTTTGCATTTTCTTAAATTTTACCGATCAACTGATCGTTTCTCCTAAACGTCTTTAGTTGATGACAGAAAGAGAAGTGAACGCATTTCCAGAAATCCCCTTAGAAAACAGAAAATTATGTCAAGGGAAATGGATATTTTGACCAGATGGGAAAATTTTCACTTTTGAAGAAGTTTTTAATAAGTAAAACGACAAAATTTACGCAAACACCTTCACACACGCCGAAAATGTTATTCCAAGGGTTCAACGTGGTCACCATACTGCTGCTGTATGATTTGGTGAGGAGTCTCGTAAAAGCGATACACCTCTTCACTTCTGTGAAAAAGGGGTTAAAACTGGGCCGCGATAAATGTACCAGCAGGATGTTTTAGAAGGCGTGGTAAAGCAGTTAAGCAAGTTGATGGAGAGCATTGGATCTTCCAGCAAGATTCTGATCCAGCACACAAGGCAAAAACCACCCCTGGTTTCATACCTGCAGATGATTGGCCGTCTGAAAGTCCAAAAAAATATTTGGTTTGAGCAGCGTCGTCAATACCAATAAAAACTGTGCGTGCTGCTATTGAAGGCAAGTTAAGATTTGTATCGCCGTAGAAAAAAATGTGCATATATTTAATTGGCGTAAACTTGCAACTATTAGTTTTAAAAAGTGTTTACGCATATACCCGGGGTGATTATAAATGAAATAAACATAAAAAAAAAACAAATAATCAAATAAGTCGGTATTTAATATTTAGAAGCGCAAAGTTACAAATATACTAACAAATGTTTCCCGACAATGTTAATTTGACTTAATATCTAAGCTACCTAATGTATTTTCTAAAATCGAAATTAATCTATCGTTACTAGAAATTTTCGTTGATTTTGTTGTTCGTATTGTTGCATTCTCCAATGCCCATTGTGCCAGTTTTTGAGCTTCTTTGCGCTTTGATATCAAGGCGCGGGAGTTAGCAATGTAGCTGCAGCACTGTAAAAAGTGTGCTGTTAAAAAGTATTTAAGATACGCCGAATATACTTACAAGATAAAGGCCATATAAAGCACGCAAATTATTTGGATTCAACTTGAGAGCTTGCGAATAATAGGTGCGAGCGATGTCCACATTCTCGATCCCACCCTAAATATTTTTTATTGAAATGATGATAATCAAAATAATATGAATTAATATGTGTGTATGTATTTTCTTATAAATAGGTAAATATTAACATATGAATATAATATAAGAAAATTCCCACTAGGAGCTTAATTTGTTTTATAATTGGTGCTATAAAATGAATTAGAAACCCGAAAGATTCTTTCCGGGTTGTTATAATAATGTTTATATTCTAAAAGGTAAAGACACTCCTTGGATAATGCCAAACGCAAGTTAAGGAATGCATTGTCCTCATTTCTAAACACTTAAGGTTAAACAGCAATGAACAAACATTATAGGAAATAATCGGAATAGAGAATCATAGGAACGCGAATGTATTTAAGGTAAGCCTTTTGAACACGCGCAACCATAGCTATCTTGAATCGATAGAACGGACTCCAAATAAATGCAGTATATTCCAACTAAGGACGCCGAAATAAATTGTTTCGTCCAAAATTATTTATTTTATCTTTCTTACGAGAAACTTACAACAATTTTTAAGTTCTTACAGCTAAAATGCAAAATGAGCAAAACTAATTTAAAATTCATTTTATTTAGTAGAGAGTTTATTTATAAGGATATGATAAGAGATATCAACAAGAGTAATTCTTGAAGGATACTAGCTTGAAATACATAATGGTATATTTTTTTATTCATTTTTTGCAGTCTTATGACTGAGGTAAAATATATTTACAATATACATATTACAAAATATTACACACTTTCTACATTGACTCTTCCAGTATTAAAATAAAAAAGGTTTAAAACATAAAACTGGATATGTGCGCTGTGTCGTCAGATAACTCGATTCACATCGATTTTCCTGTACTCATAATACCGAGGTGGTCTGAAAGAATGAGATACCTATTTTCCAAGACTCGTTTTTGGCGGTCTGAAGCCATTTCCGTAAATATCACGAAAAATATTAGCATGAAATACATGTGTAGTATATACATATGCATGTTACAAAATATTGAAAAATAAATTCCATGTAATATAAATAAATAGGGAAAGCCTTTAATCACAATATAATAAAATATCCTTTCTCTTTAATTGCCTAGGGTAGCTCCGATTGAGTAAATTTTTAGCAAGATTAGTTAGACTTAAGTTTGTTTGCACATTAATTTTATGAATTAAATAAAAGACTGGCCATTTCAGTTATGTAACTTTTTTTGCCTAACACGAAATTTTCTGCCAGCGAGGAAGCTTTTCAATTCGGCAAATATGTTATCGGGAAGTGAACGCCTTAACTTATATAATAGTGCTTCTAGCAAGACCTTATCGAATGCCTACGCAATGTCTAAAACTACTGCAGTGCAATATTGTATGTTTTCAAAAGTCGAGTTGGTATAATTTGGCTCAATTCTAAAGTGGGTTTTATTTCCTGTAGTAAAAGTTTTTCCAATATTTTGGAAAATATTGAAATTAGACTAGTAAATCTATACGAACTAACCATGGAAGGATTTTTGACTGGTCTAGGGGTCATAATGATCTCGGAGAGTTTCCAGGAGTTAGCAAAGTAGTGCAATCGTAATATGTTGTTGAAAATATAAAGCAAGGTTTTAATATTAAGTTTAATTGTAGCTGTAGCCAAAATGCATATAATTTTCTGGAAGGGAATTGTTTCCTAGATTAGGTATGCATACATTGTAAAGATGAGTTGCAAAAGATATACCTTTTCATAATTGCTTTGAGCCCATTCACTATTTTGAGTTCGTAGTGGAGGATCGGGAAGGACTGACTTTTTGAAAGTTTTAACTGTCCACTTCAAGGACTAATTAGTGTTAGGTGTTGGGGATAAACATCGGAGTTTATTTTGAAAGTAGTTTTTTCTGTGAAGCTTTTTTGTGCATATTCTGAGTTCCCGTTTCAAAGCAGGGATACGAAAATTTTGCCAATCTCTTCTAAGTTGCTTTTTCATATTGGTGATGTCTTAACCTCGTAGACCGTTTGTCTATCATTATTCCTAGGCAATGCAGGCATTGAAATTTGTGCTGCTATAATACATAGTAAGTCCACGTCTGTTAATGTTTGTTATGTTTTCGTATTCTCCAGTAAAAAACTATCCAGTAACTTACCAGTAACGAAATTTCTGAGCGTAACGAAAATTTGCTCTCAATGAGAGAAACATGCAAGAAAGTACGAAAACGCAAAACCAGCAAGAAGTTGCAAGTTTTTGTTACAGCTGATTTTTGTTTGTCGCGAAATTTAAAAAATACATACTTTAAATAAAGAGATAGCTCCACAATTCATAATTTACGCCTCTGCGGCTAAATATTCCGGACTATCCTTGCAAACACACAGATTCTGGGCGTCTTACTGATATACATAAGTATGTATGTTCACAATAAACTTCATAGACTTACAGCCGGTTTCACCAAAATTTTTAATTGAAAATTAAGTTTTATTTGATTTTAATTTTAATTTTTATTTAACTTCGGACTTAAGTTTTCTGGGTTTCACAATTATTCACATTTGGCATCCCAAAAATTATAAGGCAGGGATGTTAGTAAGAGTAACAGCTGATGTATGTAAACAAATAAATTGTATTTATTTGTCAAAATGGAAACTGGTGCTAGGACTAAACATTTTTCTTCGGCTGAAATTCGCACACTGCTTAGCCTAGTGCAGAAAAATGCTAGCATCTTGGAATGCAAGATAACCGGAAAAGTGCGTCCTGACCAAAAGGACAAAGTGTGGGAGAGCATAACGGAAAGTTTTAACTCGGTGTGCTCCGGAGCACCGCGATCGATGAAAAATCTAAAAACAAAATATTTAAATTTGAAAGCAGACTTAAAAAAACGGTATGCAGATCATAAAAAGTATGTATATGGAACGGGTGGGGGTCCCTGTAAAGAGTCAGATCCAGGTGACACTGAAATCGATATTATTTTAAAAGAAATACTGCCGAAGAACCAAGTGCGTGGAATGGAGTCAAAATATGACAACTACTGTCTACTCATGGAAAAAACGGTTGAGGATTTCGAATATTCAGGTAGTCACTTACATATTATGAAATATTTATGATGTTCTATATACTAATTTGCAAATATGTGTGCCTGTTAGATGTTTTAATGGTTGAACGAAATCCACCAAAGAAAGATGAAATGATGGATGAAGAAATTGGTTTGTATATTTTTATTAAGTGCAAGTCATTAATTACTAATTACTAAATATTTTTAGTTGCAGATAATGTTGATATGAATGATAATATTGAATTTTGTGAGCAATCAGCAAGTAAAGAAAAAGAAGGTACCAAAAAATGCTTTTATGATTTTAAAATCTTAAACAACTTTTCTATGCAGATTTTGAGCCTTGGGAGCACTATACCCCAGTGATCGATCAGTTTAAATTATTTATTACGATTATACTGACCTGGAGATTGTATTCTTACATGTGTGCAGTCTATAGCTGCTAGCAAACGCGGAAATTTTGCTAATTTATAAAATTGCTTCTTAATTTCTCGTTGACTTTCTAATTCCAAGGGGATGGTTATAAAACGGTTTCGTAGCAATGCAATACTGTGGCAGACTCTTTTTATAGCGCGACAGGAAGAACTTTTTGAAACATCGCATAGGTCACCACTCGTTCTTTGCATGCAGCCAGTTGCAAAGAAACGCAATGTTAATAAAAGCATTAATTCGGCAGTCATAGCACCGTTTCTACAATATTTTCCAAAGAATAACATAATTTTGATTGGAATTACTCTTACGTATACTGACTTCTTAGTTTTGTGCTGAATTTCGTTCCTAATCAATTCGAGTATCATCCAGGCAGACTGTTTAGTCAAACGAAATCTATACCGGAAATCAACGTCGTCATAATAGGTAAAGCAATTTTTTCGTTCCCTCATTATACGAGGGCGACGATTTATAAATATATTTATTAAAATATCGCACTCCATATCACTTTCTTCGTCAATTTCCATTTTTCACAATATTTCTTCTTATTCTGCAAATTGCAAATCAGCTGATAGCAAAACGTAAACATAGTTGCATATGACAGTATTTAAATAATATTTAAATGGCAAAACGTGGCCACATAAATAAAAATTAAATCAAATGGTGAAACTGAAATTAATTATTTTTCACTTAAATAAGTTTCGTGAAACCGGCAGTTAGTGTACGTTTATTTATTTACTCAGTTTTTCTATTTTTCACCATTTTCAATGAAAATAATTTGAAATTTTAATTCCTTTCAACTTGTGACAAATTCTTGCTAGTAGAAATTTATCAAATAAAACTTGCAAGTTCAGCTGTCATTTTTGCTCTCTCAATTTCCCCTACTTTGCTCGTTTCTTACTAGTTTTGGCGTACGAAAACGCTATCCAGTAAAAAACCAATAAAATTATTACTCGCTCTTTCTGGTTTTTACTGGATAGTGAATACGAAAACAGAACTAATGTTGTACTTAATAATGCATATTGTATATTCTTTTACAAACTCGCTATATGGAGGACGCCTAATAATAATTTCCAATCAGTATGATTGCACTGCATCAAGGCATTCAACTTTCCTTGTTCCCCCTTTATTTGCTATCTTGTATTATACCCTTCATTCCTATTATTCTTTAAGGTATATTTAATTGCTTAAGAAGACTTATATTTTTTAAATTTAAGCAATTATTGTCCCCGTTTTATTGTACCCGACTTGCAAAAGAACGCTCCAACTCGGATAAAACTTTCTTTAGTCGCAAAAGCAACCCTTTGGGATCTTTCATGAAAGATGCGCTTGGTTTAGTGCTATTTAAGAACGGAAAATAGTTGTGCAAACAAGTTTTAGGTTGACATAGTTATATATTTAAAAATGCTATGCAAATAAAAACGAATTGGGTCAGAAACTGAAATTTCTCTTGTATTTTCTTGCTGTTCATTCACAATATCGAAGTTTTTTCACGGATATTATTTTACCGAATTGGGTCAACTCGTATATTTTTCCGAGTTAGTGTTGTTGCTTTACATGCAATGCGTTACCTTTCTAGTGTTCCTTTTCAACTACAACAAAGAAACGGGCGCATTATTATTATCATTAAATTCTGTACACTAGATGATATTTAAAGTACTATTAAAAGGCATAAGTTTTACTTTGTACTACTAAAACAAATAAATTAATTAATTAAATTAAATTAAATATGTCCTCTACACATGTGAAGAATCCTCGCATGACACTAACCACACTAACCAATTGCAATAAAGACATACTCCTTTTGGCCCAAACAAGAATACTTTCCGACGTGGAGACATCAATTCTCCTGGATGGTGTAACGACAATTACCGGAGGAAACAAGCAGGATGTCACTTGAGTTCGAGCAACTCCACCGCCAGCCTACATACCAGCAATTAGTTGGGCAATAAGAAGCAAGTCAAACAACACATTTCAGTCAATGCGCTTTTCCAAGTGTTTCAACTGCTCCGAAATAAGTTAAGCATTAAAATGCAAAGCAAACTTGACTGCGGTAAATGACACAATCTACGTTCGCGAAATCTTATGATTTTAGTGAAAAATTCTTAAGTTAACAATATAAATTGTGAACACTGCAAGAAAGGACTTTTTAAAAAGAGGCCTTGAGTTAACAATGCAAATTGTGAACACTAAAAACGAATTCTAGAGTAAACAATAAAATCTAATTTATCTTAATACCGAAAGAAACGACTCTAATAAAATATCACGACAGTAGGTTCTACGATACCTGAACGACGCGGATTTATTTCCGGCCAAGGACTGTCACTTCAGCAGCATTCCCCAAAATTTTATGGGGGATGTTTTATGCTGTTACAACAACATCAACAACTCTAATAAAATCACCAAAAAACTTGAAAATATACATACTACTCGAAACTTCAAAGTTAATATACTAAAAACAAAGGCCGTGAACAAAAAAAAATCGGCAGTGTTCTTGACACCCCTGAGTACTTAAAAAGAAAAGCTAATGGTAGGGCTGTTTAAAATTATACAGTGTGCGTGCATCAGTGACCAACTATCAAAATTGTTGAACTAAAACCTAAATTTTAAGAAAATTCCACACGAGAGGAAATAGGAACAATGTGTCAAACTACTAGAGACAAACCAGCAATTGCAATATGAAGATCCTACAGCATAACTGCCAATCCTAGAGAGCATATGCAATTCATTCCCAAGACAGCCGGTTCTACGTACCGGAATGACCCGGGTTTTACCCGGCCAAGGGCTCTTGTTTCGGCGATCTAACCCTGTTTAGACCACACGGTATGTGGCCTCGTGTTGCTTGCGCTCTCAAGCGCCAACAGCGTCTACGGCTCAAAATGTCGCGCCAATTGCGCCGGTGCCACCCATCACCCAGAGATCCTCCACGGCTCCAAGGAGCAAGCAGCAACACACACAAACCCATCTCTCCCAACCCACCTAACCCCACCCTGCTCCCACCCAAGTGTTAGGGCTACCCAGCAGCTCTTGGTGCCCTACACTGTCTGTTCCGGTCTGCGTACCAAACGTGAATGGACAGGTGACTACCGCGCCCCATGTTGCAGAGCTCTGCCGCATACGCCTCCTCCGGCGTTGCCCCCTAATCTCCACCAGGCAGCAACCTGCTCAGCGGCAAGCGCAACTAAGGCAAGGTGGACAACCACACCAGTCACTTACACCCCCCATCGCGTCGACTCATCCTGGGTGGATTAAGCTCCTGCAGATGAACTGCAACGGACTCCAGAGCAAGATCGAGGAGATAACCGTCTTTATGAGAAGACATGGTCTGTTGATAGCTGCGATCCAAAAGACGAAACTGCGCAGCAATTCAACCCTGTTGAATTGCAACGGATACAATGTGCATCGTAAGGATCGCGAGCGTGATAATGGAGGTGGCTTAGCATTTATCACACACAACACAGTGCAATATCGTCTTATCGAAGAAGACATTAACCCCAGGGATACTACCCTTGAATGTCAGGGCGTAGCTATCCGGTCAGGTAATGTCGAGCTCGAAATATTCAATGTATATAGACCCCTGTCACCTGCTGCCCTACAGGATATCACCCTGTCATAGATGCGCTCCTTACAGGTGAAAACCGATTAGTAGTAGGTGACTTTAATGCGCATCCCGATCTTTGGCTTTCACGCCTGCCAGCAGATCGTAGGGGAATGATTTGGCTGAGCAGATAGATAATACAGTTCACAATGAGTTATGCAGTGCATCCGTCGGTTTCAGTAATAGCGTTTAATGAAAAAAGTGGATCGAGTACGGATCGAGTTTACTCTTGCCGTAGTACAGCCGACATTTACTATAATAGCCGTGTATATTAGAAAACACACGTGATAATATGGTAGAGCAGCCATATCCCTTAAAAAAAGACATCAAGATACATACAGATACATACATCAAATTTTACGAAACTTACGTCAAACAAAATATCATTCTGTGCTGGAGTTTAAAACAGCTAAATTTAACTACTATAACAGGAGGGATAACTTGGCGTTTTGAAAGCCGTTGACTTCAGCCATTAACAAAAAAAATAAAAAACACAAACAGATCTATACTTACCATAGTATATCGAATCTCGGCTATACGCTGATGTATTAGATGGCTGTGTGGATTATGTAGTAATACCTCCTCCATGCAAAATACTGCCTTAGAAAAATCACCCTCTGCCAAATATAATCCACATAACTCATGCCACGCCTCTTGATCCGACATAAATCTTTATCAAATAACAATGATCAAAATAAAGTTTTTGATATTATATAAATTAATGCATACGTTTTCAAATATTCATTTAATTCTCTAATAGCCTCTGTGCGCTTTCCTCTTGCTTTTAGTATAGCTATTTTTCGTTTCCGTGGTGCAGCATTTGTTTCGTCTTTCACAATGATTTCATCGAGCAAATCTGTAGCTTCATCGTACATTTGCATAGCTTCCAGACGCATTGCTTCAAACTTCATAACCCGCATACTTTCTGGAAATTCTGTACTCAGTTGGTCGATACATTTTCCTGCAATATCCAAACGGGACGAATCCAACGCGGCAAGAATTACTTGTTCTAATATAAGATGCCGCTCGTTTCCCGTTTTCTGAACACGTGTTTCTAATATGGCTTCCCACAGTTGGATAACTTCGTCACTACGACGCTCATTATCTTCACGCCATTTCCGAAATTGATCGCGGACATCTAAGCAAATAAACCAATTTTTTGTGAATCGAAATTTGGCTTCTCCATGTTATTTTTTTTGGGACTCTAGGCAATTCGATTAAAAATTTATGTTTTGGAACTTTACAACGTACCTGTCCAATTCATTTCTCTAAAATTGTATGCCATTATACCAGTATGTCAATTTCTAATTTATTTAACAGGATTATCAGCACGAATACAACTATATTCGTCCAAAACAACCAACCACCATTTAATTGACAATAAGGTCACGAATTTCGAAACGATATGATACAATATCGATACTTTTACCATTCGATACCGATCTTTTTTACTCAGTCACACGGCGACTTCATAAAAGGCATGGTACATTTTTGTTTAAAAGTGCAGGCATGACAAGAATGATAGAAAACAAGATTACGACAACGCCGGCAGCGTACACGTCACTTTTAGTATGCCATGATATTTGAGAATGCAAGAATGGAAGCCATTTATTTTCGCTGCAGTAACATGATCCAAAAATGGCTATCAAGTTGATCCCACAAAACATATAAAGCTTCTTGCGCAATTAAACAATAAATTATTTTAATGAAAATAGTGAAGTATTGCATGATGTTTTATGAAAAATTAACCTTTCGTCGTATAGACGGAGTGATATCAAAGTGGAAGCTTATGAAACAATTTCCACTACAATAAATATGTTTGTAGAAGATGTGTGTGTTATATATTTCTTGAAAAACTTTAAAAGAAGCGATAAATTTAAGTTGCTTCTTTGATGACGGCGTCTTGAAAGTAAAATTGACTATCAAGTTGCTTGCAGTATACGTCAATGCGTTCAAGACTAGTCATTTTGACAAGCAAGGTTCAGCTCGTGCCAGGGCTGGTTCCACTTCCGTGTGTGTTCGGGTCTGCGCACCACTCGTGATTGGTCGGGTAACTACCCGGCTCCCTCCTGTAGAGCTCCACAACCGTACACGCCCATAGTGGCGCTGCCAAACATCACCTCTAGGCAGCCTAATGTGCCACTGCATGTGCAGCAGGGACCAGGTGGGCTACATCACCCTTCCCTCACACCTCTCTCCGCGACGCTACTCCCGAGGCAAACGAGACTCCTTCAGCTGAACTGCAACGGGCTGCAGGCCAAGATTGAGGAGACAATCGACTTCATGAGTCGGCACAACCTGTCAATAGCTGTGATCCAGGAAGCCTTGTTGAGTTGCAACGGCTACAATGTGCATCGTAAGGATCGCTCGCGAGGTAATGGTGGTAGCTTAGCGTTCATCACCCATCACACAGTGCAGAACCACAGTTCTCATCAAAGAAGAATCGACCGCAGGGACAAGTTGTAGCAGCTCGCCTGACCCAATAATAGCTAGCGAAGGTCTGATAAATAGCATAACGCGGCGACCTATGGTATCGCTTGCATCAGCCCACCTACCCATTATCATCTTGTTTGACAGGCCTGCTGACTTTTCTCCGCGGACCACCGGACCTACATCACCTTTTAAAAGGCTGACTGGGCCGGGTTCGCGGAGTTCACTGAAAATGCCCTCAGTGCTCTTCCTACGAACACCGACGTTCGCAAAGGCGAAAGGAAGTTCCGAAAGGTGCCTGCGGCTCGCTTCATCCTGGCAGGGAGGATCCCCGAGATCCGTCCCAATTTCCGGGCTGAAGCGGCTGCTCTAGCAAATGAGCGTGACCACCTTCGCCACTCCGATGGCCGTAATCCCTATATTACGGATTTAAACGTAGCGATTCGGAGGTTGGTAGACCAGAACAAGCGGAACAAGTGAGAGGAGCACATGAAGTCCTGCATCCTGTCGGTAAGCTCTGGCCCGTCGTGAGGTCCTTGTCCAACCCAATGAAGCGCGACGACCGAGTGGAAATTTCATTCGGGGATTGTGCATCGTCAGACCCGAAGATTTGCGCGAGCTATTTTAGCCGGCAATTCGTTCTGCATCCTTCGGGCCAAATGGAAGGTGACCAGAAGGCTGCGCAAGCTGTCAAACACCAGGGCGCCCCTCACTTTCACAAGTCGCGAGGTGAAGTAGCCCATCGGGAAGTCGAAACCCTTCAAAGTCGTTGGCCCTGACGGCCTAGGCGTGTTGATGCTAAAAAATTTAGGTTCCGCGGGAATTGAGTTTCTTGCAGCGATCTTCAATGTGTCCATGGCCACCCCCATAATTCCCGACATTTGGAAGGTTGGAAGGGTGGTCCCACTGCTGAAGTCAGGGAAAGCGGTTGAGAAGGGTGGCTCCCGTCGGCCGATTTCCCCGCTTTCGCCAGTGATAAAGAAATTTGAAGACCGTCTCCTCCCATACCATCTGGGATCGGCTAAGCATCAACATGGCTTCCGTTAGACCTGTCAAAGGCTTTTGACACGGTAAGCCATTCCACTACTTGCCTATGTGAAAGCATCAACTCTCCTACAGAGACTGAAACGGTGGACCGCGAATTACCTGTGTGGTCGCCAATTATCGGTATTATTAAGAGGCTCAACATCGAAACTAACGAGAATTATAATAGGGGCACCGCAGGGTGTCGTCCTGTCTCCACTCTTGTTTAATCGCTATATTTCCAATCTCCCTCAACCGCCAGAGGGAGTCACAATAGTCTCATAAGCCGCTGATTGCTCGATAATGGCCACCAGCAATGTAATTGACGACCTGTGTTAGAAAGTGAACGGATATATCTCCGACCCTGCCGGTTTTTGCACAGGCAGAAACTTGGCGTTGTCCCCTACTAAGTCCACGGCGACCCTCTTTACCGCCTGGACGAATAAGGTCAGGCTGGATCTTAACATCTCAATCGATATAACCGCCATTTGGATGGTTAATAACCCGAGGATTCTGGGGGCTACATTTGACAGCTTACTCTCCTTCTCTGCGCACTCTACCGAAATCGCCAATAAAGTACAGAGCCGCAACAATGTCCTCAAGTCGCTCGACGGCAGCACTTGGGGCATAGACAAAGAACCGTTGTTGGCAACATACAAGGCGATTGGACGGCCGGTAATAAACTATGCTGCGCCAGTGCGGTCACGGGAACCAGTAGGATACAGTGGATGAAACTGCAGACCTGCTAGAACACCGCACGGGGACGGGATACCTGCTGATGTCGCCTGAGGAACGTCTCCATCAAGAGGTGAATGTGCTCCAATTTAAGGAGCACAACCTCATGCTCAGCAATCAGTTCATTGATGTATGTCAGCGTTCGGGGCACCCAAATAGACATCTGCTTGCAGTTGAGCTATTTCCCAGGCACATCGGAAGATATCTCCTTGAACTGAAGAACGAGATCCAGCCGTATATAGCGCAACTGCCTTGGCCTTGACGCGATCCCAGCAGTATAAGTGAGTGCATACTGCAGACTCTACGAGCGGTCTTCATATTCTTCAAATTCTCGCTCAGTTTCTGCTTTTCCTTATCGCGAGCGAGAGAGAGGTTTGTTCGCCGGGAGTTTTGAAAGCATAGTTTTTCATTTGCAACATGTCGTCAAGTATGATGGTTCTAGTCGTTCGCGCTATTTGGTGCTAGAGGACGCTACGATATACGATTTTGAAACAAGGTTCTCTTGACCCCACGTCTCAATTTGTGATCAGCCCTCTAATGAGAACTGCCAATTTGAAATCGTGCGAACAGTTATCGCCGAAAAACTTTTTGTCACTTCAGCAGCATTCCCCAAAATTTTTTTGGAGAATGTTTTATGTTATTACATCATGGAGATTGTGTCAGTGGTATTGATGGAGATATTGGTGCACTAGATGTAGTCAAGTAGTTGCAAATTTAGTTGATGATTTAATTACCGATAATTTCGAAGATACGTACTAAAATATGTTAAAATAATTGAACTGACATATATGTATACGTATATGTTTATGCTCGCGGCCGCCGCAGTCGGGTGTGTAACGTGTGCGCACTTCATTCGGTGGGCCCGAGGTTCAAATCTTGGCCCGGGCAATTAACATCAAATATTATAGAAACGTTTTTTCTAATAGCGGTCGCCCCTCGACAGGCAACGGCAAACCTCCGAGTGAATTTCTGCCTTGAAAAAAACTTCTCACAAACACATTCGCCGTTTGGATTCGGCGTAAAAGAGTAGGTTCCCCAATTTGGGTTACAACATCAAGACGCACACCACAAATTGTAGGAGAAGTTCGGCCAAAATCGCTTAAGCGGTTAAAAGAGTAGGTTCCCCAATTTGGGTTACAACATCAAGACGCACACCACAAATTGTAGGAGAAGTTCGGCCAAAATCGCTTAAGCGGTTATAGCCAATTAAGTAAGTAAGTAAGCTGCATTTGTTAAAATGCGAAATGGGTGATACATCGACATAACTGTTTCCAACAATTCTCGCATTCCTGGAGGTCGTATGCCGTTATGAACGTCGTGTGCAATTTTATGATATCTAAAATGCAATCCTAGCCCATCACCAGCGGTGCTCCAGAATATCCCAAGAAACTTCTCCGTCGTTGCTTGACGCCTCATACTTAGGATTGCTTTTTCAGTGAAACCGCATTCACCATTCAGTACTTATTGTACCCATTTGTCGTTGGATGTGATGTTACGCAGCTTAAGACCCGCGGCGCCATTGATTATGACATCTTCATTTATGACCTCAATAGCTTTATAAGCACTGCTGGGACTCATGACCAAATCATCCCCCTATTTGTTTTCAATGAGAGCACGTGAACCTCTGGGTATTGTGAATTGAAACTTGACGGCACAAGATGGCGTAAAACTGGTCCCAAAGGTCATCGTTGTCCTCGTGTATAAATATATATATATGAATATGCTCTTTCGTGTTACCATCCCACCAAAGAAATCATTGTGCGTCTTGCTCGGCCCACAGATTTTCACCGCAAAAGTCTCTTCAATATCACTAGCTACAGCGACGTCTCCCTGACGGAATTGAATATGATTGTGACTAGTGGCTGCGCCTGCTCTAGATATTTTACCAACACTGCGTTTAATGAGACGCCATTCGTGACCGCAAAACATCGCACTTGCGAACGGAAATAACTCTAGGCATGGCAGTAGTCTCGTGGCAATGTGGGTCATATTCAGCCCAACCCAACTTTGTGTTGATGGCGACTGGCTGATCGCACTTGGCTACAGGTAAAAAAAATAAGCTTAAATTCGGCGTAATTTTCGGACTTGTTGAAGGACTGCCTTGGAAAATTAAAGCCTCTGATATTGTGTTGTTGAAAGGGTAATTGTGGCCAATTATGCTTCTGGCTTCGAACAACACTGTTCTTTAAGGCTGGCTATTTCCATACCATTTCACGATGTTGCTTGACGAACGCCCACCTGGCTACGCAGTCCAGCAGTTCAAGCTATTAAGACCTGTGACTGACTGCAACACAGGCATGCAGACTGTTTTTCCCTGCTATATACGACCAGACCATTGCACAAGCTTACAAGTATGAAAACTATACCCCTTATCTTTCGAAAAATGGATGTGCCTGTTTTCATTGCACAACACTGACATAGGACTGCAATCCTGTGGTCATCAATACTTGACGAAAAATGGGAGTAAGAAAAAGAAAACAACAAATGTGACCGTTTACGTCGATTTTATTCCAATTTGGTTGAGCGACCAGCGTGTTCAAAAGCACCAACTAGAAATATCATCATAATTTTCCATAATTTTTGCCATCATAATTGTCATTACCATAACTTGTACACCGTATACAATATACTTACATAAATAAAGATACTTTTTAAATAAAAATAAACTATTTGCCGCCATCATCAACCGCTTCGAGCTCGGGGCAAAACACATTGTATTTGTCTAAGGTTCATAGAATACAAGGTTACGATATCCTTCATGTTCGCCATCTTGTGATGTTACTATGTATATTCTTATATATAGTATTCTTTCAATAGAAGTACACTATTTTAATAAAAGTACTTAAATTTAATTAAACCAAGGCGAATTTAGTAAGGTTCTAGCTGATTTATTTCGCCGTCGTACAGCAAATGTCAAAATTAATTGAATTGAATGAATTAAAACCGGTAATCCGGCTTAGTAGAACAATAACGATTCCTATGAAGAAGTTATGGATCCAGAAAATGCTGAAAAATACGAAGTGATTAATATAAATACAAAAATTTTATCACTGAAGGCGAATATGTAAGTGCAAAATGTAATAAAAGATATTATTGAACTAATATTTCATACATATATAGTGCACGATTGAAAACGGAAAACAGTTCGTTGAAATAATTTGAAGCTACGCAAAACAAAACGATTGCAGAACTGCAGTGAAAATATAAAAAACTTTTTTTTCGTACGCGAATGCATATCCTCATTCGCAATTTAAATAACGAACTTCGTGATAACCATCCAAATAAGAGGCGGAAAATGTAAAACATCACCAGTTAATTTCAGTATGCATATGTTTTGCGCTGCTTTTTCACAAGTATACTAATATTATAATGATACTCCATTTTTGGTTGAGTTTTTAACATTTGGTGACAATATTTCATAGGGCAGGCACCTTGACGTGGTGCAGGGGCTTAATCGAAGCTCAAAACGGATCCTGCTATCGAGAGGGGGCACCGTCGGACAGGCGATGCCTCAACTGGATGGTAGATACCGCTTGAGCACGATGACCAAGAACTGCCACCTCCTAATCCAGGGTGTTAAGCGACACCGTGCCCATTGGACGGTTTGCAGCCAGGAGAACAACCGGCTCTAATATAACGGCGCCTCATCGGCACAGGGCCGAATCGAGGAGTAACGGTGGCCTTACCGCGACAAGGGGCGTTGGTGCGGCGGACGATCAGAGTACCCCAAATTTAAATATAGACCGTCAGTATTTCCTCGGCGAGAAAGCGGTCGTAAGAACAAGAATAACAAACAAACAAACAAAAAACAACAACAACAACAACAACACACACAACACAAATAATAGCAACAACAAAAAAGGGAGACGGGAAAATCACCTCCCCGCAGAACTTTCCCCTGCAGAGGCAGCCCTCTTCGCCGAGCGCGCTCGGGACGGTAGTGACGGGCCCTCAACAAGTAGGGATGTAGCGAGGCACCGGGAGAAGGTACCCAGTGGGGATATGACCACGGGCAAAGCTGGGCACGAGCTAACAACCGAGGCATCTGCCTCCAGTAAGCGCTCCACATCCCCAGCATCATCAAAGAGGCACCAATCCCCTAGTCCGTACCCCAGCGAGCCTTTCAGGGTGGTTAGAAGGCGCAGGCCCAGAAGGGGCAAACCACCACCTCTGCCCTCTCCGGCGATGCCAGAACCCTTGATGATCGAAGGAGATCTGGGCTTACGGGGTTGGCCGTCAAGTGGTATCTAAGGTACCTGGAGCAGGGAAAGCTTCCTGAAACAGCTCGCGAGATGGCTGGACTGAGGATGAGATTAGAGACCGAACCCGCACCCGCAGAAGAGCGGAGAAGCGAGGAACATAGGGCACAGCATAGACCCGCGCCCGCTGTAGAGCTGTGAAGCGGGAAACCACCAACCTCAAAAGAACAACCTGCCCCCGCTATTAAGCGGAGAAGCGGGCAAATAACACCATAGGCACCTAACCTCCTTCACAATCGAACTCGGCAGGTCAGGAGGGAACTCAAGATTTGGTGTTGCCGGCGGCTGGGACTGGACAGCCCACCAGCTACTCGGATGCCCTCAAAGGTATCCGGCTGGGGGTATGCAAGGCGTTGGAGAGAGAGAAGGCAGGTACAAGCGCCCATCTGTCAATGGGTAGAAGCTCTGCTTAAGACTAGAACGGCGGAAACTAGTGTAGCGGACAAGGTAATACAGCTGAAAACCAGTAGAGGTTGCCCACAAGGGGAAGTTTTATCTCCTCAATTGTGGAGTCTTGTAATAGATGAACTCCTACAAAAACTAACCGATAATGGAATTCGCTGCCAAGGATACGCAGACGACATTGTCGTTATAGCTAGAGGCAAATACGAAAGCACATTATGCGATATTGTGCAAATAGCACTAAACCTGACAAAGGCATGGTGCGCTGGAGTGGGGCTTAATATTAATCCACTAAAACAGCCAGTATACCTTTCTCTAGAAAAAGGAAGCTACCAGCAATGAGAACAATCTCATTGGACAGTACTCAAGTTCCTGTGGTAAGCAAGGTGAAATACCTGGGTCTAACCATGGACTCTAAGCTGCTCTGGAGAGAACATGTGGATGCAACAGCCTCCAAAGTAACTAAGGCAATAATGGTGTGCAGGCGTCTAGCGGGTAAATCCTGGGGTGCAGCCCGAACATACTTAGATGGATGTACACCATGATATTCAGGCCGATAGTAACATATGGTGCAGTGGCATGGGTCTCAAGGGCATCGCTGTCAACAGTGAGGAAATCGCTTACCAAGCTCCAACGGCTGGCATGTGTATGCATAACGAGAGCAATGTGTTCATGTCCAACGGGGGCGCAGGAAGTGATAGTGGACCTGACACCACTGCACATTAACATAGAACAGTCAGCCAATAGAACCCTACTTAACATAACTAGGGAAGGTCATGGAAAAGGTGAGATTATATCATCCAAAAACATGGAGAAGCTGAGCATCCAGCTTCCTCTTGCTCAGCTTCCAAGGGATGAGATCATCAAAGTAACCAAATTTGAGAAAAGATTCAAAATTGAATTAGGAAACAAAGCTTCATAGAGTACACCCTCGCTGGAGGGGCACCTCCGAGCAAGCACCCTGCACTGGTATACGGATGAATCAAAGACTTCGGAGGGTGTAGGGGCCGGGGTCTTCGGTCCCAGAACACACCTGTCTGTGCCAATGGGTAAGATGCCAAGCATCTTCCAGGCGGAGGTGTACGCCATGCTCCGGTATGCAGAGGTAAACTTAAAAAGGAACTATCGCAATGAGCGGATAGTCATTGCAAGTGACAGCCAAGCAGCACTCAAGGCACTATCATCGTATGAGATTAGATCCTCATTGGTGCTTGAGTGTGTAGAAAAACTCAACTCTCTAGCAACATACAATCACATCCAGCTCCTCTGGGTTCCTGGTCACAAAGGCATTGAGGGAAACGAGGAGGCCGATCGAATGGCTAAAGGTGCGGCGGAAAAAACACCCATAGGGCCCGAGCCCTTCCTGCCAGTAGGTCGACATACCATAAGGGATGTGCTCAGGGCAGACAATACCTTAAAGGAAAGACACTGGCACCAGATGGCAGGGTTACACCAGGCGAAATGTCTATTGGGAGGGTATAACAGAAAACGATCTAAACAGTTTATTAACCTCTCAAAACCCCACTTGAGGATACTTACAGGTTTTCTTACAGGTCATTGCAGACTGCGTAGCCATCTCCACAGGATCGGAATATGGTCGAATGAGTTTTGTCGCTTCTGTGACTCGGTCCCGGAGACCCCGATGCACCTGCTCTTTGACTGTGAAGCCGTTTCAAGAAAACGGAAGAGATATCTGGGCTCAAATACCCCCGATCAGGAACTAGTACGCTCGCTATCACCAACCATCATCTTAGACGTCTTAAGAGCGTTGGGGTTAGTTGAGGTACTATAAAGAACGGAGGGCACAATGGATCGAAAGGTCGAAGTGCAAACCTCAACAATAATATCTATCTATCTATCTATATGAAAAATGTCCATTTGCGAGTAGTTGTATGTAATTTTCAGAAATCACTTCGAAATCAAGTCATCCGATGCAAACAAAATTTTTGACAGCACGATGGTGTAACCTTGTATTCTATGAACCTTGATCTTTGCCGGCCACAACACGTTTTCTAACTACCATTGTGCCCATTTCTGAATTTGTGTGTGTGTGCGTGCTTTAAAAGACAAGTTCGGAGCCGTTATGAGGCTCAGCCAATGCCACTACCGCAACAACGTCGGATGTTCCACCTTCGGTACCACAATTGAATCTGCCTGTTGCACAGCAACCCATGTCGATGCCTACAAACGCATTGCAATTTTTTGAGGGTTCCGCCGACATGCTATACTCATTGCCAGTCTTCGATGATAATCCGGAGGATTGCCCACTGTTTTCTGCGAATTAAGTAGACACGGCGGAGTTCGGTTACAACAATAGGCAAAACTTAATGCGATTGCAGAAACCCTGCAAGCCAATACCAAACAATCAGCCACGACTATGCTGATTTGTCCAGACGACGGCCATAGCGAGGAAGAAGCTCAATAAATTAGTTGAGGAGTATTTTTCGATAGAAAATTTCGGTGTGAACCATAAGGACGTCTTCGAGTCAGACGAAAATTTGCAGAAACAACATGTGACCTCGGTCGGCATAAAGATTTGGTCAACCTCCCACATAGTATTTCCGTTTGTCAAGTATTGAATCGCGCATGCTGAAAGATGCAGACTATGCCAAAAGCTACAAGAGAAATTAAGAAATACCTTGACAAGGGATACTTTAGACAAAGAACATGGTATCTTCCTCAGTTTGGTGTTGTCCATCCACACAAGCCGCAAAAGCTCCGCTAGTAAAAGTAATTCAATTGTAACGCTGCTTTCTCTTTGTTCTTTTATTTGTTTACATCGACATAAATTATTTATTTTATTATTGTCGCTACGCCACTTAAAGTGAAGCGATCATGTTATCGTTAAAAGTGCAACAATGTTAAGGCATGATTTGTTTTTATATTTTAATACTGCGACGGTTATATGACACTTCATATCCGTCGCAACGTTTGCCCACGTCGTTGGCACTCGTTTTTTTAGTGCAGCAATGGTTATACGATACTTTTCATAAATGTTGGTGGCTTTAATTTTTTGCTTACGAAATTTTGAATGTCATTGTCACTTGTTTTAGTGCAACGATTGTTTATACGTTATTTTGTAAGTGTCGCTGAATTTGATTATTGCGTAAGGAATTTTGGATGTCATTGGCAATTGTTTTAATGCAATGACTGTTTATAAGTTATTTTGTAAGTATCGGTGACTTTAATCTTTATTTATATATTTGCGAATGATATGTTCGATGTCACTAGTATTTGTTGATTGAGTATGTGGCATCACATACGTAACTCCTCCCCCCTTTGACACAGGATTCTCATGAATTCTTTTGTTTGATTTGATGTATTTGTCCCACAGTATTACAATTGATGTTATTATTATTGCCATCACTACAATTGTTGGTATGCTATAATTTATAATTTGGTTATTGTATTTGAGCTCTTCTATTTCTTTTAAATTTTGAATTGTTGTTAGTTTTACCTCTTCTATCGTAAGTGTAGTTTTGAATGTAATATTAGTGAATTTCGGTAGGATAATTTTATCAGAGTACATTTTTAAATTCTTTGGAAATTTTTTGTTTGCAATTTCAATTGAACAACTTTTATTTGCTATAACGCAGTTACTTGCGATTGAATTATTTTTTGCATTTTTCACAATTATTGTGTAATCGTTAATGTTTACAATTTCAGTGTTTTAATTTTTTATTAATTGGCATGTTTTATTTATTGTGCAATGTTTTGATAAAACACTGAATGTTTATATATATATTTTCCCTATATGTGTACATTTTATTATTATACTCAAATACTTCTTCGAATGCTGCATTTATTTCTTTATCTGGGCTTTGAATATGTATTATTGTTATAACATGTATAGTCTGAAACGCTTTAGGTACCTTAATTACAAATTATTATTATTTTGAAGTATAGCCGTTCTTAAATACATAATTTTACTTATATTTATTTCGTAATCGTTTATTTCTTTTTCTGTAAGAATACTTACATCGCGTATGCCACTTTGTGCTGTTGTTACGTAACTTTGAATATGTTCAACATGACTCTTAATTGTAGTTAACTTAAGCAGTTTTTCTAAGTAAATAATTTGTATGAAAACGTCTTTTATTGTTGATTTTGTGTAATTGTGTCTCTTATCAACTGTATTGTTTTATTGAAGTGATTATTAATTTTTATTTGTTGGTTTAGACCTGTTATGGAGTTGTGCATATTGGAATCGACTGTGTTACGAGTAAGGTGATTAGTAATATCTTCTCGGTCTGTGTCATCCATGGTGCCGAAAATATATTTATAAGCATTACCTGCAAAATTAAATAATCCTCTTTTTTGTCTAATGGTGGGTGTTATAGTTTTTAGTTTAATTAATAATACTTCTACTTGATTATTTATGTATGCTTTTTTATTTATTTATTTATTTGTTTATTAATCTACAGTACATAGTACCTTACAGACTAGAAAGAAATATAATAATCAAAACCAATTAGGTTGTTAAAATTATAGTAATTAATATAAAATCCATATTAAGCAATTAAATTTAAAATTTTTATAAAGTTTAATCTAGATAAAGCAAAATCAAGCATATTCGAACTACATAACGCATTAAATTCCCGAAGTGCACGAGCAATAGGTGCATTACTTGCAAATATAGTCTTAAAGTTTTCCCCATAAAAAGGATACAAATTGCGAAGACTCCTTTGCGGCACATTAAAGCTTATCCGATTCAGCAAAAATGGGCAATCAATAAACCCATTAATAACATTAAAAGTGAACGAAAGTGAGAGGACTGTCCTTCTCCTTTCTAAGGAATCCAGACTAATTAGCATACGGCGAGAATTGTAGGATGGTACAGGATCTGCAAACCGAATTGAACGCAGTGCATGCTTAAGAAATAATTTTTGAAGACGTTCAATTCTGCTGATCGACAGTTGGTCATATGGTCTCCAGATGATAACTGCATACTCCAAATGAGAACGCACTAAAGACGTATATAGCAGTTTGTAGGTGTACGGATCAGAAAATTCAGGTGTATTGCGACGAATAAAGCCCAAAACTGAATACGATTTTATAAGAACAACATTAATATGACTACTGAAAGAAAATTTAGTGTCAAATATAATTCCAAGATCCTTGAATTCTGTTACACTTTGTAAAGCATAACTAGCAATGGTGTAAGACGTGTTAACAATATTTTGACGCCGCGAAAATGTTATATGAAATCATTTTTTAATATTCACGGGAAGGCGGGACTTTACACAACAGCGTTGGAGACTTTCCAAATCGTACTGAAGCTTCAGGGCGTCCCCTGAGTCCTTAATAGACGCAAAAAGTTTCATATCATCAGCCTACAGCAAAAAATGTGAGAAAATGAATCATTTGCCAATGTCGTTGATGAAAAGTACAAAAAGCAGAGGCCCTAATATGCTTCCTTGGGGAACACTCAAATATGACTTAGGCCATTGCAGAAAGGTGGGGTGGAAGCCCAAACATGCTAACTTGTTCAATAGTATATTGTGCGACATTCTATCAAATGCCTTAGAGAAGTCTGTATAAACGCAATCAACTTGGAGTCCTGTTGAAAACGATGACATACAGAATTCACTAAAAACGGCGAGACTAGTGGCTGTAGAGCGACCAGTGACAAAGCCATGTTGATTTGGACTGATTAAAGACTTAGGACCGTTTTCTCAATGTTTGGTTAAGCGGTTAATCAGGATATAATCGTAAGTTGGCTGTAAAAGTATTTTCTCAAAGTTCGGTTAGCGCACATCTGTCATTTAAGATCTGATTAAGTTTGCCGGATGATGGCATGCCGATTAGCTACTAACCAGACTGAAAAGTGACAGCAGACAGCAGTGAAATTTATAAACAATATATATAATTTGGTGTAATATTTTAAATAATGGACCGCCTTGAGCATATTTCTCACCTTTCTGGGCTGCTTGGGCGGCGTGTTTTAAAACCTAGGACGTACGGCGAGAGAACAAATTTTTTTGAAACGTTTGACGATAATACCTTCCATCGCAGATTTCGACTGACCAAAAATAGTGTTATCTACGTTTTGGACAAAATAAAAGAAATAATTCAAAGTCCTACTGAAAGGTTTGTGAATAAATGTTTCATAAAGCTACATTCATATAATATTTACATTTAATTTATTTTGCAGAAACCACGCCTTAAACCCCGAGGAAATGCTATTGCTGGCATTGCGCTTCTACGCATCTGGGAGCTTCTTAGTAACTGTTGCTGATTTCTGTGGAGTCAGTGTGGGCACTGCTAGTCGTGTTGTGAAAAAGGTTTCATTTGCTATTGCACAACTTTCTAAAGATTTTATTAAAATGCCGAAAACCAGAAATGAAATTGAAATCGCAAATCGTGAATTTTATAGAATAGCAAAATTTCCGAAAGCAGTGGGATGTATTGACTGCACACATATTAAAATACAGTCGCCTGGAGGAGAAAATGCCGAAATATTCCGAAATCGAAAAGGGTACTTTTCCTTTAACGTACAAGCTGTCTGTAACGCAAATTTGGAAATAGCAGATCTTGTATGCAGGTGGCCAGGTTCTGCACATGACAGCAACATTTTCAATAACAGTCGGCTAAAGCACCGCTTCGAGCAGAATGAGTTTAAAGACTGCTTTTTAATGGGCGACAGTAAATATATGATGACTCCACTTTTACACCCAAACACTGCTGCAGAGCGACTATATAATGAGCCGCAAATACGGACTAGAAACTGTGTAGAACGGTGTTTTGGCGTATGGAAACGTCGATTTCCGGTGTTATCCGTTGGCATAAGGGTTTCGAAAGACACGACTATGGCAATTATTGTCGCATGTGGAGTTTTGCATAATATCGCACGGCAGAATAGAGAGGCAGACCCACCTGCAACAGAAAACTGTGATGTTGAAGAGCCTACTGAACATTCAATGGAGGCGGATGATTCTACTATATCTGAAACTGAGGGAGGAGCCTTCATGAGATCGAGTTTAATCAGAGATTATTTTGCAAGGTTAGCTAATTAATAAATTCTCTAGCCAGTAAAAAAAAAGGTATTTTTGATGTATTTCAGGTTGTAACGCAGTTGGAAATTCCATGTATACATAAAACAAAAAAAAATAAATTAACATTTATATTCTTCATTTACATATTAGTAAAATCTTACTTTGATATATAAGTATAAAGCATTTATGTTTCCATGTTTCCTTTTTTTATGAACACGTACTTCGTTATATTAACATAAACCATAAAATCAAAATTTTCGACTTTGTACAAAATTCACAAAAAAGCACCTAATAAAGTATTTTTATCAAATATGAGTTATAAGTAAATATATTGCCTATTGTGGTTTTTGTTAAATACATGTAATAGAATTTTATTGCATTTTAAATAGTGAAATAAATATGTTAGTATCCTATAGTTGAGATCCTCCAAAAATTTATGGATAAACAAAAACTTAGCCTAATATATGAAAAAAGGAACTTCAATTTTTTACTAAGAAATCCATCGTCTAAATTTCTAACTCCGTAATTTGAATTTCTAAAACATTGGTACGGAGTTTTACAGCCCATTTAATTTTAGTATAATAAAGTGCAAGTGTGAAGTTGCTGCAAAGTCCCGCTGATTTTAGATTTTTTTTTTACGGTGTCACGCATTTCCTTCCATTCAAAATATGTTCGAAAAATTCTGAAATCAGCGGGAGTTTTCAGCAACTTCACACTTGCACTTAATTATACTAAAATTAAATGGGCTGTAAAAAAACTTGCTACATAAAATTTGTCCGACACTATACATATGCTTATAAGTATTCATATACGCTCAACAGATATAAGTTATGTTCGATGAACAAAAATTATGAATAATTATTACAAATTATCACAAATAGGCGTTCGATGACGACAAAAAATTATCCATCAACCAAAAAATGAGAGAGCAAACTGACAGTTCGTTGCAAGAGAGCCGCTGATTTTGTGTTGGAGAAATTTGGCCAGCCAAAATTATCCATCACGAAAACATATGTTCGAAAACATATGATTGCAATTGTAAACAAAGAAATTTACATTTTGTGAAATCCGGTGTTTTGTAAAATTTGGATCTTATAATATTAAACTGTATGGAACTGTTTGAATACTTACCAATTGCGACTTTCTGGAATGTTCCTGGTGAACATTTGAGGTCCAACTTCCTTTTTCCTTCCATTGCAGTATTTTTAACTATTTTTAAACTATGTGAACCGCGCACAAATTTGTAAATAAACTCAGCTGATTTGTCTTCTTCTATCGGTTTTTGATGGTGATGGCAAATTTTCAGTTCGATGAAATTTTTTGTTTTTCATCTCTTTGTGAGAGGATTTCCACTTACGCTCTTTATTTGGTTTGCTGGCTGGTGATGGATAATTTTTTCATCGAACAGAACTATACTCAGTCAATTAGAAGGGAAATTCTGATTTGACAATTGCTGTGCCTTGCACTTTATTTCAAGCTTTAAAAGCTGCAACTTCATCTCGGCTTTTTTTACCTCTAGCTCGTGACTTTGCTTTGCCATCTCATGTTTTTCGGCTGCTCTTTTATTTTCCTCTTCCCAGAAAATTTGCTACCCTTCCGGTTCTTCTCGCTTTTTGTAGTCAGCTTTTCTGTTTTTGGCGCCCGCAGAAGGGCTGGACTCCACGTGCTCCAATCGTTTTAGGAACCTAAATGAAATTAGAAATATTAAGGGAAACTGACGTGGAATCTAGAATGATGTTACATTTTCCAAAGACTCTTTTGGCTCTGCTATAACCTCCACCGTGAAACTATTCATTGACTGATCTAAGTGTTCAATTTCTGGATCATTTTCACATATAATAATGGCTGAAATAAAGTATCAAGAATGAATTGAATAACTATTGTATGTAGGTTTGAGTATAAAAAAACCTTACCATCGCTGTCAATATCATTGTTCAGACCTGTTGCAGTCTGGCCCATTATTGCAGCGAGCCTGCTCGTATTGGTGTTCGGCCGGAATTTAAATTGTCCACCGCCCGTCTTATATAGCTCCCTCTTCTCTTCAGCTATACTTTTCCTAGCTTTACGCTTTAGATTTTCAAACTTTTCCCGCAAATTTTTCGCACCTCTCCTCATACCAATTTGAGCTTGAAATTCGGCGTCAATAGAATCCCATGCCTTTCGCTTTTCCTCCCAGGAGACAGCGTCGGTCTTTTTATTTTCAATAACATTGCCATAGCGCTCAGCCAATGTTATTAGTAAATTTTCTTCCGTGGTCGAAAAATTTGGAAGCCGATTCCTTTTTTTTTCATCCATTATAAAAAATTAAACACAGAAGCACAGAACACCGACGAGTAGCACAAATAGAAAAAACCGCGGTAAAAATTATTTGTAATAATTGTAAACAAAAATCAGCTGACTGTAGTTTTTGCGTATTCACAATGCAGGTTTTGTGAACTTTTTCCTAACATATTCACAATGAGCGAAGTAATCGGAGGCTAACTAATCGGACTTTGGTGAAAACGATACTGCCATTTCAAACTATCAGATGGTTAGCTATCATCTGATTAAAGACCATTTTAATCGGGCATTGAGCAAACGGCCCTTAACTGCAAAGTAAATCTTGTCCTATACAATGCATTCAAAAAGTTTCGAGATGCTTGAAAGCTTAGAAATCGGCCTATAGTTACGAACATCATTTCATCTTCCACTTTTAAAAAAAGGTGTGATAGTTGTAACTTTCCATTCATTCAGGAAAACTCCTGAAGACAGAGATTTATTAAAGATAATTTCCAGAGGAATTGCCAACGCCGGACATTTTTTGAATAAGATAGCTGATAGCCCGTCAACGTCTGATTGCAACGAAGGTTTGAGGGAAAACATACCTTTGATGATATCATCAGATGAAATATGCAAGATACCAAAATTTATAAATGAGGATATCTCAGAAGAAAAGTTCAGAGACTCCTCATCATCAGAAATGTAATTTGACAAGAAAAATTCGGCAAATAACTTGGTTATCTAAAGACTTGAATTTCTTCTGACAATGCTGGAATTTTACCAAAAAAGTCCAGTTATTAATACTTTTAAACTTCTTGAGGTACTGGTTTTTGCGATTTTTCAACTTCTTTAACTGCTTATTATACCAAGGTGATTTATACAATCCCTTCTTTTTTACAGAAATATTATTATTACAAAATTCATGCATTATTGATTTAAAATTAGAAAAGCAACTGTGGATGTCCAGGTTGGACAATAATTCATCCCATTTAATTTCTAGAAGGGGGTTATTTAAACTTGGATAATCACAGGATGCGTAATTGTAGGCAGTGATTTCAGAATCCAATAAGGGTAAATAGTCATAAAAATTTAGCTTAATATCTAAAGGGATATGATGAATACCAACATCGGATATTGGAGAGATACATTTTGATACACAATAATTAATATTATCATTTATGAAAATAAGATCTAACAGCATGTTTAATTGATTGAAAATTCCGTTAATTTGCTTAAGGTTAACGCTTGGTAAACTATCTATAAAGTAAGATCCTGTAGAAGTTATGACATTATTAGCCACGAACGCTGAGGTAGCAAAATTACACACCATCGCATGTTGCATAAGTTAAAATCACCTAGAACGCATAGTTGATTCTCGTTTAATTTTTCGACACCTAGAGCAGTGATATTGTCTACGTGTGCCGTATATAACTCCGAATTGCTATTTGGCGGAATATACGAGGCAATTAAGTGCAAGCAGTCATTCGGTTTACATCCCTTGAAGCAAACGCAAAGTTGATCAAGCCACGAGTCATCATTTTTTAGCGATACTAAAAATGCACAATACTTTCTTTTGATGGCAATGAGAACACCGCCTCCTCTCAAACAGGTAGTTTTAGCAGCATCGCGGTCTTTTCGAAAGACGTCATACAAATTTAAGTCGAACAACTCACTGTCATACAAATTCGATGTCAGCCACGTCTCAACAATAACGATGATATCATAAGCCTCTTCGGTGCTAAACTGATGAATAATATTAGATTTTGTTCTTAGGCCAGAAATATTATGATAGTAGATATTCAGCTCTTCAATTCTTAAGACATTTTCAGATATACAATCGTGCAATGTCACATTGTTGGTGTATAATCTACTTGCTTCTGATAAAAACGAAACGGCCTTATTTTAACATTAACTGGCCACAGCGACGCATTTAATACTTTTTCGGAATTTGTTAATGAAACACCCAACTTGAAATTGACCCGTTTGTACTTGTGACTGTCCACTGGGTTGTCTTTTTTAATCAACGGAGAGAGAGAGAGTTTATATCAATGTTTGCATGTTTTGCTACGTAATTTTTGATATCATCCGCAGTAACGGACGGCTCAAATGAAGATAAGTGAACCCATTTAAAGCTATTAGCGACGCTCAGTTCAGTGTTATCACTAGAGCCAACAACAACCTTAGCTCTCTTTCGCCTCTTGTTTCTCACTTCAGTCCAAACACAATTGCTGGTCAAGCCTTCATTTACATTAAGGGAGCGAGGTTGAGATGTAGGCAAAACGGAAGAGAGAACCACACCAACAGCTAGGGCAGTGTTATCGGCTGACTCAGCATAAGATACGATGCATTTCTTAGCACCCGCAGCCACGGCAGCAAAATTATCAACAGCAGCGGAGGCGTTGTCAACCGCCAAAGCAGAAGCACAAAGAAGAGACGAATCGCAATTGCTTAGAGCGTCCGCAGCGGGAGAGCGAATGCTGGGTGATCGGGTATATGCAGCAATAACATCAGCATTAATGTTATCTGCTTCGGTAGTTGTAACAATTTTTGCATTAGCAGGCATATCAGCAACAACAGCGCAAGGTGCCGAACTCACATTCAAGGGCACCTTCCTTAGGTCAGCAGCGATGTTATCAGCATTATTGACAATAGGTAAATGTCTTTGCTTTGTATTTAGACTTTTATGCCCATCTAAAGCAGTTTCAAATTCCGCCACACAAGATGGTATCGATACGTGCATGAATTGATAAGTTTAAGATAACTTGAGCTTAACTTGACACACTTTAGATGCAATCTAAAGGAACAAAGTCCACAGGAAATAGAGTCACTTGCGGCACACTGCGAGCCACACTTATCACAAATAGACATCGCGCACGTCAAAAAATCAAAAAGGCAGTAGAGCTGTGCAAAAACACGTCTGCACTCGGCGCGATCACTTTCTACTTTTGATCTAAATTTAAATTATTTAAATTTTCATTCATTAACAGTAGTACATTTGTGATTTCACTAATATCTACTTTATGCAAAATTAGATCAGATTCTACTGGAATACTGTAGTTATTATTGTCAATATATATGTAGCCATTAGTTTCAGTTATTTTGTACGTAATTAAATTAGCTTGTATCAACGGCGATGAATAAGATAGTATTAATATCCATATAATTATCTGTAATTTAAGAATTAATTTTTATTATTGATAGGAGTGTTTATCAGTTAGTGGGTATTTTGATATTATTTGAATGAATTCCTCGTAGAGGCTTTTTCCTAAATTTTGGCTCTTCTTTATGCCTTAAATTTTTGTAATTTTTTATAAATCCCTCTTGTCTTGTTTCTGTACAATTTTCTCTTTTCCTATTTGCTCTTGCTATATTTTTTCTTTAATCTTGCAAAGCCTTTCGTAAATTGTTGAATGATTTATTGTATTGTTATGCATTTCGTTTGGAGTACATTTTATTGTGCTATGGTATGTGTTATTGAAGTTATAACACTATGGCTTTGTTAATTTGTTGTGTTATTGGTAAATATATACAGTGAATTCGTGCAGTTCGGACGTGTTTCCTTTCGCTCCGCCTTTTTATTTGATTTTAGTGAGTTTCTTCATAACATTATGTTGATTTGAACTCGTATTGAGATATTGGCTCTTACGCTTTGTTTTGTGTTTCTTACCTGCAAGCTTTATTAAATTAAATAAAAGCTATCATGCCGTGTACATGCGGGCAAAAGGTTGAACGTCTTCAACATAAAGTGCAGTGCGCTAAATGTTTTGAGTTTTTCCACCATGAATGTGTTGGTATGCAGCTGGCAGATGTGGAGTATTTGAGTAGCCTGAATAAGCCTTTTTTATGTAAGGCCTGCTCGGCTGAGCGCCGTACTTCAATTCGCTCACCACCTACACCTGCACCTGTTCCCGCACCTCCAACTTAATTGTGCATAACAATAAGAAGCAAGTGACATCCGAAACAAAAAGTAAGGAATCTGTGAATTCCAACGAGAACAATAATAAGCAACAAGTTACATTGGTTACTGTTGCTAATCAAATTGCTGCTCTAAGTGCTAATAATACTCTCGTAGTTGTTGCTCTTCATGAAGACAAAAAGCAAGGTGCATTAAAATCTGAGGCTTTGCATGCTGAGGTTCGTTCTCTTCACGCTCTGCTTAAAGAAAAGGAATCTGCTATTTTGTCGCTCACGTCTGAAGTAAAAAACCTTCATGTCATTTTTACCGGCCGAGTAAATACACTCAATCATATATCTGCTAGTGAAGACAATAACAATGATATGACTTGCTCGGCTAACCTGTCTCATCTATTTGTTCCGTCATCCTCCTCACCTACTGGCGCACTACCGTTTATAAACAACAGTGGAACTGCTGCGTCGGGCTCTTGTGTTTCTGCCACCACTACACCTTTTGTCTCATACAGTGCTGCTGTCACAAACTCCGTGAAAGGGAAATCAACGATGCCAATGTCGAGTGTTGCTGTGCCAGTGGTAAATGCAGTGCTAACTAAGTCTGCCTCTCTCGCTTGCGCTGTTGTTAGCGCATCTCCTACCATTCCTACTTCTTCGCCTGCTCCATCGTTGATCAAAGCAACGAAGCCTACGTCGAACGCTGCTGCGACTGTTATAAATGCTGACTTAGCTAAGCCAGTCTCTCTAGCTGTGAATGCCTCTACGTCATCACTGGGCCAACCACCCACCAGGAAATTGGTAGCCGAACGTAAGTGTAATATTATAAAACCTTTGGTTATTGGATCATGCAGCAACAACGAGCTTAGTGTTGTATCTAATTTCAAATGGCTGCATATATCGTCATTCTCGCCTAGTGTAACTGCCGCTGATATTATAGCTTATGCCAGTAAGTCAGCTAAAATTGAGGAAACATGGATGGTCTGCTACCCACTCATAAAGAAAGATACTGAGCTTATTAAACTCACGAAAATTAATTTTAAATTAGGTGTATTGGATTGTTGCTACGAAAAGCTGCTTAATGCGGACATTTGGCCGACGAGTGTGATGATTCGTCCGTTTCGTTTTTTTCTCGAGACGACGCTCCTCAGAAAGAGTCATAACTAACCCTATGTTAGGAAGAGCTCATCCCCAGCAATTGAAAATATTCTATCAAAATGTTTCTGGCCTCAAAACAAAGTCAAGAATACTTTGTGAAATGAGCTCTCACTCAGAGTACGATATTTTTGTACTGATCGAAACATGGCTCAGTGATAGTTTTTTCGATAATGAGTTTTTGGATGCCAATATCTTTAACGTTTTTCGCAAACACCGCGATTATCTTAAAACTGGACTCACTAGAGGAGGTGGAGTACTTATTGCAGTTAAACGAAATTATCGATATTCGCTTGTCCCACTGCTGAATGAGGATACTCTGCTGGATCAGCTCTGCGTTGCGGTGAACGGCGTGTCGAAACTTTTTATATGCGCTTCTTATGTTCCTCCGTCTAGTGATGAATCTCTGTATAAAGCGCATGTTGATAATATTCTTGCTTTAGCTTCTAATAATGATTATCTTTGCATTCTTGGCGATTTTAATTTATGTAGCACTAATTGGTCTTACTTGGATAGTAGCTTAGCCTTGTATCCCACGAAAGTTGACAGTGGTTGTGAATTTTATGTAATTGATAATTTTCTGAGTATTAATCTGCTACAAATTAATAGTTTTTTAAATAAGCTCTCTAGAATCTTAGACCTTATATTTATTAGGGATAATATGAATTTCGCACTTTATGAATGCCTCGACCCATTATCGAATCGCGGTCTACATCATGTCCCGCTTGTTCTTACTTTAGAGTTCTATGAGTTTGGAACTGTTTTAGAGGAGAGTAATGCTACTAACTTCTGCTATAAAAATTGTAATTTTAATATTGTTAACGATGCGGTTTCATCCGTCGACTGGGACTCGTTATTTGCGGGCGTCGGTATTTCGGATTGTTTCGACACCTTTAAGCATGAAATCAATGTAATCTGTTTAGAATATATACCAATACTGCAGAAAAAAAGATATAGGGTTCCTTGGTACACCAATGAACTTAAGAAGTTGAAGAATTTGAAAAACAAATTTTTTAAGACATTCAAACATTCAAATGCCTTAACTTACAAGGATAAACACGTTCATTACGCCAGAGAATTTAAATCCCTGAGTAAGTCACTTAAAAGGAATTACGTTGTTAATTTTGAATCACAACTAAAATCGAATCCTAAGGCTTTTTGGAGATATGTTCAATCCAAGAAGTCGTGTTCCAGCATTCCCTGTGATGTTTTTCTTGACGACAAACAAGCTTCTACTCCCTCTGAAGCAGCCAATCTCTTTGCGGATTTCTTTTGCTCAAACTTTGAGTTAGGATCTGATCAAGGTGACAGTTATCCCCAGAATGCTCATTCGCCAATAAATTTTGGCTCCCTCGCATTATCAATCGATGATGTTGAGGATGGTATCCGGCATATCAAATCCTCAACTCAAACTGATGTTGACGGTGTATCGTCCTTCCTTTTGAAGAATTGCCCCGCTTTTGCTTACCCACTCTCTTTAATTTTCAATAAATCTCTTGAACGGGGTGAGTTTATAGATGCCTGGAAAACCACACTTATTACCCCCGTTTTCAAGAGTGGTAATAAAAATAATATAAGCAACTATAGGCCAATATCGAAATTATCTACGATCTCCAAACTATTTGAGTATATTGTCAAACAAAAAGTTTTCTTCGCAATAAGCCCTTTCATTTATGTTAACCAGCACGGCTTTATGCCTGGTAGGTCCACTTTGACCAACCTTGCTGTTTTTTCTGAGTTCTGTATAGCTGCCTTTAATAAACGTCTACAAGTTGATACTGTGTATACGGATTTTTCCAAGGCTTTCGACAAAGTTAGCCACTCAATGTTGGTATCAAATTTGTCTAGTTTAGGCTTCCATTATGTTTTCTTGGCTTGGATAAAATCATACCTTTCTTCACGACACTGTGTAGTTGTACTTGATAATGTGTCCTCCTATCCCTTTGTTGCGTCATCTGGTGTTCCTCAAGGGAGTGTACTCGGTCCCTTACTCTTCGTGATTTTCATCAACGATATTTCTAGTTGCTTTAACTTTTCAAAATTTTTATTGTATGCAGATGACCTGAAGATCTACTCTACGATTACATGTTCTTCAGACTCTATCAATCTACAGGCTGAACTTAATGCTATTGTTGCTTGGTGTTCCAATAATAGATTAAAATTAAACATAAATAAGTGTTTTCATATATCGTACTCTAAATCTCGTACAATTACGCCGACCTCTTATCTCATTGGTGACTCGCAACTTTCCACCAAGGGTGAAGTCTCTGACTTGGGAGTAATTTTTGATTTCAGATTTCTTTTTCTCAGCCATTTAAACTATACTATTGCAAAGTCATATTCAATGCTAGCATTTATCCGCCGTTTCAGCTCCGATTTCACAGACCCATATACCTTAAAGTTACTATTTACTTCTTTTGTTCGTTCTAAGCTCGAATACGCTGTTTTCATATGGCGGCCGTATTATGAATGCCATATAAACAGGATTGAACGAATCCAAAAATCTTTCATACGGTATGCTCTTTGCTCGCTTCAATTTGCTGAACCACTTCCATCATACTCGTACACTGCTAGGTGTATGCTCATAAACCTTAAATCGCTGCATAATCGGAGGAAATTTCTTTCTCTTACTTTCGTATTTGATATTATACGGGGTGCGATTGACTCTCCGTTCTTACTCGAACGTATCACATTTAATATCCCACCAAGAAGCCTTAGGAATCATGACATATTTTCTCTGGAAACTGTCAGAAATAACTATGCTAATAATGCTCCTATTCGCAGAGCTTTAAACGAATTTAATTTGCTTTCAAACACTTCTGCTATTGATTTTTCTTTGACTAAATTTCATTTTAATTTACTTTTAAATAAACTGTTGAATTAGGTTTAAACTATACCATAATCTGTGCTAAGTATATAGTCTGTATGAAATGTTAATATTTCTAGATTAAATAAATAAATAAATAAATAAAAAAATAAATATTATTCTAAATTTAAAGTTCGTATCTTTTCTGTTATTGTGATATTTAGCCTTTCTATATCACTGTTTCCTGTATGGCTGTTAGGTTTGGTGACATGATATTGTATTCCCTCTTTTTGCATAAATTCCTTAACATTTTCGTTATTGAATTCGTTATCAAATATCATTTTAGTTACCTTGCCTTTTATGGATAAAAATTGTTGTAATTGAGTTACGGGAGTTCTTCTGTTTCTATCTACTAGTAGTAAGCTTGTAGCGTGTTTTGAAAATTTGTCGATGAAGACAATAAAGGAATGTTTGCTATTTACATAAGTATAGACATGGATTACTTAATTATTTATTTTCAGGGTGTAGGTCGATTGAAAACGGCTAATTAGTATCAAATCATATCAATGTGTGCGAAAAGAAGAAGAACAATTTACGAATCAAACTATAAATGAAAGAAAGAAGAAACGGGAGTAAGTTGCGAAAAATCCTGTCTTGTGATCGTCAGCGGGGCAAGTTGGAATTTTAGGAAAAATTTGAAAACAACTTTTAATTACTTATAAATTTTATATTTTGTAAAAATAATCCTATATACACTTGCAACATTATAAATATTTTGAATTTCAGCTTTTTTTTATTTTAAAAAATGTTCATGATGACTTGCAAGTAAAAATACTACAAATTGTGCACGCATTATATATACAACATCATATGCAATGCACGGTGTCGCGATGCACTAGCTCATTTAACTGCAGCATGTGTCACTCGAGACACCATACGCTGCTTCCGCAGGGTTTAGCTAGGCGCGACGCTGAAAATACAAACAACCACGCAAGCAAAAACGTCGCCTATTGTTTTGCAAATAAGAACTCCTAGAAACGGCGCAAATCAGCATTTACCACAACGGTACTAACTTTTTAGCAAAGGCTCTGATTGAGTCTGGTTCTGAGTGTTCTTTTCTAACCGAAAGACTGAAACGCAGAAACAACTTGCCATCAAAGAAAATAGTATCAGACATAAGCAACCAAGTCTCTGCGCAAGTTCTTGTCTTACGGATTTTAACTGGAAATCTGCCGACCTGCTATGTAAACGTAAAAACTAGGCAAGCCTTTCTAGCCTTAGTACTGTCGGTTCTTTATCAATGAACCAGTAGACCTTGTCTATGTTTGGTTGGATACTGACAGGTCGGTCAGACCAATGCAATCCGTCCAATAATATCGTATCTTATTATTGCGAAGTGGCTTCAGATTAACAACTCACCGCTTTCTGGGAGCTGGAAGAATTACCACGAAATAAACGCTTAAATGAAGAGGTCTGGTACTGCGAGGAGCTATTGATCGCAACAGCCTAAACGATCCGCTTCAGTCCATATGAGTTAAATACGGTAACGTTCGGTATAAACTGTGCTCCTTATCTACATAGCTATAAGGACTAGAACTAGCTCAGGGTACTGAGGCTCTTACCCACTAGCATCAAATATTTTGCGAAAATACATCTTTGTGGATGGTGTTCACGCTGTAGGGCATTGCATCCACTCGGTGATAAGATCTATAACCGAGATAACTAAAGTGTAACAATCTGCCAGTTTTAAACTACGTACATGGACTGCCAATTGCGACCAAATACCCCGGAATCGACGAAGTACATGCATACATTGTCATGCTTCGGAAAAAGCGTATGCGGCTACGGTATACCTACGAGTAAAACAAGATAGTGAGGTTTTAATAAATTGCTTTTGGCAATAACCAAAGTGGCTCCGGTTAAAACCATTTCGCTGCCGCGTCTAGGACTCGGCCGCACCATATTGTTGGCTTGCTATTGAGTCGGTATTTGGTAACCTACGTCTAGGACACGTAAAAGTACAAATGTGGACAGATTTAATAATTGTCCTTGCATGCATACGCAAACCTCCTTGTTTGTGGTAAACCGATTTGCACCGATCGGATAACGAAAATGGCCGACAAGGTAGGGAATACGGACTGGCTGACAGACATGGCTGACGAATTAGTGGGCAAAACTTCATGGTGGCATGCCCATTCTTAGTTGCAAGAGGACAAGTCAAATTTGCCGATACAAGAAACAAACTACAACACAATCATAGAGGAAAAGAGAGTGAATTTATGTGCAACAATAAAGATAACAAGTGTTTATGAAATTATCGATAGGTTTTCAGATTTACGGGGAGCTTTGAGAGTCTTACCATATATTATGAGATTCTATCAAAGCCGTCATCTGAACAAAAAAGCTTCATTTTAAGCAGGGTCTTGTTTAAATTCATCCGATGAAATTAGAGCAACGACACAAGTCTTAATAATTATTACCAGAAGCAATACTAGAGTGATGAATATTCTAAACTGAAGTCTTAAAATCCCATCGACGGAAAGAGCGAAGTGCTGCCCCTTAACGCTTTCTTAGATAAAAATGAGATTATGTGGACGGGAGGTTGTCTTGGGGCATCGCTAGATTTAACGTACAACGAGCGTCACCCGATCATCCTTCCTTATACGTGTGAATATCCCGCCTTGTTTTACATTTTGTTCATGAAGTGTGCTTACACGGGGGAAATTACCTAAATATGGTAAAGTCTATCATCCACAATTGCAAGGTCTGCACAGTCTACATAAAACGGATTCAAACGCAGCTTATGGGAGTGCATCCTCAGAAACGCACCACATTTTCTGGTACGTTCACAAACACACTTTCAATATTAAAAATTTCCGCGGCAGAGGTTGTCGCATCTCAAAAGGGTAATTTTGTCTATTGTATGTATCCACCTGGAAGTAACCAATGACCTTAGCACTGCATTCTTTTTGGCAGCATTTGCTACGTTCATAGCTAGGAGAGGATCCCCAAAAAATGTTTAGTCCGACATTGGTGCAAACTTTGTTGAATCGCCTCGTAAATCGTAGAGAATCAGAATTTAAAGCCTTTATTACTGAAATCAAATAATAAAAATATATATGTAGCTACGAGATAGTTTCATGACATTTCTTACCCATTGCAGTGCCTTACACAAATATCCTGCCTATATTGTAAGCCGATGGAAAAAACTGGAGGCTATTCATCAAACGTTTTGCAGAAAATGGAAATCCTGTATCTCTCCGAAATGCAGAAACGCACCAAACGGAAACACCCTCAGGTAAACTTAAAACAGGGAAACCTTTTGGTCATCAAGGAGTAGAATCTTCCCCCCAACGAATTGAGACTGAGCAGAATAGTCAAACTACACCCATGTTCCGCCAACCGGGTACGAGTGATTGTCAACGACACCGCAAGAGATGAGACAACAAGAGCACTTGCGAAACTGGTCCTGCTGCTCACCTACCATGAGAGAGAGGATCGTGACACCGATACGTATGTAATTTCCTATGAGTCTCTCCTACATCACATTTCATAACCTTGAAATTCCAAAATATAAACTTGGGCAACAAACATCAAAAAAAAAAGAAAAGGACATACAAACTCTAAATATAGTTATGTTTTCGTATTCTCCAGTAAAAAACTATTCAGTAAGAGCGTAACCAAAATTTGCACTCAATGGGAGAAACATGCAAGAAAGTACGAAAACGCAAAACTAGCAAGAAGCTACAAGTTTTTGTTACAGCTGATTTTATTTGGCGCGAAATTCAAAACATACAAACTTTAAATGAAGAAATAGCTCCACAATTCATAATTTACGCCTCACAATTCCTAATTGTAGTCACTGCGGCTAAAGATTCAGGACTATCGATTCAAACACACAGATTCTCGGCGTCTTACTGATATATGTTCACAATAAACTTCATAAACTTAGTGTTCGTTTACTTATTTACTCAGTTTTTCTAGTTTTCACCCTTTTTAATGAAAATAGTTTGCAATTTTAATAATTGTTTTCTACTTGATCAACTGAATACTTTCAATCAGCTATTGATCCTACTGGCAAATTCTTGCTAGTAGAAATTTATCCAGTAAAACTTGCAGGTTCGGCTGTCATTTTCGCTCTCTCAATTTCCCTTCTTTGCTAGTTTTGGCGTACAAAAACGCTATCCAGTAAAACTCCAGTGAAAGTATTACTGGTTCTTGCTGGTTTTTACTGGATAGTGAATACGAAAACAGAACTTATAATTTTTCTGAATCACTTTAGGATTGTGTATCGAAGTATAGCTGTAGCATTTTCAATATTTTAAAACAGAAAAATTCCAAATACAGACATATTGTTCCTTGAGGTTTTTATTTTTTTTTTCTGAATTAGAAACTGCGTTTATACGTGCCTTGTAGGTAAATAAACATCAGTCAAAACTTCAATACATATGTTTACATATTTTCTGATGAAGTTTATATTCGAGACCTTATTTGGCTATACTGCTGGCAATGGCTGAGCAATATGTATTACACGTATTGCATACCGACAATTTTCAGACTAGCTGTTAGTAAAGATAAGAATAGTTTGAACTTAAGTTTTGCTGAAAACTGGTTAACGAATTGAAAAATCTTAAACTAGACTTAATTTCAACTTAAAAATGCATTGCTAGTAATATCTTTGGCAAAGTTGGGCTGGGTGATATTAATTATTAGTGTTTGTCCGTGTAGAGTAATACTATATTTTTCACAAATTCTTGTTAAACAGAGTATACATGTTTAGATACAAATTAATGTTAAATGAACGTAAAGTTGTTATTCGTATGCATGAACATACATATATTTCGACTTTTTTTATTTACACTTTCCGTAACGTCGGCCGCCGTGGACAAGTGTGTAGTGTGTGCGCGCTTCATTTGGTGGATCCCGGGTTCAAGTTCTGGCCGGGGCAAGTAACATCAAAAATTATAGAAACGTTTTTTCTAATAGTGGTCGCCCCTCGGCAGGCAATGAGAAACCTCCGAATATATTTCTGCCATGAAATAACTTCTCACAAAAACATTCAGTAAAACTGTCGGGATAAAACTGTAGGTCCCTCAATTTGTGTTACAATATCAAGACGCACACCAAAAATTGTAGGAGAAGTTCGGCCAAATCGCTTAAGTGGTTATAGTGCCAATTAAGTAAGTAAGTTACACTTTTTGAGATAAAGTGTTTGTAACAGCATAGACATTATTATTATTATTATTATTGTTGGAGATAGTACGCTGTGACCTTGATGTCTATTGTGCCCCTTTCGTGGATTAAAGAACTTTCTTTATTCCAGCATCCGAGACAAACTTTAGTAAAGAGCCTAAATCCTTGGAGTTCATACTGCCATCCGTTATTAGATATTCACCCAGGTACCTTAGGTGCATTAGTGCAGGGCTCTGCTCCGGTATATCTCTAACAGTTTCTTTTTCTACTCTGCAGAATATTTCATATTTGGTCAGGTGATATTTGAACCTACAGTGCCCTGTTAGAATTCCCGTATTAATTCTTAGGTTGTTCTTCGATAAGCCCTTGTATTCTACAAATCGCTTTAGGTTATATGATCCTAAGAGCACTTTGGAATACTCCAGACCTGGTATATCTCTCCAGAGATTTCTGCCTGAGAGATAGTCATGCACTTATCCATGGCTTCCGAATACCTCAGCCTAGATATATTCCCCCAATCCGTTTTGTTACTGAGTTCAGTTTTAAACCTTTTTACAAAGTTGAACTCTGGTTGCATAGAGTGTTCCGCCGACTCAGATACCTCCATGCCCCGATATTGCTACCAGTCCTTCTCCAAGATATCGTACATTAGCAGTATAAATCCATCTCAGTATTTTCGGGGAGCAACCCCAATTCTTCTCTGCCATGGATCTGCAAGTCGTGAACGCTCTTACAGGTTTATTCCCCACTTCCTCTAAGTGTGGTTTCCAGAGTAACTTTTGGTCTATTATCACACCTAGAGGTTTAGCCTCTCTCTGGTAACCTATGCTTATTACATCAATTCTAATTGGTTTTAGACCTTCAAGCTTGTCCTTGTAAATGGTACGACTGGGGATTTTTCTGGATTCACATACCGTCCCACCTTAGTGTACCATGTTTTGGTTATATTTAAGCCTAGTTGTATCCTCTTGCATATCCCTGGCAGGTTAAACCAGCACTTGTTAGCGTCTGAAGTAGCTCACCCACAACAATATTCCACAGCAGTGGAGGTAATACTCCAACATGTGGGTAACCCCTAATTGTGTTGACTATAATATTGCTGTCAGTAGTTCAGTAGTTTTTATTTATACTCTCCTGATACTGAACATACTGTTTATCCACACCAGAGTGTTGTTTACCCCTCTGTTAATTAGTACGCTGTTTATGGCTGCATTTGAAGAATTGTCAAATGCACCTTCAATATCTAGGAAAGCACCTATATGCATGCTGACATGCATGCAGCGGGTTGTGAGCAAGAACATTAGTTCTTACGTAGTTGTCTATAACTTCCTCTAGTGTGAGGCAGATGGGTCCAATATGTTCAACCGGTTCTTCCTCTTGCCATGGCATAGATCCTAGGAAGTAAGTGTCTAGAAGTAGTTTAACCTTCTAATCCTTATTCTCAGTATAGCTCCCGTCACCCTTCTTTAGGCTGGCGGATGATATACCTTTGCTTTTGGACATTACCTTATAAAGTATTGAGGCCTCGGAAATTTGCTCTATATTCTCGCAGAAGTTTCTAAGCTCATATACTTTGCTTGCTTAATCTCTTTATTGTATAGAGTTAAAGTGCCTCTATATTTTTCCAGTCTCCGGGGTGCTTAGCCCGGTTAAATAATTTGTGAACTTTTGTTCTAAATTTACTGAGGTCATTGTTTAACCAGGGTACGTCCCTGGAGAAATACACCTTGCTTATAGGTAGCTATCTTCGTAAGCATCGACGATTGACCTATTGACCTGTTCTATCTTGGATTCTAGTTCAATAGTGTTTCTGATATTTCCTGTCAGCCCTGAAAGAGCTGCGTTTAGCCTCAGATTTTCTTTGAATCTTCCCCAGTCTGTTTTCCTGGGATTCTTTAGAGTTCTTTCAATGGGAGGAGTTTCCTCTGTGCCGAACTTGATAGTCCTATGATCCAACATGGAGGGTTCGCTAGACACGAACCAGTTCCTCACCAACGTTTTCATAGTAGTATCAAGGAAATCTTTTCGGGTGCTTGTGGCGAATTTTGGTAGATTCCCAACATTAAATATTTTTAAGCTATTGCTAAGTATAAATTCTAGTAGGTACTCACCTCTTAGATTGATGTCCCTGCTCCCCAGGCCTCATGATGAGAATTGGCGTCGCACCGCAGTATTAAAGCGAGTTTCTTCTTACCACAATATTGTACCAGTTTGTTGACTAGCTCTGGTGGTGCGTGATCGTCATCACCTAGCATTCAGCTGGACGTCCCGTAGGATCCCGTTAATGACGATCGGGGCTTGGGCCGCTACTAGAGCCCTGGGCAAAAAATCCTAAAGAAAAGTAAGTTTCACGCTGTTATTTAGCAGACTTGGTGAGGGATTATCACACCTAGTGTCCCAAATTACATGCATGGTGTCTACTGCCAAACCTCGTATTCAGCCCCTGACAATCCGGGGTTCTTGAGCCAGCACTATACCCAACTTAGACCTGAGGGTAGTCCAGCAATAACTGCCAAGGCAGCTTCATCAAGCTCTGACAAACCAGCTTTATCACCATTGTGAGGTCCAGGTGGTCCAAACCATCAAGTTCATGAGGTAGGAGATTGACTTTTGCGATCTTTGGAGTATCTATCGTGGCCGGTTGTTTCGCCTCTCGACCTTTGTGTATCTTATGGCACAGCTGTACTTCCTGATAGCATCCAGTGGCCGGTCGTCAATCCCGATCGTAAGCAGCTTCCCTGCCTTCTCATCCTTGCTCCTGAGGATCTTCCCCAGGTTCGTACTGGGCAACAAGGACGTCAAGAATCTTCCTAGTCTCCGTACCTGCAGCCTTTGGTAGATACACAGTTATCTTGTGTACGCCTGGTATGTTGTCTCCATAGCAATGCGATAGCTGTGCACCTTCCTATCCGAGCAGTTTCGGAGTATTGGTTTTCAGCCACTGCAGTAGCTGCATCGGAGCAGTCGACCAGTATATGACCTGGTCGAAAGTGGATGCCGTCGAACTGGAGTTTAGTCCTCTATCCCCTGCCCATTGCCTCCGCAATGGCATCTTCATTCATCTCCTGATCCTCGCGAGGAAGTCTTTTCTCAGTCTTTGGTCTTGGCGGCGCATGCGACACCTCTACAAATTTGACCCTTTTCGACGGATTTCCCCCCGGAGGCCTAATCTCCGCAGCACCTCGCTTGTTGTCAAGAGTTCCCTTCCCTAGCTCCATTATTTTGAGCTTGACCCCTTGCGGTGGTAAGCCTTCACTTGACACCTGTGGCACTTAAGCGTTTCTTCCTTCTGATGTTCCCGAATCTTCGGGTATGTTCAGAGGTCATTCTAGTACTCGTCGAGGCTTGTGGTTCTTTCAATGTGGATACTGCAGTATCTGCGGTTCCCACTAGCTTCCGTCTTTAATTTGCTTTTGGGGCGTTTACTGCAGTCGTTGAAGTCTGTGCGAGTTGGGGGCTTGCAGCCCTCATCGCCTCCCCCAGTTGTAAGGTCCACAGGGTGTTCGGGCCACTACTCACTACTGTTCGGTCGTTCCTGGTGCCCTGTATTTTCGAGAGTAGTCTCGACCTGGTTCGCCATTTGCGACGCCGCATATGAGCTCGCTCGTTATTTTAGTTTAGTTCCTTCTCTTGTTTTTTCATATGTTCGCCGGTACGATGATCTCACATGAAGTGCCAGAATGCTGGGACCCATCTTGCGGCCAGGTTGTCCCAAGTGGTCTAGACTCGATGTTGAGCATTCATCTTAGTGCATGTTGCTACGAAGAATGCCTAAACGGCCATCGTAATTGAGAATTAAAAGCCCGCGATATTTCAGTAGCTTTTGCAGATAATTTGCTCAAATTTGATACATAAGATTGGGTTTGTGAAAGGAATACCAGTACAATTTTTTTCCGAAAATGGAGTATCCCTGTCCACTTTATTGGAAAAACTTATATATCCGAAACTAATTGACCAACGGTAATTTTCAAAAAATAAAAAATAGCGATATTTAAGTCAGCATTAAAGGCAATTCAATCAAATTTAATATGAAGGATGGGGTTACCCTAGCAAATACACGTAAAGCAAGTAAGTATATCTCCGGAACCACGCCACCAAACTCTACCAAATTTGGTACGCAATAAGCCAAATTTCGAAAATTATTAAAATCGGACAAAAACTACGCCCACATTTCGTATAACGGTAATTTTCAAAAAACAAAGAACGCGATATTTAAGTAACTAAAGAGAATTTGCTTAAATTTAATATGTAGAATGAGGTTGCAAAAACAAATACATGGAAAAAAATTGGTAATAGGAGTGCTACTTCCCACTTTCGAACTGGGTATATCTCAAAAACTATGCTACCAAACTCCACCAAATTTGGTGCTCACATTGCATTTCAAGTTAATAAGCAAAACTTCGAACAAAAACGACCTCTCATATAACGTTAAAAACAAAAATTAAAAAAATCCGTTATTTATTAACTATACAAGGTAATTTGCCCAAATTTGACAGACAAGATTGTGTTTGAGAATGTTGGGTATGGCCATGCCCACCTTAGAGCAAATAGGTCTATCTCTGAAACTTCTATGCCAAATTCTATCACATTACGTACATTTGCATTTCTGGTCAGAAAGCAAAATTTCGAAAATTATAGAAATCATACTAAGCCACGCTCATCTCTCATATAACAGTAATTTACAACAAATCAAAATATTAAACATTTTACTAAATCATGTTGCGAATTCTTTTAAATTTGGTATAAAGAATTTAATTGGGGAGAGAAATAATTAAAGAATCAAAATTTTGGAAAATGAGTGTGGTACGTTAAAATCATACTAACTTGCTTTTGTTTTAAATCAATAAACGTCATTTAAGGTTGATGCTTCAATTAAGGCATATTTTTTTAGATATTGAACAGTACTTTTGGTATTGTATATTATTCTTTGAGCTAAAGAAAATATGTATGTATGTATGTATCGAAGAGCATATATCTACGTAAAATATCTGGGAATAAATGGTGAATAGAAGTTTCGCCTTAAACTGTTTTATTATTGTTGTTGCTTTACATGCTATTTCTTATCCTACCTAGTGTTCTTTTGCAACTAGGTTACATTAAAACGGACCCAATATAATATTCTATAGCCTGATATATACTTATATGATCTATGTACCAAATAATTTACATCTGATCTATATGAAATATATATGTTTATACTCAAATATCATTCATTTGCTAGTCATTTTTACAAGTTTATACATATATACCGTACATACGTTCGGCCCGGGGATCACTTGAACCTACTGTGCAAATTACATAACTAGCAGTACAGTAATTTGGACTCCTATGAAGGACTCAGATTCGTTTTTATATAAAAGGTTAACTTTGAAATAAAAACATGCTTATGAACACTTTGATATTCCAGGTTTTATTATATTTAGCGAGTATATAGCACCAAAACGCGAAATAAGAATAAACGAGGTACTTCTATATTTGCAAACCTTGAAGTTGCATCTTCAATTTAACTTTGCAGAATGAAAAATAAATATTCTGGGCGAAAATCTTCAGAAGCTATGCTATTTAAAAACAATAATATGTATTTGCTGGTGCTCTACAGGAATCCAGCTATCTCTATCGGAGATCTGGAAGCAGTTTTAGATCGCTGTTAGGTCTGGAATGTTCTATTACATATGCAGGGACGCAAATTGACTGGGTGTTTTCAAATTTGGATGGTAATATGGTTAACGCAATTATTTATGAAACGGTCATGGTTACCAGTAGAAGTTAGTAAATTTTATATATACTTCTACTTTAGAAGAAGCATTAATTATAAGTACTTATATTTTATGCCTCAGATGACTCTATCCAATCGTCTTCATTACATTCCATGTAAGACCATAACTTCATGTGATCTGGGCTGGTCGATGTCTACTGCGACCCTTGAAAATCAGCTGCTTTTTTAGCATCATATCTGCCATGTGCTTTTACCTTGGTAACTTCGTATGGACCAATGTACTTGCTGCTCAGTTTTCTGCCTGTTACAAATTGTGTGACTTTTATCGCTACTAAGTCAGACAACAGACCTTTGTCATAATTTACTTTGTACGTCTCTTTTGTATGTGTCTGCGGGCTTCTTGGCGAATTTGATTTCGTTCGTCTTGTACGCTTACCAGCAATTCCTCTTGTAAGACCTTTAAAAGCTCGGCATCTGATTCATTTCGCATCTTTACACCGAATATGATTTCGAACGGTGCTGACATCTTCGCCAATACCGAAATTATTACGCGGTTTACCCTCTCAATCTGCCCGTTGCCTCTTGGAACACCTGTTGTTACCTCAACGTGTTCGATTTTGTTCTTTGAACCGTACTCTTTAAAAAGTGTTGACGTGTATGCTGTACCTTTATCGCTGTTTATGCGCCGCGGAATGCCGAAGATTGTCACCCACGAATCAAGGTGTCTTACGACTTCTTGTGCATCCGTACTTTTGGTCGGGTATATCCAAGTATATTTGGAAAACCCATCCACCATGGCAAAAATGTACTTGTATCTCTTTGATGTCGTATCCAGCGTACCCAAATGGTCAATATGCAGCGTTGTGAGTGGAGTGTCGCCTTTATCGATGCAATGTAGCAAATCTTCTTTCCTGCCTAGCTTTTGGTTGTGCATAATGCATTCGCTGCAATTTCGAATAATCTGCTGAACTTTATTTTCCAGATGTGGAATAAAGTATTTCTGCCGTATGGCATGCATTTTTTTTTGGCAACCCATATGTCCGACTCCGTGCGTTTCTTTAATTATTTCGTTTTCCATTTTCTTCGGTATAGCTAGCAAATCTTGCCCCTCAACGTGCTTGTAGATTAACTTGTGTTTTGTTTTATAGTCGTTATGCTCTTTTTCTTTAAGAATTTCTGCTACTGCAGCCAAATGCTCATCATTTTTCTGTACTCATAAAATTTCAGCTTGTACCCCTGATGTCATAATCATCACGGGAAAGCGACTTAAGCTATCCACATGTTTCATTCGGCTACCAGAGCGATGTTGTATGTTGAAGGAAAAATCTTGCAGGTGCATCAGCCATTGCACCACTTCACGAGGAACGTCTTTCTTAGCATTTGTCTGCTTGAAAGCTGCGCAATCTGTCACCAGGTCGAACTGTATGCCAATCAAATAGTGGCGTAACTTTTTCGTTGCTAAATACGCCGCCTTCATTTCTAAAAAGTAGCTGTGCATCTTTTCCTCTTGCGGAGATGTCTTTTTGCTCCAATAAAAAACTGGGTGCCACATTCCTTCTTGCTGCTGCAAAAGCGTTGCTCCGAAACCGTGTTTCGATGCGTCTACATGCAATTGTGTGTTTGCGTTCTGTTTATATAATTGTAGAACTAATTCTGAAATAAGTGCCGACTTCAAATCTTCGATCGCCTCTATTTGGGCCTCTTCAATCTTGAACGCTGTGTCTTTCTTAAGCAACTGTGTAATCGGTCTGGCAAGTACAGCATACTCTTTGACAAACTTTCAAAAGAACGCGGTTAAACCTCGAAACGCCTGAACCCCTCGAATGTTCTTAGGCAGCGGAAAGTTTTTAACCGCTTTCATTTTATCTCGCCCCATCCAAACACGCCCATTTTCGATTTCATGGCCCGAAAACTCAATTCTCTTTTTCAAGAACTGGCACTTTGCCAATTTTCGTTCTAAACCGTACTTTTGGGCTTGCTTCAGCACTGTTCGCATATGTTGTAAGCATTGTTCCGCTGAACTACCGAAAACAACTATGTCATCCACATAGATTTCCATTAAACCTTCATTTATAAGTTGCCGAAAAATATAAGTAATGAAGCGAACGAACACGGCTGGAGAATTGCAAAAGCCAAACGGTGCTTTATTAAACTCGTAAAGACCTTCTTTTGTGACAAATGTCATGTACTTTGGACATTGCTCCTCGACTCCAACATGAAAAAAGCCGTTCTTGAGGTCCATGACCGTGAAGTATTTGCCAGCTTGCATCTTTTCGAGCACCTCTTCAACTGGTACCGGAAATCTATCTCTTAATACCAATGAATTAAGCTTACGAAAATCTGTAGCAACCGTCTTTCTTCTTTGCCAGTACGACTTTACTAGCAAATTCAGAGCATGATTCACGTATGATGCCTTGTTTCAACCATTCATCGACTTGCTTACGCACAAACTCCCTCTCTACCATCGACATACAGCTAGGATTCTCACGGCAGATAAAATTTGCATCTTTTGGTATAACATTTAACTTAATAGGGCAGCTTGTTTGCACACAACTCGGCTTATAGTTATCGATCAGTAATTTTATAGCTTTTCTATGTTCGGGTTCTACGTCTATTTCGTCGTTGCAGTTTTGTACGCTATAAACATTGTACTCTGCTTTTCCTGTATCTTCGTTATCGTTTATTGGCGAGAATTTAAAGCCATTGTGATCTAAAACCACTACAAATTTTTTCAAAAAATCGTACCCAAGAATTACATTTACGTTTATTTTGTTATCTGCGACAATTAAAAATGTGTGTTGACTATTACAATCGTCAACTATAACGTTTGCTGAAAATTCACCCACAACATCAGCGGCGACGTTGCCTAAGCCATAAAGTCTAGCGTGACTTCTTTCAGTTTGCAGTCTCTAAATTTGTTTGCGTATACCCCTTTGCGCATTAGTGAAACATCTGCTCCAGTATCCACCAAACATGACAGACTACTATTATTGATTGTTAAGTGTTTCATTCGCTTTTCATTGGATACAAAATTTACGTTGCGCTTTGTGACAGTGCATTGCTTCGCCATATGGCCAGTGCCAATGCATTTGAAACATTTGGTGTCTTCTTTGCACTCGACCCTCTTATGTTGTGTTGAACCACAATTAAAGCAATGTTGCTACTTGCGTTCGACTTCACAGCTGTTTTTCTCTGCGTCATTTTGTCCCCGACTGTTTGCTACATATCGACGTTTGCTAGCTTCGTTCGCGCCTAATCAAAGGTTCAACTATTTCAAACGCTTTGATTAATTCTTTAAAATTGCGTGCACTGTATAGGGGACACTTTTGATCGTCTCGCATATCCAACCCGTCCGCTATGTAAGTGATGATCTACTCTTCGTCTACTTTACCTAATGCTGCTATCTTCCGCATCTGAAGAACATATTCGGGGAAGCTTTCGCTTGCTTGCTTTTGTCGTTGCCGCAGATGTTTGTGTACCTCAGCGCTGCTTTGGTTTTTGTCGAACTCGTCTAATAACGCATTTTTGCTTACCCGTCAACTCGTACGCCTCTACGTTCTCATCATAATTGCCTATCCATTGCCGAATTGGAATGGACACACCATCAAAATAAGGCACTACCTTCGCAAATGCTTCTATCGATACATTACACTTACTTGTATCGTTCATTTTCTCCATAAATGCTTTTATTAAATCCCCAACGTCATTGCTGCTGCACGTGGTGGTTGTTTCTGTTACTCCTTCCATTTTCGTGCTAAATTCTTCTTCGCTAAACTCTGCACTGCTCTGCTTTTGCTCAACTTTGTAATTGTCTGCTACCTACACACTGCTATACTCTTCTTCGAGTTTTCTGTTTACTGCGACTGTTGCGCACTGCTCTGCCGACTTTTCGGTTTTTTCTTCTGTGTATTTCTGCTTAACTCCAACCTTTGATCTTCTCTACTTACTTCGGCCGCTATTCGCTGCTCGGTAGAAGTTTTGGTTTTTTTCTCCGTGTTTCTGCTAACTGCACCTTTACTTTCCTTCTTACTTGAATGTAACATTTTAAGTTAATTTTCACTCATCGGTTGAGCCCGCATGCAAGATTGGTAGTGTTTATTTATACACAAGTAAAATAAATGTTGTACAAGTTATGAGTCCGCTCTTGGTGGGCAAGTAATAACACGGATGAGTGTGTTGCTTATTGACCTTTTATTAAATACGGGAGTGGCTGGACAACTCCACTTGTGTAACGTCTAGGGCGAACTAACTGAACAAAACATTTTTGACTTAGCTCTACCCTAAGCAACGCCCGCTCGCTGTCACTGCAACGTTGGCCTTGAGTAGGAACCTCATATTCCACAACGGTCACTCGTCGCTAGCCACACGTTGGCTGGTATACACCGACACACGCACACACGTAGTACCCATCGGCTGATGCGCACCGACACACGCACACACATGACTTACGTGTGAGATATAGTTGTTGATGTGCAGTGAATTCCACACATAAGTGTCGGATGTCTTACTTGTTGACAAAGTCGGTGGACGTGGGTAGCTCAGCGCGCATTCCAAAGCAGGGCTCAAGTCACGTTATGCTAGGTCAGCAGACGTCTGTGTCCAACTCAGTGGTTGGTGGCAGTTGGACACAGTTAAGTTGCCAGGTCAGCAGACGTTCGTGTCCAACCCAGTGGTTGGTGGCAGTTGGACACAGTTAACTTACATAAGTAAATGAAATACGTTACGCATGTGGAAAATAATTGAATTCAGGTAAATTAAACTATATTGTACGGAGACCACTGCTCGACGGTACCAGTGCTGCCCGTCACCTCTTTTCAGGTTGCCTTGTTACATATAATAATTTAATAAAGCGAATAGAACAATATTTGCTTAAGCGTATAACTGTAGAGAACGTTACATTAAAAGCATACCAATTTAAACAAAAAAACAGTAATTTAGGTTTTCAAAATAAAGATTATTTCATTCGCTGGTTTTATTGAATACAACAAGCACGGGTTATTTGAAATAAAAACTTGCGCCAGGTATTTAAGGCTTGGTTCGACTCTTCCTTACTTGTACAGTTAGGTGTGAGCAATTCGGTTGCTTCTTCTTGTGTGAGGGCATTTGATGGCTTCATAAAATCATTTGCCAGATGGCATCTTGCAAGTATGTTCAAAGTGCCAATATTTTTTTAAAAATATTATGGAAAATGTGTTATTTCATTATCATAATAATTTATAGTCCAACAGAAGAAATCAAAATTTTCGGTATCATGTTAAAATTCCAACGATGTTGGCGCCACGACGGAGTTTTCACGCATTTGAAAAGATAGCTGTCAATGAACGAAAATTACAGGTGATGGCAGGTAATAGTTAACAAGCAATATTCTCTGCCATATATTGCTGCCATTGAGCAATAAATCTATAGCGCGTCGTCTCGTACTCTAACCTTCTTTACTTCACGATTTATGTCCATGCACATACATTCTCCTTGTCACAACCCCCATACTTTTCAATTATGTTCTGAATCGAAATTTGGCCTGATTTCCGATTTTGTGTTCTTGGACACAGACGTATTTTTGACAAAGAAATCGAGAGGCATCCCACATGAAAAACATAAAATTAAATGAAATGGGGATGGACAATTCGAGTTTTTGGTAGATTTTGACTTATTGGTGGGCATGTGACCTGACATATTGCTTGGGACTGCTCTTTGTGTGTTATAACTGCTTGACGCCTTGTGAGTTCTGTTGTTTTTAATAGTGTTGCCAAGGACATCTATGGACTTAACACTTATTGTTTCATCCTTCAGTTTTAAGTCTGAATATTCTCACTCGCTAACCATTTTCGAATGACTTCCGATCTCTTTCACCCAGCCTTCGAGCCAACGGAGTGGTTACTCCCCAATGGGTTTACGCCTCCACTTGTATCGGCATGGTCTGAGTTTTTGCGATCATTGTACAACCTTGCAAGTAGTTATGTAAACTATACCTCTTTTTATCTATTCTCTTTTTAAAACCGGATGTGCCTGTCAAACATCGGAAGTGCCTGTCAAACTGAAAAGCATGATGGCGGCAGTGTTTGGCACAAAGAATGATAGAAAACCAGATTACGACAACGCCGGCAGCGTACAGGAGGAGAAGGAAGGTGATAACTACACTTGGGTGTTTTATTTGCACTGCCACATTTATTATTCTGTGTTTAACTTTTTGTGAAAATCATTCAAAACTATTTCAAACGAGTCAATTACGAAGTAACGGAAGTGCTTTTATCGTCACCTTCTTTTCTCTGCATCGTGTGTTTGGCAGGCACTTTCAATGATACGAATGGCCATGGAATGAAAGTAATGGAAGAGGAATGGCATGTAAATGATAGAATTTTAAATAGCAGAATGTCGAAACAAAAAAGGATGTGAAGAATCTGACAAAACGAATGATGGTAAAATGAGAGTAATGTAAAATGCCGAAATGTCGAAGAAAAAGAAATAGATGACAGGGTCATATTTAAGGATTTAGTGTTGTTGTGTTGCGTAATACTTAATTACTTTTTTAGGTCTTAAATTTACTACTATACACTTTGGTTATTATTTGGCAAAATTACTTTACCAGTCATTAAGTCAACGGAGCTATATATTAAAATAGATACATATGTATATATTTAGTTATAAATAATTGAATAGTTTTTAGATCTTATGTATATTTCACAAAATATTTAATGCTATTCTTAACATAGAGAAATATCAAGCCATGCGCTCAAGTTTTTTCTGGAAAAAAAATATAGCATCATATAAATATATACATACATCCTTCAACATTATTTTAGAACGAACTTTAAAGCATTTTTACTCAGATTTAAAAAATGTCTCTTATTTTCAAAATTTCCATAAGCTTTTTTATCGTAGTCAACATTCTGTTGGCATCTCATTATCCATGCATTTAACATAAGTTTCTTATATGTACATTCTGTCTCGGCGTGAACATATTTAACCATATTCATAAAAAATTGCTATCGTTAGTTTTTCATATCTACTCATATTGAAATTGCATGTAAAATTGATTAAAAATTTGTTCAGACAGTTTAAGGCGGTGCCAAAAAAAATTAAGAAAATTGATGTGCATACGTGAGAAGTAATAATTATTCTATAGATTAAAAAACTAAAGTTTTTAATAGACACAGTAGAAATAACGAAAAACGGAACAGATCGAATAAACTTAAACGAAAAACCTGAGGATGAAGTTTAATTCGCAAGTTGAGCAAGTGTTCAGTAAAAAACGAAATACGAATACTTTTGAATGTCTTTAATTGAATTTTTTCCAACCAAAGTCGATGAGGCAGCCGAACAGCTGGCTTGTTAAACTCAGTCCAAACCCGCCCTGGGAACTGTCCCTGTCGCCCTTATGGTAAATGCACCCCTGGTTGATGCCGCTGAAAAACTAAAATTTTGTTCGAAGCTAATTTGGTGGTCAACGACTGCCACTTTAGCAATAAACTTACACTGCTCCAAACGGTCGTCCAAAGTCGGCTCTTCTCCATAGGCATGGCATCTGGCTTCCCTGCTGGGTATGAACAAAGAAATTAATGGTTTTATTTACAATATACATGTACATATGTATGTAAACACCTTTGTTGTGCTGCTAGGTCAGGTGGCTTCCTGGGGGGCTCTGTAATTGCGCATACTCGTATAATTGCATCCGCCCACAATTATATGCGCATAACATCCACTTCTGTAAAGAAATATATTAAATACATTATTTAATTTGTATTTTTACAGACAAAAGCAAAAATGTAGTTCATTTTCAGCTGAAGTTGGAGATAAAACAGAAGACAATGACATTACGTTCATGCGTACATTGTTGCATTTTTTCGTAAAAGCGTGAAATTGCATAGAATGGGCCCGTGGATACATCGTTATGTTCACAACTTGCTGCAGAAAGTGCGTTCCGAACCTTTGATTAAAGGTGAGCTAACCACTGGCGAAGAGCGGCAAGCAGAAATACGTCTTTGAAGTTTTTTTACAAGAAGATGCGTCCGCGGATACACTTGCTGATAGAAAGCGAAACGGAACAGTATCAGCAAGTAGTACAGTGAAGATGTTGAGTCCTTTTATTGACGCGAATGGTCTGCTACGGGTAGGCGGAAGGTTTACTGAAGCTACGTCCTTACCAATTGAAGTGAGACAGTCAATTTTGTTGCCGAATACGAATCAATTTACGCATTTGCAGCACAATAACGTTCCAATAGTGATGAGTGGAATTCGACAACGGTTTTGGACTCCAGCACTGCGAAGTCTATAAAAGCATACAGTCACAGTTACAACCTCAGATGGGCATTTTACCAGCTGATCGGCTAACATCTTACGTTAGACCCTTTACTTATTGCGGACTTGACTATTTCGGACCCACTATGTGACGACAACGAGAAAAAAGCTGAGTAGCACTATTCACTTGCCTCACTGTGCCTACTATACATATAGAAGTGGCAACTGACCTGCCCAGTGATGTTTGTCTGGACTGTATAAAGAGCTGAATGGTAAAAGCGGCTTCTTAAATAGTTCTTCTCTCATTTCAGGTTTGACCGCGTGGGGCATTGGATGGAAGTTTAACATACCGAAAAATCCAAGCGACGGATGTCCAGATCGATCATGTTGAAAGAAGAATCACCTCGCCTCGAATCGTTGCAGAGTCTTTTAATTGAACCGGAAAATATGATCAGCGCCAGGGCTTTGACACATCTACCGGTAACGCCAGAGGAGCCAGACGCCCTGACTCCTTACCATTTTTGCTCCGATGTCCCAACTCGACGCAGACTCCTGCTCCTTTTGAGCCACGTCTGATGTGTCTGCGAAAACAGTAGCGCGTAGTGCAGAACCTTAAGGATGGCATGTGGCATCGGTGGATACGGGAATATTTGCCCGATTTAACGCGACGGACAAAATAGTGTTTTCCAGTCAATCCGCTCCAGCCAGGATGCCTGGTTTCAATTTATGAAGTCGAAACTCCAAGGTCGCAGTGGAAGAGAGGAAGAGCTTTGGAATTATACTACGGGGAAGACGGCGTTGTTCGGTCCGCACATATCTCTACAAGCAGAGGTGCCTGTCAAAGACCTATTTCTAAATAGGCCGATTTTGAAGTCGCGACAAATAACGGTAGTGGTGAAGCCTCTTCAGCCGGGTCAGTTCACGGAGGTGGTGATGTCGATGATGGCACCACAAGAAATGTGGCTAAACATAATTAGGGAAAATTTATGCATTTTGTTGTATTTTGAATCAGTTCGTTTAGATAATCTTTGTACTTGTGCTTTGTATAAGCTATAAATATTGGCCCCTCCAACAATTTCTTTCTTCTTTACCTTGTTCACGTAGCGAAACCAGTGTTAGTTCTAAGTTTATTCACACATCCGTGGTAGAGAAAACTGGGGTATTTATTTTTTTTACACCGGCACTGACACATTTTTTTGGCCCCGCTTTTGCGATTCGTAATTTTACGACAATGAAATTGAAAATTTGAAGCTGTTAATAGTTCAGTTTTCGTATTCACTATCCAGTAAAAATCAGCAAGAACCAGTAATAATTTTACTGCCCTTTTAGTGCATAGCGTTTTCGTATGCCAAAACTAGCAATAAACTAGCAAAGTAGGGAAATTGAGGGAGCGAGAATGATAGCTGAACTTGCAAGTTTTACTGGATTTTTACTGGATAAATTTCTACTAGCAAGAATTTGCCAGTAAGATAAACAGCTGATTGAAAGTATTCAGTTGATCATAAGTAGAAAATAATTATTAAAATTGCAAACTATTTTCATTAAAAAGAGTGAAAAATAGAAAAACTGAGTAAATAAATAAACGTACACTAAGTTTATGAAGTTTATTGTGAGCATATAACTGCTGTAACAAAAAATTGAAAATTCTTGCAAAAATTTCGTTACTGGCAATTTACTGGAAAGTTTTTTAACTGGAGAATACGAAAACATAACTAATGCCTTACGCTATTGATCATATTGAAGGTTCAATTATAGGTGCCATAACCATGACCATATAAAACAGCTGATCGAACCAACTTTATGGGCAACACTGTTTCTAATTAGTGGTGCCTTACCATAACCCATAGCAAAGAACATAAAACTATAAGAAGAGACAACACGTTACTTTTGCTTTACTCGTTAATCAACAGGGCAGCTCCATCTCTTTTCATTCAATCATTTACGCATGCGGTCGAAAGTGTAGGCGCTACCCTGTTGATTAACGAGTAAAGCAAAAGTAACGTGTTGTCTCTTCTTGTAGTTTTATGTTCTTTGCCCATAGTCATAACCATAACCATACCTATCAATTGAATTTTGGTTATGGGTATGGCGTTATGGTATGGCACCCATAATTGAACCTTGAAGTCAGTGTAGCTTCATTGCTCGCGGTGACAAGTTGTTTGAGTACGAATATTGTGCTTTAGCGGTGTGCGTGTGTGTGTAGTACTGACCATAGTCGTAAATTTTACGAATATTTACTGTTTGCGTAAGTTTTTTTCCTGATTTCAAGTTGCAGGATGCATTTAAATAATTTATCACAGACTATAGGCTAACTTGTTTATTTTAGTAGAATTATGGCAAACCGCAGAGAGTATTTTCGGTCACTAAGTTTGAAGGAAGTTCAAGGTATATAAGAAGAATACTGATGTGATTTCAGTGCTTATGAATCAGATTACGATACTGACTATGAAGATGGTGTGAGTTCTGACATTGAAAAACTTACTTCTTCTTAAAGAGCACGATACCGTCCCAATATTGAAAGGAGTGATAACTCATTAGAAGAAAAAAGTTGTGAAAATCAAGTGAAAAAAAATTAACCCTTGTAAGCAAAAACTGTAATCGCTGGTGCGCCACCCTATTCAGTCGTAAGAGAACACCGAAACGAAATTTCGTACATATAATACAAGGCCCGTTAGGTCGCGCACGTGATGCATATAGTACGCCTATAAGTGCTTTCAAGTGTTTCTTTGACACGAAATTATGGAAAAAAAATTTAATGCGCACAAATGCTGAAATAACTACCAAATCTTCAAACTATTCTTCTGTGACAGCCACAGTTTCCAAAACAATTATAGAAGAATTACAGGCACTTTTCGGATTGTTATAATCATCTAAGCACCTTGGATATATTTGACTCTAAATTCTGGATCGATTACACTGGCATACAAAAAAAAACTTTTTTTTTGGCGCAACATCAAGTACATAATTTTCACCTTATTTTTGGCCCGCTGATTACAAAAATGCCCATAATTATCTTCCCTTAAGTCTGGTTCTCGAGATATTCGAGAAAAACTGTTTTTTCAAAATGTGAAATATCAGAAAATCAGAATCGTGACTTTTAATTTCAAAATTCTATCCATCATATAAATTAAACCTGCTGTGGGCACTGGAAAACTATTTCAGGGAGTCTAAATTTATATTTTTTACGAAGAAATGGAAAAAATACGCATTGAAACAACAAAAAACATGGATTTTTCGCGTTTTATTGGTCATTACGTTTTATTGGTCATTACGCGAATAGTATATATTCAAAACAATTGCAGTCAATTATGACAAAATATTGCATAAACATAGCTTTATGTCTGTTATTGAATGTGATACATTTTTGGAACAATTGGATGCAAATTTCTCTTCATTTAATCAACTTCATCAAATCGTCTCTTCAATGATTTTCTGCCTTTGTTTGAGTTAGGTCGGTCGCGCCGCAGGCTCCAACAGTAGTCCGCCATCATATGGCTATTCCATTTTCCTTGGTACCTGTTTCCCATCGTTTTTATATCCTGATGAAACTTTTCTCCTCGTTCTTCGCTGAAATCACCAAGGTTTTCTGGAAAGCGGTCCTAGTGACTGTGGAAATAGTGAACTTTTATGCTCATGTTGCAACCAAGTTTTTCGAAATTGGAAAGCATTCCTCGCACTAATACTCTGTGGTTGGGTGCTTTGCGGTTTCCAAGGAAATTTTGCACAACTGAGACGAAGGATGCCCAAGAGCGTTTTTCCAAGGCTGTCATTTGCTTACTGAAGTCCGGATCTTTGATTAGTTGCCTTATTTGAGGCCCGTCAAAGATACTTGCTTTGATTTTTTCTGTGCTCAACTTCGGGAAAACGGTCGCCAAGTATTTAAAACAATTACCCTCTTTGTTCAAACCTTTTGTGAATTGCTTCATGAGTCCAAGCTTTATATGGAGTGGTGGGAGGATAATTTTGTCTCTTTGAATCAAAGGTTTATGCATGATATTTTGTTTTCCGATCTCTGATTTTTTTCTCTTCGAGTAGTCTTCTTTCATCGTTGTAGAATGACCGATTGGTATAGAGCCATACTTATTCCCGTTATGCAATAGAACACACTTCAAACTTCGCTTTGAACCGTTAATAAAAAGACGCCATTCATTTGGTACATATGCTTCAAGACCCATCTTTTCCAACAAATTTTCAACGTCAATGCAGAAGACGAAATTTGCCTCCTGAGAGAAAAAGGGCAAGAAGCTTTCTTCTATATTTCGGTAAAACGAAATTTTTGTTCCCGATTCAAGCATGTGTCTGTCTTTCAACCTCGACGCGAGTAATTCTGCTGACATTTTGGAGAGGCCAAGGTCCCGAACTAGGTCATTTAAATCACTCTAATCATAAAGTTTAGGGCTCGAAATTTTTTCCACGAAATCAGGATCGTTGTCATCAGTTTCTTCGGGTAAAACTTCGTCGATTGCACTCGATTCCACTGTATCCTCAGTGAGTTTCGGAGGGTTTGGCACAGGAAAATCTTCTGAATGCTGACGTGGTCTTTGAGCTGATTTACAACCAGGGTACGTCCACGAGTTTCGTCTCCGTCTGCGCAGACCTTTGATGTCGACGAGGCAAAAATAACAATCATCGACATGGTTTTTTTGTTCCCTCCAAATCATTGACATTCCAAACTTCAAGCTTTTGCGTGTCCCATTCATCCATTGCTGTGAGTGGCCTTGACAATTCTTACAAATAATATTCGGAGCCCACTTTTCATGCGTTTTGTCGAGACTTATACCAAAATAACTTGAATATGCTTCTTTCACAGTATTTGAAATACTTCTCCTCTTCGCATAATATGTGTATTCACCGCACACACAACAAAATTAATTAGGATCGTTTTTACACTGCCTGCGTGCAGACGCCATATCGAATATTGACTCTGAAAACGAAAATGATAGAATAACATTTGATGCATTGAGATAAAAATAGGTTATACTCCGAGATAAAGCACAGTACCGATGAAACTTAAAAACATCTGACGACGCTTAGAAAGAATGAGCGTATTGGCGAAAGACAATTGTGACTGTCAAATGCCTCAGATAGTAAAGTAGTGAATATATTTGATACTATTAATGAATGATATACATAGACGGCGCACAGCTATAATATTCACTATACTTTCTACCATTTTCTTAAATTGACTGTAATTGTTAAAGTTCGCGTAATGACCAATCAAACGCGAAAAATCCATGTTTTTTTTTTGTTTCAATGCGTATTTTTTCCATTTCTTCGTAAAAAATATACATTTAGACTCTCTAAAATAGTTTTTACGTGCTCACAGCAGGTTTAATTTATATGTTGGATAAAATTTTGAAATTAAAAGTGACGATTCTGGTTTTCTGATATTTCACTTTTTGAAAAAACAGTTTTTTACGAATATCTCGAGAATCACACTTAAGGGAAGAAAATGATGGGCATTTTTGGAATCAGCGGGTCGAAAATACTAGGAAAAACATACTTACAACCGTGCGCCAAAATGGCTGTTTATCAGTGTTATTGCTTTATACAATAAGTCTCAAGCGTTTTGAGTTTTTGTTGGACTGTTTACGGTTTGATGATAAAACTACCAGGGGTGAGCGAAGTCAAAATGCTCGTTTTGCCTCAATACGTGAAATTTATATTGTCCACGGTGTTTCAAAAGGATATGGAGTCTGTTTAAAAGAAAATAAATTATTAACTGAAAGTCAGTCGGGTTTCAAAGCACTTCATAATTGCGCCACAGCTACATACAGTGGCTCACAGCCAAAATGTTGCAGCAGCGGAACGAAAAATCACTCAGTAAAAAATCATTAATTTGATTCACTAATTTATTAATTTGGTACATACATATATGTTAAATCTTGTAAAATAAAAAAGCGCAAAAATTATTTCTTTTTTACAAAAGTAAATTATAATTATGTATTTATATTAAACATTTATAATTTAGTTGTAAAGAGAATATTTTCTGTAATCTCTATAGTATCTCATTTATTGTATTCACCAAATTTAACGAATTTTTTTATTTGAATAAACTTATTTGATTTGATTTGATTCAAACGTACAGTAAAAACATGTTCGTATACCGAAATGCAAGCTCACAGCCAAAATAATGCACAAATCTTTACCGTTAGCGGCGACAGCATGGCGTCGATTTTCGAATGCAAAGGATGTGAGCAATCGAGGAATAGTATTTGATAGTTTTTGCATTTTAGTATTGTCATTCATAAAGTGTAGCTCAAAATGGGTCGCCAAACAAGTCTTGAAGTTTGCGAATTAATACTAAAGCAGTATAAAGACGGCAAAAGGCAAAGCAAAATCGCGGAAACGGTAAAACTGTGTCATTGAAGTATTCAGCATATCATTGAACGTTATGTTCGTGACAATTGTGTCGCAAATAAAAAGAAATCGGCTCGTAATAAAATATTTAACGAAAGTGATTCCCGCTGGATTGTACGGAAAATACGCGAAAATCCCCATTTAAGTGCTCCAGCTTTAGGCAACGAAGTGAAAAAATTTCTTTGGGAAGAAAAGTCATCCGGAAACCATACGAAGAGTGCTCAGAGAAGCTGATTTCAATGGCCACACAGCCCGAAATAAACTATACTCGTACGTCAATACTAAAAATCGAAATGAAGTTTGCAAACGAACATTTAAGTAAAGGGTGGTTAAATTTTAAGGACCGATGTTGAATGTGAACCACACCTAAACGTCAAGTTTTTTTCTGCATTTCATTTGACATTTCTCAATTTCAGACTAGCTCAATTTGAATACACAATCGAGCAACGTGTTAAAGTTATTCAGACTTATTATGAAAATGGGCGTTCAAATCGAAATGCATATCGTGCACTTCGTGATTCTTTCGGTCAATTTAATCGTCCAAATGTGCGTACAATCGGGAAAATCGTGCATAAATTTGAGCAAACCGCGTATGTAGGAGATGTGAATGCACCAGAGCATGCTCGTACGGCTCATACTGCAGAAAATATTGCTGCTGTTCGCGTTAGTGTGGCTGAAGAGCCGTCCACCTCAACTCGTCGTCGTGCCCAACAATTGCACCTCTCACGCTCGTCGTTGATGAACATTATGCAAAAAGACTTGCATTTACACGCTTACAAGGTGCAACTAACTCAAGAACTAAAGCCTCTTGACCATTTTAGAATGTTGGCAAGAAATGTCAACAGTGGATGATCAATTTTCGAAGAAAATCATCTTCAGTGATGAGGCACATTTTCACCTCAGTGGATTCGTCAATAAGCAGAATTGCCGCATTTGGGCGAATGATAATCCAAGAGTGATTGTGGAAAACCAGTGCACCCAATAAGAGTGACTGTTTGGTGCGGTTTATGGGCTGGAGGCATCATCGGGCCGTATTTTTTGCAAAATGAGGCCGGTCAGGCAGTTACTATGAATGGTGTTCGCTATCGTGAGATGATAACGAACTTTTTATGGCCCGAATTGGAACATATGGATGTGGACGATATGTGGTTCCAACAGGATGGTGCCACTTGCCACACAACCAATGAAACAATGGCTCTTTTGCGTACAAATTCAATAGCCGTGTTATCTCACGTAGTGGCGATGTCAATTGGCCACCAAGATCATGTGATTTGACACCGTTGGACTACTTTCTTTGGGGTTATTTGAAAGAAAAGGTGTACGTCGATAAGTCAGCAACAATTCAAGAGCTAAAGGATGAGATAATTCGGCACATTAACGGCATATAACCTCAATTATGCCTCAGCGTCATCGAAAATTTGGACCATCGGATGGAGGTGTGCCGGAAATTTGGAATTTATAGATTGTACTATGGACAAGAGTGTGTATCTGGGTATTTTGAAACGAAATTTGCTACTACTTTCGGTACTATGAATATATTGATCCGAAACACAAATCCGGAGTTGTGCAAAGTTGGCTTGTGTGGAACTGTCCGCACATAGTTCAAATACCACCACAGTCTCCAGATTTAAATGTAATCGAGAATCTTTGATCAGTTTTGGAACGAGAGATTCGAAAATACGAGATTGGAAATAAAACCGACTTGAAAACGCCCTGCAAGCAGAATGGAATAAACTTGCTCCTAACTATACAAAGAAATTGGTGGAATCCATGCCGAAACGTATGAAAGCAGTTACAGATAGTAATGGGTATCCCACAAAAAACTAATCGACCTAAAGTTTTAGTTGTGTCCATAAAAAAATTGCAATGTATTTTTTGTTTTGTTACTGCATCATTTTCGCAGTGAGGTGCAATTTAATACTGAAGTCTGTTTTTGTTGTTAATTAAATAAAATAACTATACAATCTGAATTTTTTAAAGCATAAATTGAACGTGTATATCTGCCGCTGTTAAGTGGTATTTATATTTTTTGGAAGATGTATTTAGTTTTCAGGTAATACTAGTGTTTCTTATACGGTTGCATCACTTTGGCTGTGAATCACTGTATGCTAAAAATATTTGAAGGTATATATTTGTCCTGCATATGACTAAAACCACTTAACTCTAATGGTGCTGTTAGATTTCAGCAAAGCTTTTGATACTGTTGATGAGTTATTGTTGTTAAAATTGGGAAATATGCTTGGGTTAAGCACTTTCGCAGTAAATCTCGTGTTCAGTGTGCTGCGAAAATTTCCAATTTAAGAAATGTTGCATCTAGGGTACCTTAAGAATCAATATTGGGTCCATAACTATTCTCCATATTTATAAATGATATAGTGAGCTGCTATAATGTATCAATACATTTATATGCGTGTGAAACACAAATATACCTATCGCGGCCCATTTGATTATTAGAAGACCTAGTCGGCAGGATAAATGAAGATCTCTCACGTGTATCTAGTTGGGCACGAGCAAATCCCATTGTCCAAAAAGTGAATATAACCCTATTACCTCGGAAAGATTGTAACTAACCAGGGTTTCAAAGTGAATTCTAGGACTACCTGTGTTGACCATATAAACTATGTAATTTGTAGAATATATAACGTATTGAGGAAATTATATCGCACTGTATATTCATTATCTAAGGACTTAAAACTCAGATTAGCTAAGACACTAATAGTTTTACACATATTTTACAGTGAGGTTTATATTTAAATCTTGGGAATTCATCGAAATGTAAATGAAATAATACAGCTCATTTTATCTTCTCAAAACGGAAATATTTCAGTTTATGCTAAGCGAATACAACTATCTCAAGATAAGAAATCTCCATACTTCTCTTCATACTTTTCATAAATTTAAAAACAAGCGTAATGATATTTAATTTCAAAATAGTATTTATTTTTCTCATATAAAATAAAATACGATAAAATAAATAATTTTAATGCAGAACAATCAATGGTATGCGTCCTATACCTTATATGACTGATAAGTAAATATCCTAAAATTCCACGCCCGCCGTAACCAAATGAGCACATGCGTTCGCTTCATTCAGTGGGTCTCGGGTTCGAATCCTGAACGGGGCAAGTAACATTTAAAATAATAGAAAGGTTGTTTGTAATAGCCCCCTCGGCAAGCAATGGCAAACCTTTCGAATGAATGTACATATTTCTCCGATGAAAAAACTTCTCACACAAATTATTTGCCGTTCGGAGTCGGCGAAAACTGTAGGTCTCTCAATTTGTGTTACAACATCAAGATGCACATCACAAATTGTAGGAGTCCCCCGAAAATTATAAAAACGTTACTATTTAAAATGAATAAAATTGCGTTTAAATGAAGTGATGGTCACGGCTAAACAGAGTATAATGTTTTTACTGTATGAAAACCGATTTTCAAAAGTCAATGAGCACCCGTGGATTTCGATCTCACTGCTTTTTTTAGTCTATTCGTTTTATTTGAACAACTTACATTTCTACTGCTACATATAAACATACATATTATACAACATCAAAAAAATTTCGAAGAAGACAACCCAGTTATCAGATAAATATGCCGATTTGCCAGGTGGGAGCGAGAAAGCTGCTTAGTTACAAAGCCTTTTTTATTGATCCATGCCCTAAAACCACATACGTAGCTAATTCTCGAATGGTCTTTTTTAATGCTGTACAATTTTATAACTCGCTTCCACCCTTTGTTAAAATTATTAAGAATAAAATTTAAATACTCTTGATTAATTCAAATACATATATTTCCTTCTGTGATGAAAAATTAGATATTTTACATTTTTTATAGAACTTATTTCTTAAATTTCAAAGTTTATTTAATCCTTAGTGTACCAGGGAATTCTATAAAAAAATTTGTTTCTATGCGGAATTATACTAAAATATATTTCATTTACTGCGGACTTAAAAATATCAAAATATAAATATACATATCACAGAATTAATGACATTAAATCGCAATTATTATTAAAACAAAAGCTAGTATATTGATTTTCCACCGAAATATTTTTAAATTCATAAAATTGCAATTGAAGAATAAGAGGAATATGGTGAGCACGACAAGGGATCAAGGCATTCATGTAAGGAAAATATCTAAGGTTATAAAAAACATTTTATCTGTTTAAGATTGATACTCGAAAGATTGTAAACCGGCGTAGTCAGCGGTATTTATCCATTCGAAATTACTCAAATTGAAATCACCTAGAATATTATTAGATATTTTGCTTTATTTGTGTTATTTTTGAAATCGGTTCAATAGTTTTTGAAATATAAGCTACTAAAAATATGGAAAATACCCCCTTTACCCCTCCATAACATCCACCCTACTCATTTGCGCAAAAAAAGTTGTACACCATAAGGACCCTATTCTTTACTTATGCCTTTTTGAAATTAACAAAATGTCAAAATGCTTTCGGCCTATTGTTTAAGTTGGATTCAAACCTTAAGACGTAATTTCTGTGCAGTAATTTATCCAAACAAACAAATTTCTTGAAGTATTGTTAAGACAGATAAGCGGTATTCTTACTTTTATTAAAATTACGAAGATACTTGTTCCTCTTGTTTCGGAGTTTCATCATGTTATCGTTGTGCCGGAACTTTGTGCCGCTTTTTTTCTTAAGATCGGAACAACGCTTTTACAAATGCCGACAACAGTAAATCTAAAGACAACAAAACATTTAGAGACATTACAATGGTAGAAAAAGCTATCCCAATCCATTTCCGTTAATAGATTGCTCAACTTCACAAAATCGCCGTTTTGTTGTAACCGACTTCCAGAAAAACGCTCCAACTCGGATAAAATTCCCTTTAGTTGCAAAAGCAACCCAGGACGGGCCTTTCATGAAAGATGCGCTTTGTTAAGTGCTATTCAAGAACGGAAAATAGTTGTGCAAACAAATTTTAGGTTGACGTAGTTATGTATTTAAAAGCACTATGGAAATAAAAACGAATTGGGCGTTCCAGCTCATTCACAATAGCGCAGTTTTTTCACTTCCCAACACTACATCTCAGGTCGGATATAATTTTACCAAGTTAGTTCAACTCGCATATGTTTCCGAGTTAGTGTTGTTGCTTTACATGCATTTTGTTATCCTACCTAGTGCTCGTTTGCACCTAGGTTATAAAGAAACGGGCCTAAAGTAGAACTAGCGTTACTAAATTTAGCATATCGATAAAATTCAAGATTAAAGACTAGAGGCGTATGATGAATTTCCGGCTTGGAAACAGGATTAAATCTAAAGGGAAACAAATAATTTATGTGATGTGATGTTTAAGTTTTGTCTCTTCTACTTTCTTATCTAACGGTCACAATAAGTAAAGTACATCACAGGCGAAATTTAGTGAAATTCATCACAATCTGGCCGAAATTGTGCTTCATTCACAATTTTAGCTGATGGATTCTTGTATAGAAAAATTGGGAATCTAGACGCAATTTCAGCTGAAACTGGGAATACTGCTGCGATTACATAATTTCGGGCTCGTGGAAACTGCCTATTAGAAGTATGCTTGCTGCAATGAACGCTTGGGCATCTATCGTTTTCATTGTCACCACAAAAGAGAAAATTTTGTAGTGAAAATAGAATTTAAAGTTTAAATGAGGAATACACAAGTTTTTACTTATTTACTTACGTTTGTTCAGGGCAAATGTAATAAATTGATGGATTGATAGATAGTGCACGAATGCTACATGGTTAGTATTCATCGCGTCAGTATTTACGTACTTTTTAAGCTGCATGGTTCTAAATATATACATACATACATGTAGAAACGAGAATTTGACCGCAAAGATTTAATTTTTTTGCGGACATCACTGACTATAAATTTTCATCAATGTTTTCCAAATTACTAACGATTTCGCGTACTTGGAGCAAGCGGCTCCCCATATAAATGTGTCCTAAATTCAAAATGCCCCAGAATCTGGTTTTGCGCTGGGCTTGGTACCAGCCACGTAACACCTTCCAATGAAAAATTTCACCAAGATTCGGATGAAACCTCCTTATTCTGATGTCGACTACGGCAAACGTTTCAAGGACTACGATTTAAGAGTATGCACCTGTAATATCCGGACCCTTAATTGGATAGGTGTTTCTGTCCTGGTAATCGGGGTCGGATTTGTGCTGGGAAAGAGATTACGCCGCCAGGTACTGTCGTTCACCCTCGTGTACGAACGTACACGTAATCTGCATCAGAGCGAGATTTTTCAACATTTCGCTAATTTGCGCCCACGCCCTAATGGAAAAGAAGAACGATGTGACCAAAGATCACTTCTATGAGAGCGTGTGAACGCTGTCCACGTCAAGAAAATAAAACTCGTGCTAGGCGACTTTAATACCAAGATGGAAAGAAAGATGGTTCCTACCGGCCACGCAGGCGATCGGGCGCAACGTGAGCTGTGCAGGAGAGATATAGGGGGTCGATGTAGGAAGCGAGACGCATCTTCCGAGAGAAGAAGAGAGAGGGCAATATGTGCGAGTACAAGGAGCTTGAGATGCTAGCTGGCTGGAAAACCGCCCGGAAATTCTATCAGAACGTACGGCAGCTTACAGAAGATTTCAAGACCGGGGCTATTTCCTGTAAAATTGGAAACGCTGACCTTACGACCGACATCCACAGTTTAATCAAACTGTGGAGGAAGCACTTCTTCACGCTGCTTAATGGACCTCCAATCAATGAAGACGGCTTCGAACTACCATTAACCGAGCTGGAAGAAACTCAAACGGCAACAGCGTGGGGGAAAGAACGATAAGGTCGTTGATGCTCTGGGACTGCCAGCGGAGCTATTCAAGTGCGGCGGCGAGAGGCTGGTAAAGTGTATGCACCAGCTCATTTGCAAAATATGGTCGGACGAAGGCATGCCAGCTGATTGGAATTTTGGTATGCTCTGCCCAATTCACAAAAAGGATGATCCTGCAATAAGCGCCAGCTACCGTTTTGTCGAGCGCATTTTGTGAGCGACTGAAGCCCACCGTGAAAGAACAGGTTGTAGGGAAGGACCTCTCCGAGCCGTTTGAAACCAAACGAGGTCTGAGACAGGGTGACTCTCTTTAGTGCGTCTTCTTTAACCTTGTGTGAGGAAAGATAATTACAGCTGCAGAATTAAACCTTTCAGGCACCATATGTTATAAGAGCGTGTAACTTCTGGCGTATGCTGATGATATCGATATCATCGGCCTCAACAACCGAGCCGTTACTTTTACCTTTTCCAAACTGAATATAGAAGCAATGGTATGGATATTGAGGTAACGATGCCTAAACTAAGTCCCTCCTGTCATCAAATAAACGGTCAGCGCACTCGCGTCTTGGCTCCCCCATCACTGTTGGCAATTACAATTTCGAAAAAGTGGAGAACTTTGTTTATCTGGGAACCAGCATTAACACCTACAATAATGTCAGCCTGGAAATCCAACGTAGAATCTCTCTGGCCCACAAGTACTACTTTGGGCTGAGTAGGCAACTGCGCTATAAAGTCTTCTCTCGACGAACAAAAACTACACTCATAATGCCGTGCTATTGTACGCTGCCGAAGAATTATCCGAAAGATTTAGGGACCTCTACGTCTTTGCGACAGCGACTACCGCAGACGTTGGAACGATAGGCTTTACCGCGACATAGACACAGCCCAGCAACTTAAAATACATCGGCTATGTGGGCTAGGACATGTCGTGCAAATGGACGAAAACGCTCCAGCCCTGAAAGTAATCAACAGGGTACCAGCTGGTGGAGGTAGAGGAAGAGGATGACCTCCTCTGCGTTGAAACGACCAAAAGGAAAAAAACTTGACGACTTGGTATTTCAGTTAGCAGGAAGAAGAAGCGACTGGCGCAATTTGCTGAACTCGGCCAAAATCGCTTAGCGCCAATTAGGTAAGTAAGTAATATTGGCCTGTAACAGAGCTCACAATAATATTAAGTAAATATTAGAATATATATGAGAGACTAATTAATTACACAAAACGATACAGTACTGAATACACAAAATAAAACTGCTAGGGGTCTGTGCCAATTGATAAAAAAGTTCTATGGTGAAAAATTTGTTGTCAGTTCCTTTGATGCAGACCAGCGAGTTAAGCCAGTAGTTTTATGCAGCAATATAACATATGTTTGACTTTGGTGGTTTTAATTCCTCTGGAACTGCAATTCATTAATCATTTTTCTATACCGTTTAGCATATTACCGCCAACGGTATTTTTCTGGGTTATGCTTGCTGACAGAGTTTTCACTAACCTCGTGAAAAAATATATATCCAGAGTAATCTTATATCAATTGACATAGGCTGCAACTTCAATTGAAATCATTTTGAAAGCATAATTTTTCGTTTGTAACATGTCGTTAGAAGGCTAAACACTTCAAGGACACATATGTAACTAAAGCACAACATTAGTAAGACTGATACTAGAATACGGTTCGATAGTTTGGAAGCCCGGTTATCAAATTAACATATATCGGCTGGAATAAATTCAAAAACAATTTTTATTTTTTGCCCTAAGAAATTTTCTATATGATTCTCGGTTTAATCTTCTTAATTATACTAATCGCTTAAAACAAATAAATGTTCCTACTCTTTTCAGCCATTATATTTATGGCTAAACTACTCACAGGATCTATTGAAAGTGCATTGCTTACTGCCGAAGTTAAACTTGAAGTTCCTTGTCGGGTTTCAAAACACTTTAAACCTCTTTATTTAAAACAGTGTGAAACAAATCATTAATTAGTGAACCTTTCCGATCTTTGTGTCAAGATTTCAATTGTCTTTGCAGTACTTTTGATATTTCAGACTCACTTTTCACCATATAAAAGCTATACTGTTGCTTCTTAATATATGAGCAACGACAGTATAATATTCTTACATTTTATATATTCTATTCAGCTGATGAAGTCTTTTTCTTTTGCTGAGCACGTGGTGTGGCAACTTGATAGTCAAGGCGATCAGCTGATACGTAGTGTTTGCAAATAGATGTTCGTGTTTCGTTGCACAAAGCATCTTCCGCTATTAAACAATGAAAATAGTGAAGTATCGCGATTTATAAAACTATATAAAACGCATGAAGTTATATGAAACATTAATCTTTTGTCGTATAGACGGAATGATATCAAAATAGAAGCTTGTGAAACAATTTCTGCTGAAATGAAAATGTCTGTAGGAGATATGTGTGTTATTGATTTCTTCCAAAATTTTAAACGAAACGAGAAATTTGGAGCGTTTCTTTGATGACGGCATCTTGAAAGTAAAATTGACTATCAAGTTGCTTGTAGCCTACTTCACAGCGGTCAAGACAAGTCATTTTGACAAGAAGTATACTTATGTGATCAACTTGATAGCCATTTCTGGATCACGTAACTGCAAGGTTACTTGACGGCATGCTACAAATGAAAAAGTATGCTCTCGAAATGCCCAGTAAACAAAACCATATCTCGATTGCGGTGAGGTATCAAGCGACCGAGATTTTCAAGCAGGTGCAGACCGGCCATTACCGATCAGTATGCGAGGCAGAGCGAACTTCGGGGTTTTAGCGGTCTTCGCGTGAGACCTCTCGGTGCCTTCTACAAGTAAGCGATAATGTAAAGCAAGTGAAGACCGCCTGTGAACTAGCTCTCGCTTGCTTTTAAGTGTCATTTTTGAAGTATGACAGCAATTTCTCTCTTCGTACCGACTTTTATTGTGACAACATCGCATATCGTAGTGTTTTATCACACAAAATAGCGTTTAGGCCACGAAACGGGTGGTCTTTAGTTTAGTGCCCCCGATTTCGTGGTTAAACCTACTTTGGTTGGGTAGAGGGGGTTCTAATTATTTACTATACAAAGACTGAAGGTGAAAGAACTTATAGTTTTTAAGAACTTTGTAGTTAAAGGGAGTAGTTATAATAAACTTGTATGTACATTTCCTCAAAATTTATAATACTTTTTCAAATACAGTGCGCTCAATAAAATGCACAAATATGTTTAATTTATAATAGGTTGTTAATAAAAACCGAGGAATCGAAAACAACAGCTGAAGAGTACTGCCATATCATATTACCCCAATAAAATAAAATTGAATATTTTCAAGCAGTAAGGTATATTTTCAAGCAGTAAGGTGTTCAACGCCAAAATACTTTGGATGGCGTAATCGATGTTAAAACGTCCAGGCTGCTTTTTTGAAGTGCTACCGAAGGCCGCCTAAGCAAAATAATGTTATACGCAAAAATAATGTGGATGACGTAGCCGGAGCTGGAACTGCCAGGGTTATTTTGTTAAAGCGCGACCAAAGGCCGCCTAAGCAAAATAATGTTCTACAACAAAATACTGTACTAAAATAAAAATTAAATATATCTAAAAAATTTAAATAATATAAAATATCAAGATTTATGGGGTATTTTGATAAAATTTTATCTTTTTAATTAAAATTTTAAATTCTGTTATAAATTATATTATTATACTTCGTCCAACCATTCATTCCAGCCTCCAATTAAGAGACTAATGATTATGCTACCTTTGCACAGTTAGAATACTGCGGCCATTTAAAACTATTCAGTGGGCAGGTCAGACTTTTTATAAAGTTCAAAAAGAGATGTTTTTTGTAAAACAGGCAAGTATTAAAATTCTCCGAATTCTTTATACAAACTTTTCATGTTAAATTATATAAACAATAAAATATACTCATTTTATCATTATTTATTTCTTGCCTGATTTGAAAAAAAGTATAAAAAATTAAAATATAATAAATAATATAAGTAATAAAATAACTTATAATAAATTTATAATGACTAATTCTACACATACATTTATGTTTAGCTATTATTCATTTTTATTAATTTATTTTAAAGCTGAACTCTTAAAATATTCAATTTAATAAGCTTAACTTGACCAATGGCGGGGACTGTACAATATTATGAGTCATATTTTGACCCGTTTTTAAAGGGTGTCAACGCGGTTCAAATTACCGTAAAAAAGGTTAATCTGTTTCGCTATGCTATTCTGCTTTTGAATTTTTATTGCGGCATTGTGCAAGCTACAGTTTGTACTCTTGTACAAGATAAATAAATTTATTTAACAAAAAAATGACTGACAACCAGGTATGTTTTTTTATTTGAAGGTTTTATGTTTATACACATGCTTTTGATGTTTCATCCGCAAGCCGTGGTGTTGCTCATGCCAAAAAAGCGACGGTACTGAGCGTGGATGAAGTACGCGGATTGTGAAATTTGGTGAAAGTGTACCAACATTTAAGTACGCGTGAAGAATGTAACGCATTCGCCGAGGGGCAGGGGCTTATTTGTAAGTCGAAGCTATACCACATACACAAAATTAAAATTAATGAAACGGAATTAGGGAACAACACTGGGGATCCCGCAAAGGGGTCTGCCGCAGGAGAAGCAGGTGCGTCAAAGGACCAAATTCATACTATTCTTTTTATTTGTATTATCTTCTACTCTTACATTCTCTACATATGTTAGATGTGACAGCACTCTTCAACTGTTGTTTGCAAATACCGGTCTGTAGTGCGATTCGCTAACTTTAAACGATCCAGCGATCGCATTTTTTGTCGACAACATTTGGCGTTTGCAGTAACGATTACTTCCTAAACGACACTTATTAGCTGTCGTTTTGTATTTATTCAAAGTGATAAAGAGTGACACCTCTGCCAAACTAAATGTAAACGTATATTAGACAGAAAAGTTTCTACGTTAGGATGCATGTATGTGCATTGTCAAAATACATCAATATTTCTCATCCAATCTCACCACCCAAATGGTCGACTTGGGAAATATGGGAGTGCGAATTAGCAGAGCTAAGCGAAGACAAAATTTGTTTAACAGAATATGATTCCTAATAAATGTTAAATGTTTTGGCTCGAATCTTAGATTTTGCAGGGATATTAGCAAATTGATGTAAACATCTAAATATTTAATTCGATGTGAAATTTACTTAAATATGCGCAAGATAAGAGTAAGCCAAGTGTGATTATATGCATGCAAACATATGCATGGACGAATGCACTTATTTAATGCATACATAGGCATATAAACAAGTGCACATATACATATGTATGTACATATCCACAATTATTTATGTACTTACAGATGTACATACCTATATACATATGTATGTAAGTATATTTGTACGTGCAATCATAAATAGCTTAAGTTACCAGCATTTATTTAATCCCTCCACCAGCTAGTCTCAGCTCCACCAAAAATCTGTTTTCAAGGGCAGCGTAACCGCAGCACAACAACAAAAAATGCGCATATTATTGAAAGCAAATTTCTGTTCATTCATAAAAGCACATTTTATCTCCTCAACAATATTTTTTGTGTCTAACACAAAAATTCGAAAATCTTAAATTGAAGATTTTTGCAATTTTGGTCCGAATGCTCCCAAAGAGATGAGAACGCAGGTTTTTGTTTTAGCCCATCCGGAACGTTTTTACCCGTAAAATCTTTTATAAAGAAATTCATTTATCATTAATCTAATAAGTTTTCTTATCATAAGAAACATCCTGCTATATAGTGTGTAATTTAAAGCCCTAATATTATTCCAAATCGGCGCCACCAAACGCATAGGCCGGGCTAACCGCTACGCCTACTTCCATACATATGTACATCAAAATATGTATATCAATATGGCGTCTAAATTTTGGTCGCATTTATGTCAGTGTTTACGTCTTATCACAAATGTGGCACAAGTACCAGATAATAAGTTTAGGAGTCGAAAATCTACCACCTTTTAACGAATTTTTCTACAATTGTCGTTTAATCAATAATACTTACTGCTTGTGCTTTCTCCTGAACAATGACCTACAATGTATATGTATAAGACATCATGTCACATCACTGTTTTAAATACATTCCCATATTTTGTACGCGGTGGCAACTCGCAGTTTTGTTGGGTACTTTTGCGATTCCGGCATTCTCTTATTTTTCTTCGCGCTGCATAATTGAAAAATGAACTTTGAAAATTAAAATATCATTGTAAAAATAAAGCTTGACTCAGACAGACGAGTCCTTTGTAATTAAATTAATATTCAGCGTTTTTGTTTAACTAGTTGGAGTGTCAGCGGCCGTGGAGTGGCCGTTTTGAATGTATCAAGCCGATCTTGTACATTTTTGGTGCCTCCTGTGAGGATTGAATTTTGCGTACGACGGTGCATGCGTGAACAAGCGATCGAGGAATTCTCGCTTGGATTAGCAGTGCATCACCAGCTGGAATTACCGACAAGGATTCCACGGACTTTTGTTTTGGCGTATCGGGTAATTCAGATTTTACCATAAGAGAGGCAAGAGCGGTTACTTGTGGTCATTTAGAGGTGACCCGACAACAACAACAGCTCGTTAGCAGTTCAGAATCTACAGTTACTGCTGTGTAATTACCCGCTACTTAACGTGGGCTTGTGGCGTGATTTAGCAGAAAGCACAAAATATTTCCGCTATGACTTCTTTGAAACTACGAACGTCCGCGAAGTCATCCATAACGCATTTTTTTAATACGGTTCAGGCGGAGAACTATAATCCAGACCAAGTTGAAATCGAGCACATTCTTGGAATGGTGCAGCAGTATTGGGATCGGTTCGTTGAACATCATTTGAATTTAGTTGCTGGAGCACAGTCGTCGGATATTCCTGCTCATGATACACTGTATGCTGCCACGGAAGCACAATTCAACAAGATTTGCATCAAATTACGTCGTTTGTTGCCATACCACCCATTGATGGTTAGTTAGAGAACTGGCTTGTTTTTAAAGATATGTTTGAGACGATGGTTCACCAACGGACAGATCTCGAGCCAACATATAAGCTCAGTAAATTACGGCAGTATGTTAAGCCAGAAAGTGTCCCAATGGTTACTGGGTTATATACTGGAGGATATGAAGAGGTTTGGACAGAACTAAAGCGTCGTTATGACAATCCATATTTGTTGTCACAAACCCATGTACAACGTATACTCGCTTTGCCAACTGATCCTCGGGATACACAAAGGGTGCTTCGTGATATAATAGACTGTGTACGTAACAGTTTTCGTGCGTTATCTGTCATGGGGCTACCGGTAATACAATGGGATGCTCTTGCGATTCCAATACTGTTGCCAAAGTTGCCTGTATCAGCAAGAAATGAGTGGGGCATGAGCCTCAGGGAGAACGAGATTCCCAAATTGGAAAATTTATTGAGTTTCATCGAGCGTCGTGCTATGAATATGCCAGAAAGACCGTCTCTGTCGCAGAGCGGGATCACATCATCACGGCACACGATACAACGTGGTGCAAGAGTGCATTTGACGTCTGCACATGCGGATGCTGCGAAAACTCCAAATTGTCCACATTGTTCCGAGACTCATCGTCTCTCTAAATGTCATCACTGGCGAAATCTGCCAGTAACGGCTCGCTGGGATACCGTTCGGCGTTTGCGTCTCTGCTTTAACTGTTTGCGTGATGGCCATGGTACCCGTGATTGTTCAGCGGGTGTTTGTACGGTTTGCCGCCAGAAACATAATACTCTGCTTTGTCACAATGCAACGGGCGGTGAAGGTACCAGTATGGCCGGCGCATCTCACCAAACGGAATCATCGAATTTAAGGTCGGAGGCTCCAGTATCGCAGCCTCAGGTACTTCCACGTATTCAGAAGCAATCCAATGTGGTTCGATCACTTTTGGTTCATGGTGATCACGTCGTGCTGTTGGCTACTGCGCAAGTTTTGCTCGCTGATCATCAGGGCAACCTACATAAATGTCGAGCTTTGTGTGATATGGGATCTCAGGTGAGCTTTTTATCGAAATCTATGTTTCATCGTTTGAATCTTCGTAGAAGGCGCTGTGTGATTACGATTGAGGGCGTCGGCCAAAATTCTTCAACGTATACTAAAGGCATTACCACCCTGAACCTCCATTCGATTGTTGAGAACAATTTTGATATTAGTTTTGACGCGTATATCTTAAGCTCTATCACGTCATCAACACCAGCGATTCCCGTTAACACGAGCGCCTATGAGTACCTACATGATTTACCACTGGCAGACCCGACATTTGGTCTACCGGGGTGCATTGATTTACTGATCGGTGCGGATATTTGGAGCACCATCCTTCAGGATGGGGTGAGAGCAGGAGGCTGTGATAAACCGTGTGCCCTGCGTACCCGACTCGGGTGGATTGTGTTGGGCCCGACTAACGCCGAATTACAGGGCTCTAAACCTCAGTCTTTCAGCATCAAGCTAAAAGACCATAACCTCGATGAGCTTCTTCAGAAATTTTGGGATGTGGACGAACCACCTGAATGCAGCTTGGCAGATGAATGCTAGCGAATATTCATGGACACGTTTTCAAGGAATCCGAATGGTCGATACGTCGTTCAAATCCCATTCCGACCCAACGCTCCGTCACTTGGCAACTCCCATCGAGGTGCACTTCGACAATTCTTTCAATTAGAGCGGAAACTGGCATGGGATGCGGACCTTTACAAAAGGTACATCGACTTCATGCGGGAGTATGAGCAGCTTGGTCATATGCAGCATGTCCCGGAGACAGAAATCGACTTCGACCAATGCTACTATATTTCACATCATGCTGTGACTGCGAAATTCCGTGTCGTGTTTAATGCATCCGCCAAATCAAGCAATGGTATATCATTAAACGATACGCAACTCGTTGGGCCTCAATTGCAGGATAATCTCATACACATCCTTCATAGATTTCGGAAGTTTCAAGTTGCCATTAAGGCGGACGTGGAGAAGATGTTCCGTCAAGTTGATGTAGATGATAGGCATCGGAAGTGGCAGCAGATTCTTTGGCGAGAATCACCAAACGACCAGATCCGAACCTATCAATTAAATACGGTCACATACGGTATGGCTTGTGGGCCGTACAATGCAATTCGAGCACTGAGACAGTGCGCCGTTGATAACTTTTTGATGATCTCCAATGTCAACCGGGCAGCTGAAGCCAAGGAGAGCATACTCTCGAACTTTTATGTTGATGATTACTTGGACAGCGTAAATACTATTACAGAGGCAATTGAACGTGCACGTAATGTCGATAAAATCCTGCGCCAAGGGCATTTTGTTTTGGGTAAGTGGAATTCCAATTGCGCGCAGACATTAATGGCTCTTGCAGATGCATCGGTGGCCACCACTGATCTGATTCTTCGTGATCCTGATACCACTGTATTGGGCTTGCACTGGAACCCTAATCAAGATGCTCTATTCTACAAAGTACGGTTGCCAGACGTGAATGCGATTCCAACTAAGCGTAACGTACTTAGCGATGTCGCGCGATTATACGACCCATCGGGATTGCTGTCGCCCGTGATCGTATGGGCCAAGATTTTTATCCAGATGCTTTGGAAGGCAGAGCTTCCCTGGGATACCCCATTGCCAGGGGAATTACGAAATGATTGGTTGACGTTTCGGAATGGTTTGTACCAGCTTTCCAGTATTCGGGTGTTGCGCTGGCTAGGCATGACCAACAAGTCCACGGCAACTTTGCAAGGCTTTTGTGACGCTAGTAGCAAAGTTTACGCTGCGGTCGTCTATATTCGCATCGAAGATCCACAGGGTGAGGTACGCGTATCCCTGGTTGCAGCAAAAACACGTGTAGGTCCCAGTAAGGGTACTACGATTCCTCGCATGGAACTAAGCGCAGCTCGACTACTCGTTCTGACGATGAAGGAAATTCGTCACTCCTTGCGGCTGGAAAAATCAGATTGCATGTATTGGAGTGATTCGACAATTGTCCTCCATTGGATCCGGAAAGAGCTGACCGTCTTAAAGCCGTACGTAGCCAATCGTGTGGCATTCATACAAACTCATTCCGAAGTGAATTGTTGGCGACACATACGAAGTGAACACAACCCAGCAGATTGCGCTAGTCGTGGCATTCCACCAACAGAGCTTGAGGAGCATCAACTTTGGTGGACTGGCCCACCAATTTTGTACACGCCTTGGAATAGTTCCTACGAGTTGCCTGCCTTAACTGAGGAAGATCAACATACAGCAGCAATGGAGGGTCGTTGCCTACGTAGCTTGGTGACAGCTTCGACATGTAGGTTCTTGCGTACCGCATTTGGTGACCAACGAATTCCATTGGTGGAAAAGTTTAGCCGTCTGAATCCGCTACTTAATACTACTGCACGTCTGCGTCGAATCTTGCATACCTTTCGTGGTCACCGAGACGAACCATTAACTGCGGAAGAAAGGGAATGGGCCCTGGAGGTTCATATTCGACAGTCACAAGGTAATGTGTACCTGCCAGATATTAATTCTCTTAAGTCTCATTCCAGTGTAAGTTCGACAAGTAAGCTAGTGTCGCTGAATCCCTTTTTGGATGACAAGCAGATACTTCGAGTCGGTGGTCGCTTACAGAATGCAGAGTTGTCATTTGATCAACGCCATCCTATTATTTTAGCAAAGGACAGCGCATTGTCATGGCTGCTCATCGCCGATGCCCATGAGAAGTGTATTCATGGTGGCATTCAAGAGATGATACAATATTTACGCCAACGTGTCTGGATCATTCACATGCGCGCACTGGTCAAGACATTTGCCCGACAGTGTGTTGTATGCCGTCGTCATCAGCGAATGACTCAACAACAACAAATGGCATCCCTTCCGAGATCAAGGGTATTAGTATCACCACCGTTCACTCACACAGGCCTAGATTACTGCGGGCCCTTTAATGTGCGACGGGGTGGTAAGAGATCGAACGTTTTGACCAAGACTTATGGTGCGATTTTTGTCTGCATGACTACGAAGGCAGTGCACATAGAACTGGTTGAAAATTTGACAAGCCGAGCATTTATTGACGTATTTGACCGCTTTATAAGCCGCCGTGGTATTCCCGCCATACTTTACAGCGATAATGGTACGCAATTTGTTGGTGCCCACAAACAGCTGCTGGTTGACTTGGAGTGCTGGACAAACGAGCAGGCAAAACAGCATGTAGTAGCTAAAGGCACGAAATGGAGATTTATCGCCCCTGCAGCCCCACATCATGGTGGACTTTGGGAGGCCGCGGTGCGTTCAGCTAAAAAGCACTTACTCCGAACGATCGGTCGTCAAAGGTTGCGATTTTTGGAACTAAGCACCCTACTGATACGAATAGAAGCGTGCCTGAATTCCCGGCCACTAGTGGCGCTTCATGATGATCCTGAAGGCGGTTTAGCAATTACTCCGGGAGAGTTTCTCATTGGGCGTCCGCTAATTTCTCGTCCTGAGTCTACCGTGCCTGATATTCCAGAGAATCGCTTGAAGTATTGGCAGCGGTTGCAGCGCATGTATGAACATTTTTGGAAGCGATGGCAGCAGGACTACCTTACTTCGCTTCAGGCACGTGGTAAATGGGCACGTGCTCATCCCAATCTTCAACGTGACGATGTGGTTCTTATACTGAACGAGAATCTTCCACCAGCTCACGGGCGTATCGCTCGTGTCATCGAAGTTCATCCAGGCGATGATGGTCTAGTGCGCGTCGTAACCGTGGAGTACAACAGTGACAAGAAAACGGCCGCCGGTCTATATGTTAAACATCGATATCAGCGACCGGTCCAGAAGTTGTGCCGGCTTACTGGCCCAAACGAAGAGATCCTGAACCATGGCAGTTCAGCCGGGCAGGATGTATAAGACATCATGTCACGTCACTGTTTTAAATACATTCCCATATTTTGTACGCGGTGGCAACTCGCAGTTTGGTTGGGTACTTTTGCGATTCCGGCATTCTCTTATTTTTCTTCGCGCTGCATAATTGAAAAATGAACTTTGAAAATTAAAATATCATTGTAAAAATAAAGCTTGACTCAGACAGACGAGTCCTTTGTAATTAAATTAATATTCAGCGTTTTTGTTTAACTAGTTGGAGTGTCAGCGGCCGTGGAGTGGCCGTTTTGAATGTATCAAGCCGATCTTGTACAGTATATAAAAGACTTTCAACACGATATTGCAAATAAGCCATACTATTTTTACTCCGAGTGTGTATAAGGTCTCAGAATTTTAGTTATATGTAAATTTAATTCTGCGCACATGCAAACAAACATATGTATGTACATACATAAATATTTCTATTTTATTTACATACCCACATTTACGCTTGCATGGATGTAGTTCGATTAAATATGCATTATGAAATAAATGCATGCATGCATGTGCCTACATATTATAAACAATAAATGCTATTGCTCTAGTGTTTTTCGAAGATTTTGTTAAATTACTTAATATATTTATTGAAAGTTATACATATGTATGTTTGTACATATATGAAAAAGTTACTATAATAAAATAAAAAACTAAAATGGAAAGATATACACACAATGTAGCTAATAACAGAGAACGTACATTAGTTTTCTCTAAAATTGTATTTTTCGCTCAACCGACGTTAAATTTTGCCCCTTGGTGGTGAAAATTATCGGCAGGTGAGATTGGACGAGAAATAGACCTTTTCCCAAAATCGCGGAGCGACAGCATGAATGAAGCGAGATGCTACTGCTCTGTAAATATACGGTCTCTGATGTCAAAGTAAGCGAATAGCACAAAGACGGATAACAAAAAAAAAACAAATGAAAGCGTATTTGGGAATAGAAATTTTAGCGCTTTTTTTATTATATTAGAAGTAAAATATTAGGTTATTTCCCTCTACAAATATTTATAATTGTTTTTATATACTGCAGTGCTTCATTGCAGCAGAATTTCGGGCTCTCCTCAGGGTGATTTGGTAGCGGATTTATCACGGCTCCAAGGAATAACCAGAATCACCTAGAAATAGTCTATGAAATAGTTTTCAACTAAATTCTTTATATTTAATAATTTCTAATGAATTAATGAAACTCTGCAGTCACAAACATGCCATGGATTTTTAAAATTCGCTCCTTTAGCCTTGGCACAGCGGAGTACGCCCACATTTATGAATCGTGTTTTGATCCAGAGAATTAAGCTTTTATACTTAAAACTTTTAATTAGTATCATTTATCTATAAATTTAACTATTTCAAAACACGAATCATAGATAAGCGTTTGCTTTTGCCATTCGCGGTAGCCATGGGGGTTGTCATAAGTCTTTATAATTGAAATACGAGCGTGATTGACAGTCCCAATGGGGATACTGAAGCTCCACTTGCCTCATGCGGAACTTACGTATGAATGTATTTTTAACAAAACATTAACGCGATGTACTCTACGTCTAACGCTCATTCATATTGCCCATTGTCCGCCTAATGGTGCCCACAGTCACCGACGCAAACGTACGTTGCGTGTCAGCTGACACGATCAAACTTATGAGGCCATGTAAATGAAAACTCATCAACGTGTACGTGTGACGGGTACGCGCGACGTGTACGTGTGTAATCAGAGAAATTTAGATTTTTGCCGTGAAGCCGTGTCAGCTGAGTGCTCTCTCACCGCACAGTGTTGCCAAGCAGAACTTTTTAAAACCATTAACAAAATAACCTTATAAAAATTTAAATTTTTATTAAATTAATTTAAAATCGATGTTTAATAATGTTAATTATAGATAAATGAACTATTTGCATTTGTTGGTTTTTGGCTTTGGCTTATTATACAATGAAAAATTGTAATTGACAACGCGGATGTGTGTAAAAGTATGTATGCAAACAAAGGAATGGCAACATTGTGTTGATGCAAACAAACACAGCTTTATGTACGCAAAGTTTGTTTACAAAACATACGCGCGGGCACAAGTTTTGCTCGATTTTGTGTATCTCCCGACAAACAGACACGGCATACGTACACGTCGGTGACTGTGGGCACCATAAGGGTCGTTGATTCCAACCAGCATCTCAAAGCAACTATAACCTAGCAACCCACTGTTACATTAGCTTACTTCCTCCTCACATTCTGATAAGTTATGCGTATGTTAAATATCAGTCTTTTGAATATTTTACATTCGTTTTTTCAATAGCATGCAAATAAAATCACGAATTTATCTTTTCACGATTGAGTTAGCACAGTAGTTCGATTCACTAACTTTAAACAATCCGACAATCGTAATTTTTGTCGATAATATTTGGCGTTTGCAGTAACGATTGAGCGATTCTCTAATTTATTCTTAACGACACTTAACATCTGTCTCCAAGGTGAATTGATATCAGTAGTGCGATTCACTAACTTATTTTAACGATATTCGGAAGGTTAACTCATCTCAGCGAAAATTTTAACGATACTGCTTTCCAGCAGTAATTTTTTAACGATTTTCGCATTCGCCGAATCAGCTAGTCGATTACCGGAATCTAAACGACAACAAATTGGACGTTGTTAACTCAATCGAACCGAATTATACCCGTTTGTAGTTTGAAATAAACTAGTATCTTATTTCACTTTAATGAAATGTAATAAAAACGCTGAACTGTGTATTTGGCAGCAGGCATTCGTTTGTTTTCTCTCTATTCCTCTTTGTGCTTTTCGCTTAATTTGGCATTTACTTTGGCAGAGGTGCCACTCTTTACCACTTTGAATAAATAGAACGAGACAGCTGTCAAGTATCGTTAAGAATAAGTTAGTGAATCGCACAATCGTTAGTGCAAACTACAAATATTGTCGTCAAAAATTGCGATTGTCGCACCGTTTAGTGTTAGTGAATCACACTACAAGTGTTGTTATAAGTACAAAAACAAAACTTTGCACTAACAAAATATGCGCAAAGTGACAGTATGATTTACAACAAACACATTATTTTGACTTAACCTTCACCAAGCGAATTCAATCAGCTGCTTGACCAACTTCACCATATAAAGGAATCCCGTTGGTCGTCTCTTTGTATTTATTCAAAGTACTAAAGAGTGGCATCTTGGTCAAACTAAACGCCGAAATAGGCGAAAACACACAAAATGGAATGGAAAAAAATAATGGGTGCTGCCGAATAAAAATTTGAACGCTTTTTTAATATATTTGAATAACGTGAAATAAGATACTACTTTATTTCCAACTACAAATATTTATAATAGTTTTTATATATCGAAATGTGCCATTGTAGCAGAATTTCGGACTGCCCTCTGATTTGGTAGAATAGTCATCAACTCGACTGTAAGGATATCCGGAATCACCTGCAAATATGCCATGGTTTTTGTTTTCAAAATTTGTTCCATTATGAATCGCGTTGTGCTCCAGAGTACTTAGATTTTATATTTAAAATTGTTTAATTTAGATCATTTATCTGTATATTAAAAATAAACTGTATTTCTGTTTTGTATTTGAATCCTAGCTTTTACCATTTGCACAAGAATTGAATGGTAGATATGATAGTTGACGCCAAAATAGGCCCACGAGTACAAACGACGGCCCCATTAGTGACTCCCCCGGAAGGTGACGACACTGAAGCAAATATTCCTTTAGCAGATTGACGCTCCACTTGGAGCATAGGAAACACGACAAGGTGGGAAATTAGGTATTCAGCCAAGTCTGGAGCTTCTGAAATTCAGTTGCGTTCTTATGAAAGGGATTGTCAACATCCTGGAGCCTACTACTTCTGAAATTTTGTTGCATTCAAATGAAAGAGATTGGCGACATCCTGGAGTAGACGTCGATCCACTGTTGTAGCGCTTACTTCTTCGTCACCTCGTGATAAATCATTTTCCAAATATGCAAACGACATTATATAATATTCCTTTTTAATATCACGAAAACAAATCACCGGATTTTAAATTTATCTTTTATTTAAGTTGAAATCACGATATTTTCTCGATTGAGTTAACGTCAAATTTGTTATTGCTTAGTTTTCGATATTCGATTCGGTGATAGGGAAAATCATAAAAAAATGGCTGCTGAATAGCAACATCGTTAAAATTTTCGTTAAGATGAGTTAAGTGTAGAGTTTTTATTAAAAAACTTTACGAAAATATTTGTGTATTTTATTGTGCACCATGTAATGCACACATATTAAGTGTAAATTAAGTGCAAAATACATACACAGTGAAAAATTATGCATAGAAGTTTGTTATAATTCAAAATTTTAATTACAAATTTCTTAAAAACCATAACTGCACCTTAAAACTTAATACAGTGAACAATTAGAACCCGCTAGTGGGGTTAATCCCAAATCGGATTATTATATAGGGAGTTCACAAGCCGTGTTATTTGTCGTATTTCTTTAATCGTGTTATTGCAATACAACAGTTGTAAACTTGTTGTTTTTGTTTCACATGTAAAATTGTCTTATTTCAATACAACTCTGAAAGGTATGTTTAGTGTTTTATTTGTGTGTGTTATTCGATCAGCTGTTTCTGTTTATCGTCACTTTTTTTTATTATTTTTGCAAAAGCGGTCAGTGAAACAATTGAAGGAGATATATTAAAAAAAAAGAATGGAAATCCATCTAAATGACGAAGTAAGTGATTTCAGCTATTAATTTATTTTTTTCGGTCCTCTTAGGCATTTTAGTGTTTATACTTTTATTTCGTTTTGTTTTCTCTTCTTCTACTCAGCTGATTAATTGCTTGAATACGACATACAATAGTTAACGAAATAGCACAGTGCGTTCACACGTTCCACTGTTATTTCAATAACGGACTAAATATGTTCCAGCCCAAGGGGATCGCGAGAGATAAACAACTGGTTTTATTCAAATTTGCGCAGTTTTTATTTCCTAAAGAAGATAGCATAAGTAAATGACAAGTAAAATATCAAATGCTTACATTCGTTTTTCGCACCCTCTTGCTCCGGCTGGTTTCATTGAATTGACCATTGTGAATATATACAAGTGAGAAGTCTTCTAAATTCAAAATGGCGGCGGCTGATATTAAATGTCACAAATAGCCGATATTAATTGTCAAACATAGAAATTCGCTCAGGGAATGACTCAAGAATGCTGTGAATGGCTACATCAGGTGATCTCAGCTGTGCCGAATTTTGACGTCTATGGGCTAAGATTTTTCACTTGTATATATTCACAGTGGAATTGACTTCGAACTCGATTAATGCAAATATTTAGATATGATACATTTCGATTACCAGCACGAGCAGGGTTGCCATAAGGGCCAAGTTTTACAATGTTTACAATTTAAAGGTAGTTTTAGACTAGCAATATTTTAAAGTAATATATTAAAGAAAATGAAATCGCCAACATCCCGGCCACTGTGAATCTACGCAGATTCACCAACGTCCAATTTCGCTAGCAGGCAGGCGGGCCGTCTAAATATTCCCGCTCGGCACTCCGGACCTGTAGGTCCTTACCAGGAAACACTTGAGTCACCATGCCCAGTGGCCATCGAGAACGATCTACGTTGCTGTCCACGACGAGCACGACGTCTCCAACACGCAGCGGTTGGACCGGCTGATACCACTTTGTCCGGCGGCACAGATCCGGGAGATATTCGGATATCCATTTCTTCCAGAAACGGTGCTGTGCTTGTTGCACCTTCCTCCATTGCTTCCTAGTGGCACGGTGCTCCTCTTCTCGCGGATGAGGCGTTTGCTCCGAGTTAGCTGTACCTAGAAGAAAATGATTAGGGGTTATAGGTTCGTCGGTGGGTGTGTCTATTGGTATATGGGTTAGCGGCCGTGAGTTAACCATATTCTCCGCTTCACACATCAAACTATAGAGGCAGTGCTCTTGCAGATTTTCGCTATGAAGCGCATGTCCCATGGCTCGTTTTACGCTGCGCACTAAACGCTCCCAACATCCTCCAGCGTGAGGGTTTAACGGCGTGTTGAATACCCATTCTATGCGTTCGTTTGCCAAAGTGTCAGCAATCCTTCCGGAGTCAAAGTCAGCGAGTTGTCTTCGCAGTTCGTTGTCCGCTCCGATGAAATTCGTAGCGTTATCGGAACGTATTCGAACAGGTGTTCCTCGCCTACTCATAAAGTTTCGTATACATAGCAGGCAGGAGTCCGTGCTAAGATCTCTAGCGACCTCCATATGTATCGCGCGACTCGTCAAGCAGGTAAAGAGCGCGATCCAACGCTTCTCCTGCCGCCGTCCTGTAGTGATGAGGAAAGGACCCATATAATCTAAACCTACGTAAGAAAACGGCCTCACAAATGGCGTCAACCTATCTGGCGGCAACGGACCCATAATCGGAATTTCGGGCTGAGCTCTATCTATTTTACATTTCTGGCATTCTCTCGCAGCGCGTCGCACTGCTACTCGCATATGGGGTATCCAAAATTTCCGGCGGATTTCGGCTATTATTGTTCCTTCATTTTGATGTTTCCAACGTCGATGATAAAGGCTAACGATCAGATCTGTCACGTGGTGCGTTCGAGGCAAGATAACAGGCCTTCGGGTGCTTTCTGGAATTGCGTCCGCGTTGTCGATGCGTCCCTTTACACGAATTATGCCCGCGTCATCCATATACGGTGGAAGTGTCAATAGCTTACTACTGCGTTCTAGTCGTTTGTTCTTGCTTAAACTATCGTACTCTTCGGGGTAGGCAGCCTTCTGTGCAGCTCTACAAATTGCAAGCTCCGCGTTCTCTAACTCCTTTGGGAGTAGTTGTCCACACTCCTTGTCACGTGGATCGCGCTGACAGTTAGCGCGGAAACCTTTCCCAAAAGTTGTATTCTGCATGGATATGGAAAACAAAATTTCGCTCGAAGTTCCTCTTCGGTTTCTGTATGGGGATCGGTTAGTGGCCAATGCGTCTCATCTCTTAGCAGGAACTCAGGTCCGCTCGCCCAGAATGAATTTCGAGTTTTGTCTCGAGTACGCGTCCCAAAGTCGGCTGGGTTACACGAGCTTGGCACCCATCTCCACTCATGCACTTCGCTGTTTTCCAGAATTTCATTTACGCGATGTGCTATGTATGGCTTGTAGCGACGGTGATCGGACTTTATCCACGCGAGTTGTTTTGGAATCGCTCCACATAAAGATTTTACCTGGCACCATATCGTGGTTTTGCAGGATCGTAGTGCGAAGACGGACTGCAAGAACCGCCGACTGCAGCTCCAGACGTGGAATCGTTGTAAGTTTTAAAGGGGCGTACTTGGCCTTTCCCATTACAAATGCCAGACGTACTCGTCCTTCCTCGCCGCTGACTCTCCAATACGATACCACTGCATACGCCGCCTCGCTTGCATCTGCGAAGATATGTAGTTCAACTTGGCTTTGTAAGAAGCGCTTATCATAACATCTCGGTATAGTTAGATTTTCAATCTGTTTCAATGTTACGAGCCATTTAAGCCACATTTGGTAAGCATCATCCGGAATGTTCTCGTCCCATTCGACCCTTTCTCGCCACACTGCTTGCAATACCAACTTAGCCGCTACTGTAAATTCTGATGCCAAGCCGAAGGGATCAAACACTGACATCGCTATACTCAATACTTCCCGTGTGGTAGGTCTTCTATCCCCCTGCAGTACTAGCTTATCAACCTTACCAAGCAAGAGTGCAAATTTCAGGGTGCCCTTCGTGGTGTCCCAATACATGCCCAGGACCTTTTGACAATTGTCTTTATAGAGACTAAAATCTGAGGTTGTAGCCGCATCGCCGTTCAGTCGCTCGCTGACCTGCTTCACATTCGAAACGAAACGCTTTAATTCAAACCCACCTTGTTTGTGAACCCATTGAACTTCCTTCGTTATTTGTACCGCCTCTTCCGACGTATTAAAACAGTGCACGAAGTCATCGACGTAATGATTGTTCAGGATGGCGTTTGTTGCATTAGGGAAAATGGTTTGGAATTCTTCCGCATTCTTATTTTTAGCGAATTGTGCTGAGCATGGGGAACATGTTGCACCAAACGTCATGACTGACATCACGTATTCACCGATCTCCTCGTTGGTGTTCTTTCTCCATAAAAAGCGTTGCGCATTTTGATCTTCGCGCCGAATCTGAACTTGGTGGAACATTTCCACTATGTCCCCACACACCCCGATCGCCTTCTGTCGAAATTTCATCAAAATCGTAGTTAGAGGTTGACACAGATCTGGTCCATTGAGCAGAACCGAATTTAAAGATACAACTTTTACTTGCGCGGCAGCGTCGAACACTAACCGCAGCTTCTCTGGCTTATTTATGTTGCGAACTCCAAAATGTGGCAAATACCATGTACGGTTTCCTTGTGTGCGAGCTTCTTTATCGCTAAGACGCCTTGCATACCCCTTTCTTAAGTAATCTGCTATGATCTGCACGTATTGTTTTTGGAAATCTTCATCCCGGCTAAATTTTCTCTCTAATGCCACCAACCGTCTCTCTGCCATCTCTCTGCTATTCGGTAAGAATATATCGTTGCTCTTCCACAAGAGACCTGTTTCAAAACGATTCCCATTCCGAACTGTGGTTTTCTCCAGTAGTTCCTTTGACCTTGCTACCGCATCACTGTCGACGTGTCTTCCAGTAGAGTTTACAAACAAATCATCATCTACTATATAATTTCTAACTAAATTTTCAAGCCTCTCTTCGCTTTTGGCTTGCACATAAAATGAATGGTGTTTTTCAGACTCGGAAAGATTTTGTTCGCTCTCTGAACCGTACACGAGCCAGCCAAGCTTAGTAAGGATAACTGCCGGGCCTCGACGTCCGTCTGCGGCTGTTCTCTTTGCTACGCCCAGGTGAGCGTTATCAAGTCCTAACAATAGCTGCGGAGTCGCCGAACTGTAGTCTGAGATTGGCAGGCGTTGTGTATACCTATATTTCCATTGCAGCTCACAAATATCTAGTGTTTGCCTAGGAAGCTGTAAATCGTCGACTACTTTGATACCTTTTATGTTGAATTTTCTACTTCCAGGCAGCGAGCTGGAAATTTGTACGTCGACCCCAAACGCCATCTTCGTTACCGTGTTGTTTCCAAGCCATTGTAACATCAACTTTTCTTTATGTCCCTTCAGTCCGAGGCTGTCAGCTAAACTTTTGTTCATCAGCGATACCACTTCCTTTCCATCAGCGTATAGCGTTACAGGTAAAATCTTGAACAACACCTTGGAGGACCCCGATTGCCTCGTAGTGCTGGTAAGGGTCACTTGTCGCGAGTGTTGAGCCTCGCTTTGGTGTCGCACCGCATCTGTGTTTGCGGCCTCGTCGACATGCAAAAGTCCATGAACCTTTCTTGAACAGTTACGCGCGGAGCATTTGTGCTTGTATACACATCTGTTGCTTCTGTGGCCCTCTTTCATGCAGTTAAAACATAGCTTCCTCTCACGTACGACTCGCCATCTTGATGCATTGTTCATATCGAGAAAACGATTACACTTCGATATGTGATGTGCCTCTGAACATAGTCCGCATAAAGTATAGTTACCGCTCTCAACCTCGTCCATGTGAAAAAATCTTGCTCGAGATTCGCCTCTTCCTTCAGTTGTGCGCACCTGTGGGTTCGAAGCAATGCCGGCCGCATTTACCAGGCGTGCTATTTCTTGCAACCAGCTGCTAAAATGACTAATGGTAGCCCTCGGTACTACATTTACTGCATAACGAGCCCAATCCAACCGTCTTTGCATTGGAAGTTTAAGCAGCAGCTCTTCCATAAGAGTCGGGTTACTTAAATGATACTCACACCCTGCGGATTCTAAAAACGTGGCTAAGTTCTGGACTTTTGTTGCAAAAGGTATTAGCAATTCCAGACGATTTTCTGGAATTATCGAAAAATTACGTATTCGTGCGATTTGGCTTTTAACTAATAATTCGGGCCTCCCAAAACGTTCAAATAGTGTCTCAATAACACGCGTTACGTTGCTGCTGTGTATTAGCAAACACTCAACTACCTCGCGTGCTTTGCCCTTAATGGCTTTTTGAAGTCGTAGCATATTTTGCCGATCACTATACCTACACTCTTCTGTGGTCATAACGAAAGATTCGCGGAACATTGGCCAATCTTCAGGTTTTCCATCGAATTCTGGAAGGTCATAAAGTTTTTTGGTAGCATTTAACCTGGTGGTGGCCAGTGTTCGGTTTAAGTCCGCTAATGTTCCGGCGATCGAAAGGTTGCTTTCTTCCGCCTCACTAATTAACGAATGTGGGACGCTGGCAGTTGTCTGAGCATTCGGTGCTGCAATAGTATCGTTCGAATTGCTGAGTTTCGCTATGGCGTTTTGTAGTTCTTGCAACTGTTTTGCCATCGCGTTTATCTGCACTTCAAGTGCCAATGGTTGTTGCTGTTGTTGCGTAGTTGCGCCCTGTTCGCGAACGGTAGTATTAAACTCGTCCATGCTATTGTTGTTTTCGTCTTGCATATTGGATGCAGCACGAGTTAATACCATGTCCTAAGATTGTCGTCAACGGGAGTTTTAGACACGCGATTATGCCGTTAAACGCAGACCCGCTATTTTCAAAACGCGCGATTATGCCGTTATGCAAAACTACAAATTTCAATATGTGACACAACACACCACCGAACTTACCCCAATCACTTTCCAGGACCTCACCTCCTCAACTCTGCTACGCACGTTGAAACGAATCGATCGGTCTGAATTGTTTGTTGGCCGGACCACTGTTAACCGACTTTTCTCGAGCTGATCGCTGGCCGGACTTCTGTTAACCGGCGAATGAAATAAAAAGATGTTCCAGCCTAAGGGGATCGCGAGAGATAAACAACTGGCTTTATTCAAATTTGCGCAGTTTTTATTTCCTAAAGAAGATAGCATAAGTAAATGTACAAGTAAAATATCAAATGCTTACATTCGTTTTTCGCACCCTCTTGCTCCGGCTGGTTTCATTGAATTGACTTCGAAATCGATTAATGCAAATATTTAGATATGATACATTTCGATTACCAGCACGAGCAGGGTTGCCATAAGAGCCAAGTTTTACAATGTTTACAATTTAAAGGTAGTTTTAGACTAGCAATATTTTAAAGTAATATATTAAAGAAAATGGAATCGCCAACAAAATATATACGACATGTAACACGGCTTGTGAACTCCCTAATAGTATAGTTTAACCCACTAACAGTATTGTATGCTGGTATCCGTTTTTAACCGTCATTTGTACTGATGGGTCCAGCCAGACTTTTTTGAACTTTAAATCACTATTTCATATGCTAGTACACACGTTTATGTTTCAATACTTCATGATATCCTAGATGATATATTTTAGTATGATTTTGTTCATATATATATTTATAAAAATTTATAAATAGTTTTTAAATTATAGTTTTCAACCGAAAAGTCATATTGAGTACTAATGGGTCTGGCCAGACCCATGCGCTCATTACGCAACGGGAACATACTTTTGTATGAATTGGAATGCTCTCTTGTTATTCTATTCATGATTTGTTTTGCTCATTTGAATTTAAAGTTCCGTTATCAAAAACATTGTTGGTTTTCACATGTTAGATGTTGTCATTTGAAGTTAAGAAGTGAAAAGTGATGTTCACATTCAAGTAAAGAATAATCGGTGGTATTCTGTGAAAGTGTGTATTTATTGAATAAAAATGAGTAAAATAGATTTCATATATGATAATGTGCCGCGTAGTGATCCAAATTTTTATGACTTGGTTGCAAATGCTTTGGCAGAAGAGATTGAAAACAACAGTGAAAATGATGATAATGATCTTGATTTCGGCGACTCAGAAATAGAAAATGAGTTGGAATTTGAAGCTTCAGATGTTGAAGCTGAACATGAAATTGAAGTCGCTGAAGAATATAGTAGCACAGATAGCGACGATGATTTGAATACTGATGAAGGTAACAACTTTATTGGCAAAGATGGGACCGTTTGGAGTAAGGCAGCACCTCAAAGTAGTCGTGTTCGCTCCCATAATGTACTGCGTTCATCCGGTGGATCGACAATCACATCATGTTCGCCTGTTGAAGTTTTCGATGCGTTTTTTACACCAAACATATCATACATCATTGTAAGCGAAACCAACAATTACGGTACGGAAAAAACCAATGAATGGAACTTTAAAAATCCCAACAAATTGAAAGAATGGCAAAACTTTACAGAAACGGAGCTCAGAGGTTTTCTAGGCATTCTTATAGCAGCAGGAGTCAGCAATAACAATAGTCAGGCTGCGTCAGTTTTATGGAAAACAAACCAATTGCCAATTTTCAGAGCAACGATGTCTTACCGTCGGTTTTTGACCATATCCCGTTATATACGATTTGATGACGGTCGCACTAGATCTTTCCGCTTAGAAAAAGATAAAGCGGCACCTATACGAGATATTTGGAACTTTCTAAATGCAAATCTCCAGAAGAATTTTCGTCCATATAGCGATATAACTGTTGACGAACAACTTTTTCCGTATCGAGGAAGAACGAAATTTACTCAGTACATACCTTCAAAACCGGCTAAGTACGGTATAAAAATATGGTGGGCTTGTGACGCAAAAACTCATTATCCTTTGAGTGGAAATATCTATACCGGAAAAGAACCCAACGAAGGGAGAGCAAAGAACCAAGGGGAAAATGAGCTTATACGTTTGGTTTCAAAATATTCAAATTCTGGGCGCACAATAGTAGCTGACAACTTTTTTTCCACTTTAAATTTATGTAAGCGGCTAATAAGCTTGGGGCTGTCCTTCGTTGGAACCCTTCGAAGCAATAAAGCATGTATCCCACCTGAAATGAAGAAAAACAAGAATAGGGCAGTTCTTTCATCTGAGTTTGGATTTCATCAAGACAACGTAGCCATTTGTTCATATGTTCCTAAGAAAAACAAAGCGGTAATATTACTGTCCACGGTACATTACGATAAGGAAGTTGAAGGCGTCAAGCGAAAACCAGCAGCAATAATGCATTACAACAAAAATAAAGTTGGTGTTGATGCCATGGACCAAATGCTAACGTATACACTACCAAAAAAAAACTAAGAGATGGACTCTTGCATTTTTTTATAATATTGTTGATGTAATGGCATTAGGCAGTTTTATTATATGCAAAGAAAATAACAATTACACTAAATCAGACGCTCGTAGAAAGTTTTTATATGATTTGTCCGAAATGTTAGCTCATCCGCAAATCGAGTCGAGACGTAACAATATACATGTAATAAAGCATTCCGTTTGCCGTTCCGCAATTGAAGATATTTTGGGAAAATTTGAGGTATGTATTCAGTAATGTTATATATATAGGGCAAACACATTTACACGTTACAAAATTTATTTTACAGAAACAACCAAATACGCTAACAGACACCAAAAGTGAGACTTTAGAAAAGAAAAGGAACTGCAGCTTATGCCATGCTCAAGACAAATATCGTCGTAAAACAAGGTTCTTTTGCCAAGAGTGCGCAGATGCTGTATGTCAACAACATTCAAAATGTTATTACAAATGCTTTAAGTGCATAAAAGAAAATTATTTCTATTTTCAATCTTTTACTTGCTTTTCGTGAATACTTTATTTGAGTTTTTAAAATGTTATTTGAAATAAAAAAATTAAAGTTTCTCCAAAATGATGTTAGGTTTGCTTTTGGGTCCAGCCAGGCCCATTGGTACTCTATGTGACAATCCAAGTATCCGTCAAAATGAGGGTTAAAATAATGTACGAATGGCAGCAATGCCTCATATCTGTAGTGCGATTCACTAACTTATTTTAAAGATATTTGTTTGGTTAACTCAACTTAACCAAAATTTTAGCGACCCTGCTATTCAGTAGCCATTTTTTAACGATTTTCGCATTCGCCAAATCAGCTGTTGATGTTAGCTAGTCGATGACCGAAAACTAAACGACAACAAATTTTGTGTTGTTAACTCAATCGAGAAAAGTGAAATTCATGATTTCAATTTAAATAAAAGAAAAATTTAAAATTCAGTGATTTGTTTTCTTGTAATTAAAAAAGGAACATTAAATAATGTCGTTTAAATATTTGGCATATGTTTTATCACGAGGTGATGAAGAAGTAAGCGCTCCAACAGTGGATCGACGTTTACTCCGAGATGTGGACAATCCCTTTCATCTAAATGCAACAGACTTTCAAAAACTGTATCGGTTAACTCCAGCTGAATACCTGAATACCTAATTTATCAGCTTGACAACCAAATAAGAGGATCCAGAATAACAGCAATATCAACTGAGAAACAGGTAGCTCGTGTAATCTTTAAGCCTGCATGCAATTTTAAATTTTACTTTTATATTGGTAGGTTCTAGCGGCGTTAAAGTTATTCGCAACTGGTTGCTATCAACGACCCGTAGGTGAACAATGGGGAATATCCATGAGCCAGTTTTCCGTAAGCTGGCATACATCGGTTAACGGATGCAATCAATGATTCGTTGTTTCACCAGAAAGTGAGGCTTCCTATGACCCAAGTGGAACGCCATTCTGCTAAAGAAATGTTTGCTTCGGCGTCGTCTTCCTTTGTGGGAGGCTCTATTGGAGCCGTCGATTCCACGCATATATCAATTTTACCTCCAAGGAATCATGAGGAGGCTTATACCAACCACCACATCTACCATTCAATTAATATGCTAATTGTAAAAGCAAACTTTTACAAGGATCCATGTATAAAAACAGAAATATAGTTTAGTTTTAATATATAGATAAATGATTATAATTAAAAAAAATTAAATATATGTATGTATGTCAATCCTAAATACGCTGGAGCACAACGCGAAGTTTGAAAACGATAACCATGGCATATTTGCAGGTTATTCCGCATATTCCTTGGAGTCGAATTGATGACTATTCTAACAAAACACTCATAGAAGAGTCCGGAATTCTGCTACAATGGATCATTGCAATATATATAAAGAATTTTAAGTGTTTGTAGTTTGAAACAAACTAATATCTATTTCACTTTAATGAAATATAACAAAATCGCTCAAATTTATGTTTGGCAGCAGGCATTCGTTTGTTTTTTTTTCTATTCCTCTTTGTGCTTTTCGCTTATTTTGACATTTAGTTTGACAGAGGTGCCACTCTTTATCACTTTGAATAAATACAACGAAACAGCTGTTAAGTGTCGTTAAGAATAAGTTAGTGAATCGCACAATCGTTAGTGCAAACGACAAATATTGCCGCTAAAAATAACAATTGTCGTACCCAAGAATGATAGAATACAAGATTGCGCCTTCCCGCGGTGAAATGACAGATCTCGCCTTTAGTAAACAAGAATACGGGAGAGAGAAAATTGAACAACTTCCAATATTTCATTGAAAAACGTGTTCTAATTGTTCTAAAGTGTAAAATATGAATTTATAGGCAGACATTTAATAAATAAATTCGCAAAATACTAATAAAAAGTGTCTCTTTTTCTTAATTTGTGAAAAAAGCTTTGTCTAGTTGAAGTTGAGAATTGTCAAACCCGGCAAAACCAAAGTAGCGGTACTTCTAAAGGCGTCACCTTCAGTATTCAGTACACCGTGTGTCGTACCGTTTAAAGTTAGTGAATCGCACTACTGGTGTATGTACTCAGTAAAAGTTTGGCTGAGTAAATTTGGGGATGGCAACCCTGGTTAAACGAAGTTTCGCGCCAATTTGTAATACTGATATGTTTATAAAATTTCGTGGTGGGATAGTCGGTTTAGTTTACGTTTTTTCCTTGTGATTTTTGGTTCTAAAGTACCTCTGTTTTTATGATGGCGGATGCCGAACATTTTATTAGAGATATACAGCGTGAATACCTTGATTTTGTCGACGATGAAGAAGATCAAGGTATTTATTCAGGGTTGATCAAAGATATGATATCGGAAAAGAGCCGTCGTTTGATCGTCAACATTAACGACTTGAAAAGGAAGAACCCTCAACGGGCTCAAGGTCTTCTTTGCAATGCTTGCGATGAACAGCTTGCTTTTGGACGAGCTCTAAAAGAATATGTTTCCACCGTAGACCCTAGCTACGCTAAACAACATGAAGATTTCTTCGTTGGTTTTGAAGGTTGCTTTGGAAACCGGCATGTTACACCACGTTCTTTATCAGCTACGTATGTTTGTAAAATCAATTTATTCCTGATTCTTAATAATTTATCGTAAGTTTTGTGTTCATATAATTTCTTTTCTATATTATAGATATTTAGGAAATTTAGTATGCGCTGAAGGCATTGTTACCAAGGTGTCATTGATTCATCCCAAAGTCGTGCGAAGCGTACACTACTGCCCAACCACAAAAAAAGTAATGGAGAGGAAATACACTGATTTGACTTCGTTTGAAGCGATTCCGTCGAATGCCATCTATCCTACAAAAGATGATGAGGGAAATTTGCTGGAGACTGAATTTGGTCTTTCAGTGTATAAGGATCATCAGACAATAACTATTCAAGAAATGCCTGAAAAAGCCCCAGCTGGACAATTGCCCCGTTCTGTAGATATTATATGCGATGACGACATGGTCGACCGTTGTAAACCTGGAGATCGTGTTCAGGTTGTCGGTAGTTATCGTTGTCTACCGGGAAAGTTTGGAGGTTATACAACGGGAACTTTTCGGACAGTGTTGTTAGCTAATAATATCTCACTTTTAAGTAAGGATAGTAACATGGATATTAGCCGCGAAGACATCATTCGTTGCAAGAAACTTGCTAAAAATAACGATATTTTCGATTTATTGGCAAAGAGCCTAGCTCCTTCAATTCACGGACACTCCTTCGTAAAGCGAGCAATATTATGTCTGTTATTAGGAGGCGTAGAAAAGGTCTTGCCAAACGGAACTCGTTTACGTGGTGACATCAATGTTCTTCTCATCGGTGATCCAAGTGTAGCGAAGTCTCAGTTGTTGAGATATGTATTAAATACTGCACCCAGGGCGATCGCAACAACTGGGCGTGGCTCCAGTGGTGTAGGTTTGACTGCAGCTGTAACAACTGACCAGGAGACTGGTGAGAGGCGTTTGGAAGCGGGTGCAATGGTTTTAGCTGACCGAGGTGTGGTTTGTATCGACGAATTTGATAAAATGAGTGATATTGATCGTACTGCTATTCACGAAGTAATGGAGCAAGGACGGGTAACAATATCGAAGGCTGGTATACATGCTTCTTTGAATGCGCGTTGTTCAGTTTTATCAGCGGCAAATCCAGTATATGGAAGGGTAAATATGTGATGTTATAATAGACTTTCAATTGCGTTTATGTATTTTCATTCAAATGCGTTTATGTATTTTTACAAGCGATTAGTTGAAGGCAAAGTTGGCTTCCTTGCAGGCGTTTAGTTGAAAGTCCCTTCGTTTACAAGAGGCAACTGGAGCATTGAACTAAAAGTTGCCAGTATTATGTATACTCCCTCTTAGACCCTTAAAACTTTAGCGGAAAGAGAATTTTAATACCAATACCGTTCGGGAGAAAGACTGCATATATACTAGGGACCGTAACAGTTATAAGTTATATTAAAAATATTACTTTTTATTTTTTACGGTACTTTGTTGGCGATTGCGGTAGTGTGCGCAGAGAAGGAGAGCAGGCTGTCAAATGTAACTCCCAGAATCCTCAATGCCATCAATATGGATGTTGAGATCCAGCCTGACTTTCTTCGTCCGGTCGGGGAGATATCCGTTCACTTTCGAAAATAGGTCTCTGGCGGTTGAGGGAGCTTTGAAAATTCGCGATCCACCGTTTCAGTCCCTGCGGGAAAGTTGATGCTTCCATGTCAGCAAGTGGCGTGGAATGACTTACTGTGTCCAACGCTACCAGGACGGTTCTCCCGCACTGGCGGTTCTGGTTAAGACCGCGATTAATTTGTGTGTTTATGGCCTGGAGTGCTGTTGTTGTACTGTGCACTTTCCGGAAGCCATGTTAATGCTCAGCCGAGCCCAGGTGGATCACTTCAGATGTTCCTCCCACTTGTTCCGCTTGTTCTGATGATAGCTTCCAAACCTCAACATTCAAATCCCTAATATAGGGATTACGGGGATCGGAGAGGCGAAGGCGGTCACGCTCGTTCGCTAGCGCTGCTGCTTTAGCCGGGAAATTTGGACGGATCTCGGTGATCCTCCCTGCCTGGATGAAGCAAGCCGCAGCAGACGTGACAACCTTGATGAACAAAAAAGAAAAAGATGATTCACTACACTCAAATCATTCATATTACCAAAAATTCCATTGGCCACTGGTTTACTTTACGTATGATCCATTGTATCAACACCATTCTTGAGTTTGTTTTTTGTTATATTGTTTTTTTTGAATATGTGCTCAATAAGGTAACGAAACGGTAGCGATGAGGATCATATGACAACATACATACATACATACATGCATTCCCACGACAGTCGGTTCTATGTACCGGAATGACCCGGGTTTCACCCGGCCAAGGACTGTTGTTTCGGCGATCTAACCCTGTTTAGATCGGCCTACCCCATAAGTTGTCTGTCTCCTCTGGAGCAACTCCTTGCAGCAGGGTTGCTTCACCTCCTTCTGGTCAAGGCTGGCATCGAGCCAAACCCTGGTCCAGAAACCTATTTTTGCTGCGTTTGCCAGAAAAAGCTCCATCCGAACTCCACTTCGGTAAGGTGTAATTCGTGCGACGGATGGAGCCATCTTAAGGTCTGCTCAGGCCTTAAGACCCATAAGGAGTGGTCCACAAACTATGTGGCCCCATGTTGTTCGCGCCCTAAGGCGCCCATAGCCTCTACGGCTCCCCTAGTTGCACCTAGTGCACCGGTGCCTAGCACCGGCAGAACCTCTACGGTTCGCAGGAGCACACAACAACATGGACGCTCCCCTCCCCCCCAACCTAGCTCCGCCCCCCGTGTGGGGAGTAGTCAGCAGCTCCTGGTACCCCACACAGTCTGTTCCGTGTGTCAGGCTAGGATATACCGGAATGCGACATCAGTCAGGTGCAATTCGTGCCAAGACTGGTGTCACTTTCGAGTATGTTCTGGCCTGCGCACCACACGTGAATGGTCGGGTGACTACCTGGCTCCCTGCTGTAGAGCCTTGCAACCGCACGCGCCAGTGGCGGTGCTGCCAAACAACACCATAAGGCAGCCCAACGTGCCAATGCATGTGCAGCAGGGATCAAGGGGGCAACATCACCCTTCCCTCACACCCCTCTCCGCGACGACTCTACCGAGGCAAACGAGACTCCTTCAACTGAACTGCAATGGGCTGCAGGGCAGGATTGAGGAGATAACCGACTTTATGAGTCGGCATAATCTGTCAATAGCTGCGATCCAAGAAACGAAACTGCACAGCAACTCAACCCTGTTGAGTTGCAACGGCTACAATGTGCATCGTAAGGATCGCGAGCGAGGTAATGGTGGTGGCTTAGCATTCATCACCCATCACACTGTGCAGTATCGTCTTATTGAAGAAGACATCGACCGCAGGGACACTACCTTAGAATGTCAAGGAATAGCTCTCCGGTCAGGCGATGTCGAGCTCGAAATATTTAATATTTATATACCCCCTGTCATCTGCTGCCCGGCAGGATATCACCCTGACATAGGTGCGCTCCTCGGAGGTGAAAACCGATTGGTAGTTGGTGACTTTAACGCGCACCACGATCTCTGGCATTCAAGCCTACCAGCTGATCGTAGGGGAAATGATTTGGCAGAGCAGATAGACGATTCGGCATTCTGCACGATGAATGATGATGCCCCCACCAGGATTATGGGTAGTTGCAGCAGCTCGCCTGACGTAACGATAGCTAGCGCAGGTCTGATAAATAGCATAACGTGGCGACCTATGCTATCGCTTGCATCAGACCACCTACCTATAATCATCTCGATTGACAGACCTGCTGACTTTGTCTCCGCGGACCATCGGACCTATATCAACTTTAAAAAGGCTGACTGGGTCAGGTTCGCGGAGTTCACCGAAAATGCCTTCAGGTCTCTTCCCACACCCACTGACGTTCGAAAAGGCGAACATAAGTTCCGCTAGGTGGTTGCGTCAGCTGCGGCCCGCTTCATTCCGGCAGGGAGGATCCCCGAGATCCGTCCCAACTTCCCGGCTGAAGCGGCCGCTCTAGCGAACGAACGCGACCACCTTCGCCGCTCCGCTCTCCTTCTCCGCGCACACTACCGCAATCGCCAATAGAGTACAGAGCCGCAACAATGTCCTCAAGTCGCTCGCCGCCAGCTCTTGGGGCAAAGACAAAGAATCGTTGTTGGCAACATACAAGGCGATTGGCCGGCTGGCAATAAATTATGCTGCGCCAGTTTGGTCGCCGCGAACCAGCAGGACAAAGTGAATGGAGCTGCAGACCTGCCAGAACGCCGCACTCCGCACGGTGATGGGATGTCTTCTGATGTCGCCTGAGGAGCATCTCCACCAAGAGGTCAATGTGCTCCGAGTTAAGGAGCACAACCTCATGCTCAGCAAGCAGTTCCTTGCTGGTTGTCACCGCTCGGGACATCCAAATAGGCACCTGCCTGCAGTGGAGCTGCCCCCCAGGCACATTAGAAGACATCTTCTAGAACTAAAGGACGAGATCCAGCCGCTCATCACACAACCGCTGGATCCGGAGGCGTACCGGCGGGTCCTAAGCAACATCCACAGAGACACAGTCACTAACATCATTGACTCCCGCCAGGCAAATGCAGTCATTGGAGCCCAACCACCACCTGTAGCAGATGAGGAGTCCCTGCTGCCCCGTGAGTCCCGCGTCACTCTGGCACAATTACGACCTGGATACTGTAGCAGGCTCAACTCCTACCTATCCAGAATCAATCTCGACATACCCAACACATGTCCGGCATGTGAGATTCTCCGCACGACACCAACCACCTATTCACATGCCCTCTCAAACCCACTCATCTAACCCCCCTCTCCCTCTGGTCCAACCCTGTCGAAACTGCACGTTTCCTGGGCCTCCCCCTAGATGAGTTCGACGACAACGACCATGGGTGAATCCGCTCTTTACGGGGCGCGACTAGCCGCTACAACAACAACAACAACAACAACAACATACATATGTAAATTTGGATTTTTCTAAGATTTCATTCGAAAAGACGAGCTTTTTATGCATATCAATCAATACAGGTGGAACTTTATTTCTATTTTTTTGGGTCGGGCCTACAATAGTCATGCGATTGTTATTCAATCCTTTAGCCAATGCATTCGAAGCAACCAAGTTGTTACACGTAACATTTCTTTCAGAAAGCCCTAGAGTCAAATCGATAGAATAAAAACAGTGCTAGGATATACAAAAAAATGCGGATTTGTTTGTAAAGTATATTGTTGAGTTTGTATAGGAGTGTATACAAAAGAACCGATTACTAACTATTTATACAGGGAACGAACCGCGCATTCCCGGTATCTGTTCATGTTGGTTTCACGTCTTTTAGACAAATTAAATGTACTTCACCAAAGCCCAGATCATTTCGACGACTAGTTTTTTTTAAACAATTCAAATTCGCAAACCGATTCCAAAATCTTCCTTAAAACAACAACGCGAACTCATACAAGGTGGTGTTATAAATACAACTACAAAATTCCTATGTATTTTGTTTTTGTTTCTGCGTAAGAGTCGTCAAAATTTAAATACATTTTGTTTTTGCTTTTGCGGCTTTTGAAAGCTCATACCCAAAAGCAAAAACAAAATACATGTAGGTGAATAAAAAAACAAATCAGCTGCTCTTATGCCATCACCTTCTATAAATTCGCCTTGGCCTGTAAGTTTCGAATTGATTGAAATTTCAAGTTTTTTTGTTTATTTACATTTGCTCTTCAAAAATGACGTTCAGTATTACAGTTGCCGGGTATAGAAATATATTCTTGCAGGGAAAAACTGTTTTAAAACACGTTTGATACACCTTTGATTTATGGATTGTTACACCCAAAAATTAATTTTAAATATTTAGATCTTAACTATAATGTTTACATTTACTTGTTTAGAAGAATTTCGGAACTAACTGATTTGAACCAACTTCGTCCGTAACCGCGACAATCGGTTCTACGATAACGGAACGACCCGGATTTATATCCGGCCAAGGACTGTCACTTCAGCAGCATTCCCCAAAAATTTTATGGGGTATGTTATATGCTGTTACAAAAACAACAACCAACTTCGTCTTAATTTATGTGAATATTTCTCTATGAAAAGCGAGGAAAAAAACTCTTAAAATTTAGAACAAATTAGGCGGAAATCTCTATAATCCTGCAAGGGTTGTATATTTTCTAGAGCTATTACTTGTTTAAAGTGGTTGTGTGATACTCATTATATTTTAACATTTAACAATTTAAGTACGTATTTCAAAACTAGTAACATTACGCATTTTTTTTAGTACGATCAATACAAAACACCAATGGAGAATATTGGTCTTCAAGATTCCCTTCTTTCTCGTTTTGACTTATTATTCGTTATGATGGATGTAATTGATAGCGACATTGATCAAACGATTTCAGACCACGTTGTGCGAATGCACCGCTACCGGTAAGGTTAATATTAATACTAATATTTATACGGTTTAGATACATTAGAAAATTGGGTATATATCTTTCAGTAACCCAAAGGAAGCTGATGGTGAACCTCTTTCAATGGGAAGCTCTTATGCAGATTCTTTATCATTCACATCAAATTCGGATGTGGTAAATAAAAAAAAACACATGAATAATCAATTAATATAAATTTTAAATTTACAGAAAAAAGAAACCGAAATCTATGAAAAATATGATCCTTTGCTGCATGGTAGATCACGAAAACGGCAGGAAAAAATTTTGTCTGTCGATTTTATGCGCAAATATATCCATATTGCAAAATGCATGAAACCAAAGTTGAGTGAACCAGCTTGCGAAGCTATTGCTTCCGAATATTCTTGTTTACGATCCCAAGAAAATATGCAATCGGATGTAGCGCGCACACAACCAGTGACTGCTCGAACATTGGAAACTCTCATACGACTTGCCACAGCTCATGCTCGGGCTCGATTGTCAAAAACTGTAACTGCTGAAGATGCCCAAGCTGCTATAGAATTGGTTCAATTTGCTTATTTTAAAAAAGTCTTGGAGAAGGAAAAAGTTAACAAGCGTCGACGTGACAGTGTGTCCTCTGATGAAGAAGAAACTAATGACAACAATAAGTCCCCTGCTCGAAAAAGTAAACGAACACGCGTAGACGCTTCAGAGCAAGAGGCTTCAACTATTGTCTACGACACTGATGAAGAGATAGAAACTCCACAGCTTGATGCTGGGGACTTGACTCGGCGCGAAACACGACGTTCGCTTTCAACTCGCCAACCAGCCACCGTCGGCGGAAGGGATTTGCAGTCAAACGAAGAGAGCACACAAGGTTCACAAATTTTGGCAGAAGTTACACCACCCTATATATCGGAGGCAAGGTTGAACAATTTCAAAAATAATTTGCAATTATTGTTTCGTGAAGCTCGCGAGCAGAGTTTATCTCTTGAACGTATTACCGCAGGGATTAATGAGAGTAATTCTGAAAAGTTTTCTAATTCTGAAATTGAAGCTGCCATGCACCAAATGACCGAAGATAATCAAGTCATGGTGGCTGATGGCATTGTTTTTCTAATATAATATATAATCATAATCAATTTGACTGTAGCTGGCTTTCAACCGATTAAGTTATTTAAATATTTTATGGACCGTAAAATAAATGGAATTTCTTAAAAGCTAAATGTTAAGATATGAAAGGGAAATGCCTCTTGAAATACATTTTTTTAAATTGTTACTAAAAATTGAATGAGAGTAGTTATTATTGTCGAACTATCCGTGGATCTATCATTGCCCTAAATTGGTTGTATAACAGTATTTATATGACCAGTGTCACCAGATACCTCTAGCTAAAAATGGGGCACTGACAAACATGTAACATGTAACCACATAATAAGGGTATTCTCTTAAGAAGTTAAATTTACTATACGCGACCATATAAGTTAAACAATCGCATCTGCTTCGAAATCAAGTAGGATTTCCCATATTTTTCCAGATTTTAACGAAATCCCACCGAAATTCCCACGTTTGTAAAACGGGCAAAAATCTGCTAGGGCAGGCAGCTTGACGCAGTGCAGGGGCTTAATCGAAGCTCAAATCGGATCCTGCCATCGAGAGGGGGCACCGCCGGATAGGTGATGCCTCAAATGGATGGTAGATACCGCTTGAGCAAGATGACCAAGAGCTGCCACCTCCTAATCCAGGGTGTTAAGCGACTCCGTGGCATTGGACAGTTTGCAGCCAGGTGGACAACCGGCTGTAATATAACGGCGCCTCATCGACACCGGTCCGAATCGAGGAGTAACGGTGGCCTTGCCGCGACAAGGGGCGATGGCGCGGCGGACATTCGGAGATCCCCAATTTTAAAAATAGACCGTCAGTATTTCCTCGGTGAGAAAGCGGGCGTACGAGCAAGATGGAGTACAAACAAATAAAAAACAACAACAACAACAAAAACAACGTAAACAACAGCAACAACAAAAAAGAGAGACGGAAAAATCCCCTCCCCGCAGACCTTTCCCCTGCAGAGGCAGCCATTTTCGACGAGCACGCAGTAGGGAAGTAGCGAGAAACCGGGAGAAGGTACTCAGTGGGAATATGACCACGGGCAAAGCTGGGCACGAGCTAACAACCGAGGCATCTACCTCCAGTAAGCGCTCCACATCCCCAGCATCATCAAAGAGGCACCAATCCCCTAGTCCGAACCCCAGCGAGCCTTTCAGGGTGGTTAGAAGGCACAGGCCCAGAAGGGGCAAACCACCACCTCTGCCCTCTCCGGCGAAGCCAGGAGCCCTTGATGATCGAAGGAGATCTGGGCTTACAGGGTCGGCCGTCAAGTGGTATCTAAGGTACCTGGAGCAGGGAAAGTTTCCTGAAACAGCTCGCGAGATGGCTGGACTGAGTATGAGATTAGAGACCGAACCCGCACCCGCAGAAGAGCGGAGAAGCGAGGAACATAGGGCACAGCATAGACCCGCGCCCGCTGTAGAGCTGTGAAGCGGGAAACCCCCAGCCCTAAAAGAACAACCTGCACCCGCTATTACGCGGAGAAGTGGGCAAACAACACCCCAGGCACCTAATTCCAAAAGGCAGCGGGCCCACCCACCTCCACAATCGAACTCGGTAGGTTGGTAGGGAACTCAGGATTCGGTGTTGCCGGCGGATAGGACTGGACAGCCCACCAGCTACTTGGATACCCTCAAAGGTATCCGGTTGGCGGTGCTGTCCGAAAACTATCCGGCGGTAGCGCTGAGTTCGGAGGACCTGACAAATCTGCAGGAGGCAATAATGGACGAGGTATTCAAAGGATGGACCCACCCGCTAGCGTTTTGTGGAGTGTACTTTCGTCCAGGGCTGCTCCTGGTAGATTGTAAGGACGAGAACACCTTAACATGGCTTGCGGAGGTAACGCCCACACTCGGCGCCTGGAAAGGCACAAAACTCTGCGCTAGGAGGGGAGAGGAGATACCTCCAACGCACACGATGATGGTGTTCCTCCCTAGGAGTGCGGACAAGCCCATCGAGCTCGCCATCGGACTGCTAAATGCCCAAAATGAGGGAATGCATACCTCGGCCTGGCGTATAGTGAGTGAGCAGCAACGTTGTTGTTGTTGTTGTAGCGGCTAGTCACGCCCCGTAAAGAGCGGATTCACCCATGGTCGTTGTCGTCGAACTCATCTAGGGGGAGGCCCAGGAAACGTGCAGTTTCGATAGGCCTGGGGGGCAGCTCCACTGCAAGCAGGTGCCTATTTGGATGCCCCGAGCGGTGACATCCAGCAAGGAACTGCTTGCTGAGCATGAGGTTGTGCTCCTTAACTCGGAGCACATTGACCTCTTGGTGGAGATGCTCCTCAGGCGACATCAGAAGACGTCCCGTCACCGTGCGGAGTGCGGCGTTCTGGCAGGTCTGCAGCTTCATCCGTTGTGTCCTGCTGGTACCCGGCGACCAAACTGGCGCAGCATAATTTATTACCGGCCGGCCAATCGCCTTGTATGTTGCCAACAACGTTTCTTTGTCTTTGCCCCAAGAGCTGCCGGCGAGCGACTTGAGGACATTGTTGCGGCTCTGTACTCTATTGGCGATTGCGGTAGTGTGCGCAGAGAAGGAGAGCAGGCTATCGAAAGTCACCCCCAGAATCTTCGGGTGGTTAACCGTCGGAATGGGGGTGCCATCGATATGGATGTTAAGATCCAGCCTGACCTTCGTCCAGGTGGTAAAAAGGGTCGCCGAGGACTTAGCAGGGGACAGCGCCAGGTTTCTGCTGGTAAAGAAATAGGCAAGATCAGAGAGATATCCGTTCACTTTCAAACACAGATCATCAATTACATTGCCGGTTGCCATTCTCGAGCAATCATCAGCATAGGAGACAACGTGGAAGACACAGGTATACGACTAGTCGTTGGTGTAGATGAGGAGTCCTTCAACAGGATGAGGAGGGATGGTTATCGGCTGAACTACAGGTTCAGTTTTGTTGCTATAAGGCTCTGGCGACCAAAGATCGCGGACGAATCCAAGGCAGCTTCGAAGCAGGTGCAGGTTGACGAGGACTCGTCTTCAAAACCTCAATCCTCGGCGCCATCTACATCGACCATCCCTCCTCCCAGAAACATTGTTCAGAATAGCACGGAGGTTCCCTCCACACAAGAGCTAATTGAGGGGTCGACTTGAGCAAACTCGAGCTCGACAGGTAAGGGGCCTAAAGGAAACCAGTAATAAGGTAATATGGGATCTCTCATCTGAGAGGCCTAGGGCTTGTACAGCGCTTAAGAACAATATTGAATACTTTTGCATCACAGAATATTTGACGCAGGACCTGGTAGCGGTGCAGACACGATTGGAGGTGGACAAAGTCACCATGAACGTGGTTTTAGCGGCCGTCTACTTTGCTGGGGACAACACCATACCTCCAGAAAAGGTCCAGGAACTAATAAGGTACTGCGGGAAGGCAAAGCTGCCGGTAATTATTGGTTGCGAAGCCAACGCGCACAATATGGAGTGGGGCAGTACAAAGCTAAGCGCAATGGATGGTGGGAAGAGTATGCAGCGAGTCTAACAGCATACAGTAAGGAAATCAGGAAAGCTAAAAGGGAAAGTTTTAAAAGCTTCTGTGAAGACATCACTTCCACGCCGGCAGCGGCACGGCTTCACAGAGCGCTAGCTAAAGAAAAGGTAGAAACAAGACTAGCTGTCAAGCTACCTAACGGTACGTATGTATACCGCTAGTGAAGAGGAAAGAGCGCTGACTCTGTTGTCGACTCACTTCCCTGATGCATCTGCGCCTGAATCTGTGTCCTATATAGGGAAAATGAGACCATCACAATATAACTGGGAACTAGCTAAAAACTTATTTACGCAACACTCAGTGAGATGGGCAATGAACTCGTTTGAACGATATAGGTCTCTGGGAGTGGATGGTTTCTTGCCAGTGTTATTGTAACAGGGCGGCGATCAGTTTATTCAACACTTCATACATTCCAACTGTGTGGAGGAGAGTCAAGGTAATATTTATACCAAAAGTTGGGAAAAGGGACTACTCCTTGACGAAATCCTTCAGGCCAATTAGCCTAACCTCCTTTGTACTCAAAACAATTGAGAAGATCAGGTCAAACAGTCTGCGGCGGAAGCCACGACATTCCACTCAACATGCGTATAGAGCGGGAAGGTCCACTGACACTGCTCTGTACCGCTAACGACGGAAATGCAGAGCGCGTTTGACTGTGGGGAGACCGTAATATGTGCATTTCTGGACATAGAAGGAGCCTTCGATAACGCCTCACATACGGGGGTATGCAAGGCGTTGGAGAGAAGGGAGGTACAAGCGCCTATTCTGTCGATGGGTAGAAGCGCTGCTTAAGACTAGAACTGCGGAAAAAAGTGTAGCAGACAACGTAATACAGCTGAAAACCAGTAGAGGTTGCCCACAAGGGGGAGTTTTATCTCCTTTATTGTGGAGTCTTGTAGTAGATAAACTCCTACAAAAACTAACCGATAATGGAATTCGCTGCCAAGGATATGCAGACGACATTGCCGTGCTAGAGGCAAGTACGAAAGCACATTATGCGATATTGTGCAAATGGCACTAAACCTGACAAAGGCATGGTGCGCTGGAGTGGGGCTTAATATTAATCCACTGAAAACAGCCATTATACCTTTCTGTAGAAAAAGAAAGCTACCAGCAATGAGAACAATCTCATTGGCCGGTACTCAAGTGCCTGTAGTAAGCAAGGTGAAATACCTGGGGCTAACCATGGACTCCAGGCTGCTCTGGAGAGAACATGTGGATGCACCAGCATAAAAAGCAACTAAGGCAATAATGGTGTACAGACGTCCAGCGGTAAAATCCTGGGGGTGCAGCCAAAGCATACTTAGATGGATGTAAACCATGATAGTCAGGCCGATAGTAACATATGGTGCAGTGGCATGGGTCTCAAGGGCATCGCTGTCAACAGTGAGAAAATCGCTTACCAAGCTCCAACGGCTGGCATGTGTATGCATAACGAGAGCAATGCGTTCATGTCCAATAGAACCCTACTTAACATAACTAGGGAAGGTCATGGAAAAGGTAAGATTATATCATCCAAAAACATTGAGAGGCTGAGCACCCAGCTTCCACTTGCTCAGCTTCCACGGGATGAGATCATCAAAGTAACTAAATGTGAGAAAAGATTCAAAATTGAATTAGGAAACAAAGCTTCATGGAGTACGTCCTCGCTGAAGGGACATCTCCGAACTAGCACACTGCACTGGTATACGGATGGAGGGTATAGGGGTCTGGGTCTTCGGTCACAGAACACGCCTGTCTGTGCCAATAGGTAAATAGGAACTACTGCAATGAGCGGATAGTCATTGCAAGTGACAGCCAAGCAGCACTCAAGGCACTATCATCGTATGAGATCAGATCTCCATTGGTGCTTGAGTGTGTAGAAAAACTCAACTCTCTAGCAACCCACAATCACATCCAGCTCCTCGGGGTTCCTGGTCTCAAAGATATTGAGGGAAACGAATAGGCCAATCGATTGAAAATACCTTAAAGGAAATACACTGGCACCAGATGGCAGGGTTACGCCAGGCGAAAAGTCTATTGGGAGGGTATAACAGTAAACGATCTAAACAGTTTATTAACCTCTCAAAAACGCACTTGAAGGAAGAGATATCTGGGCTCATATATCCCCGATCAGGAACTTGTACGTTCGCTGCCACCAACCATCATCTTAGACTTCCTAAGAGCGTTGGGGTTAGATGAGGTACTATATATGTATATTATTATTATTCTTCGAATTCATATGTATAAGGTGAAGTTATTAAAGCAGCTAATGTCTTCTTCCACCATATTTGCATTTTTTCTTTTACCCATGACATCCTAAAAACGAAAGCTAATGGCGTCCATTCGTCTATTGTTTTTTATCGTGACATCCTAAAACTAAAAAAAAAGTTTGTGTGTGTGTGCGTTATGACATCACCTTGTAGGAATTAACCTTGATATATTTCTTTATATCTATAAACCAGGGACCGTAAATAACTGTTATACAAAACTTTTTAAATTAAAAAATCATTACGAGAAACCTGTCGTACGCATATACTTCCATATACCAAAATTCTTAGATTTTTGAGCTTTTTTCAAATTCGTATTGATTGTAAATTTTGGCAATAACGGTAAAAGTTGCCAGTTATTTTTTAACCTATATAATTAAATTTAACTAAATGGGTAATTTTATGACTTCTATTTTTTGAGCCAGAAATAAAAGTCTTTTCATGACAGATATTTTTTCTGCTTGTCGAAACAGTTATACTGTCCTAAAATAAAAGTCCATATATAACATCAAACTTATTTATCGTTGGAAAAAGTCGCCATAAGACTTTTATTTGTAGTAAAAAAAAGTCTTTTGTTTAAAGATATTTTCTGCAGAGTTTTAGGATAGTAGTATATTTAATGGAGAGTTCATAGCTTTATGTTACATCTTGTAGCAAACACATTGTATAAACCAAATTAACGGCAAGTTCGATTTTTTTTTCCAGAAACAAAAACAATAGTTTCCAGACAAAATAAAGTACTTTTGATTTGTATTTATTTTGGTTAACCAAATTATAATATTATTCATAAACGTTTTTATAATGGTGTATTTATTTTTAAAAACATAATTTTTTCCAAATTGTCTGCCGATAAATTTAATTTTCCCCTGTATGGCGTTGTGTTAGTTCAATTAGTCCAAGTGTTTTAATCAAAATATTGTTGTTATGAAAAAATTGTACGTTAATGCCGAGTATACTTCGTTGATGTCGCGTAGCTGAATCGATTTTCAAAGAAATTTATTTGTTTTTGAGCTTGTCTTTTATCCATTCTCGTTGTTTATTGTATTGAGTTTCAATAAACGTCAGATTAACGAAGTGGAGAATTTTGTCGTAATGGTCGATTACCTTTAGTTCATCCGTCCTGATGGGAATATACCCGTTATTATTTGTCAAGTCTTGTATGTCGATTTGTTGTGCTACGGTCGTGAGTATCGTCATTGCTATGGTCAAAAGTATTGTTGCTGTGTTCATTTTACTTGGGAAAAATAAATAAAAATTCTTAGCATAACCGAATATTATTTTTATGAATTATTCTTCCTGACTTTGTCTTAACTGTAGTGTTATAATTTTGTGCTACGATTGCTTTCTCATACCTAGAGGACAATTTATTTCCTAATCTACGATTTATCTTTACGAAAATTTCGTCTCCCTCCGAATATTGTTTCGGTGTCGATCGGTTTTTGTTATTGAAAGAAAGGTCAGCGGTTTGCTTGTCCTTTAGCTTTTTTTATTATTTCTTGCCTATTAATATCTAGCAGTTTGGGATCGCTACTAACTCGTCCTCCGAAATATATTTCTATCGGTTTCCTTCCAGTGGTAGCGTGTATAGAAGGCAACGCATTATTTCTTGAATCGTTTAATGAAAACGCTCTACTTGTCCATTTGAACAACTCGTATATGGAGGTCTTCGATGTATTTAAGTGCCAAACTCATTTTCTATCATGAAATTTATTGACTCCGAGTTAAAGGATTTCTCATTGTCCATTACTATTATTTCTGGTACTAAGGCAAAAGAATATCCCTCAATGGTTGTCTAATATCTTCTGCTGCTTTAGACCGAACGGGTTTTGAAAATGCATATTTGGAAAATTTGTCTAGAGCGGTTAAAATTAGTTCCTTACGCACCAGGAATATGTCTATATGGACTATTTGTCCTGGAAATTTTGGGATGGGTGTAGCTTGTATTTGGGGGTTGGGTGAGTGTTATTCGTATTTGTTCTCTTTACAAGTGGCGTATATTTTAATAATTATCTTGATTTTTCTTGCCATACCGGGCAAATAGCATTTTTCCAAAATCTGTGTCCTATTCTCTTTGCTGTTTCTATGAGCTCTGTTATATGTTCTAATTATGAGTTCCTCCTGTTCTTGTTCACTAGTTACGTCTTCAACTTTTGCTTGGGTGAATCTAATGCGATACTTACTAAAGTGCAAGTTCTTTTATTTTTCCCATTATGGATTCTTCCGTTTTAATGCCATTTATTACTGAAGGGTTGAGATAACTTTTTAGGATTGAAGTCAAATTTGCTTGAGAATATTCTGGTTCCGTTATTACAAGACGATGATATGTTGGGAATATTATTTTAAATTGGTAAGTAGAGGTTTCACCTCTCTTTAAAAAGATTTGATTCTTGAGAGCATTAATAGGAGCTTCAATATTATAAATTAAATTATGGGATGAGCTATCATCTGAGTTTGTTGCTACAGAGTGTTGATGAAGGATTCTTTTGGTGGTATTCTCGACAATGCGTCAGCCACGACATTTTGTTTGCCGGATTTATAACATAGTTCGTATGACTATTCCTCTAAAGCTGCTTTCCAACTTTTCATCTCAGTATAGATATTTTTGTTACTCAGCGCGTATGTGAGCGGCTAATGGTCGGTAATTATTTGAACTTTGGCCGCTCCATATATGTAGATAGTTTCGAAATGAGTTCAAAGACCATACTATGGCTAGCATTTCTTTCTCATTAGCCGCATAGTGCTCTTCTGCCATGTTTAATGTTCTTGAAATGAATGCTAGGGGTTTCGAATCTTGAGATAGAACGGCTCAAATGGCGAAATTGGATGCATCCGTTACTAATTCGAATTTCTTGTTGTAATCTGGGTAAGCTAATACAACATCCTTGGAAATGAGCGAATTTATTATGCTAGTAAAGGCTTGAACTGCTTTGTTTAAGACAATTTTTACATGTTGGGATTTGTTTTTAGAAATTCTCCCTTCTTCCCCTCTTAAAATTGACGCTAAGGGCTTTGCTAGTTTCGCATAATCTTTTATGAATTTCCTATAGTATCCAGCCATTCCCAGGAAACTCGAAGTTCCTTTAAAGCTGCTGGTTGTGGAAACTTTACAATGGCTTCAACCTTTGTGGGATTAGTTTTTACAGCATTCGGGGTGATAACATAGCCCAGAAATTCTACTTCTTTTCTGAAGAAATTACATTTCGAATTGGACCTTCATATTGGCCTCTTCTAAAGTTTTAAATATTTTCATTATGTGCTCGAAATGCTGTTCTTGGTTTTTGCTTAAAATAATAATGTTGTCAATGTAGACATAGCAACATTTTCCTATGTGTTCGCGGAGTATGTCATCCAATGCTCGCTGGAAGATAGATGGAGCGTTTTTTAATCCAAATGGTAATCGTGTGAACTCATATTTACCATTGTTAATAGAGAATGCCGTTTTATCTATGTCAGATTTTTTGAGTGGAATCTGGCGAAAACCACTTTTTAAATCGAGAACGGAGAAGAAATGACTATTCCCTAGTTGGGATATTACTTCCGATATCTCAGATATGGGTATCTGTCCGGAGTTGTGACAGAATTTAGTTTCCTGTAATCGATTACCATACGATATTGTTTATTGTGTCATTAAGTAAATTTTATTTTATCTCTAACATTAAAAAGTTTTACATAAGTATGCTCACTAATTTGTATATTGCCTATGATTGACCTTGCTAAAAATGGATTCTCATTTTTTATTCGTTTTTTTTACTAATTCCGGTTTTACATATTTTTTACTTGAATCTGTGTCAACTAAAAATTTTAGGATATTCCCGCTCTCGGTCTTTACCTCGAAATAGGGAAGCGAAGAGCTAATCATGCTAAAAAATGAATGTCGGTAGGCTCTCCATATAAGCTTCCTTCGTCTAATTCTTCCGCCGTGTCGATATGGAATGTCTTTTGGTGCTTATTTGGTTGCTGATTGCGAACCGAAAGCGTTCTCCTACCTTGGAATTGATTTGAGGGTGGACGATTCCTATAATAAATTCTGCGTGAGTGGATACTTTGATCAATATCCATCGGCTCTGGTCTCTGTTGGGGTTGTGGAGGTCTAGGAGGGGCGCTTATGTTCGGGGTCTGCATAAAAGGTTTATTTACTTGTGGCATACATATATGCCAGGTGTGGGTGAAATTCTTGGCATTCACTATATATAAGTTTTTTTTAAATGGGGCTGATAATTCTCGTATGTTCTGGTTGTCTAGCTTTTGGCACAAATACAGGGCTTGGGGTAAATCAACTGGTTTCCTTATTCCCAGTGGTCGTGGGAGGTCTCCATTCAAACCTCTAATGAATGTGTCCAGTGCTTTGTCACTATATGATTGCGTCAACATACGCAAAGATTCGTTGGCCATTTCTATGCAACCAAGCTTGTTGAGAATTAGTGAGAGGTGTATGTACACCTGCTGATAGAATTCGGCAACCGTTCTGTTCAATTGTACTAATGCAGTCGTTTGGTATTGGAAGGTTGAGAGGTCGCGTTTGTCGGCATAGTGCATCGACAAACATTTTGTTATTGCTCCCCAGTCGAGTGGGGTGTTATATGATTCCAATGCTATGTCAGCATTGCGTACAATTTTATTCCTAATTACACTTAGGATGCCATAGTATTTGGCTGTCCCTTTAAGCGAGTCGTGTATGTTCAAAATACGATCGACGCTTTTCTTCTTTTTCTTCCCCAGGACGGCCGGAAAATTCCTTAAGACATTTTACCACATCTGGTATCTTGTCTAAATCTCCTAAATTTGTCTATGTCTTTCTTCTATTAATTGGTCGCTTGCGCTAGACAAAGTGGCACTTGGATTGAGCGTCGCTTGTACTACCTGAGGTCCTTGCTGTTTCAAGACTTTGGACGCAATATTTGTTATCAATATAGTCAAGTCATCTAAACTGAGTTGGGTGTTCTGTGAGCCCTGAGAGGTGGTTGATGCCGCGTTCGTGGGAAGTATGGTGGGTCGGATTAGGGTATTCTGATTTGCCATTTTCTTTTTTCTCTTAATCCTGCCTTTTCCTTTTAAGTTTTAATAATAATAATAACTTGATTTAACAAAAAGTGTTAATTTATTCAATAAGTAACGGTCATTTGGATAATTTCATTAATTCCTTTTTTTTTACAATTTTTTTTTTATTCTACATATTTACTGTTGCCCAGTATATGTGCTTCACAAATTTTTATTTTGTTTTAATTTTCAATACATTTTTTTTTATATATCAAATTCCCCAATATTGGTAAGTAAGTAGTTTATGCTTATAATCTATTACAATTTTTTACTTACACCAGCTTTTCCTGCCGGTGTTGTCTTGCTGCTGTTCTTCTTTGTTGGCTCGCTGTTACCGACAAGAATATAATTACAATTGGATCAGCCTATATGAGTCAGCAGTGAAGACCAGCAATACTCCATGCAAATGTTTGGTACAAGCAGTAAAAATTCGAATCATAGTTGCCTTAGATGTGACGGAGTAGACAACGATGAAATGGTCCAGTGTGACACCTGCGACGCCTGGTATCACTTCATGTGCGTTGGAGTCGACAGCAATGTAGCTGACATAAGCTGGTGTTGTGATCTTTGTAAGCACGGCGGGCCAAATGCGAACGCGCAACCGACAGTATCATCATCGCCAACTACCAATCAGGGCAAACAGCAAGTGCACTTTCCTAAGTCCGCACCAGCCACCATGGCTGCGTCTATAACAACCACCAATTACATCCCGACACCAATTACGTTCCCGACTCTGCAATCTGCCACCGCCACTAACTCATCGCAGGCAAAGTTGACATCTGCTTGCTGGGATTTCGAACCCACTGCATCGTTTGCCTCAGGGTTATTCAGCGCTCCCGGCAGGAAGTATACCGAAAGCTTCAGCTAGAACGTTTGGAGGAAGAGATGCGGATTCAGCAACAATACTTAGAAAGCAAGTACAAAATCCTCTGTCAGTATGACGAGTTGCTTCCAAACAACAATTAATTTTTTACGGCGACCAACAGTCCTTCACCGGCTCAATTGGCTGCGAGACAAGGTATACCCAAGCAGCTCCCGGCTTTTAATGGAGATCCGGACGAATGGCCCCTTTTCATTAGCAGCTTTGATAACAGCACCACTATCGCTGGGTACACCGAAGCTGAGAATTTGATACGACTACAAACGAGTCTCAAAGGAAAAGCGCGTGAGATGGTCAAAAGTAAACTCTTTATGCCATCCATGGTACCTGAAATTATCAAAACCCTTAAGATGTGTTTCGGCCGACCGGAATATATTCTCGAGCGCGCAGTGAATCGAGCTCGTGCTCTTCCGCCAGTGAAAGACAAATTGGAAGCGCTTATTGACTTTGCGCTTTGTGTGCGAAATATTTGCACCACCATGGAAGGGTGCCAAATGAATATACATTTACATAATCCGTTGTTGGTTAAGGAGCTGGTAGATAAGCTCCCAAATAACCAAAAGTTAAGCTGGGCAGTTCACCCAAAAGACGATAAAATACCTGTGGTCAAGCAGTTTAGTGAGTGGTTATACAGCCTAGCTGAAGCCGCAAGTACCGTAGTCAGCTTAGCACCAACTAATACTCGCATGGTTAATACTCATACCGTCGACACGGCCCGAGAACGTACGCAAATAGAACAGAACGCAGGGCAAAGCAGGCAGTGTAAAGTTTGCAAGGGCTACGATCACAAAGTAGCTCAATGCAAAGTCTTTGAAAACCTCCCACTACAACGCAAATGGGATGAGGTGAAAGCTCACAATGCCTCAACCCACACTCGGGCACAAATGTTTTTTAAATAGGATCTGCGGTAAAGATGGATGCACAATTAAACATCATCCTTTGCTCCATAAATCGGTATCAAACCAAATTGGACCAGTAAGTAGTGCAACTGATTGCCCAGATGCTCAGGTAAACACCCACAGCAACGAAAGAAGCCAACCTCTTTTTAGAATCGTGCCAATTTACATTCATTCCAAAAATAAAACACTAAGAATATTTGCATTTTTAGACGAGGGCTCATCCGTCACGTTAATGGAGAGAAAGATATTTGACGAACTCGGCTTGGATGGTGAACAAGACCCATTGTGTCTGCGATGGACGGGAAACACTACGCGCGTTGAGAAAAACTATGTACGGGCTGCTATTGAAATTTCAAGTATGGCAAATAGTCGAAAGTATACTTTGAAGAAAATTCACACCGTCGATGAACTCGATCTACCGGCACAATCAATCGACGCGAATTGAAGAAAATGTATCCACATCTAGCAGGTTTACCGATCGCGTCATATGAGAACGTTAAACCATCGATGTTAATTGGCGTTGATAACTGGAAGCTCGCGGTTCGTCTTAAAATAAGAGAAGGAACCTGGTCACAACCGATAGCTTCGAAAACTCGCTTGGGGTAGACTCTGCAGGGATGCGATGTTGGATGCACTGAAGAATGTCAACTGAATATCCACACCTGTGACTGCCGAAAGGGCTATGCTGAACTGCATGAATTAGTGAAAGATCTCTTTAAAATAGAATCTCCTAAGCCAACGCAAGTAATGTCGAAAGATGACGCCAAGGCCGTTAGTATTATGAATAGCACGTGCCAAAAAATTGGCAATCGCTTTGAAATTGGGCTAATGTGGCGCGATCGTAATGTTTCACTACCAGACAGCTATTCTTACGCTCATCAACGACTGAAGTGTTTGCGAAAAAATTTCATCAAGGAGCCTAAACTAAAATCTACCATACAAGCACAAATAGATAATTTACTTGTAAAAGGATACGCCGAGAAACTCACAGAAGAGGAAGTTGCGGTACCTGATGGAAAAATATGGTATTTACCGATTTTTTTAGTAAACAACCCAAACAAGCCTGGTAAAGTTCGCATGGTGTGGGACGCAGCTGCGAAGGTGAAAGGAGTTTCGCTTAACGATTTTCTGCTAAGCGGTCCAGACTTACTCAATTCACTGGTTGAAATTTTGCTAGCATTTAGAGTCGGCAAAGTCGCGATATGCGGCGATATTGCCGAGATGTTCCACCGTATTAACGTCCGAGAAAGTGACAGACATGTTCAGAGATTCTTGTGGTATGAAGAAGGTGATGAGCAACCAAGTATTTATGTTATGAGAGCATTGACATTTGAACTTAATTGCGCCCCATGCATTGCAAATTTTGGCTGCTTTCGTAAACGCAATATGCAAAGCATTTTTAAAACAGATGCCCATGCCTTGCCATGCATTTATGCATTACAACCCTGCTTTGCATGTAAAACAAAAGTCATGCACATTATGACAACTCATGCGCATGAAATAGGGTTGTCATTCATTTATGAATTCTGTCTAAATTATTGCAGTGGCGTTTACGAATAGTATGCAATGCATGTCGTAGTGATAGTCGATCACGATTTGCCGCGAAATCGCTGGCCCAAAGGCAAAATTGTAGACGCCATCAAAGTCAAAGATGGACAAATACGAAGCGTAATGGTTCAAACAAAATCCACAATACTTCATCGACCTGTTGTAAAGATTGCTGTATTAGACGTCGGTGCTGAAGACAAAGTAAACGCGTAATACATAACTTGTTTACGGGTGAGGGAGTGTTACCGACAAGAATATAATTACAATTGGATCACCCTATATGAGTCAGCAGTGAAGACCAGCAATACTCCATGCAAATGTTTGGTACAAGCAGTAAAAATTCGAATCATAGTTGCCTTAGATGTGACGGAGTAGACAACGATGAAATGGTCCAGTGTGACACCTGCGACGCCTGGTATCACTTCATGTGCGTTGGAGTCGACAGCAATGTAGCTGACATAAGCTGGTGTTGTGATCTTTGTAAGCACGGCGGGCCAAATGCGAACGCGCAACCGACAGTATCATCATCGCCAACTACCAATCAGGGCAAACAGCAAGTGCACTTTCCTAAGTCCGCACCAGCCACCATGGCTGCGTCTATAACAACCACCAATTACATCCCGACACCAATTACGTTCCCGACTCTGCAATCTGCCACCGCCACTAACTCATCGCAGGCAAAGTTGACATCTGCTTGCTGGGATTTCGAACCCACTGCATCGTTTGCCTCAGGGTTATTCAGCGCTCCCGGCAGGAAGTATACCGAAAGCTTCAGCTAGAACGTTTGGAGGAAGAGATGCGGATTCAGCAACAATACTTAGAAAGCAAGTACAAAATCCTCTGTCAGTATGACGAGTTGCTTCCAAACAACAATTAATTTTTTACGGCGACCAACAGTCCTTCACCGGCTCAATTGGCTGCGAGACAAGGTATACCCAAGCAGCTCCCGGCTTTTAATGGAGATCCGGACGAATGGCCCCTTTTCATTAGCAGCTTTGATAACAGCACCACTATCGCTGGGTACACCGAAGCTGAGAATTTGATACGACTACAAACGAGTCTCAAAGGAAAAGCGCGTGAGATGGTCAAAAGTAAACTCTTTATGCCATCCATGGTACCTGAAATTATCAAAACCCTTAAGATGAGTTTCGGCCGACCGGAATATATTCTCGAGCGCGCAGTGAATCGAGCTCGTGCTCTTCCGCCAGTGAAAGACAAATTGGAAGCGCTTATTGACTTTGCGCTTTGTGTGCGAAATATTTGCACCACCATGGAAGGGTGCCAAATGAATATACATTTACATAATCCGTTGTTGGTTAAGGAGCTGGTAGATAAGCTCCCAAATAACCAAAAGTTAAGCTGGGCAGTTCACCCAAAAGACGATAAAATACCTGTGGTCAAGCAGTTTAGTGAGTGGTTATACAGCCTAGCTGAAGCCGCAAGTACCGTAGTCAGCTTAGCACCAACTAATACTCGCATGGTTAATACTCATACCGTCGACACGGCCCGAGAACGTACGCAAATAGAACAGAACGCAGGGCAAAGCAGGCAGTGTAAAGTTTGCAAGGGCTACGATCACAAAGTAGCTCAATGCAAAGTCTTTGAAAACCTCCCACTACAACGCAAATGGGATGAGGTGAAAGCTCACAATGCCTCAACCCACACTCGGGCACAAATGTTTTTTAAATAGGATCTGCGGTAAAGATGGATGCACAATTAAACATCATCCTTTGCTCCATAAATCGGTATCAAACCAAATTGGACCAGTAAGTAGTGCAACTGATTGCCCAGATGCTCAGGTAAACACCCACAGCAACGAAAGAAGCCAACCTCTTTTTAGAATCGTGCCAATTTACATTCATTCCAAAAATAAAACACTAAGAATATTTGCATTTTTAGACGAGGGCTCATCCGTCACGTTAATGGAGAGAAAGATATTTGACGAACTCGGCTTGGATGGTGAACAAGACCCATTGTGTCTGCGATGGACGGGAAACACTACGCGCGTTGAGAAAAACTATGTACGGGCTGCTATTGAAATTTCAAGTATGGCAAATAGTCGAAAGTATACTTTGAAGAAAATTCACACCGTCGATGAACTCGATCTACCGGCACAATCAATCGACGCGAATTGAAGAAAATGTATCCACATCTAGCAGGTTTACCGATCGCGTCATATGAGAACGTTAAACCATCGATGTTAATTGGCGTTGATAACTGGAAGCTCGCGGTTCGTCTTAAAATAAGAGAAGGAACCTGGTCACAACCGATAGCTTCGAAAACTCGCTTGGGGTAGACTCTGCAGGGATGCGATGTTGGATGCACTGAAGAATGTCAACTGAATATCCACACCTGTGACTGCCGAAAGGGCTATGCTGAACTGCATGAATTAGTGAAAGATCTCTTTAAAATAGAATCTCCTAAGCCAACGCAAGTAATGTCGAAAGATGACGCCAAGGCCGTTAGTATTATGAATAACACGTGCCAAAAAATTGGCAATCGCTTTGAAATTGGGCTAATGTGTCGCGATCGTAATGTTTCACTACCAGACAGCTATTCTTACGCTCATCAACGACTGAAGTGTTTGCGAAAAAATTTCATCAAGGAGCCTAAACTAAAATCTACCATACAAGCACAAATAGATAATTTACTTGTAAAAGGATACGCCGAGAAACTCACAGAAGAGGAAGTTGCGGTACCTGATGGAAAAATATGGTATTTACCGATTTTTTTAGTAAACAACCCAAACAAGCCTGGTAAAGTTCGCATGGTGTGGGACGCAGCTGCGAAGGTGAAAGGAGTTTCGCTTAACGATTTTCTGCTAAGCGGTCCAGACTTACTCAATTCACTGGTTGAAATTTTGCTAGCATTTAGAGTCGGCAAAGTCGCGATATGCGGCGATATTGCCGAGATGTTCCACCGTATTAACGTCCGAGAAAGTGACAGACATGTTCAGAGATTCTTGTGGTATGAAGAAGGTGATGAGCAACCAAGTATTTATGTTATGAGAGCATTGACATTTGAACTTAATTGCGCCCCATGCATTGCAAATTTTGGCTGCTTTCGTAAACGCAATATGCAAAGCATTTTTAAAACAGATGCCCATGCCTTGCCATGCATTTATGCATTACAACCCTGCTTTGCATGTAAAACAAAAGTCATGCACATTATGACAACTCATGCGCATGAAATAGGGTTGTCATTCATTTATGAATTCTGTCTAAATTATTGCAGTGGCGTTTACGAATAGTATGCAATGCATGTCGTAGTGATAGTCGATCACGATTTGCCGCGAAATTGCTGGCCCAAAGGCAAAATTGTAGACGCCATCAAAGTCAAAGATGGACAAATACGAAGCGTAATGGTTCAAACAAAATCCACAATACTTCATCGACCTGTTGTAAAGATTGCTGTATTAGACGTCGGTGCTGAAGACAAAGTAAACGCGTAATACATAACTTGTTTACGGGTGAGGGAGTGTTACCGACAAGAATATAATTACAATTGGATCACCCTATATGAGTCAGCAGTGAAGACCAGCAATACTCCATGCATATGTACATACATATCTGATATGTATGCATGTACATACAAACACGCGACATATATAAACATAGTTATCATTATTGCTCATGTTATTCTTTGTCGCATAGCATATTACTTACTACATACTTATTTTTTATGTACATTTTCACGCCTTAACGTTAAACATTTACCTAATGCCTATTGTTAAATATAAGACGAGCTAACTGTTAAGTCAGGCCAGATTTCTTAGTTATTCTCACTATAAATATAGGTCGAAAGAATTTTATGACACAGTTGAAAAAGTGAAAGGAAAATACAATTGATTTTTAAGCATCGTCTTACGTGCTCAAAAAACTTGTTTCATTTCCAAACCGACATCAACTGCAGCGCTAAATAATAATCGCAACAGCTCGCTGATGATGTGTTCGCCGCTCAAAAATACTGCTTTGCTCCTTTTTCTGCTGGCGTCAAATTGATATGATTATTTTGTGGATTTTTTGATTTTAGTCGGCGAAAGTTCTTTTTATAACCGTATCAGTTAAGGCTGGTCCGTTATACCTCCTTTTTGCTAATATAAGGTACTAGGGGTCCAATTCACTTTCTATCGGGCTCGGTGCGGCTAAAGTTCGGGCCACAATCACTTTTAATTTTATTCAGTTTATTTTTATGAAGTTTTAACTTCCATTAAAATTCTTATTTCGAGTGGTCACTTTTTGGGTTGATTCAGTCTTTTCAGTTTTCCGCAAGATTATTTTTAGTGAGAAACATAGATTTCCCTTATTTTTTAATGTTCGCGAATCTTAACGCACAGTGAGAAATGTAGATTTATCTTAGTTTTTATGTTCGCGAATAGCACTTAACCTTTTTTTACGCACAGTGAGAAATATTGATTTATCTTAGGTTTTATGTTCGCGAATAGCACTTAAGCTTTTTTACGCGGAGCATAAACTTATGCGCGGGCGCCACGGACTAAAACCTTAAAAAAAATAATTTTTTAGTTTGTTTTAATTGGACAGCATGTCCATCTTTATTCAGAGTTGAGTAAAGACTGATTACCCTTGTTCTTAAAATGCTAGTTATATACTTAATTGAAGTTGCTGCACCTGAAAGATTGCTTAGTCAAATTCCGTTGAATTAACAATTGATCGGAAATCAATCAGACAGCTGTGTCAACGTTATTGCACTAGCAAGCTATTCTTTTGAAACGGGGATAGCTGAATTTGCACAATAGTGCAAGATTTTTGGGAATTATGAAGAATCCGAATTGGCATAATTATGTTCAATTCGATTCTCAGAAAATAAATGTTAAATTGGAATTTCGTGTCAGATGTTGGCTAAGGGTTAATAACCTCGGTCAAGTAAGGTTTATTCGATTGAAATATTTGTAACACTGTTAGTGTTAACTTGTACAAGGGGATTAGTGTAATAAGTAAGGAATTATAATTTCACTAACTCAGATAGTCCATCAAAAATTGTTAATTCGCACATTATAGGGCAGCAGAAATAGTCATGTGACACAATAGAAACGGCTCTTCCTTCCTCTTCCGGCACCAAATGCAACAACAAAATACATGTAATTTTCACTTACATATATAGTACGCCTGTCACCTGGTAAGAATTTGCCTTGTCACTTTTATTCCATCATGTGTAACTCTATGTGTGAGAATGCGAGTTTGAAAATTTTGTATATTGTTAGCAAACTTCAAAAATATTTAGACTGGCTCTCAGCGGTTTTACCTTATAAATATTTGTATCATGGTATACAGTAATCCACAAGGCGAATCCATATAAGGTGGTGTTATAAGTACAACTACAAAATTCCCATGTGTTTTGTTTTTGCTTCTGATTTGAGTTTTTTCATTTCAGTTTCCCTTGCATTTGTGTAGGGATTGCCCAAATGAATATTTATTTACGTTTACTATGAAATAAACATACTATAACAAAAACCATGTAAATTTATGTTTCAAACTTTATACACAGTTTATAAAAACTCTACAAATTTTCATCAAAATTGTTAAAGTTTTTAGAAAGATGTTTAGAAATTTTTTGGGTATGCATGCATTTAGGTTGAAGTGGCTAGAAACTATCGTTGATTTTATATAATGTTTTTAATTTTGGCCTTGGTTACTTTTAATACTAAAACTAAATAAGCTATAAAACTGCATAATCGAAAAATGTAATGTGAAATTGTTGAGTTTTCATAAATTTTTTATTAAGTTTGGAACATTAATTTACGGGGTTTTGTTATAGTATGAAAATAGTATGTAAGCAAACATTGCAATAAATTGATATAAAAAGAGAAAATGACACCTGAGTCGAAAGTTAGAGAATTTTTATTATTTTGTGAAAAGGAGGATACAAAGTAAACAACATAGGTGAGTGTTTCGTTGCTAGTGCATTACAAAAGTTTATATCAAAACCACCTTTAATGGATTTGTTTTATATATGTATATATGTACGTATGTATGTATATTTCCAAAAGACGATGCCCAATCAAGTGTTAAAAATACCCGAATCTTCAGCAACCTTCTCAAACCAAACGACTATAATAGTGTCGGCGACCGGTAGGTTTGAATAATTGTGATGTCACTACGTATTCCATAAAACAGAATCGATGTACAATTTTGAGTATGAGACACTATGACTTTGTATTCTCTTTAGCTCTTAGTCAGTAAATTTTTACTCAGTGAAAAATGGATATTTATGTATGTATGTATGTAAATATGAATTCAAAATTCTAAAATAAAAATTGCTAACTATCCTTAATGAAATTGTTTGTTTTTTTGTTTTAATTTCTAGGTATTTAAGAAATCAAGTTTTAAGATACTTTTTAGATATGTAGTTCTTTTTTATCGCCATCTCTATATAAAAACGAATAAAAGTTCGATTTTTCAGCTGAAACCTACTGTTGGGTTAATTTTCACGGAAACATATTTAGTTTGTTTGCTTACGTACTTGTTTTTGTTTGTAACAATTGTTACTTTTACCCTACTTAATTGTATCGGTGGTACTGAACGTTGTAGTTCCTATGTTGCTATAGTTGTTGTCGCAGCAAATGTTTGAGTGTGAGCTAGATCGTCAATTCGCTATAGTCCTTGTTGTTTTTGTTGTTCTTGCGGTGGCTGCAGTTTAAGTTATTTTGAGAATCCGCTGTCGTTGTTGTCACAGCGACTGCAGTTTCAGGTTGATCGTTACTCCGCTGCTGCCGTTGTTCTTATTTTTGGCGCATTTATTTTTTTGACAAGGTCAGCATTTTGCATGGGGATGGAATGTTTCCCATGAGCGCGTTAGCAGGTGTTAACTTATATATGAGTGTATAAAAATATGAAAATATAAAATCAATTTTAACGGCTGCTCTGAAATGAAATAAAAAAGAAATACAAATTATTTATTAAAATATGTATGCACATCTATAACACAAAGAACAATATTACGTTTAATGAGAGCTGAACCGATTTTAAATTGCTTAAATTGTTGGGTTTTTTTTTAATGTTTTCAATAAAATCGCCTCAAAACAGTTTGAACCATTATTAAACTTGCAATGCTGTCTTCGGTCTTTTTTCAGCCAAAACTTTGCCGATTTATACTTAAAACATATCTTTAGAATAAATCTTAATTTTGGTGGCATTTTTAAGTCGGTCCAGTTTACGTAAATGCTAATATTTTTTGTAAATATTTGGCAGAAGTTTAAGAGCACAAAGAAATCTTCAAGGCGAATTTATAGAAGGTGATGGCATAAGAGCAGCTGATTTGATTTTTTTATTCACCTGGATGTATTTTGTTTTTGCTTTTGTGTATGAACTTTCAAAAGCCGTAAAAGCAAAAACAAAATGTATTTAAATTTTGACAACTCTTACGCAGAAACAAAAACAAAATATGGATTCGCCTTGGAAATCTTTAATTCAGTTGGAAAAGTTGCAACTTGTTTGGTGAAGCACCTTAATGTAAGACATATGTATGTATGTATGCACATATACCCATACATATATATGTATGTATGTACATATAAGTTAACTTAGGGTAAGTTAATACCACCCAAGCTGCCTGACATATGACTCGCCGTCATATATCAAACACTTCAAGCCAACACGTTAGGACCACTCACAAGGACCACATAAAGTAAAACTCGAAACCAACCACTTCTACAAGATGTCGTAAATTACAATAGACCCGCATTCCAGAGGATCAAATAACGCATTCATATTCCGTTATTTGATCACTAATCATAAACTGGCTACACTAAGTTGACCCACATCAAAACATTTAATGGTCAACTTAATAAAAGTCAATACTGCACATGTTGCCCGAAATATGATTACCCATCATAAATTCGGCCGTATTAACAAACGCATAGCAAGACGACAATGCTAAGTGGCACACAGCTATGTGGAACGGAAATCAGCAAACAACCGACTCAGCCGAACTGCACTTGTAAAACCAAGTGCAATTATAAACATGACCCGCTCAACAAACAAACATGTGGGCCACAGTCGGAGTCAGCATAACTGTGACCGAAATTAATGTTGTAAACATTATCAGTACAACAACACATGGGAGCCGCCCGCTAAACTCAACGTCAGCAGAATACAGACGCTACGCAGCAAAATGCAGTTGCAGCGCAGGCATAGCTAAGTATAAATATTAAGATTATCGTAACTTAGCTTCAGATTCAATTCTCATGTTAATAAACGCGGTTATGCTGTCTTCTATACAGCCAGCAATAAATAAAATATAATTTGTTTCATTTAATTAACGCGGAGTTGCTGTCTTCTATACAGCCCGCTTAAGAAATAAACTTACATTTATTTAACTGGCGCCCGAGCAAAAGTCTCGAGCCACGTGAACGTAAAAGGTCCTGAAAATTAAAAAGTAAGGACTCGCGCGCGCCCGAGTGATCATGAAAGAAAAGCCTGTAAATAAAAAGTAAGGCATCGCGAGAATAAAAAAAAAGAACTAAAAGTGCCGTGGAAAGAAAAATACGTCCCGAAAATAAAAAATTAAGGATTCCGCGACGCGAGGGAAATTTAGTGAGAGGCCCCTCAGTAGCTTAGGCAAACCGGCGGTATAACGTACCAGCCTACACTATAGACTCAAAAAAATAAAAAAATAAAACATTAAAAGCAGCACTTTTTCTGATCTTCACTTTCCCCCACCAGTGGTAAGAGGTGAAGTTGATCAAATATAATTGTGCGCTTGATAAACGTAAAAAGTGAATAAATTCCTCACGATTATATCGATAGGGCCCTTAGTAGCTAAGGCAAGCCGGTGGTAATATATGTACCAGCCTACGATATAAGAAACTATTAAAAGAAGAAAAACACTGAAAGACAAGATAAACTATTTCAAAAAAAAAGATGCGATAGTGAAAAAACAAAAGCATTTTCGGAAAAAAAACAAACAAAATATACCCTAAAGGTGATAAACAGTTATAATAAAGTGCAAAAATCTTCTGAAACAAAATTTTAAAACAGAGAAGAATAAAGTGCAAATATACTCCTTGAAAGGAAAAAGTGAGAAAAAATTAAAATAATCAACTTTAGACAGCAACTGGAAGCAACCGGAGCATCTAACAACAGTACTACAATCAACATCTCCATCGCAGCCAACAGTAGCCGTAAGAGTAAGAATTTATACTAAGAATATATATACTTTTATTAAGTATAAAAAGAAATTGTAATTAGATATTATTATAAATACCCCACTAACAACACCATAAATTCAAATGGACGCTCTACCAGTCGATTTCGACTACGACGGATTAGAAAAAATTATAGAGCAGGTGGACAGAGATATTGAGGTAGAAAAATATAAACCCCTAATAATTACAGGTATTAGTAATCAGGAAAACGCTAGGGCTATGCAATTGGTATTTAGTTTTATAGGAGAAAATAAAGTAGCTACTTATTTTGACTTTGACAATAGGGATAATATCGAAAAAGAAGCAGTTCGACTTAATCTATATTTTAAGAATTCAAATTTATAAATAAAGGGAAAAAGAGTAATAAATAATAAAGGTTATTTTATTCAAAAACAAAAATTAAAATTGTTTCAAAATGTCAAACCCTAATAATTTAATTAGGCCCGCATTACTTAACCAAAATCCTCTAGCTCCTCAAGTATCAACTAATGCTCAATTAAGCATGACTGACTTGACGGCCCTCATATCTGAAATAGCGGCCAATGTTTTAATGCAGCAATGACCACAACTCGTCCAAAATGTAATTAATCTAAATGCTAGTTTGGCCACAGCAGTTGATCAGGTAATTGAAACAGGGGAAAGGGGAAATTTGAATGAATTAGATAGAATACCTGATGTGGTAAAGTGCTTGAAAGAATTTTCAGCTATAACAAAATGCTTGTCAATGCATTACGCCGATAGACGCGATCTATAAACTTTAGAGTACCAAATGACTACATTGGTACAAGGTAATAGGTCAATTGATGAATTTTATCAACAGGTGTATAAACACCTCTCGTTGATCTTGAATAAATTAGGTTGCGAAGGGATGAGCAATGAGACTTTACGCATGTTAACGCAATCTTACAGAAGCAAAGCGTTGGACACATTTATAAGGGGATTAAATGGAGATCTACCGAGATTATTGGGTATGAAAGAGCCAGTCGATTTACCGCAAGCTCTTCACCTGTGCCAAAAATTGGACAACCAAAATTTTAGGACGAACCATGCCTATAACGTAGGGCAATCGTACCAAAGACCAAATAAAGGCAAAAACAATAAATACACTGCAGGACCACAAGACTTCTACCCGCAGTTAGCTTATAATCCGCAATCAAGTCAACAAGCATGGCAAAGCTGGCGCTCGCAACATAATTTTGACGCGAACGCCAATGCACCAACAAGGCCACCGAAGCCTCAGCCAAAGCCAGAGCCCATGGATGTCGATCAGACCATGCACTCACGTAGGGTAAACTACATGAATAAACCTACCCAAACAAATTATTATCAAGGAAAAAGACCTCTGGAGGCCCCCCAACACAATAATAATAAGGCACAAAGGACTTTCCATATAGCGGAACAAAAGGAAAGCGAAAATACGGATGACTCAGCTAACATTAATTTTTTAGTATGCTGAGCTCTTCACTACCATACTTTGAAGTTAAAGTGGAGGGCGGTCAAGCTTTAAAGTTTCTTGTAGACACAGGATCAAGTAAAAACTACGTTAAACCCGATTTGGTAAAGAAATGTATACCAAACGAAACTCCATTTTACGCTAAATCAATAGCGGGAGAAATTAAAATTAGTGAGCATACTTATGCGGAATTTTTTAATATTAAAGAAAAAATAAAATTATATTTAATGCCAGCATTAAAAGTGTTTGATGGCATATTAGGAAATGATACTCTTAGAAGTATGAAAGCGGTGATACATACAGCCGAAAGTTGTATGATATTAGGAAATGGCTGTAAAGTCCACCTAAAACAACTCCCCACGCAATGCGTTAATGCAATTAACGAAAACAATCTGTTATATAAACAGAAAAGCATCGTGGAGGAGATAACTACAAAGCATCCTAAGCTTTTTTCTGAGCCTAACGAAAAGCTCACATACACAACAAAAGTTCTTGGTCAAATTAGGACAACAACACATACACCAGTGTACTCGAAATTTTACCCTTACCCGGTAGCATTAAAATCCGAGGTAGAAAAACAGGTAAAACAGCTTCTGGACGATGGCATAATACGACCATCCAGATCGCCATATAATTCTCCTGTATGGATTGTCCCAAAGAAGGCAGATTCCGCAGGAAATAAACAATACCGTATGGTTATTGATTACAGGAAATTGAACGCAGTTACAATTTCAGACAGGTATCCAATTCCTGAAATATCTGAGGTAATATCACAATTAGGTGAAAGTAATTACTTCTCAGTATTGGATTTAAAAAGTGGGTTTCATCAGATACCATTAAGGAAATCGGACATAGAAAAAACCGCATTTTCTATCAATAACGGTAAATATGAATTTACACGTTTGCCATTTGGCCTAAAAAATGCGCCATCAATTTTTCAACGCGCATTAGACGATATATTAAGAGAACACATTGGCAAATGTTGCTATGTGTATATCGATGATATAATTATCTTTAGCAAACCCGAAAAGGATCATTGCAAAGATATTGAAAAAATATTTAAAACACTAGAAGACGCCAACATGAAGGTTCAGTTGGATAAGTGCGATTTTTTTAAATCAGAAACCGAATTTTTAGGGTTTGTGATTACTCCGGTTGGCATAAGAACCAATCCAAAGAAAGTGGAAGCCATTGCAAGCTTTCCAGAACCCAAGAGCCTAAAGGAACTCCGAAGCTTCCTAGGACTATCAGGATATTATCGCAAATTTGTAAAAGATTATGCAAAAATTGCTAAACCGATGACTTCACTCTTAAGAGGGGAAGAAGGTAGAATATCAAAGAACAAATCTTCAAAAGTAAGGATAGATTTAAATTCTGGAGCAAAAGAATCCTTCAGGGAAATTAAGAATTCATTAATTTCCGAAGACATTATCCTTGCTTATCTAGATTTTAAAAAAGAATTTGAATTAGCAACGGATGCTTCAAACTTCGCTATAGGCGCAGTATTATCACAAAGTGATAGACCGATAGCTTTTATATCGAGGACATTAAGCAAAGCTGAAGAACATTATGCCGCTAACGAAAAAGAATTCTTAGCAATAATTTGGGTATTTAACCTTCAGAAATTATTTATATGGTTCCAGGAAAGTAAAAATTACAACGGATCACCAACCTTTAACTTATGCCTTAAGCAATAAGAATAACAACAGTAAAATGAAAAGGTGGAAGTCAATTCTGGAGGAATATGACTATGAATTAGCATATAAGCCCGGCAAAGCAAATGTTGTGGCCGATGCATTATCACAAATACCACCACAAACAACACAGTTGAATACGCTGTCTACAGCGACAAATTCAGACGAAAGCTCATCACACAACTTAATATACAGTGTCGAACAGCCGATTAACGTGTTTAAAAATCAAATTTTTTTAAATAAGGACTTAGTATCCAACTATCAATTTCAAATAATATTTCCAACATATCACCGACATATTGTAACAGAATTAAGTTATACCCATGAAATTTTACTGCAGATTTTAAAAAAATATTTAAACCCATCGGTAATAAACTGCATCAAAGCAGAAGAAGACATAATGGGAGTAATACAAGAATTGTATCCCATACACTTTAGTAAATACAAAATACGATTTTCGCAGATACAAGTAGAGGATATAATAGATATTCAACAACAGCAGGAAATCATAATTAGGGAACATAACAGAGCAAATAGAAATTGTAAAGAAAATAAATTACAAATTTTGAGAAAATATTATTTTCCAGGAATGGCTAGCAAAATTAAGAAACTAATTAGAATGTTCCTTACATGCAAAGAAAATAAATATGACCGACATCCGGCGAAACCGAAAATTCAGCCAACACCAATTCCTACATTTCCAGGTCAAATAGTTCATATTGATATACTGCACATGGGAAAGCAGTTAATTTTAACAGCAGTGGACAAATTTTCTAAATACGCGATTGTGAGAACTATCCAATCCAAAGCAGCCGAGGATATCAGGCAACCGTTGAGAGACATTCTTTTCTCTCTCGTACCAGAAATTCTAGTAATGGACAATGAAAAATCGCTTAAGTCCGAAACGATAAATTTCATGATAGAAAATGAATTCGGCATAGAAATTCACCGAACAGCTCCATATACAAGTTGTTCGAATGGGCAAGTGGAACGTTTTCACTCCACATTGCAGGAAATAATGAGATGCCTACGTTGTGAGAATACGCACCAATCTTTCCTAGAACTTTTAGAAAGATCGGTCAAAGAGTACAACCACTCCGTGCATTCAACTACAAGGGGAAAACCCATAGAATCATTTTTTGGTAGGAGAGTCAATAGCGACCCCATATTAATAGAAAAACATAGATTAGAAATTGCTAAAAAAATTAAGGATAAACAAGTTGTTGATCTAGCTTATCACAACAGAAATAGAATAGCATTAAAACAATACGAGCCAAGAAACGAAATTTTCGTTAAAATAAATAAGAGGTTAGGAAATAAACTGACATCTAGGTATAAAAAGGAAATCGTAGCACAAAATTACAACACTACAATAAAGACACAGTCAGGAAGAATAGTTCATAAAAATAATATTAAACAAAATTAAATATATTTAGGAAAACGACCCAGAATAAAATTAAAACTATAGAGGACGAATTAGAATTCCTTAAACACATACATATATCAAATAAACAATGATATAACACTTTTGCAAAATCACATAAACGATATCGGACAAGTAATTTGTTCAAGTAAATTAGAAATAATTACAACAGATATACTAACTCAGACCGAACTTGACCTCATCAATGATTTTGACATGTACAACGACATACAGGTAGCAGTAGTTTTTTATAATGACAACATTATTATAACCTTACTAATACCCCAATATTCCTCCAATATCCTATCCAAAATTATTTTTGAACCTATTCCCGACCAAAAAAATTTATCATTAGTTTTAGATGAATATGACATACTTACGGATGAAAATAATAATTTGTATAAAAAAATTGTTAAGGACAACCTAGAAAAAAATTTAATCAAATTAGATAACAATTGTTTAATAAATATCATTAAATTTAAAGAAGCAAATTGTAATTTAGTACCATCAATAAAAACAGAAATTAAAGAAGTATTACCGGGAATATAAATATTCAAAAATTTTTATCTGAATATATCTCACAATTGTAACAAATTGGAAATTAAACAAACAGGAACTTTTTTAATAAAATTTGAAAATTGTAAAGTCATAGCTACAAACAAAACTTTTGAAAATATTAAAATCAAAATGTACGATTCATTTATATTACCAAATAAGATTACAAAAATTAAAGAAAATAAAAATATTACAGAAACAGAGTTAAAATTAGAAAAATTGTACTTAAAGCAAATTAGGCAACAAGAACACATTGAACTATTGTTTAAAAATAATAAAAGTGTTCATATAATTAGTTTAAGTTCAGATTTATTAATTGTATTATCTATTTTTGTAGTAATTTTTATTTTAATATGTATTAATAAATATAAAAGGAAATTATATGTATCGCCTGAACTGCACTCACATAATCAAAATACTGCAAAAACAACAGAAGGCCCATTTCTTCAATTATCTTCAATGGCTTAACTCATCCACAGCAACAATACCGATTGAGGACAATCGATTTAAGAGGGGAAGAGTTAACTTAGGGTAAGTTAATACCACCCAAGCTGCCTGACATATGACTCGCCGTCATATATCAAACACTTCAAGCCAACACGTTAGGACCACTCACAAGGACCACATAAAGTAAAACTCGAAACCAACCACTTCTACAAGATGTCGTAAATTACAATAGACCCGCATTCCAGAGGATCAAATAACGCATTCATATTCCGTTATTTGATCACTAATCATAAACTGGCTACACTAAGTTGACCCACATCAAAACATTTAATGGTCAACTTAATAAAAGTCAATACTGCACATGTTGCCCGAAATATGATTACCCATCATAAATTCGGCCGTATTAACAAACGCATAGCAAGACGACAATGCTAAGTGGCACACAGCTATGTGGAACGGAAATCAGCAAACAACCGACTCAGCCGAACTGCACTTGTAAAACCAAGTGCAATTATAAACATGACCCGCTCAACAAACAAACATGTGGGCCACAGTCGGAGTCAGCATAACTGTGACCGAAATTAATGTTGTAAACATTATCAGTACAACAACACATGGGAGCCGCCCGCTAAACTCAACGTCAGCGTGCAGTCGCAGCGAAGCAGCATGAATTTATCACGCAGCAGAATACAGACGCTACGCAGCAAAATGCAGTTGCAGCGCAGGCATAGCTAAGTATAAATATTAAGATTATCGCAACTTAGCTTCAGATTCAATTCTCATGTTAATAAACGCGGTTATGCTGTCTTCTATACAGCCCGCAATAAATAAAATATAATTTGTTTCATTTAATTAACGCGGAGTTGCTGTCTTCTATACAGCCCGCTTAAGAAATAAACTTACATTTATTTAACTTATACCCATACATACATATATTGTTTTAAGTTGAACCAGAGTAATTTCTTAAATAAATTGGTTCAGTACACAAATACAAAAAATTTATTACATAAATTGTACTTCTTGAGGCGTTACAAAGTACGCTGCGTTTTTGCTAGTCTATGTATGTAAGTACATATATAATTGCAAGGATTTGCAAAAAAGTAAAAAATCTAAATCAACCCCAAAATTAAATTTAAAAAACTTGCTGTTGATGGGATTTAAACTCGAGCAAAACGAAAGCATCCAGAATATGGTCGCGCCATCCAAACCAACTGAACTACAGAATACAATTATTTCTCCAATTTTATCAATACTTGAATAAGTGCCCCTGAATTTTTTTTGTCAAGGCGAATTTTTCATTGAAATAAACAAATACATTATTTCGCATCTACAGAAAAGCGAAATTGACACCAGAACCCAAAAGAAATATTAAAATGGAAGCAAACTCGTGGTTATTGTTCTTATATTATAGGTAAAAAGAAATAAAAACGTGAAGTCAAATAACATAAAACAAGTTTATTTAATTCTTCAAAATTGTTTTCCGAAATAGTGGAAAATAACCCGCTACGAGCGCACTTGATGAAAACAAATATACATATGTACACATATATAAAAATTCATAGATTTCTTAACAAACTAATGCATTTTATACATCAAGCGTACACTGTTTTTGTTTAAAACACTATAAACACTTTAAAACACTTGTCTTTCCCGGTCACTTTGCAACTTAATTTGGCACTCATTATTTATTTATGAACACTTTAAACACTTTCTGAATTATTAGTGTAACGCATAAATTCTCAATAAAGAACCTATTTTAACAGTTTGTTGCATATTTGATTTATAGTACATTGTATGCGCGAATAATATTTATTATACCGCTTGCTTTCACACACAAACACATACACTTTGCAAATTTTTCACATTTGAACATATTTCACGCACTAAGACTTCGTATTTCCACTTTTTTACATACATACATAGACTAGCAAATACTCAGCGTACTTTGTAACGCCTGAAGAAGTACAACTTATGTTTTAAGTTTTATATAATTAAATATAGGTATGTACATACATATGTTTTACACTAAGGTGCTTCACCAAAAAAGTTGAAAGTTTTCCAACAGATTTAAAGATTTATTTGTGCTCTTGGGCTTCTGCCAAATATTTACGAATAATATTAGCATTATACGTGAGCCGAAGTTCTTCGAAATATGTAATTAAAATTCATATACATCATAGGAAATAATAAAAATCTGTAGTGAACATAATATAATAAACTGAATATAATAAACTTGGGCTTCTGCCAATTATTTACGAATAATATTAGCATTATACGTGAGCCGAAGTTCTTCGAAATATGTAATTAAAATTCATATACATCATAGGAAATAATAAAAATCTGTAGTGAACATAATATAATTAACTGAAGTTTGCGTTAAAAAATACGAACAACGGTGCATACGGGCAGTTAGTAAATAAATATAGGCAGGATATCGTCTTCCAGTGTTTGCTATTACGTATTCAAGTATGATTTCTTGAAAGAAAAACGTTGGGGTATGCATAGTACATCCGAAACTTTAAATATGTATTTTGTACCTAAAACATAATATACAAGGCAGATTATAGTTTTAATTATAATAATTATTAATTTGGAATAATAAATAGAAAGTTAAAAAAACGTTAAACAAATATACTTTGATTGTGTCCCAACTTTGATTTGACTCGAGCAAACAGTTTTGCAATGCATAATCAATTTTCACTTATATCAACAGTGTCACAGCACAAATAGAGTGGGTTGCGTCTAAATCATTACTTAGGGCAGGTTTCTTAAAGGCTAATTAGTGCTTAAACGGAAGTTAATTGGAATTTTGATGGAAAAGCGTTTTCTCAATCAACAGGTAGCATAACTCCGCCGGTTAACAACCCATTAAGTTTACCAGACCGTTGCGCACCGATTAGCTGCTAACCGAAAAAACAGACATTTGGCAGTTGTGAAAACGTATCAAAAATAAATTTTTTGTAATTTACGCGCATATTTTTAAAGTTACGGAACATATACATAGGTCTTTGTACTCTTTTCAATTTACGTCGCTCGACAAAATAGAGATGAAGAAAACAATTATGTTGAAAAATCCACTGAAGATGCAGTAGAGGCAGAAGAATACACGACCGAAGCGCAAGAAGTCTCTTTTATGGAGCCGAGTTTAATCAGAGACTAAGTCAGCTCATTAAGCCACGAATAACATACATATGTACACTTAGTCGACTTAAGCGAGAAATGAAATATTGTATTGACAACGTTCTTAGGTGCATAAATGTGCAAAATCTGTTTCGTAAACCTGTATTTGGCAGTGAAGTTATTAGGGTTTACTTTTCAGCTTAAGCACTTTAAAAAATATTATGGATATTATAATCATTATTTAACAAGTCCACACTTAAAAAACTATATATTTGAATGAGACAACCTATTTTTATTTAACACATCCCAATTAAAAGTCTTCATTCCAATTGCAAACTTTAGATATGAAAAAGCGCGTAAGTAACAAAACATTTCGTAAGGTTTTTAAACTATTACCAAGGTTTTTACTAAAAGAACGATTTAATTTTCGGATGCAAAGAATACTAACTTAAGCGTTTATTATAAACATGCATAGGTTATGACATTATAATTAAAAAAAAAATTGGTTGGAGGCATGGCGTCGGCAGCAAATAGCGGCAAAGAATAAGACTACATAGACAAAAACTCAAAACAAATAAAACCTCCTAACTTGTACCAAATCGCATTTGTTTAACCAAAAAAGTTGCAAAACTCGCAAGCAGAGGGCGCAATTTTGACATTTTATTTGGAAACAATAAGCAAAACGCCTGATTGTGGCATACGGTTGCATTTGAGTCAACAAAACGATTCGATGTTTTAAATTATAAATTTGCAAAAGCATAAGTATGAGCGATTTATTAACGAAATAAGAAATGATTTATTAACGAACAATCGAAAAAAAACCACCTGTATAAGTAAAATGATTCAAAAGCAAAAATTCAAATGCAGCTGTACGGGCTTCCTTGCAAATGTTTACTAATTTCTGTTCGCGAAAAACTCAGTGAGTAAAGCCACGTCAAGTGATCCCCGAAAATTTCACTAAATTTTGGATTCCAGAAACAATTATTTTATTATGAAGTGAATGTTATGCTTACATCGTCCCATTAATATTTTGTAAATATTCGAATTTTTGTTAAAGTTATTAACAATCAAAGTTTTGTGCACGATCAAATTAAAAAATTAATATCTCATAAACTAAAATACATAGATAATGAGATGAAACTTTCAGGGCTTATTGAAAAGTGTTTGCACTATTTTTCTCATTGAAAACAAACATTAAATTGTTATAAATAAGTGATTTTGCAATAATTTATTTTAAACAATTGCAATTTTCAATGCTTTCTTCACGCTGTAAAAAAATGAAACTTGTGCGGCATTGTGAGAAAAATGTTCACCTTTAATAATCTGTAAAAAAAATGTTGTACTTTTTCTTCGTTCCAGAGATATTCAATCTTTTGTCACTCAATGCGCTCTTCGGTCGCTCCAGCGAACTCCGCCTAGTTACACATGCATTGCTTCTGACGTGGTGTGTCATGCGCTTAGTATGAATAATGTTTACGTCTGCAAAGCGCACCAAAATGTGGCTCTAAAAGTGCATGGGGTGAGACAGGAATTAAAAAAATGTAAAATCACTTACGACGAGTCCGTGGGAGATTTGATAAAGCATTCTGTATGCGAGATTTCAACGCCAGATTGTTTTTTACATGATTGCAAAAAAATGTCCCGGAGTAGCAACAGTAATGAAGAAAATTCAGCAAACTTTGACCAAAAATAAAGTTAAGCAAATAACTTTCAGTCAATGGATGAACACTGACTGGTAATTACAAAATAAAAATATATATGTACATGTGTATCATGCAACAGAAGAAAATTCTTCCTATTGTAATCATAAGCCCCTCCCCCTCCCCTTAACCCTATAACTTGGACTTAAAACTTATAACTTGAAAAAATTAACCTCTGTTTTGCAGATGCATATGTTGTATTACGATTGTAATGTATTACTTGAGATTATTCTTTATACATAGATGCGATATCGTGCAAATAACAGAAAAAACAGCCAAGTTCGTGGCAACACCGGGTTCGGATTTATCTTCTGTCATCAAGCACGATTACTTATCAAAAATCCAAGCGGCTTATTTTGTTGGAAAAAAAATACAGTAAGTGACGGGGAATTTGTAGTAAGCTTGGATTTTGCGGAACACTACACTTTTCAAATTCAAGATGCGATTCAGCAACTCTACATCCTTATGTAGTTTATTATCGTAATGATAAAGGGACTAGTCATCTGAGCTTTGTTATAATATCCGAAAAATTGACTCATGGCGCGAACTCTGTTCATTTATTCAACACAAGACTTGTACAGTATTTGACAAAGAAATTTGGAAGCAGAAGCGTAAGAAAATTTTTCTACTTTTGCGATCGGGCTGGATCGCAATACAAAAACAAATTCAATTTTCTGAACTTATACTATCATAAAAAAGACTTTGCAATCGACGTTGAATGGAATTTTTCGCGACTTCCTACGGCAAAGGAGCTTGTGACAGAGTCGGAGGGGCTGTAAAGCGATTAGCACACAAAACAAGTATGCCACGTGTGACGGGTGATCATATAAGTAGTCCGAAAGCTCTTTATGAATGGGCAAAAAATGCCTTCAAAACAATCGATTTTGATTTCTGCTCTCAAGATGATCATAATGACCACGAAAAAAATTTTCAAAGACGCGCGAGTAAAGCGATAGCGATTAAAAATACGCGCCAATTTCATCAGTTTCAACCTGCAATTAAAACCCAGATTGAAAGTAAAATCTTTTCAAAAGACATTTCTTCGTTCAAAAGTACGATCAGTAAATGAACATTGTAATAGGCAAGTAAGCCGTTTTTTGCAAAAAATTTTGTAACGAAACATTCTCGTTCTGTAGTCGTTAAACTTATTTAGATATAATATGGTGAATATCTGTAATTAAACGTATGCAGTGAGAAAATTTGTTCAATGCATGTTCCTATTACATGATGATATGTATGTAATAAAATGTATCTTTAGACGTTAACTGAAAAAAGTGTACATTGAGATAATGCAAATATATGCCTAATGTGCGTGTTAAGTTTTTTTGTTTATTAAGTAAATAGAAAATTAGATATTAATTTCATCTTACACGCAAGAATGCGAATCTCTAGAATTTATTCTTAATTTGTGTGTATACTCTTATTCATACTAAGCGCGTGACACACCACGTCAGAAGCAATACATGTGTAACTTGGCGAAGTTCGCCGGAGTGACCGAAGAGCGCATTGAGTGACAAAAAATTGAATATCTCCGGAACGAAGAAAAAGTACATTTTTTTTTACAGATTATTAAAGGTGAACATTTCTCTCACAATGCCGCTGCTGCCGTTGTTCTTATTTTTGGCGCATTTATTTTTTTGACAACGTCAGCATTTTGCATGGGGATGGAATGTTTCCCATGAGCGCGTTAGCAGGTGTTAACTTATATATGAGTGTATAAAAATATGAAAACAATAGGGTGTATAAATATAAAATCAATTTTAACGGCTGCTCTGAAATGAAATAAAAAAGAAATACAAATTATTTATTAAAATATGTATGCACATCTATAAAACAAAGAACAATATTACGTTTAATGAGAGCTGAACCGATTTTAAATTGCTTAAATTGTTGGGTTTTTTTTGTGAATGTTTTCAATAAAATCGCCTCAAAACAGTTTGAACCATTATTAAACTTGCAATGCTGTCTTCGGTCTTTTTTCAGCCAACACTTTGCCGATTTATACTTAAAATATATCTTTAGAATAAATCTTAATTTTGGTGGCATTTTTAAGTCGGTCCAGTTTACGTAAATGCTAATATTTTTTGTAAATATTTGGCAGAAGTTTAAGAGCACAAAGAAATCTTCAAGGCGAATTTATAGAAGGTGATGTCATAAGAGCAGCAGATTTGATTTTTTTATTCACCTGCATGTATTTTGTTTTTGCTTTTGTGTATGAACTTTCAAAAGCCGTAAAAGCAAAAACAAAATGTATTTAAATTTTGACAACTCTTACGCAGAAACAAAAACAAAATATGGATTCGCCTTGGAAATCTTTAATTCAGTTGGAAAAGTTGCAACTTGTTTGGTGAAGCACCTTAATGTAAGACATATGTATGTATGTATGCACATATATTGTTTTAAGTTGAACCAGAGTAATTTCTTAAATAAATTGGTTCAGTACACAAATACAAAAAATTTATTACATAAATTGTACTTCTTGAGGCGTTACAAAGTACGCTGCGTTTTTGCTAGTCTATGTATGTAAGTACATATATAATTGCAAGGATTTGCAAAAAAGTAAAAAATCTAAATCAACCCCAAAATTAAATTTAAAAAACTTGCTGTTGATGGGATTTAAACTCGAGCAAAACGAAAGCATGCAGAATATGGTCGCGCCATCCAAACCAACTGAACTACAGAATACAATTATTTCTCCAATTTTATCAACACTTGAATAAGCGCCCCTGAATTTTTTTTGTCAAGGTGAATTTTTCATTCAAATAAACAAATACATTATTTCGCATCTACAGAAAAGCGAAATTGACACCAGAAACCAAAAGAAATATTAAAATGGAAGCAAACTCGTGGTTATTGTTCTTATATTATAGGTAAAAAGAAATAAAAACGTGAAATCAAATAACATAAAACAAGTTTATTTAATTCTTTAAAATTGTTTTCCGAAATAGTGGAAAATAACCCGCTACGAGCGCACTTGATGAAAACAAATATACATATGTACACATATATAAAAATTCATAGATTTCTTAACAAACTAATGCATTTTATACATCAAGCGTACACTGTTTTTGTTTAAAACACTATAAACACTTTAAAACACTTGTCTTTCCCGGTCACTTTGCAACTTAATTTGGCACTCATTATTTATTTATGAACACTTTAAACACTTTCTGAATTATTAGTGTAACGCATAAATTCTCAATAAAGAACCTATTTTAATAGTTTGTTGCATATTTGATTTATAGTACATTGTATGCGCGAATAATATTTATTATACCGCTTGCTTTCACACACAAACACATACACTTTGCAAATTTTTCACATTTGAACATATTTCACGCACTAAGACTTCGTATTTCCACTTTTTTACATACATACATAGACTAGCAAATACTCAGCGTACTTTGTAACGCCTGAAGAAGTACAACTTATGTTTTAAATTTTATATAATTAAATATAGGTATGTACATACATATGTTTTACACTAAGGTGCTTCACCAAAAAAGTTGAAAGTTTTCCAACAGATTTAAAGATTTATTTGTGCTCTTGGGCTTCTGCCAAATATTTACGAATAATATTAGCATTATACGTGAGCCGAAGTTCTTCGAAATATGTAATTAAAATTCATATACATCATAGGAAATAAAAAAAATCTGTAGTGAACATAATATAATAAACTGAATATAATAAACTTGGGCTTCTGCCAATTATTTACGAATAATATTAGCATTATACGTGAGCCGAAGTTCTTCGAAATATGTAATTAAAATTCATATACATCATAGGAAATAATAAAAATCTGTAGTGAACATAATATAATTAACTGAAGTTTGGGTTAAAAAATACGAACAACGGTGCATACGGGCAGTTAGTAAATAAATATAGGCAGGATATCGTCTTCCAGTGTTTGCTATTACGTATTCAAGTATGATTTCTTGAAAGAAAAACGTTAACATAGTACATCCGAAACTTTAAATATGTATTTTGTACCTAAAACATAATATACAAGGCAGATTATAGTTTTAATTATAATAATTATTAATTTGGAATAATAAATAGAAAGTTAAAAAAACGTTAAACAAATATACTTTGATTGCGTCCCAACTTTGATTTGACTCGAGCAAACAGTTTTGCAATGCATAATAAATTTTCACTTATATCAACAGTGTCACAGCACAAATAGAGTGGGTTGCGTCTAAATCATTACTTAGGGCAGGTTTCTTAAAGGCTAATTAGTGCTTAAACGGAAGTTAATTGGAATTTTGATGGAAAAGCGGTTTCTCAATCAACAGGTAGCATAACTCCGCCGGTTAACAACCCATTAAGTTTACCAGACCGTTGCGCACCGATTAGCTGCTAACCGAAAAAACAGACATTTGGCAGTTGTGAAAACGTATCAAAAATAAATTTTTTGTAATTTACGCGCATATTTTTAAAGTTACGGAACATATACATAGGTCTCTTTTCAATTTACGTCGCTCGACAAAATAGAGATGAAGAAAACAATTATGTTGAAAAATCCACTGAAGGTGCAGTAGAGGCAGAAGAATACACGACCGAAGCGCAAGAAGTCTCTTTTATGGAGCCGAGTTTAATCAGAGACTAAGTCAGCTCATTAAGCCACGAATAACATACATATGTACACTTAGTCGACTTAAGCGAGAAATGAAATATTGTATTGACAACGTTCTTAGGTGCATAAATGTGCAAAATCTGTTTCGTAAACCTGTATTTGGCAGTGAAGTTATTAGGGTTTACTTTTCAGCTTAAGCACTTTAAAAAATATTATGGATATTATAATCATTATTTAACAAGTCCACACTTAAAAAACTATATATTTGAATGAGACAACCTATTTTTATTTAACACATCCCAATTAAAAGTCTTCATTCCAATTGCAAACTTTAGATATGAAAAAGCGCGTAAGTAACAAAACATTTCGTAAGGTTTTTAAACTATTGCCAAGGTTTTTACTAAAAGAACGATTTAATTTTCGGATGCAAAGAATACTAACTTAAGCGTTTATTATAAACATGCATAGGTTATGACATTCCAATTAAAAAAAAAATTGGTTGGAGGCATGGCGTCGGCAGCAAATAGCGGCAAAGAATAAGACTACATAGACAAAAACTCAAAACAAATAAAACCTCCTAACTTGTACCAAATCGCATTTGTTTAACCAAAAAAGTTGCAAAACTCGCAAGCAGAGGGCGCAATTTTGACATTTTATTTGGAAACAATAAGCAAAACGCCTGATTGTGGCATACGGTTGCATTTGAGTCAACAAAACGATTCGATGTTTTAAATTATAAATTTGCAAAAGCATAAGTATGAGCGATTTATTAACGAAATAAGAAATGATTTATTAACGAACAATCGAAAAAAAACCACCTGTATAAGTAAAATGATTCAAAAGCAAAAATTCAAATGCAGCTGTACGGGCTTCCTTGCAAATGTTTACTAATTTCTGTTCGCGAAAAACTCAGTGAGTAAAGCCACGTCAAGTGATCCCCGAAAATTTCACTAAATTTTGGATTCCAGAAACAATTATTTTATTATGAAGTGAATGTTATGCTTACATCGTCCCATTAATATTTTGTAAATATTCGAATTTTTGTTAAAGTTATTAACAATCAAAGTTTTGTGCACGATCAAATTAAAAAATTAATATCTCATAAACTAAAATACATAGATAATGAGATGAAACTTTCAGGGCTTATTGAAAAGTGTTTGCACTATTTTTCTCATTGAAAACAAACATTAAATTGTTATAAATAAGTGATTTTGCAATAATTTATTTTAAACAATTGCAATTTTCAATGCTTTCTTCACGCTGTAAAAAAATGAAACTTGTGCGGCATTGTGAGAAAAATGTTCACCTTTAATAATCTGTAAAAAAAATGTTGTACTTTTTCTTCGTTCCAGAGATATTCAATCTTTTGTCACTCAATGCGCTCTTCGGTCGCTCCAGCGAACTCCGCCTAGTTACACATGTATTGCTTCTGACGTGGTGTGTCATGCGCTTAGTATGAATAATGTTTACGTCTGCAAAGCGCACCAAAATGTGGCTCTAAAAGTGCATGGGGTGAGACAGGAATTAAAAAAATGTAAAATCACTTACGACGAGTCCGTGGGAGATTTGATAAAGCATTCTGTATGCGAGATTTCAACGCCAGATTGTTTTTTACATGATTGCAAAAAAATGTCCCGGAGTAGCAACAGTAATGAAGAAAATTCAGCAAACTTTGACCAAAAATAAAGTTAAGCAAATAACTTTCAGTCAATGGATGAACACTGACTGGTAATTACAAAATAAAAATATATATGTACATGTGTATCATGCAACAGAAGAAAATTCTTCCTATTGTAATCATAAGCCCCTCCCCCTCCCCTTAACCCTATAACTTGGACTTAAAACTTATAACTTGAAAAAATTAACCTCTGTTTTGCAGATGCATATGTTGTATTACGATTGTAATGTATTACTTGAGATTATTCTTTATACATAGATGCGATATCGTGCAAATAACAGAAAAAACAGCCAAGTTCGTGGCAACACCGGGTTCGGATTTATCTTCTGTCATCAAGCACGATTACTTATCAAAAATCCAAGCGGCTTATTTTGTTGGAAAAAAAAATACAGTAAGTGACGGGGAATTTGTAGTAAGCTTGGATTTTGCGGAACACTACCTTTTTCAAATTCAAGATGCGATTCAGCAACTCTACATCCTTATGTAGTTTATTATCGTAATGATAAAGGGACTAGTCATCTGAGCTTTGTTATAATATCCGAACTCTGTTCATTTATTCAACACAAGACTTGTACAGTATTTGACAAAGAAATTTGGAAGCAGAAGCGTAAGAAAATTTTTCTACTTTTGCGATCGGGCTGGATCGCAATACAAAAACAAATTCAATTTTCTGAACTTATACTATCATAAAAAAGACTTTGCAATCGACGTTGAATGGAATTTTGCGCGAATACCTACGGCAAAGGAGCTTGTGACATAGTCGGAGGGGCTGTAAAGCGATTAGCACACAAAACAAGTATGCCACGTGTGACGGGTGATCATATAAGTAGTCCGAAAGCTCTTTATGAATGGGCAAAAAATGCCTTCAAAACAATCGATTTTGATTTCTGCTCTCAAAATGATCATAATGACCACGAAAAAAGATTTCAAAGACGCGCGAGTAAAGCGATAGCGATTAAAAATACGCGTCAATTTCATCAGTTTCAACCTGCAATTAAAACCCAGATTGAAAGTAAAATCTTTTCAAAAGACATTTCTTCGTTCAAAAGTACGATCAGTAAATGAACATTGTAATAGGCAAGTAAGCCGTTTTTTGCAAAAAATTTTGTAACGAAACATTCTCGTTCTGTAGTCGTTAAACTTATTTAGATATAATATGGTGAATATCTGTAATTAAACGTATGCAGTGAGAAAATTTGTTCAATGCATGTTCCTATTACCTGATGATATGTAATAAAATGTATCTATAGACGTTAACTGAAAAAAGTGTACATTTAGATAATGCAAATATATGCCTAATGTGCGTGTTAAGTTTTTTTGTTTATTAAGTAAATAGAAAATTAGATATTAATTTCATCTTACACTCAAGAATGCGAATCTCTAGAATTTATTCTTAATTTGTGTGTATACTCTTATTCATACTAAGCGCGTGACACACCACGTCAGAAGCAATACATGGGTAACTTGGCGGAGTTCGCCGGAACGACCGAAGAGCGCATTGAGTGACAAAAAATTGAATATCTCCGGAACGAAGAAAAAGTACAACATTTTTTTTACAGATTATTAAAGGTGAACATTTCTCTCACAATGCCGCACAAGTTTCATTTTTTTACAGCGTGAAGAAAGCATTGAAAATTGCAATTGTTTAAAATAAATTATTGCAAAATTAATTATTTATAACAATTTAATGTTTGTTTTCAATGAGAAAAATAGTGCAAACACTTATCAATAAGCTCTGAAAGTTTCATCTCATTATCTATGTATTTTAGTTTATGAGATATTAATTTGTTAAATTGATCGTGTACAAAACTTTGATTGTTAATAACTTTACAAAATATTAATGGGACGATGTAAGCATAACATTCAGTTCATAATAAAATAATTGTTTCTGGAACCCAAAATTTAGTTAAATTTTCGGGGATTACTTGACGTGGCTTTACTCCAGTAAGTTTCTGTCTTTGAGAGAGTAAGACGCGTTATTTTCTGAATTATTTTACTGGCTCATTTTTACTGGGTTCTTTTAACGAGGACTCCTAAAATATAATGGGGTTGAGTCTAGAATCTGCAGAAGAATTTATGCTCTGCTTCAATTAATGCACTAAATGATGGTTAAGTCCTATTATTTCTTGTAGACTTAAATATTTTTATGATATGTCCCACATCAACATCGTCGCATCTCCGTCTTCTTCTGCGTCAGCTGTTATTGACACCAAGGTTGAAGTTACCATTGCGAATGGCAACAACAATCATCAAAATGCTCTTACGAAGATAAATACTGCAGTGAACAACAATGATGATAAGCAAACGCGCATTATTGGTTCAAATGTAGGCACTGAGCTTAGTGTTGCAAAAACTAAATGGCTTTATATTGCGTCGTTTTTGCCATCCGTTACAACCGACAATATTATTGAGTACGTTTCTAAATACTCTGGGATACAAAGAGAGTTGCTTTCTTGTCACGGGCTTATTAGGAAAGGTACTGCCGTTGAATCGTTGAAGAGAATTACATTCAAACTTGGTGTTCCCATATCTTGGTTTGATAAGATGCTTAATCCAGAGCTTTTGCCTGCCGGTGTCATTGTTTGCCCTTTTCGGTTAGGCCGCAAGAGGTTCGAACCGAAGACATAGTCACTAGATCTCACTTAGATAATAGTAAACCTATTAATAAGTCAAAAGCGAGTTATGCGCTTTATTATCAGAATGTTAGTGGTATGCGTACTAAATCATCAGAATTTTATCGTAACGTTAGTTCACACGAGTATGATATATTAGCTCTATCAGAGACTTGGTTAAATGAAAATTTCTCATCTAACGAATTTTTCGACGGCTATTATAACGTATTTCGTAATGATCGGTGCCCTAACGCCACTGGTCTTGAGAGGGGTGGTGGTGTTTTAATTGCTATCAGAGCTGATCTAATTAGTAAACTAATTACAAGTAATTTGATAGATGAAGGCGTTGAACAAATCTGTGTAAGCGTTAAGTTTAATGACAATAAAACAATAATAATAGTTTTGTCTTATATTTCGCCAAGTAGTGAAATTGCTGTCTATCAGAAACACTTAGATAATATTAATAGTGTTATAAATATTTCTAATCCGTCTGATGAGATTATATATTTAGGTGATTTTAATTTAAGTAATGTCTCCTGGTCAAGTGGCTGTAATACTTTACCCACAAATATCAGATCTGATATCGATATGCTTGTTGTTAGCACTCTGTTCTCGTATGGCTTGAAACAATACAATTCCCAACCAAACAGTAATGGTAGGTTCCTTGATCTCGTTTTTGGATCTGATGATCTAAGAATATCTTGCCTGGAGTGTCTATCTCCAATCTTGGTAAACAGTTTCCATCACAATGTTTTGGTTGCAAACTTCGAGTTTTATAACTTTGATATAACCACAGTTGCAAATATTTCTGAATATAATTATTTCAAGGCTGATGCTACTGCGATAAATGATTTTTTCCTCGGCACTGATTGGCCCTTCTTGGACTCCACTAACGGGCCTGAGGCCTCTTATGTAATTTTAAAGCAAAAGCTTTCATTAGCAGTTTCCAATTTTGTTCCGCGAAAACGGAAAACTTTGAATAATAGACCACCATGGTTCAATATTAGACTTAATAGTATTAAAAATAAAAAACGTAAGGCCTTTAAAAAGTATAAAAGGAGCAGGAGTGAATCCGATCGTCTTATCTTTGTTAGGCTTAAATCTACTTTTAACTGTCTTAATAAGTTCTTGTTCAGACAATATATGAATAATCTGGAATCAAAACTGAAGACAAACCCATCTAGTTTCTGGTCAGTTATTAATTCCAAGAGAAAGACTAACGGATTTCCGATGTGCATGGAGTATGACGGTGCATCGTCCAATAATGCGGTAGATATCTGCAACTTATTTGCCAAATTATTCCAGAAGGTATACTCTAGTCATACCTCTTTACCTAGTCCGACATTCTACTCTGGTTCTCTTGGTCGAATTTCTTCTTTTGATATTACCGCCGAAGATGTATCTCTGGCAATTTCAAAATTGAATAATAGTCCGAAGTCAGATAGCGAGGGATTTTCTCCTATATTCTTCAAACTATGTTCGAATACAATTTCAGAACCCCTGGCACTTCTTTTCCAGGGTTGCTTGAGCTATGGGATGTTTTTAGACTCTTGGAAGTTATGCTCCATAAATCCGGTATTCAAGTCTGGTGATCGCAATGATATTCGCAACTACAGACCTATTGTTAAGCAGAGTACTCTGGCAAAACTATTCGACCATATCCTTCAAAGCAAATTGTTTGATTTCATAGAGGAGGCTATTGTTGAGAGTCAGCATGGATTTTTTCCTGGCAGGTCTACCTCTACTAATTTGGCTTTAGTCACTAACCAAATTGTAGATGCCTTTGAAACCCATGCGCAACTAGACGTCATATATACTGACTTCTCGAAAGCATTTGACAAGGTTGATCACTCTATGCTATTGCACAAATTGGAAATGTATGGAGTGAGTGGAAGTTTGCTGAAATTCTTCTCAAGTTTCTTATTGAATAGAAAGCTTTTTGTGTCAATCGGAGCCAACCAGTCTACTGCGCTTATCAATGCTTGGTCGGGAATCCCACAGGGAACCCACTGTGGCCCTCTGTTGTTCCTAATCTTCATTAATGATTTGCCTCAAAAATTCAAATTTGCTAAATGTTTAATGTTCCCAGACGACGTCAAACTCTTTCTGACCGTGCATGATACTTCTGACTGCGTTAACTTGCAATATGATCTCGATTCGTTTAATGAATGGTGTACATGTAATAACTTACTTTTAAATACCAACAAATGTTGCGTTGTTTCCTATTCAAAAAAGGTAACTATCACCTCTTTTAACTACAAACTGAATGCCGGATCTTTAAATCGTTGTCGGGAAATTAAAGACCTGGGTGTAATTTTTGACAACCAGCTCTCTTTTTCTGGTCACATTGACTTTATTGTTTCTAAATCTTTCGCAATGGTTGGGTTTATTATTTATTTATTTAGTCCAAAAATTAGTCAACAAAAACAAAGTGTCTTACAGACTAATGCAGATATTTCACAAACATTGTGTTACTAACTACAGAAAATTTAAGTTTATAAACATCGTACGGAATATCATAATTACTTAAAGGCTAAGTTAAGATTTATAATGAAAGACTGTTTTGGGGATGCAAAATCTATCCCGTAAGACTTGTAGATTGTATTGAATTCTATGAGAGCTCTAGTGATAGGCGCATTTGTTGCAAATAGAGTTCTTATGAAGCCAATACTAAAAAAATCAAAATTACGTAGCGTTCTAATCGGGGTGTTAAAAGAAATTCTGTTAAGAAGATTAGGACAATCAACAACACCACGAATAATATCGAATACGAATGATAGCGCCAAAATAGACCTTCTAGACTGCAGGGATTTTAAGTTAATAAGAAGGCATCTCGAGTAATAAAATGGTACGGGATCATAAAAACGAAGGGAACTTAGAGCATAGCGCATAAAAACTTTCTGGATGCGTTCAATTCTATCAATATGACAGGCGTGATAAGGTCTCCAAATGAAAGATGCGTATTCTAGTTTAGAACGGACAAATGACCTATAGAGTAACTTACGAGTGTAGGGACTTGGAAACTCTGTACTATTGCGCCTTACAAATGCTAACATAGCATAGGATTTAGAAAATATATGATTAATATGCTTAGTAAAACTAAACTTTGCATCGAAAATAACGCCTAAGTCCATAGCTTCATTGACGGATTTCAAAAGACAATTAGAGATAAGATAAGATGTTCGTAAAGGTGAAAAACACTTGGCGAAAGTGATATGAAAGCATTTCCCAATATTCAAAGACAAGCGATTATTATTACACCACAAGAGAACTCTATTTAGATCAGCTTGAAGCTCTAGTGAATCGGAAGCATTTTTAATAGTAGAGTAGATTTTAAGGTCATCCGCATAAAGTAGAAAATTAGCGTGCGAAAAACAGCTTTGTATGTCGTTAATAAATAGTACGAATAACAAAGGACCCAAAATACTACCTTGGGGAACCCCCGACGATGCGATGAAGGAATAAGACTGTGAGTTGTCAACGACAACCGTGCATCGTCTATTCGCAAGATATGACTTTAACCAAGAGAGAAATACGGAGTGGAAGCCAATGCACTCTAATTTTTTAGTTAGTATTTCATGCGAGACTCTATCGAATGCTTTAGAGAAATCTGTATATAACGCATCAATTTGGAAGCCCTTATAACTCTTTTCGTTACGGTGGCCACCACAGACAACCACCTTTATTTTGAGGTTATACTCAACACTTACGGATCTTACGGAAATCATAGGTAACGTCGGCTGTCAATAAGCAAGCTATGCGATTATTAAGAAAAAAAATATTTGAAAATAAACAGAGCAACCGTCGATTGCAGTTATGAAAGTTTTGTAAAAATCGTGAACTTCACAGTCGTGGTTGTGTGTGCTAATTTTATCTTCCCTTGTGAGCACAAAATAAATATTGTGGTTTAATTTTGTGCTAATTGCGAACTTTGTTATTACTGTTGTGAAAAAAAAGTAAAATCTTTTAAAACTTTCAAATAAATTAGACTTATTCAAAGTGGTTAGCAGCGGTAACCACCGTGCGGTAAGTAGCTAAATTGTGAGAAGGTTCACGGTGAAGTGCAAGGTAGAATAAATTTACTCTTTTTAGGTAAAATGGCCAAGAACAAGATGTCTGATCGGGAAATTGAAGCATTCTTGTATGAAGATATACCTTCAGACATTGATAGCTGTGCAGGTGGTGATCTGTCTGATGAGGATGATCAATGGGAAGAGGAGTCTCCTTTATTAGACCAGAATCTTCTTTTGCGAGGGATTGGAAAACAAGAACCATAGAGTATATTTCGACAATTACTTTAATAGCTACGAGCTCCAGCTCGATTTACGCCATAAAAACATATATGTATGCATGTGGAACAGTAAATGAATCGCGTAAACACCTTCCAAATTTGAAGCCAGATAAGCAACTAAAGCGCGGCGAGCTCGATTATCGAGTCAGTGATAATCAAATGGTTTCATTTCTGAAATGGAAAGATAAACGTTCTGTTTTCATATTAAGTAATTTCCACGATCCTAGAAATGAAGTTCGTGTCCGAAGAACAGAAAAAACTGGAGAGAAAGTGGAAGTGCCTTGTCCTCTAGCATTGAAAGATTATAACGAAAACATGAACTCCGTAGATAAATTCGAACAATTGAAGGGTAGCTACGCGATTGATCGAAAATCTAAAAAGTGGTGGCACCGCATATTCTTTCATTTTTTAGATTGCACAGTGGTAAATGCATTCCTAATTTATAAAGAGTGCCAAAAAGACGAAACATCAGGATTAGATGAACTGTGCCTCAAGGATTTTAGACGCCACGTTTATCAAAATATGCTTGCTCCGGCCTATGTCAGAAATAAGAGAAGGTTTTCGCAAATCTCTGGTAATTCTTCACCTAAATGTGCTTCTATCAAGAAGCACAAACCCGAGGTACCTGAATCAATACGACTTGCTGAAGGTAACCATCAACCCATAAGAGGTACTTCATGTACGCACAGTATGGAGCTGCATAATATGACAAGTACCTCTTTGCTACAGGGAAGGAAAGCAATGTTTTAATAATCACCATCGTCGTTTGTAATATACTATGTATTTTATTGTTTTAAATAAAGAAAAAAAAAACGAAAAATTTGAACACTTATTTCACAGTGGTTACCATAACTAACCACCTTATAACGGACCCCCCCCATGACGTACAACAAAAAAAGTTGCAGCTATCTCTTAATTTGACCCTCCTAACAAGAGTATGCTAGAATTTGTGTTTCTAGCCTTGCCACATAAAAACCGTGACGTAAAGAGATAAAAGGCTGAAATACAGTCTTCAGAGAAAACAGCCAGATTTGAAACTGTAGATCTGCCCGGGATGAATCCATGCTGGTTTGGGCAAATCAAACTCTTAACAGCAAAATAAACCTTATCTTTTACAATGCCTTCAAATAGTTTTGCCGTTGTCGAAAGCTTAGATATCGGTCTGTAGTTACTCACATCACTTCTGTTACCACTTTTAAAGATGGGTGTGATAAAAGAAACTTTCCAGTCATCAATGAAATCTCCAAAGGAAAGAGATCTATTAAAAATTAACTTCAGAGGATAGCAAAGCGAGTTGCAATTTTTGAATAAAGCCGCAGAAAGACCATCAATATCAGTCTGCGAAGAGCTTTTAAGTTTGGCAATCCCATTGACTATATCATCTGACGATAAGATAATAGGACCAAAATCAATAGCAGATTCTCTTGCACTCAAAATTACCGTCACTATTCGCTGGTTCAATAAAATTGGATTTAAAAAAATCGGCAAATAAATTAGAGGCCTCGGTAGCAGAATTTGCAGTTTTATCTTTGAAAAACAGCCCAGATGGGGATACCAGACCTCGATTTCCTAGATTTTATGAAACTCCAGAAAGCTTTTGGGTTTGATTTTATATTGGCTTCATAATTCTGAATATAGTTATTATATAAGAACTTATCTAAACAATTAAATTTTTTCGAAAATTCTTTAAATTTTGAAAGATAGACAGCATCATTGGTCTTTTTAAATTTACCAAAAAATTTGTTTCTTAAGTTCTTTAATTTCTTTAGCCTCTCTGTATGCCATGGAATTTTGTATTGTCTTTTTTTGTTCAAAGGAATATTAGCAAGAGCAATATCTACAATTTTTGATTTGAAAATATTGAAGCAGCTTGAGACATCAAGGCCAAAAAACAACGAATCCCAATCAATATTGAATAATAACTCGTTAATATAATCAAACTTGCATAAATTAAAATTAAAAGAAATGCTATGGTTTTCATAACCAATAGGAGAGAACTCATAGAATTCAATATTAAGAAAAATAGGAACATGGTGGAAACTTGAGATTGAAGAAGTATAGAAGCATTCATTAAGGGAGAAGTTCATATTATTACTTATAAATATAAGATCCAATATTCTATTAAGTTTATTAACCACACTATTAATTTGTTTAAAACTAAAGCTAAAAAAACTGTCGACAAGATATGATTCATTGCAATTATTAACATTATAAGGAATAAGGGTAGTATCATCATAGGCTTGAGACCATATAATATTACCTAAATTAAAGTCACCCAGGACAATAAATTTGCTATCGCTATTCGACTTAGAGACTAAGGATGCAACGTTATCTACGTGAGCCTTATAGAGACTTTCAGAGCTACTTGGCGGGATATATGAAACGCAAACAAACAGGTGACCAAAGGAACCCCGAATACTAATACATAATTGGTCAAGAAGAGAGTCATGATTTTCCAATATTAAAGATGTAGCACAATATTTGCAGACGACAGCGATGAGGACACCTCCCCCTCTAGCACATCCTGTTTTAATAGTGTCCCTGTCTTTACGAAAAACATCATATAACTTAGGATCAAAGTATTCTTGATCGTAAAAATCAGCATTTAGCCAAGTCTCCACGATAACAAAAAGGTCGTATTCTTGTTGCGCACTCATCGTGCGAAGTAATTTAGTTTTAGATCTGATGCCCGAAAAGGTATGATAGAAAATTTTAAGTTGATGAGGCGAGCTAGATAAGCTAGGTGCACAACTAATTACGTGGCCGACTGTGTTTCTCCTGATTTTTGAAAAAAACTGAATGGCCGAACCCTGACATTGACTGGCCAGACATTAGGAGTCAGAAGCCTTTCATATAAACAGTCAGAGACTCCGAATTTGAAATTAATTCTCTTAAGAGCGTCAACATTAACGTCTTTCTTAACTAGTCTAAATCAAGCAAGGAAACATTTTTCTATTCCTGTTTGTTTATACACATATTCTATAATATTTTCCGGAGTAACCGATGGCGAAAACGATGACAAATGTAACCATTTCATACGAACTGCAACTTTCAAACCAGAATCAGCATCCGCCCCAACAACAAGAATATGCCTTTTATTGTTGTTCTTCTTATTGTTCTTTTTAGCGTTCATATTAATTAAGTCAGCATCGCGAGACATAGCAGGTGCGGGAGTAACAGCATCAACAGCAGAGACGGCAGTGAACGTATCTGGGAGAGTAGCGTTCATAGAGATAGATCCGTCACGAGAAGCAGCAAACGATGACAAAGACGCCCGCAAGAGTAGGAACATTTGAAGAGATGATCTTCTGAGTTTTAGCAGCAGAGGCGGCGGCGACAGCAGCGTACGTCGATGGTGCATTCAAAGCTGGGGTTGAAAGAGTAGCTTTGACTGAATCATTAGAATGCGCGGTTCAAGAAAGTTTCTCACGTAGTTATTTAACATCATTCGACAGACGGGCGATCGCAGACAGAACTTCAGCATTAGCTAGGCTAGGCAAAGCTGCCCGTAGTTCAGCTTGCAGGTTATCTATTTTATTTTCAAGCAGCTTCTTCTCATCTCGTAAAGAGTTTATTAAAGAGAACGCACGGGCATTTTCAGATCTTAACTCGACTATCTCTTTGTAAACAGCTTGCAGATTAACTTCATCAGTAACACAGTCAGAGATTTTCTGCTGCAGCAAATCCATTTTAGTGTGTTGTTTGTGCATTACAGGGTTGAGAATGTCACCAACACGTTTGATAGCGATTGTACATAATGCACATAATTTTCACCAAAATTGCTTTGCGTATGCTTTATTGGCCTGATGGCCTCCCATCGTACATCAGCAGGCGTAAATTGCTCGGCCTTCAGGCTTTGCATGACCGAAGAACTTGTATCTCCCTCATGCTTGCCTATAATGCTATCAACGGAAATATAAACTGCTCTGATTTATCTAATTTATTCATTCCATACATTCCACCACGCGATTTAAGGAATACCAGACTATTTGTTGAAGTAACTCTTAGAACGAATTATGCGTTGAATGAACCCATATCCAAGTCTATACGCTTAGCAAATCGATATAGCGGTCTTCTTAACTTTAATAACAGCATATATAAATTTAAGCTTAAACTTTTCACTATTTTTAACTAGTCTGTAAGAAAGTTTGTACTTTTTTTGACTGAAATAAATAAATAAATAAATATGTATTTTAAGTTTGCAATACCTAGGTGCATATTCTGCCATTTTATTTCATTTACGGGCGGTCTTCACCTGCCTTTTGTTCTAGCTAAGAGAACTAAGAGAGCTCAGTGAACAAAACTCTTTCTCCCTTGCGAGAACAAAAAACAGTACGCAAGCGAGAATTTGAAGTATGTAGATTTAGAGCCCTCGTTAAGAATTTATATGTATGTATATTACTCGTAATCTTTCCGGCCTATTTCTCTTTGGCTTAGATATCTCGTATACTTCCTTATTAAGTTGATTAACTAGAGCAGATTTAGTTTTTTCTTTCTCAGTTACACTATTAGCGACGAAGAGTACTCCAAATGTAACCCAAATGTATGAAGTAAAAGTGGTCCAATTAACATTGCGATGCCCTAGTGCAAGACGATTAATCCAGCTCTGCATTACACCAGAGTAACAGTAAGTAATCCGTTTCGAGACAAGTAAAAATCATTAAAATATAAACATTTATATTAAAAATTGTGTTTCCTTGATTCATAGTAAAACAACCAAATTCAATATATTTATATTTATACTCAAAACGAAAACCTGAAGTTTTTTATTTATTTACGGCCAGTCGGACTCAACATTGGCACCTGCCAATTACGTTCAAGAGATGTTAAAAGCTAATATTCTTAAAATAAAATATTTAGAAATAATTGTATAATGCTCTTCTGTTATCCAGGTCTCATTTCTAAATGGAAGCAGAAAGTCTTTTACGATTTCGATTGTAAAATGTCATCCATTTGGAAAAGTCGCGAAATTGTGGATACAATGTCGTAGCGGTAGTATGCGAACTAGGAGGTACCAACAGATCCCTATTCAATAACCTAGGCATAACCGCAGACCAACCGTGGTAACTCATGAACACTTCAATTTAAATATTTTATTTTTATATAATATCTGGTTGTCAACGTTTCTTAATTAATGGGAAGCCTGTGAAAAAAATCACTTTGGAGTTATTGTCAATTACTTCAGCGGATTTGACCATAACTTGTACGATTTCAGCAAGTCATTTGAGCGTGGCTGGACCTCACAGGCAAAAAGTGAAAACAGCTGCAAAATTGTTTTCAAACACTGTGGCGCAGGCCATAAGTTGGGACACCTGGAGGAACGAATTTGGAGCGAATACTCCCAATTCTTCAATATTGTGGGTATTATTGATATCTTATACAATATATAATATTTAAATGGCATTTAAATTTTTTTGAATTTTAAACTAATGATTGGTTCGGCGTTTTGGACGTTTCAAAAAGGTATACTAACAAATTATGCTTGAAATATGTATTATGATTTTTTTTGCAACACCTAGCATTTAGTACTAGTTGTAGAAATAGTATTATTATTACTATTTATTTAATTCAAACAATTACCAATTAAAAGTAACACAAATTCATAACCCGCGAAGCGCCTTTATTTCATTACTCATTATTTCTACAAAAAATTAAAATGACTTTTACATATATGGAGGAACGAATTTGGAGCGAATACTCCCAATTATTCAATATTGTGGGTATTATTGATATATATATCTTATACAATATATAATATTTAAATGGCATTTCAATTTTTTTGAATTTTAAACTAATTGGTTCGGCGTTTTGAACGTTTCAGAAAGGTATACTAACAAATTATGCTTGAAATACGTATTATGATTTTTTTTGCAACACCTTTATATATGTTTTACCTCAGGAATCATTCAAACAAATAAAGCGTTGAAAATGATGTTCAAGGACCTTAAAGCTCGCTTTAATGTCAAATATATCTTGACATATCGCCTCAATCAAGACGTACTTGCAAACTTTTTTGGCGTTATTCGATCCAAAGGCGGTTTGCATAATCACCCTGGCCAACAGGATTTAAATACCGACTCAGACTTTATGTGCTAGGACACAATAAGGGAGCCCTAATCGACTCTGCCAATGTAGAGAAGGATGATATGCCGTTTATTGAAGTGACACAACCAGCTCTTACTAGTAGAATAAATATATTCCAAACCAGAACTGTAGCCGATTGAAGAAGCTGAATTCGATGATTTGGAGTATGATGGCCTCGAACATTTAGCCGGGTATATATGCCATAAACTACAACGCCCCGAGCACCCCGTTTAGGGGAAATGAAGACCAGTCTTACTCCTGGACGAATCATTTGAGCGAGGGTGAACTGTCTATACCCAGCTCATTTATGATGGCCGAAAAGCGAAAAGTAGGGCCAGTTTTCAAAGCAATGAAGGAAGATGGGATGCTCATTACAAATAATTTTGTGTGAACACATACTTATTATAAAAATAATTTTATCTGTTTAATAGCACGAGGCGTAGATGCAATGTAGGCTAACGTTCATAATTAATCATCAATCTGGCATATCAATATAAAATCATTTTTTACAGGCGAATGATATTGCAAATAAAAGGACCTTTTCAGGGCCGTAAACACATAAATAAAGAGATCAAATATGTGCAAATGCTAAAAACAGGCTCTTGCCATAAAAAAATTATAAAATTCATCAGACATGTTTCAAAATTCGAAAAATGGGGGTTAACAAAATTACTTAAGTTTGACATTATGACTATTTATGTATATTACATTACTGATGCATGTTTGATAGTTTTCATATCATAAGATGAATATGTGCACAACAAATTATTAGACTTATTTACACTTATTGGATAATTGTCTTGCTAGCACCAGCTTTGCAACACAATCTGAAATTATATATATAAGTTAATAAGTGTTATAAGTCAAACAATTTTTCTACCGTGTGCAATGATTTCGCAAATTCTTTGTAATTGCTTTGTAATTGTCAAATCATCACCTATGTACCTTTTCTCACTATTTTGTGGCAGATACATACATATGTATGCCGGCGTTGTCGTAATCTGGTAATCTATCATTCTTGATATCGTGCTTTATATGGCGCAGAAGCATGCACGCTGTCAACGTCAGATAAGATAACCCTCGAAGTGTTCTAAAAATTCTACGAAAGATTTTTTGTCCTTTACGTCTTTGCGACGGCGATGCAGACGATGGAATGATCAGCGATAGAGACATAGTTCAAGTGAAGGATTCAGCTACACTTGGGGTCTCTAGCTGACGCCAGTTAGCAAGGCAGAGGAGCGACTAGAGCTATATAAATAGTAGTAGTTAGAGTAGAAGTAGTAATAAGTAGTTGTAGTAGTGATAGCTAGAAGTAGTAGAAATTAGTAGTAATAATAGTATTAGTAGTAGTAAGTAATTGTTCCAGTAGTTAGTAATAAGTAGCATTAGTAGTAGCATTTAGTACTAGTTGTAGAAATAGTATTATTATTACTATTTATTTAATTCAAACAATTACCAATTAAAAGTAACACAAATTCATAACCCGCGAAGCGCCTTTATTTCATTACTCATTATTTCTACAAAAAATTAAAATGACTTTTACATATATGACTTAAAAAGTCAATGACTGATTTGTATTGTTAACTGTTACTTTTGATTTATAAAATAAAAATAAAAATTTAAAAAAAATTGGGAAAAAATATTTTAAATTTTGGTAATCTGGAAACAAGAAATCGTTTTTTATTCATTACACAAGTTTACAAAATTTAAAAAATTGTTTGACCTTGGACGCAAATGTATATAACTATGAGAATATGGAATTGGAAAACAGAAGAAGATCCAACAAATTATATTTTAGTAACACATGAGCAATGAGTTATGTTTTATATAATCAATCAAAATCCATAAAGTGTGACATTGATTGTGCTAGATTCGATGTGAGGGGTCTAATATGCATTACTTTCGTTTCCATGGCATTTATTGATAAATCGTCATATGACATCCTGCTATTAAATTCAGCTTTTTCTGCATTATAGCCGGTGGCAGTGCCAAGATATCTGTGTGGAAATTTTTAAAGCTTTTGGAACTGTATATTGACTTAGACTAAGGTTGATCACTTTTGTTATTACTGGAGTTATTGCCGATGCATTTCCTTTCAAGCCATTTGGCCTGATTCCGTCATAACCTGCTCCTATTTTATCGTCAAGTTTGAAAATTATTGAAAAAACCTCCACTTCATTTGTGTCCTCTACATAAATGGAATTATTTATCTTACTGTTAAGTGTACTTGTTGTTTTAGTATTGTCTTTTATGGTCTCATTCTATAGCTTTATTTAACCTTTTCGATACACTTTGTCCCTCTTTTTACATAAAACCATAACTTCGTGAGTCATCCACTCATTCGATTTCCTTTCCTTTTTTCGTTGAACCCTAATAATTGAGTTTTTATAAATGTTGTCGAATATGGATTGAACATTCGAGTACATTTATCTACGTCGCAAGAATTCAGGGTGCAATTCCAGTTCATATTTCTTAATTGTTCATATACTTTTTTCTTAGTTATTAAGCTTGAATTTAGCTGTTTTATGTTTCTATTTTGGTTGTTATTTATAATGGTAATACTGCACAAAAGAGAATAATGGTCTGATATATTTGTTTCAATGATCAGGGGTAGTATATTAGCGCCCATGCATGACCAATAAAAGTTCTTTCTTTATTTCCATTCTTGTATAGTCATTCACAATAATTAGGATACCATTTGCCGACAGCATAACAATATATGAATTAATAATGGGCCCGTTTTAATGTAACCTAGTTGCAAAATAACACTAGGTAGGATAAGAATAGCATGTAAACAAATAAAAATGGAACAAGGGTAAGTAAAATTGATTTTGGTATATTTCACATACAATTATGAATTAAAACATGTTTGTTATTTCAGAATGCAAGAAAAAAGGCGAAAGAGATGGTCCCGCCATGAGACAATTGGGGGTTTGAGATGCTACCTCGCCCGGAAAGTGGAATTCGAGAACCCAAAAAGAAAGAGGTTGGCCTACGCGAACGTGTTAGAAGACATGGAGTCCATGGTAGGTTCAAGAAATATATGTTTGAGCAAATTATATTTATTAATCCACTTCCAGGACTTTGAAAGGACGCCGCTGTGTTTGGAATCGAAGATGTGGAGTCTTCTCTAGGCCTATAAGGCGGCACGAGACAACAACAGCAGAACTGGCGCCAGACCGTGCGTTGCCCCTATATGGAGCAAATGGACGAAGTATTTGAAAGAAGTGTGATTATTTTAAACGACCACGCGGCTCATGTAGGTTACGCACCGTTTCAAACAGTTTCGGTAAATCCACATGGACTTTTGACGTTGCCGGTGACAGACATTCTGTCATCACCGTCACAATCGTCGTCAATGCCGCCACGTACATTGGCTTCTTCTCCAGCTCCAGCTGTACGCCGGAATGAAATTACTCTGTCAAGCAACAGCTTTTTAAAACGTTACAGTGAGTTTCAGTGAAAACCTTTTAGTGAAATTTTTGCAATGTTTTTGATGTAAATTTTTCGTGCTCGTTTTTATAAAACCCTTGTACATTCGAAAGAGCATCAACTGAACAAATTTTCAAAATACATCGGTAACATTTTGCTGAAGTTGTTTAAAAACTTTGGCAATACTAGCCTATTCTCTAGACATCTTCGTGTTCCATGTTTATGGGCAATCGGTATCTTAAACGTATTTTCATCGTAAAACTCATTTATTTTAAAAATCGATTTAACGTCGAGCAACCTTAATGTTTATTAAGCTGAAGATTTGGAGTCTACATATTTTTTTTTAAATATAGTTTTGGCTTTGTTGTAGTTTCCTACAGTGTATCGAAGAACACCATCCCTTGATCCCATGTCTTAGATACGACTCTGATAATACTAAATATGCTTGATGCAATACTTCATAATTGCTACAAGAACTCAGGTGTTTAAAAAAATGATGTAGACCGAAGCTCGTTTTGTAGATGTGATGCGTGCGCCTCACACTTAAAGTTTTCGTCAAATATAGTACCGAGATATTTGTACGTTTTAACGATGTCTATTGCCGTGTTACAGTCACAGGGTATCAGGTTTTTATGAAGGCAATCATAATTATGGAATATTAGTTTTATTTTAGAGCGGTGAATATGCGATGGCCTTATTTGCATTAATTTCGTCTTTGTTGCATTTATTGCTAGTACATTATCGTGCGACCATTTAGTTATTAAATCTAGTTTTCTTTGCATTATGTTTATTGCGGCGTGGAGGTCTCTGTGCGGCACCATAATTGCTGTATCATCGGCGTAGGCGAATACTTCACAGTTATTAAGAGCTTTAAGCATAGTATTTGTATATATAATATACAAAAGTGGGCCTAATTTAGAAGCGAAACAAAAATGGTCACAAGTGTGTGCAGCCAGACGTGAGTAAAGCTTAGTTTCCAGCTCTCAGGAAAATGCTTGCCGAAAATGTTCTTATTGTTTTTGCTGCGTGAATAGTAAGCAATGGAAGAAGCAAAGTGACAAATAATGAACAAACGAAAAGAGATTTATTTTAACATCCGCAATTGGAAAGTTTCCAACAATATATTCTAGTTAAATTTATTTATAAACATTTTTTTGAGAATTGTTTTTTTTTTTTCATTTCAGGCCTCCTTCAGTGCCTGAAATGGAAGATGAGGATTCGATTTTACATAATAGTTCAACTAATTACAAATGAAGTATTTGTTTAAGTCGGGATAGCTACAAACATTTCAATTTTGCAACTTTAACAATAATAAAATTCTACTGAGATATTCAATATACATATATAAGTACACGAGCTGACCCGACAGAAAAAGTTTTATAAATTGTTCTGAGAGCAAAATATATCATGGAATTTAAAATGTTCCCCAACTACATCGACATAGTCATATATTGGCACATTGGGCTCGTTTTTTTGTAACCTAGTTGCAAAAGAACACTAGGTAGGATAACAAAATTCATGTAAAGCAACAACACTGACTCGGAAAAATATGCGAGTTAAGGCAACTCGGTTAAATGATATCCGGCCTATAGTGCGATTCACTATCTTTAAACGGTGCGACAATTGTTATTTTTGACGGCAATATTTGCCGTTTGCACTAACGATTGTGCGATTCACTAACTTGTTCTTAACGACACTTAACAGCTGTTTCGTTGTATTTATTCAAAGTGATAAAGAGTGGCATCTCTGTCAAACTAAATGTCAAAATGAGCGAAAAGAACAAAGAGGATTAGAGAAAAAACAAACGAATACATAGTGAACGGAGCAAATTTTTGGCGTGAGTTGAAAATATTTGAATAACGGAAGTAAAATAAATCATTAATATAATTTAATTTATAATTTTGTATATATTGCTTTACATAGAATGACGACAACTACTTTTAAAAGAAGCCGCGCCACAGCCGAGCAACTTATTTGTATGACGGATTTTTTGGTTGAAACCCCAGGGTTAGCCGGACCTAGATTCCAGAAGCTACTCGGAAAATTTGAGTGCGACAAGAAGTGGAAGGATTTGGCGACAATTTTGAATAATCTTGGCGGAGCAGTTAAGACTGTCGATCAATGGCAAACGGTAAGCAAACATTGTTGAATTATTTGATATATTCTAATACAAAATTTTTTCCCCCAAAAACAGGTTTGGCGGGATCTCAAGAGTAGAACCAGCATCAAGGGGCGAGACCGGCGAAGGAAGCTGGCACTGACTGGAAACTGGCCAGTCGAGGAGGCTCTCTCAGAAGTAGATAGGCGTGTGCTTGCACTTATTGGGACGGTATATGTGGAGGGGCATGAAGTGGCCTAAAATATCCCAATAGAGGAGGTGAGTTAAATGAAGTGAATGTTTATTGAGTGTAAGTTATAATTGTTCTGATTCTTAGGAACTTCAACTTGTCTGCAAGAAGGAGACGAACATTTTCTTTTTGAAATACCACAAAGCTCGCCTGCAGTCGATGAAGTATTTGTGGAGATCGCTGAAAAACAAGCCGATGCTTTAAAGATAAATTGCTTTCGAAGTTACAGTGTAATGTTTTTTCTACTTTTCTGTTTGGGATTCTCTTCTTATAACTAGATGTTAGCTGAATCTAGCAAACAAAGTGTCGAAGTTGCCAAACAACAGGCAGAAGCTTTAAAGGTTCGTAATATTTGCCTAGAACGCATACATTGGATATTCTATATTTTTTCGTTTCCTTAATAGATCTTAGCCGAATCCAGTGCAGCGCGTGTCGCTGTTGAGAAAAATATGGCGGAGAATAAGCTCTTTGGGGAAAGAGTTGAAAGCTACGGCAGATTCTATCAACGATCTATCAAATGCTATATTATGAAGAATGTTTGTACCTGAATTCCTGTTTTTATTTTCTTTTATAGTAAGTATGCTTTAGTTATAAGTTTGAAGTACTTTTAATATTAATTTAATATTCAATAAATTTAATCTTGTATTTTTTAAACTTTTGTGATAATTTATATTGTTATAGTAAAATTGAATTGAAGTGAATTTTTTTGATCATAATGTACAATTTCATTTAGTTTTAATTTAATTAACTTTTTTGAAATAGCTCTATGTGGCGATTAGTTCCACATTTTATATATTTTATATAGTGATTGAAATGTGATAAAATATGTATACATACATATGTACAAATGATTTTCCAAACTTGGATTTAATATCTTCTGAATTAAAAGACTTTATACTCGTATGTAAGACTGGATAGAAAATGTTATCTCAAGTTTTATATAAATATATAAGAATAAAAATGAAACCATAAATATTTTGCAAAACCTTAAACGTAATAATTTTACTTTTATTGAGAATTCTTGGACATGAATGTAAAAAAGAATTTATGTAAAAAAATTTGCAATTAGTCGCTCTTGGATGCGTTTCGCAACGCGCTAAGAAAATGCTGTCTCTCTGCTTGGTTTGTTAGAGGAGTGATCAGCCACATTTTCAATTTCAAATTAAAAGTTTTTATTTAGTAAAAAAACTCAGCAATGAGAAACATGTTCTGACTTCCGTTTTCAAAATTTCGCTGCATAACTCTTCGCGCGGCGGAGGAGCTCCAAATATAGGAATCGTGCCGTGCCCCCGGAAACCTGGAATTCACATTCAAAATTTTTAAATTTGGATCACATATCTATGTATAAATGAAAAGAAAGTTATACTAGTCATTTTATATTTGAAACATTGATAAAACTTTGAATTTACCATTTGCACATTATTTGAATAGTAGCTATGGTGGTTGACATAAGCCTCCTCATGATTCTTTGGCGCCAAAATTGAAATATGAGTACAATCGATGGCTCCATTAGTGCCTCCCACAAACGGAGACGACGCTGAAGCAAAGATTTCTTTAGCTACTTGGCGTTCCACTTTGGTCATAGGAAACCTCACTTTCTGGCGAAACAATGGATCATTGATTGCATCCGTTAACCGATGAATGCTACGGCTTACGGATGACTGGCTCATGGATATTCCCCATTGTTCACCTACAGGTCGTTGATAGCAACCAGTTGCGAAGAACCTTAAAGCCGCTAGAACCTACCAATATAAAAGTAAAATTTGAAATTGCATACAGGCTTAAAGATTACACGAGCTACCAGTTTCTCAGTTGATACTGCTGTTATTCTGGCGCCTCTTATTTGGTTGTCAAGCTGATAAATTAGGTATTCAGCCAAGTCTGGAGTTAACCGATACAGCTTCTGAAATTCTGTTGCATTCAAATGAAAGGGATTGTCCACACTCTGAGTAAAGGCCGATCCACTGTTGGAGCGCTTAATTCTTCGTCACCTCGTGATAAATCATATGCCAAATATTCAAACGACATTATTTAATGTGCAAGAAAACAAATCACTGAATTTTAAATTTATCTTTTATTTAAGTTGAAATCACGAATTTCAATTTTCTCGATTGAATTAACAACATCGAATTTGTTGTCGTTTAGTTTTCGGTCATCGACTAGCTAACATCAACAGCTGATTCAGCGAATGCGAAAATCGTTAAAAAATGGCTGCTGAATACCATGGTCGCTAAAATTTTGGTTAAGTTGTGAATCGCACTACTGAGACGTAGTGTTGTGGAGCAAAAAACCCGCTCTATTCTGAATGGGCTCTGGAAAAATACTTGGGAAATTTCAATCAACTGTCAAATCTTGTTTGTTTTATGGATACATAAAAAAAACAAATAAAAATGAAACAATGAAACATTGCTTCTAGTATATTTCATAGAAAATTATGAATTAAAACATGTTTGTTATTTCAGAATGCAAGAAAAAACGTGAAAGAGACGATCCCGTGAGGAGAAAGTTGGGTTTTTGAGATGCTACCTCGCCCGGAAGGGGAGGTTCGAGCACCCGAAAAGAAAGAGGTTGGCCTACGCGAACGTGTTGGAAGACATGGGGTCAATGGCGATCACGGTAGGTTCAAGAAATATATGTATGTTTGAACAAATTATATTTATTAATCCACTTCCCGCTTTGCTGGAAAAAATAGCTAACAGAAATTACTCTGTATAATTTATAGAGCTTGAGGTCAGGTTTGTATCAGGGAATAATATTACAAAACAACAATTTTTCAGTGGTAGAAGTGATAACTGCTATTTCGGAGGTCACCACATCTCCTCATCAGACTTCTTTCTTTCTAGATTTTACCTAGCTTTGAACCATGGTACACGGCGTTGCTGTTAAGTTGATGCTCTTGCGCATCATGCAATAGAAATCATGAATGCGTTATATGGAGAAAGATGCGTAAGAGCATCAACTTAACAAATTTCAAAAAGCATCGATAATATTTTGCTGTATAATGTACAAGGGTGTTATAAAAACATTGCAAAAAAATCACTAAAAGGTTCTCACTGAAAATGGTTTTTTTTTTAAATTTGCTTTTGGTTTTTATTTTACTTGTAATTAGAATAAGAAGTGATCTGAATTGAGTTTTATATGTGATACTCATTGTGAATTTGTTTTAGTGTTATAGATTTTAAGTTGAATGAAATGCAATGAATTCTTGTCAATATTTTTTATTAGTGAATTTAAAGATATAAATACATATATGTAGCGAAATTTTTAAATAATATTTTGTTGTCTTAAATAATTAAAAAGGTTTTGTCTTCTGTCAAGGGTTGTGTCTAGGTTTGATTGTTCAAAACCTTCGTCAAGTGCAAGCGTATTTTCTTCACTCACGTCGATGACATCGCACAAGTCTTCAAGTCCGTTTGTTCAGTAAATTTTAGTAATCTTTGAAAGCGTCCTTTCAGTAGTCCAAATGAATTGTCAACCACCATCCGTTAAGGAATGTATTTCGTTGAACTTTCGTTGGATATGCCGAATCTCCGATTATAAAAAATGAATTCGGAAACATATCCTCGTAATGGTTTTCTGCATCCTGAAAGAGTTTGGACCTTCTTAGAAAACGGTAATCATGCAGCGATCCTGGTTTACCACGAGTTATGTCAATGAACTTTTTGTTGACATCTACCACAGATTGCAACACAATACTATACGTTCTTGTCCGATCAAAGTACATTTCTTTATGGTCTTTTGGGGCTTTAATTGCAATGTGCGTATAATCGATTGCCCCAATCACACCAGGGATACGCTTCTTCTGCCCAAATTTGTCCACATTTTCGTACAAATATACGCCCTCGGCCATTTAATTTGTTCATGACTAATCGATATTAAAAAGCGGGTAACTCTTATAACAGTTGACCATGCCGCTGACGGGGCTACCGTAAAGAAATTTTCTAGTTGCCTAAATGTCACTTTATTTCTTACATACCTAATGCATATATACACCGATGTTTTTGGTAATATACGCGTTCTACGAGTACCACCACCAGATGTGTCAGGCACGCAGTTACATAGATTCCCAATACTTCATTGAAAATAAGATAGCATTAAGTTTATGCATTTCTTTCTGATTCGCATTGCTCACCCGCGTACAAAGACAAAGTTCCATCTAGAAACGTAAAAGGTTATTTAATGCATTTATTTAATGTTTTTAAATAAATTTAATAACTTACCACAGAATCCTCAGAATTTCTAATTTTGCTTTGCTTCTTTAAAATTTCACTAATAAACGCATATGTTTAAGGACAGACTTTGCCAGTGTGGTGAAGTAAATAAAAGGAAATTTTATCCGAGTTGGAGAGTTCTTTTGCAACTAGGTTATATTAAAACGAACCCATTGAAACGTCTTGCGTGTTCACACAGGCCGTCTTATTTGGTCTACTTCGGTTTTATACAATAAAATCAATTTGTTATATTGATGAAAAAGGTGCACAAATCTGTAGAAATTTATGGTCTGTTTTCGTCGTTGGCAATAGAGAATATGCTCGGTGGAATATTTCACCCTGGATCTGTAGCATGTAACAATAATGGCGATGATGAGTACTTTGTGGGAGTGTCGAAGGTGTGAGCAATAATTTTGCTCTAATTACTTTAAAAGTAGGCATGAATTATAATAAATTATATTTGTTGCCCCAAAGGACTTCATTTGAAAGCAATTGTTGTATTTCTGTATTTGTGCCAAGGAGTGTTTAGAGTCCGTACCCGTTTCTGTGACAAATGAGGGCTGTGGTGGTGGGGCCAAGGGTGACAATTTATATTTTCCAATTACACAACACAATTCACACGGAGGACAGTTCGATGAGTAGTTGATGCAGTATTTGTTTGTCTTCTTACGCTTTATTCAAATTATTTGTCAAGCGATTGCATTATATATCCGATGACGTCTCTTTCGACCCATATCATGTCCGTTTGAAATCTTGGTTTTGTCTTGTGTGCGTGCTAAAAATGTTTGTGATATGCGATTATGCTCAATCTCATTTCGGTTTTCATATTGTGCTCTATATTTCTCCGCCTTATCGAAATCATAATATATATATTATAAAGGAATTCAATATGAATGCGAAATTTAGAGTATATCGAAAAGAAAATTACAGTAAATACCACTAATCTGCACCAGCCGAGTCTTCATTTTAAAACGATTGGTGCCGAGGTATAAACGCCAATTGATTCTCCGTCATTACTTACATATCGAGAAGATTAATATACATACGATACAGCGACAATATTTAGAGCAAAAAAAAAAAATACTTCTTATGCATTAATTAATCTCCTTTTCAAATAGACCCAAATCGGTCCATACAAAAAATATGTTGACTTCAGCTCCACCTACCGGGTCTACTTTTCCCAAAAATGTTTTCTTCCACGGCACACCTACCGGGTCTATTTTTTTGCAGAACCATTTCTCATTTCACAGCCAATCAACATACTTAATAAAAAGTAGTAAATTTTTTGCTTTGCATACCCAAACTATATACTGAATATGAACCAAATCGACCCATAAATACGACAGTTAAATATATCTCAATTCCAGCGCCACCTACTAATTTTCGGAAATTTTTTTCATACAAACACTACTCGGGCCAAAGTAAATTATTCAACTTGTTGCCGGCGTTCTGAAGGTATATAAGATGTGCGCGTGGGCGCGCTTAACTCGATGGGTCCCGGGCAGGCAATGGCAAACCTTCGAGTGTATTTCTTGTGAATTTCATGAAAAAACTTCTCACACAAAACATATGCCGTTCGGAGTTGGCGTTAAACATCAAGTTATCGTGTAAGCTCCAAACTATTATTATTATTATTAATTTTGCAGGGATACTCAATTCAGACATCGCGGCATATAGAGAAGTTTTTGTCGAGATTACGTGTGTCGATGGTAGATTTGCCATGTCTTAAACCACACTGATAAGCTCCACTCAGCTCGTTGACAGTTGACTTCAGCATTTCGAATAATATGCTTGATAAGACGTTATATGAAATGTTAAGTAGGCTGATCCCGCGGTAGTTGGCGCATATGTCAGGATTAACCTTCTCGTTGATTGGCTAGAGCACACTTAAATTCCAATCGGGGGCATACGTTTGTCCGACCTGCTTCTGCAAATATGATGGTGGCACATTAGCAGTACTTCGCTACCACTCTTAAATAGCTCAGCTGGTAATTCACCACCGCCAGCGGCTTTGTTGTTCCTAAGCCGCGTTATTGCTATTCGAAGTGGCGGGATGTTAATGCCATCATCAGCGATTTGGGATCCGGGATCTTCATTTTCTCCGGCGTCGCTTTCTCTGTCACCATTTAGCAAAGTGGCGAAGAGTTCCCTCCACACTTTAAGTGTGGTTTGGACATCAGTCATCAGGTCGCCGTTCTTGTTCTTACAGGAATTTGCACCGGTTTTAAAACCTACCGTAGGTCGCCGTATCTATTGGTAAAATTTTCGCTCTCCTTTTCTGTCGATTAGCATTTCAACCTCTTCTTTCTGTTATAATAAGTCTCCCTGCCTTTCTCAACTCCCGGTAGCACTCCAAAATAGCTCCGTTGCTCCCGATCGTAGTGTGGCACTGTAGGCAACGTCTTACTTTTCTGCGAAGACGACATATTCCTCGTCGTACCAGTTGTTCTTCCGCGCTCGCTGGAATCCAATAACTTCGTCAACGGTGATACGTAGAGAACGAGAGATGTGCTTCCAATACTCGTGAATTCCGGTTTGGTGAGAAGTGCTTTTAGTGAGCAGGTGTAAGAGTCGAATGGTGAAGTTTGTAGCTACATATATGTTGCCTTTGCAGCTTTCCGACGTCGTGATTTCTGTGAGTGTTTAGATGCACATTATTTGTTGCACAGAGACGTGACGTAATAATAAACTTATTCTTAATAAGATACTAAAGGGACTATTTAGGTTTTCACAATTTTAAGCTAAGCAGTTTGCGGAACTTATGCCGGACTTCTCCAAAGTTACCGCAACACATAGTATTACTTGCTTCTTGCTGTATTGACATGGTCCACTTATGTAAGAGTCTCATTAAGTTTAAGGTATAGCCTGCTAGAAATTACCCGAGAAGCAATTTCTCGCGAGAGCCACTTTCTCCCGAGCTTTTCGAGTATCGAGTATTATACTGCACATGAGACAAGGTTATAACTTGCGTTTTAGATGCATTGAGGTTTTGCATATTTCGATTTGAGGATTGCAGAGGGATCGAATCTAAGCCCTCATTAATTGTGATGATTAAATCCTCCGAAAGGCCTATAGGCGCGGATAAGTATATTTCTACGTAAAAACTCATTCATGTTATCTAAGTGAAATTTGCATTCCGCGATTGACCTAAATCTCATCCCAAGATATTTCAAATTGCTCCATAGCACCTTAAGAGGAAGATCGAGTTTGCCTTGGAAATAGTTATATTTGGGCAACAGGTAAATTTGGTTCTATTACGCAAAACTGCGTTGGAAAGCACCTCTGGTGTATGCCCCTCAGCCGTTGATATGTACTAGACTGCTGTCAAGCTGTTCGCGCTAACTCGTTTCCTTTCGATTCGTTGGCGGAGAGGGGCATACATATGTATATCTACAAGTAACACATGTGCAAGTAGTTATAAGAAAACGTAATGAAAATGGATTTCTGACATGTATAGCTCTAGATTTTAGCGAACATATTGAATAAAATAAAATCTCTGAATTCAACAAATATTAAAGTAACACGGCTCAAGATATCAGTTAACTCTTTTACATTTATGTTATGAAAGTCTCTATAATTTCACTTCAAATTATAACTTTGAAAAGTAACTACTCCACCAAATTTAGTGCACACATTGCATTTCAGTTCAATAAGCAAAATTTCGAAAATTGTAAAAAATCATGCAAAAACCATACAAGGTAATTTGCTCAAATTTGATAGACAAGATTGACTATGAAATACATACGTGAAATCATAAATGTAGGGAATGACCATGGTATCAACCACTTTAGAGCAAATTGGTATATTTCCGATACTTCTTTGTCAAGTTCTACCACGTTACGCCCACTTTGCGTTTGAAGTCAAAAATCACAATTTCGAAAATTATAGAAATCAGACTAACGGTAATTTACAACAAATCAAAATATTAAATATTTTACTAAATCATGTCGCGAATTCTTTTATATTTGGTATAAAGAATTTATTTGGGGAGAGAAATAATTAAATTTTTACTAATTTCCTTTTTTTATTTAAATCAATAATCGTCGTTTAAGATTTCAAAATTCTGTTATACTAGCTAGCCCGGCTTGTTTTGAGGCGTCAACAATACATTTTTTTGATATTGAACATTGCTTTGTGCTTAAAATATACTTGCTCTTAAGGAAATATGTATGTGTATATCGAATATCAAATATCTTCGTCAAATAGCTGGAAATATATTGTGAATAGTAGTTTCGTCTTAAATGGGGGCATGAGTTTGAGAAAAAGAAATCGATAGGTGCCAAATCAGGGCTGTAAGGCGGATGACCCATCAATTCGACCTTTTGAGTCCTCTAAAACTCTCTTGTGTGAATCGATACGTGAGAGCTCGCATTGTCTTGGTGAAGAATGATTTGTCTTCGGCGGTTGTTTTTCCTTAATTCTCCAAAAACTTTTGGCAAACAAATGGTTGTATACCACTCAGAATTGACCGTTTTAAGTTTATCTAGCGGAACAGTTGCGACATGACCAGATTTTCCGAAAAAACAGGCAACCATTTGCTTTGAGGTGCTTCTTGCGCGAACAACTTTTGTTGGATTAGGCTCGTCTTGGAACACCCATACAGTCGATTGCTGTTTTGTTTCCGGCTCATATGCATAGATCCAAGACTCGTCACCTGTTATGATGTCATAGACGTGCTTTAATCCAGCGCGGCTAAATTTCTTCAACATTTCTTTACACCAATCGACACGAGTCCTTTTTTGGGCAAATGTCAAATTATGCGGTATCCAACGAGAACAAATCTTCTTTACGACCAAATGTTCATGCAATATTGAATGTATGCTGGTCCCACTAATGGCCAAGGATGCCTCTATCTCGCGATATGTCACATGACGATCTTGTATTATCAATTGACGCACAGCATCGACTGTTTCTGGCACAACCACCGTTTTTGGACGACCTTCACGAAATTCGTCCTGCAAAGATTGGCGGCCACGTAGGAACTCATTGTACCATCGTTTCACAGTGGCTAAGTGTGGTGATTCAACACCAAAAGTAAAAGTAAGTTGATTGATGCACTCCTGTCTCGATAATCCAAATCGAAAATCGTAGTGAATCATCGCACGAAAATGTTCACGGGTTAATTCCATTTTTAGGCAATATGAATTTTTAATCTCACTATAAATAAATAAACACAAATAAAACTTGCAAATGAAAACGTTATATGCAAGTTTATGCCAAAAAATACCAAACTTTACGATAAAAATATCTAATTACAGCTAACCACATGTAGTGTTGCGATGGCGCAAAATATAAAAGGCAACCCTCGTATGTATGTATATACCCAAATATCATTCATCTGCATCGAATAGTTGCTAATATTCTTCGAGGGGGCGTGGCACCGCCCACTTTTACAAATTTATATATACCTTACGTTCGGCCCGCAGACTACACGCACCTACTCAAAAATGTCATAAAGATCGGCTGAGTAATTTGGACACCTATAAAGGACTCACATTCATTTTTATATATGTATAAGATTAACTTTGAAATAACAGCCTGCACCGGGTATTTAAGGTTTGGTTGAATCCGAACTTGGACTCTTCTATACTTTTCACACCCGAGCGCAGTGGCGCGCAGGGTTGTATAACTTTATTCACTTAACTGTTTTTTGTAATAAAGCAAGCCAGATAGATATAGACATGGGCACGCTTTGCATTTCAAATGAGTACGAAACCTCTTGAAAATTATATAAGCCACGATATTCTCAGTAATGACATTGGTTATCAGAAAATCATAATTTTTGGGGATTTTAATCTATGCCTAAAGCAAAGCAGGCTTGCATTGGGCCAGTACCTTTACTCACTTGAAATCACTCATATTATTATTGTGCCTAACTTTTTGTAGCCGTTGGTCGCTACACGAAGAAATAAGAGGTGGATAGCTTTATTTGCCTGCTGCTGAAGATTTATATATATTTGCATTTATAAGTTGTATAATGAATTTTGTTGATCTTTGGCCATTTTCAAAAAGAAAATTTGCACACGTGTCCTTTTCCCAATCCAATTCTATGTATCAAATGTGAGCAAATTATTTTTACTGGTTACCGAAGTATTGAATTTTTTTGAGTTTCACAGAACACCGTTATGTGGGCATCGTTATTATCCGATTTCGCTCATTTGCAATACCAAATTGCCTTGGGTCCAGGGCAATGCGTAGATTTTAAAAATTAAATTACAAAATAGCTATTATTCTTACTACTACTACTTAACTACTATTTAAATATCACCTTTTGTCTCACTATAAATGGCGTCTTGTCAAAAGTCGATGTCGGCGAATTTAGCATTTTGCGTGAATTGATCTGAAAAGGAATGCAGACTTTTTTCTACCAGCTATTTCGGAAGAATATACGAACTAATTTTTAGTCGTTTAGAAAACTCTGGGCGAAATAAATGCGAGTCAGTCGGAAAAATACATTTAACTTTAACAGATGTGATGAACTGATGAGAGCAAAAAACGTCGTATTTGACTATTCTTTAAAAATATTGAAGTAACAAGTAGAAATATAGTTGATGAAATTGATGAAGTATTCGAAATTTTTAAGTAGAAAGGGGGCCCACGTTTTTACCCCTGGGTCCGGATTCCTCTCGGCGGACCTGCATATAGTCCACCGGGTCCTCATGCCGGTGACTACCATAACATGTAGCCACTTGTAACAGCAAAACCTAATGTTGCTATGGTTGCTGAAGTGCCAGTTCTTGGCCGGATAGGCCGCGCCTCTTCTTTGGTCACCATAGAAACAATGGTTTCTCTGCAAAATATCAAGAAAGTTAATTAGTGGTATATGCACGTACCTAAATATGTATATACCTTTGTTGTATCCGTTCCCACCGGAACGACCCAGTTTAATATGGGGCCTACGCTGGCACGTCAGCAACATTCGCCATAAACTTATTCTGCTCCAAGCGATACTCCAACGTCGCTTGCTTGACACCATGGGGATCTGGTTTCCCTGCAATGTATCAACAAAATAAACTAATGGCTTTATATTTATATATATGTATATATGTATATATACATAGCAAATACCTCTATTGTGCTTCTATGACAAGTGGGTCCATTCCTTCTCAAATGCGCATAGAATTACGCTCGCCCACAATTATACCCGCAGAACATGCATTTCTGTAAAAAAAAATATGTATGTATATATACTAAATACATTATTTAAAATAAATTTTAATACACAACCCCCAAAAATTGCGTCAGTTTCCAGCCGACAAATGCGAACTTGCTTACATTATTGCATTTTGTGCGTAGAAGCGTAAAATTTTACAAAATGTATAATTATCGCCCTAAACAGGTTTATTAATAGTTTTAATTGAATATGAAAGATTGCGCATACATTTTTTAGAATAAAGAACTTTTGCAACAATTTGTTTGCAATTGTGTTCCAAAGTTTCTCGCCGAATTTCGGGTGCAACCCTGCGTGGACAATGAGCAACAAATAAGTCAGGTGATCTCAGCTGTGGCCTAATGTAAACAAACAAAATGGCCCTTTCCATACTTGTAAACTGCTACAATGCTATCAATGTCCTCCATTGTTTCCTGTGAACGACAAATCTGCAATCAAAATACAATGGTGAAATTTATAGAAGTCACAAAACAAAGCAAAAGTAATAAAAAGTTGATCGAATTTAACGACTTCATATTCAAAAGGAAGATAATCGAATTACTTGTCTTTTGGTATATTAACAATTATACACTTTAAAAACTCAAACATCTACAATCTTTAACACTTTAAAAACTTTTCTAAAACCTTTGCAAAATTTTACATTTCACCTTTTGTAACCAAAAGAAAGATATTCGAATTATCTTTTTTTTTATACATATTAACAATTAAAACATTTTTAAAGTAGTTTAAAATAATCATTTTTCGTACTTACATATTTTTAAAAGTTGCAAAATTTATAAACAAAATTCGATCGATTTAAAGGTTTTTGTAACCAAAAAAAAGTTAATTGAATGACCCTTTTTCTGATATATACACATGTATTTACTAACAACAAACAATTTTTTAAAGTCTTTAGAAAATGTAAGTTTTCTCACAAACTTTGTAAATTTTTACAACTTTTCCTTACTTACATTTTGATATTTTGAAAAGTTGCCGGCGGTCTGAACTGTTATTTTGCATTGAATAAAAAAAAATATATATATTAATAAATACATAATACTAAAAATAATAAAAACAATTAGATGCATTAATAATAGGCAGCCACAATACAATGTCATTCACACTCATAACGTGCGACGGAGAAGTAAAAATTACAAATCATAAATAATTGTGCATTGGTATGGGTATTTGGAGAAACAAGCAAGATTGTATTGGAATTTCAGGGGAAACTGGATAACAGTGGCTGGCAGGGAAATCATCCTTTTACGCTCAGGGGTCGAATTGTGTGTTCAGTGAACGAGCTACTCGTCACGTAAAAGTGAATGTTTGGTATTACACGTGAACGTATCCCTTATATCATAATTTCAGTACGTAACTCAAGTAGCGTAAACGTCAAAAATTTTCATACGACTGCAAGACTCCATTCGTATTCCAAAAATTTCTACTTGTTGCTGTGATAATTTATTTGTATATTTAAATTAATTGGATATTTAAAGCAAATATTATTGCATACGTAAATGTATATATGTATATATACTACAAAATATGTGTGAAACTGTAAAGGAAAAAACTGAAACTTTTATTTACAGACGAACGAATGAGATGTACATCATAGAATCCAATAAGAAACATGTACATAAATAAGTAAAAAGCGACAAAATAAATAAAAATACACATTTTTCTAAAAAAACCGCTTTTATATCTTAAGGCAGTTCAAAAAACTTAATCATCAGCAGAAAAGCATCGCAGGGCAAGGCAACTGCTTTAAGACTTTCCAAATGAATCCATGTTATTGCAAAGGTTTTATAATTTTTTTTGCACAAACATTGAAAGTGACATTTTCTTGTCAGAATTTCTATAAGAGTTATTGTAGAATCTAGTGCTGCAGCCTGTGATAAAGTACTCTACGGCCGTAACTGTATCTCGTAATTCCAATATTATCGCACATACACAACACATAATAATATATATGTATGTATGTAAAAACAAAGAACATAAACTAGCTTAACTGATGTCAAAACAATGTTTTTTAATGGAATATGCAGTCCTACCTGATGCTACTTGTTGGCTATCGCAACAAAACGAATGCAATTGGGATATACCTAAAATACTTTTCAGCTCCTTCCATTTTTCGTCCAACTTATATTTTAAAGACAAATTTTCAATTTGAGCAGATGATACAAAATACATTTTAATTCCATCTATGTATGTTGTTAAGTGCGCATTGATAAAACGATAATGCATCGGGTAAAACCACGTTGTTTGATTTAGTTATTTGCCAGACTTTTTTTTTTTGATGACAGCTCCAACACCGTCAACGGCTCCCTTTCCGTGAGAACTAGCAAAAAAAGTTCCATTCTATATGTATACATCCAGTTTCTTTAAGAATGTCAGTCAAACTGGTCAAAATATATTTATTTTTAAATTGAGCGCAGCTTTCATCGGAAAATATTGAAATCTTTGAAAAATGCCCAAACATTTCTTTAATTTTGATTAACAGGTGTAAAACAAAAATAAATACGTCATGTTTATTATGCGTAAGTTTATCACTTATAATTGCGAACGACTGTGAGGCACCAGCCAACCAAGCTACGCAGGTAAAAATTGTTACCCGGCGGTAGCTGAAATGAGCACTTTGTATTTCGTTTTGGTGTGTCAACCTATACTTCTCGCCAAAATCAATTTGAAGACCGAGCTCGGATTGCTTTAAGTTAATTTTTGTTTCCTCGAAATATTTTTGATGAGCTCTTTTTACAAAAAAATGTGTTTTAAATGATGGTACTTAGTTTCCATTTCAAAAAAAATGTGTTTTAAATGATGGTAGCTTAGTTTCCATTTCAAGACTAACTCAGATAAGGTTAAAGTTGTATTTGACAGAGCTATGTGGTTATCTATTTTTCGCCATTGTTGCTAGTTTACTTCATCGTCCATATTAGCCAAATATGCAATAGGAATCAATTGATCTTTTACATGTGATAGGCACTTCTTACAACTATTTGCCATGCTATATTCACTTTGAATATCGCAGAAATGTTTGAAAATCTTTCGGAATAGTGTGAAACTATTTCTTAAGCGGGAGGATGGAAGGATCAATAAATACGAAAACTGCAAAACACGTTTTAAAAGCAGATGTAACTAAAAAGTAAAATAAAAATAGTATAAAAAATTTAAAAAACACGCTTTAGTGGGAGAAATAAATAAAAACCTCAAAATAACGTTTAATACAAGTTAAAAATAATTAACAGAAAAAAATCTATATCTTTTTTATAATGAGTGGGATGTTCGAAATCAATTGTTAATAAATACTAGTTTAAATTGATAATAGTTAACAAAGCGTGGAAAAACATTTAATAAGTTTCTTTAACAGTATATTTGGTATAACAATATAGTGCCAAACACCCCAGACTTTTTGAAAATGATATCGACTTTTTCCGGTTAATTATTTTAAACTTTTATTGAACATTATTTTCTTTATTACCTCAATGGCCCTAAACAAACATTAAGATACGTGAAAGAATTTTCTCAGTGTATGAACAGATCTGTTCATTAATAGTTCCGGATTATCTGAACGTGCGATATTTAAATAGTAATGTGCGTGAGACTTTTTCGCGTGCCAGCACCAAGTTGTCACAGACCACAGAAGAAGACAAAACACGTCGTAAATATTCTGATAACATAACTACTGCAACAATATAAACTCGAAGCGAAATGCATGACGAACATACAACAAGTGAAATTTATCAAGAAACCATACGCAGATATGGGTTGTCAAGAATTTAATTTACTTTTTCTTACCACTAGTTTGTCTCTAGTGCATGTTATTTTAGCAAGTTTTGAAAGTAAATGGTGAGATATGAGTATCCTACTGAACACAGCAATGTTACGAGTAATAATACGAATTTCGTTCTTATATTAAATATATTTCAGTCCTTTCGCAATTTACCAGGAATATGACACAAAACTTGGAATATTTGTGCCACCAACAGCAGTTTCTCTTGCCGAATTAGACATAAGAAATCCTACAAGAGCCTTGTGCAGTCTAAATGATATCCTATTCAGTTCTGAAACTTTATCCGATAAATTTCAGTGCGCTGCTCCTCCATCGAACTGCGCCAGTGATCCGAATAACTTTTACTACCGAACCTATGACGGCGCTTGCAATAATTTTCAAAATCCCGATTATGGAATGGCAAGGTCTAGGTAAATAAGTCACGGTCTCATGCAAGTATATAATAAGAAAAAAAGGAAAATTTCATATGTACATATAAGGTTGAAAGTCTGGCTTCACAAGAATTCCTCCTGTCACCATTTCATATGCAATTATCGACTTGTCCGGTTTTTATGTTGTTATAAAATATTCGTCCCGAAATCAGCCCATCCCTATGTTTTTCAAATTTATCCCGCCAGTTCGGTAGGTCCCGATATATTTTAGTGAATAAAACTCACATGAATTTAAATTAGTGTACAGTAAGATATTTTATTTAACAAACCCCTGTATTTAACCGTAGATGTGCATTAAAAGGATTTGTAGTTTTAATAGAATAGTTTAATTAAAAAATGTGTAATATTTTTTTTATTTTACTTGCTTAAATTTTTCGGCCACGGACCGTTATTTCAAACCATTTTGATCAAAAAATTTCTCAAAAACGGACAAAATTAGAAAAATACCAAGCTAGCTTTTTGGTAGTACTGATAAAAACGAAGTTGGTGATTCCCTTTTAAACATCTATACACACATTCATACCGTAAGTGCCAAATAGAAGATAGTAAGGTTTAATGCGCATACAAAATGAAACCGTGCAGAATTTTTTGTTTTAAATATTGGCAAAACACAAGCTGTAGAAATCAATAAAAAGAAAGAAACAATTTATTGTAAATAGGAGTTTGGAGGTAATGGTCATAAAAGGGATATTTCTTATCAATTTGTATATATTTTTTGTGCCCCCCTCCCCAATAACCAATACAAAAACTCTGCTATGGTGAGTGCCAGGTGATGAGGAATTCAACTGTATATTGTAAAATTTTTCCACATTTTCAATACTTTATTTGAGTAAATTTTTGATTTGCCATTTTTATACAAACACATTTCCTGTTTCACGTCATTACTACCATTTGTGGGACTATCAACATAAGACTCGTCTAAAAACTCAGAAAACATCGATGACAAATTATTGCTTTTGAAAGCGGTCGCGGTTTCGTTCGGAAATAAATTTTTACTTTTTTTATTTTACAGTACCTAGCTCGTACTTCCTTCATTCACGCAATTAAGGTTTCTAAATTGAGGGTTTGAACCCTGAATTGTTCCAAGTTTGTAGTTTTATCGGGAGTGTAGGCAGCCCGAAAATTTTTCAAGGCCGTATCGAAACCCCCTACCCCATACTCTAGTACATACATTCTGATATGCACTTTTAAAGAGAATTCCGAGTTGCAAACGCCTGCCGCAACTGGTAGAAATGAATTTTATACAACGTTTCACGGTAATAAGCTAAACAGTTATAAGCATTGGTCGCTTATATGTAAACACTTGAAAACTTTTCATTTAATTGTAAATATGACTATAGTTAGCACCAGCAGCAATGCATACAGGTTTCATCATACATACATATGTATGTATTATTATGTGTATATTCACTAACAGTGCTTATAAGTGGGATTTTCATATAAGAACTTCCCACTTATTAACATGCGTACATATGTATGTACATACGTATGTATGTATATGCCTTACATTATTATTTTATATTTAAAATAACTAACGGGCTAACTAACTAAAGTTAAAACTAGTTGCTTCTTACACGTTTGCCGCTTCTTACACGCTTCTTACATACTATGTACATATGTACATACGCCTGTAGCTTTATGTACATATACAAGTAAATTACACTGTCTATTTTTTCCAAGTTTATTTTTCTTTTAGTCACACTCTTAAAAGTACATATGAGGCCAAAAACATATTTATTACTTATCTTTAATATTCCTATGGGAACATGAGATAGTTTTTTACTTTTTACATGTATTGATACACCAACAAGGGATACGAATACATACGTATACTATATGTATGATATAAACATTATAACTGTTGATACACGTAAAACCTCATAAATAAGCTGGTTTTCCATACAAATTATAAGTTTAGGAATTCCTCTATTATTTAGACTTTAGAGATTATATTCATTCAAAACAATAGAAAGCCAAACATTGGGTATGCGAAAAATGGAATACGGATTGTTGAGGGATGATATCGCGGTAGTAACCATTTACTTACAGCCAATTAAAAATAGGTAAATTAGTGAAATAAATTATTAAACAAGTCGCAATCGTACCACAACTGGAGTTAACATTTTTATATTTAACACCACAGATATTCTTATGGGAAATTGAACGATTACGAAACAGTTCCAGATTAATTCCAAAACTCGAAAAATTAATCGAGAAAATAAGGTATCCCTGTTTGTAAAAGTCGATCTTGTTTAGAAAAGAATGTCAGTAGATTTTTACAAAAGATAACTTTAAAACACTTCTTAAAGCGTTAAATTGCCTATAAGAGTATGATACGATACCTTTAATTACTTGAAAAGAGTACTAATAGTTATTTCGCAAGGTTTGAAGAAAGAATTTATAAACCTAGGGGGCACCACAAAACCAAATTAAAAGCCTGCGCAAACAGACGCGGTACGGTACAGAGCGTCATAATCCCGCAAGATATGCGTTATCAAATAACACGGCGGTATATGGGAGCACTCAAATAGACGCGGTATTGGAAGTGCGGTACACAGCGGTAAAAAATACCTCAGCGTGAACAACGGACCCAATTATATTTTAAAATAATACCTTTTTTATAGAAACATGAATTCGAAAATGCTTATACGTTAGTTTACAAAACTAAACCTTTGTTATTACAAAATAAATAAAATAAAATTTGAAGTAAAAATATTTTTAAACACGAAAATTTTTGCCCAAAAAGGAATGGGTGTGCCAGTCGTCAAAATCGACTGAGCAAATATAAAGAAAACAAAATAAATGCGCTTGAAACTAGTAATGACACCGATTTATTCAAACACGTACTTCTCGTCATTTCATAAATGAGTTCTATGGCAACAATATTTTGTGTCATAGCGCACCGCGGCTATTTGAGTGCCTTTGCGTATATCGTTACCCCATATCGTACGAGATTATACCGCTCTGTACCGTACGGCGTCTGTTTGCGCAGGTCTTAACTTGGTAAATTACGGCCACCCTAAAGTACAAACATACAAATTTAATTAAAACTTCAATAATTTACCATTTTTTGTTATAGATATACACGAATGATGGCGCCTAAATATGGTGATGGTGTTTACTCTCCAACAGTCTCTACCACAGGGGAGCCATTACCAAATCCCCGTATATTGTCACTGTCTTTATATGGCGAGTCTTCCTTCCCGGATGATTTTCGAACGATGGCATTTTTGCAGTGGGGTCAGTTAGTGGCACACGATATGACGCATTTCGTTAAAGCAAATACCACAGGTAACTGTTTTCTAATTTAGTGGCTAAAAATTAAGTATGCAAAAAATAAACTGTAAGAATTCGGCATATTAATTTAAGGTTTCTGAGAGCAAAAATATAAAATTACCGACACTATCTATTAGTTTAGGATTTTTAGATAGCTATTAAGACGTATTCGCCCACAGCCTAAAACGCATTTGAAACTAGACTAAAATCTATGTTCATACATACTGGTCAATCGCTCAGTCTTCTAAAGTAAATGAATGATATTTAGGACAAGTCTTCAGCAGCATTTGAAATAAGTTCGCTTTAAATACCCAACTAATACAAATTTGGTAACGTTTATGCTTACAACGAATCGAAATAATACGAATGAACGCTTGAAATATTGTTGCGAATCATTGCAGCATAAGTCACGTACATAAATAAAGATATGCATTTGAAACACACACACGCTCAAAAGCAATAATGATATATTAAGAGATTTGGCAGGTCCGTTACTTTTTGCTTTACGATATTGTTAATCAGCTGTTCGAGTGATGACGTCGTATGCCAAAACTTTCTTTAAAATTACAACGCGAGTGATTGACATTTTTGGTGTTTTCATTTATTTCGGACGGTTAATTAAAGTTTTGTGAAAAGTGCAACGTGATTTTTGTGAAGTATTTTAACGTATTAAGTGCATCAGCATAAAAAATGAAATGTGCGGTAATTAATTGCCAAACTGGCTATAAAGTGAAAGCATCAGAGTGCAGCTTGTTTTCTTTCCCTGTGGACCCCTTATTGAGGGGAAAATGGATCAAATTTTGCCGACAAAATAAGAATTATAATTTCAAGTTATCCTACATATGTATGGAACATTTTGAAAGAGATGACTTTGAAAATATCGTCAGATTTGAATTAGGTGAAAATCTTTTATATGAATTGAACTTGCTTTCGTAATTCTTAAAGTGCTATTTTTACAATACACAGGTTTTGCAACAAAACGTAGGCTTAAACAAGAGGCGGTGCCATCGGTATATACATAAGCCATCTGATGCTAGTCCGGAGCGTTCGCAGCGAGCTCAGCGTCGACAAAACAAAGCGATGGTCAGCGAACTTCTGCTTCAGACTGAAGGTTCTGTGCCACTTGCTGGTGAGATTTGTTGTAAGTTAAAAATATGATTTCTAAAAGACATACATACATATATATTTAAATTAAGATTTCAGCTGACTCCATTTCTTATGAAGAGTTAGAAGCGAACGACGACGATAACCACGACTCAACTGTTGACAAAGAGAATTGTGCTGCAGAATGTAACATGCTTACCAATGTTTCACCAATGCACTGCAAACTTGCAATTGATAACAGTTTGCAGATTAAGATGTAAGTCTAGTATTATTATAATATTCAGTGCTTCTATTGCCGAATGTATTAATTTAGAGAAGCGTTACAAGAAAAAATCTCGGCTCTCCAAAAAGATAACCACGAAAATATACAAAAATATTAACATAACTAAATTGGTTTAATTTTTTAAATGGTGGAAATTTTATTTATTTATTATTGCTTTCAATTCACAGTTAAATTTATTAATTCATTATATAGATATATGCATTAATAACATATGTTTTACAAATTATCAAAACCAAATAATAAATATTTGTATTCTGAATAAAAACTCTTGTGAGGGTATCGATGCACATATGTATAACATCAATAATGATATAAGATATACCAATATATTTCTATTGGTATACATCGTTACCTTCATATAAAAAAGCCATAACTCCTTTTCTTTTTAATCGATTTTTGGCCTAAAAGCAGTAGATTAGTCAACAATAGCCTAATAGAAATTAAAATCGACTGTATCATCATTAAATTACACACATTCTCGATTAAAATTCACTATTTAAAAAAGCTTCTTAACTGAAAAACTTAAATTTTCATTCAGTTTTTAATTACACTTGTTCCTGTTTGTTTACATATGGTATGAAGGTTTCAAATATCGTAGTACTTGTTTTATCATTTTTGAATATCGTATTGGGCATATGACGTACATGCGCATATCGTAAACTGTTTTTGTTGCTTGTCGGCGCAATCTTTCTATATCATTCTTGGCTCAGAGATATATATTTTGCGTTTTAACGGAATTGAGTACATAAAATAATCGTATGTTAATCCAAAATTTGCAATGGCATTTAATTTTTAATAAACAATTAAAATTTAAATTTATTTGCACTATACAACTATATGTAGATAAACATTTTTATTTCTGTGATTCTTCAGATGACTGCTGTTCCAATCCAAAAAGTACATTATGCTATCCAATTTTTCTTCACCCGCATGGACCGATTTCCCAAAGTTCATCGAAATGGTGTTTAAATTTCGCCAGAAGTGTTACTGATTCTGAAGCTATTTGTCCTGCTAGTGGTTTACCATATTCAGAAAAAATTACGATGACTTCAGCGTATCTGGACCTTTCGTTTGCTTACGGCAACTCCATAAACCAAAACAGTAAAGTTCGAGTTTTCAAAAGTGGTCTGCTAAAGACAAGTTTAGTGAACAATCGTGCCTGGTTGCCATTGTCAACGAATCCTGAAACTGATTGTGGAGAAGGAAATTATCAATGTTACGATCTTCCAGATATGCGTAGTCAATTCATCCCCACCATTTCAGTTCTGCACACTATCATTGTACGCGAACATAACCGAATCGCCAGAAAACTGAAAGAGTTTAACCATCACTACTCAGATGAGCGACTGTTCCAAGAGGCAAGAAAAATAAATATCGCCCAATACCAAAAGATTACCTTTTATGATTGGTTGCCACTTTTTATTGGATCGTCGTATGCTTTCGATAAAAAGTTATTATACCACATTACTAAAAATGAATACGTATATGATTACGATCCAGCTGTTAGTGCTGCACCTTATGCTGAATTCGCCGCTGCCGCTTTTCGTTATTCGCACAACCAAATACCTGGATGGTTTTCGTAGGTTTTAAATAAAAAACTCAAATGAACAAATGTCTGCCTTCGAAAAACCTCTTTTTCGTTGGGGTTGGATATGATAGTCGGAAATATCGGTATGAGTCGGTTAAGAAGCTGTGTCGTAATTGGCTTTTAAATTATCAAATATCATCATTGAATATTTTAGCTTCGGAGTTTTAACTTAAAATCTTCCGTAACCGGTTAACTTATCACGGAATAAATTGATACTAAAGAACGTATATAACAAAGAAGTATAGGCACTCCCACTACTCCTTTGATATTCAGCTTCCTTCACCACACCTGACTTTAGCTACAATCAAAAAATATAGTAAACAAAGAATTATTATCACTCTGTTTCCATAATATTATATCTTGGCTTATTTAACCCTACCAGAATATATTTAGCGATCTCTGATTGATACTAGAATCTGAGTTTATTTCCTTGCTTTCGACGTTTTTGGTACAACATTTTCGAGTTCATCAAATTTTTACTCCCTTTTGAATTTAACTTCTTAAAGTACTTATCAGAAGTAGCAGAATACCACTTCCGATGTTTTGGTTTAGATATATTTAGGATTTTTTCATATTTTTAATATATTGGTTTAAACTTGGTTTTGAGCCAAGGAGCAAAGAAATGTTCACAATACGTTAACAATTAGAGCTAAACCAAAAAAATTGGCATTTTGCTAAGTAATTTCACAAACAGAAGCCGAAACAGAGTAAGGTTTGTATGTGTTACAGTGTGCATTAAAATTAATTCGATTTTGGTGTGATGAGATCGTTTAAAACTCTAGTTTCCGACTCGTATCATTTCGAAGTCCAGACTGATCCCAACATTTATTTTATATCACTTTTCAATTTACCCAACAGATTAGTTTCTTCAAGACGGAATTTCAATCGAACTTTGCGGTTAAGGGATCATTTCGAGCGGCCAGAAAATCTTAATTTGCTGTGGGACAGTGATAACTTCGATTCACTTATTCGCGGCTTATCTACACAACTTCAGAAGCGACCTGACGGTAACATAGATACAGAGGTAGGTTCATTCACTTTATCTTGCAAAATCTCTTAATCTTGAAAAATCATTAAACGGTCTACGGATGTACGGATGTACAGCTTTCCAATACCTGCAAAATATGCCACATGTAAACCCATGATTAGTTTCACGAAAGACAAAATGTGACTCTATACCGATTGTACTGTTATTAGAATTCGCGTCATTGTGAATTCGCGCAAGACAAAGATAATGTCTCTAGTTGATATATTTCATAACAAGAGGTGAGGCGAAGAAAATTTAAATTGCCATGGTTTGTTGTATCAATATCTATGTACATATATAAGTGCATATGTCTATATGGGCTTGTACTAAGAACGTATAAAATCAAGAAATCGTGCCCCTTCTAACAGAAAATCTTAGCTTACTTCACCACAACAGAACAAATACGTTCTTTGATTCTAATACCAAAGAACGTGGATTACAAAAAAGTTGTATAATTGTATGACGTTTCGTTTCCTATGGCAAGAACTCTTGTTCGAGTTACCACACACAGAAACCAAAGAACATAGATTACAAAGATGTTGCATGGCGTTGCATTTCCTGTGGCAAGAACCACACCAACACCAATTGAATCAAATCAGATTCTAATATCAATTAGCAAAAGTCAAATTAGTTCTGGTATGGTGAAATAAGGCCAGATTTTCTATTAGAGTAACGGTGGGAGTGATGCAACTTCTTTGTAATCTAATGTAAACCAAATTGCGTTGATTACAAAGAAGTTGCATCAGTGAAATTATACTGTGGTAAGATATATTAGCTTACTTCACCACAGCACAAACCAATTGGATCTAATCAGGTTCTAATATCAACCAGCAAAAGTCAGATTTGTTCTGGTATGGTGAAATAAGCTTAAATATTCTGTTGGCATATCCGGTGAAAGTATGCTACTTCTTAGTAATCCACGTTCTTTGATGTAAACTAATTGGGTCTAATCAGATTGTAAAATCAATCAGCAAAAGTCAACTACTTTGGTATGGTGAAATCGGACGAGATCTTTTGTTAGAGGAACGGTGGCAATCGGTAAATTTTTACTGCAGGAAAAATTTTACAGCTACGTACTTGCAGAGAAGGAGAAAACTAAGTTCATAAAACAAATTGCAGCAAATATACAATAAATACTACAGTTACCAACTTCAATTCTGTTAGAATTAAAGGTAATGCATTAAATAGACCTTTTAACGTTAGTTTGACAACAAAACTTCCAGATAAGTTGCTTGTTAAGGTATTTAAAACCGTAAACAATGAATTAATATTGTATTTAATTTCTAACTAATCATTGGGAAAATAATAATATAATTACAAGTAATAAGGTTTTTTTTAGTTTTTATTTTATTTATTTTTTCGCTTGTATAATACATGTCTTCTTCTTCATTCTGCTTGTTGTCAAAAATGTCCAATTGCTTGTAAAATTTTTCAAATTTTATTCACTTCACGAAATTTCGATTCCAATGTACTTTGCTACCTCTTAGCATAGGCCCTTCTTTGTAACTTTGTAACTTTGAATACTGCACCATACCACAATCAATTAGACTTTTGTTGATTTACGAACCAAGTAATTTTTGATGTGAGGAGATATGCTAACATTTCTTGCCATAGGAAACGATACTCCAAGCAACTTTGTTGTCTACGTTCTTCGTACTTGTACATCATTATAGGAATGCATAAATAACTTAGATTACTAAGAAAGTACATCTTACAATTTGTTCCTCTGACAAAACTTGCTATTGTTATTCAGATGTGAATTGAGAGATGAGTTGTAGTTGTCTAGTCCATGTTATGGCTTGCAATTCGCATTTAAGGGCAGGTTTTTCAGTGCGAGTTTAACTATGATGAATTTCTTAAATTGTGGTTAACCCTGCAAAACTGGTCATTAATCAGGCATTGAGCAAACGGTCCTTAGTATACTTGTAAACCGTGATAGGGGCATTCGTCTTTTCACATTTTTTCTGTTAGAGTGCTCCATTAAAGCATCCCTACATTCTTAGAAGTGTAATTCCTGAAATTTCGGTCTCTAAAAAGTTTGAAAAAAGCGCAGAGATTTTGCCAAACCAATCAAACAAATTTAATTTATTAAATTATTTTAATAGATTTAATATTAAAATAATCTTTTTTTATGAGACCGAAATATGGACGAATAAAATTATTCGAATAACTAAATAGTTGTCCAGAAACAGCTAAGAGTTCCTGATGATTACCTCAAATTGAGATCGAAATATTGACGAATAAAATTATTAGAATAACTAAATAGTTGTTTTATTGAACCCAGCTTTGACCTCAATAATTAATACACAGTAAATTTAGTTTTTAATATTGTTATGCATATCTACTACCTACCAAGTTCTTTAGATAAAGAGATATTTACGCTGTTCACTATTAATATGGTTTTAAAAGCTCGCATTCGTTCTTGTAAGGATATTGCCTGCATTTAGAAAAATATCAAGATGCTTAATTTCATGAAAATTGTTGAAATTGATTGGCGAATCTAGCCTCGCGAAATATCAGCTTCAAAATGTGGAAAGTTACAATCGTTAAGTATAGGGTTTCCAGGTACTTAAGATGAAAAATCAGTACTTGGATTTAAAAAAAATATAAATCTTGTGTGCGACTATGTAATTTATTAGGTAAAAAACATACATAGTATGACTGTATTACTAAAAACGTAGTTATCAAAAAAGAGTAAAAAAAGAGTAAAATATTTTTTTCTTATAACTGGGCATATACGCATACGCACTTACAAATACATATACATATAGTATATATATCCTGTCGGAAAAAACAGACTGTCTAAAAAATTTACCAATCTAAAAAGTAGCTGGAAGTCAATTGCTTTGAAACAAATGCATGTTAAATTAATAATGTTGATCTAACTTGCACCAAGTATTTATATATATGTAAATAAACTCTATATGTCTCCTTATAAAAATGTAATTACTTTTATTAATTAGATATTATCCTGTAGATAAATACTAGCTATAGCTATGTATTTGATTTAAAACATGCAGAGTTATAGCTGGTAAAAATTATGTTGTCTCTTTGAATTTTGATTTTGAAAGCTTTAGATTAGATTTTAGATTTTTTAAGCTATTTTAGGTATTTACTACTTTTTCCCATTTTTATAAGTTTCTTATTTAGTTTTTAAGTTTTTTATTTCAGTTATAGTTGCTATAGAGTAGACATGTTTACATATTTTTAAATAATGGAAACTGGCAGGTTTGAAAATAGTTAGCAATTAGACGAGTTTTAAAATAGTTTGAAATAAGCGGAATTTGAAATAGTTGGAAATAAAAAAATTATTGCTGCTGGAAAAAAAATTAATTTTGATGTTCTTTCTGTCAAACATACGTATATGTATAAAATAAAGTTGAAATCAAAGGCAGAGTCAGATAATTGAATGCTCTTAGGCCATCGCTATGTTAATAAAATTAGTTGCTCACAAGAAAAATAATGAATTTCCATCACTTGCAGTTGGTAAAAAAGTACCTACTTTTTAAACTGATTTTAAAGTAATTGTATTTCGGACAGGGTACATACATATATGTACATACATATGTGTATATGGACATACATAGGTACATACATACATACATATGTTATAATAAATTAAATAATCTTGCCCCAATAAGCAAAATACACTTACTGTAAGCTTGCCATAAGTTTACTTCTGTAAGGTTGAAATTTGAAAAACGTTTACTCCAACTATTGTAAATCAATGAATAACAATTGTAGAACAAAAAAAGCGATCCCTTATTAATCAATTGTAACTGCAGTTTGGAAAAGAATTGTGAATAAACGCTTGTATGTTGTATGTTGAAGGATGCCTGAAAAAACTTCGATTTAGAAAACGCCGTATGTAGCAGGGCAATAGCCTAGAGGGTACTCGTACGTATTAGCCTATAGATCAGACGAATGCAGGTTCAAATCCCCTCGAATAATTTTTTTAGTAAAACATTTTACATTTTTTATTTCAATTCTTTTTTTAAATAACAGTCTCATAAATCACAAAAATTAATATGTACATATGTACATACATATGTTGTTTCAAATGAAATAGTGTTAAATTAAATATATTTTTTCATTCGGCTATTAAAAGTAACTTAATTTTACTTTCATTATATGAAACTGATGTACGTATATTCTATATTACATATTCATGCATATAAAGCACAATTTTGTTAATACTATATATGGAAGAAAAAGCACAACACCCTCAGAAACAAAATCCAACAAAAATAAGCAATAATTTTTAGCCATTTATGCTTTTTTATATTGAAATTGGATGCCAAGGTGAATTCATATCAGGAGGTGCTATAAATACAACTACAAAGAACCCCTCCATTTTGTTTTTGCTTTTACGGCTTTTGAAAGCTCATTCGCAAAAGCAAACACAAAATACATGTACATAGATGAGCAAAAAAATGAATCGGCTGCTATAGTAACTACACCTCATATGAATTCGACTTGTTAGATGCTAAAAATTACAAACCTTGATTAATAGTCCATGGAAATTTGCTGATTATTTTTAATTTTGTACAAATCAAGGCGAATTGATATAAGGAGAAATTGATCAAGCAGCTGATTGAATTCGCTTGGGGAACGTTAAGTCAAAATAATCTGATTGTTGTAAACCGTACTGTCATTGTATATATAATGTGTTAGTGTTGCTTTTGTACGTATAACACCATCTGATATGAATTCGCCTTGGTACAAAGTTTGAAACTTTGAGTTGTATCGGTTTTATTAAGATCTTTGCTGCATTTTATTAAATATTAAAAACTGTGTGTACATACATTTGTACATCAGTTTCATATATAGAAATATTTTCAATTTAAACGACTTATATACTAGGTGAGCGATACAATTATATTGATTCAGCCATTAAAAAATTTAACGTTTCTGGTTTTGAATCTTTAACTTTTGCTTTAACTCTTAACGTTGCTTGAGCCTATTTTTTGCGAACTGAAAGAAGCCCTTCTTTGTCTCAGTCAAAAAAATTACCTTCTGAAATTCCTGAAATTGGAGAAACAGAACAGTTCATTTTTTATACACTCGCCCTATTTATATCATATATGTATGTATATACTCACTTTGTATAGCTTCGTCGGTAATGTTCACATCGCCGTTGTTAAGTATTTTTGTAGTTAAAGGACTAGAACATTCATACTTCTTCGCCATTACGAATTACTGGAAAAAATGCAACAGTTTCGTTTGTGGCACTAGAAGGAAGCATTGCCTATTGGGATATATTATTTGCATCAAGAATGATAGAATATAAGGTTGCGCCTTCCGCGGCCCGTTAGTCTTGTCTTTGTCGATTAGACAGCATGCACCCATTCGCTGACGAAATAAAAGCATTTTACACAAACAATGCTAAGAAAAGTTTTCAATCATTCCGCCTTGTTCAGAATTTTTTCATTGCTCTCTCCATGTTTAGATATTATTACGTCACTATCAGTTGCTCTCAGCGTGGAAGGCGCAATCTTTTTTACTATCATTCCGGCATTTGGACCGTAGCGGTCAATTTTGTCAGACTATTGAAGGTTGGAAGTGCATTCTATTTTCAGAAATGACGACTTACTTCGGTTTTCAAACAAATCGGGATGTTTCGGTTCATTTTCTGGGCTAAGTTTTATTTTAAATAATTCCGCTTTGATGTAAACATAATTATCAGGATACTTGTTTGAAAAATAAGAGTTTCTTATTCTTATAAAACTTAAATATTCACCGGTCAACCTTCCAATGTTTGGCGCTTTCAAATGATTGGTTGTATATTTGAGTTGCAATGGTCCCGTGTTTAAAAGGAATTGACGAAGTCTCGTGGCCTTAAAACGACTGACTTCTTTAAGTGTCTTGGTTTTCTGCAAAATTCGCTAGGTATTTGGCGTTTAAGGTAAAAGAATTTTTGGTTTAAAATACTAATTTTTATCGAGCTTTTTATTATAAGTTACGATAACAAACGGTTTTGAATCACACCAAGGCACACAATATACATACATATAAGTATGTAATCCAATACAAATTGCTTCACTTTGTCTATTTGTAGGTTTTATACTCCTATTAAAGACTTCCTTTTGTGACGCTCTACACATGTCTTGTTGGGGATATATCAGTTTATTATGTTAGGAGAAATCCTTTAGGGTGCACTTAATGCAACTGTGATATCCAATATGGCCTTTAGTCTCGAGAATGAATTACCGCGCCGGTATGTCACAAACGAAAACACGACATTCTGTTTACAATTTCTTGCTTTTAAAAATGAATGAAAACGTTCAACAGAGTAAATTCGAAACGAATTATTTACTTATGTACACATTCAATCGGCGCTATAACCTCTTAAGAGATTCTGGACGAGTTCAACAAATTGCACCAGTCACTTCTTCCTGCTAACTGTTGCCAATTGGGAATACCATGTGACGTCAAGTCCTTTTCCATATGATCTTTCCAACGCAGAAGAGACCGTCCTCTTCCTCTATCGCCACCAGCTGGTACCGCGTTGAATACTTTCAGGACTGGAGCATTTTCTTCCGTTCGCACGACACATGCCCCAGCCAACGAAGCAGCTGTATTATATTTCGCTGAACTATGTCTATGTTGCGGTAAAGCTTATACATCTCATCGTTCAATTGTCTTCGGTATTCGCTGTCCCAAAGACGCAGCAGACCATAAATCTTTCGGAGAATCTTTCTTTCAATTACTCCAAGGGCCGTATCATCTGATGCTGACAATGCCCATGATTCAGCGCCATACAATAGCACGGGAATGATGAGAGACTTATAGAGTTTAGTTTTCCCAAAGTATCACTTGTGTGCAAGAGATGTTCTACTTTGCATTTCTAGGCTGACATTATTACAGGTGTTAATGCTGGTTCCCAGATAAAGAAGTCCCCAGCTTTTCGAAACTGCAAGTGTCAACAGTTATGCGGGAGCCAAGACGCGAGTGCGCTGACTATTTATTTGATGACAAGAGATATTTAGTTTTGCCCTCGTTCACCTCCACACTCATACGTTTCGCTTCTTTAGTCAGCTTAAAGGTAGATGTAACGACGCGGTTGATGAGACCGATGATATCGATAAGTTGCACGCTCTTATTAAATATGGTGCTATCGAAAGCGGATTTGAAGTTGACAAAAAGATGGTGTGTGTCCATTTTTATTTACCTTTCTCGGGTCTTGTCCAAGATTTGGCGCATCGTGAATATTTGGTCGATGGTAGATTTTTCAGGTCTAAAGCCACACTGATAGAGTCCAATCAGTTCGTTCACGCAATACGCTCGACAGAACCTTATATACTATACTAAGGATACTGATTCCGCGGCAGTTGGCGCATATTGCAGGATCGTTCTTTATGTGGATTGTGCAGAGTACACTTAACTGCCAATCAGCAGGCATGCCTATGAGCTGGTGAATGCACTTTACCAGCCCCTCGCCCGCACTTGAATAGCTCTGCTGACAGTCCGTCAGCACCAGCGGCTTTATTGTTTTTTAGCCGCACTATTGTCGTTCGAGTTTCGTCCAGGTCAGGTAACGGTACTTCGACTCCTTCTTCATTGATTGGATGTTCGGGTTCATCATCTTCAATGTTTTCCGCGCCACTAACATTCAGCAGCGTGACGAATTCCTCCCTCCACAGTTTGAAGGTACTTATACTTACTTACTTTCTTGGCGCTATAACCGCTTAAGCGTTTTTGGCCGAATTTCTCCTACAATTTGTGGTGCGCTTTTTGATGTTGTAACACAAATTGAGAGACCTACAGTTTTACATCGACTCCGAATGGCGATTGTTGTTTTGTGAGAAGTTTTTCAACGCAGGCGTACACTCGGAGGTTTGCCATTGCCTTCCGAGGGGCGACCAATATTAGAAAAAACTTTTCTATAAATTTTGATGTAACTTTCCCCCGCCAGAATTTGAACCCGGGACCCACCTAATGTAGCGCGCACACGCTACACACTCGACTGCGGCGGACTCTGGATGTCGGTTATCAGGGCGCCGTTTTCATTCTTACAGAAAGATGTCCTGGTCTTGAAACCTTCTATACGCAGTCGTACTTTCTGATAAATTTTTGTTCATTTTTGCTATAGACTAGTATCTCAATCTTCTCGTAATCACGCACCTTGGCCTCTCTCTTCTTTTCTTAGAAGATGCGCCTCGATTCGCGTTGCGCCCCAATGACCTCTTCAGCGGCGGTATGTAAAAGCGAGAAATGTAGTCCCATTGCGCGCGGATATCTACTTGTGGAAGATTGGACGTCGAGCTTCCCTCGTGCCACTGAGTGCGCACTTTGTGCACAGAGGCGCGTGCGAATCTTGGCTGCGAAAAGATAATGATCCGAGTCGATGTTAGCTCCTCGAATGGTGCGCACGTCTAAGACACTAGAAACATGCCTTCCATCTACCACGACATGATCAAATTGATCTCCATCAGGAGATAGCCATGTAGCTTGACGTACCTCTTCATGCTTGAATTATGTTTCGTTGTGTAGGCTGAATTTACCGACTGTGGGATTAAGATCCTTTTCTTCCCACCTTGGCATTAAAATCGCCTAGCACGAGTTTTATATCGTACGCGCGCTCAAGGCACTAATAGAAGTGATCTTTGGTCACATCGCCCTTCTCTTCCATAGAAGCAAATCAGCGAGATGTTGAAGAATCTCTCTTTGATGTGAATCGTGGAGAGACGCTAGTCCACCGAAGTGAACAGTACTTGGCGACGAAGTCTCTCTCCCACCACAAATCCAACACAGAACTTGGGCTTTTTTACATGACAGCTGTAGTACAAGTCCATCCATCACATCTCTTGGATGGCGGTTACATCAGCCCTTGGCTTTACGAGGACATCCCAAGGCAGAGACACCTTCCCAATTCAAGTCCTTTAAACCTTTGCCGTGATCGTCATCAGAATGGGCCGTCTCATCCGAGGCTTTTTGTTGAAATTTTTCATTGGAGGCTGTTTTTACGTGGCGGGTACCAGGCCCAGCGCACAACTAGATTCTGGGGGATTTTTTAATTTAGAATACATTTGTATATCCAGCCGCTTGCTCCAAGTCAGACGCCCGCTCACAGCCGCACCTACTGATGAATAGACGCTGCGAAACCATGGTGAGCCCTTAAACCGAAAACGTCAGAGTGGCCCCACCAGGTTTGCCTTCTCACTTTAGCTCACTCCAGGGGACACTTGGGTGAAATCACCCTGAAATTGTGAGCTGCTTGAACCGTATGCAGAAGAATCGTTCTGGCCACTCCCAGGTGAATGGCGATCAGATACTTTCCCTACTTTTCGAGGTATGTTAAATTCGATTGAGGATGCATGATTTCCAGTCAGTAAAAATCAGTGAAGTAATCCTGTAAGCCTTAATGAATATATTCTGTCAGGAAAACGTCATTTTTCCAATGCTAGTTGGAGTTTTCTTCAGGCTCCGTACATCCTTTGATATACCACTAACGAATCTGCTTATAATATCTAGTGTTTTATTTGCAGCGGCGCACATAGGGATTTCCGTGGCTGAAATTCAAAAATGGCATGTTGTCTGATTTGAATGAAAATGTCACAGTTTGTTACCAACTATCTATACATTATTTTCCCAAAGTATTAGGATTCTATCTGCATTAGTTTTTTGTCCAGAACTGCCCAAAGTTGGTGAATGTGGAGAACATCAAAATTAGCAAAAAATTTACTCAAAAGTCAAATCATTGATACAATAAAACAACTATTGAAATTCAACTTTATTATTATTTTTCATTTATAATATGTATCAAAGAAAAAATTTGCATCAAAATCCATTGAAAAAAATAATGCATAAAAACTTTTGTGGAACAACATTATTTGGACGTCAAAATTTCAATGTTCTTCAAATTTAAAGTGGTGCATCTTTTTAGCGCTGTCTACCGCTGTCGACATACATATACCGAATTAAAGCCTGAAGTCTCAGCTAAACGATAAAAAAAAAATTCAGCTGCCCCAAATTGCCCCCCTTGAAAAAAACAATGAGATACTCTAAAATGGCAAGTTACCGCCCAAAAGTATGGAATATACATATAGCGTACTTTATAAACGTTTGCCTTTGAATGCAATTGTTTTTGGCACTGATTTCTTAACATTTTGTTGATATTTTTACCGTAATATTGAATATTGTTGAACAACAATATTGATCAAATTACATAAATTTGCGAAGTGTGAAAGTGATTAGAGGTCAAGTGATATCAAGTGCTGCAATGGAAAGTTTTAAAATTTCTTATTTAAGAATATGTGAACTTTTAATGGATACCAATAGTGATATTGACATAGTTGTTGAAATTATTGCGACTAATAATAGAAACATGACTCAAGTGGATGTTGCGAAATTTAAAACATTTAAAAAAAAAAATTTTGTGACAAAATTTAAAGAGAGATGGCAAAGAGCAAGACGTACGAGAACAAGATTTCTTGAAATGAATGAACAGTGGCTTACAAGTGATTATGTAGTGGAAGTTACTAACGAGACAGAAGCACCGAGCTGTTCTAGCATGGTTAAACGCGGACGACCAACTATTGCCTTCGAAAACAGTAAGCCGCGAACAAAGAGAACAAAACTGCATGAATTTTATGAAAACACCTCGGAAGAAATGGTTTTGTATGCCGCAAAAAAACATGGTAGCGCAGATATGAATAAGGCTTTCACTCCAGAAAAGGTCCTGGCGTTGATTCTCGATGCTTCATTATCTAAGCACCAATATGAGGTTTTGCGCAGCTCCGCTAAGGAAATTGGTAGTGATATTTTCCCGCCTTATTATGTTGTCTTGGATGAAAAAAAAAAATGTTATCCTGAAAATGTGCAAGTGACTGAAAGTTGCGGTCAAATAGGTCTACAGGAGATACTGGACCATACAGTGACAAGAATTTTAAAATCAAAATTGCAAAATGAGGTGGCAGAATTCCCCAACGAGCTGCAAATGGTTTCAAAATGGGGTTGTGATGGTAGTTCAGGACAAATTTATGTTTTTGACTTCATTTGTCCCGTTGGCTCTCACTGAGCGCAGCAACATGTCAACGATGTTGTGGAAAAATACTGAGCCTTCATTAACAAGATTTTGTCGGCCACTGAAGTTCGAATTTATAAAGGAAACTGCTGATGTGATAAATGCCGAAGTGAACAGAGTCAATGCTGAAATAGGGAACTTGCAAAATACTGTTGTTGAGGTGCATAATAAAAAGTTTACGGTTGGTCATAGTTTGTCGGTAACGATGATAGATGGGAAAGTGGCGAGTAGTATCACTGGAACTTCATCTATGGCGGTTTGTTTCATTTGTGGAGCAAAACCGACAGAAATGAATGACATTGATGCCTTGATATTAAGAAATACTTCAGATGAAAGTCTCAAATTCGGTATTTCTCCACTTCATGCTCGTATAAAATTTATGGAGTGCATTTTGCACATTGCGTACCGTCTTACTTTTAGAAAGTGGAGAATTACAAAGGACGTAAAGCTAGAGATGGAAGCAAATAAAGCAGCTATTCAAGACAATCTGAAACAAATACTGGGTATCAATGTAGACGTAGTGAAACAAGGAATGGGCACAACAAATGACGGGAATATGTCTAGACGATTTTTTGAAAATCCTGCTCTAACATCTGATGCAACTGGAGTAAACGAAGAACTGGTTCATCGCTTTAAAATTATATTGACCACAATCAATTGCAGGAAGTCGATTGATACAGACAAATTCTATAGATATTGTTTGGATACCGCCAAACTGTATGTTGACCTTTATGGCTGGTATTATATGCCCATAACTGTTCACAAAGTTTTAATTCATGGCAGCAAAATTATTTCAGAGGCAATTTTACCAATAGGTGAGTTTTGGTTAACCTTTTTTAATTTTATATCTTAATTTGTGCAAGTTGTAATGTTTTTTCTTAGGAATGTTATCTGAGGAAGCACAAGAAGCACGCAACAAGGATTACAGGAACTATAGGATGTATCATTCCAGAAGAATTGGACGCATATCCACTAACGAAGATGTGATGCATCACTTATTTATGTCTTCGGATCCGTACATAAACATTTTTCGTACTAAAATAAAATTAAAAAAATTAGAATGTCACGAAGATGTAAAAAAGTTGCTAAAAGAGACTTGATAAAAGAGAATTTAGTTGTATGGGAGGTGGGCGTAAAAGTCGGCGGATATTATTGAAATTTAACACCAACATATATAATGTCATAAAAATGCTATGTACCAAAAATCAGTGCTGTAGGTCAAAAATTAAGTTTCACCTTATATGGGAGGTGGGCGTAAAATAGGGGGCGTGATTTAGATTTTTTTCTTGATTGGAATCCAAAACAATGATGTACCAAATGTCATTGTCCTGCGACAACTCCTTATATTTTTAGCCGCAGTATGCACTAGCAGAAACCTATGTGCGGCGTTTGAAATACGATGCTTAACGAAGCTCGTTCGTACATTGCTTTTTATTTGCCCCGCAGAAATACCTTCTAAAGAAATTATGCCACTTTTCTCACTCGAGACGTCCGAACTGAACGATTCCGGGAAGCCTGGAAGATTCAGTGAATATCCACTGCAAGCGGCCAGATTTTCTGTGTCACCCGAAGATACACTTTTTGCTAAATATTTTAGCATTATTGCACTTCGTTGTCGAACACTTCTTTTACATTTATAAAATATTTTTATTATAATTATTAGGTAACTTACAAAATATTGGGGTCGTTTCTTCGTACCCGACGAGAACGCTCCAACTCGGATAAAATTTCCTCTGATAGCAAAAGGAACCCTGTTAGCATCTTTCATAAAACCTGCTATTTGTTTTATGCTATTTAAGAATGAAAATTATCAGTAGTTGGCAAATTTGTTGTTGATTTAGTTATATATTTAAAAATACTATATAAATAAAAACGGATTAGATGTTATAGCCACTTCCCAACACTACATCTCAGGTCGGATATCATTTTATCGAGTTGGTGTTGTTCGTTATCCTACCTAGTGTGCTTTTGCAACTCGGCTACAAAGAAGCAGACCTATTATTAAATTTTAATCGCAATTTATCCATGCGAAATGGCTGCGAGAAAAAACAATTTTGAAAGTTTTTATAAATTCATCTCCCCTCACTTCGTTAAAACTATCATTTGTGAAATCATTGCGAGTTGTTCGAATATTTGTTTTATTTTCAAACTAATTTGAAAAATACTGAATAAAACGTTTGGGAAACATTGAATACTGCAATGCTTATTGGGTTTTTAGGTATGAATGGAAAATTTTTATTTCATCATACAAATATGCCTCTAAAGAATACCATCTATGCTTCTTTGACGGATGGCTTGCTGCTTTGAGACTTGTTTCGACCGCTAACTTCTATGAAATTCTTTGTGCAACTGGTCGAACTGCAAACGAAATCGACGGCCAAAATGATGACGCTATACCATCTGAAATGATGAAACTTTGTTATTGAATTGGTATGTAGCTATCTCTGCGTATAGTTAATTTCTGCTTCAATACTTACAAAGAAATTATTTATTTGTAAATAGAACTTTTTGAAAAAAATGTGGCAAAAAGGCAAGATAGACAGCTTTCAAAAATAATATTGTGCCGAGTGGACTGAAATTTGTCCGCATTAGTTTTATTTAAGTCACAGACGCTTAAGATTTGGCTACCGTGCTTTAAAGCCGACTGCGAAAACATAAATTAAGGTTCAATTATAGGTACCATAACCATAACCATATAAAACAGCTGACCGAACCAACTTTATGGGCAACACTGTTTCCAATTAGTGGTGATTTACCAAAACGCAATGGTCATAACCATAACCATACCTATCAATTGAATTTTGGTTATGGGTATAGCGTTATGGTATAGCACCTATAATTGAACCTTTAGGATGCTGGGCAACAGGAAAATAAATTATTTAATAGTATATACACATCTTTACCGAAAATCCGTACTTTTCAATTTTCAGCATCGTAAATTAGTTAAAATCAGTACGTCAGATAGCCCCAGTTAGAAAGAATCGTAACGCTATGCTCTATTCTATTTGCTATAACATGTCATATTAAATGCAATAAGATCATTAGTGATCTGAATTATTCATATTTATGGGCATGCCCCCCGATTTTCTTTCTAAACTTCACAATTCGTTTATTGCATTTAAAAATCTAAATTTTTTGGACAATCTTATGTGTTACAGAATTTATGCTGGATAAGAAATTATTTTCAACTTTTGGGCAGTTTAAAGTTAATCAAACCAATTTGTAATATAATTACACCACTCAATTATATACAAATGTATGTATTTAGGAGTAAAAATCCAACTAAACTTATCGGGAAAGGCAGAAAACGTTATGTTTTCTAATTCACTAGAAATATATTCTATATGTGCAAGTATATTCAATGGGGCAAGTAACATCAAAAAGTAAAGAAAAGCTTTTTCTAATAGCGGTCGCTCTTCGGTAGGCAAAAAGAAACCGATAGTATTTCTGCAATTAAAGTATAGCAAAAATGCTTTTCAGAATCAGCGCAAATTGTGGGTCTTTAATTTGTGTTACAAGATCAAAGCATACCGCAAATTGTAGAATAAATTCGGCAAAACATCGAGCTAATATTGTTATTACGTGCATGATAGCTTTATTTGGAAAGATACTACGCGGCCGCCATAGCCGAGTGGGTGGCGTGTAGGCGTTTCATTCGGTGGGTTCTGGGTTCAAATACTGGCCGGGGCAAGTAACATTAAAAATTACTAAAAAGTGTTTTAAAAGCGGTTGTCCCTCGACAGGCAATAACAAGCCTTAAAGCTTATTTCTGCTATGAAAAAATTTCTCACAAAAATTACTTGAAGCACTGTTGGAAATTTTCTGTGGCATATTAATTTTAGGATTAAAATGTAGGTAAACTCTCGCACACCTTTAGAATGACTGTACCGACTATACATGTCCAATGGGGTCCACCAATGGCACGCAGTTAGCAAATTTGTCAGCCAGCTCGCTGCCTTGAACAGTGCAGTGCCCCCCACCCAAATGAGTTCAAGCTTATTCCAGTTTTCAACAAAGTTCATCTCTAAGTTAGTTTCTTGGGCAATTTATGAAGAGGTAGGAGCAGTATTCAAGGCCTTTAGTGCTTGCTGTCACTGCAGACTCTGAATTGGTAGCCGTCACCGATCCTGCCACGAGAGTGCATGGATCTCTCCATTGTTTTCTGAGAGAAGCATGCGGTACACTTTCTACCAAAAGAGACTCTTGGTATCAGTTTGCCATTTTGGGCCAAAAACAAAAGGTATTGCTCTGATCATTGACCTGATTACAGCTCTGTATACCCAAAGTACTACATCTGGTATCATACCACAAGTCTTACTAAAGGTTCTCCGACACTGTCCAAAAACTTTCAGTACTCGATATACAGACGGAAAATTTCCTAATTTTCGTTACCTATTACAATGAATTTTTTGGACTTCTTTTAATTTATAATGTGAGACGGGATTTATGCTAAGGTTAGGCTCACATAATAAGCAATTTTTATGTTCTTAAAATTATTTTAATAACCCATAAAGGACAATAATCATATGTATTTACATATATATGTATGTATGTATGTATGTACATAATTTATACTCAGTCTACACGGAAAACACAAATATGTATGAAGCGGTTGGTGTTTACAAAAAAGGAATGGCGTTTTCTTTCCTCGAAATAATCATAATAACATATTGCCCTCGAACCAAGCAAAACTCCAACAACATTTCTGTTAATATTGCTATTTTGCTGGACGATACAAGTGCAAATGTTACTAGATACAAAGACAACAGTATATATAAATGAGGCTAGCGTATTTTTATAATAAAATGTTTCGAATTGACAACTAATTTTCAAAATTGATAGGTCAAGGCCGAAAGTCAACTTTGATTTCCGCTGTGTATGTAGTATATTTAGTACTTTTTGTTAAATTCGCTGGGAGTTTTTGGAAAAAGCTAAGGCGAATTTACAAAAGGTGGTAAGGTGGTGTCAAAAGAAGAAATGATTTAATTTTCATAATTTAAATTCGCCGTCTCTTTGTGTAGTGATTGTCAAAATTAATATTTCTTTACAATCAAACTTTCGCTTTTGTTTACAAATTGTTTACACTGTCGGACAAAACCGTTAAATGGTGACCTTTTTACAATATTTTATATAAAACTATATATATAATGGGGAAAACTTTCCAATAATTAAGCACTCTTTGAAAAAAGAGACTTATAAGGGGAATATAGTGAGTCCTCGTGATTATATAACTGTAAGTCCCGGGCTCCGGAGGCTTATAGTTTATAAGTTGTTCGTTGTTAAAGTTGCAAAAATATTAAAATTTAAACTCACTTTTTCCTTAGTTGTTGAATTGAACTGAAATTCAGTGCTACCACACAGTAGGAAAAAAAGTCGAAAACAAATTTATGAAAACAAGAATAAATAAACCCTTCTGCATTGGCAGAAATCGGCCGCACTTAAAAAACATAACCCTGATCAGTCCAACTCCGGCTACGCCATCCACAGTATTTTTGTACAGAACACCTTTCTGCATTGGCGGCCTCCGGCCTCGCTTTTAAAAAATAACCCGGGCCGATCCAACTCAGGCTACGCCATCCACAGTATTTTTGTACAGAACACTTTTCTGCGTTGGCGGCCTTCGGCCCCGCTCATAAAAAATAACCCTGGCCGGTCCAACTCCGGCTACGCCAACCACAGTATTTTTGTACAGAACACCTTTCTGTATTTTTACAAATAAGTGCATATTTCATCGTAATTTTTTAATAAATTAATGTTAAGAAATTACTGAGTTCGATTTACTTACGCCACTCACGTTTTAGAGGAAAAAACATATTTCAATTCTGAAGGATCTGGCATCACCAGCAATGAAGTATCGGAGCCATCTTTGAACATTTTTGTGTTTACAATTGTAAGAAAATAGAGATAAATTTGGAAAATAGCGTTAAAAGTATTAACTCTTACACATTTTGTAAGAAAATATGTGTGAATTAAGTTGCATGTGCATGAAAGGCTATGTACAAGTAATAATAAACGTCAATAGTGCAGTGTTTATATTAAAATTTCGTAAAGTAAATCTATAAACTTTAACAACAAATAACTTTAAAACTATTATAATTTTTGACCAAAGTGTTATAAATATTGGCCAACGAGCACCTACATAACAGCTCCTGTGAATTTCATTAAAAAATTCCACGTAGTTTGGCTAGAACAGCCAATGCTTCATTATTGGAAAGCCGACCCAATTAATGTTTCAAACTTAATAAAAAATTTACGAAAGCTGAACACACGTTCATCTCAAGTTTTTTTAGAATAATTTTTATAAAGTTTTCAAGTATGCAGTTTAATAGCTTATTTAATTTTAGTATGTTTTTTTTTTCTTTCTCAATTCGCCCAAAAAATTCGCCTTAGACTGGCTTTGACAATTGTCACACCAAAAATCGAAAACTTAATACAACTCACTTACTCATTGTGAATAAATACGAGTGAAAAATCTTAGCCTACAAACGTCGAAATTCGGCTCAGCTGAGATCACCTAATGTAGCAACCCACCCAATCTCGTGTCATTCACTGAGATAATTTCTATGTCTGATAGTTGATAATGGCCATTTGTGACATTAGATATCAGCCGCCGCCATCTTTAATTTAGAAGGCTTTTCACTCATATTCATTCACATTGACCTTACTGAATACACGAAGGAAAAATCATTAATGGGTTTCAGAGGGGGTTCAAGATGATCGATTTGGAGTGTAAAGTTGCCAACGTTTCATTATTGCATCATTACTATGTGCAACAATGTTCGGAAATTACAAAAAATCAACAAGTTTCAAAAAAGTGTCATAGAATTTTTTGTTAGGGTATGCATGAGGAGCCAATTTACTTTCAGGATATTAATGAGCTAGTTTGATGAGGCTACAAATTTCTGTTGATTTTTCATACATTTTTCGTTGGCTGCATTGTTAATGTTCTTCCATATAGCGTATGAAAAAAATGTATAAATATAGGAATTTGTAGCTGACTACCCTCTGATGCCCCTACTTCTTTCTGCCTATAAGTGCTTAATGTAGTAACGTATATATAGAGTTTGTGGGGTGCAGAAAACTATCTTCAGTTAAAAAATTTTTTTCGAATCCGTTATTAGTACCTTTTATGTACATATATCTTTCTTAGTATGTATAAGAACTTTAACATATGTATGTAACTAATTTATATCTTCTTTAGATTAAACATTACTTTGATCGTAAAAGTTTTGAAGTATTTGGTACGGATTTGAAAGCAATTGACATACAGCGTGGACGCGACTACGGGTTAGCAACTTATAATGATATGCGAATCTACTGCGGGTTACCACGTGCTTATGACTGGACGGGATTTTCAAATGAAATATCACAAGATGTACGTATGTGTATAAAAATGAATTGTGCAGACAATCAAATTTATAAGTACAAATATAATTTTCTAAGGAGACGTCCATGGTCGTTTTAGACTCATTTTTGATCTTGTATCGAGGAGTGAGAAATCGTATTGTTGCCATGTTTTGTTTTGATCGTAATATTAAAAACAGTGCCCACTGCAATAAATAGTCTTTTCAATACTTTTGATGTATAGTAAAGTGATCTCTGTCGTAAAACTTAACTTAATTGAATTGAATTTATGGTATTTTTAATTCAATGTATTTAATTGGATTGATGCATAGGAAACTAATTTTTGAATGCAAGCCAAAAAATTTGTTTCAATTTCTGAGTATAAAACAATTTGTTGGTTCTTGGATGCTTCCTAAGTCAAATTTAACTTCGCTATTTCTCTCGCTCGAAATGACTAGGCTAGGTTAGAGCGGCTGCAACCATGCAAGTCCACGGATGCGTCCCTAGGCTGGCAAAGCCCGTTGTGATACCGCTGGCGGGGCCATTACGTTTTCTCCTTACTTCCCTTAGAAGGTGAACCACCGAGTGCGCCTTACGTAGCACAGAATATCGGGAATGCTTGCCGAGCTCAGGTCGGTAAAACAGATTAGAAATACAAATTTAGAAATTGGTTTCGAGTCTTGTACAGGGCGGGACAATGGCAGAGATAGTGCCCGATGCTCTCCACTTCCTCTTCGTCCCTGCAGCTTCAGCAGAAATCATTAGTTATAACCCAACCATTAGTCTGAGAGGAGGTCGGTACAGGCGAATCAGCGCTTTGGATCGCTTTATTTCCAGCTTTGGCCAAACTTATCTGGTAAGACGACAGGTGAGTTCCATGGCCCACCTGATATTCACTTCCTCGATAAGTTTTGTCTTTAAACTATGTTTGCAGGAGGTTAGAGACGTGCCCGCTTCTAGAGCAGCATTTATCACAGGTATTTATGTCCCTTTCCTTGCCAACTCGTCTGCCGCGCAATTGTCGGGAATGTCGCTGTACCCAGGGATCCATGTCACAGTCACGGAACACTTAGACGCGAGGAGATTGTATGGATTTCTGCATTTTAAGGCAACTTTGGATGTTGTTTTGTGAGAATTAAGAGATTTAATAGCCGCTTGACTGTCTAAGTATATAGTGACAGGTCTGTCTGTAGGAGCGGACACTGTCAGACATCGAGCAGCCTCCATTATGGCTTTTATCTCTGTCTGCAAAACCGCTACAGTGGACCGGTAAGCGAAAGCTGATGTCCAGCGCTAATTCGTTGGAGTGAATCCCGCTGCCCACTCCTTTGCTGAGTTTGCAATCGTCTGTAAAGCAACCGCCAACTCTGTGTCTAGGTCTATGGCATCTTCCCATTCATTCCTCTATGGGATTCTTATGGAGAATTTGTTGTCTATGAAGAGTAGAAGTGTGGTATAATCTATCTTCCTTAGTGCATTCGGAAGAGCTTCCAGGACCTTTGCATGGCCGTAGTTTAGCGTTAAGTCTGGCGACACTACAACCAGCCAGAAATTCACTATATAGATCCACCAGGGGAAGATTTAAAATTACTTCCAGAGACAGGCCTTTACTGACGGCTGGAGGGGGTCGAAGCCTTATGCCTCCTGGGTACACTCGAGGTGACTTCTTAAGATCTTTGTCTCTTGAAGGCCAGGTCCTTCCGCAGATTGGGGTGGTTTGTCTACTCGCTTGCTGCTGAAGACTCCCATAGCCCACCTTAGGGAGGCTTTTTGTTACCCCGTCAGTGGGGCATGTGGGATGACCACAGCCTTTTAATAACCTTGAGGGCAGCTCTTCGGTCTCATCGGACCCTGACGGAGAGTAAAAGGCCTTTGAGCAGTTGGGGCGCTGATCGAGGTCATCAGCCCCAGCTGCTCTGGTGGGTGCGATTCCTGCAGGAGCGGTTAGTCGCTTGCAAATGAAGTAAAACGAACGATATCGCTCACTTATAATATATGCACCAAAGCTCATCGGGCATGTTCTGCAATCCATTTTGTCTAGAAAATTTTCAATTTACCCAGAAGTTTCAGATAAGCACACTACGCAAATTCTCTAGGAAGTGAAAATCAGAACATACCCGTACTTCTCAAATAAGCAAAATCTGTAAAATTTAAGTAACTGAAAAAGCTAATTTGCTCCAATTCGATTTAAAGGAGTCTTTTAAAGAGGGCGCCCAAACCCAAATTTTGAGAAATAACTGATACTGATCCAGATTTTGGAAGCTAGCTCGTTTAGCTAGAACTTTTTTCACTAATTATTTTTTTAATTTTAGAAAATCGCGTTAATGCAGAAGCTTTACGTATCTCCTGATGATGTAGATTTATCTATTGGTGGTTCGCTGGAAGCACACGCACCGGATTCTATTATCGGGCCCACATTTCAGTGTATAATAGGACGGCAATTCTTCAAAGCTCGGGTGGGCGATCGGTTCTTTTTTGAGCGGTACCATCCTATTAGTGGATTTTCTAAAGGTTTGTTGCAACTATAAATACCTAAATTATAACATATGTACCTGTATACGCGTATATGTACATGCACACGAATATACATATATGCTGATAATCGCTGCTATTGTGAATGAATTGTCCTAAGTGGATTTTATGATTACAAACACATGCAAGACGGTCAGTTGTCTTGCATACTCAAAAATACACGTCGATAAATTGTACTCATCAAAACTGAATATGTTTATAGCATAGGCTTTATTTTCAAACGTCGTTGTGCACTGCGGTGATGCTCAATCACAACCAGTGTTGCCATTATAGCATTTTCCCGGCTAGATCTCGCGTTTTTTTCTAGCCGAAAAATTTTAATTTAGTCCATAGCCTTTTGTTTAGCGTTTTCTTAAACGGAAAAAGCTCCTCTCATATCAGTGAGAAAATTTACAATCTACTATAGAATTTGGTTTGAGGTTCGTAAATATAAAAACGCACTTGGTAAAAATCCTTTTTTGCTACACTTTGTAATGTTGTTTTTAATTTTGTAATCTTACTCCTCAGCAAAACAAAATAAAGATATAGAATTAGTGTTAAAATGTTAAAGCAATTTCAAGTATTGAAAAAGAACAAAAGTGTTGTCGTGATTTCGCAATTGAAAACTATCTAATATGTACAAACATATATACTCAAATTAACTGATACTGAAGATATATATAAATACATGAATTAATTTTACGTATGAGCAAACAACCCAGCACCTTAAAAATAAATAATTTTTGAAGCTTGTAAAGTCAATATAAATATGCGAAACCGTATAAAATATATATGTTTAGCCTTAAACATAGTGTCATCTAGCTTTTTTTATACTATTAATTTTGCCATTTTTCAAAATGTTCTGGCAACACTGAGCACAACTGAATCGACGCTTCAAATAACTTCCTCGGGAAGAAAAACGTTTTAAATAACACATGTAAAGTTATTTGATTTGGGTTTTTGATATAGATGTCTTCAAGAGAGTTGTCTGTATTTATTTATTTTAATAATGAAAGATTCTTGTATAAACCCTTGTGTAACTGATTGGTGGTTAACACGTTTCTCCATTAAGCAGAGCCTTGTTAAATTATTACTGGTTTTTTTTAAGTAAAATATTATCCATTTACGCAAAAAAATTCAAAATTTACATTACATTTTTTACATTTATTGCACTTTTGTATTACGCTTATTAATTCTAAATTGGTCATGATTATGAAGCGCTCTTCAATGTCCAAAAACAAATGGAAATTGGGATATTTTGGGAACTCATGATACTCAACATAATTTTTAACGGTAATGTGCAAACCAACAACGTTATTCACGCATTATATGCATGTTATCTTGTTGCTTTGTATAAATTTGTTTGTGCTAGTTTTGTTTGCGAATGTTTTTTTGGATATATCTGTTTGTTTACATAAAATTAACGATTTAAAGCAGAAGTAAATATATAAATGATGCGAAGTTTGCGATGCCGATACACTTTCATATATGTATGTACATATGTATGTATGTTAAGAACATTGTGAATTTCAGTTCGCAGTCGCAAAATAAATTCATGACTTCCGCACAAGTGCTGTATCTTAAATATGTCTTACTTTTTGTTCTTGATTCAAATGCAGAAGAAACGAAAAATTAGATATGGTACATTATGTATTTCAATTTATTTTGTGTTAATGCGGACGTAACCGAGTGTGTTGATTTGCTTGTGCGCGCTTCATTTATTATTTAAAACCATTTTTCTAATTGCGGTCGACAATGACAAACCTACGAGTGTATTTCTGTCATGAATACATTTCTCACAAATATCATTTGCCGTTGTGGTACAACACCAAAACGCACGCCACAATTTGTGGGAGAAGTTCGGTCAAACATCGATGCAAGCGCCAAATTATTATTATAATTTTTCTACGATATTTTCGTACATAAAACTTTAATAAAAAATAAATATAAAAAGGTTTTTCCGATCCGAACCTGGGAATCGGGTTATCAAACAGTCAGGCATTGTTTTTCATTGTGCTTAAGGACTGCACAGGATGAAAGGTAATAAGGAATAGGGGAAAAGGATACGGAAAAAGGCGGGAGTGGGACTTAATTTATTCTTCAGATATCTTCCAGATTCTTTTATAAATCTGAGAGATTGCCGAGAGATAGGAATGGCGTTTTCCATTCTCAATACATTTATCTCAGCCTAGCAAAAGCAGAATAAATACAGAGGTCCGTGTTATCCTCATCCTATAGGCAATAAGTGCACATCGGGTCATCGATGATGCCTATAGTGACTATGTGGTGTCCCCATGGATTGTGCCCTGTAATCAACCCAACCAATGATCGCAACTCCTTCCTTCTCTGTGTAAGAAGGAAGCCCTTGGTGATTTTATAGGTGTCGGTAGTGCACCAACGGTCATTCGTTTTAAACATGACCTAACAGATGCACCTAACCGTCCCTGCTATGATTGGCCCTATAACTGGCTGCGGTCCAATAGGGTCTATCAATGACCTGCAATTAGCCAATTCGTCAGCCAGTACATTGCCTACAACACTGCTGCTTTGTTACAAGATCATGTATAGCTGGTTCACAGGATTTTCCACTTTGGTAAGCATGTTGATGAATACTAAGTGGACTGCCCACCAAAACCTTTGATCTGATGTGTTTTCCAACCGTGGATTCTACGCTCTTCAGCATAAAAGAAGCCAGGCTGATTGGCCTAAAGCTTTGTGCTGGTGCGTAATCATCTTTTCACGGCTCGGGTAGACCACCCTAACTTTTCTCCAAAGCTTGGGAGTATAACCAAAAGCCAAACAAGCTCTAAAGATTCTAATCAAGGCCCTAATTAGCTTGTGGGTTTTTGTAGCTTTTTATCTTCCTGCTAACTGACATTACACATGCTTCAGCGCCATACAATGATGAGAGACTTGTAGAGTGTGGTTTTGGTTCGTCGAGAGAGGGCTTTACTGCGCAATTGCCTACTCAGCGCAAACTATCACTTGTTGGCAAGAGAAATTGTAACTGTCAACAGTGATGCGAAAGCCGAGACGCGAGTGCGCTGACTGTTTATTTGATGACAGGAGGTACTTTGTTTTGCCCTCGTTCACTTCAAGACCCATACGTTTCGCTTCTTTATCCAGTTTCGAAAAGGTAGGAGTAACGGCGCGGTTGCTGAGACCGATGATATCGATATCATCAGCATACGCCAGAAGTTGCACACTCTTATAAAATATAGTGCCTGAACGGTTCAAATTATCTTTTCTAACATAAGGTTAAAGACTTGCACGAAAGAGAGTCACTTTGCCTGAGACCTCGTTTGGTTTCGAACGGCTCGGAAAGGTCCTTCCCGATTCTGACGCAGCTGGTGGTGTTGATCAACGTCATTTACATAACCGAATTAGTTTTATTGGTATACCAAATTCAGGCATTGCGGCAAATAGGCAACTTCTTCTTGTGCTATCGAAAGCGGATTTGAAATCGACAAAAAGATGATGTGCGTCTATTTTTATTTATCTTTCTCGGGTCTTTTCCAAGATTTGGCGTATCGTGAATATTTGATCGATGGTAGATTTTCCAGGTCGATGTATGTATGTAAATATATACAATAAGTCCGTACTTTTAATCTATTCAGGAACGATTATTTATGTAATATATGTTACTAATAATGTTCATATTTATTTCATAGCCCAATTAGGTGAGATTCGTAAAGCCAGTTTATCGCTATTGTTCTGCAACAATGCCGACTTCTTGAAAGATATTCAAACGGATGCTTTCATTTCTCCAAGAATAAGGTAATTACCTTAAATAGATTTTGCTTTTTGTTACCATATCGATATAAATAATACATTTTTTATTTCCCAGGAATATTTTGAGAAACTGTGAAGATCTCCCTCAAGTGGACTTATCGAAATGGAAATCACCTGCGCAGCAAGTTGTTTATACCAATGTATGACGAGAAATTGTATTTCATGCAAATATATGTACATATGTGAAATAGTTATAATAAAGCAAATGGTTTTACATAAAATGTGTGAAAGTTGTTCCGGTAACCAAAATTACACATTCTTATTGCATATATAACAAGTAATAAAGAGTCTTAGTTCGGGTGCAACCGAACATTAAATACCCGACGCAAGTTTTTATTTCCAATAATCCGTACTGGTTGTATGTAATAAAGCCAGTGAATGTAATAATCTTTATTTTGAAAAACTAAAAACTTTATTAATTTAAATGAAAGCGAAAACGAATTGGCATCAGATATATGTATACTTATTTGCTCCAAGGTGGGGGATACCATGGTCATTTCCAACATTTATGATTCCATGTATTGAATAATCAATCTTGTCTATCAAATTTGAGCAAATTACCTTGTTCACTTGAAATGCAATGTGTGCACCAACTTTGATGGAGTTTGGTTAGCTTTTGAGATAACCTGGTTGTGCGAAAGTGCGTGGGCGCTATTACCAATTTTTTTTAAATCCGTTTATTGGCTTGTGCAACCTCATTCCCATTAAATATAAGCAAATTCTCTTTAAAAGTTTCTTAAATATTTTTTTTTTGATTTTTTAAATTTACCGTTATATGAGAGAAGGGCGTGGTTTTGATCCGATTTGTACAATTTTTGAAATGTTGCTTCCTTACATCAAATGTGATGTGTCTACTAAATTTGGTAGAGTTTGTTGGCATGGCTTCGGAGATATACTTATCTGCTCTTTTCAATTCGACGTGTTTGTTAGTGTAGAGCGAATTGTCTTTAATGCTGACTCAAATATCGTTTTTTTTATATTTTGAAAATTACCGTTATATGAGACGTGGGCGTGATTTTTGTCCGATTTTAATAATTTTTGAAATTTTGCTTACTGACATGAATTCCAATATGTGTACCAAATTTGGTACAGTTCCGTAGTATGGGTTCAGAGATATACTTATTCGCCCCAAAGTGAGCGCTGCCACGCCCATTTCGAATTTTTTTTTTTATTCGGAGTGTTTGTTAGTGTAGGCTCATTATCATCTTATTGAATTTGAGCGAATAGCCTTTAATGCTGGCTTAAATATCGCATATTTTTAATTTTTTGAAAATTACATATATATAAGAGATGGGCGTGGTTTTTATACGCTTTTAACAATTATCCCTTTCCCAAACCCATTCCTATGTATCAAATTTGAGGAAATTATCTTCAATAGTTACTGAAATATGGGGGTCTTTTGTTTTTTTACAAAATACCGTTTTGTAGGCGTGGTTATTCTCCGATTTCGCCCAATTGCAATACCAAAGTAACTTGGGTCCAGAGGAATATGTATACCAAATCGGAGTGCAAGTCGAGTGGCAAACGGTCGGCTATCTGTTGTGATTACACCTTTGGACGCCTTGCTGCATAGAGGCGCGTGCGAATCTTGGCTTCGACAAAATGATGATCCAAGTGGATGTTAGCTCCTTTTGTGTTTTTTCACCAGGAGATGGCCATGTAGCTTGATGTATCTGTTTATACTTTAACCTGGTACTACATTATACCATGTTTTACGTGGCGGATACTAAGCCCAGCGCACAACTATAGTAGATTCTGGAGAATTTTCGATTTAGGACACCTACTGATGAAAAAACGCGTCCAAACACAAAAATAAGGAGGCAAGTGTCGGAGTGACCTCACCAGGTTCGCCTTCCCACTTTAGCTCAGTCCCTAACGGACGGCGGGAGTTGTATGAGCTTTATAATGATAGTGAAATAGTATAGCGAATTAAGATTTAGCGAAGAAAATGTTCCAGCCCAGAGAGTATTCGACTTGGTACCCGCTGGTGGTAGCAGAGGAAGAGGAAGACCTCCTATACGCTGGAAAGATCAGGTGGAGAAAGGACCTGGCTGCACTTGGTGTATCCAGTTGGCACCAGTGGAAAAAACAAATGAACGACGTACTTTACTAGAATCGACCAAAATCGCCTAGTCAACTATAGCGCTAGTTATTTACTGATTGATTCCTCATAATATTATCCGGTTTCTGCTGTAGGTTCCATTTCGAAACAAATAAAATATATCTTCTTACGTAAAATGAAACCTACAATGAGATTGAGCTACTTTATCAACAGTGCCGTGTAAATTGTAACTTTTGAAATAACATTTAAGTATGTGCCTTCGGATAACCAAATAAACAGACTTATTCTATCAAAAGTAGTAAGTAAAAACTAAATGACTAATAAATAAGAAAAAGTGTTTTTTATTTATACAAAATAATAAAGATAAGGAAATTTTCGATTAGATTTCTGAGAAGATTACGACATTTACTACCTATGAAAGCTTTGAAGATAATTTTCTTACAAAATGAAAACAAGATCCTGTGGAGCATATATAAAGTACATATACATACATATATACGAGTATTACATCTTGAATGCACTGACATACTCAATTTTGAAGTTGAGTTACATTATTTTGCCCCTGTGCATGTTTTTAATCTAACAAAGAGCATGGAAAAGCGATATCAATACAACTTCATTGCATTCCATTTAGTTAATTTAAATTTTATTTTCCTTCGAAAGCCGAATTAGTCGAATTGCGTGTCTCGAACCGGAATCTCTCTTTATTTGGTTAAGGGCTGAACGTTCCACAATACTAACATCTTCGGTGCTATTTTCATCAGTGCTTGAATCACCACCGAAGGTGCCCTTTGCATCTTCTTCCATTTGTTCAATATAAGCTAGGGAGTGTTGTGCGCTTTCTATCACTTTTTCAAAGTCGTCTTTACTCTCGTTAGGTTGAAAGTTTTCATTGATGTATCGACCCTGGTTAAAGTCTGGGCGAAAAATATTAATATCAATATCATTTGTAATATCGTTGCCACTTCCTGTATTATTATTGGTAGCGTTCCAGTATGGCCACTGGGAATATGATGGCGGGTATGAATGGGGATAAGGATGAAGATAATGATGTTCATAAGGCATATGGGGAGCTGGCAGTGGTATTATAATTGGTGTTGAGGGTCCCCTATCATAATGATGATAAGGAGGACCGATTGGCCCATGTAAGGCATGATACCCGCTACGGCCTTTTGGACCACGATCACCTGTGTCGCCCTTTGGTCCTGGATACCCTTTCTTGCCGGGAAGGCCAGGTATCCCAGGTTTCCCATCATGTCCTTTATGGCCTGGATAACCAGGGGGTCCTGGAGGCCCCGGTGGGCCTGGTGGACCCGGTGGACATTGGCAATGACCAGATTGACTTGAGTATAATGATGATATAGGTATAAGTTGGGCTTGCGTTGATGGTGCCCCGTAATGCCTGCCAGTTTCTTTTTCTATGGCGTCTGTTGAACATATTAAAAATATGTGAACTGAAATGAGCTCAAAGATATAAAAATTGTACATCACTCAAAATGAGTTTATACTCACCAATAATCTGTGATGCGCCAATAACTAACTTCATCTTGAAACTGTCCGAAATGAATAACTTCACATTCTTTTTATAAACCTTTACCACTAACAAATGTAAATGTATATATACATATGTATGTATATGTATTATAACTATTTACAATCCCAGTTGGAAAATAAGAAATACTTTGCCGTTTTTCTTTTTTCACACATAAAAAGATTAGCGAAACCGACTGAACCATGTATTTTACAACAAAAAAACTTTAAGTACGAAATATACATATGCATGCACATTCAAAACCAAAAACAGTTCATTAAACATATGTATTTCCATGTTGACATACTGCTGCAGTAGAATTGTCTTGGACCGACCTACATATGGGGCATGGAGCTTAAAACGAAAGATTTTTTTTTTTAAATATGCAATGTATGTATGTATGTACAGAAAATCCCAAAACTGAAGAATACAACAATACGTAATGCCAGAGCTTTGAAGACATAAGATATATATATGTAAATGGTGATGAGGCGCTGCGGATCAGCGGTTCAAGTGGGATTAACTGGTGTGAAAATGTAGATTATTGGCGTCTTGCAACCGATTCAGTCTATCGGTACAAACTTCGACGGAGGAGCAGGCAGATATCTTAAAGCAATTTTTCAAACAGAAAATGTGGGCTTTGGTAGCATTATTCACATAAGTACATAATTATGTTACAATTCGTTGGCAGCAGATGTTCATTAAGAAGAGTTACCAATTCGTAATTTAATGAATAAATTCTTTAAGTATTATTCTTTTTTCTAAAGGAGCTACACAATCAGGTTGCAAAAAATTCGGAACATTTCCTATCACTACTGATATACTTTTAAAATAGTTATTTGTGGCAAAATTTAAAATTTCGTTTAAAATCCGGTCCATATATCTCACATAATATAAAAAATAAACATTTATAGGGGCTTTTCGTATTTTTCGTAAAATTTTAGCATTCGACTGAAATATAAAATTATATTATAAACTAGCTAGTCAGCCAGCACTAGTCACTACGCCTTATTTTTAGTTTCAGTTGAAAATTAAAAAATAAGCAAGAAAAAACAAAAACCGCCGCACAATTTGGATTTAAAAAAACCACGCACAATCGATCAAGTTCCACAGTTGTTAAGATATATTCTTCATCCTATCTGGAGAAGCGCTACTTTTCGTTAGACGAAGAACAGGCTGAAATCCATAAAAGGGCCTCGAAAGGAGCTTAACTTGCAGAACTCACATATTCACCAAGCGCAAGGTTGTCGGTCTCAAACTCAGTAACCTATATTGACTTTTCAACCGAAACTCTCAACTATCAAAAAAATCCCAAAATTTCGCGGGTAGGCGACATTTTTACCCGACTGACGAGAAAGTCAACAAAAGTTCTTCTCTGATTATGCAAGCTGAGCATGCACAAGAAATGGTTGCTCCACTGGGCATACTCCATACATGTCTACAGATTTTAAGAATAGTACGCTAAGACAAAAAAATAAATTAATGTAAAGGCGTTTTCTCTCCTCAAATGCCATCTCATTCTATTTCAATATTACGAAAATTTTGTATGTACCTTGTGAAAATGTTGAATTTGTTAAAAAAAACGAGCAAAAAAAATCAACCCTATCAATTACATTTGCATTAGGTCCGTACACATACTCCCCAGTAAAATACCAAATTTCTGGCATTTGCTCTCAGTGAGAGAAACATGCAAGAAAGTACAAAATCGCAAAACCAGTAAGTAGTTGCAAGTTTTTGTTACAGCTGAATTTGTTTGGCGCGCGATTCAAAAAATGCAGACATGAAATGCAAAAATACCTCCAGAGTTCAAAATTTGCTTCTCTTCTGGCCGAAGATGCAACACTATGCACACACACAGATTCTGGGGGTTTTATTTATAAAATTGTTGTACATTTGTATATTTAGTAACTTTTAATATTTTTCGCCTTTTTTAATAAAAAATAATAATTAACAGTTTCAATAATTGTTTCATATTTGTGATCAACTGAAAGGTTTTCATACTGTTCTTCGTATTGGCAAATTGTTACGAGTAAAAATTTATTCTGTAAAACCTTGCAACTTCCCCTCAAAACCAGTGTGATTTTCTCTCTCAATTCCCCCAATTTTGCAAGTTTTTACGTACGAATACGTCAGCACATGATAATTCGTAACAATTGTTAAGAACTACCACAAACTCGTACGTAAAACAATATAACTATCGTCCATTTAATTCATCGAACGCAATAACTTGCATTTAGTGTCAAAATAGAGATTTTCGAACAAAACTATTGTACGAACAAACAAACCACACACTTAAAATCAGCTGCACAACGCTCGCCCTCACGTTTTTTTAACTGGTAGAAAATGTTGCGCTTTTGTCGGACCAGAGTGCAACATTTTGCGAAAAGAACAAATAACCCAGAGAAAATGCTGAGAAAAGAAAAAGAAAATTTGACAGCTTAGGTTACCCGAGTTTTGTGGCAATGAAATGGCTCATTTGCTAATTGCTTGTCCCAGGGTGACAATCCACTTAAACCAGCCAACCAACCATTTCGCACTGGGTTATATTTCCGTAAGCAATCAATGGATGAAGATACCGTTTTGTGAAAGGTATGCTTTGCATAATATGTACATATATACATATGTATGTAGATATATACAATCGACAACTTGTTCACAAAGTATTGTTTACTTTGAATAACCCTCACGCCGGTATTTGTTGTGGTTGCCCGTAGTGTAGCCGTAGTGTAGACATGTAGTCTACATATGTATGTACATACATCTGCAAGTGTGTTGTACGTATGTATGTATGAATGTTTTTACATATACTTACATATGTATATGTACATATCATACATATAAAGTATGTATGTACAGATATTAGTCGAAACAGCAAAACATCTTGTTTGACTTAGCATTTTTACTTTCAGAACAATCAATTCTGATCTCTCACAGAAAGAACCATATTATAATACGACTTTTAGCAACTACCGCTAAGTATTTGTAAAAATGTAGTTTTAAACTTGAAAGGAAAAAGTGGTACTTAAGTCGATGTATGTACATACATATATTCTTTTATACTCACATTTTATATATGCATGTACATAAGTATGTACACATGTGGAAACATATTGGCACCCGAATTTCAAAATAACGTAACCTCACTTTCCACACAGGAGAAGAAAAACACGATTTAAAATGGAAACCACCTGAGATATTGAACATAATTTTCAAATGTAGATTATAATTAAACCGAAATGTGTATATTTTAGAAACACTTTTTATACAATGGTATGGTAGACTACAGGCAACATACCGTTTCACCTTCCTAAATTCTACTCGGAATTATTTTTTTCGTCTGGTCAAGCACTGTAGAATGTAGTCTACACTTCATTCTTTCAATCAACCACAAGCAAAACAAACTTGATTCCGTTACTTATTTAAAACGAAGCGTTTTCGTTAGTGAAGTGAAACATTTCAAACAGTGGGGACGTGGTGAAATTTAAAAAATAATTAAAAATAGTTTTTGCGTTTATTGGTGCTTCTTTTTGTGATAATCTGTAAGGTAAGTGTTCAAAGTTTACTATATAACAATGGTTTTTTGATATTTTCTAAGTAGTTTTGTATTAGGTGGTATTTAGTGTTTGTGTCTTGTAGGCTACATTAAGCGGAAAAGGGAACTATTTTGTATGAACACTGCGAATATTTACATAAATTGTTATACTTTTTAGAATGGCCCACCGACTACGGCGGCTCACAGACAACGAGATCGCCCGTGCACTCCAAGATGATGCTTCAAGTGAAGATGGTCTCGACTTTGACGACGATAGTTTGGCTGACCCTGATTTCGACCCGGATTTGGGGGAGTTGAATGAAGGGTATTTGGGAGATGAATTCGATATGGAAGATTTGGTAGGCTACTTGAATGATGACGATCGTAACTCCAGTCCTGAGGAAGAAGTAGAACCGATGAAATACAGTTGAGATACCTCAGGCCGTCCTGCGAAACGGCAAAAGCCTGAAAAGCTAACACTACTGTGAAAAAAAAGAATATAGAGCTGAATGCACAGCAGCTGGCTTTCACTGGCAAAGAGTCATTGCGTTCTGATATCTTGGATCTCGAGGCTCCTATAGACTTCTTCCTTTATCTATTTCCACCAGAACTAATAAGGAAAATTTCGGAAGAGACAAACCTCTATTTGGTACAGAAAGATCCGAACAATACTTTTCATGTAAATGAGATAGAAATACGGCAATTTATAGGTGTCGTTTATCTGATGTCACTAATTCAGTTACCCCGGGTGACTAACCATTGGGGCTCCATCCTGGGTACAAACCTAATTCAAGAGACCATGCCTTCTAGTAAATTTGAAAAGATTAGGCAACATCTTCATTTCAACGACAACACAAAGTGTCTTCCCAGGAGCCACCCTGACGCTGATAGAACCTTCAAAATTCGTCCAGTCGTTGATGCCTTGAACGAAGCATACGCCAAAGTTCCACTAGAAATACGAGTTTGTGTAGATGAGCAAATATGCTCTACAAAAGCGCGAAATATGCTAAAAAGATATAACCCCAAGAAACCTCATAAGTGGGAATACAAATTATTTGTTTTGAGTGGTGTTTCCGGTTTCGCTTATAAGACAGAGGTTGAAACTGGTAAAGAGAATATTGTCAAAGCCGACGAGCCAGTTTAAAAATATTACCGAGAAAGTATTTCTGCATTTAGGTACATACATATGTTACTCATGGTGTTTATCGTCAAATTCATCTAGGGGAGGGATTGGGAATATCGTGGTGGATCCTGAATAGGTAACAGTTGGGTCTACTACCGGTCACAGACCACAGTGTAGTCAGAGTGACGCCGGACTCTCGACGCAACTGGACCTCCTTGTCTGCAATAGGTGGTTGGTTGTCCTCTATGATAGCCTTCTTTGGTAGAGAGTTGATAAAGGTGGTGATTGTTCCTCGGTGAATATTGTTTATGGCCTTTCTGTACGCTTCGAAAAAATGTTTACTTATGTACATACATATGTATATCTTTATTCAACCTATACGTCAGGATATATTTGAACGCATGCATTTCCTTGAGGTAATAACATAACCCTCTTGGCGAACTGTTGCTCAAAAGGATTCCCGTCTGAAAGAGTAGCAATGTCTCTCACCAATGCGTCCTATTGTTTTGTGTGGTCTGGATTTTGGGGAAAATAGATGTCAAAAGGTATTTTAATAGTAGTTTCTACAAATAAAAAAATAAAGCCTAATGTTATTCATTTAATGATTTTTTTTTTATTTTTTTTTTTTACTGACGAAGTTATACGGTTAATTACATATAAAGAAAATTTGAGCATGCGTCCTATGGACGACCTTGCGGAGGAGCGTCAAGAAAACAATTGTTTATCATGTGGTAGGGAATAAAAAAGAAGCGTTAATATCGCCTTTACATGTCTTGACTGTAACTACGCTAACCAAGTTATCTTCACCAGTGTGGGCGTCAGTAATGCGTCCAAGAATCGTTTTCGATGGTGGAAGGTTCGGCTCTTTCAATACAACTAGTTTACCTGATTTAATGTTTTCATTAACCTGTCACCACCTACTTCGCTATTGCAAGGATGTCAAATACTCGGCATGCTAACGTTTCCAAAGACTTGCACCATTGCCTGGAGATGGCGCCAATGTTGTAATCGATTAATGTTCATGATAACACATGATTGGACGCGATTTCGCTTGTTTAATTTCAGAAGGAGGTAATGCTATGCTCTCGGTGCCGTCGAATAATATTTATAAAATTTTTTGTTGACGGGCAAGGAAAATTCAGTGAGCGCTGGTCAACTTGGTCCTGATCACCACAACGCATGCTTGACTAATTGTGAAGGCAGGAGACCGCGGGAGCCGGACCGAACATGCCACCATTGATTTCTGGGAACTGCATCAAAAATCTCTGCTGTTCGGTTGATGGTATTATATTTTCTAAGTGGAGCAGACAACTAATGTAAGACTATTTTGGCATTTGTCCAACATAAGTATATGTACAAATTGAACGTTAATGGTTCCCTTATGAGATCAAGCAATATCGTCAGTAAGAATACAGCATTATATTCGAGTCTAGGAATTGATATTGACTTAAATTGAGTCACACGAGTTTTCGATGAAATCAATTTGGAGGAATAGGTGCCATTGATCCAACGCGACTGTAGACGACGGTGGAAAAAGCTGAGGATGATTCATCCGAAAACCCAATCAGTTGAATAGATTTTGCATCGTGGAATTTTAAGCTGTGTTAAGCAATGTAACTCCTTCATATAGCTGCCCCAACGTCTGCACAAAGGGTCTGATAGCGGATCATCCCAGCGAAGTAAGTAACATCAGAACTCCTGAAGTAATATTTTAAATAATACAACAACCTAAGGGGAGGCTATTGATTGATCTAGGTCCTTTATATTCAGTTATTTATATTCAGCAGCAGAATGGGGAAGGCGCCTGCCCGTAAGGGACTGTCAGCAACCGATATTGCTCCAGTTCCCTTTTTGCTTGTTTCATACGACTATACGTTGATAATTAGGGTGTTCTATATTTAAGAGTATGCCTTTGAACGTTTTCTCAAAGTACACCAAATAAATAGCGCTGAATTGTGCCCCAATATGATGGCGATCATTCAAGGAATATCCGGAACCACCTTTTAGCGAGCCGTCAAAAACTGCGCTGCCGGTACTAATGATATTTAGCGTTTCTCATGGTACTGACAATTAGAATTTAATACTATAATATAAAGTATGCTTCCTGTAATGACTCGTACCTACCGCAAGTTTCCTATTGTTCCAAACAATAATAAACCAAATACGTGTAATTCAATATTCGAGTCTTTATTTCTCAACCTCTCGCTTCCTTTAACAACTTACTAATCCCCCGCCACGTTCAGCCATCGTATCGCTCTCGCCGCTCACCGAATCACCAACCGTGCTACCAGATCTCTACATCCCTCCTATATTTTTCAGAGTAAGTTTTAACGGTGGGGCAGGGTCCTGTCTTACCGAATCACCACCAGCTGCTGGTACATCAGGGACCAGAAGTTTCTTTAAATGGCTCACGTTTCGCCTTAACTCTTTACCATTCCCACGCACTACAACGTCATTTCCTCTTCTTCTAATCACTTCAAATTCTTCTGCATTAAAAGTCGTTGACAACTTATTCGGAAGGATTGAGTTACGCACCAAGACCTTATCTCCAACCGAGATGTCACTCTCTTTAGCTCTACGGTCCTCGTCCTTTTTTTCCTTACCCTTTCCTTTATTTCGGAGATCTAGATCTCTGGCTTCAGCATCTAGAAAAGGTTCTTCTATGTCTTGTAAAGATGGGATCTTATCTCTTATGCGTCTATTAAACAAAAGTTCCGACGGTGATTTTCCCGTTGTTCCGTGCGGGGTTACATTGTACATAAGAATAAACTTTTGGATCTCTTTTTTGTAGTTTGCTCCCTGTGCATTGGCGATTTGTAGACGCTTAAGCAACGAACGGTTCAAGTTTTCCACCTCCCCGTTTGCTTGCGGCCAATACGGTGGAGATGTTATCAGTTCAATCGCGTTTTCTGAACAATAGTTTTTGAACTCTTCACTTACAAATTGTCGACCATTATCCGCAGTAATAGACTTTGGGTACCCAAGCCTTGAAAATATTTCATCCACAAACTTTATTATGGCAGTCGAAGTTATTCCCTTTAGAAATTTCAATTCATGATTCCGCGAGTAATAGTCGATAACAACAAAAATATGCTCATGATTTGGCAGAGGGCCTAGCAAATTCATCGCGACTGCAATCCATGGTCCGTCCGGTAAAGCACGCCTGTTCATTGGAGATGGGTTATTGGGCCTTGAAACAAGTAAGCAGCGTCTCGGTCAATCAAAGGCCACCAAACTTTGGATCGAACTTTTCGTTTCATCACTGTTTCACCTGGGTGACCTTCATGGGCTAGTTCTAGAACGGGCGACCTCAAAGACATTGGTATTACAATTTTCGTTCCTCGTAACAATATATTTCCCATTGTACACAGTTCCAAGCGGAAAGGAAAAAACCTATTTGAAGAACTATTGCCCCAGGAGTCTTCTCTAACATTGGTTATCGCTTCCGTTAGTTCAGAATCTGATGAACAACACTTATCGATTTCTAAAATTGTAAGCGCTCGAGGAACCGATTTCTCAATAATGGTGCAAATGCTTTGCTCGCCGTACCGATCAAATGTGTTAGTAGGTTTTCCTTCATACAGTCTAGAGAAAGTATCAGCAATATTGAGTTTTCCTGGTCTATAAACTATTTTAAATTTAAATGATTGTAAGCGGAGTACCCAACGCTCGATTCTCGCAGGCGGTCTCGATGTAGGTTTGAAAATTGCCTCCAGCGGCTTGTGGTCCGTGACCAGTTCAAATTCTATCCCCGCAAGATAGTAGTAAAATCTTTCAACTGCCCAGACCAGGGCCAAGCTTTCTTTTTCGGTCTGCGAATATCGTCGATCTACTTCTGATAATGATTTACTGGTAAATGATATAACTTGAGGTGACTCGTTCTTGAATTGCAGGAGTATTGCCCCTAACGCCACTGGACTTGCGTCAGCTATTACTTGACTTCGTCTCATCGGGTCAAAATACGATAACGTCGGTATTTTTGCAAGACTATGCTTTAACTTTTGAAACGGTGTTGTGAACCCCAAACAAATTTTAAGTCCTTTTTGGTCAGGTTCCTAAGCGGTTCAGTGACGTCAGCCAAATCTGGAAGAAATTTACCTAAGTACGTAACAAGCCCTAAGAAACTCCGGATTTCTTCTTTAGTAGCGGGTGGACGGAAATTCAAAAATGCGTCAATCTTCTTTGGGTCTGGGTCGATACCCTCAGAAGATAAAACGTGTCCTAAAAATTTTAATTTTTGTCCTTTCCAAATACATTTAGAATCATTAAGTTGTATGCCAAATTCTCCCAAAACTTTTAAGACGCTTTTCACGTGTTTATCATGCTCTGCCTCCGTTTCGCCATATACAATAATATCATCTAGATAATTCAGCGCGTTTCTCTGTCCAGCTAGAATATTTTCCATCGTGCGCTGAAATATTTCAGGAGCTGAGTTCACCCCAAACAAAAGTCGCTTATATCTAAATAAACCTTTAGACGTAATAAAAGTTGAATCAAAAGTAGGCAAAGGGTAATTTTCCCTAAGGATGGATTTATTTGCTCGTCGCATGTCTATACATAGGCGAATGTCCCCATCTTCCTTGAACACCCACGGGTGAAATCCATTCACTTGGACCTGTTACTGACTTAATAATGTCTTGTGCCAAAGCTTCTTCCAACTTCTGATTTACCTTCTCTTCCAACACGGATGGAACTCGCCTCAGTGGTTGCTCCACTGGTTTCACAGAATTGTCAATTGTCAACGATATCTGTATTCCTTTTACTTTCGGAAATGGAACCAGATTGTCAACCCTCTTTATTTCGATGCCCAATTTCAAAACATTTAATTTTATCGCTGACTCTCTACCTAGCAATGATTGTCTGCCATTCTCAATAACGTAGAATGAAGCAATCATGTTTGAGTGTAAGTCAGTGCCAAAAACTGACTCGAATACACGCTTTATTTTGAGGAAGTCACTTCCGGCATATGCCCGGAATTTTACATCTGACTCGCTACGGATATTCCATATTGTTGCATTTTTACCACACAAATATTGCCAGACATTTTCTGTAAGCAAGTTGAAGCGCGACCCAGAATCAATTACCATCGGAATCTTATGACCACCAATAAAACAATCTATCAGCTCATTTAAGTTGCCACCGGAGCTGTCTGTTACTTTAAAACAATCAAATTCATTAAGCCTGCTATGCCCACACTCTGATTCGCCTTCGTCTACAACGCAGTGAATTTTTGTTGCATCCCTTCTTTTCCTTTTTACATTATTTTCCTCTTATTCGTGTTGTTTCCGTTTGTGAGCCCGTGTCTTGCACATCCTGGCGAAATGGCCAATAAAATTGCATTTGTTGCACTTAACGTTTTTCGCTGGACACCCAGCACTGCTATTCGTGTGCCCTTGCCGGCCACATCTACTACACTCTATATCTGCCTTCTTATTTAAGACAACTGGGGTAATTTTGTTTACACCTTCAGGTCGCGAGGGCAACACCATCGTTTCCGATTGACTTTTTATCTGTTCATATACCTGGCACATATCTATGATTTCATCTAGTGAATATTCTTTTTCCAGCAATCGTTTTTTTTAGCTCAGTAGGTGCCCATGTATCTATGAGTTTGTCTTTCAAATTAATTTGTACTATCTCGTCCCTAGTTTCGCCAAACTGGCACCTAGCAGCTTGATTTCTCAACTTCAGTACAAATTTACTAAGATTTTCTCCTTCATCAGGTCTTAACGACCGGAACAAATGGCGCTCGAACGTTGAGTTTCTTTTAGGAGAAAAATATTGGTTTAACTTTTCAACCAAATGATTAAACACATCGGTGTCTTTTCCGGCAACTATCAGCGCACCCGGTATGTTGTATACAACTTCTTGAAGCTGCATTCCCCCCAAATGCAAAAGTTTGTTCTTTTTCTTCACTGGATCTACAATACCTTCGGCTTCCAGGTACAAATGAAAAGCGCGACTCCATTTCTCCCATTCTGTTCTAACAAGTGCATTATCTATCGCGTCGCACACAAATGGTGCTACACCCGTCGTGTTCATTATTTAGATTAATTTTAGTTCAATTTGTGTCAAATTAATGTTAAGCTCTTGATATTTGCTCCTGTTGGAAAAAAATAAATGAATTATTAGTTGCGTTCGTTGTCAATAAATAACTTTATTCTTTCGCATTTCTAGTAGCTACCAGCGCGTGCTGATGTCAATTTTTCTCAGTTTTCTTTAACTTCTTTCTCATAGCTCACCAGCATACATTCGTACAAGGCAAATTCACTCCGGTCGATGACAACACGTACATACATACTTGTAATAAAACAAAATTAAGGGTGTTTTGCTTTTACATATCAAAAACATGAGCATCAACGCAAATCGCGACATCAGTCTGTATAATGGATTTGCCCTGTATTTATACGAATATACTAGTTGCATTCAAATTCTCAATTCTCTCCTTTCATTTAGTTTTGTTTTCTTCTTTTTTTTCGTCTTAGCTCACAAGTATACAGCTTTGTATACCAGTTGCCTTTAATTTTCAATTATTTTGCTTCTTTCTGTTTTAGCTCACCAATACACACTTTTGTATGTTGGTTGCTTTGCTCGCTGGCATGTTCTCTTTTATGCCAGTTGCCTTGCTCGCTGGCATATTCTCTTTTATGCCAGTTGCTTCACTCGTTGGCCTATTTTGGTGCCAGCCAATTGCATTTTTTTCCCGTGTTAATTTTCATCTCTATATATAACTTTTTTTTTCTTTTCTGTGTAACTTTAGCTCGTCGCCACTGTAATGACTCATACCTACCGCAAGTTTCCTATTGTTCCGAACAATAATAAACCAAATACGTGTAATTCAATATTCGAGTCTTTATTTCTCAACCTCTCGCTTCCTTTAACAACTTACTAATCCCCCGCCACGTTCAGCCATCGTATCGCTCTCGCCGCTCACCGAATCACCAACCGTGCTACCAGATCTCTACACTTCCCATATGATCAACATACTTATCTACAAACATATGTATATCTAACGAAAATTAAAAAAATTTACCGTTAAATAGGTAGAAAGATAACGGCAAAAATCAATTTGAAAAATTAAAGTTTAGCGGTGCCCAATTCGTGTATGTACATGTGTATATTAAAAATTTCTGTAAAAGAACGACCGAAGGTGATGCAGGAAATCTTTCATCTTTCATTTCAATTTATTCAGTCAATGGTTACAAAACCTTGCAGACTAGAAATACAAATTTTCTTATATATAAAACATTAATAACACTTAAAAATAAGTTGATTGCAATTTAGCCAAAAATATGGATCTGGACTCAGCAAAATCTAGATCGAGAGTTGTGAAAATTCGATTGAATTCAATAGTTAAGCGACCTTGTAATGGGTGCATACAATAAATAGTTAGATCTAAGCATTTTAACATGAAACGGCAGTTGAATACGTAGGACCCTTTGGGGTACATTAAAGCCAATTTGCTCGAAAAGGTTAGGACAATTTATCATGCCAGAAATTATATCATACACAAACATGAGAGAATGCATTATGCGTCTTGACTTAAGCGATTTAAGGTTAATTAATAGGCAACGGGCCTCATACGATGGGAATGGCTCATCAAAATTAAGAGGTTGCAGAGAAAACCGGGTAAATCGGCGATGAATTCTTTCGATCCTGTCGGAGTGTAAAGAGTAAATAGGGTTCCAGATTACTGAGGCATACTCTAACTTTGATCTAACTAGGCATGTAATACAATATATACAATTTAACTCACTAATATCCGAAACCACTAAATGGATTTTCATGGGGCTTTAATATAAGGGTATATTTTATCAAAACAGTAAATGAAAAAAAGCAATTTTTAGTAGAAATGGTTTATAATCATTGTATTTATTTTCCATTACGGTGTTATTTTTTGTTATTGATATTTTTAATTTTCAACCGAATCGAAAATAAGTTTTAGTTATCGGGATAAGAGCGGTGAGTCCGTTTATGCCATCTATGTACATATATCAATAAAGGATACCGCTAAACATGATGTTGAAACAAAAAACTAAAGTGTAGCTGAGCACGTTGGGTATAGCTAGCTTATAATAAAAATTTTCGTTTTGAGGCTTTAAACAAACACCTTAAATAGGAAACAAAAAAATGTTGATATTGAGTCAAACCACGTCAACTCGATCAATGATTTTTCATCATTTTTAGAAAACTAACGACAATTCTGAAATTCGATAGCTTATATCAAAATGCAAAAACACTTTGAATGGTTTTTCGAAATGCGGCGCCGTTTTTATTATATTTAATTTTTACTAATTTAGCAAAATTTTAGGAAAAAATGCGTATCTCAAGACCCGTTTGCTACAAACGAATGAAACTTCTTTTGAATATCGCAACCTGTATCTTCTTCATTTTAAAAATACTAAACGTAAAATATTCGAAATTCAAGTTTTTTTATCAACAATTGTTTAAACAATTTAAATTTTGTATGCTTTCTAGGCCTACAATTACAGTGAAAATTTCACAAAACATACTCTAAACATTCATCTTCATGTCCCCCAGAGAAAAAATTTGTATTTTCGATTCTGAGAGTCAATATCGCATTTCCCGCCACGGCATGGCTGAGAACTGCGTAGCGTACGTACGCGTGTGTCAGCTGTTTGAGTGTAAGAAGCAAGTTAGAACATTTATTTAAGCATACATTTCAAGGTTAAAATCAATAAAAGCGTTCACAAGTTCATGTTTTGCTGAGTACGTTCTGTCAAAATTTTATTAATTTCGTCGATTTCTTTGTGAGTATGTTTTCTGAAGTTTATGTAGCGTACATAAAATTACATATTTATTTTTTTCCATCTATTGCATTGTTCAATACAGGTTAATCGACGTGAAAATTGTCCTGGACTTGAACTTGTCATCACGGAATTAAGAGAACTTTTCGAGAAGAAAAAAATATCTTCACTGACATATAGTCAATGGACAAATACCGGCAGGTATATATTACCCAATTACTTCTGATTTTTCTACAGAAATTAATGTTCAATTCAATTTAATTGAAGTCAATTGATTAATCGTGGATCGGATAGACAATAAAAAGATATTGAATGAAATACAAATTTTAACCATTTGAAAGTAGAACTAAATGTAATGTATTATTACCCATTCATATACTACACATATAATATATATTACTACTCATTTATCCACCACTTATCCGAAGAGGTTATGTCCATTTCATAATTGGAATTTTTTACACTTTTTTACAGGAGTAATATATCAGAAATAACTCAAGACAGAGATGATTTCTTGGAAGGTTTTGCAAAAAGTTTGAATTTGCTCTGAAAACATGATTTTCTTGCTGAGGCTCAAGCTTCGTATTTTGTTAAAAAGAAAAAGGCTGGAAAAGGTGAATTCATTGTTAGTTTAGACTTCGCTGAAAATTATACATTCCACATACAAAATGCCATCCAGTCTCATCATTGGACGAATAGCCATCCATACGTCATTTACTATCGACAATTAAATGAGACTTTGCATTTCAATTTTGTGATTGTCTCAGAAAAAGTTTCTCACGATACTAAATTCAACACTAAACTTACCGCATATTTGAAACGGAAATTTGGAAAAACTTGGTAAAAATGCTTTTTTATTTTTCGGATGGAGCTGCCTCACAATATAAGAATAAATTTAATTTTCGAAATTTGGCTAGTCATGAAAAAGAATTCAAGGTCAAAGCGGAATGGAATTTTTTCGCCACTTCTCATGGAAAGGGGCATGTGATGGGGTCGGTGGGACCGTAAAGAGGCAAGTGAATTAAAACGATAGTTTAATTTTTTAAATTATATTTATTTCCCTACAGAGTAGGGCAGCCGTTGCCGACGATCGAGTAATTACAACTGACTTTTCGGTGCCTGCACCTGAATACCTAACACCTGCCAAAATCTATCAGCCAAAGCCTCATGTGGATTGCCGCATGACTCCAGAATGCTGCTTCGGCAATTCCCACGATGTGGACTGCTTGTGCTGTTTACCACTGGCTATCGTTTCCGTTGTTATGTCTGTCCGCAACATGAGTATGTCCGTAACATGAGCAGCGCGTTTTGCGTGTTGTTGTTTGCGCTGCAATCACAGGTATAGCTGCACTTGTTGTTGTAGTCTACTGTGATATGATATTTACTCCCCCGCTAGAAGAGGAGACGTCCACGGATTCCTTAAGAACGTTGCCCAATATTGCAATATTAACGTTGCGCTTTCGGCGCTTGTTGACTATGTGCGCTAATATGACAACAATAACAAAGGCAACTGTAGATGCGTAAACTATGAGCCACTTAGGCGATTGCGCTTTCATAAGTCCTCTCAATGATACGATATGTCGCAGGTTTTTTTGTTGATATTGTGCAGGTACGGAAGCAATAGAAATGTTGTATGGTTAGTCAGGTTCAAAAATTGTGCAGGGGCGGCTTCCGGATAAGCGCATACCATCTTCCGCCAGTTAATGTAAGTAGTGCCGTTAATAGTGACATTTTCGGTAAATATAACCTCAAACGTTCCATTCAAAGTTTTTGGATGTGAATTTCCTTCACGAACTTCCACCAATTTATCATTTATAACGATTAAGCCATCGTCAATTTCTTCTATTGATTCGATGTGATCTGCTGAAATGGTCTGACAGCTTGTGGGCTGTTGTCTTAATAGATTTAAAACACAAGAACTATTTTTTTTTGATATTTCACAAAATGTCGTTGATACAGAGTTTTTGCAATTAATAAGCTGTTGATATCTATTATTACATTTAGATACAATACTAGTTTCTACCATAATTATTTACAATTTTTTATTACAGGGTTTATTCTGATTTTTTTTACAAGTTTGTTCCACTATTGGATATTTAATTATAAAATAAATGTTGTCAAAATTTTGCAAAATTTTTAATTTAGTAAATCGCTTACAGTTATGTTTGTAGAGTGCTCGTTTGTTAATAATTTCTTGACTTCATTACTATTTAACAAAATGGGGTTAATTAATTGAACCTTACCCAAAGTGACGGAATATATAGCTGATTCTATTTCGTCTATAAATGTTCTGTTTCTAGCTGATATCAAATCATATAAATATTCGGTGTCTCGTTCGTGTGCTTTTGTTGTGCTAATTATTTTTGTTACGGTGTCAGTTAGTTGATTTATTTTTACCTGGAGCTGGCTATTAATATATATCTGTTCGTTATTTGCTTCGATTAAAGATTCTGTTCGTGTTTGAAGTTGGTTAAAGTCATCAAAATCAGCAGTTCCCGCTATATATTTGAGAGCGGTGCCTAGAAGATTAATGCTACGAGAATGTCGGTGGTGAATTCTTAATGAGTCCAATAGTCGTAATATGCGGTCTATGTCCAATTGCACTGTCTTTTTTATGTGAGATTTTGGAAAGTTGTCGAGAAGGTCATACGTTTGTTCGGCGATATTTTCATAGTCGGTTAAATTTAAGTGGTTAATTAAGTGTTTGTATTTGTGGTAGATGACAACATCTCCCTCCGATACTGGTATATAAGTTGAATAAGTCCTTTTCACCTCTTGTGGTTCGGTTGTTGTTATGTTCAAAATTAATGATCAAAGTTAATCCGTTCCAGATTTACTAAAACACCGAACTTGTTGGCTGTCAGAATCTTACTGATTTATTGAGAGTATAATTTTTGTGACTTAACATAAAATTGAACTAACAGCTACCTATGTGTTAGTTCAGATACTTTATTCTATGTACTTAATTCTAGGAATAACAAAACATGTAGGAAACTGGAACCGCAGCTGTTCATACGTTGTGGTTCCTTTTATTGCTAACTTTATTTGTTTAGTCTATTGGCAGCTAGCATCTAACTGCAAGCGCTGCCAACTGGCATAGGAATTATCTAAAATTGCTGATGTCGCAAGTTACCCTGCGAATGGATTTAGCGTAGTGATGTGATGTTTAGAGTGGAAGTCATGGCGTGGGAGTCATGTGTTAACTCCTCCCTCTCTAAAATATAATCGTCCGCGATTATTCGCTGCTATTTGAATCATTTGCATTGACCTGCCTCAATATTTCTTCAATGGCAAGGTCAATACTTGGTTGAGATTGTCTCCTCATTATAAGTTTAATCGTTGTACGTTTACAAAATTTTGCAACAATTATGATGAATAGAATCATTGTGACAACGCATAAAATTATTTTCATGCTACTGTGGTTTGTTTCTATCTTTTGGTTTATGTTTGATATTCTTTTAATGTTTTTAATATCAATTTGGTCAATGTTTTCCAAGGTTAGTTCTTCCAACTCTTTTACTATGTCTAATTTCTGTAAACCGGGGTGCTCTATGTTGTCGTAAGCTCTGTGTTCCTTGTTTTCGAAAATTGTATTGTTGATTGTTACTTTATCCTCAAATATTACTAAATGTGTTCCATTTATAGTTATTTTTTCATTAAATCCATCTTGTATTATAAATTTATCATTATTTAATATTATTATGCCCTCTCTTACATTGTCAATTTTTTTATAGTTTTTAGCATAACTAATGTTACAATGTGCTGTGTTTTTGTTGAGCAGATCTAATAAGCAATTCGGTTTATCTTCGATTTGACAAAAATTAATGATTGTTTTATTATTACAATTTTTTAATAATTTAAAGTGTCCTCCTCTCTTTCCAACAGTTCTGTAGTCTAACTGTAGTATCCTGTATTTTCGAATTGCAGGCTCAATAAGAAATTTCTGATAAAAATCATTTACTATGGGATACTGTATTATGAAGTATATCGTTTCGTTATTTTGCATTACCTTAAGTTTAGAATAACTTAGTATATTTGTTATGCTAATTTTATCTCTTAAGCTTGAATTTATATCTATTAGTTCATTGTCTGTTAATAAAAGTGGGTTAACTACATCCATTTTAATCATCATTATTGAATAAATAATATTTTCTAATTCTAATGTGATAATATTATTTCTATGTGAAATAAGTTCAACAATGTTATCTTCTCTTGTTATTCCATTATCATTTTTTTGTTCATTTATTCTTTCCGTTATCTGATTGATTTTATTAGTTATTTCTGCATTTATTATTAACTGATCGTTATTGGATTCTATTAGTGCCTCAGTTTTTATTTTTACTTCATTGAAATCATAAAAATCCGGTGTACCGGCGACAAATTTAAGTGCCGATCCTAGCAAGTTTATACTTCGTGAATACCTATGATGTAAAGTTAACATATTTACTAGTCTTATTATTTGTTGCGACTCTATTTCTATTGTTTTCTGTAGTTCTGAATATGAGAAACGTTCTGCTATGTGGAGATTTTCATAGGCCATTTTTACAAAATTATTTAGCTCCGTTTTGTGCATGAGAAATTTTGTGTCATTATAAGTTGCGACTTCTCCATCCTCTATAGGTATATAGAACGACCTAGAGTAGTCTATTATTTTTGCTGAAGCGATTGTAAGCCAGAACCTGAAATTAACGAATATTGTCTTTATGAATATTTTTACCATCTATCTTTACTGTAGTACCTAAATCTTCCTGAACTACTTTTTCTACGTAAATATTTGATAATTTGTTCCCTAGCCTTTTATTAATCTTTACGTACACTTTATCTCCGACATTGTATGTTTTATGTTTAGTACTTTTATTATGATATTCTAAATCGTTATTTTGCTTCTCCCTTATTTTCTCCTCAATATTTTTCATTGATATTTCCTTTCCATAAAGTATGTCTATTGGTTTACAGTCCGTTTCTGAGTGTATTGAATTATTATATTTAATTGTTGCCGTCATAATTGTCTCTACGACATCACTAAGGTTTTTCTCATTTTTAATACACCTGGCTATTTCTGTTAAGGTGCTATGGAAGCGTTCTATTTGGCCGTTTGATTTACTGTGGTAGGGTGGTCCTCAAACTGTTCTATTCCGTGTTTATTTTTAATATAACTCTTAATTGTTTCTGATTTTAATGCCGGTTCATTATCACATATCAACATTTTTGTTTTAGGGAATATGTTTAGAATTTCCATTAAACATACCTTGATGTCTGGAATGGTTCTTGTCTCCAATTTTTTTACTATTGCAAATTTTGAGAATTTGTCGATACATGTCAAAAATGAATTTTTTGCTGTAGAATAAATGTCTATATGTAGTATTTCTCCCGGGCAGGTTGGAATCGGTGTTTTTTCGATTATGTGGTTTTTTGGTTTTCTGTTGTACTTGGAAACTAAACAAGTCTTACACGATTTTATTATTTCAGTCAATCTTTTCCTTATATTAGGGAAAAAATAATCGTTAGTTATTTGTCTATAGTTTTCTTTAGCATTCCTATGTGCTCTGTTATGTTCAATATTTAAAATTTCTTCCTGATCATCCTTATTTGTTATGTCTATTACTACTTTACGCGTATATGCAAATTTAACACCCTGGAAATTTTTCAAAAGTATTTCTTGTATCTGGCCCAAATAACATTCATCGCAATAAAATGAATTTACGACATCAGGATTTATAGCTTCTTTAAGCGACTGTATTAGGTTCTGATCGTTTGTATAACTTATCTCATGCCTTATATACTTCTGAAAAAATATCTTTGTCCTTTTCGTATCTTTATTACCATTGGTAATTATTATTTGATTTTTAAAGCTGTTCAAACAGGTTTGCACTATTTTAATAGTGTCCGTTAAAGATAGTTCCGAATGTGAACCATATTCAGATAAATGATTTAAAGTTTGCCTCGATAATGCGTCTGCCACAACATTTTGCTTTCCAGGCTTTGGGTTTTTGTCTGACATTGAATATGTGAGAGGCTGATGGTCAGTAAAGATATTTAGTCCTTTGCAACCATACAAATAGTTTCTCAAATTCTTTATGGCCCATACAATAGCCAGTAATTCTCTTTCGTTAACGGCATAGTTGGTCTCTGTTTTTGAAAGCGTTCGTGATATAAATGTAATTGGTCTATTATTTTGTGACAGTACCGCACCAATAGCCTGCGACGAAGCATCGGTTGTCAAATCAAAGGGTTTATTGAAGTCTGGATACAGCAGAGTAACCTCCTCTGATGATAGGATCTCTTTTAACTTTTGAAAGGCTTTCATCCCTTCCTCGTCTAGGTGAACAGGTATTTTTTTTGAATGATTTGCACTAACATTGCCGTTTTCACCTCTTAGAAGTCCTGTGAGAGGTTTTGCGATGTCGGCATAACCTTTAATAAATTTTCTATAATAACCTGTTAAACCGAGAAATGCTCGAAGGCTCCGAACCGTTTTTGGTACCTCATACTCAAGAATACATTAAACCTTTTCTGGAGTAGTTTTTAATCCGTCTTTTGATACTATGAAACCCAAAAATTCAGTTTCTTCTTTAAAAAATTTTGATTTCTCTATATTTACTTTCATGTTTGCTTTACTCAATAATGCTAAAATTTCTTCAATATGTCTTAAATGATCACCTTGATTTTCTGAAAATATTATAATGTCATCCACATATACGTGGCAAGATTTTCCAATTTTTGATCTCAGTACATCATCGATTGTACGTTGAAAAATACTTGGCGCATTTTTGAGGCCAAAGGGCATACGACAAAATTCGTACTTTCCATTATTGATGCTAAAAGCTGTTTTTTTCCTGTCTTTTTCATGTAGTAGAATTTGGTGGAAACCCGCTTTGAGGTCCAGCGTAGTGAAATATTTCGCTTTTCCTAAATTAGATAAAATAACTGATGTATCCGGTATAGGATATTTGTCATTGGCAGTTATGTTATTTAATTTTCTAAAATCTATGACCAATCTTTTCTTTTTTTGACCATTATCGTCTGTACCCTTCTTTTCAACTACCCACACTGGGTTGTTATAGGGTGACTTGGAAGGTTGAATGATACCAACTTCTAATAATTCGTTAATTTCTTTATTAACAAATTCACTTACCGCCATTGGGTAAGGATAGCTTTTACTATAAACAGGCTCATCCGTCGATGTGCTTATTGTTGCCACAACATTTGTATTATACGTTAACTTAGTATTTGAGTCTGCGAAAACTGATTCATTATCACGTAATATTTCGTAAACCTTGCCTTTACATATGAAGGTAGGTTATGCTTTAACTGTAATTGATTTACTTCCGCACAACTCTTAAATCTTAACGGTTCTATGCCGCTGTTAAAGATTAAATTTTCGTTTTTTGTATCGATAATACCCCCTATTTGTTTAATAAAATCGTATCCTAATATACCATCGAACGACTGAAGTTCTGGTAATATATAGAAATACGAGTACTCGTTAAACACGTTCATCAGGCATTTTTGATTTATAATCAATTTACTATTCACTGTCTTTAAGGTAAACGGGTTTTCAAGCTTTTTAACCCCTTTTAAAAGTGTTAAATCCTTTACATAGTTCTTGGAACTACCCGTGTCCAAAAGAAATTTAAGCAGCATGCCATTTAAGCGTTTTTCTATATATGGCAGCCGTGATTCTAATCTAAAAAATTGCATGTGTCTGATTCGATGTGATTTATACGTTGCCACTTTTTGGGCACTTGCTGTGTGTCATTAGCAAGTGCGTTTTCCGTATTATAAACATTGGACCTGCTTTTCACATGTGTTGGAGCATCCCCCAGGCCTCTAAAAACATTCGATCTGTTTTTATTGTGGCTATTTATTGCCCTGCCGCTTTGGTAAAAAGCATTTCCTGGTGGTTGCCTTACAAATCGTGCGGTGCTTGGATCAACCTCCATTGGCACAGGAGATTGAGATTTGATAAATCTTTGATTTGTCGTATTAGCTGCGCTTTGGTAGTGTGGAGAATAATTATATCTTGATACCACGTGTTGAGAGTTCTCGAATGCATTTGCAAAAGCATACCGAGCATTATTTGAATCTAATTCTCGCGCTAAGGCCAGCGCACTGGGCAGGTTGGTTGGTTTTGATGAAAACAATATATTACACAGTGGTTTATTTAACCCTGATATAAATACCCGAAGTGCGTCACTACGGTATTTTTCGTTGAGTGATGTAACCAGTTCAGTATTTCCCTCATGAGTCATGATTATTTTGTTTATGATAAGAGTTAGTTTTTTTTCTACCTCTCCATAAAATTTCGTTACACTTAATGGTCCCTGTCTTAGTGTCGAAAGTTCTTGTTCTATTAGATAAATCGGGCGTTTATCCGCAAACGCGAAATCAAGCCTGGCTATTATCGCCTGAAAATTTAATACTGTATTAAAAGAAGCCAACGTGGCATCAGCGCGGCCTACAATTTTATTTCTTATTATTACAACAGCTTGATAATATTTTGAGCTGCCCTTGTAGGGCTCAAATAGTCTGTGTGCAGCAAATGCCGACTGCCTCCACGAAACGTAACGCGTTTCATCCCCGTTAAATTCGGGTAGCGATTTAACGATGTCTAACGGCTCCTCGCAGGTCACACTATTTACTACAGAAATTGCCTCGTATTCTTTAACTTCATTTGGTACTTCTAACCTACTAACTCTTTGTGTTAATTCGCGAATGTTTGCTTGCACCGATTCTGTCACTTTATTTGCAAAAGCATCGAATAATTCTCTTATTTGACTCTCGTTCATTTTGAACTTATTTCACTTTATTAATTAATTAACAATATAATTTCCTCCTTAACACTCACTTTTAAAGTTTTCTAATATGCACGAAAATTAATTTTCTACCTTTTCTACTGAATAGAAAGACTTAACAATTCTTTATAGAATTCACAGTTTTCACATTTATAACTTCTATTTAATATTTTCCTTACATTACAATTTTCAGCATGATAGTAATTTTTAAAGATGACTCTGTAGTTTTATAGTTACGGTTTCTCTTGCTCTCTGAGGGTGGTGTCCTTTTATCTAGGATGCTATGTCCTTTTATACAATTATTATTTTACTTAAAAAAAAATAGGAGCACTAGCTGCCAAGGCCTTCGGCTCGCTTGCCAATAAATTTAAATTTTGTTTAACATATCAAGTTTGCAAAAGAATGAATAAAACATTTTTATGTGGTTTTTGTCAGCTATGTTAAGGAGATCGGAAGGAGTTGTTATGGGAAATATGGATTGGCGTATTGCATTCAGTTTAGTGCAGTCGTCGAGTAGATGATCAATGGAAAAGTGTATGCTACCGCAAAAAGGGCAAACTGGCTTCCTTTCCCCGTTGAGTAAGTGTGAATGTGTCAGCGCTGTGTGACCGATGCGGAGACGAACTAGTAGTATAAATTCCGTGTGAGACAATTCCTTTAGATATGCTGGTTTTGTTTTGTGTGGATTGAACTGCGTATAACGGTGATGTTGCGACATCCAGTTGCTTAAAGAGTCCTTCTTCAGCTTACTGTCGAGAAGTCGATGAATGTCCTTCTTTTCCATGTAGTTGAAAATGTATAGTGGTGCATTCAAAGCGTATTTTGCTGCTTGATCTGCTTGTTCGTTTCCTGGGACTCCAGAATGACTTGGGACCCAGATAATTTTTATTTTCGTTTGGTTATTTATAAGCAAATCTCGTATTTTGTTCAGTATAATGCTCCCGTAACTTTCGCTTTGTAAAGCTGTTACTACTGAATTGCTATCCGTGCATATTATATATTTTTCTTTTGAGTTTGCGGCGAAAATAACTGCTTGTAGAACTGCCGTTGCTTCCGCCGTAAAAACAGAACAGAAAGGTTGAAGGTGCCCAGTGGTTATTACACTATTTTGGCTGTCTACCACTGCAAAAGTTGTCTTGCACGCTGATTTTGATCCGTCTGTATAGATAAATTTCCATTGTGATTGAAATTTGGATTTTTTCTCTAGAAAAAGTTGTTGGTACTGGTTAACAGATGTTTTATTTTTTGGAAGCCTGAGTAGTTCAAGAAGAAAAGTGTTCGATTTTAAGTTCCAGGGCGGTGATTTGGGCACCGTTTTTTGCTTTGGACCAGTTAAATTAAGCTGCTTGATGTAACTTGCGCATTTCATGATTGTGGAATTACGACTAAAGCCACGCTTATATGCTACTGATTTCTTCATGTCTTTGAAAAGGTTTACATTACTGCAATGGATAAGTTTGGGACACAAGCTCATAGTGATTTGCTGTACCCGCTCTTCCAATGATGGAAGACCTGCTTCAGCTAAGCAACATATGGTCGGTGATGTTGGGAAGGCTCGAATACTTCGCCGTACAGCTGAGTGGTATGGTGGTTTAATTTTACTTAAGTTCGTTTTAGCACAGTTTCCATAAATAGCCAAACCATAGTCAATTTTGGATAAAATTAAGGATCTGGTAATACTTATCAAGGTATCGGGATGGATAAAGCTGCGTTTAGTTGAGAAATATTTAATAAGTCCGAGCCTGGCTGTAGTGCTTTTTTTTAAGTATTCACAATGGTTCTTAAAAGTTAATCTCTTGTCGAAAATTGCGCCTAAGATTTTTAAACTATCAACATTTTGAATAGATATATTATTGTATGACAAGTTCGGAAAATTACAGTTTTGGTTTTTACAAATGTGAAAAGTATTACATTTTTCATATGAAATTTTAAGTCCAGAACTCTCTGTCCAGATAGATATATCATTTAAAATCTTACAGAATAGCTCATTAACTAAATTAAGGTTCTTATTTTTTGAAAATATTAAGACATCATCTGCATACATAACATGTTCAATGTTCTTGTGATTTGGAATTATATTTGATATTTCGTTGAAAGCAATTGTAAACAGTGTCACAGATAGTGGAGATCCTTGCGGAATTCCATTATATAAGTTATAGCTATCTGAACTTACATTGTTTACAATTACTTTGAATTGTCGATTGATGAGAAAAGCTTTTATAATATTATAGACCTTTCTTCCAACTTTCCAAGTAAATAGTTGCTGCAGGATAGTGTGAATGCCAACTCTATCGAAGGCTTTTTCAAAGTCCAGGCTTAGCGAAAAGACGTGGTTTTTAGTTGACAGCGCCATTGATGTAAAATGCTCAAAGTGGAGAAGAGCGTCCATGGTACCCTGTTCTCGCTTGTAAGCAACTTGGTTTTGGGTGATAAAGTTGTTACATTGCATGTACCACGTAATGCGTTTTGCCATGATTTTTTCAAATATTTTTCCCATACATGGGAGTAGGGATATAGGCCTATACCCTTGCTCTGAAGTTTGGGATTTTCCGGACTTGGGTAATGGGACTACTAAGGTTTGCTTCCATATTTGAGGGTATAACCCTGTTTTTAGAATTATGTTATAGAGGCTTATTAACCTTATTACTACTTCGTTCGGTAGGTGCTTCAGCATTTGATAAGATATCCTATCGTTACCTGGGGGTTTTCCCTTACATGACGATAATGCTTTTTCGAACTCTTGAAAAGAAATTTCGATTTCAATTGCTTTGGCTTTTGCTGACATATGAGTGTCGGCTCTGGTTTCTGTAAGTACTTCGTTTTTTTTAACAACGAAATTGGGAAGTTTTCGTCTTTTGAAAGGGAGGACCAGAAAGAGGCTAAGCAATGCCCTTAGATTCAAAGATTGGACCTGCAGTCGAGTGAATATGGGATATTGTATTAGTTTTGGAGTTACCAGAAAATCGTCGGACCTCTGCCCATACCTTTTTTGGGCTTGATGCAGGGTTTATTGACATGGTTAGTTTCTCAAATGCAATTTTTTTAGAGGATTTTACTGCTTGTTTGAATTTTGCATTTGCTTTCTTATATGCCAGCATATTATGAAACGAACGAACTCTTTTATATTCAATCCACAAGCTTTGTTTTTGCCTCCTCAGACTTGCTATTTCAGCATTCCACCATGGCACACAACCTTTAACTGTGTGAGGTCTTGTTTGGGGAATAGAAAGATGTGCTGCGTACCGAATCGTTTTTGTTAAGATTGCGGCTTCTTTGTTAACATTGTTTGAGGGGTGATGTTTTCGGATAAAATCCACAGCATATTTATTAAAGTTTTCCCAATTAGCTTTATCCAATATAAATTTGATCTTGGGTACAATGTTTCTGCGGGTTTGTGTCACCATTGTGGTTATTAAAGGGAAATGGTCGCTCCCATGCAAATCGTTAAGGATTTTGCAATTTAATTTGGAGGCAATGGCTGCAGAACAGATAGCAATGTCTACATGTGTAAAAGTATGGTGAGTTGAAAAGTGTGTCGGCGATCCGTCATTAAGCACTACAAGGTTTTCCACTAGGACCACGTCTTCTAGTATGTTGCCTCTGGCATTCGATTTGGGAGATCCCCATGAAGGACTCCAAGAATTAAAGTCTCCTAGGACAATAAGAGGGGTTCGAAACCTGCATAATATAGTGGAAATGTCGTTGAAGGTAAAACTCTGTTGTGGTGGGATATAGAATGTAATGATGTGAAATTTGAAGCTTATATCGATTTCTATGGCAATTACAGATAAATTTGATTGTATTGGTATGTGTCTATGTGGTATATTTCGTTTTATAAGTATTCCAATTCCTTGTTTGCTTGTGGTAATATGTGGCAAATTTGTGAAATATCCCAGATATTGTCTGGAGACGTTTGGAGCATAGTTGTATCGTAAATGAGTTTCTTGCAAAGAGATGAAATGCGGAGTGTTCTCTTTAATTAAAAGCTCTAGCTCCTGGTAGTTGCAGAGAACTTACAACAATGAGAAGGTGCAAACGACTCAGGTCGAACATTTTTATTTATTTCTTAACAGAGTTGAAAGGATTGGGCAGAAGAACGCTAACTAACATTTTCTGGCTATGTTAAAATGCTGCAAAATGTTGAAATGCATGTTAAAAAAGCAGACATTTGCAGAAATTCAATGTTGCGGGAACATTTTCTGGTTTATAGATATTTGTTGCAAGTGGCATCTAGAAAACTTGAAAAGTTTTACTTTAATTTGCAAAAAATATGCAAATCGGTTAAAATATACATTTGGATAAGGCTTTATTTTCATTATTATACCAATATTTATAAATAAAAATCTATATCTAATATCTTAAATATACCTTAAATATATATTTTGATAGTTTCGTAAATTCATTTGTAATGCAATAAAATTAGAGGATAAATGTAATTGAAACAAGATTTCCAAAAATTTATGAAAGTTAAGAAATATATCGTATTTAATTTAAAAAAAAATGCATAAAAATTAGACATGGCACGAAAAAAAAGCTGGGATTCGAACTATGGGGCAAGAGTTTAAAACATGCAATATGATAATGTGGCAGGCGACTATACGCGCTAAGCCACAGCAGACACTTGATGAAGTTTGCTTATACGGTTATTTATGCAAACCATAGCAATGTGTGTGCAAAAAGAAGAACAATTTACGAATGCAGCTAAAAATGAAACAAAGAAGAAAAAGTAGTAACCCGAGAAAAAAACTGTTCTTTGCCTGCCAGCGGGGCAAGTAGAGACGGAAGAGGAGTTATGCAACAATTGTGGATAAGAGAAGGGTTGAAAGGGAAAGGAAACGGTAAGCAAAAGAATATTCTTTTCTGTTTTTCGGCAATTTTTGTGTCGATTCGCCAATTGCGCGTGCACGTGTACGCAAATGAATTGATGTGCATTTGGACAAAAGCTCTAGAATGTTCTAGAACATTCTGGAATGCCAGCAATTTGTCAGACTACGTTGGCAAATTGCATTATTGTCTGATATTGCGGTGTTTAAATTTTCAATGACCGTCGATGGTTTGTAAAATTGAAGATTTTAGCATTTTTGTGTTCGTCGCGAATAAGATCGCTGAGGGGAACATTTGCGTGCGCGGGGAGATGAAATGCTTGCGCTTATGAATGAACGGCATTTGTGTTTAGGAATACGCGCACCCGTTTATGAATGAATTTTTTGTTGTTGTATGTAGTTACAGATAGTATTTTAGAATATTTGGCGCCGGCGAAGGCACAAGTGCAGCTGCGGTTGTGATTGCGCTGTGATTTGATTTACTTACATAGATTAAGCGTAGGTCAAGGTTGACTATATGTACATATGCACATGCACGTAAGTACATACATAGTATGTGAGTATGTACATATGTACATGGATGCATATGAATTTATGTACATAGATATGCATACATATGGATGTGTGCATATATTATTGTGTGCTTGATGATACATATATTAGTTATTTATGAAAAATGTAGTATTCTCTGGAAGCCCAGCCAGCATTTGCTTGAAATTTGGCGATATATCATTTGCGTGAATCTTAGGCGAATCGCGCAGATGAAAATTTAGCGATATGCAGCTTGTGTGTATCGCCTGTTTATCACCATGTTAATAAATTGGCGAGACATTATTCTAGTGAATTGCCTACGATTCACCTAGATGTAAGATTGGCGACATTGGCTCGTGCCTGTGAGATAACGGTATTAATTTGTCGCGAATTTATCATCCAAACCATAATATGATGAAAAATATGAATATTTCTTTGCGTTTTTGTGCAAATCAAAGTGACAATGAGCATTCAGTTGTTGACTCTTGAAGTGTAACAAGTATTTTTGTGCGTGCATAAAATTTTTTAATATTATAATATAATAAATATACTAAATTTATTAAAATCAATTTGTTATCTAAGGTAAATATATATATACAAAAATTGATTATTATTTAAAAGTGGTTAATTGGCAATTTAATAATAAGTGGTGCAAAATTTTAATAAATTATTTAAAAAAAATGTTGTCGTCTAGGCAAATTAAAAAAAAAGCTAGAATTGAAGCTAAGAAAATCCTACGAAGTGTAATGAACGAAGACAGTATTTCAAATTTAACTAATGCTTCTTTAGATGAAAGTGTTGATATAATTAATGCAGATAGTTCTAATTCTGAAGTTCCTAACAATAGTGGAGACCAAAGTGAGAATAGTTTCGATGCATCTGGTTGTAGTGTGTTTTTTGACGATAGTTCTGTGGAATTAGATAGTGAAGATGATAGTGGAGAAAGTAATATAATTCAAAAATTAGGTAATTGGAGTATAAGACATAACATTACTAATTCCGCATTCAATGATTTGCTAAAACTTTTAAATGAGTGTGGGATTAGTGTTCCGAAAGATGCTAGGACTATTAAAAAAACACCAGCCAGTGTATAGCAAAGAAAAGTAGGAGAAGGGGTTTATGTTCACTACGGCCTAAAATCAGCCCTGACCGATGTTTTACACGTGCAGACTATAGAAGGTGAAGACTTAGTATTGGATTTTAATGTTGACGGTTTGCCGTTATTTAAGAGCTCCTGTAAGCAGGTTTGGCCAATTTTAGGAAGTATTGTTGATACCGTATGGGTATTTTTGGTTGGCGTTTTTGAAGGCAACTCCAAGCCACACAACGCTGAAGAATTTCTACAAGAATTTACTTCTGAATTACTTCACCTGAAGCAGGATGGCATAATTTTCGGCAACAGAAAATTTAATGTTAAAGTTAGGTGTTTCGTTATGGATGCTCCAGCGCGATCATTTGTTTTAGGTACTAAAGGTCACAGTGGCTACTATTCTTGTGTAAGATGCATTGCTAGAGGAGAGATGGTGAAGAGTAGAGTGGTTTTTCCACCTACTGATTCAGTTGTTTTGAGGAACAATAATTCATTTCGGAGCCGCTCTCAGCTAGAGCATCATAATGTTAGGTCATTAACGGCTTTAGAAATATTACCTGATTTAGACATGGTTGGCCAAATTTCCCTTGATTACATGCACGTTGTATGCCTAGGTGTCATGAGAACTTTATTGAAGGCGTGGGTAAAGAAAAAAGGAGAAAATTTTTCATTAACGTCGTGGAAAATAAAGGAATTAAATAGTAATTTGTTAAATAATAGAGTAAATATACCGGTAGATTTTAATAGAAAGCCACGAGATTTAAAGGAATTAGATCGATGGAAAGCGACAGAGCTGCGGCAATTTCTATTGTACACTGGGCCTTGCATATTGAAAAATATTTTGAGTGAAGACAGGTATAACAACTTTTTAAAACTGTCTCTAGGAGTTAGAATATTGCTTAATAAAACAGATTGCCGGAGTAATAACGAATGCGCAGAAAATTTATTAAAGTCTTTTGTTTTTGAAATTCCTACTTTGTATGATTTATCATTTTTAACCACTAATTTCCATTGTTTGCTGCACTTACATAAGGATGCCAAATCGTTTGGCTCTTTAGAAAGCACCAGTGCATTTAAATTTGAGAACCACTTACAATTCATTAAGAAAAAGGTCAAGAAAAGCACGGGAATTGCCGCACAAATTTATAAGAGGCAGGTTGAAATAAGTTATGCCTTGGAAAAAGTAAAAAAAAAGGAGTTTTGCACATTTGGGAAGGTGGTTGATGGAAATATAGTGAGTGTCCAGTGTGGGGGCTTTTTTTATTCTCTCGGGAGCAAGGATAGTTTTTGTATAGTGGGCAACAACATTGTACAGTTAAGTAAAATTTTAAATGTAAATAATTTACCTAATTTTAAAGGAAATATTATAAATAGTTTGCATTCCTACTTTGAACACCCAATAAATTCCACACATTTTAATATTTATTCAACTCCAGTTATTGTGTTAGGTCAAGAAATTCAATTCAATTTTGAAAACATATATTGTAAAGTAATTCGATTAGAGAACAGTTTTTCACATTCTATTTTTTTACCACTTTTACCACAATAAAATAAAAATCAATTTGCGTATATAATATTTACAATTTAGATATCATGTTGGAAGGCAACTATACTAGTAAGTATCGCATTAGCTACATATGTACGTTGATCCTAATAAATAAGACTATTTTACAGGCACTTACACAGACAATTCGCAAAATACTCAAAATACTTTCGGATACATCCCAAGCCAGAACTTATGCAATTGTGAGAAATTTCTTACTTTTAAATACATATGTATATTTTAAATCCCTTAAACTTGTTTTCATTAGTGCAAGTTCAGGAAATATCTGTTCAGCAGCAACTGTTGGATGCAATGCTGGCACTAAAAAATGAGGTGGTGGAACTAAAGAAGGAGGTGGTGGAAATTAAGAAGGAGTCACGAAGCCGGGAGGCAGAAACCACCAAAATTATTCAGCGGCTCACAGAAGAAGTGGTGAGTCTAAAGATGGAGGTGAGAAAGACTGCGTCAATGTCAGTACTCTGTGCGGGATCACGCATGGAAAATTTGCCGTTGAAAGACGTTGAAGACGTCAAAAAGTTTGATGCTGACCTGCTCAACATTCCAGAACGTGCTCAGGAGTTTGTAAGTTTTTAGGGTTTATTAATATATTTCAATGTTTTTACATCTTTTTCTTTAAGAAACAATTTCTAAATCGGATGGCAGGTTTTGATGCACCAACATTTTTAAGGGGCACTATGAAACAATTGTTTACAGAAGAGCTGACGACAAAATACACATGGAAGGGGACAAAGACGAAGCCTTGTGCCGAAATTTGCCGTTGCGTCAGCATGGTTAAAGGTAATATTAATTAAAAAATTGATTATATCATCATTGATGGATGTCAATTAATTCTTAAAGGTCTTGAATTATAATAAATTTAAAAAATATGTATTTTTGTCTTATTTTTCATAGATGTGTGCCACTCGAAATTTAAATCAGATGAGGGCTGCATGAACCAAATGCTGCAAAAACATTTTTTACATGCGCAAGACAGAATAAATAAACGGGACCGGTTAACCCCCCTGAAAAGGCGCAAAGAAAATGTGGAAAACATTGATAATGTGGAGCCCGAAAATGAGCCGTTGACAGCCGCAAATAAGCAATAAATTTTATCTATTTTTTTTATATTATCTATATAATTTGAAGTAAATTTAATTTTTAAATTTTTAATTTAATTTTTTCTATTAATATTATAATAAACGTTATGAATTTGAAATAAATTGGAATTTAAAATTGTATCTAAATAGCTTTTTTGTTCCTTCGCATTTTTATCGCCATAGTGTATCGTTTTCGAATCGCCTACACTTGACATATGCGAAACAGTAAGGAGTATCGCTTGCGTTACATCTAAACGTTTCCAAAGGGATTCGCTGTGCCTTTTCGCTTACTAAACGTCATGAAGATATCGCCGTAGGGTTCCTTTTTGATTCCCAGCTGTTACTTCCGCGAAACTTCTGCGATATCATCCGCGATACACTTTTCGAAAAAGAGTTTCGCGGATGTTACGTTCGCGATATAAAATGCTGGCTGGGAGTATAGATATTTATATCAATATAAATATGTACATGTGTATGTGTATGTGTGTACGGTAGTGCAAGAATTTGCAAAAAAGGAAAAATCTAAATAAATTTTAAGCCAAAAGCCCGGTTCCGAACTCACGCAAAACGAAAGCATAAAGAATATTGCGGCGTCTCTTAAAGCAACTGCACCACAGAACGCAATTAAGTTCTGTGATCTAAATCGCTACTTGATTCAGTTTCCCGTGAATATTGTTAGCCAAGTCAAATTTTTGATACAAATGAACAAATTTATAATATATGTAGATCGCATATTATTTCGCATCTACAGAAAAAGGAAATCAACATACATAGGAAACCAAACCAAATATTAAATTGGAAGCAAACTCATAGTAATATTTATTATATGTATTATAAAAAATCATTTTAAACAATTTTTTTAATTAAACGAACATAAAAATTTAATAATCCATGTTTGTAAGTAAAAATATAAATATGCTTGGATATGTTATATTTCAAATTTTTTTCATTTTTTAAAATATTCATGATGTCATGATAAAAATACCATTTTATGCTTTTTTTCGTAAAAATTCAACAAATAATTTCTTTTTTCAACAAATTTGTTCTTTTATTTTAAGTAATTTCTCCTGAAAATTTTTGAAAAATTTAAACAAGGGCTAACGATTTATTAACTTCATAGTTTGTAAAAAAAAAATTCCATGTACACTTGCTTTTTTTTAATTTTGAAAAATATTCATAATGACTTGCAAGTAAAATTACTACATAATGTGCATATGTACAGTACATAAATACATTCATATACAATTTAATTTTAATTATTTGTTTATATTTTTTTTTTACATTTGTAATTTTAATGAAGTTAACGGAAAGTTTTAAAAATAACTATTTTTTTTTAATAATTTTTCCTGACAATTACACTACTCGACAAAAAAAATCTCCAAGAATAAAATAGGCCTTTCCTAAAGTGAAATTTTCTCCTGATTCCGAATATGACTTTCATTTTCTTGTGGCAGATCTAGTTTCCGAGATATCGGCGAAAATATGAAAATTCCCATTTTTGCAGAACACTACTTCATATAGGTACGGCAAAAATTTGTATTTTTCATTTTTTCGTTTTAAACTGTTGAATTATGCATTATACTAATCCCCATAAAAATGTCTTGCCTTCACCTCCCTCAAGTATCTTCAGTAGTTTGGCCACTATGCCAAAAAACGTTCAAAAAATGTTGAAAAAAAACGAAATTTTTTACACAATTTCAGATTTAACCACTTTAAAATCGGAAAAATTCTATTGACGAAAAAAAGTTAGCCCTCCTATGTTGTAGGTAATTTAACTACGAAAATTTTAAGCATACCAGCACAACAATCGGACGTGCCATTGAAACTATAGCCCCGTTAACTTGCAAGCGTCTATCCTACAATTTTTTTATAGAGAAAATTTTTATTCAAACTAGGTTTTTATTTTTTTATAACGTTTTATTATAGACATATGTTTGCACGTTAAACTGTATTCAATTGAGTAATATGAGTATAAATCAGCAATTCAGTAAAAAACAACAACGACAACAACATTAAATACATACATATCTACATCTAAAAAAGTCAAATTGAGCGATTTTACCGTGGTGGTCAATAGTGAGGGACGTGGGTACTTCTAACTACCCGTTTATAATTTTCTGGGTTTGTCTCCCGTATTATTGTCCAGCAATAATCTCCCATCATTTCTTCATTCCAAAAACCTTGGTAACGCTTTTCAAAAATCATGAGGTCTTGGTGAAACCTTTCACCCTGTTCATCACTTTCAGCACCTAGGTTTGCGGGAAAATTATCCAAATGTGAATGCAAAAAATGCATTTTGAGGGACATGTTGCATTTCATAGCACTGTAGTTTTTCAACAAGGCTTTGACCATCTCTCTATAGTTGGGATCTTTGTTGTTGCCAAGAAACCCACTAACGACTTGCTTAAAGCTGTCCCAAGCCGCTGCTTCTACTGATGATAAATGATTCGCAAAATTTTCGTCTTTCAGCAACTTTCTAATTTGCGGACCAACAAATATACCTTCTTTTAATTTGGCTTGAGTTATTTTAGGGAAAAATTTCGTTAGGTACTGGAAGGATGGCGCACAATGGTTTATGAGCGGCATTAAATCATTTTTTTCATGTTCTCTGATCTGAACCATTTTATTCAATTCAAGCTAAGAACTATCTAAATATGAAATTCCATCAATATCAGTCTTATAGCTTTATTACTTTTTTGTCCAGAGCTCTTGAAAGTTGACCTAAGTGAACGCTTTTGAAATGACCATATTATGTATGCTACCTTCTATCGCTTCATGCTTCTAAAATACTCACGTAATGACACTATAACCTATATTCTTTAGAAAATTGAGTATTATAAATGAGATACATGCAAATAAAAAAAAGTAAAAATTACTAAAAAAAAATTTTTTTCTACTACTATAAATGGACCAAAAATATTTTTTTTCTCCAACTTCTACGGCTTGCCACTTTTGTTCTACGACGAGCACCACCCTGAGTGCTATATCAAATTAAAGCTTGAAGTCTCACCTAACGATTAAAAGAAAATTCAGCTGCCCGTTTTTGCCCCTAAGCAATTCCGTAATGAAAAACTAAAAAAGGGGAGGAAAAAATTGGTTATATGCGCAGTAATTTATGCGTATAATCGCAGCCTTAAAGTATGCAATGCTTAAAGTAAAAAGTTGCGTCTTAGAGGCAGGGTTTTATTAGTTGCATTGTTTTTGTAATTAAGTGATTAGTTATTAGTTTACATTTTGGCATTTTTATCAGCTGTGATTATTAGTTGCATTGTTTTGGTAATTAAGTAAGTGATAAAAGCTTATTAGATTATTGTTTATAAAGTGCAAAATATTATTTAAATATGGAAAATTTGCAATTATCTTATTTTCAAATTTATGATCTCTTCTTAGATTGTGATAAAAACATAGATGTAGTTTTTGATGTTATTAGTACAAATAATACCAATTTATCAATTATTCAATTAGATAAATTTCGAAACTTTTTAAATAAAAATTTTTTGCCAAAATTTAAAACCAAGTGGAGCAGTGCAAAACGTATGAAAAATAGATTTGTTGAACAAAACGAAGTTTGGTTGAATAGTGTGTATTGTTTTGGTGAAGATATTCCAGAATATGAAGAACCAATGTGTTCTCGTGATGCCAAACGTGGACGCCCTTCTAAGGCTTTTGAACTTTGCCAATCTCGTGCAAAAAGGAGTAAAGTACAGCAGTTATGTGATAATAATTCGGCAGACCTTATATCATTAGCAGCCAAAAAAATTAATAGAGATGAAGAAATACCAAAACAGTTTACTACAGAAAAAGCACTAAGCCTCATTATTGATGCTTCTTTGTCGAAACATCAATACCAAATTCTAAGATTGAGTGCTAAAGAAATAGGATTTGATATTTTCCCTCCATATCATCAGGTTCTTGCAGTTAAAAAGGAATGCTACCCTAAAAATTTGGAAGTACAAGAGAATTATAGTAAAGTCAGTATGCAAGATTTACTGGATCATACTGCAACTGATTTCTAAATGGGGCTGTGATGGATCTGCAGGGCATAGTGAATACCATCAAAGATTCAATGATTTAAATTTGAATGATAAAAATATATTTTTGTCATGTATTGTTCCTCTTAATTTAAAATGTAATGGTGGCGCAAATGAGTACTGGAGAAATACAAGGCCATCATCAACAACTTTTTGTAGGCCAATAAAATTTCAATTTATTAAAGAAACAGCAGAAGTAATTACTGAAGAAGTTGAAAGGGTGCAAAATGAAATTAAAAATTTGAAAAAAACTATTGTTAATATATATGGCAAAAGTTTTGAAATTTTGCATAATCCTATTTTAACAATGATTGATGGAAAGGTTGCAAACACACTCACACAAACATCAGGAATGGCTGTATGTTTTATTTGTAAAGCTAAGCCTAGCGAAATGAACAATTTAGAAATATTGAGGACAAAACCAGTTTCGGAGGAAGCGCTGCAATTTGGAATTTCCCCTTTACATGCGAGGATAAAATTTATGGAGTGCATATTGCACATAGCCTACAACAAAAGTTTTTCAATGTGGAGAGTAAATAAGGATACAAAATGTGAAAGAGAAGAAGCTAAAAAGGAAATACAAAAAAATCTTAAAATTGTTTTGGGCATAAATGTGGACATGGTTAAACAAGGAATGGGTACTTCGAACGATGGCAATACATCCAGACGTTTTTTTGCAAATCCTTCCATAACGGCCGATGTTCTTGGTGTTGATGAAAATTTAATTCATCGCTTTAGTACAATTTTAACAGTAATTAATAGTAATTCCGAAATAGATGCAGAAAAATTTCATGTTTATTGTTTGGAAACTGCAGAACGATATACACAACTGTACAGCTGGTACTATATGCCTATTACTGTACATAAAGTTCTCATGCATGGGAGTAAAATTGTGTCAGCGGCAATATTGCCACTTGGTATGTTGTCTGAGGAAGCTCAGGAAGCTCGAAATAAAGATTACCGAAACTATCGCCTAAGCCACTCCAGGAAATGTGATCGAATATCCACAAATGAAGATGTAATGCATCTGTTACTAGCTTCTTCAGATCCATACATAAATTCATACCGAAAACAGTTCAAGAAAGTTGTATTGGATTTTCCTGATGATGTAAAAAATTTGTTATGTTAATGAAGGTACACGAATGACTTTTTTATTATTAAAATTTTTATTTAAATATTTGCTTTCATTTATTTACAGAGATATTCATGGAGAATGGGCGGGGCTGTGGATGGATTTTATTTATATTTTCTTACAATAAAAAACAAGCAAATTCAAACCTGTGTAGCTTTTCTAAACGATCTAGCTTTGATAACTAGAGAGATATTGCATTTTTTGTGGTCATTTTGTATGGAAGGTAGGCGTGTTTGTGGGCGGATTTGGTTTATTTTTTCTGGATAAGCTTATATTTACAAAATATTACACTCTAGAAAATTTTGTTACTGTAGGATGATTTTTAATTTTTATGTTGTATGGGAGGTAGGCGTGGTCGTGGGCGGATTTTGTTAATTTTTTATATCTGACGTTATAATCACAAAATATGAGTCTGTACCAAAATTTGGAGCTCTACGACTATTCCTTGTATTTAATGCCTCGGCTTGTACTAGCCCAAACCATTGTGTGGCGCGTCCTTATTTAAAGCCTTTACAAAATTTTTCATTAATCCTAATTTGATGTGAAGTGCTGGCAAAATAACTCGTTCGGGATTTACTAAAGGCGGGTTTGCGATATTGAAGGCACCTGGTTCGTACTCAGCTCTTGGTGGCCAGTTTTCCTGAATATAATGGGTTTCTCTAGCACGGCTGTCCCAAAGACAGAGAAAACAGCAATATTTAGTGAAACCTCCTTGAAGTCCGAGAACTATAGCTACAACCTAGGATGTATTTCATATACTATTTATTTTAAACTGTACCACCGAAACTGCTTACCTTTAAGTCCGCACAAAATTTCCAATTAAATTGTTTATATTGAATGAGCTCAAGTAAATTTGATATGCTTAAATAAGTTTCTTTAGTATTCTCAGAATGTGCCACTGGTATTGACGGTAACGAATTTCCTTTATGGAGTAATGCTGCTTTTAAACTATGCTTTGAACTGTCTATAAACAAGCGCCAATCATCCACTTTATTTTCTAATTTTAGTGCTTCAAATAAACCTTGAACATCATTGCAGTAGCAAATATTTTCACTTTTAGTAAAAAAAGAAGAGAAAGTCTTGTGTCTATTTCGAAATTTGGAAGTACTTGTCGAAGGGCCCAGGCTGCCCCATTGCTGCAAACGAGATCCTAGAACTTCGCTATCAAATTTCGATAATTTCAAATCTCTGACCAAGTCATTAAGTTCGGCTTGTGAGACTCGATGTGGGATCTCTCCTTCTTGTCCACTTTCTGAATTATCTGCTTCGGAGTCACTTTCGCTTGAGGCTTCAAAACTTATAGGCGGTCTAGGTATGGGTAAGGTATGGTCATGTAGTTTTGGTGTTTTAGCTGATGCCGCATTTGGATAACTTATTAATTTCCTCTTTTTTCTCGTTTTACCTTTAAGGTCTATCACGCAAAAATAGCGCTGGTCGTGGTTAAAGGGTTCAGTCCACATCATTGGAACACCAAACTTCATGTTATGACCTTTACCCGATACCCATCTCATTAAAGTTAATCTACAGGAGGCGCAAATAAAATTAGGTGTCCAAGATTTATCGAGATTTTTTACACGGAAACCGAAATAATGAAAGTATGCATCTCTGACAGAATTAGTTATTTTCCGAGCTGAGTTTCCGAAAATATAATGTCCGCAAATAAAGCAAAAATCATCCGGATTATTTTTACATTTAAAATCTCTTTTGCAACAAGCCATTTCGTAAACACATCTACCGATATAGTATGTATAAATTTGCACTACAATTTGCAAAACAAAATTTACAACAAACAGTAGTGACAATTAAATACTTGATGTCTTTTTAAATTTATTAGACCCTAAGGTAGAGTGACCAAATGAAATGTCTCGCCAATTTTATCAGAGTAATACTAAAATTGTAGGATAGACGCTTGCAAGTTAACGGGGCTATATTTTCAATGGCACGTCCGATTGTTGTACTGGTATGCTTAAAATTTTCGTAGTTAAATTACCTACAACATAGGAGGGCTAACTTTTTTTCGTCAATAGAATTTTTCCGATTTTAAAGTGGTTAAATCTGAAATTGTGTAAAAAATTTCGTTTTTTTTTCAACATTTTTTGAACGTTTTTTGGCAAAGTGGCCAAACTACTGAAGATACTTGAGGGCGAAGAAGGCAAGAAATTTTTATGGGAATTAGTATAATGCATAATTCAACAGTTAAAAACGAAAAAATGAAAAATGCAAATTTTTGCCGTACCTATATGAAGTAGTGTTCTGCAAAAATGGGAATTTTCATATTTTCGCCGATATCTCGGAAACTAGATCTGCCACAAGAAAATGGAAGTCATATTCGGAATCAGGAGAAAATTTCACTTTAGGAAAGGACTATTTTATTCTTGGAGACTAAAGTTGATCAAAATTTGTCGAGTAGTGTTATTTTTGGAAACAAGATTTCAAATGTACGTACACATTTGTAACAGTATTCCCATAAACATCTGTCACTTATCAACATTTCAGCAACAATTCAAACAGAGGAAAATGTTAATTCACATTTTTCATGCCTGTTAATCCTAAATTTAACATGTCGATTCCTTACCCGAAACCGTTCAGAATTCTTTTGGATCGAACCAAATTTTGCACCTTCTCATTGTTTGATGTTCTCTGATTATATGTACTTAATTCTAGGAATAACAAAACATGTAGGAAACTGGAACCGCAGCTGTTCATACGTTGTGGTTCCTTTTATTGCTAACTTTATTTGTTTATTCTATTGGCAGCTAGCATCTAACTGCAAGCGCTGCCAACTGGCATAGGAATTATCTAAAATTGCTGATGTCGCAAGTTACCCTGCGAATGGATTTAGCGTAGTGATGTGATGTTTAGAGTGGAAGTCATGGCGTGGGAGTCATGTGTTAACTTATATATTGAGTTGGTACTCGTATAATTTAAAATTTCCGACTGCGCAAATGCGGTCAGTATCAGGATCAGGAGCCTAATGAGAGAGAAAAAAATTATCTTAGATTACTTTTATGGATTTTTTTACCATTAATTAGAACAGTGGTGCCCAAATCCCTCTCTACTATTTTTTCAGTGTACAACTTGCTTAATTTGTTGCCCAGTCTTCTGTTAGATTTTAGAAAAACTTTTTCACCCGGTTTAAAAATTTTAGTTTGTTTTAGTGTCGTTAAGTCCCTGGCTTAGTTTAATACAACGACTAATCTCGGAAAGAGTTCCATGAAATCTTTCTACCTGTCCATTCGTTGTACTATGATGTGGGGGAGTCGTAAATATTGAAATATTAAAATGATCATTAAGCAAAATTTTCATTGTTACAGAATTCAGTGATTTTTCGTTGTCACAAACAAGGCTTTTAGTGTCTTTGAAAAAGTTCAGAATTGATTGAACTATTGAAAATTTTGAAAACTTATCTATACAAGTTAGATAATGTTTATTATCTGTGGAAAAAATATCCACATGCAGAATTTCACCGGGTTTAGTAGGTATTTAGTAGGTGTTTCCAATTTCAGGATTTGGTGGGTGACGTTTATACTTTGCTTCTTGGCAAATTTTACAGTTGAGTATAATTTCATTTAACATTTTTCGCATATTTGGGAAATAATAGTCCCTCATTATTTGCGTAATATTTTCTTTAAGGGACCGGTGAGCTCTATTGTGCTCCGTATGAAGGAGTTCTTCCTGATTATCCTTATTAAAGATGTCAGTGACAAAAAAGTTGGTGTGAACGAATTTCACTGCCGGAAAATTAGTTTTAATTTTATGTTGAATTTTCCCTAACACAGACAGATCGCATTGCAAACCATTTGTGACATTAGGGTTAACAGAGCTCTTAAATGGGTCAATTATTTTGTCAACGTTTTGAAAAATTATATGATGCCTGATTCGAGATTGAAAAATAATTTTTGCTGTTTTTGAATTCATATCCCTACTTTCGAGAATAATCTGGTTAAAAAATGAATTTATCGGATCTATCACGGTGGATATTACATCTGTGGATGAGTTTTTGCTGTCGTCAGAACTGGGCATATCATTGTTTTCTAAACTGTTTATATGTTGCCTTGATAATGCATCTGCGACAACATTTTCCTTGCCGGGGTTGTAGTGGAATTTAGGGGGAAACCCTTCTACGAAGGCTCTCCATCGTTTCAATTTGGCGTTAGGACTTTATCCCATATTGAGAATGTAAGCGGCTGGTGATCTGTGAAGATATTAATATTGTTTGCTCCATAGAGATAATTTCTGAGTTTCTGCGGAGCCCAAACGATCGCGAGGAGCTCCCGCTCATTTGTAACTTGTGCTCATAGTAATGGGTCTGCCTCCCTGTGGGAGTACTGCACCCAAGGCGTGAGATGAGGTATCTGTGGTCAAGTCAAAAGGCTTCTCGAAGTCAGGATAGAGAAGAAGAATATCTTCTGAAGACAGAATATCCTAGATTTTTTGGAACGCTTCATGAGCTTCTTTGTCAAATGTAATTTTTATATTTTTGGAAATGTTGGTACCAATTGTTCCATTTTCTCCCCGTAGATACTTTGTGAGGGGTTTTGCTATCGATGCATAGTCTTTAATAAAGCGTCTGTAGTAGCCAGACAAACCTAAGAAAGAACGCAATGCGCGAAGTGTTTTCTGAACTTCATAGCCGACTATGTTTTTTAGTTTTGCCTTTGAGGTTCTTATCCCGTCTTTTGAGACAACAAATCCTAGAAATTCAACGTCTGATTTAAAAAATTGAGTTTTTTCTAAGGAAACTCTCATGTTGGCTAAATATAATTTTTCCAATACTCGGCTGACGTCCTGTAAATGGGTTTTGTAATCATATGCAAAATACAATAATAACATCTATATAGACGTGACATGTCTTTCCGATTTCTTCCCTTAGTACGTCATCAATTGCACGTTGAAAAATGCTAGGACCATTTTTCAGCCCAAATGGCAATCTGCAAAACTCGTATTTTCCGTTGTTCACGGAAAATGCAGTTTTTCCCCTATCTTTTTCAGCAAGCATAATCTGGTGAAATCCAGATTTCAGATCTATTGTGGTGAAAATTGATGATTTTCCTAAATTTGAAAGAATTACGGATGTATCGGGAATTGGGTACTTGTCGTTAATAGTTTTTTCGTTTAGCTTTTTGAAATCAATTACCATACGTAGTTTTCTTTTTCCTTCGTCGTCTGATCCTTTTTTATTAACAACCCATAGTGGACTATTGTATGGCGAGCGAGATGGTGTAATGATTCCATCACGCAGAAGATCATTAACTTCCTTGTTACCAAACTCAGAAGCTGCCATTGGATACGGGTAGGATTTGGAATAGACTGGTTCATTGTTAGCTGTTCTGACAGTTGCTACAATGTTTGTATTAAATGGTAACGACTCGTTTGGGTCAGAAAATACGGCAGCGTATTTCGCTTTTAATCGTTAGGTATCTTCTTTAACAATTACGGTATCAACATCGCTATAATGAAAATACATTAATTTTTCTTATATCTAATTTCGCATCGATTTTGCGTAGAAGGTCATAACCAATGATGCCATCAAATGTTTTAAGTGTCGGTAAAATAAAAAAATCAAAATTAGAATTGAAAATATTAACGGTGCATTTTTTGGTAATTCTATCCATACCGTGAATAGAACTTACTAAAAATGTGGAAGGGATAGGCTTTACACCCTTCCAGTTTGTTGGTTTTACATAATTCTTTGAAGCGCCAGTATCTACCAAAAATTTCAATTGTTTTCCTTGGAATGTCCTGCTAACATACGGTAGCAGGGATCTACCCCTAAAAAATTAATCTCGTCTGAAATTTCATTATTTTTAAAATCATTATTGTCATTTACAAAATCACCATATTCATCTTGCTGGTAGGAGTAATCGTTCTCGCAAAGTTCAGTTGAAGGATATTGATCTAAGTGACTTATTCGTTGAAACTTATTATTGAAGCGGTTGCTGTCGCGATGTCTTATCTGCGCTAGCTGACCGGAGCCCCTTGGGTATTGGTTCCCTGGTCACTTTGTTACAATTTACAATTTTCTATTTTTGTATTTTATCACTTTTAATATTCTTAATACTAGTGAGCACTCTACTTACAGTTTCATTACTATTGGTACAGTGTCCTGGTTCAAGTTCCTCTAAATGATTTCAGCTTCCGATATATGTCACTGCTTTCCTCGTTGAGGTGGATTTAGTGGTGATCCTTCGTATGCTGGCGTTTCAATTAACCTTTCAAAGTCACATAAAACGAATAACTCCTCACTTGGGGTACGCAACACAATTCACAAAGAGTTTTGTTCGATGAATATTAATCAATGCAAATTTTCTACTCAGCTTAACTGATTTATTGTTGATTTCACATTGATTATTCGGCTTTATGCGTTTTTTAAATGTTTCGGGTTTTCAGCACTATAACTTTTGTCGGAACACCGTTGTCAAAAATACTTATAGAGTTAAGAATTTAATTGATTGATTACGAAACCAAAAGCGAACAAACCGGAAAAAATTCAAACAAGAATTTTGCAATTGTTTAAAAAGCTTTGTTTAAAATGGGTCCGAACCCACGGCCACTATAGCTAATCCTTTTATAAGGATATTTATCGCGTGGCCCCACTCTGGGCGCCAGTGAATTAAAACGATAGTTTAATTTTTTAAATTATATTTATTTCCCTACAGAGTAGGGCAGCCGTTGCCGACGATCGAGTTATTACAACTGACTTTGCGGTGCCTGCACCTGAATACCTAACACCTGCCAAAATCTATCAGCCAAAGCCTCACGTGGATTGCCGCATGACTCCAGAATGCTGATTCGGCAATTCCCATGTGGACTGCTTGTGCTGTTTACCACTGGCTATCGTTTCCGTTGTTATGTCTGTCCGCAACATGAGTATGTCCGTAACATGAGCAGCGCGTTTTGCGTGTTGTTGTTTGCGCTGCAATCACAGGTATAGCTGCACTTGTTGTTGTAGTCTACTGTGATATGTTAACTGGCACGCATATCGCGCCAGTTTGCAGCGTGTTGAGGGCGATCCTATCAACATTCCAAAAAAATTCAATGAATGGGCAAACGACTTCTTCAAAGATATAGATTTAGATTTTTGTTCCCAAGCAGAACACGATCGTCACGATAAAAAAATTGAAAAAAGTTTTCAGTACCATCAATTCTCAGTTGTGAATGAAACAACTCTCAAATGTAAGCTTTATTCTAATGATTCGTCTTCGGTGATCCATGTGATCAAATAAAGTTTGTAGCCTCGTCTATCTGTTGTACACAACACATGTATTGCATTTTATTTTTTATTTTGGGACGTTACAAGCTATTATTGTTTAAACTGATTATAATAAATAACCAACATATACATATATGCTTAACGTTCAGAAGAATTTGTCGAATGTGAGCTATAATTGTTGAAAACCTGAAAGGTATCATCATTCATAACGCGCTCTGTGAGGCACTGTCAGCATCGTGTTCATCACTCGCTCGCCGGCTGGTGTATGGCGAGACTAAAAATGCGATATTGACTCTTAGAGTCAAAAATACAGTTTTCACTGTAATTGTAGGCCTAGAAAGCATAAAAATATTTAAATTGTTTAAACCATTGTTGATAAAAAAAAACTTGAATTTCGAATATTTCACGTTTAGTATTTTTAAAATGAAGAAGATACAGTTTGCGATATTCAAAAAAAGTTTCATCCGTTTATAAAATATTGCCAAATTAGTAAAAATTAAATATAATAAAAAAACCATTCAAAGTGTTTTTGCATTTTGATATAAGCTATCAAATTTCAGAATTGTCGTTAGTTTTCTAAAAATGATGAAAAATCATTGATCGAGTTGACGTGGTTTGACTTATTATGATTTAGATTTTTATCGGCTATGATTTTCTCTTTGTTCGGCAATTATATTGCAGTAATGTATTTAAAACTACTGAAAGGGGATGAATTTATGGTATTTCTTGGTACTTTTTAATACCAGCCTATTAAATAAATAACGTGTGCAATTTATTAAAAAATTAAATTCGAACTGTTCGAGAAGGTTAATTGACTGATGTCATTGTTTCAGGCACATTGGATCACGATATGTGCTTTACATACATGTTGACTGCTGTGACAAATTCAGTTCATTCTTCCTCGCCCGGACAATTTTACTTATTAACCCAAGTTCGATTTAACAAACGATTTTCAAAGCAGCTGTTCACGGCCACACGGTCACGTTTAGCTCATTGTCGTAAAAAATATATGTAGCCTTTATAATATTAAGCTCGGATAAAATTTCCTTTTGTCGCAAAAACAACTCTGTTAGCACATTTCATGAAACGTGCGATTTCATTAGTGCTATTTAAGAATGGAAAATAGATGTTATGGCAAATTTTTTTTTGATTTAGTTATATATTTAAAAATGCTATGCGGATTAGGTGTTAAATTGAAATTTCCTATGTAATTTTTTTGGGATCATTCACAATAGCGCAGTTTTTTCACTTCCCAACACTACATCTCAGCTAGGATATCAGTTTACCGAGTTGGCTCAACTCGCATTTTATTCCGAGTTGATGTTGTTTCTTTACAAGCAATTCGTTATCCAAGTGTTCTTTTGCAACTAGGTTACAAAGAAACGGGCCCATTCCGAAGTTGTTGTCTCTTTCAGGGTGGACTGTAATTTCGAGCGATTTTTGTATGTATAATAATTTGGTTGCTATACGATACACGTATTCAATTGTTTATGTACGACGAAAATAGTAACCTTGGTTGGAAATAATGCACTTGGACCCGACAAAACCGCAACATTTGTAATATTTTCTTGTAACCGAGCTCGTTATAAAAGCAACCCTGTTAGCATCTTTCATAAAACTAACGATTTTTTGGTTCTTAACACGTCTATTCTGCACGTTACCGGAAATTTTGTAACCGGCAAATTTTATTACCGAAAAATGTTACCACTTCTTGTAACCGGCATTCTTGCACACTGGTAACGCTGTCAACAGTGTAAAACTCACCATACGGTGTTTGCTTTGGTGTGGTGTGAATTTGAACACACATTTTACAAGCGAATCACAATGGAGATGAATAAGTGAGTGATTTACTAAAGTAAATTTAATAAATTATTATAATATAATTAATTTTTAATTGCAGAAAATACGCAAGGACAACCAAGCAGCAATTACGCTGGTATGTAGCCTTCGTAAAGGACCGTCCGGAGCTGGAACAATTTGGGGAAGGGACTTTCTGCTTTGGCTGGTGCGGTTCATGAACTTGTAGAACTGCAGAAGCGCCAGCAAAATTAAACAATGTACAATTTTTTTCGCCATTATGTTTTTAATATTGAAAACTCGTATTCCAACCGGTTTAATAAAAAAATCCACGTTTAATACTTCACTTCTCTTTAATTTATTACAAAAATGTAAATAAACGTCAGCTGTTTTCTAGTAGTTACCACCTAGTGCGGTGGTAATCAAATTTTCCGATAATAAGAACGTGCAGAATACCAAAAGGGTTTAAAAGTTGCCGGAGGTTTTTATTACCGGTAATAAAAATGTTGTTACCGGTGCAGAATAGACCTGTAAGAACGTAAAATAGTTACTCTGCCAAATTTTTGGTTATTAATTTAAAATTTCAACATCATTACCAACGATTTAGGTGTTAAACTGAAATTTCCAATGTTGTTTTAAGGGGTTATCGTGTTTTCGAGTAGCACAACAAGTATATTTTATCCAGCTTATGTTGTTTATGTGCATGTGATGCGCTTTCCTACATTGTGATTAAAATTTTTGTTTAATTTCTCAATTGGCCTTACTGTGGTTGTGTGTAGAATTTATTAATGTACTATTTTTAGAATCCAAAAAGCTGCTTGATTAACACCACCTTAGACCCAAAATAAGGTGAGGCGAATTCACCCTGATCTGCATCTTTGCCTAATACAAGGCGAATTCATAAAAGGTGCCGTTAGTAGAACAGCTGATTTCTTTTTGATAGGAAGGCCTGGTACTCATATAAGAGAATATCAGCAAAAACGAACGACGATATATTTTGAATGGCTTTTCGCCATAACCATCATCTTATATTGGGTATAGTCATTCATTCCGCATCGATATCGATACGGAAAGTATAATCGCTCGAAAAATTTCATGGCAGCATTGATACCCAGGCGAATTCATACAAGGTGGTGTTGAGAAAGCAGTTGAGTGAATTCGCTTGCTGGACTAAGTGTCAAAACTATTTGCTTATCGATTCTCACTGTCATTATACGTATGCACAATTTCTTAGTGTAAATTTTTTTTGTTGCCCTCAAAGTCAAACTGATGTATGGACAAATTTGTCAAGCGAAATTGTTTGCTTCTAATTTTTAATTTTTTTTTTTTGTGACATACCAATAGTATTTATAAGGTACAAACATTGAGAGCCATGATGCAATAATAAAAAGGTGATGTACATACGTAGTGACAGCTCGTATTGCTACTACCTTAGCTCAACGTTGTATTTTGGAAATGGGGAAAAAATTGGGAAGAAATTAAGGCCGTTTTGAAGGAAAAATTCTAATAAAAATAAAAAATAAACGAATTTTATGAAAATCAACAAAAAGTAATTGCCGAAAAACGAAAAGCCCATGCAAGGGCATACTATCTTAAGATTGTAAAAACAAAAGAAGTGCGAAATTTACCATTTAAATAATCGAAACACGTAAAAAACAAAATCCGCGATCTAAAAAAAAATCATCTATTACCGATTGGGGCATAAATTCAAAAAATCAAATTAGGTGAGTTCGAAATAACAACCTAAGTTTACATGTGTGAAATTAATATATTTGAAACTTAGTCGTAAAAACAAAAAAAAATTAAAATCATATGCACGTGGATACTCCTCCCTGCTGCTGTGATTTCCGGCTGCGTTGGGGTAGGATAGTGACGTTCAAGCTCTCGCCGTCGAAACTCGCTGTCAGTTCGCTCTCCCTCTGGTGAATTCACTTCACGTCTACAAAAATCTAGGTGAATCGTTCTTCGATTCGTGCACAAGCGGGCGTTAACCTGTTATAGGTTAAAAGCTCCCAACAGCTGTTGCCTGTTGGGCTCGCTGACGTTGGACTTGCCGGTTAAAATCTGTTGATAATTGAGCTCACTGACGTTGTACACTATTGCGTAGTTCAGCAATTCTTACAAATACATTTACATATGAGGCACATCCTTGTCTTTATGTGCGTGTGCAGCTGCTATATCGCTATTGCTGATCGCTTTCCGTCGATCACCAATAGACGATGTTCTTTCGCAGATCTGCTACTGGAAACCTCGTTGTCTCGTTGTTGCCATCACAGGGGGTACAGATATCATTGGATGTTTTTTTGCCAGACCGCTAGCACTGTAAGTGCCACTGTCGCTCCTTTTCTTCTCGTTATTATTTTATATTTGATTCTTTTCTCGTATCTTTGTTTCTCATCGTAATAACTTACGCGGACACTTTCACATTTAGTTTTAACTGGTCATGATATTCCCCCACAATCTTCCCGTTGGCTTTCATCAGGGCATTTTATAGCCTGGGTAAAGCCATACAGTTACTCATATCTAACCCACTCATGTATTTTCGAAGGCTCCATTATTAAAATCTTCCGTAACGAATTAACGAACGGATAGATATCGACAAATATTGGCAATCCATACCGACAAATTTTTCGTTCGATGCGAGTTCAATGATTACATTCGATTAACTCGCTGTGTTGTAAAAGTACAGTAATTAAAAATAACAGCTACAACGACGTAAAATAGTTTTAACTCTTTTCTGTCACATCAGTAAATGTCGAAAGATCGTTTACCGTCTATTCAAAGCTTTTAAACAACAAGCGCAGATGTATTTTATTTGAGAATATAAAGTCAACCTTTTATTGTATATCTTATATATAAAAATAAAATGGCGTTCGTTGGTCATCGCATCACGTGAGAACAGCTAAACCGATTTGGGTAGTTTTTTGCTGTTACATTTACTGTGGCCCGAGTAGTGTTTCTATGAAGAAAATTGCCGATAGGTGGCACTGGAGTCGAGATATATTTAAAAGTCGTACTTATGGGTCGATTAGATTCAAATTTAGTATGTAAGTTGGGTATGCAAACAGAAACGTGTTTGCAAAACATAGGCTCGGTAGGTGGCGCTGGAGTCGAGATATTGCGACATATCGCATTTATGGCTGATTTGGTTTATATTCAGTATGTACATATGTAGGGAAAAGTGTATTAGGGACCGATTTCGCTCAATGTGAAACGGAGATTAATTAATGGGTAAGAAGTATTTTGATTTAAAACTTTACTCGAGAGATGACGCTGAAGTCGAGATATTTTCAAAAATCTCTTTGTTTCTTTTTTCTAAATGCATCTGTGTGGCGGATTAAATCTTCCCGGGTGTTATGTTTGTTATTATAAGCAAAAATTTATAGATTTTATCGAAACCCAGAGATAGTGTTAATTTATTGAAGTATGCAATATCAGTCGTGCTTTAAACCATGAAAGAGTGGTTATCATAGTTTGTCCGTCCAGATATGGTCATTTTGGGGAAAATAAAGGTTACGATATATAACTGAATGGATATCAGTTACTGTTTATATCTCGGCTGGCGGAAGTAAAGAGTATTTTTCTTGCCTAAAATGCTCGGCTGGTGCAGGCAAATAATGTTCTTCAAGTTACTGCATTTCGAAAAGATGTACAGTTACCTAATAGGCGCTATAACCTCTTAAGAGATTTTGGCTGAGTTCAATAAATTGAGCCAGTCACTCCTTCTTTCTGCTAAATGTCGCCAATTGGAAATAACAAGAGACGTCAAGTCCTTTTCAACTTGATCTTTCCAATCCAGAGGAGGCCGTCCTCTTCATCTACCACCACCAGCTGGTACAGCGTTGAATACATTCAGGGCGGGAGCATTTCTGTCCATTCGCACGACATGTCCCTGCCAACGAAGCCTCTGTATTTTAAATCGCTGAACTATGTCTATATCGCGGTAAAGCTCATACAGCAATTTTACATAACCGTATTAGTTTTGTTGTGCTATCGAAAGCGGATTTTCGAGGGTATTTTTCAAGATTTGCAATATCGTGAATATTTGGTTGATGGTCGATTTGCCAGGTCTGAAGACACACTAATAAGATCCAATCAGTTCGTTCACGGTGGGCTTCAGTTGGAGTGCAAGTCGAGTAGCGAAGTGATCGGTTGCAGCTTTTGCGCGTCGAGCTTTCCTCGCGTCACTGAGCGCGCGCTTTTTGCTGCACAGAGGCGCGTGCGAATATTGGCTGCGTCAAGGTAATGATACGGGTCGATGTTAGCTCCTAGAATAGTGCGCACATCTAAGACACTGGAAGCATGCCATCCGTCTAACACAAGATGATCAATTTGGTTTCGTAGAATCGATCAACCTCAGTCTGTTAGCGGATGTTTCGTCGTGTATACTGAAGTTACCGACTGTGGGACCACAAATCCCTTCCTTTCCACCTTGGCATTAAAATTGCTTAGCACGAGTTTTAAATCGTGACGGGGGCAGCGTTCGTATGCGCGCTCATAGAAGTTAAATGTGGTCACATCGTCCATCATCAGCGATATATTAAAAAATCTCGCTTTGATGCGAATGGTAGCGTGACGCTCGTCCACCGGATTGAACGAAAGTACTTGGCGAGCTGTAGTAAACGTCGCAGGGTCCCATCCTCTTCATTCCTTACCCGCATCTCTTGGATGGCGGTGACGACAGCGTTTGCCTTTACGAGAACATCCACCAGCCTGGCAGAGGCACTTTCACAATTAAGGGTCCGGACATTCCAGGGGCATGCTCTTAAACCATAGTCCTTTAAACGTTTGTGTGGTCATCATGTTTAAATTTTTCATTGGAACTGTTTCTACGTGACGGGTACCAAGCCCAGCGCACAACCATATTCTGGGGCATTTTTTATTTTAGGGCAGATTTATATAGCGAGCCCCTTGCTCCACGTCAGACACCCGCTCATAGCCGCACCTACTGATGAACAGACGCTGCAAAACCATGGTAAGCCCTTAAACCGAATACGTCAGACTGCGATCTATTGCTACTGAGCAAAATAAAAACCGAAATGATAACGAGCGGAATCGCATATCACAAACACGTGCAGGACGCTCACAAGACGATAGGGAGTCTTCAAACAAGCATGATATGCGTGAGTGAGAGATCATCGGACAATAGAATGCAATTGCCAGACAGATAATTTGAATAGACGTGTAAGAAGACAAGCAAGTACCGCATCAAATACTCACCGAGTTGCCTTCCGTTACAACGCTAAAGTCGATTACAGTACACAACAAACTGGTTTTATTGGATCCATGAGCATTATGTACCAGATTGTAAAGCAATGAAATTTCAAAATGGAGCTCCTGGCTTATGTTGTGCGATTGGAAAAGTCAAACTGTCACCATTGGTCATACCACCAAACCCATTGCACTCATTAACCTCAGGAACAGGAACCGACTCCAAACACTCCTTGGCACAGGTACAGAAATGCAACAATTGCTTCGAAATGACGTCTTTTGGGGCAACAAATATAATTCAGTATAAATTCATGCCTACTTTTAAAGTAATTATAACATAATTATTGCTCACACTCAGTAGACCAGCCGAACTGTAGGTGACCTCGCATGAAACGTCAACAATCGACGATGTCGCCATTGTTGTGGTTGGGCAAATTTTGAATCCCGGGATACCGTGGTGCATCGTCGTAAAGAACACTTTCAGCGTGTGTCCGAAACGCACCGATCATTATCATTTCGCAATAGAAATGATAAATCCACTCACAGGTAAAAAGCTAACCTATATCCATCAACAAAATTCTCAGGATTCCATGCCGTATGTACTCCATTAAGACAGACTGGATTTGTCACATTTACTTGCAATCCGCAGTGGACAGAAATTCAAAAACAGCTACTCCCTGGCCAATCACAAAGGGCCACCATGATATAACAGCGAGAGTTTTTAAACAAAAACTGAAATCGTTGATGGATTTCATTGTGAAACACGTTGCTGTATTTGTTCAGTGGAGTCGCAGAACGCGGATTACTACACGCACATGTTCTTATCCGGCTGATGGAATATTAGCAGAAATTCCTGATAAAGATGAAGATCCAAACTTACATGAGGTTGTTACTAAGAGGATGATTAATGGCCCCTGTAGCACAGCGATTCCCATGTATGATGGACGGATAATGTTCTAAACGATATCCTCGAGTATTTCTAGCATAATTATTTACCGAAATGATAGCTATTCACTGTATGGTCACCGATCAACTGCAGAAAATGGAAGATCAACAGTAATTAAAATAAACCATCAGGATATTGAATATCAAATTGGCCGATATGTGAGCAGTGAAGAAGCGTTTGGCTCTTTTTCTCATTCGCTATTCACGCAAGGCATCCCACTGTTACTCGCTTGGCCATACAAAGAGTGCACTTCACAGTGGAACGTATTAGTATATGCTCAGCGACAACCACCTACCACATTAACCGGTTTTTTGAGATATGCCAGAATGATCACTTCGCCCAAACGCTGCTCTACTCCGAAGTATGAAAATACTACACTTGGAATCAATCATCGAAGAAATTTCAACGACGGAACCAGGGATGTATCGTCCCAGACTACCCACGAGTATTCTCCACCGATGCATTAGGCCGCATGTATACAGTCCAGCCAAGCAATGACGAGTGTTTCTACTTACGTTTGCTATTAGTTCATGTTCGTGGTCCAACCTCATTCCAACATCTGCGAGCCGTTAATGGGGAATTGTGTGGAACATATATAAATAGAAAAGCCTGGAGAAGTTTTGGTTAGCTACATCATTAAACACGAACTATGTTTTTGATAATTCTTTCAATATGCATCCCATCAAATCCAGTTGATTTGTAGTCCAAATACAAAGATCATATAGCTGCCGATATTTTATATGAGGTGCGTACTAGAACATCAAATCCAGATTTGCAACTCCGTGAAGTAATTTACAACACAGATTTATATTGATTGAGGATATGTGCTTACCGTATCAAGGAAGATATTGACTCAATTAGGTATGACAGCACACAATTCCCCGTTGCTCGCTGCTCTTAATCTGGATATGGCACGCGAAAAACAATTCGACAGTGACGAGTCCCTCTGTTGAACCGAGATCAGAAACATGCATACCACACTCTCATAAAAGTTGTAAACGATGGTACTAGAGGAGTTTTCTTCTTGTTTGGCCTCGTGGAACTGTTAAAGCCTTTTTGGTTGGATTAGTTTTATCCACGAATTGCTCGCAGTATGATGTTTCACTTACACTTGTTTCATCCGGAATTGCTGATGCGTTACTGTTGAACATGCAATTCACTGAAAAAGTTATAAACGATGGCATCGGAGGGGGTTTCTTCTTGGATGGCCCCGTGGAACTGAAAAAGCTTTTTTGATTGGATTAATTTTATCCACGATTCGCTCGCAGAATGATGTTGCACTTGCACTTGTTTTATCCGGAATTGCAGATACGCTACCGTTGAACATGCAATTCACTGAAACTCCAATATGCAACATCTCAAAGACCTGCTCGATGGCCAAAGTTCTGCAGGAATGTAAGGTAATCGTGTGGGATGAGTACATGATCGCACATAACTCTTCGAAGGCTTTACACCGAACGATGTGAAATCTACGGAATAATCAAAGCATTTTTGGTGGTGCAGTGATTCTGTTGGCAGGTGATTTTCGCCAAACATTACCCGTGATCCCACGGTCAACGTCAGCCGATGAACTCAATACAGGTTTGAAGTCGTCCATTTTGTGGAGGCATGTATTTACTTTAAAATTAAGTATAAACATGCGTTTTTTTTTCAAAGCAATCACTGGACATGGCAATGTTTATATTTCAGCTGGGTGCACAACCATGCCCTCCGGTTTTTGTCAGTTCGTCGAATGAAAGACTGAACTTCTACGAAAAATATTCGCAAACATTGCGGAAAATTATAAAAATCATGTTTGGCTACGAAAAACAACGATGCCAATGACTTAAATTTCGAGATTTAAAACTAAATTTCTGGCGAACTAACGACTTACAAATCGATGGATTCCATTACTAACTAAGATGACGTCGTGCTTTCCCACCGACACACCGTTCAAATTCAAGCGCTTGCAGTTTCCCGTTCGGCTTGCATTTGCGATGACTATAAACAAGTCACAAGATTATTGCGGCCTTAACCTTGAAAATCCATGTTCTCACTTGGTCAAATGTATGTCGCCTACTGCCGTGCTGAAACCCCATCAGCTTTGTTTGCTTACGCATCAGATAATAAAAAGAATATTCAGTATCATGCTGCATTCTAATGAACTAGGTCTTTAACCTCTTACATAAACTTAAACTTTTTAATAAAACCGCAGCAATATTAGTCATAAATATACTTTTCTCCCTTTTTTACATTCTCCGCATGTTTGCAAAATATTTTCTCTAACTTGCAAAATAAATACAGGAAAAATGTGTAAAACTTTGTACAGGGCAACGTATGTCAGGTCAGCTAGTTATATGTATGTACATATATGGGGAAGTAAACTGAAAAGCTATGGTGCCAAAATTGCGGTGTCAATCGTTCCGTTTTCTAATGCCAACTAGTGGCAGCGAGCGTCGTCCCCAAATAACCGCGAAATTTTCTCATTCTCTCGAAGTTCGCAGTTGCTGTTTTACTTTATTTGCTTTTTCATTTGATTCATTTTTGTTTTCTTCTTTCTTACTTTTCACCTAACGCGCTGTCAAAATCGAAAATTATATTTGCTCGGCGCTAGCGCCGCTATTGTAGGATGCTCCTTACAAATTGTATGTGCACGAGAAATTTTGATAGTTCGTTAACGCTTGACGCTGCAATTTTGGGGTAGCAGTAAAACAAGGAAATATTATGAAATGGAATGGAAAAAAGGAAATAAATAATTTGACCTACTTCATAATTGCCGATTACGGTTGGTTGCTGAACCTTGGTTGTTATTGGCAGCTGCGCAGCACACTATGCGGGTATAATAAAAACTATTTTATTTTAAGAAATGCACAACGTAATAAAACAATGCTGACATTAAGAAGTCTCATTTCCATTACTAAATTTTCTTAAGCCTAATTCCTTTGAATCCCATGCCGCATACTTCTGTTAACTTAATAAGCTAATTTTATTTACTTTTTAAGTATATGTCAACCTTATCCAGGGTATTTTCAAAATAAAACTTTCTTAAGACTCAAATGTCAATATCTAATTTACCTTATTATAGTTCTAATTGATTTTTTAAACCCCTCCAAACAGATTCTTGAAATTGAGTTGTATTTAATATAAATTAATTGACCTTGAAAGATGGACACCTTCTTTCACACTTTCTTATAATACCCAGTTTGCATTTTTAACTTCATTCTTTTGTTTAAATGAATTTAATAGGTGGCAACTCCTGAAAAAAATTGGTAATATTGTAACAAATATAACAGACTATATAACATACTCACACATAAACTTTAGTATTATCAGTAGGGATTATCTTAACCAAAATTTCTTTAATTTTGAAACGTGGCAACTCTTATGAACAGCTTCCAAAAAGCGTTTATGTAAATATTTATATAGTACATACATATATATGTCTACTTTAAATATCCTTACTTTTATGTAATTTTTGACTTAACAGTTTTTTATTTATTTAGTTACAGAATAATGCTCAATCTTTTTTTATTCTTTGACATTGAATCTAAAATTTCCTCAATTTTCACTTCTATATCCCTGTGAACGTTGAGTAGTGCTAGACCATTAAGTCTCTCTCCTCCGGTTTTACTTCTTAAGTATGATTTCAATCTTCGAAACGATGAAAATGAGCGTTCGCTTGAAGCTACAGACACTGGCAACGTTGCACCAATCTGCAAGAATCGGTTTATTGATGTAAATATATTTGCATCACAACAATTCATGGATTCTATAAATGTTTTAGGCTGACTAGTCTGATTCAAACAGTGCCTGAAAATATATTTAAAAATAATTGAAATATTCAGCATATTGTAAATATAATGGCGAATCAGAAAAGGGGAGATACGATGATTCCATACTATACTATTTGTATAAACTAGCGGTTTTAAAATTTATATAACCGAGCGATTAGGTGAATATGAAAACAAAGCGTAGCAATTCTTTATATAGGCGTATTTTTTATGTGTATGCCAAAATAATGCATTTTATATACACATATCTATGTATAACCGACTCAGAATTGACATGTTTTAACCATAATTTATATATTTGTCTCATATTTCGAAATTATTAAATGGTTAAAACTTGCTAATTATGAGTGGGTTTTATATGAATTAGAGTATAGTATGGAATAATTGTGCTACACTGGTTGCACATAATCGCGGATGGTTTTAATAAAGAAGATAATATTTATCATACCTCCTCCATATTTTGAACTCAGCTACGAAATCTTCAACGGAACCTGCAATATCAATAGGCCATTGTGATTCTAAAACTCTAACTGTCTCTTGTATTTGTTCGTCATTCAGATTTATGCATTTATTTGGCAAAATACTTTCAATTTTTGAGAGCAAACTGCGATGCTTCAAAAATCGCGATTGAAGATGTTCCAGAAAATGATCCAAAAACGGTATATAAACCGACCGTCGGAAGTATTCTTCGGGTTCGCCTTCGTAGTTATCTCTATGAGTTTGCCTTCTAACCAAACGCGGAGTTTTAATTTCTGATTCCACTTCCAAAGCAATTTCTTTCACATTTTCATAAATGTGTCTAAACGATTGCACGGAATCCTCGCGCATGCCACTTACTTCAGTATGTAAGTTATTTGCAAAATCAATGCAGCTGCTCAAATCGCAATCTACTTGTTGCAAAAATTGGCTTACATTTTTGGATAAAGAGAAAATGGGTTTTAGCACTGCCGAAGCAATAATAAATTGAGGTGAACGAATTGCTGCCAACAAAGCATGTGGTTTGGATACGTCACATCGCAAGTTCTCATTATCAAGCTCTTCCAGGGCCACGCAAATCAAGTTAAATATATCAAAAAATAATGAAAGGGAATTCAAGTGTTCTATCCAACGCGTTTCACAAAATTTAAGAAGACGAAATTGCTTTGAATTGGGGCATGATTTTAGAATTATATTTTTGAGAACTGCTCCGGCTTTGGGGGACATTCGAAAAAGATTAACAACCTCCTTGATTGAACTAATGCAGTTCCTAATAGCGGTTATATTGCAAGAGCTTGCGATGGCTAAATTTAATCTATGATTGGCGCAATGTACATAAACAGCTTCCGGATATAACTTTTGAACTACTGCAGAACATCCCTTGAAATGTCCACTCATAGGGCGCGCACCATCGTAACCTTTGAAGGAAAGTAAAAAACAATAAAAATAAATTCCTTCAAATAAAGCATACGAACACACCTTGGCCTCTTAGATACGTCAGATTAATTTTAAGTTCTTTTAATTTTTCGATAAGGACCGTAGCTAACCCGCTACCAGTAGTATCATTAACAGGAACGAAGCATAAAAAGTCTTCTCTCAGCTTCTGCTCATTTTCAAAATGATCCACATATCGTATACAAATTGAAAATTGCTCTATTCCACCCACATCTGTTGTTTCGTCAGCAATTATTGAAAAGCATTTCGATTTATTTATACGACTAATAAGTTTTTGTTGTATCAATTCACCTGCTATTTTAATAATTTCATTTTGAATACGCCAGCTTATATAAGTAGGTAGCATTGCTTGATGCAGTTTCAATATGCTTTTTCAGCGTGTTGTCTCCACTATCAATAGCTAAACGTAGTAAAGCCCTGAAGTTTCCATCATTTTCAACAGGCATTCCTAATGAAAGCCTTCCCTGATCCCGATGACCTCTTAATGCAAGTCCTTGCCTCCCACAAACTAATACTACACGTATTATTGAAGCCAATTTCTCTCTATTTTCAAGTTGTAGCTTTTTGCGTCCTTTATCGATTTCACTTATCACATCATCCTTTTTGTTTTGAAAAATTAACTTGAAATTTGCTGCTTTTTCTACAGCGCTTTTGTGGTAATCCCTTAGCTGATGTTGTTTGAATTTATCAAATGCATTTTTCCATTTTCGAAAAGGGGTTTGCACGAAAGCATCGGCTTTTTGATGACTTCCATTTCCAACAGTTTCCCAACCAAAAGCTACACAAAATCTACAGTACGCTCCATCTTGAATTGATGAATACAACAACCAAGAAAAAGAGTTTAACCAAGAATAATTAAACTTTAAGTTTCGACCTCCAGATGATGGAAAACTATAAGATGTGTCGGGCATCCACGCGTTCGTTAGAATTTCACATTATTAGAAAAAAAACCAAACAAAACAAAGCAAAAGAGCTTACAGAATTACGTTTTTGAGGTGCTTCGCGAATTTTAGGAGCACTACCATTTTCATCACAGTTACCCCCGGAAGAATCACTTGCGCGTTTTAAACAATTCCTTTGGAAATATTTTGTAATTGTATTTTCACACATTTTTCACAAAATCTATTGACTGAGCAATATAAATTATTCTTTACTTATGAAGTTATATTCACGTTACTATAACGGTTCTCGGAAAATGCGTAAAAAAGAGATGTCAGTTAATAACAGCATTGCCACACACATATGTATATTTGTGTTTAGAAAAGAATAAAGGCCGGTTCACATTGGACTTTTGCGTCGCTTTGGCGTTGGCGTGCTGTGTTATTATGATAACAAAACCCAAAACCCCCCCCTGGGTGCGCGCCTGAACCTCACATTTTATAACGTAAGGTATAGGCTATTTGTGTTCCAAATTTTGTACAATTTCGTCCAGCTGCTTGGGCCTGATATAACAGTGAATATACATACATATGTACATATACGATTAATGGAATAAATATTAGTGATTTTCGTCGACAAGCATGTCAGGGTGCAAGTAAAAAACCACCATGCCCTTTTAACGCGTATAAAACGCAGCGGGTAGCGGATGAAAAGCGCTAAAATAGAGAACATTTCTGAGAATTTTAAAAAGGCGATTTCGAAGCGATTAATGCTGCTTCGCTTTATATACTTTCCAGGTGGAAGTCGAATTTAATTAAATTATACACTAGGACATAAAATATTAAAATACGAATGTCTTAAAAATAATGGGCACCCTCTTGAAAATATACTTTTAAACTTTCTCCTAGCTAGGTGGCAACCCTCTCCAAAATATAGGTATAGACCTTCTCCTGTAACATTTATATACATATGTATATAATTTTCTTTATAAAAAAAGAGATAAAGGGATTAAATATGGGAGTAGTAGTGATAGTAGTCTATAAAGTCGCTAGAACGCAATTGAAATTACGAGCTAAGGAGCTTAAGAGCTATGGCTACCCGGGCTAAATTCTATCACATGAATAAATTATTATTGATAAATAGATTAAATTAAATTAAAAAGCATATATTAGCCATTTTTAGGTATTTAATAAGTTTTTGTACAATATATTAGCAGTCGACCCGGATAGGAGGTTTAAAATATTTTGGTTTTGGAATAGTCTGGTAGAACTGCAGAGATTGACATTCTAAGGTTCTAGATATGTATATGTTAGCATTGCAGTAAGGGCATGTGTGTGGGTTGTTGTTGTTAAGTAGGTATTGATGCGTTAGTATGTAATTTGTACCATTGTGAAGTTCTAATCCAAATTTTGTAGGTGCTTCATTGGATTTCGATTTAAGGAATTTCTTTATATCTTTTGAATTACCATTAAAGATTGTGTGGCTATTTTTGCGATTTTATCGTCGTATTCGTTGCCAGTAATATGTGAATGCTCTGGTGTATGGCTTTCAAAGAGGATAAAGACTAAGCAGATGGTGTGTTTGCCTTGTTTTGTAAATGGTGGACAGTTCTGGTGTAATGTTTTTATTGTATTTGTTAAGTTGAAAGTTAATTAGGTGATTTGTTGGTTGTTGCTGTATACTCGCCGAGGTGGAAATCGTCCGATGAAAATGAAAATGATGTTATAAAATTGAGAAGTCTTGTTTTTGTTTGTGTGGATAAATTATGTAACATGGGATACGGAGATATGGTCGAAGCCCGGTGTATTATATTTGAGGTGTTTCAAAGCGAGATGCATTTCCACTGAGCAGATACAATTTTCGAGTTTGCAAGCGGATGATTTTTTTGTATTGTGGTAAAGTTTTTTTATTGCGCAAAAGGGAAGCAAATTCATTGGTAACTTCTTTAGGATTAGTGATTGTTTTGTTTGTGTTGTGGTTGGTGAAGAAATGTATGGCGTCTATAACTTAATTCGTGTGGGGGTTTTCCAAAATTTGAAAAAAACATGTGCAATAGTATTATTCAAAGTATTGCCCATCTGAAGCTGTGGCCTTTTCCCATCTTTCTGGCAATTTGTGGATCCCATCCCAAAAGATCTGCGCCGGCTTGGCAGCCAAGAATGAATCAAGCCAATTTCTGATATCCTGCCACAGTGAGGGCGTTCTGCATCGATCGGAACAAATGGTAGTCAGAAGGGGCAAGGTCTGGGCTTTAAGGCGGGTAGGGTAAAACTTCCCAATCACTGTTTTCCAAATAGTTCTTAACCAGAATAGTAATGTGGGGCCGAGCGTTGTCATGGTGGAAAATTATTGCCTCGTGTCTGATCGCATATTCCGGGCGTTTTTCGGCTACTGCTCTCTTCAAACGGATTAATTGTGTTCGGTAGCATTCTCCATTGATGGTTTCACCCGGTTTTAGCAGCTCATAATACAGCACACTCTTCTGATCCCACTAAATACAGAGCATTACCTTCGCGCCATGTATATTCGTCGTTGCCGTTGATTTGGCTGGTTGGCCGAATTTCACATATGATTTTTGGCGCTTGGTGTTGTCGTAATGGATCCATTTTTCATCAGCTGTAACAATCCGATGCAAAAATTACTTCCTTTTGTGGCGTTCCAGCAGCATTTCGAACAAGCAAAACTGCATCTGCGAGCTCTTCCTGCGTTTGGCAACAATTTTCATCGAGTAATGCTTCCAGTTCTTCATTTTCAAACTTTTTTGGCTGCCAATGGTTCATCGTCTTCCAAGCCAAAATCACCACTTTTAAATAGTGCAAACCACTTCTGGCACATTCGATCAGCCATAAACTTCACTATAAACTTCCACCAAAACAAGAAGACTTTCGGCAGCAGTTTTCTTCATATTAAAGTAATGAAGAAGAACTCCCCGCAAAAACACTTTTTCAGGCTCAAAGCTCGACATATTTGAGTGAAAAAAAATTATTGTTGTTTACGCTTCAAATCAATGACATATACTGAAAAGACTTACAATGACAGTAGCTTCCCAACGTATGTTCGGAATAGCAAATCGCACGAATTAAGTTATAGACCCATGTATTGTGGGAGACTTTGTGTCCTGTGAAGGTTTTTACATTGGTCCAAATTTTCCAATTGGTGTAGATGGGTTTTATTTAGTAGTGAAATTAAATGTGACTGTATTTTTAGCTGCCTTAAGTGGTTTTCTAAATGTTGCAGAGGTCTTTCAAAAGTTAATTACATTTTCGTGGGTAATTGTGTGTTTGAGGCTATTGCTGCATCTATTTATTATTTTGAGTTATTGTAGTTTAATATTCCATCATCAGACGTTGCGCCCTTGACTATTTGAGTTGGTTTGTGGGTGCAGCGGTAGCCACGCGACAATTGCGAGTATTACGCTGCAGAAATGTATGGTGGCATTGGCCGCAAATCTTAAATTGCTCCGTTGAGGTGCATTCGCTAGAGTGGAGGATTAGCGCCAAATAATTGGTGCAATACGAATGCGCCCTGGCTATCAAAAGGGTTTTTAGAGCAGCATTGTAGTAAAGACGGGGTACGCCAACAAGGAGTGGCTTAGTCGGCACTTCCTGTAGTTAAGAGCACAACCACTCGCGACGGCAGGGATCCCTGGGGCGCAGGGACGGCTGTGCGGTCTCCATACATTATAAGATAAGAAGTAGGGAATCGGGGGTTGAGTGCGGGAGCGCATATTAATTGTCGTTTTGAGAGATGCGAGAAAGTTACGAGAGGAAACGCAGCCGGTATCCGAATGAGAGTCAGAAGGTGGCATAGTTTTGTTATGGGTCGAGTGAGAATACCGTTTTTCGTAAGTACCTCCACAATCCGGATGTGGTTGTCTCGTCTGGGATGCACCTTCTTAATGCGTCTAAAATTGTATGTTTTTTGACAAAGGTAGTCAATATTGGGTGAGGCTTGTACGGTTTCCCACCGATAACATCTTTGAAGATCCTCAAGGAAGTCTTCTTTCCATCGTTTGCTAAACTGATGGAGAGTACCTTAATTTCCTCCCATCGGTTAATAAGAGAAATGTTTTCCTCCTTCGCTTAGGGAAGGGATAAGTGGGCCCCTTTGAGAAAATGGGCAGGAGTTAGTGCCGTGAATTCCGAAGGATCTTGGGAAAGTGGGGAGCTGGACCTAGAAATTAGAGCCGCTTCAATCCGTATTAGTAGAGTATCTAACCGATTTGATTTTATTTGAAAAGATGTTTATCAATTTTCTCGATATTTAATTAATAACGGAGAATCAATTGGCGTTTGTACTTCGGCAAAATCGTTTTAAAGTGAAGACTCGGCTATTGCAGATAAGTTGTATTTACTATAATTTTCTTTTCGATATACTCTGAATTTCGCATTCATATTGAATTCCTTTATAATGTCACCTATTTAACGGAGAAATATAGAGCGCAGATCTCAAAATAATGTAAGTTAACGGGATTTGCGAACTAGGGAAGCTGCTGAGCAATATGAAAACCGAAATGATATCGAGCGGAATCGCATATCACAAACATGTTCAGCATGCTCACAAGACGACAGGGAGTCTTCAAACATGCATGATACTCTACCAAATTTGGTACACTTATTGCATTTCCAGGCAATATGCCGAATTTCGAAATTGTTAATATCGGAGAAAACCCACGCGGTAATTTTCAAAAAATAAAAAATTGCGATATTTAAGTTAGCATTAAAGGCAATTCGCTCAAATTTAATACGAAGGAGGTGGCTACACATGCAAAAAAACCACGCCCACCTCTCATATAACGCAAAACAAACAACTAAAAAATCCGATATTGATTAACTATACCAGGGCCCTATTCCACAAAACAACTTATTAACTTTCCACTTTGCACTTATCGATTTGTATTTTATTGCAAAGTGAGAAGAGTTTCTGTTCCACAATATTCTTTGCAAATCTCCCCATGCGCTGAGCTTAGTTTTGCAAAGGCTTTGCTAAGAGAGCATATTTGTGTAAAGACTTTGCACTCTCTGCTCTCTGCACTCTCTAAGGTAAAGATTTAAAATGAGCCGCAAAATAAAAATTGGAAAAAAACTTGCAGTTTTGAGTATAATAAAAGAAAAAAAAGACATTTTATTTACAAATTTCAAACATAATTAAGTTTATATTTCATTTTGAAGGTTAACAAATTAGATAAACAGGCTGCCTGGTAGGATGTTTTGAAAAAAGCCCAATCCCTGTAACTGGCGTCGGCCCAAAAAGCATGGACCTATGCGAGGGGCAGTTTGTTTGGGCTCTGGAAGATCCGTACATTGGTAAGTACAACGATTTATTGCCTACACATAGCAAATATTTATATTTGCCTCATTTGTTACTGTTGGAATTTCTATTAATTCTTATATTGTGCAATACTAACATCTTGTTGACAACAACAACACAAATCGTTATCATACATGTACATTGTTGTTGTGAGTCAACAGTGCTCTCAATAAACATCTCTTGCTGATTAGAAGAAGGGGTATATGCACAATATAATTATTTGCTTTATGTACAGTAAAAATATACCGTAAGTATTTGAATAGGCGAATATTCACTTCGCGTATGTATGCATGTACCTTGTACATACAGTGGCTTAATAAAGTTTAAATACACCTTGTTGACATGAAATATATTGTTCTGATTATTATATTTGAAAATAAGCTAATATTTTTATTTATTTTTATTTTGTTAATTTGCAGAGCAAAAGGGATAACACCCGAAAAACTGGATCCGGAGGGGGGAAGGACAGCGTTATGGATGAAGCTGACTTGTCCATCCTCGATATTCTGGAATCAGACTCAGCTGTGGTAGATGGATTGAATTTGCCAGAAAGTTACGGAAACTCAGAAAATCGACCATCAGCGGAGTGTGATTCCAGAGTGTCGATGACAGAAGAAACACCTGCCAATCCCCCTCCAAACCCAAGGAAAAGGAAGAGTTATACCAAGTTTCCAAGTGAAACTTTGTATAGAGAGAAAAAATGTCGGCTGGAGCTCCTTGCGGTTGAGGTTTACTACAGAAAACTTCAATGGCTAAAATTGGAGAGGAGCTCCAACTTCCACCCTCTGCCATAACCAGCGAAATTGCAGCGGCAGAAACGGAAAATATTTCGCGTTCGCAGTAGTTAATTGAGGAGTTTTGAGTTTTTTATGTATTATTATTTTTATTTTCCCATTTAGTATTTGTATATTTTTTTATATTTTTTATTTAAAAATAAAAAATAAGTGAATTTGATATTTTTACTTTCTATATTGAAAATTGGGTTACATAAAACTTGTTACTCTCAAACCCCAAAAGAAACAACGATTTTGCAGTAGAAAAAGGTCACTTTTATTTCACTTTAATGGTTGGCATTAGGAGAAGTATTGCAGTAGAGAAGTAACCCTTTCCATTCCACTCGCACGATCTACATATATTATTAAGCGCATCATTTTCTTCTTCAGCACTTTTATCTAATTCCTCGATTTCATTGTCAGTGTCTTCAAAGGGTTGCATGTTTTCACTACCCCTTCAGATGCCACTGGCAATATTGTGTAAGATGGCACAAACAATGACTATCTTTTCTGCAAACTCAGGCCTCAGTCGCAAATAATTTAGACACGGAAATCTCTCTTTAAGAATGCCAAAACTAGTTTCAATTATGCGCGTGTTTTTTTGTGGCAACTATTGAAAGCCTCATCAGCAGGGTTATCGGGATTCGGGCGTAATGGTGGTATCAACCAGTTTTTTAGCCCGTAACCACTATCACCCAAAACAACAGCATCCGGAAATGGTCTCCTTCCATTGTCAAATCTTTGACTTACAGCCGAATTCCGTAACACCCTTGAGTCATGAACGCTGCCCGGCCAACTTGCATTTACACTGTAAAATGTGTAGTCTGGCCCACATATCATCATCACATTCAATGAGTGGTTTCCATTCCGGTCCACATATCCTTCCTCGTGTAATGTAGGCGCATCGATTTTAATGATTGTGCCATCCACGCAACCACACACACAAGGGAATCCACCCATCATAAAAAACTTTTCAGCAATACCACTGACATCATTGGGCCATCGCACTGTGTTTTGAAATAAAACGTCTATTATAATGTCGACAACTCTATGGATGGTTCTGCAAACTGTTGATTTTGCAACACCATGCATAGCTGCAACTCCATGACACTGGCAACCATTTCCGAGCCAATGCCAGTACAGTAGCAGTTGATTTTCAGAGGACAAAGCATGACTGCGCTGTGTATTGTGCTCTACTTTGTCTCCAACTTTATTTAAAAGGAAATCAACTTGGATTTGATTTATACGGAAGCACTCTTTAAAATTAAAGTTTTGTAGTCCCGACAACTTAATTCGGCCTCTATAATTTCTAGTTATAACCGCGTCTTCACTATTGTCGAACTCACGTCGTAACATTTTTAAAGCGATGATTTACCTTGCAAATGTTTGACAAACTTATCAAAGTTTGCTTTGCAAACATAGAATTTACAGTTTTTGAGGAACGAAAGAGCGCATTTATTTGTAAAGTCTTTGCAAATCACACTTTTCAATATTAGATTTGCACTTTGCACTAGAGAACGTACGTGGAACAGAAATTGCAAAGAGAGTACAAAAATTGCAAAGACTTTGCAAATTACACTTATCAACTTTAACTTATCACTTACCAAATTTTACAGTTCTGAGGAACACAAAGTTTTGCAAATTGACGAAAAATTTGCAAAGTGCAAAGTGAGAAGTTGATAAGTTGTTTTGTGGAATAGGGCCCAGGTAATTTTCCTAAATTTGATAGGCAAGCTTGGGTTTGAGAATGAAATACATGGAATCATAAATGTTGGAAATCTCCATGGTATTGCACAACTTAGAGCAAATAGGTTTGTCAAATTTAACCAAATTTCTTACACACTTTGCATTTCTCGAAAGAAAGTACGGTTTTGAAAATTATAGAAGTCAGTCGAAAACATAACAAAAACTTCATTCATAAATGCACGCGCGTATTCCTGAAACCAAGTGCCGTTCATTCATAAACGCGAGCATTTCATCTCCCTGCACCCGCAAATGTTGCCCTTAACAATATTTTTCGCGACAAACACAAAAATGCTAAAATCTTCAATTTCACAAACCTTTGACGGTCAATGAAAAGACACAACATTGCAAAATCAGACAATAGTGCACTTTGGCAACGTAGTCTGACAAATATCTGGCATTTTTCTAGCAGATTCTAGAATTTTGTCCAAATGCTCTTGATTAGAGATTTGAATAATAAGCCCTTTAAGCAATCACATTTCAACGCCTGCTGTGGTTTTGATGGTTAAGTTGTAGCATGTAATTTGCAATCTTACTTTGGCCTTTGGCCAGAGTTCAATTTCCGCTCTGCGGCGTTTTATTTTAATTTTTTTTAAACTTTTATTTTTAATTTATTATATGTATGCATACATATAGCAAACATATAAAATATATATAAGTATTCTAAATTAATAATATTCATCAATATGTATGCATTTATTAAATAATTCATGTGCGCATCAATTCATTTGCGCACATATGCACGCGCAATTGACAAATCGACTCAAAAATTGCCGAAAAACACACAATTGTTGCATAACTCCTCTTTCGCCTGAACTTGCCCTGCTTACAATCAAAAATCAGTTTTTTTCGCGGTTTACTCATTTTTCTTCCTTCTTTCGTTTTTAGGTTAATTCGTAAATTGGCGTTCTTCTTTTCGCACACATTGTTATGGTTTGCATAATTAGCCGTTTAAGCAATTGCCGCAGAACGTCTGCATTTAAACATTTCGCAGCATTTTAACATTTCCAAAAATGTTAATCTAAAATTCCGCAGCGAAAACCTATCAACTTTGTTAGAAAATTAATAAAAATGTTCGACCTGAGTCGTTTGCACGTTATCATTGTTGTAAGTTATCTGATGTTAGCTGCAAAAACATTTATTGAATCACTAGGCGTAGGCAGAAAACATCAAACAATGAGAAACTATATGAAATATTGAATAGGAAGAAACTCATAGTAATATTTTTTCATATCATAAAATATCATTTTAAAAAATTTTTTGAATTAAACACACATGAAAATTTTATTAATACATGTTTGTTAGTACAAAAAATTACTATGTTTGGATATTTTAATATTTCAGCTTTTTTCATTTTTTCACCATATTATGTTCATTCTTCATTGAAAGTTAATAAATAATCTTATTTTAAGCCACATTTTTTCTTTTACTTGTGGGAAAAATTAAAAAAAAAGAATTATTTATTAATTTCATATTTTGTAAAAAAAAATGTAAATATACACTTGCAACATTGCTAAAACTTAGAATATTTTGAATTTCGACCTTTCTAATTTTTGATAATATGCATGATGTTGCATGCAGGTAAAAACATACATACATATGTACATACTACAATGTGCTTCTGTTTTTGTAAATAGTTAACAAATAATTTTGATATTTGTCCCATTTTTTTTATTTTTTAAAAAATGTTATGAATTTGCAAATAAATTTGATCATTTATTAATTTCAAATTGTGTAAAAAAGAATATAGTATTTCTTTGCACTTGCAACATTATCAGTACTTGGAATTTCGGTTTTTTGTTTAATTTTGAAAAATATTCATCACGACTTGCAAGTAAAAATACTACATATTGTACATACATTCATATACAATTTAATTTTAATAATTTTTAAAAAACTTTTCCTTTTTTTAAATAATTCTTCCTAATTTTTTTTTAAATTTGGAAATAAGATTTTAATTGGTTATTAATCACACATTTTGTAAGAATATTTCCATAAATATCTGCAACTTATCAACATTTCAGCAACAGTTGAACAGAGGAAAATGTTAATTCACATTTTTCATCCCTGTTCAGTCGCTGGCGAAACACAAATTTAGGAGCTCTGAATTCCAATGCCGAAACCGTTCAGATTTAATTTGCTTCGACCCAAAATTTGCACCTTCTCGTGGTTTGATGTTCTCTGTTAACAATCACCAGTTATTAAGTTAGTTCAAGAAAGAATATTTTCTGTTTGTTGAGTTCACAAATGTTGGGATCAGCTATATTTCTCACTGGCAATTTGTTGCAAGTACCTAAACATTTTTCTTCTTTTTTTTTTTCAAAGTTACCGTTGTAATGCAATCTTGCCTGGAGGAGTACATTTCAATTCAAACCAAACGGCGCAAGGAAGGCTAAGATATGGAATATTTTCTAAAACTGCATTTATTATTTCTGTCGTATATCTTTGCACGTGTGACTTCTTTATTGGAATGACTTTACATTGCAGTGATTACACAAGTGCCGGAAATAATTCAGGTTTCTCTATTTATGACATTCATATGCTTATGCTACGTTTACATACATATATGACACCTTCTCCACCACCTATTTTCAAGAATATAAAAAGCGATATATGTAAAAACATACATATGTTCGTATTTAGGAACTTCAATTTCAATTCAATATCTTAACGAGTTATATATAAGATTTAAGCCTATTTCAATTCATACTTAATAACTACAAATACAATTTTTCGAAATTCGTTTCAATTACATAATTGATTTTAATTATATTGGAGCCGGTCCGGTTCCTTTCGAACTCTTTCCGATCGCCTTAGATGTACTTCGGTACCCGAATCCTGCTCCGTAGGTGCGGGCGCTACCTGTGGTAAAGCTGCGTTGACTGCGTTGCTTTTTTGTGATGGTTGCATTTGCGATCGTGTTGCTTCCTCGCGCTGGTCGCACTTCTCACCATGCACGTATGCTTTTGTCTGCTCCGGGGCAATGGGTTGAATAAGACGACTAGGTAATTGTTGACCAACGTTGCGTATTTGGTCGACGTGCCGTCTCCATATTCTCCCATCATCAAGTTGAACTTCGTAGTGGATATCCCCGCGTCTGGCAATGATTTTGCCGAATTGCCAGCGTTCACTCGACAAATAATCTCGGACTGAAACCCTCTCGCCTTCAGCGAAAACCTTTTTGGTAATATTTCTGTCCGTATTACCGAGCCTATTTTGCGGTAGTAGAAAATCTAAGCGTGTTTGAATTTGTCGACCAAACATAACCATAGCTGGGCTTTTTTCCGTAGCCGGGTGGATTGCTCTTCGGTAGCTGAGTAAAATGTTTTGTAACTCTTTATTCATTGAGCACGATTTAGTCATTGCTGCTGTCAGCTTCTGTTTAACTGTCTGTATGAACCTTTCGGCCTGCCCATTCGTTGCCGGATGATAGGGAGCACCTTGCTTATGCATAATGCCATTCGCTCTTAAGAAGGCTTGAAACTCTTTAGAGTTAAACTGGGTGCCGTGATCACTTACTAATATATTCGGTATATCAAAAGTTGCAAAAATATCTCGGCATTCGGCGATAGTTGTGTCAGTAGTCATATTGTTAACAATTTTAACAATAGGCCACTTGCTATAGGCATCTACCAAGACGAATAAATACTTGGTATATATTGGGCCTGCGTAGTCCACATGCACGCGCTCGAAGACTTTACTCGGCTGTGCCCAGCAATGTACAGGAACAGCGACTGGATCAGATCGGGTGCTTTGGCAGGATACGCAATTAGAAACCAATTTCTATATATCCCGGTCTAGGTTAGGCCACCAGCAATAAGAACGCCCTAGTGTTTTCATTTTGACGATTCCAAAATGACCGCTGTGTAATTCACTAAGTACCATAGGTCGCAGTGCTGTGGGTATGTACACACGGAAACCTCGTAAAAGACAACCTTTTCGCAAAGTGAACTCTATTTGCGGAATTCCAAATCGTTGTTTCGCATCACATTCACGGCCGTATTTTAGGCATTCTATCAGCATTTTCACCTCTGGTTCTTTTGCTGTAGCTGCACCCAAGTCTTCTGCCGTAACTGGTAAGTTATCTATTAACTGCGCTGTTATCACATCTACTTCTTCTATAAAACAATCGCTCTTTTGCATTGGAAGTCGTGACATGGAATCAGCATTTGCATTTGCTTTACTGCTTTTCTCCCGGATGACGTAATCAAAAGATTCCATAAATATCGCATAGTGTTGCATACGCATCGCAGATAACGTAGGTAAGCCCTTATGTGGCGAAAATATTTGCGCAATAGCTTTATTGTCAGTGACTAAAGTAAAACGTCTCCCAAACACATATTGATAAAACTTTTTGACACCATATACAATTGAGTACGCTTCTTTATCAACCTGGCTGTATCGCTGTTGAACATCGTTTAGTGTTTGCGAGGCAAACTGAATTGGCTTCTCTGTACCATCCGGAAAAGTGTGGCTTAACACGGCTCCAACGCCTGTGGGACTGGCATCCACAGCTAAAACGAGCGGGAGCTGCGGATCGTAATGTGTCAAAACCGTATCGGATGCATCATTTCTTTAATTCGTTTGAATGATTCACAACATTTTTATCGAAATTGAAAGCTGAACTTTTGTGCAACAATTTATTCAAAGGATACACGACATCACTAAGGTTTGGAATGAGTCTTCCGTAGTAGTTTACTAGTCCAAGAAAAGCCCTTACCTCGTCCTTAGTTGACGGTTTCATATCTTGGATGGCTTCCATTTTCGTTTTCTGTTTTCGTATACCCATTTTGCTGATTTCACTACTCGACAAAAAAAATCTCCAAGAATAAAATAGGCCTTTCCTAAAGTGAAATTTTCTCCTGATTCCGAATATGACTTTCATTTTCTTGTGGCAGATCTAGTTTCCGAGATATCGGCGAAAATATGAAAATTCCCATTTTTGCAGAACACTACATCATATAGGTACGGCAAAAATTTGTATTTTTCATTTTTTCGTTTTAAACTGTTGAATTATGCATTATACTAATTCCCATAAAAATGTCTTGCCTTCACCTCCCTCAAGTATCTTCAGTAGTTTGGCCACTATGCCAAAAAACGTTCAAAAAATGTTGAAAAAAAAACGAAATTTTTTACACAATTTCAGATTTAACCACTTTAAAATCGGAAAAATTCTATTGACGAAAAAAAGTTAGCCCTCCTATGTTGTAGGTAATTTAACTACGAAAATTTTAAGCATACCAGCACAACAATCGGACGTGCCATTGAAACTATAGCCCCGTTAACTTGCAAGCGTCTATCCTACAATTTTTTTATAGAGAAAATTTTTATTCAAACTAGGTTTTTATTTTTTTATAACGTTTTATTATAGACATATGTTTGCACGTTAAACTGTATTCAATTGAGTAATATGAGTATAAATCAGTAATTCAGTAAAAAACAACAACGACAACAACATTAAATACATACATATCTACATCTAAAAAAGTCAAATTGAGCGATTTTACCGTGGTGGTCAATAGTGAGGGACGTGGGTACTTCTAACTACCCGTTTATAATTTTCTGGGTTTGTCTCCCGTATTATTGTCCAGCAATAATCTCCCATCATTTCTTCATTCCAAAAACCTTGGTAACGCTTTTCAAAAACCATGAGGTCTTGGTGAAACCTTTCACCCTGTTCATCACTTTCAGCACCTAGGTTTGCGGGAAAATTATCCAAATGTGAATGCAAAAAATGCATTTTGAGGGACATGTTGCATTTCATAGCACTGTAGTTTTTCAACAAGGCTTTGACCATCTCTCTATAGTTGGGATCTTTGTTGTTGCCAAGAAACCCACTAACGACTTGCTTAAAGCTGTCCCAAGCCGCTGCTTCTACTGATGATAAATGATTCGCAAAATTTTCGTCTTTCAGCAACTTTCTAATTTGCGGACCAACAAATATACCTTCTTTTAATTTGGCTTGAGTTATTTTAGGGAAAAATTTCGTTAGGTACTGGAAGGATGGCGCGTCCTTATTTAAAGCCTTTACAAAATTTTTCATTAATCCTAATTTGATGTGAAGTGCTGGCAAAATAACTCGTTCGGGATTTACTAAAGGCGGGTTTGCGATATTGAAGGCACCTGGTTCGTACTCAGCTCTTGGTGGCCAGTTTTCCTGAATATAATGCACTAGCACGGCTGTCCCAAAGACAGAGAAAACAGCAATATTTAGTGAAACCTCCTTGAAGTCCGAGAACTATAGCTACAACCTAGGATGTATTTCATATACTATTTATTTTAAACTGTACCACCGAAACTGCTTACCTTTAAGTCCGCACAAATTTTCCAATTAAATTGTTTATATTGAATGAGCTCAAGTAAATTTGATATGCTTAAATAAGTTTCTTTAGTATTCTCAGAATGTGCCACTGGTATTGACGGTAACGAATTTCCTTTATGGAGTAATGCTGCTTTTAAACTATGCTTTGAACTGTCTATAAACAAGCGCCAATCATCCACTTTATTTTCTAATTTTAGTGCTTCAAATAAACCTTGAACATCATTGCAGTAGCAAATATTTTCACTTTTAGTAAAAAAAGAAGAGAAAGTCTTGTGTCTATTTCGAAATTTGGAAGTACTTGTCGAAGGGCCCAGGCTGCCCCATTGCTGCAAACGAGATCCTAGAACTTCGCTATCAAATTTCGATAATTTCAAATCTCTGACCAAGTCATTAAGTTCGGCTTGTGAGAATCGATGTGGGATCTCTCCTTCTTGTCCACTTTCTGAATTATCTGCTTCGGAGTCACTTTCGCTTGAGGCTTCAAAACTTATAGGCGGTCTAGGTATGGGTAAGGTATGGTCATGTAGTTTTGGTTTTTTAGCTGATGCCACATTTGGATAACTTATTAATTTCCTCTTTTTTCTCGTTTTACCTTTAAGGTCTATCACGCAAAAATAGCACTGGTCGTGGTTAAAGGGTTCAGTCCACATCATTGGAACACCAAACTTCATGTTATGACCTTTACCCGATACCCATCTCATTAAAGTTAATCTACAGGAGGCGCAAATAAAATTAGGTGTCCAAGATTTATCGAGATTTTTTACACGGAAACCGAAATAATGAAAGTATGCATCTCTGACAGAATTAGTTATTTTCCGAGCTGAGTTTCCGAAAATATAATGTCCGCAAATAAAGCAAAAATCATCCGGATTATTTTTACATTTAAAATCTCTTTTGCAACAAGCCATTTCGTAAACACATCTACCGATATAGTATGTATAAATTTGCACTACAATTTGCAAAACAAAATTTACAACAAACAGTAGTGACAATTAAATACTTGATGTCTTTTTAAATTTATTAGACCCTAAGGTAGAGTGACCAAATGAAATGTCTCGCCAATTTTATCAGAGTAATACTAAAATTGTAGGATAGACGCTTGCAAGTTAACGGGGCTATAGTTTCAATGGCACGTCCGATTGTTGTACTGGTATGCTTAAAATTTTCGTAGTTAAATTACCTACAACATAGGAGGGCTAACTTTTTTTCGTCAATAGAATTTTTCCGATTTTAAAGTGGTTAAATCTGAAATTGTGTAAAAAATTTCGTTTTTTTTTCAACATTTTTTGAACGTTTTTTGGCATAGTGGCCAAACTACTGAAGATACTTGAGGGCGAAGAAGGCAAGAAATTTTTATGGGAATTAGTATAATGCATAATTCAACAGTTAAAAACGAAAAAATGAAAAATGCAAATTTTTGCCGTACCTATATGAAGTAGTGTTCTGCAAAAATGGGAATTTTCATATTTTCGCCGATATCTCGGAAACTAGATCTGCCACAAGAAAATGGAATTATATTCGGAATCAGGAGAAAATTTCACTTTAGGAAAGGACTATTTTATTCTTGGAGACTAAAGTTGATCAAAATTTGTCGAGTAGTGTTTCGTAACCGCAGTACTCGATTTTGTCGCGAAGAAATTGAGACTTATCTAAATGTACACGCATGTTGCGCGTATTTAACCTTTTAAGGACTTCTTCAATTCTTTGTAAATGCGTAATGTCGTCGCTCGCCGTGATCTTTATGTCATCCAAAAACACTTTGACGCCCGTCATATCTCCCAACAGCTGCTCCATAAATCTCTGCCATTTTGCAGGCGCACTCGCAATCCCAAACATCATACGCGTCGGCTGAAATAAACCCTTGTGTGTGTTTAACGTCAACAGCTCTCGATTATCCGGATGAATTTCCAGCTGTAGGTACGCTTTTGCCAAGTCGATTTTTGTAAATTTTTCTCCACCCGCCATTGAACTGAACAACTCGTCGATCGTGGGTAAGGGGTGCTCATCGACTATCAATGCAGGATTGACCGGGAGCTTATAATCCCCACAGATGCGAACCGTACCATCTTTCTTTGGCACTGCAACGATCGGCGTAGCCCATTCTGATTTATCGACCTTCACTAGCAGCCCTTCACGCACCTGTTTGTCTATTTCATTCTCCACTGCTTTCATTAGTGGGAATGGCACTCGCCGCGCCTTTATAAACTTCGGCACGGCGTTCTCTTTTACGTAAAGCCGTTCTTGGTGACCAGTAATTGTACCTACATTCGGTGCTGCTAACAGCGGAAACTTACTTAATATATTTTGTAACTTCTCTTGAGCACTTCCTCTCGATAAAACGTTGATTGTCGCACGCTCTCTCAATTGGTTGTCTATAATATTTTTCCAATCTATATCGATCCCCCGCAGCCATTCTCGCCCAAGCAGAGGTAGGCGATCAGAGCGCACGATATACATTCTTGCTCGCACTGGCGCTTTGGCCTTCACTGTTACCCATATGTAACCTAAACATTCCAGCTTTGTTTGACAATAGCTGTATAATTGCAAGTCACTTTTAAGTACTGGTTCGTCATTAAAGTGTTTCTTTGCTTCTTTCAAGCTGATTATGGTCACTGGGGAGCCGGTGTCAATTTCGAAGTTGATATCAATACTATTTATCTTTAGTGTGCACATCACTTTCGGGTGCAGAGTGTTGCAATTGAGTTTTAGCAAATCGTAAACATAACCTTCACTCTGGTTTTGTTTTTCTATGACGTTTACACTTTTCGTTTCTTTTATGCACATCTTTCGCAAATGGCCCCGTTTTTTGCAGTAGTGACATACAACATCCCTGTACTTGCATTTATTGGCCATGTGATTGGCATTGCCACATCGGAAGCATTGTTTGTTTTTTATTACTTTGTCTTTCTCCCGTGCCGTTCTTTCTGGACCTTTTGTATTTGCAGTTTTCTTTTCTGGGGATTTTGCTCGCTGTCGTGTATTTTATTAACCTCACTCGTCGCGCCTTTTTGATGTAACTCGCACCCTTCTTTCTCTGCTATTTCGTAGGCCTTCGCTATATTAATTGCATCCTCTAATGTTAAACTTTTCTTTTCCAGTAAGCGATTTTGGATTGCTTGGTTTTTCAAACCAAATACTAATTGATTCCGTAATGCAATGTTCAAATAGTCACCAAAATTGCAACCTTTTGCCAGAAGACGCAAAGCCACTAAAAACTGTTCGCACGACTCACCATTTTGTTGCTTCCTTAGATGGAACCTATAGTTTTCTAAAATTTCGTTGGCCTTTGGGTTGAAGTGGCTTTCCAACGTCGATACGATCACTTCGTACTGCAGAGCCTCTGGCTCGCTGGGCAGCACTTTATCACAGAGCACATTGTAAGTCGTGGCTCCCATATAATGTAGTAGCAATTGACGTTTTTTTGTTGCGTCAGCATTGAAGAGTGATACCGCGGTTTCGAAACGTTTTACCCACCGGTTCCAGGGCATAGTTTTTACATCGACTGCGTCCAATTGGAACGCCGCTGTTTGTGAAACTATATTGTCTCCTGGCATTGCGTTTTTTCAATGACAATTTCTATGTATATTTTTTTCTAGATTTAAACCGCCACTACGACTGGCGCCGACACACCCAACACCAACCTTGTGTTACACGAACGAAGTTGTGAAAGAGAAATATGAAAAAAACATCAACTACACTATTGTAAGCTCAATGTTGTATTGTGTGGTAGCTAAAAAAATATTTTTATAAAAACTGTCGCTCAACTCTAATCTTAACATCATTTATAATGTACATATGTATGAAGTAAGGTTCAATGTAATGCACTTTTATATTGCAATTTTTCAATACAATTGAACAATTTTTCATATTTGCTATTTCTCTAACAATTTCTAGAGCACATTTTTGTTGACGGTGTATACATACATCCTTCCAAATCAGGTTATCTCAGCTAGGCTTAATTTTGGCTATGATTTTTCAGTTGTAATTATTCACAATTCGTTCTATGTTGGTCAGGCCCGTCGCGAGGACGGCGGGGGCCCCGGGGCGAACCTTCCGGGGGACCCTGTAATTTGAAGAGCAAAAAAAAAAAAAAAAAAAAAAAAGGTCATCTCCGAAATCAAAAAGAACAAGACCCAGACGCGTCTATAAATGTAGTACCACGCATTCCGTCAATCCGACACTGTATTATCGATTTCATCAGCCGTACTTCCTTGCCTTTGCTTCAATTCTATATTGTTTAATACGTCGGATACTTCTCTTTCATATTTCCTTTTTTCGTTCACATCCTTCCTCGCGCAATTATCAAGTTTGAAATTGCCTACCCCATGCAAATGTTTATTATCAACCAGACCAGAGAACGTATATTAAATGAGAAGCTTCATGACCGAATTTCAGTGTGAATTGTCAAAAGTCGAAAAATTTTCAATAGACCCACTCATGAAAATACACCACGTTGAGAGCGGCAAGTTAACAGAGCTGAGCAGAGACAATATTTCTTTTAACAGAGAATAAATTCAAATAAAAGTTGATTGTTCTTGTTCTAATTTTAGATTTCGCAATGATATAAATGAATTAAAGGAAAAATTGAAATAGTTATATTTTCATATTTAACGAGACATTTGGTTTATTTAAATATGTAAATGATAGCATTGAGTCAATTTTGATTGTATGCAAGCACGCATATGCCAAAACAACTTGGCTCATTTGCTGTTTTACCGACGGCATTTCACATTTGCATGTTGTGTAGTTTTATGGCTTGTTTGAAAACATATCTAAAATTTAATATAAGAGGAAAAAGCTTAAGAAATTCTTAAAATAAATTACTTAAAATAAAAGAAAAAAATTTGGCTTAAACTAAAATTATATGTCGAATTTATTAAAAAATGAAAAAAGTGAAATATTAAAAAAATCTAAGCATATTCATTCTTTAAAATGATTTTTTATAATATAATAAATATTACTAAGAGTTTGCTTCCAATTTAATATTTCATTTGGTTTCCTATGTTGATTTCCTTTTTCTGTAGATGCGAAATAATATATTACAAATTTGTTCATTTGCATCAAAAATTTGTCTTGGCAAAAAATATTCACGCGAAACTGAATCAAGTAGCGATTAAGTTCAAGCAAACCAATTGTATTCTGTGGTGCAGTTGCTTCAAGAGGCGCCGCAACGTTCTTATGCTTTCGTTTTGCGCGAGTTCAGAACCGGACCACGCGCTTTTGACTTAAAATTTATTTAAATTTTTACTTTTTTGTAAATTCTTGCACTAGCATATGTATACTTCCCGAGAATACTGCATGCATAACTAGTACATTTGAATGTAAAGTCGCAAATAACTAAAATGTCATCAAGTATACAATCATATATGCACACATCCATAAATATTAATATCTATGTACATACATATTTATGTACATATATAAATACATAAGTTCATATGCATCCATGTACATACATACACACATATGTATGTATGTACTTGCGTACATGTGCATAAATTCAACCTTGACCTACGCTAAATCAAAGTCAAATCACAGCGCAATCACAACCGCAGCTGCACTTGTGCCTGCGCTGGCGCCAAATATTCTAAAATATCTGAAACTACATACAACAACAAAAAATTCATTCATAAACGCAGGCGCGTATTCGTGCAAACAAATGTCGTTCATTCATAAGCGCAAGCATTTCATCTCCCCGCGCACGCAAGTGTTCCCCTCAACGATCTTTTTCGCGACGAACACAAAAATGATAAAATCTTCAATTTTACAAACCATCGACGGTCATTGAAAATTTCAACACCGCAATATCAGACAATAATGCAATTTGCCAACGGACTCTGACAAATTGCTGGCATTCTAGAATGTTCTAGAACATTCTAGAACATTCTAGAACTTCTGCCCAAATGCGCATCAATTCATTTGCGTACACGTGCACTCGCAATTGGCGAATCGACACAAAAATTGCCGAAAAACAGAAAAGAATATTCTTTTGCTTACCGTACCCTTTCCCTTTCAACTCTTCTCTTATCCACAATTGTTGCATAACTCCTCTTCCGTCTCAACTTGCCCCGCTGGCAAGCAAAAAACAGTTTTTTTCTCGGGTTACTACTTTTTCTTCTTTGTTTCATTTTTAGTTGGATTCGTAAATTGATCTTTTTTGCGCACACATTGCTATGATTTGCATAAATAGCCGTATAAGCGAACGCCACCAAGTGTCTGCTGTGGCTTAGTGCGTTTAGTCGCCGGTTGCATTATCTATTGCATGTTTTAGCTTTTGACTCATAGTTCGAATCTCAGCTTTTTTTTCGTGCCATGTCTAATTTTTCTGGATTTTTTTTTTGAATTAAATACAATACATTTATTAACTTTCATAAATTTTTGGAAATCATTTCGTTACGAATGAATATACATACAAAAATATTGAAAAGTTTTCATTTACATATTTAAATAATTTAGGATGTGCAATATAAAGAAATTGCATTAAATTATTTTTTTTAAATATTATGTTTGCTATTATTTAATATTAGAAAAAAGTTTAAAAAAAATTATCTTAATTAAAATTAAGTTTGAATTTTTTCACATTATCAGTTACTAGACACGGAAATTTTGACATAAATTTTAATAAAAAGATCCATTATATTAAATTCGTTTATATTACATTATACATAAAAAGGAAATTTCAATAAAATATTTATTTATTTGCATGATAATAGACAATTTTTATATTATTTAAACCAAATTAATCACCTGCAACACCAGTGATAAGTTACATTATTTTTCTCTCTAACTACAAATTCACGCTCTAGCACTGTTAATATGGGTCTCTACTGTTAAATTAAGTGGGTCTGCTGTGTATTAGCGGTGAAAAAAATGAGTGTGGTGTGTACAGCAGACCCCCCTGGCGCGGAACGAATCACGGAATGGACTGGGATGAGGCTTCTCTATAATATACGTTCTCTGAACCAGACTATATCATTGCACGTCATGTTTATGTGGTGGAAAGAAAAAGATTTTTAGGACTGGTTCATACTAAATGCGGCAAATTATCGTTCAAGTATTAGAACTCTGTCGGCATTTGCCTGAAGTTGATAGAGAAAACTACAGAAAAAACTCTCGCACGCAGAGCTTAGACACAGTTGCCAAGACCCTCCCAGTCTCGATTACGTCATTACGACATTTAGCGCTGCTGCTCACACGGCTCGGCCGCCGAGCTGATGCAACTAGTTTTCAAATAGTTTGATTATTTGTCGATCGGAATAATAGTACAGAAATAATCAAATTAAAACTCTGCATTCGAAAAAAAATCAAACATGAAAAAAAAAGGTTTCAATGATACACAACAAAACTTTCTAATTGCCCTGATAGCTTTTACTTCACAATGTCAAATCGTACACTTATCGCAAGCATGTGCGTTTATGAGTTCTCGCATGCACACTTACTTCCGCGCAAACTTTACATAAAATATAGCTGCTGCAGCAGTACATAAAATATAGTCAACATAATATATTCGATAACGAAATATTTCTTTTACGATATTTTGTACTACGGATCACAACACCTCTCATTAAATATCATTCTATATTCATATTATAAGAAATTATTCTTCTCTATTCAACATCTGTCTTATTCTATTATTGCAGATAAAAATATTACAGGAGGTCACGTATACATAACTACATTGCACAGCGTATATACAAGCGTCTATAGTCTTCTGCGTTTCCTTCCCTAAAACACTTTTTTCCTACATTTCATCGCAGCAAAATCATTTATTGCTTTTGTAAAATCTATTTTTCGCGCTCTTTCATTTTCGATAGACAGAGTAGCTAATCCGCTCAATCTTTCCTGTCCCATCGAACTCCGCAAGTAGTTCTTAATAAGTTTCAACTTTGAAAATGATCGTTCAGCTGAGGCGACTGTAGCAGGAATGGTGAGAAACATCATATAAGCAGTGTGTACGTCCGCAAAATTTGACATTAAAGAACTGTGTTCAATGATAAGGAAATCGGCCAACTGTTTTGTACTTTTCATTTCCATTATTTGATGGTTAAAAGCGGATTTTATCGATAGCAATTGTGCAGGCAATGATGGAGATATGTAATTTGAAATTTTGTACCAAACTTTTCTGCTTCAGATTGAACTTCATGTTCATTGGAAATAGGTATAAACAAGAGCCCATTAAATAAATTTAATGAGTACGATCAAGTACTGCTACTAGTATAAAGCTCCTTTATATCCCCTGCTTCCCAAACACATAAAAGTTAATAAATTGCTTGGTTTAAAAAAAATGATGATTAGTTGTGAGTAGGTTTGCGTCGTCACATGCTCCCCAGCAGCTAGCTCTGAGATGCGAGCAGGACGTTCAACGTCTCGCTTGCGTCTTGCAATGCCGTTTATCTAAATCGCATGCGAATTCAGCCGGAAAAAGAGCAGGCACAGTGGTGCTTGATAACGCGCAGCTGATTCGTGTTGTTTACGTTCACAATAAATCGACAGGGCTTATTAATAAGACTGTTCCAATTCAGGAAAATAGTTGCCAGTGCACTGGTGAACATCATTCGCGAAAAATTTGTGATGACCTTTTTTTTTGTTTTTTTTTTAGGTCGCCTCCGCCGGCTGCCCCACCCTCGCTACGGCCCTGATGTTGGTATAATCAGCGCAATGAGTACGATCTAAGTACATATAAAACTTCGGCAAGCGTAAAACAACAGAGTGCCACACAACTTCGCCCGCTGCATTCATTCGGACGATTTCAAACTCTTCAAGGCTTCATGCGACCGAAAAAAATGGGTATAAATTAGTTTTGCATAGTTGCTTATATAAGTTAACTTAGGGTAAGTTAATGCCACCCAAGCTGCTTGACAGATGACTCGCCGTCATATATAAAACACTCCAAGCTGATACGTTAGAACCACCCATGAAGACAACATAAATTAAAACCCGAAACCAACCACTTCCACAAAGTGTCGTAAATTAGTTACTTACAATAGACCCACATTCCAGAGAATCAAATAACGCATTCATGCTCCGTTATTTGATCACTAATCATAAACTGTAAAACCAAGTGCAATCATAAAACAAACAAACATGTGGGGCACAGACGGAGTCAGCACAACTGTGACTGAAATTAATGTTGTAAACATTACCAGTTCAACATCACATGGGAACCACCCGCTAAATTCAGCGTCAGCACGCGGTCGCAGCGAATTTACCACGCAGCAGAAACACAGACGCTACGCAGCAAAATGCAGTTGCAGCGCAGGCATAGTTGAGTATAAATATTAAGATTATTGTAACTTAGTTTCAGATTCAATTCTCATCACAATAAACGCGGTCGTGCTGGCATTCCCAGCACCCGAAAAACGTCAACTCGATTTTATTCACCAAACGCGGCCGTGCTGTCTTCCATACAGCCCGCGGATAATAAATACAACACATAGTGCATTAACTTATAAAAGTGCAAATACTGGGCCCGTTTTAATGTAACCTACGAGTAGTTGCAAAAGAACACTCCAACTCGGATAAAATTTCCCTTTAGTTACTTCACAACACAATCTGTCATTAAACATATGATTTGTTTAGTGAAATTTCAAAGAAGCAAAACAAAATGAGGAATTATGAGGATTCTGTGGTAAGTTATTCAATTTATTTAAAAACATTAAATAAATGCACTAAATAACTTTTTACGTTTGTAGATTATGTCTTTGTACACGGGTGATATATTTTGAAAAATTGTTAAGTAGATGCTCTCCCGATTAGGTTATGTCTTTGTACACGGGTGAGCATTGCGAATCACGTTGCAATGGAGAGATGTAAGAGGTACTAGCAGTATTGGACACGATATATGCCAACTAGCAAATTTGTGTGATATCTGTGAGTGATGAAAATACGCTTGCACTTGATGAAGGTTTTGAGGAATCAAGCCCAGACGCAGCCCTTGGCAGAAGGCAACACCATTTTAATTATTTACGACAACAAAATATTATTTAAGACAAGAATTCATTGTAAAATTCACTTCAGATCATTTCTTAATTAATTCTAATTACAAGTAAAATAAAAACCAAAAGGAAATTAAACAAAAATCCAGTTTCAGTGAAAACCTTTTATTGAATTTTTTGCAATGTTTTTGATGTAAATTGTTCGCGCTCGCACATTCTACAGCAAAATGTTACCGATATATTTTGAAAAATTATTAAGTTGATGCTCTACCGCATGTACAGGGTTTTATAAAAACGAGCACGAAAAATTTGCATCAAAACCATTGCAAAAAATTCACTAAAAGGTTTTCACTGAAACTCACTGTAACGTTTTAAAAAGCTGTTGTTGATATATGTATGTACGTGGTGACGTTGACGACGATGGCGACAGTGATGACGGAATGTCTGTTACCGGCAACGTGAACAGTGCTGGTGGTGGTAGTGGCGAGGGGGTCCATGTGGACACCTTAGCAGACAGCGCATTTACCGAAACTGTTTCAAACGGTCTGTAACCCACACGAACCGTGTGGTCGTTTAAAATAATCGGACTTCTTCCAAATATTTCATCCATTTGCTCCATACAGGGGGCAGAGCACGGGCTGGCGCCAGTTCTGCTGTTGTTGTCCCGTGCCGCCTTATAGGCCTGGAGAAGACTGCACATCTTCGACCCCAAACTCAGCGGCATCCTTTCAAGGTCCTGGAAGTGGATTAATAAATATAATTTGCTCAAACATGTATTTCTTGAACCTACCGCGATGCCCATGGACTCCATGTCTTCCAACACGTTCGCGTAGGCCAACCTCTTTCTTTTTGGGTGCTCGAGCTCCGCTTTCCGGGCGAGGTAGCATCTCGAAACCCCAATTGTCTCCTCACGGGATCATCTTTTCGCCTTTTTTCTTGCATTTTGAAATAACAAACATGTTTTAATTCGTAATTTTATGTTTAATATATGTACCAAAGGCAAATTTACTTACCCTTGTTTCATTTTCATTTGTTTTGTTTATGTATCCATAAAACAAACAAGACTTGACAGTTGACTGAAATTTCCCAAGTATTTTTCCAGAGCCCATTCACAATAGAGCGGGTTTTTTGCTTCACAACACTGCATCTCAGGTCGGATATCATATATCCGAGTTGGCTCAACTCGCATATTTTTCCGAGTTAGTGTTGTTGTTTTACATGCTATTTCTTATCCTACCTAATGTTCTTTTGCAACTAGGTTGCGTTAAAACGAGCAATTTGTAAACATTCTAATTTCATTGGTGTGGTCAAATTTTTGCTTTCCCATTGCACTTTTCACCGTAAAATTTTCTAGTTTCTTATTTTTAAGCAGTGTTGGGTTCTATACGCTTCAATCTGATAATTGATAATTGTAGTATAAAATGGTATCAAGAAAGAAAAAAATACAGCCATTTAAATTTATTTGACGCAATTGTTCTTCATAATGAATTGGAGGACTATGGAAATTATTTCCGTATATCCAAGGACAATTTTGAATATATTCTAAAATTAGTTAACCTATTTCTAACAAAACCAAATACGGTAATGAGATAGGCGATTTCGGCAAGGGAAAAACTAGCACTGACGCTGTATTATTTAGCAACTCGAACCGAAGTATTTATATTTAATTATACTTTATATATTTATATTTCTTAACTTATAATTATTTTTCATTTCTATTATTTTTGGCCTTATATTTATGAATCGTCTGTATAATTTATAGACCTTGAGGCCAGGTGTGTATTAGGGAATAATATGAGAAACAACAATTTTTCAAAGTGGTAGAAGTGATAGCTGCTATTTCGGGGATCACCACATCTCCTCATCAGGCTTCTTTCTTTCTAGGTTTTACCTGGCTTTGAACCATGGTACACGGAGTTGCTAGGCGACCGTGTGAAAATTGCTTGTTTTCTCATTATCCCTATCTCCAACCATACCGCTATTAAGTGCGACATCGCCACTATGTGCTTAACAGCGTCGTTGGAATTGTTGTTTTGCAAATCTATAAGCTTTTTTGTTCTACTTATAGTTTGATTTTAGGCTTGCTCATTTCATTTATAATTTCAGTTACTTTAACAATGAGATGTTTACCGCCATTATGTCATGCCAAGCAATAAGTAAAGTGTCCTCAACACTTGTAAATCATTAATACACATACGTCCTTGTGGTTAAATTAAAATAAGAAAAACGATAGTTTTGCAATACTTATATTTTTTATGCGTTGAAACCCGTAGGAGGAAAAAGTAAAATTAAATTTTTCGTTTTACTCTTTTCGGCCGAAGCAACTCCAACCCAGCATAAAGAAAATTGATAAAGAGTTTGGTCCATATAAAAAATAATATCTTTTTTATTGTTTAGTAAAAACATTTTTATTGTAGAAATATATATTTACATATATGTATACATATATAGTAGATGCATTCATTGTCCATTAAACCTTAAAAAAAGTAATTTTGCCGAAAACTCTTGCGTCTCCGCGGCCCCGACCTCAATAAAATCAAGGTTGATAGAATATGAAATTACGCTTTGCGCAGATCCGCTACTCTTTGCTTTACGATATTGACGATCAGCTGTTCGAGTGGTAACGTCGCATCCTCAAAGTTTCTTGAACATTGCAACGCAAGTGCAAAGAACGTAGATTACTAACAAGTAGCATATTTTCACCAGATATGCCAACAGAATATTTTAAGTTATTTCACCATACCAGAACTAATTTGACGTTCACTGATTTATGTGATATGATCAAATTGGTTTGTGGTGTGGTGAAGTAACACAGGATAATTTCACAGACGCAACTTCTTTGCTATCTACGTTCTTTGCGCAATTGAATTAATTATTTTGGGATTTTATTTATTCCGGACATTTTATTATTATTGAGCCGCTTTAAAATTTCGCCTTCCTATTCTGAATGGGCTATGAAATTGTATCCACAATAGTTTTGTAACAATTCTGATTATAACATTTTAAATTGCCATGGAAATTTGCTAAATATTTTAATGATTTGCACAATGTTTAAATTTTGGATTCATATGGTTTTTATTACAGAATGAACTATATTTTTATACAAAATTAACGCAAGCTCGGTGTCTGGATATTCTTCCTTAGCTTAATAAAGCGAACCTTTATTTAAATGCACTTTTCCAGCTAGGATCGAAAGTTAGACATAATGTCAAACTGGGTACTGAACACTCACGTATGCCATAAATATAATGCATAATATTTTGATCGATTAATCATATTCTTGAATTAAATCTAGCGAACGAGCCAAATCCTGTAATAATCTGAGACAATATCAATTAAAAAGTCGATTGAAATGTCAATTGACGTCCTAACTCATATGAAATAAAGTTGCCGTAATATGCCGAAATTACTCAAATATTCGGAATTTTGCATACAAAATATCGCTGTTTCAACTACTAGGACCATCATACGAATTCCAATTGTATGTGTCTAATATTATTCAATATTTATACGGAATATTGCCGTTTCCTTCGTACCAGTTCCCTAGTTTTTTTATTTTATAGTAATGGGTGTTGTGGTGTATTTGGTGCTGACTTAATAACTGCATCTTTTTCTCATCTCGCCTAAATTCCTTTAAATCTTTTTAAATTTATTTATATAAGCAGAAATGCTTATCTATTTAAATTTTTTTCTTCAAATCATATGGGAGTTTCAAATATCGTAATATTTGTTTTATAGTTCTTGAATATCTTAAATATCCATTGATGTTGTCAAGTACATGCGCAGATCGTAAATATTTTTCGTTTGCCATCGGCGCATCTTTGCTATATCAATCGTTCTATAAATTAAAATAATATTCTCTACGAATATAATGCCGAAAATAATACAATATAATATATGCGAATAAGGACGATCAATGCCAACTATAATTAGAACATAAAAATGTACTTTAGATTTGTTAATTTAGTCACACTTAACAGCGGTATGATTGGAGATAGGGATAATCGGAAAGCAAGCGATTCACACAGGGTTAGCGTGGCTCAGTGGTTGAATACTGGCCTAGCAAATCCGTGTACAATTGTTCGACCCCTGGTAGAAAGAAAAATAAGTCTTATGAAGGGATGTGGTGAAATCCGTCTACCGTTTTGAAATATCGTTGCTTTCTCTTATTATTCCCTAATAAAAACTGGGCTCGAGCTCAATAAAATTATTTTCTTTTCAGCTGCTACTACAAAGGGTGAATGGGAAAGTATTGCTGATGATTTTAAAAGATTGGGCAATTTTTACAATTATAAAGAGACTTATAGTACTGTCCTTATGGCAATTGTTAACACTATAAAGGACTTCATAATGATTGCATTGGATGCAATGGAAGTGTGTCAGATGGTGTTGTTCGATTTTACATCAACGTTTAACAGTACCGTCAGGTCCACCGATTACATACGAACCGTTTCCATATGTGTTTATAGGAGACGAAGCCTTCGCTTTGAACAAAAATCTGATGAAACCCTATCCACCAAAAACAACTACTCAAGAAGAGCAATAATTATCCAGAGCTAGATCGATGGTTGAGTGGGCTTTTGGGATATTGGCAATATTAGCGTTTGTTACTTACACAACTTTTTAATGAAAAGAGAAAAACGCGCATACACTACAAGTTGTAGTGGTGATTATTTCGTGTTGTCGGATATAGTTACATACAACCAGATATCGGGTATTGCAATATGAACGCTACACAAGTTTTTTTAAATAAAACATAAACGGTTTTGGATATGAATTAAATTCTGTATTCCTGTGAAAGTGCATTCGATTACATTATGTATGGAACTCGATTTCTTTTGCATGGGCACCACGGGCACGCTTGCAGAAGTCTAGACGCTGAACCCAATTTTCGACGGGTTTCAAGCATAAATCGGTCGATACTGCTGTAATTTCACGTCCAATATTCGTACGAAGTTCATTAATCGTCACTGGCTTGTTGGCATAGACCATAGACTTGACGTAGCCCCACAGGAAAATATTCGATTATCATTGAGCGGTAGCGATTCTCATTCACAGTAACGTGCCATAAACCGCACCAAACCGTAATTTTTTCGGGATGCAATGTTGACTCATGGAGTACGTGTGGATTGCTGCCTGTCCAATAACGCATATTTTGCTTATTGACGAAGCCATTCAGCCAGAAATGACGACGACCATAAATTGGATGTAGCGCTCTTAAAGTTGAGGTCATTGACTCCGAATTTCAGTAGTAAATTTTAATAATGTCGACTCGTTGTTTGATCGTATATCTTTCCATGATGAAATGGCAAATTACTGAAGAGAAATGTCAAAAGAGCGGGAAAAAATATGGCGTCGTTTGCTGTCACTATCGGTCTACTTTTGTAGCGTCCCTATTGAAAAACCCTTTATTACACGCAACCCAACAAAAAATGCTAAAACGATCAGAGATAACTATTAAATATATTACAACCTTTATAAAAATATATATAAGGTTCAACCGTTGAGAGCCAGCATTAGAAATTTTAACGTTTGCTAGTATTTTAAAAAATTTCTCTCGGTGTTTTTCCATTTGTTTGCTCAAGACAAAGAAACATCTCAGCAAACATATTTGGAGCACTCAGAATGTATAATTCCGTCAAGTGTACTACTACGTAAGAAATATGAATATCAAAATAACAAAACATTTAAAGATCAGATCATATAAATTATGAGCCGGAACTTTGTTAAAATTTATGTCGGAAAAAATTATGTTTTATTGTTTTATTTTATTTTGTATTATAGCTTTATAGAAAGGCGGTGACCGAACTCAACGCCCAGTTAGCAACTGAGTGTCATTTTGTTACCTTAAAACCTGGGGAAATTGTGTTTAAAACCAACTTTAACAGTTTATAAATTTTATAAGGTTTTTGGCGCTAGAGTTGATTTTCGTTTTCTTATTAGAGACGGACATTTGCACAGAAGGTACTCAACTGCCTGTTGTTCATTTTCATCCCAGCCGCTTCTGTTAACTTAAATTATCTATTAACCGTTCGTTGACCTTAAAACCGATGTTTGTTCTCCGACCTTGTGGGAATTCTACCCATATTGAGGTTTCGTATATTTTCTATGAAAAAATTTAAAAGCTGCGAATCTAAAAGGAGTTGTTTTCGACGTCAATATGAGTCATAAAAAAGTCCCGAGCAAGAGTACAAAATGAGTTGCATATTATGATAATAAGAGTCTCATATGGCACATATTGGGGTTCATTTGGTGCATGGGTTTAATATCATATACGTTGATTTTTGGGGGAAGGAAAACACCTTAGTTTTTGGCCTTAAACGAGCTCATTATGAGTGTAAATTCTCCGAAAAAAGACTCCTTAAGCACTCATTTTTAACTCCAAATGTTTGCTGGGATATTTCAGTCAAATTAAAATCGTATGTATGTACATACATATGTACTACGCAAATAAAGAAATACATGTTTCAATTGGCACAAATTAAAATTATTTTGCCTTAAAAGCACTGCACTTTTGTGAAGAACGAATTTGTGCTTATATTGGGTGAAATGATGTGGCAAAAAATGAGTCGAAGACACATAGGGGCACTTTGACGAATCCTCTTCTATAACACCACCAGCCTTGATACTTTCTTGCCACACATATGTATGTATATAAAGTAATTGGGAGCTGAAAGAACTTTACATATATCGCTCTGCTTGCAAAGGAATGCGCTGTTTAAGAAACCACTAAAGCAGCTAAGAATTTTTTTTTCGCTTTTTTGAATTTGAATAAAAAATTTTCATTTGTTTATTTTGACTGTTTCGTTTTTTGAGATTTGCATCATTTCGAGAGAGTGTTCTTAAAATGGTAACAAAAGTCAACAAAAAATCCAATGGCGGACGAATTGAGCGCACTGCTGTACTTTTTAAATATTTTTATCATGACTACCCCCAACAATATCTAGAAATTTTGTCATACGAATCGTGGTCCACCAATATTGCATGCTAAACGTTCAATATATATTGTGATCCAAGGATACTGTCAATATACATACAGTGGCTCACAAAAGTATTTTGCATGAAGAAAATAAAACAAACGATTTTATTTTTATTTTTTCACGTTAATTCATAAATTTTGTATTAAATTCAATAACATTTCAACTCATAACTTCGCTGGGACTTCATTAACAAAAAAAAAAATTTAAGGTACACAGGAAAACAATGATAATTCAGAAAATGATGAGATAATTCAGAGTTTGTAATTCGCAAAAGTATTTTGCATCGTTGGGTAACTCACAAAAGCATTTTGCATTTGACTAAAAGTGATATATAAATAAATGTAAAAACTATTTATTTTATTTTGTATGATAACCGCTACTTTTAGATACAGCTTCCAAGCGTTTTGGCATCGACTCTACCAACATTCGACAAAATTCAGGGGGTAGTTTTTCTCATTCCCTCTGCAAAACCACCTTGAGACTATTTTTTGATGCAATTTTGTGTTCACGTACTCGCTCTTCAAGGTATGCCCAAAGGTTTTCTATAGGGTTTATGTCAGGGCTTTGAGGGGGTGTTGGAAAATGTTTTGCGTTGAAAAATAGCCACATTTTAATGTCGTGAGCCGTATATTTCAGGTCGTTGTCATTCTGAAACAAACCCCGTTTCTTGCCAACCCCATTTTTTCCGTATTGGAGTGTGAATTGTCTTTAAGGATATACTGATCCGACTACACCCCACACCATCACCGAACTTCCGTTGTGTTTAACAGTTGCGTTTACGGCTCTTATATGCAGCAGCTGCATTGCAGCTCTTCATTTGGTTTCCGCCAAACCATACGACGGTCATCCGATCCAAAAATATTAATGGTACTCATTTAATTTCGCATGTAGTATACAACAATTGCAAAGTTACAAAGTTGCCACTACTGTTAAATGAGTGACCAATGGCAAAACATAATGGCAAAGCTCTTATAAGTCAGCGGTTTTTTTGTTCAAAGAAAAAATTATAAAATGCCGAGAATGAGCCAAAAACAGAAACTTCTTAAATTATTGGAGGAAGCTTCATTAAATGATTTAATGATTGTAGAAATGTTTTGTGAGGACGAAGGTATATATTTAAATTGTTATTTTGCTTTATATGAAAAAAATTGTGTTTACTGGTAGAAGAGAAGAGAAGAAAAGAAGATGACATAGTGGAGGATCTTCTGATTGTTTTGGCCCTGGGAGAGGAATGCAGATACAGTGTGCCGTTTATTCAAAACAGTGTTCCCAAATGTAAGGAGTTTTTGAAAGACGTGTTATGGGAACTTGATGAGAGCAGGTTCAAAACGATTACGCGCGTAAACTGGAAAACCTTCGACTTTATTTTAAATTTAATAAAGGATGATGAGACCTTCAACCAGATACGTTCTTGCAAACAATTCCCTCTCGAAACACAATTAGCAATTGTGTTATATCGCTTGGGCTGAAGCGGTGAAGGTGCTACTCTATCTAATATTGCTGGCTTGTTCGGAGTTAGTGGTATTATTCAGGTTAGTGTCCGTCATTGTTTTGTTTCATGACTTACCTTTTATTTATATTAGAATTTGACTGAGCGAATTTTTAATGCCCTGTTAAAGCATAAAGATCGTTATCTGTTTTGGCCGAACGCGGGTGAACGTAAAAAGCTCGTGTCAGAGACCTGGGATGAATTGCCAAATTGCGTGGGATACGTCGGTGGTACCGAAATTCCTTTGGCGGAAAAACCTTCTCAAGACCCGGAAGCTTATTTTTCACGAAAGCACCAATACTCCGTTAAAGTTCAAACCGTTTGTGATCATAGGCTTCAAATTAGACATTTAGTGCTAGGCTATCCAGGTAGCGTACCTGATGCACGAATTTTTAATAACTGCGAATTGTCTAATGAATCTGATGCATTTTTTTGAAGGAGCTGAATGGATTGCTGGTGACAGTGCCTATAAATTGTCACGCACTGTTATAACACCATTTAGAGAAAACTCTAGGGAGCTAACACATGTTAAGCGCACTTTTTTTAACAAAATATTCAGTCGTTATAGGATAAGAATCGAACATTGTTATGGAATGATGAAGGAAAGGTTCGGCAGCTTGAAAAGTTTGAGACTTCAAATTGAGAATGCAAATGGCATGAAAAAAGCAAACAAATGGATTCTCTGCTGTGCATTGTTGCACAATCTTATACTCCAACTAGACGATCGTTTCGATTACGAGCTTGAGGAATCGCAGAACGATGTTTTAGAGTCATTACCTAGTGCTGGAGTTAATGAAGGGGAAGCAGTGCGACGAACTATCTACGAAATGTTGAATCATGCAAACAATCAACAAATGAACTTGTACTAATAATGAAATAGCTTGTTTACTTTTCTGGAATAAATTCAAGTTCAATGTGTAAATCAACCCTGCAGCGAAAGCAACTAGTTGAAAACTACTTTACAACTAGTTGGTGCACCGGGCCCAACTAGTCAGTGTTTTGTCTTTTTTCCATATAAGCAACTGGTATTTTTTACGTGTTGATGTCCTACGAGATGTCAATTGTCAGATTTCGACCAGAACATACCAGTCATCTACTAGTCATGATATACTAGAATTATACTAGATGTAAAATACCAGTTCCATACTAGTTCAACCTGGACTAGTATGATTTCCATAAAATATACTAGTCCCCATACTAGTCCACACTAGCCTTAGTGTGCCTCTGCGGCATCCACTTGAACCTAACTAACCTAAACTAAACCTCTAAACACTACATGTTCAAGAATAAAAAACCGATTTGTTTCCTTCAACATTTAATTCAAATATAATTCACATTACACATTAAAAAGACCATTCAACATTTAATTGAAACAAGAATTTTTAATTATGATACATAAGCACTTTTCAATCTTTCGTGCTCCAGTCTTATTTTCTCCATTTCAATCCTTTCTTCATTCTCCAGTTGTAGTTTCTGCAACTCGAATTTGTTATGCTCTTTTTCCTTTTCGAGTTCCAGTTTTTGTGATTCTAATTCCACTTTTTTCGTTTGAATTTGAAATAATAAAGCAAATGGTCTTGAGTTCTGTGGTCTTTTTAAATTTCGTTTTGAAGTAGTGGTATTAATCGTGCTAGCACCTGATGCGACGGACGGGACAGACGGACTTGCAGCGCACTCTGATGGAGAAGGAAGAATCACGGATGGGCTGACCAAAGGACTTTCAGGTAAACTTGTTGAATCATTTTCTTCCAACATATCTACTGCAATTGTAACCAACGATGTCACTGGCATAGACGATTGATATATGGCCGGTGGCTGCAAATTAACCCGCTGTTCAAATATTACGTAGAGTTCATTATAAAATGGACACATTTTGTTTATGTAATCTTCGACGCTTTTCACATCGCCACTTTCGAGCAATCCCGCACCTGTTTCACTCTTCCACTTCAATGCGGACGAAGAGCTCGTTTTAAGGTGCCTCATTTTTGTGCGCATAACTTCCCATTTGATGCTGCCTAAGGTTGTTGACTTTGCTGCAATTCGCTCATAGAACTTTTGAGCAGTTGGTTTCTACAATCTACATCTAGTTCATTTAATGTTATACCACTGATTGGAAAAGGCAAAAAATGTTACCTCAAACTGTTCCGGATTAGCTGCTACATTTTCCACTATAGCGGTCACCAAGTCTTTTGTTATTTGTTCTGTCCACCGAAAAGTTCCATTTAACCGCGCACGTTTATCCTGTAAACGCATCTACATATAGAACACAGACAATTGTTACTTACAGATAAATATTAGTGCATTAAAGTTAAATATACTTACTTCTTCCATTTTTCCATAAAAATTTTGTGCGCGCTTTCTTTCTACTATTTTATTGATCAGCTGATGTTTGCGACAAATTTGCATAGCTGCCACTCAAAATAGGCTCGCATAGTTGCCATTTTGTCGCAAAGCAAATTGCATACTAAAATTGACAGTTCAGTTGCGACTTTGCCATTTCGCGACGTTTGCAACATATGCAATAACTTTGCTATTATAAATGAGTACCTCTATTATATTTGCTTTTGTCGCTAAATATTACAGTTTTCCAAAACTCGAAACTTTTACTTTTGTAGGTGTTGGTGAATAAAATTCGCTTTTCTTTATTAATATTTTAAATAAGTGAGCACTCTGCGCACTGTCTCATCAGGAACTTGTGTGTGTAGATCTGCTTTAAGCTTGTGGTTAAGCTTTGGTGCGGATAAATATGGATGTTCGCGGTTGGATAGTAAGTAAGTATTTTGCTTTCCTCTCTCATAGTTAGCATCTTTGATCGACCACAACGGGTTAAATTTTCTTTACCGGCGCGCAAACATATCGCAATTGTATTTTGTAGATTTTCCTTCCTTGTAAAGGTGCAAAATTATTTTTTCCCCGATATTGTCATTTCTTTACCTTCTGGCATTTTTGATGCACTATTCAAATTATGACAATTTCAATAGAAATACGCACCAGTAACTATAAATGCAACTGAAATTTGCAACAAGTAAACAAATCTGCCCCAAATAACGGATTTTAACAATAAGCAAAGTATTTTTGTGCGTTGCCTAATGATGCAAAATATTTTTGCGAGTTACAAATCCTGAATTGTTTACAGTTTGTTCCTATGCACAGAAATTGTTTATGTCTTAATTAAGTCTCAGCGAAGGTAAGAGTAGATATGTTATTGAATTCAATACATAAGTTATAAATAAAACAATAACAAATGCAAAAATATTTTCTTCATATGCAAAATACTTACATATGTATGTATGTGAGCCACTGTATATGTTAACATGGCATATGTTAACATTGCCATAATAACAAACTAATTCATCAGCAATATTTAATAATACAGGTAAAGCGGATATGCAACTCAGGTTGCACAATTTTTCCCAGACCACAACCCAGACGCTTTGTCAGCACACGCGCAGCCGAAATTAGCCAATTCATGGAATTGAAGCATAATCGCCCGGTGCATTTAGTTTAGCTTTTAGATTAAGAAAATTGTAAGCTTTAGTTTGAAAATAAAGTTCAACTGATAAGGTCGTGCCGACCAATAAAAAGATTTTTTTCTTTCTTTCGGGAAGTAAATCTTTAACTGGCGCCGAACGTGGGGCCTTAGCTGTTGCTGGTCGCGAGTCAATAGATTAATTAAATTTAAAAAGTAATATAAAAAATGTATCCAAAATAGTAATTACTAAATACAATTGTGTTAAAGTTGAATAATTCATTGAAATTAAAAGAATTAGGTATTTGTACAATTTTGAAATAAGTTAACTAACTTATAACTTGTTAGTGTTAGGAACACTAACGATATTACTTAATAAAAAATAAGTGAATATATCTAAAGTGCGGCTTATACAGCCAATAACTCATTAAAATATAACTGTGGCTTAATTTTGCGATTCCCAACACCAGGGACCCAGAGTAGAAAAGCTCTCCTTCCTAGAAGGAGTAAACAAAAATAAATAGCAACTCAATTTATAACCGACGGCTTGTACAGCCAATAATTTATTAAAATTTAACTAACGCTTAATTCTGCGATTCCCAACACCAGGGACCCTCTAGAGTAGAAAAGCTCTCCTTCCTAGAAGGAGTAAATAAAAATAAATAGCAACTCAATTTATAACAGACGGCTTGTACAGCCAATAATTTATTAAAATCTAACTAACGCTTAATTCTGCGATTCCCAACACCAGAGACCCTACAGGGTAGAAAAGTTCTCCTTCCTAGAAGGAGTAAATAAAGTAAAATTACCCAACTCATAACTGACGGCTCGTACAGCCATTAACAAAACAAATAATTTCATAACACTTTTTAGTCCTGCGAATCCTACGGGAAACTCCAGAGCAGTAAAGACCCTTCATAAAAGGGATAAATAAAAAAATAAATAAAAATAAAAATATAATAATAATACTAAAACAAATTAGACTTAACAAGAATAATTATAATTAAATACAAACTTTCTGAAAAACAAAAAAATTTACTACGTCAAATCCTTCAAACCTCGTCCGACCTCCTCTGCTAAACGCAGCTCCTACCCAACCATTATAACAGGGGTTGTAAATAACATATTCAGACAAGAAGGACGAAACCTGGTTCAAGCTGCCCTCAACCCCAATGCAAATTTCTCCGACTTTACAGATATATCTATTGACGCGAACTTTTCAAATAATGTTTCCGATTTGGACAAAACACCGGACATAGTAGGATGCCTCCGCGAATTTTCTGGAAACCGAGGGGAGTTTAACTCCTGGAAAAAGGCGTGGATCGAATCCTTCAGACCTACGAACCTCAAAGAGGAACTCCTAAATATTATGGAATCCTCAATGTCGTACGCAATAAAATTGTGGGGAATGCTGACATTGCCTTGGAGTCATACAATACTCCACTCGACTGGAAGGCTATCTCTGAATGCCTGACGTTTCACTACGCGGATAACCGCGACTTAGATACACTCGAGTACCAAATGACCGCGCTTGTGCAGGGTAACCTCACAATACAAAAATTTTACCAGCGGGTGTACTCTCACCTGTCTTTGATTCTAAATAAACTGGGATGCATGGAAGTCGGCGCAGAAGCCATGCATCTGCTAACACGTACATATAGGGACAAAGCCCTCGATACCTACATTCGAGGACTAAGAGACTTACCAAGACTCCTTGGTATGAGGGATCCAGCGGATCTTCCCCAGGCTCTCCATTTATGTTTAAAACTGGAGAATCAGAATTACCGTTCATTTTATGCCCAAGATATTCGTCCACCCCTTCCTCCAAGAAGGATAAATAATGTATTTTACCCAGAATTGGCATGTATGCCCCAACAAAGGTTGAATCCAACCATGCCTTATAGGCCGCCGCAACCGAACTATCAGTTTCAACGTCAGCTAAACCCATATACGCATCAACCAAACTATACTCCACCGCGACCACCCCAAAAACCATTACCGCGACCAGAACCGATGGATATCGATCCACCGCAACGTACTCGACAAGTAAATTACATGAATAGACCACGCCCCAATGACCATACCCACAAAAGACCTAATACCGGTAACCCACCAGTCCCGAACAAGATATAAAGAAATTACCACATAGAATCAGATCCCGCGCAAAACCCAAATGAAAACGAATATCCTGAAACGCCAGCTGATCAACAGACAATTAATGGCACAGACAATTACGACGAACAAGACGACAACTACAAAATCCGATTCACACAGGAAGAAATCATAATCAAGACACATAAAGGAGCACATAGAAATTGTCGAGAAAATAAAATCCAAATTCTCGAAAATTTCTACTTTCCATCAATGACAAAAAAGATAAATAGAATAATTCAACAATGTTCAGTATGCAAAGAAAACAAGTACGATCGTCACCCTAGCAAACCAGAATTGGGTGAAACACCTATAGCGCAATACCTATACATTGATATCTACATGACAAACAGAAATATAGTTTTAACAGCAATAGACAAATTTTTAAAATATGCACAAACCAAAATAGTTAAATCGAGAGCAATAGAGCACATTAAAGAACCTCTCCGTGAACTACTTTTCCAATTTGGTGTACCATAATCAGTCGTATTTGACAACGAAACATCCCTTAATTCAGCAACCATAAAATTTGTATTGGAAGATACACTTAATATAAAAATTTTTAAAGCACCGCCCTATGCAAGTTCCGTTAATGGTCAAGTGGAGCGTTTTCACTCGACACTCACGGAAATAATGCGTTGTTTAAAAGCAGAACGTAATTTCACTTCATTCGCCGAACTCCTTGACAACTCCGTCTACGAATACAACTTCACAGTTCACTCAACGACAAAAAAGAAACCAATAGAGGTATTTTTCGGGAGAAGCGTCTCCACCGATCCAAGCCAATTCGAAAAGGCAAGGGAGGAAAATATGTCGGAATTAAGAATCAAGCAGGTAAAAGATCTCTCATATCATAATAAAAAACGTCATCCCATAAAAATTTACCATCCAGGAGAAGCCATTTAAGTGAAAATAAATAAGAGACTAGGTACGAAAATCTCCCCAAAATTTAAAAAAGAAATAGTAAAGGAAGACAAAAATTCAACCATTTTAACAGAATCAAGGAAAATAGTCCATAAAAGTAATATTAAAAATCAAAGTTGACTTTTCTTTTTCAGATGTCTTTTAATTTACTCCGCCACTGCGACAATAGACATTTACGAATACTCCACGGCACAATTGGTTACGATTAATGACGGACTGGCAAAAATTCAGAACGGAGCCTTTAGGCTAATACATGTAATAGATATTAGCAAATACGAATAATTCCTGATGGGCATTAGCAAATTCATTTATTCTGACATACCTAAGGACAATATCCTATATCCTTTAGGAAATTAACCCAATCCCTCCAAATCCTAGATACAATCAAACCAGTTGAAAGAAGATCAAAAAGATCAATAAACATTCTAGGAACGGCTTGGAAATTCATCTCTGGATCCCCCGATCACGAAGATCTGGAAATAATATCCATTAAATGAAATTAATAACAATAATAATAAACAAGTACTTATAAATGAAATTTTTAACGAGAAATTAAATAATGTTACTAGAATAGTAAACAAATTATTTAATAATATAAGGAAGGATTCATATGTAGAAAATGAAACAATTATTAATTTGCAAAATAGAATAAGACTAATAAAAGAAGAATTGAAGAAATTGAGTAGAAGCATTAGAGTTATCGAATACTAATATTGTTAGCAGAAATATGACAATTTTTTACTTAGTAAAAATACCTTCAACTATTACAGAAAATTTTCAAAAAATTATTATAAGACCTGTCGTTAAATCAGATAAAACTATTATTGATCTTGAATATGATAAAATACTGAAAGGAAATAAGGAAATTTATGTGATAAAAGATTCCTGCGTTAGTTAGAAGAGAATTGAAATTTGTAGACAAAATCTAATAGTTAATAAAAGTAATAACACCTGTCTACCTAGAATAATAAATAGTTCTAATACAACTTGCACCAAAAGTAATGGGCACCACATTCCACAAATCGAAGAAATAAAAACCGGCATTTTACTGCTTAATGGCTTTAAAGGGCAAATAGACGCCGACGGAACGATGAAAAATATGACAGGAACGCAACTTATTAATTTCCATAATTCAACGCTGAAAATAAATGATCAAACCTACATTAACTACGATTTGGTTCCATTTCCCGTTATCCCAGCTGTCCTGCAACCTGCACCAATTGAGAAAAACAGAATTGAGTTACTTTCTCTAGAAGCTTTGAAAGAACTTCACATAAGCAACATTCGAAGAATAAACCTCCTGAAGGCAGCAGCGATATCCAATGGCTCACTTTCACTTAGAGCAGTCGCATCCACCTCCATCGTTATAATAATTTTTTACAAATTTTGGAAGAAATCTACAAATAAGATAATCATTTCAACAAATTGCGATGCTAACCAGATCCCTCCAACAAATCTCAGCATAAATCAATTTAAAGATCTCTCTAAAGATCAGCTAATATACGTAAACTTCAACAACTTACCTTATTTTTGACAACGCTCGAGGACGAACGTTTTTAAGAGGGGAAGATAAAGTCGTGCCAACCAATAAAAAGATTTTCTTTCTTTCTTTCTGGAAGTAAATCTTTAACTTATATACATATGTAAGTATATTGAACGTGTGGCATGTGCCTTACGTGACATGCGCCGTATATACAATTACTAACAATCGTAATAATTTATTGGGACGCTTAAAAACTTGTATTTCTTGTGAACGTTCCAGAAGAAGAATTATTTAATTAACTTTGTATTTTCTGTTTTTAGCTGCATGTAATTTTATTTGGGCAATTCACAAGGTGCCCTATTTGGTGCTATCGTGGTATTTGCTGTAGTTATTGTTATTCAAAATAAAACAGTTTTAAAAGATAGCACATACAACAATAGACCTTGTGAATTGCCCAATTCTATTCGTATATGTGTAAACCAAAAAAAGTTTTGTATGTAGTGGACGGGAGCCATCTTAAATTAACTTTGATTAAATAATGTTAAAGTAAAAAAAAACTATCGCAAAACTATAGTATTTTACAATTATTACTATATAAAGTTCATTATAAAATGTATGCTCAGAGAATTAACATTATTATTACGACTAAACCATTGTGAAAAGCTACAAGTGAATATCCTTCTACATTGTGAATGGACACAGCTATTGCTGAAAATCACATAAGCGCTAATAATAAAGGTCAGGCATAGAAATTGCACGATAAATGATATACAAATAGAAGAATTCGAATAATAATAAAGAATGAAACCCAGGATTGAGAATACTGATTTTGAACGAAAAACGAAAATACGCGTTGCTGTGTTGTATTTGCATATCATTTCTGATTACAAAATACGAAAACAAAAGTTTAATAAATTGTATGACAAATGTTTCTGCAAACTGTACATCCACAATTGGTATGATTTATTTGTATTAAAAACATAGAGAAAGAAAGGTACAACATGGTAAAATATTTTCGAAGGTATGTACATATGTATGAACATACGTAGTGCAATATATGTATAACATATGTTATATTTGTATCGGGAAATAGCTATGAAGAATTTAATTAAAGTGACATTACTATAAAATACAAATACAAAAGTGATCAGTCAGTTCAGTCATCTCTGGCTCATGAACGCGAAACGTTTAGCAACTTGTAACTTTTACGAACAGCTGATTTAAATTTTGACGCAGAAAGTAAAACTAAAAGTAATATGCAATCTTTGCTCATGTATATTTACTGATATTTTCCTTTCCAAATTCACTTTTCTGTCTTTTGTTTTATTGTGTTCACGATTGTCTTACCTGACAATGAGCCTATAAAAATATTTCACTAAATAACTAATTTAGGTTTTGTTATAAACTCTAATCTAAAGTAGTAAGCAAGGTATATGTCACACTACGGCAATCTGGATTCTATACCCCCTTGCAAACAAGGCGTTGTCTTGCTTTACAGCTAATTACCCCAATTAAAACGTATTCTGATGTAATAGTTATATAGTAAGTTGGATAGTGGATCTGCGCGTAAGATTGGGACAATATTTAATAATGTGACGCGCTATGTATACTGCTTATCAAAGTTTGAACATACATAGTACATATTTCGCCATGAAAGTACCGACTTTTCAGCTGTGAGATCTCAGAGTATCACAAGGCTAACAATTGTATATTTTTATATAAGCTTATCACTTGGAAATCTCCTAACTATCTCTATGATAAGTTGTGTTTTACCAAATCTGCTCGCATAATGGACCTTATAGTCCCTCAGTTAACTCATTGGTCTCAACAAGGCTTTTCTTCGTCAACGCTATCCGCATTTGGAACCCTATCCCTGCCAATATTAGAAAGCATATAAACAAAAGCAGCTTTAGACAATCTATCTATGATTATTTCAGTACTTAGCTTTTAATAAATATACCATCTTTCATTAAAGTCCTAATTTATTCATATTTTTGTAACTAATTCTTTGTTATAACATTGTTAACTCGATATTGCTATGGTGATATGGTGACTATTAAAAACCTGTCATTTAATTTAAAGTACAATTATTTATATTATTTATATGATAATTTAGGATTTAAATTTAAGCTAAATTGAAATATAGTTTACCTTGTGTTACTAAGCAGCTCAATTATTTCCACGAAAGAAGTTGTGAACTGTTGTAAACACAATGTTGTATTGTGTGGTAACTTGGAAAAGATTTAAAAAATTAATAAAAACGATCGCTCAACTCTAATTTTAGCAACAATTATAATGTACATATGAATGCTCAATGCCATCCAATTTTATATTGCAATTTTTCAATACAATTGAACAATTTTTCATATTTGCTACTTCTCTACCAGTTTCTAGATCACATTTTTGTGGACGGAGTGAAAACAACTCGGTCCAAAAATGGTGTATATACTCCAAAAAAATACATCCTTCCAAATCAGGTGATCTCAGCGGGCCTAACTTTGATATCTATGGCTAGATTTTTCACTTCTAATTATTAAGAATGGACTAAACGAAAGAGCGTAACATGCATGTGAAATAAGTTTGCATAATTGTGCCATGAAATGCCGAGTACTGTTATATACCTAAAGATGCAGTGTCGCAAGGAACAGAAGGAGAATCTGACTGATTATGTTGCCAGTTTTTCTGGTGCTGTTTTCCGGGTTGGTGCTAAAAAGAGCAGAAACAGAAATGGAAACGTCATTTATAGTATTCCGTGTTTCCGTTCGTTGCCCAAGTTATTATTCACAACATTAATCGAAAATTATTCAACAAAACGGTACTTCTTTCTATTTCTGTTTCTGATGTACTGAATTCAGTTCCTAGCATTATATTCGCAAAATTCTGTCGCTATTTGTGTCGTTGTCAAAAATGTACTGGATTTTGTTCTTGTTTCTGGTCCTTGTGACACCGTGCCTTAACATTGCTTCACGTAGCCATATAACAGGCAGCCTACCGTCAGGGCGAAGGAAAGATCGTATCATCCAAGAATATGGAAATGCTTCCACCAGCTCATCACTGCAGAGATGATATCATCAATGTTACTAAATTCTAGAGAAGATTTAGGATCCAACTGGGAATAAACCAACATGGATGCCGTCTTCACTAGAAGGACACCTCTAAGACTCTGGATGGTATGAGGGCCGCTGTTTTTAGTACAAGAATAGACTTATCGGGGCCAATGGGACCCCAAGCATTTTCTAGGGGAAGGTGTACGCCATTATGTTGTGTGCAGAGGTCAGCATCAGGATGAAGTAAAAAAAAAATTGGTGTATAGTCATTTCAAGTGACAGTTAAACAGTACTCATTGCTCTGCCATTGTGAGGTTAACCCCTCACTAATGGCTGCGTAGAGACTCAACTCTAAAGGCGGAATTATACTCAGCTCCTCAGGACGTCCAAAGGACTCGGACCCCATCATGACTATTGGACAACACTCTGTTGCGGAAGATCGTAGGAAAGAAGAAAACGGCATTTGTTATTCTACATTCATTGCTAATATGTAGTCAAACAAATAAGAATGCTTCTTTATAGAGGGAAATGAAAAGTAATTAAATATAATTAAAATAACTGTTAATTGCAAACAATCACAAGTTTTTTATTTAATTACTTATCTACTTATTTAATTGGCGCTATAACCGCTTAAGCGATTTGGCTGAACTTCTCCTACAATTTGTGGCGGCCGCCGTAGCCGAGTTTAGTGCTATTTAGGAACGGAAAATAGTTGCGCCGGCAGTTTTTTGATTTATGTAGTTATATTTTTACAAATACTATGCAAATAAGAACGAATTAGGTCTTAAATCAAAATTTCCCACGTATTTTCTTAGGGCATCATCAATTTCCTCCCGCATTCTCTTATCCTCGCAGAATACTGCACCAACTCTTTTGTTTTTTATACCCGGCTGTTACACGATCCAGTTTTCGTTCAAACTGCCTATCAATTTACAAATACACTCTCACTTTTCGAACGTGATCGTCGTTTTGAAATTAATTTTTCCTTTCAAGTGGTGTGGCAACTTGATAGTCAAGTCGATTAACTGATTACATAGTGTTTGCAAAATTTTCGTGTTTCGTTGTACAAAAAATTGTTTTGAGAAATATATATATATATTGCGATTTATAGAACTATACAAAAAGCATAAAGTTCTATGGAACATGAATTTTTGGTCATGTCCACTGAATGATATCACAGGAGAAGGTTATGAATCAAGTTCTACTGAAATGAAAATGTGTGTTATTTATTTATTGCAAAACTTTCAAAGAAAAGAGAAAATTAAATTTTTTCCTTGATGATGGCAGCACGAAAGTAAAATTGACTATCAAGTAAGTCCTCCTCTGCGCTGGTAAAATTAGGAAGGCGAATTTATTTTTTTATTTGCCGCCATATTTTTAGTATCATCAAAATCAAACAAAACTGCAACGAAACAAAAATCAAGTAATTTTTCTATTCACAATGCAACTTTTGTGATCTCTTTCCGAAATTATTCACAATGACCGACCTAAACGGAGATAACTTAATCAGCCCGCTGATTAAAAGCCAGTCTTTAAGTAACCGGCCCGAAATATAATTAAACTTTCTCTGATCTGAACCGATTGGAACGATTGAAAACGAGTGGATTTGCCTAATTTTTTTTATTTCTTGCAATGAATGAATGTGAAAGCTGATAGAACGCAATATTCGTTTAGCGTTAAATGCGTCACGCCATGATTGTGCAATAAAGTTAACTCTGTGTATTTGTATGTTGGTTGTTATACATGACGGCGTTGACTACCAACGCTGAACGAATGCTGTGTACTTTCAGATTAACTTATCATGACAAAAATTTACCATTGAAAGTGTTTTTAGAAAGTATATGTACATTTTTACAGAACGAATGGGAGTTTCACGAAAAGTCGATGGGTTTTGTTTATTTATGCTTCATCTTAAAACAATAAATTAAACTAATTAACAAAAGATTGATAGTAAAATTAAATAAAAAAGAAACAATTGAGTTTGGTTCGGTTTTTATATTGTTTAAAAGATAGCCTCGAGAATTCAGAAAGAAAGAAGAAAGTCTTGGGTGCTCCAAAGAGGGAAGGTGCAATTTTTCACCGTTTCTATAGAAACGGCAGAAGCGGAGCGGAGTTTCCCAGATTGTTTCTAAAAAATGGCAAGATTGCTTTTTATTTAATCACCAATAAAGCCAATTAGTGTAAAAATGGAGCACAATATTGTTTAATCACACAATTAATCAATAAAAAGATTTATTAATGGTGCACAATATTGTTTGCTTTTAATACAATAGAATAGAATATAATTTGAATAATATCACTAACGCAGATAGTTGATCAAAAATGGTTTAGCTTTTGGCGCATATGGAGTTATTGGCATACATATCATTGGGCAATGAAAATGGAGGTATATGGACACGCACGTGGCTCAATGGAAAAGTATCTTCTCCAGTCTGCAAAAAAACATAGCACACCTGCCTCATAACTTAAATTTCTGCAGCATGGAGCAATTTTAGGATTTTTATTAAATGTTGGTTTGCTGAGGTCAACATAAACCAATAAATAGGCATGTGCCACAACGTCATACGTGTGCAACTTTTAATGAGCGGCATTGCTTGCAAACGATAATGTTGCTTTGAGTGCCATTGAAGAAGATGTGCATGCAGCCACGGTTGTTTCTCATTGGGATTTGCTGCAAATCCCATGTATCCTTCTCCCATCATGACACCATGACTGCGACTTTCATTGGCAAAGCTAAGGCGAGGTTTATGCGCATATCAAATTTCAATTAGAGAACGAGCTGGATCTTGTGCCACCAAGATTGTATCCAATAATATTTACTTCAACCTGTACTAATATACAGGCATGGACTTAAGTCTTCAAACACCCCAAAATTTCAGCAAACTTCTAAATCAAGAGTATCACAAAATAAATTCTTACACCGAAAGTAATTGATCCCATTTGAATTACTGTGCAAAAACAAAAATTTACATTCCCCTTAAAGAATAACGGTATACACTAAAAAAATTTAAAATAAAGAGGGACAAAAGTGTTCATATGGTTTATTTCTATTTTTATTTTATTCTTTTATTATTTCTTGCATTTCGGGTAAGCTATGTACGTGTTATTTAAATGATGTGGGGACATCTTATTGTTACAGTAGTGATCACGAGTTAAGATGAATGCTCGTAAAGAAATTAGAAAAATATACATAATTGTGCTAGAGCTTACAAAAAAAAAACAAATCTTATCGGGATATTAGCAAACTATTAAATGTGCCTTTTGCTACGGTCCAGTGTATTATTAAAAAGTATACAAATAGTGGTTCCGTCGAAAATAAGCCGAGATCAGGACGCCCAAAGAAACTCTCTAGACGAGGTATTAGCCTTATTTTGAAAGATGTTAGCAAAAATCCGAGAATTATTCTGCCGAAAATTGCCAAAAGCATATTTAACACTTCGGATAAGGCAGTTCCTCAATAAAACTGTGCAAAGGGCAACAAGCTAACGGTTATAGACGTAGAGTTTCACGCAATAAACCGCTGATATCTGATGGATTTGTTTACGTACGAAAGTAAATTCAACTTGTTCGGAAATGACGGTCGTGGAAAATTGTGGCACAAAACAAATACGGCACTTGAATCGAAGAATATCGTTCCAACTGTGAAACAACATGGCCCCCACATGTTATGGCTTGGGGAGCCATAGCAGTTTCTAGAGTCGGCCGGCTAGTACTTATGGATGGTATTATGGGTCAACACTACTTTAAGCAGCTATTGGAGTGTAATTTGCAGTCGCCGAAATATTGGGTCCTGGATAGGATTAGATTTTCCTACATCACAACGATCCCAAGCATATAGCGCACGTTGTCAGAGATTGATTTCTTTATTACAGACACTTGAACTTGGGATATTTTAAAAAACTGGGCATGCTCCCGTAGCCAACAAGAGTCCTTAAAATAAGATTTGCAAAAATTCTGGTCTGAAATTACTAGCTGATATGACCGAAATTCTGATCGCATCAATGCCAAGACGTCTAACAGGCAACGGAGAGCTGTCAAAATATTAATTTTATAAAAAATAATGCAGAATATTTGTTAAAAAATAGCATATTTCACAGGTTAAATACTGTATGAACACTATTGTCCCAGTTTATTTTTATTTTTTATTTTTATATCTACTGCATTAAGGTTTGTTTTTAAATTGAAAATTTTTATTTTCGTACACTAATAAATAGTAAATAAAATCATTTTGGCATAATAGCTTTTTTTTGTCATGCTTTTCGTTCAGCGGCTTCTTAGATGTTTTGGGGTGTGTGAAGACTTAAGTCCGAGACCGTATAGATTTACCACAATTTAAACGTGACGCTTGAAATAAATATTTTTTTTCACAAGTCACGCAATGAAAATAATCACCTGATTTTGACATTACGTTCACCAAACAAAAAAATACGAGAAATTTTTACTTATATACGCATGCTATCACCTGCAAGGAAAAAAAGCTGTGATGAATACGTGTATGTATGTACAATCGATAACTTGTTTTCGAAATCGTCAGGCATTTTTTGTAGAGTTATTTACTTCTCGCCAACCAGCGGGGTTTGTACTTTTAGCCAGAAATTTTACGTTGATGGTGTTGATCCAATTAAAGTAAATATATTATTATTTCTATCTTGGACTTACGCCACAATAGAAAACTTTGAAAACATATCTTACTAAATTATTTACAGTTATAGAGTTCGTTCACACACTGCCTACAATATTTATTACGTTTTACACATATTAGCGGGTATATTCTGCACCCGGAACAAAACTATCGTTAACAAACGGCTCAGTAGTGCGATTCACTTACTTATTTTAACGATATTCGCACGGTTAATTCATCTCAACGACTGTCGTATTGTTAACTCAATCGAGAAAAGAGAAATTCGTGATTTCAACTTAAATAAAAGATAAATTTAAAATTCGGTGATTTGTTTTCTTGTAATTAAAAAAGGAACATTGTAACGAGCATGCTGCTCTAGTTTAAGCGACTCCTAGGTTTAAGACTCTGTAATGAGCACTCTGCTCTAGTTTTAAGCGACACCTAGTTTTAAGTATTGAAAGCTATGTATTTGAATTCGTCCATAATTAATCCTGAAATCAGAGAACTTGTAAGAAATGAGAAGGCGCAAATGTGAAAAGAGCTTTTCCATCAACAAAATTTGCTGGTGCAACCGAGAGAATTCACCTCCGAAAAGTACTGAATTTAATTCTACCATACCAATAAAAACCATTCTCACCATATTTTGCTATATTCAGAGCAGAGGGGCGGAGGCGAGCGGCTGCACGTATACAAAAATAAGAAGATAAGTAATAAATAACAAAAACGATAGAAGAAAAAAAGTAAACAAAAAACACCCGTTTCTGAATCGCGAAGAGCAATTTGAGACTGCAGAAGAGTTATGCAACAAGTGTGGATAACAGAAGTGTGGAAAGGGAAAGGGGGAATCGTCAAAAGAATATTCTTTCGAGTTTTCGGCAATTTTTGTGTCAATCGCCACCAGCGCGTGCACATGTATACAAATGGATTGGTGCGCGCATGAATTATTTAATGAGTGCATACATATTGATTAGGCTGACCAAAAAAAATTTAAGTGCTTCTTTTTTTGAGCCTCATGACTAAACTCAGCAGAACGGCTTTATTTGTTGGCTCGCCATACACGGATAAATATGTTGGAGACGAATCTAGTAGCCACTTATTGCACTGTTGAGAACTTATTTTTATCACTTTCACGTAAGGTGTGTTTCAAAATTATACGATACCAAGCAGATTTGTTTGTTTGTTGTTTATATTTTGATTAAATTCAAAACCCACAATGTGAGAGCATAATTTATTGTTGGAAGCACAGTTTAATGAACGTAAAGCTCTCTATGATAGCTCTCTTTCTTTGTAAAAAATGTTGTTATAAGTAGCATTAATGGTAAGATAATGAAATTTTTTTTTAATAATCAACTGTAATTTTCGAATTTCTTATCGTTTTTTTACGATTTTGTCCCAATATATCAAAATGTTAGGGTCAGATCGGAAAATTAACTTACCCAGAGTGTTCAGCGACCTTAAAACCATATTATAAGATATTAAAAAACTTAAATTTCTTAATAGATTTCACGTGCGCATGGATTGAAGGACGAGTAATTTTAAGCACTTGAGGGGGAGGCACAAAGCGTCCACGCGAGACCTTGAAATGTTAAAATTTTTACATCAAATTTTCAGGAGATGGTTTTTATTCATAATAAAAGCAAAAAAGTCATAAGCCTCAAAAAAAGAAGCACTTTAATTTTTTTTGGTCAGTCTAATATTGATGCATATTATTAATTTAGAATATTTGTGTCAATCGCCATCAGCGCGTGCACATGTACGCAAATGAATTGATGCGCATTTGGACAGAAGTTCTAGAATATTCTAGAACATTCTGGAAAATTGCCAGCAATTTGTCAGACTACGTTGCCAAAATACACAATTGTCTGATATTGAGATGTTTAAATTTCCAATGACCGTCGAAGGCTTGTAAAATTGAAGATTTTAGCATTTTTGTGTTCGTCGCGAAAAAGATTGTTGAGGGGAACATTTGCGTGCGCGGGGAGATGAAATGCTTGCGCTTATGAATGAACAGCATTTGTTTTCAGAAATACACGCGAGCGTTTATGAATGAATTTTTTGTTGTTGTAGGTATGTATGTAAATATGTAAATATGTATGCATGTATGTATGTAGATACGTATGTAGTTTCAAATATTTCAGAATATTTGGCGCCAGTGCAGGCACAAGTGCAGCTGCGGTTTCGATTGCGCTGTGATATGAGTAAGATTTAGCGTATGTCAAGGTTGAATTTATACACATGCACATTGTCATGTTTTTATTAAACTTATTTTTGACTTAGGAAATTAGTAAATAAAGATTAGTTGATAGGTGCATATACATATGTATGTATGTATATATGTATGTAAATATGAACTAAGAATTAAAATCAAAATTATTAAAATATCTACATAGTACATACATATGTATGTAATATTATCATAATATCCATCCGTATCTAATAATCATAATTTGCAGGCTCGCGCTGAAAAAGCAAGCAATTTACGCTGATGGCGATTGACACAAATATTGCAAAAAAAACTCGAAAGAATATACTGTTGGTTACCGTCCTCTTTCCCTTTCCACACTTCTGTTATCCACACTTGTTGCATAACTCCCCTTCCGACTCAACTTGCTCCTCTGACAATCAAAAAACAGTTTTTTCGCGGCTTAACTACTTCTATTTCTTCTTTTCGCACACACTGATATGATTTGAATAATTAGCCGTTTAAGCAAAGATCGCAGAGCGTCTCCTGTGGCTTAGCGCATATAGCCGCCGACCATATTATCGTATTACATGTTTTAACTTTTACCCCATTGTTCGAATCCATACTTTTTCGTGCCATGTCTAATTTTTATGATTTTTTTTAATTCAATAGAAAATAAAATATAATATAACTTATCCCTCATTTTTTGGAAATCATTTTTCATTTACATTTCTGTTCTGATTCTATTTCATTACAAATGAATATACAAAATCGTCAAAAAGTTTTCATGTATTGAATTTTTTGGAATAGTTTGAAATGCGAAATGCGAACACATTAAATATTTTATTTATTCAATACATAGAATATAAAATAAAATATTAACTTTCCGTGCATTTTTTGTTGTTACAGCAACCCCTGAAAACAGTTGCATCACTTCACCAAAGTTCGGATCTGTTTCTATTTAGATACAAATGAATATGATACTGTTAAAGATGAAAAACGAATATACTCCTGGGTTGAACGATATATTGTGCGACCTGCACGTTTATTAAACTATAGCAGAAAACGTCCGATTGCCCTTTTATACATAAAGTATCCATTGGCGCCCGGGCAGGACAATATCAAACAATAGAAAACAAAAGAAACCATTAGGAATGTCAAGAATAGTCGATACTCGAATCGATACTCGAGCAACAAAAGTTGGCAATTGTACAATACATGAAGTTTAAGGTAGGTCTACACGGTACAGCATAGGCAGTAATATAAATAATAAGATTGCTTAATATATCTAAACATCCTGCCCGGTCGAGTCGGTTGACTCGAAATCCTCCTGCTCTAACAGGCCGCACAGTTTCTGGACAGCCCGGTTGAGATATCCACTGGACGTCTTTAAAGTGACGTTGCGGACGACTCCGTCGTTACCAGGATGTACAGCCATTACGCGGCCCATACGCCACTGAGTAGGGGGCAAATTCACGTTTTTTACCAGTACAATGTCGTTGATCTTGATGTCGGGTGTGCGCCTCTGCCATTTATGACGTCTCTGGAGGGTGGTCAAGCATTCCTCACTCCACCGCTGCCAGAATTCTTGGTGGACTCGTCGTGCCCACTGCCATTGCTTCAAACGGTTAGTTGGAATATTTCGAATGTCGGGCTCAGGCACAGCCAGAAGCGGAGCACTTATCAGGAAGTCACCCGGCGTTAATGTGGACTTCTCGTGCAGATCATCGTACAGTGGGGTGATGGAACGGGTGTTCAGGCAGGCCTCGATGCGTGCAGCTAGAGTCTGCAGTTGGCCATACCACATCGTTTGCGAACAAACACAGCGGAGTAAATGATGTTTGGCACTCTTAACAGCTGCCTCCCAAAGGCCACCCGGAGTGATGAAATGCCAATTGGTCTCGTTGCTTGCTAACGATCGCTGATTGGTTTCGCGGCAAGGACACCGCCGACTGACGAAGCGGGTGAATGCGTCCATGAAGGCCTGTGCGGATAGGTCGTCTACTACTTCGATGTGAACGGCCTTGGTGACCATGCACACAAAGATTGCTGAATATGTCTTCACGAGAGTGCGAGAGCACTTGGTGCCGATCCGCAGAGCAAACGGACCACAGTAATCCACTCCAGATGACACAAACGGTCGGGCAGGCCTGATTCGCTGCCCGGTTAACGAGGCCATTTGTTGCGTGAAGATCTGTCCACGATGACGACGACACACGACGCAGTTGTGTATAAAAGTCCTGACGGCTTTCCCCGCATTCATGATCCAAAAACTGCGTCGAAGGGTATGCAGCATCAGCTGGGTTCCGCCGTGGAGCATTGCCTCATGTGCTCGTCGTATTAACAGTTCCACGAACGGGGTAGACTTTGGCAGAATGATCGGGAATCGTTGATCATGACCCAATTCTGCCTTGGCAATCCGCCCTCCGACACGCAGGATCTGATCTAGGAATGGATTTAAAGAAATAAGTCGAGAAGAGGATGGCAAACCTGAACCGGTCTTCAATTGTTTAATCTCGATCATGAAGTGTCTCGCTTGCTCGAGAAGGATGAGGGCATCCAATGCGTCGTCCCTCTCTCGAGCCCTTACGACTGATTGGCGAAAGTGTCGACGTCTTGGTAACCAACGCAATGTGATGGCCACTGTACCCAGCAATCGCTGAATGGAGCTAAAGCGTTCTTCAAGTTGTATGACTTGCCCATCTGGACGTCGAGTTTCCTGCGGCTGGTCAGGAAGTACACTGGTCAGACTCGAGATGATGTGCGCCTCGGTACGGAGCGCTTCCGGCTCGTCCCTGCTGAGGTTTGTTTCTGGCTTAGGTGAAGGAACGTCTACCAAGTTAGGACCGTGCCACCAAAGCGGGTGACCCAATAGCTCCTTCGGTGTTATGCCTCTACTGGCACAATCGACAGGATTCTGTGCCGAACGAACGTGATGCCATTGGTCCGGGGAGGGCAGCTCTTGGATCCTGCGGACCCGGTTCGATATGAATGGTTTCAATGTTGACGGATGCTTCTTCAGCCAGCACAAGACGATGGCCGAGTCCGACCATAGTAAGTAAGGAGCTTCTACCAAATTCAAAGCTTCGCACAGATGTTGTACAGTCTCGGCCAACAATAACGCTGCCGACAGTTCGAGGCACGGTATAGTAGCACCCTTCAGCGGCGCCATCTTGGTTCTTGCCGTTAGAAATGAGAATCGCCCGTCATTTACATCGTTAGCTTTGATGTAGATCACGGCTGCATATGCATGCGCACTGGCATCACAGAAACCATGCAACGTTGTCTGAGCGTATTGGGTCATCCCCAACCACCGTGCAATGCGGATCTGGCTGAGGGCTTCTAGCGTAGAGCGGTACTTGAACCAATCGTCACGTAGATCATCAGGTAGCGGAGAGTTCTATGACAATCCTGCGGACCACATCCTCTGAATGAACACCTTTCCCGTTACGACCACTGGTGATAGCAAGCCGGCTGGATCGAATAGCCGAGCCACCTCGTTGAGCACTCGCCGCTTCGTAGTATCCTGATGAGACTGGTACGAGTCGATATGGAAGAAAAGCTCATCAGATACAGCGTCTCATCTCAAGCCCAATACAGAAGCCACTTACGAGTTGAATGTGTAACTGGAAAGAAACGGGTTACTAGACAAACGACACAGTACCTTACTATCGTTGGAGTTCCACTTTCGTAGCTTAAGCCTCCCAGCTGATAGTATGGTATCCACATTCTTGGCTAGCTGAACTGATTCGGTGTTGTAATCACAGCTTGTCAGAAAATCATCCACATAGAAAGAGGTTAGAATTGCTTCTCGGGCAGCAGCTGCTTGTGTATCATCAGGAACGGTTGTATAGTTGTCATATGCGCATTGTTGTAATGCACCAACTGCGTTGTATGGGCTACACACCATGCCGTAGGTGATGGTATTCAAACGATATACACCAAGGTCGTCTGAAAGAGGCTCTCGCCATATGATTCTCTGAAGGTCTCGATGCTCGGGTGCCACCAGCACCTGCCGGAACATCTTCTCAATGTCACCAGTTATCGCCACTCGATAACGCCGAAATCGAAAAAGTATGTTGATGAGCGAGTCCTGAAGCGTTGGGCCCACTAACTGGATACTCCCGTACTATCCGGCGCCGAAGCGTTGAACACTATTCGGGACTTCGCAGTAACCGCATGATGTGGGATATAGTAGCAGCCGGTATGCTCATATGGTGGCTCCACTAGCTCCATATGACCAAGTGCAACATACTCAGGCATGAATTCCAGATAGTTCGCTCTCAGGGTAGGGCCAGCAATCAGGCGGCGTTCAAGGCGATTGAATTGCCGCATAGCAAATGAGTACGAGTCACCAAGCTCTGGTGCATTGCGGCGCAAAGGAAGATTCACGACATAGCGACCTCCAGGAGTACGGCCATGTGTAGTCTCAAATATCCGACCACACTCGTCATCATGTGATTCGTCTGCACTTGAGACCTCTTCCATCTTCCAAAAATTGTGGACCAGTTCTTCCAGACGCACTTCATCCTCACCTAGCAAAGCGCTGAGAGCAAGCGATGATACATTCGATGTGGAAGTTACTGTCGCTGGGCCGAATACCACCCAACCAAAGCGCGTACGCTGGGAAAAGGGCTCGTCTGATCTTCCACCGATGACTTCACTCAATACGACTTGCCCCCATACGTCCGCGCCCACGAGAACGTCGATAGTTCCAGGCCTTCCTAACCAAATATCCGTCAAATCCAGTTGTTTCAGATGTGACCACTGGCTTACGTCTACCTTCACCGCAGGAGCCTGGAACGTTATGGACGGTAGAACCAGTGCTTCAATTTGCATAGAGAATTCTGATGCTGTTGACTTCAAAGTGAGCGTTGCGCTGCCATTGGCGTGGGTGTTGATGGAATTTCTAACACCTTCCACCTTCACATTACATTTTCTGCGGAATAACTGCAAAGAGTTAGCCAAGCGATCCGTTATAAAACTCACCTGCGATCCTGGATCGCATAAGATACGAGCCATACGTTGAACCATAACTCTTTCTGATGCATATGCGCGCGCTGTTGCCAGAAGAGTGATGGCTTGGGACAGGGCAACGCAGGCTCTCGCAGGTACTGCTTGTCATGCTGGAGTCGTTAGGTGTTGACCAGTTGGCCCCTTCGGTACCGGTGGGACTGGCGCAGCTGTGGCAGCTGCCGGAAGTGGCACAGTGGCTGGTTTGTCACGACATAATATTGTGTTATGCTTACGGCCACAGCTCCTGCAACCGCCTGTTGAGCACTTCCTCGAAGAATGACCAGCACGCAGACAATTGAAGCAAAGCTTTAAGTTTTTGACTGCCTCAAAGCGTTGCTCCATTCCCATGACCGTGAGTGCCGGACATCTGGTAATCCGGTGAATTCCCCTGCAATGCGCACACTGTCCTGACTCTGCGCCTGCCACGCGTGCTTTCACATGTCGCTGCTGTCGAGATGATTGGCCAGGCGATGACTCTGAACTTATGCTATGAGCTCGCCTCTCAAGAAACTTCAGCAAATCGTCTAAAATGGGAATGTCATGGGAAGTGCATTTCATGCACCAATCCCGTTTCGTTCTCGATGGTAGCTTCGATACCCCAATAGACACCGCTAACGCATCCCATTGACGGACAGGGATTTGCATCACACGCAATGCCCTCAGCGACTCTTGCACCGTGTCGAAAATGTCAAGTAAAGCCTTCGCAGATTCCTCGTTAGCTACTTTGAGGTTAAGAAACCGCGACACGTGTATTTCAGCAAGCTGCCTCTTGTTGTCGTAGCGGGACTCGATAGCGTCTTCAAAAACACGCGTATGAATGCGCTTTATCGATTTCACGGCAGATGAACGCCAATTCAGCTCTGCCACGACGCTTTGTAGCAAACTTACATGTTTGTTTGTTTGTCCTCCCAGGAGGCACCAAAATGTTAAAGATGAAAAACGAATATACTTCTGGGTTGAACGATATACATATTGTGCGACCTGCACGTTTATTAAACTAAAGCAGAAAACGTTCTGTAAAATAAATTGCCGGTTGCCCTTTTATACATAAAGTATGCACGGGAAGATCCCGTTGGCGCCCGAGCAGGACAATAGGAAACAATAGAAAACAAAGGAAACCAATAGGAATGTCAAGAATAGTCGATACTCGAATCGATACTCGAGCAATAAAGGTTGGCAATTGTACAGTACATGAAGCTTAAGGTAGGTCTACACGGTACAGCATAGACAGTAATCTAAATAATAAGATTGCTTAATATATCTAAACAAATACTGTAAAAACTCTAAATCTAAGTAAGGAAAAAATTTCCGAAGTGGAATTTCAAAAATTGTACAACATCAGTTAAAATTATAATAATAATATTGGTAAATAATAAGATTGCTTAATATATCTAAACAAATACTGTAAAAACTCTAAATCTAAGTAAGGAAAAAATTTCCGAAGTGAAATTTCAAAAATTGTACAACATCAGTTAAAATTATAATAATAATATTGGTAGGCACGCAGTTAATTGTCATATCTTAACATAATAAATGTACATACATATGTTCACGACATTTTCTTACTGACCTCTCTGTTAAAATGTTAAATAGCTTTGGGGAAGCCCAGTTTGGAAACGTTTCAAACAAGATTTTTTGCAGTCCACAAATATGCAGCTTCTCATACTTCTAAGTTCTCTGATACCTCTCACCGTTGGAGGAATGTGTATATGTACAATCGATAACTTATTTTCGATGTATGCCTTATCGGAAGTAAGCAATCGATTGTACAAACACACATTCCAGGAAACGATGAGAAAAAGCAATTCATACCAAGTCACATTAACCAGGTAACAGCAACAGGGTTGATTTTTTGATTTTTTTCATTCGAAGTGGTTCATCAGTTGTCAAAGTTTGTTTACATTTTATCATAACAAACTATTATTTGTTTTGATTATAGATGAAAATAAATTGTTTACATATTACATATCCAAATTATATTTACATATTCAGAAATGAGATCGAAAAAATGCATGTACACAATAATGGCCCTTTTAAGGGCTGCAAAAAATTTACAAAGAGACGCATCAATTTGAAATAAATGAAAGTGGTGTAATTTTATGTGGCATTATTATTATGCACATCATCACTAGAGTCGTGGAATTTTGGTGCCTACGATACAATGTTGGCTATTTCCTGATGGTGAATGGCAGTGCGTCCTCATGTCCGTAAATTCGACGGTATCACTTTCCAGCTTATACATGATAGCAGACGCTAGAAAGAAAAAACTACAACGTAACCCACAAAAATTTTTTCAGCATATTTCTGCAACTAAGTTAATGTGCCTTGCTGGTGTGCGTTTTGTTTACTTATTGAATTGTCAAACACGCCAAATTTGGCATTTCTATGTTGACGTTTGATGGGCCACTTGTAACAACAAAATACATGGCAGGGTTGTATTTTTTCTAATGCTGTTACCTGTTTAATGTGCCATGATTCATACTGTAAATAAATATAATAACCGATAGTTATAGTAAGGCTTCTCGCAGGATATGTATATGTATAGGCCCTTTAAACCGTTGTACATAATTATAAGTATGAAAACTATACCACTGTTTGTCTATTCTCTTTCTAAAAAAGAATGCGCTTGTCAAACATCTTATGTAACTGTCAAACTGAAAAGTATGATTCAATGATACGAATGTGCATATGGAATGAAAGAAATGCATATGAATGAAAAAATTGTACATAGCAGATTGTCGAAACAAAAAAGGAAGTGAAGAATCTGACAATGCGAATGACAGTAAAATAGAGAAATGTAAAATGGTGAAATGTCGAAGAAAATGAAATAGATGACAGGGACATATCTAAGAGTTTAGTACAACAGCAAGTGTTGTTGAGTTGCGCAATACTCAAGAATGATAGAAGACCAGATTACGACAACGCCGGCAGCGTACACGTCACAGAAATCCTCTGCCAAGAATAATGAAAAAAGCAGGGTGATAATTTGACAATAACAAAGCAATTACAACGAATTCGACCCAAATTTTTGCCACAGCGCCATCAGCGGGAAATTTGAAAAAACTGCACTTTCTATCTTTGTTTTTGCTGTTGCTTGCACAATTCAAAATGCGGCACTTCATTTTATTTATTTTTAAGATAGTTTTACACAAATATTTGAAAATTAACGTTTAACTTTAAAAGTTTATCATAAACAACACGTAGCGCAGTCTGTGTTTCTCAGTCTGTATTGGTAAACAAACACTCAGAACTTCCTGCTACGTCACTCTGTTAACTAAGGAAGTACGAAGTAACGGAAATGCTATTGTCGTCACCTTCTATTCGCTGCATCTTGCGCAATACTTAATAACTTTTGGGTCTTAAATTTACATCATACACTTCGGTTATTATTTGGCAAAATTACTTAAACAGACATTAAATCAATAGAGCTATATATTAAAATAGATATATGTATCTATATATATTGTTATATATAATTAAATAATTTTTAGTTCTTATTCACATATACTTCACAAAAAAATTTAACCATGCTATTCTTAAAAAAAATTATGAATCCATACGCTTAAGTTCATTCTAAAAAAACTATAAAGCATCACGTTGTGAGATTTATTTATGAAAACAGTATATGTTGTTATTCAGACCTAACTTTTTTTGTTTATCAGTTTTTGATATATGTTTTTTTTTCAACATTAATTTAAAGCATTTTTATATCTTTATGTTCAGTAATAAAAATATTGACAATAATTCATTGCATTTCATTAAACTTATAATCCATAAAACTAAAACAAATTCACAAGGAGTATCACATATAAAATTCAATTCAGATCATTTCTTATTCTAATTACAAGTAAAATAAAAGCCAAAAGCAAATTTAAAAAAAAATTCAGTTTCAGTGAACACCTTTTAGTGAATTATTTGCAATGTTTTTGATGTAACTTCTTCGTGCTCGTTTTTATAAAACCCTTGTACATTCTACAGCAAAATGTTACCGATGTATTTTAAAAAATTGTTAAGTTGATGCTCTTCCGCATGTACATGTTTTATAAAAACGAGCACGAAAAATTTACATCAAAAACATTGCAAAAAATTCACTAAAAGGTTTTCGAGTCGTTTTTGAACAGTCAAAGCGAATAGAAGTGTGTAGAAACTTAGTGTCCAAGTTATAATACAGTGAGCAAACCGGTTTTGCTTAAAATTAATGTATTATTGTTAACCAGTGGGCAGTGCAATTACACAAAGAACAACCAACAGTTATCTTCTCTTTGTTTTTGTCAACAAGTGCTGTTGAGCACTTGTTTGAACAATTGATATAAACTAATAATGAATGAAAAAGAGTTGAGTGAAACTAATGTTGCTCAATGGCAGCAAATACCTTTAACAAATAAAAACAAGAGGCGTGCTGGAGCCATATCTCCACCACCAAGCAAGAAAAACAATTCTGACAACAGATTCGATATATTAAGCAACCAAGATGCAGAGCCAAACAATCAGAATGAGGCTTCTGCGAAAGTGGACCCAAAACCGCCTCCAATTCTAATACCACATGTTAAAAATATCACTCAAATGATAAGTGAACTTAAAAAGTACATACCTTTGGAAGATATTAAATATAAGGCTTCTAAGGACGATTACGTAAAATTAAAAATATTATCAGTGGAGTCATACAGAAAAACCATTAAATTCCTGGACAAAAGTAAAACATCTTATCATACATATCAGCTCAAACAAGAGAGAGCATATAGAGTCGTTTTTAAAGGCTTACATCACTCAACACCTATTGATGACATAAAAAATGAGCTATTTAATTTAGGTCATGTGACCAGAGATATCATGAATGTAAAAAGCAAAATCACAAAAAATCCTCTCTCAATGTTTTTCATCGATCTAGAACCAGCTGGTAATAATAAAGACGTATACAACATTAGGCATATTTGCAACGCGATATTGAGAGTGGAGCCTATCCGCAAAACATATGATTTTGTACAATGTCACAGATGCCAAGAATTCGGGCATACAAAAAATTTTTGCAGAAAACCACATATTTGTGTTAAATGTGGACAGAATCACGCAACAAGTATTTGCGCCAAATCAGCTGACTCACCGCCTCGTTGTGTCCACTGTCTACAACCGCATACTGCGAATTATAAAGGCTGCATAGTATACCAACAGTTGGTACAAAAAAAATTCCCAATCACCCAAAGACGCGCTGATATACAACCTAATAAAAATAACTTGAAAATTAATAATAACCCAGATACTAACCCATTTATTGAAAATGTTTATGTTAATGATAACAACAACAATAATATGACGTATGCAAATGTAGTAAAATCAAATACAACTAATAACGTAATGTCAAAAATGGAGGCGATGTTCTCTAAACAATTAGAAATGATCAACTCAATGATGAACATGATGTCCATGATTCTCAATAAATTATGCAATTAGATACTAGGGTTGTTATTTGGAATGCCAATGGCTTGTCCCAACATACAAATGAAGTTGAAATGTTTCTTAAATTACATTTTATATACATATTACTTGCATCAGAAACACACTTCAATGATAAAACGTTCTTTAAAATTAGAGGGTACGATTTAATACTGGCTAACCATCCATCCAACAAAGCTCACGCTGGAGCTGCAATATTAATAAGAAGTGGCCTAAAATATGAAACTTTACATGCAATTCAAACCCCTGAGTTTCAAGCAGCAGGCATTAAATTGAACAGTAACAGTATGTTTATTAACATTTATTCAATATATTGTCCACCAAGACACAATATATCTTGCAGGGAGTATTGTGATTTCTTTTCTCAGCTAGGCTCTTGCTTTATAGTAGGAGGTGATTATAACGCCAAACACCCATGGTGGGGTTCAAGATTAATCAACCCAAAAGGAAGAGAGCTATACAAGTGTATTACAAGAAGAAACCTAAAAACTTTAACAGTCGCCTCCCCTACATACTGGCCTAGCGACCCACAAAGGATACCTGACCTATTAGATTTTGTAGTTTATAAAGGAATTCATAGTACGGTATTAGACATTTGCTCGTTATATGAACTATCATCAGATCATTCTCCATTATTAATGTGCATTAAAGAAAAATTTGAAAGTAATAGACCGCTTCAACATTTAATTACCAAATACACAAATATTAAGCTTTTCCAAAAGCTTTTGGACAGTAAAATTCAGTCAAATATACGCCTTAAAACCACTTCTGATTTAGATACTTCTGCTGAAGCTTTCAATCTAACTTTACATGAATGCGCGTCGTTATCAACTACACAGAAACCAAGACAATTAACCTCTAGTTGCAATATCAATGTCTCTACTGAAATTAGAGCACTAATCAAGGAAAAAAGGAGAACTCGTAGACTTTGGCAAAACAACAGAACAAAACCGCTAAAAACCATGCTTAACAAATTATCTGCTGAACTGAAACTAAAGCTAAAAGAATTTAAAAATGCGGCTACTAATTACTACCTTAAAAATTTGGATGCTTGTAGAAATGATGAGTTTAAAATTTGGAATGCTACCAAATATCTAAAGCGGCCAGCCAGACGCAAAATAATTATTAGAAACGAAAATGGAGATTGGTGCCGGTCTGAAGAAAAAATTGTAGATACTTTTGCCTCTCATCTGGAAAAAACGTTTTCTGTGCCAAATGAAAATCACTCAGGTAGTAGTGAAATAGATGAATTTATCAATGCTCCTTGTCAGTTAGACCTGCCAATTAGGAAAATAAGAGATTTCGAAGTGCATGCTGAAATACAAAAGCTGAATGTTAAGAAGAGTCCAGGATATGATGGTATAGATGGAAGATTGTTAAGAATTTTGACACCTAAAGCCATCAGTTATCTTACTTTATTATATAACGCCATTCTGAGACTCGACCATTTCCCATCGCAATGGAAATGTGCCGAAGTCATTATGATACTTAAACCAGGTAAACCAGAAAATCTAGCAACGTCCTACCGACCAATCAGTTTGCTTCCAATATTTTCGAAAATATTCGAACGTATATTCTTGAGTAGAATGTTGCCAATTATTGATAAACAAAATATTTTACCCAATCATCAGTTTGGGTTCCGTCAAAGGCATAACACAATTGAACAATGCCATCGTATCTACGAAACAATTTCAGATGCACTAGAACGAAAACAATACTGCTCGGCAGTTTTTCTTGATATTGAAAAAGCGTTTGATAGAGTTTGGCACAGCGGCCTACTTTACAAAATTAAAAAACTTCTTCCGGCACCATACTTTCTCTTGCTGAAATCATACCTAAGTGATAGAGCATTTTTTGTCAGGATAAATAATTCAAATTCGAGCATACGTAATATAAGAGCAGGCGTACCACAGGGAAGTGTTCTGGGCCCAGTCCTTTATACTTTGTTTACATCCGATCTTCCTGAAGAAACAAATGTTACTCTAGCAACATACGCAGACGATACTGCAATTTTAGTTGCAAATGAATGCGCTATTACGGCAAGCAGTGTTACGCAAATGCAGCTTGATTCATTGGAGGTATGGTTAGACAAGTGGAAAATCAAAGCAAACATTGAGAAATGCAAGCATATTACGTTCACACTTAGGAAAGGACAATGTCCTAATGTTAAATTATTTGGTCGAAATATACCACAAACTGAGTGTGTAACTTATTTGGGAATGCATATGGACAGAAGGTTAACTTGGAAAGATCACGTAAGAGCAAAAAGAAAGCAATGTGACTTAAAAGTAAGACAAATGTACTGGCTTTTAGGAAGAAACACAGAACTTAGTTTAGAAAATAAGTTACTACTTTATAAAGCAATAATAAAACCAGTATGGACATACGGGCTCCAACTCTGGGGAACTGCTAGTAACTCAAATATTGAGATTCTCCAACGTTTTCAAAATAAAACTTTAAGATTAATTACTGGTGCTCCATGGTACGTAACAAATAATTGTATTCACAGAGATCTCAAAATGTCAACTATTAAAGAGGAAATTAAAAAATTTAGTAATAATTATGTAAACAGACTATCTAACCATACGAACGTACTCGCCATAATACTGTTAGATGAAACCAATAAAATTGAAAGACTGAAAAGAAAACATGTTTTAGATTTGAGCTTCTAAACAGATATTGTTCATATCAGTCATAAGATAATTATTTAAGCGAACATGTACATTTGTATTTATAGATCTCTGTGACCTCAATGGAGGCGTCAGAGCTATGTTATGTTATGTTATATTATTAGAAATTCTACTTATTATCACTAGATAGATTGTAGATTAAAATACATATTAAAAAAAAAAAAAAAAAAAAAAAAAAGGTTTTCACTGAAACTCACTGTAACGTTTTAAAAAGCTGTTGCTTGATATATGTATGTACGTGGTGACGTTGACGACGATGGCGACAGTGATGACGGAATGTCTGTTACCGGCAACGTCAATGGTGCTGGTGGTGGCAGTGGCGAGGGGATCCATGTGGACGCCTTAGCAGACAGCGCATTTACCGAAACTGTTTCAAACGGTCTGTAATGTAATAAATGTAATAATGGGACTTCTTCCAAATATTTCATCCATTTGCTCCATATAGGGGGCAGAGCACGGGCTGGCGCCAGTTCTGCTGTTGTTGTCCCGTGCCGCCTTATAGGCCTGGAGAAGACTGCACATCTTCGACTCCAAACACAGCGGCATCCTTTCAAAGTCCTGGATGTGGATTAATAAGTATAATTTGTTCAAACAAATATTTCTTGAACCTACCGTGATGCCCATGGGCTCCATGTCTTCTAACACGTTCGCGTAGGCCAACCTCTTTCTTTTTGGGTGCTCGAGCTCCGGTTTCCGGGTGAGGTAGCATCTCAAAACCACAATTGTCTCCTCACGGGGCCATCTCGTTCGCCTTTTTTCTTGCATTCTGAAATACCAAACATGTTTTAATTCGTAATTTTACGTGAAATATACCAAAAGCAATTTTACTTACCCTTGTTCCATTTTTATTTGTGTTGTTTATGTATCCATAAAACAAACAAGATTTGACAGTTGATTGAAATTTCCCAAGAATTTTTCCAGAACCTATTTACAATAGAGCGGGTTTTTTGCTTCACAACACTACATCTCAGGTCAGATATCATATAACCGAGCTGGCTCAACTCGCATATTTTTCCGAGTTAGTGTTGTTTTACATGCTATTTCTTATCCTACCTAATGTTTTTTTGCAACTTGGTTACATTAAAACGGGCCCATTATACACTTTTCTCGTCGTGAACTTTTTTAACCATATTCACAAAAAAAAATTCCTATTGTTGGTTTTTCATATCTACTCATAATTGGAATGGAAATTTATTAAAATGTCACATTCCTAATATCCATATTTGTCTAGATATCATAATACTATTAGCACCAGTTTTTCAGTGCTAGTTTAAACTCAGATTACTTAAACTCAGTTTAAATTTAATCTCAGTTTACAGACAGTTTAAGGCGCTGCCAAAAAATAAATAAAAAATACGTGAGAAGTAATAAATTTTCTACAAATGAAACAAAGCTTGTACTGGAAAGAATAGAAATAACAAAAAAAAACAGATAGAATAAACTTAAACGAAAATAAGAAGACGAAATATGAAATACTTTTGTATGCCTTTGATCGAATTGTTTGCTTCCAAAGTCGATGAGGCAGCAGATCACCTGACTACTTGAACTCAGTTTAGCTCCGCCAGATTGACTAAGTTTCAACTATATTTGAAAATTACTGAAAAACTGTACAATGAGTTTAAACTTAGTTTAAATGGCAAACAGAGTTCAACTCGCACTGAAATTTACACTTAATGCTAGCTAAGTACATATATTAAAATCGTTTAAATTTTTTAAAAAGTGTATTACATACTTCTGGTTTACAAATATTTGTTCATATAAACCAATTTTTTAGATTCCAAAATAATTAAATAATCTCAAAATCTATTAAAAATTTGATGGCATATGAATTAAGAGAAAACAATTTTCAGAAATTGGGTTGATTCAAACCATAACATGCCATAACCTGTAGTACACCGAGTGCTCAGCCCGGTGTCTACCATAACATGTAGTTCACCAGGGGCTCAGTCCGGTGGCTACTTTTGTATGTAATCCAACAGCGGCTCAGGCCGGTTGCTACTTTTGCCAACTTTGGAGTATTTTGTAACATTTGTTAGTAACGACAGCAAACGTTAATGATGCTATGGTTGCTGAAGTGCCGGTCCATAGAAATAATGGTTTCCCTGCAAATAGCAACAAAGTTAATTAGTGGCTGTATAAATACTACATACACATAAATACAGTCGTTGTACCTTTTCTCACCGAAACGAACCGGATTTAGATGCGGCCAAATTCGCCATAATAATTCTTAAAGCGGTACTCCAACGTCGGCTCTTCTTGCTGGACACCATGACCATCTGGTTTCCCTGCAATATATAAACAAAATAAATAAATGGTTTTATATTTATATATGTATACATACATATATACATACATACATACATATGTAAATATGTACCTTTGTTGTGCTTCTATGTCAGGTGGCTTCCTTTCCTCTACAAATGCGCATAGCCAGAATTATACGCGCAGAACATCTTCTGGAAAGAAATATATAGTAAATATATTATTTAAAATAAATTTTTATCCACAAATTCCAAAAATTACCTTAGTTTCCAGCCGACGAATGCGAACTTGAAGATGAAAGAGAAGACAATGACATTGCGTTCATGCATACATTGTTAGATTTTTGCGTAGAAGGGTAATATTTCGCAGAATATATAATTATCGTCTTAATCTTGTATATTAATAGTTTTAATTGAAAAGCACGTTTATCTTCATTATTTTTAAGAATAAAAGAACTTTTGCAACAATTTGATTGCATTGTGTTACAAAGTTTTTCCCCGAAATTCGGGTGCAACCCTGCATGGACAATGAACAACAAAAAAATCAGATGATCTCAGCTGTAGCCAAATGTAAACGAACAAAATGGCGCTTTCCCTACAAGAATGATAGAAAACCAGATTTCGACAACGCCGCCAGCGTACACGTCACAGCAGTTGCTGCTCCAGGAATAGCGAGAATAAAAGGAAGGTGATAACTGCACTTGGGCGTTTCATTTGCACTGCAACTGCTAAAATACAAAGCTTTAACTTTTTGTAAAAATCACTCAAAACTGTGAAAAATCAACCTTTTAAGAGCTTGTTGTGACGGCAATCCTTCAAACGAGACGAGTACGAAGTAACGGAAGTGCTTTTGTCGTCACCTTCTTTTCTCTACATCGTGCTTTCCATACTTGTAAACGTGTACCATGATATAAACCTTATAAATAAACCGTTGTTCTCATTCAAATTAGTATTCTTTTACGCGTTAATACGATTATAAGCTCAGTATACAATATATCACCTTTTTGGCTTGTTTACTTTTGGGTTTCGTCATTTCGGTGAAATTCACCTCTATACAACACTTTTATGGTTGCAGTTGAGAGCTTTTAACCTTTTATCGTGTTGAAAGCACATTTTACGGTGTTATGCTACCAGAAAACGATAAATTAATATAAACGTTTATGTCAAACATTTTGTTATGAAATATACATATGTATATACACATAATTTCTTGAAATACAGAAATACTGTATAATGCGCCGCATCACTCTATTAAAAAAATTTGGAGAAACATAAATACTTTCCATTTCAGGATATTCTTTCGTAACCTAAATATAGCCCATGTTTTCTCTACCAACTGATTGTCACAAAAGGTTCGCCAACTTTGTATTATAAATTTAATCGTAATCGAAAGAATGTTTTTTTCATTCCATTTTCATTTATTGATTAACACATTAGTACAGTAAGATCAAATATGTCTTTTGTAGTACAACAATATAAAATAGTAGTAGTGAACACTTAAAATAAACAAATAAATAAGTACATATGGAAATTAAGTTACAAATATATTAAAAACAATACTGATATATAAATAATAATTTAAAAAAACTAGAACTTGGAAGCAATGAAGCATAGGTATAACTAGATATACATATATGCAGGCAGGTATAAATAGAGAGCACATCTTAGGTCTATACATAAGAAATTATTTAAAAAACTAACGAAAATGTGAGTACAATACAGTCTTAAAGTTGGTTTTATTTAAACTCTTGCGAGTAGTGGCAGGGATAGAGTTCCATAAACGTATAGCGCTGACGAAAAATAACCTTGCATAGGAAAGGAAGTTATAATTTGGAACTATTAGGTCATTTACACGTGTAGATTTTGGAACTAGCAATTTCTCATAGAGATAGGCAGGTGTCTTATCAATCATAAGCCGAAATAAGAAAATGCAGTTTTCAAGTAGTCAGAAATTTCAGAACCCAACATACGCTTCCTCCAAACACATAACGTGTTAATTGGTTAAAGGCTACCTCAATTTTATGCGCAGATTGAGAATCTAACTTGCAATAGACTAATTCCGGGTAGCAAATTATCGGCATTATTAGTTGGATTGCAAGTTTTCGTCTTACATTGATCTGCGTAAATGAGGCAGACATTCTTAAATTTCTTAATGTGTAATACACCTTGCTAACTATGGAGTTCACATGGTCAATACACGTTAAATTGGAGTTAATAACAAAGCCAAGGTTTGTTACTTTGGAAACGAATTTGATTGGGTTATTCCCTATATACAAAGATGGAATAGTTGTGAGGTTAAAACGTTTCTTACAAATAGGTAATACATAACACTTATTACAATTAAGACAAAGACCATTTTGAGTTGACCAAGATTTAATCAATGCAAGGTCTTTATTAAAATCTGAGCACAAGCTGGCTGACTGGTCAAGAGGTTTAGACATATACAACTGAATATCATCCGCGTATGCATGAATGCTCGCTTGCTGACATACATACAAAACATCATTCACAAACAAACTGAATAATAGAGGCCCCAAGATTGAGCCTTGAGGAACGCCTGACGACAATGGACGTAGGTTAGACATTTTCAAATCAACTTTCACACGCTGCGACCTGCCTGTGAGGTAGCTCTCCATCAATTGCACAGCAGATTGGCCAAAACCAAAATACTTTTTTAGTTTAGAGCAAAGATGTTTATGGTCAACGGTATCAAATGCTTTAGTAAAAAAATAATAATTCATAGATGTTACAAAATAAATAAGATTCAGTGGGAACCTTCATAAAAAGGGAAATCGGAATTATGAGATCTTTTCACATAAGCTTAGGGGAAAGCGCTCAGATTATAAAGAAAACATACCTATCTCCCCGTTCAACCCAACTCAAATCTGAACATTTTAGAATACAATTTGAATTAAATGCCGCTTGATCATAATAATCAAAAAATCGACTTTGAAGTTAGTTACATCTTAATTTTATTGATGTCCTATTAAATATTATGGGGCGTATTCATAACCAAAATTAAATTCATTTTTATGTAAAGTTAATTGCATGTTTTTCACAGTGGGGTGTATTCATAACAAAAATTATAGCGTTTTCGACAGATAGATAACCCATTGAAAATTCCGTCAAGAAACTTTAGGTATCCACCTAACTTTGCTACGAACACACCCCTATGTCACAAAGCAACTACTATAACTACGCGCCAATAATTTTTTGCAGGTAACTTCTCTGGCTAAAGCAGATTTAAATATCTTTCTTTTACCTAATTGTAGTGATGGCGACGTCACGGCAATTCTCGCGGAGATAGGGGGTTTGTCAATCGTGCTGGCATCGGCTTACTTGCCGTACGAAGCCGATTACCCTCCTCCCTCTATGGTTCGGAACTTGGGTCCAAGTATGAGAGCGGATACATGTTGGTCGGCAGCGACGCAAATGCTCACCATGTCAACTGGGGGAGCACGGACATCAATGATCGAGGTGACTTACTTTTCAACTACCTTCTAACTACTAATCTACTTATATGCAACAAAGGTAGGGATCCCACCTTCATTACTAGGAATCGTAAAGAAGTTTTAGATATAACTCTATGTAGTGCTAGTCTATCTGAACTGATCGAGAGTTGGCGGGTTCTAGATGAACACTCCTTCTCTGATCATCCTTAAACTGAAATAGTATTGAACTTTTCTATTACCAGCCCAAAAGGCGCAAAAACCTAAAAAACACGGATTGGCGCCCTTATAAAAGTTTATTTGAGGATAGGCTAAACAGCGAACCTCTTATTGAACCTAATTGCATCGGGGATCTAGAGAACATGGTGAACGTTTTTACAATGACCTGCTCAAATCCCCTAGATCACGCTTGCCCTGAATCTAAACAATGGGGCAAACGTAAACCCCATTGGTGGTCACGTGAGTTGGACTCACTACGTAAATCTTGTAGGAAAAATTTCAACAAAGCCAAAAGACTTAATCTCGAACTGGTATGGGAAGAGTACACAAAGTCTATCCAGACCTATAAAAAAGCTTTAAGGGCGGCAAATAGATCTTCATGGAGAAACTTCTGCGGCGGCATCGAGGGTGTCTCCGAGACAGCCAGGCTAAGGAAGGTTCTCTCGGGATCCTCTAACCCGATAGGTTTCTTGCAGAAGCAAGACGGTTCCTGAACCTCAACGGGAAAGGAAACCCTTGAACTGCTACTAGACACCTACTTCCCTGGGAACACAACTGCGGAGGAAAGAATTCCTCCGTTTATTTCTTCCAACCCCGTCAACATACCGGTTTCGGAAGAAAAGGTTAAATGGACTATCCAAAGCTTTAAGCCATACAAATCTGCAGGGCCGGATGGGATAATACCTGCTCAACCAATTAAGACACTGGAGGTGTCTGCAAAATGGCTCTCTACTATTTTCAGGGCCTGTTTCAAATTGAATCACATACCGTCATGGCTGTTTTTATTCCTAAGGCTGGTAATCCAAAGGATCTTAGGCCTATCAGTCTATCATCCGTTGCTCTTAAGGCACTTGAAATGACTGTCAGTAGCTACCTGTCCGATACCATCGACAGTCGACTACTGTCTAATGACCAGCATGCCTACCGCAAAGGCAAATCTACTGAGACTGCACTCCATAGATTGGTCGGCTACATTGAGAAGTCTCTCAGTATCAAGGAGTTCTGTCTTGTAGCCTTCCTGGACATTGAAGGCGCCTTCAATAACGTGGTTCCAGAAGCCATAACTGGCGCCGTTAGGGATCTAGGAGCTGAATGCTCACTAGTTGAGTTTATCGGTCAGCTACTCTGTTGCAGAGTAGTAAGGGCTAAGCTGGGAACCTCGTCAATACGCTACTGCGAGATACGGTATGGGGTGGCGCAAAAGTTGTCGCACTGACATAGAGGGAAACTGCATGGCAGATGAACTTGCAAGACAAGGTACGACCAAGCAGATTCTTCAGGATAAAGAACGCATTGGTATGCCGTTTGCTACATGCAATCTGCTACTCAGAGATTGTACATATAAACAAGCTGACAATAGATGGAGGCAAAATACGACCTGTCGAACCTCAACGTAGACGTGGCCTAAATGGGATCGGCAACGATCGCGCAGCTTTCTCTCTCTAAGAAGAGAAAACATTTCCAACGTCATCGGGGCTCTAACAGGGCAACTGTCTGATAGGTATACATGCTGAAAGGTTGCGAGTGTCCTTCCGAAGATGCTGTAGGAGCTGCAAGAATGACGAGGAGGAGGAAACGATCTTGCATTTACTGTGTAAGTGTCCTGCACTGTGTAAAAGCAGAATGCGATATCCGGGATCAACGCTTCTGGATGACCTTAGTAAGGTTTCAAGCACCGAGGTAAATTGTCTGTTCAAGTTCATCAATGAGGCAAACTGGTTAAGTAAGGGTAATCTCTTTTTGGATGGTACAAAAACTTTTCTTTGTGATAACACAATGGGCCTAATACAGACCTAAGTGAGCCGCTGCAGGCGGCTGCCACTCCAACCTAACCTAAACTAACTTCTCTTTCACCAATTAATCGATTTTAAAACGATATCGAATATTTTGATAAATAAATATTTCATAAACAAGCATTTTATTTAAATGACAGAAACGATGTGATCCGAGATAAATTTCAAACACTTGACCGAGCAATTGCTTTAGATACAACTGTGGGCTATGTCGAAGCAGAACCAATTATGAAAATTAATTGTTATACATACATAAACATGTGTAATGTTAGTCAGTCACATGAATCTCTACATAAATACCTACCTTTTACTTTACTTACCTTCTCGCCTTTACTTCTTCATACCTACCATCTCCTACACTTTTATATACTTACCTTTGCTTAATTTAGTGTAGTTATAAACTTACCGTCTTATGTACTTACCCATGTACACTTACCTCATCTTCTCACTCTCTATCGTTTCCGCTATTTTCCCCTCCTAAATACCTCTAGGTTAAGCCGCTAGGTTAATTGCATAAATTCAACTATAGGCTAAGGTTATTAAGCATTTGAAATGAATAAACCCTTGAATTGTATTATCGGAACCGTGCGGTCATTATTTTCGTTGGCAACTACAGTGAATTTAAATTTAAAGCAGTCACAATTGTTCGCGCTCCCCAAAATTATATGTGACGTAAAGTAAACCCAAATATTAATTCGCACAAATTAATGACGAATTTTCATGGCGCCCGAGCAGGGACATAGTGCGAAACATTAAAACAAGAAAGTGCTTTATTTTCACAAAAAACTAAGTAAATAACTAAATAATAAATTAAACATAAAACATTTACGTTGTTGCATGCGCGGTCCGTGACATTAAAACGTACAATATAAAGCATATAACAAGTGCACAAACACACAAACAAAATTCAAGCTAAACACAGTGGACATTGGATGCAGTGACAGTGAGCCATTTGCGAAAACACAAAAAAAAAAAAGAAGTTATATATGCATACAGCTGTGTGCGCGAAAATAGTACTGTCTATATGTCCACTTGCATATTACCATTTAAAAAAAAAAAAAAAAAAAAAAACTGACTTAAAGCTAAATTTTATCAGCTTTATATCGCTACCAATTTGTACCCAAGTACATACAAACCTCTGGATCTTCAGATTTGCCGTTTGCTGTTAGAAGCTGAACAAACCACCGTTTCAATAGACACCGAGGGAATGAGCTGCGACTGCATCGCCTGCAAAAGGGAAGTGAAGGCCGGAAATAAACCGGTCCATGATAACCAGGTATTGAGTGCGAAAAATTGAAGCAAACGAAATATTTGGTTTTGTATTTGGCTTGATTATTAAAGTTGCTAATAATCGTCTTACGAATTAAAAAGCTTCAATTATTGGCATCTCTTGTATCCATTTCAATTGTGGTGATTTACATATTTATTTGCATGCGAGTATATATTGCCTACATTGCATATATACGTGCAGGCCTGCATAAGTACATATATATAAATACTTACACACATACTGCCTTTGGAGTGAGATACAGTGGGACAAGAGGTAGAAGTGCGCGTTTTACCATTTAATTGTAGCAAGTACTATTGTCGATTCTTCGCGTTTTTTATTAAAAATTTAACGCAATTTGCGTATATATTTAATTTCAATCGTTTAGATAATTTGTATCTGATCTGCAACTTTCGACAATTTAAAATGTTTCGAAAATTTTGCCAAGAGTAACATTTTTTGATCCAATACTCAACTATTTGCTGATTTTTTTGTTTTCGTTCTCATTGGAGCTGGTAAAATTTCATATACTACTTTCGATTTCTTTTTCGTTTGCTGAAAGACTTCCAGTTCGGCTTTTCAAACTCACGTTACAGAAGCGATCTTCTTCAAACTCATTTGAGCTAAAAAGTTTTTTTTTTCTTTAAATAATGAGCAAGCAAAAATCTACAACGTCGAGTCTCTCTGCAAGTAAGGAGATGTTTGACTTAAAATCCTTGAAGCGCCAATGGACAGTTGCTAAAAGCAGCATCCTGCGCATAAAAACGGGGCTTCTTGAAAAAACTATGTCACTAGATCCCATCGAATTGGAGTGCCGACTGGACATACTGAATTCACATAGCGAAAAGCTTATGAAGTGTCAGCCGAAGATAGAAGAGATTGATGAGGAAGACACAGCCCTTGGGGAGTTAGAGGATATAATCGTCGAAACAAAGTCCATCATTAAATCGATATTGGCAAAAAATAGATCTTCCATTGCCGAAGCGTCGTTTATTATACCTCACAACTCGCGACTGCCAAAGTTGTCATTACCGAAATTTAAAGGGGAATATTCTGAATTCAAAAATTTCATGAGACTGTTTCAGAGTTTAGTGCACAATGATCCTACAATACCGGATATTGAAAAATTTAATCATTTAGTGTCGTGTCTGTCCGGTGAGGCCTTGGGTACAGTAAAGTCTTTCCAAATGTCGGAAGAGAATTATCCAAAGGCGTTGGCTAGTTTAAAGAAAGTATATGACAATAAATGTCTTATAATTTTAACACGGTCTCCAGGCTTTTCGATCTTAATAAAATACTGAAGCCTTCTGCGTCAGCTTTGCGATCGATGATCGATTCTGTGTCTGCGGTATACGACTCGCTTTTGTCGATGGGCGACGATAAACATATTTCAAATGCGATGTTAATTCACATAGTTATGTCGAAGGTAGATCCCACAACTCGTTCGAAGTGGGAAGAGCAACTAGACTATGACAAGTTGCTGCTTTGGGGTGAGTGTGAAGCTATGCTCAATAAGAGATTCCAGCACCTCTCTGCTGAAGAGGCTTCCTCGTCCCAAAGAAAATCTAACAACTCAGATACTTGGCAGAGAGCAAATAATCAAAAGTTGGACAGATCAAAGACATTGTTTGTTGCGTCAAACTCTAAGGAGCTAAATTGTCATCATTGTGGTCCAAAGGACCATTATTTGACATCATGCCAAAAACTTAACTCCTTGACTGCTCTTCAGCGATTCGAGTTCGCAAAATCGGGTTCTTTGTGTATAAATTGCTTACGCAAGGGGCATACCGTCTCAAAGTGCAAAGCAATTCGGTGTCAGGTATGCAATCGGTCGCACCATACTCTGCTGCACCAATGCCCGATCACCTTTGAGACAGAGCGTCAATCTTCGACAACACAGGCGATGGTCAAAGTGAAATGTTGCTCTGGTAGTTATGTGCCAGCTCGTGCATTGCTTGACTCTGGGTCTCAATTTAACTTTATGACTGAAGAGCTGGCACAAAAACTGCGAATTTGAAGACAGAAGTCGACTCTGAATGTTATTGGAATTGCCAATTCCAATAAACGAGTCCAAGGCAAATTAATGCCTTGGTAAAATCAATGGTAAATGGCTTCGAGTTTTCGGCAGATTTTTGGGTAATGCGTTCGATATCAGCCAACCATCCAGATTGCACAGTAAATACTAGCTAACCCAAATTTCCAAAAATCTCAAAAGATTGATATATTATTGGGAGCTGAAATATTCTTTGATCTGTAATCGGTGGGTCAGATCAAAACCAGCCCAAGACAGCCAACGCTGCAAAAAACGTTATTAGGCTGGATAATTGCGGGTAAATAAGCCACGGATCAAATACCCAGTGCACAAGTCAGTAGCACATTATGCCAAACCGAGGAAAATATGGCAAGTATCGACGCCACCCTCCAGAAATTTTGGGCCTTAGATGAACTACCCTCAGAAGGGAAGAGTAAAAGATTAACTCCGGAACAAGCTGAATGTGAGCAGTCATTTTTAAAAACTACAGTGGTTTTACCAAATGGAAGGCTTCAAGTCAGATTGCCTTTTAAAAGTGATTGTAAGTTGCTCGGTCGGTTTCAGTCGCTGGAGAGAAGGACTCTGAAAGATCCAGAACTTCGTAAAATGTATCTTTACTTCATGAACGAGTGCCTAGAATTGGGTCACATGAGCCCTACAACCAACAAAATCCCAAGTGAGCCACACTATTTTATTCCGCATCAGTGTGTGTTAAGACCGCAGAGCATGACTACCAAGTTGCGCGTAGTTTTTGACGCTTCAAGCCGTACATCCACACAAGTTGCGTTAAATGACATTTTGATAGTCGGGCCGACATTTCAAGAAGAGCTTTTTTCGACACTCCTTCGCTTCCGATTGCACAAATATGCCATTACTGCCGACATCACTAAGATGTATCGGCAGATTTCAGTGCACGAAGATGACAGGAACTTCCAGCTCATAGTGTGGAGATCAGATCCATCAGAGAATTTGCAAATTTTTCGTTTAAACACCGTAACATACGGCACTGGGCCTGCACCATTTCTAGCAACGCGGTGTCTACGAATGCTTAGCGACATAAACACATCGCAATATCCACTCGGTGCAAAAGTCATTCAGAATGACTTTTATGTCGATGACCTACTAACTGGATCCGACGATTTAAGGTCCCTCATCCAAATTCAAACTGAGGTGAATAAAATTCTAGAATCGGCAGGCTTCAAACTAGCAAAGAGGTTTTCCAATCACCCTAACCGGTCGAACAGCCAGAGTCATGAAAAGTTATTACAGCTCAGCGACACTGACTCTACGAAAACGCTGGGAATCCACTGGCAGCCGAAGGATGACATTTTTCGTTTTATTCTGAAAGAAAAGTTTAGTGAGCTGCGAGCTACCAAACGTAACATTGTATCTGTTTCTGCTCGCCTCTTTGACCCGCTTGGTCTTTTAGCCCCGCTAGTCACCAAAGCAAAAATCTTATTCCAAGAGCTTTGGATTCAGAAGCTAGATTGGGATGAGTCGATTCCATTGCGCCTCGACACCAGCTGGCAAAACTTTAAAACAGCTGCCATCAATTCGGATTCCTCGGTATGTAAATACAGAGTCGAGTTCCAGCTGCCAAGTCCATGGCTTCGCTTGCGCCTCAATAAGAACGTATGGCTGCTGCGTGTATATACGTAGCCAATCCGCTGGCGGTACGCGATGTTCGCTGCTTACTGCGAAGTCTAGAGTGTCTGCGCTGAAGACTAAATCTCTTCCGCGTTTAGAGCTCTCGGCAGCACATCTTTTGGTCAAATTATGGTCGAGAATATCACCGATGTTGAGTCGACCAATAGAAAAAATCACTCCGAAATAGTTTTGCATTGAATCAAAACGCATCCATCTGCTCTGCAAACTTTCGTCGCAAATAGAGTGTCAGAAATCCAAAAGTGGACCCAGAATGCTTCATGGCGACATGTGCCAACAAAACAAAATCCAGCGGATCAAGTGTCTCGGGGTTGTAACGTGGACGAATTGAATACGTCGATCTAGTTTACTGGTCCGCAGTTCCTCCTAGAAGACCCTGCATTATGGCCGCAAAATGCCAATGTTAACTTCTCTCCAGAATAGCTAGATCTTGCGAAGAAAAAGAACGCAATTACGCTGACTTCAATTGAAACTACAAATCCACTGATGGAAATAATTGAAAAGTTTTCATCTTATAGAAAGGTGCTTCGCATTTTCGCTTACATATTAAGATGGCTTCGAAAGACACGAGAGCGAAAACTAGAATTTGAAGTGGTACCTACCGCAAAGAGTTACAGCTGAGTTTTCTTAAGATAGTCGAAATAATTCAACATTTTGAATTTAGCGAAGAAATCAGTAAGTTGTAGAAAAATATAGTGCTTCCCTCTAGTTTACAGAAATTAGCCCCCTCTCTGCACGACTACTCGGAATCGTCTTTGTCATTCAAAATAATTCGAGTAAGTGGCCGCTTATTAAATGCGCCAATCCCATACGATGCCAAATTTCCTTTGCTACTAAGCAAGAACTCGCACTTTGTGAAGGCATACATCCGGTTCCTATATTTTCGAAACCATCACGCTGGTCCAAAAGCATTAGTAGCACTCCTGCAAGAAAAAATATGGCTAATAAATGCACGAGCAGTCTGTAGTAGAACTGTCAGAGTTTGCATTCACTGTTTCCATTACAAGCCAAAACTGCAAAGTTAGATCATGGGCAATCTACCCGCCGAAAGGTTAAGAGCCCAGCGGCCTTTTACAATATGTGGAGTAGATTATTGCGGACCCATTCACATCACTTTAAAAATTCGCGGTCGACTACCCGTAAAAATGTGCATTGCCATTTTCGTCTGTTTCGCTTCAAAGGCAGTGCATCTAGAACTTGTATCTGACTTAACTGCTGATAAATTTATTTTCGCCCTCAAAAGGTTCATTGGACGCCAGGGGATACCAGCCACAATATATTGCGACAACGCGACGAACATCGTGGGAGCGGAGAGGAAATTGGGGGAGCTGCGGGAGGCATTTCTGAAACAGAAGCCGAAAGTTCTTCAGTTCGCCGCCGACGAAGGGTTCGCCTTCGCCTTCATACCTCCGAGGGCGCCTCATTTCGGCGGGCTGTGGGAGGCAGCAGTGAAGTCGGCGAAACACTTGCTGAAGTCGTAACGCTCCTCGTCGAAATCGAAGCAGTCCTCAACTCGCGCCCACTCGCACCGCTCAGCTGCGACCCCAACGACGGCGAAGCGCTAACCCCAGCGCACCTACTGGTCGGATGTCTTTTGCGAGCCCTACCACCGGAGAAAGTACCCGACAGCCCCAGTCACTGTTTAGACAGATGGCAGCTTGTATGCTTTCACAAGCAGCAGTTTTGGCGAGCGTGGTCGAAGAGCTACCTATTGGAGCTTCAGCAGCGCAAGAAGTGTGCGCACCCGCAGCCCAACGTCGAACCAGGTCAACTCGTCGTCATCCACGAGGACAACGTACCACCGCAGCAATGGGTGCTAGGAAGAGTCACCACCACAATTCCAGGGAAGATGGCAAGGTGTGCGTCGCAGACGTCACCACTAAGTCCGGAGTCATACGACGGCCCATTCACCAACTGGCCGTACTACCTATGCCAAATAATTGAAGGAATCGATTCCTTCAAGGTAGCCGGTGTCGAAGCAGAACCAATTATGAAAATTAATTGTTATACATAAACATGTGTAATGTTAGTCAGTCACACGAATCTCTACATAAATACCTACCTTTTACTTTACTTACCTTCTCGCCTTTACTTCTTCATACCTACCATCTCCTACACTTTTATATACTTACCTTTGCTTAATTTACTGTCGCTATATACTTACCATCTTATGTACTTACCCATGTATACTTACCTCATCTTCTTACTTTCTATCGTTTCCGCTATTTTCCCCTCCTAAATACCTCTAGGATAAGCCGTTAGGTTGAGTGTATGAATTCAAATATAAGCTAAGGTTATTAAACATTTGAAATGAATAAACCCTTGAATTGTATTATCGGAACCGTGCGGTCATTATTTTCGTTGGCAACTACAGTGAATTTAAAGTTAAAGTAGTCACAATTGTTCGCGCTCCCCAAAATTATATGTGCCGTAAAGTAAAACCAAATATTAATTCGCACAAATTAGTGACGAATTTTCAGGCTATAATAACATTGAGCTAGAAAACTAAATCAAAATTAATGCAAATGTTTAAAATGGTGCCTGTACGCAGAAAAGTTTCTGAAACTACACATGATATAGATGGAATACTATTTGAAAATAACTAAATATTTGCCGCTTTTTATACGCGAAGTAGCAAGTGATGCGAATTCACCTCCATAAACTTTAGAAACGAAGACTAACAGGCCTGCCATTGTAGACAAATATTTTTCTTAGTGGCGGCGCTCCGAGCAATCCGATAACCAATTTTATTTTGCAGGAAATATGGGAAAAACGAACTTTTACGAAAGATATTTGTGCTGCATACTATATATAAATTATTTGACGAGTTCTTACGGAAAAATATGTTCATTACATTAGTTATGTTTTCGTATTCTCCAGTAAAAATCTAGCCAGTAACGAAATTTCTGAGCGTAAGCAAAATTTTTTCTCAATGAGAGAAACATGCTAGAAAGTACGAAAACACAAAACCAACAAAAACTTGCAAGTTTCTGGGCGTCTTACTGATATATGTTCACAATAAACTTCATAAAATTTGTATGCGTTTATTTATTTACTAAGTTTTTTTATTTTTCAATGAAAATAGTTTGCAATTTTAATAATTGTTTTCTGCTTGTGATGAACTGAATACTTCCAATCAGCTATTTATCTTACTGCCAAATTCTTGCTAGTAGAAATTTATCCAGTAAAACTTGCAAGTTCAGCTGTCATTTTCGCTGTCTCAATTTCACCTACTTTGCTTGTTTCTTTCTAGTTTTGGCGTACGAAAACACTATCCAGTAAAAATATTACTGGGTTTTGCTGGTTTTTACTGGGTAGTGAATAAGAAAGCAGACCTATTACAACTTTTGGAGAATGTGTTATGTATTTTTTTGGTTTGTGTCCAAGAGCAACCTTGTATAGAGAAAACGGTTTCATGTTGAATTTCACCCCTTAAAGGGTAAACCCAGAACCAGGCTTTCACTTCAGCTTGTCTACTAGTTACAAAGAAAGTTGATGCGTTTCATTTCCTGGGGCAAGAACTCTCGTCCGGTAAATCCAAAGGGTCTACTATCAATCATGTTACATTAGCTCTGGTATGGTGAAATTCCACGAGTCTTTCTGTCAGAGGAACGGTGGGAGTGATGCAACTACTTTGTAATCTACATTCTTTGCTAGTATACTTAAGGTTGTTAGTTATACCAAAGAATGTAGATTACAAAGAAGTTGCCTGGTTCAAGAATTTTCGTCAAAATATATCACACCATCTAATCAGGGGTCGAATTAGTCTTTGGTGAACGAAACGGCAATCGGATAACAATAGTTTATGTAACTGATCGTATGTACGATAATATTGTAATTACGATGTACGTTTTCTACCGTATCGTTTTTTATTACAAGGTGCACTAGATTCTATCTTCTTGCGTGCTATTTCATTTTCGGTATTCCTGGATGTGTACGGTGGAGCTATCGTAAAATGTGGGGCTGCATGTTCTTAGGAATCAAAATCCGCTGGCCTTTGAATAGGATACCATTGTAAAGAGTATAATTGTTTTCGTTTGCTTTTGTATTAAGTCAGGGTATTTTGCCGACTCCTTTGCTAGTATTTCAACATTAATGTTTTCATTCGAAATTTCGAAAATCCTTCCATACAAGTACTGGAAGTGATATTTTTAAATCTTTACATCATTTACATCATTGCTGCTATAGGTCATTGTGAATAAATACAAGTGAAAAGTCTTCTCGTTGTGAATGGTCACAGCTAATATGGGATGTCACATAAGGGCTAATAAGAACTGCCAGATATAGAAATCGCACGATAAAAGATATCTGAATACAAGAATTCGAGTAATAAAAAGGTAGGAAAACCAGGGTGGCGGATACTGATTTTGATCAGAGTTTCCCAAAAGGCAACCCCCTTTGCACAAAAAATGCCAATACGGGTTGCCGTGTTGTAATTACATATTATTTCTGATTACAAAATACAAAAACAAATGTTTAATAAATTGTATGATAAATATTTCGGCAAATTGGTTGCATATTGTACTTACTTGTCCCGCTTTTAATTTTATTGGAAGGCATTCATATATTTGAAGTAGACATCTACAATTGATATGACTTATTTGTATTATAAACATAGAAGGAAGGCACAATATGCTAAAATAGTTCCAAGAGTATATACGTAGTGCAATAATAACATATGTTATATTTGTATCGGAAAATAGCTATGCATAAATTAAATTTTCATGAAATTACTTGGAAATGCAAATGAAAAAGTGGTCAGTCAATTCAGTCATCTCTGACCATAATTCATGGTGAAATTGATGCTTTGAAAAGATTATCACCCAAATATGCCAGTAATATGCAATTTTTGCTTATGTATTTTAACTCATCTTCTCTTTTCCAGATTCGTTTTTCTGTCTCTTGTTTTATTAAATTATTTCAAGAAATAATATTTTCTATGTTCAGCGGAATATTTCCTAAAATTCTATATTTGAACCCATTTTTAAATAATATATCTATATTTTATATATATTTGCATATATCCCCAAGCAATATCAAGTTATTTACTTTTATATGTGTACATTTATAATTTTATAATTTATTATTTAATAAATTTACATATGTGTTCATTTTAACAGTCATTTAATTTAACAATTTTACATATTTTCGAAAAATGTTTCATTTTCATACAATGCCTTTTGCATGTGCAATAAACATCTACGAAAATTCAAAAAACTTTTAAAAATGCTTATAATTATGAAATTGTCAAAAAGTTGTGATGCTAAAATGCTATTAAAACAGTTTAATTAATTACATATATTGCAGCGGGGAACCTTTCTGAGCTTCTGAGCTGAGTGAACTTCTTGAGCATAATACCATAGTCGATTTCTTGTAAGAACTGCAAAAAAACATATGAAATTAGCATCATAATTTATTCCATTTAATACCAATATTGGCATATAAGTAGGCGTGAAGAGCTTACCTGACCCGTAAATTGTTAAAATTCTCATTTATTTTCAGCCACGGCATAGTTTGTGCATGCTATAGCAAGTAATGCAACGTTTTCCAAAGTATGGGCACGCTATAAGGGGCTGCAAATAATTTTTATTAGATTCATTGTTATACAATAATTTAGCTTACACCTACCTTGGTATGTCAGCGGGTCAAATATGCATATATTATTTTTACCACTCGGATCATGATTCGAGTCTTCTTATTTAGTTGTGTACTTCACTAAGCCTTGATACGCCAGGGAGAAGACCGCTCCTGACCACTGCTACTACCACCACCGCCACCGTCGCCGGCACATCCACACCTGGAAATTATTCCATTAAGATCGCCTAGGTTGATTAGCCCTATTGTGGGGAGGGGGAAATATGGTAATTTAGGGTTTAAAATTAAGCAAAATTAAAATTTTTCTTACCTTGTCTTACTGAGCAACAGAATTTTTTACACGAAAGAAATTGTGAGAGAGAATATGAAAAAAACATCAACTTCACTGTTGTATTTTGATGTAGTTTTGGGAAAATTTATGATCACAATGTTGTATTGTGTGGTAGCTAAGAAAATATTTGTAAAATTAATGAAAAATGTAACTCAACTCGAATTTCAACAACATTTATACTGTACACATGAAGTAAGGTTCAATGCCATGCACTTTTATATTGCAATTTTTCAATACAATTGAACTTTTTTACATATTTCCTTCTTCACATTTATTTGAACAGTCTAAAAATGGTGTTTAGTGCCCAAAAAATACATCTTTCCAAATCAGGTGATTTCAGCTGGGCTAATTTTGACGTCTACGGCTAAGATTTTTCACTTATAATTATTCACAATGCAATAGGTACTATTGTTGTCGAGTTCGCGGCTATCGAATTTCGAAGCTTGTAATGACAACGCTTTCTCCACTATCTTGATAAATTCTGCTTCTTCTGATTGCAACAATTGTTGTCTAATTGTATTGTATCAGAGTTCTTGAATGAATTGTGCTCGTAGAAATATATTTGAAATGTCAGACTTGCACTCACAAGTTGATATAAATTCGCAGCCACTTGTGACTTGGAGCAATCAGTGAAACTAAAAGATTGAAATGTGTAAAACAGATAGAATTGATTCAGTGGCACAAAGTCATGTTAGCGAAAACTTCTTTCATTTCCAAATAGATTTCAAACCACTACCTATGTATGTATAAAGTATGAAGCTTTCTTTTTCGCTGTCGCAGCTGTCGAATGGCGGCAGAAGCGCCTGTAATGGCGGCACATTTTGTTGTTGTGTTTTCTGCGATGTCGTATGATGATGTACAAATACAGACTTGTTGGAGCAATTCACATTGTGCTTTACCGAAGGCATCCAATATTTACTGAAACAGGCTAGCATCAATTTTTAACACAATTTATCGCTTGCCTACTCGTTGCCACTTGTTAGGTCGGAAATTCTGGCTGGGAAAGTCATTAAAAGATAAGCACGCGGTTAATGTTATTTCGTCTTTTTATTTCTTATGATAACTTGTACAAGCTTGTACCAAATCAAGCTCGTTCAGGCAAAAAACTTGCAAAACACAAATTAGCAACCAAGCAAATTGGAGATTGTGCTATATGGTTGCATTTGAGTCAACAAAACATTTCGATATTTCAAATGACAAATTTGCAAAAGCGTACATTTGAGTGATTTTTATACGCTTCTTATAGCAAATTATGAACGAACAAGCGGAAAACAGAAGACCAACTGTATAAGCAAAATGATTCAAAAGTAACTGTGCGGGCTTCGTGGCAAATGTTAACTAAATCCTGTTCGTGAAAACTCAGTAAGTTTTTGTCTTAGAGAGAGCGTTATTCTCTGAGCTATTTTCATGGCTAATTTTACTGGATTTTTGTAACGAACACTCCTTATATTTATTTGCATATATTGGGCCCGTTTCTTTGCAAAAGAACACTAGGTGGGATAACGAATTGCATATAAAGCAACAACACTAACTCGGAAAAATATGCGAGTTGAGCGAACTCGATTAAATGACATCCGATCTGAGATGTAGTGTTGGGAAGTAAAAAAACTTCGCAATTGTGAATTAACCTTAGGAAAATACATGGGAAATTTAGATTTAAGACCTGATTCGTTTTAATTTGCATAATATTTGAAAATGTATAACTACATAAACCTAAGAATTGTTGGCACAACTATTTTCCGTTCCTAAATAGCACTAAACAAATCGCAACTTACATGAAAGAGGCATCCATGTTGGTATCTTCCATGAAAGAAACGCTTGGTTTAGTGCTATTTAAGAATGGAAAATAGTTGTGCCAGGAAGTTTTGGGTTTATGTAGTTGTATTATTTATTTATTTATTTATTAAATGAGAAACAACAATACAATTGTTATTGGACAGCTGCCAGGGCTTTCGGCTCTCTGGTATATAAAAAAAATCATATTATGTATAGGAAAGTGTTAAATTGAAACAATAGTTAAATAAATAATAGTAAAATTATGTGACTTAAGTCTACCGCTACAGGAAACTAAATTACTTTTCGAAGACTTGTTAAATCTAAGTGCGTAGCAATTTTCTCAATGTTTTCGGCTGAAGTGGTTTTTAAGAGGTCGAAGGGGTTGTCATCATTAAATATATTTCTTCTGTTAGAGGTGAACTGAGTACATCACTGAGAATGTGTGTGATCGAAAGTGTTGACGCAGGACAATATTGACAGGCGGGCTAATACCAGTTAGCCTATACGAATGTGTGGCTATTGTATGCTCTATCCGTAGTCGGACGAAGGATTTAATATCGTTGCATCGGCATGATGTTGTATACTTAGGTGTGCTTCTGTCACCATTGATTTGCATTTAGTGGTGTTGGATAAATATCCAATCCTTCATTTGTTTTTCATGCTGTTGATAATAAAAGAAGTTACGCAGGTATCTCTTGTTAAGTGATTGGAAAGTGATTAAAGGCTCTTTACCGGCGGACATAGCGCGGTGATCTGCTAGTTCGTATATATTCGTCATACTGTCAGTGCAAATTATGGTTCTAGATGAGGAGAGAAGTGCGCAGTCAACTGCTTTCAATATTGCAGCGGCTTCAGCTGTGTAAATAGACGAAAATTGGGGTAAGTGCCCCGCTGTTAATGTTTCACCACTAGATGTTACAGCCGCGAATGATGTATAGTCTTCTGATTTCGATCCGTCAGTGGAAATTGGTCTCCATTCTCGAAGTAGATATTCTCGGAATACTTAATGATAAAATATAGGGCTGGTGTGTTCCTTCGCATATTTTCCAAGCTCTAGGACAACGTAGCACCGCAGCAATGGGTGCTAGGAAGAGTCACCACCACAATTCCAGGGAAGATGGCAAGGTGTGCGTCGCAGACGTCACCACTAAGTCCGGAGTCATACGACGGCCCATTCACAAACTGGCCGTACTACCTATGCCAAATAATTGAAGGAATCGATTCCTTCAAGGTAGCCGGTGTCGAAGCAGAACCAATTATGAAAATTAATTGTTATACATAAACATGTGTAATGTTAGTCAGTCACACGAATCTCTACATAAATACCTACCTTTTACTTTACTTACCTTCTCGCCTTTACTTCTTCATACCTACCATCTCCTACACTTTTATATACTTACCTTTGCTTAATTTACTGTCGCTATATACTTACCATCTTATGTACTTACCCATGTATACTTACCTCATCTTCTTACTTTCTATCGTTTCCGCTATGTTCCCCTCCTAAATACCTCTAGGATAAGCCGTTAGGTTGAGTGTATGAATTCAAATATAAGCTAAGGTTATTAAACATTTGAAATGAATAAACCCTTGAATTGTATTATCGGAACCGTGCGGTCATTATTTTCGTTGGCAACTACAGTGAATTTAAAGTTAAAGTAGTCACAATTGTTCGCGCTCCCCAAAATTATATGTGCCGTAAAGTAAAACCAAATATTAATTCGCACAAATTAGTGACGAATTTTCAGGCTATAATAACATTGAGCTAGAAAACTAAATCAAAATTAATGCAAATGTTTAAAATGGTGCCTGTACGCAGAAAAGTTTCTGAAACTACACATGATATAGATGGAATACTATTTGAAAATAACTAAATATTTGCCGCTTTTTATACGCGAAGTAGCAAGTGATGCGAATTCACCTCCATAAACTTTAGAAACGAAGACTAACAGGCCTGCCATTGTAGACAAATATTTTTCTTAGTGGCGGCGCTCCGAGCAAGCCGATAACCAATTTTATTTTGCAGGAAATATGGGAAAAACGAACTTTTACGAAAGATATTTGTGCTGCATACTATATATAAATTATTTGACGAGTTCTTACGGAAAAATATGTTCATTACATTAGTTATGTTTTCGTATTCTCCAGTAAAAATCTAGCCAGTAACGAAATTTCTGAGCGTAAGCAAAATTTTTTCTCAATGAGAGAAACATGCTAGAAAGTACGAAAACACAAAACCAACAAAAACTTGCAAGTTTCTGGGCGTCTTACTGATATATGTTCACAATAATCTTCATAAAATTTGTATGCGTTTATTTATTTACTAAGTTTTTTTATTTTTCAACCTTCTTAATGAAAATAGTTTGCAATTTTAATAATTGTTTTCTGCTTGTGATGAACTGAATACTTCCAATCAGCTATTTATCTTACTGCCAAATTCTTGCTAGTAGAAATTTATCCAGTAAAACTTGCAAGTTCAGCTGTCATTTTCGCTGTCTCAATTTCACCTACTTTGCTTGTTTCTTTCTAGTTTTGGCGTACGAAAACACTATCCAGTAAAAATATTACTGGGTTTTGCTGGTTTTTACTGGGTAGTGAATAAGAAAGCAGACCTATTACAACTTTTGGAGAATGTGTTATGTATTTTTTTGGTTTGTGTCCAAGAGCAACCTTGTATAGAGAAAACGGTTTCATGTTGAATTTCACCCCTTAAAGGGTAAACCCAGAACCAGGCTTTCACTTCAGCTTGTCTACTAGTTACAAAGAAAGTTGATGCGTTTCATTTCCTGGGGCAAGAACTCTCGTCCGGTAAATCCAAAGGGTCTACTATCAATCATGTTACATTAGCTCTGGTATGGTGAAATTCCACGAGTCTTTCTGTCAGAGGAACGGTGGGAGTGATGCAACTACTTTGTAATCTACATTCTTTGCTAGTATACTTAAGGTTGTTAGTTATACCAAAGAATGTAGATTACAAAGAAGTTGCCTGGTTCAAGAATTTTCGTCAAAATATATCACACCATCTAATCAGGGGTCGAATTAGTCTTTGGTGAACGAAACGGCAATCGGATAACAATAGTTTATGTAACTGATCGTATGTACGATAATATTGTAATTACGATGTACGTTTTCTACCGTATCGTTTTTTATTACAAGGTGCACTAGATTCTATCTTCTTGCGTGCTATTTCATTTTCGGTATTCCTGGATGTGTACGGTGGAGCTATCGTAAAATGTGGGGCTGCATGTTCTTAGGAATCAAAATCCGCTGGCCTTTGAATAGGATACCATTGTAAAGAGTATAATTGTTTTCGTTTGCTTTTGTATTAAGTCAGGGTATTTTGCCGACTCCTTTGCTAGTATTTCAACATTAATGTTTTCATTCGAAATTTCGAAAATCCTTCCATACAAGTACTGGAAGTGATATTTTTAAATCTTTACATCATTTACATCATTGCTGCTATAGGTCATTGTGAATAAATACAAGTGAAAAGTCTTCTCGTTGTGAATGGTCACAGCTAATATGGGATGTCACATAAGGGCTAATAAGAACTGCCAGATATAGAAATCGCACGATAAAAGATATCTGAATACAAGAATTCGAGTAATAAAAAGGTAGGAAAACCAGGGTGGCGGATACTGATTTTGATCAGAGTTTCCCAAAAGGCAACCCCCTTTGCACAAAAAATGCCAATACGGGTTGCCGTGTTGTAATTACATATTATTTCTGATTACAAAATACAAAAACAAATGTTTAATAAATTGTATGATAAATATTTCGGCAAATTGGTTGCATATTGTACTTACTTGTCCCGCTTTTAATTTTATTGGAAGGCATTCATATATTTGAAGTAGACATCTACAATTGATATGACTTATTTGTATTATAAACATAGAAGGAAGGCACAATATGCTAAAATAGTTCCAAGAGTATATACGTAGTGCAATAATAACATATGTTATATTTGTATCGGAAAATAGCTATGCATAAATTAAATTTTCATGAAATTACTTGGAAATGCAAATGAAAAAGTGGTCAGTCAATTCAGTCATCTCTGACCATAATTCATGGTGAAATTGATGCTTTGAAAAGATTATCACCCAAATATGCCAGTAATATGCAATTTTTGCTTATGTATTTTAACTCATCTTCTCTTTTCCAGATTCGTTTTTCTGTCTCTTGTTTTATTAAATTATTTCAAGAAATAATATTTTCTATGTTCAGCGGAATATTTCCTAAAATTCTATATTTGGACCCATTTTTTAATAATATATCTATATTTTATATATATTTGCAGATATTCCCAAGCAATATCAAGTTATTTACTTTTATATATGTACATTTATAATTTTATTATTTATTATTTAATAAATTTACATATGTGTTCATTTTAACATTCATTTAATTTAACAATTTTACATATTTTCGAAAAATGTTTCATTTTCATACAATGCCTTTTGCATGTGCAATAAACATCTACGAAAATTCACAAAACTTTTAAAAATGCTTATAATTATGAAATTGTCAAAAAGTTGTGATTCTAAAATGCTATTAAAACAGTTTAATTAATTACATATATTGCAGCGGGGAACCTTTCTGAGCTTCTGAGCTGAGTGAACTTCTTGAGCAAAATACCATAGTCGATTTCTTGTAAGAACTGCAAAAAAACATATGAAATTTGCATCATAATTTATTCCATTTAATACCAATATTGGCATATAAGTAGGCGTGAAGAGCTGACCTGACCCGTAAATTGTTAAAATTCTCATTTATTTTCAGCCACGGCATAGTTTGTGCATGCTATAGCAAGTAATGCACCGTTTTCCAAAGTATGAGCACGCTATAAGGGGCTGCAAATAATTTTTATTAGATTCATTGTTATACAATAATTTAGCTTACACCTACCTTGGTATGTCAGCGGGTCAAATATGCATATATTATTTTTACCACTCGGATCATGATTCGAGTCTTCTTATTTAGTTGTGTACTTCACTAAGCCTTGATACGCCAGGGAGAAGACCACTCCTGACCACTGCTACTACCACCACCGCCACCGTCGCCGGCACATCCACACCTGGAAATTATTCCATTAAGATCGCCTAGGTTGATTAGCCCTATTGTGGGGAGGGGGAAATATGGTAATTTAGGGTTTAAAATTAAGCAAAATTAAAATTTTTCTTACCTTGTCTTACTGAGCAACAGAATTTTTTACACGAAAGAAATTGTGAGAGAGAAATATGAAAAAAACATCAACTTCACTGTTGTATTTTGATGTAGTTTTGGGAAAATTTATGAACACAATGTTGTATTGTGTGGTAGCTAAGAAAATATTTGTAAAATTAATGAAAAATGTAACTCAACTCGAATTTCAACAACATTTATACTGTACACATGAAGTAATGCACTTTTATATTGCAATTTTTCAATACAATTGAACTTTTTTACATATTTCCTTCTTCACATTTATTTGAACAGTCTAAAAATGGTGTTTAGTGCCCAAAAAATACATCTTTCCAAATCAGGTGATTTCAGCTGGGCCTAATTTTGACGTCTACGGCTAAGATTTTTCACTTATAATTATTCACAATGCAATAGGTACTATTGTTGTCGAGTTCGCGGCTATCGATTTTCGAAGCTTGTAATGACAACGCTTTCTCCACTATCTTGATAAATTCTGCTTCTTCTGATTGCAACAATTGTTGTCTAATTGTATTGTATCAGAGTTCTTGAATGAATTGTGCTCGTAGAAATATATTTGAAATGTCAGACTTGCACTCACAAGTTGATATAAATTCGCAGCCACTTGTGACTTGGAGCAATCAGTGAAACTAAAAGATTGAAATGTGTAAAACAGATAGAATTGATTCAGTGGCACAAAGTCATGTTAGCGAAAACTTCTTTCATTTCCAAATAGATTTCAAACCACTACCTATGTATAAAGTATGAAGCTTTCTTTTTCGCTGTCGCAGCTGTCGAATGGCGGCAGAAGCGCCTGTAATGGCGGCACATTTTGTTGTTGTGTTTTCTGCGATGTCGTATGATGATGTACAAATACAGACTTGTTGGAGCAATTCACATTGTGCTTTACCGAAGGCATCCAATATTTACTGAAACAGGCTAGCATCAATTTTTAACACAATTTATCGCTTGCCTACTCGTTGCCACTTGTTAGGTCGGAAATTCTGGCTGGGAAAGTCATTAAAAGATAAGCACGCGGGTTGTGTTATTTCGTCTTTTTATTTCTTATGATAACTTGTACAAGCTTGTACCAAATCAAGCTCGTTCAGGCAAAAAACTTGCAAAACACAAATTAGCAACCAAGCAAATTGGAGATTGTGCTATATGGTTGCATTTGAGTCAACAAAACATTTCGATATTTCAAATGACAAATTTGCAAAAGCGTACATTTGAGTGATTTTTATACGCTTCTTATAGCAAATTATGAACGAACAAGCGGAAAACAGAAGACCAACTGTATAAGCAAAATGATTCAAAAGTAACTGTGCGGGCTTCGTGGCAAATGTTAACTAAATCCTGTTCGTGAAAACTCCGTAAGTTTTTGTCTTAGAGAGAGCGTTATTCTCTGAGCTATTTTCACGGCTAATTTTACTGGATTTTTGTAACGAACACTCCTTATATTTATTTGCATATATTGGGCCCGTTTCTTTGTAACCTAGTTGCAAAAGAACACTAGGTGGGATAACGAATTGCATATAAAGCAACAACACTAACTCGGAAAAATATGCGAGTTGAGCGAACTCGATTAAATGACATCCGATCTGAGATGTAGTGTTGGGAAGTAAAAAAACTTCGCTATTGTGAATTAACCTTAGGAAAATACATGGGAAATTTAGATTTAAGACCTGATTCGTTTTAATTTGCATAATATTTGAAAATGTATAACTACATAAACCTAAGAATTGTCGGCACAACTATTTTCCGTTCCTAAATAGCACTAAACAAATCGCAACTTACATGAAAGAGGCATCCATGTTGGTATCTTCCATGAAAGAAACGCTTGGTTTAGTGCTATTTAAGAATGGAAAATAGTTGTGCCAGGAAGTTCTGGGTTTATGTATGTAGTTGTATTATTTATTTATTTATTTATTAAATGAGAAACAACAATACAATTGTTATTGCACAGCAAAAGAAGAGCACTGGGCTTTCGGCTCTCTGGTATATAAAAAAAATCATATTATGTATAGGAAAGTGTTAAATTGAAACAATAGTTAAATAAATAATAGTAAAATTATGTGACTTAAGTCTACCGCTACAGGAAACTAAATTACTTTTCGAAGACTTGTTAAATCTAAGTGCGTAGCAATTTTCTCAATGTTTTCGGCTGAAGTGGTTTTTAAGAGGTCGAAGGGGTTGTCATCATTAAATATATTTCTTCTGTTAGAGGTGAACTGAGTACATCACTGAGAATGTGTGTGATCGAAAGTGTTGACGCAGGACAATATTGACAGGCGGGCTAATACCAGTTAGCCTATACGAATGTGTGGCTATTGTATGCTCTATCCGTAGTCGGACGAAGGATTTAATATCGTTGCATCGGCATGATGTTGTATACTTAGGTGTGCTTCTGTCACCATTGATTTGCATTTAGTGGTGTTGGATAAATATCCAATCCTTCATTTGTTTTTCATGCTGTTGATAATAAAAGAAGTTACGCAGGTATCTCTTGTTAAGTGATTGGAAAGTGATTAAAGGCTCTTTACCGGCGGACATAGCGCGGTGATCTGCTAGTTCATATATATTCGTCATACTGTCAGTGCAAATTATGGTTCTAGATGAGGAGAGAAGTGCGCAGTCAACTGCTTTCAATATTGCAGCGGCTTCAGCTGTGTAAATAGACGAAAATTGGGGTAAGTGCCCCGCTGTTAATGTTTCACCACTAGATGTTACAGCCGCGAATGATGTATAGTCTTCTGATTTCGATCCGGCAGTGGAAATTGGTCTCCATTCTCGAAGTAGATATTCTCGGAATACTTAATGATAAAATATAGGGCTGGTGTGTTCCTTCGCATATTTTCCAAGCTCTAGGATAAAGGACGACTGCTGTAAAATATACGGTGGGTATTTATCATGCTGTCTAAGTGACGCGTCATTGATTCCAAGTTCTTTAGCACATTGTGCACGCTTCGATAACAGATTTCCGTTGCTGGGAACGTTTTAGAATAGTTGGAGATTTGGGAAAAGCTCTGATGCTACGACAAACAGCGGTATGATAGGGAGCATAGAGAAGTTGTAAATGACTCTTTGCACAGTTGTCATATACCGGAAGACCATAATCTATCTTCGACAATATAAATGATTTCGTTACATTAACTAATGTCGCGATGTTAATTAAGCAATTTTTAGAACTTACGTACTTGATATTACTTAGCCTGGCAGCCAAGTGCTTTCTAAGACACAAACAGTGTTCTTTAAAAGTTAATCTTTTATCAAAGATAATACTAAAAAACTTAGACTATTTGTGTTTACACATTATTATATTTCAAAGTTACGTTACGACATTTGTGTTTGCGGCAAATGTGAAGCATTTTACATTGATATTAGCGCCAGAGCATTTAGACCAATTCGAAATGTCAAAAAGAACATCTTGGAGATCATTCTTCACAACGTTTAAATCATTTACTTTACTGAAGAGGAGAACATCATCGGCGTAAAAAATCTGTGAAACTTTATAATATTTAGAAATAATGTCGCTTATTTCGTTAAACGCTATGACATTCCATTTTTCAATTTGTCGTAGGACCACGTGTACACCGACACGGTCAAAGGCTGTTTCAAAGTCCAGACTTAAATATGAAACGTGGTTTCTGTTTGAAAGTGCGGACGATACATAATTATCAAAGACAAGCAAAGCATCTATTGTACCATGCCCTTGTTTAAAAGCGACTTGCAGTGAACTAATTAAATTATGTTTTGACGCGTACCAAGAGATTCGCTAAGAAACAAATTTTCTCCAGCAATTTCCCTAGGCAACAAAGTAGTGAGATCGGCCTGTATCCAAGTACTTCCGTTGAAATACTATTCGATTTTGGTATAGGCAAGACAATGGCATTTTTCCTAATTTGTGGATATATCCCTTGTGTCAGTATATTATTATATAACCAAATTATTCTGAGTTTTAAGTTGATTGGCAGATGTTGTTGCATGGGATAGATAGATAGATAGATATATATTAGAGGATTGCACTTCGACCTTAAAGATCCATTGTGCCCTCTGCTCTTTATAGTACCTCGTCTAAACCCAACTCCTTTATAAAGTCTAATATGGTAGTTGGAGGCAACGAGCGTACATGCTCCTCAGCTGGGCTATGTGTACCCAGGTAGCTTTGTCGTCTTCTCGAGATGGCGTCACACTCAAGCAACAGGTGCATCGGAGTCTCCGGAGCTAAGTCGCAAAAACGACAGTACTCGTTCGACCATATTCCGAGCCTGTGCAGATGACCTCTCAGCCTGCAGTGTCCTGTGAGAAAGCCTGTCAACATCCTCAGACTATTCTTCGAGAGGTGCATAAACTGCTTGAAGCGTTTATGGTTGTAACCTCCCAGTAGACACTTCGCCTGACGTAACCCCGGCTCAAACTGCCAGTGATCCTCCTTCAAGTTGTTTTCTGCTATCTTAAGCTCTTCCTTGATAGTGTGTTGTCCTATCGCTAGGAAAGGTTCAGGTCCTATAGGCGTTTTTTGAGCCGCCTCCCTTGCTAATCTATCAGCTTCCTCGTTACCTTCTATACCTTGATGGCCAGGGATCCAGAGGAGCTTAATATGATTTTGTATTGCTAGTGTGTTGAGTCTCTCTATACATTCAAGCACTAGTGAGGATTTCACCTCATATGAGGCTAGCGCCTTGAGTGCTGCTTGGCTATCGCTCAGAATGATTATGCGTTCATTGCGATAGTTTCTCTTCTGGTTGATCTCTGCACATAACAGGATGGCATACACCTCCGCTTGGAAGATGCTTGGAGTCCTTCCCATTGGTACCGACATGTGTGTTCTGGGGCCAAAGACCCCAGCTCCTACGCCTTCCGGTGTTTTAGAACCGTCAGTGTACCCTGGGGAATTGGGCTAGTGGTAGTCGTGCGCTGAGCGCCTCCATTTCCTTAGACGATATGACTTTCCCTTTTCCATACCCTTCTTTAGCAATGTTCAGTAGGGTTCTTTTCGCTGTCTGTTCTATAACTATGTGGAGTGGCGTTAGGTCCAGAATCACCTCTTGTGCCTTAGTCGGACACGTGCGCATGGCTCCTGTAATGCACACACGCTAGCCGTTGGAGCCTTATTAGTGATTTCCTCACTGTTGTAAGGGAGGTTCTTGATACCCACGCCACCGCCCCATAGGTTACTATCGGCCTAACAATCATAGTGTACATCCATCTAAGCATGTTTGGGTTGCAGCCCCAGGACTTTCCCGCTAGACGTCTGCACACCAATATTGCTTTGGTTGCTTTGGATACTGTCACATCGACATGTTCTCTCCAGAGTAATTTGGAGTCTATTGTGAGACCTAGGTATTTCACCTTGCTCACCATGCTGACTTCGATCCCTGCCAGGGTGATAGTTCTCATCCCTGGTAGTTTCCTTTTTCTGCTAAATGGTACGATGGCCGTCTTGTGTGGGTTGATATTGAGCCCCACCCCGGCGCACCCTGCCTTTGTAAGATTAAGAGCTCTTTGTACGATGTCGCATAATGTGTTCTCGTATTTTCCTCTAGCTATAATGACAATGTCATCCGCGTATCCCTGGCAGCGAATTCCGTTGTCAGTTAGCAACTGTAGCAGTTCATCCACTACCAGGCTCCACAGAAGAGGGGATATTACTCCCCCTTGTGGGCAGCCCTTACTGGGTTTTAGCTGCACAACGCTACCCGCTACAGTTGTTTCCGCTGTTCTGGTCCTAAGTAGTGCCTCTATCCAATTGCATATGGATGAGTGCACGTTCCTTTTCGTTAGCGCTTGGCATACCCCTGTATGCGTGGCGTTGTCGAAAGCTCCCTCTATATCCAGAAAAGCGCATATAACGGTCTCCTCGAAGTCGAATGCACTCTGTATCTCCGTCGTCAGTTGGTAGAGAGCAGTATCCGTAGATCGTCCCGCTCTGTATGCATGTTGACTTGGGTGAAGAGGTTTTCTTCGCAGAGTTTTTGACCTTATCTCATTATCGATGATCTTCTCCATTGTTTTGAGTACAAAGGAGGTTAGACTGATTGGTCTAAAGGACTTCGCTAATGAGTAATCCCTTTTTCCTACCTTTGGTATAAAAATTACCTTAGCTCTCCTCCATACCATTGGAATGTAGGCAAGAGCAAACGAATCCCTCATAACATTCACAAGGTGCGAATTTATACCTTCGCCGCCCTGCTGTAACATCACTGGCAGTATGCCATCAACTCCCGGAGACTTATAACGTTCAAACGAACTCATGGCCCACCTCACTGAATGGTGGGTAAATATACTTTTAGCCATCATCCAGTCAGTTTGTGATGGTCTCGATTTTCGTGACCAAGGCTCCATGTCAATTGCGGAGGCATCCGGGAAGTGAGTCGACAGCAGAGCTAGCGCCCTTTCCTCTTCACTAGCGGTATACGTACCGTTCGGTAGTTGAATGGCTAGTTTTGTCTCTATTTTCTCTTTTGTTAGAGCTTTGTGAAGTCTTGCTGCAACTGGAGTGGAAGCAATGTCCTCACAGAAGCGTCTGAAGCCGTCTCTTTTTGCTTTTCTTATCTCCTTACTGTACTTCGTTAGATTTGCTGCGTATTCCTCCCAGCATCCGGTGCGTTTTGCTTTGTTGAATAGCTTCCGCACCGTTTTCCTAAGGGAAGAGAGGTACTCAGACCACCAGGGTGTTTTTGTTTTGCCCTTTGGTTTTGTCTCGGGGCAGCTGCAGTTGAAGGCATCCGTGACTATGTCATTAAGCTTTGTTACCCTGCTTTCTAACTCCATACAGTTCGTTCCCCTACGAGTGTGTCCTATGCTAGATAAGTTTAGGCTAATTAGGTTACTATATTTCTCCCAGTCAGCCCTCCTGGGATTTCTCATGGATTTGCCCGCCATAGACTTAACCTTCAGATCAAACTGGCTGATTCTATGATCCGGCAGAGAAGGTTCTGTGGAAACCTCCCATTTCGAGACCAGATTATCCGCCAGTTTATTACTGAGAGTAATGTCTAGCACCTCTTCTCTGGTTCTGGTGACAAACGTCGGTGTATGCCCGACGTTACATATGTCCAGATCATTACTTAGTATATATTCTAATAAAGACTCACCCCTCTTATTGGTGTCGGTGCTGCCCCACTCTTCGCTATGTGCATTCGCGTCACATCCGATGATAAGGGGTAGTTTTGCATCCTCACAGTACCTTATTAGCTGTTGAACCTCGGGCGGGGGGATGGTGTTAGTGTCCCCTGGGAAATATGCAGCGGCAAGTATTATATCTTTGGATACTCCATCCACCTCCAGTCTTGCCTGAACTGCTACCAAGTCCCGAGTAAGGTGCTCTGTAATGCAAAAGTAATCAATATTGCTCTTAAGCACTACACATGCTCTGGGTCTTTCAGATGAGAGATCCCAAATTACCTTACTATTTGACTCCTGCAGGCCCCTTACTTGGCCCTTGTAGTCCCACGGCTCCTGGGCCAGTATTATACCCAGATCCTCCGAGGCGGACCTCCTAGCTATTTCAGCCGAAGCTGCTATCGCGTGGTGGAGGTTGATCTGGGTTACTGTCACGGACGGGGTCATAGTTGTGGCTCGTCGATCTCCGAGAGCCTTAATTCGCTCTCGCTGCCTCTGTCTAGCTCGAGCCTACCTAGGTCGAGTCCCTTAATCAGTTCCTGCGTCGTGGGAACTTCCGCTGCTTCGATGACCGTCCTTGCCGATTCCAGGAAACTCGCCGGGAATGCCAGAGACTTGGCCGGTGCTTCGGATGGTTGGGCCATTTTCGTAGACACCTCTTCGTCCTGTATTTTTCCCGACGCTGCATCTGGTTCGCCCGCGATCTTTGGTCGCCAGGGCCTGACGGTGACGAAACTGAACCTGTAATTCAACCTGAAGCTGTCTCGCTTCAGTCTGCTGAACGACCCTTCATCCATCCCTAGTGTCAGCCTGATACCATTGTCCTCGATACTGCTGCTGATGATGCGCCATGCTGAGGTGTGCATGCCCTCATTTTGCGCGCTTATCAGCCCTATGGCATGTTCTACGGATTTATCCGCACTTCTCGGGAGGAACACCATAACCGTATGCGTTGGGGGTATCTCATCCCCCTCTTCGTACAAAGTTTCGGTCCTTTCCAAGCCCTGAGTCGCGGTGCCGCCTCCACAAGCCATGTCGCAGTTTTTTCGTCCTTGCAGTCTACAAGGAGTAGTCCCGGACGAAAGTACACGCCACAAAAGGCAAGCGGGTAGGTCCACCCTTTAAAACCCTCATCCATAAACGCCTCTTGCAGATCAGTAAGGTCTTCGGAGCTCAGCGTTACCGCCGGGTAGCCTTCGGGCAGTACTGCCAGCCGGATGCCTTTGAGAGCGTCCGAGTAGCTAATAGGCTGCCCTGTTCCACCCGCCGGTTCCACTGGGTCCTTCCCTACCTTTGTTTCTGCTGAGCCCGATGATGGGGGAGGTTGGTGTGCCCGCTGCCGTTTTGAACTCGGTGCCTGTGGGGTGATCTGCCCACTCCTCCGCTTATCAGCGGGTGCAGGTATGTCTTGGATGGTGGTATGCCCGCTTCTCCGCTTTACAGCGGGCGCGGGCCTGTCTGCTACTCCTTTCCCGCTCGACCGCTCTAGTGCGGGTGCGGGTACACTTATATTTCGCCTGTATTGGGCACTAGGCCCCCCGCCCTTCCGTTCTTCGACGGGTGCGGGTGTTTGGTCTATTCGCGCTCTCAGTACCGCCATCTCTCTGGCGGTCTCTGGAGATTTGCCCTGTTCCAGGTAGCGTAGGTACCACTTTACACCTGAGCCAGACAGCCCTACTCTTCTGCGGTCATCAAGGGCTCCTGGTCTTCCTCGGGTAGGTAGAAGTTGAGGTTTGCCCCTCCTTCGCTTGCGCTTCCCTTTGTGGCTTTGCACTCTGCCTGGCCCGAATTCCGGAGAACGGTGACTGGTGTGTGCCGATCTACCTGGATGCCCGGAGACCGATCCGTCCGATCGTGTCTCAACGGTCGTGGTAGACGAGGCCGGTGATCTGGAGCGATGCCTGGAGACTGATCTCTCTGATCTTGCCTCGACAGGTTTGTCACTCCCGTTGCCCGTTGTTTTTCGGCGGCGTGCTGCTTCTCTGCTCGTGGAGGGCCCGTCACTATCTTCCCGAGCGTGCTCGGCAAAGAGGGCTGCCTCTGCGGGGGAAAGGTCAACTGGGAGGGCAGTGCCTCGTCTCCCTGTTCTCCCCTGGTCTTCCTTCTTCTCTTCCTCATTTTTGTTTTTGTTTTTGTTTTTGTTGTTGGTAGTTGTCTTCATCTTTTTCGTACGACCACTTTCTCGCCAAGGCGATACTCACGGTCTATCAATTTGAGTGGGGGTCTCAAAAAATTCGCCGCGCCAGCGCCCCTTGTCGCGGTGAGGCCACGTTACTCCTCGAGGCGGCCCGGTGTCGAGAAGGCGCCGCACTACTACAGCCGATTGTCCTCCTGGCTGCAAATCGTCCAATGGGCACGGTGTCGCATAACACCCTGGATTAGGAGGTGGCAGTTCTTGGTCATCGTTCTCAAGCGGTTCCGATCATCAAGGTGGTGCACTATTTGGGTAGTGCACCCTCTTCCTGATCAGATCCGATTTGTGATTCGATTAAGCCCCTGCACCACGTCAAGGTGCCTGCCCTAGCAGAGGTGTTGCATGGGATAAGAAATCCTGTCATCCCCCGGGGTTTTACCTGACATCGTCGCCAGGGCTGATTCGAGCTCAATGAGGAAACTTTCGTTTTCAAACACAGCTGCGGAAGAGGAATGAACGTTCTTTGCCTTATTAAGGTATTCTTTTTTGATTGAGACGAAAGATGAATGGAAATTCGAAACAGGCGAATAGTTAGACCAAACCATGAGAAAATTATCAGCTATATCTTTCGGGTTAAGTATAGGACCATTCGGACCGTTTACTAGAGGTATAGTTGTTTGTTTATATGAACCGTTTTTATACTTGTTTCGTGGTTGATTTTTTCGGAAAATTTGTTCAAACATTATTTTTGCTTGTTTGGATTTTTTCCTAAAAACAGCGTTGGCCTCTTTGTATCTTGTTAGGTTATCGTTTGACCTAGTTCTTTTTAATTCTGTCCAAAGGAGTTGCTTTTCATTCCTTAGCTTGAAGAGCTCACCCTTCCAGTAGGGTACAGAGTTTATATGCCTTCTTCTGGACGTTTGAGGAATAGAGTGATGAGCAGCGCTACGAATAATTTTCGTGATCACTGCTGCCTCACAAATAATATTGTTGGAGGTATCTAATTCACTGCAGAGTTGGGCAGCCTTACACCTAAAGCTCTCCCAGTCCGCTTTGTCTGTCAGGAATTTGGGGGATGTGGTCGTGTTGTCAATATAGCTCATTTAAAAAATTGTTGCAATAGGGTAGTGATCGCTACCGTATTGCTCACGTAAGGTATTAGTGCTAAGTTTGGGCGCTATATTCGTTGAGCATATTGTTAAATCTATGTTGCTGAATACGGAATGTGTAGAAAAATGTGTCGGTTTGTTGTCATTTAGCACCGTAAGATTTTCTACGAATCTACGAATCTTCTACGATTTAGCCTCTTTTATTGGAAACTTGGGATCCCCAAAGAGGACTCCAAGCGTGAAAGTCCCCAACAATTAATACTGGATATTGGGTATTGATACTGGATATTGGGTATTGATCGGAATATATTGTTTAAATCTCTAAATGTGAAATTCTGTTGAGGTGGTAGATATAAATTTGTAAGTGTGAACTTAAAACTGAGCGAAATTTGTATACCAAGTACGGCGATACCAGACTGTATATGTATCTATCTTAATTAACACTGTTTATTTCATGTGTTATGTGGAAGATTAAGAAAATAGCTTTGAAATTGCTTTGGAACGACTGCCGATTTATCAACAGCTAAGTAAGTGTCTTGGAGAGCAATAACGCTTGGAGAATGCTCTTTTATCAGAAATTCAGGTTCGGTGTAGTTATTGTAAAAACCTTTAAAATTCCATTGTAAAACCTTAAACATTGAGAGTCATTTTTAGTTAGTATTGTATTATATGTAGTCATAAGCGTCGAGATTATTTTGATTTTGTATTTGGTTAATTGCTGAAGAGTCAGATTCGAGTGTTGTTTGCATATGTCGAGTGTATGCATTTTGAATATTTTGAGCTTGTGCGAGAATATGGGATAGAGTGGAATCTAAATTGAGTGGAGTATGTGATGAAATTTGAAGTAAAGAGGTGGAGTTGAGTTCATTTGACATAAAAAAGGGAATTGTTTTGCTTACATGTGGATCGTTATTATTTTCTGAAGTTGAGTCGTATGAATTAGAGTACGCTTGGAATGAAGCGCTAGAAGAAATATTTTGGGAAACGACAGTAGAGGGTAGTTTTTATTTTCTGTTGTGATGTTGGCTGTTGTTGAGTTTGCTTTTAAAAGCGTGTCAGAGTGGACATTGGGCAAAACTGCAATCGGCGATTTGTTTGAGGAGCTGTGTGGAAGAGCGAATTCTGGTTCTGTTTTGCTTGTTCCGTTTCCCAATATAATAGGCCCGTTCTCATGTAACTTAATTGCAAAAAAACACTCCAACTCGGATAAAATTTCCTTTTAGTTACTTCACTACACTGGCAATATCTGTCATTAAACATATGATTTGTTTAGGGAAATTTAAAGAAGCAAAACAAAACGAGCAATTCTGAAGATTCTGTGGTAAGTTATTAAATTTATTTAAAAGCATTAAATAAATGCATTAAATAACCTTTTGCGTTTGTAGATGATGTCTTTGTACACGGGTGAGCATTGCGAATCACGTCGCAATAGAGAGATGCAAGAAATAATGGAATTATTGGAAACGATATATGCCAGCTCCAGCTCTTCTGAAGACTCGGAGAGTGAAAATGAGGCACATGAGAAGTGCTCCAATTTTGAAGGTACGCTCGATGCAATGAGTGAGGTAGATTTCAAAATGCACATGAGGCTAAGACGCCAAACGGTGGAATACCTAACAAGTAAGAAGAAAATGTGTGTAAAAGAAATACATAAACTTAATGCTATTTTATTTTCGTATTCGGAATCTAACTGCGTACCTGATACATCTGGTGGTGGTAGAACGCGTATATTACCAAAAAAATTGGTGTATATATGCATTTGGTATGTTAGCAATACAGTGACATTCAGGCAACTAGCAAATTTGTTTGCGGTAGCACCGTCACCGGCATGGTCAACTGTTCTAAGAGTTACTCGCTTTTTAATATCGATTAGTCATGAACATATTAAATGGCCAGAGAGCGGATATTTGTACGAAAATGTGGACAAATTTGAGCAAAAGAAGCGTATCCGAGGTGTTATTGGGGCGATCGATTGTACGAACATTGCAATTAAAGCCCCAAAAGACCATAAAGAAATGTACTTTGATCGGAAAAGAACGTATAGTATTGTGTTGCAAGCTGTAGATGTCAACAAAAAGTTCATTGACAGAACTTGTGGTGAACCGGGATCGCTGCATGATTACCGTGTTCTAAGAAGGTCCAAACTCTTTCAGGATGCAGAAAACCATTACGAGGATATGTTTCCGAATTAATTTTTTATAATCGGAGATTCGGCATATCCGTCAACGAAATGACTGGTTCCTCCTTTTAAGGACTACGGAAATTTAAATGCATGCCAACCAAAGTTCAACGAAATACATTCCTCAACACGGATGGTGGTTGAAAATTCATTTGGACTAAGATTGCTAAAGTTTACTGAGCAAACGGACTTGAAGACAATAACCAACATCGTGGTCAGCGTATGTGTTTTACATAACATTTGTATTTCTTTTGACGACTTGTGCGATGTCAACGATGTGAGTGATGAAAATACCCTTGCAGTTGATGAAAGTTTTGAAGAATTAAACCCAGACGCAGCCCTTGACAGAAGGCAAACCCTTTTTAACCATTTAAGACAACAAAACATTATTTAAAAATTTCACTGCATATATGTATTTATATCTTTAACTTCACTAATAAATATATTGACAAGAATTCATTGCATTTCATTCAACTTAAAATCTATAAAACTAAAACAAATTCACACGGAGTATCACATATAAAATTCAATTCAGATCATTTCTTATTCTAATTACAAGTAAAAAAAAACCTAAAAGCAAATTTAAAAAAAAACAGTTTCAGTGAAAACCTTTTAGTGAATTTTTTGCAATAAATTCTTCGTGCTCGTTTTTATAAAACCCTTGTACGTTCTAAAGCAAAACGTTACCGATATTTTTTGAAAATTTTTTAAGATTATACTCTTGGGAATCATGTAACAGAAATTATGAACGCGTTATATGGAGAAAGAGTTTACATCAAACACATTGCAAAAAATTCACTAAAAGGTTTTCACTGAAACTCGCTGGAACGTTTTAAAAAGATGTTGCTAGACAGAGTAATTTCTGTTAGCTATTTTTTCCAGCAAAGCAACTTTTCTCCGCTCTAGTTCGCCGTCCTTCTCCCACTTCTCCATCAACATTTTTTGAAGTTGTTGAATGGTTTCGCTTCTTGCTTTCCTTTCCTGTTCCGCCTCCAATTTCTTCAAATGGTATTTTTTTTCGTAGTAAAGCTCTCTCGCTGAACGTTTTCGGCGTACTGCTGGAGCTGAAGAGGAAGCCAATATTGATATAAAAGGTGGTGACACTGACGACGATGGTGACGGTGATGACGGAGTGTCTGTTACCGGCAACGTCAAAGGTGTTGGTGACGGCAGTGGCGAGGGGATCCGTGTGGACGCATTAGCAGACAGCGCATTCACTGAAATTGTTTCAAACGATCTGTAACCCACATGCGTCGTGTGGTGGTTTGAAATAATTGGACTACTCCCAAACATTTCGTTCATTTGCTCCATATAGGGGGCAAAGCACGGGCTGGCGCCGGTTCTGCTGTTGTTGTCCCGTGCCACCTTATAGGCCTGGAGAAGACTGCGCATCTTCGACTCCAAACACAGCGGCGTCCTTTCAAAGTCCTCGAAGTGGATTAATAAATATAATTTCTTCAAACATATATTTCTTGAACCTACCGTGATGCCCATCGATACCATGTCTTCTAACACGTTCGCGTAGGCCAACTTCTTTCTCTTTGGGTGCTCGAACTCCGCTTTCCGGACGAGGTAGCATCTCAAAAACCCTGTTGTCTCCTCACGGGACCATCTCGTTCGCCTTTTTTCTTGCATTCTGAAATAACAAACATGTTTTAATGCATAATTTTATGTGAAATATACGAAGCGCAAATTTTACTTACCCTTGTTCCATTTTTAGTTGTTTTATTTATGTATCCATAAAACAAACAAGTTTTGACAGTTGATTGAAATTTCCCAAGTATTTTTCCAGAGCCCTTTCACAATAGAGCGGGTTCTTTGCTTCACAACACTACATCTCAGGTCGGATATCATATAACCGAGTTGGCTCAACTCGCATATTTTTCCGAGTTAGTGTTGTTGTTTTACATGCTATTTTTTATCCTACCTAGTGTTTTTCTGCAACTAGGTTATAAAGAAACGGGCCTAATATGTGGGTCACCACAACAAGTTTGGTGGCTTGGTAAGTAGTTTGCTGTAAAAATCTCACAAAACAAAAAGAAATATGTTTGATTATTGCAAGATCTTAGTGAAGTTCCACCTGAAGTTGGTTGCCTATTCAAGCTGACTTACAGAAGTTGAGAAAATTGAACCCTTTGTGAATATGTGTATTCAACTTGAAGTGTTAAACGCATTCATACACCAAAGTGTTGTGATTTCAACATAAATAAAAGATAAATTTAAAATTCAGTGATTTGTTTTCTTGTAATTAAAAAAGAACATTAAATAATGTCGTTTGAATATTTGGCATATGATTTATCACGAGGTGATGAAGAAGCAAGCGCTTCGACAGTGGATCGGCGTTTACTCCGAGATGTGGGCAATCCCTTTCATTTGAATGCAACAGAATTTCAGAAGCTGTATCGGTTAACTCCAGACTTGGCTGAATACCTAATTTATCAGCTTGACAACCAAATAAGAGGCTCCAGAATTACAGCAATATCAACTGAGAAACAGGTAGCTCGTGTAATCTTTAAGCCTGTATGCAATTTTAAATTTTACTTTTATATTTGTAGGTTCTAGCGGCTTTAAGGTTGACAACTGGTTGCTATCAACGACTCATAGGTGAACAATGGGGAAGATCCATGAGCCAGTCATCCGTAAGCCGGTATTTATAGGATAACGGATGCATTCAATGATTCATTGTTTCACCAGATAGTGAGGTTTCCTATGAACCAAGCTACTAAATAAATGCTCGCTTCAGCGACGTCACCCTTTGTGGGAGGCACTATTGGGGCCGTCGATTGCACACCAAAGAATCATGAGAAGGCTTATGCCAACCACCATACATACAGTTTTAATATATAGATAAATGATTCTAATTAAAAAATTTAAATACATATATGTAAATCCAAAATACGCTGGAGCACAACACGAATTTTAAAAACGAAAGCCATCATATTTGCAGGTGATTCCTTGGAGTCGAGTTGATGACTACTCTGCCAAATCACCCAGATGAGAGTCCGAAATTCTGCTAGAATGGAACATTGTTATATACATATAAGAAGAATTATAAACGTTTGTAGTTTTAAATAAACTAGTATACTATTCCACTTTAATAAAATGTAATAAAAACGCTCAAATTTTTATTTGGCAGCAGGCATTCGTTCGTATTTTCTCTATTCCTCTTTATGCTTTTCGCTTATTGTATGACAGAGGTGCCACTCTTTACCACTTGAATAAATACGAGACAGCTGTCAAGTGTCGTTAAGAATAAGTTATGGGCCGTTTACATAGAACTTTCCACGCTTTGCTTGACAGTTCGAAATTTGACAACAAAGCGTGAGGCGTAGAAGGTCAGCTACATAGAACGCTTTGACAGTTTCTGCGTTAGTAGTTTGTTATGAGTTGCGATTTGTGTTTGTTCAGAGTGTTTTGTTTAAAGATAGAATAAAAAAATGAATTTTACTGATATGATGGAAGTAGTAGTAGTTATGCTACTAATGTTTGAAATTCGCGAGTGTCTGAGGCAAATGAAATCTAAGCGTCGTATATGGGTTAGGAAACTTTATCAAGACCGCGATGAAAAAGGTCTTTTTGCAACATCTTTCGACGAAATGTATGCAAACGATCCAGAGGAATTTAAGAAAACGGTCCGGGTGAACAAGGATGTGTTCGATTTGCTATTTGGACTTGTTCAGGAAGGATTGACCAAAGATTCCAACAGACCACCGATAGCAGCAAAATGCAGATTGTTTCTCACGCTTGCGTAAGTAATGTAGCAAAAAGCAGATGTTGCAATAATGATTTAAAACTTATATATGCTTTTCCATGCAGGTATTTGGCACATGGAGGTAGTCAGCACATGCTCTCAGCCGCTTTCAAAATGGGCCGCTCAACCGTCAATAAAATTGTAAAGGAGACTTGTGAAGTTTTGTGGAGTCAATTAGGCTGCATATATTTGTCAGTTCCGCATAGACATGAGTGGAAACGGATTGCCAACTACTTCTACACAATTTGGAGTTTCCCCAACTGTGTTGGCGCCATCGACGGGAAGCATGTAACAATTAAATGCCCACCTAACTCTGGGTCTCTTTTTTATAACTATAAGGGTACCTACTCCATCATCCTTTTGGCGAGTTGTGATGCGAATTATACTTTTACAAGCGTAGACATCGGAGCGTATGGTTCACAGAGTGATGGTGGGGTTTTGTGGAATTCAGGCTTCGGGCAAAAGTTGTTTAATGGAGAACTAGATCTGCCAGAAGATGATTTTTTACCCGGCTCTAACGTAAAGTTCCCCTATTTCATGGTTGGCGATGCAGCATTTCCCTTAAAGAGGTGTATAATGCGACCATATCCAGGTTTGTATATACATAAGTCATCTATGTCAGTATATGTAAGTCATAGATTAACTTCTTTTTTCGTTCAGGAACGCTTCTGGCAACAGATCGGTAAACTTTTAACAAACGTTTGTCACGTGCACGGCGAGTAATTGAAAACGCCTTTGGAATATTGACAGCTCGTTGGAGAATTTTGCTGTCTCCTCTTCATATGCTTCCGTCATCTGCAGAAAGTATCGTTAAAGCCACAGTTTTACTACACAATTTTGTGAAAATGCACGATAACAGCTATTGTCCCCCGGACTATGTTGACCATTACCAGGGAGACACAGTTGTCAACGGTCTATGGCGACAAGAAGTTGCGACACCCCTGCGAAGGCATGGCAGAATGATGGCTAATAACGCAACAAGGAGTGCATTTGCAATGAGAGACCAACTCAAGGAATATATTTGTTCTAACCCTCGTTGACTGTGCAAGTATGTCTATGACGAATGGCGCTTTTTCATTTCGAATATCTTTATTTACCGAATATTTTTATTTACTTACTTTTATTGTAAAAATCGCAATATCTTAATAAATACAAAATATTTCATGATTTTATATTCAATTCATTTGGTTGTTAATAATTTATTTAATACTTTAGTCTGAATTTTTATGTAAATAATTTACATATAAGTTACATAGTAAAATATCACATTTCATATGTATTGTATAAACAGGTACGATTATACTTAAAATTATTGCTTTTATCACAACTGCATGTCTAAAACTATCAGTATTAAAAAATTAAAATTTCAATCGACAAAAAAAATTAATTCAAAATAACTTAAAACTAATTCCAAAAGTAAAACTTCAATATCCAAAACAATTAAGTTCAAAATAATTTAAAACTAATATAAAATTCTAAATCTAAATTAAAATATATATTCAAAGACACTTCGTTGGTAAAAAAAAAATCAAAATGCTAAAATACTTAAAAATTAACCTGTATGTACAAAGTTCAGTATGTCTATCTTCATTTGGTCCTGCCGCTCCTGTGAGTGTTTCTGCAGGTACCGGTCAAGCACCACAAAGAACTCCGCATTGGGGCTGGGTTGATGGCCTTGAACTTTGTTGTCGACGAACTTTTCAACAGCGCCACACAAACGGTTAAACCGCTCATCGACCTCAGACTCCATTCGTCTACGCTTGCCTCCGGGCGTAATTGTTGTTGGAGCTGTTGAAGCGCTGTTGCTCGTGCTTGGCGACTCCAAGGCTTCTACTGTAGAGCTACCGCAGCTTGCCTCTTCCTCCTGAAGACTCCATTGCAAATTGTTAACCGTTCTGCAAATAAAAAAAATGAACAAATGTGTATATGTACATATACATCTCTTTAATAACATATAAATCTTACCTTCGAGGAGCTACGTGGGTTTTAAGGAACATCAAAGGCTCCAAATAACACCACACGCGTTCAAAATCATCCGCAGCAGCTCCAGATTTTTGCTTCTGCCCCGCTATTTCTCTTACAAATCTGTCCCGCAGTGACTTCCATCGTTGTTGGCAATGTTCCACTATTATTAAAAAATACTCATTACTTTTATGTATGTACGCAAATGAAAATAAAAACCTTACCAGACACCCCAACAGCTTTTGAAATATCTTGCCATGCCTTCTCCTTCACGAATTTGTTCCGGAATAATGTGGCGCTTTTGTCGAAGAGGCAACTGTGGCACTTAACTGCTTCAATTAATCATTCCTCCATATTAATCTTCTGTGTAAAATATAGAATACATATAATATGCAATAATAATATAAATAATAATTCATACTTACGTTTTCTTTTCTTTCCAACTCAAATGTTCACGCAATAATGATAAAATACTCTGCATTTTCCAAACATTATGTATACGCACGCCAAAACAAAAATATTATGGAAATGATAACAGCTGATTGCCAAAGCGAAAAAAAGTTGAGAGTTGCCCATCATTTTGCTTCGCTTTGCTTTGCTCTACTTTTCTCGCCTTGTATTTAGCAAGACTCATATAACATCATGTATTGAACTTATCTGTCAAAGCGAAACTCTGAAGCAAAGCAAAGCAAAAGTCCTATGTGAACGGGCCATTAGTGAATCGCACAACCGTTAGTGCAAACGACAAATATTGTCGTCGAAAATTCCAATTGTCGCACCGTTTGAGTTAGTGAATCACACTACAGGTGTTTTTATAAGTACAAAAACAAAACTTTGCACTAACAAAATATGCGCAAAGTGACAGTATGATTTACAACAAACACATTATTTTAGCTTAACATTCACCAAGCGAATTCTATCAGCTGCTTGATCAACTTCACCTTATATGAAATCCCCTTGGCTGTCTCGGTGTATTTATTCAAAGTACTAAAGAGTGGCATCTTGGTCAAACTCAACGCCGAAATGGGCGAAAACACACAAAAAGGAATGAAAAAACTTAATGGGTGCTGCCGAATAAAAATTTGAGCGCTTTTTTATTATATTTGAATAACGTGAAATAAGATACTACTTTATTTCCAACTACAAATATTTATAATTGTTTTTATATATCTCAATGTTCCATTGTAGCAGAATTTCGACCTGTCCTCTGATTTGGTAGAATAGTTATCAACTCGACTGTAAGGATATCCGGAATCACCTGCAAATATGCCATGGTTTTTGTTTTCAAAATTCGTTCCATTTTGAATCGTCTTGTGCTCCAGAGTCGTTAAGAATAAGTTAGTGAATCGTACAATCGTTAGTGCAAACGGCAAATATTGCCGTCAAAAATAACAATTATCGCACCGTTTATAGTTAGTGAATCGCACTACTGGTATGGTGAAATTGGACGAGATTTTATGTTAGAGGAACGGTAGGAGTGTTGCAGCTTCTTTGTAATCTATGTTCTTTGCTTTGCTTATGCACGGTGCAGAGAAAAGATGACGACAAAAGCGTTTCAGCACTTCCAAAATTGCATGGGAATGTTTTATGCTGTTACAACAACAACAACAGCAAAAGCACTTCCGTTACTTCGCACCTGCCTCGTTTGAGGGATTGACGTCATAATTGGCTCTTAAAACGTTGATTTTTACAAAAAGTTAAACACAGAATAATAAATGTGAAGTGCCGAGGTTTATATTTTAGTAGTTGCAGTGCAAATGAAACACCCAAGTGCAGTTATCACCTTCCCTTTATTCTCGCTATTCCTGTAGCAGCGACTGCTGTAACGTGTACGCTGTCGGCGTTGTCGAAATCTGGGGTCGAATCGTGACAGTCGTAAACGAGTCGACAATCGTTCGATCAAAAATTACGTTATTCGATCATCGAATGAACAATATCGTATTGTTACATTCGAAAGTTGACGAATCGTAATTGTCAGTTTTGTTATCGATTATTCTCCTCTTCTTCTCCATTTTTGGAAGTTACAATAGACTTTTAAATGTCAAAATAAGGATAGCAAAAATAAAAATAAATTGAAAAGCGACTATGGATCCTAGTTTTTTGTTTTATTTAAGCTCAAGTGATAGTGAAAATGATGAGAAAATTGTGCGGAAACAATTACGAGATAGAAGTAATCCACTGGCATTGTCAAGTAATGCGTAAGTCCCATGTATGCATGTACATAATCAACATCTGTCTACATTTCAAATTTTGCAGATTCATGAAACGATTTCGGATGAACAAGGAGGCGTTCAATTATGTCCTCACGAAAATTAAGTTCAAGTGTCAGGACACCAAAGCTGTTCCTGCAGTTCTACAATTAGCTACAACTCTTTCGCTCCTTGCGAGTGGCGGATATCAACATACCATTGGCAGCGATTACTTGATTGGAATGTGCCAGAGCACAGTATCCAAATTGACGTCTGAAAGGTCGTTGGAGAATTTTGTATTACGACAGGAAAGGGAGATACGATCCTATTAAAGTGGCAAGATTCTGTAATGTATGCGCAGCATTACATAATATATGTATAAAATTCAAAGTTAATTTTAATCCCACAAATTTTGAAGCAGAAAGTGAGCCTGACATAGATGTTGGAGAAGGCCAACTCACCAGAATCGGTCAAACCATTAGAGACCAAATTAAACACTCGTTTTTAAATTAGTAATCAAACACTTTTAGGATTTAAGAGCAGGCTTTTCATTAAATGTAATTAGTGAAACCGATTAGTATATAGAAGCTATTTGCTAAATAAACATAATATGAAAAAAATGAAATAACATCTATTTTTTTTTAATATTTGTTTTTTTCTATTAATTCATTAAATGAGATCATTTATTTTTCAGGCACATATGATAAGGCAAAATCGTCTTCTTAGTAACTATATACATATAAAAAAATAAAAACTTATAATTCACTTGATAGTTAAAAAATTAAGGTGACTTTCGTATCACTTTTTAGTTATATACCATTAATGAGCATTTTTCTTCTTAAGAGATTCGAGCTCTAAGCATTTGATTTGGTAATCAACCTCCCTGGATGCCGTCTGAATTTTATGCTTCTGCTCTTTGAGTTGAAGCGCACGTTCATTTAATTCTAGCTGCCTCTCAGAAATTTCCAACTCCCTCTGAGATATTTCTATTTGCCTTTCATTCAAATCAAGCAGTTTGTCTAACTTGGCACGCACGCTATATTGGTGATCTGCTGTTATCTTAATATTCTCCTCCAGTAGCACAGTTTTCGGGTCACCTTTTTGTTTACTTTTTGGTGTCCGACTGTTTGCTTTTCTACGGGCTGGAGTACGAATAGAAGCAGAGGTACTCGCAACATTGTCTATGCTCGACATTGTCTCGGCACTGCTTGCTTTTGAAGATGGCGAAGGTGATGCAACGTTCCCAAATGTCGGAACCGTTTTATTCCCTTCAACGCATGCTTCCAACCCTGCTGCCTCGACTAAAAGTTCCTCCGCGAGGGTGAGTGTTTTTTCTTGAAAAGGTCCTCCACCTGTTTGCCGCTTTGAGGCTTTATTAAAGCAAAGTTTCTTTTTGGCGTTGTATTTTTGATCTGCATAAGCCTAAAAAAACAACTTTTTAACAAAAATTTCGATTAAATACACCATAAACACACCTTTTTCCACAATTTTGCGTCTTTGATTGGTGGTCCCACAGCGTTTAATCGCTTAGAAAGCTCCTCCCAAAGTCGGTTGGCTGTAATTCTCCCCTGCGCGCAGTTTGGTAGCAAATTTTTGGCCAAATCGGGATGCTCGCTCATAAATTGCGCCATTACATCCTTTTGAGTGGAGTTCAGTTTGTTATAGTTTGCCCTATATTAACAAAAATAATTAAAATATTGAATAAATATAGAAATACATTAAATATACTTACATGTTTAAAAATTTGCTTCAAATCGGCGCGCTTACGATTGGCGGTTTGTGATCGCATGACAGTTCGAACGAACGAGTACGTTCACTTACTCGTTGACGTTTGTAATCATGCCGATTTTCGATAAACGGCTGCGTTCACGACTGTCATAATCCGATATTCACAATTTTACGTGACGAGTTGCTCGTTCACGACTGTCACGATTCGACCCCTGGTTTTCTATCATTCTTGTAGGGAATGCGCCATTTTGTTCGTTTATATTTGGCCACAGCTGAGATCATCTGATTTCTTTGTTGCTCATTGTCCATGCAGGGTTGCACCCGAAATTCGGGGAAAAACTTTGTAATACAATGCAAACAAATTGTTGCGAAAGTTCTTTTATTCTTAAAAATAATGAAGATAATCGCTCAACGACAGTGCTTCTCATGTTTATTTGATTGTCTGAACCATCCGTAACAAGCTTGTATCGATGGCTAAAAAGAAATATCGCTGGCTAAAAAGAAATAGCGATGGCAACATCGATATTTTACAGGTTGGAATTCCGTTATTTGAAATTCAGTTGGTTTAACGTGAAACTGAAAAAAAAGATACTGAGTTGGAAATACTTTTAAGATTATAAATTTTAAGCTGCTTAATTATTTTAAGAAATCATTAGGAAATATAACAGTAAAATACAATGCATCGCATACCTTTGTTGCTGCCGTCGCCCTCTTTATGCTGGAATCGGAATGATCCTGAGCATTCGCTGTTTGAAAAAACGTTGAATAGTTGTAACATTGAGTAAGTGAAGAATTATACGAAACTAAACATGATTTTTGAATTGAAAATTTTTTTAGAGAGACTGATGCATTTTTGTGCATATTGGATAGTGAAGCAGATCAGTTCTTCCAGCGAAATTTTTCGTTAGCTGTGGGACAGCTTGATTTTGCTATCCATTTGCTGTCTGACGGTAATTTTTCAGAGGTGAGCCTTCCAAGTTCATAGTACTTTTTGATTAGTTTCTGGCGACCACCTAGCAATATTTTCTTCGCATTTTAATATACAGTTAAATAAACGTCAACATTTTTGGAAATTACTAGCATATTAGCCTAAAAAACTTCAATGAGGCAAAAAAAAAGTTAAAAATTAGTATTTTGTTGGCCTTCCATGGGCATCTATAACTGCTTGTAAGCGTCTAGGCATTGAAGCAGCTAAATTTTCAAGCTCAACGGGTGTTATTTGTTGCCACTCCTGCAGCTTCTCGAAGCGTTTTCGCACTTGTAATGGCATGTTTTCTCAGCTTGCGTACCAAAATCTCCCAAACTTGCTCAATAATGTTTAAATCGGTGCTCTGTGGTGGTGTATTTAGTTGACGTGGAGCATAGTAAAACAGCCATTCCTTTATAATGTGGGCCGTGTGCTTCGGATCGTTATCCTGTTGAAAGGTCCAGCTTCTACCAAGGTTCAGTTTATCAATGGATGCTCTTAAATCTTGTTCTAGTATATTCTTATATTGATAACGATCCATGTTCCCCTCAACAAACGCTAAATTTCCTACTCCAGACGCAGCCACAGCGCCTCAAACATTTCCATGACATTTCCACCGCCATGCTTTACTGTAGATACTAGGTGCTTAGGGTTCATTTCTGTATTAACTTTTCTCCAAACTCTGGCTTTCCAGCACTTCGAAAAATGTTATATTTGGATTCGTCTGTGAATAAGACTTGCTTCCAGAAACCTAGTTCTTTGTCTTTATACTTGTGAGCGAATTCCAGACGAAGTTTTCGATTATTTTCACTGATAAGGGGTTTCTTGCGTGGAGTTCGGCTATGTAATCCCTCATCATTTAAAGCCCTTTGAACTGTTCTAGGATGCACAGTTGTATCTGACCGCATTGCTAGCTCTGCAGCTAACTTAGTGGCATGCACTTTTGGATTTTTATACACTTCTTTTAAAATAAAAGAGATCTATGCGACTAAGCTTCTTCGGCCGACCGCTCCGCGATTTGTTTTCAACGCTTTTAGTATTTTTAAAATTTTCAAAAATGGTTTGGACTGTTGATTTGGGTAAATTTAGCAGTTTCGATATTTCTCCAAATGAATTCTGTTTGGTTTTTATATTTCACAACTAAGTTTCGAACATCAGTTGAAATTTCTTTACGAGGAGCCATTATCACAACTATGCACCACTTAAAATATTCACGACTCAAATGAAATGTAATTAACACGAAGCCTTATGCCAAGCATAACCTAAAAATTTTACAAACGGTACTTTCCAGTTGCTTTCTAACTGACAACAATAATATAAAGCATGCATATACATATGTACATATTCCGTATGTAGACTTTTGTCAAGGTTTTTTTTCTCGTTTTTTGTGAATAACTTCTAAGTTTGTATTGGAATACGTTTCTTTTTTATAATTTCCTAATAAAAATATAATTAAAACAAAACTGCATCATTACTTTTTCCTCTAATACTTTTGAATTCGGGCAGACGCGGAAATATGGATCGTACGTAGACTTTTGTCGCCCACTGTACATACATTTAAGATCTCTAGACATGTGATATTTTTTCTCTACTAACTGAAAAATCACAGTAATTCCGGATCAGGTAAAGATTAGGGTCCACTGAGCTAGAAAAAAATAAATAAGTGGGCGTGGTCCGCCTTATACTAATTCTTATGGTGTAAAATTTTATGTTGCGCAAATGTAACGGATACTCAGACCCATCACGATCGGTTCAACCATGAACGTTATCATCAAACTCCTCTAGGGGGAGGCCCTTGTTGTTGTTGTAACAGCACAAAAAATTCCCCATACAAATTTGGGGAATGCTGCTGAAGTGACAGTCCTTGACCACGAGGGCGGCATTCACTGGGCGTCAGTTGAAGGTAGTAAATATCTCTCTGCGAGTTCGTTTAAGACTACCCGGTAGGCAGCAGGGTCCAGTCTGTTGGCGGCGGGTGACTGGATCTCGTCGGACATATCAAGAAGATGCCCTCTGACGTGTCTCGGAGGTCAATCTTCGTCAAGCAGGTACCCGTTTGGGTGGCCACTATGGTGGCAACCGACGACGAATTACTTGGTGAGCATACAGTTATGTTCCCTAACTGGGAACATTGAAGCCTAATGGTGTCTGGATTGCTGCTTTCTGGGTATCGTGCAGTGCCATCCATTGGGTCCTACTTGTACCAGGCGACAAATTGGAACAGCATAGTATAGAACAGACCCGCCAATCGCCTTGTCTGTTGCCAGCAACGTTTCTTTGTCTTTGCCCCAACTGCACTTTGTGGTAGATTGCGAGAAAGAGGACGGAGAGAATGCGATTTCTGGGGCGCTCTTGCTTCGTTTCCGAGATACAGCGAGTCAAAGTTAGAAAAAATGTTCGCTGAAAAAAGTAAAAAAAAGTTTACGCTGGCACTACACGGACGCTTGTCTCGAGGTACGCCGATTGCCGTGTTGCGCTTTGTATTCCCTGCAGCGCAGGTCAGCGAACATTTTGTATATTAAAATAAATAAATATCGCGAGACACTTTTTATTCTTGAAAAAGTGTTTATTTCGTCGAGTTCTACCAGAATCAGTCATCAAATCGCGGCGCCCCAGAAATCGTAGTCTCCCCAAAAGGCCAGACTTAAGATTTTGGAGTTGTTTACTGTTGGTACAGGTGTACCATCCACATACATACAGTTATGTGAAAAATAATAAGGACAGTGGCCTGCGGTGAATGAAGTTTATGTGGATCCAAAAATGGGAGGGAATTAAAAGCAGTGAACCAAGCTAAATTATTGTAAACAAATTTGAAAAAGGTTTTTTGTATAGTTTTACCCAGATTATTTTATTTTATTTTCATTTTTCTTATAATCTGCGATATTATCATGTGAAAAAAATAAGGACACTTCTAGTTTAACTAAAAAAACAACAATATTAAGTAAGAAAAAGGAAATAGTTTTCATTCAATTGTGTTTAAATACATTTCTAAATTGTTTAATATTTTGTTGAAAATCCTTTGTTGTTTAAAACTGATCGACACCGCTTCGGCATGGAATCAACTAGATTGCGGCAGACGGAAACCGGGATTGCGTTCCAGGAATCCTGAATAAGTTGCCAAAGCTCGTCGCTGTTACTTGGGCACTTTCCTCTTATTGACGCTTTCATTGTATTCCACAAATTTTCTATTGGATTTAGCTCCGGGGACTGCGGAGGCCACTCCATTACATCAATGTTATTGACCCGAAACCACTCTTTTGTACACTTAGCTGTGTGTTTGTTGTCATTATCTTGCTGAAATATCCACCTAAGGGGCATATTATCTTCAGCGTACTGTAGCATACATTCTTGAAGAATTTCTACATAATCGGTTGCCTTCATAATACCCTGTATGCGATGGAGCGGCCCCACACCGTTGTATGAAAACGATCCCCAGACCATAATGTTTCCGCCACCATGTTTAACGGTTTTTATGGTATATTTAGGATTGTAAGCTGCGTTTGGTGGTCTTCTAACATGATGAATACCTCGATCATAATTAAACAAATTTATTTTTGTTTCGTCGGACCAAAGAATATTACGCCATTTCTCCTTAGACCAAACCAAAGCACATGTTCTTCAGCAAACTTTAGTCTTTGTTGCACGTTCTTTTTCGATAACATAGGCACTTTTCTAGGACTTCGGGATTTGAGATTTTCCTTAATGAGCACTTTGCGGATAGTTGACGGGTCAACATCAATATTCAAATCACATTTAATTTGTTTGGATGAGATAAATGGATTCTTTTTAACACAGTGAATTATCCTTTTTTTGGTGGACAGAGTTATTTTAGGCTTCCTGCCGCGTGTTTCAATCTTGGGAATCCACTTAACTGCTTTTTCAACCATTGTTTTTGAAATATTAAGTAAATTCGCAACTTTTCTGTACGAATTCCCCTGTTTCACCAAGTTTTTAATATGTTCTCGAGATTTCGGATCGCAGTGCTTACCCTTCCCCATATCTATTCAATAAAGAAAAAAATCTGGTTCTAAATGATTGATATTAAAACTGAAAATATTATTCTTACCTTATCTCTGCAAATAAACACGTTTTATTAAAAGAAAATTCGATATTGTCTTAAAACGACACGCTGTCCTCATTAAATCGCACAACCGAATACTGAATATGTTAAACACAGAATGACTAGATCCAAAATGTGTGCAAATACTTTGCGTTTGTCTAACGGAATTTGTTTATGTAAATAATGAGTGAAAAAAATATACCGTTAACTGGCGGCATTTTCCATGGCATACTAGGAATATTTTGAAGTTTTGGGTTTTTGCATCCCTGTCCTTATTATTTTTCACACAACTGTATATGTTTAATGCATCCTGATCTCCTTCGTCCAGGTGATAAATAGGGTCGCCGAAGACTTAGCAGAGGAAAGAAACAAGTTCCGACCAGTGAAGAAACGACCTAGGTATGAGATATAACGGTTTACTTTCGAGCACATGTCATCAATTGCATTGCCGGATGCCGTAATCGAACAGTCGTCAGCATATGATACTATTAAAGGGGAGCAGCATAGCTGCGAGTATCTTTACCACTGGATGATTCACCCTTTTTGGCACGGTTTCCCTGCCTTCCGAAATGATGAGGGTGGACATAGACAAATTGAAAAGTCTCGTTAGGTATGCTACTCCCGTTGGGCCCAAATTTTTTAGCATCAACATGCTTAGTCCATCACGACCAATGGTGCTAGAGGCTTTCGCCTTCCCGGTGGCTTCTGCAACCTCGCTACAGTGGCGCGCTGGGTTTTGGCAATTTGCGTAGCTTTCTGGACAGTCCTATCCACCGATGGATGCAGTATAAACGGTCGGCTAAAGTAGTTCGCGCATCTCTTCAGGCCCGACGAGGCGCTGTCACCAAATGATGTCTCCACTGTTGTTGTTGTTGCAGCGGTTATCACGCCCCGTAAAGAGCGGATTCACCCATGGTCGTTGTCGTCGAACTCATCTAGGGGGAGGACCATGAAACGTGCAGTTTCGACAGGGTTAGACCAGAGGGAGAGGGCATGTGAATAGGTGGTTGGCGTCGTGCGGAGAATCTCCACATGCCGGACATGTGTTGGGTATGTCGGGGTTGATTCTGGATAGGTATATATATAGGAACTGCTTGCGGAGCATGAGGTTGTGCTCCTTAACGCGGAGCACATTGACCTCTTGGTGGAGATGCTCCTCAGGCGACATCAGAAGACATCCCGTCACCGTGCGGAGTGCGGCGTTCTGGCAGGTCTGCAGCTTCATCCACTGTGTCCTGCTGGTTCCCGGCGACCAAACTGGCGCAGCATAATTTATTACCGGCCGGCCAATCGCCTTGTATGTTGCCAACAACGTTTCTTTGTCTTTGCCCCAAGAGCTGCCGGCGAGCGACTTGAGGACATTGTTGCGGCTCTGTACTCTATTGGCGATTGCGGTAGTGTGCGCGGAGAAGGAGAGCAGGCTGTCGAAAGTCACCCCCAGAATCTTCGGGTGGTTAACCGTCGGAATGGGGGTGCCATCGATATGGATGTTAAGATCCAGCCTGACCTCCTTCGTCCAGGTGGTAAAAAGGGTCGCCGAGGACTTATCAGGGGACAGCGCCAGGTTTCTGCTAGTAAAGAAATGGGCAAGATCGGAGAGATATCCGTTCACCTTCAAACACAGATCATCAATTACATTGCCGGTTGTCATTATCGAGCAATCATCAGCATAGGAGACAATCGTGACTCCCTCTGGCGGTTGAGGGAGCTTGGAGATATAGTGATTAAACAATAATGGGGACAGGACGCCACCCTGCGGTACCCCTTGTTTAATCCTCCTTGGTTTCGATGTTTTATCTCTAAACCATACTGATGATTGACGACCACACAGGTAATTCGCGGTCCACCGTTTCAGTCCCTGCGGGAGAGTTGATGCTTCCACGTCAGCTAGTAGCGTGGAGTGGCTGACTGTGTCGAAAGCTTTAGACAGGTCCAACGCTACGAGGACGGTTCTCTCGCAGGGGCGGTTTTGGTTAAGACCGCGGTTCACCTGTGTGTTTATGGCATTAAGTGCTGTTGTCTGTACACTTTCCGGAAGCCATGTTGATGCTTAGCCAACCCAAGGTGGTATGTATAATGCGGGAGGAGTAGGGCCTCAAGTGTCTTTACCACAGGTGAAAGCAGGGAAATCGGCCGATAGGATTCACCCTTGTCGGCCGGTTTCCCTGGTTTCAGCAGTGGGACCACCCTACCAACCTTCCAGATGTCAGGAATGATGAGGGTGGCCATGGACAAGTTGAGGATCCCTGTGAGGAACTCGACTCCCGCGGGGCCTAAATTTTTTAGCATCAACACACTTAGCCCGTCAGGGCCAATGGCCTTGGAGGCTTTCGCCTTCCCGATGACCTCCTTTACCTCACCACAAGTGAAGGTAAGAGGCGCGCTGTTGTTCGGTAGTTTGCGCAGCCTCCTGGTCACCTTCCGCTTGGTCCTATTCCCCGAAGGATGCAGTATAATTTGCCGGCTAAAATAGCTCGCGCATCTCTTCGGTTGATGCCTGTGGTGACCACGTGTTGTTCCCATGGGTTGTGTTTTGTAATCAACCCAACCAGGCCTCGTAACTCCTCCCTTCTCTGTATAAGAAGGAAATTCGCCACCTCTGTGCCTGGTTTGTTCTGGAAGCACTTGGTTGTTTTGCAGGTGTCGGTAGTGCACCTACGGTTCTTATTTACGCATGACATCCCTAATTTACCGAACCCTCACTGCTGTACATACCCCTATAATTGGCTGCAGTTTATCCGTGCCCGTCATCCTTCTAATTCTCGAGGCTCACTAAATGCCATTCGTGGCGCTCCAGCCGGGCAGTATTTGGGCATCGTTCAAAAGCAGCCGAACCTTATTCAAGAAGTGAGACGTGCGGGGAAAGCTTAGAAAAATATTGGACCTTGTGATGTTTACTACAACTGCCATGTATAGAGCACAAGTTCGGTGTTGGATTTGTGGTGGGAGAGAGACTTCGTTGCCACGTATGTACGTCGTTCACTCTTGTGGAAGAGCGTTCCGCCACGATTTATTTATTTATTTTATTTATTTATTTGTTACAGTCTTGCGACTTAAAATGTACATCTTGTATAAATATATAAACATATGTATAATATATTATCTTACATTATCTTACAAGTATATGTATTTAATTATTACAAATTTGTACACATTAAAAGAACTAACTGTATACAATTCATTAAAAGTACAATTTTAAAATATTATTTATAATGCATAAGTTTATTTGCATAAATTTAAATGCTCATTTGGCGCCGACTTTTAGGGCCTGCTGAGACTGACGAGGTCGCAATACGGACAAAGTGGCCATCAGTACACATCGCATTACTCTTGGATCAGCTCCTTTCAGTGGACAGTGCTAGTCTCAATTTAGATAACGTGGTACTCGGCTTTGTTCATAATAGTGGACAGTGATAGTCTCACTTCAATATCTTTTTTAATTTCAAAGTATTATGGTGGACAGTGCTAGTCTCAATTTAGATAACATGGTACTCGGCTTTGTTCATAACAGTGGACAGTGATAGTCTCACTTCAATATTTTTTTTAAGTTCAAAGCGTTATGGTGGACAGTGCTAGTCTCAATTTAGATAACATGGTACTCGGCTTTGTTCATAACAGTGGACAGTGATAGTCTCACTTCAATATTTTTTTTTTTAATGTAAGTATTTCTAAATTATATAGTTATATACTAGTGTATTTATTTAATTTAATATTATTATTATTTATTTTATTTTTATTTTTTATTAGGACGGATGGAAAGGCCTAGTTTCCATTCCATACGTATTTATCGAATAGGCAATGATTTACAGTGATCAAATAGCAGTCTCTTGAACATGACAATGTTATCACAGTTTTTTATTTGTGATGGTAACTCATTGAAGCATTTTAGACCTTTATAGAATATATTTTTCTTATCTACTTCTGTTCTATAGAACGGGAGTCTAAACCTATTATTCTCTCGAAGTATGTATGTATGAGTCTCGTTAATGTATCGGAGATTATCACTCAGATAATCTGGGAGTCTACCCTTTTTAATGTTAAACACGAATTTCATAGCATGATAAAACACTTGCTGTTTTATACTCAGCCAATTCATATCCGCGATCATATCCCGGGTGGGTGTATCGTAACGCTTGTTTAAGATAAAACGCATAGCTCTGTTTTGCATTTTTTGCAATTTATCAATATGTGTGTCGCTCGCAACGAAGAAGATCGTAGGACAATATATAAAATGTGGTTCCACTATTGATCTATAGACTAAGGTTTTATATCTCCTCCCCAGATATTTACATGACCTTTTCATGAAACCAATCTTTTTTGCAATTTTTTTGACTGTATATTCGACATGCTCATCAAACTTTAGTTTATTATCAATGTATATACCTAAGTATTTAATGAGTTTGACTTCCTCAATTATTTCATTTTTGATTTTTAAATAGTAGCATGTGGATCTAAGTTCAATTGCCTCAGTTAAGACCATAAACTGTGTTTTTTTCACATTTACTTTGAGTTTATTTAAACACAGCCATTTATATAAAACATCCAGGTCCTCTTGCATCTTAGCTATCGCATTCGGTAAGTTTCTATCGCTGATCGTTAACAGTGTATCATCCGCAAACAGTTTTATTTTAGAGTATTTCAGTACTGTATTTATATCATTTATATATATATTGAAAAGTATTGGTGCTAACACCGACCCCTGAGGTAACCCAATATTGACTGCCACTTTTTTAGAAATAGTTGACTCGATCAAAGTTTGTTGCATCCGGTTTGTAATAACGATTCTAAACCACTCAAGCTCATTGTTTTTTATACCAATAAGCTCTAGTTTTCTCAACATGATATCCCTATCAATAGTCTCGAAGGCTCTTTTAAGATCAATAAACACGGCCACCACATTCATCTTTGAGTTAAGATCTTCCTTCCACTGGGATAGTACTAAGTTTACTGCAGTCTCACATGAATGCTTAGCTCTGAAGCCTGATTGCTCTCTTATAAAAATTTTATTACTTTCAATGTGGTGTAGTAACTGATTTTTGACCACAGTTTCCAAGATTTTCTCCATGCAAGGCAGTGTATTTATTGGTCTTAGCTCCTCTGATTTTATAGTGTTTTTTACTTTTTTTATCGGGACTATAGTAGCGGGTTTCCACTCTATCGGAACTGTTCCTAACTCAAGACTTTTATTGATTAGGGACGCATAAAAATATCCCATGTATTCTACTGAATCCTTTATAACACCCTCTGATAGTAATGTTTTCTCACCAATTTTTGTCTTAAATTTCCTAACAATTTGTGTAATAACTTCAGCATCGACCAACTCAAATTTAAATGGAGATAATCTGTGCGCCTGCTGGTTAAAGTCAAATACGATGTTGTCTATGTTTCTATTTATTTCTACAATGCTGTCCACAAAGAAATCGTTAAGATTCTCGGCAATTTCCTCGCTGTATGTGAAAATTTTGCCGTTAATTAGAACTTCTCTAACTTCTTCTTTGCGATTTGTATTGTTGACCACTCTTTTCAAATATTTCCACATTAATCGACTATCTCCTCTATTTAGTTCAACTTTCTTTTCTAGATATTGTATTTTTTTAATTTTAATAATTTTTTTGTACTCCTTTTTTAATAAGTTGTATTCTGCCCATTCTCCTGTAAGGATTGCCTTTCTATATAACCTAAATTTCTCCTTGTTTGTTTCCACTAATTGCCGATCGTACCATTTATTTCTAATCCTAATGTGAGTTTGTTTCTTGCAAGTTAATTGATTTATAACTGACAATAAGCATTGGTTAATATGATCCAATAACTCATCCATATCAAAGCTATCCAAGTTCACAAAGTTACATTGTCTCAGTAGCATTAGCAAGTTATCAGGGCAATATCTATCCCAAGATGTTACTTCCACCAGTTTTTTTAACGGAGGCAGATTATTTATATTAACTCGGAACATTATAGTTTCATGGTCTGATATTCTCAGATCCTCCATTTTTTCACACACAACTTCCTTGCTATTAGAGTACAATAAGTCAATTAGTGTCTTAGAATATTCCGTAACCCGCGTATCAAAGTCAACCAGTTGTTTCATCGCCTGGTGAGCGAAAATCTCATTGAGTTTCTTGCTATATGTTGATACTACTTTTAAGTTTATATTAAAATCCCCAATTACAATAGTATTAACCAGATTATTGCATATTTCAGATAGAACGGCATCCATATAGTTCAGAAACTCTGCGTCACTAGTGCTTGGTGAGTGGTAAACCACACAGAATTGCCACTTAGTTTCGCAATTTTTCAGCTGTAGACTATACACCACATATTTTTGTTAACAGATTTATTTAATTCGATTTTAAACTCGATTGTGTCTCGTATTATTATGATCACACCGCCTGTATGTCTGCTGTGAGAATCACACCTAACTAACCGATAAGCTGGAAAGTTAATTTCTGAGTCATTTATTTCATCTGTTACACATGTTTCAGAGCACAGAACTATATCTGGATTAACAGTCTCAACAAGTCTTTCGAGTTCAGCTTTGTTGGCTAATAAACTGTTAATATTGAGATATACACATTCTAACGAGTTGTGACGCTTTTTATTCGTTTTTAATTGCTAACATCCTACTCTTTGTTTCACTAATTTTAATTTTCTAATATAAACGTGACAATCACTGCTAAAAATGCTATGTTCCACATTTAAGTTTAATCCTAATTCTTTATTGGCATCGCAACAGTTCCCGCATAATAACTTTGGATTACTCTCGGTGCATTCATCCGATTTGTGTTCACCCATACATTTACTACACCTTAATTTTTTATTGCATTGGTTAGCACTATGGTTGAAACCTAAACATTTATAGCACCTTTTCACTGACTGTCCATCATAAACTGGACAGCGATCCCATCCAATATTTATTCTCTTTGCGTCTAATATCTGCAAAAAAAATATGCTCTACTTCTGTTAAAGCATTAAATGATGCGGATTCACCCTTGCCTCTTTTCGAGTTATATATTTTGATGCATTTTAGATTAGCATCGTTCAAAAAACTATTCTGGGCTTTTATTTTATTGATTGCCTCTGTTTCCGTGTACTCAGCATTCATATGTGTCACCAAGATTTTTGGATTATTCACTTTTGGCTTAGTGACATCATAAAACTCTTTATTCAGATTATTAGTTAAGGCCTCTTTTGTTTTGTTTTTTTCTGTTACACTATTGGCGCTAATTACTACAGCTCCATTCTGCTTATTGGACACTCTATCAATTTTCATACCTGATGCATCCACTTTGTATTTTCTCTTTTGTTTGTACGGCTACTTTTTTAACTTCACTAATTATTTCATTCTTTTGCTTGCAAAGCTCGCTAGTAGAGGTGTCGAATCTTGCCATTTGCGCTTTGTTGGTTTTGCATAAACCCTTTACTCTCTTTATCAATTCTAACTTTTCAAGGTTTGTTTTTTTAATGTTATCCATTAACATTCTAATCTCCCTATTATGTTCTTGTAACATCTTCTCTATATCACTTTTTTGCTCTTATATATTTATTTTGTTGGACTCAGCTATACTCATCATTTGTTTGAGCGCATCATCAACATTAGAAATATATGTCATGCAGTCATCGCACATGAACCGACAGGTAACCAAACCTTGCAGACAGTAGTCGTCTATGCCTCCGCATGCAATATTTTTGTGGTACATTCTCCCACACACACCCTCACATCGCACACCCAGCTCTCCTCTGATGCCTTTTCGGCATCTCCCGCACTCCGACATTCTCTCACTTGCCGATCAACCGCTACGTTTGATTTAAACAAACAGCAATCAGTTAATTTGAAGAATTATATTGTTTATGTTGTTTTTTTTCCTTTTTTAATTTCAGCTTCGCACCAGTTAAAATGTTTACATACAAATTCAGTTCACCATTCTAGACATTTTCCAAATATGAACAAATATACTTTTGCACGATAATATTGTAATGTTGTTGGTATCGGTCAAAATTCCCTTGAGATAAAAATTCATCGTACAAAGCGCGACACGCTATATGTTGTAGGCCACCAGGCCGCTCTTAATGAGTTTGACTTCCTCAATTATTTCATTTTTGATTTTTAAATAGTAGCATGTGGATCTAAGATCAATTGCCCTAGTTAAGACCATAAACGATTCGCATCAAAGCGGAATTCTTTAACATCTCGGTCAGTTTGTATACACCAGATCCTGTTTGTATCTATTGTTTTCAGCTATATTATAAATTGTGTATACTTATTTCTTATATGCTTGCTGTGTTAGAGGTGTTTGCTCTAGTCTGTCTACTAGTTGCCTTAGTGTATTGCCCTATCTGTGAGTGTTCGTTTTCTATAAAGTTCATAATTAATCTTTCCAAGGATTTTGTCTACCTTGATTGGCAAACCCTGATAGTTTACTCTGCACCTAAATTTTATGTTGTTTGTTGAGGTAATCAAGAATTTATTCTTGTTGTTGAAACATAAGACATTCCTCATAAACTTATAGGAGAATGTAATTTTTGTTTTTAGTTCCTCAATAGCTGTGACCACACACAATAACCACCTAAGTCGATTAGATAAACTCGAGTTATGTATGCAATTGTATTCTGCAAGTTCTATTGCATGCGCATGCTAAATCCCGATTTCGCCAGCTGGCCTATTAAAAAGTTGGGGACAAAAATATTTTGATTTCCCCATAAAGTTACGACTACAACCCAAACATATAAAACTATTTTTCTCGAATTCAGGGTTTTCTACCTAGGCGGTTATTATTTGTGGGCAATAGCCCATTTAGGGTGTGCATGAACCCCTCCATGAAGAATGTATACAAAATCAAACAACTCGTTTTACCAATGCAAACCTTTAGTTCCAATAATTATAAATAGCCATCTTCATAAATTGCCAATTCGCAATAATTCCGCCGTTAAGCTATCTTTACTGATTGGACTTGACAACAGCCATTTAAGTGTTAAGTTTAAGAAAAAAATCGTGTTTTTTATATTCTGCGCAGCTCCAATTTAGGTTGGGTAATTTCCCAAAAAACTTCGTTAGAGTATGTATCTAATATTTTACACGCTCGCAAACCGTTTAAAACAGAGCTGTTACACCAGATAGTAGATCAATATTATAGCTGTTAGTCTCGAAAACTTCGTTGAATTCTGTCCTGAGGAAGGGACTAGAACATGCTCAGCCAATGATGTCGATTGAGTATTGCCAACGTCCAATCCTCGTCCCTGGTGACATACAAAAGACGTCTATGACATTCGGTGCGGCCTTTTCATCATGGTGTGCCAAATTCATAAATAATTTAATAATTTAAATGTCGTTATTGGAAACACTACGTGAATGACCTCGTCGTTAGCTGCGACAATGTTCAGCTAATGAAGTCGTTAATGAAGCAATCATCATTAATAGCGCTGCAGGATTCCGTTTAAGGAAATCCATATCCAACTGCAAGGAATCGCAGAAACGCCGAAAAGTTCTAGGTATGCACTGGAACTGTAAGGAAGATGGAGAGCGCTCGTGGTTCGATAGGCTGCCCTTACTTTGCAAATGTATAAGAGATGCCAGACAGCAAACCGGCGTCTTGTATCGGTCGACCGAGTTCTCAGCCCATCCTACTGAGTTTTGTGTAAATATGTTGCCGATGCATCCGGGAAATGTGTCGACAGCAGAGCAAGCGCTCGTTCTGCTTCATTAGTGGTATATGTATGTACTATCTGGTAGCTGAATGGCTATTTTGGTTTCTACCTTTTCCTTTGCTAGAGTTTTGTGAAGCCTCCGGTGCCGAGAGAGGAGGTGATGTCCCCACAAAAGCTCCCAAAGCTGCCCCTTTTTGCTTTTCTTATTTATTTATTTATTTATTTATTTATTTATTTATTAAGTTATTAATCTACAGTACAAAGTACCTTACAGACTAAGAAAAGTAATATAGACAGGCCAAATTTGGTTAATATAAAACTAGCAATTAATATCATAGCATGCTAAGCAATTAAACTTAGAATTTTTACAAATTTTTGTCTAGATAAAGCGAAATCCAGCAGGCTCGAATTAGATAATGCATTAAATTCCCGAAGTGCACGAGCTATTGGTGCGTTACTTGCAAAGTTAGTCTTAAAGTTCTCTCCATAAAAAGGGAAAAAATTGCGAAGACTTCTCTGTGGAACATTAAAGCTAATCCTCTCAAGTAAAACAGGGCAGTCAGTGATGCCATTAATAATATTGAAAGTGAACGAAAGTGAAAGGACCATCCTTCTCTTTTCTAGAGACTCCAGGTTAATTAGCATAAGCCGCGAAGCGTAGGAAGGAACAGGAGCCTCAAACCGTAGGGAACGTAAAGCTTGCTTAAGAAAGATTTTTTGAACACGCTCAATTCTGCTTATCGAAAATTGGTCATGAGGTCTCCAAATTATGACTGCATACTCTAAGTGTGACCGGACCAGAGCTGTATATAATAGTTTGAAGGTATATGGATCGGAAAATTCGGATGTATTGCGACGAATGAAACCCAGAACTGAGTATGCTTTTGTAAGAATAAAATTAATATGATTATGGAAAGAAAATTTTAAGTCAAATATAACTCCGAGATCCTTAAACTCCGTAACATTTTGCAATACATAATTAGCAATGGTGTATGATGTGCTAGAAACGTTATGTCGCCTCGAGAATGATAAATGAAAACATTTTTTAATATTCATGGAGAGACGCGACTTAACGCACCAACGATGAAGATAGTTCAAATCTTCTTGCAGCCTCTGAGCATCCGATGAATCTTGCACAGTTGAAAATATTTTCAAATCATCAGCATAGAGCAAAAACTTTGAAGAAGAAAAGCAACTGCTGATGTCATTGATAAAAAGAACAAAAAGTAGTGGACCCAAGATGCTTCCTTGGGGAACACCTGAAGCAGCAACGAAGTGGTTCGACATAACACCATCGATTGACACCACACAACATCTGTCCGACAGATATGATTTAAGCCATTGCAGAAAGGTGGAGTGAAAGCCCAAGCAAGCTAACTTATTTATAAGAACGCTATGCGATACACTATCAAACGCCTTAGAGAAGTCCGTATATATACAATCGACTTGTAGTCCTTTCGAAAACGATGACATACAGTATTCACTAAAAACAGCAAGATTAGTGGCTGTGGAGCGACCAGTGACAAAACCATGTTGTTCTGGTAAGATTAAAGATTTCACCGCAAAATAAATCTTGTCCTTGACAATGCATTCGAAAAGCTTTGAGATGCTAGACAACTTGGCAATTGGCCTATAGTTCCGAACATCATTTTTCTTTCCACTTTTAAAAAATGGTGTAATGGCTGTAAATTTCCATTCATTCAGAAAAATACCTGAAGACAGAGATTTATTAAAAATAATCTGAAGAGGAATTGCTAATGCCGGACAATTTTTGAGCAAACTAGCCGATAGCCCGTCAGAGTCTGTTTGAGTCGAAGGCTTCAGAGAAACCAACCCCTTAGTAATGTCTTCAGATGAAAAACGTATCGTGCCAATGTTTAAAATTGAAGAAATCTCCGAAGAAAAGTCCGGGGACTCATCTTCGTCAGAAACGTAATTTGACATAAAGAAATCGGCAAATAAATTAGCTGCTTCGGCAGGTGTACCAGCAAATTCCTTATCCAGACACACCGCGGTAGGTACACTAGAGCACGACTTCTTTGACTTTACGAACTTCCAAAACGACTTCGGATTAGCTTTGATGTTCCGCTCAGCGCGACTTACATATATAATTTCTGTAAAGCAGATTATCCAATGACTTAAATTCCTTCTGAAAATGTTGGAATTTTACAAAGAGTGCGTGGTTATTAGTTGCTTTGAATTTCTTGAGATACTTGTTTTTGAGATTCTTTAGTTTTTTAATTGCTTATTATGCCAAGGAGAATGATAACATCGCTTCTTTTTTAAAGGAATATAGTTAGTGCAAAATTCATGCATCAGTGTCTTAAACGTAGAAAAACAGCTGTGAGTATCCAAGTCAGACAATAATTCATCCCAATTAAATTCTAAAAGAGAAGAATTTCAACTTGGAAAATCACAGGTTGCGTAATTAAAAGCAGTTACGACACTATTTGAAAGAGGCAAAAACTCAAAAAACTTTAACTTAATATCTAAGGGCACATGATGTATACCAGCATCTGATAATGGAGAAATACATTTTGAAACGCTGTAGTTAATGTTATCAGTTACGAAGATAAGATCTAATAGTCTGTTTAACTGATTAAAAATTCCATTGACTTGCTTAAGGTTTAAGCTTAGAAAACTATCAATAAAGAGAGATTCAAGCGGAGTAACAATATTATTAGCTGTGAGGGCTGCATTATCAGAGTCTGAAATACTACACCATCTAATGTTACCTAAATTAAAATCCCCTAATACACAAAGATGACTATCGCTTATTTCATCTAACCCTAGAGCAGTAATATTATCTACATGCGCCTTATAAAGTTCCAGGTTACTATTAGGCGGGATATATGAGGCAATTAAATATAAGCAGCCATATGACTTGGAGCCAATGATGCAAACACAAAGTTGATCCAGCAGTGAGTCGCAATTTTTGAGGGTGAATAAAAACGCACGGTACTTTCTTCTGACAGCAATTAGAACGCCGCCACCTCTCAAGCAGCCAGTCTTAACAGCATCGCGATTGTTTATTGAATGGACTCTTTTGTCCTTCAATGAATTTGTGTTTGATTTTTTATCGAGGCAGTATCACCAAGATAAAGTTTGGAGCAACTCAAGCACTTGAACTTGGTTGCAGCGGAGAAATGGAAAGAAGTTGAGCCAGTGACGGGTTGTGACTTTCTGACAAACGTTTATTGACAAATTTTCTTTCTTATATACTAAATTATTGCTAAGTTTACAATTTTGTTCTTTTCTGTGTTTATTATTGGGGAAAATAAATAAATTTTGAGTCAGCGTAAATAATTAAATGTAGACATATAAAGAAAACAAAACCAAACGATGGAAATGTTTAGTCAGCGTAAATGATTGAGTTTAAATTTTTAGTCAGCGTAAATGATTGAATGTAAACATATAAAGAAAACAAAACCAAGCGATGTGAATGTATGAACATGCTCCCCGCCGTTGAGCTATGCTCGACAAAATTACATTGCATTAATATTTGATATTTTCAATGGCTCGAATGTTCCTGACCCCGTAACTAGACGATACAAGTATTTGAAAAACAAAAAATAATGTTCTTTTGGTTTAATTTGTTTCTTTGTTATTCAAGCTACTGTTACTGTAAATTCTGATGACGCTGCATGCTGGCAAATTGCTGCTGGTGAGGTTTGTTGACCTATTTTTCTTCTTCTACTTTGTAGCTTCTGGTAGATTGTCGCAATGATGACTCCGATTGTAAGAAGAAGGGCGGCGTAAGCTACTGCTGCATGGTGTCTTTTTATGTGAGTCAGTTGTTGAGGTAGATCAGTTAGTACCTGTTGGTGTAATTCTTGTTGGATATCCGATATATTTTTTATATGATCTATGTACTTTTTGAGGTGAATACTGCTGACTTCTTCTTCGGTTGGGTAATTAATTTCACTCATGTTGGCAGTAGCAGTATATGATGTGTGTAGGGATGTTGAATAGATTTCGTGTCCCTGAATGAACATAGCTTTGTATTTGAGTGTGCAGTCTGGGCTTATTTTTATGAGTCCAGTGCCCTGTAGATTGAGTCGAATGTGTTCTTGGCTGCACACGGCGGTCATAGGGGTTGAGTGCGGCATGGTGTACATCCATTGATTGTTGTGGTTCAATTGAATGAGTGATGTGTTTTCTACAAACGGAGTTACGGTGCAGTTCGTACTAGTGACATTGTTCAGTAACGAAATTTCACATAGGCATTTGGCTGCATCTGAATTGAATTTAGACTGCATGCTTGAGCATAAGACTTCATCTTCTGTTAATGGTGTGCAAGATGCCCATTGCTGTTCAGTCAACGCATAATATTCATCTCGATGAGCGTTTATGGCGATGATTTGACTGCATGGCTGGATAGCTGTCATCGTGTTGTGGAGAAGAGCTGGTATCGGATGCAGTTTAAAAAGTTCCAACGTCTCTGGATCACATAGAGGAATTGTTATATGGAAAATTATGTGATTGTTTGCAATTCCTCCCTTCACGTTCATGATTTTATAGAGCTGAAGCAGATTGTCCTGATTGACTGGTAGTTGTAGTGTTGACGGCAAGTGATTTCTCACTTGTATCAGCTCGGCTTGAAGTTGTAATGGTGACAGCAGTAGTGGGCTGATCTTGCCATGTTGAGAATCAGACAATGCCGTAATTATTGCTGTTTGTGTTCGATGTAGTCTTGCTGACATCAATGACAATTGTGTAGCTAGTAGAACAAAACTTTGGATTAACTTAAGTTCATGGGTTTCTTGTTCGTTGTCGCGTAACCTGGAGTCAATTCTGTTTAATTGCTCGTCGAGGTTGTCGAATTTGCTCTGGATCTGGGTTTCATCTTGTTTAAAGATGTTGAGGGTTGAATCTATGAATGAGGTCTGGTTTTTTAACAGCTGCATTAGATAAGTTTCATCTTCCTTGATCTGTTCGATGGTGTTCGACATTTGTTCAGCATAGGTTGAATCCAGTACCCCAAACAATGAGTTGGCAACATTTCCCACGATATTTATTGCACCGCGTTTATTTCTGTTGTTCTTGAGTAAAGTGTTTCCATCTTTAAGATCTGAGAAGCCAAATTTGAGACTTTGGAGAACGTTTATACATGTTGTTTTTTGAGATACGAGGGTACATAGATGCTTTAGGGATGCAGTCCCCTTTGTGAAGGTCTGCATTTCTTGCCAGTACGGTTGTAATTCATAATATGTTATGATTTTCCATTCTGATCGTGAAATTCGTGTTGTGCCGATGCCTTCAAAATGTATGCCTATGTTTGGTTGAAACTTAGTTATTTCTATTTTATTCGCGTTGCAGATTAGTGGAAGCGCTAATAATGCAACGAACATGGTCATCATGACACTGGAGGTGACTGTCTTTCGTTTTTTCCTGCTTGGACGCTCGTCTTGTGAAGTTGGCGAAGCATGTTCCTCTTCCTCATCTGTGTCAAATGGCTGCGACGTGGTTAGTTGTTCCTCGCTAGTGGTGTCTTGTTTGAGTCTCTGCAGTGGTGCTAGATAGTGAATGGCTCTTTTGAGCATACCGGAGGCTGTTTTTACATCTGCAACTCTAACTGTGTTGTCTTTTCCTCTGTATGTCCTTGCGACACGCCCTAGTGGCCACTGCATTACTGGAGCATTATCTTCTTTGATGATGACAATGGACCCTGGTTCAAGATTTTTCGATTGCTCTTGCCATTTGTTGCGATACTGCAATTCATTTAGATAGTCTCGGGACCATCTGGTCCAGAACTGATGCTTAAGTTGGGAGACCAGTTTCCATCTAGTGGCCAGGCTCGACGCTGCTGGCTTTGCTTGTGCGTCAACTTGGGCCGTGAGTGGTTCACCGATCAGAAAATGTCCCGGGGTCAGCGCGCCTATGTCATTTGGATCGTTTGACATTGGAGAAATGGGCCTTGAATTCAGTATTGCCTCGATTTCTACAATTAATGTTTCAAGTTCCTCATAGGTTAGGGAAGCATTTGCTGCGCTTCTTACCAGAAGATGCTTGGCTGATTTGACAGCCGCTTCCCAGAGGCCACCAAAGTGTGGTGCTCTTGGCGGGATGAAATTGAACTGGATCCCCTTGTTGTTGCAGGCGTTTGTAATGGCTTCTTGTGCAGCAGGGGTGTGTATGACCTCTGACAGCTCTGGTAGCTTATTTTTCGCTCCAACAAAATTTGTTGCGTTATCACAATATAATCTTTGGCAGTGGCCTCAGTTGTGAGGTCGCTCACTAATTCTAGGTGCACAGCCTTTGTCGCGAAGCAGCAAAAGACTGCAATGTACGCCTTATGTGGCCTTTTTCCCCGCAGCTTGTAGTGGACTGTTAGAGGGCCACAGTAGTCAACTCCGGTATTGATGAACGGTCGTGCTGGTGTTACCCGTGTTGAAGGCAGGTTTCCCATGACTTGGTTGAACAGTACTGGCTTAGCTCTGCTACATCTTATGCAACGGTGAACAGTAGCTCGAGCCATGATTTTTCCTTTCAGTGGCCAGAAGCGCTGTCGTACGATTCCCAGCAGAGTTTGCGCTCCACAATGCTTATTCTCCTGATGGACCATTTCAAAGATGAGTTTTGAAATTGGGTCATTATAGGGAATTAACAATTGATGTTTTGAGTCGAATGGCAACGACGATTCTTCAAGACGACCTCCAACGCGTAGTAAGCCGAAGTTGTCCAGGAATGGTGATAAGTTGCGTAAATTGCTTGTTCCGCGCAATTCTTGATATTTTTTTAGCTGGTCAATCTCTTCCTTGAAGTCCGAATCTTGCATCCGCCTGACTATGTACATCAGGGCAGTGTCTAGTTCGATTGTGGTAAGTGCGCACTGAGTCTGTTGATTGATCTCCTTGCGCCTGCATCGATTACTGAAACGCAGCATGTAAGCTATAATGCGTTGTAGACGGGCAAATGAGTTGTTGTGTCTTATTAGATACATAAAGTCAGATGAAGCTACTGAAGTGACAAGAGCCTCAGGCGCCTTACGTTTTTTTTCTAGTTCCGTTGGGATTGCCAATTGTGAGTTGTATGTGGGTGGCCACATCGACTCGTTTCCGTGTAGAAACAGAGGGCCACAGAACCAAAGTGCACAATCTTTTAGAGCGGCAGGTGAAATCCCGCGAGATAAAACATCAGCTGGATTACTTTTTGAGCCAACATGACGCCATTGATCTGCTTGGGTTGACTCTTGAATGATTGCAAGTCTGTTTGCCACAAATGTATGAAAGGCGGCAGATAATGAGTTAATCCAGGCCAGAACGATCTCTGAGTCGGTCCAGAACCAGACAGGACATGTTAACTGAAGATCAGTTTTGATTCTTGATGCAAGCTGAGCTCCAAGTACTGCCGCGCAGAGTTCCAACCTTGGTATGGTTTGTCGTTTAAGAGGGGCGACCCGAGATTTTGCGCAAAGAATTCGAGTCATGGTTGTTCCATCCTTGAATGTGGATTGGATGTATGCCACTGCGCCGTACGCTTTTTGTGATGCATCGGTGAATATGTGTAGTTGCATCGACTGGGGCACCTTTCCCTTACCAATGTGCCGCGATACCCGAAGAGTTTTTAACGCGTTCAGGTCGTTTCTGAAGGTAGCCCATTTAGTGTGTAACGATTCTGGTAGCGACTGATCCCAGTCAAATTTTAATTTCCATAACTCTTGTATAAATACTTTTGCTGTTACTATGACTGGCGATAATAACCCCAAAGGACCAAAAAGCCTTGCTAGATCGGATGTGACCGATCGTTTAGTGATTCGCCGAACCGAGTCAATGTTGACCTTTACGCAGAAGGTGTCATCCTTTGGGAGCCAGGTGAGGCCTAACGTTTTGATCGAATCCGCCTTTGAGCTTTCAAAATCTAAATTGACTTCTTGATCTCCTTGCGAAATGTTCTGCAACAATTGTGGGTTATTGGCACACCATTTGCGTAGGTTAAAGCCACTCTCCTTCATGACTTGTATGAGTTGCTGTTGTAGTGTTAACGCTGTCACCAGGCTATCGGATCCACCCAGACCATCATCGACGTAGAAGTTCTCTTGGAGAAACTGCGACGCGAGCGGGTATCGCATCGTGTTTTCCTTGGCCACCTGCTGCAGGCATTTTGTTGCTAAGTATGGTGCCGCTCTGGTGCCATACGTAACTGTGTTTAGTTGATAGTACGTTATGGGTTGCGAGGGTTCCTTTCGCCAAATGATTAATTGAAGATGACGATCCTTAGGCGAGACGAGTATTTGTCGGTACATCTTCTCGATATCAGTTGTGAACACATATTTGGGCAACCTGAACCGCAGTAGTATGGAGAACAAGTCACTTTGCACAGTTGGACCTGTGTACATTAGGTCATTCAGTGAGTGTCCCGATGAAGTTTTTGCTGAAGCATCAAATACGACCCGAAGCTTTGTAGTTGAGCTTTCCGGTCGTTGCACGCAGTGATGTGGGATGAAATAGTTTGGAGAGCAAATCGCTTCTGCTGGTATCTTTGTCATGTGTCCCAGCTTCTCGTATTCTTCCATGAAATTAGCATACTGAGCTTTTAATTCCGGAGTTTTCTGCAATCGCCGTTCCAGAGAAAAGAAGCGATTGATTGCGATTCCGTGTGAGTCACCTAAAGCCTCAGGACCTTGATGGAAAGGAATCTGCACCACAAATCGATTTTGATTATCTTTTATGGTGTGTTGTTCGAAGTGATTTTCGCATAGTTTATCTTCGATGGACATTGGTTTACTGGATGTTTTGATCTCTTCTAGTTCCCAAAGTCGGGCGATGGAAGCATCAAGTGATTCATCAGTGGTGCATATTCCGCACGTCAGATTGTTGGATTGTTCCTCCTGTATTTTTCCAGAAATTATCCATCCGAATACAGTGTTCTGCATTGTTGGAAGCTGATTTGCCAATTTTATTTGCCCGATCGCTAGCAAGTCGTGATAGTGTTCTGCGCCCAGCAGAATGTCGATTCTATCGGGGCGGTTGAAAGCTGGATCAGCGAGTGCCACATTTTTGGGTAGTGGCCATTTGTCAGTATTGATGAACTGTGATGGTTGTGGTGACAATATACGCGGCAGAACAAAGGCCTCAAGTCGCGTCGAATACTTGTTAATTCGGGATTTGAGTCCTACATTTACTCGGTGCCTTGTCTTTGTGTTTGTTGAACCGATTCCATTGATGCTTATATTCGAAATCTGTCTGGAAATGCCGAGCCGTTTTACTAGACGTTCCGTGATGAAATTGACTTGTGATCCGGAGTCGAGTAAAGCACGGCATTCCACCTCCGTTCCATCTGCTTGTATTTTCACAACTGCTGTGCTAAGTAGCACGTACGAACTTGCTTGTTGATTATTAGATGCTGCTAATGAGGTAGCTTCTATGTCGTTGGTCGCCTGAGATGATGACGTTGAAGACGAAGGCCCTGCGCCCCCTGCTGTTTTAGATGATGCGGCTGATGATACCTTTTGATTGTCCTTTTTGTTTGAGGACTCTTGCTTGTTGTCCAAATGCAACAGTGTGTTGTGTTTTTTATTGCACTTCATGCAACATCGTGAAATGCATTGTTTTGCTGAATGTCCCATACGTAGGCAGTTAACACAACATTTTTGCCTTTGTGTGTAGTTAAGCCGCTCCGAGGGTTTTAATTTCAAAAAGGTCTGGCACTGAAATAGTTTGTGAGCGCCATCGTTGCATAGCGTGCATGCAGCATTGCCTTGGTTTGTTGAAGCTGCTGAAGCGCACGACTTGGCTGACCCTTTTTCCTTCTGCCCCATGGCTTCCATTGATTGAAACCGGGTCTCTAGAAATTCTAGGAATTGGCTCACATGCTGCAATTCCTTTGGATTTTCTATTGTTTTTTCATATTGCGAGTGAAGACCTCGATCTAACTTTTTTATGAGAAGATGAAGCAGCATTGGACTCCATGAAGAAGTCCCCCACGACAGTCGGTTCTACGATACCGGAACGACCCGGATCTACATATATCCGGCCAAGGACTGTCACTTCAGCAGCATTCCCCAAAATTTTATGGGGAATGTTTTATGCTGTTACAACAACAACAACAATGAAGAAGTGTCCACCCCTATATTGTTGAGGGCATGCAGACACTCTTGAGTGACATCATGTAGCTGTTTTATGGAGGCTGCTGACGTCCCAGATGACGGCTGATCGATTAGTTTCTGCATTAGTGTTGATACCAGTACACGCTTGTTGTTGTACCGGTCTTGTAATGCTTTCCAGGCTGTCTCATAATTATCAGCTGTGGCGGAAAGATGGCTGATGAGTTTTTCAGCTTCACCGGTTACGTTCGCCTTGAGATACCATATTTTCTGCACAACGGGAATGTTTTGGTTGACTACCAACTGTGAAAACAGATCAGCGAACGCAGGCCATTTCAAATAATACCCGTCGAATTTCGGAATTGTAATTTTGGGAAGTGGCAGCACGTTTGTTTGTGCACACTCTGCCCTGTATTGTGCTGTAGGCACTGTTGTATGTTTGAAGTTTTGTATCACCATGTTTTCTAGATCCGTGTAAGAGTCCATGTCATATCCTTCTTCGAGTGGGTTGGCACAGTTTTCCCAAATTGAGAAATGTAGCTCCTGGATCTGTTCCCATAGCTTCTCTTTCAATTTCATGTTTGTTGCTGTTGGGTCCGTTGTGATTACCCGTTTTAGAGACGATATCATTACGTTTTGTCTTCTAATGGATAAGGTAATTTGCGAAGCTCTTGCGGATGGAGTAGGTGTTGGGGAAGACATAGCCTGCTGTTGAATTTGTGGAGGCTGATGATGAGCTTGTGTCATTGCCATTGTTATAGTTGACTTAGCGGCGGCCAGTTCTTGATGTTGATACTCTGCTTCTGGATTGGGCGTTTTTGTTGCGGTTGGACCTTTTTGCTGGTTAACCGGTGTTTGCATCATTGCCGACTCCAATTTCTTGCCTGTATTTTTCCACGAGCGCAGCTATGTCAGTGTAGTAATTACTGACAAAATAATCGTGGTCTAATGGTGGATTTTCAAGACAACGTATTTTGTTGTCAGTTGTCTCGAAATCCGCCCATGCGCTATTCAACCTCCTAAGGCGTTCCTTATAGTACTCTAGGGTATTCCTGGACTGGGAGTCCTTCTTATAATTTTTTATGATTCCCTGTATGACATCACCCGTTTCGCGTTGGGATTGAGCCAATACGTCCATACTGATTTTTTCTTCTGCCATCTTCTGAAGCTAGCACAATGCACAGATGATCCGTTGATTGGTTTCCTGACTGTAGATTAGCGGTTGCGAGTTGATTGAGTCCTCTACGGTTTCTGCGTCCCCAAGAGTTGGTCCTGATATGTTGCGAAAATTCCAAAATTCCTTTGCGGTTGCTGGTAGCTTTGTTGATCCTGATTATTTGCAGGACCCCAATGAATATTGTTGATTGCTGTGTGGACAACTATCCAATTTTTGCAGCAAATCGATACGTTGATCCTGTTTAATGTTGCAGGATCTGACGTAATTCGCGAGGTTGCGTGTTTTGTATGTTCTATAAGAAGAACTAGGGGTCACCAAATGTTTATTGAATGGACTCTTTTGTCCTTCAATGAATTTGTGTTTGATTTTTTATCGAGGCAGTATCACCAAGATAAAGTTTGGAGCAACTCAAGCACTTGAACTTGGTTGCAGCGGAGAAATGGAAAGAAGTTGAGCCAGTGACGGGTTGTGACTTTCTGACAAACTTTTATTGACAAATTTTCTTTCTTAAATACTAAATTATTGCTAAGTTTACAATTTTGTTCTTTTCTGTGTTTATTATTGGGGAAAATAAATAAATTTTGAGTCAGCGTAAATAATTAAATGTAGACATATAAAGAAAACAAAACCAAACGATGGAAATGTTTAGTCAGCGTAAATGATTGAGTTTAAATTTTTAGTCAGCGTAAATGATTGAATGTAAACATATAAAGAAAACAAAACCAAGCGATGTGAATGTATGAACAGCGATCTTTACGGAATACATCGTACTGATTTAAATCAAAGAATTCACTGTCATAAAAGTCCGAGGTCGGCCACGTCTCAACAATGACAATGATATCATAAGCCTCTTCGGCGCTAAACTGGTTGACAATATTTGATTTAGTTCTTATGCCTGAAGTGTTGTGATAATAGACCTTCAGCCCATCATTAGTTACGGTAACTTCACTAAAGTCATTCCGTGTCACGCTTGTTGTACTATAACTGGCTGTTTTTGAAAAAAAACGAAACGGCCTTATTCCGTTAGGTTGATGGAGCACCTAGCTTGAAATTCAACCGTTTATATTTGTCTACTGGGTTGTCTTTCTTGATCAGTGGAAAGCAAGAGAGAGAGTTTTTCTCAATACTAGCATGATTAGCTACGAAGTTTATTATGCCATCTGCAGTAACAGACGGCTCAAACGAGGATAGATGCACCCACTTCTTGCGGACAGAGACGCTCAGTTCGGTGCTATCGCTTACACCAACAAGAACCTTTGCCTTTGCCTTCTTCCGTCCTTTATTCCTCACCTCCGTCCATACAGCGTTGTCCAGCAAACCTCCGTTTACATTAAGCGATGATGATTGAGAAGCAGTCGTATCAGTAGAGGGAACGTTACCAACAACATTACCAACAACAGAAACAGAATTATTTGAGCGCACAGCATTAGAAGCATTAATAACATTTTTAGCATTAATAACATTTGTAGCATTAGGTAAGGCAGTGAGATCGACAGTGTCGTATACCCGAAGCGTACCAGCAGCAACATCAGCAAACGAAACAGCATTAGCAGACGTAACTGAATTCCGACGAGACGTTGACTTAACATTATTGGCATTAAATGCTTTCGATTACTGTATGCTGTGTCAGGCTAGCCGGATACTCATCCCAGCACCCTGTGCGTTTGGATTTATTAAAAAGCCCCCTCACCTTTCGCAGGAGCGAGAGGTATTGGACCACCAGGGGGTTTTGGATTTCCTGGTGTTTGGTATCAGGGCAGCTGCAGTTTAAAACGTCAATATTAACATCATTGAGTCTTCCTACCCGGCATTCCAACTCCATACAGTCTACATTTCTTCGAAAGTATTTTGTATTTTTCCCAGTCTGTTCTCCAGGGGTTACTTAACTTTGTCATGTCCCTCAGCTTGAACTGTATGATTCTGTAATCTGACAGTGAGGGTTGCATGGAGACTTCCCACTGCGTGATCGGATGATAAGCCAGTTTTTTACCGAGAGTAATGCCAAGAACTTCTTCCCTATTTCTTGTGATGAATGTTGGTCTGCACCCATCATTAAAAAGGCTCACCTCTCCGGTTGGTGTTTGTACTTCCCCAATCGACGTTGGTGTCATAGTCAATGATTAGCGGAATTTTCATCTCTCTGCAGTGCCTCACTTGCTGTTGGACCTCTATTGGGGGGATGGTGTTGTTATTCCTGGCAAAGTAGGCGGCGGCAAACACAACATCCTTGGTGACTTTATGAATCGTTACGTTTGCCTGCATCGCCATTAGATCCCAATAATTAATATTTCCGTATCAATATTTTCCTCAAGCACTACACAAGCTTTAGGCCTCTGATGAGAGATCCCATATTACCTTATTATTTATCTTCTTAAGGCCCATTATTTGGCCCTTGTATACCTACGGCTCCTGAGCCAGTATGATGCCCAGATCCTCCGAGGAGAATCTCCTGGCTATTGCAGCTGAACGTGCTCTCGCGCGATGGAGGTTGATCTGACATGGTCGTGGTCATAGAAGTAGCCCCAAAAATAAGAAAAAATTAGATTTTTTAACACATTGAGTGCCATGGCTACACGTTTTCGTGCGACACCAAAAACTTCCTGGGGTGCCACGTCGTACGAAAACGTGCGACAGGCATTGTCTGGCCTTAGATATTGTCGTGCGTTTCTGCCTGACACTACAGGGGTTCTAGTAGCCTAATGTTTGCCCTAAATTTTGGTCCATGTTTCATAGAGATATCTTCATTTTTGCGTTTTTTATGATAAAAACTCGGAGGTTCTTTTTAATTTTGAAAATTTATTTGAATTCATTCGATATTTCGGAAAAAAAGTATAAAAAAGATGGAAAAATATTAAAATTAGGATATGATAATTTCAATTTACATTAATTTTTTAGATGTGTATATTTTGGAAAGCAATCAATACACAATTGGGGAGTGTTGGGACATTGCGGACAGTACGTAGTTGTCCACTTGATATTCTTTCTTGCTTCCTTTCGACTAAATTTTCTTTTTGCTTCAGCGTAGCATAAAACGCAAGCACGTCGGATGGTTTTATTATTTTCATCTACTCTTTTTGTGATTATATGTTTTGATTGCGATACAGGCTGCGGGGATGTGAGAGCTAGTAGGTCCTTAGCAACGCCTGGAAACCTGGAAACACTTTACGAAATTTATGAAATATTCAACAAATGAAATGTCCTTGGATAAGGTTTAACGCAAAGGTCCGTGTCCATCCAATTTCTTTTCAAACTTCTATTTGAGAAGCTGATTGGAAAACTTTAAGCCAAAAATAGAAATAGTCCACTGAAGGTTAATTGTTCCACCAATGCCAGAAACTCTTCCACATCATATATTTTTGGCTTAAAATTTTTTTTTTAACCACAGTAAACAATATTATAATCATTTTAAAAAACACGCCGAAAACCATGTTGCAAGATGCATCATTGTAGGTTTAATGCTGGTTCCCAGATAAATAAAGTCCCCCACTTTTTCGAAATTGCATAGGCCCGAAGTTGTACGCTCTTATAAAATATGGTGCCTGAACGGTTCAATTCTGCAGCTCGAATTATCTTTTCTAACATAAGGTTAAAGAAGTCGCACGAAAGGGAGTCACCCTGTCTCAAACCTCGTTTGGTTTCAAACGGGTCGGAGAGGTCCTTACCGATGCTGACGGAGCTGGTGGGGTTGCTCAACGTCATTTTACATAGCCATATTAGTTTTGTTGGAATACCAAATTCACACATTTCGGCAGATCTGCTGATCGTGAAGTCGACAATAGATGGTGTGTGTCTATTCTTCTTTCTCGGGTCTTTTTAAAGATTTGGCGTATCGCGAATGTTTGGTCGATGGTAGATTTACCAGGTCTAAAACCACACCGATAGGGTCCAATCAGTTCGTTCACAGTGGGCCTCAGTCGATCACACAATACGCTCGATAGAATCTTGTATGCTCTGCTAAAGAGACAGATCGCGGGGTAATTGGCGCATTATGCAGGATCACCCTTTTTGTGGATTGGGCAGATAACGGTACTTTGCTTCCGCCTTCATTGATTGGTGGTTCGGGTTTTTCCGCGCAACTACCATTAAGCAGCGAAGTGCTCCCTCCACAGTTTGAGTGTACTCTGAATGTCGGTCATCAGGTCGCCGTTTTCATTCCTATACGACATTGCCCCGGTCTTGAAACCTTCTGAAAGCGGCCGTATCTTCTTCTTCTTCTTAATTGGCGCTATAACCGCCTAGGCGATTTTGGCCGATTTCAATATTGCACGCCAGCCACTTCTCTGCTTTGCTGCCTGGCGCCAGTTAGATATCCCAAATGTAGACAAGTCCTTCTCCACCTGGTCTTTCCAACGTAGAGGAGGCCTTTCTCTTCCTCTGCTACCACCAGCGGGTACCGCGTCGAATACTTTCAGGGCTGGAGCATTTTCTTCCATACGTACCACATGACCTAGCCAGCGTAGCCGCTGAATCTTAATTCGCTGAACTATGTCTATGTCGCGGTACAGCTCATACAACTCATCGTTCCATCGTCTGCGGTATTTGCCATCGCAAGGACGTAAAGGACAAAAAGTCTTTCGGAGAATCTTTCTCTCGAACACTCCAAGCGCCATCTCATCCGATGTTGATAGGGTCCATGCTTCTGCGCCATACATTAGCACGGGCATGATGAGGGACTTATAGAGCGTGGTTTTCGTTCGTCGAGAGAGGGCTTTACTGTTCATTTGCCTACTCAGACCAAAGTAGCACTTGTTGGCAAGAGAGATTCTTCGTTGGATTTCAAGGCTGACATTATTGTTGATGTTGATGCTGGTTCCAAGATAAACAAAGTCCTCTACTTTGTCAAAATTGTAACTGTCAACAGTGATGCGGGAGCCAAGGCGCGAATGCGCTGACTGTTTATTTGATGACAGGAGGTACTTCGTTTTGTCCTCGTTCACCTCCAGACCCATTCGCTTCGCTTCCTTGTCCAGCTTTGAAAAGGCAGAACTAACGGCGCGGTTGTTGAGGCCAATGATATCGATGTCATCGGCATACGCCAGCAGTTGCACACTCTTATAAAAGATGGTACCTGACCGGTTTAATTCTGCAGCTCGAATTATCTTTTCTAGCATAATGTTAAAGAAGTCACACGATAGGGAGTCACCCTGTCTGAAACCTCGTTTGGTATCAAACGGCTCGGAGAGGTCCTTCCCAACTCTGACTGAGCTGGTGGTGTTGCTCAGTGTCATTTTACATAGCCGTATTAGTTTTGCAGGGATACCAAAGTCAGACATCGCGGCATATAGGCAACTTCTTCTCGTGCTGTCGAAAGCTGATTTAAAGTCGACAAATAGATGGTGTGTGTCGATCCTCTTCTCACGGGTCTTTTCCAATATTTGGCGTATCGTGAATATCTGGTCGATGGTAGATTTACCAGGTCTAAAGCCACACTGATAAGGTCCAATCAGTTCGTTGACGGTTGGCTTTAGTCTTTCACACAATACACTCGATAGAACCTTATACGAAATGTTAAGAAGGCTGATCCCGCGGTAGTTGGCGCATATTGCAGGATCACCCTTCTTGTGGATTGGGCAGAGTACACTTAAATTCCAATCGGCGGGCATGCATTCATCCGACCATATTCTGCAAATAAGCTGGTGCATGCACCTTACCAGCTCCTCGCCACCATGCTTGAATAGCTCAGCTGGTAACCCATCAGCTCGAGCGGCTTTGTTGTTCCGTAGCCGCATAATTGCTATTCGAACTTCATCGAGGTCGGGTGACGGGATGTTAATGCCGTCATCAGCGATTTGGGGTTCGGGATCTTCATCTTCTCCGGCGACGCTTTCGCTGTCACCATTTAGCAGAGTGGAGAAGTCTTCCCTCCACAATCTAAGTGCGCTTTGGACATCAGTCACCAGATCGCCGTTCTTGTTCTTACAGGAATTCGCCCCGGTCTTAAAACCTTCCGTAAGTCGCCGCACCTTTTGGTAAAATTTTCGGGCGCTTTTCATGTCGGCTAGCATCTCAAGCTCTTCACACTCACGTATTACGGCCTCTCTCTTCTTTCTACGGACGATACGTCTCTCTTCCTTTCTCAACTCCCGGTAGCGTTCCCATACAGCTCGCGTTGCGCCCGATCGCAGCGTGGCCCTGTAGGCAGCATCTTTATTTTCCGAAGCGGCGCGGCATTCCTCATCATACCAGTCATTTTTTCGGGTTCGCTGAAAGCCAACGACTTCTTCAGCGGCGGTACGCAGTGATCGAGAAATGTGCTCCCAGTGCTGTTGTTGTTGTTGGGTTTGTAGCGGCTAGTCGCGCCCCGTAAAGAGCGGATTCACCCATGGTCGTTGTCGTCGAACTCATCTAGGGGGAGGCCCAGGAAACGTGCAGTTTCGATAGGGTTGGACCAGAGGGAGAGGGGGGTTAGATGAGTGGGTTTGAGAGGGCATGTGAATAGGTGGTTGGTGTCGTGCGGAGAATCTCCACATGCCGGACATGTGTTGGGTATGTCAGGGTTGATTCTGGATAAGTAGGAGTTGAGCCTGCTACAGTATCCAGATCGTAGTTGTGCCAGAGTGACGCGGGACTCGCGGAGCAGCAGGGACTCCTCGTCTGCTACAGGTGGAGGTTGGGCTCCGATGACCGCATTTGCCTGGCGGGAGTCGATGATGTTGGTGACTGTGTCTCTGTGGATGTTGCTTAGGACCCGCCGGTACGCCTCCGGATCCAGCGGTTGTGTGATGAGTGGCTGGATCTCGTCCTTTAGTTCAAGTAGATGTCTCCTAATGTGCCTGGGGGGCAGCTCCACTGCAAGCAGGTGCCTATTTGGATGCCCCGAGCGGTGACATCCGGCAAGGAACTGCTTGCTGAGCATGAGGTTGTGCTCCTTAACTCGGAGCACATTGACCTCTTGGTGGAGATGCTCCTCAGGCGACATCCCGTCACCGTGCGGAGTGCGGCGTTCTGGCAGGTCTGCAGCTTCATCCACTGTGTCCTGCTGGTTCCCGGCGACCAGACTGGCGCAGCATAATTTATTACCGGCCGGCCAATCGCCTTGTATGTTGCCAACAACGTTTCTTTGTCTTTGCCCCAAGAGCTGCCGGCGAGCGACTTGAGGACATTGTTGCGGCTCTGTACTCTATTAGCGATTGCGGTAGTGTGCGCGGAGAAGGAGAGCAGGCTGTCGAAAGTCACCCCCAGACTCTTCGGGTGGTTAACCGTCGGAATGGGGGTGCCATCGATATGGATGTTAAGGTCCAGCCTGACCTCCTTCGTCCAGGTGGTAAAAAGGGTCGCCGAGGACTTAGCAGGGGACAGCGCCAGGTTCCTGCTGGTAAAGAAATGGGCAAGATCAGAGAGATATCCGTTCGCTTTCAAACACAGATCATCAATTACATTGCCGGTTGCCATTATCGAGCAATCATCAGCATAGGAGACAATCGTGACTCCCTCTGGCGGTTGAGGGAGCTTGGAGATATAATGATTAAACAGTAATGGGGACAGGACGCCACCCTGCGGTACCCCTTGTTTAATCCTCCTTGGTTTCGATGTTTTATCTCTAAACCATACCGATGATTGACGACCACACAGGTAATTCGCGGTCCACCGTTTCAGTCCCTGCGGGAGAGTTGACGCTTCTACGTCAGCTAGTAGCGTGGAGTGACTGACTGTGTCGAAAGCTTTCGACAGGTCCAACGCTACTAGGACAGTTCTCTCGCAGGGGCGGTTTTGGTTAAGACCGCGGTTCACCTGTGTGTTTATGGCATTAAGTGCTGTTGTTGTGCTGTGCACTTTCCGGCAGCCATGTTGATGCTTAGCTGACCCAAGGTGGTATGTATAATACGGGAGGAGTAGGGCCTCAAGTGTCTTTACCACAGGTGAAAGCAGGGAAATCGGCCGATAGGAATCACCCTTGTCGGCCGGTTTCCCTGGTTTCAGTAGTGGGACCACCTTCCCAACCTTCCAGATGTCTGGAATGATGAGGGTGGCCATAAACAAATTGAGGATCCCGGTGAGGAACTCAACTCCCGCGGGGCCTAAATTTTTCAGCATGAACACGCTTAGCCCGTCGGGGCCAATGGCCACAAGTGAAGGCAAGAGGCGCGCTGTTGTTCGGTAGTTTGCGCAGCCTCCTGGTCACCTTCCGCTTGGTCCTATCCCCCGAAGGATGCAGTATAAACTGTCGGCTAAAATAGCTCGCGCATCTCTTCGGGTCCGACGAGGCACGATCCCCGAATGAAATTTCCACTCGGTCGTCGTGCTTCGTCGGGTTGGATAAGGACTTCACGGTAGACCAGAGCTTACCAACACCCGTGACCAGGTTACAGGACTTCAAATGCTCTTCCCACTTGTTCCGCTTGTATTGGTTCACCAGGCTCCGAATCTCCACGTTCAAATCGTGAATGCTCGGATTACGGGGATCGGAGCGGCGAAGGTGGTCGCGTTCGTTCGCTAGAGCGGCCGCTTCAGCCGGGAAGTTGGGACGGATCTCAGGGATCCTCCCTGCCGGAATGAAGCGGGCCGCAGCTGACGCGACCACCTTGCGGAACTTATGTTCGCCTTTACGAACGTCGGTGGGTGTGGGAAGAGACCTGAAGGCATTTTCGGTGAACTCCGCGATCCCGACCCAGTCAGCCTTTTTGAAGTTGATATAGGTCCGATGGTCCGCGGAGACAAAGTCAGCAGGTCTGTCAATCGAGATGACTATGGGTAGGTGGTCTGATACAAGCGATAGCATAGGTCGCCACGTTATGCTATTTATCAGACCTGCGCTAGCTATTGTTAGGTCAGGCGAGCTGCTGCAACTACCCATAATCCTGGTGGGGGCATCATCATTCATCGTGCAGAATGTCGAATCGTCTATCTGCTCTGCCAAATCATTTCCCCTACGATCAGCTGGTAGGCTTGAATGCCAGAGATCGTGGTGCGCGTTGAAGTCACCAACTACCAGTCGGTTTTCACCTCTGAGGAGCGCGCCTATGTCAGGGTGATATCCTGCCGGGCAGCAGGTGACAGGGGGTATATAAATATTAAATATTTCGAGCTCGACATCGCCTGACCGGACAGCTATTCCTTGACATTCTAAGGTAGTGTCCCTGCGGTCGATGTCTTCTTCAATGAGACGATACTGCACTGTGTGATGGGTGATGAATGCTAAGCCTCCACCATTACCTCGCTCGCGATCCTTACGATGCACGTTGTAGCCGTTGCAACTCAACAGGGTTGAGTTGCTGTGCAGTTTCGTTTCTTGGATCGCAGCTATTGACAGATTATGCCGACTCATAAAGTCGGTTATCTCCTCAATCTTGCCCTGCAGCCCATTGCAGTTCAGCCGAAGGAGTCTCGTTTGCCTCGGTAGAGTCGTCGTGGAGAGGGGTGTGAGGGAAGGGTGGTGTTGCCCACCTGGTCCCTGCTGCACATGCATTGGCACGTTGGGCTGCCTTATGGTGTTGTTTGGCAGCGCCGCCACTGGCGCGTGCGGTTGCAGTGGACGCTCGTCCACTGGAGTGAACGACAGTACTTGGCGACGAAGCCTCTCTCCCACCACAAATCCAACACCGAACTTGCGCTCCTTTCCATGGCAGCTGTAGTAGATGTCGCAAGGCCCAACGGTTTTCTTGCCTTGCCCCGTCCATTTCATTTCTTGGATGGCGGTGATGTCAGCCCTTACTCTTACGAGGACATCAGCCAGCCGGGCAGCGGCACCTTCCCCATTAAGGGTTCGGACATTCCAGGTGCATGCCCTTAAATCGTAGTCCTTAAAACATTGCTTGTGGTCGTCATCAAAAAAGGGAGATCTCATCCGAGGCATCATCTGATAGAATTTTCGGGAATTTTTCCTGTTGGCTAGCATCTCAAGCTCCTCGCACTCGCGCATTTCCGCCTCTCTATTCTCTTCTCGGAAGATGCGCCTCGCTTCCTTCTTCAACTCCCGATATCTCTCCTGCACAATTCGCGTTGGGCCCGATCGCGGCGTGGCGCTGCAGGCAGAATCTTTATTTTCCATTATTTTCGTCAGTTTTTCCATCAGTATACAGCTATGTAGCTTGATATATCATTTTATGATTGAACCTGGCACTATAACTACCAAATTTGGCTCATAGAAGTGATCTTTGGTCACATCGTCCTTCACTTCCGTGGAGGCGTGGGCGCAAATCAGCGAAATGTTGAAAAATCTCGCTCTGGTTCGGGTTACGGCGAGACTTTCGTCCACTGGGGTAACTAGCGGCGCAATCTCTCTCCCAGCACAAATCGCAATCCATAGCTGTAGTAGACGTCGCATGGTCCGAACCTCGTCATTCTTGCCCCGCCCATCACATCTCTTGGACGGCCTTTGCCTTAACGAGGACATCATCAGGGGAGAGGCACCTTCCCAATTAAGGGTTCGGATATTCCAGGTGCATTCCCTTAATTCATAGTCCTTTAAGCGTTTGCCATGGTCGTCATCAGAATAGGGAGGTCTCATCCGTGGCTTGTTGTTGAAAGTTTTCACTGGCAGCTGTTTTTTCGTGGCGAGTACCAAGCAGATCGCATAACTAGATTCTAAGGCATTTTTATTTAGGGTGCATTTATATTGCGAGTCGCTTGCTCCAAGTCAGACGCCGCCTCTACTGATGCGCTCCTTAAGCCGAAAACGTCGGAGTGACCCCACTAGGTTTGCTTCCTCACTTTAGCTCCCTCCCAAACGGATGTTCGGGAGGTGCCCAGAGGACACTTCGGTGAAGTCACTCGGAAGTATTGAGTCGCATGTAGAAGAATCGTTCTGCTCACTCCCAGGTGAATGGCAATCAGAGATCTTCCCTACTTAAAAAAAATAAGACAACAATATATATTGTGAGTGATATTTGCACTATATTTTTGTAGCAATGCAAAAAATCGAAAGTAAAACCGAATACATTTTTGAAGAGGACTCAATTTTCAATAAACAAGTTGTAATTTTGTGTCGATACCTTAAAAGACATTCAAGATATAGCGACTTATACATATGTATATTTTTATATATTATGCAAGTATAAAGATCGGATATCTTTTTTCATACAATTTTCAATAAAAAGAGTTTCATAAATTTACAGAATAAAGATATGAATAAAGATATGTATAGGCTGAGAAAATAAATTAACCTTGACGTCGAAAAAATGCCGAAAGCAAGAAACCAGGAAGAAAATCGAAAATTTATTTATTTGCTTTGGCATGCCTGGGTAAAAGTAAACCCATGTATTCTATTGAAGGCACATTGCGCTTTCTGGTTGATCATCATTACAAATACACATGTACATGTACATGTTGTGTTCCAATTGTAAACGTAACCTTTATCGTTATAAAAACCATTCAACCAAACTTGTCCAACTACCGGATTATAGTAAATTTTCATCATTGAAAAAGGCTACAAGAATGAGTTCTGGTTATGTGTGCGATTTTTAATTGTGCTTAATGGCGCAAGAGTTCAGTGAAGTAGAATTCTATTACTAATGCAAATGCAGAAAAAAGGGTAAGTATTAAATAATTGGTCTGTCAGAGCGCGAAATTGCTGAATTACTGTGATATTGTGTGTATACAGAATCAAATGCCTCTTCAATTATTGAAGTCCGATTTTCTGAATGCCGTGATTTCAAAAGGAATATCACATAAATGCTCACTTCCTACACGCATCAAGAATTTAATAAGCACAATTGAGCAACGTGGCCTAAGGTTGTTGACCAAGTGATTTCAAAATTTGTTAGAGAAAAATAGAATGTGATGAATCAAGTTTGTCACTCGTTCAACCACATGGAGGTAAACCTCTTGGAATCGTCGATGGAACCAAGATCATTAGAAGCGTAACGAAAGAACCACTGCTGTCAGCGGGCGATTTATTGAATATTCAAATGAGTACGCATTTAACGCAAAGATAGACATTAGAAATAGCAAAGGTGTTACGTGTTGCTACTAAAAATGCAAATGTTATTGAACCGAATTTGCAGAAACAGCTATCAGCAAAAAAAGTCATTGCGATTTTACGATTCTAAGGTATTCGGTTAAAAACAAAAAAATAAGGGGGGAGAGTATCACAGTTACTGAGACGGTTGCATATTGCAAAAATCTTGAAGGCTGGATCATCGAACACATCACTGAAAAACGTGGAGTTACTGATGTTCACCTCGATTTCGGCATAGATGGAGGGGGAAATTTCTTGAAAGTATGTTTATCGAAACAGGCTAATGGTGACACACGGCGCACAAATGAAAAGACAAACAAATTTCGACGGAATCTGCGCCAAAAAATTCAAGAATGCAGGTGTGAATAATTTACTTGTTCTAGCGTTAGCGCAGGGATTTCAAGAGAATTTTGAAAATGTTGCACAGCTTTGGTCCGCTTTGAATTTTAGCATGGCGCTACGCTACAAAAAATAAAATGTATGTTTGTTTAGAATATGGAACAGTCAGCAATACTACAGACTATTACAAGAAATGGCTTCAATCTGCAGCTCAAAAATCTGAAGCATAGTTGTTCAAAAATTGCATACATACATCTTCCTGTAATCGCAACAAAAGAAAGTGAGTAATTTCTCTTTGTTATTCCATCGGTAGAACTGCATTTAATGCTCGGCGTGATGAATAATTTCTACAAGCATTTGATTCAGAATTTAGAGAAAGATGCTTTAATATGGGCAGTTAGTTGCTGCGTTGTGCGGGATGTTCATTGCGGTGGTTTGAGCTTCAATGGGAATGCTTGTAATACATTACTTATAGAATTTATGCATTGCGAGTGCGCTCGGCTGATATATGATGTTTAGCTTTTGTTAAAGTATTTGAAGATTTTAATTCAGTTGTCCAAACTTGTTTCAGTACTCGACTCGATCCAACATTAAAAAAAGAAATTGCTGCAAACAAAGCTACCTAGAAATCGGGATACCCAATGCACCAAAAATTCATGCTGTATTTTCTCATGTCGTGAACTTTTGTGAAAACCCCCAAAAAGCTGTGGGAGCCGATTATTATTATAATTGAGTCCTCTTCAAAAAGTAATTCCTTACGGCTTGTTACAAACAGCATAAGTCAGCCGAGATAGATATAGACATACATATATAAACCAAAATTTGTTGAATTAATAGGGAATTTGGTTAAGCCATGTTTGTCTGTCCGTCCTTCCATCTGTAAGTCGGACAACTCGAGTAAAGTAAGTAACGAAACATTTCCCTGGACCCAAAGTAATATGTATTGCAAATGTGCGAAATTGGACCATAACCACGCCCACATAACGATTTTTATTTTGAAAATCAAAAGGCTGCGATATTTCAGTACCTATTGAAGCAAAGTTTCTCGAATTTGGTACATAGGATTAGGGTTGGAAAAGAATACGAGTGCAAATTTATTTTTGGAAAATGTGATCAAAAAATTCGCATATTGGCACTAGATGAAGAAAAGTTATCTTCTCGGCAAATAGCAGCTAGAATTGGTTGTACCCATTCAACTATTGTTCGTCTTTTACAAAAAAAAAAAAGAGAATAGTGATGTGTTGGAGCGTAAAAAGGGATCAGGTCGTACTCCAAAGTCAACGGAGAGAACAGGCAACATACTGCGGCGGATAAGTTTAAGCGACCGCTTTAACAGTGCACTTTCTATAAGGGCGGATATGCAAAATTTTCACCAAGTGGATTTATGTGTCGAAACCATACGCCGACGGCTTAGAGATGTGGGTTTATATGGAAGACGCCCTGCCAAAAAGCCACTATTAACTCAAAAAATGAAGGCACACAAATTTGTTGTGCTAAAAAGTACCAAAATTGGGATCAAAATGATTGGCAACAGATTATGTGGTCTGACGAAAGCAAATTTAATTTGCTAAGCTCACCAAATTTGCTTTACGTGCGCCGTTCAGGTGGTGAGAGGTTCCAGGATAATTGTGTAGTAAAGAAAGTTAAGTTTCCTCAAAGTCAAATTATTTGGGGCTGCTTTTCATACCATGTTTTGGGGCCTCTACACCTTGTTGATGAAATAATGAATGCACAAAAATATGCGACAGTGGTTAACAATTTTTTAGTACCCGCAATTTAAGAGCATTCTTCTTATACGAATCGCCTAATTCCAGGATGATTCAGCACCATGTCATCATGCAAAATGGGTAAGTTTTGATTGGAAGCAAATCTTGTATAGACCATCTATACAATATTGGTGTATATGATCCTATATATAATCGTTTGTAACAATTAATTATATGTCAACAAATTGAAACAGCGGAGTTTGCAGAAGATATTGCAACCAGACTTTGACAATGCCTTTTTTCACTAGTTCTTGAAGGTAAATCGACCGATGAATTAATTTCTTCTTTATATGCACAGTAATTGCAAAATCATCGTCTAGATTGCGTGGCAAAATGTTGACCATATTATTTATAGAAACGGGGACGTGCCATATTGACCCTGGCCATGCCTTAATCGTCGGATTTGCATGAAAGGCAATCTAGGAGACACTAAACGTTCCGTTAAAATGTCTAATGGTGGCAAATGTGATGGTCGAGGTGGATATTTGAAGCCATTAGATGATGAGAGTTGTGGAATTTTATTTAGTTTTAATGCGGATTGACAGGTGCTACATACGCGAGCATTTGCAAAATCGAAATTCTGAAATTCCGCATGAACTAAGCGCTTGCAGACAAGTGGAATCGATTTTAAATCCTTAAAGAACCATAATCTGTCACAAAGAGAACACACATGCCCGAATGAATTATGAACAAATTTAGTTTGAAATTCTTTATGAGCAGCAGCATGTTCACTGAAATTCGTGTAGGGCAAATTAGGTACCGAAGCTGATTCCGAGTGTTGCGGTTGTTGTTGTTGGTGTTGTTATTGTTGGTGTTGTTATTGTTGTTGTTGTTGGTGTTGTTATTGTTGGTGTTGTTATTGTTGTTGTTGTTGTTGTTGTTGTGGTGGTGTTGATGATTGTTGTTCCAATCTTGCATTGATTGCATCCATCCTTTTCTGTATTTGCCGTTTTCTGTATTCACGCTGATATTCTGCATTTCTTGCCCTTTTGTTTGCCACGGTATTTTGATGTGAAGTTGATGGTTGATTGGTGCTTGTAGAAGCTTCTTGTGCGCAAGATGCATTTGCATTACGCATTGTGATGTAATCTCTTTGGGCTTGTGCATGCTTACTCTTTTCATTGGCTGCCATATTTAATGATGAGTTCTGTCATATATAATAATATAATTGAACAATGTTTAATATTTTTTCAGATGCATACATACATATGTATATGTACTGATACACTTGCACAATACTTACTTCCATCGTAAAATTCTTATGAAGAAAAAATCGCAAAACAAACAACCGCCCAAACTTCTATTTCTATAAAACACAAGCAGAGACTGACTGCTTTGATCAAGAATAGCTTCGCGTAATTTTGAATTGCCAATCGTGTCTGCGCAGAACAAACTATTGGGGTCGGCCACGCGACGCTATGAGCTGCACTCACACCATCTCAAACGGTAGACACGCATTCTCACACAGAGTCCCTTGTTGTACAACAACCACTCATTCAGTATGTCTTACGCTTTCATTGTGTGTCTTTAGAAATTCACTTTAGCTACCCCGGGCATAGATGTTAACACATCAAAAATCATATTTATTTATTCAGTCTATGACTTAAGATCTTACAGACTAGAAATACATATTTATAACATCCTTAATGCTCGTAAAACCAAACATATTCAGGCTATAATAATAATACGAGTATTGTTACAAACGAAATCGAAAAGGTGCTTACGATAGAAAAACCCAAAATATAAAAATGCCCTATCTAGGAATAAAACTCTTCTATACATCTTTCGAAAGTCATGCGAAATCTAAGTTGATATTTTTGGAAATTTTATTAAACTGTCTGGGCGCCCTACTGATTGGTGCAAGGGTGCATAGGGTCTTGCAATAGGGACGCTACAAAAGTAGACCGATAGTGACAGCAAACGACGCAATATTTTTTCCCGCTCTTTTGACATTTCTCTTCAGTAAATTATTAAAATTTACTATTACAGAAAATCGGAGTCAATGGCCTCAACTTCAAGAGCGCTACGTCCAGTTTATGGTCGTCGTCATTTCTGGCTGAATGGCTTCGTCAATAAGCAAAATATGCGTTATTGGACAGGCAGCAATCCACACGTACTCCATGAGTCAACATTGCATCTCGAAAAAATTACGGTTTGGTGCGGTTTATGGGCCGGCGGCGTCATTGGGCCGTACTTCTTGAGTGATGATCAAGACCGGCACGTTACTGTGAATGGGAATCGCTAAAGCTCAATGATAACCGAATATTTTTGGCCCGAATTTGATGATATGGACTTGGACAATATGTGGTTCCAACAGGACGGCGCCACAAGCCACACATCGAATGTCGCAATCGATTTATTGAAAACCAAGTTTGATGAACGTGTTATCTCACGAAATGGCCCAGTCAATTGGCCGCCTCGGTCGTGCGATTTGACGCCGTTAGACTATTTCCTGTGGGGCTACGTCAAGTCTATAGTCTATGCCAACAAGCCAGCGACGATTGATGAACTTCGTATATATATCGAACGTGAAATTGCAGCAGTATCGGCCAATTTATGCTTGAAAACCGTCGAAAATTGGGTTCAGCGTCTGGACTTCTGCAAGCGTGTCCGTGGTGCCCATGCAAAAAAAAATCGAGTTCCATACATAATGGCATCGAATGTACTTTCACAGGAATAAAGAATTTAATTTATATCCCAAAACGGTTTTGTTTTATTCAAAAAACTTTGGTAGCGTTGCTATTGAAAAACCCTGTAGATAGCTTTCATTGGCGGAATAAAAAAGAGTAGTGAAAACCTCAAAAATCTATTAAGCACATTTCTTATTACCGAAGTTAAACTTAATGTTCCTTCTCGGATTTCAAGACACTTTAAACCTCTTTATTTAAAACAGTGTAAAACCAATTATGAATTAAATGAACCTTTCCGATGTTTATGTCAAGATTTCAACTGTCTTTCCAGCACTTTTGATATTTCGGACTCACTTTTCACCATAAAAAGAGCTGTACTGTCCTTTCTCAATAAATGATTAACGGAGGTATAATATATATTTGATTCAGCTGATGAAGTTTTTTTCTGTAGCTGAGCAGTTTTGGATCTCGACGCTTAACAAACTTTTTCCTTTTAACATATCGGCACAAAAAAAAAATATTAAAAAAAAAAAACAAGATCCGTACGTCATGCGGACTGTGCCCCTCGTGTCGGTTGGACGGGAAAGAGGGTAACCGTTGGGCTTATTATTATTATTAAATGAATTAGCTCAAGTAAGGCAGGGCAATATATACCTGGGTAAGAATTCGTGAAACGGAACACTGTTTTGGTGACTTCATGTAATGTGAAAAACAATAACTGTTTTTGAAAGTATTCTTCAAAACTAATATATTCCCATATTTTTTGATAAAATTTTTGTCAAATTAAAAATTGTTTAAAAAACATTGTATTTTAAAAAAAAAATTTTTGTTCTACACATAATTAAGTTTTTACATAAATTTTTTTTTGTTTTATAAACAATTGAAGATTCAATAACTTTCTCAATTTATGTATCAGACGATGATTCACGGAAAACATTCATTAATGTCTGCTAAAAATTAAAAGGGCAAAACATTCCCGATTCTCAAACAGCTGATAAATGGCATCCGTTTCACGAATTCTTACCCACCTATGAATAAGGCAATAGACAAACATCAACATGGACAGTTCTCCTAGTTTCGAGGGATTGTCGTATATTAATGAGTTTGCACTATAAGAAGGGAGAGGCAGCGACCAATTAAGAGGAAATAGGGCAAAACGCATTAATCTTTGAACCCCTACCAGCATAAAAACTAAATTGGGTCCCAGATTACAGATGCGTACTCCAGTTTTGAGCGACCCATGATTTAAAGATGGATCATTAAAGTCCTTAGCATATCTTCGAAGAAAGATCAAATTATGATGAGCCTTTGGAAGAATGAAGAAAACGTGATTAACAAAAGTAAAACCCTCATCAAACTTAACACTTAAATCAATAAAATGATCAACAACAGCTAACTGTGTCCCTGATATGAGGAAATTAGAAACAAAGGTCTTACGAGTTTTTGAAAGAGTCATATGGAAACGTTTATTAAAGTCCAACGGCAACTTATTTATCTGACTCCAAATACTAAGATTATTGCAGTCATTCTCTAATAGAAAACTGTCTTAAGCACGTGTTATTTTGCGGAAGAACTTAGGATCATCAGCATAAAGTACCTGGACTGATTGAGGCATACCCCAATATCATTGATAAAGAGAAAAAACGAAAGAGGGTCAAGTATACTACCTTTTGGTACAACAGACATAGCTGTATATTTATGTGTCGCTGGGAGTAGACGGGTTTTCGAAGCGCTGCTCAAATCACTCTTTTCAAAGTAATTATCGGCTTTCAAAATCACTGTAACAACACCTGCTGAAACAGCTGACTATTGTTTACATAATTGTGGTTTTAATTTTTCATATTTGGGACAAAAGTTTATTTAGTGAACAAATATGTCAACATAAAGAAAAAGCGTCCGCAATGCTCTCCACAAAAAAACTCCAGTACAAACAACGGTGAGTTTGTTTGAGAGGCTGGACAAGAAATTGGCAATATCCATGAGGAGCATAGTCCTAAAATTGAACGAGTGTGAAGAGCGCGTAATGCCAAAAATTAGTGAATTCGCAGCTGAGCTGGTAAATCTGAAGCCAGAACACTGACGAAAGAGTGAGTGCGCTAGAGAAACTACCGGGCGAAAATGCAGAACAGAAAGGTTCTCACATTATATCAACACGTCGATGAGCTAGACAATGCGTTGGTGTCAGCAGATATATGGTGTACCACATGTAGCTAACGAAAATTAACCTTCGCTGTTCTCTCAACTATGCACGAAAGTTAATCTGACCACACTTACTCTCCGCTCATCTTTTCGAATGCGCGAAAAGAACAACAACAAAACCTCTCCAATCATGAATTCGGCTTATGACCGATCTGTACTATTTAAGGCGGTTGCTGGCTTCTTTAAGTCTACATGCAAGTCTTTAATTCACCGCGATATTGGTCAATGCTGATGAGAAGCTTTTCGTCCATGAATGCTTAACTAATGCAATACGCTACTCAACTTAAGAGGCAAAAACATTTGGTGAGTGCATTCTCAATTCGTGGGTACATATGTATATGTAAGAAAGCATCCCGACAGTGAGGCTGTGAAGGTTTTGTATCGTAAAAGCATCGGCAACATTGCAGCTGCTACATAATTTGTACTTGTATTTTTAAATGCTAAGAGCGTTGGTTTTGTTATTTTTTAGTTCTAAGCTACACTCCTTCTATCTCATGTTTGCTTTAGTTCCTTATCTTTCTGCTCTATATTCTATTTGCTCTCTCTTTGTAACTGGTCGTTCACAAGCATCTCTTTAAAACCGAAACCATGAGCAATGACATGAGTATGGCCACTAACGAAGATAATCTGAGGTCAGCTCGTAAATTAACATGCGAGTATCAAAGAGGATTCAATATATGGCGAAGTTTAACAGTTGAAAAACTGGAATATGTAAACGAAATTTTTCGTGATCTTAAAATTGGTGTGATTTGTGTAACTGAGACTTGGTTTAAACCTTCACAGAGGGAAAAAATCAACCACAACGTTGTTGAAAACGATTTTTTCAACCATAAAAGGAACGATTCGGCGCCAAATGTAAAAATAGTTAATTTCAACAATGAAATGATTAATTTTTAGCAACTGTTTGTTGATTGTATTTCAACTATTTGATGGTTATTTTTACCAATATTATATTAAACTTTACTATATCCTGTTGATTTTATCAACTATTTCATGGTTATTTTTACCAATAATATAGTAAATTTTACCATATCCTGTTGATTTTTTTAACTATTTCATGGTTGTTTTTACGAATAATATAGTAAATTTTACCATATCCTGTTGATTTTTTTAACTATTTCATGGTTGTTTTTACCAATAATATAGTAAATTTTACCATTTAATAACAAAAACAAATTTGTTCATATTTTTTTTTTTATTAATTCACAAAACTTTATTTAAATAAATTTACATAGTATAATATATTGCATTAAATACAAAACAAAAAGTTTTATAGTTTACAAACATTTCAATCTAATATAAGTTTTGGTATTATTTATCGTACAAATATTCAGTGGGAGGCTTACAAACTTCGAAATATTTATAAAACACATATTTCTTTTTTTCTTACCTACTTCGTAGGATTGAAAGTGGTAGTCAAATTTAATATTAATTTCAAAACATTTCACAATTACATCTGTATCATTTGTTAGAAATGATAGAATTTTGAAAAGTTTGTAATTGGAATCACAAAAAAGAAACAAAAAATTATTTTTTTCATAAAACAAGCTATTGTATTGAATAATATCAGAATTTTTATAAACTCCGACTTTCAAATCATTTTCCTCATGAACAATGTTAACAATGCTGAACTCCTTTACCAAAATGTCGTTCTCAAGAATTCCGTCTTTATATTTAATTAAAAAAGCAGAAAATAAGTAGCATGATTTCTTACTTAAAGTAATTGAAGGATTTAAGCGCGATGTTATGGAATTTGCATACATTTTTGAAACCTTATGTTTGGCTTCATACCGCAATGCCCAAACATATTTAAGGGGGCCGCACTTCTTTATAGCTGTTGGGTAGTGTGTTAAAAAATGGTGTTTCGGTTGGGAGAGGTATTAAATTCTGCTTTTCAAAATTCTTTTGGATGAAAATTCTGTAAAAATCAAAAAAAAAATTCTGTCCAGCCTAAATTCTTTTGGTTCAAAATTCTGTATTTAAAATTCTGTATGATCAAAATGATGGAGAACTGAAATTCTGTATATTAAAATTCTGGAATAAAAATTATTTTCGATCAAAATGCTGTAAAAATATAACCAAATAAGCAGATAACCTGATAAGCACGCTTATCTGAATAGCACATTTATTTTATGAATAATGGAATTCCGATTTTATAGAATCAATGGTATATATACATACGTCAATTAAAGAAAAATTCAAAAATTCATTCAAAACAAAAGTTATTACATTATAATGGCGAAACAATAATTATATTATTAAATTTTTAGCAATTCGCTTTAGAAAAGAAACATGCCTTAATATAAGCCTTTTTTTGTTATTCTTTTAATTCTGTTGTTTGCTTTTACAGCCTTCTTCGTTTGACTAATTTTGTGACCATTTTGAAATTTCTGAAGCTATAAATACATACAAACATATGTGCATTTGCTTTATGTAAATCTGTTTTGATAATATAGGAAACCATATGGATCAAGACAAGTCATGTATTGGCAGTATTTTGTTTTGCAAAACTCTGTATTGAAAAACCGGAAGAGCATATGGATAAATAAAAAAAGTGCGCACTTTTTTTATTTATCCATATGCTCTTCCGGTTTTCCAATACAGAGTTTTGCAAAACAAAATACTGCCAATACATAATTTTGATTTACAGAATTTAAAATTACAGTGTTCCGCAATACAGAATTTTAACAGTACAGAATTTTGAATTACAGATTTTTGAATACAGAATATTGAATACAGAATTTTAAATACAGAATTTTGAACCAAAATCATATTGTACCCAACCCTTTCGGTTTCAAAGCACCAAACAAAGAAACATAGATTTCATGATGTTTTTGAACTAAAATTTGTAAATTGTCAATATTTTGTTGTGAAAAACTTGGTTTTAAGACCATATCAATTATTTCTATAAGACAGCACAATAAATGCCAAGCTTCATTGTCTTGAGGTATCAAATCACCGATCATTAGTGGCAAAAAGTGCACGAAACACCAACATTCCCGTGCAGTCATTTTCAACTTGTGTGCCTTTAATTTTTCAATTTGTAGAGGTGGAGACATATTTTGAACTTCTAAATTTCCATATGGAAATAAAGCTTTGCGACTATTAATTTGGTCTATAGAAATAACATTACTTTTTATTAAAGACATCAAAATATGACTTACATCGTAAACAACAACACCCTCAAATATGTCGTGCATAACATCGAAAAAAAAATTATCTACTACATGAAAACTTTCAATTTCATTGAAAACGCATTTTTCAAAAACGCCTGATGCACTTTTATCATCATTCTTCAAATCCTGCTCATAATTTGATTTTGATCTCAACTTTTCCTCAACTTCTCTGCAAGCCAATCGTGTTTGGCTCTTGTCTAACTTACAAGCACGACAAAAACTCTTTCCATTAAATGACTGTGAAACCAAGAATAGAATTCAAGCCTAAGTTGTCACCAATTATCAAACCCACAACAAAATGTACTCTATGAACTTCTTTATTTACAATTATTTCGAGGCCAGTCTCTTCTAAATATCTTATTTCTTTTACTATGTTAAAAAACGTTATTTTGTTACCTAAAGATTTCATTGTTTTGGAACTAATTAAAGAAAAATTAAAAATAAAATCTAATTTTGACTGTAAAAATTGTGGAATGTTTGGAAATGAATAATAACCTGCGCACACTGAGTAGCAGTGTGTGCCAAGGGGATTATTTATTTGATAATCATCGAAATATAATATATACGGAATAACCTTTTCTTTATTTAAAATATTTTTCTTAATTTTGAATGATTCGCAGTTTACATAGTTTGAAAAATTTGTATCTTCTTGTGCATTTTTTATATTTTCTAAAGTCAATTTCAATATATTGGGTAATTCAAAGAATTTTTTAAACTGAAAACGTAGGGGAAGAAGATAAATGTTGGATACTCTTTTAGACAACGTTGGATTTCCATTTACAACACGTTGTTCAATAGAACTAGATAGGGGTACTGCTATTGCAGGATTATGTAAATCAACACTTTTCAGATGCTTAAGGAAAGTATGCTCAGTACTGAAATTTCCAAAAGGTTTTGAAAGAAGTTCTATGAAATATTCAGGTAAAACGGCTCCTGTGTGAAAAGACAAAAACAATTTTCCTAATTCAATTATAATATTCGAAACATTTTCTTTAATATTTTGTACATCTTTTCGTGGCATATTCTTTTTTGAATATAAATCAAGTAAAAACAAATAAAGTTTGTTGCTTATGTTATCGTGAATATTTTTGCTGGTGGAGTCCACTTCGATGCGGCCAGAGTCGCTTTCATTATCAGACTCTTTGGGAATTCGGCTTGATAACTCAGGACTTTTGTTTGTTTTTTGACGGGAAACGTTATGGTTTTCAACACAAGAAATATGCACGGTATTTAATTTATGAACTTGGGACAAGTGTTTCCGAAAGGCTTTAATAGATTGAAATGTTTGTCCACAATTTGGTTGTACGCACTTTGCGGTGTCAAAACCATTATGTAAGTGATCATTTTTTAAGTGATTTGAAAGAAGATTCACGGAATCAAAATTCTTAGTACATTTAAAACATATGTACATTATAGTTGTTCTTATTAGAAACTACGGAAAAAAATGGTTGTTTAATTCAAACCGGATCTTGTGCCAAATGAAAGAAAAAATTCCTAATTCTCACCAAATAACTTACTATTATTATTACGGTTATTTAAATTACCTTAAAAAGTTTACTAATTTAGCCATTGCAGACGAAGAATAATCTTCATTCGAAATTTCGAAAAAAAAACTTTGTATGAAATTCCAAACGTTTTGGCTTGCAGCAGGGTATTTTAAATTGAATACGTGGTAAACTTGGAAGCATACTATAAGGCACTCTAGATAACTATCAACTTTGTACAAAATGTTATCGAAGTATATAAAAAAATCTGTAATATCGTATGAACTACTTCCCACTGACACTATTATTGGTTGCAGAGTTAGTTTTTCTAAAAAATACTTATTTTTTAAACGGTCCAATTCCACATCCAGATTGTTCACACACGTGAGTAACAAACAAAAACTCTCTTGAGCGTCTGCGATGGTGAATTTCCGAGAGGATTTTTTTTCACTTGGTAAGCACTTAAATCGCGATGTCGGCTGGATTATACTGTGCAGTAATTTGAATATCAAAAAATCCTGTGTATCTAGAAAAAAAAATAAAAAATTAGAATTTTCACAGATTTTTCGTCAAATTAATTACCAATATTTTTTATCAATTTGTACGCAGATAATTCTTCCTTGGATTTATGATCCTTAATATTTTCTTCAAAAAAAATTATAATTTGTTGTTTAAATGCTGGCCATTTATTTCTAAATATCCCTGAAGTATTTGGGAATAATTGGCTGAAATCATATGAGATCTGAAAGAAATAGTATTTTTAATTAATATGCATAAACAGTAAACGTATGAAATGAAATACCAATTTGTATCCGAAAGCCTGTTTGAATGAAGGCCATTCCTCCAAAAATGCTGAAGATGTTTGTGAATTTTTGAAATCTGCTCTTCTTAATTTAAAACATCTCTTCCAAACATCTAAAATGATATCATCAGCAATAGAGATGCACGATGTTGGATTCTCTTTCAAAATACTTTTTTCAATGTCAAGGGTAGTGTCGTATTCATCATCATCATCGTCCTCTGAGTTCGGCAGCGGTGTAGTTACCGTATTTATTTTGGGTTTTTTCGAATTTTTTGTGTTGTGGTAACGGTCATACAGTTTGCCACCTGGACATTTTTGGCCAGGTCGAGGATGATAATAATACTCCTAAAATAACAATTTAAACAAAAACATAGAATTTTATACATACGTATTTTGATTGGTCGCTTATAAAATTTACCTTTATTTCTTTTGGGAACAAGCAAACAATTTGATTCGCTAAAGCATCAATATCGCTACAGCTAAGTTTAAAATTTATGTCCGAAACGACTTCTAATATAGTTTTTATTATTATTTTCCTATGTTCTTCCAACAAATAATGGTTTTTTTCATGGTACGCAATGACAGCTTTCGCATTATCTTTGTTTGTCAAAATTTCATGTACATTCAATGGCAACTGTAAGGGAAATATTGTAAAGTAATGTGTACACATAACCCATAATACAAGAAAACAAGATAACAAGATCATGGACACGCTCTTCCTGATTCTTACTGTAAATATCCAATTGTTCACTTTGGACGTCTCAGATGGCGTTTGTGTTATGGTATTGGCGTCAATATTTATTGTATGGACGTCAATGTTGAGCTAAAATAAAAAAAAACAACGTAGAAAATAATAAATTATCCGGTTATAAAAGCCTTTACCGTTTCCTTTTTCCATTTGAACAAACGTTCTCGGAACTCCGCTCGTTTTCCAACGGACGCTATAATTTCCTTAATGTCATCAACTGATAGGTATTGCAGTCGTTCAAATGTGACGTCGTTTTCTGCCAATAAATTTATTTAATTATCAATATTCGCAATATCATTTTTTTGTTTTAATTCTTAAAGACAGCTATACCCGCAACAAAACCAAGAACAGCAAACAGCATATTAAATAAACGTGGGCATAGCTGCTTTATGTTAAATGACGCGTTGATATCTGTACATAACGGTATCTGTTCATTGTTTGTATGTATGTACATACTCGTACTAGCGTCACTTTTGTTATAGTGATTTTTCACAATTCAATTGCTATATTCCACATTTTAATTGCATTATTCACAATGCTTATTATTTATAACTCGATAATAACTAATTCACCTTCTAATGTTGGCAGAAGATATGCCATTCCCCATTCACTTAACAAATTAAACAGCAGCTCGCCCATGTTACACACTTCTCAAACGTCAACTGAACCAACTTGTGGTTCTTTATTTGCAACTTTATAATAATACAAACAAACAAACGAATTGTGTGTACGATCACGATTATAGTTTTAGCGGCACATAAGATCAACCAATAAATTGTAGCATTCTACCATTAACTTGTTAACTTTTACCAATTCATTGTTGAATATATTATTGATAAAATAATCAACCAATAAATAGTAGCATTCTACCATAAATTGGTAACTAAATTTTTGGTAAAATAACCAACCAACAATTAGTAACATTTTCACTATAAGTTGGTAACTTTTACCAATTCATTGTTAAATATATTATTGAGAAAATAATCAACCTTCAAATTGTAAACTCTGCTATAAATTGGTAAATATTACCATATAATTGTTAAATATTTCATTAATCAACATTGTTAATTTCTATCAACTGCATAGTTGTTTTTTCCGTGGTTCTGTTTTCTCTGTGTTGCATTGCGGACTCTGCATACGCTTTGTGTGATTTTTCTATTGTAAAAAATGATCGATCCTCTGGTAACAGAGGTGGCGGCATAGCGATCAATTTTAATGCTAAGCTCAAATGTAAAGTTTTGCATAAATCTCTCTGTAATGATATCGTTGAAAGTGTGTTTGTTGAGTCTAGTGATAATGTTGAAAAATGTCTTGTGCCTTGTGTCTACAACCCCCATAAATGTAAAGATTTGTCGTCCTTTTTCACTAAAATATCTGATTTCAGCTTTCATGCCAAATCGGTTAAATTGATGAAAATGTATCTATCGAATAGGTTGCAACAAGTCCAGTGTGGAGATGTATTTTCTCAACGCAGTACAATTTCTTCTGGTGTACCCCAAGGATCAATCCTGGGTCCTATGCTATTTTTTGCTTTTGTGAATGACATTATCCATTGCTTTCAAAATGCATCTATACACCTATACGCCGACGACACTCAGATACACTATTCACGTCCAATTGGTCTTGGTGGTGAAGATATAGTGTTTACTCTAAATGATGACCTAACAAAAATATCTGTCTGGGCCAAGTCAAATGGCATTCGTTTAAACGCGTCCGAAACGCAAGCACTACCTGTATCGCATAAATCTCTTGTCCTGACTAGCTTATCGCCAATTTTACTGAACGAAACAGAGATTAAATTTAAATGAATAGTCACTAGCCTAGGATTTAAAATAAACTCACGTTTGACTTGCACAGATCACGTTAATTATGTCATATCAATGATATATTATACACCAAGAAACTTATGGCACACTTGTTATTCTCTACCGATCGATACTTAAACTTATAAAGATCCTTATTGTTCCCCAAATATCATACATTGAGGTGGTATATATGTACATAGTAATCTTGATTAGGAATCTGAAAATAAATTTGCAGGAGAGGGTTTCGTGAGAAAACACCTCCTCCTTCCTTATTATCGAGTTTCGAGTCATCTGTATAGATGACAATGCTATCAGATGGAGTATGAAATTCAAGTTTCCACTCCTCCCTGCTTGGAATTCGTGTAATAAAGTTACTTTCAGAAACCGATTCCAAGCACACCGGTCCGTGCTGCTCGGAATAGAGCAGATAAAGCAGTCATCGCTGCCATCTGTTGTCCAACCAAATTTAAAGGAAGGAGGTCTAAATTGGCGTTCAAAGCCTCATTTGGCGTGGTTCTGAGCGCCCCACTTATGCAGATCATCCTAGATCTTTGCACCTTGGTGAGTAGCCTGAAGTTAACCTCTTTATCTAGTGCAGGCCACCCCATATAGGAGAATTGGTCTGACGACCGCTGTGAAAATCCACCGACAGATCCGATGATTAAGACCCCATTTCCTGCCTATGGCTCTCTTACATGTATAGAGGGCTATGGAAGCCTTTTCATGACGTTGAACCAGGTTCTCTTTCCAGTTCAACTACCAATCTAAAACAACGCCTAGAAATTTGGCACTTGTAGAAATACTTAACCGGATTCCATTTAGTACCAGTGGAGTCACCGAAGGCACTTTATACCTTCTCGTGAAGTGTACGAGTTCCACTTTACTTGAGCTAAACCTGAGCCGGCAGTGGGTGGACCACTTGGATACCTCCCGAAGCGCTCGTTGCACCAGCTCGCACAATGTCTGCGGAAACTTTCCCCCGAGTGCAATGGCGACAACTTTTGCGCCACCGCATGCCGTATCTCGCAGTAGCGTATTTACGGTGAGGTTTTATAGGAGTGGGGATAGGACGCCTCCTTGTGGCGTCCCCCTCGACACGTGCCACGACAATTCGCTCGCACCCAGCTTAGCCCTTACTACTCTGCAACAGAGTAGCTGGCCGATAAACTCAACCAGTGAGTGTTCAACCCTTAGATCCTTAACGGCGCCAGTTATAGCTTCTGGAAACACGTTATTAAAGGCGCCTTCAATGTCCAGGAAGGCTACAAGACAGAATTCCTTGATGCTGAGGGACTTCTCAATAAAGCCGCCAAACTATGGAGTGCAGTCTCAGCAGATTTGCCTTTGCGGTAGGCATGCTGGTCATTAGACAGTAGTCGAATGTCGATGGTATCGGACAGGTAGCTACTGACAGTCCTTTCAAGTGCCTTAAGAGCAAAGGATGATAGACTGATAGGCCTAAGATCTTTTGGATTACCAGCCTTAGGAATAAAAACAGCCATGACATTTCTCCATGCCAACGGTATGTGATTCAATTTGAAACAGGCCCTGAAAATAGTAGAGAGCCATTTTGCAGACACCTCCAGTGTCTTAGTTAGCTGAGCAGGTATTATCCCATCCGGTCCTGCAGGTTTGTATGGGTTAAAGCTTTGGATAGCCCATTTAAGTTTTTCTTCCGAAACCGGTATGTTGACGGAATTCTTTCCTCCGCAGTTGTATTCCCAGGGAAGTGGGTGTCTAGTAGCAGTTCAAGGGTTTCCTTTCCCGTTGAAGTCCAGAGCCCGTCTTGCTTTTGCTTTTCTTAGAAACCTATCGGGTTAGAGGATCCAGAGAGAACCTTTCTTAGCCTGGCTGTCTCGGAAGCACCTCGATACCGCCGCAGCAGTTTCTCCACGAAGATCTCTTTGCCGCTCTTAAAACTTTTTTATAGGTCTGGAGAGACTTTCTGTACTACTGCCATACCAGCTCGAGACTAAGTCTCTGGCTTTGTTGAAATTTTTCCTCCAAGATTTACGTCATGAGTCCAACTCACGTGACCATCAGTGGGGTGTACGTTTGCCCCACAAGCAAACCTGATCTAGGACATTTGAGCAGGTCAGCGTAAAAACGTTCACCATGTTCTCTAGATCCCCCATACAATTGGGCTCAATAAGAGGTTCGCTGGTTAGCCTATCCTCAAATAACCTTTTATAAGAGCCCCAATCCGTGTTTTTTAGGTTTTTACGCACTTTTGGGCTGGTAATAGAAAAGTTCAATACGATTTCAATATAACGATGGTCAGAGGAGTGTTCATCTAGAACCCGCCAACTCTCGATAAATTCGGTTGCTAGTAATGAAGGTGGGATCCCTTCCTTTGGTTAGTAGGTAGTAGGTTAGTTGTTAGAAGGTAGTTGAAAAGTAACTCACCTCGATCATTTATATCCGTGCTCCCCCATTTGACGGGGTGAGCGTACGCATCGCTGTCGACCAAAATGTGTCGGCTCTCATACCTGGACACCAAGTTCCGCACCGTAGAGGGAGGAGGGTACTCGGCTTCGTACGGCATGTAAGCCGATGCCAGCGCGATTGACATACCCCATATCTCCGCAAGAATTGCTGTGACGTCGCCATCACTGTAATTAGGTAAAAAAAAAGACATTTAAATCTGCTTTAGCCAGAATACAGGCTCTAATTTTACCTTTACTGCGCTCTACGAAAAGCTTAAAGCCGAAGGCACTCAACCCACATACCCTTGAGTTGCAAGCCCAAGGTTCCTGAATGAGTACCACCGTAACGTCTCCTTTGCTCATGCGACCTAGGAGAGCAGCTGTGGGTGCTTTAGAGCTTCACACTCCCCGTCACAGAGAGGCAACTCTTCCTCCGCAAACATCCTATGCATTGTTGGGGTAAGGTTTGTCTGGGAGGAGACGCTGGCTTCAGCGTCGGAGAGTTCCGGTTCCGGCTCCGGTTCGGGTCCATATCCATTGCTTCACCCGCTCAGAGGCACGCTGAGCGTCCCCGCGGTACACTTTGATGATGACCTCATCGAGGCCATAGTAAACGCGGCCTTGCCTCTTCTCCAGAAGCCCAATGGACTCCGGGGTTCTCCAGCAGAACGTCAAAGATGACGTTCGCCAGAGCTGCCTTCACCCACCTCCACTGGTCCTTTGGTATAGACTTGAGCTCGTTGCCTTGGTCCAGGACCTCAATAAGGATCCTGTCCTTCGCAACTTCGGCAAAGCTAGGCCTGCCCACCCAGGAGTTCGGCCGGATTCTCTTCGTGGCCGGAGTTTGTTCCTCCGACGATCTCTGTCGTTTAGACGGAGTCACCCGGTTTTCAACCCAGTGACCCGGAAATTAGGCAGCAGGGCTTTCGCCCCTTTCCACCGTTTCCTTCGCGCTCTGTGGCAGCGTTTCCAACGGGACCCCGTCGTATCTTCGTAGCGTCTTCGCGGCCTTACGCTTGTCAGCGAATTTGAGCCGCTCCGACTCCAACTTCAGAGGGGCGTGGCTCGTAGTTACCATCGCTGCCGCGCCCTCCATATTATCGTGTGTAGCTGCCTGACGCCTTAATCCACTCGGGCCTGGCCGTGAGCCCGCACAAGAAGGGAAGAAGAAATTTTCGTGCTAGGCGCTCGCGCCTGCAAAGTCGATATGGGGAAGATTGTGTCTTGTGTGTATTAGTTAAATTTTTATTCATTTTGGTCGTACAACCACCTGCTCGACGAGACAAGCGCAGTGGTCTGAAAGGGTATAAGGGGGGAAAAGTGGTGGTACACCACGACAGCGCCCCTAGCCGCGGTAAGGCCAAACTTACTCTCTGAGGTGGCCCGGTGTCAGGGAGGCGCCGTTAAAATACAGCCGGAATTTAGACCCCCTGGCTGCAAACCGACCAATGGGCACGGTGACGCTTGACACCCTGGCTTGGGAGGATTGACTAGGGAGGAAGGAGAGCTGGCAGATACAAGGAGGGATGCAAGGTATGCGGAATTGAGAGATGTTGGTGCGGTAAGCTCCACATAAGAAGCCGTGCAAGTTCGAGTCCTACATTGATTCATATATGGAGCTTCCCTCTTAGTTCGTGGTGTCATGGAAATCTTCGAAAGCAGCAACCATGCCAACACTTAAGCCTCATCCCCACTTCACGGAGACCAACGATGATGAGGACCAGTGTCAATTCAATCTACTAAATCTGCTAGATGCTTCAAAATGACAGTCACAAATCTTTTTCTGTAGAAACCTTCGCTTCGTTTCAGCTTTAAGTTTATAACAATTAACAATACCGACCACCCTGTTAAGCACAGAGTGCGGAAAAGTCACACTTAATAGCGGTATGGTTTGAGATAGGAATAGTGAGAAAAACAAACAATTTTCCCACGGTTAGCGTGGCTGAGTGGTTATGTGCTTGCCTAGCAATCCCGTGTACCATGGTTCAAAGTCAGGTAAAGTCTAGAGAGAAAAAAGTCTGATGAGGAGATGTGGTGAATTCCGAAATAGCAGCTATGACTTCTGCCACTTTGGAAAATTGTTGTTTTCTCATATTATTCCAAATACAAACCTGGCCACATGCTCTAAAAATTATACAGACAATTTAAGTTTCATTTTTGTAATTTATTTGTTAAGTATGTACATCGAAAAGACTTCATGTCTTACTGTACTTCTGAAATAAATAAATATAAATAATTAATTAATAAGATTTCCACATACAAGGTTCTATTTCAGAGATATTATTTTAACCAAATTAAGAAAGATGAAAGAAATCGAAAATAGCCTAGCCGCTAAATTAGTTTTAATTTGGTAATAGTGGAACGGCCATAAAGAAATCCATGTTGTTATGTACTTAAAACGGCTGTAGAAATGAAAACTTCGCTTTCGATACTTTTTCAGAAAGCTTGGAGCAAACTGTTAACTTCGATATGGGTCTATAATTTGTAGCGTCATTCTTGATACCCTACTTACCCGAAGCTTTCCACCGATTAATAAATGCTCCAGAAAGATGAGACATAATGGGGCACAGATACACGACTTGCAATGCTTCAGAAAGAATTGACAAAGATCATCATTATCACACTTCAAATAAGACTTAAGAGAGAAGATGACATTTAAAATATCTATTTCAGATACGAAGAGGGAACCAAAGTCAAACCACCTAATATACTGCTTATAAAGTAATTTATCCAAGATATTGAATTGATTCATGTGATATATGTATATATTTTTCTTTAAGGCACGGCTAATCTTCATTGTCTTTATGCATTTTTTTAAGGGGTTATATACAAAGTTGGGGCTCAAAAAATCGAAAATATTTTTATTGCATATTCTTAAAGTACATACTTTATAGAATATCAGCGCGAAATTTCATCCAGATCGGATCACTAGATTCGAAATTACAGCCGTTCGCAGCGAACTGGACCCATCCATAATTAACTTAAAACAAAACTTAAAACGCAATTATCTCGGAATGGCATTTTTTGAAAAGTACCGTTGCCGTTCACACGATAACTCAAAAACTTATAAACCGATTATCATAATTTTTTTTTATAATTATTCGTATTTACAATCTTGTGTACTTGAACGATCGTTTTTGAATCCGAAAATTTTCGATTTTTTTTTAAATTTTTTTTTTTTAATTTTTGAGCAACAAAAAAATTGACTTTTTGAAAACCATGAATTTTTTTCAGAAAAAAAATTTTTTTTTGGAAGTCGGTTCGTTCAAGTACACAAGAATACATTTCTCTTCAATAATTATAGTACCTTTTTGATTTCAGTTGAGCGGTTCGGCTTGGAGAGTGTGAACGGCAAGGCTCTACAGAAAAAACACGCTTCGGGAGATGGGCTCTAACTCGGAAAATTTTAAATATTTTTTTGAAATTTAACTTGTTTTTTTTTCTTCAATAATACTACCAACAAACTGTCTTTCGCTTTATTGAATAAAATTTGCAAAAAACCTTTAAAAAAAATCACGAACTTAGCTCACTTTTTCACCTCAACTTTGTATATAACCCCTTAAGGCTTCTAGCATACTATGGCAGTTAATGAAGACAAGGAGGAAGAAAAGAAAGTTAACAGAAGGAAATTTCAGATATTTGTAACAAAAAGATTTCAAAGTATACTGCCACGACATGTGTTCTTAGAGTAATAGTAATGCTCCAGTTGATATCAGATATGGCTGAATAAAAAATCTCTATCCTTCCTGTATACTTAAAAAAGATTAGGGTCAAAGAACTCTTCATCGGAGAAATCAGTATTTAGCAATGTTTCAACGAAGACGTATACATCAAAATTGGAACGAGAATTTACAAGAAATATACGTACAGCCCCGGTCAACTAAATTGCAACGATGTCCAACTTTCATAAAGGACCCAATTATTGAAAATGTACATTGATTTAAATGTGATAATTTTTTATTTACTTCCGGAGATTTTCATATTTCTTTGAAAAACAGTCGGCCACATAATAAGCAAGGGAATATTTTATTTGCATTTATTGTCACCTATTGCATAATTTTGGAAAGATTATGATTTTTTTTCTTTTAGAAATATACCACAAATTTGTTATATTCTAGCGTATTTTAGATTTTGAACATAATGATTATGAGAGCCATAGTTAAATTCTGCCACGACCGAAAATCGCATGGCTAGATCGCAATAACATTTCAATAAGCATGGGTTTTAACGCCATATACTATTTCAGGAGAAATAGAAACGTCTGAAAAGTTCCACAAAAGCAAATATCCCGAATAACGTCGATTAGGGAATACGAATTCATAGTTCATGAATCTAAAAAATTCTCCCAAACACCCCAAATAAAATTCGTGTTAGTGGTTTTGCGAAAACAACGCGTCTCCATCGGTAGAAACAGTTAAAGGCGTTTGAGAGAAAAAGGTTTATTTTGAAGAATTTCTCGGAAGAAACCTTTGCTATTGGAACGAAATCGTAAGAAAAGATTGGAGTTCGCCATCTAACATCGCGATTGGTATATTAAACAATGGGAAATAGAATTTTTTTCCGATGAAACAAAAATTAATCGACTTTCCCCCGATGAAAAATTTCACGTCCGGCGTCCCCCATTGAAAGCGTATGACCCGAAATATACCCGCCTTACGCTTAAGCACGGATGCGGTAACACTATGGCTTGTGGTGCTATGCCATGGCGAGGAGTTGGGCCGATTACATCAATATAAGCATCAATATATTTCAATATTGAATGATGTAATGTTTCCGTTTTGCGATGAAAGCATGCCCATTACATGGATATTTTAATGGGACAACGATCCGAAACATACCGCACGAGCAACAAAACAGTGGAGGGAACAAATGATAAAATTTGTTAGATTGGCCTTCATCTAGTCTGATCTGAACCGCATTGAGAATTTCTGGGAGCACTTAAAGAAAAAATGGCAAATGTCCAGATGGAGTGGGAAGCCATTCCAACCTCTGTGTTCGAGAAGTTAATCGAGTATATTCCACGTAGGTGTGAAGGAGTGGATCGAAATAAGGGGTTCGCAACAAAATATAAATTTTACTATGTACAATAAAAAAAAAAGTTTTGTTTTAATAAAAACGAAGCACTGTTAATTATATATAATTATAATTGTTTTATGTAGTTATAAAAAACGCCACATGTTTAAAAAAATTTAAAAATCCACTTGTATCGAAAAAACATTACTCTTAGCGAAGTTTGTACAGTGAAAAAATTAATGGCTTTACAGATATTCGGAGTTTTTAATAAAACAAATTTCGATATCGGAGTCTTGTTAATTAGTTGACCGCAGCTGTATCTAGCTGTAAGACGCATCCCAGACAAATTTTGGAAGTAAATATATAAAGCATTAATACTAGACTTCGAACTATTTATTTGGCTTCGAACTTAGTTTGTTTTGAGAAAAACTGAAACGCTTTGAATTTTATGCCAACTGGCCAGACGACTGGATTTATAATTTTTTCAAGGTAAGAAGGAGAAACGCCAAATTTAAAATTTACACTGTGTAAACTATCCACATCCATCCTTTCTTAACCAGTTTATGCGAGATGTTTGCAACGAATATTTCCATGTTTCGATATATAAGAGATGACATTGTCTTCAGCCACATATGTATGATATAGAGTATATTAGCGGTAAAATTAACTCAAACTATTGGCCAGTTTGACGTATAGTTTTGTTTAGGCATCGGGTATAAAGTCATCACTTCTTTCTTCGTTCTTTTGCATTTATGAAAATGAATTCGCAGAATTTTTTATTTTTTTGTAATACGGGCGTCCTCAGGATGACGCGAAATGCATCGAAACGCGTAGGAGGTAAAATAAACTTTGTTTTATTTTAAACGAATCGGCCGAAAAGCTCGAAAAGCAAAATAAGTAAAGTAAATTTCAGCATTGGCCCAAAAACAAAATATAAAATTCGAATTTGTTAATTTTAAAAACGCCAGGAAACAATATATCTTCATAAACACCGAAAACACCGGCATATGTGTATGTCTATGCACATACATATGTACATACATATGTATGTATGTACGAAACATACCCTGTCAGCCACGAGCCGTTAACAAACTGGATAAAACGTAGGGTTCGTTATTTTCGAAACTGGCTAAAAAAAGGTAGACTTTAGCCGCTTTCCTCTTGTACTTGTGATCAGGCATCACTGTCGCACGCATTAAGCTCCGCCATAGAGAAATAACTATAGCTGATCTCTAATTTCCCTCTGCAGCGCATGGTTGCTATTTCTTTTAAAAGGATTTAAAAATATTCTTAGAAACATTTAAATTCCTAATTCTTTATTGTCCAATAATGTAAATATCACATGCATGTGTACTAACAAAATGATGAAATTTATAGGAATTACAAAATAAAGTAGCATATTTTAAAAAGTTGCAAAATTTATCAAAAAAAGCCTATAGTTTTTTAAGTTTCTATAATTAAAAGAAATATAATCGAATTATCTGGCTTTTGGTATGTATTAACAATTAAAGTCTTTTTAAACGTCTTTTTATAACATTTATATGCCTAAACTTTTGATATTTTAAAGGGTTGCCGGTGGTCTGAATTGTTTTTTTTTATTGAGTTAATGATCTGTAAATTAAAGTGTTAATAAATAAATAATAGTAACAATAATAAAACTAATTTAAAAACATTACTCATACAATAGCAACAATAAAATATAAAATATGCAATTTAACGCTGACAATATTTTAGTATCGATATTATACATATGTATGTGCAGTAGCACAGCGTTCCAGAGCAATAATTTCCCCCAGAGCTTCGGCTAAAACCATTTTTTGTGAACAAATACCACTTTAGGCGAATTTCTACTCTGGTTTAATTCACTGTAATGCATCTGGTCACTGAAAAACTCACCAACAGTTGCACTACTTCGTAATTATTATTTTTTCAAGTTAATTTCAATGGACTGAAAATCATTAGTAATTCTAGCATGACCCTGAGATTTAATTGCGCCTAAATATTGAAATTTGTTACCTTGCATATCCAAATGCATCACAATTTAAGAAATATCAATAAACTACAACAAACATGCTTACCACAACTATCGGTTGCTTCTATATCACAATTCGGCTTAACGTCTAGATTCGCCTGTAACAGAAAAGGAAATAAATAATTACACCAAAGGTAAAAACTTTTAATTAATTTCGTCACCTAAAATGCAAAAGGCCGTAACTAACATTTTTAGTATTTTACAGGAGAAGCAAAAAACGTTATAAATTAAAGACTACTTAAAGCTAAATATCCAAATTGTAGATTTAAGCTTAGAAAACAAAGACGGATTTGTTTCTGAAAACCAAATTAATGGGAAAAAGCAGTTTTTAAGAAATGTTAGTTACGGCCTTTTGCACTCTATTTTTCTGAAACCAAAAAGCCGTAACTACTTGAAAAAAATTGTGGATAAAATAAAACCAATGGTTAAAATAAGAAAATGTGCCTTTAGGCTGTAACTAAAAAAGTTTTTAACAAGTTATGTCTTTTTGTATCTATTTATTGTAAGTATTTTAACACAAAAGAACTTATTTAATTAATACATTTAATTCGAGAAAAAAAAATTAAATTAAACTGGTTAAGAAAAACAAAATAATTCATTTGGAAACAACAAAATCTGCATTACAAATAGCAAATTAGAATAGGTTTAAGATGTAAAGGGTATATTATCATAAAAGCTGTGGCAGTCAGCCGGAAGTAAAAATTTAAGTTCCTGCAGGTGTTCCCATTTCTTTTTGGATATTGGTATTCTTTCGGTATGTAACTGTGAAGGTTCGATGTCCCTAAATTTTTGTTGTGTACGTTGTGGCAAAACGTTATAAACGTCGTTGATATTTGTTTTATAATAAATTATTCCAGATGGATCATATGCCAAGGCACGGATCATATTAACAGTTGGCTCTCCGGATTTTTTGCCTGTAATGAAGATACTGAGTTTTTTATACATAATTTATACATGTGTGTTAAATTTTACCTGGCCGAATAGATACGTAGCGCTTAGGAATACTTTCGTAGTCAAGGAAATACTTGTAATCAACATGATGCACTTTTAGAGGAAATGGGTTCTTTCGAGACTCTCTAATCAAGCCAGACAGCTCAGATGGTAAATTTATTTGTCTCTTGTTGATTTTTCTTTGAATGAGGGAGTGGGTCGAATCACACTCCATTTGTGTATGCCCCACTATTAAATATTTATGTGCTACCGTGATGTTTTCTTGAACACAAAAACATATGAAAGCACACTTGAACACGTTTAGAATGATGTTTTAAATAGTAACGTTTTGTAATTGATCTTCTAGAGTTCTCAACACCAATTCGCTTTATGTTTGCGCGTTCAACAAGATTAACGACATGCATTTTTTTTTGATCCCATGACATTTTCCAGAACCCATTAAATATTTCCTTACGATTTTCTTCGGAAAATGTAGAACAATTCCGTACATCACTTTTCTCACAGAATTTTGAAGTACATCCAGCTTTAAGTTCTCTTGGAGCTTTTTCACTAATAATGCCTTTCGATAGTCCCATGTATTTTTTTCCTTTCAATCGGTTTATTATATTTCCAGATCTTTTATTATTTTTTTTAAGTTTTTCATTACAACCATTTTCACAATTAGTACTCATTTTATTAATTTTGTTTTATTCCGGGAATAAAGGCAGTAAAACAATAACACAATTTGATAAAGAATGAAAGATAATGAAAACAACTGTAATTACTGATAACACAATGTGTCACATTGAAATTGAATCAAAGAGAATGAAAAAAAGGGTAGTTACGGCTTTTTGGTTTATGAAATTGTTGAAGTTGTAGTTACGGCCTTTTGATTCTCGCCCATAAAGTCGTTATTTTTGGACGTATGCATGTAAAATTTGCTGTGTACATGTGTTTCGGTTAAGTACTTCATAATCAATCAAAAAGTCAATTTTGAATTTTGTATTAGTTACGGCCTTTTGCATTTTATGTGACGATTTGTAGTCTTGCATTTTAATTTTCTATTGTTTAAAAAAAGTTGCTGAAAGTTGTTTGTCGTGAGCAACTGAGAGTATGCCATTCCGGTTTCATAAAACGTTTATCCGGTTTCATAAACATTTATTGTCTCATTTTCATGATTTAACTTATTACAATTTTTATTGATTTTTCAAATGCTCTCCGAAATGATTTTGGAAATTTAGTGTCTTTATTTTATTTAATGTCACTAAATATACCTTTAAACAGATGGCAACCTTCTTTCAAACTTTCATATAATACCCTTTGGCATATTTGACTTCATTCTTTGTTTAAATGAGTTCAACGTTTTCAATAGGTGGCAACTCCTTAAAAAAATTGGTTCTATTGTAACAAATATAACGGTCTATATACATATGTATGCGCTAAATCTTATCCTAATCAGTCCAGCCATCATCGATATGTGATCTACCTTATTTATTTAATCGCCTATAACCTTTTTAACAACTACTTTACGTTTATACAAGGTGGCGCTAAAGTAATCCTCCTATCAGAAAATGCTATAAATTTTGCGATTGGCCCGTAATGTCAGTTCTGTTTTGACATTTGTGTAGTAAACATATGCGAAATACACGTTAATAAACAATGTTACGCTACACTGCTCCAGAACGCGGAATATTGCTGACTATTTATTTGACCAATAATCACACAGCTGCTGACCGCCAATCGCGTCTAACATACGCTCAAGCCATCCTTAATCACCACCAAGAGGAAGATGATTTTTCATCAAAAATAATCATGAGTGATGAGGCCCATTTCCATCTTAGCGGGTACGTAAATAAGCAAAATTTACGCTTCTAGGGCACTGAAAATCCGCGTGTAACCCACGAAGAGCCATTACACCCGCTCAAAGTTACTGTATGGTGTGCTGTTTTCGCTGGAGGAGTCATCGGACCTTTTTTCTTCGAAGACGTCGCGGGCGAAACGGTTACTGTGAATGGTGAGGGCTACAGAGCAATGATCAACGAGTTTTTTTTGCCGCAACTTGATGAATTGGGATTGGAAAACATGTGGTTCCAACAGGACGGTGCAACGGCACACACTGCACGTGCCACAACCGATATGCTGAAGGATGCATTTCCCGGGCGCCTAATCTCCCGTTTTGGCGATTTGCACTGGCCAGCAAGATCGCCTGATTTGCGCCACCTTGTATTATAAGTATAATCCATCTTTTTCTTTCTTTCACTTTGGGAACGTGGTAACTATTTTATGAACAGCTTTTAAAAAACGTTTGTGCAAATATATATACATACATACATACATAATATGTATGGGTACGTGAAATATCCCTATTTTATGTAATTTTCAAAAAGTTAGCAATTCTACAGTTTTTTCGATGTCAACTTTTCCTAGAATTCTGCCAGTTCAGTTATCTTTTGATTTCGTTGAGTTAAAATTCTGTTCATAGGTTGCAGCCTCTACATTTCTCGAAAAGGGACTGCTTAAATCTTTGTTCGTTTGACACCAGTATAGTAGGTAACATAGTCTCTCGTTTCTTACTCTAATCTCTAATATTTCCGGACGCTTACAAATAGCATTAAATTTATGTTTTTAAACACATAGCAACACTCCTTACATATACATGTGTATCTATTTTCGTCATTAAGTTTTTTAAGCCTTTTGAGCGCCATACTTCTTTTAACGTGATACTTCTTTTAACTTAATAATTAAATTTAATTTACTTTTTAAGCAAGTGACAACCCTCTCCAAAAGTATTGGGAAAAAATAAAGCTGTTAAAATTTTTTGCTTGAGACAATGTTTCAATATTTGATTTAACTTTTTACAAATTTAAGTATTTTTTTAAACAGGTGGCAACTCTTCAAAATTATTTTTGAAATTACGCATTTTTAAAATATGTAGTGTGACCATCGTATTGTAAAATATCGTGGCAACCTTCTTTCAGAGCATTTGGAAACCGAAGCGTTATTAAGCGTCTTTCGTTTGATACCCATATTGCAATATTTTATTTCGTTCATTGTTTTAATTGAATGTAATCTTTTAAATAGGTAAAAATTCCCTATAGCAAATAGATTGTATGGTAAGCTATATAACGGACTATGTATGTGCCAAATCTCATCCAGATCTATCCAGTCTATAACTTCTTTAACAGGTGCCAACTCTCCAACTTAATAACCTAGGGGGTAGGGTGTTTGTGTGCTAAATTTTGTACTTTTCCCTCCAGCCGTTATGCTCTGAAAAGGTAATAAATAACACTCACTCACACACCCACCCACAAACACAAACCTTTACATTTTTCAACATTCATCGAATGTTATGGTAAATCGAAGGTGATTTAGCAAACAAAAGCCTCCATTAGGACCTTCTGTAGGAATGAACGATTAACAGTGCAAATCCCACATTTTTTCATTCGAACGAAATAGCGTTTCATTTTTATATGTACACACATATATGTATAAGATACGACCTCGTCAAAAAGTAATTTTTCCTAAAGGGTGGATATTTCCAATAAAACTAGTCTTCTGTGGGTACATTTCTTTAGGCTTATATATCTTTTGTGTAAATCGGTATATTACTTTTTGACTTACATCCGTTAAATACTGCTATATCGTAATTTATTACATGGGGTACTAGATTCTAGAATAGTTGTAATAGAAATGTTGGCAAGTGCACGTACTTGTATATTTCAATGTTTGTAGCGTAGATGTGCTAGTAACCGGAAACTTAACTTATTTCAGATCTCGAAACAAACCTTTTAGTGATATTGAATTCTTCTTCTTTTTAAATGCCGCCACAACCGTCTACGCAATTTTGGCCGATTTCACCATAGCGCTCCTCTACTTTGCTAACCACAGCAAACTAGACACACCAAGTAAATCCAAGTCCTTCCCAAACGAATTATGGGGTTGGCTGTCCTGTCAATACGCCGCTCTCCGGACTGTATCGGGATGTATACATGTTAGGGACCCTAACATCCTGCTCAGCCGGCAGTTCCTGATTGGATGCCACCGTACCTGACACCCGAACATTAACTTACAAATAGCCTAGCCGTCTCCCAGCCACTCTTATGCGGCTTAGAAAAGGTAGAACTAACGGCGCGGTGTTGGAGGCCCCAATTTTACACTCTTATAAAGTGTGGTGCCTGACCTGTTTAATTCTACACCTTAAATTATATTTTCGAACATAATCTTAAAGAAGTTACACGACAGGGAGTCACACTGCTTGAAGCCTCGTTTGGTATCAAACCGGCTCGGAGAGGGCATCGCGTCATATTGGCAACTTCTAATGCTGTCGAAGGGGGAATAAAAGTCGACAAAGATATGGTGTGTGTCGATCATTTTCTAACGGGTCTTTTGATATGAATATCTGGTCGATGGTAAATTTACCAGGCCCAAAGCAGCACGTTTAATGAGTTCAATGACGTTCGGCTTCAGTCTTGCACACAATACGCTCGATATAAGCTTATATGAAATATTAAGCAGGCTGATGCCGCGATAGTTGGCGCATGTTACAAGATTACCGTTTTTGTGGATTGGGAAAACAGTTCGGCGGGCATGCATTCGCCGGACTATATGCTGGAAATGAGCTCGTGAGTCCACCTTACGAGCTCTTCCCCACCATGCTTGAATAGATCAGCTGGTAACCCTTCATCGCCAGCGTCTTGGTTGTTCTGTAACCGCGTTATTGCTATTCGAACTTCACCGAGGTCGGGTGGCGGGATGTTAATGCCGTCCACAGCGATTTGGGGTTCGGCATCTTCAATTGCTTTCGCTGTCACCATTTTGTAATGCTTTTCGCACGCGGGTATTTCGGTCTTTATCTTTCTTTGAATAATACGTCTCTCTTCCATTCGCAATTTCCGGTATCGTTCTCAAACAGCTGGCGGTTTGTTGCGAAGTGCCTTAGTGACTAGGTGTGACAGCCGAGTAGCGAAGTTAGTTTCTATATCTTGCGATTGCTGCTTTCCGACTCAAGCTTTCCTTGTCTATTTAGACGCACGTTGTTTGTGCGCACTTTGGCTGCGAGTCGCTATTCGGTCCTCAGAGTGTACGTACGTCTAATACATTGAAAACATGCCTTCAGTCTACGCAATATGGTCAATTTGATTTCGCGTTTTTCGACCTGAAGATAGGTGATAGATAAGTGAATCGTTCTATGCTGATACCGGGTGCAGCAGACTACCATCTTTCGGGCATATTTGATCAGTCCCAGTGCATTGGCAAAGGTTTCGTCGCGGAGTCATAATTTTGCGATAGTGTGACCAAAGATCCCTTCCATTACCCACCCTGTCATTAAAGTCGCCAATCACGATTTTGATATCGGGACGGGGGGAGCACCTGTAGATGCTTTCTATGCTCTCATCGAAGTGATCCGTGATCACATCGTCCTTTTCTTTTGCAGGGGCGTGGGCACAAATCAGAGAGATGTTGAAGAATTTCGCTTTGATGCGAATCGTGACGAGACGCTCGTCAACAGTACTTATCGGCGAGGTGTCTTCCGCCACAAATCCAAGACGAACTTGCGCTCCTTGACATGACAGCTGTAGTAGACATCACAAGGCCCAATTTGTTTCTTACCTTGCCCCGTCCAGACAAACTCCCGCTTGCAGCCAAATCTACTGGTGAACAGACGCTGCTATTGGGGCCTTCAACTGACTATCGTAGTGGCCCCATTAAAACTCCCTGTTTTTTTAGCTGGATCTAAGGCTCCGCACGGGTTGGCTACCGCTTCTCGCACATGGGTTACTCATGCATGTTGCCAAGAGTGCACGGACGTGGACGTAACAGCCGGGATTGAGTACAGCACGCCCAGAGCCTACCCCATTGCACTCCTAAGTTATTTTGTAATTGCTTTAATTAATATAATTATCAAAAAATATTAACTGATTCTGGATTTAATAAAATCAATAATTTTTATAGAAAGCTCTTAATGTTTTTACAATAATTATTATTGTAACACATCGGAAAATAAAAAGTAACATTATTTACATTTGCATTATAAGTAAAGTTTGTAGGAAACATATAAGTTAACATGCTGGCGCTGGCCGGCTCACTCACCTGAACAAATATGCTGACACTACGTCTAGCACCTTGCACGCGCATCCGGCGCAATATTGCAACGCAGGAACGGTGCATTACTGTATCGTGGGAACCACAGCGTCAGCTTTAGGGTAGTAAGTAAGCTTAGGTTTAAGCTAAGAATAATATGTGACTTCACTTCTGTCTGGGCGTTCAAGCAGAAAAGTAACAAAGTTTGTATTAACTTAAAGTTTGAGTTTCCTTTCAGTTTGAGCTTGGACTAAAGGAGCCTGCTGTTGGCTCCCAACTTTAATTTTTTGGTGCTCCCTAATGGGAGCACCTTAACTGGCGCCCGAGGAGGGACTTCCATTCAAATGGAGGCCCTGCAAAGTCCCTGGAAGATATCCTTGGGAAATAAGTGTGGCAGTGTTACCGGTGAAAAGTGATGCGGAAATAGTTGTTGTGCTGTTAGAAATAAAAAATCCATTGAGGAAATTAAATAAAAAAGTGAATAAAAGAACAAAAATTAAAATCTGAAGAAAAAGGAAAAATTTAAATGAATTTAAATCTTGATAAATAAGAAACAAACGTGTGGCCAGAATGGCAAATAAATTTAAAGCTATAAGCTAAGCTGTGCCGGCCAAAAAAGGCAAATAATGTGCATGCCAAAGGAGGCTTATAAAAGTTATGTAATTTAAAGTAAAATATTTAAATAGATGAAAAAACTATAAAGTGAGCTTAAAAACCTGCGAGCCCTACGGCGTAACTCAAAGGTATAATTTACTAAATTTTTAAATCAAGCGGAATGATGTGAATGTCATCTTGCGAGTCCTACGTGGTAGCACAATGTAAAAATTTGTCAAGTCTATGACACAAAAACATAATTGAAAAATTGTGCAAGAAATTTATGATATTTGACATTGCCAGCGATTCACCACCTTCTGGGGGAACCTCCAGGTAAAAACTTTTTTTTAAATACAAGTAACGAAGTAAATTCTGTGACGCAAAAAAATACACATAGAAAGCCTCCTTTAATGAAAAAATAAAATTATCACACAAGTGCAGCACAACTCTCCATAAGCATCACCGGTGACCGTCATCGCACTTCAACCGGCTGGAGGAAGCGGCGAACCTAAACACCTAGGCCAGTTTTCTCCGCCAAAGTTAAAACAATGGTTAACAATTTTGTGAATCTACGATACGCCCTAGTTGGGTGCAGACTGTCGTTCACATGGGAACACGACAGCTACTCCTTGGTCACGGTAGAAATATTCCAACGTTCACATGGGAACACGCTTTTAGATCGCGATAGATCCAAATATTATTGTGAAGCAAGCCCTGCCGTAGTAGGATGCCTTCAATCTGATTGTCGGCAAACAAATGGGATAACGCGGCTCTTCCTTGACAGGAGCGTGATTAATCCTTAACGAAAAATGCAAGTGATTCATCATCAGATGTGTAAAGTAAAAATAAAATATCACAAAATTTTTTTCCCCCTTTTGTGCGTGTACTTGCAGACCGGAAAACTTATGGAAGCTATTGCCATCATCTCTCTAAGTGCTGTGTAAGAGTAACTGAATTATACAAATACAGAAATACAGAAAGAAGAATTTCTTGAAGTAAATTTAAAATTGCAAAAAAATCTAATTGAAAAATACAGAAAAAACTGTTTAGAGAATTGGAAAAATTTAGGAAAAGACAAAAAAAAAACTTTATTTAATTGAAAAAAATACAGAGAAAACTGTTCAAAGAACTGAGCAAATTTAAGAAAACCTAAAATTGGAAACAATTATTTTAATAAAATTTTAAATCTAATTTAAAGGCAAAAAAGTGAATCAAATTGAAATACAAAAAATCGAATAAAATCGAACTGTGTCTTCAAAGTAAAGACGACTTGCAAGCAAATTGTAAAATCTTCACCCCATCAGCCAAATCGGTGAGCTAAAATTTTCTCCTTTTATCCTTGTTCAAATATTTTGTTTTAATGGATTCCTTGGCCCAAACGGTAATCGAGTTGAATTGATCGGTGGGTGCGCTCATTGCCGAGCTCCGCAAAGCGGAAGCTTGCATCCATCAGTTGGAACAAAGAAATGGGCCAGCCGCGATCCCGGCTCCGGTACCGTTGCGTGGACCCTCTACAGAAGAGGAATTGAGGGAAGTAGGTCGACTCCTTGATTCCGTAAGGGACTTAGAAGTGTTTGAAGGGGATCCAGTGCAGTATGTTTATTGTTCCACTCTGTGGAAGGAATCTTAGACGACTACAAAATAGTTAGAACAAAGCTACAAAACAATTCTTACAACTATAAGGGGCAAGGTTAGAGGCAAGACCAATGCTGCCCTTATTTCACATAACTTTTTTGACTACACTACGCGGATAAAAGATATATTTGGATCCTTAAGCATCAGTTGGGACAAACAACCCATAGAAATTCAAAACTCGATGAATTTTACGCTAAAGTGAACCATCAATTCTCTCTCATCATCAACAAGTTAAAGTCGGGAGCTCACTCTGCCGAGGTGGTAGAGGCAATAATTGAGACATATAGGAACAGGGCCTTGGATGTTTTTGTTAGAGGGTTAAGCGGGGACTTATCAAGGATGATCATAGTTCAAAAGCTAAGAACCCTACCGGAGGCGTATACTGCTTGCCTTGATATACAAAACTAAAATTATAGAACCTATCCTATTCATACCGCAAATACCCGCAACGTAATCACCGAACCTATGAATGAGATCTATGAAGGGGGCAACCCTCCCCCGGTGTTCTCGAGGACCACACGCAACTACACCCCGGGAGGAAGATTCTACCAGGGTTGGGGGAATTGCCCCGCCTATTCGGGAAATTATAGAGCAATCCAAAATGGACCCTCGAATGGGTCAAATGTTCCGAGCCCCGTTGTAAAGATGGAAGTCGATGGCTCTGGCCAAATTAGACGAACGAACTATAGCAACCAATCAAGGAGAAACAATCCGTTCAAGAGAGGAACCCCATCGCCAAGTGAGACCTCTCCGAAACACCCCAGATTATACTATACGACGGCGGGCGTCGAAGAAAATCCACAGGAGCAAGTCACTCAGGAGGACATTCCAATCAGCAAAGAGCAGTCAATTTTATGCAGGATGGCCCTCCAGCATTCTTCATTTAATCAAACCTACACCTAGCACTTGTAGTATTTCTTATCTTACTTGCGCTTCGGGCAATGGGAAACCACTAGATTTTCTAATCGATACCGGTGGCAATCAAAATTTCATTAAAAGCGGTCTCGCTGCTGGTTCCACTCCAGTAAGCCCACCCTTCTTTGTTCAAACAGCAGCAGGATCAATACAAATCAAAGGAAAATTCTTTGAAAAACTGGGCAATGACACAGTAGTGACCTTCTTTGTACTTCCCGGATTCGAATCCTTTGATGGTATTATAGGGGATGATACCTTGAAACAGCTTGGCGCGGTCATAAACCGTAGGAATCACACCCTTCAGATACAACCGGGTATCAGCATCCCTTTGAAAAGTGGAAGCATGGAAAGTATTCACATAACCAAAGTACCCGATATTCCGGAAAACGTACGCCTGCTTACTAAATATTCCGACTTATTCGAACCACTGAGTAGTACTAAGATAAGGACAGTAGTCAAAGCCGAAATCACTACGATAACTAATGAGCCTATATACACCAAGAGTTACCCATATCCAGCCTCTATGAGAGAAGAAGTAGAGAGACAGATAGCGGAGCTGCTAGACGAGGGCATCATCCGACCGTCCAAAAGTCCCTATAACTCACATTAATGGATAGTGTCAAAGAAACCGAAACCCTCCGGTGAAACGCAGTACCGGATGGTGATAGACTTTAAGCGGTTGAATGCAGTCACGGTGTCGGATGCTTACCCAATTCCCGACATTAACGCGACTCTGGCCAGTCTGGGTTACTCAAAATACTTACAACCATCGATCTTACATCTGGATTTCATCAAATCCCGATGAAAGAGACGGATGCCGGGAAACCCGCTTTTTCTACTATGAATGGAAAATATGAATTTTTGAGACTTCCATTCGGACTGAAAAACGCACCCGCTATCTTTCAGCGGATGATCGATGACGGGGAATGCCCAACTAAAGGCAAATCAGTCCAAAAATGTACGCATGAAACTAGATTTTTCTGCCCTGCAAGCATTCGATAATCTGAAAACACTAACCTCGTCTGACATCGTTGCTTTCCCTGACTTCGAGAAAACTTTCATTCTCACGACGGATGCGTCGAATTACGCAATTGGAGCAGTAATGTCCCAAGAGGAATTGGGGAAAGAGCGGCCCATTGCATTTATATCACGCTCATTAAGCACAACTGAAGAAAATTATGCGACGAACGAAAAGGAAATGCTGGCGATAGTATGGACCCCAGATAATTGAAGATCTTATCTTTATGGGGCTAAAAAAATCAGAATCCTTACAGACCACCAGCCTCTTACATTCGCATTGGGAAATAGAAATTACAATGCAAAGTTGAAAAGATGGAAAGCGAAAATAGAAGAGTACAACCAGGAGTTGATTTACACTCCTGGTAAATCAAATGTCATGGTAGATGCTCTATCAAGGTTGCCATGCCAATTCAATCATTTGGTGGCACCCCCAGCGAGCGATGGAGACTCCACCAAAACCGCTGACGAAGGGGCAAGCGATCATTCAGGGACACTAACAGCCGGCAGAGATTCCAGGACCGAAACAGCGAGCGAGGGAGAAACAGTTCACAGTGCCGCACAGGATGCTTCTGACTTAATAATCCATGTGGAAGCACCAATAAATGTCTTTAGAAACTAACTTGTAATTATGGAAGGCAGATAACTCTTCTCCATGGAAAATCCACATAACGGCTACACACGTCACTATGTTACGTTGGACAGAATTGACCGCAATACCCTTACAGAAATTCTGAAAGAGCGCCTGAACCCGGCAGTGATAATTGGTATCGAGATACCCGAAAATAGCATTCAACTGCTTCAAGAAATATACCTTGATCATTTCCGCTATTACAAAATCAGAATAACGCAAAGGATGGTTCAGGACATTAGAAGCGAGGAAAGTATGTGCAGAATTATCGAAGAAGAGCATAAAAGAGCACATAGGAACCGGTGCAAAACAGGACGCAAATACTAGAACGATACTATTTCCCCAAAATGGCAAGCCGAATAAAACTCTACACGAACGCATGTGAAATTTGCCGGGAAAACAAATATGACAGACATCCCTATGTTCCGGAGCTAAAAGACACGTCCATTCCGGAAAACCCCTGTGATATCCTACATATTGATATTTTCGAAATTCAAGCCGAGAAATTTCTGAGTTGTTTAGATACGTTTTCTAAATTTGCAAAATTTTTCCACATAAAAGATAGGTCTGCAGTGCGCAGCCAGTTCGCGAAAGTAATAAACACTTTTCAGCGCCTCGAATGATAGTTACTGACAACGAGCGAGGCATTGTTAGCCCTTTGGTCGCTAATTACATAAGGGGTCTCGGTATAAGGCTTTACCAAACTCCGATTCAGAGGAGTGAGATGAACGGACAAGTGGAAAGACTTCATTCCACCGTCATAGAAGTTTTATTTGTATAAATTTTTACTAAGATAGGCTATTAGCCACACCCGAAGCTTCCGGATTCAGCATATTCAACTATCACTCCGCATTGGTGACGATTGAATGCTGAAGTGGATGGATCGTCAATGGAAACTTTAAGCTGATACACGCGAACGATCTGGACTACCTCAGCCAAAGTCTGTCAAAAATAGTGGATCAGGACCTGGAACAAAAACCAATAAAATCAATCTTTGAATTTCAGCTAAACCAGACGAGACTACGGCTTGGCGAGTTGCAGAACCAAAATACGAGGAAAGCTCGTTCCATAAACTGGCAAGGATCGGCATGGAAGTGGCTCGCAGGTTCACCTGATGCTACCGATTGGGATACCGTTCTTCGCAGCCAAAACGAGATGATAGCTAACAGCAACCAACAATATGTTATCAACCGCAGTCTCTTGAATGATACGAATGAGGTTATCGAAAGCGTTAATGATTTAATCACCTACGTCAATAGCATCGAAAAAGGGTCTCCGTGCCGAAGCTAAGGACTGACCGATACCGATGGTTGGCGGCAAGAACCGCATCACTACATAGCAAACGCGTAAACCTCCAATACTGAAACCTGCTAGTTAATGAAGACGAAACTTATGGTATAACGAATGATTGCTACTCTATTAACAACACAACAATTTGCGAGATGTCCTCGGTTAGCTCTGCTACTGGGTGGCCGCTACGAGCCCCATGTAGAGGAAATTGTAGAGCTTGTGGGCGACAATATCATTTTCGTGACTAATTTCGTGGGAGCGATCCGAGGAAGTAATCAATCGAAAGCCCTCAACGGAACATACGTTATTCAATTGAACAATAAAACGGTGTACATCGGTAGCCGAATATTCTCAAGCAGATCAGCCAGAAGTTCCCAAGCACTGCCACCAGTGTTGAGAAACTTAACCTTGGAAGGCCTGCTGCCGAACTGGTAGTACATCCACGGGTTGAGCCTAGAAAACATAAGGCGTCTCAGTAAACTTGGCCAAATTTTCCACGTTTCGACTGGGGTTGAAGTAATTTTTATGTCGATCCCGACCATTGCGTGCTACATAATTTGGAAGAAAATATCCGCAGACATCCAACTGCCGACGATACATCCGATCGCAGCTCAAGGTGGAGTTAACGAGTTTCCTAAAAATCCTTCTACTACCTATGTTGACCTGTGGGACGGAGGAATTTGAAGGGGGGCAGTTAACACGCTAGCCGGCCCACTCACCTGAGCAAATATGCTGACACTGCGTCTAGCACCTTGCACGCGCATCCGGCGCAACTATTGCATCGTGCGAATCGCAGCGTCCGCAGCTTTAGGGTAGCAAGTAAGCTTAGGGGCAAATATGCGGACACTGCGTCTAGCACCTTGCACGCGCATCCGGCGCAATATTGCAACGCAGGAACGGTGCATTACTGCATCGTGGGAATCACAGCGTCAGCAGCTTTAGGGTAGCAATTAAGCTTAAGTTTAAGCTAAGAATATTTTGTGACTTCACTTCTGTCTGGGCGTTGAAGCAGAAAAGTAATAAAGTTTGAATTAACTCAAACTTTTAGTTTCCTTTCAGTTTGAGCTTGGTCTAAAGGAGCCTGTTGTTGGCTCCCAACTTTAATTTTTAACTTATATTATATATACATTATAAAATACACTAATCAAAAACCTAGATAACATGGAACACACGGCATGAAAATAAATTCACTTTTAGAAGTATCTATGTAAATAGGAAATACCATATAATTTGTAAATGTGATAATCAGTTAACAAGAAGTGTTTCTGTGATGCCCATAAGTATTTTCCGCTTATTGCTCTATAAACAAATTCAAATTTCCAAATAATTAGCTCTACATCTATATATCAGTGTTTGTGCTTGTTGTGTGGGGTTAAAGCGTTGACAGCTGTGTTAAATGTTATTTTTGCATTAAAAGATAAAAATTGACTGTCCACTACAGGTAAGAATCCAACACGCAAAATTGCATCTCCCCCACTACAGCCTTGGTAGACTGCGTTGAGCGCAAAATTGAAGAGCAGAGGTTGAGATCTGTAACGAAGAATTCGAAGGAAGAGTAATGCAGCAAATTTTTGAGTTAGCTGCTGAAACTTTAGATTTAAAGAAATCGATCGCATTGATACAACTAAGAGTAGAATAGTTGCAGTTGAGAGGTTCTGGCTTTGCGTAGTGAAATTGTTACTGCCCGAAATCAACTCAACGATCGTGAAATCAGTCCCGTAGCCACAGATTTAATAATTAACGGAACCTTACTAGCTGTATATGAGAGTTTGTCTGATATTTTCGCTAAAATTTATGGTGCAGTTGAGCACAAAACTCCACCTCTGCGCGATGCATTTCGATTGCGATATGTGAAAAACAACATGCAAAAGAAGACAAACAATATGCCTATTGTTATGAAGCTGTACTCTGCGCACGATCGAAGTCAGCTATTTAAAGCTATTGCTGCTTTTTATAAATTGAAAAAGAGAGCGTTTATACTCTCCGATATAGAAGATGGCAATAGTACGATTTATCTGCGTGCGAGCTTATCCAAAAGCTTGAATGAAGCTATGTCGTATGCTACTGATCTGGAGATGAAGCTATTGACGTCGGTGTTTTCCATGCCTTTTAAGGTTCTAGTACGAACAACACCAAATGAAGATTCTAAAATCGTATGCACCAGAGCAACTTAATAAATAGTTAAGTTTACTGGCGGAATATATATTATACATGTTGGCGGGTGGGAGAAGTATAACACGTATCTTAAGCCATGTTACTTCAATATTCGTCGAATTCAGAGATTTTATTATATTCAATATGTGGACTAAAATCTAAAGTTATACAAGTTAGAAATCCATTTTCATTACGTTGCCTTATAACTACTTACACTTGTGTCTCTTGTAGATGTACACCTATGACCAAAAAAATAGAAACATTGTCCTTGATAGTACATGTTGAAATAAAATATATACACATATGGACATTGAAATAGGTGTGAGTTCAAATATAATTGTTTTGAGAAATATTTCGATTATTTACTTTCAAAAATTCCAAATAAACGTTATTAAAAGTAGGTGATGCTTTTAAAATTTCAAAATGATAGCGTTATTTTCTATAAGTTCATTACAATAAAAAAATTGCAATTTGTTTGGACACGTAACAATTTAGTGTGGTCATTACAATAAGGTTGTCTGGCGTAATTTTAACAGTATTAAATTTTTGCTCGCATATTCAAACCGAAAGGTAAGTTTTGATATTATGCTAAGTTACTAGTGTAAAAATTAAATAATATTTCGAGTTAGAAGGGACGTGCGGGTGATTGCAGTATTGGAGAGAGAAGGCTAGTCCGAAATATGCGTAAGAAAGAAAAAACTTACAAATTTATTGCTGAAGCAAAATTTCGTGACAAATGATTTAAAAATGCCAAAACAATTAGATCGTCGCGGAGCTAGCAGAAACACGTCTATAACAACTGATAATCACATCTTGTCCATGGTGAAGAAAACTCCTTTTGTATGGTCTAGTACAGTTGCAGGAGAAATTGGTAACATAATAACCAGCGGAACCGTTAGAAGGAGGTTATCGAATGCAAATCTTCCTGGCAGAATAGCTCTCAAAGTTTCTCTAATGAGAAATGCAAATTTAAAAAGGAGGAAGGACCTAGCCCTTTCCCATACATCACACATCACGGTACGGAGCTAAAGGCGAACGAAAGAGGCGTAACATTCTCTGGAGCGATGAACCAAAAATAAATTTGTTCGGGAATGACGCACAAGGTAAAGAGCTTCACATAAAGCTTACTAAAAAGACGGTTAAACACTTCGGCAGAATCGGCCTCATTTATCGTATCGAAAGCATCTTGTACAGATTTTTTTATGGGAGTATACTGGAGGAAGTCATGTTACCTCATGCAGCATACGCCTCTTGTATGGAAGTTTCAACAAGATAACGACCACAAGCATTCCTCTAAAATGGTGAAGGACTGGTTCCAGGAAAAAATGTCCGAGTTATTTATTGGTCTAACACAAGAGAGAAGTTTCAAACCAAACACGACTCAATTGTGGGAAAATATTGAAAAAGTATGGTACAAGAATATGCCCATAGAAACATGTCGGAAACTCATCTCATCTGCTCAAAATAATAGATGCAGTACTGAAAAATAATTTTGAATTCGTAGAATACATGTTATATAATGATATTATTTTTAGGTTTCCTGTGAATTACTTGCTTTAGTTTTTATGTAATTTACACCTATTTTAATGTCCAGTTAAAAAGGATGATTTCTCATTTTTGTTAGCTTACAAAATTTGTTGATAAGTTTCTAAATCCTACAATGAACATATTTTCAATAGCAAATGTATAAGCTTGACAACGTTTTTTTGTTGAAATAAATGTATAATTGTAACGAAAATCTAACTATTTTCGAAACTAAATATCACACTCCAATTTCGATGTCCATATGTGTAGAAAATATACTTATGGTTGACATAAAATATATGATAAGTTTCTAAATCCTACAATGAACATATTTTCAATAGCAAATGTATAAACTTGACAACGTTTTTTTGTTGAAATAAATGTATAATTGTAACGAAAATCTAACTATTTTCGAAACTAAATATCACACTCCAATTTCGATGTCCATATGTGTAGAAAATATACTTATGGTTGACAGCATAAAATAACCGAGATAGATATAAACATACATGTACATATATACCAAAATCCTTAGAATTAATAGCAAATTTAATTAAGCCATGTCTGCCTGTCCGTCCATCTGTCAGTCGGATAACTCGAGTAAATATTGAGCTATCTTAACGGAACTTGGTATACAAATTGCCCTTGACCCTATATACTGTGGTATTGCAACTGGGCGAAATCGGACCGCGCCCACAAAACGGTATTTTGTGAAACTCAAAAGACCCAGATATTTCCGTACCTATGCAAGTCAATATGAGTCAGTATGCAAAATTCCGCCAACTTCAAAAATCAAAAAAAAAACAATATTTAAAAAATTTGGAAACAGGCGTGGGACCGCCCACTTTAGAGCAAATAAGTATATCTCTGAAACCGTACTACCAAACTGTAAAAATTTGGTAGACACATTGCATTTTGAGTCTGTAAGCAAAATTACGAAGGTTTTTAAAATCGGACAAAAACCACTCCCACCTCTCATGTAACGGTAATTTGGAAAATCGAAAAAACGCGATATATAAGTCGGCATTAAAGGCAATTCGCATAAATTTAATATGAAGGATGGAGTGGCACTAACAAATATACTCAAAAAAATTTATAAATGGGCACCAGGTGACACCGCCCACCAGGCCCGTCGCGAGGACGGCGGGGGCCCCGGGGCGAGCCTTCCGGGGGCCCCTGTAATTTGAAGAGCAAAAAAAAAAAAAAAAAAAAAAAAGTCATCGAAATCAAAAAGAACAAGACCCAGACGCGTCTATAAATGTAGTACCACGCATTCCGTGTCAATCCGACACTGTATTATCGATTTCATCAGCCGTACTTCCTTGCCTTTGCTTCAATTCTATATTGTTTAATACGTCGGATACTTCTCTTTCACATTTCCTTTTTTCGTTCACATCCTTCCTCGCGCAATTATCAAGTTTGAAATTGCCTATCCCATGCAAATGTTTATTATCAACCAGACTATATCATTGCACGTCATGTTTATGTGGTGGATGGCGGGCTTAAGTGTCTATGGGGCTAGCGAACAATAGAGGGAGTTGAAATGGTGAATAGCGACAGCGAGCTCACTTTTATACTGTCGCTGATAGATAGGGCAAGTATGAGTGAAAATAAAAAAGCAGTGATTCGCAAAGCGGAGAAATCTCAAACGGAAATAATTTAATAGGTATAAACAAGAGCCCATTAAATAAATTTAATGAGTACGATCAAGTACTTCTAGTAGTATAAAGCTCCTTTATATCCCCTGCTTCCCAAAAACATAAAAGTTAATAAATTGCTTGGTTTAAAAAAAATGATGATTAGTTGTGAGTAGGTTTGCGTCGTCACATGCTCCCCAGCAGCTAGCTCTGAGATGCGAGCAGGACGTTCAACGTCTCGCTTGCGTCTTGCAATGTCGTTTATCTAAATCGCATGCGAATTCAGCCGGAAAAAGAGCAGGCACAGTGGTGCTTGATAACGCGCAGCTGATTCGTGTTGTTTTCGTTCACAATAAACCGACAGGGCTTATTAATAATACTGTTCCAATTCAGCAAAATGCGCCGGACGAAAGAAAATAGTTGCAAGTGCACTGGCGAACATCATTCGCGAAAAATTTTTAATAACCTTTTTTTTTGTTTTTTTTTTTTTTTTTTTTTTTTTTTTTAGGTCGCGGGGGCCCCGGCTGCCCCACCCTCGCTACGGCCCTGCCGCCCACTTTAGAGCAAATAAGCATATCTCCGAAACCATGCCACCTAACTCGACCAAATTTGGTAGACATATCACATTTAATATGGGTAAGTAAATTTTTGGGAATTGTATAAAACGGTAATTTTCAAAAATCGAAAAAACGTAGAGAATTTGATTAAATTTAATAGGAATAATAAAGTTCCACAATCAAATACACGGGACCACCCACTTTTGCATTGCATTTCAAGTCAATATGCAAAATTTCGAAAATTGTAAAAATCTTACAAAAACCATGCCCCACCTCATATATTGGGTTTGAGAACGAAATACATGGAATCATGAATGTTGGAAATGGCTATGTTATCCCCCACCTTAGCGCAAATTGGTACATTGGCTCACAAAAGTATTTTGCATATGAAGAAAATACAACAAACGATTCGGTTTTTGCCTTTTTTCAGGTTAATTGCTGGTGCTTTTTACCACTTTTCCTTATATCCTACCAACACAATTCAAGTACGATAGTCTGTCGCTATCAAGTGATAGAATAATATTTTTGCATTTGTTAATGTTTTATTTATAACTTATCTATTCAATTCAATATTTACTTCGCTGGGACTTCATTAAAACAAAAAAATAAAGTTACACTGGAAAATAATGAAGATAATTCAGAATTTGTAACTCACAAACTAAAAGTGATATATAAATAAATGAAAAACTAACTAGAATTTCGTACGATAACCGCACTTTTAGATACAGGTTCCAAGCGTTTTGGCATCGATTCTACCTACTTTCGCCAAAATTCGGGTGGTATTTTTTCCCATTCCCTCTGCAAAACTATGTTGATGAAATTTTGTGTTCACGCACTCACTCTTCAAGGTATGCCCAAAGGTTTTCTATAGGGGTTATGTACTAACTCAAGTTTCATAACTTCGCTGGGACTTTATTAACACAAGAAAAATAAATATAATATAAATAAAATAATGAAGATAATTCAGAATTTGTAACTCGCAAACTAAAAGTGATATATACATAAATAAATGTAAAAACTATCTAGTATTTCGTACGATAACCGCTACTTTTAGATTCAGATTCCAAGCGTTGCGCCATCGATTCTACCTAAGTACTTTCTGCAAAACCTCCTTGATACTATTTTTTTGATGAAATTTTGTGTTCACGCACTCGCTCTTCAAGGTATGCCCAAAGGTTTTCTATAGGATTTATGTCAGGGCTTTGATTGGGTGTTGGAAAATGTTTTGCGTTGAAAAGTAGCCACATTTTAATGTCGTAAGCCGTATGTTTCGGGTCGTTTGACGCTGAAACAAAAGCCCGTTTCTTGCCAAACCCATTTTTTCTGCCCTGGAGTGTAAATTGTCATTAAGGATGGACAAACATCGACACCCCACACCATCATCGAACTTCCGCCGTGTTGCTTTGAGGCAGTGTTCGGAATCATTCACTCTCGTTCGTACGCGAACGCGAACGTATACACTTCTTCATTTTTGTTTCGCAAATAAATTTTGATTTTATACGGATCAACCATACATGTGTATGCACATATCGTTCATTTGCTAAACAAAGATAGAACTCTAAAAATAGAAATATCAAGATTAGTATGGCCGTTGCCCATCGTCTACCTAAACAAATACATATGTACATACATATGTGCTCTTTTACCACTGCTTGCATCTAATGTTGCTGCATATTGCCTACTGCACTAACCTTCTGCGAATATTCGACGTAGCATATGCATTCGTTTATGAAGATGAACGACAGCGCGAGCATTCGCGAATGCATCGAACCCACTTGTAGATTCGTTTATGAACGCACGAACTTCGATTCGCGAATGCATTCGCGAACGAATAATAGCGCAATTTTTTCTACCTATCATTCTCGAATACGAACGATATGGATTTTTTTCCACGTTCTCGTTCGCGAACGTGAATGCAAAAAATTTTTTTAAACATTCACGTTCGCGTATAAACTCATAAAAGAACGTACGTGAATATTCATAAATGAATATTTCCGAACCCTGCTTTGAGGTTTTTGATATGCAGCTCGTCATTTGGTTTCCGCCAAACCATACGAATGCCATCCCATCCTAAAACGTTAAATTTTCTTTCGTCGGTAAATATTACAGATTGCAACACTCGAAACTTTTACTTTTGTAGGTGTTAGCGAATAAAAGTCTATTTGAAATAAGTGGTTTTCTTCGAGCCACGCGATCATGAATATTATTCGTCCTCAGCACTCTGCGCACTGTCTCATCAGAAACTTGGGTGTGTAGATCTGCTTTTAGCTTGTCGTTAAGCTTTGGTGCGGAGAAATGTGGATTTCCGCGGGTGGATTTAAACATTTTGCGTTCCTCTCAGCATTTAGCATTTTTGGTCTACCACAACGTGTTAAATTTTCTATACAGGCGCACACCTTAAACCGTTTTACTACATTTTCCATCGTTTGGTGACATCGGCTAAACATATCGCAAGTCTATTTTGTAGATTTCCCTTCATTGTAAAGGTGCAAAATTATTTTTTCCTCGATATTGTCATTTCTTTACCTTTTAGCATTTTTGATGCATGCACTACTAAACGAAATGACTCAATTTATGACAATTTCAATAGAAATACGCACCAGTATCCATAAATTCAACTGAAATTTGGAACAAGTAAACAAAACTGCACCAAATAACGGAGTTTAAAAATAAGCAAAATATTTTTGTCAGTTGTCTAATGATGCAAAATATTTTTGCTCGTTACCTACAAATTTTGAATTATTTACAGTTTGTTCCTATGTACAGAGATTGTTTATGTCTTAATGAAGTCTCAGCGAAGGGAAGAGTAGACATGTTATTGAATTGAGTACATAATTTATAAACAAAACAGGAGCAAATGCAAAAATATTATCGGTTGGTTTATTTTCTTCTAACGCAAAATACTTATGTAAGCCACTGTATATCTCCGAACTTTGCATTTTTTAGTCAGAAATCACGTTCGAAAATTAAAGACATCCGACTAAAGACACAATCACCTCGCATATTACGGTAATTTACCACAAATCAAAACATTCAATATTTTATTATATCTTGTCGCAACCTTTTTCAAATTTGATATAAAGAAATAAGATATCTTCGCCAAAATAGGGACATCAGGTCGTCTTTTCCCCTAGCAAAAAATATAGAGCTTCATATATAGAATCTATATACCAAATATTGTACATCTACATCAAATAGTTGTGGAGTTACAAGGAATTTGGCTTTTTTATTGCATAGGTACCGCCTATTTTTCCAAAATGACACACAGTTTGATCTGTAAGACATATATATGTATGTATATATCCAAATATCATTCATCTGCACCGAGTAGTTGTGAATATGAGACGAATTCAAATTGGCATCGCCCAATTTTCCAAATTTATATATTTATATCTTAAGTTCGACCTGGAGACCATATGCACCTACTGTAAAAATTTCATACAGATCGGTTGAGTCATAATAAGGTTCGGTTGAATCCAAACTTAGACTCTTCTATACTTTTCACACCGGAACGCTTACGCAAACGCATACCCATTTACTTTACTTTAGTTTTTTTTTAACTATGATAAGTAATTTATTTTTTAAAATAAAGATTATTACAACAAGCACTTTTCATTTGAAATAAAAACTTGCGCCGGGTTTTTAAAGTTCGGCTGCACTTGAATTTAGACTCTTCTTTAATTGCTATTATTAAAATCATTATTGTCACTATTAATTAATAGAAGACCCTCTATTTTTGATAACCTCGTGTCCTGCACAATTTTCCACAATTTATTGGATTTGAAGGTGAATGATTTCCAACTTGAATTTAAGGTCTTGCCATAAGTTCTTAATCGGCTTTAACTCTGGTGATTGAGGCGGTCAATCCAAAAGATAAATTTTTTCCAAGTAAAACCATTTTTTCGTATATTTGGCGGTATGTTAAGGATCGTTATCCTGCTGAAAACGCCACTTTAAAGGCACATCCACCTAACTTTCTTTCGTCATTATTCCATCGACAGCCTCACAATATGATACTTCTGCCACCATGCTTTACAGTGGCCTTCGTATATCCTCAATTGTAAGCTTTGCCTGGAGGGCGGCGAACAAATTTTACAGCAAATTAATTTTGGTCTCGTCACTCCAAAGCACGTTTCTCCACTGAACACCTACTCTAGAAATCTTGTATCGGGTGTTTTTTTAGGGGTATAGAACTTCGAATTGAAATAAAACACAAGAAAATCGTTTTAAGGTCCATCAATTTGGCTTTATTGGAAGGATAATTTTATGCCATTAATGTTTAAATATGATTTCGGGCATGTGGCCGCCGCGGCTGGCTCGAATAAAGCCAATTCTACAGGTCCAATTTTCAACCACTTTTTCGAGCATATGGGGCCGTATGCCGGCAATAACGCCACGAATGTTGGCTTCCAATTCCCCTAACGTTTCTGGTTTGTTGGCGTAGACGAGCGACTTCACATATCCCCAAAGATAATAATCCAATGGTGTCAAATCACACGATCTTGGTGGCCAATTTACAGGTCCATTCCGCGAAATTATGCGCTCATCGAATGTTTCCTTCAATAAATCGATTGTGACGTGCGCTGTGTGGCATGTAGCGCCGTCTTGTTGGAACCACAACTCATCCACATTCATGCCATCCAATTCGGGAACAAAATAGTCGGTTATCATGGCTCTATACCGGTCTCCATTAACGGTAACTGCCTCTCCAGCATTATTGCGGAAGAAGTATGGCCCAATGACTCCACCAGCCCATAGAGCACACCAAACAGTTAGTTTTTGTGGATGTAATGGCGTTTCAAGGGTCTCATGTGGATTCTCTTCACTCCAAATGCGGCAATTTTGCTTGTTGACGTAGCCATTCAACCAAAAATGAGCCTCATCACTGAACAAAATTTTGCGATGAAAATCTGCATCGAGATCAATCTCATTTTCGGCCCATACACCAAAATCACGACGCATTGCATGGTCTCGCGGCTTTAATTCTTGCACAAGCTGGATCTTGTAAGGTCACAAGCCAAGATCTTAGCGCAAAATCTTCCATAAAGTTGATGGACAAAGCTCCAATTGCTGTGCACGGTGGCGAATCGATTCATTCGGGTCCTCTTCAACACTTTGCTCTACAGCGGCAATTGTTTCTTCGGTGCGCACTGTTCGACGTCTCTGCGGATGCGTATTATCACATAGAGTAAACGTAGTGCGAAAACGATCCATGGTTAACCGAATTAATTGCTCTGATGGACGATTATGTCGACCATAAAATTGACGGAGCTCGCGGTAAACTTCGCGAACTGAACCATTATTTTCGAAATAAATTTGCACGATTTGCAAGCGTTGTTCTTTTGTCAACCTGTTCATGATGAAATGGCAAACCAAACTGAACATAAATGACATTAGAGTTGCCAGATTTGACCACAAAATGCCAGTTTTATCTCTATTCGAAAAACAAACCTGTAAAAAAAACACCCGATATATGGTATTTCGTAGCCCACAACATGCGACTTTGTTGATGTATTGTTTTTTTTTTAAGTGGAACTTTCCTTGACACCCTCGCCCGAAGGTTATGTTCTACCAAGATTCGCCTAATTGATTTTGAACTAGCTTTTGAGTCCTGTAGAGTCTTTCAGCTCACGTGACGAATAAACGGATTCTTCTTAACCTTCTTCATACCAAGTTTTTTTTTACCAGAAGGACTATATTTGCGGCCGGAGAAACTTGATCATGTCTCGTTCGGTATACAATAAGACTACAGTTAAAAATGCAGACAGTGTTGAATAATGATTTAAAGTGGAATAAAACGGTTAGAATGAAATCTAAGTATATTTACTATATATTTTATTTCACTACGTACTATCAAGGACGATGTTTCTATATTATTCGCTATAGCATATTTGGATCTTTTATCATCATTATCATCGGTTCCTGTTTTTCCCATTAGCATTTTTTTGGTTTCAGTTATATTTGTATAAACGATGAGAATACATAAATTTCGCACCTCCAAATCTCTGAAGGTTGCTCACGTTGCCCGGGAGCGCGACAAGGACGCGAGAGTAGGAATTGAATATTGTAGTCCGGTTGTAGCTGCTTACCCAGCCGTGAATACAACACCCTGTTGCTCCCCCATGTATGTTTTATGGCTTTAAGTAATTCATCTGTTGGTTCTAACGATTTCAACTTTAAAATATTGTAGTGAGTGATTACCACCCCGGATTTCAAGTTTGCCATATCAATGCGAGAAGTTTAATCAATTTAAGCTTGACTACTTGAACTACATTTTTGATTCTGTGGGTGTTGATGTTATGAGTATTTCTGCGACGTGGCTTAAAAATGACATAAATGATAACATATGCAATTTACAAACTTGAGTTGTAAGGAATGACAGGCAACTGAGTAAGCGTGGTGGTGGGTATAGCGATATATCACAAGAATGCACTGCTCAGCAAAATAGTATATAAGTCAGATGATCTTGATCGAGTTGAGTTTCTGATGGTTGAATTCTACAATGATTTCAAACGCTGACTTTGATATGTGTATACAACCCTTATAAGTCATATGATTTGAGTAACCTATTGCAAAATATAATAAATACAATGCAACTTATGAACTGATATTGCTGTGCGGTGACTTGAATGTCGATTTGTTTATGTAAAGCGACCGTCCTAAGCTGATCTTGATCGAGTTGAGTTTCTGATGGTTGAATTCTACAATGATTTCAAACGCTGTCTTTGATATGTGTATGCAACCCTTATAAGTCATATGATTTGAGTAACCTATTTCAAAATATAATAAATACAATGCAACTTATGAACTGATATTGCTGTGCGGTGACTTGAATGTCGATTTGTTTATGTAAAGCGACCGTCCTAAGAGTTTGTTGGATAATATAGCAAGTGCTGGGATAGATATTATATACAAGCTCCCTACTCGTTTTGGCTCCCATTGTAAGCCTAGTTTATTGGATTTGTTCTGTGCTTCTTACATGAGTATTATGATACATTTTGATCAATTCCCTTAGTGGCGTTAGTGATCATGATTTAATCTTTCTCAGCTATAATACCTTAATTACTTTAATTAATACTGTTAATACTTACTTACTTACTTACCTAATTGGCTCTATAACCGCTTAAGCGATTTTGCCCGAACTTCTACAATTTGTGGTGTGCGTCTTGATGTTGTAACACAAATTGAGGGACCTACAGTTTTACGCCGAATCCGAACGGCGAATGTTTTTGTGAGAACTTTTTTCATGGCAGAAATTCACTCGCTTACTTAGTGTTAATACCAATGACAAATAGTTCATCAGATTACCTGTATACATGATATTTTAACCGAATCAATTTTAAATACCTAGCTAATGAAGATTCATCACTTCACTGGAACGACTGTTGCTTTATAGCGGATGTTAATGAAAAGGTGGAACATTTTTAAAAATTAATAAATTATCTTTTTGATAGATACGCCCCAGTTATAAAGATACAAATTAATAGAAATAGGCAACCATAGTTCACTAAGGTAATTGAGGCGATAAAAAATCGAAATAAAAGTTACTATTTCTGGAGGAAAAACGCAAATGAAGACAATTGGGTGACATATAAACGTTTGCGGAACAGGGCTACTAAAATCACCCAAGAGTTCAAAATATCTTACTTTCAAAACAAACCTAAGTATCACTTACAGTTCTCTGGAATAACTTAAAAAAGGTGGAGTGAAATACAATCTGATTGTTGTTGAGGCTATGAATGACTAATTAAATTATCTAAAGAGAATGATGTTTTTATGCCCAACGTATATATCTCACATGATTTTAGCTCCAAATTCAGCTTTTCAAATGTTACCGAATACCCTGCATATTTTCAATAACATCAAATGCTATTGGAGAAGACAAAATAAGTAATAAAGTTTATAAAGCTAATTATTCCCTACATAAAAGTTTATGCTCACATCCCTGTGCCTTTCGGGCAATCAACATTTTACCGTGTTTATCAGAGATTCTGGAAAAACTTATACTGGCTCAAATGATGAAGTATCTGATAGAAAAAGACATTTTATCCGAAAATCAGTCAGGATATCGCTGAGGGCATAACTGTTCAATAGCTATGATTAAAGTCAAGGAGGATATTCCACCATCCTTCTACGAGTATAAAGGCAACTTAACAATCTTCACTTTATTGGATTTTTCCAAAGCTTTTGACATTGTTTGCCATAAAACTCTCGTTCGTAAGCTTGACTCATATTCTGGATTCAACAATCAAGCAGTTAAACTAATTAAAAGCTATTGGGTGTTTTTGTTTAGACTGATAGAACTTTCGAGCTTGACAGCTGTTGATAAATTTCGAACAATATTTACTCTACTCGATGAAAAACCAACAACAAGACAAAGAACTGTACGTACAGAAGATTTGTACGCTCTTCAAGGTATGCCCAAAGGTTTTCTATAGGATTTATGTCAGGGCTTTGATTGGGTGTTGGAAAATGTTTTGCGTTGAAAAGTAGCCACATTTTAATGTCGTAAGCCGTATGTTTCGGGTCGTTTGACGCTGAAACAAAAGCCCGTTTCTTGCCAAACCCATTTTTTCTGCCCTGGAGTGTAAATTGTCATTAAGGATGGACAAACATCGACACCCCACACCATCATCGAACTTCCGCCGTGTTGCTTTGAGGCAGTGTTCGGAATCATTCACTCTCGTTCGTACGCGAACGCGAACGTATACACTTCTTCATTTTTGTTTCGCAAATAAATTTTGATTTTATACGGATCAACCATACATGTGTATGCACATATCGTTCATTTGCTAAACAAAGATAGAACTCTAAAAATAGAAATATCAAGATTAGTATGGCCGTTGCCCATCGTCTACCTAAACAAATACATATGTACATATGTGCTCTTTTACCACTGCTTGCATCTAATGTTGCTGCATATTGCCTACTGCACTAACCTTCTGCGAATATTCGACGTAGCATATGCATTCGTTTATGAAGATGAACGACAGCGCGAGCATTCGCGAATGCATCGAACCCACTTGTAGATTCGTTTATGAACGCACGAACTTCGATTCGCGAATGCATTCGCGAACGAATAATAGCGCAATTTTTTCTACCTATCATTCTCGAATACGAACGATATGGATTTTTTCCACGTTCTCGTTCGCGAACGTGAATGCAAAAAATTTTTTTAAACATTCACGTTCGCGTATAAACTCATAAAAGAACGTACGTGAATATTCATAAATGAATATTTCCGAACCCTGCTTTGAGGTTTTTGATATGCAGCTCGTCATTTGGTTTCCGCCAAACCATACGAATGCCATCCCATCCTAAAACGTTAAATTTTCTTTCGTCGGTAAATATTACAGATTGCAACACTCGAAACTTTTACTTTTGTAGGTGTTAGCGAATAAAAGTCTATTTGAAATAAGTGGTTTTCTTCGAGCCACGCGATCATGAATATTATTCGTCCTCAGCACTCTGCGCACTGTCTCATCAGAAACTTGGGTGTGTAGATCTGCTTTTAGCTTGTCGTTAAGCTTTGGTGCGGATAAATGTGGATTTCCGCGGGTGGATTTAAACATTTTGCGTTCCTCTCAGCATTTAGCATTTTTGGTCTACCACAACGTGTTAAATTTTCTATACAGGCGCACACCTTAAACCGTTTTACTACATTTTCCATCGTTTGGTGACATCGGCTAAACATATCGCAAGTCTATTTTGTAGATTTCCCTTCATTGTAAAGGTGCAAAATTATTTTTTCCTCGATATTGTCATTTCTTTACCTTTTAGCATTTTTGATGCATGCACTACTAAACGAAATGACTCAATTTATGACAATTTCAATAGAAATACGCACCAGTATCCATAAATTCAACTGAAATTTGGAACAAGTAAACAAAACTGCACCAAATAACGGAGTTTAAAAATAAGCAAAATATTTTTGTCAGTTGTCTAATGATGCAAAATATTTTTGCTCGTTACCTACAAATTTTGAATTATTTACAGTTTGTTCCTATGTACAGAGATTGTTTATGTCTTAATGAAGTCTCAGCGAAGGGAAGAGTAGACATGTTATTGAATTGAGTACATAATTTATAAACAAAACAGGAGCAAATGCAAAAATATTATCGGTTGGTTTATTTTCTTCTAACGCAAAATACTTATGTAAGCCACTGTATATCTCCGAACTTTGCATTTTTTAGTCAGAAATCACGTTCGAAAATTATAGACATCCGACTAAAGACACAATCACCTCGCATATTACGGTAATTTACCACAAATCAAAACATTCAATATTTTATTATATCTTGTCGCAACCTTTTTCAAATTTGATATAAAGAAATAAGATATCTTCGCCAAAATAGGGACATCAGGTCGTCTTTTCCCCTAGCAAAAAATATAGAGCTTCATATATAGAATCTATATACCAAATATTGTACATCTACATCAAATAGTTGTGGAGTTACAAGGAATTTGGCTTTTTTATTGCATAGGTACCGCCTATTTTTCCAAAATGACACACAGTTTGATCTGTAAGACATATATATGTATGTATATATCCAAATATCATTCATCTGCACCGAGTAGTTGTGAATATGAGACGAATTCAAATTGGCATCGCCCAATTTTCCAAATTTATATATTTATATCTTAAGTTCGACCTGGAGACCATATGCACCTACTGTAAAAATTTCATACAGATCGGTTGAGTCATAATAAGGTTCGGTTGAATCCAAACTTAGACTCTTCTATACTTTTCACACCGGAACGCTTACGCAAACGCATACCCATTTACTTTACTTTAGTTTTTTTTTAACTATGATAAGTAATTTATTTTTTAAAATAAAGATTATTACAACAAGCACTTTTCATTTGAAATAAAAACTTGCGCCGGGTTTTTAAAGTTCGGCTGCACTTGAATTTAGACTCTTCTTTAATTGCTATTATTAAAATCATTATTGTCACTATTAATTAATAGAAGACCCTCTATTTTTGATAACCTCGTGTCCTGCACAATTTTCCACAATTTATTGGATTTGAAGGTGAATGATTTCCAACTTGAATTTAAGGTCTTGCCATAAGTTCTTAATCGGCTTTAACTCTGGTGATTGAGGCGGTCAATCCAAAAGATAAATTTTTTCCAAGTAAAACCATTTTTTCGTATATTTGGCGGTATGTTAAGGATCGTTATCCTGCTGAAAACGCCACTTTAAAGGCACATCCACCTAACTTTCTTTCGTCATTATTCCATCGACAGCCTCACAATATGATACTTCTGCCACCATGCTTTACAGTGGCCTTCGTATATCCTCAATTGTAAGCTTTGCCTGGAGGGCGGCGAACAAATTTTACAGCAAATTAATTTTGGTCTCGTCACTCCAAAGCACGTTTCTCCACTGAACACTTACTCTAGAAGTATTATCTTGTATCGGGTGTTTTTTTAGGGGTATAGAACTTCGAATTGAAATAAAACACAAGAAAATCGTTTTAAGGTCCATCAATTTGGCTTTATTGGAAGGATAATTTTATGCCATTAATGTTTAAATATGATTTCGGGCATGTGGCCGCCGCGGCTGGCTCGAATAAAGCCAATTCTACAGGTCCAATTTTCAACCACTTTTTCGAGCATATGGGGCCGTATGCCGGCAATAACGCCACGAATGTTGGCTTCCAATTCCCCTAACGTTTCTGGTTTGTTGGCGTAGACGAGCGACTTCACATATCCCCAAAGATAATAATCCAATGGTGTCAAATCACACGATCTTGGTGGCCAATTTACAGGTCCATTCCGCGAAATTATGCGCTCATCGAATGTTTCCTTCAATAAATCGATTGTGACGTGCGCTGTGTGGCATGTAGCGCCGTCTTGTTGGAACCACAACTCATCCACATTCATGCCATCCAATTCGGGAACAAAATAGTCGGTTATCATGGCTCTATACCGGTCTCCATTAACGGTAACTGCCTCTCCAGCATTATTGCGGAAGAAGTATGGCCCAATGACTCCACCAGCCCATAGAGCACACCAAACAGTTAGTTTTTGTGGATGTAATGGCGTTTCAAGGGTCTCATGTGGATTCTCTTCACTCCAAATGCGGCAATTTTGCTTGTTGACGTAGCCATTCAACCAAAAATGAGCCTCATCACTGAACAAAATTTTGCGATGAAAATCTGCATCGAGATCAATCTCATTTTCGGCCCATACACCAAAATCACGACGCATTGCATGGTCTCGCGGCTTTAATTCTTGCACAAGCTGGATCTTGTAAGGTCACAAGCCAAGATCTTAGCGCAAAATCTTCCATAAAGTTGATGGACAAAGCTCCAATTGCTGTGCACGGTGGCGAATCGATTCATTCGGGTCCTCTTCAACACTTTGCTCTACAGCGGCAATTGTTTCTTCGGTGCGCACTGTTCGACGTCTCTGCGGATGCGTATTATCACATAGAGTAAACGTAGTGCGAAAACGATCCATGGTTAACCGAATTAATTGCTCTGATGGACGATTATGTCGACCATAAAATTGACGGAGCTCGCGGTAAACTTCGCGAACTGAACCATTATTTTCGAAATAAATTTGCACGATTTGCAAGCGTTGTTCTTTTGTCAACCTGTTCATGATGAAATGGCAAACCAAACTGAACATAAATGACATTAGAGTTGCCAGATTTGACCACAAAATGCCAGTTTTATCTCTATTCGAAAAACAAACCTGTAAAAAAAACACCCGATATATGGTATTTCGTAGCCCACAACATGCGACTTTGTTGATGTATTGTTTTTTTTTTAAGTGGAACTTTCCTTGACACCCTCGCCCGAAGGTTATGTTCTACCAAGATTCGCCTAATTGATTTTGAACTAGCTTTTGAGTCCTGTAGAGTCTTTCAGCTCACGTGACGAATAAACGGATTCTTCTTAACCTTCTTCATACCAAGTTTTTTTTTACCAGAAGGACTATATTTGCGGCCGGAGAAACTTGATCATGTCTCGTTCGGTATACAATAAGACTACAGTTAAAAATGCAGACAGTGTTGAATAATGATTTAAAGTGGAATAAAACGGTTAGAATGAAATCTAAGTATATTTACTATATATTTTATTTCACTACGTACTATCAAGGACGATGTTTCTATATTATTCGCTATAGCATATTTGGATCTTTTATCATCATTATCATCGGTTCCTGTTTTTCCCATTAGCATTTTTTTGGTTTCAGTTATATTTGTATAAACGATGAGAATACATAAATTTCGCACCTCCAAATCTCTGAAGGTTGCTCACGTTGCCCGGGAGCGCGACAAGGACGCGAGAGTAGGAATTGAATATTGTAGTCCGGTTGTAGCTGCTTACCCAGCCGTGAATACAACACCCTGTTGCTCCCCCATGTATGTTTTATGGCTTTAAGTAATTCATCTGTTGGTTCTAACGATTTCAACTTTAAAATATTGTAGTGAGTGATTATCACCCCGGATTTCAAGTTTGCCATATCAATGCGAGAAGTTTAATCAATTTAAGCTTGACTACTTGAACTACATTTTTGATTCTGTGGGTGTTGATGTTATGAGTATTTCTGCGACGTGGCTTAAAAATGACATAAATGATAACATATGCAATTTACAAACTTGAGTTGTAAGGAATGACAGGCAACTGAGTAAGCGTGGTGGTGGGTATAGCGATATATCACAAGAATGCACTGCTCAGCAAAATAGTATATAAGTCAGATGATCTTGATCGAGTTGAGTTTCTGATGGTTGAATTCTACAATGATTTCAAACGCTGACTTTGATATGTGTATACAACCCTTATAAGTCATATGATTTGAGTAACCTATTTCAAAATATAATAAATACAATGCAACTTATGAACTGATATTGCTGTGCGGTGACTTGAATGTCGATTTGTTTATGTAAAGCGACCGTCCTAAGCTGATCTTGATCGAGTTGAGTTTCTGATGGTTGAATTCTACAATGATTTCAAACGCTGTCTTTGATATGTGTATGCAACCCTTATAAGTCATATGATTTGAGTAACCTATTTCAAAATATAATAAATACAATGCAACTTATGAACTGATATTGCTGTGCGGTGACTTGAATGTCGATTTGTTTATGTAAAGCGACCGTCCTAAGAGTTTGTTGGATAATATAGCAAGTGCTGGGATAGATATTATATACAAGCTCCCTACTCGTTTTGGCTCCCATTGTAAGCCTAGTTTATTGGATTTGTTCTGTGCTTCTTACATGAGTATTATGATACATTTTGATCAATTCCCTTAGTGGCGTTAGTGATCATGATTTAATCTTTCTCAGCTATAATACCTTAATTACTTTAATTAATACTGTTAATACTTACTTACTTACTTACCTAATTGGCTCTATAACCGCTTAAGCGATTTTGCCCGAACTTCTACAATTTGTGGTGTGCGTCTTGATGTTGTAACACAAATTGAGGGACCTACAGTTTTACGCCGAATCCGAACGGCGAATGTTTTTGTGAGAACTTTTTTCATGGCAGAAATTCACTCGCTTACTTAGTGTTAATACCAATGACAAATAGTTCATCAGATTACCTGTATACATGATATTTTAACCGAATCAATTTTAAATACCTAGCTAATGAAGATTCATCACTTCACTGGAACGACTGTTGCTTTATAGCGGATGTTAATGAAAAGGTGGAACATTTTTAAAAATTAATAAATTATCTTTTTGATAGATACGCCCCAGTTATAAAGATACAAATTAATAGAAATAGGCAACCATAGTTCACTAAGGTAATTGAGGCGATAAAAAATCGAAATAAAAGTTACTATTTCTGGAGGAAAAACGCAAATGAAGACAATTGGGTGACATATAAACGTTTGCGGAACAGGGCTACTAAAATCACCCAAGAGTTCAAAATATCTTACTTTCAAAACAAACCTAAGTATCACTTACAGTTCTCTGGAATAACTTAAAAAAGGTGGAGTGAAATACAATCTGATTGTTGTTGAGGCTATGAATGACTAATTAAATTATCTAAAGAGAATGATGTTTTTTTGCCCAACGTATATATCTCACATGATTTTAGCTCCAAATTCAGCTTTTCAAATGTTACCGAATACCCTGCATATTTTCAATAACATCAAATGCTATTGGAGAAGACAAAATAAGTAATAAAGTTTATAAAGCTAATTATTCCCTACATAAAAGTTTATGCTCACATCCCTGTGCCTTTCGGGCAATCAACATTTTACCGTGTTTATCAGAGATTCTGGAAAAACTTATACTGGCTCAAATGATGAAGTATCTGATAGAAAAAGACATTTTATCCGAAAATCAGTCAGGATATCGCTGAGGGCATAACTGTTCAATAGCTATGATTAAAGTCAAGGAGGATATTCCACCATCCTTCTACGAGTATAAAGGCAACTTAACAATCTTCACTTTATTGGATTTTTCCAAAGCTTTTGACATTGTTTGCCATAAAACTCTCGTTCGTAAGCTTGACTCATATTCTGGATTCAACAATCAAGCAGTTAAACTAATTAAAAGCTATTGGGTGTTTTTGTTTAGACTGATAGAACTTTCGAGCTTGACAGCTGTTGATAAATTTCGAACAATATTTACTCTACTCGATGAAAAACCAACAACAAGACAAAGAACTGTACGTACAGAAGAAAATATTGGTGGTGTAAGTGATAGTGTTGGAGTAGATCCGAAGTTGTCTGTTCGCCGCCGTGCTCAACAAGTTGGAAATTTTGCAGTGGTTCAAAATTGGACTGATCGCATCCGATTCACCAAAGCTAGTCGTGGATGACATGTGCCAGAAGTCGTTTTTAAATATTAAATGTCATGAAAATATCTTTCAAATAAAAAAAAAATTTGGCATCATACTTCAGTTTTTGTGTTTTATTTCGATATAAAGCCCTATCAGTCTAAAAAAAACACCCCTTACTTGACAAACAGGCACCAACGGGTTGTTTCCGGGGTTAACTACTCCAGCTTAACTCAAGTAAAATCGGATGTGCCGCAAGGCTGTTATTTGTCCGGTTTTATATACATAGTTTGTATACTAATGACATAGAAGAATGCTGCAAAAATGTTTTAATCTATCTTTTTGCTGAGGACGCCCAGGTATACCTCTCAGCTCCTCTTGGGCTAACAGAAGACCTACTTTCCCTACTTTCTCAATGGTCGAAAATCAGCGGGCTTATCCTTTATGCATCCAAGACGCAGGCTATTATGCTGTCTTACTTTCCCTACAATCTTAATAATGTTTCTCCAATTATGCTGAATGGGAGTGTTGTGGAGTACGAGAAGATTGTTAAAACACTTGGGTTTATACTGAATACACATCTTACGTGTATTGATCATGCTAATGGTTCAGTTAGTCGGATGATTTCTGTTCTGAGGCTTTTGTGGAAAACAACGTATTGTTAAGCTTAGTTGGTTAAAACGCTGTTAATGCCAATAATTCATTATTTCATTATTCATTATTTACTAGGGCAAATTAGTACCTACAATAAGATATTAAAATCCTTTATATGTGCTTCAAATTGGATGTGTGTACTGTTTTCAAATCAAATTTTTTCGTCTACGCTATCTTATTAAAATTCTCACTTTACAATTTCTTTCTTGAATTAAAAAGTATATGGTTAATTCTACAATAATAGGTCTCAATCAATTCTTTGATTTGTATACATAATAAATATATTTTTAAGATACCAAACTTGTATTATTAAGTAATTGTTATGAAATATGGCAAGATTATGTCTTATATGTGTGATTAACCTTAACAAATAAATTGATTAATAAGGAAGTAGGTGAAACCATGACGAACACAAGTCATAACTAACCAAACTGCGGTTTCTACAGGGTCCGACTAGCGGGGATGCTCTCTTATGCAATACGAATGAAAAATTGTTCGCATTCGCAAAAAGACAACCCTGCAATGCGTCATTCGTACACACATTTTTTATTTCGCATATCATTTTGTCCTTTCGCATTTGTTATGCGGCATTCGCATATTTCTTGTTATACTTCGCTGGCACACGCAACAAGTTGTTTTTACTTCTGTAAGTTTAATACGAAAAATACGAATTTTAATTCCATCAAAGAAGTTTTATTTTATAAAAATTAAATGGAGACTAAACCGGTTAAGCAAACTAACCAAAAACAATGTATCCCATCCACTGCACCAATCACACCCGGAATTCCACACATTTTTAGACGCTCCTGTTGGCATTAACCTTCTCTTCGTCATTTTGAAAATGATGTGTTTCTCAATAGCGTTGCAGAATTCCACAATGCAACTAGAAACAGTTTGTTGTGCCAGCCACGCATGCCGATCTTGACCAATTGAATGTTGGTATCCGCCTTGGGCAAACAATTTTAAGGTTGTCGAAAGTTTTAATATGTCAGGCACGTTGGTAGATCTACGAGGGGCTTTTAATTCGCTCCGTATATTATTCAGTACGTACATAAATGCGTCTTTGCTGAGCCGGAAATTTTGCACTAAACTGGATACAAAATATAAGTTCTGTTTTCGTATTCACTATCCAGCAAGAACCTGTAATAATTTTACTGGATTTTTACTAGATAGTGTTTTCGTACGCCAAAACCAGCAAGAAACTAGCAAAGTAGAAAAATGAGAGAGCGAAAATGAACGCTGAACTTGCACGTTTTACTGGATTTTTTCTACCAGCAAGAATTTGCAAGTAAGATAAACAGTTGATTGAAAGTATTCAGTTGATCGGAAGTAGACAACAATAACACTGCGGAACAAAATTTTGCGGTCGGAGATTTTTAAGTCGATTTAGGGTAATCTGGGGGCGCTGATTACGAAAATAATATCAGTTTTGTCGAATTGGCTCTAGTTTTTCAGATAAAGACTTAAATATTTCACGAAAAAACTTAATTAAAAATACCAATATGGATTTAAATTATATTTTTATTGCGCGCCTGTATAAAAATAATACAAAAATAAAAAAACATATTCTTTTCATTAATTAATTTTAAAAAAATTACAAAAAACTTTTTCTGTAGGACCTCCTATGTGTCGTTGCTCACGACAATCCCGTATTAAGATCCAGTAGAAGTCTGCCATCATGTGGTCGTCCCATCGACCTTGGTATCTTTCTTCCATTATTTTTTATGTCCTGGTGGAACCGTTCACCTTGTTCCTCACTGTAATCGCCTAGGCTGTCCGGGAATTTGTCCAAATGACTATGTAAATAATGTAATTTAATGCTAATTTTAGCTCCTAGTTTGCGAAAATTGAGAAGCATATCAGCAACTAGTTTTGTATAGTCTGGTGATTTATGATTTCCCAAAAATTTGCTGTTTCTACCTCCATATTTTCTCTCACCGGCCAGTCCTTTCTAATCAAATGTTCATTTCTTAAACGACTGTCCCATAAACATATAAAACAGGGGTATTTAGTATACCCACTTTGTTGGCCCAATAAAAAATTCACCGTCTTCAAGTCCACGCATACTGACCACTTATGTTGTGCATACAAAATCTTTGCTAAACCAATTTTTACATTTTCGTATTTTTCTTTCTCTTCGATTGGAACCGAAGCAAGTTTATTTCCATTGTGTAGCAACACACATTTCAGACTTCTTTTTGAGCTATCTATAAAAATCCTCCAATGTTCGGGATTATATTCGGGAATGGCCATAGTACTCAAGAGTCCAGAAATATTGTTACAATATACAAGATTGTCTTCTTTGGTGAAGTAAGGCAGAAGGTGTTGCTCTCTGTTCCTAAAGGCTGTAATAGCAACACCAGGTTGTAGAGAAGGAGGTTGTATTAACACACCCGACTTAACCGGCTGCCCTTGCTCTCTTGCAAGGGAAATAAAATATTTAAACCAACGAACTACTTGCTTTAATAATTTATATAACAAAACTTATTGAGGAATAATTAAATTAATACAACTGGAACTGGGTCATGTAATTTTTTTCATTAATTTCTTAAGTTTCGTTTATCTCAAGAACTAGAGCCAATCCAAAAAAGTAAAAACACAGTTCGTAAGCCTGCTACTAATGTTAATAAAAACTATTAACAAAATCATAACCGCAGATTTTTTTTAAATTTTTGTTACGCAGTGTAATTAAAATTGCAAAATATTTCCATTAAAAAGTGTGAAAAATAGAAAAAGTGAGTAAATAAATAAACGTATACTCAGTTTATGAAGTTTATTGTGAGCATAGGTATGTACATGTAACAGGAAGACGCCTAGAATCTGCATGTTTGCAAGAATAGTCCTGAATCTTTAGCCACAGTGACTGCAGTTAGCAATTGTGAGGCGTAAATTATGAATTGTGGAGCTATTTCTTTATTTAAGGTATGCATTTTTTAAATTTCGCGCCAAAAAAAAATCAGCTGCATCAAAAACTTGCAACTTGCTTGTTTACGCTCAGCAATTGCGTTACTTGCAAGTTACTGAATAGCTTTTTACAGGAGAATACGAAAACATAACTATAAAATTAGACGTGAAGTTATCTCGGATCAGTCTTCTCTCAATCCTCTCTTTATCTTGAAAATCATTCCATAAAGCCACTGAATCTATATTTTACAATAATACAAATAAAATCTTTTGCACGCTATGTTATGATTTTGTTTGTTTGGTTCTTTCTTTCGTTGACATATATGTCAGTAATAACAACTTAGAAAAAAAAACGAAAAAATAAAGTAGGCAACATTGATGGGGATGCGCGAGTACTACAGAGTGCCAAATTTGTTTCGCATCGTATTTGATTTTCGAATTGCATTGCTTCGCGTATCACATTACAGAGTAGCCCCGAAAGATAGAGGGTGGTTAGATGAGTTGATGTGAGAGGGCATGTGAATAGGTGTTTCGTATCGTGCGGAGAATTTCCACATGCCGGACATGTGTTTAGTATGTCGGAGTTGATTTTGGACAGACAGGAGTAAAGTGTAAGTTAACATATCACAGTAGACTACAACAAGTGCAGCTATACCTGTGATTGCAGCGCAAACAACAACACGCAAAACGCGCTGCTCACGTTACGGACATACTCATGTTGCGGACAGACATAACAACGGAAACGATAGCCAGTGGTAAACATCACAAGCAGTCCACATCGTGGGAATTGCCGAATCAGCATTCTGGAGTCATGCGGCAATCCACGTGAGGCTTTGGCTGATAGATTTTGGCAGGTGCTGGTATTCAGGTGCAGGCACCGAAAAGTCAGTTGTAATTACTCGATCGTCGGCAACGGCTTTCCTACTCTGTAGGGAAATAAATATAATTTAAAAAATTAAACTATCGTTTTAATTCACTGGCGCCCAGAGTGGGGCCACGCGATAAATATCCTTATAAAACAATTAGCTATAGTGGCCGTGGGTTCGAACCCATTTTAAACAAAGCTTTTTAAACAATTGCGAAATTCTTGTTTGCATTTTTTCCGGTTTGTTCGCTTTCGGTTTCGTAATCAATCAATTAAATTCTGAACTCTATAAGTATTTTTGACAACGGTGTTGCGACAAAAGTTATGTGCTGAAAAACCGAAACATTTAAAAAACGCATAAAGCCGAATAATCAATGTGAAATCAACAATAAATCAGTTAAGCTGAGTACAAAATTTGCATTGATTAATATTCATCGAACCAAACTCTTTGTGAATTGTGTTGCGTACCCCAAGTGAGGAGTTACTCGTTTTATGTGACTTTGAAAGGTTAATTGAAACGCCAGCATACGAAGGATCACCACTAAATCCACCTCAACGAGGAAAGCAGTGACAGATATCGGAAGCTGAAATCATTTAGAGGAACTTGAACCAGGACACTGTACCAATAGTAATGAAACTGTAAGTAGAGTGCTCACTAGTATTAAGAATATTAAAAGTGATAAAATACAAAAATAGAAAATTGTAAATTGTAACAAAGTGACCAGGGATAATATAGAAAAAAAAATAGCCTCAAGAAAATATTGACGAAGATGGACGAAAATACAATTCGAACTTTAATGAATGCCGCTGTTCGGGCAGCAACTGAACAAACTATACGAGAATTTCAAGCGACAATAGACTCACTGACGAATAGGGTCACACAGATGGAAAGACCATCTCAAGTTGAACAATATAATGAAGTTACAATTGACCCGACAGTTAGGTGTGACGAATCCTTGGACGTAGTGAAGTCCTTACCGGAATTCACTGGCGATCAGTCGCGATACGTATCATGGCGTCAGGCAGCACATACTGCATACAAAATTTTCAAAAATGCTCAAGGAAGTTCCAAACACTATCAGGCGGTGGCTATCATTAGGAATAAGATAGTGGGATCTGCAGATTCGATCCTGTCTTCCTTTAACACTATCCTTAATTTTGATGCCATTATAGCCAGGCTTGATTTTACATATGCATATAAAAAACCTGTCTACATATTAGAACAGGAAATGTCCACTCTCCGACAAGGAAAGAGGACAATCACAGAATTTTATGACGAAGTAGAAATAAAATTAAACAGCAATTATTAATAAAACATTAATGTCCTATCAGAATAAGGATGTCTTAGAATCACTAAACACAAAGTATCGCCAAGATGCATTACGAGTATTTATATCTGGATTAAATCGCCCACTTTGCGATATTTTGTTTTCATCAAGGCCATCGAATATGGCGTCAGCTTTCGCACTAGCGCAGGAGCTAGAGTCCAACCAGGCGAGTTCGCTGTTCGCCTGCAGATTTTCAGATAACAGACTTCAAGATTATAGTATGCAAACACGCAATTTAAATAGAATGCCTCTAACTAAAAACAGTGTGCCATTCCCTAAACAACAAAGCGGACATCCGCAACAGCGACCAACACCTATGGATGTTGATCCTAGTCTCTCCAGATTCCGAGTTCCCCAACGGAATGATCGATCAAATGATCACACGCCACAGGTAACTCAATTTAATCCTACCCCAACACATCCTACTTCCTTTAATCCCAGACCTTACCCCTCTGGTAGAACAGCCTTTGGGAACCAATACCCAAGGGGCTCCGGTCAGCTAGCGCAGATAAGACATCGCGACAGCAACCGCTTCAATAATAAGTTTCAACGAATAAATCACTTAGATCAATATCCTTCAACTGAACTTTGCGAGAACGATTACTCCTACCAGCAAGATGAATATGGTGATTTTGTAAATGACAATAATGATTTTAAAAATAATGAAATTTCAGACGAGATTAATTTTTTAGGGGTAGATCCCTGCTACCGTATGTTAGCAGGACATTCCAAGGAAAACAATTGAAATTTTTGGTAGATACTGGCGCTTCAAAGAATTATGTAAAACCAACAAACTGGAAGGGTGTAAAGCCTATCCCTTCCACATTTTTAGTAAGTTCTATTCACGGTATGGATAGAATTACCCAAAAATGCACCGTTAATATTTTCAATTCTAATTTTGATTTTTTTATTTTACCGACACTTAAAACATTTGATGGCATCATTGGTTATGACCTTCTACGCAAAATCGATGCGAAATTAGATATAAGAAAAATTAATGTATTTTCATTGTAGCGATGTTGATACCGTAATTGTTAAAGAAGATACCGAACGATTAAAAGCGAAATACGCTGCCGTATTTTCTGACCCAAACGAATCGTTACCATTTAATACAAACATTGTAGCAACTGTCAGAACAGCTAACAATGAACCAGTCTATTCCAAACCCTACCCGTATCCAATGGCAGCTTCTGAGTTTGGTAACAAGGAAGTTAATGATCTTCTGCGTGATGGAATCATTAGACCATCTCGCTCGCCATACAATAGTCCAGTATGGGTTGTTAATAAAAAAGGAACAGACGACGAAGGAAAAAGAAAACTACGTATGGTAATTGATTTCAAAAAGCTAAACGAAAAAACTATTAACGACAAGTACCCAATTCCCGATACATCCGTAATTCTTTCAAATCTAGGAAAATCATCAATTTTCACCACAATAGATCTGAAATCTGGATTTCACCAGATTATGCTTGCTGAAAAAGATAGGGAAAAAACTGCATTTTCCGTGAACAACGGAAAATACGAGTTTTGCAGATTGCCATTTGGGCTGAAAAATGGTCCTAGCATTTTTCAACGTGCAATTGATGACGTGCTAAGGGAAGAAATCGGAAAGACATGTCACGTCTATATAGATGTTATTATTGTATTTTCCAATGATTACAAAACCCATTTACAGGACGTCAGCCGAGTATTGGAAAAATTATATTTAGCCAACATGAGAGTTTCCTTAGAAAAAACTCAATTTTTTAAATCAGACGTTGAATTCCTAGGATTTGTTGTCTCAAAAGACGGGATAAGAACCTCAAAGGATAAAGTAAAAGACATAGTCGGCTATGAAGTTCCGAAAACATTTCGCGCATTGCGTTCTTTCTTAGGTTTGTCTGGCTACTACAGACGCTTTATTAAAGACTATGCATCGATAGCAAAACCCCTCACAAAGTATCTACGGGGAGAAAATGGAACGATTGGTACCAACATTTCCAAAAATATAAAAATTACATTTGACAAAGAAGCTCATGAAGCGTTCCAAAAAATCAAGGATATTCTGTTTTCAGAAGATATTCTTCTCTATCCTGACTACGAGAAGCCTTTCGACTTGACCACAGATGCGTCATCTCGCGCCTTGGGTGCAGTACTCTCACAGGGAGGCATACCCATTACTATGATATCGCGAACTTTAACACAAACGGAAGAAAACTATGCAACAAATGAGCGGGAGCTCCTCGCGATCGTTTGGGCTCAGCAGAAACTCAGAAATTATCTCTATGGAGCAAACAATCACCAGCCGCTTACATTCTCAATATCGGATAAAAATCCTAACGCCAAATTGAAACGATGGAGAGCCTTCGTAGAAGAGTTTTCCACTAAATTCCACTACAAACCCGGCAAGGAAAATGTAATAGCAGATGCATTATCAAGGCAACATATAAACAGTTTAGAAAACAATGATATGCCCAGTTCTGACGACGAAACTGTCCACAGCGAAAACTCATCCACAGATGTAATATCCACCGTGATAAATCCGATAAATTCATTTTTTAACCAGATTATTCTCGAAAGTGGGGATATGAATTCAAAAACAGCAAAAATTATTTTTCAATCTCGAATCAGGCATCATATAATTTTTCAAAACGTTGACAAAATAATTGACCAATTAAAGAGTTCTGTTAACCCTAATGTCACAAATGGTTTGCTATGCGATCTGTCTATGTTAGGGAAAATTCAACATAAAATTAAAACTAATTTTCCGGCAGTGAAATTCGTTCACACCAGCATTTTACTCACTGACATCTTTAATAAGGATGATCAGGAAGAAATCCTTCATACGGAGCACAATAGAGCTCACCGGTCCCTTAAAGAAAATATTACGCAAATAATGAGAGACTATTATTTCCCAAATATGCGAAAAATGTTAAAAGAAATTATACTCAACTGTAAAATTTGCCAAGAAGCAAAGTATAAACGTCACCCACCAAATCCTGAAATTGGAAACACCCCAATACCTACTAAGCCCGGTGAAATTCTGCATGTGGATATTTTTTCCACAGATAATAAACATTACCTAACTTGTATAGATAAGTTTTCAAAATTTTCAATAGTTCAATCAATTCCATCTATATCAATAATCGACATCAAGGAACCCTTAATGCGAATTATGAACTTTTTCAAAGACACTAAAAGCCTTGTTTGTGACAACGAAAAATCACTGAATTGTGTAACAATTAAAATTTTGCTTAATGATCATTTTAATATTTCAATATTTACGACTCCCCCACATCATAGTACAACGAATGGACAGGTAGAAAGATTTCATGGAACTCTTTCCGAGATTAGTCGTTGTATTAAACTAAGCCAGGGACTTAACGACACGAACGACCTTATTCTTCTCGCAGCTTACAAATACAACAGGAGAATACATTCAGTAACAGGGCAACGACCTATAGATGTAATTCATTCCGCTTCATCGAAATACTTGGATGAAATTAAAAACCGTTTGATAAAAGCACAAAATTCTGAACTTAACTACCATAATAGAAATAGGCAAACTAAAATTTTTAAACCGGGTGAAAAAAGTTTTTCTAAAATCTAACAGAAGACTGGGCAACAAATTAAGCAAGTTGTACACTGAAAAAATAGTAGAGAGGGATTTGGGCACCACTGTTCTAATTAACGGTAAAAAAATCCATAAAAGTAATCTAAGATAATTTTTTTTCTCTCTCATTAGGCTCCTGATCCTGATACTGACCGCATTTGCGCAGTCGGAAATTTTAAATTATACCAACTCAATATATGTACATACATATATACCAGTATCGGAGGGAGATGTTGCCATCTACCACAAATACAAACGCTTAATTCACCACTTAAATTTAACCGACTATGAAAATATCGCCGAACAAACGTACGACCTTCTCGACAACTTTCCAAAATCTCATATAAGGAAGACATTGCAATTGGACATAGACCGCATATTACGACTATTGGACTCATTAAGAATTCACCACCGACATTCTCGTAACATTAATCTTCTAGGCACCGCTCTCAAATCGAAGCAAATAACGAACAGATATATATTAATAGCCAGCTCCAGGTAAAAATAAATCAACTAACTGACACCCTAACCAAAATAATTAGCACAACAAAAGCACACGAACGAGACACCGAATATTTATATGATTTGATATCAGCTAGAAACAGAGCATTGATAGACGAAATATAATCAGCTATATATTCCGTCACTTTGGGTAAGGTTCAACCCCATTTTGTTAAATAGTAATGAAGTCAAGAAATTATTGATAAACGAGCACTCTACAAACATAACTATAAACGATTTACTAACAGTTTCTAAATTAAAAATTTTGCTAAATTTTGACAACATTTATTTTATAATTAAATATCCAATAGTGGGACAAACTTGTAAAAAAATCAGAATAAAACCTGTAATAAAAAATTGTAAAGTAATTATGGTAGAAACTAGTATTGTATCTAAATGTAATAATAGATATCAACGACATTTTGTGAAATATCAAATAGAAATAGTTCTTGTGTTTTAAATCTATTAAGCCAACAGCCCACAAGGTGTCAGACCATTTCAGCAGATCACATCGAATCAATAGAAGAAATTGACGACGGCTTAATCGTTATAAATGATAAATTGGTGGAAGTTCGTGAAGGAAATTCACATCCAAAAATTTTGAATGGAACGTTTTTGGTTAAATTTACCGAAAATGTCACTATTAACGGCCGAAAGCGCAACGTTAATATTGCAATATTGGGCAAGGAATCCGTGGACGTCTCCTCTTCTAGCGGGGGAGTAGTTAACATATCACAGTAGACTACAACAACAAGTGCAGCTATACCTGTGATTGCAGCGCAAACAACAACATGCAACATGCACGGACATACTCATGTTGCGGACAGACATAACAACGGAAACGAAAGCCAGTGGTAAACAGCACAAGCAGTCCACATCGTGGGAATTGCCGAATCAGCATTCTGGAGTCATGCGGCAATCCACGTGAGGCTTTGGCTGATAGATTTTGGCAGGTGTTAGGTATTCAGGTGCAGGCACCGAAAAGTCAATTGTAATTACTCGATCGTCGGCAACGGCTCTGTAGGGAAATAAATATAATTTTAAAAATTAAACTATCGTTTTAATTCACTTGCACAACAAAAGCCAGATCTTAATTGGGCCAAAGCAGGGGGGAATTCGCGAGGCAGCCGGGACTCCTCGTTTGCAATAGATGGTGGTTGGATCCTATCACGGCATTTACAGCGCGATAATGTTGTTGTTGCAACAGCATAAGAAACTCCCATAAACCGGATATAAAACCGTGTCGTTTCGGTATCGTAGATGATGGTAGTGACTGTCTCTCTGTGGATGTTGCTCAGGACATGCCGGTACGCTGTCGGATCCAATGGTTGGTTCGTAAGCGACTGAATCTCGCCCTTCAGCTCAAGCAAATGCCTTCTGATGTGCCTGGGAGCTATCTTGTCGGCCTGAGGATGGGCTCCTTAACGTGAAGCATGCTCCATCAAGAGGTAAATGTTACTCTGGCGACATCAGAAAACATCCTGTCAAAATTCGGAGTGCAGCGTTCTCGAAGGTCTGCAGTTTCACCCAATGTGTTCCACTAGTTCCTGGTGACCACACTGGCGCAGCATAGTTTATCACCGGCCGGCCAATCGCCTTGTATGTTGCCAACAACGTTTCTTTACCCGGCGACTTGAGGACTTTGTTGAGGAGAACCGGCTGTTAAATCTGGCCGTCAAGATCCTAGGGTCATTTACCGTGGAATAGAGGTCCCATCGACGTGAATGTCGGGGTCCAGCCTGTCCAGGTGGAGAATAGGGTCGCCGAGGACTTAGTAGGGGACAATGCCAAGTTCCTATCCGTGAAGAAATGGGCAAGGTCGGGGAGATATCCGTTTACTTTCGATCACAGGTCATCAATTACATTACCGATGGTTGAGACTCTTCGGAGATTTCGAATGGGGACATTAAAGTTTACCCTTTCCAAGACGGAAAGGCAATCAACTTATGCACTCTGGTGGTTAATCATGAAATTACAGGCATGAAAATCAAATCTGCTTTCCAAATATCTTAAATTTATATGCTGACAATGATGCTTATATGAGGATTCATTATGGTTTATCGTACGAAGAGCGAATTTGATGATTTGATTATATAAATATGATTAGAGATATGTAAAGCAATTTCAGGGTATATGAGTCAGAATAGCACGACAGCAGCTAAGCTATGTTTCGTGACAGCCAGGTCCTTGAATCCGATTGCCGTTTTTAGAGGGGGCCCAGAGAGATAATAACGCATGGGATAGTGGTTCTGCTTTGTAGTGTATGTGACGTGTGAAAATTTATTAACATTCAAAAATAGATGATTTCAAGTGCACCAAACAACCAAACACCTAGCTTTTCAAGTTCTGATTGAAGAGCACTAGAGTCGTGTAAATTCTGAACTGCAGAGCATATCTTGAGATCATCAGCATACAGTAGACATTTAGACGAGGAGAAGCAGAACCCAATATAATTGATGAACAAAATAAAAAGCAAAGGCCCTAGTATGCTACTTTGAGGGACGCCAGACGACGCGGCAAAATGCTTAGAAGATAAGTTATAAATGTGATAACACATGTTCGCTTACATGAATATGATTTAATCCACTCAATAAATTTATAATGAAAATCAAAACTGGACCTTTCGAGAAATCTACGATGTATAAATCGTTAGTGTCTATTTGGCAGCCTTTTTGAAAAGAAGTAAGATACTCTTCGATACAAACCGCAAGATTGTATACCGTCGATCTGCTTTTAACAAACCCATGCTTATTTGTACAAATTAAACTACTGACTGAAAATGACAACTTTTATTTAATTTCGAGATCGCTCTGTAATTAGTTACGTATTTAGTCTTGCCAAAAACAAAGTTTACAATGCATACTGCGAGGCCAGTGCCTACTCATACATATATGTATAATACAGTACGAAATAATCAAATTTTTTTTGGTACACATGTTAAATGTTAACAGAATATAAAAATAGGCTTAAAATAAAGAAATACGTGTCTTGGCGTTTTGCTTGGACGTCAGAATTTCACTGTCACTGTCGTACTGTGTAATAACCTCTAAAGGAGTTGCACCTCTTCACTTCTGCGAAAAAAGGGTTGAAACTGGGGCAAAAGTGCACCGCCAGGATGTTTTAGAAGGCGGTGTGAAGCAGTTAAGCAATACTCTCTTTGATGGAGAGCATTGAGTCTTCCAGCAAGATTCTACCCCAGCACACAAGGCAAAAACCACCCAACAGTGGCTTAAAAGCAATAATCCTAGTTTCATAGCTGCAGGTGATTGGGCAGCTGGAAGTCCAGATTTGAATCCATTGTACTACAGTTTGTGGTCAGAGTTGATGAACATGACCTGTGGAAAACCCAACAGAAATTTGGAGAGTCTAAAAAGCAGCAAAGTTCGAGCAGCGTCGTCAATACCAATAGAAACTGTGCGTACCGCTATAGATCAGTGGCCGGATCGTTTGATGGCTTGTGTGAAAGCAAAAGGTGGCAATTTCGAGTAAAACTTTGTACATCGCTCATTTAATGTATGCAAGTTCGGCTAAACAACAATCTATGATGTAAGTGCTAAATTATTAAACAAGAATTGATAATTAACTTAGTTTAATTTTCTGAAATTGGCCCAACATATCAAGAAAATTAAATTGTTTTAAACAAAGACTATAACTATTAGTGCGAAGGCAGGCCGGATAACTTGAATTTTTTAAGTAGCGACTTTACATTTCTATGTATTTCAAATTTACGCAATTTTATTTGAAAATTAAATAAAAATTTGTTTGCTAAGAAAAAGGGAAAAATTAATTTCAAAACTAATTCGCTACCGAGCGGTCGCATTTCTCTTGTCTGAGCATTTTTCTCGCACTTCGTTACACTTTTCACGTTTTATTTCACTTTTCATTATAAAGTTGAATCTACAATTTAACTGGGTAAGAACGTAAAATTCTAACGCAATGCCCCCTGAGGCCCACAAGGTGGGGAATAATGGGTTTGCACTATTATCCCCAGTTCCAAAAAACAAGAGAAATAAGCCAGATTCAATGCCAGAATTTTTCCCGGAATTACCAATTTCTAAGAAGGATGATCCTAAGTACCTCGTAATCAACTCACAGGACGCCAAAAAGCCGATCGCATCCACTTCTTGCTTTCCAGTACACAAAAGTATTCAGGCCATAAGTAAAGACGTTACCAAAATCACATCTCTTCTAGATGGCAGCCTACTACTTTTAGTAAAAAACCAAAAAATCGCTGAAAATTTTTTACAAACTAAACATCTTCCCGGCGCTGGAGCTGTTAAGATAATTCTTTACAGCTCTCTGAACACAGTAAAGGGTGCAATTTACGCTCTATTTATCTGCTAGCTAGCTGATGACGAAATAATTGATGGTCTAAAAGATCAAGGAGTCGGCGTTATTTATAAATTTACCATGCTAAAAAATGGTGCTCATGTAGCTTACTGGTGATTTATTACTAAAGTTTGATAAGTATACTTTACCTAGTCGTATTGAAGTTACCTCAATATCTGTCCCTACTATCCTAATCATATGCGCTGTAAGAACTGTCAGCTGCTAGGCCACACTGCTAAACGATGTAACAAGACCCCATCTTGTGTTATCTGCAACCTAGTCTCAAATCATACCCCTCCAACTGAATGCTCCACAGTCAAATGTACTAACTTTAAACGTCTGTCCAAAATTTGTTCAGTCTAAAGAGATACTTCAAGTTAAAACTATCCACAAGTGTTCGATGCGCGAAGCCATCACCTTTTTAAAATCACAAATTCCATCTACTACCACACCATTCTCTTTTGCTAATGTAACAGCTTCCAACAACAATACTTACTCAAAAAAAAAACCATCAACAACGAAAAAACTTCAAACTCAAATGATTCAAATGACAACATTAAAGCTACAACATCAAACAATAATGCGCCACCTTATACCAACGTACATTCAATCCAGCCCTGAAACTCCTCCCTCCGTATCTTCCCTATACAATTCTTCTCCATCCTTCTCACCCGTTTCCAAAACTACTACCATTATATCCCGTTCCACAACTACACTTGTACTAGTGTTGGGGACTATCGAATAAAAACAATCAAGTTATTCGATAGTTCAGCAATTTTCATTCATTCGATAGTTTTCAAGAAATCACTCATTACTATTTTTTCGTTCATTCGAATTTTTTCGTTCATACCAATTTTTCGTTCAAAACGAATATTTTGTTCGATACTAATTTTTCGTTCATTACTATTTTTTCGTTCATTCGAATTTTTTCGTTCATACCAATATTTCGTTTAAAACGAATATTTTGTTCGCTACTAATTTTTCGTTCATTACTATTTTTTCATTCATTAGTATTTTTTCGCTATTGAATGATTTTTCGAATGAATGATTTTATGCAAGTAGATATCTAGCAAAGATTTTTTGTACGAATTCATTTATTCCATTTCAAGTAAATGGTATTATATTCAGCAAATGTACGAATAATGCTTAAATTGTGTGTATTTCAAAATTATGTTGAATGATTTATGTTGAATTATGTGTGATAATGGAAATTAAATTGAATGCATGTATGAGTGGTAGAAGTTAATAGATGCTTAAAATAGATTTAAGTGAAAAGTATTAATAATAATAAATATAGACTTATAAAGCGAATATGTAGGAGGCATCGCCAAATTAATAAGATGACTAAAGTAGATTCATATGGTCATCGGTATTTGGCAAGATTAAATGACAGTTTCTAGTCGGTTTGATAAAATCCAATGGCTTTGAATTAAGCAGGTTGGCAACCTGGTTATGTATTGCGATTCGAAATTGTAGCTATGTATACATTCACTTAACCGTTTTGACTGTTGGTATTTTTTGCAGCATCAATAGTAAAACATCAATTCCATGTGAGCTAGCAAAGAAAGCGGTCGGCAAATCTCTGGAACAGCGTGTGGAAAAAATAAAAAGCGAGGATAAATAAATCCTGCATATATAGTTTGAAAAAAAAGTGAACAGAAAATAAGTGCGGCAGTGAGTTTGATCATAAGTAATTTGTGCTGTGGTTTTTTGTGGCCTTAGAGCCCAAGGTAAGCTGCAACATACTTTCTATACGTTTATATACACATTTTTTGATTTTTCGTGAGTAAGAGGGAATATCACAAGCAAGGTGAAACGTGGTGTAGCTAGGACAGGTGACGCCATGGCGTCGTGTGGCTCGGTGGAGAATTTGGTTGAAGATGAACCAAATGAAGCTCTTGAGCCTAACTATAGACATAAAAGAAAGAAAAAATCTATGCGCAATAAAGAAAATTCATGGCTTTTAAAAAATGAAAGCATGGAGTAAGAAATGAGTGTAGGGCAAAATAGTTTGCAAGAGAAAAATACAATTTTTGAAAAGGAATGTCGGTCAGCGTCCCCATGTAAAAACGCGGGAAAAACAAGTCAGGGTCAAATAGAGGAGAAAAGTGCAGGAAAAGAAAATGATAACTGTAACCCAGCATCAGAGTTAGAAAGGGATAGGGAGCGAAATAGAGGAGGTATAAGAGAAACGTTGTACTACCCAGCAAACCATAAAGGGAGGGCAAATGTTCTATTCGATACATCTTTAGCGGAAAGCGTACAAAACAAAAGGGTGCGAAATGGCCTATACCTATGGAACAAAATCAAAATGTTAAATATTGAGGGAATTCACACAATCAAAACGGTTGTATAAAGTTATTTTTGAAAACGCGGCATATGCAAATAAATGCATTAGAAGTGAAATAGTAAAACACACGAACATAAAAACCTTTATACCTAAAAGCTTCATAGAAACATATGGAGTAATAAGGGATATCCCCCTAGAGTATTCGGAGACGGAAATAAGGGAGAGCATAATCTCTGCAATCAAGGTTACCTCGATCCAAAGATTTACGCGAAGAGAAAGTAGAGAGTCTGAAATAAGAATTCCGACGTTATCAGTGAAGATCGGTTTCGAAGGGGGCAATATCCCTAAAGAAATAGTACTCAATCACACAATTTTAGAGGTACAAAACTTTTTCCCAATTTTAAGACAATGTTTTAAGTGTGGACGATTAGGACATACGCAAAAAGCCTGCAAATCAGAAAAACGATGCCTTAGATGTGGTAGAAGAGAATGTCTGAGCAATTGTGAGGAGACAAAATGCATCCTATGTGGGGATGAAACACACAACGCTTTAAATAGAACCAAATGTCCAGCATGGGTCAAGGAAACTCAAGTAATTAAAATTATGACTCTCACCCAACAGACTCGGAGGGAAGTTTTAAGGGAAAACAAAACAGAATCATCAAACAGATTTGAATTATTAAGCGAGGAACAGTTTCCATCTCTTGATATAGAACAGAACTTAATTAAAAACAAACAACAGGAAATAAACAGGAGTCTAACACCCACATCGTATGCAAATACTTTCAAAATAAATAAACAAAAGTTTCAAAACTTAAATAAAAACCAGCCGGAAAAAAGCAAGTGAGAGTAAGGCCCCAACCAAAGGCGACGAATAATGGCGTGGCATTTAGCCAACAAAATCTACACGTTGTAACTGAAATAGAAAAATTAACGACAGAAATGACAAAGTTTGCTAGGGACGCTTTCAGAAAAGTGAACTTCCCAGCAGGAGTAAATGCATTTGTACACTTTAATGATAGACTGAAACAACAATTTTTAAGATTAGAAAAAAAAGAAACTGATAGAATGGAAGAGGAGGAACTGGCAAGTCAAGATGAAAATCTTACAATATAATTGCCAGTCTTTGAAAAAAAAAACGCCAACAACATTGAATTTTATGCAAACCAAAATAAGTTTGATATTATATGTCTAAGTGAAGTTTTTTCACACGAGGACGGAGGAAACAAAAGAAATTTAAGAAATTTCAACTTAGTGGAAAAAAAGCGATTGGACAGATATGGTGGAGTAGCCATAGCACTCCGAAAATCAATTACGTTCAAATCAATCAAGTATAATTCTGACCATGACATAGTTATAATCCAAACAAAAAATCTCACCAAAAATCTTACAATATGTTCCATTTACTGCGAACCTTCTTTTGATATGAATACTTTTAAGTCAGTGATTACAAACTTGTTTAACTTTCTAGAAAACTATCAAAACGTACTAGTAATGGGAGATTTTAATGCGCGATCAAAAAGCTGGGGCGACAGTATAGACTAACCGAAAGGGAAATGGCTAAAAACTTTTTCAAACACTTCCACCCTTGTCTGCTTAAATAGGGGAGAGGCAACTTTTAGAGCAAACCTAAATTATTTTAAAAAGGGATCGGTCTTGGACCTAACATTCTCCAACATAACAGCTCAATTAAACTGGGAAGTAGTTCCTTGTCACCTTGGAGGCAGTCATCACTACCCAATATCCGTAGGCCTTGACTTTACCGAGGAAAAAAATACGACATTTCTCTCAAAAAAGAAACTGTTAGCAGCTCTAAACTCTATTAGGGTAGAACCGTCGACTTCAATAATAACAAAAGCTATATCAAGAGAAATAGATTCAGCAACCATCAAATTAAAGAACAAAACACCAAAAGCATGGTGGCATAAGGATTTAAATAAGTATTTTAGACTTTATAAAGCTGCTGCCAAAAAATGCAACAGGTATCCGAGAGTGGAAAACTTTAAACGAGTTAATGAGTACGAAGAAATATGGAAAAGTGAAGTCAAAAAGGCAAAGACGCAAAATTTTAAGGACAGTGTGGAAAGACTGAATAAACAACCAAACTCCCAAGAGGCATGGAGGTTTGTTAATAATATGAAGGGTAATCCCAAGAGAACGAAAAACATGGTATGGACCGAAGAGTGGAACAGTCCATTTCTTCAACACCTACAAAATCAAATTATTAACAACCAAAATCCCAGTAGTAGCTTGGAGGGAAGTTATGCAAGAGATGTTAGAGTGCCTAACTTTGAGATGGTAGAACTTAATGCTGTACTCAAAAAAAAGACGAAGAGATCGGCAGGAGGTCATGATATGATAACATACGAAATGATCAAGGCTCTATCAGAAAATGCAAAGGAAAATCTGCTAATCGCGTTAAATGATTCATTTCAGAATGGGCAAATTGAGGAAAAATGGCGAATCGTAAAAGTAATTCCAATTCCGAAAGCTGATAAAGATCCAAATATTTATACAAACTACAGGGCAATATCTCTAAAACCAGTCTTACTCAAAATCGTCAATTTAATGATTAAAGAAAGGATAGACACAGACCTAGCGGAGAAAAAGTTTTTACCTGACAGATGCTTTGCATATCGAAGAGCAGATGCTTTGCATATCGAAGAGCAGGTCAGCATCAATGTGTTTAAACGAAATACTCCACAACATCGCTATGTACAAGGAAAAGGGAATGAAGGTAGCGGCGATCACTTTAGACATCAGCAACGCGTACAACTGCGTCCCCACTCGGGCTTTAACAAGAATACTTGAAAACACAAATACAGAAGGTAAATACATAAATTGGATCAACTCATTCTTACAGGAACGGATCCTTAAACTTGGAAAAAATAAGATCACTGTAACAAATGGCTTGCCGCAAGGTAGTTGCCTTTCACCACTGCTCTTCAACATTTATACAAAAGTACTGCATGGAATTGAGGATAAGTCGACAGATGTTTTTCAATTTGCTGATGACTTCCTCATTCTAGTTCATGATAGAAATTTTCAAAAGCTTGAACGGATACTGGAAGTAAAGTTAAACGCCTTTTTACAGAAATGTACAGAATTAAATCTGAAGATAAACACCGAGAAAACCAAAGCAATCCATTTTGCAAAAGGAAACAGGAAGCGGATGCGAATAAGGACAAATAATCACAATATTGAACAAGTAAACAAGGTCAAGTTTATTGGAAGAATTTTAACCTCTTCACTTACGGGCATGACACACTTTAGAAATTTAGTCGAAAAGGCAGAAAATAATGTTAGGCTTATTAAATGTTTAACGTCAGTCAAAGCGGGAATAACTCCAAAAACGGCAGTAAATTTATATAAAAGCTTAGTGAGATCAAAAATAGAAGTAGCCAGATCGACAACATATGACCTACCAAAAACAATAGATAACAAAATAAGGTCCTTTCAAAATGGAACTCTACGCAGATGCTTAGGGTTAACGCCTTCTACTCCTGTTCACAATATATACCTTTTAGCAAATGAGCTGGAACCCAGGGAAAGGGGAAAACAGCTTACATGCCGAGAAATAATCAAACTCAAATTTATAAACAAAAAAGTATACAATAGCATTGTCTCCACTAAACAATTAAAATCAAGCTTCCCCATCGACATTCTATCATTTCAGGGAAGTCTTTGATAATATAAACACTGACACTACATACGAAAGAAACAAACAACTTAGGGTCATAGGCAAAGGTGCTTTAGGCAAAAAATCAGAAATATCCAAAGAACAGTTCAGCGCTGAGTATAGATGCCTTATTGACAAATACATGGCAAAAAATTTTCTAATCTTCGCCACTGATGCGTCAGGTGGAGAAAACTCCATGGGGTGTGGAGTCTACAATGTTTCGCTAAATCAAAAATTCCTCTTCCGCATTAGTTTTAAAACGTCGTCAGCGTTTAGTGAAATGTGGGCAATAGCTAAAGCAATTGATATCGCTGTTGAGGACAAATATGAAAAAATAGTTGTCTTTACGGACAGCCTGACAGCATGTCAGCTGATAAATAAAAAGTCTTCAAACAATTACATATCTGCTAAAATTCACTCTGACCTAAACAGGAGCAATATAATGTGTGAAATTGTCTGGATCCCCGGACATATAGGTATAGATATCAACGAGACTGCTGATAATTTGGCAAAATGGGCATCAACGGTAGGGGCCCCTTTAAATGTTATGTTAACTCCAGACGAAGCTGTAAGAAAAATAAACAATCTGTTGAAAGAAGATTGGAACACAAAGTACCAACTTGCATCACAGGAAAAGGGAAAAACTTTAGCGGAATTCTTTCCAAGCATTGCAAATAAACCGTGGTACATTAACTCACAGTTAAATGCAAAAGATATCTAAACAGTAAATAGGCTCCTAACCGGCCATACATATCATAGGGAATACCTACAAAGAATTCGAGTTGTAAATTCAAATCAGTGTGAGATATGTCAAACCATAGATAGTTACACTCACGCGATCTTTGCTTGTGATAAACACTCAACCATAAGACTGAAGTATGATGCAGTGAAAAACCACAAAGACTTTAAAAGTATTTTTAAGAAAAATGACACTGCAGCTCTTATAGAACTGTGCAAGTATATAAATGAAGCTCAAATAGAAATCTAAGATAAATTAATAGTACATATTTGTATGTAAAAACCAAAAGCCTCAGAGGAGGCCGACCGCAGATTTGCCACCTTTTGTTTTTTTTTTGTTTTTTTTTTGTTTATTTTGTTTTATTTGTTTACGTTTTTTTTTTTTGCTCATTGAACAAAATGGAATTTTAATCGTTGGCAAATAATTATGCCAATTGCCTTGTTAAATATATTAAACGCATTAATGAAATTAAGGCATTCGCAGAAGTCTCAGCTGGTCTCGACCAAAAGATAAACCAGCATACAAGAACGTTCCACATCACATGGTCGAAACACAAAAGCGATCGTGTACTGGAGAAGATAGCCTGTTACTAACAGCGGCACACTTCAATCAATACGCATCAGGACTTTGGAAATGATCATACGTACACATCAATACGGCCTAACTACCTAGGCATTCGATAAAAATCTAAGTATACTGAGTTCACTTTGAAACACCCAGTAAAGTGTAACTTCAGGTACAACAAAAATTTGTCACATCGCTACAATCACACCCGATAACGCAACAAAAGAAAGATACCCTGGCTCAGTGGATTTAATAGCCCTGCCATTCAACTGGGTTTAACAAAAAAAAAAAAAAAAATAGTAAAACATTTGAATTGGGTCGCAACTTATATAAATATTGGTATTCGATTTTTAATTGCAGTGTTCTCTGTGGTAATATAAAATGTATTTATGTATTTTGTGAAGAAAATGCTGAAAATGTTTTTATACATAATTAGATAATACAAAAATGCGCCCTGGATTAAAGAGATCAGCCGTGTGGGAGTTTTTTACTAAAAATGGTAATAACGTCAACTGCAATATTTGTAAAAAAAATTTAAAGTTTGCTGGTAACACATCAAACTTGGCCAACTAGAGTCTGACAAGATGTGTGCCAAATCGACCTTCTTAGACCCACGGTTTAAAAAGATTGCCTTTGGAAATGAAAGTAACTCTAGTAATGCTCAAAAATGGTTGGGAGAAGAGGTATCAGCATTCATACAGCGGAACCAAAGGACTGCTACAGCCCCAGTAATAGAATTACCCGCGGATAAAAGTAAATTATCTCTTTGGACTCTACTTGACCAAAAAGTAGCGGAAGCAAAAAATATTTGTCACAACGCCCCTAGTGTTAATGCACATATTTCTTTGGAACAATATCTTAGACAAGATTTCGGTGAGAGACATCAAAACCCTTTAAACTATTGGGACAGCAAAAAGGCAACTTTTCCAGAACTCTACGAGCTTTTAAAAAATATTTATGTATACCTGCTACTTCAGTTCCTTCCGAAAGGGTTTGTTCTAAAGCTGGGCAAATAATAAATGATAGAAGAAATAGACTTAAAGGTGAAAAGCTAGATCAAATAATATTTTTAAATAGCAATTTTAATATATAATTAATATTTTTTTGCGTTCTTCTGATATTTATATTTATATTTATTTTATATGATATTGAATATTTTTTCTGTGCTTTACTATTTTTAAGTTTTATTAAAATATTGAATTAAATTGATATTTTTTGCGTTCTTCCGATATTTATATTTATTTTATATGATATTGAATATCTTTTCTGTGCTTTACCATTTTTATGTTTTATTAAAATATTGAATTAAATTAAACCTTTGTATTGGTTTAATTAAAAATCCAGTACTTTTTTGTTGTTTGAAGAGCACGCCTTTGCTTAGTTATTGAATTTGATTAAATAAATGAATGAATGAATGAATGAATGAACGAAAAAATTCATTCGATAGTCAAAATCATTCAGTCATCAACAATCGATAGTTGAAATCACTCGATAGTTCCCAACACTAACTTGTACCCTCCTCCCCTCCCCAGTCACATACCCAAGTATCAATGGATACATAATTCAAGATATTAAATTCCAATTAAAACTTACATATATATATATATACCTACTTTAACTCTCTTATTTTAACTATTTTCAATATTCCAGTATTATAACTTTTCTTCAATGGAATATTAACGGATACATAAATAACTATTTTGAACATGAAATTTTAATTAAAAAATATAACCCCTCAGTAATATTACTAAATGAAACACACATTGCAAATAGTGTATCAGCTCATACTCCAAAAGATTATGCTGGTCACTTTTATAACCTTCCGTCCATTGCTTCAAACAAACAAGGTATTGCAATCCTGATTAAGGGAAATATACCGCATAATATTCTTCCAGTATCTCCTTCGAATATCTCTTCCGTTTCTATCGAAATTTCTTCCCCCATAAAATCATAATTATCTGTGCATATTTCCCTCCTTACTTGTTTTGACTGGCTGGTGACTTCAATACCTGGTGTCCTCGTTGGAGTTCTTCTTCAACTAACTCCAAAGGCCGCATAATTGAGGATACTGTCCTCAGTTCTGACTGTGTTGTCCTTAATGATGGTTCGCCTACCCACTTCTCCACTCATTCCACTTTCACCCATATACACCTTACAATTTGTTCCACTTCACTCTCTCCCAAAGTATGTTGGCATTGTAAAGATAATCTGCATGTTAGCGATCACTTGCTTATCATAGCTAAAATCTCCCATAATTCCCTTTTCTTCGAACCCATAATATTTTTTAAAACTGATTCAGCTAATTGGTCTAAATTTCAAGAATTTTGTTTACGCTACTCAGATATCCTCCTTCTACAGTATTATTAATCAAGAAACCTCTAGGATTTAAAAGTTTGTAAGATATGCTGCCAACCAATCTATATCGCAAACCTCTCCCAAACTCCGTAATTCTAACCCTTCTTGGTGGGATAGTGAGCTATCTTCGCATAGACTGCATAAGCAACAAACATGGCATCATTTCAAACAAAATCGCTCGTCATCAAACCTTGTTGCTTATAAAAAAGCTAATGCTATTTTTAGAAGAAAAGCTAAGCAAGCAAAAGTTAAATCTTTCCGGACATTTACCAGCAGCATTAATACTTCTTCCGACCCTAAAATGATTTGGTCAAACATAAAAAGATTATCTGGCAATATTTCTTTCTCTCCTATTCTCTCGCTCAACTCCTCACAAGGCAATCTACTATATCCTCAGGATATAGCTTTAGAATTCGCTAAATTTTTTTCTAACAATTCTTCTGATTCTAATTTCTCCTCTGAATACTCGTCTAATAAGAACTCTTTACACGCCTATAAGTACGTACTCGTACAATCTTCTTTATCACCTTCAGCCGAATATCTCGACTCAGATACATCTTTAATAAAACTAAATATAGCTCTTTCTTTTGTTAAAGATAAAACGACAGGGTTAGATAAAATTTCCTATGCCATCATCAAACATGTCCCTTCCCCTCTCCTCTCTCGGCTCGTTAACCATTACAACAATATTTATCGAATTGCCAGCATACCGCAAATCTGGAAAACCAGTGCAATCATTCCTATTCTAAACCCTGGCAAACCTCCCTGCAAAGTTACCAGCTATCGTCCTATTTCCCTTTTACCCTGTCTAGGAAAATTTGTAGAAAAAATTGTTGCTACTAGGCTCTCTTGGTTTCTCCAATTTAATAAACTTAATCATTCAAATTAGGTTACATTCAAAAAAGGACAAATCACTATCGACTCTCTTTTACACCTAGACAATTTCATGTGTGACGCTTTATCTAATAAAAATCACGTTTCGCTTCTTTTCCCTTGATTTTGAAAAGGCGTTTGATCGCGTTGGCATACATGTATTTTAAGGCAATTAATCAAATGGAAAGTTGGCCCTCGTATATTCAGTTTTGTTAAATCCTTTCTCTCTAAATGTAAAATTAAAGTTCTTATTTCTCCTTTTCTCAACTACCCCGATGGTCCCTTTCCGCAGGCGCATCAATATTGTACTTAAAATCCAGTCTACCCCCATTTTCCACCGATTCCATTCAACAATGTAAACATTTCATGTTCTCCTACACTTAAGTTTCTTGGAATAGTTCTAGATAGTAAATATGTATTCTAACAACATTGTCAATGTATTAGAAATATAATTATTAAAAACTCAAATATTGTTAAGTATCTGTCATGCAAGCGTTCGCTCATTGGCCCATCTTTGCTAATTAATGTGGTCAAAGCCTTCATACTCTCTGTCATCAATTACGCTCTAGAAATATATGGGCATCATTCAAAAAGCCACCTAAATTGCTTGCTGCACCGTATAACTCCGCTGTTAGAAGATCGCTTCGAGCATTCACCACGTCAACAATTAAAAATATATTAGCAGAGTCTGGCCTTCCCTTCCTAAAAGACAATATGGAAGCCATCACTTACAAACTATATCCGAAGATCATCCGTGGTTCGAACTACATGGTTCAAGATGCCTTTTCTTCATCATCATTACGTATCCAATCTCCAAAAATTGAGTCAGCTATATATAAATGCGCCATTTTCGCCGAAACAAACAGCTTGCCACTAAAACCTGCTAAACTTTCTAAGTGTCGTCATCCACCATTGTTGATTCCAAAAGACACATTAATAAACTAGTTCGGTTGCCTAAATCCACCACACCGAATGCGATTTATATATCAGAATTTTATGAAATTATGAATACTCTAAAACATGGCAGTTGGAGATTTGTATTCACGGACGGTTAAAAAAAAATCCAAACCTCTTGCTGTCGTTAGCGAGAAAGGAAAGCCAATTTCATATGGACCGACAGTTTATCATGTTTTCAAGCCATACAAAGTTGTAACAATCACACTAACATCATCAATTCCATTAGAGAATATCTTATTCTATATGCAAAAAAATGAAGATAATGTGGGTTCCAAGCCACACTGGGTTATCCGGGAATAATTATGCTGATGACTTAGCAAAGAATGCATCTGACATGCCCACAATTACATTCAGTTTCTTTACGAAATCGGATATATACCGACTCATATACCAAAAGAGGCACTCTAAATTGGCACTTGATTGGGTCTCATATAACCACCATTATTCAATAGTTAACACAGGCAGAATCAAACCCCAATTCCCATCAACAATTGGACATACTATAATGACTCACGCTCACCTCCTCGGAAGAAACAGAACCAACTGCTGTCCATTTTGTAACGCGACAATAACTTCATATATTATAATTTTGTCCAACATTGAAAGATAAGAAAGAATGCGATTTACCTTCTTTTTAACACGGAAGAAAATATAAAACCCATCGTTTTCTTAAAGAATGTGATCTTTTGAGGAGAATTTAAGCCAAAACATTTATTCAACGAACAGCTGATAGCCTCTGAAGCTGGGGCTGCATGTTTTTTATGTTGTACATATGTTATCAACATTGTATAAGGTTTTATAAATAAATAAAAAATATAAAAAAATTCAAAACTAAAAATTGTAAATATTAAATTAAAAAAAAGCACACTGAAACAATTCCGGACACTTGCCGCATGTGCATCACTGCCCACAATAATTGGGTAGGTATATTGTGTTGACAGATGTGGCAAAAAAGGGAATGGATGAATGGATGAACAGCCAAAACGACTTCTGGTTGGACTGGTTTTTTTTTTATTACTGAAGTAGCTAAAACCACCGTGCACCTCTCCGCTTAAAAAAATCAACAAAAAATAAGATTGTATTCAAAAGACAATGGAGAGAACGAGGGTTGCTACATCAGGTGATCTTAGCAGTGCCGTTGATGTCGATGGCCTAAGATTTTTCACTTGTATTTATTCACAATGGTTTTCAATACTATCTTAACTGGACAATGAAACCATTTCCAATCGAACCAGCAACATACTTTTCTGATATCATCAATAATAATAATAATAATAAGGACGAGCACGCCTAAAAGAAAACTATAAGTAGAACATAAAGCTTATAGATTTGTAAAAACAACAATACTGTTGCGTACAACCGCGAACAAAACTCAATTCATTTATTATAAAAAGTTGCCAGATGAGTACAAAGTATTATTATTATGAATAGTTGCCAGATGGGCGCAAACATACCGGCCGCCTTGAACGACCGAGATAAGTTCAAAATTAAATTCAAATTTGAAAAAAGTAAAAGTACATGTCAAATTATATAAGTATATTACAAAGTAAAAATATCATTTTGCGTTGGTAACAGCGTCAGCTTCGGTACTGGTCGTACCAATTTACCGTCCATCGTCTTCAGTTTTACGACACGTACTGATCCATCTGCTCCGGGATGACACTGAATTACACGCCCAAGTCGCCATTTAGTAGGCGGACTATTAGGATCGTGGATGATAACGACGTCATCTTCCTTCCGATTCAAGCAGGGTCGAAACCATTTCACTCTTTGTTGTAGATTAACGAGATACTCGTTTCGCCAACGAGACCAAAAATGTTGTCGCATTGCGCTGATAGCTTGCCATCGTTGATGTAGCCCCTCTACCTTGTGTAAATTTTACAAGATAAGGTCCCGCAAAATCGATGGCGCTGTGTAAAAAACACCGATGACTCATTAGGCGGCTTTTGGGAAGATCAGCCATTACTTACCCCAGTGGTTGGCGGTTTATGCGCTTGCATTTGACGCATTTGTGATATACAGCGTGGACAAGGCGGCGAGAACCCAAAACCCAGAATCGACGTTGTAGAACTGTTTGCATGATTTGCGGACCGGCGTGAAGCGTATTACGATGAATGTCGAGTATTATGACTTTCGCTAGCGGTGAATTTTTCGGTAGGATTATAGGGTGCTTGACGTCGGCGGCTACCGAAGCGCGTTTTATTCTGCCGCCAACACGAAGAACGCCATCTGGATCTAAAAATGGCTGAAGACGGATTAGATGACTTCACAATGGTATTTGTTTGAATGATCTGCAAGAAACAATTTCTTTCGCAAAAGCATTAAGTTGGATATACTTTACCAGTACATTTTCAGCTTGGTGAATTTCCTTGCTAGTGAGCGCGCCAGTAATGCGCTGATCGCTAGCTGTCCGTAAATTTTTAATGAAACGTAAAGCGTAGGCTGTCACTCTTTTGAGCTTGGCATATGAATCATATCTATACAATAGTTTCCACTCTTCTGCGGTTTGAGTAAGATGTGATGCTGATTTCGTTTTTCGCAATTCAGAGTTAATGTTTGAGTTACACCTTGCCAATTGTTCCAAATCTTCTTCTGAACGATGTCGCCACTCGTTTTCGTTTTCGACCAACCAGCTTGGCCCTTGCCACCAAAGACAATGAGCAAGTGATTTCGATGGAGCCAATCCTCGAGACGCGCAGTCAGCGGGGTTGTCCTCTGACCGGACGTGCCTCCAGCAGTCAGGAGCTAAAACTTCTTGCACAGCGGCTAAGCGGTTCGCAACGAAGACTGACCATCGGCTTGGGTGGCTTTGTAACCAAGCTAGTGTTATAGTTGAGTCCGTCCACGCATATAACCTTTTCATGTCGCGACCGAAGCTTAGTTGAATCTGCTTGACAAGTTTTGCGCCTAAGTGCGCTGCGCACAATTCTAAACGAGGAAGAGTAATACTTTTCAAAGGCGCAACCTTAGCGCGCGCGGCGACTAAAACGATCTTAAAGGTTCCGTCGAATAGTTGCGTGCGACAGTATAGAGCGGCGGCGTAGGCGCGTTGTGACGCGTCGGTGAAAACATGATATTGAGCGCCATCAGAGGTTTCGCTAGTACCAATCCATCGACTCAGTTTGAAAGCCGTGAGTTCGGGCAACTGCTGGCGGTGAGAAAGCCACTCTTCCGCAACATCGATAGGCACCGGTTCATCCCAGTCAACGTCTGCGCGCCAGATTCTCTGGAGCCAAATTTTCGACAGTATTGTGCAAGGCGCGACTAATCCTAGCGGGTCAAAGATCTTACTAGAATCCGAAAGAAAGACGCGTTTCGTAAGAACTTCAGACAGTGGTGGTAAATCCACTGCAATCGATAAACAATCATCGTTAGTGTTCCAAATGGTACCTAGCGTACGTACCTCATCGCTGTCAGCTAATAAGTGTGAGATTTGTTTCGACGCGTGCGGTATTTTCTTTCTAAGTTCTTCGCAATTCGTAGCCCACTTTCATAACTCAAAACCAGCGCTAGACAATACTATAGTTACATCGTTTTGTAGCTTTGTAAGCTCTTTGATCGAAAATGAGCCAGTAAGGAGATCATCCATATAATAGTCGCGCATGATGACTACAGCAGCTTGGTTAAACGCTTCTCTTGCATCCAAAGCGGCTTGGTGGAGAGATCGTACAGCCAAGTGTGAAGCCGCGGCGACGCCGTAAGTAACGCGAAGCATGCGATAGTCTTGGTTCTGTAGGCGCGTCGCTCCAGACTATGCGCTGGTAATCAGCGTCTTCTTTTGCGACGTAAACTTGTCGATACATTTTCTCGACGTCGGCCATTATGGCGTAGCGATGAGTTCGGAACCGCGCCAATATCGAAAACAGATCTTCTTGTATTTGTGGGCCAATCATTAGTCCATCGTTGAGGGAGAAACCGGACGACGTTTTCAACGAGGCGTTAAACACCACTCTAAGTTTTGTAGTTGAGCTAGTATTCTTCACTACCGCGTGATGTGGCATGTAGTAACTTTCGTGCGGTTGCGCGTTGCCCACAAGCTCCATATGACCCATACTTAAGAGTTCTTTCATAAATTCAGCGTATTGACGGCGTAGCTCAACATCAGCAGCGAAGCGCTTCTGCATTCTCAACAAGCTTCTAACAGCTATGTTTCTTGACTCACTTAAAGTTACAGACCCCTTAAAAGGGAGACGCACAATGTAGCGCCCGTCTGCAGCGCGGCGGCAATGCTCACGAAAATGTTTTTCACAAGCTTCCTCTTCGATAGTTAAGAACCGCTTCGGAGAAAACTCTTCGAGCTCCCAAAACTTACTCACCATTCTGACGAGTTGCACGTCACAATGCATAGATACAACTGCTGGACTTGGATTGGAGTAACGCATAGCCTTGCCAAAGAGCACCCAACCGAATACCGTATTCTGCGCCATGGGTGTGTCAGGTGGCCCTTTGCAAATACCAGTTAGAAGAAATTTGTCCATCTCTTCCATACCTATTAACACGTCAATGGGACCAGGGTTGGCGTAGTGCGGATCGGCGAGAGCGAGGTTTCGTATATGTGGCCAAGATGACATTTGTACCGGAACGCTAGGGAGTTCATTCGTAATTTTCGATAAAATAAGCGAGCTGATTGTAAAATGCTCTGCAAGAGAGCGCGGGGCAAGCGAAAGCACTGTCTCACCCTTAACTTTACCGCCATCTGATGAACCAATCCCCGTAACATGAGCTGTCGATGATTTTCTGGGTTGACGGAGGCGTTGTACACAGGAATCTGTCACAAACGATGCATGTGAGCCGTTGTCAAACAACACTCGTGCAGGTTGCCATCGACCTTTGCGGCAGCTTTATTAAGCTGAACTCAACCAATTCGTCAAAAGTAGGTAAAACATCTTTCATCAATGAGAGCTCCCACTGTTTTCTAGTTTCATAAGCTAACTTCGAAACAGTGATGTATACAAGCCAATCGTCCCAAAACTCCACAGGCCTACCTAAAGCACGCAGCGAACCGACGTGTTGCATAGTGACGTTTAAAATTTGTTTAATAGCCTTACCAGTATCTCGAGTTGCTCTTTCAATAGCAAAAATAGCCTTAAAGTGAGCATCAACCATAACACGCACACGCAGCAGTGTAGTTACCATCACAAATTTGCAGACTACTTACAAGTTGAAGCGCCTCATCTTGAAGGCAATTACGCAAATAACGTAGTTTTTGACTATCAGACAAACTAGCGTTATTATGTACAAGCGACTGAAATGCGTCGAAAAAGGCTAACCAATTTGTAGGGTCGCCACCGAAGGTAGGCAACTGTAACTTGGGCAGATGAACGGGAGGGGATGTAAAATTTGCGGGTGTAGACAGCCGAGGGGTCTCAGCGGTTCCTAATAAACGTCTAAAGTTTGATTTTGCTGTGATGTACCATTCTTCTGCTTGTGTACGAGATTGCTCTTCAACCGGTGCATTTTCTTCACCGCACAACAACTCTACTTCTTGTTGAGCATCACCGAATCGGAGCCACTGCTCTTCGAGAAGTTGAATATAGGTTTCTACTGATTCCTTGTCCAATGCCAACTCATCTTTTTTGCTCATTATGACATATCGTTTGATTGCATTCAACGCAGAATCTCGCACCTTAACTTGTGACATGGCGTGATATGTACAAATGAGGTTATGTCACACACGTTGTAAATGGTAAGTGATCTGTTGTTGAAATCGCACTTGTGCCAGCGAAAAACACTTTGGAATAGTGTAAAGATGTTTGATGTAGGTTTTAAACACTTGCGAACGATTGTAAAAATTAAAATGTAAATTTGAAATGTAAATACAATATATGTATGCCGACACAATCCGGTTTGAAGGACCAGCTGTTGCGTACAACCGCGAACAAAACTCAATTCATTTATTATATAAAGTTGCCAGATGAGTACAAAGTATTATTATTATGAATAGTTGCCAGATGGGCGCAAACAAATACCAACCACGCTGTTAAGCACGTAGTGGCGACGTCATACTTAATAGCGGTATGGTTGGAGATAGGAATAATAAGAAAACAAACGATTTTCACACGATTAGCGTGGCTGAGTGGTTGCGTGCTCGCCTAGCAACTCCATGTACCATGTTCCAAAACCTGGTAAAGTCTAGAAAGAAAGAAGCCTGATGAGCAAATGTGGTGATCTCCGAATTAGCAGCTATCACTTCTACCACTTTGAAAAATCGTTGTTTTCTCATATTATTCCCTAATAAAAACCAGACCTCGAGCTCAATAAATAAAAGTCCTTTTTAATTTTAATTGCTATAAAAATTCTAAGTATAGAGTTTTATAGTTTTCCCGCCAGTAAACATCAAATAGTAAATTATCAAAAATCAAGAAAATTTTTAGCTACTAGGAACTTGCACTTCATTATACTAAAATTTAATGGGCTATAAAACTGTGTATTTAGAATTTTTATATAAATTTTATGAAATTTTGTGCAATTTTATATGTTTTCTACAAGGTCTTAAATGGATATACATACATGCATTTGTTTAGCTAGAAATATTCGTATTCATGCATGTATAAAAAATAATAACAGAATAATTATGTTATAACATGTATGTACATATGAATATAGAAGTGTTACGAATAGTACTAGTGTACGCATTATAGGCCTTCATACATACATACATATGTATGTGTTTACACACATAGGCATATTACTTACATACTTAATTGGCGCTACAACCACTTAAGCGATTTTCTCCAACAATTTGCGGTGTGCGTCTTGTGTTGTAACACAATTGCCATTGCCTGCCGAGGGCGACTGCTATTAGAAAAAACTTTTCTATAATTTTTGCTGTTGATTGTCCGGCCAGGATTTGAACCCGGTACCCGCCGAATGAAGCGCGCACATAATACACACTCGGTTACGGCGGCCGCCAATAGGAATATATTCATGCAAAAAAACGTACATACACATATGTAACATTGATAATTGTTTTCAGAAATATTTCGATTATTTTCTTTCAAGAAATCTAAATAGACGTTAGAAAAAGTAAGTGATGCTTCTAAAATTTCAAAATGATAGCGTTATTTTCTATAAGTTCATTACAAATAAAAAAATTGGAATTTATATGGCCACGTAGCAGTTTAGCGTGGTCATTAATATAGACACACCTATGTTTAAAAACTACTAAATTTTTACCCACATATTCTAACCGAAAGGTAAGTTTTAAAGTTATGCTAAGTTACTAGTGCAAAAAGTAAATTATATTTCGAGTTAGATGGGACGTGTGCGGATGATTGCAGTATTGTGGAGAGAAGGCTAGTCCAAAATATGCGTAAGAAAGGAAAAACTTACAAATTTATCGCTGAAGTAAAATTTCGTGACAAATGCTTTAAAAATGCCAAACCAATTAGATCGTCGCGGAGCTAGCAGAAACACGTTTATAACAACTGATGATCACATCTTGTCCATGGTGAAGAAAACTCCTTTTGTATGGTCTAGTACAGTTGCAGGAGAAATTGGTAACATAATAACCAGCGGAACCGTTAGAAGGAGGTTATCGAATGCAAATCCTCCTGGCAGAATAGCTCGCAAAGTTTCTCTAATGAGAAATGCAAATTTAAAAAGGAGGAAGGGCCTAGCCCTTTCCCATACATCACACATCACGGTACGGAGCTAAAGGTGAACGAAAGAGGCGTAACATTCTCTGGAGCGATGAAACAAAAATAAATTTGTTCGGGAATGACGCACAAGGTAAAGAGTTTCACATAAAGTTTACTTAGAGGACGGTTAAACACGGCGGCGGAAATATAATGATATGGGGATTTTTTTCTTGATACGGAATCGGTCTAATTTATCGTATCGAAAGCATCATGGACAGATTTGTTTATGGGAGTACCTCATGCTTAAGAGCATACGCCTCTTGTATGGAAGTTTCAACAAGATAACGACCACAAGCATTCCTCTAAAATGGTGAAGGACTGGTAACTGATCGCAATCCCTTTGAAAATCCTTGGAATGAACACAAAGAGGAGTTTCAAAGCATGAGTGTAGCAACAAAACGCAATTGTGGGAAAAGATTGAAAAAGCATGGTACAACAATATGCCCATAGAAACATGTCAGAAACTCATCTCATGCAGTACTGAAAAATAATTCTGGATACGTAGGATATTAGTTATATAAGTATATTTTTCTAGGTTTCCTGTGAATTACTTGCTATTTAATTTTCTTGTAATTTACACCTATTTTAATGCCCAGCTGAAAGTGGATGATTTCTCGTTTTTTTTTAACTTGCAAAATTTTGATAAGTTTTTAAATCCTACAATGAACATATTTTCAATAACAATTGTATAAACTTTTTGTTGAAATAAATGTATAATTTTAATGAAAATCTATAACTATTGAAACTAAATATCACACACCTATTTTAATGCCTATGGCCCGTAGCCATAGCGGCTTATTTTCGGTGGAGCCATTTTTTTCATAGTTTTTTACTATGGTCTGTACTGTTGGACGACTTAAATTTAAAATTTTTGAAATTTCGCCATAAGATTTGTTCTCATTTCTGTGCTGTATAACAAGGTTTCTTACGTCAATAGAAATTTCTTTTCGAGGAGCCATTGTTGATGCTTAAGTGATTAAACCACAACTAAATTAAATACTAGCAAATCAGACTACATAATAAAGGAAAAAAATGTGAAAAAAATGGTACTTTATCCTTATAGCAACACAGAATATCGATCTACCTGCTAAGAAACCGGTCTTGTATGTAGACTTTTGTCAAGGACGTTTTTGGGTTTTTCCACCATAACCTTTTTATATTAAGTTAGGTAATGGATTTTTTTTAGTATATGTCATTAAAAAAGGATTTAAAATAAAACTGTATACCTACATTTTTCAGAAGAGTGATTGTACTTTCTACACAACAAATACAAGCGGTGTATGTAGACTTTTGTCCGCCACTGTATGTATATGGTATATACAAAAAAAAAATATGAATGCATGTAGACATATAGGCCCGTAGTCATAGTCAAATAAAAGTCGGATCTAAATACGTTAAAGCATACTTTAGCTTAAAGTATACTTTATCTTAGTCATAGTCGAGTTAAATCCGGCTTTTTCGGTTAAAGTCGAATTTATAGTTAGAGTGCCGAAAAGCTGTTACTAAACCATTTAGTAAACTGTCAAAATAATTATAAATCTGCATCTTCGGTGCTAAAAGTTTTTTTTTTTGGTGAAACTTAAATTAAAGGAAATGAGCCGTTTTGATAATATTGAACGGAATTTCAGCATCATTAGTGATGCTACTTTGATTAGACGGCCAAAAATGTATAAAACCAGAATCAACCCTTTTGAATTAGAAGACAGTGATTTCTATTCTCGGTATCGGTTCGACAAAGCCACGGTGGAGTTCATTATTCGAGCTTTAAATATGGTAAATCCGAGAAATAATAGAGGTCTTCCGGTACCAGTGAGCACACAAGTCTTATGTACTCTTAGATTCCTAAGAAGAAATGTCCATCAAGGTGATGTTGGTATGTTAATAAAGTGTAATTTAATTTTCTAAATGATATTCCATGCATATTCTTGTATTATAGCTGATCTTCACGGTTTATCCCAGAATTCTGTAGGAAGGATAGTAAAAGAAATATCCAAAAGAATTGCAATGTTACTGCCACACTTTGTTCGATTCCCAAGCAGAAATGAGCTGAACGAAGTAAAGAACAAATTTTACCGATTAGCTCGGTTTCCGACCGTGATCGGAGCAATCGACTGCACCCATGTGCGAATTAAATGTCCTTCAAAGAATGTGGGCCCAACTATGGCAGGTCACTTTCTGAATAGGAAAGGATACTATTCCTTAAATGTTCAGGTAAATAACCAAAAATACGCCATAAAATATAAGTGAATGCGACAATAGCGTATATATATATTTCACAGATCGTATGTGATGCAGATTGCAAGATCCTTGATATTGTTGCAAGGTCACGCGGCTCCAGACATGATGCTCGAATTTGGGACAACTGTCAGCCTAAAACAGGCTACCCTAACTCATCTATACTATTGACACCAGTTAGAAATCCGTCCACAACCAAAGAAGAAAGGTAGTAGTTTTCAAAAATTATTCTTGAAATATTTCATTTCTGAATGTTTCTTTGAAGATCTAATAGAAGCCACATTGCAACTCGTTCCAAAAGAGAATGCCTGAATGGGCAGATAAAATCTAAGTTTCGTTCAGTTTTCGAGAGGTTGAGGGTTGACCTAGATACTGCAAAAAATGTAGTTGTCGCTGTTGCTGTACTTCATAACATTGCCAAAGAAAGAAACTTTTCATGTGAGTCCTACATTTTAACTAAACAATTAATTATACTGAAATATATTTTCATAGTTTTGGATGTGGATAGCACTACTAACGGCGTATCAATTGCACAAAGCAGCGACATTCTTGAAACGACTTCAAATTCAGGGAGAGCATACAGAACTGCATTTATTAATAAATATTTCTGACTACTACCTCACTAATCTTAAGTAGAAAACAAAAATTATTCATATATAAGTATATGCATATGTATATTTATTTCGAACTTCAATAAACATCTTCTCTTTTTTGTACTTCATATCATTTTCATTTGCAAATAATAAACAAATACCAGCTGATATACATAGTATGCCTCTTGGAGATGGGGTTTTTTTTTAATCGATAAACAGTAATATCGCTAAGAAGTACAATATTCCACATAAATTCTGGCTTTTATCTTTATATAAAAGCATACAAACTCTTTTCAAACTTATTTTAACAATTAATAGCAATAAAATCACCATTTTATTGTGAAATTATCAAGTTAAAAAAATATCCTTCGATAAAATATATCCATTAGTTCATTTTCGACATTTTTCCCTCCAAAATGTCATCTCTATATTTGCAGCATTGCCATTTCTGCAAATTTACTGATTGACAATGTTGTCATTAGTTAGTACCATGTACTAAACTGACTATGACAAGACTAAAAATAAATTCGACTTTATCTTTTTAGTATTTTACTAACTAAAGTCGGATTTTATGTTGGACTATGACTTCGGGCCATACTAATTAACAGTCACCACACTGTTACAGCTGAGACAAATTTGTCCTTGGTGTTCTTGAGTTTGAGCCAGTGTATACATACATATGTTAAGGGAATATGATGTTGGTAAAACCCTCGCGTATTTTCCGGCTGTTAAACATTCTTGCATACATTTATTTTTGTATGAAAATTATTACTGTATGTGTTTCATTAAAGCAATCGTTTTGATATATGTACATATATGTATATACTCATGTATGTGGAAAATATTACTAAAATAAAATAAAATAAAACACTTAAATGGAAAGTATAGACGAATAAATATTTTTTTTTTTAAATGTTAGAAATAGAATTGCGACAATTCCATATCAAAACAAAAGGAACATTTTCGCCAAATAACATCTGCAACCACACAATGTAGCTGATAACAGAGAACGTACATTAATTTTCTCTAAAATTGTAGTTTTAGCTCAACCGATGTTAAATGTTGCCCCTTGTAGGTGAAAAATTATTGAGTGGTGAGTTGGACGAGAAATAGACTTTTTCCCAAAAACGCGGAACGACAGCAGGAATGAAGCGGGATGCTATTTCTCTGTAAATTTACGTTCTCTGTTACAGCTTACTTACAATGCTGGGTTCTATTCTATCGCACTGGACACGTTCCTCTGACCTCTCTTTCGCACGTATTCAATCGCATGAATATTTTTTTAAAAATAATATTTTTTTATAGACCTTTTCCCAAAAACGCGGAACATGTTTGCATCTAAAGTTTTAGACAATCTCCTCTGTCCTCTTTGAATGGCATTGGCGCTTTATGATAGCCGTATCAATAATTCATAAGAATTCATAATAATTCACCATAATTCATATGAGCTCGAAAATATGAGCAAGCGCATATGCTCTGGTATATTTCTTAATTGTATCTGGATGTTTAATCATTTTCTTCAAATGGGATTTGAAAAGCAGCGGAAAAGTTGTTATATTTTAAATGTTCTTTTTTTCGAATCAAGTAAATATGAAAAGGAATTAAAATATGTATATCCATGGTGAGAAGTGATTAATGAAAAATATACAAAATATGGATTTGCTAAACAAACACATATGTACATACATATGTATGTATAACTAGTTTAACAAAGTCTTCCAAAAACACTAAAGAAATTGCAAAGCTATAGTTGAACAGGCATCGTGGTAAAAGTATAATTTAAATATTAACTTTGTATGTCAAAGATCGAAATTTATTGATTTGAAAAAAAAAACTCGAAAGCCAAATAAGCTGTTTTGTCAAAACTCCACAGAAATAATTGCTTCTGCTCGCAATTCACACGAAAAAGTTGCGTCGCAAAGCCGCCATCATTAATCAGGGTTTAGTGGAACTAGTTTGTATTTGAGTTAGGTAGGAGGAAAAAGTGGAGTATAATACAAATATATATATATAATACTAGATCGAAGATCGAGGAAGATCTGAAAGAAAATACTTACATATATGTATTGTACATAAATACATAACTGGGCATACGACATAACCTAAACTCCATTGAACCGAAATTTAGATTTAGATTTACTTGTGCGTTTCGGGTAATTGTTTTCTTGGAACACCCACTTAAATGACATTTTCCAATCGGCATTATTGTTTCTAGAATTTCCACGTACACATGTTGGTCCATTCTTTCCTTAATCCAATGATCCACTTATACGAGAAACTGCCCTATACCATCCTTTCGCACCGCATTTTTAACGGGCTTTTCAATGCATTTGGGATGATATTCAGTATTTAGTCGATGACCTACATACTGTCTAGATCTAATTTCATCATATAGAACGGCCTTACTTTCATCCGTCCATAAAATGCCCCTTCATTTCTCTGTTGGCCACTTTGTATGCTCTTTGGTAAACTTTAGGCGTGGAGCATCATGCTTCTTTGCCAGCAATATAACGTTTTTCGGCCTAGCAACGTCAAGTTGTTTGCGTTGTACTTTCATGTTTTTACGAACTGAGTCGACACCACAACTAAAACGAGTCGGAATTGCATCAAAGTTACTTTTCATACCGGATCGAAATGCAGAACAGGCCTAGTAATGGTATTAAGATAATACGTTTACATTTAGTTAGTACAGTGAAATTCCTCATAACCGGACACCCACCGTCCGTCGTAGTGTTTTTAGCCGGTTATGGGATATGGGCGATTATAGGGGGTCACAAATATCGCTTTTGATGAACATTAACTCCAAACCCCCATTTAGAACGAATTGTTTCCTAATATTTATTGATTTACGCAGCTTGTGTTTTGCTAATATTGAACTTTTAAAAGCAAAATTAAAATTTTGTATGCGGACTTAAATTTATTACACTTAATTTTGTCGGTTTATGAGCATTTTCTGTACATACAAATGGTGTTCATTGATGTACTGTCGGCTCTTTTAGGGACACCGCAGAGATGTTCTGTTGGGTTAAAATCTGAACTGGATGATGGCAATCTCAATGCAGTTTTTTTTAAAGAGGGTGCTGCCTTTTTCTCTGGCATTTTAATAGGCACACTTTATTGTAGGCATTCAATTTGCTTCGTCTGAAATTTAAAACCCAGTTTTTTTGTTATTAAAAGTTTAAAATAATTTGATTTAGGAGGAAAACTAAACAAATAAAGTGCAATGGGGTACAAGAAAAGCTCTACGGAGTGGGAGAGGCGCATAATATGCAGTATGTTTCCAAAAGAGAAGAATATTAGCAAAATTGCCCTATCCGTGGATGCGATCAGAATGCAATAAAACATTTTTAAAAATATAAACATTTTGCGAAAATAAAATGTCCTGGGGCGAAAACGGGAAGATCCTTAATTGTACGACAAGCACTGAATGATTCTTTCGCGACTTCAATACACAGCCGGAATGCAACAGGATTATGGTGTAAATCTGGCAAGTAGGACTATTAAACAACGACTTTTAGAAAACAACCTCCGGGGATGACAAAGTTTGAAAAACCCGAAACCATCATATTGCCTCTTCACCATCCATTGGGAATTCTGTCATTTGGAGTGACTAATCGAGGTTCAATTTGTGTGGACCTAATGGCAGAACTTATGTGCACCAGAAAGTCGGTGAAGTTCGTTGGTGGCAGTGTTATGGTATCGGGTTGTTTAAGTGTACACGTGGTCGGGCCCATTGCCCAAATAAATAGCTAGTTAAATGGCTTAGCTTATCAGAATTTATTGTCGGGACATCTCGTACCATATCTGGATAACTCGTCATTAAGCAGTTTTCCAACAGGACAACGCGCCGTGCCATAAGTCGATAATAGTAAAACGACGGTTCGAAAATCTGGCTATATGTCTTGGACTAGCCTGCCCAAATCCTAAACTTAAATCCAATCGAAATATCCGACTAAATATTGAGTAAGTATTAAACTTACAGTTCACAATTTTTAAAATTAATCAAATATTTATCTCAGTGTTTAGGTATGTACCATAACAGATTGATGAAGCTTTTCTTTTACTTTTTTACTTAAGCGACATATTTTAGTGTAAACTTTGAATGTTTTTTACACTCATAAGATTTGTAATTTCCGAAATGAAGTTTAGATGTAAATAAATTAATTTGTTAATCAAAATCGAAATTGTTTTATTATTTGCAATCCGTATATATTCCATTTGATACCCCTTAGACTTGCGCAACAGGATGTGCTAATTAGCGTGCCACCTATGTACATATAAGGATTGCACAGTATAATCTTGAAAAAGCTAACAGAAATGTCCCAAGGGTTATTTTCGAAATACATATTCATTATTTCAAGCGCTTTTCTAAATTTAAGGAAATGCAGTAATAAACATACATTTTTCGGAAATAACACGCTTTCAAAGAATACTTTTCTCCATTCTTTCAATTTTCATTCACGGAAATTTAATATTAATTTGCACAAGGTGCTTTAAGTAATTAGTTTAGACTTGTTGGTGTTTTCTTTTGTGCAGCAGCTCGTGCCCATTTTCGAGCCTATATTGGAAAGGCCATCCACCTGATTTGCTTCGTGGTTTCATTCCACTTTATCAAGATATTGATGCTTTCAACTGCTTCTGAGAAACTCACATTCGGTTGTGGAATATCTTGCTCGATGATTCATCCGCCGTTCTCATTATCAGACACTTCGAAATCTTCGTGTTTCCTAATTCAGCTTTAAAATTCCTGGCAAAATTGGTAACCTTGATGATATCGTTCCTGGTGAAGTGAGCTAGTGGTAGCCGCGCGCTCAGCGTCTGCATTTTCTTAGACGATATGAATTTCGCTTTCCCATTTAAAATAATAGGTATATTTGGACTACAACCCCAGGATTTTCCCGCTAGACGCCTGTACACCATTATTGCTTTGGTTGCCTTGGATGCTGTTGCATCGACATGTTCTCTTCAGAGCTCGTATTTTCCTCTTGCTATAATGACAATGTCATCCGTTGTCTGTTAGCACCTGAAGCAGTTCATGCACTACAGGCTACACAGAAGGGGAGAGATTACTCCTTACAGGGTTACAGCAACACAACCCTGCCTGCTACACTTGTTTCTGATGTTCTGGTTTAAGTAGTGCCTCTATCCAATTGCATATGGATGGTTACACGTTCCTTTTCGTCAGCGCTCCTGACATACTCCTGTATATAAGGCGTAGTCAAAGGCTCCCTCTGTGTCCAGAAAGGCACGTATAACGGTCTCTTCGCAGTCGAAACCACTATGTATCTCTGTCGTTAGTTGGTGCAGAGCGGTATCCGTAGATCGTCCCGTCCTGTACGTATGCTGACTGGGGCGAAGTGGTTTCCTCCGCAGAGTTTTTGACCTGATCGCATTATCAATGATCTTCTCCATTGTTTTGAGTGCAAAGGAGGTTCAACTGATTGGTCTAAAGGACTTAGCAAGCGAGTAATCCCGTTTTCCTACCTTAGCTATAAAAATTACCTTAGCCCTCCTCCACACCATTGGAATGTAAGTGAAAGCCAACGAGTCCTTCATAGCCTTCACAACTTGTGAAATTATCTCTTCGCCGCCTTGCTGTAACATTACTGGCCGTATGCCATCAACTCCCGGAGACTTATAACGTTCAAACGGATTCATGTCCCACCTCAGTGAGTGTTGACTAAATATACTTTTAGCTACCACCCAGTCGGTTGGTGATGGTCTCAATTGCCGTGTCCAAGGCTCCATGCCAGTTGTGGAGGCATCCGGGAAGTGAGTCGACAACACAGCCAGCGCTCTTTCCTTTTCACTAGCGGTATACGGTAGTTTAATGGCTAGTTTAGTCTCTATTTTCTCTTTTGCTAGAGCTCTGTGATGTCTTGCTGCAACTGGAGTGGAAACAATGTCTTCGCAGAAGCTTCTACAGCTGTCTCTTTTTGCTTTTCTTAACTCCTTACTGTACTTCGTTAGATGTTCTGCGTATTCCTTCTAGAATCCGGTGCGTTTGGCTTTATTGAATAGCTTCCGCACCGTTTTCCTAAGGGAAGAGAGATACTGAGACCACCATGGGGTTTTGGTTTACCCTTTGGTTTTGTCACAGGACAGCTGCAGTTGACTATGTCATTGAGCCTTGTTACCCTGCTTTCTAACTCCATACAATTATTTTCCCTACGAGTGTGTCCTATATTAGATAAGTTTAAGTTAACTATGTGTCTATATTTCTCCCAGTCTGCTCTCCCGGGGTTTCTCATGGAGTTGCTCGGCCTTGACCTAACTTTCAGCTTAAACTGGACGATTCTATGATTATTAGCTGTTGGATCTCGGGTGGGGGGGATGGTGCTAATGTTCCCTGGGAAATAAGCAGCGGCAAGCACTATGTCCTTAGATACTTCGTCCACCTCCAGTCTTGCCTGAACTGCTGCCAAATTCCGAGTTGGGTGCTCTCTGCAAAAGTAATCAATATTGCCCTTAAGCAGATATCCCAAATTACCTTATTGCTGGACTCTTTTAGGCCCCTTACCTGGCCTTTAGATCCACGGCTCCTGAGCCAGTATTATACCCAGATCTTTCGTAGCGGACCTCCTAGCTATAACAGCCGAAGCTGCTCAGGCGTGGTGGGGGTTGATCTGGGTTACTCTGAAGGACGGAGTCATAGTTATGGGTCATCGATCTCCAAGAGTCTTAGTTTGCTCTCGCTGCCTCTGTCGAGCTCGACCTTATCCAGGTCGTGTCCCTCGATTAGTTACTGCGGTGTGGGAACCTTCGCTGCATCCGTGACCGTCCTTTCCGGTTCTAGAAAACTCTGAACTTGTAGTTCAACCTGAAGCCGCCCTTCTTTAGTCTGCTGAACGATTCTTCATCTATGCCTATCATCAGCCTGACCCCAGTATCCTCTATACTGCTGCATTTTACGCACTTTATCCATGATCGCCTTTTACAGATCGGTAAGGTCTTCGGAACCTAGCGTACCCGCCGGGTATTCTTCGAGTAGTATTGCTAAACGGTATTGCTTCTCCTATTCTGAGCACTAGGCCACCCGCCATTCTGCTCTTCAACGGGTTCGGTTGTCGAATCATGCCTCATTCTCAGTACCGCCATCTCTCTGGCGGTCTATGGTGGTTTGCCTTATTCAAGGTAGCGCAAGTACCACTTTGTTGCAGAGCCGGACAGCCCTTCTCTCCTGCGGTAATCTAGGGCACTAACTTTAAACGATACGACAATTGTTATTTTTAGCGGCAATATTTGCCGTTTGCACTAACGATTGTGCGATTCACTAACTTATTCTTAACGACACTTAACAGCTGTTGTATTTATTCAAAGTGATAAAGAGTGGCATCTCAGTCAAACTAAATGCCAAAATAAGCGAAAAGCACAAAGAGGAATAGAAAAAAAAAACAAACGAATGCCTGCTGCCAAATAAAAATTTGAGCGATGTTGTTATATTTCATTAAAGTGAAATAGATATTAGTTTGTTTCAAACTACAAACACTTAAAATTCTTTATATATGTATATTGCAATGATCCGTTGTAGCAGAATTCCGGACTTTTCTATGAGTGTTTTGTTAGAATAGTCATCAACTCGACTCCAAGGAATATGCGGAATAACCTGCAAATATGCCATGGTTATCGTTTTCAAACTTCGCGTTGTGCTCCAGCGTATTTAGGATTTACATACATATATTAAATTTTTTTTAATTATAATCATTTATCTATATATTAAAACTAAACTATATTTCTGTTTTTATACATGGATCCTTGCAAAAGTTTGCTTTTACCATTTGCATATTAATTGAATAGTAGATGTGGTGGTTGGCATAAGCCTCCTCATGATTCCTTGGTGGCAAAATTGATATGTGCGTGGAATCGACGGCTCCAATACAGTTTTTGAAAGTCTGTTGCATTTAAATGAAAGGGATTGTCCACATCTCGGAGTAAACGTCGATCCACTGTTGGAACGCTTACTTCTTCATCACCTTGTGATAAATCATGTGCCAAATATTTAAACGACATTATTTAATGTTCCTTTTTTAATTACAAGAAAACAAATCACTGAATTTAAAATTTTTCTTTTATTTAAATTGAAATCACGAATTTCACTTTTCTCGATTGAGTTAACAACATAAAATTTGTTGTCGTTTAGTTGTCGGTCATCGACTAGCTAACATCAACAGCTGATTCGGCGAATGCGAAAATCGTTAAAAAATGGCTACTGAATAGCAGGGTCGCTAAAATTTTGGTTAAGTTGAGTTAACCAAACGAATATCTCTAAAATAAGTTAGTGAATCGCACTACTGGTCTTTCCCGGGTGGGTAGAGGCAGATGTCTGCCTCCTTTGCGCCTAGCTTCCTGGCTTTGTGCCTTACTTTGGCCGGATTTCGGCGAACGGTGTCTGTAATGTGTTGCCGATCTGGAGCGATGCCTAGAGACAGATTCCTATGATCGTACCTCGGCAGGTTTATCGCGCCTATTGCCTGTGGTCATTTGCCCACTGGGTGCCATTTCCCGGCGGCGTGCCGCATCTCAGCTATTGGAGGGCCCGTCACTGTCTACCCGTGCTCAGCTAAAAGAGCTGCCTCTGCGGGGGAGAGGTCGTCCGGGAGGGCACCACCTCGTCTCCCTGTTTTCCACTGGTAATCTTTCTGTTCATTGGTTTTAGATGTTGATTTGTTAGTTGTCTTCATCTTTTTCGTACGATCGGTTTCTCGCCAAGACGATACTCACGGTCTAGCTATTCTAGTGGGGGTCGCGAGAGCTGGCCGCGCCAGCGCCCCTTGTGGCGATAAGGGCGCCGTTATTCCTCGATGCGGCCTGGTGTTGAGAAGGCGGCGTACTAATACATCCGGTTGTCCTCCTGACTGCAAACCGTCCAATGGGCACGGTGTCGCATAACACCCTGGATTAGGAGGTGGCAGTTCTTGGTCATCGCTCTCAAGCGGTTCTGATCATCACGGTGGTGCACCACTTGGCAGTGTACCCTCTTCCTGATCGGATCCGATTTGTGATTCGAATAAGCCCCTGGACCATGTCATGCTGCCTGCCCTGGCAGACGTTATCAAGAGTTAGCTTTTAGAGCGGTACGTGGACGTCGAAATTCGGTTAACTTAACCGAGCGATTAACTTTTGCGCGAGTTAACTTTACGATTCTACTGTAATACTGTAATCAAATTGACTTCCATAAAAAAAGATTCGCTTGAAAGAACGTCTTGCTGAAGATTTATTGATTTTTGCATTTGAATAGTGGTATTATCTCGAACTCTGCTCTCTTCATTGTAGTATACGAGTATTGTTCCGCATAAAGAGACAAAACTTTAAAGAATATACCAACAAATTTGATATTTATTGGAATAATAGCGACAATAAATGTGTGTGTGTACTAAAGTCCGCAGTTGGGCCGACGGGAGAGTACATTCTCCTAACTAGAGCACGACTTCTATAAATAACAAATGAGGAAAGTAAATGAATTAAATTTTATTATGTAAAATATTAAATATTATTCGCACGCATTTTTTCAAAATGCATCTCAGTGCTCTAAGAGTATTTCTGCTTCAAAAATACAAATTTGAAAAAAATGTACGTTTGTACGTTTTTCGCAGTTAGGGCTCGTTCTTATATATAATTTATTTCTTTTCATTGATAAATAAGATGAGGGTTATATACATATTTCTTATACGGAATGTCGCACAATTAAGGAGTGAAAATCAAAATGTCTACCTGGGTAGATACTATGGAAGCGAAGGCTAAAATGTAAACTCAACATAAACAAACCCTAATAATTATAAAAGCGCATTCTCACTAGACCAACTTTGACGAGTACAATACTAGTCCAAAGAGTCTGAGTGAAAGTGCAATTAACTTAGAGAAAATATCGTGTAACGCTCGCAATAGTTTAGGCAAACGGAATTATTGCTTAAGTAATAAAATTACCATAGTTTTTGCAATTTCGTTTCCTATTTAATATTAGTAAATGAGTAAATGAGTTAGCCTTCTTAGACATGGAAATACATCGAATCGAAAATAGCATTAAAACGAACTGGTATGTCAAATCGAAAGCATCGTCAAGGATGATTAATTATCATTCAAACCACCCGTGGTTGCAGAAAAGAAACACAGCACAAACAAAAACGAAAATAAAAAATACACAGGCATTACATACATACCAGGACTAACGGATAAAAAATAAAACAATAAGCAGAAGTATACAGACAGAACATAAAAACATCGCACGCTAAACTCGGTGTTTACCAAAACAAAAGACAGAATCAGCAAGGAACAACAACAAAACTCAAATCAAGTGCAATGGCAAATTGGGCGTAATTGCGATAAAGTATACATAGGCACTACAAAGCGATCACTCGGAATTCGAATTAGCGAGCATAAAACGGACGCGAAGAACAAAAACATAACAACAGCATTGGCACAACATTTAACGAATAGCGGGCACGAAGCCGATTTCGAAAATACAAAAATATTAGACGTGGAGAAAAAAGAAAGGACAAGATTAACATTAGAAGGGCTGAGAATACAACAAAAAATACGAAACACGATGAATTTTAAGGAAGACGTAGACAATAAAACTGTGCATACCGAACAGCAATAACGAGTGATGGTTAAACAGAGAGACAAAAAAGTAGTGTGTAATTTAATACTCGTATGTGGAGTTTTATTGTTATATTGTTATTTTTGTTTATTTTGATGTTGTTACTGTTTTCAATATAATTAAAATGTAACTGCAATAATTGTTGTAAACAAACATATACATAGTTATTTTTTTAACACTTGTTTTTATGTTTTATATACAATAAAATGCAGATCCTAATCAAGGTGCGGAAAACGCCCAAAACGCGTAGGAGAAAAAAGAAACGTTTTGTTCGCTTTTAAAATATTACCGACCGAAAAGCTCCTAAAGCATCCCAATTGGAAATTCAACAAATACAAAAATAAATAGTAAATGAACTTTTTACCAAGAAATGTTTCATAAATGACATCGGTTAATATTACTTTCGTAGCTCTAACATGGAGCATTCATTGTTATATCACAAACGAACTGTTATGATAAAAAAACAAACATTGAATTTATTTTTGGAGGATGAGCCATGTGTAGAAGAGAAGTCCACGGAAGTGGGGAAAGTCTCTGATCGTCATTCACCGAAGGCCAGAACGATTCTTCTGCGTACGGTTCAAGCAACTCGCAAATTCCGGGTGATTCCACCCAAGTGTTCTCTGGGTAGCTCCCGAACATCCGTTTGGGAGTAAGCTAAAGTGAACCTGGTGTGGCCACTCCGACGTTTTCAGTTTAAGGGCTCACCAGGGTTTTGCATCTGTTCATCAGTAGGTGCGGCTGCGAGCGGGCATCTGACTTGGAGCAAGCGGCTGGCTGGTTGTGCACTGCGCTTGATACCCTTCACGTAAAACCAGTTTCCAATGAAAAATTTAAACAAAAAGCCTCGGATGAGACTTGGAGCAAGCGGCTCGCTGGTTGTGGTTGAATAACATGTCTACTCTTTACTTCGCTGAGACTTAATTCACACTTAAACAATCATTGCACATAGGAACAAACTAAAAACAATTCAGAATTTGTTACTCGCAAAAGTTTTTTGCATCATTAGGCAACTCACAAAAATGTTTTGCTTATTATTAGAATCCGTTATTTCGGCCAGATTTGTTTACTTTCAGTTGAATTCATGGTTACTGGTGCGTGTTTCTATTGAAATTGTCATAATTTGAATCACTTCGTTTATAATTGTGATAGAGGATACATATCAAATTCCAAAAGGTAAAGAAATGACAATATCGAAAAAAAATTATAATTTTGTACCTTCACAATGAAGGAAAATTTACAAAATACATTTGCGATATGTTTAGCGGATGTCGTCAAACGATAGAAAATGTAGTAAAACGGTGTAAGGTGCGCGGTGGTATAGAAAATTTAAGCCGTTGTTTTCGACCAAAGATGCTAACTATGAGAGAGGAACGTAAAATAGTTAAATCCAACCGCGAAAATCCACATATAACCGCAACCAGCTTAACGACAAGCTTAAAGCAGATATACGCAACCAAGTTTCTGATGAGACAGTGCGCAGAGTGCTCAGAACGAATAATATTCATGATCGCGTGGCTCGAAGAAAACCACTTATTTCAAATATTAATAAAGAAAAGCGACTTTTATTCGCTAACACCTACAAAAGTAAAAGTTTCTAGTTTTGGAAAACAGTAATATTTAGCGACGGAAGCAAATATAATGTTTTTGGATCGGATGGCCGTCGTATGGTATGGCGGAAACCAAATGAAGAACTGCATATAAAAAACCTCAAAGCAACTGTTAAGCACGGCGGACGTTCGATGATGTTGGGCTGTTGGGGGGGTGTGTATGGGGGTGTATGTATGTATGTATATTTGTCCATCTTTAAAGGCAATTTACACTCTAATGCAGAAAAAATGGCTTTGGAGAGAAACGGGTTTTTGTTTCAGCGTGACAACGGCCCAAAACATACGGCTGACAACGTTAAAATGTGGTTACTTTTCAACGCAAACCATTTTCCAACATCACCTCAAAGCCCTGACCTAAACCCTACAGAAAGAAGACCCTTGGGCATACCTTGAAGAGCGAGCGCGGGAACACAAAATTTCATCAAAAAATAGTCTCAAGGAGGTTTTGCAAAGGAATAGGGAAAAATACAAATTCTGAATTATCTTCCAGTGTACCTTTTTTTTGTGTTATTGAAGTCCCAGCGAAGTTATGAGTTTTTATATGTTATGGAATTTAATACATAATTTATGAATTAACCTGAAAAAAGAACGAAAATAAAATCGTTTGTTTTATTTTCTTCATAATATATATGTATATGCATATATATATGTATATGAAGTTAAGTGTACTCTGCACAATTTACAAGACGGGCGATCCTGCATAATGCGCCAACTACGACGGGGTTAGTCTCCTTAACGTAGTATATAAGGTCCCGTCAAGCATATTTTGTGAACGACTGAAGCCCAACACCACCAGCTCCGTCAGAATCGGGAAAGACTTCGCCGAGCCGTTTGAAACCAAAAGAGCTTTCAGACAGGGTGACTCTCTTTCGTGTGACTTCTTTACCCTTATGTTAGAAAAGATAATTCGAGCTGCAGAATTGAACCATTCAGGCACCATTACCATATTTAATAAGAGCGTGCAACTTCTGGCGTATGCTGATGATATCGATAACATCGGCTTTTCCACGTTGGATAAAGAAGCGAAACGTATGGGTACGGAGGTGGACGAGGGCAAAACTAAGTACCTCCTGTCTTCATACAAACAGTCAGCGAACTCTCGTCTTGGCTCCCGCATAACTGTTGACAATTACAATTTCGAAAAAGTGGAGGACTTTGTTTATCTGGGAACCAGCATTATCACCTACAAGACTGTTGGCCTGAAGCGCTGAAGCATCGGAGGAGACGGCTCTTGAAGTGTTCGAGAGAGAGATTATACGAAAGATTTATGGACCTCTACGCCTTTGCGACGGTGAATACCGCAGACGATGAACGACGAAGTGTATGAGCGCGGTAAAGATATAGTTCAGCGAATTAAAATACAGAGTACGAGAATGCTTCAGCTCTGAAAGTATTCCATGCGGTACCAGCTGGTGATGGTAGAGGAAGAGGACAGCCTCCGCTGCGTTGGAAAGACCGAGTCGACGAAAATTACTTGACGTCACTTAGCAGGAAAAGGAGTGACAGCCGCAAGAGATTATAGCGTGAGTAATTAGTGAGTAAGTAAGCTTATTTTCGGTATCGGGGTCTAAGCCTCATACCTAAAAGGTTATTTTTGGGCTCGTTGACAAAACAGCTATAATTTTTAATACTTAATATTATACTATGTTCACTACCCCAGTTAGCGGAGGCCATTAATTTCGACAGTCGGTGCTACGATACCGGAACGACCCGGTCTCGTCAGTGATCGTATCCCTGCTCTTTTTCACCTCCACCCGTGTGCCATCGTTTCCTTGCCAAAGTTCACTGTCGCCCGCATTTCGAAATTCGATAATTTAAGTTAGTTTTAAAAAAAAATCAACTAGTTTAAAATAAAAGTTAATATATATATATCTTCAATTAGGTCCTTTTAATGTGTATACCATCAGATAGATGACAATTAATTAATATTAGTGTAAATATTAGTTATTTCTTTGTAGGTTGCTAATAACTTGAGTTTCCGAAGTTCACAGTCGCCGTTTTGGAGTGCTTTTCTGCCCAATTCTAAGTAGGTATTATAAGAACAAAATAGATGTAATAAGATCAGATATAATGAGAACAAAACAAACCTAAACGAAGTGTAATCGTGTGTGTGATATTTATGGTTATACGCTTTTTGTATCATAAATTTTTCTGTACGCAGTATAATTAAAAAAGTGCTTTTCTTTGCTTGAAACTATCACTAACCTGGTTTTTGTAATCATATGGAAGGCTAAAAACTCGATTAACGCCGTTTAGATTTACATACGTTGCGTTTTTTGGGAACCGACCAATACATAAATCAAGTGAATTAAAGAAGTCTCAACAATTGGGACGAGGGAAGTTTGGGTGAGTTTTGGTGAATCATTTATTATGGCTCTCAATGTTACATAAAGTTCAAACGAATTTGTGTTGCTTAGTTATTATAACAAAGAACTGAACCACATGTTTTGGTTTTAACTACAAAAATTTCATTGTACCAACAATTTCATATATTTATCACTAAATGTAGAAACCCCATTTTATTTACTAATAATAATTATCTTTGTTAATTAAAATCAATGTTTGCATAACGAAAGAGTTTCCAATCAGAAGAATGCGTCAAATATTTGCGTACTTGTTAAAAACTTTTTCACATAAAGGGATTACATTCTTCTCCATTTCTAGTTCCTTCGCGAATGCAAGCTTTTGTGCGGGAGAGCTAGAAATTAGCTGTCATTACGTATCAAATCTTTAATAATTGAATCATCATAGAATAGAAGCATCATCATACTCACATTTCAACATTTTCAAACAAAAAAATAATGATGTATGTTAATGTTTTTTCATATTTTGGGTTCTGGTTTTAAATAATTTCTATTATTACCGCTATAGAGTCTGAATTTTCGTGGTTATGAGTTCATAGCCCACATACTCTACATAATCCCCATACAATCCCTAGACTCGAATTCCGTCGACCATCTATAGGATGTCAATCCTATCCATCACATTACGAGCAAAGTTCACTTATCATTGGTAAATACTTTTATATTTTGAGATGACCCATTCCGTTTTTTCTTCGTCCTGAAAACTTTTTGTTATTATGTGGTCGGTAGTCGGAAATCAGTCGATATGTATGTATGTATTCATAACCTGTCGACATGGATTATAAATGTAATTGCTATATTTCAGGGAAACCAGATACTCAATAATATTATATTGCGTTCACCAAAAGATTGTGAGGCTCTTCCGCAAGCTTTAAAAATTCGCGGTGACCGATATCTTCAACAATGCTGTTTTGAGGTAACTTTTTTATGCTTTCGAGAGAAAATAAAAGTTTGTAAAACCCTTCCGTTATAGGCTGCTGTGAACGACTTTACAATGTTTCTGTATATGAATAAACAAGGAGAAGCTTACGAGGATTTATGTGAAGTACATGGAAGTCTTACTATTTCCTTTTATTTAATGAGGCAGTATGATATGGCCAAAAAACATTTACGTTCTTACAACAAATACAAAGGTTAGTATGAGGAAGTAACTAACAAATATACCCATATATTTTATACATATTAACATATGTATATTGAATCTTACAGTTAAACTAACACGGGAGTGTTTAAAAAATACTAAATTAGGTGAGTTGGAAATTTGACTACACTTATGCACAGTGGCTCACAAGAGTATTCTGCATATGAAGAAAATAAAACGAACGATTTTATCTTTGTTCTTTCTTGCAGGTTAATTGATAAATTATATATTAAATTCAATAACATATCATTTCATAAATTCGCTTCATTAGCACAAAAAAAGGTACACGGGAAAACAATTAAGATAATTCAGAATTTTTAACTCGCAAAAGTATTTTGCATTTGACTAAAAGTGATATATAAATAAATGTAGAAACTATCTAGTATTTCGTATGATAACCGCTACTTTGAGATACAGCTTCCAAGCGTTTCGGCATCGGTGTTTTTTTTACAGGTTTGTTTTTCGAATAGAGATAAAACTGGCATTTTGTGGTCAAATCTGGCAACTCTAATGTCATTTATGTTCAGTTTGGTTTGCCATTTCATCATGAACAGGTTGACAAAAGAACAACGCTTGCAAATCGTGCAAATTTATTTCGAAAATAATGGTTCAGTTCGCGAAGTTTACCGCGAGCTCCGTCAATTTTATGGTCGACATAATCGTCCATCAGAGCAATTAATTCGGTTAACCATGGATCGTTTTCGCACTACGTTTACTCTATGTGATAATACGCATCCGCAGAGACGTCGAACAGTGCGCACCGAAGAAACAATTGCCGCTGTAGAGCAAAGTGTTGAAGAGGACCCGAATGAATCGATTCGCCACCGTGCACAGCAATTGGAGCTTTGTCCATCAACTTTATGGAAGATTTTGCGCAAAGATCTTGGCTTGCGACCTTACAAGATCCAGCTTGTGCAAGAATTAAAGCCGCGAGACCATGCAATGCGTCGTGATTTTGGTGTATGGGCCGAAAATGAGATTGATCTCGATGCTGATTTTCATCGCAAAATTTTGTTCAGTGATGAGGCTCATTTTTGGTTGAATGGCTACGTCAACAAGCAAAATTGCCGCATTTGGAGTGAAGAGAATCCACATGAGACCCTTGAAACGCCATTACATCCACAAAAACTGACTGTTTGGTGTGCTCTATGGGCTGGTGGAGTCATTGGGCCATACTTCTTCCGCAATAATGCTGGAGAGGCAGTTACCGTTAATGGAGACCGGTATAGAGCCATGATAACCGACTATTTTGTTCCCGAATTGGATGGCATGAATGTGGATGAGTTGTGGTTCCAACAAGACGGCGTGATTTGACACCATTGGATTATTTTCTTTGGGGATATGTGAAGTCGCTCGTCTACGCCAACAAACCAGAAACGTTAGGGGAATTGGAAGCCAACATTCGGGGCGTTATTGCCGACATACGGCCCCATATGCTCGAAAAAGTGGTTGAAAATTGGACCTGTAGAATTGGCTTTATTCGAGCCAGCCGCGGCGGCCACATGCCCGAAATCATATTTAAACATTAATGGCATAAAATTATCTTTCCAATAAAGCCAAATTGATGGACCTTAAAACGATTTTCTTGTGTTTTATTTCAATTCGAAGTTCTATACCCCTAAACAAAACACCCGATACAAACTTACAAAAAATTCCAAGCGTTTCGGCATCGATTCAACAAACTTACAAAAAATTCAGGTGTAATTTTCCCGATTCCCTTTGCAAAACCTCCTCAAAACTATTTTTTTATGAAATTTTGTGTTCACATACTCTATCTCAGTTAACGAAGCCCAGCGTAATTACCAATGGGACAATAAGCGTTTGGATGTAAAATTTATGTACAGCTCAGCCTAATCGATAATACTTTCGTGCCGCCAAACGTTGTTGATATGAAGCATGATGCTCTTTAGACAAATAGCATTTTCCAGACGTAAATATTGCTTTGAATTTGAGAATAATCCTCTGAATTAAAAAAATATTTTCTGACTTTTAGTATATTCAAGTTCAGATGATCGTCCTCTGAATTTTAGCGGATGATTTTTCTGAGCGAAGACTAGAGTTATTAGGCTCCAATTCTCAAAACTCTAAATGAAAGAAAAAATTTGGTACCTCGAAGAGTCCGTTTGTTGACTGAAAGCCAATGACTATGGTATTTTTCGCTATTTTTCTTTTGACCAACGATTAATGAATATGCAATTTTTCACTATTGAAAGTCTTTCTTTATTTATTTTCCGTTACTATTATAATTTTAATTGGCAAATATAATAAATTGTATTCACAAAGCAAGACTTTTCGATAATGAATGCTTTATATAATCAATGTTCATCTTCAGTTTCAATTTTGCGTACACCATGCCAAAAGAATTCGTTATCAAAAATCGTAATATTCTCTAAGCATCCAAAAGTACAAAACTCACAGAGCATGTAAAACAACAACACCAACTCGCAAAAATATGCGAGTTGAGCCAACTCGGTTATATGATATCCGACCTGAGATGTAGTGTTGTAAAGCAAAAAATCCGTTCTATTGTGAATTGGCTCTGGAAAAATACTTGGGAAATTTCAATCAACTGTCAAATCTTGTTTGTTTTATGGATACGTAAACAAACCAAATAAAAATGTAACAAGGGTAAGTAAAATTGCTTTTCGTATATTTCACATAAAATTATGAACTAAAACATGTTTGTTATTTCAGAATGCAAGAAAAAAGGCGAAAGAGATGGTCATGTAAGGGGACAATTGAGTATTTGAGATGCTATCTCGCCCGGAAAGCGGAGTTTGAGCACCCAAAAAGGAAAGAGGTTGGCCTACGCGAACGTGTTGGAAGACATGGTGTCAATAGCGATCACGGTAGGTCCAAAAAATATATGTTTGAACAAATTATATTTATATACATAATCCACTTCCAGGACTTAGAAAGGACGCCGCTGTATTTGGAATCGAAGATGCGCAGTCTTTTCCAGACCTATAAGGCACCATGGGCAACAACAGCAGAACTGGCGCCTGCCCGTGCTTTGCCCGCTATATGGAGCAAGTGGACGAAATATTTTTAAAAATTTGCTTTTGGTTTTTATTTTACTTGTAATTAGAATAAGAAATGATCTGAATTGAATTTTATATGTGATACTCCTTGTGAATTTGTTTTAGTTTTATAGATTTTAAGTTGAATGAAATGCGATGAATTCTTGTAAATATTTTTATTAGTGAATTTAAAGATATAAATATATGTATATGTATATGCAGTGAAATTTTTAAATAATATTTTGTTGTCTTAAATAATTAAAAAGGGTTTACCTTCTGTCAAGGGCTGCGTCTAGGTTTCATTCTTCAAAACCATCATCAAGTACAAACGTATTTTCATCACTCACATCGTTGATATCGCACAAATTTGCTAGTTGCCTAATTCCCGCTGTGTTGCTTACATACCAAATGTAAATATGCACGGATTTTTTGTGGTAATATATGCGTTCTACCACCACCAGATGTGGCAGGTACGCAGTTAAGACTCCGAATACTTCACTGTTTGGCGTCTTAGCCTCATGCGAATTTTGAAATCTGCCTCACTCATTGCATCGAGTGTACCTTTAAAATTGGACCACTTCTCATGTGCCTTGTTTTCACTCTCCAAGTTTAGAAGTGCTGGCATATATCGTTTCCAATACTTCTAGTACCACTTGCATCTCTCTATTGCGACGTGATTCGCAATGCTCACCCGTGTACAAAGATATCATCTACAAAAGTAAAAGGTTATTTAATGCATTTATTTATAGAATCCTCAGAATTAATCATTTTGTTCTGCTTCTTTAAAATTTCACTAAACAAATCATATGTTTAATGACAGATTTTGCCAGTGTTGTGAAGTAACTAAAATTAAATTTTATTCGAGTTGGAGTGTTTTTTATTTTGCAACTAGGTTACTATAAAACGGGCCTATCGTGAAGGGGCAAAATTATTTTTTTTCCGATAGTGGGGCCGTTTTATTGTATCCGACTTGCAAAAGAACGCTCCCAATGTGATAAAGATGCGCTTGGTTTAGTACTATTTAAGAACGGAAAAAGCTGTGCCAGCAAGTTTTAGGTTTATGTAGTTGTATATTTACAAATACTATTCAAATAAAAACGAATTAGGTCTTTAACTGAAATTTCCCATGTATTCTCTTCCGGCTCATTCACAATAGCGCACTTTTTTCACCTCACAACACTACCTCTCTGGTCGGATATCATTTTACCGAGTCTGATCAACTCGCATATTTTTCCGAGTTTGTGTTGTTGATTTACATACAATTCGTTATCTTACCTAGTCTTCTTTTGCAACTAGGTTACAAAGAATTTGTGATGCACGCACTATCACGATTATAAACGAAATGATTCAAGTTATGACAATTTTAATAGAAATACGCACCAGTAACCATAAATTCAGCTGAAATTTGCAACAAGTAAACAAATCTGCAACAAATAAATAAGCAAAATATTTTTGGGAGTTGCCTAATGATGCAAAATACTTTTGCGAGTAACAAATATTGAATTGTTTACAATTTGTTTCTATCTACAATATTGTGTATGTGTTAATGAAGTCTCAGCGAAGTAAAGAGTATATACATATGTTATTGAATTGATTACATAATTTATAAATAAAACAGTAGCAAATGCAAAAATATCGTATGGTTTTTTTCTTCATATCTAAAATACTTATGTGAGTCACTATACATAGTATTTAATGTTTGATTTTATTTTCTATAGAAAAAATAAGCAGTCACATCTGCAATTTTGAACCGGAGTTGGAGGATTTTGAGAACGTTGCACCTAAATATAGGGATGGTTCATGGCAGGATGTACCATTTCAAGGTTTTAACGACAATAAAGATATAAAGCAAATGTCTTCGGCGTGTTATTATATGCAAGTTTAAATTTCTTAAACGTAATATACATGTATTTAAACATATCTTATTTTAGAGATCGTACGACAAAGAAAGATCAAGCTCCTGGCGTTTTTATAAACACTGACTTATCGGAGGCAAGCGTTATTTTGCTGGAAACCCCAATAAGTAAAAATGTTAATGTGCCATTAGTACATTGTGAACTGTGCTTGCATAGAAGCGCGCAAGTGTATACTTGCTTGGATTGCCGCTATAAAACATATTGCTCCCTTCAGTGCATTAAACAAGACAAAGATATGCATCAGTACGAATGCTTTGCATATAAAAGTCTAATATTATTTATTTTAGATGCAAAAGATCTATATAGTTTATTTATAAAGCTATCGCTTTATCTACATGAACATGTATTCGCCCAAAAAGCGTTTCGGTAAGTATTATTCATACATAATATAAATATATATACATATGTATATACATACATATATACTAGCTACACTACACTACACTACAGGCGTTGTCCTGCACAAAGTTTTATAAATTTTTTCTGTACTTATTTTGCAAGTTAGAGAAACCCTTTTGCAAACATGTGCAAATTGTAAAAAAGAGCCTTAGTTCGTTACAATGCTGCTTGATATACAATATTTTTTGTTTTATTATCTGGTGCGTACGCAACCAAAGCTGATGAGTTTTCCACACGGGAGAACGCGACATACAAGTGGCCATGCGAGAAACATGGATTTAAAGGTTAACCCCGCAAACACTCAATGACTGTCCTTGTGACTTGTTAATAGCCATCGCAAATGCAAGTCGAACGGGATAATGCAAGCGTTTGAATTCGACCGGCATGTCGGTGGGACGCATTGAGATGCGAGGTATCAAAACGTCTTCTCCTTTATACTTTCCTTTGATAAGTGTTGCTGCGATGATGTTGGCCATCAATTTCTTCACCGCCATCCGGGTTCCATTGCAAAGGCGTGGTTGGTGGATATTTCGCAGTATTATAATTACTTTTAAAGTAAGTACATGCCGCCACAAAATGGACGACTTCAAACATGCATTGAGTTATCGGCGTTGACCGTGGAATCACGGGTAATGTTTGGCCCCTGCCAACAGAATCATCGCAGCAACAAAAATGTTTGATTATTCCCCAGATCTCGTTCAGACTAATAAATCCAAGGACTTTTTGTGCAATCGTGCACGCGTCCCAAACGATCAACTTACATTTTTGCAGAACTTTGGCCATCGCGCAGGTCTTCGAGATGTTACATATTGGAGTTTCAGTGAATTGCTTATTCAACGGTAACGTATCTGCAATTCCGGATGAAATAACTGCAAGCGCAACATCATTCTGCGAGCGAATCGTGGATAAAACTAATCCAATAAAAAAGGCTTTTCACGGGGCCATCCAAGAAGAAAGCTCCTCTAGTACCATCGTTTACAACTTTTATGAGACTGTGTTATGCATGTTTTTGATCTCTGTTCAACAGAGGGACTCCGTCGCAGTCGTATTATTTTTCGCGTGCCATATCCTAATTGAGTCAATATCTTGCTTGATATCGGTAAGCACATATCCTCAATCAGTAACAACCTGTGTTGTAAATTTCCTCACTGAGTTGCCAATCTCGATTTGAAGTTCTAGTACGTACCTCATGTAATATATTGGCAACCATATGATCTTCGGATTTCATGGGATGCATGTTGAAATTTCAGCACCTCGGAGGGTGTAAACCCAGTGTGTGTCATTCGGTAGCAAACTAAAAAATTGGCAGGCTTTTCTACTTACATATATATGTTCCGCACAATTCCCCATTAACGGTTCGCAGATGTTAGAATGAGGTTGGACCATGGACATGAACTAAAAGCAAACGTAAGTAGAAACAGTCGTCATTGCTTGGTTGAACTGTGTAGATGCTGCCTAATGCATCGGTGGAGAATACTCGTGGGTAGTCTGGGACGATACATCCCTGGTTCCGTCGTTGAAATTTCTTCGATGATTGATTCCAAGTGTAGTATCGTGACATTTCGGAGTAGAGTTAATGTGGTAGGTGGTGGTCGCTGAGCTCATACTAATACGTTCTCCGCTGTGAAGTACACTCTTTGTACGGCCAATTGAGTAACGGTGGGAAGCCTTGCGTTTGCCTTGATTTGATCGGTGACCATACAGTGAATAGCCATCATCAGCGTTTAGAACATTATCCGTCCATTATACATGGGAATCGCTGTTTAATGTGCCACAATGGCCATTAATCATCCTTCAACCTCGTGTAAGTTAGTAAGGTAGGGAATTTCCGCTAATATTACATCATCGATTTCATTTGGTCGAATTTTCTCAATTAGCCAGATAAGAAGATGTGCGTGTAGTAATCCGCGTTCTGCGACTCCACTGAACACATACAGCAACGTGTTTCACAATGAAATCCATCAACGATTTCAGTTTCTGTTCAAAAACTCTCGCTGTTATGTCATGGCGGTCCTTGGGGGATTGGCCAGGGAGTAGCTCTTTTTGAATTTCTGTCCACTGCGGATTGCAAGTAAATGTGACAAATCTGGTGTGCCTTAATGGAGTACACACGACATGGCATCCTGAGCATATTGATGATGGATATAGGTTAGCTTTTTACCTGTGAGTGGATTTATCATTTCTATTGCGAAATGGTAATGATCGGTGCGTTTCGAACACACGCTGAAAGCGTTCTTTACGACGATGCAGTACGTTTGCCTTATCAGCTCTTGTTATAATTTTATGATTATCGGAAGGCAATTGGTCTAGTGCGGGTTTTAACAATGAAATCAATTTGTTGCGCTGATGAAAACAATTGTTTCACAATCGGTCTTCTCAACGAACTGCTCTGCGCACAACACTGGTCTTCTGAGTGTGAGCAATAATTGTGTTCTAATTACCTTAAAAGTAGGCATGAATTTATACTGAATAATATTTGTTGCCCCAAAAGACGTCATTTCGAAGCAATTGTTGCATTTCTGTACCTGTGCCAAGGAGTGTTTGGAGTCGGTTCCTGTTCCTGAGGTTAATGAGTGCAATGGGTTTGGTGGTATGACCAATGGTGACAGTTTGACTTTTCCAATTGCACAACATAAACCAGGAGCTCCATTTTGAAATTTCATTGCTTTACAATCTGGTACATAATGCTCATGGATCGAATAAAACCAATTTGTTGTGTACTGTAATCGACTTTAGCGTTGTAACGGAAGGCAACTCGGTGAGTGTTTGATGCGGTACTTGCTTGTCTTCTTACACGTCTATTCAAATTATCTGTCTGGCAATTGCATTCTATTGTCCGATGATCTCTCACTCACGCATATCATGCTTGTTTGAAGACTCCCTATCGTCTTGTGAGCGTCCTGCACGTGTTTGTGATATGCGATTCCGCTCGTTATCATTTCGGTTTTTATTTTGCTCAGTAGCAATAGATCGCAAAATCCGTTGACTTGCAGCATTTCGAGATCTGCCCTCTATATTTCAATATAAATGCAAAATTCAGAATATAGTAAAAACAGAATTATAGTAACTACAACTTATTTGTACCGGCTGAGAATGTATAACGACTTGTGCCGAGGTATAGCCGGCAATTGTTTATGCTTCGGTGATTAAACAGCAAGGAAGATGGGCCGTGTGCCCACGCAAGTGGGGAAAGTCTCTGATCGCCATTCACATAGGAGTGACCCGAACGATTCTTTTGCATACGGTTCAAGCAGCTCACAATTTCCGGGTGATTTCACCCAAGTGTCCTCTGGGTACACCCGAACATCCGTTTGGGAGTGAGCTAAAGTGAAAAGGCGAACCTGGAGGGGTCACTCTTGACGTTTTCGGTTTAAGGGCTCACCATGGTTTTACATCGTCTGTTCAACAGTAGGTGCGGCTGTGAGCGGGCGTCTGACTTGGAGCAAGGGGCTCGCTATATAAATGTGCTCTAAAATAAAATGTCCCAGAATCTGGTTGTGCGCTGGTTTTGGTACCCGTCACGTAGAAACAGCTTCCAATGAAAAATTTAACATGATGACCACGGCAAACGTTTAAAGGACTATGGTTTAAGGTCATGTCCCTACAGCTGCCAGGTAAAGAAGCGCAAGTTCGGTGTTGGATTTGTGGTGGGAGAGAGACTTCGTCGCCAAGTACTGTCGTTCACTCCGGTGAACGATTCGCATCAAAGCGAGATTCTTCAACGTATCGTTGATATCCGACCACGCTCCTAAGGAAGAGAAGGACTATGTGACCAAAGATCATTTCTATGAGCACCTCGATCGCGCGTACGAACGCTGCCACCTCACGATAAAAAAACTCATGCTGGGCGATTTTAATAACAAGGTGTGAAGGGAATGGATTTTTGGTCCCACAGTCTTTAAATTCAGTCTACACGACGAAACGTTCAGTAACGGACTGAGGTTGATTGACTCCGCCGGGGCCCGAAACATGGTAGTATATAGTACCAGGTTCAAAAATTAAAATATGCATCAAGCTACATGGCTATCGTCTGATGGAAAACACAAAATCAAATTGATCATGTTGTGGTAGACTTCCACTCCAATTGAAGCCCACCGTGAACAAACTGATTGGATTTTATCAGTGTGACTTTAAACCTTTCAAATCTACCATCAACCAAATATGCATGATACGCCAAATCTTGGAAAAGACCCTTGACTTCAAATCCGCTTTCGATAGCACACAAAAACTAATACGGCTATGTAAAATGATGTTGAGCGACGCTTCCAGAGCTCCGTCAGAATCGGGAAGAACCTGCCTGAGCCGTTTAAAACCAAAAGAGGTTTCGGACAGGGTGACTCTCTTTCGTGTGATATCTTTAAACTTATGTCAGAAAATATAATTTGAGCTGCAGAATTGAACTGTTCAGGCACCATATTTTATAAGAGCGCGCAACTCCGGGCATATGCTGATGATATTGACATTATCGGCATCAACAATCGCGCCGTTACTTCTGCCTTTTCCAAACAGTATAAAGAAGCGAAACGTATGGGTCTGGAGTTGAACGAGGTCAAAACTAAGTAGGGGGGACCGGGGCAAGTTGAAACACTCATCTTCTTTTATTTTTTTGTATCGAAGTGGCAGCTTTACCATTGTTAAATAAAGTGTTGTTTTACCTCGAGTTTCAACTGCAAATTTTTTGAGAAGCTACATATATGTAAGTACATTCAGTGCTGCAATTGTTTTTATGAAAAATGAAATATGTTTCAACTCGCCCCAGGCACAGGGTGGGTTGAAACAGTCACGGGGTGAGTTGAAACATTTCGACACGTGATGGTAAGGAAAAATTGTAAAATCAAAATTGCTGTTTATATTGTTGTCAAATGTATTATTAATTTATTGTTAAAATCAGAGATCATATATTAGGAATAATAATAACAAAAATACTTCATTTAACGCCTTTTTTCAATAGTTTCATAGATTTTTGAATCTTTTCTTCACGCAAAGCAGCTCTCACAGGCCAGTCAGTTAAAGTAGCGGGTTGTCGTCGCTTGCTGCCTCGTTTCCCTATATAATGCAATAAAACCCTTTATACCGTGTTTCAACCCGCCCCCAAATATGTGTTTCAACTTGCCCCAAACGTATTTCACAAATGCATAATCAAATAAACAATAGAAAACATGGGGTTAGAAATTTAACCGTTACAGTTAACAGTTACCTAAGCTAATTTCATTGTTTCAACTTACCCCGTGTTTCAACTTGCCCCGGTCTCCCCTACCTCCTGTCATCAAATTAACAGTCAGCACACTCGCGTCTTGACTCCCGCATCACTGTTGACAATTACAATTTCGAAATAGTGGAGGACTATGTTTATCTGGGAACCAGCATTAACACCTATAATAATGTCAGCCTGGAAATCCAACGTATAATTTTTCCTGGCTGGTGCTTCTTTGGGCTGACCAGGCAACTACGCAGTAAAGCCTTATCTTAACGAACCAAAACCACACTATAAGTCCCTCTCATGCTCGTGCTATTGTTTGGCGTTGAGGCATGGGCACTGTCAGCATCGGGTAAGACCGTCCTTGGGGTGTTCGAGAGAAAGATTTATGGGCCTCTACATTCCGACAATTATGTCGTTCAGTCTCAATTACAGCTACGTCATACAACATAATTCGTTCTTGCCTGCGACCTGCTCTTCTTTCCTCCCTGGTATTCAGCGCAGGAAGTAGAGAACTAAGTGGCGCCACTTAATTAGCGCAAGTTGCACTGTTATATCGGCGTGCGGACGAGGTACTCTGTAGCGAACCCAATCTAATTTAAGGTCAGACGGCAATTTCAATACTAACTCATTAATAACATAGGATCATTCAAGTAATCCCCCAAACCGATAGTCGCACGATAATTCTGGACGGCTAGACCGACGTTAATGAGCGAATCTAATTTTTCCATCCTAACAGTTGACTGAGGTCTCAATTTTCTTTGAAAAGTTTGTTGAATTACACCCGGTCGTCCAGACAACATACGAAGTGTCTCAATTGCAAATAACTCAGTACTCGGAAGCCTCAACTTTCCCCGCACAGCCTCCAAGGCAGGGGCTCTGAGGCACTTCTGAAGACGTATCAAGTTCTCCTGTTCGGTAAATCCACACCTTTTGGTGGACTGGTCATAGTTGGTAATGAAAAGTAGCCACTCTTCGGGATTGCCCAAGAAAATGGGCAGATCCTTACTCATGACGAGCGACGACATAAGAAGCAGACAAAGTTATATCTGCCCTTGAATTCTGCATAACGTTCAACAAATTTTCATTGTAGGTTAAATTACGAGTAAGGTGGTGCGAGGTTACAGGGACTGTGTGGTTGAACGTAGCATTGGGTTGTGCTCCAGGTGCGGTCATACTCACAAACGGCAGTATGATAGCATTATAACCTAACCCTATATTTGGTAAGGGCGCGAGTGTGGGAGCTGCTCCATTAGAAAATGTACATATGCTTGGTGCGTACGTTGCAATAGAATAGCCGTAAGCCCCTCTCCCATCCTAGGGGTCTACAGCTGGTCGCCCAAGATTTGAAAAAAAACATTAGGTTGTACTAAATTTCATTAAAATAAGCTAGGTGAGATTGGACTGAAGTCCCGTTTGCGTTAATACACGTTGGCTGCGGTGCTGTCGACGCAGGCCTACCCCGCACACCGAGACTATCGAATTCGGTATTTAAGTCCTTGACTTTGGTGCGAACGTCGGACTGTGTCACCTGTGGTGCGCCCTCACAGACATGATTAGCTGAGTCACTTGCGCGGTTTCGAGTTTTTTCGGTACGTATAACCCCTGAGTGAGTACGTGGAGGCGAAGTTTCCGCCGACATTGTTTCTCCTTCCTTAATGGGAGATTGAGCTTCACATACATCAAGGCGTGGTGTCGATGCCGTTTAACGGGCCACCTCTGCAACCTTACCTTTAACCGGCGAAAGCGCAGATATTTGCGCGTGTGCCTCAGTTGACGCGCGCCCAGCAATTTGTGCTGCGGTGCCGATCGGGGCGTGTGCGCTGCTGCTGTAACAGGATCATTGGATGTGAAGGCGTTGTTGTTGTTGTTGTAACAGCATAAAACATTCCCCATCAAATTTTGGGGAATGGTGTTGAAGGCGCTCGATGTCCTGGATACAGGTAGCGGCGGAATAGAGCCGTCGGTCTGCACACGTAATGTCCCTGAAGTTACAGATGGCGGTATTTCATCGTCTCGTTCACTCATTTTCGAACCACTTAAAATGTGAGGTTATGAGGTTGCAATGTGGTGTAGCTGAAAACTATTGCATATTTATCCCAAACAGAAGTTTCAGCCGCAAGGAGTTCTCCGTTATTTCCGTTTGCGAAAATTTATATTCCAATGTTCGTTGCCAAAGTAATTTAGAATTGTGACGGCGGGCCGGAAAACAGTAATTTCAGCTGTTCAGTTTACAGATTTGCTAAATTCTGAAATTTATTTAAATTCACTTACATACATATGTACATCAAATTTCATTCAATTTACAATTCATCTTATATCAAATAAAAATTTAATTTCTTACACTTGTGTTTGCCGTGCAAGACGCGTTACTATTTTTATAATTCAGGTGAATTAAATAAAGAAGAACTCCAATCACTTCTGCTCGCTCCGGAGATCCAGTAGAAAAGAAAGTAAAATCCAGTTGCTGGCGGAAATATTTGACAGCTGTGCACGAAAATGGAGAACAAAGAAACGGTGTTGACAGTGTTGTCCTTTCATCAGTGTTGTTTGTATTGCGCATAAACCAGGTAGACAAATTACATTACACACTCGCGCGGTACACACTACGACTCAACACTGGGTTTCGATGAAAACTACAAATTTTTGCTTCGAATATCAAACATAACATCCGGGAAGGAACCTATTTAATCTGTCACACAGATACATTTACAAAAAAGAAACAAAGAGAATATTAAATAGCTTCGTTTACGAAATTTTTAAATCAAAATACTTCTTACCCATTAATTAATCTCCGTTTCACATTTGAGTCAAATCGGTCCATAAAAGGATGTGTCAACTTCCGCCCCACTTACCGAATATACTTTTCCCAAAAATGTTTGTCTGTGCACATCCAACCAACCTACACACTGAATATGAACTAAATCGACCGTAAATGCGATGTTTGCAATATCTCAACTCCGGCGCCACCTACCGGCAAGTTTTTTTTTTCATACAAACAGTACTCAGGCCACAGTAAATATAACAGCAACAAATTATCCAAATTAGCCATTTTCACGTAATGCGATGACCAACGAACGCCATTTCATTTTTATATGTAAGATATGTATATTATGGTAGCATAGTTTTAAAGTGAAAGAAAAAATTAAATTAAATGCTAAGTTTGCGACAAACATTAGACTCGGAGCCCTACCGGGTAAAATGAAAATAATCTAAATGCGAGTTGTGGTTTTTCATTTTCATTGCCACCAATGACGACATTTCGGCCTTCTATTCCCTCCTTATACGGATAATTTTTCTATTAACCCTAATTCAGCACATCTTGCGCAGTCTTGCTTCTTTTCTTCGCACGATTTGTTCTGAATTTTTATTTTTTTATGCCTTATCAAAAAATATTTAACAAGTTACATATGTATATGTAAAAATAACTGCTGGAAAGTGAGTTCCCTTGGTAAATGACGTCGTCACAGAAATAGTGTATTTTGCAAAACTAATACAATAAATTTAAGTTATTTGATATCGGAGTTAGAGTAAATAGATACTTTCGCTTTTATTATTTTATGTTCTATTCATCATTCTAAATTGAACATACCGTCTGCCCTCCAGGATTATAGAAGCTTCAAGATTTCCTACATCGTCATCATTTTTAAACTTTAATTTCTTTATTAGAATTGCTACATAATTTGTTTGATTAATTTTTGCTCTGAGCTTGTATGAGCTTATCAAACGTATCCTATATTCGAAAGTACTGAGGCCTTGGCGGCACCTATTATATTGAAGCAATTATGAATGAACTCAAAATTATAAACTTTGAAAATGTACTACCGCCTGAAATGTATGCGTGTTCCGCTAACATTTAATAATGAGTCATTCCACTTCGAGTGTGACCAAGAAATTTTAATAAATTGCTAGAATTAAACGATTAATGGTGAAAACCATACGTTACACTAATTAAAAAAAAAACTACTTTGACGGAGTTTTAAAAATTTTGGTTTTTTGTATTTGTTTTTTTTGGTAAATTAAAATTACCAGGGAGTTGCTAGGCCAGGATTCAAACACTGAGCCACGCTAACCGTGTGAAAATCGCTTGCTTTCTCATTAGCCATATCTCGAACCACTGATCCACGCTAACCGTTTGAAAATCGCTTGGTTTCTCATCGATATCTCCAACCATGAGCAGCTATCACTTCTACCACTTCGAAATATCGTTGCTTTCTTATATTATTCCCTAACAAAACTGGCCTCGAGCTCAATAAAATTACCGTAACATTAGTTTTAATAGAAAATATTTTGCAAATTTCATTATTTATTTTGAAATTGTTATAAACAAATTGAGTTTTCCATGTGTTCTCATTGTGCGAGCGCAACTATGTAAATATGTAAGTCTCAAATTGAGTGGCATTCTGTTATCTATATATTGGCGTCAAAAATGTTTGTATATACTATGAAAACCGAAAATATGGGTATTTTGTTGTAGCGCCAGCACGTTGGGCGTATATAAATGCGCGAGTCAGCGTGGGTAGATGCGAGTTTTTGGAGTTTCAGCTACGAGGTAATCATTTGATTTTATAAATTTCCGTGGATTGTCCAACGCTCAAAATTTGAGTCTCGAAATTTTATTTCGTATCCTTAGTCGAAGCACTATTAGAAAAGATTTTGTTTGTCACATTTTTTGAATCAGGAAATGAAATGTGATGGGTTTTAACTAGAATTCAAAACATTTCTGTAGGGTTTTCATGGGATTCCCATATACCCTTTGCAAACTGGTTCTATAAGCAAGTATTTTCACAGACCCGCCAATATTATATTATATGCCCCTTGTTTTTATATCGAGTGGTTGCTCCGTCCAAACAAACTTTTTTAGAGTTTTTTTTTCGAATCCCTTTTTCGAATATTCAACTAGTCTTTTGAATGGAAAATGGGTAATTTTCAGCGAAATCCAAACTAATAATAAATTCCTCCTTTTCAGCAGTCGTTTTATTTTCCACGGCATATGCAGCTTGTGTTTTAGCAAAAAAATCATGTCGTCATAGTGATGTTAAATTTTTCACCCGGCTTTGTATGAACACATTTCCATCTATTATGATTTCCTTCATAACGGTTCTGCAAATCGAAATATTACAGTATATGAATGAATTAAAGAGGAATTTGAAAATCATCTGTCGGTACTTGCCTATTGGCTGTAGGTGACTGTACAGATTTCGCTGCTCTGGAAACGTTGTTCTAGCTCCGTAATAATGGGTTGCTTCCAGGCCATCCATCACATTCGGACAAGAACCAAGATGGTGCAGGTCACACAGATTTCTTGATAAAGTTTTGAACCGTTGCTTCAAACGCAGACGTTGCGTAAACCGCTATGTCCTGCCAAAATGCATTTTCGGGGACGAATTTCACAATGTTTCGAAGTTTCAGATGGTTTTCCACCTCATTACATCTATAACTTGGATCAACTTTTTCGGAATCTGAATCCTCATCTGCTTCTTGTTCTTCTATCTCTTCATCAGATTCATCATCAGTAGGTAGAGCGACGAGATGTTTAGGCAAACAAATTTTTGATGAGATTCACATACGTATAGCATGATGTAGTTCTTAAATTTTTCACAAGAAATAAACCATTTCGATTACTATTATCATTACAGCAAAATACCCATATTTCCGGTTTCCATTGGATAAATAAAATGTTTTGACGCCAATAGGGCCGTTTTAATGTAACCTAGTTGTAAAAAACACTAGGTAGGATAAGAAATAGCATGTAAAACAACAACACTAACTCGGAAAATTATGCGAGTTGAGCCAACTCGGTTATATGATATCCGACCTGAGATGTAGTGTTGTGAAGCAAAATAACCGCTCTATTGTGAATGGGATCTGGAAAAATACTTGGGAAATTTCAATCAACTGTCAATTCTTGTTTGTTTTAAAGGCCGTTTATGGTGCCCACAGTCACCGACGTGTACGTATGCCGTGTCTGTTTGACGGGAGATACCCAAAATTGAGCAAAACTTGTGCCCGTACGTATGTTTTGTAAACAAACTTTGCGTACATAAAACTGTGTTTGCTTGCATCAGCACAATGTTGCCATTCATTTGTTTGCATACATACTTTTACACACATCCGCGTTGTCAATTACAATTTTTCATTGTATAATAAACCAAAGCCAAAAACCAACAAATGCAAATAGTTCATTTATCTATAATTAACATTATTAAACATCGATTTTAAATTAATTTAATAAAAATTTAAATTTGTATAAGGTTATTTTGTTAATGATTTTAAAAAGTTCTGCTTGGCAACACTGTGCGGTGAGAGAGCACTCAGCTGACACGGCTTCACGGCAAAAATCAAAATTTCTCTGATTACACACGTACACGTCGCGCGTATTCGTCACACGTACACGTTGATGAGTTTTCATTTACATGGCGCTCTCATAAGTTTGATCGTGTCAGCTGACACGTAACGTACGTTTGCGTCGGTGACTGTGGGCACCATTACATAGAACTCGCTTTGCTTGACAATTCGAACTTTGACAACAAAGCGTGAGGCGTAGAAGTTCAGCTACATAAAACACTTTGACAGTAGTTGATGTAGTTTGTTATGAGTTGCGATTTGTGTTTGTTCAGAGTGTTTTGTTTAAAGATAGAATAAAAAAATGAATTTTACTGATATGATGGAAGTAGTAGTAGTTATGCTACTAATGTTTGAAATTCGCGAGTGTCTGTAGTGTGTATACGCACGCCAAAATAAAAATAAAATGGAAATGATAACAGCTGATTGCCAAAGCGTACAAAAGTTGAGAGTTGCCCATGATTTTGCTTCGCCTTGCTTTGCTCTACTTTTCCCGCCTTGTATTTAGCAGGACTCATATAACATCACGCATTGAGCTTATCTGTCAAAGCGAAACTCTGAAGCAAAGCAAAGCAAAAGTCCTATGTGAACGGCCCTTTATGGATATATAAACAAAGCAAGTAAAAATGGTACAAGGGCAAGTAAAATTTGCGCTTCGTATATTTCACATAAAATTATGAATTAAAACATGTTTGTTATTTCAGAATGCAAGAAAAAAGGCAAAAGAGAAAGAGGTTGGCCTACGCGAACGTGTTAGAAGACATGGTATCCATGGGCATCACGGTAGGTTCAAGAAATATATGTTTGAAGAAATTATATTTATATACATAATCCACTTCCAGGACTTTGAAAGGCGCCGCTGTGTTTGGAGTCGAAGAGGCGCAGTCTTCTCCAGTCCTATAAGGCGGAACGAGACAACAACAACAGAACCAGCGCCAGCCCGTGCTTTGCCCCCTATATGGAGCAAATGGACGAAATGTTTGGGAGTAGTCCGATTATTTCAAACGACCACACGGTGCATGTGGGTTATAGACCGTTTGAAACACTTTCGGTGAATGTGCTGTCTTTGCTTTTGGTTTTTATTTTACTTGTAATTAGAATATGAAATGATCTGAATTTAATTGTATATGTGATACTCCTTGTGAATTTGTTTTTGGTTTATAGATTTTAAATTGAATGAAATGCGATGAATTCTTGTAAATATTTTTATTAGTGAATTTAAAGATATAAATATATATGTGTATGCAGTGAAATTTTTAAATAATATTTTGTTGTCTTAAACAATTAAAAAGGGTTTACCTTCTGTCAAGGGCTCCGTCTAGGTTTCATTCTTCAAAACCTTCAACCGTTTATATCTCACAAATTTGCTAGTTGCCTAAATGCCACTGTATTGCTTACATACCAAATGTACATATACACGGATTTTTAGTGGTAATATACGCGTCCTATTACCACCAGATGTGACACGTACGTAGTTAAGACTCCGAATACTTCACTGAAAATAAAATGGCATTCAGTTTATGCATTTCTTTTACACACACTTTGCTATTACTTGTAAGATATTCCACCGTTTGGCGTCTTGGCCTCTTGTGCATTTTGAAATCTGCCTCACTCATTGCATCGAGCGTACCTTCACAATTGGAGTATTCTCATGGGCCTCGTTTTCACTCCGAGTCTTTAGAAGAGCTGGAGCTGGCATATATCGTTTCCAATACTTCTAGTACTTCTTGCATCTCTCTATTACGACGTGATTCGCAATGCTCACCCGTGTACAAAGACATCATCTACAAAAGTAAAAGGTTGTTTAATGCATTTAATTAATGTTTTTAAATAAATTTAATAAAGTACCACAGAATACTCAGAATTGCTCATTTTGTTTTACTTCTTAAAAATTTCACTAAACAAATTATATGTTTAATGACAGATTTTGCCAGTGTTGTAAAGTAACTAAAAGGAAATTTTATCCGAGTTGGAGTGTTTTTTTGCAACTAGGTTACATTAAAACGGGCCCAATGTATATATAATAGAATGCCGCTCAATTGGATACTTATTTAGTTGCGCTCGCACAACGAGAGCACATGAAAAATTCAATCTTTTCATATCAATTTCAAAATAAATAATGAAATTTGCAAAGTGTTTTCCATTAATGTAATTGGCTTTGAAGAATGGCCATTCATAATAAAAAACGAAAAGTCATCAATTTATTGCGATTGCGGTTCTTGTCTTTATTACAGCAAAGAATAGTTTTCACCCTTAATCGTTTAATCGTTGAATCGTCGTACAGTTGACGTGGAATGACTCAATAGCAGAGTTCTAATGGTTTATTTTATTGTTATTAAATTATAGTTTTTTTCTCCGAAAAACTCAAATTTAGTATTACCTAACCTACTTCAGTTCGATCGATCTCTACACTAAAGGGCATAAATAAGAGTATGTAGTCCATTTTGGAAAATTGTATTTGCCAGTAAGTTGTTAGGGTCTACTTTTTAGCTTAAGTATTTTAAAAAACATTCCATAAATCAACTAATGTGCACATATCGTCGCTTGGCGTGCAATACCACTTATAGAAAAATGCAATATCGCGTATATGCCAAATTTTGCAGGAGAAAGAAAAACCGATTTTCAGCAAAACTGTTGGAACTTTGTTTACTGGTTTAATAAATTATTAGCTTTATCTGCGAATCAAAAATATATACAGTAAGTCACTTAAAAAGCAAAACAAGCTGCATAAACAAAGCTTTTTAAAATATACATATGTACATACGTGCTATTACTGTCTTTGTTTTTGCGCATTTTTTGTTTTATACGCGGTATTGACTAACAATGATATCCATATAAGTGATCTGTTTTTTGCACAAATTAAAGTACAGTAGATAGTGTCTTACTTAAATGAAATTAAATGAGTAGTATTTATTTATGTATTTAATTGAAATATAATTATAAATAATTATTAATTATAATTATTACAGTATAAAGAACTAGCAACAAAGGCTATCGTCCTGACGATATTACGATTGCTTATACTTTATATAAAAGACCAATTTAGTATATCTAAAGAAAATTCTTTTAGCAAATCTGAGGGTTTTTTTTGTGAAAAATGTTGTTCCTCGCATTTGAGTAATTCCTGTTTCTTGTATTTTCCAGTGCTTGCACGGCCGACTTGCTATACGTACAAATAACGTACTTGCCTTTAGATGTGGCTGCATATTGTGGCGAGGCTTATAGCTAGAACCTCGGCAGTGAAAATAGAGCAGTGTGGGAAGAGTAATCCTCTCTTTATTGTTTTTCCACCTTCAGATACTACAGCAAATGAAATAGTGTCGTTGCATTTTGACCTGTCGGTGAATATAAATTTCTTGATGCTTAAGAAGGATTTTTCGTTGTTCAATATAGGGTTCTTTGACATGAAAAGCTTACGTATAAGACGTAATGTGCTGTGTGCGGTGCGTTCTTTGAGTGCAGGGAGTTCAGCTTCGGCAAGGAGGTTTCCTATTGGCGTTGTGCAGAAAGCGCGAAGGCTTTTCCGCACTGCTGCATGGTTAATAGACGAAACACTTGCAAGTGTGCTTTTGGAGCAGTGTCTGTATATGGATAGCCCATAACCGGTAACAGATAGAATTAGAGATTTAGTTAGGTTAATTAGAGTAGTTTGGTTACAATTACTATGTTTGGAAGCAAAGTATTTTATAATATTCAATCTTTTGCGGAGGGTTTCTTTTAAATATTTACAATGTTCTTTAAAACTAAGAGTTTTGTTAACTATTAGATCTATGATTTTCAATTTAGAAACATTTTCGATATTTATATTACAATAGGATAACTTAAAATTTAGACAGTTCATTTTTTTGCACATGTGTAACATTTACATTTCTCAAAAGATATATTAGCCACGGAGCATTTAGCCCACTCAGAGATATCGTTAAGGATGTAAGAATAAGTTAAAGTAACTTGGTCTAAAATACTTTGTACTTGGCTATAATTTTACTAACTTCGTCAAAAGCTATAATGAAAAATATTACCGATAAAGGAGACCCTTGTGCAATTCCATTTGATAGAGGAACTCTGTTGGAATATTGTTATTAATTTGGCTCCAAATATGCGATTAATAAGAAATTTTTTCCCAAGCTTCCATTTTATAAGCTGGCGCAGAACAACATGAATACTTATTTTGTCAAATGCCCTTTCGAAGTCGAATCCAAGTGTAGTAACATGGTTTCGGCTTAAAATAGTTGAAAGAAAATTCAAAATGCACGAGTACATCCGAAGTACTGTGCCCGGGCTTAAAAGCCACTTGGTTAGGGCTGATGATATTTTCTTTTAGCCTAGACCACATCGTTTCGCGATTATCTTTTCTAATACTTTACTCAAACATGAAAGTAAGGAGATTGGGTGATAGCTTTGAATTTTGGCGAGAGTCAACATAAGTTGCTTTTTTCAAATATTTACATATATATACATATATACATATATATTAAACGACGACATGTCGAAAGCAAATTAAGCTGGTTAGTTGAATTATTATAAGATCAGAATATATAAACAAAGATACATATCGTCGTTTGGCGCGCAATACCGCGTATACGCAAAATGCAATACCGCGTATATACCAAAAGGTCCAAAATTGATAATTGATACTTGGTTACCCTGAATATAGGGGAGGGGGGGGGGGGGGGGTATTGGCCCCCCTTGCGCATTTTCTCGTATTTAAAAACGCTAAAATGTAAATTATATCTTATTAAAATTGTGTTTTTTGTTGTATCCTATGATTCGCTTCAAACAATTAACTTGATATTGGCTTTTTATTAGAAAAGATAAAAACATATTGTCGTTACTAAAATAATCGTTGACACATTTTTACTTCATTCTCTAGCCTGGAAGAAACCGATCTTCGTGCAAAAAGTAAAATTTACAAGAATTTTTAGTTAATTAATTTTTAATAATTTAAAAAAATTTGAAAAATATGTTGTGACTGCACCGCATTCTCCTGAACTGTGCTTTCGTCCATGTAGTGAGTCAAATTTTAAACAACAGCTCTTTATTTATTTATTTATAACAGGAAAGTAACAATGATTTCTTACTTTACTTACAAGCTATAGCTACAGAGGCTTTCAGCTGCAATAGTTCTTTAAGTTCCATAAAAGTATTTGAAAATTCAGAGTTTTAGAAAAGTATAAACGTGACCCGTTTTTTATAATACACAACCATTTTGGGTTCGTAATTACAAACACTTCTTTCGCCGTTTTTCTGGTGATAAAGAGTGAGAAATGAGTTTTTGAGAGCATGTTTGGAACTTTTCTGGTATTTCTGTTTTCGGAAAATGCTAATTGAGCAGTATTGATAATTTCGTTTATTTTTTGAGTGCAATCAGGTTTTTGAGAGAAGATGCTTTTAGTAATTTTCGGAGACCGTCGTCTTTCTGGATTCGGAGCGTATTTCGTTTTCATTGGAATTAGAAACAACAGAAGAGAATGATTGAAAATTTTCGCAAATAAAAGGAGTTGTGTTTTTGTGAATCTTATTCGCTTCTCTCAATCTATACTTCTTTGTAATCTTGATTTTGAGTATTTCTTTTGACTGAAGAAACTTTGGGCGCTTATTAAATGAAGAGGGGTACTCGGAAGAGCTAAAGGTGCGTGTGCATTTCGTTGGAGAGTGAGGTGGTAAACAACAGTTTTCACATACTGGCGAAGGTTGACACAATTTCAATGTATGACCTAGCAACTGACAGTTTTTGCACCGCATGGGATTTGGTGCATACAGTCTAACTTTTACATTACGCCAAGGGGTGGCAATTTTTTCAGGAAGGTGGTATAGATGGAATGTCAACAATACTACTCCGGTTGGACTAAAGGCTTCGTTGTTTGATTTTCTTTGAAATTTGTACGCGTTAATTACTCCTTGGGAACTCAATTCGCTAATGATTTCTTCAACCGACACACCAATGATAAAAAGGGTTTAGATTTTCGTGATATTTGATTTTGACGGGACAAATACCTGGAAGGTTTTCAACTGCTAAGAACCTTTCAGCAATGATTTTGTTTTTAGCAAGTAAGAGAATGTTTCCATAGGGTAGCTCCGAAACACTTTCAACTTCTTTACTTACTGCACAAATTGATTTGTATACTGCAAAGCATGAGTATTGGGGCATTAGTTTGTTTTTATCGGAGGACTCCAGAATGACGAACTAGGATCGTTTTTTTTACAGTAGGGAGTTCGGGAAAAATAAGAGTGCTAATAAGTGTTTGCTTTTTCTTGTCTTTGGCTTTCGTTTTTTTTTTATTCCAGCACTATCGGCTAGCAAATCAAACCGATTTGTACCCACATGGGAAGGCCCTGGGGCCATTTTGGCTCAGCACTTCACAAATACGTTCTTATCTACGGTTTGCTTGTTAATATGAAAAGAAAATAATTGAAAACTTGAAATTAACCCGATATGCACACGATAAAGAAATGGAACCGCTCACAATGAGTGACAGTCAGAGACTGAAATTAGTATTAAGAATCCAACCGCAAAATCCACATTTACCCGCACTCAAGCTTAACGACAAGCTTAAAGCAGATATACGCACCCAAGTTTCTGATGAGACAGTACGCAGAGTGCTCAGGACGAATAATATTCATGGTCGCGTGGCTCGAAAAAAAAAACCACTTATTTCAAATATTAATAAAGAAAAGCGACTTTTACTCGCTAACCCCTACAAAAGTAAAAGTTTCGAGTGTTGCAAAACTGTAATATTTAGCGACGACAGCAAATATAATAACCAAATGGAGAGCTGCATATAAAAAACCTCAAAGCAACTGTTAAGCATGGTGGAAGTTCGGTGATGGTGTGGGGGTGTATGTCGGCTCAGGGAGTTGGAAATCTTGATTTTATAGACAGCATAATGGGCAAATATGTATATTTGTTCATCCTTAAAGGCAATTTACACTCCAGTGCAGAAAAAATGGGGTTTGGTTTCAGCATGACAACGACCCGATACATACATACGGCTCACGACGTTAAAATGTGGTTACTTTTCAACGCAAAACAACCTTTGGCCATACCTTGCAGGCAGAGTGCCAGAACACAAAATTTCATCAAAAATAGTCTCAAGGGGGTTTTGCAAAGGGAATGGGGAAAAATACCTCCTGAATTTGTCGAAAGTTGGTGGAATCGATGCCAAACCGCTTGGAAGTTATATCTAAAGTACTACTAGATAGTTTTTACATTTATTTATATATAGTATATATCACTTTTAGTCAAATCCAAAATACTTTTCCGAGTTGCAAATTCTGAATTATTTTCATTATTTTCCAGCGTACCTTTATTTTTTTTGTATTAATGAAGTTCCAGCGTAGTTTTGAGTTGATATGTTATTGAATTTAATACATAATTTAGCAATTCACCTGAAAAAAAGCAAAAATAAAATCGCTTGTTTTATATTCTTCATATGCAAAATACTTTTGTGAGCCACTGCATGTATGTACATATGGTCAAAATCATTGTCTTTAACGTTGCAGTCGCACGTATATTTTCGTTCATATATCCGTAATATTAAATGATATATAAAAATTTTCAAATGTACATTAAAGTAGGCCACAAGGTTTACATTTTATATGTGTAAACTTTTTTTCCCATCGCCAGCAGTTTCAAAGATATGCGATGTTTTGTCTAGTCTTTAACGTTATATTTTTTGGAAGTGAGTTAGGAAGTAACTCAACACTTGAACGAAAATTAGCGAATTTTGCAGAGCTAAAATTTAAAACAATGTAATTTTCACAAGACCAAGGTTCAAAGAAATGATATAAGTATCAACTTGAGAGAAAACTTTCCTTACAACAATTTTGCAAATCCAAATGTGCAGTCTTTAACGTTACAAAAAAAAGTTTTTAATGTTACATTGCGATTTGATTTCAGAAAATTTGTACATTTGGGACAAGAAAATAATTGTACACTATCTAAAACGTAGAAAATCGAATATTTGTTATTCGTTGCAGTGTTTTTTAAATCTTTGCATTACACTGATCGACGAAGTTGATAAAACGCATCAATTAACGTGAAATATGTACATATTCCCTCATACTGAGGCATAGAAAAAATGAAACATTCATTATATCAATGGAAATCGCAAGGAATACTAATTATATCCTTCTTTAGAGGTATCTAGAGGTTTATAGATGCTATAACATGTATATAAACAAAATATATATGACTAAGTGCGTAATTCAAAAAAAAAAAAAAATTCATTTAGCGTTCCTCGTTCCCGCGATATTGACCATATACATATACACTTCCGGTTTATAAAAACGCATCACCCATTTGGTAGAATATCTTCCGCTATATAACAGTAAATTTGAAAAAACTTCTAGTGTGCACTGAGAAATAAATTATTTTTTTATGGAATTGGGTTGCACACTCTTTAGTTAAAGCTGTGTTTTGGTTGTGTATTTGAAAAGTTGTGCAAAATGCCAATCGCGTGATCAAAAATTTCGCATATTATTGGCATTAGGTGAAGAAAAGTTATCTTCTCGCCAAATAGCAGCTAAAATTGGTTGTTTCCATTCAACTATTGTTCGTCTTTTACAAAAAATGAGAATAGTGATGTGTTGGGGCGTACAAAGGGATCAGGTCGTCCTCGAAGGTCAACTGAGAGAACAGACAACATACTGCGGCGGATAAGCTTAAGCCACCGCTTTAAAAGTGCACTTTTTATAAGGGCGGAGACCTAAAATTTTCACCAAGTGGATTTAAGTGTCGAAACCATACGCCGACGGCTTAGAGATGTGGGTTTATATGGAAGACGCCCTACCAAAAAGCCACTATTAATACAAAAAATTAAGGTTGCACGAATTTCTTGGGCTAAAAAGTACCAAAATTGGGATCAAAATGATTGGCAACAGATTATTTGGTCTGACGAAAGCAAATTTAATTTACTAAGCTCACAAAAGTAAAGTAAACAAAGTTAAGTTTCCTCAAAATCAAATGATTTGGGCCTGCTTTTCATACCATGTTTTGGGGTCTCTACACCTTGTTAATGGAATAATTAATGCTTAAAAATATGCGACAGTGGCTAACAATTTTTTAGTACCCGCAATTTAAGAGCATTCTTCTTATATGGATCGCGTAATCTTCCAGGATGACTCAGCGCCATGCCATCGTGCAAAATGGGTAAGTTTTGATTGGAAACAAATCTTGTATTAACCATCTATACAATATTGGTGTATATGATCCTATTCAGCTCGAATTTTTATTTTTAGTTGGCCAATACATTTAACGATCTAGAGATTTAACGCTTCGATTGGCCTGGAAACTCGCCAGATTTAAACCCTAATTTGCACTATGTGGCCAAACAAATAAAAACGACAAATGAAATAACTTTGTAAACAAATTGCTCAAGTTATCTTATTTCAATTATATTTGGTGGTGCGTTTTTATTGACCGTAAGTGTACATATGTATGAAGTTATATAGGTCAGCAAGTGATAAGTAATACTTACAAAATAACAATATATTTTTTTATTTAACAACAGAAAAATAAAACTTTCAGGGTAAGGTTTATTTCTGGAGCGCAAAATAAAACTCAACAAATAAGTATTATTTTACGAACAAATATAGAACCTACGAAATAATTCTTAAATTGGATAAAAAGATAAAAATCAAGACAAAAGGATTAAATAATAATTTTTTTGAATTAGACGCCAAAATAAGTGTTTTTCGTCGCAATAGTTTCTGGAAAGCTTCAAATATTTTTATGGAACTTAAAGAACTATTGTTTAAGATTTGGCTCACTACCTCTATTTTTCATAGTCTCGGTTATTCTTTTAGGCACAGAGTCCACAAATTTGGGTAATTTATCAACTAGACTTTTATACGACGTGTCCTGCACAAGTTTTCACAATTCAGCTGAATTTAAAGGTGGTAAATGTTTTCCAACTTCCACTTTTAGGTCTTGCCATAAGTTCTGAATCGGATTGAAGTCCGTTGATTGAGACGGTCAATCCAAAAGATCAATTTTTTTTCCAAGTGAAACCAATTTTTTTGTATATTTGGCGGTATGTTAAGGATTGTTATCCTGCGGAAAACGCCACTTTAAAGGCATGTTTTCCTCGGCCCATGGTAACATTGTGATGGCTAAAATATCCACATAACTTTCTTTCGTCATTATTCCATCGACAGCCCTACAATATGATACTTCTGCCACCATGCTTTACAGTGGCCTTCGTATATCCTGCCAAGACAAATTAATTTTGGTCTCGTCATTCCAAAGCACGTTTCTCGACTGAACACTTGCTCTAAAAGTAGTATCCTGTATATAGTATTTCTTAGCCGATAACATGCGATGATGTATTTTTTTTTGTTAAGTGGAACTTTTCTTGCTACTTTCGCCCGAAGGTTATGTTCTTGCACTAACTTCAAGTCCTGTAGAGTCTTTCAGCTCACGTCATGAAACAAAAACGGATTCTCTTAGCCTGCTTCATTACCAAGTTTTAACCAGAAGGACTATATTTGCGGTCGACCTTGGTTTTCCACAGTTTTTTTTGTGTGAAGCGCTGTAAATATCTTTTTCGGCGAGGACTTAATGATTTCGGATATAGCTCTTATAAATTTCAACACTCTGTCGGAGAAACTTGATCAATAGTGCAATTCACTAACTTTAAGCGATGCGACAATCGCAATTTTTTCGAAAATATTTGTCGTTTGCACTAACGATTGTGCGATTCACTAACTTATGTAGTATTCTTAACGACACTTAACAGCTGTCTCGATGTATTTATTCAAAGTACTAAAGAGTGACATCTTGTGAGATAAGATACTTTATTTCAAGCTACAAATATGTATAATAGTTTTTATATATTGCAATGTTCCATTGTAGCAGAATTTCGGACTGTGCTCTGAGTGATTTGATATAATAGTCATCAACTCGAACTCAAGGAATATTCGGAATCACATGCAAATATGCCATGGTTTTCGTCTTCAAAACTCGCTCCATTATGAATCATGTTGCGCTCCAGGACATCTGGGTTTTATATATCAGATTTTTTAATCAGGATAATTTATCTAGGTATTAAAAATAAATTATATTTCTATTTTTATACTTGAATCCTTGATATAAGTTTGCTTTTACCATTTATACATCAATTGAATGGTAGATATGGTGGTTGACAAAAATGCCTCCTCATGATTCTTTGGCGCCAAAATTGATACGCGAATACAATCGGCGGTCCAATAGTCCCTCCCATAAAGGGTGACGACACGGAAGTAAATATTTCTTTAGCAGCTTAACGCTCCACTTGGGTCATAGGAAACCTGTCAAGCTGAGAAACTAGGTATTCAGATAAAACTGAAGTTAACCGACACGGCTTCCAAAATTCTGTTGCATTCAAATAGTAGGGATTGTCCACATCCCGGAGTAGACGTCGATACACTGTTGGAGCGCTTACTTCTTCGTCTCCTCGTAATAAATCATATGCCAAATATTCAAACGACATTATTTAATATTCCTTTTTAGTTACAAGAAAACAAATCACCAAATTTTAAATTTATCTGTTATTTAAGTTGAAATCACGAGTTTTTCTTTTCTCGATTGAGTTAACTACATCAAATTCTTTGTCGTTTAGCTTTCGGTAATCGACTAGCTAACGACAACAGCTGATTCGCCGAGTGAGAAAATTGTTAAATAAGATTGTTAAAACAAGTCAACACAACTATTAAACAGCGAATACTTCATAATTTCATAGTTGTTTTTTTTTAATTATAAAATATTTTTTGCTTTGTTTCCATTATTTTGGCCAACTTGGTTTTAAATAAATCAAAAAATAAGAATACAGTTAGAAACGCGGACAGTGTTGAATAATAATTTAAAGTGGAATAAAGAGGTAATTGATCCAGTGTTGCGCAACCACGGTTAGAAGGAAATCTAAGTATATTTACTATATATTTCATTTTAATATGCACTATCATTTAGGCCAAAGCTGTACATATATATATGTACATAGAAATTATCACAACTCCTCCAGATAAGTTTAAGTCGACCGGTATATATATTCGAGCCTGTGCTCTTCCTGCCGTGAATGTCAAATTCGAGGCCCTTATAGGCTTTGCACTTTGTGCACGAAATATTTGCACTATCATGGAAGGGTGCCAAATGTATATGCACTTATAGTGGTTCACAAAAGTATTTTGCATATGAAGAAAAGAAAACAAACTATTTTATTTTTGTTATTTACTTCAGGTAAATTGATAAATTATGTATTACATTCAATAACATATCAACTCATAACTTCGCTGGGTCATCATTAACACGAAAAATAAAAATAAAGGTACACTGGAAAACAAGGAAGATAATTCAGAATTTGTAACTCGGAAAAGTATTTTGCATTTGACTAAAAGTGATATATAAATAAATGTAAAAACTATCTAGTATTTCGTATGATATTCGCTACTTTAGATACAGGTTCCAAGCGTTTTGGCATCGATTCTACCAACTTTCGACAAAATTCAGGAGGTATTTTTTTCTCATTCTCTTTGCGAAACCTCCTCAAGACTATTTTTTGATGAAATTTTGCGTTCCCGCACTCGCTTTTCAAGGTGTGCCCAAAGGTTTTCTATATGGTTTATTTCAGAGCTTTGAGGGGGTGTTGGAAAATGGTTTGGCGTGAAAAGTAACCACATTTTAACGTTGTGAGCCGTATGTTTTGGGTCATTGTCATACTGAAACAAAAACCCGTTTCTTGCCAAAGCCATTTTTTCTGCATTAGAGTGTAAATTGCCTTTAAGGATTAACAAATATACTTACATACATACATACACCCCCATACACGACGGCCATCCGATCCAAAAACATTATATTTGCTTCCGTCGCTAAATAGTACTATTTTCCAACACTCGAAACTTTTACTTTTGTAGGTGTTAGCGAATAAAAGTCGCTTTTTTTATTAATATTTGAAATAAGTGGTTTTCTTCGAGCCACGCGATCATGAATATTATTCGCCCTGAGCACTCTGCGCACTGTCTCATCAGAAACTTGGGTGCGTATATCTACTCTAAGCTGGTCGTTAAGCTTTGGTGCGGATAAATGTGGACTTTCGCGGTTGGATTTAACTATTTTACGTTCCTCTCTCATAGTTAGCATCTTTGGTCGAAAACAATAGGTTAAATTTTCTATACCGCCGCGGAACTTACACCGTTTTACTACATTTTCTATCGTTTGACGACACCGGTTAAACATATCGCAAATGTATTTTGTAAATTTTCTTTCATTGTGAAGGTACAAAATTATAATTTTTTTTCGATATGGACATTTATTTACCTTCTGACATTTTTGATGCATGCACTATCAGAATTATAAACGAAGTGATTCAAATTATGACAATTTCAATAGAAACACGCACCAGTAACCATGAATTCAACTGAAAGTAAACAAATCTGGCCGAAATAACGGATTCTAATAGTAAGCAAAATATTTTTGTGAGCTGCCTAGTGATGCAAAATACTTTTGCGAGTTACAAATTCTGAATTGTTTTTAGTTTGTTCCTATGTGCAATGATTGTTTAAGTGTGAATTAAGTCTCAACGAAGTAAAGAGTAGACATGTTATGTTATTGAATTGAATACATAATTTATAAATAAAACAGTAACAAATGCTAAAATATTATCGTTTGGTTTATTTTCTTCATATGCAAAATACTTATGTGAGCCACTGTACATACATGCATATATAATCTATTGTTGGTTAAGGAGCTGGTGGGTAAGCTTCCAAAGTGCCAAAAGTTAAACTAGGCAGTCCACCGAAAGACGATAAGATTTTGTGTTCAAGCAATTTAGTGAATGGTTAATTAATACTCACACGGTCAACATACATACATACCGTCGACATGACCCGATAACGTTTAAAAGCTGGACAAAGGACTGTCGCTTCAGCAGCATTCCCCAAAATTTTATGAAGAGTGTTTTATGCTGTTACAACAACAACAACACCATCACAAAGTAGCGACATGCGAAGTCTGCCCTACAACTTACGTGGGAAGTAGGCTAACAACCTCTGTCACTAATGCCTCAACCCACAAATCTTATTAATACAGTATCTGCCGTAAAGTTGGATGGACCGCCAAACATTATCCTATCCTCCATAAATTAGTTTTAAACCAGCTCGAACCAGTTTGTACAGCAATTGAGCTCTCAGATGCACCGGTAAATACCCACAGCAATTACTATGAAATATGCCAAGCTCTTTTCAGAGTCGTGGCAATTCATGTTCATTTCAATAGTAAAATATTAAAGATATTTCCATTTTAGATGAGTGCTCATCCCTCACGTTAATGAAAATACAGATATTTGACGAAGTCGGTTTGTATGGAGAACACGATCACTTGTGGCTACAAAGGACAGGAAATACGACGCGCATTTAGAAAAATTCTGTGTGGAAATAATAGAAAGTATACCTTGAGGAAAACTCACACCGCCGATGACCTTGATTTACCAGTACAACCAATCGGCGGGTCTGAACTGCAGGAAATGTATCCACATCTAACAGGTCTACCAGTCGCATCTTATGAGAACGTTAAACTGTCTACGTACATACATATATCGACGTTGATAACTGGAGATTCGCAGTTCCTCTGATAATAAGCGAAGGAAGGAAGAACAGGTCTACCAGTCGCATCTTATGAGAACGTTAAACTGTCTACGTACATACATATATCGACGATGATAACTGGAGATTCGCAGTTCCTCTGATAATAAGCGAAGGAACCTGGTCAGAACCAATAGTTTCGGAAACTGAATATCCACATCTGTGACTGCCTAAAGGCTATGCTGAACTGAATGAAATGGTGAAAGGTAGAATTTCCTAAACCAACATAAGTGATGTTGAAAGATAACGTAAAGGCCGGTAGTATTATGAATAAGACATGCAAGAAAACTGGCGACCGTTTTGAAATTGGGTTAACACGCGATCTCAATGTATAGGTACCAGACATCTATTCTTATGCACATCGACGACTGAAGTGTTTACGCCAAGAAGCTCATGGGTGAGGAGGTTGTTGCACCTGGTGGAAGAAAGTGGTATTTGCCAATTCTTATTGTAAGTAATACAAACAAGCCAAATAAAATTCGCACGGTGTGGGGGGCAGCTGTGAAAGTGGATGGACTTTCGCTTAACGATTTCCTGCAAAGCGTGCCACATATTTGTGGTGTGATACGGTGATGAACAACAAGTGTTATGTAATGCAGTCAAGTAATTAACAACGCACCGATATCGAAATTTGTTTCATTAAAAACTTCAAACATATCTCAAAGCTAGTATTTATATCACGGCACATACTTCGCTGAGAGTAATGTTTCTTCGATACAACTTGATTTTCTAAGATACTTAAATATGTTAAGTTTTTTATAATTATTACACAAAACAAGTCCTAACCTGCCGGTCATATAATTAACAACCCTTCCTTTTTTATTAAACACAATTTTTTTTTATTGTAGTAAAATTAATATTTTATTGCAAACCCCTTATTTCGAACCACTGCTTCACAGCTACGAGGCATTGACTCGATTAACTTCTCGCACACAGAGGTTCTAATGGCTTCCCATTCCGTCTGGACCTTTGCCATTAAATCCGCGAAATTTCCTTTTTTGTGCAATTGCACTTTTTTCTTTAAGTGCTCCCAGAGATTCTCAATGTGGTTCAGATCAGGGCTATATGAAGACCAGTCTAACAATTTCATCATATTTTGATCCATAGAAAGATCCATGTAACGGGCATGCTTTCATCGCAAAAAAGAAGGATTACATCATTCAGTATTGAAATATATTGATGCTGATCCATACGGCCCTCAATTTTTGAAATGGTCTCAACTCCTCGCCATGACAGCACCCTAGAGCGTAATGTTACCGCCTCCGGGCTTAAACGTAGGCCGGGATTTTCCATCGGGTGAAAGTCGATTTAGTTTTGTTTCATAGGAAAATACCACTATTTTCCATTGTTTAATAGAACGATGTTCGATAGCGAACTCCAATCTTTTCTTGCGATTTCGTTCCGATAGCAAGGGGTTCTTCAGAGAAATCCTTCCAAATAAACCTTTTTCGCTCAAACGCCTCTTAATTGTTTCTACCGATAGAGAGGCGTGTTTTTTCACCAAAAACACTAACACGAATTTCATTGGCGGTTTTTTGTTCGGGGATTTTTTTAGATTCACACACTATGAGTTCGTCTTCCCTAATCGACGTTTTTCGGGATCTTTGTTTTCGTGGTACTTTGTTGACGGTTCTAGTTCTCCTGAAATAGTGTACAGCGTTGAAAACCATCCTTTTTGAAATGTTAAGAGTTTTCGCGATTTCGCGCTACGATTTTCCGTCGTTGCGGAATTTGGCTCTCATAGTTTCATCGCAAGATTTATTTTTACCCATTATGTTCAAACTCTAAAATACGGTAGAATATAACTTATTTTATTTGCTATTAAATGCATAATCTTAGCAAAATTATGCAATATATGGCAATAAATGCAAATAAAATCTTACGTTGCTAATTATGTGACCAACTGTTTTTTTTTAAGAAATGGGAAAATCTGCCGAACTAACGGAAGTAAATTAAAAATTTTAACATTTAAATCTATGTACATTTTCAATAATTGGTTCCTCTATGAAAGGTGAATTTTTTCATTGCTAATTGTAAAGCAGACAAGAAGAACGCGGTACGCTTTAATTTTTCAAAATAATTCTTTTCATTATCAGTCAACCCATTATGTATATATATGTACATAAGTACATATGTGCGTTGAACTCGTAGAAAAGTTACTTTCATTTAAGGCATAATATTACATTCTTATTTCCAGTGCCATGAGTAAATGAGAAATGTTTATAACAGTTATGCTTAGGCAGGTGATATACCACGGAATAAAAGTAAATACTTAGTACATAAAACGCCATTATACAACTTTATTTTAGTAAAATAATTAGTTTATAAAGCTTTGTATACAACATTTGATGTAGTAGTATCGGGAACAGGAACAAAGTTATCTGATTCACTCGTAACGGTATTCGAGGTATAAAAACACGATCGGCTTGCCACTGCCCGCCAGACAGAATAATTTTACTCTCTTCTTCAGGATATGTATCATTTCTATATTTTAACAATATATCGGAAAACATTTGAGCATTTCGGTTGCTTCCAATTCGTTCTCTGTTAAGTGCATTCTCGTAATGTGCATCCACAAACTGGAACTCTTCAAGCATTCTCTTATCTCATCCGCTCTTGTATGCTGCGATATAACTATTAGTAACTGCCGGAAATCTTCAAAAAAAAGAAGGAAAGTAAGACCCCATAATATATTAATTTTTCTGAATATCTATTAGAGTTCTGTCAACAGCTCGATTACACTGGTCTGCAACAAAATCCTGCTTCAAAAAATGGTACCATAGATATGAAAATTTGAATGCTCTAAATCTATTCCTGTTGGCCGATTTTTTTTCATCACGTCTAGATTTTGTGTTTTGCTTTTTTCCATTTTTGTGAAACGTGATATAAAAGTCGGACACGTAAAAAAAATGTTCCTTCCAAAAATTTTTGAACCAACCAAAGCAATTAAAAAAAGGGTAACATATTTTTTCAATTGCTCATTTTTTGCACTTCCAAAATATAAAAACAAAACATATAAATTAATTCAGTATTATAAAATCTTCTAGTAAAACATCAAATAAGAGTAAATTCAATGCCCAAGCCAAACTCGGGCAATCAACAAGTTTTTTTAAATATCGAAATATATTTTAAAAACTAATATTTTGTAAGAAGGCCTTTATTTTTAATAACAATTTTGAGCCGGTTTGGCATTGATTTATCTGTTTTCTGCTTGAAACAAAATGCTGTCAAATTTTCGTGTTAAGATAGCCCCATAAATTTTCGATAGGATTAATATCAGGGCTTTGGGGTGGCGTTTCCAGAACATAGTGGCAATTATAAAGCAAGCAGGAACGCACTTTGTAGGCCTTATGCTTTGGATTATTGTCTTTATAGAAATACCAATCAACACCGGGATCCAATTTTTCAAGACTTTTCGGTAAGTTTTCTCTTAAAATATTAAGATAGTCATTCTGATTCATTATTCCTTCAATAAAATGCAAAGATCCTGGTCCAGAAGCCGAAAATGAACCCTAAACCATTACCGATCCGCCACCATGTTTGACAGTTGGTCTCAGATTTACATTAACCTCGTCAGTGACTATAACATTTTTCCAGAACGAAAAATCCTTATTTTCATGTTCTTTTGCAAATTTTAATCGGATGGTCTGATTGCGTTTGCTGATCAACGGCCTTTGTCGGGCCTTTCTACCATTTAGATCAGCCTCATGAAGTAGATTTCTGATGGTAGATGTACTAGATTTCTTTCCCAACTCATTCTCAGCTATATCAGCTAATTTTGGTGCACTAAGGAAAGGATTATCTCTAACTTTTCGCAACAGATATCGCTTATCTGAGTCGGTAAAAACCACTTGTTTGTTGGTTTTGAAGCGCTTAATTATATTGTGAATAGTAGAATGACTTCTGTCGGCAATATCAGCAATCTCACGCACAGATTTGGAATGCTTAATAACCAACTTTCTCAATTCAATACTTGTTTGGCCTCTTTGACTAGACATTTTTAATTCACAAACCGTAATTCCAACTATGTACACAGGCTCACAAAAGTATACATACGCCGCTGGAATTCGGTTTTTCTCTCACTAGATAAACTTCAAGCTTGGATTTTTTTCTCAAAATAATTTATTTTAATAAATAAATAACATAAAATTAAGGAAAACTCATGTTTCAGTCGATAGAATACAAAAAGGCATTTTTTTTAATTAACATTTAGCGGCACTCACAAAAGTATACATACGCCCTTAAAACAAAGCCAAAAGAAGAAGTTTTAATAAGAAGTATGGCCTCCTTTGGCTTAATTACAGCAGATAACCGATTTGGCATTGAAAAGGCACATTTTTTTGTAGTTTCCTGAGATATTTTCTCCAATTCTTCAGCTAAGGCGGTGTTAAGGATTGAAATTGAAGTGACCTTCCGGAGTTTTACTATTTTTTTTAAGATGGTCCAACAGATGTTCTATAACGTTTAAGTCAGGAGACTACGGAGGATGTTTTATTTTTTTTTAATTTACATTTAGCGGCACTCACAAAAGTATACATACGCCCTTAAAACAAAGCCAAAAGGAGAACTTTTAATAAGAAGTATGGCGTCCTTTGGCTGAATTACAGCAGTTAACCGATTTGGCATTGAAAAGGCAAATTTTTTTGTAGTTTCCTGCGATATTTTCTCCAATTCTTCAGCTAAGGCGGTGTTAAGGATTAAAATTGAAGTGACCCTCCGGAGTTTTGCTATTGTTTTTAAGATGGTCCCATACTGTATTAATTTATATGTTTTGGTTTTATATTTTGGAAGTGCAATAAATGAGTAATTGAAAAAATATTTTACCTTTTTTTTAATTACTTTGGTTCAAAAATTTTTAGGAAGGAACATTTTTTTACGGTTTCCGACTTTGGCTTGGAGCCACTGTATGTACATACATACATACAAAATGGAGATCAGGATAAGGAGAGATCCGTAAGTGATTTTTATGACAGTATAGAAGAAGATAGATTGTTGGTTGAGCCTTGAATATGAACCGATATGAATTTCGATTGGTTCTACCGTTATAAGATATTGCTTATAAGCAATATTACGCTATGATGGTAGATTTTAAAACGCAATTGCATATTGATGTTTTATGTTGTTTTTACCAATTTTTGATACGTGTTTGAAATGAAACAATTTTTTTTGTGGGTTACAACATTTTGAGTATTTGGATTTTGGAGTATCGGTATGGCATAATCAACAATTATGGAAGCAAACCAATTATCGAAAAATAATTTATAATTCACGTTGTGTGAAATATTACAAGCTAAGTGCAGCACAATATCTGATGAGATCCCTAATCCAATAGACGGACACATTCCCTCTCCTACATTGATTTTGCATAATACTTGAAATTTCAGCTCTTGTAAACATTTTTAAACCCTACTTATTGGGCTTCATTGGTAGATATTGTTTTAGATTGTGACGTCCTTTATTATTATCATTTATGTGAAAAACTTATTTTATGTTCCCAACTTGTGTTGACATTGCATATATATTTGTTTCGTTGCAAATCTTGTTTATAATTTCATTATCGAGGAATTCACTGAAATATTCCACTGAATATTTGACTTCAAACTGCTTCTTCTCTGTAAGCAGTTTCGTAAACGAGTGGGCTCTTGTCCCTCCATCTCAAACTCTCCTGGTTGATTTTTTTAAAGTTCTCTGTGACGATATTTTCTGTATAATCTTCATTTTCCACTTCTTCATCAGCATATATGTATGTATGTACATACAAAATTATTGAAGATTTTATTAATAAAATTTATTTCAACATTTTCTTGTCCTTTCCTTTCCTGTACGGGATTTCAATAGATTCAATAGAACCTAAGTGTAACAACACTTGATCAATTGTGTTTTTCGATAACTTTCACCATCAGATTTATTCCAGTCGAAATCGATTATATGTTTTATTTCTGATTCTCTGAGTCTTTTGGAATCGTTTCTAAGAGAAAAAAATATAGCCATAATGTATGTACAAGCAACATTGGCTTCAAGCAATGCCTGGCATAACAATAAAACCTTTTTTTAAGTTTTGCAAACTTTATTCCATTTTCTTACCTTTTATTTATATTTAGATTCATTCTTATACGAATATACTGCCGTGTTTATTTTTTATTTTTATTTTTTTTTACATGCCGTTTTTACACACGTCTGAACACCACGTCAACTAGCTCGTAAATTAACACTTGTAAAGCTTTTAAAAATGTAACTTCGGAGGTAGGTAGGAGCACACATATTAATTTCAGTGGGAAAACACTTTTAAAAATTATAAAACCTATAGGATCAATGATCGAAAATATACAATGCTGTCTTTGACATTAAAGGATTAAGAAAAACCACTACGTAGACGACTACATCGCCAGCTAAGACAATACTGCTTTAACTCTGGCGCGACAAGTTCAGAGAATTAACAACAATGTTGGGTTAAAAATTCGTGGCTGGTCATCAAATTCACTAGCCAACGAATTTGCTTGGGTATGCATGTGACAGTTTTAAATATATCTACCGATTTGCAAGACTCCGTCGCGACGTGATTAATAAATCGTTTATACCTACAAAGAGGGAGATTGTTCCAGGTTTGATACCCATCTTCAACCCATTGGGATTTGTAAGTTGCTATACCGAAGGCTTAAAGATTATGTTACATGATGTGTAGCGTTCTGGTATTGGTTGGGATGATCCACTGTTTGACAAGCTCTATGACAAATGGTACCAATGGAAAGGTGTTATGCTGTTGGTAAGAGCAGGTGAAATTCCGCGGAGCTACTCTTTGATGTTGAAAGATGCTGATGACGTTCAATTTCATATCTTCATGGATGCTGGAGGGAATGTCTACGAAGCCGTTTGCTACTTACGAGTAAAAAGAGATAACGGCATTACATTAACTCTAGTGGCCGCGAAATCAAAAGTTGCGCCACTGAAACCGCTATGGATTTTAAGGTTAGAGCGCCAGGCTGCAGTGATTAGAGCTAGGCTAACGCGATCAGAAACATGAATCGCAGTCGTATAACATGTAGAATTTGGTGATCAGACTCCAAAACAGTATTGCGGTGGATTCATATGGACCCAAAAAATTTCACCAATAAGTAATGCATCGGGAAGGAGAAATTCTAAAGACGTCAAATGCGGTGCAATGGCAATGGGTGCCCTCAAAATCTAATCCTGCTCAATTAGGTACAAAAATTTCCACGAAGTTGCAAACATCAACCATGGAATAATATTTTGATTGGAAACGCCTTCACCAATGGCATTGTTAACAGGTGAAAACCCTAAATCCATGATCACTTTCAACCAGATTCAACAGGCTCAGCGCTTTCTAATCAGGTATGCCCAGGATTCTGGGCTATCGAAGAGTTCAAAATGCTTTTTACATACATACGTCAGCGTCGACTATTTTGGTCCACTACTTGTTATCGCTGGGAAAAAGCGCGGATCAAGATGGGGCGTGTTGCTACCGTGCCTAACTCTCCGGGCAGTACTCATATAGATTCCACACAGCTTGGATACAAGTTCGGGTATCATGGTCATACAAAACTTCGATTCACGTCGCGGAAATCCGAGAGAAATTTTCTCTATTATTCTTTTTATATATCATTCGATCAAATAAAATGGGGATTCAACTCACCTCGTATGGGGGGGGGGTGTATAGGAACAGTTAGTGGGGTCAGTAAAAAAATGTACTTTTTGAAATACTTCCTTCGACTAATTTTGCCGACGAGAGCCTGCAAAGTGGTTTGCAGAAAGTGGGATTTATCATAAATGCGCGACCGCTTACGGTAATGAATACATGACTGCTGCCCTGTTATGCAGATGCAAGCCGATCTCTGTAGCTTGCTGAGTGCTGTAATGGCTTCCTGTTTAGTGGTTCTATTCACCCAAACGTTGGCACCGTAGGTGATCATTGCCCGTGCGAGAGCTATATAGATCCATCTCAATTTTTCTGAGGAGCAGCCCCAGCTCATTCCTTTCATGGATCTGCAAGACATCAATGCTCTTACAGTTTTTTTACACACTTCATCTAAGTTATTTCTTGGTTTATTATCAAGCCAAAAATTGAACCTCTTTTTGGTATCCAACGATAGTTCTACTCATTCTAAAAGACTTAAAACTTTCAAGTTTATATTTCCTTGAAAAAGTTACAATGGTGGTTTTTGTTTCATTAACATTCAGCCCCACCTTAGCGTACCATGTTCTGGTCATATTTAAGTCTAATTGAATCCTTTCACATAGAGTGTTTGGAACTTTCCTCTGCATATTACTACCATATAATCGGCTTAACCCTGGCAGTTTAGAACAGTATTTGTTAGCGTCTGAAGTTTAAAATACTCCCTAATTACTTGTGACCTCACTCGAGCCATACATATTTTGACTACAGGCAGAAGAAAAAAAAAATTGTCTGCACCATGAGTCACGGCAAGCAACACTCACCAACAGGTATTTCCACAACGATGTTCCACAGTAGTGGGTATAATGCCCCATAGGTAGCCTCTACAAGTGATTTCAAAACGAATTATGTGAGAATTATGAATTATGTATACAGCCCAATGTATGTTACTTCTACGTTTATACTTTCTTTTAGCAGAGTTGGGAGTTTGGTGATTTTAGTGGTTGAAAGGCACAATCCGCCCACTTCAAACTATGTTCTGAGCATATTTATTTTGCCACCCTCCAGGTATTTCTATTTATTTTCCTAAATTGGTCAATCGGCTCTGTTTCTGTTGATGGGGTAGAACCTGGGAAATAAGTATCTTAAAACTGGATTGAACTTCTTCTCACTTTCAGTGTAACTCCCGTCAGTATTTTCTATACTGTCAGATAATATACTGTTGCCTTTGGACAGTACCCCTTAGAGTCTAGAAGCGTCTGTGATGTGCTCCATACCTCAGGTTATCACGGAGGAGGCCACCGAGGCGAAACTCTGTCACTTTGCCTGCATCATCTCTTTATTATAAAGAGTTGAAGCATTTCTATTTTCCGTTCAGCCCCTGCTTCCCTTTGCCCGGTTAAATAGCCTTGGAACGTTCTTTCTAAGTACGCTAAGGTCCAAGGTACATCCCGTGAAGATCTTACTTTGCTTATGGACAACTATCCTAATAAGCGTCTACCATAGATTATAGTTCAATCGTACTCCTGATATTTCCTGCTTGCCTCGAATGGTCTGCATTTAGCCTCCGGCTCTCTTAGAATCTTCCCCAGTCTGTTCCGATCCGACATGAAATGTTCATTTAACATGAACAAATCCTTCACTGGTGCTTTTATAAGATTATTGCCTATGGTTATATCAAGGACATCTTTCTGATTGCAGGTAACAAATGTGGGTGTATTCCCCACATTGAAAATGTCTAGCTTATTAATAAGAACAAAATCTAGAAGGTATTCACCTCTCTGATTGATTTCGCTGCTTCCCCAACCCTCATGATACGCGTTGGCATCGCACCCGAGTATCAGGGGAAGTTTCTTCCTGTTACAATATTCTACTAGTTTATTGACCTGCTCTGGCGGTGCGCGAGCATCATCTCCTGGCTTGTAGCTGGATGCCACTACGATGTCCCGTAGGTTCTCATTGATGTTGATCGGGACCTGACCCGATACCCGATACAAGTAAGGTTCAAACTATTAAATATCAGAATGCAGGATCTAGGGTTGTCGCTCCAAGACTCCCAGATTACCAGCGTATTATCTACAGGCAAACATCTGATTTGACATCTGATGGCCCAGGGTTCTTGGACCGGCACTATTCACAGTGTAGAACTGAGGTTCCTCCAGGCGATAACTGCCGAGGCAACTTTCGCATGGTGTAAATTGATCTGCGCAACCTTAGTGCTGGTCACCTCCATCTTACAGACGTTCATATTCCGCTGGCAGTGCATCGTCCAGCCCTGTCAAGGAGGCCCTCTCGGAATCATCACCCGTGGCGAAGTTCATGCCGAAATTGTTCATATCCTCATATTTATGACATAGAAGGCTAATTTCTGCGACCATTTCGCTTCTCGATTTTTCATTCGCAACCAATGCGGCCATCTTCTTCGGTATTGTTGTATCCACACCCGATGGAGTATCAGCCTTGGTCGGTTGCTTCGTCTGTCGCCCCTTATGTTGTTTCTTTTAATAGCATCTAGTGACCGGTTGTCATCCCCGTTAGTTAGAAACTTTGCCGTTTTTCGCCCTTGCTCCTGAAGATATTCCACAGGTCAGTGTTTAGACCGCCGTTTTGAGCAACAAGGAGATCAAGGAGCTTCTTCGCCTCCACTCTGGCAGCCTTCAGTAGGTACGCTATTACCATGTGTACGCCTGGTATATTACCCACATAGCACGTCGATAGCTGCGCATCTTACCGTCCTCAGGACCTCTCCAGAGTCTGCGTCAGAGCAGTCGACCAGTATACGATACTAACAAAATAGAGTTTGGTACTACAGCCTTTATCCATTTCCTCTACAATGACATCTTCAATCTTCCTCTGATCTTCACGAGTGAGTATATTACACAGTGTTACAAAATGGAAAAAATTGAATGAACTTTTAAAGTAACATAGTGGAAATTGTTCACCTGGTCGAATATAACTCAAAACGGTTTTTGAAAAATTTGTAACACCCTCAAAATCTTGCTTTACCGTTAAAAAACCGTTCTTCGGAAGTGTACGCGCTAATCTTTTCATTACTTGGCCATTTCTTTACCGATTTTCAATGGAAAGGTAAGGATTATACCTTTAAATTGAGATAGAAAGATCTATTTTTTGAGCTAGCGTGTTGTAAGTTTTCATCGGGTAAACTTGGAAAATTTGTTTTTTCTTCAAATTTTTCTACTTTGACCGCATTTTATTGTAGTATTTTACTAAAAACATATCAAGTATGAGGAATTATTTTGAAAGTACATTCATGTCCAAAAATTTTGAGTGCTCATGCAATGAAATCGGACAAAAATTGACGAAGCTATTAAATTTTTCCTGCTATTAAATAAAATTTACCTTGCGAAAAGTTTTTTTTTTTAATTTTTCTACTTTGACCGCATTTCATTGCGTTATTTTACCAGAAACATAGCAAGTATGAGGAATTATTTTGAACACATTCATTTCCAAAAATTTTGAGTGCTCATCTAATAAATTTACGCCGTCAATTCAACCTTGCGACCGCTTCGCAATTATATTGTGTGATAAGTGTGGTAAAATGTGTGATAGGCGCAACAAATTTTGTTACGCCTGCGGTCTATTTGTTGATAAGAAATATCGGTTCGATTTAAGAACAAATAAAGCTGTGGTTGAAGCGTTCAACCTCTTTTTCAGTTGCTCATACGTGGAAAGTGCTTGGTATGAACCCGAATATATTTGTTCGATGTGCTGTACAACATTAAAAAAATGGAAAACCGGTAAATGTGATGACCAGCGTCTGCCGTTTGTGACTCCTATGGCTTGGCATTATCAAATATATCACAAGCCGGAGGATTGCTACTTTTGCCAAACAAAAATCACTGGTCACCACTATAAAACTCGCCACCTCATATAATATGCCAATGTGTTGACTGTATCGAAACCGATTCCAAGAGGAAAACAAGATCAGCGAACTGAAGACAAAAATCCAGCTACATTTCCTGATTCAAGCCACAAATCTTCTAATGAGGTAAATGACGAACCGTACCTTCCAACCAAAGCAATAGAAACGGAACGTCATTTCGTGTCAAATCACGATTATTGTGATCTTGTGTGGGATATGGATCTGTCTATAAGACAGACAGAGATTCTGGCCTCCAGATTAAAGCAGTCGAATATAGTAGACAGTAACTTTAAAGTAACGTCTGCACGAGACAGAGACCTATCTTCGTTCGAACACATTTTCAAAGCTGATGACACCAATAACAAACTAGTTTATTGCGTTGATGTGGATGAATTGTTTGCTGCACTCGATCACGTGCACTGTCCACAAGATTGGCGATTATTTCTAGACGGTTCTTGCAAAAGTAAGTATTTAATGTGTTATGAGTGTGAGAGAACTAAATTTGAATACAATTTATCAATTAATTTTCAATTGACTAACATCGTAGGTCTGAAAGCAGTATTGCTGCACAACAGAAATGAATTGCCATCAGTTCCAGTGGCATACGCTACTGATATGAAAGAGACTTATCAAACGATGGAAAAAATTCTACGATTGATTAAGTACAATAAATTTCGCTGGCAGATTGTCTCGGACCTTAAAGTCCTGACAATTCTACTTGGAATGCAAGGTGTCTACACTAAATATCCTTGTTACTTTTGTGAATGGGACAGTCGTGCCAAAAATCATTACAAGTGTAACATATGGCCACCGAGAAAGTTTCAAAGTGGCAAAAATAATGTTCTCATTATTGCATTAGTTAAGCCTGATGATATAATTTTGCCGCCATTGCATTTAAAATTGGGGTACATGAAACAGTTTGTTAAACGACTCGAAAAAAACAGCGAGGCTTTTCTACACCTGAAACTTGTATTCCCCAAGTTGAGTGACGCCAAGATTAAAGAAGGTACTTATAAAAATTTCCCAACAAGAATTCTTCAAAAAGAATTCATCCTAATTTATTTTTACATTTTGATCAGGCGTTTTCGTTGGACCGCAGATTCGTAAGATTATGACTGATGATGACTTCACAAAAAAATTGAACCCAGTAGAGAAAAGAGCATGGCTGAGTTTTATTTCTTTGTGCCGAAACTTTCTTGGAAACACGAGAAGTTCAAATTACGTTGAGGTGGTCCATGAATTTTTGGAAGCTTATAGAGAAATGGGATGCAACATGTCTATAAAAATTCACTTTTTGCATTCTCATTTGGAATTTTTCCCGGATAATCTTGGTCAATTCAGCGACGAACAAGGTGAAAGATTTCACCAAGAAATCTCCAACATTGAAAAACGGTTTACAGGAAAGAACCAAGTTAGGATGACAGCTAATTACTGCTGGTCACTCAAACGTGAAACAGATGACTCGTCTTATAAACGCAGAAGATCAAGCAAACATTTTTAGCTATAAAGTTATTTAGCATTTTAATGATTAATTTTTTTTTATTTTCAGTCACAATAAAAATTTGAAGTTGAAAGATAATGAAAATGTATGAATTTTTAAATATGGTAATCATCTAAAATAATTTAAATAGTAATAGCTCTGTGAATTTCCAACCGATTTTCGATTGAAATAGCTTAATCGACGCAGTACTAAATTCACTTTAATAATATTGTCTTTGATAGGTACCTTTCTGAATTAAGACTATCGTAAAATCGTAGTCAAAGTTTCAAAATTAATTTTTTTTTATTAAGTTAAAATTTTTTTTCTTTGTAGCTTCGTCAGTTCTCGTTTGATTTTGATGAGTTATACGCCATTAAAAATAGTGATTTGTCACCTTTCAAAATATATGTATAAACAACTTTTGAATCGGATGAAAATTCGCAAAGATATTGCTGATTGACTAGCGAATGACCTCAAAAACAGTTTTTTGGCCCTAAAATGAGATTTTGGGGGTGTTTCGCAAATTTCAAGTATACAGTTTTTCTTAGTTTTATAAGGCCTAACGCCTAGGCTAGGTCTCTTTCAAAGTTTATTTTCAGTGTTACACAGTGTTATCAGGGAAGCACTGAGCCAGTACTGCCAGTCTTAATTCTTCTGACGGAGTTGGCGCAGCTAACGCAAGGCTTCCTGGCTCCTGCCTTCGGTTCAACTTCTTTTCTGCGGGTTACATTCAGGAGGACTGGATTCTGCAGCACCTCGTTTCTTCTCGTCGGCTTTCTTCCCGCGGTCCCTAACCTTCTGCTTGGAGTTTTGTTTCGTGAGGCCTGCGTGGCTGTATCACAAGTACTACTTGACACCTGCTCCACTCAGGCCTGTGGGTCAATCCTGAGGTCAGTCCAATACTGGTCGAACCATGTCTTCTGGAGGATTATGGTGTATCTCCGAAGTGCCATCAGAGCCCACTAATCCTTGACTATCCTTCCGTTATAGAGTCGCAGTCTTTGGCAACGGTCCAAATTAATTAGCTTTGGTACGCTTGTCCGTTCTGTTTCCCTGCCGAGCAGTATTTTCGATGTTTAGTTCGACCTGGTTCGCTAGTTGTACATTTTCTTTATGCTTTAATGCTAAATATTTGCTTTGCACCTATTTTTAAATGTAAACACCCAACTGCAACGTCAGGTCAGATTTTAGAATTCAGTAGTTATTCTCATGAATGTAGAAGTGAAGACGAAAATGTGCAATTGATTTTTAAGCTTATCCATGCGCTAGAAAATTTATGTTTTATTTGAAACGGAACACAACTAAAGCGCAAAATATCGAGCGCGATAGTAACATTTATAACAATTCTTTCAGCAAAAAATGGTTTACTGGAACAAACTAACATACAAAATTGCCTATATCTCCAAACTATCATATTGGACTTACTTAAGGTACTTCTCACTATGGGCACAGATATATATGTACATATGTACATATGTACAACTTGATCTGGCCTTAGCATCATGCGAAGTTGAGCACCCATAACTTTGTCTCAGAATATAATCTATGACAAGATGTACAGAGTGCTTGCACTACTTCTTTTTTCTACGAATGCCAAGTATCACATTTTTTATTTTTGTTATTTCAAAAGTTTCTTCTTGCAGTAGCCTTAATTTAAAAAAAAATAAAATTCGAATTTTAGCTATGATAATCTTATGCCCGGTTAAATAAAATCTTAGCTAAGCATATCATTTGAAACTGCGTAATAATTTGCGTTTCACAGTCGATGCTTAAGTTCTATCAAATTTTATTTAAAAAATATAGTTATGATTCATGATTCAATAATAATTATTGAATCATGGTTATGCTTTGAAAAACATGTATTTGACAAGTGTCAGCTCTAAAAATATTTGGGGTTAAAAGAAACAAAATTTCAAGCAAAACTTATTTCACAGCAAAGCGAGTTGGATTAGCTATTGCAACTTGGAATGCCAAGAAGGATGTGGCAATGAAAAAGTATTACTTAAACATGAATAGAGAGGTTAAAAAGCGACCTGCAAAGGATAAAAAAATTTCTTTACTTAACTGGGATGGGGACTGAAACTGCATTTGCAGTTGATTGAAGTTGCAAATGCAGTAAAAGGTAAAGAGTGTAAAATTAAAACAAAGATACCGGCCAGCTTAAAAGCGCCAAAATTCCGAAACAAAATGTGGCAGAAAAAATATCCAACTTCGCATTAGGTGCTTGGGGAAAGTTGGCAGATTTGAGATCGATGTGGACAGAGGAAAAGTTTATTTCTGAAATAAGTATATGTAATCTATGCGGAGCACGAAAAAAGAATGCAGTTACTACAAAAAAGCACTGACTTGTCAATAAAGTTCATGTCAAAACAGTTCCACCTTAAAATTAATATGTGGCATCTTTAGAAATATACTATAGTGTGAGCACCCCTTTATGAATTTCGATTTAACAGTTTTTCATTGCCTCGTTTAAAATTGGCTGATAATAAAAATGAAAAAATGCTTCGCCGGAGCATTAAGAATTTGGTGGACATAATAGTTCACGTAAATTAATCTTCCAATATCCCAAACGCTACGCGCAGAGAAGTACCCATTTGAATGTTCCAAAATCCGTACAATGGCGTGAAAATATTCTTTCTAATTTCGATGACAGCCGTATGAATCAAATGCTGCGTGTAGAACCCATCGAATTCCAGCACATTTTAACCTTAATTACAGTAGATCCAGTCTTCAAAAATAAAAATTCAATGCCCGTTGTATGCAATTAAAGATTACACTGTTCCGTCTGGGTTCGAATGGTTGGTGATGGAGGAACGGTATTAAATTTACAGATCGAGTAGTTGCCGCAGTCATAAAGTTAAAGTCAAAGTTTTTATTTTGGCCATTTGCAAGAGCGAAAAAATTGTTGCAAATTCAATGCGAGAAAATCAAGTTGGCAGAATCTCATATAAAACACCACGAATTCTATTTTTCTCTAAAAAACACTTCTCGATCAAAATGCAAATAGTGTGTGACTATTTCCTATTCGGAAAGCGATTGGATACAAAGGAAGTGCCCATGATGCTAAAATGTTTGCGGAGTCTTCTCTTGGTCGAACGCCTGAAACATTATTTTGTGAAAGGGGATGGATAGCCTAATGCTCTGGATAACCCTTAAACCGAAATATAGTTACTCCATTTCGACAAAATAGCATCGAACTAACACAAAAACGAAGAGAGAAGTTTAATCAGTACCCTTCGAAATTCAGAGTACGAGTGGCGAATTGTTTGTTGTAAGCTTAAAGAGAGATTTAGCAGTAACAGAACGGTTTCGGCTTTCCGACGGTTTCGGCTTTCCGAAAAAATTATAAAGCGTGCTGGAAATGGGTACTAACTAGCCTGCTGCAATCTGCATAATACTTGGAAGAAATGTATAACTACAACGACTTAAGAACTGCTTTAGCTGATTTTGCAAATAATAACTTTTATTGAAAAAGGCACATTTTTAATTAAATATTTACATATGTATATATTTCTACTTTTTTCATAAGTTTCGCATTTTTTCTCTTTTATATTTTATTTAAATATCTCACAATCTCATTTTTAAACATTTACATATATCACATTTTTCTGATTTTGAGATTAATTTCACTTAAGAATTTGACTTTTCAGGTTGTTGATTCCGCTTCCTTTCACAATTTAATTTTTACTTTTTTAATAGCTAATATTTTCTTCATTTTTTCATTTATTGATATCCATTTTTAAATATTTTTTACATTTTTCACTTTTGAATTTTTAATTTTCTAGCGCATAAAAAAGTTGGCGCAACCTTAAGAGCACATCTGAAAACATTTAATCAAGAAATTCCTCATCATCTAAAACACTTTCCTTTAACATTGAAACCTACCTCGCGTTGTTTTGCCTTCTCACATAGTCCCAGCCCCGGTCGAATTGCTCCACGAATTCGCCTTGATGTAGTTTTGTCTCAGCGTACAAGAGTCCATTTCAACTCAAGTCACAGTTCGCTAAAGAAATGCTTGTAGAAAAGCCGTGTAATTTTCAGTTGGTCTGTTTTGGCGGAGAAAGTTTACTAATTGCTGCTGCTTCCACTCGCTCTATTTTAAATACGGTACTTTGCGTATTCGCTTTTGATTCACCTGAAAATAATAAAATACTTTTACCAAGCATTTTTTATTCATGAATCCCAAAAATTTACTTACTTTTCTTTCAATTCTTTTTGCTTCCATTTTTCGTCGCAAATTAGAAACGGCTGCTTGGTGATGCCAGTTTCACATAAAATATAAATATGTATGTACAAGCAAGGCAACTTTAGCCATAAGTGGTACCTCTGGTTTATATGCTAAACAAAAAGAAATAATGATACCAGATGGCTAAATGATTTTTTAAGGTTAATAGATAGCAAATTTACCACACAAAATAATTCAAAACTGTGAGTACCATAAATGAGTTGAAGTAGTTGTTTATTAAACATTTTATGGTAATATTATTTGTGGTATGACGTTCAGCGGTGCAATTGTTGGGTATATGAATCCTCAATTTATCGCCTCCTCAATTTCAATTGAAATTTCAGGAGCGGCCTTGTCTCAGAACAGATATTGGGTAAAAAGCCATTGCGACTATGATGCTTTGAGTTTTTTCGAGATGCAAGCGTAGCCCCAGTGATAATACGGAAGCCTACGCTTCCAGACGCCATACGACCGCTCCACTCAATTACGAGTTCTTCTGTGAGAATCGTTAAAAAGATTTTCTGCAGGTGTGTCAACTTGCGTTAAAGGCGTAATTATGAAGTGGTTATTTTAATAACCACTGTCTGCAACAACAAGTCCAGATCCGAACACTCCGGATTCCAATTGACAGAGAATCCGAGAGTTACGTGCAACGATGTCTAAAAGGCGAAGCTTACTATCACATAACGTCTGCACGTTAATAGAAAATATACCCCTTCTATTGCGATATAGCTCTGCGTCTTCTCCACCTGTATGCACACAAAAAGTCTTTAAGAGGAGTATGTTTTTGAATCATTTTATGTTAATTTTACCTGGAGAAATAATTTTTACATGTGCGCAATCGATTGCTGCAAACTCTCGGGTAAATTTCGCCAACTCAAAAATTGCATTTTGGTCTTCTGCCGCTTACTTTCCGTTTTTGCGAAATTCATGTAATGGAATTTTAATTTGGCTATGTTTTTCGGCAGCACTCCACAGTTCATCGTATATATTTATTTAAAAGGACGGTAGTTGTACATGCAAGATAGCAATCTTTTAAAAGTACATAAACTTCATTAAGTAGTGATAAGATTAAAATATGTTAAAAGTAAGTGAGCTTACAACTAACAATTAGTATTATAAATAAATTATTTATTATCAACTTATAGACAATAAAATATGAGAATATTACAGAAGGCAAATGAGAAGTGACAGAAGAAAAAATTATTAAAAGGAAAATAGTTTATCGCAATCGCGTTCATTACAGATACTTAAAGTAATTATGTATTATCACTTTGTAGTTTCACCTCTATTCAATACTGACTTAACCGATTCAGGGATTTTGTTCCAAAGTGTTAGAGCGTTGATGAAAAACAATCTTGATGAAGTCAAGTAGGTGTATTTCGGGAATGACAGCTTGTGAAGTCTTTTAGATTTTGCTAAATTTAGCTTCTCATATAAGTACATTGGGGATTTCCATTGTAGTAATTTATACGACAATATATGGTCAAACTTTTTTAGACCATACACATAACGGATAACATTATTGAATAGAACATACAAATTCTATATCAAAACTCCAATCCGGTTCCATATTTACTTTTTCAGCAAGCAAATACTAATCTTCAGGAAACAATTTATTATTTTATTCAGCTCTTACTTAAGCAATGCTTAACAATTTTCAGTGCTTATGCATAACTTAAGTACAAATTGTGAAACACTATTTTACTGCCATAGCGTAAGCATAACTTAAGGACGGACTGTGAATCCGGGCATTAAAATCTCCGATAAACAAATAATAACAACTTTCATATAAAAATTTTCTTAATTGCAATTTCATGAATAATTCGTAAACGAATGAAATTCAAAAAAGATTTTGTAGGGATAACTATAAATTTTATACAGATATAAAATTACTATATAAATGATCAGACGAACTTACAGCGCTGGCGCTACTTAGCACACCCTCACTAAAGTTAACAGTACTGAATTTATTGGTATTTTAGCGTATAGAAATATTTATTTTGTAATTTATTATAAAAGCTACCTACTTCATGAGTCAACCAATCAAAACTTCGTCATTTGCAGTTATGATTTTTTTTTTTTTAAGGAGAGTGCTGCCTTTTGCTCTGACATTTTAATTAGCCCACGCTGCTGTAGGCATTCAATTTGCTTCGTGTGAAATTTTAAAACCCGTTTTATTGTTATTAAAAGTTTAAAATAATTTGATTTAAGTGAAAAACTAAACAAATAAAGCACAATGGGGTGGAAGAAAAGCTCTACGGAGTGGGAGAGGCGCATAATATGCAGCATGTTTCAAAAAGAGGAGAATATTAGAAAAACTGCCCGATCCATAGGATATCCCTCTATGCAAAAACGATGTTCAGCAGTAATTTCCCAAAACGGATATCCGACTAAATATTGAGTAACTTACATTTCACAATTTTTTAAAATTAATCAAATATTTATATCCTCTTCTTTTTGGTACGGTAACAGGTTGATGAATCTTTTCTTTTACATTTTTACTTAAACGACATATTTTAGTGTAAACTTTGAATTTTTTTTACACTCATAAGATTTTTAATTTCCGAAATGAAGTTTAGATATAAATAAATGAATTCGTGAATCAAAATCGAAATTGTTTTATTGTTTGCAATCTGTATATATTCCATTTGATGCATCAGGGTGTGCTTATAAGCGTACCAACCCTGTACATTACGATAACTGTAATTTGAAATCATTCGATAAACTATTACTTTAATTGTAAGCTTTTGAGGAATACTATAATCATAATCATTTGGCAATCGTAATAATTGCCGTTCAGCTTTGTTTTTCATGACCATGTTGATTAAAAAATGTCTGTGCGATTTATTTAGGAAGCTGACATCTGTAGCATCTATTTTGGACAAAATTGAAAAACATTTAAACGAAGAGGATTTTCAGTGCGATTCACTGATCAGTATGTTGGGTGACAGACCGAATTATTATAAATTAAATGATATGCAATACTCTACACTGGTAGTAACAGCCTTCCGTCTAGCACGTTTTATTAGTACTAAAACGAATCTGGTTGATACTTTTTACAAAAAACTTCGAATACCACAAACTCATAAAATGATATTGATAGGCGTCATATTGATGCGACTTCATTGCCATCTGCTTCTGAATACTTTCGATTTCGAATATCATATTCCATTGACGACGAGATCTAATTACGAGACAGTTTATGATCAAATTTCTGAATGGGCTAAACTTGTTAATCCAGTACGGCAACCGAATATTGATAACATTAATGAATATTACAACGCTGTCGAATCCGAAGTAATTGAGCTGTCAATGAGATATTTACAGCTTCAGCCAAATGATCACGAGCGATTTTCTTTTGGCTCGTTCCCAGCACTTGATCATACACAGCTATGTAGTTCGATTGTACGACCGATTTCTATATTTAAAGATAAATTAGCAGAGTTGTATTTTAACCCGGATGAAACACAATTCATCATATATGGCGAGATGGCCGGTACTCAAGAACCTGGCAATTCAATTAGTGTAGCTATAGCGGAAATGTCACGTATGGAACGCTGCAAGTTCGCGCAAACATTTGTGCGAAATTTCCACATACACTTCACGGGCTATTTTTTACAGATGAGCATACGTTTTAATCATGTATATCAAGTACTATCGTTGCAGTGTCCTACCTTGCGGAAATTCAGGCATTCGTGCGCTCCTAATGTGGATATTGTGTAAGATAACAGATATTTTTTCGTTTCAATTCTCGTATATTTCAATTTGTCTGCAGGTTGCTTGATAATGGATTGGTTATGGGAAGAACCTCGCGATATCTAAAAAAAGGGGAAGAGCTTCTTGTTTCTCACAAAGCACATTACATGCGACATACCAGAGAAGAAAGGCATGCATTTATGAGACAAATTTATATTGACTGTCAATGCAAAGTTTGTAAAGCTGCTGCGGAAAATGAGCCCACTGTAAGTATTTTTCCTAGATTTATTTACGGATACATATAAGCAAATTAGTAATTTTGTTTTTATTGGAAGTTAATACGAGTTCTAAACCGTAAACTTTTTCAATGCTTGGGTGTAATACATTTTTTTAATTAACGAAATGTTTTCCGAGCTAATTTTTGGTCTTCTTTTGATTGCACTTATACATACGTATCTTCAAATACAAAATGTATCCCTAAATATACACTTGCGGTCAATAAAAACGCACCACTAAATATAATTGAAATAAGATCGCATGAGAAATTTGTGTGTAGAGTTAGAATATTAGGGTAATTTTTATTTGTTTGGCAACATAGTGTTGATTAGTTATCCACAAAAATTTTTCTCGAAAAGGGTTTTTATAAGAAATAGCCAAAATGTACATTCGATGATATTCATGATTAATTAAAAGAAAACTATGTGAAGTTAACTTAAAGCGACTAAATCGTTTTCACTACTGAAGGTAGAAATATAGACTTCACAATAGGCTTTCCTAATGACGAGTCGTTCCTCCTTTAGCCTCAAGAAATTCGTGCAGCCCTCATTTTTGTGTTAATAGTGGGTTTTTGGCAGGGCGTCTTCCATATAAACCCACATCTCTAAGCCGTCGGCGTATGGTTTCGACACTTAAATCCACTTGGTGAAAATTTTGTTTGAGGACGACCTGATCCCTTTTTACGCTCTAACACATCACTATTATCTTTTTTTTTTTTGTACAAGATGTAGTTGAATGGCTACAACCAATTCTAGCTGCTATTTGCCGAGAAGATAACTTTTCTTCATCTAATGCCAATATGCGAATTTTTTGACCACGCGTTAATATCTTCCGATAATTTTTTCAGTACATACTAGATATAGTAGATATTTTTTCAAATTTACTGTTATATAGCTGAATATATTCTACCAAAGTGGTGGTGCGTTTTTATTGACCGCAAATGTAGATTTTATTATTTTCCATCAATAAATTAAAAAAAAAATCAGGCAAAGTCTGGAAATTGAACGGTTCAAAACAAGGCGAATTCATATAAGGTGTAGCTACTATAGCAACAGATTTGATTTATTTGATTCACCTATGTATCTGTATTTTGTTTTTGCTTTTGCGTATGAGCTCTCAAAAGCTTTAAAAACAAACAAACTGCATGTAAAGTTGGGCAACCCTTACGCAAAAACAAAATACATACGAATTTTGTAGTTTTACTTATAACATCTCTTAATACTAATTCTCCTTTTTTCGAAATTTTCTATGAAAAGTGTAAAAGAGATTGGACATTCGTTTTTATTTACCTCAAAATCCCCGAGGATATTTTCGAAATCGTAAAGTTGTATGTCTCGTTTATGCTAGTGCCGTCCTGCATAGCCGGATTTTGGGCAGTCTGTGCGATGTACAGCAACAGACATTAACGAAACAGCCGGTTCTACGTGCCGCAATGACTTGAGTTTTTCCTGGAAAATAACTGTTGTTTCGGCGAATCTAACCCTGTTTAGTCGTTATCACCTCTATACAAACACCTTGCCGTAGGGTGGCTCCACATCATTCTACTCAGGCCTGGCGTCGAGGTTAATCCTAGCCCAGAAATAAATGTGTATTTCTTTTGGCAGATAAAGCCCCATAGAAATCCATTTCGTAAGGTGTAATTCGTGTAACGGATAGATCCATCTTAAGGATGTCGGGCGGGAAGTTCGGATTGATTTTCGAAATCATACATTCCGCAGAGACGAAGTCAGCAGGTCTATCAATCGAGATGACTATGGGTAGGTGGTCTGATGCAAGCGATAATATAGGTCGTGACATTATGCTATTTTTCAGACCCGCGCTAGCTATTGTTAGGTCAGGCGAGCTGCAGCAGCTACTTATAATCCTGGTGGGGGCGTCGTCGTTCATTTTGCAAAATGTCGAATCGTCTATCTGCTCAGCCAATTTGTTTCCCCTACGATCAGCTGGATCAGCATAAAAGACACCTACTATCATACGAGTTTCACCTCTGAGAAGCGCGCCTATATCAGTGTGATATCTTGCCGGAAGGCAGGTGACAGGGGGAATATAAACATTAAATATTTTGTGCTCGACATCGCCCGACCGGATAGCTATGCCCTGACATTCAAGAGTAGTATCCCTGCGGTCGATGCCTTCTTCGATAAGACGGTAGTGCACTGTGCTGTGGGTGATGAACGCTAGCTCTCCACCATTATCTCGCTCGCGATCCTTAAGATGCACATGGTAGCCGATGAGTTGCTGAGCAGTTATGTTTCTTGGATCGCAGCTATTAACAGACCGTCCCGACTCATGAAGTCCCGTTCCCACGACAGTCGGAACGATCCGGATTTATATCTGGCCAAGGATTGTCACTTCAGCAGCATTCCCCAAAATTTTATGGGGAATGTTTTATGCTATTACAACAACAACTGATGAAGCCCGTTATATCTTACTTTGGAGTCCATTGCAGTTAAATTGTAGGCGTTTCGTCTGTCTAGGGGGAATCATCGCGGGGAAGTTGTGAGAGATGGGTGTGGTTGTCTACCATACCTCTGCTGCGCTTGCCCCTGTAGGGGTTGCTGTCTGATGGGGGTTATCGGCGGTGTCATTAAGGTCGTAGGCGGTTACAGTGATCTGCAGCATGAAGCACGGTAGCCACCTGTGCAAACCAGAACAGGCCTAAAATGACACCAGGTTTGACACACGGAACAGACTGTGTGGGGAACCAAGAGCTGCTGATTTGTCCTCACACGGGGATTGGAACAGGAGTGGAGTGTTAAGAGAGGTTGGGATGGGGGGGAGTGTCCATGTTGCTGTGGTGAGCTCCTTTGACCGGATGGGTCCTTCGGCTGCTATTTGGCACTGGCGCATTCTACGAGATAATTCGGCTAAAGGGGCCATGTGCGTTTGAGAGCGCGAGCAACATGTGTCACATATGTATCTTGTGGTCCACTCCCGGTGGGTCTTAAGGCCTGAGCAGACCTTAAGATGGATCCATCTGTTGCACGAATTACACGTTGACGAGATGGAGTTCGGGTGAAACCCGGGTCATTCCGGTACGTAGAACCGACTGATTTAGGAATGAAACCGTAGCAACCGTACTTAAGCTTGCCTGTGAATTTGTATTATCTCTATATCTTATTTACATTTTTACATTTTTATTTATCATGTAAAATTCCTTATTGGAAATTCGTTTCTTCACATGTGCTATTTACATTGCAACAACGATTTTTTGCTTTTCAGTTTCGTGTAAAATTTCTTATTGGAAAATATTTGCTTCATATATTATATTCACACTGCAGCAAATGATAAAAGCAAAGTACATATACATACAAGTTTTATAATTATTATTTTTTGATTATTTCCACTCATCTGCTTTGGAGTCTTCCCTCGCTGCCGTTCACTTTATGTTATGTTTTTGTTGTCGTTGCTTTTCTAATATGCTCGTTACTTGTTGGTCTTCCTCGCCGCTGTTGACTAGGCTATGTGCTGTTTTCGCTATATTTGCTGCGCTGCGCTTTAAGGCCCGTTCACATAGGACTTTTGCTTTGCTTTGCTTCAGAGTTTCGCTTTGACAGATAAGTTCAATGCATGATGTTATATGAGTCCTGCTAAATACAAGGCGAGAAAAGTAGAGCAAAGCAAAGCGAAGCAAAATAATGGGCAACTCTAAACTTTTGTACGCTTTGGCAATCAGCTGTTATCATTTCCATAATATTTTTATTTTGGCGTGCGTATACATACTGTTTGGAAAATGCAGAGTATTTTATCATTATTGCGTGTACATTTGAGTTTGAAAGACAAGAAAACGTAAGTATGAATTAATATTTCTATTATTATTGCATATTATATGTATTCTATATTTTACACAGAAGATTAATATGGAGGAATGATTAATTGAAGCTGTTAAGTGCCACAGTTGCCTCTTCGATAAAAGCGCTACATTATTCCGCAACAAATTCGTTAAGGAGAAGGCATGGCAAGATGTTTCAAAAGCTGTTGAAGTGCCTGGTAAGGATTTTATTTTCATTTGCGTACATACATAAAAGTTAATGAGTGTTTTTTAATAATAGTGGAACATTGCCAACAACGATGGAAGTCACTGCGGGACAGATTCGTGAGGGAAATAGCGGGGCAGAAACAAAAATCTGGAGCTGCTGCGGATGATTTTGAACGCGTGTGGTGTTATTTGGAGCATTTGATGTTACTTAAAACCCACGTAGCTCCTCGAAAGTAAGATTTATATGTTATTGAAGAGATGTATATGTACATACATATACACATTTGTACATTTTTTTTTTATTTGCAGAACGGTTTCCAATTTGCAATGGATAATTCTGGAGGAAGAGACAAGCTGCGGTAGCTCTCCAGTGGAAGCCTTGGAGTCGCAGGTGTTGTCGCCAAGCACGAGCAACAGCGCTTCAACAGCTTCAACAATAACTAAGTCCGGAGGCAAGCGTAGACGATTGGAGTCTGAGGTCGATGAGCGATTCAACCGTTTGTGTGGCGCTGTTGAAAAGTTCGTCGACAACAAAGTGCAAGGCCATCAACCCAGCCCCAATGCTGAGTTCTTTGTGGTGCTTGACAGGTACTTGCAGAAACACACACAGGAGTGGCAGGACCAAATGAAAATAGACATACTGAACTTTGTACATACAGGTTAATTTTTAAGTATTTTAACATTTTGATTTTTTTTTTACCAACGGAGTGCCTTTGAGTTTATATTTTAATTTAGATTTTGAATTTTGTATTAGTTTTAAGTTATTTTGAATTTAATTGTTTTGGATGTTGAAGTTTTACTTTTGGAATTAGTTTTAAGTTATTTTGAATAAATTTTTTTTTGTCGGTTGAAATTTTAATCTTTGAATACTGATAGTTTTAGACATGCAGTTGTGATAAAAGCAATAATTTTAAGTGTAATCGTACCTGTTTATACAATACATATGAAATGTGATATTTTATTATGTAACTTATATGAAAATTATTTACATAAAAATTGAGACTAAAGTATTAAATAAATTAATTATCGGGAAGTAACAACCAAATGAATTGAAGATAAAATCATGAAATATTTTGTATTTATTAAGATATTGCGATTTTTACAATAAAAGTAAGTAAATAAAAATATTCGGTAAATAAAGATATTCTAAATGAAAAAGCGCCATTCGTCACAGACATACTTGCACAGTCAACGAGGGTTAGAACAAATATATTCCTTGAGTTGGTCTCTCATTGCAAATGCACTCCTTGTTGCATTATTAGCCATCATTCTGCCATGCCTTCGCAGGGGTGTCGCAACTTCTTGTCGCCATAGACCGTTGACAACTGTGTCTCCCTGGTAATGGTCAACATAGTCCGGGGGACAGTAGCTGTTATCGTGCATTTTCACAAAATTGTGTAGTAAAACTGTGGCTTTAACGATACTTTCTGCAGATGACGGAAGCATATGAAGAGGAGACAGCAAAATTCTCCAACGAGCTGTCAATATTCCAAAGGCGTTTTCAATTACTCGCCGTGCACGTGACAAACGTTTGTTAAAAGTTTCCCGATCTGTTGAATGAAGCGTTCCTGAACGAAAAAAAAGTTAATCTATGACTTATACTGACATAGATAACTTATGTATATACAAACCTGGATATGGTCGCATTATACACCTCTTTAAGGGAAATGTTGCATCGCAAACGATGAAATAGGGGAACTTTACGTTAGAGCCGGGTAAAAAATCATCTTCTGGCAGATCTAGTTCTCCATTAAACAACTTTTGCCCGAAGCCTGAATTCCACAAAACCCCACCATCACTCTGTGAACCATACGCTCCGATGTCTACGCTTGTAAAAGTATAATTCGCATCACAACTCGCCAAAAGGATGATGGAGTAGGTACCCTTATAGTTATAAAAAAGAGACCCAGAGTTAGGTGGGCATTTAATTGTTACATGCTTCCCGTCGATGGCGCCAACACAGTTGGGGAAACTCCAAATTGTGTAGAAGTAGTTGGCAATCCGTTTCCACTCATGTCTATGCGGAACTGACAAATATATGCAGCCTAATTGACTCCACAAAACTTCACAAGTCTCCTTTACAATTTTATTGACGGTTGAGCGGCCCATTTTGAAAGCGGCTGAGAGCATGTGCTGACTACCTCCATGTGCCAAATACCTGCATGGAAAAGCATATATAAGTTGTAGGGAAAGGGATTGGTTTCCCTAAGGTGGGCTCAATATTATTTGCCGACAGAGCCACGGATGTCTACTGTCGTCAAAATAATAATGAGTGTTCGATCCTTTTAGCAAAATAAAACGAAGTTGGAATGGACAGTCGCTCAATATTAGCTGCCAACAGATCCACGAGTGTCTACTGTTGTCAAGTCTATGTTGAGGATTCGGTCCCTTTATTTTGTAAGTAAAACGAAGAGATTTTAAATAGCCGATGTGCTTTATTTGCTGATCGCTGATCGAATGACCTGATTTTCTTACAATACGATGCTTATATAGGCGACGAAATCAAGTACATAGACGAAATCAAGTACATACATAGATGAAATAGCAAAATAGGTTACAGTTATGTTTTAATAGTTTAAACATTGGTGGCGAAAATTATTAGAACTGTTATAAAGTTGTCATAAAGCAAAGTCGCGGCAATAATAAAATGAATGTTTTAAAATAAGATACAAAATGAACATAAAGAAAAAACACAAGCAACATAAATAATATAAACAACATAAAGTTGATATTCACAATAACGTATAATGTATAATGTATATATGTATATATGAATGTATATATGTAAATAATCAGCGCCGTTACAGTCTCCCCCTCTGACGCGGAAATCGTCCCGATGAGGCAGTCAGCAATCAAGGTCGCTTCCTTGGGTGTAATATTCTACCGGATGCAGTGTTGTTACTGTGTTGTGTTTCATTTTCGTTATTTGTCGGAGCTATATTCCGTGGTATGACTACAGGATTTTCTCTTGGTCGTCCTCGTTTCCGATGTGGGTAATTTGGTTCTGCATCGTTGCCTTTGTATGGTGTTAAGTCTGTTGCGTGGTGTGTTGCTATTGGATTGTCAGCATTATTAAGCGACGCGATGACATAACATGATGCCCCTTTCGTTGCTACAATGCGATATGGACCATCCCGGCGTGTGGCAAATTTTGAGGTTACCCCTTCACTAGCATTACTTAACACATGTGTAGTTACTAGTACTTTGTCTCCAATATTAGAAGTTGGTTGTGGTCTTCTTTTTCTATCAACGTAGGTTTTATTTTTATCCTGCTGCTTTTCCTGCATTTCCATTGCCAATTTCAGGGTGTTAGCAAGTTTAAGCAAATGAGGCGTTATTTGTGGTACGAAGTTTTCTACTTCGACGATAGCTTTCAAGTCATGGTGGACTTCCATCGGGCTTCTTAGTTCTCGGCCAAACGTTAGGTATGCTGGCGAATGACCAGTGCTTTCGCACTTTGCTGTATTCATAGCAAACCTTATTGACGGCAAATAAGCATCCCATGCTGCATGATTTTGGTTCACATATATCGATAATTGGGTTTTTAAGTCTCTATTCTTTCTTTCTACTGGATTTGCTTCTGGGTGATAAACAGGCGTAAATGACTGGTCAATGCCTAGGCAAAATGTTAGCTTTTGCATTACCGCTGATACGAATTGGCTTCCATTGTCGGCGTGTATACGTCTAGGAACGCCATACCTCAATATCACTTCGTTCAAAATAGTTTTCGCACATGTTTCTGCTGTGGCATCTCTCAACGCGAACAGCTCCACCCATCTGCTGCAAATATCTTCAACGACAAGGATCCATCTATTACTACTGTTTGTGCGTGGCAGCGGACCAAACAAATCAATGCCAACGATTTCAAACCTCTTATTGCTTGAAACGGTTTGAAGCAGACCAGCAGGTTTTAAGTTTGTCGGTTTATATTTCTTGCATTCTATGCAAGATTTAACATAATTGGCAATCTCTGTGCGTATACCTTTCCAATAATAATGTGGCGTGATACGACTAGTGGTGCGATCGATACCGTAATGGCCGGCGGTAGGGTCCTTGTGAAATTTATTCAAAATCGTAGCTCTCATAGATTTTGGTAACACCAACTGACCGTTCTCCGAATCTTCTTCCGAGCAAAAACGGTATAAGACGCCGTTCGTCATTATATATCCGCGGCTTGTATGCCTGGCGACATTTTCGTCGTCTTTTTCAAATGAGTCGATAATCTCTTTAATATCTTCGTCTTGCATCTGCGCGTTTCTAAACTCGGCAGCCCCTTTCCTCGGAAAATCAATTTCTATCGCGTGACATTCGCAGATTAATTCCAAGTGGCTAACAAAAGAACATGGAGGGCGAGATAGCATATCTGCAACTACATTTTGCTTTCCTGCGGTATAATCAAACTTTAAGTTGAACGTTTGGAGCTGTAAAGCCCATCTAGCAAGGCGTCCAGTAGGTGTTTTTAAGCTGAACAGCCACTTTAATGGTTGGTGGTCAGTAAGCACTGTAACTTCTGCACCTTCGATATACCCACGAAACTTTTGCGTTGCCCAAACTACAGCCAGTTCCTCGCGCTCTGTGGTGGAGTAATTCCTCTCCGCTGGAAGTAGTAGACGACTTGCGTATTCAATAGGATGCTCCTCTTGCTTCTCCCCCTGCAGTAGCACAGCTCCGAGAGCATAGTTACTCGCATCTGTTTTTAGAATAAATGGCTTTGTTTCATTGACTTGTTGTAAGACTGGTGGAGACGATAAAAGTCTTTTAAGCTCATCAAAAGCTTGTTGTTGTTTTTTTGACCATTCCCAAGAAGAATTTTTCTTTGTTAACTTAGACAATGGCTTCGATACTTCAGCAAAGTTGGGTATAAAGCGTCTATACCATGAACAAGTTTGCAATAAGGATACCAATTGCTTTAAGTTTTTTTGGATTCGCTCGTTTTATAATTACGTCCGTTTTTTCGCTATCGACCTTCAGGCCGTTTATTGTTAAAATATGACCCAGGTATTTAACCTCTGAGCGGCAAAATACACATTTCCTTCTATTTAATTGAAAACCAAAATCGTGAAGTCTTCTGAACGTTAGTTGCAAATCTGTCACGTGTGACTCAAAATCCTTCGAGCATATAATTATATCGTCGAGATATGCCAGTATCAGAATTTGGGGTAAACCGGAGCGAAATTTATCTATCAGCCGCTGAAACGTGGCAGGGCCATTTTTCAACCCGAACGGCATGCGATTGAAGACAAATATGCCGAATGGCGTCGTAAAAGCAGTTTTTGGCTTATCTTTTTCGGACATCTTGATTTGCCAATATCCAGCTTTCAAGTCAATAGTGGACATACATGGCGTGGCCTTCGCTGCGTGAAGTAAATCGTCCATTCTCGGTAAAGGGTATGTATCCGTTTCCGTAATTGCATTTAAACGGCGATAATCTACGCAAAATCTTAATCCTTCATCCTTTTTGGGAATTAAAACGACGGGAAATGACCACGCTTTCGACTCGCTTTCGACAATTATACCATTTTCCAACATGTCATTCAATTCATTCTTCAGCTTAGTTTTCATAACGGGCGAAATACGATAGGGCGGACATGAAATCGGTGCATGGGCGCCAGTTTTAATGCAATGCTCAACATGCGCTATCGGTTTCGCGGAGTTTTCAAAAATACCTTTTTGTTCCCCCAGTAACTTTTCTAAAATAGTCTTTTGATCTTCATTGAGATGCTCTGCTTCATCACTACGTAGTTTAATTTCACAAGAATACAATTCCGTTGCGTAGCCTACTTTTCCTTCTGTTCTTTTGCTCTTTTTCATAGGAGGAAACAGATCGTTATTCACTGGGGTTTGATAACCCATTGGTAAACTATCTTTAAAAATTTCATTGACAACGTTAGGCGAGTAACATTCACTCTTCGAAGTTTCGCTATTAGTTCTCTCAAACCAGGACATAAAAGTAAAAATATCATTATATTTGGCATCATGATTTCGCACATTTGTTGCTGTTAGTGTCAGACAATCTTCAGCTTTTGTTGGTTGCATTTTAAACTCGAAAATCGAGTCGGGCCTGTCCTTAAAATGCCATGTTCGTTGAGCTAAGTCCATAACGATGCCAGCCTGCTCGAGAAAATCAATGCCTAGTAACGTTCGGTTATTTTGAGCAGTTGATAAGCATATCAAACGAATGCGCTTATAACGCTTTCCAATCAAAATATCAACTATTGCCGAGTAAACCTTGTCCCTGCGGGCAATGCCATCAGCTAACACAATTTCATATGAAAGCATCTACGGATTCAGTAAACCTTTGCTTTTCTTGATTAATTTCGGCAAATATACGCCAGTCCGGCCTAGGGGGAGAAAATGCTTTTCGAAGAAGTTCAATAGCATCATTAAACGATGTTGCCTCACTTTTAACACCCTGCCACCAGCTCGCTGCGTAACCATCGAGGAGCAATGGCAAACTGATCAAAGCTCGGTCATCAGTAACATTTTCCGCATCTTTGTAAACCAGTATGGTAGCAATAAAATCTTCGACTTGGCTAATGCTTTTTCCACCACTAAAACGCGCGCTACATTTGCTAAATGTTGATTTAGGTTCTTGGTTAACATGCAAATTTCCTAACAGCATACGAAATTGATTTTCAGTGAGTGTAACGTTTGAAGAAACATTCACATTAGAATTCGGCATATGACTTGCAGAAGTGTTAGCATTAGCATTTGAATTCGAATTTTGCACAGCCCTGGCTGCATTATTTGTGCTAACATTTTGCCTTTCTTCCATATTTATGCCTTCGTTAAGCCTTGGACTTCTTCGCATCATATATCACAAGCCAACTAACAACAAAGGGGAATAAGTTCCGAATAACAACAACCACGATCAAGGGCAGCACAGCTAGCGCAAATCACCAAAGTGAACGACAACAACACAGTAACCGCTGACAGTGGAACAGCTGAACTCGCTGTTCACAAATTCACCAACTGGTTGGACGACAAATGCGGGATTTTGTGTTTCGATGAAATTTCGTTGGGCGCCAATGTAGGGAAAGGGATTGGTTTCCCTAAGGTGGGCTCAATATTATTTGCCGACAGAGCCACGGATGTCTACTGTCGTCAAAATAATAATGAGTGTTCGATCCTTTTAGCAAAATAAAACGAAGTTGGAATGGACAGTCGCTCAATATTAGCTGCCAACAGATCCACGAGTGTCTACTGTTGTCAAGTCTATGTTGAGGATTCGGTCCCTTTATTTTGTAAGTAAAACGAAGAGATTTTAAATAGCCGATGTGCTTTATTTGCTGATCGCTGATCGAATGACCTGATTTTCTTACAATACGATGCTTATATAGGCGACGAAATCAAGTACATAGACGAAATCAAGTACATGCATAGATGAAATAGCAAAATAGGTTACAGTTATGTTTTAATAGTTTAAACATTGGTGGCGAAAATTATTAGAACTGTTATAAAGTTGTCATAAAGCAAAGTCGCGGCAATAATAAAATGAATGTTTTAAAATAAGATACAAAATGAACATAAAGAAAAAACACAAGCAACATAAATAATATAAGCAACATAAAGTTGATATTCACAATAATGTATAATGTATAATGTATATATGTATATATGTATGTATATATGTAAATAATCAGCGCCGTTACAAAGTTTTAAATCATTATTGCAACATCTGCTTTTTGCTACATTACTTACGCAACCGTGAGAAACAATCTGCATTTTGCTGCTATCGGTGGTCTGTTGGAATCTTTGGTCAATCCTTCCTGAACAAGTCCAAATAGCAAATCGAACACACCTGACCATTTTCTTAAATTCCTCTGGATCGTTTGCATACATTTCGCCGAAAGATGCTGCAAAAAGACCTTTTTCATCGCGGTCTTGATAAAGTTTCCTAACCCATATACGACGCTTCGATTTCATTTGCCTCAGACACTCGCGAATTTCAAACATTAGTAGCATAACTACTACTACTTCCATCATATCAGTAAAATTCATTTTTTTATTCTATCTTTAAACAAAACACTCTGAACAAACACAAATCGCAACTCATAACAAACTACCAACGCAGAAACTGTCAAAGCGTTCTATGTAGCGGGCCTTCTACGCCTCACGCTTTGTTGTTAAAGTTCGAACTGCCAAGCAAAGCGAGGAAAGTTCTATGTAAACAGCCCATAACTCTCGCTGACGATGCTTGCCTACTCGTTGTTTCCACTGCGAACTGCTTTATTGTCGCTGCCGATGTTTGCCTGCGTGTTGCGTTATTCCAAAAACTTGCACAATTCGATAATAATAAAATGTATGTTTTAGAACACACAAAGGGAACTCACTGTTCTTGCGCTATTTTCACTTGTGCTCAAATTATAATTTACATATGTAAGTATATACACAAATTCACTGCAAGTCACTTCGCTTGAAAGTTTGTGAACTCTACATCACTTTCTGGCACCAATTGTAGGATGGCACAGGGTGAGTTTTCCCATTTAATTCACGTTAACCGTTTCAGTTTCAGAATAGTATACTTTATTTAAATAATTATTGTTAATTATTATATTGTTAATTACAAACTTAGTTTTTAGGTTGAAGTCTGCGGTAGGGTCGGTGCGTCGTTCTCGATCGTGTGCTAGCGTATTATTTATTTCGTACAAATATGTATGTCTGTTGGCAAGTCTCGTATGTTTCGTTGAGTTTGTCTGTTCACTTTGGTCTCCTTTAAAGTTTGCTACTTATGATTATTATTTTTTTTTTTTTTATATTTTATTTTATTAAAATATACCACATACTATAACAGAACCATATAAATAAAATTAACTACGGAATTCACAAAAATTCAACTATGTAATAAGAATTTTTAGAAACTTTTCCGGTATGCAGTTTTGTGGGCAATTCAGTTTCAATATAATAAAGTGCAAGTAGCCTCATAATTTTATTCAAGGCGAATTCATGTAGGGTGATAGCATAACGCACACACACGCATTTTTCAATTTTTGTAGGCAAAGGAAAAATACAAATATATTGTGGAAGAAGAATACATCATCTGCTTAAATAACTTCACTTTATATGAATTCACCCATTATGAATCGAAATATTTCATGGTCGAGTTGAGTTGATGACTATTCTACCAAATCACTCAGAGGAGAGTCCGAAATTCCGCTACAATGGAATATTACAATACATAAAAACAATTATAAATATTTGTAGTTTGAAATAAAATAGTATCTTATTTCACTTTAATCAAATATAATAAAAACGCGCTCAAATTTTTATTCGGCAGCACGCATTCTTTTTTTATTCCGTTTTGTGTTTTTCGCCTATTTTGGCATTTATTTTGACCAAGATGTCACTCTTTAGTACTTTAAATAAATACAACGAGACAGCTGTTAAGTGTCGTAAGTGCAAACGACAAATATTGTTGACAAAAATTGCAATTGTCGGATCGTTTAAGGTTAGTGAATCGCAAGAAAGGCGTTTGCTTTTCGCGAAATAATATTGCCCTATTTTTTTTCTCAGCCCTTTTACAATGTTACAATATAATAAGGCAACATTTTTTGGGGAAAAAAAGCGCCATTAATCAGTGGTCGACCGACTGGAGGATGCAGTATAAATTGTCGGCTAAAATAGCTCGCTCATTTCTTCGGGTCCGACGAAGCGTGATTTCCGAATGAAATTTCCACTCGATTCGTCGGGAAGGGTAGAAGCATCACGGTGGTTAGCTTATCCACACCTGTTACTAGGTACTTCTCGAATTTGCTCCGTTTATGCTGGTCTACCAATCCTCCAAATCTTCACGTTCTCTCGTTATGTGCGGATCACGGTGATCGGAGTGCCGAAAGCGGTTACGTTTATTTGCTAATGGAACCTTTTCAGCCCCGAAGTTATAATCGATCTCAGACATCCTTCCCGCCAGTATGAAGCGGGCCGCTGCATGCTGTGTTCGCTGAACTAATCCATTGGAAACAACATCTCTTGGCCGGCTTAAGCGGCACCCGCACCGGCAATGTACTTGACGCAGTTATTATTGACCTAATAAGTAAAATTGAAATTGTTATCACTCAATCAGAACAGGATCCAAAATATTTTGATTGGACTTCGCGGGCTTTAAGAATGCTTAAGTCATTAGAAATTTAGATTAAAACTTGAAAATAATCCGCGGAAGAAGTGCAATTTAGCCATATTCCTCTTGGTTACATTTTCTCATCTTTTGCCTGTGGAATGAATTTCACTGACTAGTGTCGGCTGAAGCTGCCGTGGTACCTACGTCAATTTCAGCCTAACCGATTATACCTGAAATTCCGATAACTAGTATATCAACTGGCACTTTGGTCATGTCTAGTGTTACAAGTGCTGCCGGTACCACCAATCGAAAAGCATTTATGTTTGGACCCCGAAAAGTAAATGTTGTTGTTGTTGTAGCGGCTAGTCACGCCCCGTAAAGAGCGGATTCACCCATGGTCGTTGTAAAACTCATCTAGGGGGACGCTCAGGAAACGTGCCGTTTCGACAGGTAGGAGTTGAGCTTACTACAATATCCAGATCGCAATTGTGCGAGAGTGACGCGGGACTCGCGAGGCAGAAGGGACTCCTCCTCACTCCACTTCAGTAAGGTGTAAAACTATATCTTCTACCACTTTGGTGGTCTACAATTGCTCCTAGTGCTGTTGCTACCACCAACCTAATGTCATAGATATCTATGGCTTACCACCCTAGATTGCCAATGTGCTTGCTATTTGTGGACATATTGGATAACTTTAAGTCGACCTACATATTCTACATGCTTTCAATCTTCTCACTATTCGTATAAGTTAACACATTCGAAAACACACTATCGTAATATATGGCTATTTCTAAATTTATGGACAAATTACAACGAAACTAAGTAATTTCGCCTTGTAAAATCTATCAATAAATTCAGATGAAATGCGGTATTTTAACATAAATAAAAAAAGAAATCACGAAGAGGATGATGTAAATTTTTTTTTTACGTACAGTGGCTCATAGGTACATATATTGTATATGAAGAAAATAAACCAAACAATAATATTTTTACATATTGTTTTTCGGCCTGTTTTTTATTAAACGATAATATTAATATGAGGCCAGTATAAGGACAATTATATTGCGAAAAATACAACAACAGTTAGGAGTGGTAGAAATTATAGCTATTTCGGAGATCACAACATCTCCTCATCAGATTTCTTTCATGACTCCACCGGCACTCGCCCACAACCTACGACTTCGTGGGAAGTGCGTAGCCAATGGACCACAGTCGCAATGTAAGCTGCTGGTGCTTTTTACCACTTTTCCTTATATCCTACCAACACAATTCAAGTACGATAGTCTGTCGCTATTAAGTGATAGAATAATATTTTTGCATTTGTTAATGTTTTATTTATAACTTATCTATTCAATTCAATATTTACTTCCCTGAGACTTCATTAACACATAAACAATCATTGTACATAAGAACAAACTGAAAACAATACAGATTTTGTAACTCGCAAAAGTGTTTTACACATTAGGCACTCACAAAAATATTTTGCTTATTATTAAAATCCGTTATTTGGTGCAGTTTTGTTCACTTCATCAGTGAATGTAGCCCTTACTGGTGCGTATTTCTATTGAAATTGCCATAATTTGAATCATTTCGTTTGACAGTGCTTGCATCAAAAATGCCAAATTGTAATGAAATGACAATATCGAAAAAATAATAACTTTGTATTTTCACATTGAAGGAAAATCTTCAAAATACATTTGCGATATGTTTAACCGAGACCTGAACAGACCTTAAGATGGCTCCATCCGTCGCACGATTTACACCTTACCGAAGTGGAGTTCGGATGGAGCCTTTTCTGGCAGACGCAGCAAAAATAGGTTGCAGGTCCAGGGTTTGGCTCGATGCCAGCCCTGAGCAGAAGGAGGTGGAGCAACCCTGCTGCTAGAAGTTGCTCCAGGGGAGGCAGACGACTTATGGGGTAGGCCGCTCTAAACAGGGTTATATCGCTGAAACAACAGTCCTTGGCCGGGTAAAACCCGGGTCATTCCGGTACGTAGAACCGACTGTAATGGGAATGGTTTTCCACATAAAAACGGGTAACAACGCGGCGATATGCCAGACAGCGACAAATATAAAAGGGAGAGATGGAATTTCGTTGGAAAGGAGTGTGTGCAAAATATTCATGTCTCGGCAACTTCGAAGCGACAGTGATTCGGACGCATCCAATGTGATTCATTTGTGTCGAGTACATTACATGATATTCAAAAAACGTGAACAAAATCATGGTATACTGAATACAGAAGGTCAGTGGTATCGGTACTTTAGTTTTGCCAATTTTGAAAATTCTAACTACAACTATACTAAGTTTTTTCCACAAATGGGCGACAAATTCACTTTTTTTGCATTTTCCCACAGAAATATTGGAAGTAATTCATTCTTCTTTCCCCCGTATTCGTTGATTACAGAATTCGGGATCTATCACACTACAATAAGTTATGATATGAAGAATCAGAATTAATTTGACAAAAACCAAAAGTTTATTTTTCATTATACCAATAATAAACTATCCATCGTTAGTATACTATATAATTTAGAATAGGTAAATAAGACCGCTTATAATAAAGAAAGCTACAATTATACTATAAAAAGGCAAGTTCAATAAAATGTTTCAAGTCGAGTTTGATTCTTGGTGGAGAAAGGCGGTAATTTTCATATATGAAGATGAACGACAACTCTGAACGTTCGCGAATGCATCGACCCCATTTGTAGCTACATTTATGAACGCAAAAAGTTCTATACGCGTACGAACATCAGCGCAATTTTTTCTACCTTCACGTACGAAGGTGAGTGAATGTTTCCGAATCCTGAACAAAAGGTACACAAGTTTACGTCACATTCATTTCAGTTCATAACACGCATCCGTTGTTCGTGTCAATTTGACACAATTTTCGAATGCAAAATGTTGTTTGCGCCTTTCTTGTTTAACAAATTTTAATGATATTTTGGCTCGCTGATTAATTTTCGCTAACATTTCAAAAAATCATAAGCCCGATGCTTAGGGGTATAGTATAAGCAATAAACAATCTGAATTGAAATAATGCGTGGAGTTGAGCCTTTCACCATACATGGTTGCTCTCGGAAACAAGAAAAATTTACACAACAAATAGATAAAAAAATTATAATTAATGCACATTGCTCGGAGAGCCCCCACTAAGAAAAATGTTTAGATACAATTGCAGCACTGTTAGTTTTCGTTGATAAAGTATAGAGAGGGGAATTCGCATCATTTGCAGAGTTGTATTTAAAGCAATTGGTCGATGGAGTGTTTAAAATTTAACTCTGATCACATTGTTTCCATCATTGCAATATAAAAATCACTTTAAATTTGGTGAAAGAAAAGTTGCCTACAGAAATTTATTGGCACCTAATTATAGTCGGCTTTATAGTTGGAATCAGCTTTATGACATTGAAGCGTATTCATAGTAAAAATTAAGCTGTTGCTTTTTGACCTAGTTTTGAATGGGTTATCTGACGAAAACTCTTCAACTAACTTTAAGTACCAATTTAATTTTGGGTACCATAATAAGTGCATACATACCAAACTAATTTTGTTTATGAATACGTTACATAATTTTGAATAAGCTATTTATCAAATGAAGCCGCGACTAACTTTCAGGTCGATTTTTTATTTACTTTGATCAAGCGGCATTGAATTCGAATTCGAGAAAACTAATTCCAATATATTTCGATTAAAATTATAATACAAATTTTGCGATTCTTCTAAAAAAATGCGGTGGTGGTAAAGAAAACATGGACTAAATTCCGATTACAAAATAATCTCCTAAAATGGAAAATATTCTGCCATTCCTCGATAACGGTCCATAACACAGCTCCACAAAAAAAAGAATTGCTTCATTCGAGCAGACCATGTCTATTATATGTGTTCGGGGTCGCTGAATCTAAATCCGAGGTCAGTTTTGCGCCATCATTCAAAAAAAAAAAAAAAAAAAAACGAATCTATTTTTTGATTTTTTTGCCGTTTTTTTAGGTTATGTCCAAACTTGAAGTGATTTTTTTTTTTTGTGGAGGTGTGTAATTGTTGTACAGTCCTCGGTTTTAGTGCCAAAACTCTTTTTTTTTAATAATTGCCCATAAGTTTTCGGTTGGGTTTAAGTCTGGGTTTTGGCAGGCCAGTCCATGAATTGTACAGCCTGATCCTCGAACCACATTTTACTATTATCGACTTGAGGCATGGCGGGTTGTCCTGTTGGAAAACTGCTTTTGAATAAACAATAACAATAAGTCATTCAGATATGGTACAAGGTGTTTCGACAATTAATTCTGATAAGCTAAACCATTTAACTTGCTTTTTATTTGGACAATGGGTCCGCGTTTGCTAAAACAACCCTATACCATAACACTGCCGCCACCGAACTTCACCGTCTTTCTGGTGTACCTTGGGTCCAACCCTTTATGAGGAGGACATCATACATAAGTTCTGCCATCAGGTCCACACAAATTGAGCTTCGATTCGTCACTCCAAATCACATAATTCTAAATGGATGGATGGTGAAGTGTCAATATGTATGTTGATTTGTAAAAGTCTTTGTCTAATAGTCCTACTTGTCAGATTTACAACATAATCCTGTTGCTTTGTGGTCACGAAAGGATAATTCAGTGTTTGTCGTACAATTAAGGAATCTTCCCGTTTTGTAGTTTTTCTAGCCCCAGAACGTTTTATGTTCGCAAAATGTTTATATTTTGGCAATGTTTGATCGCATTCTGAATTTTTTTGCGTGAATATCTTATGGATCGGACAATTTTGCTAATATTCTTCTCTTTTTGAAACATGATGCATATTATGCGCCTCCCACTCTGTACAGCTTTTTTGCAACCCATTGTGATTTATTTGTTTAGTTTTCCACTTAAATCAACTTATTTTAAACTTAAAATAACAATAAAACGGGTCTCTGAATTCCACACGAAGCTAATTAAGTGCCTACAATAGTGTGTGCTTAAAATACCAGAGAAAAAACAGCACTATCTTTAAAAAAAAATTATTAAAAAATTATAACCTCGAATGCAGAAGTTTTGAATGGTAGCTTTTATAATAAATTACAAAATAAATATTTCTATACGTTAAAAACAAGTAATTGAGGTACAGTAAACTTTAGTGAGGGTGTGATAATCCGCGTGCCAGCGCTGTGTACAGTGTTCGCCATATCTTTAGCACAATACTACTTGCCACTTATTTTTACAAATTTATTTTAATAACTTTTTAAGCGTGGGTGTTTATACACCATAAACCGTATAAATCAAAGTATACAACTTTGCACAAAAATTACAAAAATTCAAAAGATTTAAACAAATTGTCAATAAATTTGTTAGTGCAAATCACATCGCTGCCATGTATGTAAATTCGAAAGGATGCATTGAATTTTTTCGAAGAAAAAAATATTAAAATAAACTTTAATTAATAGAAATTGGCAAATGTTCTTCCAAAGATCAGCTTTTTTGTTTCGAACCGAACCGATTTTTTTTGACAATGCATATTGTTAATGAAATCAATGAATCGTCAATTGTTATCTTTGTATTTTGAAACTTTATCAGGTAACAATGTCCTTTACTTTACTTAAAATTTCAAACGCAACTTAATAATACAGAAATTATTCAATTAAACTGGCTTTTATCTACTACTACACTTAAAAAACTTTTGAATCCATCTTTGAGAAGACGAAAATTTTACACAAATGTTTAATGATTTAAACCATTAGGCATAAATATATGTACATTATAAACGATTAGAAGCATTACGTAACATTCTCTTCTGCATATTCATGCAATATTTGGCTGAATCATGTTTCTCTCATAAGAAGAACGTGCAGCAGCTACAGAATCCATTATATTTGAATTATTAAAGAAAACTTTCTTAGAAATATCCAATAAACATGAATCATTCCTTATTTAAACAAGAATTTGTGTATTTATATCTGGCCAAAAACCTTATTAATTGAACCTCGAATTCCCTGCTTTTGGTTGGTAACGCGGTGGAGAGTTACGAATGGATTACAGCATACTGTTTTTATATTTTGAGTAGCGGAGGTACGAATTAGTAACTACGAAAATTCTGATTCTAGCATAGGGGTGTATACCAATTGACCACACCGTGATGTTTTTGTATATTCGCAATGGCATCGTTTTTTCGTTACGTAATGTGCCAGCCCGAATGGGCGAAAAATTACAGTTGATCTTTAGTTTATAAAATGTGGTAATATATTAAATTTAAAACTATTGGTAATAATTATGTCATTGGATCTTAAATGTTTTCGTGAGGTTATTCTTATCACTTTACATTTATTTTTAGAACGTTCGATCTGGAATATATTGTGAAAACTGTAATGGACATAAAATAACACCCAGTCAAGTGAGTTGTCAAAACTGTGGAAGAGATTTTTACAGCCTGCTTGTGAAATATCGAACGCAAATGACGTTGTTGGAGGACGCAATCAGAAACCTAATGAATCCAGAAAGTATGTATGTTTTGATACATTTTAAAAATATGTTTTAAACAAATTGGATGGCTCCAATTGGTTGACCTTTAATGAGTGTCACAATATCCATATAGTATAAAAACCAGACCTATTGGCCAAGTGCCGCAAAAATTGTGTTTATCGTATTTTTATTTATACATAATACCCATTTTTTTAGTGCTTAAGCGTTAGGCAGGTATATTTCGGGCATACGCTTTCAATGGGGGACGCCGAACGTGAAATTTTTCATCGGGGAAAAGTCGATTTATTTTTGCTTCACCGAAAAAAACCATTGTTTAATAGACCAATCGCGATGTTTCTTGGCGAACTTCAATCTTTTCTTGCGATTTCGTTCCAATAGCAAGGGTTTATTCCGAGAAATCCTTCGAAATAAACCTTTTTCTCTCAAACGCCTCTTAACTGTTTCTACCTATGGTGAAGCGTTGTTTCCACCAAAAACACTAACAGGAATTTCACGTGCGGTTGTTTTGGGGGAATTTTTTAGATTCACACACTATGAGTTCGTCTTCCCTAATGGACGTTATTGTTGTTGTTGTTGTTGTAGCGGCTAGTCGCGCCCCGTAAAGAGCGGATTCACCCATGGTCGTTGTCGTCGAACTCATCTAGGGGGAGGCCCAGGAAACGTGCAGTTTCGACAGGGTTGGACCAGAGGGAGAGGGGGGTTAGATGGGTGGGTTTGGTAGGGCATGTGAATAGGTGGTTGGTGTCGTGCGGAGAATCTCCACATGCCGGACATGTGTTGGGTATGTCGGGGTTGATTCTGGATAAGTAGGAGTTGAGCCTGCTACAGTATCCAGGTCGTAGTTGTGCCAGAGTGACGCGGGACTCGCGGGGCAGCAGGGACTCCTCATCTGCTACAGGTGGTGGTTGGGCTCCGATGACTGCATTTGCCTGGCGGGAGTCAATGATGTTCGTGACTGTGTCTCTGTGGATGTTGCTTAGGACCCGCCGGTACGCCTCCGGATCCAGCGGTTGTGTTATGAGTGGCTGGATCTCGTCCTTTAGTTCTAGAAGATGTCTTCTGATGTGCCTGGGGGGCAGCTCCACTGCAAGCAGGTGCCTATTTGGATGCCCCGAGCGGTGACATCCAGCAAGGAACTGTCTGCTGAGCATGAGGTTGTGCTCCTTAACTCGGAGCACATTGACCTCTTGGTGGAGATGCTCCTCAGGCGACATCAGAAGACATCCCGTCACCGTGCGGAGTGCGGCGTTCTGGCAGGTCTGCAGCTTCGTCCACTGTGCCCTGCTGGTTCCCGGCGACTCTATTGGCGATTGCGGTAGTGTGCGCGGAGAAGGAGAGCAGGCTGTCGAAAGTCACCCCCAGAATCTTCGGGTGGTTAACCGTCGGAATGGGGGTGCCATCGATATGGATGTTAAGATCCAGCCTGACCTCCTTCGTCCAGGGAGTAAAAAGGGTCGCCGAGGACTTAGCAGGGGACAGCGCCAGGTTTCTGCTAGTGAAGAAATGGGTAAGATCAGAGAGATACCCGTTCACTTTCAAACACAGATCATCAATTACATTGCCGGTTGCCATTATCGAGCAATCATCTGCATAGGAGACAATCGTGACTCCCTCTGGCGGTTGAGGGAGCTTGGAGATAGTGATTAAACAATAATGGGGACAGGACGCCACCCTGCGGTACCCCTTGTTTAATCCTCCTTGGTTTCGATATTTGATCTCTAAAGCAAACTGATGATTGACGACCACACAGGTAATTCGCGGTCCACCGTTTCAGTCCCTGCGGGAGAGTTGATGCTTCCACGTCAGCTAGTAGCGTGGAGTGGCTAACTGTGCCGAATGCTTTCGGCAGGTCCAACGCTACTAGGACGGTTCTCTCGAAGGGGCGGTTTTGGTTAAGACCACGGTTCACCTGTGTGTTTATGGCATTTAGTGCTGTTGTTGTACTGTGCACTTTCCGGAAGCCATGTTGATGCTTAGCTGACCCAAGGTGGTATGTATAATACGGGAGGAGTAGGGCCTCAAGTGTCTTTACCACAGGTGAAAGCAGGGAAATCGGCCGATAGGAATCACCCATTCCTTGACATTCTAAGGTAGTGTCCCTGCGGTCGATGTCTTCTTCAATAAGACGATACTGCACAGTGTGATGGGTGATGAATGCTAAGCCACCACCATTACCTCGCTCGCGATCCTTACGATGCACATTGTAGCCGTTGCAACTCAACAGGGTTGAGTTGCTGTGCAGTTTCGTTTCTTGGATCGCAGCTATTGACAAATTATGCCGACTCATAAAGTCGGTTATCTCCTCAATCTTGCCCTGCAGCCCATTGCAGTTCAGCTGAAGGAGTCTCGTTTGCCTCGGTAGAGTCGTCGCGGAGAGGGGTGTGAGGGAAGGGTGATGTTGCCCACCTGGACCCTGCTGCACATGCATTGGCACATTGGGCTGCCTTATGGTGTTGTTTGGCAGCGCCGCCACTGGCGCGTGCGGTTGCAAGGCTCTACAACAGGGAGCCAGGTAGTCACCCGACCATTCACGTGTGGTGCGCAGGCCAGAACACACTCGAAAGTGACACCAGCCTTGGCACGAATTGCACCTGACTGATGTCGCATTCCGGTATATCCTGGCCTGACACACGGAACAGACTGTGTGGGGTACCAGGATCTGCTGGCTACTCCCCACACGGGTGGCGGAGCTAGGTTGAGGGGGGGGGGAGCGCCCATGTTGTTGTGTGCACCTGCGAACCGTAGAGGTTCTGCCGGTGCTAGGCCCCGGTGCACTAGGTGCAACTAGGGGAGCCGTAGAGGCTATGGGCGCCTTAGGGCGCGAACAACATGGGGCCACATAATTTGTGGACCACTCCTTATGGGTCTTAAGGCCTGAGGAGACCTTAAGATGGCTCCATCCGTCGCACGAATTACACCTTACCGAAGTGGAGCTCGGATGGAGCTTTTTCTGGCAAACGCAGCAGAAATAGGTTTCTGGACCAGGGTTAGGCTCGATGCCAGCGCTGATCAGAAGGAGGTGAAGCAACCCTGCTGCAAGGAGTTGCTCCAGGAGAGACAGACAACTTATGGGGTAGGCCGATCTAAACAGGGTTAGATCGCCGAAACAACAGTCCTTGGCCGGGTAAAACCCGGGTCATTCCGGTACGTAGAACCGACTGTCGTGGGAATGAATGGACGTTATTCGGGATCTTTGCTTTCGTGGAATTTTTTTGACGGTTTTATTTCTCCTGAAATAGTGTATGGCGTTAAAACCCATCCTTATTGATATGTTATTGCGATCTCGCCATGAGATTTTCCGTCGTTGCGGAATTTAACTATTATGGCTCTCCATAGTTTCGTCGCATTATGGTGAAACTCTAAAATACGAGAGTATATTACAAATTTGTTGTATTTTTCTATAAAATGCATAATCTTACCAAAATTATAAAATTTATGACAATAAATGCAAATAAAATCTTCCGTTGCTAATTACATGACCTACTGTTTTTCAAAGAAATGTGAAAATCTCTCGAAATAACGAAAGTAAATAAAAAAAATTCAATGTACATTTCAATAATTTGATCCCCTAAATTCACCTTTCATAGAATTTATTCATTGTAAATTGTAAAGCATGCAAGAAGAACTGATTGGCAGGACATCGTTGCTAATTAGTTGACCGGGACTGTACAAGGCGATTGGTCGGTTGTCAATCATGCTGCACCAATTTGGGGACGGAGACCTGTGGGATACAGTGAAATTCGGACTTGTCAGAACGCCACACTCCGGACTGTGAATGCTCTTGATTGGAGTCAAATGATCATCAATCGCAAACGAAAATCATCAGCTCCGTAGCGACTCCCGAGATATTCTAGGTCAATTTCGGTCTGGATATTGCAGTTGACTTATGCGCTACTTATCCGGACTCAGCCCTGCTATCCGCAATATACATATGTCCGTTATGTGGAGGATCCCCACACGATATTAATCACCTACAACAGCAACGAAATTACACAGTGTTACAAAAAAAAAATCGCATGAACCTTTCAAGTCGCATGGTAGAGGTCGTTGGTATGGTCGAATACAACACGAAATCGTGTTCGATAAATTTTCAACACCCTCAAATTTTTGATTTATGTCTCAAAAACTGTTTTTTCGTGTGAAAAGTTAACTTTTGTCGCCTAAATCTGAACCTTTTTAAATTTTTCTGCATTTTTGCACATTCAACACAATTTGTCATCAACAATTTGAAAACATAAAATATTTTCGTTAATATAGTCTTAAAGTACATTCCATTACCATCAAAACAAGCGTTCATTTATCAAAATCGACCGAAAATTATGGAAGATATGATTTTTTCCCCAATTGACTGGGCCATTTCGTGAGATAACTCGTTCACCAAACTTGGTTTTCAATAAATCGATTGTGGCATTCGCTATGTGGCTTGTGGCGCCGTCCTGTTGGAACCACATATTGTCCAAGTCCATATCATCCAACTCGGGCCAAAAATATTCGGTTATCATTGAGCGGTAGCGATTCCCATTCACAGTAACATGCCGGTCTTGATCATCACAGAAGAAGTACGGCCCAATGACACCGCCGACCCATAAACCGCACCAAACCGTAATTTTTTCGGGATGCAATGTTGACTCATGGAGTACGTGTGGATTGCTGCCTGTCCAATAACGCATATTTTGCTTATTGACGAAGCCATTCAGCCAGAAATGACGACGACCATAAATTGGACGTAGCGCTCTTAAAGTTGAGGCCATTGACTCCGATTTTCTGTAGTAGTAAATTTTAATAATTTCGACTCGTTGTTGGATCGTATGTCTTTCCATGATGAAATGGCAAACCTTACTGAAGAGAAATGTCAAAAGAGCGGGGAAAAATGTGGCGTCGTTTGCTGTCACAATCGGTTTACTTTTGTAGCGTCCCTATTGAAAACCCCGTTATATAGCATCTCATTTCGTGTAGCAAGCATTCTTTGTTCATATGCATTCCGCATATTGTTAAAATGCATCATTATTGTACTAGACTCATTCAATGTGTCTACATGAAATGTTTTCATAAAGTTATCAATGTTTACATGTAAACATGTGTGACTTCATTTAACATTTCATGTGAATGCGAAAAATTGAAAGTAATATATTCAGACATTAAAGTAAATCGCAGTATGTAAGGTTAGGTTGGAGTGGCAGCCGCCTGCAGCGGTTCAATTAGGCCAGTATTGGGAGGCCCATTGGGTTACCACAAAGAAAAATTTGTACCATTCAAGAAGAAGAAATTACCGCTCACTAAATCATTTTGCCTCACTGATGAACCTCAACAGGCAATTTACCTCGGTGCTTGAAACCCCACTAAGGTCATCCAAAAACGGTGATCCCAGGTATCGCATTCTGCTTTTACACAGTGCAGGACACTTACACTGTAAATGCAAGATCGTTTCCTCCTCCTCGTCATTATTGCAGCTCCTACAGCATCTTCGGAAGGGTACTCCCAACCTTTCAGCATGTTTCCCTATCAGACAGTGGCCTGTTAGAGCCCCGATCACGTTGGAAATGTTTTACCCTCTTAGATAGAGAACGCTGCGCGACCGTTTCCGATCCCATTTAGGCCACGTCTGCCGTGAGGTTCGACAGGCCGTATTTTGCCTCCATCTATTGTCAGCTTGTTTATATATATGTACAATCTCTGAGTAGCAGTTTACAAGTAGCAAACGGCATACCAATGCGTTCTTTATCCTGAAGAATCGTTCCTGTCTTGCAAGTTCGTCTGCCATGCAGTTTCCCTCTATGTCCCGGTGACCAGGGACCCAAATGAGGTACAGTCTGTTCTGCTTGCCCATCTCCTGCAGAGATAGGCGGCAGCCCAGTGCGATGATCCAGTTAAACGTGAAAGAGCTCAGAGATTTGATTGCAGCCTGGCTATCACTAAAAATGAAGATGTCCCTTCCTATAATCCCGGTTCCAATATTCTCTACCGTTTCTATGATAGCTGAGACCTCAGCCTGGAAGAAAGGAAATTTGCAGAAGAGGGTTTTGTGAGAAAACGCCTCCTCCTACCTTATTATCGAGTTTCGAGCCATCTGTATAGATGATGGTGCTATCAGGTGGAGTATGAAACACAAGTTTCCACTCCTCGCTGCTTAGAATTCGTGTGAATTCGTTGCTTTCAGAAACCGATGTCGAAGCACACCGGTCCGTGCTGCTCGGAATAGAGCAGAACTTGTTCAAAATACAAGAGTGCTCTTGGCTTTCAGGATGCCACTGGGATGTCTCTCTCAGTCGCAAAGCAGCCATCGCTGCCATCTGTTGTTCAACCAAATCTAAAGGAAGGAGGTCTTAAATGGCGTTCAAGGCCTCATTTGGCGTGATTCTGAGCGCCTCACTTATACACATCATACTAGACCTTTGCACCTTGGTGAGTAGCCTGAGGTTTACCTCTTTTTCTAATGCAGGCCACCATATGATCACCCCATTAGGAGTATTGGTCTGACGACCGCTGTGAAACTCCACCGGCAGATCCCCATTCCCTGCCAATGGCTCTCTTACATGTGTATAGGGTTACGGAGACCTTCTCATCACGTTGAACTAAGTTCTCTTTCCAGTTCAAGTTCCTATCTAAAATTACGCTTAGAATTTTGGCACTTGTAGAAAGACTTAACCGGATACCATTTAGTACCGGTGGAGTCACCAAAGGCACTTTATACCTTCTCGTGAGGAGTACAAGTTCCACCTTACTTGAGCTGGCCCTGAGCCCGCTGTGGGCGGACCACTTGGATACCTCCCGAAGCACACGTTGCATCAGCTCGCATAATGTCTGTGGAAACTTTAACCTGAGTGCGATCGCGACGTCATCAGCGTACGCGACAACTTTTGCGCTACCCCATACCGTATCTCCAACAGTAGCTGGCCGATAAACTCAACCAGTGAGCGTTCAACCCCTAGATCCTTAACGGCGCCAGTTATAGATTCTGGAAGCACAAGGCAGAACTCGTTGGCTTCTCAATATAGCCGACCAAGCCATGGAGTGCAGTCTCTCTGGTACCAACCAGCGTCCTTACAGGCCGGGGGGTTCCGGGGTTATCCAGCAGAACGTCAAAGATGACGTTCGGCAGAGCTGCCTTCACCCACCTCCACCTCCTCGTTGCCTCGGTCCAGGACCCCAATAGGGATCCCGTCCTTCGCAACCTCGGCAAAGCTAGGCCTGCCCACCCAGGAGTGCGGGCGGATTTTTTTTTCGAGGCTGGAGCTTGTTCCTCAGCCGATCTCTGTCATTTAGACGGAGGTACCCGGTTTTCCTCTAAAGCCCCAGTGACCCAGCAGTTAGGCAGCAGGGCTTTCGCCCTTTCCACCGCTTCCTTCGCGCTCTGGGGCAATGCTCCCATCGGGACCCCGTCGTATCTCTTTAGCGTCTTCGCGGCCTTACGCTTACCAGCGAATTTGAGCCGCTCCGACTCCATCTTTTGAAATGCGTGGCTCGTAGTTTCCATCGCTGCCACGCCCTCCATATTTTCGTGGGCGGCTGCTTGTCGCCTTAATCCACTCGGGCTAGGCCGTGAGACCTCTGCCTTCGCGAGATTGGTCACGGGCCGGTGTGTAACACTCATCTCCAGCCCGGAAGAGCTCCTATCGGAGCGAAGCGGCGCATTTGGCGCTTGCGCCTTCGCATTCTTGCCCCGAGATGGGGAAGAGGAAATCTTTGTGCTAGGCGCTCGCGCTTCAAAGTCTTACCCCGAGATGGGGAAGATTGGGTTTTTGTGTTTGTATTTTTAAAGTTTCTATTCATCTTGGTCGTACGACCACCTGCTCGACGAGGCAAGCGCAGCGGTCTGAAAATATATAAGGGGAAAATGGGTGGTACACCACGACAGTGCCCCTTGCCGCGGTGAGGCCAAACTTACTCCCTGAGGTGGCCCGGTGTCAGGGAGGCGCCGTTAAAATACATCCGGCATTTAGACCCGGGCGGATTTTTTTTCCGAGGCCGGAGCTTGTTCCTCAGCCGATCTCTGTCATTTAGACGGAGGTACCCGGTTTTCCTCTAAAGCCCCAGTGACCCAGAAGTTAGGCAGCAGGGCTTTCGCCCTTTCCACCGCTTCCTTCGCGCTCTGGGGCAATGCTCCCATCGGAACCCCGTCGTATCTCTTTAGCGTCTTCGCGGCCTTACGCTTACCAGCGAATTTGAGCCGCTCCGACTCCATCTTTTGAAATGCGTGGCTCGTAGTTTCCGTCGCTGCCACGCCCTCCATATTTTCGTGGGCGGCTGCTTGTCGCCTTAATCCACTCGGGCTAGGCCGTGAGACCTCTGCCTTCGCGAGATTGGTCACGGGCCGGTGTGTAACACTCATCTCCAGCCCGGAAGAGCTCCTATCGGAGCGAAGCGGCGCATTTGGCGCTTGCGCCTTCGCATTCTTGCCCCGAGATGGGGAAGAGGAAATCTTTGTGCTAGGCGCTCGCGCTTCAAAGTCTTACCCCGAGATGGGGAAGATTGGGTTTTTGTGTTTGTATTTTTAAAGTTTCTATTCATCTTGGTCGTACGACCACCTGCTCGACGAGGCAAGCGCAGCGGTCTGAAAATATATAAGGGGAAAATGGGTGGTACACCACGACAGTGCCCCTTGCCGCGGTGCGGCCAAACTTACTCCCTGAGGTGGCCCGGTGTCAGGGAGGCGCCGTTAAAATACATCCGGCATTTAGACCCCTGGCTGCAAACCGACCAATGGGCACGGTGACGCTTGACACCCTGGATTAGGGGGAGGATTAGTTACAGAGGAAGGAGAGCTGGGAAATACTAGGAGGGATACAAGGTATGCGGAAAAGAGAGATGTTGGTACGGTAATCTCCACATAAAAAGCCATGCAAGATCGAGTCCTACATTGATTCCTATATGGAGCCTCCCTCTTAGTTTGTAGATGTTGGTACGGTAATCTCCACATAAGAAGCCGTGGAAGATCGAGTCCTACATTGATTTCTAGATGGAGCCTCCCTCTTAGTTCGTGGTGGCATGGAAATCCCTGAAAGAAACAACCATTCCAACACTTAAGCCTCATCCACACGCCAAGGAGACAACGATGATCGCGGTAAAATATAAGAAAAAGCAATGTGTCTGAATTTTTGGCATATTTTGAAAGATATTTTCGATAAATGCAGAATTAACGTGACATTAACGGATATTTCAGGTCTGAAAGCAGTATTATTACACAACAAAAATCAGTTTCCATCAGTTCCAGTTGCCTATGCTACGGATATGAAAGAAACATATGAAACGATGAAGAAAATCTTACGTCTAATTGATTACGACAATCATCAATTGTAATATCGGGTGTTTTTTTTACAGGTTTGTTTTTCGAATAGAGATAAAACTGGCATTTTGTGGTCAAATCTGGCAACTCTAATGTCATTTATGTTCAGTTTGGTTTGCCATTTCATCATGAACAGGTTGACAAAAGAACAACGCTTGCAAATCGTGCAAATTTATTTCGAAAATAATGGTTCAGTTCGCGAAGTTTACCGCGAGCTCCGTCAATTTTATGGTCGACATCATCGTCCATCAGAGCAATTAATTCGGTTAACCATGGATCGTTTTCGCACTACGTTTACTCTATGTGATAATACGCATCCGCAGAGACGTCGAACAGTGCGCACCGAAGAAACAATTGCCGCTGTAGAGCAAAGTGTTGAAGAGGACCCGAATGAATCGATTCGCCACCGTGCACAGCAATTGGAGCTTTGTCCATCAACTTTATGGAAGATTTTGCGCTAAGATCTTGGCTTGCGACCTTACAAGATCCAGCTTGTGCAAGAATTAAAGCCGCGAGACCATGCAATGCGTCGTGATTTTGGTGTATGGGCCGAAAATGAGATTGATCTCGATGCTGATTTTCATCGCAAAATTTTGTTCAGTGATGAGGCTCATTTTTGGTTGAATGGCTACGTCAACAAGCAAAATTGCCGCATTTGGAGTGAAGAGAATCCACATGAGACCCTTGAAACGCCATTACATCCACAAAAACTGACTGTTTGGTGTGCTCTATGGGCTGGTGGAGTCATTGGGCCATACTTCTTCCGCAATAATGCTGGAGAGGCAGTTACCGTTAATGGAGACCGGTATAGAGCCATGATAACCGACTATTTTGTTCCCGAATTGGATGGCATGAATGTGGATGAGTTGTGGTTCCAACAAGACGGCGCTACATGCCACACAGCGCACGTCACAATCGATTTATTGAAGGAAACATTCGATGAGCGCATAATTTCGCGGAATGGACCTGTAAATTGGCCACCAAGATCGTGTGGTTTGACACCATTGGATTATTTTCTTTGGGGATATGTGAAGTCGCTCGTCTACGCCAACAAACCAGAAACGTTAGGGGAATTGGAAGCCAACATTCGTGGCGTTATTGCCGACATACGGCCCCATATGCTCGAAAAAGTGGTTGAAAATTGGACCTGTAGAATTGGCTTTATTCGAGCCAGCCGCGGCGGCCACATGCCCGAAATCATATTTAAACATTAATGGCATAAAATTATCCTTCCAATAAAGCCAAATTGATGGACCTTAAAACGATTTTCTTGTGTTTTATTTCAATTCGAAGTTCTATACCCCTAAAAAAAACACCCGATATAAAAGTGAATTGAATCACATAAAAACTATACATGGCATACATGTAATCAAAGAAAATGGTTGCTACAATAAATGTAATGTAATAGTTAAAATGGACAAAAAGAACGAATTTTTTGGAAAAAATCCGTAACTTCTATAATTTATGTTGGATTTTGATGATTGATTTTAAAGGTAATTTGATGTTCTTTAAGTATACTATGTTAACAAAGGTTTGTTACATTTGCAATTTATCAATACAAAATTGCATTAAAATTTCAAAATTGCAAAAAAATGGAAAAATTTTCAGATTCAGGCACAAAAATCTAATTCTACTTGTGTTGAATGTGCTAAGTAAAGTATATGTTCGGAGAGCACTGACATTTCGCTTTTAAAATCCGTTTGAAAATCCAAAATCGGTTAAAAAATGATGAAGTTATAAATTTTTGAATGACCAAAAACACTAAAAAACGGGGTTTGAGCCATAAATCAAAAATTTGAGCGTGTTAAAAAATTTTCAAACCCATTTTTGTGTTGTACTTAACAAGACCAACAGTCTCCACTGTGTCACTTCAAAGGTTCAGAATCACTGAACACACCGCATCGCACATTACACAACTGTTACTTGTACACACACACATATACATTCTTATACATCCATATGATAACAACAATATCTTTCGTTTGTGAGCCAAATCGAACGCATCCTACAACCTCGCTCGTTTTCTAAATAAATTTGTTAAATTCCTTTTTAATTAGACCGTTGTGTTTTATTTTGAAAAAGGTGCATAAAAGTGGTAAACGCCTAATTAATTACCCAATTCTTTACTGAAAATACTTGGTTTAAAATGTCTCTGTCCTCCTCCATCATGTGCCTAGTGAGCAATGGTTCTGTGATGTAGGTCAGCTCTATACCGATATACGGAATCGGTTGGATGGTGGGAATGCCGAGTGGCTATTAAATTCGGATTAGAATATAAAGTTATTAAATTGTGAGCATTGAAATAATACATTTTTTATGATTTTTATTATAAACTTAATTATGTTTATGAACTAGATGTTTTTTAAACTAATGTACTTCTTTAAAAAATCTTGAATTTTTAGAAATTCATTAATTTATTATTTTACATTCTCAAAATGTTTGGTTCCTCTTCGGCCTTCCAAATCGATATTTGGCCGTTCTCTAGTATTAACATATATACGAATTTAAATGTTATTTAGATATTTTAATATTGTAATTATAATACCTACGATACGTAAATTTTGAATTCTACGTTAAGTTCGTTTCTGCTTTCGCATAGCTTTTAATTATATAAGCCAGTTAACATAATTTTCTTTGTAAATCGGATCCAGATTTTTTCTGTAAATGAACTTAGCAACGTACATATGTACGTAGGTACATACTACAGCAAATATGAATATAAACATACTAATTTGGCGCTTACATCAGAGCTCGATGTTTCGTCAATCTTCTCGTGTTTTACGCCAAACGGAAAATACTTTTTGTCGCAGAAATACCTTCGGAAGTTGGTCATCGTCTGTCGAGAGGTGCCCGTTATTAGAAAATAAGAGTTTTGGATATACATACATAGGTACTCATATGTATGTATGTAAATCTCGCACACTAACTACAAAAGATACACAACTGAAAAAATTACAAATGCTGTAATAATCAGTCCTGTTACGGTTGGCGTCGTCAATTACACTGGACCACGAATTTCAACTTTTTCTCTTTACCAGAAACGCCGTTATAAAATTCGCATGTAAAATCACCCCCTGATTTCGAAAATTGAGTTCATTTTTGATTCTATGGTACCGTTTTTGAGATATTTGCAATTTACCGTTATTTGAAAAAACCAAAAAGATGGCTCCCTTTAATTACGTAGATCTCACGAATGGGTCAAGCAATTGCAAAAAAGTTTACAGAATCAGAAAGACGATAAAATTTGATACATTGTTTTTTGCTCAACCAGATAGTTTTCGAGATATTAGCTTATCATTTTAGATTTTTGTTTTTTTTATGAAAAAATATGAAAAAAATTACTCTTTGCGAGAACAGCATTCCAAAACCACAACTTTTTTTCCAGATATTTTTGCTTCACTTAAAGCTCTGTTTAATTAGAAAAAAGATAAGCTATCATCGAAGAAAATCAATGCAAAACTACGTAAGTTATAAACGATCAAATAAAAATACCCAGGTTGCGCAATTTCAACGTATACCTCAAAACGTATGTATGGTATAAAGAAGAGTGAAATATCTAGCTATGCTCTGTTTCTATTGAGTTAAAAGTTCAATTTATGAATGAAATTACCCATATTTTTAACTTTTTTTTTAAATTTATTTATGTTTATACTATATTCTAACAATCTTTATCTTAATTTGATTTTACTATGTAGTCGAAATAATTATGTGTTCTACTTTGACGCTTATTCAGTTTATGATCGGTTTCTCTTATGAGAAACCAGCAGTAGTCACCCATCATTGCGACGTCCCAGAATCCTTGATATCGATTCTCAATTAATTTCATTTGCTGATGAAACTTTTCGCCATGTTCGTCACTTTCGTCGCCAAGATTTGCCGGAAAAAAGCTCAAATGTGAGTGGAGAAAGTGAATTTTTAAAGACATATTTACGCCTGGAAAGAAAATATTAGTTAGGTAAACAAGTTATAAAATCTTGGGAAATTAATTTTAAGAAGCCTTTAATATTTACCCATTTTCGCATAATTATTGATTAAGTCGTTCACTATCTGCTCGTAGTTAGGGCTTTTGTGTCTACCGAGAAAAGATGAAACGACCTTTTCAAAGGATTCCCACGCTGCTGCCTCAACTGATGAGAGTAGTCCTTTGAATTGATTATTGTTGATCAATTTTTTTATTTGTGGTCCAACAAAAATACCTTCCTTTATCTGGGCTTGAGAAATATCTGGAAAAATTGTTTTCAAATAGTCGAATGCTTCGCCTTCTTTGTCCAAAGCCTTAACAAAGTTTTTAATGAGACCGAGCTTGATGTGTAAGGGTGGAAGTATGATTTTCTCTTTCTTGACAAGAGGGGTGTATTTGATGTTATCCGCACCAACGGTAAACTCGACTCTTTCCGGCCAATCCTTTCTGACGTAGTGGTCCTTACGAGCTCGGCTATCCCACTTGCACAGGAAGCAGCAGTGCTTGGTGTAGCCACTTTGTAGACCGCATAGCATTGCAAAGAGTTTGAGATCAGAACATATTTTCCAATCATGCTCTTCATATTTGATAAATTTGAGTATTTTTTGCATTTCCTCGTAGGTTTCCTTTATATTTACTGCATGTGCGATCGGGATAGAAAGCTTTTTGTTACCAATATGCAATAATACAGCCTTCAAACTCAGTTTATTGCTGTCTATGAACAATCGCCACTCTTTTGAATCATATGTTTGACCAAACTCTTTGAATAAACCAGGAATGTCGTTGCAGTAGCATATACTGTCGTTCTTGGTATAGTGTTTGGAAAATGGTTCGTGACGAGTTCTACAATATATCACCTTTACATCGGATGACACAAATTTAAATTGTTGCATACCAGAAGTGTGGATCTCGGCTTTTTCCTTGGATAGTTCCAAATCTCTTATCCAATCATTAAGTTGTGCTTGTAACAGAACGTTTCTCTCGTGTCCCATGCGAAATTCAGTACAACTTGATTCCCCGCACTCAGATATTACTGTTGACAATGGAACTGGATCCGCAACTGCCGTTGAATGTAGTACTGGTAATGTCACAGTAGGTACGCTAGCATAGGTTACTCTTGATGATCTTCCAACGCCAAGTACTTTTGTTTGACAAATATAACACTCTATTGAATGGCAAGTAGGTTCTCGCCATATCATTGGTGTCTCAAATTTTATTTTTTGTCCTGATTCCGACGGAATCAATTCTACTCGACACGATGTACACAAAGTGTTCGGTGTCCATGGTTTTTCAGCATTTTTGGGCTCAATGCCAAAATACTTGGAGTATAAAGTTTTGATATGATCTGAGAACACTCGTCGTCGCCTTATGATAGTATATTGGCCACACATGAAACAGAACATATCTGGATCGTTATTACACTCACATTCTCGCGTCCTTTTACTCATTTTATTTTTTTTAATAAATCACGGTTTTGAAATTTGACTTATGAACTGAACTATCTCCGGCGAGCCTTGCAGATGTTATGAAGTTTCAAGGCGTATTAACTCATATTTATACTCGGAACAAGAATAAAATTGAAAAAATCAAGTCTTACCTGGACAGAAAAGTTCCTTTTTATACGAAAAATTTTCTGTGTCTTATAATTTTGAAAATCTACCTGCATACTTACTTATAAGTGACGGAAATACATGTTTATAACTACATGCCTACAGCAGGTTTCGAACCCAACCACTCTTCCTTTCGATGCAACCACTCTACCTACTATAAAACAATTCGAGTATTAAAAGTACTATTTGATTTATTTAAAGAAAAAGTATTATCATTGTTATGGTGTTATTCGTTTATCCGGATAATATCCCATTTGCACTTTATACCTTTAATATATGTATGTATACATACATACATTGAAGTTGCGCAACCTGGGTATTTTAGTTGATCGTTTATAAGTTACGTAGTTTTGCATCGATTTTTTTCGATGATAGCTTATCTTTTTTCTAATTAAACAGAGCTTTAAGTAAGGCAAAAATATCTGGAAAAAAAGTTGTGGTTTTGGAATGCTGCTCTCGCAAAGAGTAATTTTTTTTCATATTTTTTTCATAAAAAAAAAACAAAAATCTAAAATGATAAGCTAATATCTCGAAAACTATCTGGTTGAGCAAAAAACAATGTATCATGCATTTATAGCAAATTTTATCGTCTTCTGATTCTGGTTTTTTCGAGTAAGGTAAATTGCAAATATCTCAAAAACGGTACCATAGAATCAAAAATGAACTCGATTTTCGAAATCAGGGGGTGGTTTTACATACGAATTTCATAACGGCGTCTCTGGTAAATTTTGGCCGTCGACCAGTGTTATCAGTCGACATCACTTCGTTACGACGTTTATAACGGATTAGTATTGACTAGCTGTTATATTTGATATATTAGACTTTTTTGAAAGAGCTTTTTCAGAGAGGTGCAATGGGCTATGCTCGATCTTCTGGGTATGCATTTCAGGAGTGTCATTACCAGTAAAATGCGATGGGCTTGGGTCCCGATGCATAAAAAAATCACCAATGAAAAAATTCAACAAGCCTCGGATGAGATCTCTCTTTTTTGGACTATGATTTGAGAGTATGCCCCGAACCCTTAATGAGGAAGGCATCGCTGTCTGGCTGGTTGATGTCCTCGTGTGGATGGAATGGAATGAAATGGAATTGAGGTGGGCCGGAACTCCGAAATCGGGTTTCCAAGCACTCAGGCATAGTTGTCCATTGCACTTAAGGCCCACGAAGGATGAAGAAAATAAGGGATATGGGATAGGGGAAAAAGATTCTTATGAATATGAGAAGCTTGGCGAGGGGTAGAGAATAGACGTTTTCCGTTCTTAATACATCTGACCCAAAAGCAGGACAGATACAGAGGAAATGCTCTGTGCTATCCTCATCATCCAGGCAAGATGTGCGTATCGGGCCATCGATGATGCCTGTGGTGACCACGAGTTGTTCCCATGGGTTGTGTTTTGTAATCAACCCAACCAGACCTCGTAACTCCTCCCTTCTATGTATAAGAAGGAAATCCGCCACCTCTGTGCCCGGTCTGTTCAGGAAGAACTTGGTTGTTTTGCAGGTGTCGGTAGTGCACCTACGGTTCTTATTTATGCATGACATCCCTAATGTACCGAACCCTCACGATTCGCATCAAAGCGGAATTCTTTAACATCTCGGTCAGTTTGTATACACCAGATCCTGTTTGTATCTATTGTTTTCCGCTATATTATAAATTGTGTACACTTATTTCCTATATGCTTGCTGTGTTAGAGGTGTTTGCTCTAGTCTATCTACTAGTTGCCTTAGTGTATTGCCCTATCTGTGACTGTTCGTTTCTATAAAGTTCATAATTAATCTTTGTCTATCTTGATTAGCAAACCCTGATAGTTTACTCTGCCTTCGTTTTCTGCTTCCATCCTAAATTTTATGTTGTTTGTTGTTAAGCCATCTTTACTGATTGGACTTGACAACAGCCATTTAAGTGTTAAGTTTAAGAAAAAAATCGTGTTTTTTATCTTCTGCGCAGCTCTTCCACCAATTTAGGTTGGGTAATTTCCCACAAAAACTTCGTTAGAGTATGTATCTAATATTTTACACGCTCGCAAGCCGTTTAAAACAGAGCTGTTACACCAGATAAGTAGTAGATCAATATTATAGCTGTTAGTCTCGAAAACTTCGTTGAATTCTGTCCTGATGAAGGGACTAGAACATGCTCAGCCAATGATGTCGATTGAGTTTTGCCAACGTCCAATCGTCGTCCCTGGTGACATACAAAAGATCTATGACATTCGGTGCGGCCTTTTCATCATGGTGTGCCGAATTCATAAATAATTTAATAATTTAAATGTCGTTATTGGAAACACTACGTGAATGACCTCGTCGTTAGCTGCGACAATGTTCAGCTAATCAAGTCGTTAATGAAGCAATCATCATTAATAGCGCTGCAGGATTCCGTTTAAGGAAATCCATATCCAACTGCAAGGAATCGCAGAAACGCCGAAAAGTTCTAGGTATGCACTGGAACTGTAAGGAAGATGGAGAGCGCTCGTGGTTCGATAGGCTGCCCTTTCTTTGTAAATCGGATCCAGATTTTTTCTGTAAATGAACTTAGCAACGTACATATGTACGTAGGTACATACTACAGCAAATATGAATATAAACATACTAATTTGGCGCTTACATCAGAGCTCGATGTTTCGTCAATCTTCTCGTGTTTTACGCCAAACGGAAAATACTTTTTGTCGCAGAAATACCTTCGGAAGTTGGTCATCGTCTGTCGAGAGGTGCCCGTTATTAGAAAATAAGAGTTTTGGATATACATACATAGGTACTCATATGTATGTATGTAAATCTCGCACACTAACTACAAAAGATACACAACTGAAAAAATTACAAATGCTGTAATAATCAGTCCTGTTACGGTTGGCGTCGTCAATTACACTGGACCACGAATTTCAACTTTTTCTCTTTACCAGAAACGCCGTTATAAAATTCGCATGTAAAATCACCCCCTGATTTCGAAAATTGAGTTCATTTTTGATTCTATGGTACCGTTTTTGAGATATTTGCAATTTACCGTTATTTGAAAAAACCAAAAAGATGGCTCCCTTTAATTACGTAGATCTCACGAATGGGTCAAGCAATTGCAAAAAAGTTTACAGAATCAGAAAGACGATAAAATTTGATACATTGTTTTTTGCTCAACCAGATAGTTTTCGAGATATTAGCTTATCATTTTAGATTTTTGTTTTTTTTATGAAAAAATATGAAAAAAATTACTCTTTGCGAGAACAGCATTCCAAAACCACAACTTTTTTTCCAGATATTTTTGCTTCACTTAAAGCTCTGTTTAATTAGAAAAAAGATAAGCTATCAGCGAAGAAAATCAATGCAAAACTACGTAAGTTATAAACGATCAAATAAAAATACCCAGGTTGCGCAATTTCAACGTATACCTCAAAACGTATGTATGGTATAAAGAAGAGTGAAATATCTAGCTATGCTCTGTTTCTATTGAGTTAAAAGTTCAATTTATGAATGAAATTACCCATATTTTTAACTTTTTTTTTAAATTTATTTATGTTTATACTATATTCTAACAATCTTTATCTTAATTTGATTTTACTATGTAGTCGAAATAATTATGTGTTCTACTTTGACGCTTATTCAGTTTATGATCGGTTTCTCTTATGAGAAACCAGCAGTAGTCACCCATCATTGCGACGTCCCAGAATCCTTGATATCGATTCTCAATTAATTTCATTTGCTGATGAAACTTTTCGCCATGTTCGTCACTTTCGTCGCCAAGATTTGCCGGAAAAAAGCTCAAATGTGAGTGGAGAAAGTGAATTTTTAAAGACATATTTACGCCTGGAAAGAAAATATTAGTTAGGTAAACAAGTTATAAAATCTTGGGAAATTAATTTTAAGAAGCCTTTAATATTTACCCATTTTCGCATAATTATTGATTAAGTCGTTCACTATCTGCTCGTAGTTAGGGCTTTTGTGTCTACCGAGAAAAGATGAAACGACCTTTTCAAAGGATTCCCACGCTGCTGCCTCAACTGATGAGAGTAGTCCTTTGAATTGATTATTGTTGATCAATTTTTTTATTTGTGGTCCAACAAAAATACCTTCCTTTATCTGGGCTTGAGAAATATCTGGAAAAATTGTTTTCAAATAGTCGAATGCTTCGCCTTCTTTGTCCAAAGCCTTAACAAAGTTTTTAATGAGACCGAGCTTGATGTGTAAGGGTGGAAGTATGATTTTCTCTTTCTTGACAAGAGGGGTGTATTTGATGTTATCCGCACCAACGGTAAACTCGACTCTTTCCGGCCAATCCTTTCTGACGTAGTGGTCCTTACGAGCTCGGCTATCCCACTTGCACAGGAAGCAGCAGTGCTTGGTGTAGCCACTTTGTAGACCGCATAGCATTGCAAAGAGTTTGAGATCAGAACATATTTTCCAATCATGCTCTTCATATTTGATAAATTTGAGTATTTTTTGCATTTCCTCGTAGGTTTCCTTTATATTTACTGCATGTGCGATCGGGATAGAAAGCTTTTTGTTACCAATATGCAATAATACAGCCTTCAAACTCAGTTTATTGCTGTCTATGAACAATCGCCACTCTTTTGAATCATATGTTTGACCAAACTCTTTGAATAAACCAGGAATGTCGTTGCAGTAGCATATACTGTCGTTCTTGGTATAGTGTTTGGAAAATGGTTCGTGACGAGTTCTACAATATATCACCTTTACATCGGATGACACAAATTTAAATTGTTGCATACCAGAAGTGTGGATCTCGGCTTTTTCCTTGGATAGTTCCAAATCTCTTATCCAATCATTAAGTTGTGCTTGTAACAGAACGTTTCTCTCGTGTCCCATGCGAAATTCAGTACAACTTGATTCCCCGCACTCAGATATTACTGTTGACAATGGAACTGGATCCGCAACTACCGTTGAATGTAGTACTGGTAATGTCACAGTAGGTACGCTAGCATAGGTTACTCTTGATGATCTTCCAACGCCAAGTACTTTTGTTTGACAAATATAACACTCTATTGAATGGCAAGTAGGTTCTCGCCATATCATTGGTGTCTCAAATTTTATTTTTTGTCCTGATTCCGACGGAATCAATTCTACTCGACACGATGTACACAAAGTGTTCGGTGTCCATGGTTTTTCAGCATTTTTGGGCTCAATGCCAAAATACTTGGAGTATAAAGTTTTGATATGATCTGAGAACACTCGTCGTCGCCTTATGATAGTATATTGGCCACACATGAAACAGAACATATCTGGATCGTTATTACACTCACATTCTCGCGTCCTTTTACTCATTTTATTTTTTTTAATAAATCACGGTTTTGAAATTTGACTTATGAACTGAACTATCTCCGGCGAGCCTTGCAGATGTTATGAAGTTTCAAGGCGTATTAACTCATATTTATACTCGGAACAAGAATAAAATTGAAAAAATCAAGTCTTACCTGGACAGAAAAGTTCCTTTTTATACGAAAAATTTTCTGTGTCTTATAATTTTGAAAATCTACCTGCATACTTACTTATAAGTGACGGAAATACATGTTTATAACTACATGCCTACAGCAGGTTTCGAACCCAACCACTCTTCCTTTCGATGCAACCACTCTACCTACTATAAAACAATTCGAGTATTAAAAGTACTATTTGATTTATTTAAAGAAAAAGTATTATCATTGTTATGGTGTTATTCGTTTATCCGGATAATATCCCATTTGCACTTTATACCTTTAATATATGTATGTATACATACATACATTGAAGTTGCGCAACCTGGGTATTTTAGTTGATCGTTTATAAGTTACGTAGTTTTGCATCGATTTTTTTCGATGATAGCTTATCTTTTTTCTAATTAAACAGAGCTTTAAGGAAGGCAAAAATATCTGGAAAAAAAGTTGTGGTTTTGGAATGCTGCTCTCGCAAAGAGTAATTTTTTTTCATATTTTTTTCATAAAAAAAAAACAAAAATCTAAAATGATAAGCTAATATCTCGAAAACTATCTGGTTGAGCAAAAAACAATGTATCATGCATTTATAGCAAATTTTATCGTCTTCTGATTCTGGTTTTTTCGAGTAAGGTAAATTGCAAATATCTCAAAAACGGTACCATAGAATCAAAAATGAACTCGATTTTCGAAATCAGGGGGTGGTTTTACATACGAATTTCATAACGGCGTCTCTGGTAAATTTTGGCCGTCGACCAGTGTTATCAGTCGACATCACTTCGTTACGACGTTTATAACGGATTAGTATTGACTAGCTGTTATATTTGATATATTAGACTTTTTTGAAAGAGCTTTTTCAGAGAGGTGCAATGGGCTATGCTCGATCTTCTGGGTATGCATTTCAGGAGTGTCATTACCAGTAAAATGCGATGGGCTTGGGTCCCGATGCATAAAAAAATCACCAATGAAAAAATTCAACAAGCCTCGGATGAGATCTCTCTTTTTTGGACTATGATTTGAGAGTATGCCCCGAACCCTTAATGAGGAAGGCATCGCTGTCTGGCTGGTTGATGTCCTCGTGTGGATGGAATGGAATGAAATGGAATTGAGGTGGGCCGGAACTCCGAAATCGGGTTTCCAAGCACTCAGGCATAGTTGTCCATTGCACTTAAGGCCCACGAAGGATGAAGAAAATAAGGGATATGGGATAGGGGAAAAAGATTCTTATGAATATGAGAAGCTTGGCGAGGGGTAGAGAATAGACGTTTTCCGTTCTTAATACATCTGACCCAAAAGCAGGACAGATACAGAGGAAATGCTCTGTGCTATCCTCATCATCCAGGCAAGATGTGCGTATCGGGCCATCGATGATGCCTGTGGTGACCACGAGTTGTTCCCATGGGTTGTGTTTTGTAATCAACCCAACCAGACCTCGTAACTCCTCCCTTCTATGTATAAGAAGGAAATCCGCCACCTCTGTGCCCGGTCTGTTCAGGAAGAACTTGGTTGTTTTGCAGGTGTCGGTAGTGCACCTACGGTTCTTATTTATGCATGACATCCCTAATGTACCGAACCCTCACGATTCGCATCAAAGCGGAATTCTTTAACATCTCGGTCAGTTTGTATACACCAGATCCTGTTTGTATCTATTGTTTTCCGCTATATTATAAATTGTGTACACTTATTTCCTATATGCTTGCTGTGTTAGAGGTGTTTGCTCTAGTCTATCTACTAGTTGCCTTAGTGTATTGCCCTATCTGTGACTGTTCGTTTCTATAAAGTTCATAATTAATCTTTGTCTATCTTGATTAGCAAACCCTGATAGTTTACTCTGCCTTCGTTTTCTGCTTCCATCCTAAATTTTATGTTGTTTGTTGTTAAGCCATCTTTACTGATTGGACTTGACAACAGCCATTTAAGTGTTAAGTTTAAGAAAAAAATCGTGTTTTTTATCTTCTGCGCAGCTCTTCCACCAATTTAGGTTGGGTAATTTCCCACAAAAACTTCGTTAGAGTATGTATCTAATATTTTACACGCTCGCAAGCCGTTTAAAACAGAGCTGTTACACCAGATAAGTAGTAGATCAATATTATAGCTGTTAGTCTCGAAAACTTCGTTGAATTCTGTCCTGATGAAGGGACTAGAACATGCTCAGCCAATGATGTCGATTGAGTTTTGCCAACGTCCAATCGTCGTCCCTGGTGACATACAAAAGATCTATGACATTCGGTGCGGCCTTTTCATCATGGTGTGCCGAATTCATAAATAATTTAATAATTTAAATGTCGTTATTGGAAACACTACGTGAATGACCTCGTCGTTAGCTGCGACAATGTTCAGCTAATCAAGTCGTTAATGAAGCAATCATCATTAATAGCGCTGCAGGATTCCGTTTAAGGAAATCCATATCCAACTGCAAGGAATCGCAGAAACGCCGAAAAGTTCTAGGTATGCACTGGAACTGTAAGGAAGATGGAGAGCGCTCGTGGTTCGATAGGCTGCCCTTACTTTGCAAATGTATAAGAGATGCCAGACAGCAAACCGGCGTCTTGTATCGGTCGACCGAGTTCACAGCCCATCCTACTGAGTTTTGTGTAAATATGTTGCCGATGCATCCGGGAAATGTGTCGACAGCAGAGCAAGCGCTCGTTCCGCTTCATTAGTGGTATATGTATGTACTATCCGGTAGCTGAATGGCTATTTTGGTTTCTACCTTTTCCTTTGCTAGAGTTTTGTGAAGCCTCCGGTGCCGAGAGAGGAGGTGATGCCCCCACAAAAGCTCCTTTTTGCTTTTCTTATTTATTTACTGTATGCTGTGTCAGGCTAGCCGGATACTCATCCCAGCACCCTGTGCGTTTGGATTTATTAAAAAGCCTCCTCACCTTTCGCAGGAGCGAGAGGTATTGGACCACCAGGGGGTTTTGGATTTCCTGGTGTTTGGTATCAGGGCAGCTGCAGTTTAAAACGTCAATATTAACATCATTGAGTCTTCCTACCCGGCATTCCAACTCCATACAGTCTACATTTCTGTGAAAGTATTTTGTATTTTTCCCAGTCTGTTCTCCAGGGGTTACTTAACTTTGTCATGTCCCTCAGCTTGAACTGTATGATTCTGTAATCCGACAGTGAGGGTTGCATGGAGACTTCCCACTGCGTGATCGGATGATAAGCCAGTTTTTTACCGAGAGTAATGCCAAGAACTTCTTCCCTATTTCTTGTGATGAATGTTGGTCTGCACCCATCATTAAAAAGGCTCACCTCTCCGGTTGGTGTTTGTACTTCCCCAATCGACGTTGGTGTCATAGTCAATGATTAGCGGAATTTTCATCTCTCTGCAGTGCCTCACTTGCTGTTGGACCTCTATTGGGGGGATGGTGTTGTTATTCCTGGCAAAGTAGGCGGCGGCAAACACAACATCCTTAGTGACTTTATGAATCGCTACGTTTGCCTGCATCGCCATTAGATCCCAATAATTAATATTTCCGTATCAATATTTTCCTCAAGCACTACACAAGCTTTAGGCCTCTGATGAGAGATCCCATATTACCTTATTATTTATCTTCTTAAGGCCCATTATTTGGCCCTTGTATACCTACGGCTCCTGAGCCAGTATGATGCCCAGATCCTCCGAGGAGAATCTCCTGGCTATTGCAGCTGAACGTGCTCTCGCGCGATGGAGGTTGATCTGACATGGTCGTGGTCATAGAAGTAGCCCCAAAAATACGAAAAAATTAGATTTTTTAACACATTGAGTGCCATGGCTACACGTTTTCGTGCGACACCAAAAACTTCCTGGGGTGCCACGTCGTACGAAAACGTACGACAGGCATTGTCTGGCCTTAGATATTGTCGTGCGTTTCTGCCTGACACTACAGGGGTTCTAGTAGCCTAATGTTTGCCCTAAATTTTGGTCCATGTTTCATAGAGATATCTTCATTTTTGCGTTTTTTATGATAAAAACTCGGAGGTTCTTTTTAATTTTGAAAATTTATTTGAATTCATTCGATATTTCGGAAAAAAAGTATAAAAAAGATGGAAAAATATTAAAATTAGGATATGATAATTTCAATTTACATTAATTTTTTAGATGTGTATATTTTGGAAAGCAATCAATACACAATTGGGGAGTGTTGGGACATTGCGGACAGTACGTAGTTGTCCACTTGATATTCTTTCTTGCTTCCTTTCGACTAAATTTTCTTTTTGCTTCAGCGTAGCATAAAACGCAAGCACGTCGGATGGTTTTATTATTTTCATCTACTCTTTTTGTGATTATATGTTTTGATTGCGATACAGGCTGCGGGGATGTGAGAGCTAGTAGGTCCTTAGCAACGCGTTCACGGAATGTTCGTATATTAATGTTTTTATTCGTAGCTGCTTTATACACAGTAACGGCATTTGCCACGGAAAGTCCGAGTAAAAGTTCAATTCCCAGCTTTCGATACCATTTTAACCCTTTGCGAAGGGTATTTAAGTAAGAAGCCATTTGGTCGGAAAGATCAATACCTGCTTTCCCCTTATTACATTCTACCACAGCCAATGGCTTTTCTGTTGCTCGTCTTTTGCGTATAAATGTAAAGGAAAATGCGTAAAAAGAAAAAAAAATTAAGAAATAGCCAAAAAAAAAACGCATCGCACATTTTCGTACGACAGCGATTTTTACGATTGCAATTCCGTCGTGCAGTGCCATGTCGTAAGGAAACGTGCGGCATTAGAAAACCGTTATAAAATCCAAACTTAACCACAAAATCATCCGGGATTGGCGCAGAACTGAATATTTTCTACTTTTACACCAGTTTATAGCAAAAAATGTGCTTGGCACCCGGGGAAGGGTTTCGTCAAAACCCCTTGGCACTCAAGACCAGTTTCATTATGTTCCACTACTTATTAATAACGAAGTTTTTAGTAATAACCTGCAGAAAAATTCAAATATTTATAACTTGAGTAAAACCTGGAAACACTTTTTACAAAATTTATGAAATTTTCAATAAATGAAACATTTCGAGTTTGGGGATCCCGCTTGGAAAATTTTCCCTAAATACCAATGCACACAATTTTCTCGCGAGAATTCACTTCAGGCTCGGTGTCGAAAGAAACGAAACAGAAACGGGAACAGACTCTGGCTGATTTTGTTGCTATTTATCGGGTTGGTGCATCGCAGGTTATCCTTCAAAATATTATTAGTGCAAAATTATTCAGCGAAACAGTAAACACTTGACATTTTCGCACGGTGTCCTTGGATAAGGTTTAACGCAAAGGTCCGTGTCCATCCAATTTCTTTTCAAACTTCTATTTCAGAAGCTGATTGGAAAACTTTAAGCCCAAAATAGAAATAGTCCACTGAAGGTTAATTGTTCCACCAATGCCAGAAACCCTTCCACATCATATATTTTTGGCTTAAAATTTTTTTTTTAACCACAGTAAACAATATTATAATCACTTTTTCGAAATTGCATATGCCCGAAGTTGTACGCTCTTATAAAATATGGTGCCTGAACGGTTCAATTCTGCAGCTCGAATTATCTTTTCTAACATAAGGTTAAAGAAGTCGCACGAAAGAGAGTCACCCTGTCTCAAACCTCGTTTGGTTTCAAACGGGTCGGATAGGTCCTTACCGATGCTGACGGAGCTGGTGGTGTTGCTCAACGTCATTTTACATAGCCATATTAGTTTTGTTGGAATACCAAATTCACACATTTCGGCAGATCTGCTGATCGTGAAGTCGACAATAGATGGTGTGTGTCTATTCTTGTTTCTCGGGTCTTTTTAAAGATTTGGCGTATCGCGAATGTTTGGTCGATGGTAGATTTACCAGGTCTAAAACCACACCGATAGGGTCCAATCAGTTCGTTCACGGTGGGATTCAGTCGATCACACAATACGCTCGATAGAATCTTGTATGCTCTGCTAAAGAGACAGATCGCGCGGTAATTGGCGCATTATGCAGGATCACCCTATTTGTGGATTGGGCAGATAACGGTACTTTGCTTCCGCCTTCATTGATTGGTGATTCGGGTTTTTCCGCGCAACTACCATTAAGCAGCGAAGTGCTCCCTCCACAGTTTGAGTGTACTCTGAATGTCGGTCATCAGGTCGCCGTTTTCATTCCTATACGACATTGCCCCGGTCTTGAAACCTTCTGAAAGCCGCCGTATCATCTGATAGAATTTTCGGGAATTTTTCCTATTGGCTAGCATCTCAAGCTCCTCGCACTCGCGCATTTCCGCCTCTCTATTCTCTTCTCGGAAGATGCGCCTCGCTTCCTTCTTCAACTCCCGATATCTCTCCTGCACAATTCGCGATGGGCCCGATCGCGGCGTGGCGCTGCAGGCAGAATCTTTACTTTCCATTATTTTCGTCATCGTACCGGTTGCTCTTTGGGCTCACTGAAAACCAATGACCTCTTCAGTGGTGGTACATAATGAGCGAGAAATGTGCTCCCCTTGCGCACAAATAACTCTTTGTTGAGCAATGCTCTCAGAAAGGTGTAGTGCAAGCTGACTGGTGAAACGGCCGGGTATCGGTTGAGATTGCAAGTTGTGGACGTCGAGCTTTCCTGGTGTCACTGAGCGCTCGTACTGTGGTGGACAGAGGCGGGTGCGAATCTTGGCTGCGAAAAAATTATACGAGTCGATGTCAGCTCCTTGAATAGTGCGCACGTTTAAGACACTGGAAGCAGACTTCCGTCTCTCGCAACATGATCAGTTTGATCTCTTGTTTTTCCATCAGTATACAGCTATGTAGCTTGATATATCATTTTATGATTGAACCTGGCACTATAACTACCAAATTTGGCTCATAGAAGTGATCTTTGGTCACATCGTCCTTCACTTCCGTGGAGGCGTGGGCGCAAATCAGCGAAATGTTGAAAAATCTCGCTCTGTTTCGGGCTACGGCGAGACTTTCGTCCACTGGGGTAACTAGCGGCACAATCTCTCTCCCAGCACAAATCCCAACCCATAGCTGTAGTAGACGTCGAATGGTCCGATCCTCGTCATTCTTGCCCCGCCCATCACATCTCTTGGATGGCCTTTGCCTTAACGAGGACATCATCAGGGGAGAGGCACCTTCCCAATTAAGGGTTCGGATAGTCCAGGTGCATTCCCTTAATTCATAGTCCTTAAGCGTTTGCCATGGTCGTCATCAGAATAGGGAGGTCTCATCCGTGGTTTGTTGTTGAAAGTTTTCACTGACAGCTGTTTTTTCGTGGCGAGTACCAAGCAGATCGCATAACTAGATTCTGGGGCATTTTTATTTAGGGTGCATTTATATTGCGAGTCGCTTGCTCCAAGTCAGACGTCGCCTCTACTGATGCGCTCCTTAAGCCGAAAACGTCGGAGTGACCCCACTAGGTTTGCTTCCTCACATTAGCTCACTCCCAAACGGATGTTCGGGAGGTGCCCAGAGGACACTTGGGTGAAGTCACTCGGAAGTATTGAGTCGCATGTAGAAGAATCCTTCTGCTCACTCCCAGGTGAATGGCAATCAGAGACCTTCCCTACTTAAAAAAAATAAGACAACAATATATATTGTGAGTGATATTTGCACTATATTTTTGTAGCAATGCAAAAAGTCGAAAATAAAACCGAATACATTTTTGAAGAGGACTCAATTTTCAATAAACAAGTTGTAATTTTGTGTCGATACCTTAAAAGACATCCAAGATATAGCGACTTATATGTATATTTTTATATATTTGGCAAGTATAAAGATCGGATATCTTTTTTCATACAATTTTCAATAAAAAGAGTTTCATAAATTTACAGTATAAAGATATGAATAAAGATATGTATAGGCTGAGAAAATAAATTAACCTTGACGTCGAAAAAATGCCGAAAGCAAGAAACCAGGAAGAAAATCGAAAATTTATTTATTTGCTTTGGCATGCCTGGGTAAAAGTAAACCCATGTATTCTATTGAAGGCACATTGCGCTTTCTGGTTGATCATCATTACAAATACGATGAAAGTGATCCTCGTTTATCAATCATGTTGTGTTCCAATTGTAAACGTAACCTTTATCGTTATAAAAACCATTCAACCAAACTAGTCCAACTACCGGATTATAGTAAATTTTCATCATTGAAAAAGGCTACAAGAATGAGTTCTGGTTATGTGTGCGATTTTTAATTGTGCTTAATGGCGCAAGAGTTCAGTGAAGTAGAATTCTATTACTAATGCAAATGCAGAAAAAAGGGTAAGTATTAAATAATTGGTCTGTCAGAGCGCGAAATTGCTGAATTACTGTGATATTGTGTGTATACAGAATCAAATGCCTCTTCAATTATTGAAGTCCGATTCTCCGAATTCCGTGATTTCAAAAGGAATATCACATAAATGCTTCCTACACGCATCAAGAAGAAGAATTTAATAAGCACAATTGAGCAAGCGTGGCCTAAGGTTGTTGACCAAGTGATTTCAAAATTTGTTAGAGAAAAATAGAATGTGATGAATCAAGTTTGTCACTCGTTCAACCACATGGAGGTAAACCTCTTGGAATCGTCGATGGAACCAAGATCATTAGAAGCGTAACGAAAGAACCACTGCTGTCAGCGGGCGATTTATTGAATATTCAAATGAGTACGCATTTAACGCAAAGATAGACATTAGAAATAGCAAAGGTGTTACGTGTTGCTACTAAAAATGCAAATGTTATTGAACCGAATTTGCAGAAACAGCTATCAGCAAAAAAAGTCATTGCGATTTTACGATTCTAAGGTATTCGGTTAAAAACAAAAAAATAAGGGGGGAGAGTATCAGAGTTACTGAGACGGTTGCATATTGCAAAAATCTTGAAGGCTGGATCATCGAACACATCACTGAAAAACGTGGAGTTACTGATGTTCACCTCGATTTCGGCATAGATGGAGGGGGAAATTTCTTGAAAGTATGTTTATCGAAACAGGCTAATGTGAATAATTTACTTGTTCTAGCGTTAGCGCAGGGATTTCAAGAGAATTTTGAAAATGTTGCACAGCTTTGGTCCGCTTTGAATTTTAGCATGGCGCTACGCTACAAAAAATAAAATGTATGTTTGTTTAGAATATGGAACAGTCAGCAATACTACAGACTATTACAAGAAATGGCTTCAATCTGCAGCTCAAAAATCTGAAGCATAGTTGTTCAAAAATTGCATATATACATCTTCCTGTAATCGCAACAAAAGAAAATGAGTAATTTCTCTTTGTTATTCCATCGGTAGAACTGCATTTAATGCTCGGCGTGATGAATAATTTCTACAAGCATTTGATTCAGAATTTAGAGAAAGATGCTTTAATATGGGCAGTTAGTTGCTGCGTTGTGCGGGATGTTCATTGCGGTGGTTTGAGCTTCAATGGGAATGCTTGTAATACATTACTTATAGAATTTATGCATTGCGAGTGCGCTCGGCTGATATATGATGTTTAGCTTTTGTTAAAGTATTTGAAGATTTTAATTCAGTTGTCCAAACTTGTTTCAGTACTCGACTCGATCCAACATTAAAAAAAGAAATTGCTGCAAACAAAGCTACCTAGAAATCGGGATACCCAATGCACCAAAAATTCATGCTGTATTTTCTCATGTCGTGAACTTTTGTGAAAACCCCCAAAAAGCCGTGGGAGCCGATTATTATTATAATTGAGTCCACTTCAAAAAGTAATTCCTTACGGCTGTTTGTAACAGCATAAATCAGCCGAGATAGATATAGACATACATATGTACCTATATAAACCAAAATTTGTTGAATTAATAGGGAATTTGGTTAAGCCATGTTTGTCTGTCCGTCCTTCCATCTGTAAGTCGGACAACTCGAGTAAAGTAAGTAACGAAACATTTCCCTGGACCCAAAGTAATATGTATTGCAAATGTGCGAAATTGGACCATAACCACGCCCACATAACGATTTTTATTTTGAAAATCAAAAGGCTGCGATATTTCAGTACCTATTGAAGCAAAGTTTCTCGAATTTGGTACATAGGATTAGGGTTGGAAAAGAATACGAGTGCAAATTTATTTTTGGAAAATGTGATCAAAAAATTCGCATATTGGCACTAGATGAAGAAAAGTTATCTTCTCGGCAAATAGCAGCTAGAATTGGTTGTACCCATTCAACTATTGTTCGTCTTTTACAAAAAAAAAAAAGAGAATAGTGATGTGTTGGAGCGTAAAAAGGGATCAGGTCGTACTCCAAAGTCAACGGAGAGAACAGGCAACATACTGCGGCGGATAAGTTTAAGCGACCGCTTTAACAGTGCACTTTCTATAAGGGCGGATATGCAAAATTTTCACCAAGTGGATTTATGTGTCGAAACCATACGCCGACGGCTTAGAGATGTGGGTTTATATGGAAGACGCCCTGCCAAAAAGCCACTATTAACTCAAAAAATGAAGGCACACAAATTTGTTGTGCTAAAAAGTACCAAAATTGGGATCAAAATGATTGGCAACAGATTATGTGGTCTGACGAAAGCAAATTTAATTTGCTAAGCTCACCAAATTTGCTTTACGTGCGCCGTTCAGGTGGTGAGAGGTTCCAGGATAATTGTGTAGTAAAGAAAGTTAAGTTTCCTCAAAGTCAAATTATTTGGGGCTGCTTTTCATACCATGTTTTGGGGCCTCTACACCTTGTTGATGAAATAATGAATGCACAAAAATATGCGACAGTGGTTAACAATTTTTTAGTACCCGCAATTTAAGAGCATTCTTCTTATACGGATCGCCTAATCTTCCAGGATGACTCAGCACCATGCCATCATGCAAAATGGGTAAGTTTTGATTGGAAGCAAATCTTGTATAGACCATCTATACAATATTGGTGTATATGATCCTATTCAGCTCGATTTTTTATTTTTAGTTGGCCAATACATTTAACGATCTAGGGATTCAACGCTTGGATTGGCCTGGAAACTCCCCAGATTTAAACCCTATTGAGCACTTATCGCACATAATGAAGTGTGAAGTTGCTAAACAGAAGCCAACAAATAAAAGTCAATTGATAAAGATTTTAGAACTGGTTCCGTTATAAGGAAATCAATTGAGGTCCTAGTGAATTCCATGCCTTCAAGAATTAAGGCAGTTATTGAGGCTAAAGGAGCAACGACTCCTTATTAGGAAAGCCTATTGTGAATTTTATATTTCTACCGTTAGTTGTGAAAACGATTTAGCCGCTTTAAGTTAACTTCACATTGTTTTCTTTTAATTATTCATGAATATCATCGAATGTACATTTTTTTAATTAATAGGCTATTCCTTATTAAAACCATTTTCGAGAAAATTGTTTGTGGATAACTAATTTACACAATGTTGCCCAACAAGTAAAAATGACCGTAATATTCTAATTTCGTAAACAAACTGCTCATGTGATCTTATTTCAATTATATTTGGTGGTGCGTTTTTGTTGACCGCAAGTGTGTATGATGCAGTACGAGTATGTGATAATTGTGTTCTTAGAGGAGCAATCCAAACAAACAATGTATAGGGTCTTGCAATAGGAACGCACAAAAGTTTTTTTTAAGTAAAACTTAAACGGTTTCGGGAGTATGAATTGAATTCTTTATTCCTGTGAAAGTACATTCGATGCCATTATGTATGGAACTCGATTTCTTTTGCATGGGCACCACGGGCACGCTTGCAGAAGTCCAGACGCTGAACCCAATTTTCGACGGTTTTCAAGCATAAATCGGCCGATACTGCTACAATTTCACGTTCGATATTCGTACGAAGTTCATCAATCGTCGCTGGCTTGTTGGCATACACCATAGACTTGACGTAGCCCCACAGGAAATAGTCTAACGGCGTCAAATCGCACGACCGAGGCGGCCAATTGACTAGGCCATTTCGTGAGATAACACGTTCACCAAACTTAGTTTTTAATAAATCGATTGTGACATTCGCTGTGTGGCTTGTGGCGCCGTCCTGTTGGACCCACATATTGTCCAAGTCCATATCATCCAATTCGGGCAAAAATATTCGGTTATCATTGAGCGGTAGCGATTCCCATTCACAGTAACGTGCCGGTCTTGATCATCACGGAAGAAGTACGGCCCAATGACACCGCCGACCCATAAACCGCACCAAACCGTAATTTTTTCGGGATGCAATGTTGACTCATGGAGTACGTGTGGATTGCAGCCTGTCCAATAACGCATATTTTGCTTATTGACGAAGCCATTCAGCCAGAAATGACGACGACCATAAATTGGACGTAGCGCTCTTAAAGTTGAGGCCATTGACTCCAAATTTTGGTAGTAAATTTTAATAATTTCGACTCGTTGTTGGATCTTTCCATGATGAAATGGCAAACCTTACTGAAGAGAAATGTCAAAAGAGCGGGAAAAATATGGCGTCGTTTGCGTCACTAGCGGTCTACTTTTGTAGCGTCCCTATTAAAAACCCTTTATCATCACTGCATGTGTTTCGAACTGTGTTTGTATGTATGTAGTTTTCTAGGTCAGTGAGTGTTAAGTAAGACTTACAAAATAGCAATATTTGTTTTTTAATTTGCAACAGAAAAGTAAATCTCACAGGGTAAGATTTATTTCTAGAGCGCAAAGAATAACTTATTTATATATTGAAAGAAAAATAAAACTCAACAAATAAGTTTTATTTTACGAACAAATATAGAACTTACGAAATAGTTCTTAAAAATTCATCAAACAGATGAAAATCTAGACATAAGGATTAAATTATAATTGTATTCGCTTGTAATAATGGCGGTCCTTGATTTGAAATACTCACACTTATCATAAACTGTTAAGTCTTACTTACTTCAGACATACTGACAACTAATTCACTAACTTATTTTAAAGATATTCGATTGGTTAACTCAACTTAACCAAAATTTTAACGACCCTGCTATTCAGTAGCCATTTTTTAACGATTTTCGCATTCGCTGAATCAGCTGTTGATGTTAGCTAGTCGATGACCGAAAGCCAAGCGACGCATTCGCTGAATCAGCTGTTGATGTTACCTAATCGATGACCGAAAACTAAACGACAACAAATTTGATGTTGTTAACTCAATCGAGAAAAGTGAAATTCGTGATTTCAAATGAAATAAAAGATAAATTCAAAATTCGGTGATTTGTTTCCTTGTAATTAAAAAAGAAACATTAAATAACGTCGTTTGAATATTTGGCATATGATTTATCACGAGGTGACGAAGAAGTAAGCGCTCCGACAGTGGAACGGCGTTTACTCCGGATGTGGACAATCCCTTTCATTTGAATGCAACAGAATTTCAGAAGCTGTATCGGTTAACTCCAGACTTGGCTGAATACCTAATTTATCAGCTTGACAACCAAATAAGAGGCTTTAGAGTAACAGCAATATCAACTGAGAAACAGGTAGCTCGTGTAATCTTTAAGCCTGTATGTAATTTTAAATTTTACTTTTATATTGGTAGGTTCTAGCGGCTTTAAGGTTCTTCGCAACTGGTTGCTATCAACGACCCGTAGGTGAACAATGGGGAATATCCATGAGATAGTCATCCGTAAGCCGGCATTTATAGGGTAACGGATGCAATCAATGATTCATTGTTTCACCAGAAAGTGAGGTTTCCTATGACCCAAGCTGCTAAAGAAATGCTCGCTTCAAAATTTAAATACATACATATATGTAAATCCCAAATACGCTGGAGCACAACGCGAATTTTAAAAACGAAAACCATGGCATATTTGCGGGTGATTCCGGATATTCCTTGGAGTCGAGTTGATGACTATTCTACCAATCCACTCAGAGGAGAGTGCGAAATTCTGCTACAATGGAACGTTGTTATATATAAGAAGAATTATAAACATTTGTGGTTTGAAATAAATTAGTATATTACCGTTTAAAGTTAGTGAATCGCATTACTGGTCACGTTATGATGCCAGTGGATTATATTCACAACACAATAGCATTAATCATTCGAGATGGCGCTGTATGTGTTCCTAGTAAATGGCCAGGAATTATTCGTAGTGTTACAACAAACTCTTGAATATGAATGTGTTGATGTTTTTTGAAACACAAATTTGCAGCTCATTTTAACCGTTCAATGATTTGAAGTCGCTTTGTAGTCTTAAGTATTGGAAACCCCTTCCAGAATAACATATATAAATATGTACTTATACTTAAATTACGTATTTATATCTTAATTGACAACAATTCTAATTTCACACTTTTTAATATTTTTGTACATCCTTTGGTATTTTTACTTACCTTTTCTTCCCATATTTCTGGCAAAATAAAATTTGTTGTCGGATTGCTCGTAGCGACGCCACTAAGAAAAATGTTTACATAGATATGCAGCCCGGTTAGCTTTCGTTGCTTCGTTGCTAGAATTTATAGAGGTGAATTCGCATAAAATGATAATTCTCGTAAAATAAGTGGCAAAATGAGAGCGTTTAGTTATTTTCATATATTCATATATGTATATTATGTACACTTATTTATTTTCACAAAACTTTTCTGAGTATAGACACCATTTTTGTTTTACTTTTCTGGCCCACGATTATCATAGCTCAGCCTTGTATTTGAAGCAATTGCTCGATGAAGTGTTCAGAATTTGACTCCGATCACATCGTTGTTTCTATTATTGCAGCTTTATGATGATTAGGGTATATTCATAGTCAGAGATGAGTTGACACTAATACTCTTATTATACATTTTATATAAATTTTGCTTGCCTTTTTGTTGTTTAATATAGCTTTTATAATTTTTATTTTTACTTTGTATTTTGGCTTCTTATCGGCGCAATGGCTTTTCACTTTTTGACAAATACTTATTTCGCAAATGCATAGGAAATGGCATTACTATGTGATACTGAGTTAGATGACGTTCCGATTTTACATTCACAAGCAATTACCAAATTTATTGCATTTGGATGCGTAAATTCACCATATTTCGTTTACCGTGTATGCAACAGTCTCAACAAATTTCACCAAAATCTATGGTGAAAAGCAGTAGAGACAATCAGCTGATGGCATGAGCAACTAGAGATGCACAATCAACTTCAATGAAAATTTTTTCATCGATAGCACAGAATATTCATATTTTTTGGATGCTGTGTCAACAGCATTATTGCTCTTTTAAAATTAAAACAATATGGTTATCGTAAAATGAGCATTAAAACTAACTTCAAAATGTTTATTACTGCATTTTATGTGAACAGATTATTCAAAATGGTAGTTCATTTTATTGTGCGTTATCAAAATAATTAACAGATGTAAGCAAAACATACCCAATGAAAAATTTCAATGTGCCTCGGATGAGATCTCCCTTTTTTGATGACGACCACAAGCAATGTTTTAAGGACTACGATTTAAGGGCATGCACCTGGAATGTCCGAACCCTTAATGGGGAAGGTGCCGCTGCCCGGCTGGCTGATGTCCTCGTAAGAGTAAGGGCTGACATCACGGCCATCCAAGAAATGAAATGGACGGGGCAAGGCAAGAAAACCGTTGGGCCTTGCGACATCTACTACAGCTGCCATGTAAAGGAGCGCAAGTTCGGTGTTGGATTTGTGGTGGGAGAGAGGCTTCGTCGCCAAGTACTGTCGTTCACTCCAGTGGACGAGCGTCTCGCCACGATTCGCATCAAAGCGAGATTTTTCAACATCTCGCTGATTTGTGCCCACGCACCGACAGAAGAGAAGGACGATGTGATCAAGGATCACTTCTACGAGCGCTTAGAACGCACTTACGAGCGCTGTCCCCGTCACGATATCAAAATCGTGCTTGGTGACTTCAATGCCAGGGTGGGAAAGGAAGGGATCTTTGGTCACACTGTCGGAAAATTCAGTCTCCACGACGAAACCTCCGCCAACGGACTGAGACTGATCGACTTTGCCGGGGCCCGAAACATGGTGGTCTGTAGCACCAGGTTTCAGCATAAAAAAATACACTTGGCTACGTGGCTGTCTCCAGATCGAAAAACGCGAAACCAAATCGATCATATTGCGATAGACGGAAGGCATGCTTCCAGTATATTAGACGTACGTACACTCCGAGGACCGAACATCGACTCGGATCATTATCTTGTCGCAGCCAAGATGCGCATACGCCTCTGTGCATCAAAAAACGTGCGTGTAAATACACAGCGAAAGCTTGACGTCGGAAAGCTGCAATCGCAACAGACAGCTGCAAACTTCACCACGCGACTCTCACACCTGCTCACTGAGAGCACTTCTCAAGAAACCGGAATTTGCGAGCACTGGGAGCACATTTCTCGATCACTGCGTACCGCCGCTGAAGAAGTCGTTGGCTTTCAGCGAACCCGAAAAAATGACTGGTATGATGAGGAATGCCGCGCCGCTTCGGAAAATAAAGATGCTGCCTACAGTGCCACGCTGCGATCGGGCGCAACGCGAGCTGTATGGGAACGCTACCGGGAGTTGAGAAAGGAAGAGAGACGTATCGTCCGTAGAAAGAAGAGAGAGGCCGAAATACGTGAGTGTGAAGAGCTTAAGATGCTAGCCGACATGAAAAGCGCCCGAAAATTTTACCAAAAGGTGCGGCGACTTACGGAAGGTTTTAAGACCGGGGCGAATTCCTGTAAGAACAAGAACGGCGATCTGGTGACTGATGTCCAAAGCGCACTTAGATTGTGGAGGGAAAACTTCTCCACTCTGCTAAATGGTGACAGCGAAAGCGTCGCCGGAGAAGATGAAGATCCCGAACCCCAAATCGCTGATGCCGGCATTAACATCCCGTCACCCGACCTCGATGAAGTTCGAATAGCAATTATGCGGCTACGGAACAAAAAAGCCGCTGGAGCTGATGGGTTACCAGCTGAGCTATTCAAGCATGGTGGCGAGGAGCTGGTAAGGTGCATGCACCAGCTTATTTGCAGAATATGGTCGGACGAATGCATGCCCGCTGATTGGAATTTAAGTGTATTCTGCCCAATCCACAAGAAGGGTGATCCTGCAATATGCGCCAACTACCGCGGGATCAGCCTTCTTAACATTTCGTATAAGGTTCTATCGAGTGTATTGTGCGAAAGACTAAAGCCAACCGTCAACGAACTGATTGGACCTTATCAGTGTGGCTTTAGACCTGGTAAATCTACCATCGACCAGATATTCACGATACCCCAAATATTGGAAAAGACCCGTGAGAAGAGGATCGACACACACCATCTATTTGTCGACTTTAAATCAGCTTTCGACAGCACGAGAAGAAGTTGCCTATATGCCGCGATGTCTGACTTTGGTATCCCTGCAAAACTAATACGGCTATGTAAAATGACACTGAGCAACACCACCAGCTCAGTCAGAGTTGGGAAGGACCTCTCCGAGCCGTTTGATACCAAACGAGGTTTCAGACAGGGTGACTCCCTATCGTGTGACTTCTTTAATATTATGCTAGAAAAGATAATTCGAGCTGCAGAATTAAACCGGTCAGGTACCATCTTTTATAAGAGTGTGCAACTGCTGGCGTATGCCGATGACATCGATATCATTGGCCTCAACAACCGCGCCGTTAGTTCTGCCTTTTCAAAGCTGGACAAGGAAGCGAAGCGAATGGGTCTGGAGGTGAACGAGGACAAAACGAAGTACCTCCTGTCATCAAATAAACAGTCAGCGCATTCGCGCCTTGGCTCCCGCATCACTGTTGACAGTTACAATTTTGACAAAGTAGAGGACTTTGTTTATCTTGGAACCAGCATCAACACCAACAATAATGTCAGCCTTGAAATCCAACGAAGAATCTCTCTTGCCAACAAGTGCTACTTTGGGCTGAGTAGGCAAATGAACAGTAAAGCCCTCTCTCGACGAACGAAAACCACGCTCTATAAGTCCCTCATCATGCCCGTGCTAATGTATGGCGCAGAAGCATGGACCCTATCAACATCGGATGAGATGGCGCTTGGAGTGTTCGAGAGAAAGATTCTCCGAAAGATTTTTGGTCCTTTACGTCTTTGCGATGGCGAATACCGCAGACGATGGAACGATGAGTTGTATGAGCTGTACCGCGACATAGACATAGTTCAGCGAATTAAGATTCAGCGGCTACGCTGGCTAGGTCATGTGGTACGTATGGAAGAAAATGCTCCAGCCCTGAAAGTATTCGACGCGGTACCCGCTGGTGGTAGCAGAGGAAGAGGAAGGCCTCCTCTACGTTGGAAAGACCAGGTGGAGAAGGACTTGACTATACTTGCGATATCTAACTGGCGCCAGGCAGCAAAGCAGAGGAGCGGCTGGCGTGCAATATTGAAATCGGCCAAAATCGCCTAGGCGGTTATAGCGCCAATTAAGAAGAAGAAGCAAAACATGGCGAACGACCAAGGGCATATCGAGTGCTATTTCATTTTGGCATTTGCTCAATACTTTCCGTCATTTCTTTGATTTGTGTCTTGCTCAGAACCAGCTGACAAATTAATGATTTTATTTTGAGACTAGAGACTTGAGACGGCTCACTGAATACCGAATAGTCTCACATTCGATCTCACCACCAAAAAGTCTCAATTAGTGACCAGAGACTGCTTACAGAATACCGGCATAAGTGTACTTTACTTGTTCTCTGATATTAGAAGCCTTCAGTGAATACAGTATTTAATATTTAAAGTAATAAGTGCGTTTTATTTAAAATTCACAATTATTTTTTCATGTCTCCTGTAAAATAAGCTTTTTGGCGCTAACGTCTGTTTTCGCGGCTAAGGCTCCATATTTTCTTGTTACTAGAACCTGACACCTTACTTATATTTGTTAAATTAATATATTCAATAAAAAAATTGTATTTTAATTGTACTTATGATATCAAATTTCAATTAATATTTTCAGCTGATGAACGGAGATTGTATTTATTGCAAACAATTATATATCTACGTGCAAAGAATAGCTTCGTTCCCGCCAATGAGACTCGTGTTAAAGTGGAGTTGAAGTATGCAAAATACCTCGCATTGAAAAGTTGGTATAATCTTAAATAACAACAATATTGTGATATATGTATATCGTACTTTGTCGTTAACATTGCCAAAGATTGGACAATTTTTATTTTCTTTTAATATTCCGTAAATTTACTATGGAATATGTACCAAAAATATATTTAGAACGATTTCTTGAAAAATGCGACATTTCTTACCATTTTTTTTGGAAAAGCTAAGCAGACTATTTCATATGAAAATTCCCCTAAATTACTTTTTATTTAGGATTTTTGGAAATGTTAACGATAATCTATACACAGGGCCTAAATTTAGTAATCAAATATAAAAAAAAGTGCTGGAACTGCGGTATACGGCGGTACAAAACTATATCGCATCATATATGTATGTACAATTGATCATCTAATATAGGGATAGGCCGCTACATGAGGACGTCAAACTTAAAACTGAATAGTTAACCAATATCCGTGTATGTGCATTAAACCACTACACAATCATTTTCAATATTTACGTTGATTTTGAAATCACTTTGAGTTTATAATTATTCGCAACAGTATGTGTAAAAGTATGTGTATGAGTAAATCGCTACTTGAGAAATCGTGTTATCGATACAATCGCGGCTATTGCCGTTCTCGCGAGAAATGTCGAGTATTTATCGAAACAAGTTTATGCCATTGTTTCAAGTAAAAATAAGATCACATCAGTAACCAAATGCGGGCAATAAAATTGTGTATCGAGAGATCGCGAGAGAGACTTCTAGAGTAGTATCGAGACATCTAACACTCCAATATTGGCACACTGTATATATTATAGGTTAGGATGAGTAGCGCAAAATTAGTGCAAGCAATCCGGTTATCTTATGGAATATAATATTTATAGGCTCGCGAGCATTCCGAGCAATTTCGAGATGTCGAAGGCTTCAATACATAATATACACTTCACTGTTCATCGTTTAAATCATGCAAAATAAATATATGTATAATATAGTATTTTAATACTTTTTCCCGCAGTGTTCAGTGTCTCATTAGTGCATTTTAATCTGAATATGAAAATGTTTTCATACAGATATGTATGTACATATTTAAATGCATTATTTCATATAAAAGGTATAAATATTAAAATTGATGTAAAGTGGAAGTCAATTATTTCTACAAAAATTCAAAATCGTAATTAGACTTAGACATAACTAAACAGTCGTAGTTTGGTTTTGATAAATACGAACAACAATATTAATGATTTTTTATGTTTCGCAAGTTTTAGTGCTTTTAGGAAATCGAACGATGGCAACCATGGGTTTCCACATACTTGAGCAGTGTTGCCAGATGGACGACGTCGTCGTCATTTGGACGATATGCAGCTACGAATGACGATTGGGCGATTTAAGAAATCGTTCGAAGAAATGTTCACATGCTTTATTTATGGACTTATTTATAAAACAAAACGAAACAGGTTCAGGTTTAAAGGCTTTATAGAGTGGTATTTCCATACAAAAAATTCGTTTTATAAAACCGTTAGTGTTTTAGTTTTACAGACAATTTTTCTTTTAATTCCTTCGCACTCACTTTTTGCTTACATGTGTAAGTTCAGAGAAAAAAATTTTCAATTTTCACAATTTGTTTAAAGAAAAAAATACTACAGCAGATTCTTGTTAGAAAATTATGTCTAATATAAAAGGCGCTGATTTCTCTTCGGGTTTCCCAGCTCTTTCAAAATTTGTATCAGCACTTATTAATGTGTCTACCTCACTCCGTCTGCAAAAGTTGAACGTTTTTGTTTTCTTCAAAAATAGTTTCGAACAAAACTAAGTATAGAAATCGTTTAAATTAGGCACCATAACGGCTATAATTTTTATAAACAAATCATGATGTAATCGTTATTATGCGATCCTTATTTTTTCGATAAAAAATAATCGTCATTCTTGGATTTTTATTTTTTCGATCAAGTTTGAGCTTTATTTTGTGATATGTGTTTTCGATCATATTTATAATAATCTTCGAAATAAAAATAAGGTCAGATTTGTATACCATACGGCATAAGGAATAGATCGATATATTTTATTGTCTAAATATTTTTGAAAGTTTAATAATTATACTTTTTGCATATTCCACCGCATATGAGCTTACTAAAAAATTAAACTCTAATATCTAACTATTTATCTATTCTTTATATTGGTAAGGTTTGTTATTTTGTGAAAAATAATCGGTATTCTTTAAATTTTATTTTTTTGACTGTAATTTATTGAGCTTTAGGCCAGGTTTTATTATGGAATAATATGAGAAAACAACGATTTTCAAAGTGGTAAAAGGGATAGCTGCTATTTCCGAGATCACCACATCCCCCATCAGACTTCTTTCTTTCTAGACTTTGCCAGGGTTTGAACCATGGTACACGGAGTCGCTAGGCGAGTGACGTCGCTAGTATGTTCGTTCTACCTGCCGGAAATTTTGGTATTGTACAATATTTTGTGTTAGTTCCATATGTTGATACCTGTTAGTCTACCTAAGTTGTTGATTCGTTTTCTCCAAACAAGTTTTAAGGGCTCAAATATTAAGACTGAGCTTGTATTCGTCTGTTGTATGTTTCCATATTCTCAAGTGAGTTCAGTTGGCGACCTTTCTTTCGCACTTGCAGATTTTATCTGTTTTCTTAATGTTTGCTATGGATATTTATTGTTGCACATATGTATGTATGGTTTGAAAAGTTAGACTCAGGTATTGTAGGTTTGTGCATTGTTTTGTTATAGTCCCTAATGTGTTCGCGAAACTTTGTTTTTATTGTACGTTTTGTCTGTTCTGTGTAGCTGTATTGGCATTCGCAAGTTAGTTTATGCCTGTTGATTAGAGGGTCCTTCGTATTCGTACTGGTCCGTAGGATTCGCTCCAAATTATGTTTTAAATGCTGGGTGACTGTTTTATTTTGCTTGTTAAAGTTTGGTAATTTGTAGGTTGCCTTTTCTGTATAAGTTATTAACCCCCACGCCCTCCTGTCTTTCTCTTTTCCATTTCTTTTTAGCGCTCCACTATTCCCTCAAATTTTATCCGCCAGATCCTTTTTGAACCTATTGTGTTCAGCTATATTATAAATTGTGTATATTTTTTCTTACTTATATTCTTCCTGTATTAGAGGTGTTCTAGTCTATCTACTAGTTGCCTTAGTGCAGCTTCTTTTTGTTACTGAGGATGGATCGACGTGTTGTGTATTATCGTGTCTGTCGTGCCAACGGTTTCCTATAAATTTCATATTTAATGTTTCGTAAGATCTTCTCTATCTTGATTTTGAGAGCCAAATAGTTAATTCTTGCTTCGTTTTCAGCTTCCATCGTAAATTTTAAATTTTTGTTCTAATGTTGTTCGTTGATTTAATCCAGGATTTCTTCTTGTTGTTATTGTTGTAGGAAAAGCTATACCCTGCTAGAATAGCTTACCCATTGTCGTAATCTTCAAACTCATCTAACGGGAGACCCAAGAAACATGCTGTTTGGAAAGCGTTGGACCATACCGAGAGGGTTGTTAGATAAGTAGATTTGTTGAGCATGTGAATAGGTGGTTGGTATCGTGAGGGGATTCTTCACATACCGGACGGATACACGATGTCGTGTCTGGATAAATAGGAGTTGAGTCTACTACAATATCCATACCTCAATGGACTCTCGAGGGAGCTAAAGGTCTTCGTCTGTTATGTGTGGTGATTGAACTCCAATTATAGCATTCACACGGCGACACTTCATGAGTTCACGGAGAATACTGTTCGCCATCGGATCCAGTGATCGATTGGTGAACGACTGGATCTCGCCCTTGAGTTCACGGAGATTTGCCCTGGGTGGCCTCTCGGCTATTTGCCAGTTTCTGGTTGAGTGACTTATTCGGTGGTAGTTGAAAAACTGCCCTATTGTGAATGATCCCGAATAAACTGCATGAGAAATTTCATTTTAACATTTGATCCGTTATTTATATGGTATTTAGAAATATACATATATAATTAAATCAACAAGAAATTTACCAGCCATAGCTATTTTTCATTCTTAAAAAGTATCAAACAAATAACATGTTTTATGAAAGATGCTAACAGAGTTGCTTTTGTAATTAAAGGAAATTTTATCCGAGTTGGAGCGCTCTTTGACAAGTCGGGTACAAAGAACCAGCCTATTATAAGGTCGCCAAGGACTTATTAGGAGATAAGGTCATAGTACGTAAAGTGAAGAAGTTACCAAGGTCAGAGAAATAACTGTTCACTTGTGAGTAAATGTTATCAATTGCATTGTCAGTAGCCATTAGCACACAGTCATCAGCAAACGAGACGATGGTGACTCCCTTTGGCTGTTGAGGGAGCTTTGAGATGTAAAAGTTACACAGCATCGGGGAAAGGACGTCACCAAGTGGGACTCCCTGGTTAACTCTTCTAAATTTCGAGCTCGCATCTCTGGAGTACAGCTATAACCAAGTTTTAGACAGGTCCAACGCTACTAGGACGGTTCTCTCGCAGGGGCGGTTTTGGTTAAGACCGCGGTTCACCTGTGTGTATATGGCATTAAGTGCTGTTGTTGTGCTGTGCTCTTTCCGGAAGCAATGTTGATGCTTAGCCGACCCAAGGTGGTATGTATAATGCGGAAGGAGTAGGGCCTCAAATGTCTTTACCACAGGTGAAAGCAGGGAAATCGGCCGATACGAATCACCCTTGTCGGCCGGTTTCCCTGGTTTCAGCAGTGGGACCACCCTCCCAACCTTCCAGATGTCAGGAATGATGAGGGTGGCCATGGACAAGTTGAGGATGCCTGTGAGGAACTCGAATCCCGCGGGGCTTAATTTTTTAGCATCAACACGCTTAGCCCGTCAGGGCCAATGGCCTTGGAGGCTTTCGCCTTCCCGTTGACCTCTACCTCACCACAAGTGAAGGCAAGAGGCGCGCTGTTGTTCGGTAGTTTGCGCAGCCTTCTGGTCACCTTCCGCTTGGTCCTATCCGCCGAAGGATGTAGTATAAATTGTCGGCTAAAATAGCTCGCGCATCTCTTCGGGTCCGACGAGGCACGATCTCCGAATGAAATTTCCATTCGGTCGTGATGCTTCGTCGGGTTGGATAAGGACTTCACGGTAGACCAGAGCTTACCAACACCCGTGACCAGGTTACAGGACTTCAAATGCTCTTCCCACTTGTTCCGCTTGTTTTGGTCCACCAGCCTCCGAATCTCCACATTTAAATCCTGGATGTTTGGATTTCGGGGATCGGAGCGGCGAAGGTGGTCGCGTTCGTTCGCTGATCTATTCAAGCATGGTGGGGAAGAGCTCGTAAGGTGGACTCACCAGCTCATTTCCAGCATATAGTCCGGCGACTATCGCGGGATCAGCCTCCTTAATATTTCATATAAGCTTATATCGAGCGTATTGTGTGCAAGACTGAAGCCGAACGTCATTGAACTCATTAAACGTGCTGCTTTGGGCCTGGTAAATTTACCATCGACCAGATATTCATATTAAGAGACCCGTTAGAAAATGATCGACACACACCATATCTTTGTCGACTTTTGTTCCCCCTTCGACAGCACTAGAAGTTGCCAATATGACGCGATGTCTGAATTTGGTATCCATTAAAAACTGATACGGCTATGTAAAATGACTCTGATCAACACCACCAGCTCAGTCAGAATTGGGTAGGCCCTCTCCGTGCCGGTTTGATACCAAACGAGGCTTCAAGCAGGGGGACTCCCTGTCGTGTGACTTCTTTAAGATTATGTTCGAAAATATAATTTAAGCTGTATAATTAAACAGGTCAGGCACCACACTTTATAAGAGTGTAAAATTGGGGCCTCCAACACCCCGCCGTTAGTTCTACCTTTTCCAAGCCGCATATGAGCGGCTGGGAGACGGCTCGGCTATTTGCAAGTTAATGTTCGGGTGTCCCGTACGGTGGCATCCAATCAGGAACTGCCGGCTGAGCAGGATGTTAGGGTCCCTAACATGTATACATCCCGATACAGCCCGGAGAGCGGCGTTTTGACAGGACAGCCAATTCCATAATTCGTTTGGGAAGGACTTGGATTTACTTGGTGTGTCTAGTTTGCGGTGGTTAGTAAAGTAGAGGAGCGCTATGGTGAAATCGGCCAAAATTGCCTAGACGGTTGTGGCGGCATTTAAAAAGAAAAAAACTTTTTTAAATAGTGTTAGTGGTGCAATCAGTGACACTTGGATTTAGCAGAAACGCTCGCGCTCGAGAGTGTTATTTTTTCAAATTAAAGTTTTATAAAAAACTGAAGCGAATATAACACGTGAATAAATGAGTGACCAGCGCTCACCTTTAGAGCAAGGTCACTCGATGCACAAGACGTCAGGTCTTGAGTATGACTTAAATACTCTGATTAGCCAATACCGAACACAAACAACAAACATAATTGATAATTCATCCAACATGACAACTTTGAGTGGTTTACCTGCCATCTCTGCTAATGAGAATATTGAAATGAGCACCGAAGGTGAGAATAAAGTGAAATGGCAAACAGTGACAAGCAAAAGGCTACAGTTTGGCTCTCCAACTATTGATCGCAAGCGAACAAAGTCAACCGGCCACATGAACTTAACTAATAACATTACTGAAAACAACAATTATACCATCGATAGTTTTAGTAACACAAACAACAACAACAACAATAATATCATCAATAATCCCAGTAGCACAAATATGGTTGCCGGCTTAGAAGACGAGTCGGAAAGCCATAATGTACCAGACCAGAACATGGAATAGACTCTACCAAAACCGCCGCCAATTATTATACCAAATATTGCAGATATAAGTGGTATGATTAAGTATTTTGAAAGTGTAATAAATAAGTCCGAGTTTAGTTATAAAGCCCTACGAGATAGTCAAATTAGAGTGATGGTCAAATCTATAGATTCATACAGAGCTCTAATTCCAGATATGAAGGGAAAACAAATTAACTTCCATACATATCAACTTAAGCAGGAGCGTGCGTATCGAATTGTTTTGAAAAATTTACACTGCTCTACTCCAGTAGATGAAATAAAAAAAGAAATAGAAGCGTTGGTTTTCAGGTAAGAAATGTGAGTAATATACGAAGCAGATTCACAAACATGCCTTTATGTATGCATTTCGTTGATCTAGAACCAAACAATAACAATATAAATATATTTGAATTAAAATATCTCGGTAATGCTGTTGTAAGGGTTGACCCACCAAAGAGGGTTACTGACATTGTACAATGTCATCGGTGCCAAGAGTTCGGTCATGGCAAATCATATTGCACAAAACCGTATAGATGTGTTAAATGTGGTTTAGATCACGCAACAGTGAAATGTGGGAAAAGCAAAGATACACCAGCCAAATGCATTAACTGCTTGCATAACCACCCAGCGAACTATAAGGGATGTAAGGTGTATCAGAGCCTTGCCAAAAAACATATTTTTTTTAGATAAACAACTTGAAATGACTCAAAGCTTATTTAAAATGATGTCCCTGTTGTTGGAAAAACTATGCAAGTAAACCTGCGAATAGCGATTTGGAACGCCAATGGCTTAAACAGCCATGTTGATGAAGTAAAAATGTTCCTCAATTCAAACAATATTGATATTTTCTTAGTGTCCGAGGCTCATTTCACTAGTAAATCCTACTTTAAAGTTATGGGTTACAACCTTATTTCCACAAATCATCCCTACGACAGAGCTCATGGCGGCTCTGCTATCCTAATTAGATCTACCATCAAATTTGAAGTTTTGGAAGAAGTGAAAGAAGAATATTTACAAGCGGCCGGTGTTAAAATTAAATGTGACTCTCACGATTTACCCATATATTCAGTATACTTTCCACCACGATTCAGTATAAGAACTGATCAGTATGATGAAATTTTTGAAAATTTTGGCTCCAAATTTTTTGTAGGTGGGGACTTTAATGCAAAACCCCCATGGTGGGGATCTAGGCTCGTTAACCCTAAAGGCAGAGAGCTTCAAAGATGCATCACTAAAAGAAATTATGAAATTTTGTCTACAGGCACGCCAACATACTGGCCAAGTGATCCCAGAAAAATCCCGGATCTTCTTGATTTTGTGGTATACACTGGTATACCCAATAGCAAACTAAGCATTGAGAGCAGTAATGATCTTAGTTCCGATCATTCTCCCTTAATTGTATTATACAATAGCTATGTTCATACAATTCCTAAAAAATATAAGATCCTTGCCCCAAAAACTAACATCGAATACTTTCAATAGTGGATTGCTGACTTAAATGTATCGATGGAAACAGGCGTTGACCTGGACGCGCCAATAGAATCTTTTACAAATCTTATCCATGAGGCTGCACATTTATCAAGCCCTAAGGAGCAACCTACTCCTAATGATAATCTTCAACTTCCAACTGAAATATTGCAGCTTATTGCTTCCAAGAGAAGATTAAGAAAATCCTGGCAGGAAAATAGATACCCCACACAAAAGAGAGTTCTTAATAGAGCGACGAAGCAACTAAAGTTAAAGCTATCTGAGTTTAAAAATAAGTAACTAAAATTTACAATGCTATTCTTAATACAAACCACTACCCAACTCAGTGGAAATGTGCTGGTGTTATCATGGTACCTAAACCGAATAAACCCGAAAACTGTGTCAAGTCATACCGTCCTATTAGTCTGCTGGCAACATTTTCGAAAATATTCGAAAGAATATTTTTGCAAAGAATGTTGCCAGTAATTGAGGATCACAACATCATACCTGAACATCAGTTTGGGTTTCGAGTGAAGCATGGTACACCGGAGCAATGCCATAGGACTACAAATGTTATTACAGATGCACTTGAGGGGAAAAAATACTGTTCTGCAGCTTTTCTAGATATTCAACAAGCCTTTGACAAAGTATGGCACCCGGGACTTCTTTTTAAAATAAAAAAGCTTTTGCCAGCACATTTCTACTTAGTACTCAAGTCCTATTTAAGTTTCAGACACTTTTACGTAAGGCACCAGGATGCGACATCAGAAATTTATGGAATTAATGCTGGTGTACCTCAGGGTAGTGTTTTAGGTCCCGTCCTATATACTATATTTACATCGGATATGCCAACATCAGAAGAAGTAGAAGTGGCGACTTTTGCTGATGATACTGATTTTATCGCTTGTAGCGAGTCCCCTGCAGAAGCTTCTTCTAATCTTCAAAATCAACTTGACCTTTTAGAATCTTGGCTTATAAAATGGAAAATTAAAGTTAACGTAGAAAAGTCCACACATGTCACTTTTACATTAAGAAGAGATCAATGTCCTGCTGTATTTCTCAACAATAATCAGATTCCTACTAGTGATAAGGTCAAATACTTAGGAATGCATCTTGATCGACGGCTAACTTGGAAACCCCATATTAAGGCTAAGCAACAGCAACTAAAAATAAAAACAAAACGGATGTATTGGCTGTTGGGTCGCAAATCTCAACTAAATCTAGAAAACAAAGTACGGCTATACAAAGCTATACTTAAACCTATTTGGACCTACGGCATACAGCTTTGGGGTACTGCTAGCAAATCCAATGTGGAGATCCTGCAACGGTATCAATCTAAAACATTACGATCAATGGTTAATGCACCTTGGTTTGTCACTAATGAAGCTATTCACAAGGACCTGGGTATTCCATTTATAAAGTGTGTAATACCAAAATACAGTGCTATATATCTTACACGCCTATCTAACCACATAACCCCAACTGCTATTTGTTTATTAGATACCACTAACGAAACTATACGGCTAAAGCGCCGCCATATCTTAGACTTGCCATTCCTCTAAATTTGAATTCTCTAAAAAAAAAAAAAAAGATATCTATGTGTACAAATATATAAATATATATTATTATAGGTGTTAATATGTATGTATATGTGAATATATATACATTGTATATACATATAATATAAAAAAAGAAAAAATAAAAAATTGTAATAACTATAATAAAAGGCTGGAAATCTTAAGTTAAAATTAGATAAATAAGAACCCTACTTTAAGTGAGAAATTATAATGTACCCTTTAATGAAGCTAAGCAATTTTTAAGTAATTTTGAATTGAACTTATACAACAAAAGAATGTATGTAAATATATCAAATTTTATTCATATTTCTCTATGTAGATTTGTGCAAGGCAAACCTACCGCTGTCATTATCTTATAAGATCTAATTTGCTGAATGTCTCATGTAAGATAGATTGCAAATAAAATATAAGTAAAAAAAAAAAAATAACCCTCCCCCGGTTATACTATGCAGGGAAGCCGGATAAGGGTGACTCCTATTGACCGGCCTCCCTTCTTTCAGCAGGCTCTGCAGCTCCCGTACTGCTGCTCTATAACTTGTGCAGGGGTTTCCCAAAATTTGAACATTTATTTGAGAAAAACATGTGCTATAGAATTATTCAAAGTATTGCCCATCTGAAGCTATTTCCCATCTTATTCCAGTGAGGGCGTTCTGCATCGATCGGAACAAATGGTAGTCAGAAGGGGCAAAGCCTGGGCTATAGGGCGGGTAGGGTAAAACTTCCCATCCACTGTTTTCCAAATGGTTCTTAACCGGAATAGCAACGTGGGCCGAGCGTTGCCATGATGGAAAATTATTGCCTCGTGTCTGGTCGCGATTTCGGGGAGTTTTTCGGCTACTGCTCTCTTCAAACGGATTAACTGTGTTCGGTAGCGTTTTCCATTGATGGTTTCACCCGGTTTTAGCAGATCATAATACAGCACACCCTTCTGATACTGCCAAATACAGAGCGTAACCTTCGCGCCATGGATATTCGGCTTATCCGTTGATTTGGCTGGTTGGCCGAATTTCACATATGATTTTTTGCGCTTGGGGTTGTCGTAATTGATCCATTTTTCATCACCAGTAACAATCCGATGCAAAAATTACTTCCTTTTGTGGCGTGCCAGCAGCATTTCGGACAAGCAAAACCGCCTTTCGACATCTCTCGGTTTGAGTTCATGTGGAACCCAATTTCCTTGCTTTTGAATATATCCAGATGGTTTTAAACGTTTTGAAATGGCTGCTTGAGTGACACCCAAAGATTTTGCGAGCTCTTAGTGCGTTTGGCAACAATCTTCATCGAATAATGCTTCCAGTTCTTCATCTTCAAACTTTTTTGGCTGCCCAGGACGTTCATCGTCTTCCAAGCCAAAATCACCACTTCTAAATCGTGCAAACCACTTTTAGCACGCTCGCTCAGCTAGAGCATGTTTACCATAAACTTCCACCAAAATACGATGACTTTTTTAAAATAATGAAGAAGAACTTCCCGCAAAAACACTTTTTCAGGAACAAAGTTCGACATATTTGAGTGAAAAAAATAATTGTTGTTTACGCTTCAAATGAATGACATATGAATGAAAAGACGTACAATGACAGTAGCTTTCCAACGTATGTTCGGAATATATTGGAACGAGGGAATACATACAAGTTACGCCATCTCTTAGCAAACCGCACTTAAGTTATAGACCCAATATTATATATCCGGGCATCAGCATTTCGTCTCATTGCTAGCAATCTGCAATTAAATATATGATATTTTTACTTTATGTAGGGCTTTGAGAGCTGAAGCCACGAAAACAAAACCATAACACATTTAAAATTTGATAGCTTTAACCATAGAAGCAGGAAGTAAATACAGGTGAATTTTGTTGTTGGGAATCGATATCCCCTTACATCAATTCGCCTTGTCAAAATGCTTAATTTTCTGAAGATTTTGGAAATTTGCTTTCATCTTAAATTGCGACGAAAAACCATAATTTTTGAAATTATACAATTCTAGCGGCGAGTAACAACCTTACTCCATAGCACCGGCTTTTTCCGCTTCCCAGCTGCGAACTCGTGCTCCAATTTAGCCGGCATCTGACTGACAGCTTCGTAATGTCTTTGCTAAATGTTTTTTAATGAATATTCAATAAAAAACTACACAATACAATATAACAATACAAGCAGAGAAAAGAAGGTGACGACAAAAGCAATTCCGTTACTTCGTACTTGAAAGATTACGTCATGAAAGTCTATTAAAAAGTGGTTTTTTCTATGTTTTGAGTGATCTTTAGATTAAGTTGAACAGAGAATAATAAAGGTGTGCCTAGCTTTCTGTTGGGCCAGCTGCAGCGAAAACAAAACCCCAAAGTGCAGTTATCACTTTTCTTTTCTTCTCGTTATTCCTGTGGCAAGGGCATCCGTGACGTGTACGCTGCCATCGCTGTCGTAATCTGGCACTCTATCATTCTTGCATTAGTAGCTTTATTTGAGCACGACAATTATACTTTATTCTTTAATAAGGAGCAACTACTCTTAATTTTTCACTTCCATCAAAAATTTAGCTTTTCAGGTTTTTCTAAGTTTTGCGCACACAAAACTTCAAAATTTGAGATGATCGAATGCTTGAAATTTACAGAAGCGTCATATTCTTACATCGAACATGGTGCTTACATACAGTGGCTCACAGCCAAAGTGATGCAACCGTATAAGAAATACTAAAGCAAGTATTACCTGAAAACTAAATACATCTTCCAAAAAAATATAAATACCACGTAACAGCGGCAGATATACACATTTAATTTATGCTTTAAAAAATTCAGATTATATAGTTATTTTATTTAATTAACAACATAAACTAACTTCAGTATTAAATTGCACCTCAGCGAAAATGATGCAGTAACAATAAAAAAAAGGATACATTGCAATTTTTTTAAGGACACAACTAAAATTTTAGGTCGATTAATACTTTGTGGGATACCCCTAACTATCTATAACTGCTTTCATACGTTTCGGCATGGCTTCCACCAATTTCTTTATATAATTAGGAGCAAGTTTATTCCATTCTGCTTGCAGGGCGTTTTTCAAGTGGAATCTCTCGTTCCAAAACTGACCACAGATTCTCGATTACGGTGCTATGCAGATTTTGCGGTTGTAGCTCACCATTCGCTTTTCTTCATACATAACTCTTTCCATCCGATCGAAACAGGTTGAATTTACTCTCATCTGCAAAAATTACGGTATTCCAGAAGCTTTCACTCTTATATAAATGTTCGTTTGCATACTTCAACCTTGCATTTCGATTTTTAGCATTTAGCATTATTTCGGGCTGTGCGGCCATTGAAATCAGATTCTGTGAGCACTCTTCGTATGGTTTCCGGATGACTTTTCTTCCCAAGAGTTTTTTCCACTTCGTTGCCTAAAGCTGGATCACTTAAATGGGGATTTTCCTCCGTACAATCCAACGGGAATAACTTTCTTTAAATATTTTATTATGAACCGATTTCTTTTTATTTGTGACACGATTTTCACGAACATACGGTTCAGTGATACGCTGAATAGTTATTTGACTCAGTTTCAACATTTCCGCGATTTTGCGTTGACTTTTGCCGTTTTTATAATGCTTTAGTATTAATTCGCGCACTTCAATACTTGTTTGGCGAACTACACTTTATGAGTGACAATACTAAAATGTCAAAACTATCAAATACTATTCCAGGGTTGCTCACATTTATAACAGTATTTACTTTGCACTCGAAAATCAACGCCAAGCTGTCGCCGCTAACGGTAAACACTTGTGCATCATTTTGGCTGCGAGCATGCATTTCGGCAAACGAACATGTTTTTAATTTACGTTTGTAAAAAATAAATAATTTTGGCGGTTTTTTTTTATTTTACAAGATTCAACATATATGTATGTACCAAATGAATAAATTAGTAAACAAAAATTTTATTTCGCACTATAAACATGATTTTTTATTAAGCGCTTTTTTCTTTCGCTGCTGCATCATTTTGGCTGTGAGGCACTGTATGTATAATGCCGCAGTGATTGAGACTCGAAAAGGAGAATAGAAAGTGCTGCACATAAGTTTTCTGGAACCGGGCTAAGCAATAATATCTGGCCGATTTTTAAAAAATTTGGTTGGAAATGAAGCTAGAAGTAAAATCAAAAAAAAATTTTGTTCATCGCCGGGAAGAAAAGCGTCTAGTGTTTTATACATATCTATATATATAAAAGAAAGTCGTGTTAGTTACACCACTTATAACTCAAGAACGGCTGAACCGATTTGGCTGAAAATTGGTGGGGAGGTAGCTTAGAACCAGGGGCAGGTTATAAGATACTTTTTATCCCGTTACCGTGGGACGAAAAAAAAACGGTAAATTTGATTTTTTTTCTTCGCCTTTCATATATTTTGCTTTTGCTTTTTTGTATGAAAATCAAAATTTACATGTACTCTGGCGGCGAAAGGTAATATCGATGTAAATTGTAGTGACATCTAGCGGAGAAGGGCAATATCCATGTAATTGGTGTGAATTGCCAATATTAACATGTATTTTGTTTACTTTTACGAATTTTGTTGGGTGAAAAATTGACAGTTAGAAATTTTGAAGTTTACCGGTTTTTGTGTTTGTTTCGAGTGTCTATAAATATTGTGTCGATATTATTATCATTAAAATGCCGCGTCCAAGACGATCAAATCTTCCCCGAAAAAGCCGTAATGCAACTAGGATGCAAAACGTTGGGAATGAAAGGACTGAAGAAGTACAAGAAATTGCACGTGAAGAGCGCCGCTTTAGTATGGCTCGACTTCGTGCTTCTCAATCACAAGAGCAAAGCGAGGCAGTCCGTGCAAAGGCGCGGTTGGCTATGAGAAATCATCGAGCAAACCTAAGAGATCAACATCTTGATAATTTTCGACGCACAAGGAGAAATTTATCAAGTACTGATTTGAATCGAGCAGCGTTTCGATATGATTGCAGCACTGATTACTGCTTGCATACTAGCATTCGCATTGGGCCAATGGATGTGGTTTGCGAGTATTGAAGTTTTCCGGAGAAACGCCAAGTGCTGCCTTAATGGGAAAGTGAAATTGCCATTATTGACTCCCCCACCTGAGCCATTGCACTCATTGCTACTACATAATTCAGAATGAGGTCATTAGTACACTACATTCGTTCAAATCTATTGACTGTGCAACAAATGCAGATGATGCCACCAACTATCCAATTGAATTTTTAAACTCCTTGGATGTGCCTGGCTTACCACCGCATAATTTACGACTAAAGGTTGGCTCCGTAATAATCATGCTTCGAAACATAAACCCACCAAAACTGTGCAACGGAACGCGTTTGGTGGTAAGTAAATTGATGAATAATGTGATTTACGCGACGATACTCAAAGGAAAATTTGAAGGTGAGGAAGTTCTCATTCCGAGGATCCCGATGATCCCAACCGACATGCCGTTTGAGTTTAAACGACTTCAATTTCCGATCCGTCTTGCATTCGCCATGACCATTAACAAATCACAAGACCAATCCTTGAAAGTTTGTGGTCGAAATCTAGAAAATCCATGTTTTTCCCATGGTCAATTATATGCGGCATGTTCAAGGGTCGGAAGACCAGCTGCGTTATTTGTTCTTGCACATAGTAATAAAACTAAAAATATCGTCTATCACAAGGTGCTTCACTGAAGAGTGCAGCCTATGCACTAAAATACATGGCCAATAAAGAATCATTACAATAATTGATTTTTGGTACTTACCTATATTTATTATCCTAATAAAAAATTTAAACTCATAAAATCAAGAATCTGCTCATTTATTGCTTCTAAGGCGGAGCAATGTCGCCGGGTCAGCTAGTTATTTTATAAATAAGCATCCCAAATGAATGTTAGAAGTCAGTTTAATGAACGGTTTGATTTCGTCAAATTGGCAGATCAACGAAAAGAACGTACTTTTTAGTTGTTTTTTTTTTTACTCAATAATTTTACCAAGTGAATTATAACTATGCCTAGTAGAAGCGTGATCGGCAAAATTTGCACATAGAGTGCCGTTATCAAAATAATTTGAATGCACCTTGGTAGCGACATCATTTTTGTAGTACGCATTGCAAAAACAGTCAGTTTCGTGAAACTATTACAAAGTGCACGTTGTTTTAAAAAATGAGTTCCGCGTACGAGAAGCGATTTGAAGCTGTATTTCTTTGTCTACACCCTAGAGGGCCGAAAATGTCACGTTTAGCTGCAGCAAAATATATGAAGAAGTCGAAGTCATTCGTAACGAAGTGGACGAATCGGTATTTAGAAGTAAAAAATGTCGACGATTTGCCTGGGCGGGGCCCTGAAAAAAAGACCTCACCAAAGCAGGACAAGAAGGTCCTTGATTTGTTTGCGACTAAGCCCGGCTTATCGCTGCGTAAAGCTAAAGAAGTTGTAGAGAAAAGTGTTGTTCAAATATCGGTAGAGACGATTCGAAAACGTTTAGGCGCTAACGACGTCAAATACCGCAGCTCTCTTAAAAACCCGTTGCTCTCATCATCACACGTTGAAAAAAGACTCGCCTGGGCCTGCGCAAATTCAGAATGGAATTGGAATAATGTAATATTCACGGATGAATCTTCATTTTGGGCAAATAGTAACATAAATCGATCTTGGTGTACCGCTAACAATCGATTGCTCCAACGATGGGGATGTTTCTCAGAAAAAGGATTTGGACGCCTTTTCGTGTTTACCAGCAACTTGAATGCGGTTTTGATGAACAAAATTTATCAAACAGCTTTATTACCATCAGCTGCGAAGATGTTCGGGAGAAGAGGACACTCTTGGATTTTGCAAGAAGGCAATGACCCCAAACATCGCGGTCGAATGTGTGCAGAGTGGAAACAGCAAAATGGTGTTGAGGTGTTAGATTGGCCTTCACAGTCGCCTGATGCCAATCCGATAGAAACTGTGTGGGCAATAGTAAAGCAGAAACTCAGAGGAAAAACGATATGGACAGCAAAACAGTTGTCAAGACAAATTCGGCTGATTTGGAAACGATTGCCTCGGCAACTTGCTCAGAACTTAGTGCAAAGTATGAGTCGGAGGTGTGAGGCCATAATAGCGAATGGCGGTGACTATACATGTTATTAAAAGTATTGCGTAAAATAAATATTATAAACGTGTAAAATGTTGTTTATTTGAAACGAATCGGACAAATAGTTTCGAAGTTATGGCGATCACGCTTCTACTAGACAGACTGTATATAACCCTTAAACAAATATTAAACAATATTTAAAATTGCGACGGTTGGGACAAGTACAAAATCTGGGGAAACTGTTATTTTCTGAAATCAGTTTCGTTATTGTTGTGAACTTTACTAATTTAGTTATTTATAAGTTTTACTTGCGACATTAAAACCAAACCAGCAACTAATTGAAAAGAAGAATGCAAATAAAAGAACGAACAAAATAATAACGAAATCTCAAAAATCTCAGCTTTTTATATTTGTTTTAATATTTCTTAATAGATTAATGAAATTCAGTCACTGTGTAATGGGTTACTACTGAAAGGGATAATTAATGGAATTTATGTCGTTTCCCTATTATTAGTATTGTTTTAATATACATATGAAGTTTATTCTACAACAAATCTATACATAGTATAAAATAAAGTCTGGTTGGAAACTGTGAAATGTAAACTAAGTTTTCATTTTCATTTTCGCACCTACTTTTCACTTTATCATATTTTGCGATTCTTATACTTGTGTTTCATGATAACTACTTTTCACTGTGAAAAGGTTGTGAAAAAGTTTGTTCCATTCTCATTTGTTATTTATCAACTTTGTTATTTTGAAATATTTGTGGAAAGGCTGATTGCACACAAAACAAGAATCATGTCAATTTATATTTTTGCAATTTTGGGAGCACAAGATGACGAAGAAAGGTAAGTTCGAATTAATTTTAAAAACTTTTTGAATTTAATTGTTTGTATTTTGTTTTAGAAATCATTTAAGATGTGCGATACTCAAAATCCTTTCGATATGACAACCGAAAGCCATTTCATTGATTTATAAAGATTCCCAAAATCTTTATGCATAGAACTAATAAATGAGTTGCTGCCTAAAATGGAAACCACTAAAAGAGGGCATGCTTTTCCTAAATTTATTATGATTTTGAGTTCTCTACGTTTTTTTGCGACTGGTAGCTTTCAGCGGTGCGTTGGACAAGACAATTTGGCTTCACTATCCCAAACATCCGTCAGCCGAAGTCTAAATGAAGTAGTAAAAGCCTTAAATAAAATTCCTCATAAATGTATTAAATTTCCTTTATTTGATTTAATTTACACACTTTAATTAAACACATTATTTTATTAATTATTTCATAATTTTATAATTATTTATTTAACATCATGTTGACGCATCGCGTGCTGTCATATATTTATTTATTTCAATATTTCTGAAGTCTATGAACAAAAATTCTTACAGACTACACATATTAGTAAATAATATTATTTGTATATTCATGTCTATGGTACAGAACAGTATCCTACATAATTATACATTTATTTCATTATTTATTTACAAAAAATTACTAGTATTACATAAATAGGACTTAAGTCGATTACGTAAAATACATTTCGGCAAAGAGAGATCAAGGTCCATAAAACTGGAGATTATGTTGATTTCTTGCAAAGTTCTATTCAAAGGGGCATTTTTGCTGTAAAGAGTTTTACTCATACCAATTTTAAACAGCTCAACATGGCGCAAGGTTCTGCTAGGAACATTAAAATATAATCTGCTAAGTAGCATAGGGCAATCCACGTTCCCGGAAATAACATCGAAAATGAAAGAGATTGACAAGAATATTCTTCGGTTATGCAACGACATTAAGTTAATTAGTTGGCACCGCGAAACATAAGAGGGGAGAGACCCTGAGAAGTTTAGTGAACTCAGGGCGTAGCGAACGAACGCCCGCTGAACTGATTCAAGCCTATTAATGTGAACCTGGTAATAAGGTCTCCAGATAAATGCCGCGTACTCTAATCTTGACCGAACAAATGCAGAGTACAAGATTTTACGAGTGTAGGGGTTAGTAAACGCAGAGCTATTGCGTCGCACAAAAGCAAGCATCGAAAATGAATTAGCTACAACGTAATTGATATGCGTAACAAAGGTAAATTTCGAGTCGAAGAAAACTCCAAGGTCTTTAACTTCGTTGAGAGTCTCCAGACGAGTATCGGAAATACGATACGATGTCAAAAGCGGTATAATTTGTTTAGCAAAAGTAATATGGTAACATTTCTTAATGTTTAGAAACAGACAATTCTTATCACACCACAGAGACAATCTATCAAGATCGGCTTGAAGTAGAAGCGAGTCATTAATCGATCTTATAACGGAATAGATTTTTAAATCGTCAGCATACAAAAGATACTTAGCTGTAGTAAAACAGGACCCTATGTCATTTATGAACAATAAGAAGAACAATGGACCCAATATACTGCCTTGCGGAACACCAGACGTGACCGGGAAGGATTTCGAAGAAACACCATCCAAGACTACAGAACTAGATCTGTGTGAAAGATAGGACATTATCCACTGAAGGAAAGTCGAATGGAACCCTAACTTTGAAAATTTTCTTAATAAGATTTTGTGCGAGACTCTATCAAAAGCCTTAGCAAAGTCTGTGTATATTGTATCCACTTGGTACCCGCTTTGGAAACCTTTAAGGCAATCATCTGTAAAAACCGCGAGATTAGTTACCTTAGATCTGCCTGTGATAAAACCATGTTGATTAGGACAAATTACATGCGTAAAATTATAAAAAAAAACTCCCTCACTAATTACTATTATGCCTGCTTAAATACCCTTTGCCACGCGCAAACATTGTAAAAGTCATTGAGAATTCTTTGGGCAAGGTGTTGTTGTTCTTAGGCTGCGTGGTTAATTGCTAAGCATTGATGTAAAATATTTTGCAGCACCTGCAGGATGCTTTCGTACACCTCTGCACTTTTTCTTATGGCTTCGATCTGCCAATTTATGGCTGCTATTTCTTCCTTTTCCAGATTGTTCGCCAATTTTTGCTCCTTTAATTTCTTTTCTTCGATTTGGAGAAAGTCGTCGGGTTGGGAGCGCGCCTTCTGTTTTTTCGCCCTGAAGATTCTGCTAGTAGTTATTCATACATATATACATATGTATATTCATACAGTAAAAATATTTAGTTGGCGTTAGCTTTGTCCAAGTTCTCTTCAAGCCAATTTATCAGATACTCCTTTTGGGGTTCGCTGGCGCGCTTTCCTCGGATCTCCTTTTCCAAGAATGATAGAATACAAGATTGCGTGGTTTGCGGCGGTAAATAGTAAGTGAAAACAAAATTTTCATATGAAAACATTTTGACAGTTGTTTACACTATTACACTGAACGAGAATCAGTGTTGTGAAAACTATGTATATTCCGTTTCGTTCCGCTTTTTCACATGTTACCATAACCTTTCATTTTTTCATCGAACGAGAATCGGAACGGTTGTGAAAACGTTAAAAAAGTTTACATTTCACTGTTTCACAGAACGAGAATTGACCCCCAGATTTCTTTAACACGCTTATCGTGAAAACTACTGTATTGAAATTAAGAGAAATAATTATATATTACTGGTTTTGTTCGGGGGTCTGCCCGCACATATTTAAAAAAACAAAATGATTCCGAGAATTAACCACTTCGTTTAATAAATATGACGTACAAACATGTAGAGCTCAACGTCCCTTACGATAATTTCCTTTTATATAGTCCCTATATGTTGGAAATATGAGCCAAACACACAAAATGATTCTACAAATTATGCTGCAAACTTCGAAATTTTGCTGAAAACTATTTTTAAGAAAAAAATATATAGTACATATAAGACAAGTAGCATCAAAATATTAACATAACTTAGTTCTGCCATAAATTCTGTTACAAGTTCAGTCCGTTATAAAAAAGAAACGATAATACGTTTTTTAATAAAGTTAATTGCTTTCACACAAGCCCTCAAACGATTCGGTCATTGATCAGTAGAAGCACGCGCAGTGTCTATTCGACATGTTCTCGAACTCTGGCCAAAAACTGTAGTCCAATGGATTCAAATTTGGACTTCAAGCTATGAAACCATGAATATTGCTTTTAAGTCAATGCTGGGTGGTTTTTGCCTTGTGTGCTGGGGCGGAATCTTGCTGGACAATCCAATGCCCTCCATCGAAAAGAGTATCGCTTAACTGCTTTACCACGCCTTCTAAAACATCCTGCTGGTACACTTTTGTCCCAGTTTTAACCCCTTTTAAACCATTTCAGCAGCTGGATCGTGACCTGGTTGAAGCATTTGGTTAACATTTTTGTGTCTTTGGGAGTTTTTGCGTAGATTTTGTCGTTTTGCTTATTAAAAACTTATTCATTAAAAAAGTTTGTTCATCTGTAAAAAGGTTAATTTCATGACCCGTTGACTGCGTGCCACTGAAGACACCACTTGCATCTGTTGAGCCTAATTTGATTTGGACGATATATCCATTCCCCTTGAAATGATTTTCTAATAATATTCTGTGAATACGTTCGCGAACAGGTTTAATAGCTGAATTGGTTCGAACATCGCGAGGACAACCACTTCTCTTTCTGTTAGTAACTGTAGACGTTTGGGAAAAACGATCAACAGTGCGGTAAACAAACATTCCGAAATATTAAGTTTTTTGAGAAGCTCATAAATTTCACTTGCGCTTCTTCTACACTTATGCAAAGCAATCACCGCAATACGATTTTCTTTAGCTCCCCACTCCATGGTTAATAAGCGAAAGCAAACACTGAACTGAAAATGTTCGCACGACAGTCGGGTCTAAGCACCGGAACGACCCCGATTTACATACATATATCCGGCCAAGGACTGCCACTTCAGGAACATTCCTCAAGAGTCTATTGGGAATGTTTAATGCGGTTACAACAAATACAACTGAACTGATTATTATATATGAGTAGGCACTGCATACAAATTATAATAAAAAATTTTTATATCCAAACATATTTTCCTGAACCAAAATAATAAAATGTGTACATGCCACTCCATTTAGCTTGCAAAGAGTGTTTGCATTAAAATTAGTGCTAAGTGATCGGCGCACAATTTTGAAAAAGTATGTTTTTAAAAATAAATACACCATTAGTCAGTGACCACGGCACGGGGTATTCCGTATGCTAAAAAAATGTATCTGTATTTTTGCATTCTCTTTGCAGTGGTAACGGCCAGCCAGCAATTGATGCATGCTAGCATTTTCATATCCAAAGGCTTTTGTAGCCAATCTGTCATTCCGCTCGCAAATTCATCCTCTTCAGCACGCTAGTAATGTAAACACTGATAATATCGGTAAGTCTTTTTGCGGTGAGGAAATTTGCGCAATCGCCTTGTCATTCACCAACCTGAGTTTTCTCCCAAAAATTAAGTAATTGGGTTTACTTTTGTTCCATTGCATTTAACTTTTCCGAAGTAAGTTGTATTGGCATTTGTGAAGCTTCAAACGTATGACTTAGGCGTGCATTCACTGCCAATACCAAAATCAACATTGGATCTTAGTGCTTTACGATGGTATCTGACTTCATTAAGATGAAATGGTATTATAACTTTGGCTCGATTAAGATCTTATGACTATAATTTATAGCTCCAATACAACTGATTATCCAGATATGACGTTTTACTCTAAAGTCCGATATTTAGACAGTTAAAATCATGTAGGCTATTTACTTTTAAACCATACAAGAGTAGACTATTTAGTATAAATCATACAAACTCCTCAATGGCGAGCTGCAAAAGAACACTCCAACTCGGATAAAATTTCCTTTAGTTGCAAAAGCAACCCTGTTAGCCTCTTTCATGTAAGTTGAGATTTGCTTTGTGCTATTTAGGAATGGAAAATAGTTGTGCCGTCAATTTTTTGGTTTATGTAGTTATATATTTACAAATACTATGCAAATAAAAACGAATAAGGTCTTAAATCTAAATTTACCATGTGTTTTCTTAGGGCTCATTCACAAAACAACAAACTGTCTGGGATTGATTAGTAATTGACAAGTTTTCCTGTTGAAATTGCAACGGCGATAACATGTGATATGTATGTATAACGGAATATTTTTTAGTTTTAACGCATACATACATGCATATACACAACTTTATATATTTATATATTTAATTATTTTTTATACAAAAATAAAATTAATTTTATTTTAATTTTTTTATTTTAATTTTTTTTTATTGTATATGCAGAAAGTAAATAGTATTTTAAAATTCAATATTTTTACGCTAACAAGGCGTATGAAAGGTATGCATGTTTCTCAGTCATCAAATTTAAATGGCTCGTTTTGACGTAATAGCATTTTCACCGGGTAACCAACATCTGAGTGTACCTCTCAAAATCTTGGAGTGCTCAAATTGATGCGTAAGTTAGGCTCCTTTAGCATGCGTAGTATCTTTTAAATGCGTTGAAAATGTATTTAATTAGGCGCTAAGGGTAAGCAAATATTGCTCTTCAGATTATACATACATGTATATAATAAGGCAACAGAAAAAAATGCAATATTGGTATGTACAATATGTATGGATGAGCACTGCCAACAAACAAGTTTGCATATGTGGAAAAAAAACATATGTGCGGACATGCACTGCAAATCGTTTTCGCATGACTGTTCCGTTTTCTTTTTCGAACATCACATCCCAGCGATGTGACATGTGCCAGAAATCAAATTCGCTATTTTTTTCATTTTCCGATGGACTGTTGAACGTCGGTTTTATTAAAGGCTTGGTTGGTTGGTTGTAGCATTGTCTAGAAACCTAGTACTTTAATTAGCGCTTGGGTCGCCATTTGATTCGCAGTTTCTCCTGAATTCTATTTTTCATGCTGTTGTTATTGTTGATTTTCAAATACTTTGCATTTGTAGATGCATCTACTGCCACCTTTATATCATCTGCATATACTATTACCTTTAATCCACATTTGTAGATTTTCAGTTGAATATCGTTTAGTGTCATCACCTAGAGGAGCCGAATAGGATTAATCGCATAGTGGGATACTGGTGCTACACCATTGGTTAATGTTATAATACTATTTCTGAGCATTAGCTCAATCCACTTGCATATGGGGTCTGCTAACTGATATCGTTAGTTTTTCTTATTGAAAGCACTTTCTATGTCTAGTAACGCTGAAGGTATAAACCCTTATAGGATTGATATATCTATGATGCTTACAACTTCATGGAGCGCGGCTTCTGTTGGCCGACCCTTAATATACGCATGTTGGGGTTTCTTATGGAAGGGATCTTATGTATATGTCCAACAACCTTTTCCAGTGCTTTTAGTAGGAAAGATATAAGATTTATTGGCCTAAAATTCTTTGCTTTCACGTGAGTTCTTCTACCCGTTTTGGGAATGAAGATCACCGTTGCCCTCTTACAACTTTGCGGAATGTAGATTAGGTGAATGCTGGCTTTGAAAACCGTGTCTAGCCATGAGACGGTGGGTTCCTACAGCTTTTGCAACATAAGGGGTATAATGACAAAAAGTGAAAACCTCGTTTGGATCAAACTATTGGTCTCAGGTCGCAGCCTGGCAAATGGGTGTTGGTGCTGTGTTCGTCCACTCACCGTCCTCATTTTTTATGAAACTTAGGTTCGTGTGTTCTTTGGACAGAATTCTACCTGGCGGAGTCAGTTTTCTGTTGATGAGCAGTATGATTGCCAGGATGCCTGAGTTCTTTGAACTCCACAGTTTACCAAGGCTGGAATTTTTCAAGAACACTGATTGGGGCTGATTCCTTGAAGGTCTAAGCTAGAGTTTCATCTAACTGTTTCGTCTAGTTTTTTTGCAATTGCCATATTATTGGATGTAGTGTTGTAGATATCTTGATGCTATTTTACTGAATTTCTTCCAGTCAGAATTTCTGAGATTGCGGAAGATAGAAAGTGTGAGGGATTTACATCCGATGCTAAAGAAAACCTTTAGGAATTAAAAAAATTAAGGTCGGCCTTTCGACCATGTTACATATACTTAGACTAGTATTTGGAATAAGTGCAAGAGGACTCTCCTCTGCCCCCCTCACCGATAACCATTGACAGATTATCAGTCACACATTTAGAGTGTTGATGATTAATCTGTACGCACCTCTTCGATTGGGGTTCTTCAGTTATGATGATGTCTTTGAGGAGTTGGCTCCCCTCGTAGAGGTCTTCTGAGCCGTCTTCGTCAGGAGTCTCATCTCCATGGAAAGTCTTCAACTTAGTCTTCCACTTATCAAATCTTACGCTACCTTATGCTGGAAACGTCTTTTGAAAACGAACGAATCTTTACATGAGTTGTACCTTTTCATAGCAATATTTCGATATCCCAAGTTTAAAATTAATCTTCTTTTTTGCCCACATCAGTATTCTTTTCCACAAGCATATGACAAGCCAACAACGCGGAGCCAATCTCCGCGTGCTTTGAAACATAACTTCCCATATTGGTAGCTGTTACTTTCTTGCGCCCACTTCAGACCGGGAACAACTTTTAGCTCTTGGTTGTTGTTCGAACCAACGACAATTGGTTTATTTATAGATATATTACTGCTTTTGACATCTAAATCTCGCACGGGCATATGAATTCGTCGGTGAGGTAAGAGAAGTAGCCGGCGACTTCACATCAGCAAGAGCATAAGAGATAGGTTCAATAGTGGTAGTAGTGGGCAAAGTAGAACCAGCCATTGACAATAACGTCCTGTTCCCTTTCGGCGTTTTATCTTTCAATAGACTAGTGTCACTAGTGCTGACCGAAGCTAATAGGAGGGGGGCAGCGCAACGGCCTCTACGGCCCAAATGTCGCGCCAATTGCGCCGATGCTACCTATCACCCAAAGTACCTTCACGCCCTTAAGATGCGCTCAGCAACAGCTCCACTCCCAATCTCTTCCAACACATGCAACAACTCCATCCCAGCCAAGTGTAAAGCCAGCACTCCACGATGTGGTTTGCAAAGTTGCTGAGGTTTTTAAAGTTGCTGTTTTAAAAAACATGGAATTTTCCTCATCGAATCAAAGATTTGATTAATTTTTGAAAAACATAGATAAATTACACCGTTTTTCGGTCGTTAGCACTCTTGCACTTTCTGTACGGACCTAAAAATGTGCACAAAAGTGTAGAGAAGAATTTTAAGCCAAGTAATTTATCGATTAAAGAATGAGAATCCGATGAGAATAAATCTTTTTTCAAACATTTTTAACTAGTTTTATTGTAAGTACCGGTACAGAAAGTTCTGCAAATTAAAAAACGCTCAGTAAGTGCATACAATTGGTTTGTTTTTATTAATATAAAAATTCATATTTCTAGGGATGATAGGGAAAGAAATTATTAAAATTTATTCTTTGTTATCCGTATCGGCGAACTTTTCTTGAGAGTGAGAGGCCTGTCATCAAGTTTTGTAATTGTTTTGGTTGGTTTCCCAACTTTCAAAAGTCTGGCTTTATCGCTCAATTGGTTGCAACTCTGGCTCATTAGGACCATTATGATGATGAAGGAATGGCAGGAGACGTTCTTGAAGACACTTCTTCACGTAAATTTCAGTGTTGATGGGTCTCATAGGGAAGAAGGAGAGGGTTTATGCCCACATTCACAAGTGGCTTGCCAAATTAGAACCTTTCTGCCAACTTTTCTATCTGGATGGTTTTTCCCGAGTCAGACAGCAATCAGTAAAATTGGTTACCCGGCAACTACACAAAAATTTTTATTTGCCATTTATGTCATATATAACTTACGCGCCTCCTGGCGCTCTTTTTTACTTTGGTTTTCGCTTCGTTTTGAATTTTTTTCTTTTTATACCATTTCTGTTCTTAATTCGACTGACCTGCACATGTGCGGTTTTAGCTATTTGGCGACATCTCCTGACTTACCTTCTTTAATGCGCTAAACCGTCCTTCGTGCAGTGCTGCAAGATGTTCCACTGAGTTTCGCCAACTTTTTTGTAACTAATACTGGGGTTATTCCAAATGTATAAAATGTTTTTGCGGAGTTTTTCGTTCATACTCATTTTTTTTCGTTGCTGATGCCTTAATTGCAGAACTAAGTTTCAAAAATATAATTAAAGACCGATTTCAAAGCAGTATATTCAAAGTCTACTTTGTTATTGCTAAAAGTTTTGCAGCGAGTTTAAAATTCGCAGAACTTTCTGTACCGGTCTTTATTGTAGACCTACTTTAAGGGCACATCAATATGTTATCAAACGTTTCTGTTCGTATTGTTTTCTAAATTGTATGCGAAATTTGCGTAAAGCGTTGGAAGAATTACCGATTACTTCGTTTGCGTATTTGCGCGCACCATACCTAAGGTCGAAATAGGCATTTGTCACTAGATTCTGGAACGCCTGGGAAAGATTAAATATTTGGCCACTTTAGACGTTCTGGGCTTTTCAGAATTAAATTATGGAGGAGTTTTCATACAATTGCACCAATTTAACTGTTGAGGCATAAGCGACCTATGCCGCATCGCCTTGAATGACTGGAATGAAGTTCTAGCTTAAGGGATATCCAGCAGTTTTTGGTGCTGTCTGTTCCGTGTGTCAGGCCAGGATACGCCGGAATGTGATATCAGTCAGGTTTAATTCGTGCAAAGGCTGGCGCCATTTTCGGGGATGCCCTGGCCTGCGAACCACTCGTGCGTGGGCGGGTGACGATCTTGTTCCATGTCGCAGGGCTCTGCAGCCTCATACGCCTCCGCCAGGCAGCAACTTGCATAGCGGGAAGGGCGGCTGATACCAGGTGGACAACCACACCTGTCCTCCACACCCTACATAACGACTCATCTAAGTCAGTTCAAGATCCTTCAAATGAACTGTAATGGACTCCAGGGCAATATCGAGGAGACTTTATGAGTAGACATGGTCTGTTGATAACAGCGCCCAAGAAACAAAATTGTACAGCTATTCAGCTTTGCTCACTCCGAATCAGGTGAGAGCTTTCGCTCAATACGTCTAATTGAAGTATCATACCTGGAAAATACTTACGTCTAACGACTGCGCTTTGACCTGCGTCCTTTTCTACTTGGCTCGTCGACCTGTTTGGATACTCGCTAATTTCAACTTTTGTTTCTCAAGTAATTTTATAAATATTTCTAAGTAAGTGGCACAAGTGCTTTATTTAGAATTACCTGTGTCGCTACATTGGTAACGCTGATGTCGTGAACGCGAAAGATTTGTAAGTGCAATTAGTTCATTCAACAACAACAAAGGAATCGGACTGCCCCACGCGCATATCTTGTTCCTAGGATCTGTTAATTTTTGCATTTTTTATTCGACATAGCAAAATTCTTCTTTCAAAATACACAGTTCCTCCGAAACAGCTAACGAAATAGCACTGCTTACTTAAGCAAACGTGGTCTCATCGCCAATATACATACATTCCTTGTGATTTTACATGGAGCTTTGTCATAGCTAATGTTACGAAGCCGATAGTAACGATGCATCATATTAAACCAAAAGACGGTATCTCAGTTTCAAGTAAAGCACGTCGTCTCGCTCCACATAACTTAAAAATCACAAACGGCGAGTACGAAGAATTTTTTAACATGGTAGTCGCTCGTCCGTCAGGGCAGGGTCAGGGTGTCGGAAAAGTCTGGTGAAACTAGGCCTTGTAGAAATTATAGGTGCCTTAACGATCGAATAGTTCCTGATCGAAATCCCGTTCGTTATTTGGAAGATTTTGGATCAAATCTTCATAAAAATCAATGTTCTCTACCATAGATCTTGTTAGATTATTTCACCAAATTCTGGTGGCTGAAATCGATATTCCAAAAACTGGGATAAGCATTAGTTTCGGGTTATTTGAATTTCCTCTTCTGATTTTTGGACTTAGAAATGCCGCGCAAACGTTCCAGCGATTTATTTACGCAGTTACGCGTGTTCTTCCATATGTAAGTTAAAGTACCCGGTTGAGAATTTGTTTAAAAAAAATGTATTTCGGACGACACCGAACTTTATTCCTTCACGTTTGTCTTAAAATTAAATTTACAAACATGCCTTAATTCTAAGCTAAGTCTAAAACTAAGCCCGTGTGGTGTCAACGTGGCCAGGTATTTCACTGATTTGGCGTTTCCCACGGGAATGGTAGTCGCTGCTCAGTTGTTTGCTCGACTTTTGTGTTGCGCTTTTGGGGTGTTGGATTTCATGTCTTTTTGTCTCCTTCGCAATGGAATGTATTAGCTACTTTTGGGTTGCGCGTGTGGGGTGTTGGATTCTCTGTCTGTATGAGAGCTTGTATTCCCATACATTGGCGACCTTTTAGTCACCTCAGATAACGTGCAACAACACCCCGAACACCCTAAATTATATGACCGCGCTTAAAAGACTATGGCCTTGTTATCAATGCTGCTAGATAGCTTTTCGGTCAGAGCGAGACTAGATTTCTGGGCCACCACATTGCAAGCAGCGGAATTAAACCACTTTCAGGAAAAATCAGCGCGATTCGAAACCAATCAGCGCCAGCGACTGTGAAAAAGCTGCGCGCCTCAATCGGCATGACAAATTTCTACCTCAAGTTAATAAAACATGCGACAGAGCTACTCTCGCACCCTTAAATGAAGTTTTTTAGGTCCAAAAATCAAAGATTCGCACCTAGTGAGGTGGACGACAACACTTCAAAGCGTATTTGAACGTTCCAAGGAAGCCTTAACGGCATGCGCTGACGCTGATCTGACTAGACTCAGCCAAACTGGACGAAATGTTCATTTTGCGAGTAACGTCTTAACTGTTTCTAGTTATAATATACAATTTATTGTACTTTTCTATTTTTTTAGTTCAAAAGATTTAAATAATAAGCGGAAGCAGGTGACAACTCTTCCACACACTGAGAGCCGCTCAACACGTCAAATTCTGTATAGTATTATACCTACGCTTAATTATTGTGCTTTGATCTTAGTCCTTTTCCACTTGGCTCGTCGATCTGTACGGATGTTCGCTCTTTTGTATTTTACTTCAACTTTTTTTCTCAAGTAATTTAATAAATATTTTTTCGTAAGCGTGCTGCCATTGCGCATACCGTTGCCTACTAGTTTCTTCGACGCTGCTGATAATAGCCACCTGCAGTGCTGCTAGTTCACATACCGTTGCCTACCAGTTTCTAAGATGCTGCTGATGAGAGCGATCTGCTTTGCTGCTAGTGCACATACCGTTGCCTACCAGTTTCTCCGACGTTTCTGCTAAGAGCCACCTACTGTGCTGCTAGTGCATATACCGTTGCCGCTGTTAAGAGCTACTGACTCCGTTCGATGATATCTCTAGGATCTCTGCCCTCTCTTTTTCTCTCTCTCTCTCTCTCTACCCAGAAGATCTTCGCCTTCGGTAGTAGTGGGACCTTCATTCGACCTTGGCTAGACTAAGTATTACCTCAGCCTTTGTCAAAAACCACCTCCCAATACATAATTAGTATAAAGTTACTTTATAACTTACTATCATCGCATTGACGATAAACCCACCTTTATAATTTAAATCCAAATGATAATTGTCACTACATATTAGCAATTTGATGCACGTCCCGTCGACGCAGCCAATCCAATTATCCCATATTTGTTATAAAACTGTAAACTTGACTGACGATCTTCATGTTGCCTCTTTTGAAACTTTGGGTATTGTATCCGCTCTAAAACAATTAACATGTCTTTTCGAATTTTTGTCCTATCAAGTACAATATGTGAATCTTATCCAATAGCTTGTTGGAATCGTCTTTCCGCGAGGAATGCTGCTAACTTCAGCTAAACGAGAACAGGAACTATTGGTTGTTTTACTAATGGCTTTATATCTCCAAAAACATTTTGAAAAGCTTAATCTTGTAGTACGAAACAAAGCTTCAAATAAAAATCGTAAGTTAATGGTAGTGAAACACCCTTATATACACACTTACCACCTACCTTGCTTCTGGAAGATCCAAAGTGGAGTGGTCTTTCGTTATACCTCGCACAATTTTTTTTCATTATTTTCCTTTTATTTTGACTAATTAGGTAAGCATAAATTCATGAAGACGAAATGGTATTATAACTTTGGTCTGATCTTTGTAAGAAGGGGAAGAAAAAGAGAGGTAGACCTATACCCAAGCATACTAAAATTATCAGGACAACGAACTGATTCGATTTAGCCATGTCTGAATGTCTGTTTGAACGCAAACTAGTCCCTAACTTTTAAGAGACATCTAAATGGAACCGGGTAGACAGATGTATTTCTATAATATATTATTCATTTGGCAGAACTGACCAGATCCGACATGAAATAGCTCATACACAACTGTTTGTTTAGATATGCGGTATCCATTATAATTCCTACACCTAAGCAGCTAGGAACATGAAATTTGACAATTCTTTCTCGTATGTTTAATAAAAAGTGTGTTTTGCGTTATAATTCCTACACTAAGGCAGCTAAGGACATGGAATGTGGCACTTCTTTCAGTTATATTAAGACATAATATATGATGAAAATTATCAGGATCGTGTTTCTATAATTTATGGCTCTCATACAGCTCATTGTTCCGATATGAGGTTCGGCGTTATAACTTGTAAATTAAAGTAGATAATTATTTGACACTTCTCTCACTTATAATTAATTAAAAGTGCACAACAAAAATTACAGCTCTAATATAACTGATTATTCAGATAAGAGGTTTTGCGTTATAACTCCTACACTTTAATTAGCTAAGGACATGCAATTTGGGACTCCTTTAACTTAAAATGAAAATAAAGGGCACAACAAAAAACATCAAGATCGGACCACTATAACTGATAGATACCTACACTAAAGCAGCTAAGGACATGAAATTTTGATCTCCTTTTACTTATACAGTGAAAATCATCAGGATTGGGTTTGTATAACTTATTGCTCCCATACAGCTTATTATTCAGATATAAGGTCTTGCTTTAGAACTCCTATATTCACAGTAAAAACCGTGTAATTGTGTAGGGCATTCACTTATCAAATCTTACCAGGTCTACATTTATAGTATTCCGTAGAATGCGATTGAGCCAAAGGGTATTTCTAGTTCTAGTGCTTACATTACAATTCTATACGTATCCTTCATATGTAAATTTTTCTAGAAAAATACAATTTATTTTATCATAGTTAATTTATTTTTTTAATTGCATTATAGTATTTTAAAATTTAATATTTTTTACGCTAACAAGGCAGTAGTAGTTTAAATTAAATTTGTATATATTCATGAAAGGTATGAAGGCTTCGGCAGGACCGAAGACAGCACTTCTTTACTTCTTTTATTGAAACTTACATAGTAAAGTCGCTTGATTGGCAATCAACCGTTTCGAATTTAACTTCAAACCTCATTTAAATCGCGAGAATTTGAACCAATTCATGCGATTTGCAATTTCGGTTTCGGAATGAAATGGCGTGATTTCGAGCACATGGCCGTTAGTTCAGACTTGCTCATAGGTACGAGCACTTAATTAAAGCTAAAGCCTATTTGGCTCTGTGTAAAAACTGAAAAATTATATAAATATAAAACGACAAACATATATTTTGTAGTCTAAACTCTTGATGCACCTTAATTGACGATAAATATTCCTTCTTTCCAAACAAAAATAGATTTTTCTCAACAAGCTTATACTATTTTGATGGAAGTGAAATCGAATATCCTTCAGCAATATAACGAAGATGTCCTTTGGCTTTCCTTCTACGCGGAGATGCTTCTAATTATCAAAGTTATTTTGTACTACAATATAGAAAAAAAGTAAGTTTTATTTTATGCATAGATAACAAATATGTAGTAATTCAATATTCCTAAAACTTTTAGCATTCATCCGATTCCAATTACATATCTGGAAGAACTGTGTAAATTTGGACTATACATAATTAATGGACAGCGTAATCACATATCCCTATTAAAAAGATACAGCGTTGAATACGCAGAGATATTCGAGGAAATGCAATTGTTTTTAAAATGGAAAGAAAGACTTCATTCTTTAAGCTCATTGCTGAATACACCCAACTTCGAAGGAAAAACAAGCAAGGAGTACGGATACGAAAATTTACCCGGACTGATAAGATCCATACCATACCATAAAATTCCTTAATTATAATTAGTGCATCAAGAAAGAGGTATAACTCCTATTTTCATAAATATTACTATTAAAGATGGAATTAGTTTACTTTTTGCATAGATTTTAACTATAGAAATGTAGTACAAATTATTCAATAACTTAATCAAATCATGGAGCTATGCCACTTTATAAATGCACAAGTCCTAATAGCATAAGACTAATTCTCTCATTTTAGTATAAGAAATACCGAAGTGTTTAAGTTTCTTTATTTTTGTTTTAACGTTTTAAAATACGCGTGTTAACATTGTATGTTAATATGTTATTATAACCGCAGAAATATTCAACATTAAATTGTCCAGTAAAAGAAGTCGACGATTTTTTTATATCCTCGCTGTTTTTTTTCTACTTGGTATTTTTTATCCTTTTAATGTTAATATTATCTATAAATCACAAGTAGAAGGAATTTATATATAAAGTCTCCTCTTGTCATGCCCATTACTTTTTAACGTTGAATAAAATTTACAAAAGTCATGAACTTTTGAAACTGCCCAGGCCGTAATCCATTCGCACACATTGTTGCTTAAAATATACGTTTATGATATGTACACATGAATTAAGCGCATCGCGCATCAATAATGATTGTTATGCTCAAACAGTCACTAAGCAGCAACGCTGTTTTACTGACTTTGTACGAGTATATATGTATATATTGTCGCATTAACACAACGTGCAACTTGGAGTCCGCCCATTTTGAAAACAAAAATTGATATTTTCTTTTTTTATTTATAAAAAAGGAATCCAAATTGTCTAGATAAAGAAATTGCTCGGCTAACGCGAATTCATACCAAGGTAATGTTACTAGAGCAATTGATTTATTTTCTTTTATAATTTCCATACGTTTATGGTATTGCCCAATGCCCGCTTGATTTGCTGGCTTTGCTTTGAGAACTGTCAAATATTAATTAAAGCGTTTAAAAAGAAGGCGCTTCGTATAGCGCAAAATTCTTTTTGGCAGCGCTTTATCGGCTTTGACAACCGTTGCTTCATACGACTCGTACAAACAATACCTCTGTTGCAACTATATGCAAACAATTAATTTTTTAAAATTGTTTTCCTTGGTAATAATAACAAGCGTTCCAAATTTGGTGCTATATTTTTTTACATAACATATCGAGCCCTAATCGTGAAAAAAACGAAATCAATTTTTTAAAATTATATTTTGGAAGCGGACTAGTCGCATTGTAGTTACTTTTGATATATGCGAAAATATAATATAGGGGGTTTTCCACACGGAGACAGCTTTGCGCTTTTTACCATGGCGAGGTTTGGAAGTAATATCTACTTTTGAGGCGAAGTCTTTAGCGAAGCAACGTATTTACTATGGCTTATCGATCATATTTCGAATTTTATGAATTGTTTCACTTTATTTTAGTTCCAAAGTAATACTCTGCGTGTAAATAAGTAACTGATGTTTTGGAAAGTTTTGTCCGGTTTAATTTATTGTTAATATTATGTTGCAAAGCAAAATATACAGAATTATTAGCGAGGACTTTCTGCCTATTGTAATCCTAGTTTTAAAAATATAAAACTATGCTAACAAGTCTCCTTCTGTGTAACTTCGAGTATTTGCACTCTTAGGCGATCCAAGTTAGTTTTTGAGAAATTTATTATAATGACCATAAGATAAAAATATATTACATACGTTAAAGATTGTAACTCATAAAAATTTGAATTTTGTGTAGCTTGATTTCGCTAATTATTTATATAGTATATGTACATACATAAGCACATATTTACATGTTTAATTAGTTTAAATTGTTTTCTCAATGATATCGAAATATGGAATACTCCACGGTTAAGGATCCTGGGTCCGTTTAGCTTGGCACACTGAGTTCTTTAATTACCATAATGAAGTGGAATGACATTTAAAATGTCACTTGTTTGTACAAGTGGTTTTTGATCGATCCATTGTGTCAAATCAACTTTGGGGATATCCGAGCATGGCACCACAGGGTTCCTGAAATTGTTTTTTCAATATAATATTATAATAAATTGCAAATATATGTACATTAGTATCCGGGTGGAAAAACACCTACATCGGCAGGCGCTCTAAAAGGCAGGATTGTCGAGTAGAAATACCGCAATAACATTTTCTCTTTCCATATGGAATACAAGGGAAATCAGCCACGAAGGGGTCAATTTTGTTTATTCAGTTATACGTTTGAATATCCTGGCTTTCATAGAACGGCATATAATTGCAATATATAAATTTTTCAAGTATAAACCGAGAGAATAATCATTTCGACTTAACGCTCTGAGCTTGATATATCACTGTATTTTATATGGAAAATATAAGAGCTATTGCTGGACAACTTTGTATTGGCCCATGTAGTCAGTCCTAATATCAGACATTTTTGTCAGATAGTACTATCTACTACTACTATGGTTTGAAGAGCGAGCCATGTAATTCAAGAAATAATGCAAATGCCCGGTCAACTGAATGTACAATATATGGAAGTATAAGTATTTAATGTTCACTTACGATTTTGAAATGGTTTTAAAAGCTGATGGCTGCATTGAGGTGATTTGGTTCCCATTGTCGCATAATAAACGCGCCATGCTGGCTTTTCTTATTTCAGCTAGTTGCTCTATAACAATTTAAATAAATAAGTTGGTTTAAAACTCTCATCACGATACATTTTATTTCTTTAAATCGATCTTCGAAATAGTATACCTAATATAAATTACAATTATAATAAACAGAGAAATTATACATGTACAATATGTACAAATGTTCGCAGTTGCATCCTAAACCGCTTGGTCGGTTCATCCAGATATAGCAAACCTTCTGCAGACTTCAAAATATTGGTTGAGGGCTTAAAATTATTTTCATATATCAAGGAGGCGGGGTAGTTCTTAGAAGCATCTGTTGAAATTTGATATTGAGGTAAAGGAAATCAATTCCACACCAAAGGAGAAAAATATACCTTGTTATATTAATTCATACCCCTATTATGTAAGGATTCTAGTGTATAGTCACTGGCTTACTCGACATGGCTACCAATATCGTATAGTACATAGAGAAATGCTCAGAGTTTACTATTTTGACAAGTAAATTTGAAAATATTTGGCAGCATTGCTACAATATGCATGATAAATAATTGAATTAATATCAAAATGTATTAAAATTTCGTTTAAACATAAAATCAAAATGCACAACTCAACTCAGTGCCGCCGCACAGTGGTCGATTTGAAATATTTAGGCGGCCAAAACTATTTTTGGACGTTAATGGCTTCGAAAGACTGTATTTTAAAAAACTATCTATTTATTTTAAAAAATAAATAAGAAAAACATATATTTTATAATAAAAACCGAGTCGTAGGCCATATCAGCTAGTACTCGTATCTTTCACAATTAGTTTTTAGTATTGTATATTAAAGCTAATAAATAATAATAATAATATAATAAAAACACATTTTATTCTCATAAATCATAAATAAATAAAAATGCATTAAATTGTCTTATTAAAAGATGTTTCTATCTCGACTTCTTCGTGCTCAATTCTTGTTTGTCTGTGGGGCTCGGCAGGTTCAAATAGTTCCATAACTTCACTGGAAAAAATGTTGTGTGAAGTTTTCTTTAACGATCTTTCACTACTTACGAGTGGATCTGAAGTAAGAAGCAATCTTTGATAAATATCACGGTTGCATTCTTCCCTTGAAAATTTTCTTTGTATGACCGAAAATGTTTATTTCGTGCTTCTGCAGCCTCCTCCGACAATTGGCCGATTGGCAACAGTGCATTATCTATGATGGTCGCCCCATGTAATAGTAATTTATGCATTGTTGGAGTCATGGGATGCCATCCGTATAATTCCACATACATTTGCGCGGTGTTGAAGGCGTATTCTTCGAATTTTGTTGTATTTATTTTGTGTCCACTTGAAATCGCCTCTAATAAGATTTTAAATTTGTGTATTAATTTGTGGTTAATGCCTGTTATGTCCGCCGCTAATTCTGTGTTTTCAAAAAATCTCCTACTCGTATTGCCATCATTGGTATTACCAAAATTGGCTTTAGGCATGTCCACCAACAGCCCAGTTTCTAAGCGGAATCTTTCTTGGATTTCTTTTTTCCTTTCTTCTTCTAATGCTTTCTCTTCCTCAGTCTTTTTCTTTCCATATTTCTTCACGGGCAATTTATATGCCAAATGCAGAATGCTTTCAAAAATACGTATTTTTGCGTGCAATACCGAAATGCCAAACTCAAGAGCATCGGGACTTATCTCGTTCTTTTTGCTTAAATTATTGAAATCTTTGGAAGTGGCGCCACATATATAGCATCGGCTAGTTGAGGTCGTGTTGGTTACAGCATTGCAAACTTTGCCATCAATCATGGTCATTTTTAAAATGTGATTATAAGAAAATTCTTTTCCATCAATATTTACTTTTGTAGGAGTGAGGTTCTTAATTTCATTTTGCACATAACTTATTTCCTCTTTTGTTACATCTGTAGAGTCTTTCACATACCGAAATCTGATGGGGCGGCAAAATCGTGGTGATGATGGTGTTGGGTTTTGCCAAAACACTTTATTGTTTTCTTTACCACAAATAATTTGAAGTGGGACAAAAGAACTCAAAAATATACTAGCATCGGATTCGGCGTCTTCCGAGAATTTTTGTTTGTACCGTGCTTGTGTTGACCCGTCACACCCCCATTTATAAATGACCGTTAATGACTTTCTTTCAATTTCGTTAAGGGTTGATAACACTTCTTCCAGGTAGATTAATAATCGTTGAATAGTATGATCCATTAGGCATTGTAAACTAATTTCTGCGCAGGTAGCCGTTATTCGCAATGCCGTCTTTGGTGGGTAGCATTCTTGTTTTGCTTTCAACAAAAGGTCGTAACAAGGGTAATGCTTTGGGTTAGTTGCCCTTATTATTTCATATTGTCGTCTTGTTAGGTCAGCTTCTACGAACATTTTGAGTGCTTGGAACGGGGTCAAAGGAGCAATTGTTTCATTGGTCTTGGAATAGGCTTTTAATTTTTTTTTTTCTTTGTTCATATATGTTTCATATTGTTATCTGTACGCAGCTTTGGCAGATAGATATGTTGTAATTTTTTTCGCTCTACTTCATAATTTAAATAATTTATTAAAAAAAGTAAATAAACAACAAGTAGGTTGAAGTAAAGTGGGCGGTGCCACGCCCATTTCCAAATTTTTTGGATTCGGTGTATTTTATAGTTGAGCCCCATTTTTCATATTCGGCTCTATCGCCAAGTTCACGGGAACAAATCATTCCCATAAATTTACAAGCAAACCGAAATCAAAATGGGAAAAATTGGTTTTGTTTCGCTGATTAAATCTGAACGAATTGTCTTTCATTTTCAAATACAGTATGTGTACCAAGATAGTTTCGGAGATACATATAAGTTTCTTATAAATGGGCGGGACAACGTTGTGTTAGTATTTTTGGCCGTCCTGAACGCGGTCGAGAAACAAAAACACCGGTATCCTGGTAATTTTTGATCACTCTTTGTAGAGAAGAATGAATTCTCCCAACAATCCGACCAATTTCACGGTATGATTTTCCTTCTTTGAAAAGTTTTACCATAATTTCCCTTTCAGAGGAATTTATTTCCTTTCCTTTAGGCGGCATGGTATATTTTTGATATAAAAATAAATTAATTGTAATAAAAACGCTTTAAAATTGTTGCTTTTTCGACGACGACTAAAAATATAGTTCACCAACACTACTCTTTAACTACACGGGGAATAAACGTTTTACTTATGTAAGTTAATAAAACGAAAGTTTTATTGTTAATTGCGGGTGCTGACTAGAACAGCAAGACCGCGTTTATTGGAAATGAGAAATGAATCTTATTTATTGCGGGCTGTATAGAAGACAGCATAACCGCGTTTATTAATATGAGAATTGAATCTAAAGCTAAGTTACAATAATTTGACTATTTATACCTAGCTATGCCTGTGCTGCAACTGCATTCTGCTGCGTAGCGTCTGTATTTTGCTGCGTAGCGTCTGTATTTTGCTGCGTGGTAAATTCATGCTGCTTCGCTGCGATCGCGTGCTGACGCTGAATTTAGCGTGGTTCCCATGTGTTGTTGTACTGGTAATGTTTACAACATTAATTTCGGTCACATTTGTGCTGACTCCGTCTGTGCCCCACATGTTTGTTTGTTGAGTAAATCATGTACTTGGTTTTACAAGTGCAGTTCGGCTGAGTCGATTGTTTGTTGATTTCCGTTCTACATAGCTGTGCGCCACTTAGCATTGTCGTCTTGCTATGCGTTTGTTGATGCGGCCGAATTTGTGATGGGTGATCATAATTCGGGCAACATGCGCAATATTGACTTTCTTAAGTTGATTATTGATGTGGGTCAACTTAATGTAGCCAGTTTATGATTAGTGATCAAATAACGGGATATGAATGCGTTATTTGATTCTCTGGAATGCGGGTCTATTATAAGTAACTAATTTACGACATCTTGTGGAAGTGGTTGGTTTCGGGTTTTAATTTATGTTGTCTTCATGGGTGGTTCTAACGTATCGGCTTGGAGTGTTTGATATGTGACGGCGAGTCATCTGTCAAGCAGCTTGGGTGGTATTAACTTACCCTAAATTAACTCTTCCCCTCTTAAATCGATTGTCCTCAATCGGTATTGTTGTTGTGGATAGGTTACGCTATGGTTCTTAATTGGAGAAATGGTCCTTCCATTGTTTTTGCGGTATCTTGTTTCGGTGATTGCAGTTCAGGCGATATATGTATATAATTTTGTTTTATATTTATTAATGCATATTAGAATAAAAATTACTACAATAATAGATAATACAATTAATAAATCTGAACTTAAACTAATTAAATGAACACTTTTATTATCTTTTACCAATAGTTCAATGTGTTCTTGTTGGTTAATTTGCTTTAAGTACAATTTTTCTAGTTTCAGTTCTGTTTGAGTAATATTTTTAGTTTGTTTAATTTTTGTGATTTTATTTGGTAGTATAAACGAATCATACATTTTAATTTTGATATTTTCAAATGTTTTCTTCATAGCTATTACTTTACAATTTCCGAATTTTATTAAAAATGTGCCTGTTTGTCTAATTTCCAATTTGTTACAATTGTGAGTTATAATTGAATAAAAATTTTTGAATATTAATATTCCAGTTAAAATTTCTTTAATTTCTGTTTCTTCTAATGGTTTTAGGTTACAATCAGCTTCTTTAAATTTAATAATATTTTTTAAACAGGTATTATCTAATTTGATTAAATTTTTTTCTAGGTTGTCCTTTACAATTTTTGTATACAAATTATTATTTTCATCTGTAAGTATTTCGTATTCATCTAAAAATAATGATAAGTTTTTTTGATAGGGAATAGGTTCAAAAATTATTTTAGATAGGATATTGGAGGAAAATGGAGGTATTAGTAAGGTTATAATAATATTGTCATCATAAAAAATTACTGCTACCTGTATGCTGTTGTACATGTCAAAGTCACTGATAAGGTCAAGTTCGGTTTGCGTTAATATGTCTGTTGGAATTATACCCAATTTACTTGAAAAAATTACCTGTCCTATGTCATTAATGTGACTTTGTAAAAGTGATATATCATTATTAATTTGATATGTGTGCCTTATAAATTCCAATTCGTCCTCTATGGTTTTAATTTTATTTTGAGTTGTTTTCCTAAATAGGTTTATATAATTTTGAATCAGAGTTTGTTGTCTGTTTATGTGGCTAGTAATGTTACTAATTTGGTCTGTTAAAAGCTTATTAATAAAATGTTTGTCTTCATTTTGTCTATTTCGAATTTTCCTGAAGAAAAAAAAAAATAATATATATATGTTTTTAACTCTGTTTAATATTATTTTTATGTACTCCCTGATTGAGTTTTAACTGTAGTGTTATAGTTTTGTGAAACTATTTCCTTCTTATATCTAGATGTCAATTTATTTCCTAATCTCTTATTTATCTTTACAAAAATTACTTCTCCTTGAGCATATTGTTTTAATGCTCTTCTTTTCCTATTATGATAAGCAAGATCGGTGATCTGCTTTTCTTTAAGCTTTTTTGCCGTTTCTTGTCTGTGTTTCATTAATAGCAAGGGGTTACTGTTGACTCTCCTTCCAAAAAATTATTCTATTGGTTTTTCTTTTGTGGTTGAGTGCACAGAGTGATTATACTCTTTGACCGATCTTTCCAAAAGTTCGTTGAAAGATTGGTGAGTTTTATCGCACTGGAGGCATCTCATTATTTCCTGTAGTGTGGAATGAAAGCGTTCCACTTGACCATTGGAGCAACTTGTGTATGGTGCAGTTCGATGAATTTCTATGCCGAACTCGTTCTCCATCATGTAATTAATCGTCTCTGATTTAAATGATTTCTCGTTGTCCATGACTAGGGTCTCCGGCACAAGAGAAAAAAGAATATCCCTAAGAGGCTGTCTTATGTCCTCTGCCGCTTTAGATTTTATTGGTTTTGCCATTGCATATTTTGAAAATTTGTCTACTGCTGTCAGGATTAATTGTTTTCCCATATGCAGTATGTCAATGTGAACTATTTGACCAGGAAAGGTGGGTATTGGAGTTACCTGAATTTCTGGCTTTGCTGGGCGTCGGTCATATTTGTTTTCCGTGCATGTAATGCAAGTTTTAATTAGTTTCTTAATTTTGCCTGCCATTCCTGGAAAGTAATATTTCCTTAAAATTTGTAATCTATTTTCTTTACAATTTCTATGTGCTCTGTTATGTTCTTTAATGATGATTTCCTGCTGTTGTTGAATATTTATTATATCCTCTACCTGTATCTGTGAAAATCGTATTTTGTATTTACCAAAATGTATTGGATATAGTTCCTGTATTATTCCCATTACGCTTTCTTCGGCTTTTAAAGTAGTAACAAGTAATTATTGCTAAGAGTTCTTTCTCATTAGTAGCATAATGTTCTTCGGCTTTACTTAAAGTTCTCGATATAAAAGCTATCGGTCTATCACTTTGTGATAATACTGCACCTATGGCGAAGTTTGAAGCATCCGTTGCCAATTCGAATTCTTTGTTGAAGTCTGGATAGGCAAGGATAATGTCTTCGGAAATTAATGAATTCTTAATTTTCCTGAAGGATTCTTGTGCTCCATTATTTAACAAAATCTTCGTGTTTACAGATTTGTGTTTTGAAATTCTCCCGTCTTCCCCTCTTAGTAGTGACGTCAGCGGTTTAGCTATTTTTGCATAATCTTTTACAAATTTGCGATAATAGCCCGATAGTCCTAGGAAGCTGCGGAGTTCTTCTAAATTTTTTGGTTGTGGAAAGCTTGAAATAGCTTCCACTTTTTTTGGGTTGGTTTTTATGCCGTCTGGAGTTATAATATACCCCAAAAATTCTGTTTCTTTTTTAAAGAAATTACATTTGTCCAACTGAACCTTCATGTTGGCTTCTTTTAATGTTTTGAACATTTTTTCTATATCTTCGCAATGCTCCTTTTCGGTTTTGCTAAAGATAATTATATCGTCGATATACACATAGCAGCGCTTGCCGTTATGTTCTCTTAGTATATCGTCTAATGCACGTTGAAAAATTGATGGCGCATTTTTTAGGCCAAATGGTAAACGTGTAAATTCGTATTTACCATTATTAATAGAAAATGCGGTTTTCTCTATGTCGGATTTCCTTAATGGAATCTGATGGAAACCACTTTTCAAATCTAATACTGAGAAATAATTGCTCTCACCTAAGTGTGATATTACCTCTGATATTTCAGGAATAGGATACCTGTCTGAAATTGTAACTGCGTTCAATTTCCTATAATCAATAACCATACGGTATTGTTTGTTACCTGCTGAATCGGCTTTTTTTGGTACGATCCATACAGGAGAGTTAAATGGTGATTTGGATGGTCTTATTATGCCATCGTCCAGAAGTTGTTTTACCTGTCTTTCTACCTCGGATTTCAAAGATGCTGGGTAGGGGTAAAATTTTGAGTACACCGGCGTATTTGTGTTGGTTCTTATTTGGCCAACAACTTTGGTTGAATACGTGAGCTTTTCGTCTGGGTCAGCGAAAAGCTTGGGGTGCCTTGTTGTTATCTCCTCCACAATGCTTTTCTGTTTGGATGACAGATTTTGTTCATTAATTGTATTAATGCATTGCGTGGGAAGTTGTTTTAGGTGGACCTTAGTTGTGCATAAGTATGCTCAATTATTTTGATTTCTCCTGCAATTGATTTCGCATAGAATGGTGTCTCATTCGGTATGCGTTTTTTTACTAACTCGGGTTTAACGTAATTCTTGCTGGATCCTTTAAGGTTTTCCCGCTCTCCACGTTAACTTCAAAGTATGGCAGTGAAAAGCTCATCATACTAAAAAATTAAGGTTTTTACTTGAATATTCGTCCGAGGGCTCTTCGCTCTGCTCGTCCTTTTCCCTTGATGCCTCTAAATGGTACATCCTTTGGTTTTTACTATTATTTTTGTTATCCTCAAATTGATTTGGTCTTTTCCCAGTTTGTGGGTTTTGTTGTGGTTTATTAATGTAATTCACTCGACGTGAATACATGGTTTGATCGACATCCATTGGCTCTGGCCGAGGTTGTGGCTTAGGAGGTCTGGGTGGCGCGTTTACAAGCTGCTGAGGCCGTCTGGTTTGCCATCCTTGCTGGTTTGTTTGTGGTGTATGTGCTAACTGTGGGTAAAATACCTCTGATTTTGCTTGCGAAGGGTATTTCTTCGGCGCTATTTGTCGTTTTTGCTTTTGGTACGATTGCCCTATGTTGTTGGCATGATTCGTCCTAAAGTTTTGATTATCCAATTTTTGGCACAAATGGAGAGCTTGGGGTAAATCCGCAGGTTCTTTCATTCCTAGCAACCTTGGCAGATCCCCATTTAGACCTCTTATGAATGTGTCCAACGCCTTGCTTCTGTAAGACTGCGTTAACATACGTAAGGTCTCGTTGCTCATGCCCTCACAACCTAATTTATTCAAAATTAGTGAGAGATGTTTATATACCTGTTGATAGAATTCGGATATTGGGTTTCCACCTTGTACTAGTGTAGTCATTTGATATTCTAAAGTTGACAGGTCGCGTCTGTCCGCGTAATGCATGGATAAGCATTTTGTAATTGCTGGCCAGTCTAGTGGTGTATTATACGATTCTAATGCCATATCTGCCTGACCAGTAATTTTATTTCTAATGACATTTAGGATTCCATAATATTTTGGAGATCCTTTAAGTGGTTCATATATATTTAGAATACGGTCCACGCTCTTTTTCCAGGAGTTGAATCCCCCTGTGCGTCCCGAAAATTCTTTTAGACATTTAATCACGTCTGGTATCTTGTCTAAATCGTTAAGGTTTCCTCTATGCCCTTCTTCTATTGTTTGGTCAACTGCCGTGGCTAAACTATAATCTGGGTTTAGGACAGTTTGAACGACTTGTGGTCCTTGTTGCCTTAAGACATTGGCTGAAATTTCCGTAATTAGGTCTGTCAAGTCACTCATGCTTAATTGTGCATTATTTGGTGCTTGAAGAGCAGGTGAATTTTGAGAGAGGGTTGGAGGCCTAATTAGATTATTGGGGTTTGCCATTTTAAAACCTTAATAAATGTATATTCCTTTGTAAAAAAAGTTTATTTTTCAAATAAATTTATAATACTTTATTAAAATATTTTTTCCGAACACAATTATTTTTATTTTTTATGTTTGTGGTATTGACCTGTACGGTCCTGTATATATATATTTTTTTTTTATATATTTTCAATGTGACCCCTTCTGTGAAAGGGAGCTTTTTTTACCTTGGAGGGTCCCGTGGGAATCGCAAAGTTAAGCTTTATTTATAGAACTGGAGGGCCCCCTTTCGGTGGTGAATCGCAGCTCTTAGTTTTTTTTATTTTATTGGCTGTACAAGCCTTCAGTTATTTTTATACATGTTATTTTTCTATCAGTTCTTTATATATTTGTATATACATATATATATATTTTTAATGTTTTCCAATAAAAGTTTTATTAGAGGCCTGCATTAGTCGTGCCATTTCCTCTGCAATGTTGTCTCTATTGTCATAGTCCTGTAAAGTGGCTACCTTGTCTTCGCCTATTATATTGTAAATTAACTGCATTGTCCTAACTTTTTCCTCGTTGCTAATGATTACGAACGGTTTTTGCCTATTTGCCCTAATGTCTGATTCTACTTTTTTGATGATACCGTCTAGACTGTCATAGTCAAAATTGTCCGGTAATGCGTCCATTTGATTTTATGGGGTTATTAGTGGGGTCTTTAGAATTAATGAACAAAACTTCTAACCTAATACAAATATATTTATATGCTTATTAATATTTTCTTACTCTACTGCTGCGTGTGTTTGCTGCGTCAATACGAACGTTGTAGCTGCGTCAATAGGAACGTTGTAGCTGCGGGCGTTGAGTTGATTTTCTGCTTTCGTCCGTTTAGTGGATTTTGGCTGCTCTCGACCGTTGAGGATTAGAGTTGATTATTACTTTTCACTTTTTCCTTTTATAAGGAGTGTATTTATTTATTTTTTTTTTTTTTAATGTTTGTTAAAAAGTGTTTTTTTTTTTGTTCTTAAGGCTTTTTGGCATTTCACTATTCCGCACTTTATTTTGCCAGTTTTTATAGTGTTTATTTATTTTGTCAGTTTTATAGCGTTTATTTATTTTGCCAGTTTTTATAGCGTAGGCTGGTATGTATATGAACGATACCGCCGGTTTGCCTAGGCTACTAGGGGGCCTATCACTATAATCGTGTTGTTATTATTTTTTAACACGCACTTATTTCGTTGCGAAACTATTTTTTGCCGCTTTACACGTACCTTACTTGTCGTTTTCAGGTTTCCGAGAGTTTTTATCGCGATACCTTACTTTTTTATTTTAAGGTTTTTTTTCCGATATTTCACTTAAGTTTTTTAATACCGCGTATCCTTACTTTTTAATTTTCAGGATTTTTTCCCCGATATTTCGCTTAACTTTTTTAATACCGCGTATCCTTACTTTTTGATTTTCAGGATTTTATTTCGCGTTTTCACTTAACTTTTCTTAGTTCCGCGTATCCTTACTTTGCGTTTTCAGGATTTAAAATTTCGCGTGGCTCGAGACTTTTGCTCGGGCGCCAGTTAATAAAACGAAAGTTTTATTGTTAATTGCGGGTGCTGACTAGAACAGCAAGACCGCGTTTATTGGAAATGAGAAATGAATCTTATTTATTGCGGGCTGTATAGAAGACAGCATAACCGCGTTTATTAATATGAGAATTGAATCTAAAGCTAAGTTACAATAATTTGACTATTTATACCTATGTAGCTATGCCTGTGCTGCAACTGCATTCTGCTGCGTAGCGTCTGTATTTTGCTGCGTGGGAAATTCATGCTGCTTCGCTGCGATCGCGTACTGACACTGAATTTAGCGTGGTTCCCATGTGTTGTTGTACTGGTAATGTTTACAACATTAATTTCGGTCACATTTGTGCTGACTCCGTCTGTGCCCCACATGTTTGTTTGTTGAGTAAATCATGTACTTGGTTTTACAAGTGCAGTTCGGCTGAGTCGATTGTTTGTTGATTTCCGTTCTACATAGCTGTGCGCCACTTAGCATTGTCGTCTTGCTATGCGTTTGTTGATGCGGCCGAATTTGTGATGGGTGGTCATAATTCGGGCAACATGTGCAATATTGACTTTCTTAAGTTGATTATTGATGTGGGTCAACTTAATGTAGCCAGTTTATGATTAGTGATCAAATAACGGAATATGAATGCGTTATTTGATTCTCTGGAATGCGGGTCTATTATAAGTAACTAATTTACGACATCTTGTGGAAGTGGTTGGTTTCGGGTTTTAATTTATGTTGTCTTCATGGGTGGTTCTAACGTATCGGCTTGGAGTGTTTAATATGTGACGGCGAGTCATCTGTCAAGCAGCTTGGGTGGTATTAACTTACCCTAAGTTAACTTGTACACCCAGCAAAATGCCTGACCTATAACTATCGGTTAAATTAGTGGAAAAATTAGCTAGTGGCCAGTTTCGCGGTTAGTTTTGTATGGGAGTTCGCTTTTTTTGCATTTATGAAAATAAATTCACAGAATTGTTTAATATTTTCTTGTACTACACACTCTCTTTATCCGTTGTGCTCCAATTGTGAACTCAAATTTTGAGTAAACAGTATGCCTTGTTCTTTTCTCGTATCATTTCCAGGAATTTGTGGATGTACAATCGATAACTTATTTTCGTTAAGGCCAGGCATTTTTTGCTGGGATACAAATATGGGACAAAATTTGTGAGGTAGGCCAACGTTTTTTCCAAGGTCGAGTTCTTATGTGGAGTAGCTGTTTTAGTTTTAACAATGATACAAGTTATAGCTAGGGTGAGTTCCAAGTTGCATATGTATAAAGTATTGCGCTCATAGATTCAGCATACTGCTATCATGCAATGTATCGTGCCCCAATTTATTTTTAATGCGTTTTCGATACGCGTAAATTGAATTGAGAGTATGCCGATCAATAATTTTTGTGCGATTTAGTGCAGACTGAAAAAACACAGTTCAGAGTAGTTTAGTGCTAAAAAAAACTTCATCAAACACTTTTTTCTGCACTTGAGTACTCTAGTGCATTCATCGAACGGACCTACTGTGTATATATGTTATATCAATACAAAGTTGTTTTACTGACTTCCCATCAATACAAAGCAAGTTGCAATTTGGAACTCGACCCTATTAACTTTTTTCGAAATTGTTTGAATTTTATTTGTTTCTTTGTGCTCTTCTGTTTTTTCGACAGGCTGAAAAGTTGGCGTATATTGAAACGATTTTTCTGCATCACTTGTCAAGTTTTGTTTGAAGACAAACCCGTTTCGGCCCTGTGCTCTGTGCACTGTAATTTTTCGTCCTTTACTCTAACGTCTATAGGTCTGTACTTATAAAAAACGTAAAACGTAAAACGGCTAACTGAGTAGTCAAGTGAGCGGCGGCACAATAAGATTAAAAAAAAGAGTTTTCCCGTTAGTTTTAAAATGTTAAATGTTCCACGCTTAAGGTTTTTACCGCGTTAATATAATGAAAATGCTTCTCAATGCAATTTTAAGTTGGATTTAAGTAAAGTTTAAGATTTTGCGATTCACCAACCATTTTTCAGCAAAACTTAAGTTCAACTTGAGTCTTAATTTTGATAACAGCTGATAGGAGCAAAAATATTTGTGAATTGCAAAATAACTAAAATTTGTAGGGAAATAAATTCTTACACATGCAATGTCTTTTATGTTAATAAAATAGCACGTAAACCATATCATTATATTGAAAAACCCTCAATTAATTGCTGACAACTTTTTCTGCACTACAAGATGACGATTGGATTATATCTTCGCTACATGATGACAAAGAACTTCGTGAATATTTCGCGGTGTTACCATACTTAAATTATTTAATATAATTATAAAATAAAATATTATATTATATTATTAAATATAAATTATAATAAATTATTGTCCATATGCATTGTGAATGCAAATATGGTAAAAATCTTAAACTGATGTGACGATCTGAGATTTTGCTCAACTAGAACTTAAGCTGTTATTAGTTGGCGACACTGGCCCTAAAACGCACCTAATCCTAATCAATGTAGTTATAACAATCTTTGTAGTCATAACAATATGGAATAAGATATTTTGAGTTCTTTTTCTAATAAACTACTTGCCTGGTGGGCCCTAAAAATTCATTTATTGCTTACAACTAAGGTAAGTCATGCATATGTATGCATGTACGAAAAGTTGAGAAACGTGATGATGTAAAGTATGTATATTGTTTTTAAAAATTCCTCTGATAATATGAATTCAAATATATAATGTGGAATGCATAATTGCAGATATAGCTTTTATCTAAAGGTATATAAAATTAATAAGAAAGAATAGCCAACAAACAATCGTCAGTAATGTTACAGTTTTTATGTGACTGATGGAGTTAATCGATTTGGCAACTGAAAAAAGTAATAAAGTTAAATTTAGTCTTTTCATTTTTAAGTTTTTATTACAGAAAAAGTTAGTTATTATACATTTTTATCACAGCTTTTCCATAAAAATGAATGTTGGAAGTTCGGTTATAAAATAATTTTCGTAATTAATTTATAGCAGCTTTATGTTAGCGGCATTATTCTTTGGGATGATTCGGCAATATTATAAATAATGTCTTCTTCATCAGCTGTATCTATGCGAGGATTCGTCATTTCGATTTGTTGACAAGTTCTTATAGTAATCGTGTTTAACAGGAGGAATGAATTTTAGCAGGTCCGTCATGTCTCTCCATTTTTCCTTTGTTACAGTTCTACCTTTAGGATATAATGAAGGCTGATCTATATTTTTCAAACTTTGCGGTCTACCCACTAAACATTTTCTTATATTAATGGCAGAATTTCTGTTGATAAATCGTATTGAAGAATCATCACTGCTTTCCTCACTCACATTATTAGTCTCACTCATCTTGATTATAACGGTATAACATTTATTTCTTCAAAAAAAATCTGGGAGTAATGTTGAAAAGACTAAGAAGTACACAGTAACATTCAGCGTGCGAGATCACTGCTATACTAACTACCGCTTGCATCGTGCTTCTTTTTATCTGTTTACTGATGCGATTTTGTTATGAATATTATTGAGAGGGAGAGAGCATCTTCGGCTGTTTAAAAACAAATAAGCGTCGATGCACGGCCAGAACAGATACGGCGTTACTGAAACGATTTATATTAGAGCATGGAGTTTATCGAAATGGCTTCTGAAATAAATTACTTATTATTCAGTTGCCAAAAAATGTGCCATTTAACGGTGGTAATATTTATTATTCAGGGAAAGTTATTATAAATATAAAAAGTTATGACTATACCAAGGGCTTTGACACTTAAATTTAAGATTTTTCAAAGTTGGAGTTAATCGATGTGTGCATTGAGCGACTCATATATCGTATGAGATTGTATTTCATTCGTTATGCCATCTTAAGCTAAGTTATCTTGCGAACCACCTAAATGTAAACGATTACAATATCAAATACAATTGTGATGACTTTTACCTTGTGTGAAACCTGTCAGTGGATCACCATTTTCATACCAAAAACGGTCGCCAACTCGAGTACGGTAAAATTGTTCTGTAAGAATACAAAGGAATGTGGGGCCGGCAAGGGCGCCTGCTACATGTGCCTCTATTGCTCCACCTACAGTGAGGTCTACATCTTCGTGGCTGGCATATAAGGATTTCATTTTCTCAATAACCTATTGATAAGTGGAAATTTCATTAGTTACTAAGAGTATTTTTTGAAACTTCGTACCTCTAGCTCAATAAGATCGCCATAATCCTCCCAGCTCTTGGCTCTCTTGAGGCCACAGAACTCTCTTAAATCATTGTAAGATGCTAATCCATGGTCCCGGTTTCGCTGGATATCGATAGCTCGCAGATCACCTCCAAATGGCATATTTCGTCGCAGTAAAAAGTGCTTTATCTGTGAGTATAATAAAAAAGATGTGTCATGGTATCGTTGTAGTTAGATATCGGATTTTTATGATAAACAATATTTCAAGATTATTCTAAAAGAGTTTATACGCGCACGTTATGTACTCGTGTTTAGTTTGTTCGTAGTAATACAAGATAGAATAAAGTAAGACATTTGGTTCGCCTTACTTTATTCTTATATAAATTATATGAAGTTGTACATACATATGTATATGGAATAAAGTTTTTCTTTGGAAAAATGCAAGCAAGCATTCGGATTTACTATATATACAACTTTAATATAACCTATTTGATCAGCCATTAGTAGTGTTATCAATAGTGTACGGTATTGCGTAGGTGGCATGCTCTCTGGCGGATACAGGCTCGCCCTGCCATCAACAAGTCAAAAAGCAATTAGAAAATATACTCAATATTCAGTAAGTAACAGCTTTCCCACCTTGCTTTAAACAAAAAATAGAAACCCCAAATTCTAGGTAGTAAGGGCGACACCAATCGGTCACTCTATAAAAATAATTTTATGACAGAAATACACTCGGAGGATTTCTATTGCCTGCCGAGGGGAAGCGATCTTTTTGTGTGTAGCTATAGAAATGTGCCTTTCATTGCAACTTGATGTTATGCTTCTTTTCTAATTTTAATTATGTGATTTGGTGAGATTGAGACAGTGACTTTGCATATTTCAAATATAAACTAGCAGCAGATCAAAACAACCGAGGCCCTGTAAACAGATATTCGAGTTATGCGGGGTAAAATGCGTTACGATGATGTATCCTCTGCAATTTCGGCACTCAAATCAAGCGTATTCGTGATTCATTGCACCCCCATCTGCACAACAACAACGATGCGTGCAAGGAATATCAGCTTATTACTACTCGTAATAACCCACTGCTGAATGCTAATCTCTCCTCTGCTGTTTAAGCTGCTAATATCTCATCTGCTGACGCTGTCATTACTCAGACGACTTTGTCAACTATGCCTGGTGGTGGGCGTAAAACCCAAAAGAAATCACAAGAAGTCGGGGTTGCCGTTAATAGTAGCACTGAGCTGTGGATATAGTTGTTACGAACAAATGGTTGCATCTGTCATCATTTTAGCCCAGAGTTACAGAAGGCAATATTATTTCTTACGTTGCTAATAATTCAAAAAATTTGAAAACATCATATTTGTTTAAAACTTGTAAAAAATTTGTATAAAAAGATACTGACATCAGAAGTTTAAACGGGTTAATTTTAAGCTTGATGTACCGCCTTCATTATATCCAACAATTTTAGCCTGCTGAGGTCAAGGTTCGCCCAGTTCTGTTTTTTAAAGAGATGATCTTTTCAACAAAAATAATTAGCTTAATTTAAAAAAGCCTTCTCATCGCTTAGAGAATTAAAGATTTATTTTCAGAGGCGAGGCTAGACGTTTCCGTAGTGCCCATGTGGACTTCGATGTAATAATTTTCGTTGAGACATGGTTGAACGCAATTTTTTACAACGTTTACAATGTTTATAAATCTCCTACGGATAATATTGCTTCGCTTGTTCAAAAGAAGTTGGCGGATAATCATTTTTGTGTTTTTGGAAATTTTAATCTTCCGGAGAATATTTGATCAAATAACTTTACTAATTTGGTTCTTATTCCAGCCAATATAACATCATCGTTTTCATCCTTCTCGCCTGCTCACTAACATTACCCGACTATCGTTCTTAAGGTTCAATTTTATGAATTAATAAGTAAATAGTAGATAGCATATGAAACTTGCTTTCAACTACTCCTGTTGCGATTTTTCCTAGCTTGATGATATAATACAAAATTTTAACTGGGAGGTATTGCTGAATGGTTTGGACATTGTAGAATGCTATGTTTATCATTTGTTAGTCACATTAATTTTATTATATCTAATTCCTACTCTCTTAGATTTTGTAAGACGGAGCAGCTCTAATTTTTCAGACCCTTACACTTTAAAATTACTATTCACTGCTTTCGTTCGTTCTGGGTTGGAATATGCAGCTTTTATCTGGAGGCCTTATCATCAATTTGCAGTTGATATAATTGAACCAGTGCAAAACGTGTTTCTTAAATTTGCTCTTAGGTCGGTGAAATTTTCTAATCTGGTGCTTTCGTACAACTTGCGTTTGCTTCTAATCAATTTAAAGCCTCTAGAGAGTAGAAGGTCGATACTCCCTCTGGCTTTTGTGCATTCTTTGATTAAGGGAGAAAAATATTATTAATCTCTATTGTGAAACATTAATTTTTATATTCCAGGAAAGACACTACGTAATTCCTATTAATTTTTTTCGAATGTGCCTAACAATTATGCGCGTAATGCTCCTGTTCCTCGAGCACTTCGTGAATATAATGAGATCTCGAATTATGTTCCGCTTGATTTTTCGGTTTCAAGAATCGTTGAGCCCAACTGAAAAAAACTGCCCAAAGGCAATATTATTTTGTTAGTCCGAAATAATTTATTATAAAATTAGTTCTAATGCTATCATGTCTTGCCTGCTGGTTGAAGCAACAAACGCTTCTTTGTGCTCTCATAGCGCTCTCACCAATACAGTCGCAGTTTTATTTTTGCCGGCCACTGATTTAGTCTTGCCATTGTTTGCGTCGCGTCAAGTTTCAGTCGGCATCACATTGTGTCATGCGGAACCAGTATAAGTCCTCTGATTGGCATTCACCTGGGAGTGGTCGTCTTACTTCGGGCAAGCGGCTCGCTGTATAAATGTGTCCTTAAACAAAACAAGCGCTCCTGTATCTAGATATGTGCTGGGCTTGGGACCCGCCACGTAAAAAATTGTAACCAACGAAAAATAAAGTATTAAGGACTATGATTTGAGGGCATGCAACTGAAATGTCCGAACCCTTAATGGGGAAGGTGCCAGTGCCCGGCTGGTTGATGTCCTCGCGAAAGTAAGACTGTCATCATCGTCATCCAGGAAATGAAATGGACGTGGGAAGGTAAGACAGCCATTGGACATTGCAACGTCTACTACAGCTGTCATGTGAACGATCGCAAGTATGGTATTGGGTTTGTGGTGGGAGGGAGACTTCGTCGCCAAGTCCTGTCGTTTACTCCAGTGGACGAACGTCTTGCCACGATTCAAATCAAGGCGAGATACTTTAACATCTCGCTGATTTGTGTCCACACCCCGACGGATGAGACACATACGAGCGCTTCCCCCGTCACGATATCAAAATCGAGCTTGCCAAGCTAAATGCCAGGGTGGGTAAGAAAGAGATCTTTGGTCAACTGTCGGAAAGTTCAATCTACTCGACGAAATCTCCGCTATCGGACTGAGACTGATCGACTCCTCAGGGGCTCGCGAAACTAAATCAGTCATATGGCGATATACGGAAGGCATGCTTCCAGTATTTTAGATGTGCGTACACTCTAAGGACCGAAGATCGACTCGGATCATTACCTTGTCGCAGCCAAGATGCGCTTACACCTCTATGAGGCGAAGAGCGTGCGTCTAAATACATACAAAAAACTCGACATCAGAAAGCTGCAATCGCAACAGACAGCTGCAAACTTCACCTCTCGACTTCTACAACTACTCACTAAGAATACTCCTCAGCAAATCGGAATTCTCATTATTTACGTACCGCCGCACAGTGGTCTAGAGTTTCGATTTAGCGCGAAAAAAGTATTTGCATTGAAGAAAGTGATAGAAAAAAGTCAAATATATTGAATTATTATGTTAACAGAGTAATTAAAGTAATTTAGAGTTGTGAATAACTTGTTATAGTAAACACCGTAGAAGTAAATATACGTTTATTTAAGTAGAACAAAGATATCAACATGAATGAAATTCACTATTTATAAAATATGAGATACACTAGCTAAACTACGGTTATGCTACTATTTATTATGTCATTATTCACTGTCTGAACTGGAATCAGCTTTGGAACTTGCACTTGTTTTGAAAATATGTGGGCATTTTAGTAAATTTATAGCTTCAGGATCAAGTTTCAGCTTGTTTTTGTCATGCTTTTTTTTAAAAGAAATTTGAGAGATCATTGGGTCTGAAGATAGGAGAAGATAGTTCAACAAATCCTCATTGGTATGACATGCTGAATCTTTTCTAGTTCTGTGTTCTCGGACAAACTTAAAATCCTTATTTTTTGCTTCCTGAGCCTCTTCACCGAGCTGACCGATAGGCAAAATAGCATGACTGATAATATCCGCACCATGAATTAATATTTTATGTAGGCTTATCGGCATATAGTACCATGAATATAGCTCAACATATTTCTCCGCTGTTTCCATAGTGAATTTTTTGAATTTTTCGATATCTATTTCATAACCACTCGATATTGTTTGAAGAATAATATGAAATCGCTGTATAATAGTTTTGTCGACTCCGGTTATATCGGCTGCCTTATCAGCATTGCGGAAAAAAACTCTCGCAGTGTTACCTGTATTTGTTGTACCATATCCAGGCTTAGGTAGGTCAACTAAAATACCTAGCTCTTTTCTGCAACGATCGATAATAAGTTTCTTTCTTTCTTCGATTTTACTTTTATTCTCTTTTCTTGCCTGCCAACACTTAATTTCTATTCTATAACCTATGTGAAGACAACACTCGAAGAAACGTATCCAAGAATGTAGACTAGATAACCCAAAATCGAGATTATCTATTATAGGTGTTTTCATATTCACATTTTGTAGGTTATTCATTTCTTTCGGGGTGGCCTTACATATGTAGCAGCTCATCGTTGATTTTGTTCCTGATAAGACATTACAAATTTTTCCATCCAACATACTCAAAACAAGTTTAAATGCTATACTTTTCCCATTGTATGAAAAATCATGTAAATCAATAATTTGCTGTTTTATATCATCTGTTTCGGTTAATGTTGTTTCAGGAGTTTCTTTGCAAAATTTAAATTTTATTGGCCTGCAAAACTTAGTCGATGATGGGACGGGATTTTGCCATAAAACTTTTGTTTCGTCATTCACGTCCCTTAATTGGATCGGGACAAGTGAACATATTAGTACAGATGAATCATCTATGCAATTTTTAACCAATTGCCTGTAATTACTTTGTCCGGAGCTTCGATCTATTCCCCATTTACAAAACAAAACCAGTTTGTCGCTAGAATACTGTTCAATGACTTCCGCTTGTAGTTCACAAATTCTCCTTATCGTAAGATCCAGCAGATTTTGTAATTTAATCTCGGCTGCTACTTCATTCACTTTAATAGCATTTTTATCTGGATAACAAGCCTGTTTTGCAGACAAAATTTGATTCCAAGCGGGATAAATGTCTGCTTTACATTGTTTAGCCGCTGCTCTATACGCTAAGTACGTAGATTTACTTGATTTTGTGGCGATAATCAAACTTAATGCTTCTTCAGGTGTCAATGGCAGCAGTTCTTGATCGCCAGATTGTGCTGAGCTGTAGGCACGTTTATAAGACGTAGCGCGCTTAGGAAACTTTCGTTGAGTAACATCTTTAACCACATCAGCTGCTGTTCGTTTTCCACTTTTCCTCAAACTTACTTGAGTTGCAAATGAAAGTTCTTCGGTGCTCGTTGTTGATACCAAATCCTTGACTTTCATTTGTTGGCTTCTCTTACAATATTCTTCAAACGCTTTGTGTGGTCTTCCTTGCATGGACGGTCCCGTAGAAGTAGCATTGTCTTCTCGTCGTTCTAATTTTATAGATAGCTTCAACCAATCTTCATTTTTTAACAAAAACTTCCCTCGGTCTCTGTGACAAGGTTTCCAGCGTAGTTCGAGTTTTTTAATAATTTTGTCCAAACTTGGTTTGAGAACTTGAACAGGGATTTCATATTTCTCCAATATATACGAAGTTAACTCATTGCAAGCCATCTCTCTTGCTAGATGCTTACATGAAAGCCATTTCTCGAATAACTCTAAATGAGTCAATACTGAAAAAAATTATAAATAAATAGTCGGCGCAAGTAAGGGCACTTTTTTTCTTTTCTTATATGGACATCATAAATTAAGCTACCCAATAAAGGCAATTTAAAAACCTGCAAATATCTGCACAATTTTTAAATCGTTTTATCTCGAGAAGTACTTGCAATATTTTTAATATTGCCCGTTATGATATTTTTCCACCATAATAATGCACAAACTTACCATCATTGGTATCAGACATGACAAGGATGAACTACTGAACACAATATACACAAAACACAAATTAATATTGGTGCAAACAAAAAAAAAAAACGTGAAGGTAATGAACTATATTTTAACACAAAATATCAAGCACTTGATGTGAGTCAACTTTAACCGATTGGCGCGACTAAATAATAACATATTTGCTTACAGTTTCATACAATTTCGATGACACACGTCATAATAATCATGACATACTTTTGCATCGTTGAAAAATATCACCTTCATTTTCTTACTTTTTTCGCGCTAAATTGTGTTTCTAGACTATAGTGCGCCGTTGAGAAATTTCTTGGATTCCAGCGAACCAAAAAGCGACCAAGGATTGACTTCAGCAGCATTCCCCAAAACTTTATGGAAATGTTTTATGTATGCTGTTACAACAACAACAACAACTAGTACGATTAGGAATGTCGCGCCTCCGCAGTAAAGAAAGAGGCTGCCTACAGGGCCACGCTACGATTGGGTGGAACGCGAGCTGTTTGGGAGAGCTATCGGCAGTTGAGAAAGTGCGCCGATTTCCGGAAGGGCTTAACATCAAGGCAAATACCTCTAAGAACAAGGATGACAATCTGGTGAATGATATCCAAAGTACACTCGAATCGCTGATGACGGCATTAACATCCCGTCACCCAACCTCGATGAAGTTCGATTAGGAATAACGCGGTTAAGGAACAACAAAGCCGCTGGCGGTGATGAGATACCAGCTGAGTGTGGTTCAAGAGTTCAAGAGTGGTGATAATAGTGCAGTTATCTACGTATGACACCAAGGAAACTCCCTCTGGTGGGAGGAGGAGTTTCGATAAAAATAAGTTAAATAAAAGTGGGTAGATGACACCACTATGCGAAACCCCTTGTTTGATTCTTCGTGGTTAAGATTTTTGTTCTCGAAATATAATTGGCGATTGCCGCCCACTCAGATAATTCGCAGGCCACCTCTTAAGCCCCGATGGGAGTGTAGAGTTTTCGATGTCATCTGGTTGCTCTGAATGTTTTGCCATGTCAAAAGCTTTCCAATGGTCAAGTGGCACTAGGGGATCGTTTTCTGGTTTAGACTGCAATTTATTTGGATGTTTCTCATCAATGTTGGTCTTCTTGATGTGAAGATGAGGCTTAAATGATGTTATGGTTGCCCCTATTAGGGACTTCCATGTCACCATGAACTAATAGAGAGGCTCTTCATGTTTACCTGCAATGGTTACGAGCTGAACCTGTACAGTTTCCTATGTGAAGAGTGATGTACCAACGACACCCCTCGCCCCCCGTTTATCCCTCCTTTATTTCCCATGCGTCCCTTCTCTTCTGTCCTACCCTTTAATCCAAGGTGTTGTGTGATCCGTGAATTCTGAGTTAAGTTTACAGCCGAGGGTTCATTTGTTAGGCTGTATTTTTACGGAGCCTACCCGACACTAATCGAGTAGTAACGGTGGCCTTGCCAGGCTGAGATCAGCAACGCTTGGTTGGATTTGAAGCTCCAGGCCTCGTGCGCGCATCTGGTTACTCAACATGCGAGTGGACAAGACTATGCTGCTGGAGTAAATGGCCATCATGCATCCTAAGATTTCCATGGGCGGGGTGCAGTGTCCTGAGATTCGAGGACACGAAGTGAACAGTCAGCCAGTGCTGTTCCTCATCAGATGAGGCAGGCGCCGCATTCATTTTCGTGTGAGTCACGCCAAGGTGAAAATTTTCCGGGGTAGTGAGCCTGACGAGGATGATGACGAAGAAGCCGCCACTGGGGAGCGTTCAGAAGTCATCGAAGTCATGTCAGCCCTTGCACCCATTTGCGACAACATCCTGGAGTAGATGAAAATTGTGGCCGAGGAAGCCAGTAGGCTGGCCGGCCCCGAGGAAACCCCGTAACAATCATGAGCAAGGTCGTACAGATTAATATGAAGCATTCGCGGTGCTCTTCAGACAATCCACTAGCTTGCGTTCTGTGTAAAAAGGAATACAATGTCTATTTATGTCCGGGAAGCTTACATACGTTGCATCAGCCTACTTTGCGCACGATCAAGAGACCCCTCCCTGAAGGTGAATATCCTTGTGGAATCCGCGCCATAGCAGCAAGCATCAATGGTTGCAGGGTGTGATGCGAACCCGAGACTTCACCTTTTGGACAGCAGCGAGACAAATGAAAGGGATGAGTCACTCTTTGATTTCGTAATGAATACCAAACTATCTATTTGTAATATTGGAGCTAAGCCTGCCTATATATTTCCGACTCCGAATAAATACCAAGGGTGGGAAGAGGTCCTTGACATCACTTTATTGCTAGGTAATAGTGAGATGTCTGTTGAAAACTGGAGGGTGTCAAATGAGAGCTCTTAATCTGACACAGATTCATATATTGTTTTCAGTATAAATGTAAGCAAGAAAATAACCAAAGCATACCGCAACCCTAAGAAGACCAACTGTTCTGTATTCAATCGTATCGTTCGAGCAGGGCTCAGTATAGCGCGAACCCACCCGGTTAGCTCTATCAGTGAGGTGGACGCCAATCTTCATTTAAGAGGGCTTGCCCAAGTAGATACTCCAAAAAATCGATTCGCCACGGAATTCGACTCAGGAAGGAAACGGGTAACTCAGAGTCCAGCAGTAACCCGGTCGAGGCCCGACACATCGCTAAATCCATTTTCACGGAAAGTATTGTCTATAACTATTTCGTGCGGTTTGCTAAGAGATGGCGTAACTTGTATGTATTCCATCGTTCCAATATATTCCGAACATACGTTGGAAAGCTGCAGCCATTGTACGTCTTTTCAGTCATATGTCATTCATTTGAAGCGTAAACAAATTTTTTTTCACTCAAATATGTCGAACTTTGTGCCTGAAAAAGTGTTTTTGCGGGGAGTTCTTCTTCATTATTTTAATATGAAGAAAACTGATGGTGAAAGTCATCGTATTTTGGTGGAAGTTTATGGTAAACATGCTCTAGCTGCGCGAACATGCCAAAAGTGATTTGCGCGATTTAAATGTGGTGATTTTGGCTTGAAATACGATGAACGTCCTGGGCAGCCAAAAAAGTTTGAAGATGAAGAACTGGAAGCATTACTCGATCAAGATTGTTGCCAAACGCAGGAAGAGCTCGCAGAATCTTTGGGTGTCACTCAAGCAGCCATTTCAAAATGTTTGAAAGCAGCTGGATATATTCAAAAGCAATTAAATTGGGTTCCACATGAACTCAAGCCGCGAGAGGTCGAAAGGCGGGTTTGCTTGTCCGAAATGCTGCTGGAACGCCACAAAAGGAAGTAATTTTTGCATCGGCTTGTTACTGGTGATGAAAAATGGATCAATTACGACAACCCCAAGCGCAAAAAAATCATATGTGAAATTCGGCATCCAGTCAAATCAACGGCTAACGAATATCCATGGCGAGAAGGTAATACTCTGTATTTGGTGGGATCATAAGGTGTGTGCGTTCCCACGACAGTCGGTTCTACGATACCGGAACGACCCGGATTTATATCCGGCCAAGGACTGTCGCTTCAGCAGCATTCCCCACAATTTTCTGGGGAATGTTTTATGCTGTTACAACAACAACAATAACATCAATGGAGAACGCTACCGAACACAGTTAATCCGGAATATGCGACCAGACACGAGGCAATAATTTTCCACCATGGCAACCCACGTTGCTATTCCAGGTTAAGATCGTTTTGGAAAACAGTGGATGGGAAGTTTTACCCCACCCGCCTTATAGCCCAGAACTTGCCACTTCTGACTACCATTTGTTCCGATCGATGCAGAACGCCCTCACTGAAATACGGTTCACATCACGGTTCTGCTAAAACCGAGTGAAACCATCAATGGAGAACGCTACCGAACACAATTAATCCGTTTGAAGAAAGCAGTAGCCGAAAAACGCCTCGAAATCGCGACCAGACACGAGGCAATAATTTTCCATCATGACAACGCTCGGCCCCACGTTGCTATTCCGGTTAAGAACCATTTGAAAAACAGTGGATGGGAAGTTTTACCCTACCCACCTTATAGCCCAGGCTTTGCCCCTTCTGACTACCATTTGTTCCCATCGATGCAGAACGCTCTCACTGGAATACGGTTCACATCAGAGCAGGATATCAAAAATTAGCTTGATTCATTCTTGGCTGCCAAGTCGGCGCGTTCTTTTGGAATGGAATCCACAAATTGCCATAAAGATGAGAAATAGCTTCAGATGGGCAATACTTTGAATAATACTATTGTACATGTTTTTCTTAAATAAATGTTCAAATTTTGGAAAACGTCTGCACGAATTAAGTTATGGACCCAATACTAAAATAATAAAATTTCATGGGCGATTAAACCATTTTCGCCCTACCAAAGCCGTGGCCTAGATGATATTCTTCCTGTCGTTCTACAGGATATAGAGGATGATATCGTACCATGTCTCTTTTCAATCTTCCACAGCTTTATATCCCTTATATACGTTCCTTTGCCATGGAGGAAAGTGGAAGTGGTATTTATAGACGTGTTCATAGCGTTGCTAAGGACTTTCTACTGATGAGTCTGACCTACAATCTTCTCAAGACCTCCAGTAGCCCCTTGGGTTTCTAGTCCCGTGGAGATATGAATGGGATGGAGGATTTGATATGTCCACCTGAAATCCCCATATATATGTACACTGACGGTTCCAAGATGGAACAAAAGGTTGGGGCAGGGGTATTTGCAGACTTCTTGGGAGATCTTATCGCCTTCCTCAATTCGAACGTGTTTTTCAGGCGGAAGTTTTTGTTATCGTTGAAGGCTGTCGCGCGTAAGAACGTAACTGCCTTGGTAATTTTCAAGATGAGCGTGTAGCCATCTTCTCAGACAGCCGAGCGGCCATATTGATTTTGGCATCTTTCACAACCAAAGCGAAGCTGGTTATGCAATCCAGGACTCTATTGAACCGAATATGCAACAAGCTCTGAGCAGATTTAATTTGGGTTCCTGGGCATCGAAATATAGCTGGAATCAAGGCAGCCGATATGCTAGCCAGCGAGGGTTCAGTGGCAACCTCAAATGAGGTGCCGATTACAGTCGCAATAGGTTTAATTAACAAGAGCATTCACCTCACGGGACACTGGCCGATCGGAACTCACGCCAGAAGAACTACAATGATTACCGCAGAAGCTGCTGAGATGAAAATTAACAAGAGACAGTAGATCACCTTCTGTGCTGATTTCCGGCTCTAATGACGAAACGTAAGAGCACTCTGCAGCCTTTGAGTATAATTCTCCGCAGGATTTGTACCAATATAGCCTTAACAACTTTCTAAAATTTATCAATTGCGTTAGTTCGTTTTAAAACGAAATAATCCAGGGATCCATGGTATCAAAACGGCACTCAGTTGCTAATTGGGCATTGAGCTCCTTCGCCGCGATTCTAACCTTCCCTTATCTGGATGTTTATTGCGTTAAGTGCTGTGTTGGTGTTGCTCACATTTCGGACGTCATGCTCATGTACTTCTGGACGAAAGTGATTAGAAAAAGTCGAAAGTAGCACTACCAGGGAAAATCGGGCGATAGGACTTCCCTAGGTTGGCTGGTCTACCTGCTGCTTCATATCTTAATTCTGTTATTTGTTAGCTGTTTTCAATTTGATCAAAATGAATGCTGAACCTGAAACTTTGGCTTTTATCTCCAAGGTTATAAAAGCTCCAAGTACTGAGTTCAGTCCTCTGTCAATGACGGAGAGTCCAGTTCTTATTAATAGCTCATCCGCGAAAGATCACCGATTTAGTTAATGAATAAAATTTAGATGATAATAAAGAAAAATTAATCACCCATAGTCTTTAATTTTACTGGCGCAGTCGGTAGGATCTGCGCAAAAGATCCTAAAACGAGTCTACATAAGTGATTCAGAAACCGTAATAATCGAACAAACGAAATTGCAAAAAAAAGAAACAAAAAAAAACAAGCTGCATTGTAAACATTCTTAAAAAGCAAAAGTGTGGAGAGTAAAAGTTTGAAATAATTTACGCTGCACAAAACTTAAAAAACCAAAAAAAAAAAAAGAAAACCATTTATTTGATACCGAATACACTAATGCCGTAAGAACTTGAAAATACTAGCAAAAACACCGTAACTAACAGTATGAAAAAGAAAGCAAACAAGTACAGTGCCGTAATTTAGACTATCAATTCTAATGAGTTAAGTGTGAAAAACTTTAATGCAAATAGATAAGCTTTTGCCTATGCTAAAAAAAAACGATTTGTCGTAAAAGTCGACACAAAAACACGCGAAAAGAGAAAAACCAGAAAAGTACAGTTCTGTAATTCAGACTACCAATTCTACTGATGCTGAACTCTGTAAAAATACAAGAACAGTAGTCTATTTTTAGTTGACACAGCCTCGTCTGTCAGCTTACTAAAACCTGGGGTGTTTAAAGAAAAGGTCATACATGTTGAGCCAATAACATTAACAACAGCGATAGGAAAAGTGTGCCAGTTTCAAGAACTTTTTAGCGTCGAACACATGGAAAAGTTAACGTTTTTCGTTTACAATTTTTCTAATAATTATGACGGTCTACTCGGCTTTGATATACTTAAGATACTTAAATCTAAAATCGATCTAGAAAATCGTATAATACACATGAACGGCGTTCTTTATAAACTTTTCAACAATAAATTCGTAGGTGGAAATTTTGAGAATTGCTTTCCAGAATTAAACATAAACGAAAATCCTAACGTTGAAGATAGTCAGCCCTATCACGCAATCCATCGTAGACTGTTTTTTCGGAGAAGTTACGAAATAGCTATCACGCAATTCGAATAGCTACGACGTAAATTCGAAATTCATAGAGTGGCATTCATTGAACCCACTCGAAACGTCAATTCGTAGATTTTCGTACCATTTTTCTACGACGTGTGTTTGCATCGGGCAGAGATAAAAAATATTTAATAAATATAAAAATTTAAAAGAAAAAACATAAAAAAAGCTGTAATATGTAAGTCCACCATTAATTCAATTATAAATACATTTATATATATGCATAAGTATATACTTTAATGAGATTTATGTAGGAGTAAAGTTGTTACAACACGACAGCAGTTTGCTACTGTGTTGGAGCTTTTACCACCGAAACCAGAAATTGCCCAAGGTTTCTCGAAATGCTCCAAGGAAGAGGTAACGGAGTTCTGGCAAAATGTGGCTAAGGAGCTGAATAGTCTGGGCCCACCAACTAAAGACGTGTCGACCTGGAAAAAAGTAATGAATTACGCATTCATACATATACATATGTTCGTCCAGCGTATTTTTATTTCAGGTGTGGTTAGATTGGAAGGCGTACATTAAGAGGAAACTAGCCGAAAACAAGAGGGAGCAAGCAGCAACAGGTGGAGGACGAAACAGGCAGCACCATTTCAATGAATTGGAAGAGCAAGTCATAAGGATGACAGCCTTAGAGACCAGCACACACGGTATCACAGGGACGCTGAGTGTAGGATTACATTCTGCCGGCGAAGTGGGAAGTTGCGAGGCCGATCCCGACGTATCCATGTTGTCGGATAACTGCAGTCCCTCCCTCCCGAGACGTGCTCCAACTGTCCAGACGCGAGCCGACACAAGTGCTGCAGAACTTTTGAAAGAGCAACTGGAGCTTCAAAAGGACTTCCAGCAAAAGAGTGTAGAACACTTTGCACAACAAAATGCGAAGCTAGACGCCCTCGCATCGAATATGCAGCGCTTGTGTTCCGCAGTTGAAAGAATGTGCGATATGAAAGCAGCTGAGTTGGAAGAGACACGCTGGCACCATAGACAGAAGCAGATCCTAAATGCGGCAAAAAATTAAATAAAAAAACAAATGCTGGAGGTAGAGCAACGAGCATTTTATTGTCGCATATCTGCAAATATGTACATAACTGAATTAGAAATTTGTAGTAGGTATAAATCGTTCGCAAAACTTTCAATCATTGCATTGATGCTGTAGTAGCCTTTCCGGTTGTAGTAAAGGAATTTATCTTTAGCTGGAGAAATCATTTTTATGTGCGTCCCATCAACACACAAAATTATACCAGGAAATCTGTATTTTTGATAGAATTCTCTCTTGGCTTCCCTTTTTTCATCATCACTCATGGCGAGATTGACCCACTGAGGACACAGCCGTGTTTCTAGCAACGATAATACGTATTTTAAAACGCTGCAAAATGTTGATTGAGCCATTGGAACATCGAAATCTTTTCCCACTCCATGCTGATATCCTCCCTCGGCAAGAAACCGTAAAACGGCAGACAATCGGTGTACTGGAGATATGGAAGACGACCTTGTGGAGTCTGCACTCTCTTGAATAAAGCTCAGGACATATGAGAATGCATCTTTATTCAACCGGTAGTTTTTAATAAACCTTTATTAAAAAGTATTTTAGTATAAACACATTCTTCAATATAAACGCGTGCACTTACATTTGTTCGTCCATATCAAGGGGGTTGCTTGCATCTCTCAATGTTATTCGCTCAATTCGGAGAGTGCGTTTGCGTCTTGCACTTTCCTCCTCCATTACCATAATCGCACAAGTCAGTGAATTCATGTTTATTAACTTAACTAATGAAAAATTTGAAATATCTTTATTATTGTAGGCAAAACTTCTTTTGCTTACTTTGATCCAGCTGATTTCAAAACTTCAAAATAAGAAATTTGAGTTGGCAGCACTTTTTTAGAGTTCACATGGATTGTATGATAGCAATTTTTTCGTATTCGTAACAGAGATTCGAATTCGTAGCTTTTCTGCGATGGATTGTGTGATAGGGCTGAGTAAATTTAGACTTGAACACCTAAACTCGGAAGAATTAAACAAATTAGGAACACTTTTGGATAAATTTAAAAACATGTTTTATAAGGAAGGGGACAAACTCACCTTCACTCATAAAATAAAACATAGAATAAAAACTTTTCACCAATATATGTAAAATCTTATAGGTATCCGGAAATCCATAAAGTAGAAGTAAACAAACAGAGAAAAGAAATGCTTGAACAAAAAATCATTTCACATAGCGATTCCCCATATTCAGCACCAATTTGGGTGGTTCCAAAGAAGTCTGATGCTTCAGGAAAAGAGAAATGGGGGATTGTTGTTGACTTCTGTAAGCTTAACACTACTACTATCGATGACCGGTATCCTATCCCAAACATGGATGAAATCCTCGAAAAATTAGGTAGGTGCGTGTATTTTTCAACAATAGACTTAGCACAAGGCTTCCACCAAATTGAAATGGATCCTGCAGATAGAAAAAAAACAGCTTTTTCAACTCAAAACGGACATTTCAAAGGCTAATGAACACAGTTTTGGAAGGGCTGATAGGGAAAGACGGAATGGTTTACTTAGGTGACATTGCAGCTTTTGTACTACAGGAACATATAGATTGAGCGAAGCAAATCTAAAAATTCAGATGGATAAAAGTGAGTTTTTTAAAAGGCAAATTGAATTTCTTGGCCATGCTATAACGCCAGCCGGCATTAAGCCTAATCCTGATAAAACCAAAGCAATTTTAAATTATCCCATTCCTGAAACCGAAAAGGAAATAAAACATTTCCTTGGTTTGGCGGGATTTTATCGTAAGTTTATCCGAAAACTGACTAAATGCCTAAAAAAAGGCAATAAAATAAATATCTCAGATAAAAAATACGTGGAAGCTATAAACACTATAAAGATTTTGATTATAAATGATCCAATTCTGGCATACCCAAACTGTGAGAAGCCATTTACATTGACCACCGATGTGTCAAATGTAGCGTTAGGGGCTGTGCTAAGTCAACAAGGACACCCCATTTGCTTTGCTAGCCGCACACTCAACGAACATGAGTTGCACTACTCAACCACTGAGAAGGAGCTTTTGGCCATGGTATGCGCCACAAAGTATTTTAGGCCTTATTTATATGGAAGAAAATTTGTAATAAATAGTGACCATAGACCATTACAATATCTCCACAATCTAAGGGAACCAAATTCCAAACTGCAAAGGTGGAAGATTCGGCTCAATGAATATGACTTCGATGTAAAATATATATCAGGTAAGGAAAATCACGTGTAATTATCTTAAGGAAATTACTAAAATAATAAATGAATGTGAACTGTGTAATCATTGTAAAAACGATCATATTTCAAACAGGCTGCCATTCAAAATTACACCGCCAATATACGAAATTCGGGAAAAATTTATTGTGGATTTTTGGAAATGGAATAATGAAAGTTATTTAACTTGTATCGATTTGTACTCAAAGTTTGCTATGGTAGAAAAAGTTAAAGCATTAAACTGGTTGGAAACGAAAAAAGCCTTGCTTAAAATTTTTAATTGTATGGGTTCTCCAAAAACCTTAAAAATTTACCAAGATCAAGGCCTAAATAATGTTAATATTAAACAATGGTGTAATTTATTAAATGTAGCAGAGGAAGTAACTACTGGTAAAACTGGTACATATTGGTGACATTGAGCGGTTACATAAAACTTGAAACGTAAAACTGAGAATAATCAATACCTCAGGCGACAAAATTTAGAAATTGAACAATCACTCTATACTTATAACCACGTTATAGTCCACTCTACCACCAATGAAATTCCATATAACATTTTTTTTAATAAAGAGTCGCCAAAACATGATCCTCAAATTATTCAAGAACGAAGAATCAATAACGAAAATAAAAACAGACAAGAAAAAGATATTGACACAAACTTTGTTAATGCAGAAATTTCGAGAAAGCGATTAGACAAAACTAGTAATCCATACAAAAAAGTAAGTCTCATTCAAACAGAAGAGGATGGAGAACATCATATTGTTAAGTTTAAAAGTCAAAATGTAAGAAAATATAAAAACCAATTTAAAAGAAAAAAGAATACTAACTAAAAATTTTCCAAATCTATGAATCAAAAATTTAAATTTGCCCTTACTTACTCTATTTTACTTTTTCATTATTATTCTCATTAGTCTACTAAGCCTATTGAAATGTAAACAGTTTGTTATACGCTAGAAATATCTTTAAATAATGTGTAAATTTTGTTTAAAAACTTTAATTTGTGAACTAAGGAAAATTGCAATGAGGACATTGCATCATTGGGAGGAGTGACATACCCTAATGCTGAACTTGAAACTTTGGCTTTTTATTTATTTTATTTTTATTTATTTATTTTATTTCTTAATAGCTCATCCGAGAAAGATCACCGAGTTAGTTAATGAATAAAATTTTGATGATTATAAAGAAAACTTAATAACCCATAGTCTTTAATTTTACTTATATATCTTCATATTTTCGTAAATCTTCCTTAAATTTCATCTTCTTATAAGTTATTTCATCAATAGACAATATTTCATTTTCTTAAATACAAATCTGGGCATGCATACAAATTTTTTAAATTGGTTCTTCATTAGTGGCCAGTAGTCATCCTTGAAAATTTGTTTTACATTTTCTTTATAACACCTGTGCGCCCTTTTATGTGTTGGTCTAATTATTTTTTCTTGATCCTCTTCGCTCGTTACATCAATAGCTATTATATCTGTTTGGAAAATTTTCTTTGAAATTCTGTTTCGTAATATTCGTTTAACCTCATGTAATTTTTCTGATGTGCAATTTACTGCAGTTAAAAGGTTTTTATCTACTCTCCCTGAATATGTTTGATTTAAAAATGCATCTATATATCTTATGTTTTAGTTCTAAAATGTCCATTACTATTCTGCTTAATACAATTTGATGTGGGGAGTAGATAAGGGGTTTATTTAAGGTTTTTATGTGCAAAATATCAACGCTTGGTGCTGAACGCACTGTTTTTGTGGGGTTATCTTCTTCATTTCCTTCGATATTTTCATTATAGTTTTCTTCTAAAATATCACTGTTCAAAAACTGTCTCGACAATGCATCTGCTACATAGTTAGTATTTCCGGATTTATAAATTATTTTTAAGGCATATTCCTATATAAGCGCATGCCAGCGTTTTATTTTAACATTCGGGTTTCTCGGCGATACAGCTAAAGTTAGGTGTTGGTGATATGTATGAATTTCCAAATCAGCAATTCCATATAAGTAATTTCTCAAGTTTTTCAATGCCAACAATGGCGTATAATTCTTTTTCATTTGTAGCGTAGCTTTTTTCCGTAGAGTAAGATTTTAGAAATAAAAGTTATTGGCTTCTTGTCTTGTGATAGGACGGCTCCTATGGCATCGTTTGATACATCAGTAGTTAATATAAATTGGTTGTTAAAATCTGGTTGAGTGACTTCAACCTGCTGTATTAATTCATTTTTTAATCTCGCCACCGCTTTTAAGGCTTCATCATTTAATTCTATTATTACTTTCTTTGATTGGGTTTGTGATATTTTACCATTTTTGGTATAGGATATTCTTTAAAGATTTCTACTTTCTTTTCATCTGCCATTATTCAATTAAATTCAAATACTGGTCTTAAAAAACTCGGATTTTTCAAGTGAAATTGTCATATGAGCTTCATACAGAGTGTTTCTTATATTCTCTAAGTGATCATAGTGCTCGCCAGCATTGCTAGAATGCACTATAATATCGTCAATGTAAACATGACAAAATCTTCCTACATACCTATTGGCGAAGTTGTCCTTGGCTCTTTGGAATATTTAAGGTGCGCTCTTCAATCCGAAAAGCATTCGAAGATATTCGTACTTGCCGCTATTAATTGAAAACGCAGTTTTCTCCACGTCTTTCTCTTTCATTGGTATTTGGTGGAAGCCTGGTTCAAGATCTGTAGTGGAAAATATGTTAACTTTCCCTAAGTTTGCCAGTATGACATTGCGTCCGGTATTGGATATCTATCGGATATCGTGTTTTCATTTAGTTTTTTATAGTCGACCACCATTCTCATTTTGGGTGATCCATCTTCGTTAATCCCTTTTTTTGGGCACTACCCAAATGGGTGAATTGTAGGGGCTTCTACTCCCCCTAATTATATATTCTTTTAACAATTTCTTAACTTCACTATTCACAAATCCATACGCAGGAGAGGGTATGGATATTGTTTACTACATATATGTTAATTTGTGACCGTTCTTATTTCGGCCGTAGATTTTTAAAATTTTATGTGTTATTTCTCTTATCTTGTCTGCGTTGCCATTTTCATTTTTTTCGCTAAGTGTATAGAATTTCTCTTTATGATTATAATTATCGGTTATGAATATGTTAGCTTTAAAATATAATTGTGTTCTTGCTTTACTGAGCAAATTAATCCCTATTAGCATATCGCTTTGCAAATTGCTAACATCATAAAATCGTGTTAAATGATCAAAAATGTGCGCGCTGTACTAGAGTAATCAACGTACTGTCATTTATTGTTTTTACACGTTTTGCAAATTCCATCCTTTCTCTATTAGGTAAAATGTTCGTTGAACATTAGCAATTTGTTGCTCCTGAATCTATTAGAATTTTTAGTTTTCTATTTGCCCCTCGCAATTGTCTGAATATATAGGGAAGGGTGTTCCTTTGTCTAAAAAAGCACTTTCTCGAATGTTGTTGATTCTTTGATGTTTTGCGGAAGCTGATGACTATTGACTGATTCATAACTTCGTTTAGGGGTTCTATTGTAATTAATTAATTAATCGGTATTAATATTTTGAACAGATTTTTGACTATATGGGGTTAGACTAGTTGGTTGTCTAAAGGTTCTATTATTATAGTTATTATTAAACTGTTGTGACCTTTGATTAAATCTCAAATTATTAGAATATTGGTTGTTATTACTTTATTGTTTGAAGATGGGCTTGTTATTAGTAAAATTATTATTTTGTCTCTATAGGCTATTGTTATTGTAAGTATTTGCAAATGGTATACGAATTTGATTTGACTCCATTTCCTGTGCTTTTGCTAAAGCATTCGGCAAATCAGTCGGATTTAGTGACATGATTATATTATTTACAGGAGCTTTGATTCCTCTAATGAAAACTCTTAATGCATCAGCCCGATGTCTTTTATTATATTCTTTGGTAATTTCCGAGTTATTACCATATTCCATTATAGTTTTATTAATCATTAAAGTTAATTGAGAATTTACCGTATTATAATAGTCAATCAAGTTGGTATTCATTTGCCTTATTAAGTGTAATTCCTGTTCAAGGATATGCTTGTCTGCATATGCGAAATCTAATCGGCTAATTGCCTCGAAATTGAGGACTGTGCCGTGATTAGTTAAAGTGTCGTTTGCTTTACCAATTATTTTATTTCTTAAAATTGTTAGGCAGCATAATATTTACGACTCCCTTTTTCGTACAAAATCATAGTATTATTTGCTGCTTCCCGCCAACTAACGTAACTTTTCCCATTAAATTCGTGAAGTGATCTTATTATTTCTAGTGTTTCGCTAGAGCTTATTCCTATATCTATGGCTTGTGGTTCGAATTCGACCACATTATGCACGTCTGTCAAAATTCTTACCTGTAATTTTAAATTTTCTGTTTCTCTTTCCAAACTTAGTGTATGTACCGAAATTAGTTGAGCTAATGCTTCATCTGGACTTGTAGCCATTTTCATTTTCTTCTTTTTTGTCACTTTTTACACAATTACATACGTATACATAAGCTTAGAATTACATTTACTATTCTACTTTCTTTGGATATCTTTGTCGTGGGATGTCCTTTTTGTATATTAATGCCCTTCCAAAATCTCGGCTTACTTGATTGTTGATTTCTAATCCGCTAAGTTGAATGTTGTCGGGAAATATTTATTTGCAAAAGATTTTTGGCAGCAGGTATTTAGATTAAATTTTCTTTAGTTAACACCATCGCTCATTTCTCCTTTTATTTTAAGGATACTTTTTAGTGCCATTTTTTATTATAAATTTATTTTTCACTGCTGTCCCTTTGCTCGGGCGCCAGTTAAAAATTAATACCTCGTTTGGATGCCAAATTAATTATATTCGTTACTTAGTAGTATACTTGAAATAAAATTACTTAATGCTAAGAGACCGATGCTCATTCGATTCTGCAGAGACAATTCCATGTTATTCAGTAATCATGCTTCGTCGTAATGGACAAAGACCTCATTGTCATTGTTGAAAGCCTCATATGGCTGTTTTGAAGGAACCAAGTTCACAATTGTTATGCTACACAAAGCTGGAACATGAAAAAGCTGAAAGTAAAGTCGTCAGTCTTTGATTGGCATATGCGGTGATGGTGAGCCAGCAGATACTGGCATTAGAAATGGAATTTTGCGACGATACTAAATGCTTTTCAAAATACCACTGCATTGCTTTGTGTGTCTTCTCCACTTCAAAGAACTTCCCGTTCGGCATTTGGTTGACAATTTGGAAAAATCATCGACAACTTATGTTTTGATAATAAATGATAAAAATATATTTAATTCATCTTTCTTTCTTTTTTCAGCCGGTGACCAATTTCGAACCAATCACATTTGAAAATATGGCTGATTTGGGTGCTGTCGACTTCACTACTGACTCAAATTACTTGTTCAGAATGGCGGGTGCAATTTCTTCTGGTGAGGTTTCGACGGATTTGGCCAACATTAAGCCAGAACAAATTGAACATTACCGCTGGCTCACTAAGGCCAGTAGATTATTGCGATTGTATGTGATTATATAATGAAAGTGTACACGCCGATGTACTTCCACATTAAATTTTACACTCTGTGGTGTACGGTATTTTATAAATTCATTCGTTGTACACAATATTTAGATTCCAATTTAAGAAGAATTGTGAATAATGTGGCAAAAGAAAACGAGTACTTCGCTCGCTCGGAAAACATTTTATTCGGGCATGTTCTGCAATTCACTTCCGAGTGAATTCGTGTTTTGTGTCTATCTGAAACTGCCGTGTGAAGTGAAAATTTCCGAGTGAAAGTGAATTGCAGAACAGGCCCGATTACCAATATTGTTCGACGATGAGAAAAAACACGCGATTTGGCGATGAAAAAAATAATACACTACTGTAACCATGTGGAACTGAGTGTTTATAAAAAACCCATAATAAACTTCGATTGCACGGATTACTTGAGTATGATTGGCATGAATGATTATTGAAATGTATTCAAACCACCATTCACTCAAACTTTTCCATACGAATATCTAGAACAATATCTAGATAACAATGATGCATCACTGCCTGACCCGAAAATTCCTTAACATATACAAGGAAAGGAAAGACACGTGCAATTGCTCTAGCCAGCAGCCAGCTAGCTTGCGTGTTATAGAACCGAATCGAGAGGGAGTTATGTCGGCTACAATAGAAAGCTGTAAAAAATACCCCAGACTTGAAAGCAAGAAAGACTTTCAAAAATAATTAATTTTAATTATTTTCTAAAAAAAAATCATATTTATATTTCTTGTAAAAATAGATTCAATTGGAATTTTTTCATGTTTCTAGTTTTTAAGTTGAAATTTTGTTAAAACAATATAGCAAACTAAAGAGAAAGTCAGAGAGCAAATAAATTTTTTATTATTTTTAATTGAATAAAATCGATATACGTAGTGTATGAGTACCCCACCTACTTTTCAGCGCTGAAATTTTGAGACATTTTGAATTATGAGACGGTCAAAGATTTAATTTCATTACATTTATTAACTTTATAAGTAAAATAAGCAGATGCTTTGAATATTTTAATTGGACGACCTTAATAAGTTTATATTAAATATTTCGAGCTCGACATTGCCTGACTGTACAGCTATACTCTGACATTCTAGGATGCTGTCCCTGCAGGCAATGTGTTCATCGATAAGACGATACTGCACAGTGTTGTGTATAAGGAATGCTAAGCCTCCACTATCACGATCCTTACATAAAACGTTGAACCCCCTATTCTGAAACCATCGAAATCATTTAATCGCCAATCGTAGCTGAAAATCGTACACATCTGGCAAGAATAGCGGAGCTGATAAATTATTAATATGCGCAATTTTTTACATGAGTCGTTTCGTTATTATGTAAGATTTCCCCTACGATTACAATACCGGACTGTAAATACGGGGTTTTGAAATAACTCGACTTCATTTATCGGGTTCTTTTTGCCCTATGTACAATGACAACCATTTCAAACACTTCATTAGTTTTCGAGTCTATAAACAATATTACAACAGGCACACACCTTTTTTATATATTAGAAGAAGAAAAAGATATAGATGAAAACCAACTCCTATTGACACCCTAATAATTTGTTACTATTCATTCCTATTTTAATAGCTAAAACGATTTGAAACATAAGCACATATGTACATATTTAACTTAAAATATAAAGCTTCATGCAACAACACCATTGTAATACATACCTCTCTGTCAAAATTTATGTCGGTCAATTCTTCCGGCTGTGTTGTGTGCCCTCGAGTTAAAGAGTCAAAGTTGTCCTCAATTTCAATAATGGCTGGGCGATTCATCCAATCACTCAATCTCAGGGATCCCAAAACAGACCGTAGCTCGGAAATCAAACTATTTATTTTTGCATAGAATATATGTATAAATTTAGGTATGTATACATTTGTATAAGTACGTTAGCCTATTTACTATATACTTACTCTAATCGACCTTCAATTTGTGTGTGAAAATATCTAAATGCTGCGGTCGCATGTTCATTCAAGACAGATGGATCAATCGAGCTATCGAAATCATTTATGAAACTATTAGAAGAAGGTTTATAAACAAGCCGGTTTTTTAACATATTTTCTGATCCCAAAAATATGGGTAACCATTCATAATAGCTTATATGTTGATATTGGGCAATATTTATTTTTCGTGCCTCCTGGAACAATGTCCGATCGTTGTAATGTGGGTTAAGTTTAGACAAAGTACCAGCAATATGGTTGTGTTCACGCAGTAAAATAGTGTGTAAAATCGCTAATCCTGGATTTTGATTGACTCGGATGTCACCAGCTTGATAGCAGACTTCACCCGGTGAAGCGGCATCGCAATCTCCGGTACCATTGCGCGATGGAGGAAGGTATTCAGCACCATTCCGTTGATCAACTAACATTCGACCCCCTTGAAAAGCTCGTATCTCACTGTTCTGCTGTATAGAATTTCCATAAACGAGCGAGAGATCGGTGTAGGATGTTACTGCAGTCAATTGTTCAGCTGGGCCATTGTTATATAGACATTTAATGTCTCGATCTGTGAGAGTTCGCACAAAGTCAAGACATTCTGTACCCACTTGTGAGTATGCAGGATCGTTAGGTGGAATCACAATCGGATAACATGTTTGGTGCGCTTCATTCGATGCAATGAGTCGACCATCGTCAGTACAGCAACGTGTTGGATGCCTCCCTTAAAGAGTGTAAAGCAAAAAGTAAGTGTATTTGAGTAATAAAATATGCTTGCGATTCGTTATATCTCTGATCATTTAAGTTTTTGTATGATAAAATCAAAAAAACATAAGTGACGGACAAAACTTTGCTTCTAATAAATATGCTTAAATCAGTGATTCAAAGGAAGAATACAATGCACGTTGTTTGGATAGATACAACTTTTTAAGTTTGTAGCTTTAAATATTTCTAATAGTTTTAATAAATTCAGATAATTGAAAGGTTTCCACATGGGGGAGGGAACGTATTGGGTTATATGTATATTTTGGGCTATAAAGGACACACCGGCTTTTCTTGTTGTATAAAATGTACGCAGAAAGCGGAGCCTACGATCTGATGTACATCATCTTTCTCAGTCTAACTCATTCACATAGTGCTGTATTGGAGACTTGAAATCTATAAGCGCATTTAAATTTGAAAACTTTTTGGGTAAACTAAAATGAAAATGATAATGGGAATTTGTGAGCTCAAGGCCAGTATAAGGAAAAGTATATTATAAAAAAGGAAACAGCAGTCAGGAATGGTAGAAATTATAGCTATTTCGGAGATCACAAATTTTGTTCAAAAAGTCATATCCTTGGAAGGAGAAAATTTAAACGATTACTTTATGTCAAAGATAAAATTATCAAACTTCATATTAAATGTTGCACCACTTGAAATTTTTCTGGTTGTCGATTCGAACATTCAGTGGAAGAAATATCTTTAAAAAAATTTTTTTTTTTATAATTTTCCAAATACATATTAGTACGTCTTATCTTTTCTTTATTATAGAAGACTACAACTTAAAATTTTCTACTGCAGCCAGTGATTTTAAACGAGCGACATCAACTTCTTCCAACACCCAAGTACTAGACTAAATAAAAATATTGAATACCAGAAAAGAAAATTATTAGCTTGGAGTATACCATATAACGCTATTTTTTATTTAGCATTTCTCATTTCCTTTTTCCGTCTAATTACACATTTTTCATTTAATTTTCCACTTTAATTAAACTGGAAGAATCATTTTACATATATTTGCTATATAAATCGCTTTTTTTGTTACCTTAATTAAAATGAAATCATATTTTTACGTTTCTACCTAGGCAATTATCTGCATAACATATAAGAGATATTGTCATAAATAGCATCTTTCTTTGTAACAAGAAATTTGTGGATTAATTTTTTTTTACTTATTTAATTCAAACGATTATGTTTATACATACAGTTCGCCAAGTAATTATTTGTCAAATAAACCAAGAAACGTTAAAACCTCTATTGAAAAAATTAAAAAATACGTACATATGAATACTTTTTTAAATTTTGTGTGGAAAAACGTGTGCGAAATTTTTAGTTCGCTGCAAATCCTAAAAAAGATAAAATTTTTACCACTAAATGGAGCTAGACTCTTTGAACATATTAAATAATCTTTTTATATGACTTAGAATATTAAAGGTTTTTACTTTGCAAACAAATAATCGGCAAACTGTATGTAACTAAATGCAACATAAATTGTATGTACATAATTTTTAACTTTAAAGGCATTTTTCTTTTTTAAAACTTGAAATAAATATATTTATTACACGTCATAAAATGAGAAGAAAAAAATTTAGAAGTGAAAGTGAGCAAACAGTAAATTAATGAGCATGCAGATTGTGAAGCATTGCTAAGAGAAGAGGCAGCGAACAGACCTGTGTGTTGCAGAAATTTTCCTGAGTTGAATGAATTTTACAGCATTTCTAGCAGCGAAGATGAATCCGTCTGACTGCATTAAAAATAAAATTTCTATAAATATAATGTACCTTCTACTCTTTCACAAATTTACCTATCGCAAGGACCAAATACAATCTGAATTTATGTTATGCTAATTTACTTGTAAGGTTCAATGAACTCGACTTAATTTTAACGAACGAAGCTAAATTAACCGATCAGTTAAATACTCTTCGTAAATATTTGTTGTTAAATTATCTGCCAATTGTACACAAAACTTTCAATTATAAATTTATTTAATTACTTATATTTTTATAAAAAAATTAATGTTCGTGGGCATTTTATTTATTTTTACTTGAGTAATTTTATGGCTTGGAAAATGGCTTGTGTAAGAACATGTGGCCAGAATACGTGTAATACTGTTCTGCAAGACGTTTAAAGAGTTGGTATTTTATAAAGGCAGAACTTATTCAAGTATCGAGAATAATTAAAAACTTTGAGTTTTAATTATAAATAACACTTTACAAGTGAAAGTTCTTATTACATATAAAAAAATGTATATAAATAAGGAATAGGGTCTGTTAAGCTAAAAAAAAACTGATTCTTATGCCATAAAAATTGTTTGGTGATTTTTTGTTGTTGATTTTTTTTGTAAGTTTCAACTTCAAATGAAAATTAGGAATGGGAGAAGCAGTCGCAATAACTCTTTATTAATCAAAATGTACCCAAAGAATAAAAGCACACACGATCATATCGCTGGGTATACCTAGTGACAAATAAAAAACAAAAAAATATTTACAAATTTATAAATAAGACATATCGTTTTTGACATTAACTCCAGACTCCCATTTTGAACGAATTCTTTCATTATCTTTATTAATTTCTGCAGCTTATTTTTTGGCAATGTTGAACTCTTAAAAACAAACAATTGTGCAAAGCTTAATTTTCATGGGCATTTAACTTTACTACGCTCTTTTTGGTACGGTATGAATGTGTGCATATGTGCATGTTTAAAATGGAATCAGCTGGTACCAACTTGTACCAAATCGTGTTCGTTTAGCCAAAAACTTGCAAAAGTTGCAAGGAGAGAGCGCAATTTTGACATTTCATTTTTTGAGAATTAGCAAGCACGGAAAACAGCTGATTGTGGAATATTGTTGCATTTCAGTCAGCAAAACAATTCGATATTTCAAATAATAAATTTGCTAAAGCACAAATTTGAGTGATTTATTAAAGAAATAAGAAGCAATTTATTAACGAACAAGCGGAAAACAAAACAAAAAACAACTGTCTAAGGCCGCGGCCACGCAGTAAGCGGCTGAGCGTCTGAGCGGCAAAAAAAAATAAAACATATGAAATTACATGGAAGTGGCCGCGCAATGAGCGAGCGGCGCAATCAATTTCTGAGCGTCTGAGCGACGCCGCTCAGCAACCAAACTTGTTTTAATTTTTATTTGATTTCTGAGCGGCAAACAGATAACATGTCAAAAATAAACGTAGAAGTATTAATTTCTCCTGTGCAATCGCGACCAGATTTGTGGCAAGACAGACTGCCTAATTTTAAAAATAAAAATAAAACTGACAAATTATGGAATGAAGTTGGTGAAATTTGTGGTATTACAGGTAAGTTTTATTTAATTTCATGCAATACATATTTTAGTGTGAAAAATCAAAAAAATACTCCGTTATTTTGTTTCTAACATCCAACGCTGTATGGCTGATTCTATTATAACGGTAGCTGGGTTCAGCTGCGCTGACAGTTCGTATTGCGTCATTTTGCATTGTTGATGTTACTTGTATATAGTCCAAATCACTATCTCCATCGCACTCTCTAACATAATTGTGCAATATACAAGCACATTTTATTAAATCTATCGCCGTTCTCGGTTTCGTTTCTATATTTTTTTGTAAAAATCGCCATTTCGATCCCATGATTCCAAATGCACATTCTATACATTTTCTTGCCGTTGAAAGCCGGTCGTTAAAAAGTTTACTTCCTGCATTTAAATCCCTCCGTGGGTACGGTCTTAACAAATAGGGTTTTAAAGGATAAGCTTCATCACCTATCAAAAAATTTGGTAGCACAATATTTGATTCTGGCAGTGCTTGTGGAGAAGGTACATTAAATTTTTCAGTTTCAAGTAATGTAAATAATTTAGATCCCGCAAAAGTTCCGCCATCGCTTTGTTTTCCTCTCCCTCCAACCTCTATTGTAATAAATTTTTTGTCAGCATCAGCTACAGCTTGCAGTACAATTGAGAAATAATGCAAATAATTGAAATAATGTGATCCAGAGCTTGCTGGACACTTAATCTGGCAATGTTTCCCATCAATACTGCCAAAACAGTTAGGAAACTTCCAACGCCTATAGTATTCGCTGATCACTTTTTTAAGATGATCTGTTGTTGGAACAGGCATATATTCATCCACAAGTTCTTTCCATATAATGACACAAGTCTCCGAAACTATTGCACTGACTGTGCTTCTGCCCATACGAAAAGCAAATGCCACATCCCGGAAAGAATGCCCAGTAGCAAGATACCTAAAAATATATATGTACATACACTTTTGAATATCGTTTAATAACAATTTTTTTTAGGCTTGGAAGCAAAAAACAAGTGGAAGAACACAAAGGACACATATCGTAAAAACCTCCAAAAAATACCACGACCATTGTCTGGATCTGAAGCCACCTCCACTAAAATAAAATGGCCACACTTTGAATCTATGGCATTTACTAAAGACACTATTGTGCCGGATCCAACTGAGGGAAATTTGTCGGATCATGTGGATACTTGTTGGATGATTTACTAGGTAACGAAGAGGAGGTATTAAAAAACTTAAATGACACCCCTTGCACATCTGCCACATTAAAAAAACAAAAGAGGAAGAGCTCAGCCATGGATGTGGATGCAGAATTTATAAAATTGGAAAAGGAACGGTTAAAAATTTTAAAACTGGATATGGAGAAGGATGAAGACTGCGACGATATTCATTTCTTCAAAAGCTTATTGCCGTTCATGGAAGTAAGAGGAGACATCCAAAAGATTATTTTTGAGAAACTTAAGGTTAATGACCAAATTTAAAAAACAAAAAGAATACTAAAAAAGATAATTATAAAAATACATACCTTAAAATTAAAACCAGTCTCTGCTCTGGAGAAATAGCACTTCTTTGTTTTATTAATCTAGGTTGCACTTTTTCAAGCAGCATGTCAAAAGTTTTTACAGACATACGTAGGTATTGCCAGAATCTATCTGGAAATTTTCGAAGATTCTTAAATAAATGATTGAATTCACCGAATTTTGATCTTAATTGGTTAATAGGATGAACACCAAATCTTCTTTTTTTTCCCCGGTTAAGTAATCTATATACATAAAAACGATTTTCCGACAATAACATACGGCGAACTGCGAATTGCCGCTCAGCCGCTCATCGCTTAGCCGCTCTGACGCTCAGCCGCTTACTGCGTGGCCGCGGCCTAAGTCACATGATCCAAAAGCACAAATCCAAATGCAACTGCACGGGCTTCCTTGCAAATGTTTACTAAATTCGGTTCGGCAAAAGCTCAGCAAGTTTCTGTTTTTGAGAGTGTAGACGAATTATTCTCTGAAATATTTTACTGGCTAATTTTTACTGGGCTTTTGTAACGAACACTCCTAATGCTATTGGCAACGCTGCACTATTAGTTTTGGAAGTTAACATAATTTCCGGCTAATCTTATATATGCAAACACTGAACAGATTTTTATGCGTAATCAGTGCTTAATTCACTAATGGTTTTCGAGTCGTTGTCGATGCTAGAGAAATACTTTAGAATTCGGGAATGTAAGAGAACCAACGCAATTTCAATAATCGACATGTCACTAAGTTGTGTTGCTCACTGAAATTTTTTCTTTATTGTAAATAAGCAAGTCATACATTTTGAGCTAAGGTGTGAAAGCGAACCTGATAGGGTTACTCCGACGTTTTCGGTTTAAGGGCTCACCAGGGCCTGTTCATCAGTAGGTGCAGCTGCGAGCGGGCGTCTGATTTGAAGCGAGCTGCTCACTATATAAATGTGCCCTAAATTAAAAAATGGCCCAGAATCTGGTTATGCGCTGGGCGGGTACCACGTCACATAAAAACAGCTTCCAATGAAAAATGAAAAAAAAGCCTCAGATGAGACTCTCCTATTCTGATGACGACCAGGGCAAACGTTTAAAAGACTATGATTTAAGGGCAGGCACCTGCAATGTCCGGACCCTTAATAGGGAAGATGCCTCTGCCCGACTGGTGGATGTCTTCGTAAAGGCAAAGCCTGACATCACCGCCACCCAGGAAACGAAATGGACGTGGGAAGGTAAGAAAGCTATTGGACCTTGCAACGTCTATTACAGCTGTCATGTAAATGAGCCCTAGAACGGTAGTGGATTTGTTGTGGGAGAGAGACTTCGTCGCCTATTCCTGTCGTTTACTACAGTGGACGAGCGTCACGCCACGATTCGAATCAAAGCGAGATTCCTCAACATCTCGCTGATTTGCGCCCACCTCCCTTCGGTAAATTCAGCTAACATGACGAAACATCCGCTAACGGACTGAGGCTGACCGACTTTGCTGAGGCCCGAAACATTGTAGTATGTAGTACCAAGCTCAAGTACAAAAGATATCGGGTCTTGCAATAGGAACGCGCGAAAGTTTTTTTTTAAATAAAACAAAAACGGTTTGGGGTATGAATTAAATTCTTTATTCCTGTGAAAGTACATCCGATGCCATTATGTATGGAAGTTGATTTCTTTTGCATGAGCACCACGGTCACGCTTGTAGAAGCCCAGACGCTGAACCCAATTTTCGACGGTTTTCAAGCATAAATCGGCCGATACTGATGCAACTTCACGTTCGATATTCGTACGAAGTTCATCAATCGTCGCTGGGTTGTTAGCATAGACCATAGACTTGACGTAGCCCCACAGGAAATAGTCTAACAGCGTCAAATCGCACGACCGAGGCGGCCAATTGACTGGGCCATTTCGTGAGATAACACGTTCACCAAACTTGGTTTTCAATAAATCGATTGTGACATTCGCTGTGTGGCTTGTGTTGCCGTCCTGTTGGAACCACATATTGTCCAAGTCCATATCATCCAATTCGGGCAAAAATATTCGGTTATTCACAGTAACGTGCCGGTCTTGATCATCACGGAAGAAGTACGGCTCAATGACGCCGCCGGCCCATAAACCGCACCAAACCGTAATTTTTTCGGGATGCAATGTTAACTCATGGAGTACGTGTGGATTGCTGCCTGCCCAATAACGCATATTTTGCTTATTGACGAAGCCATTCAGCCAGAAATGACGACGACCATAAGTTGGACGTAGCGCTCTTAAAGTTGAGGACATTGACTTCGAATTTCCGTAGTAAATTTTAATCATTTCGACTCGCTGTTGGATCGTATATCTTTCCATGATAAAATGGCAAACCTTACTGAAGAGAAATGTCACTATGCTGTCTACTCTTATAGCGTCCCTATTGAATAACCCTTTACATCAAGCTACATGGCTGTCTCCTGATGGAAAAACACGAAATCAAATTGATTATGTTGTGGTAGATGGAAGGCATGGTTCCAGCGGCTTAGACGTTGAGATGTTAGTCGAGCTGCTAACATCGACTCGCAAATCAATGTTCATGTGCATATATCTGTGTGCAATGGGACAATATTCCCTGCTCATTACGTACCGTCGCTGAAGAGGTCATTGGTTTTCAGCCATACCAAAAAAACGACAAGTGCGATGAGGAATGCCGCGCCGCCATGAAAAAGAAAAGATGTCGCCTGCAGGGCCACTCTGCGTTCGGGCGCAACGCGAAACGAAAAAGAGAGAGGCCGAGGTACGTGAGTGCGAGGACCTTGAGATGCTAGTCGATAGGAAAAACGCCCTAAGATTTTATAACAAGGTAGGCAGAAGGTTTCAAGACCGGAACAGTATTCTATAAGAATGAACACGGCGTCCTGATTACCGACATCGAGAGTACCCTCAAACTGAGGAGGGAGCAGTTCTTCACGTTGTTTAATGATGGTGGCGCGGAAAACATCGAAGATGATAAACCCCGGACCTCCAATCAATGAAGACGGAGTCGAAGTACCATTACCCGACCTGCACGAAGCTCAAACGGCAATACGCTGACCCACTGCCAGCAGATCTATTCAAGTGTGACGGCGAGGGTCTTGTAAAGACATAGCATATAAGATTCTATCGAGGGCATTGTGTGAACGACTGAGGCCCACCCTGAACGAACTGATTGAACCTTATCACTGTGGCTTTAGACCTGACAAATCTACCATCGACCAAATGCTCACAATACGCCAAATCTTGAAAAATACCCGAGAAAGAAGAATGGACACACACCATCTTTTTGTCGACTTCAAATCCGCTTTCGACAGCACGAGAAGAAGCAACCTATAAGCCGCAATATCTGAATTTGGTATCCCCACAAAACTTATATGGCTATGTAAAATGACGTTGGACAACACCTCCAGCTCCGTTAGAATCGGGAAGGACGTCTCCGAACCGTTTGAAACCAAAGGAGATTTCAGACAGGGTGACTCTCTTTCGTAAGACTTCTTTAACCTTATATTAGAAAAGATAATCCGAGCTGCAGAGTTGCACCATGCAGGCACCATATTTTATAAGAGCGTGCAACTCTCTCTTTGTCAACAACCGCGATGTTAGTTCTGCCGTTTCCAAATTGTATGGGTCTGAAGGTGAACGAGGGCATAATTAAGTACTTCCTGTCTTCAAATAAACAGTCAGCTAACTCTCGTCTTGGCTCCCGAATAACCGTTACCAATTACAAATGCGAAACAGTGGAGGGCTTTGTTTATCTGAGAACCAGCACTAACACCTACAATAATGTAATACAACACAGGATCTCTCTTGCCAACAAAAGTTACTTTGGGCTGAGTAGGCAACTGCTCAGTAAAACCCTCTTTCGACGAACCAAAACCACACTCTATAAGTCTCTCACCATGCCCGTGCTATTGTATGGCGCTGAAGCATGGACCTGTCAGCATTGGATGAGACGGAAAGATTTGTAGACCTCTATGTCTTTGCGACGGCGGATACCGCAGACGATGGGGCGATGAGCTCTATGAGCTTTACCGCGATATAGAGATAGTCCAGCGAATTAAAATACAGCAGCTTCGTTGGCTGAGACATATCGTACGAATGGACGAAAATACTCCAGTGCTGAAAGTATTCAACGCGGTACCAGCTGGTGGGGGTAAGGGAAGAGGACGGCCTCCTGTGATGGAAAGACCAAGAGGAAAAGAACTTGACGTCACTTGGTATTTGACTTGATGTCACTTGGTATTTCCAATTGGCCCCAGTTAGCAGGAAGAAAGAGCGACTGGGAGAATTTGTTGAAGTAAGTAGTACTCAGCACAGCAACTTTCGCATTTGGATTAAAAGGATACAAATTGTGGTTTTAAATAGCTTTTGTTTGAGTTAACATTGGAGGCTGTTGCTACACAAATGTAAAGTAGTAGAATTAAGTACTAGACTTTGAGGTCCCAGCAACGAAAGCCTTATTTGATATAGATAAATTTCGTTCAGTTTGGGAAAACTCGACTTGTATCACAAGCCCAACAACGGCATTATCCTGCCGAATGTGCAAAACTAGCAAACGAAGTTAATTATTATCCTTGCTACCCACCCCTCCAATTCAGTCTCAACTTATTGTTGCATGCAAAACATCAACTCATGATAAGAGTTACCAAACAAAATCACAAAAAAAACTGGAACTCAAATCACGGCTGCATTATCGCCAGCAATTGACTTCGCGAGCCCGTTTGGGATAAAAACTTCTGAAACTCACAAAGCACCCTTTCTCAAGTGTTAGGTTAGTTCTTATTATTCTTTTCTCCGAGGGAAAAGTAGTCTCTTCTTCAACATTTTTTTTATAACATCAACCGCCGAGAGATTTTATCATTGAAGTTTACACCGTAGTCACATACACAAGCAGTTTCATCAACCCACCAACAACATCATATTTACACGTCTACATTTAGTCCACATCATCCATTATATCAGGATACTTAATACTATTTGCATCACTCCATCTAAGTTTGATTTTTAAATATACATACATATGTACATACACTAACGCACAATCACAACTTATATATGTCTAACATTTATTAATTACAGTCCTGAAGATGATTTTATACTGAAGTCAAAATATCGATGAAAATAAAATTAAGGCAAGAAAAACTTAATTTTGTTTTATTTATAAAAGTTTATTAACTACTGTCCTTGAGCTCAAACAAAAAATGTTTATACCTTTGGAGGCCGAAACATAACTTCAATCACAAAAAAATTATTTAATAAACTTGAGGTTAAATTAATACAATTTTCCGCAAAAAACGTACAACTTTTTTCAATCAAAAGGTGTAATACATATATAATAGCAAATTTAATAAATTACACTTGTGGTAAAGATAAACCGCAATATCAGACAATCCTTTAACAAAAGATATTCAGGCCGGTTCTGCAATTCAATATTTTTTCGGTTTGAAATTTGAAGGTTTTGCCTTTGACTAGTCGGAATGAAAAGTGATTCGCAAATTAAACCCAAATATATATTTTGTTTGTCAACCAAATCTTTTATATTTAAAATTCTTATAATTGGGAAGATGTATAGGTCTTTATTGCGTTAATCTGTGTTCAAATACTTTGATAAATCTGTATCAGATAATTTCAGTTTAAAAATTACTTATATAAAAACAGGGAAAACGATCAGAATGGAACCGACCTGTTCTTGATTCCGCTTCGGCGCATACGGAGAACTCAAGGAAAATACCCATATTGCCATGCTTCACAAATAACATTCGAACTTAAACTTTCAAGTTCGTGGCTTTATTATTCATTTTATATTCGTTAAGGTTCGAATGTTTGAAAACATTATAAACATATTTTTGCAACTTTATTGAGCTCGAGATCACCACATTTTGCTATAAGTTTTCTTTTTCTTTCTAGACTTTACCAGGAATCGGACCATGGTACACGGAGTTACTAGGCCAGCATTCATCGACTGAGCCATGCTAACCGTGTGAAAATCGCTACTATGTTCATACTTAATGAGAACTGAATGAAACTGGTCTCGAGTTCAATAAAATTGCATAAACATGCTGTTAGAATACAAGGCCGATATTAATAACTATGATAATTATAAAAATACATTGGCGCTGTTAAATTAATGTGTTTTAATATTTTATTCCAATCACAGTTTTTGTACGGAATCTGCGATTATTGGCAATCTCTATAATAGTATAATTGAGCCAGCTGATTCCATTTGTAAACAACCCTCATTAATTAATTCGAAGCAAAACAAAGGAAAATAAGAAGGTTTTATAAGTTAAATTTCTTTATAGAGCAAACTTATTTGGAGCTTTAGTTATATGCCCACGCGTGATCTCAGCTAATGATTTTTGTTGTTTTGAATGCGCAATAACATGCTTTCTTGTCTCAGCGCACCCAAACAGCATTGCTAAATTTGTCAAGAAACATAGTAAGTTGACAACAGCTGTTCAAACTGATTATCGATTCGGAATGAAAATGATTCAAAATCTATTCGAACTCTGTCGGGTTCAAGAATACCACAACCAATACGAGTCGGAATTGCATCAAATTTACTTTTCAAACCGTATCGAAATGCAGAACAGGTTTTATTATTATTATGATATCTCATTTCCTTTTTTGGTTCAAAAATTTCATGCAGAAACACATCCTACGTTTGAAAGTTTGTTTGCTTACTTTACTGCTTCAATATTTTCGCCCTTTCACCTCCTTGAAATATTTTCACAGTGAAATAAGTATGATTATAATACTTTTGTATAAGTTCGTGCAAACTAAATGTAAATTAATAGGACCCAATATTTGAATACTGGTACTTCATTTTTTGTTGGGACATGGTTTCGCATTAATTATTAGGTTTTGGATCCCTCTTCATGGCATAAGTACTAATTAGACATTGGTTTGTTTGTTTACTAACAATTGCTTATTTTCTACACCTGCGATAAAATAGTTACTTATAAGAAGCTATTTCTCGCAATTTATAGTTTTTTTTACTGAACGGTAGTCGCAAGACCACGTTGTACTTAATGCGTATTATTGGAATTTCAATCAGTCGCGCCTTGCAGGGTTCAATGTGCGCAACTGCAATACAAATACTAGTGAACAAATTTGGACGATTAAAGCTAAATTACATATATCATTCATATATTGTGCATATATCAGTGTCGCTAACTGGTTGGTAAATTAAAAGCAGTGTAAATTAGTTAACTAGTTAACGGCGAATAATAAGAGTGTTCTCAAAATCAAGAGTTTGTATTAATAATTGTCAAACAACTTTTATAATAGGGTACATTGAGAAAACGAAATGAAATATATTATATTATTTTTGGCCTTATATTTTTAGAAACTATTGTAATTTTATTGAGCTCCAGATCAGCTTTTATTAGGGAATATTATATATACAAAAGCAACAATTTTGTAAAGCAGTAGAAGCTGCTATTTCGGAGATCACCACATCTCCACAGACTTCTTTCTTTCTAGACATCACCAAGGTTTGAACCCAGATGCATGGATTTCTAGGCTAGCACTTAACCATTAAGCGACGGTAAATGTGCCAAAATCCTTAGCTTTCTCTTTATCCCTATATTCAACCATATCGCTATTTAGTGTGACGTTGTAACCCTGCCAGCCCCAGCCGTTCAAAAACTGAATAAAACATGGCTTTCGTTATCTTCAAAACTGGCTAAAAAAATCAAAAATTTTGTGAAGGCGCTGTGCACATTTTGGCCACTTTCCCACTGTACGTGTGATCAGGCATAACTGTCACACACATTAATGGATATTTTTCACTTATAAGAACTTGCAATTGAGAAAAGCAGTTTATCCCAAATATTTGAGTATATAATTAATATAAACAATGTGGTTCTTGAACTATTTTAATAAAACGATGATGGACTGTACGTGGAACTAGCCTGTTTTTGCTAGTTTTGTGTTCTGGTACTTTTTGCGTTATTCTTCTATCTGAGAGCAAAGGCTGTCAAATTCTGAGGATTTTTTTTACTGGATTATTGGAAAAGTGCAAGGTTGGACTTAATAACACTACTCGACAAAAAAAATCTCCAAGAATAAAATAGGCCTTTCCTAAAGTGAAATTTTCTCCTGATTCCGAATATGACTTTCATTTTCTTGTGGCAGATCTAGTTTCCGAGATATCGGCGAAAATATGAAAATTCCCATTTTTGCAGAACACTACTTCATATAGGTACGGCAAAAATTTGTATTTTTCATTTTTTCGTTTTAAACTGTTGAATTATGCATTATACTAATTCCCATAAAAATGTCTTGCCTTCACCTCCCTCAAGTATCTTCAGTAGTTTGGCCACTATGCCAAAAAACGTTCAAAAAATGTTGAAAAAAAAACGAAATTTTTTACACAATTTCAGATTTAACCACTTTAAAATCGGAAAAATTCTATTGACGAAAAAAAGTTAGCCCTCCTATGTTGTAGGTAATTTAACTACGAAAATTTTAAGCATACCAGCACAACAATCGGACGTGCCATTGAAACTATAGCCCCGTTAACTTGCAAGCGTCTATCCTACAATTTTTTTATAGAGAAAATTTTTATTCAAACTAGGTTTTTATTTTTTTATAACGTTTTATTATAGACATATGTTTGCACGTTAAACTGTATTCAATTGAGTAATATGAGTATAAATCAGCAATTCAGTAAAAAACAACAACGACAACAACATTAAATACATACATATCTACATCTAAAAAAGTCAAATTGAGCGATTTTACCGTGGTGGTCAATAGTGAGGGACGTGGGTACTTCTAACTACCCGTTTATAATTTTCTGGGTTTGTCTCCCGTATTATTGTCCAGCAATAATCTCCCATCATTTCTTCATTCCAAAAACCTTGGTAACGCTTTTCAAAAATCATGAGGCCTTGGTGAAACCTTTCACCCTGTTCATCACTTTCAGCACCTAGGTTTGCGGGAAAATTATCCAAATGTGAATGCAAAAAATGCATTTTGAGGGACATGTTGCATTTCATAGCACTGTAGTTTTTCAACAAGGCTTTGACCATCTCTCTATAGTTGGGATCTTTGTTGTTGCCAAGAAACCCACTAACGACTTGCTTAAAGCTGTCCCAAGCCGCTGCTTCTACTGATGATAAATGATTCGCAAAATTTTCGTCTTTCAGCAACTTTCTAATTTGCGGACCAACAAATATACCTTCTTTTAATTTGGCTTGAGTTATTTTAGGGAAAAATTTCGTTAGGTACTGGAAGGATGGCGCGTCCTTATTTAAAGCCTTTACAAAATTTTTCATTAATCCTAATTTGATGTGAAGTGCTGGCAAAATAACTCGTTCGGGATTTACTAAAGGCGGGTTTGCGATATTGAAGGCACCTGGTTCGTACTCAGCTCTTGGTGGCCAGTTTTCCTGAATATAATGGGTTTCTCTAGCACGGCTGTCTCAAAGACAGAGAAAACAGCAATATTTAGTGAAACCTCCTTGAAGTCCGAGAACTATAGCTACAACCTAGGATGTATTTCATATACTATTTATTTTAAACTGTACCACCGAAACTGCTTACCTTTAAGTCCGCACAAATTTTCCAATTAAATTGTTTATATTGAATGAGCTCAAGTAAATTTGATATGCTTAAATAAGTTTCTTTAGTATTCTCAGAATGTGCCACTGGTATTGACGGTAACGAATTTCCTTTATGGAGTAATGCTGCTTTTAAACTATGCTTTGAACTGTCTATAAACAAGCGCCAATCATCCACTTTATTTTCTAATTTTAGTGCTTCAAATAAACCTTGAACATCATTGCAGTAGCAAATATTTTCACTTTTAGTAAAAAAAGAAGAGAAAGTCTTGTGTCTATTTCGAAATTTGGAAGTACTTGTCGAAGGGCCCAGGCTGCCCCATTGCTGCAAACGAGATCCTAGAACTTCGCTATCAAATTTCGATAATTTCAAATCTCTGACCAAGTCATTAAGTTCGGCTTGTGAGACTCGATGTGGGATCTCTCCTTCTTGTCCACTTTCTGAATTATCTGCTTCGGAGTCACTTTCGCTTGAGGCTTCAAAACTTATAGGCGGTCTAGGTATGGGTAAGGTATGGTCATGTAGTTTTGGTTTTTTAGCTGATGCCACATTTGGATAACTTATTAATTTCCTCTTTTTTCTCGTTTTACCTTTAAGGTCTATCACGCAAAAATAGCACTGGTCGTGGTTAAAGGGTTCAGTCCACATCATTGGAACACCAAACTTCATGTTATGACCTTTACCCGATACCCATCTCATTAAAGTTAATCTACAGGAGGCGCAAATAAAATTAGGTGTCCAAGATTTATCGAAATTTTTTACACGGAAACCGAAATAATGAAAGTATGCATCTCTGACAGAATTAGTTATTTTCCGAGCTGAGTTTCCGAAAATATAATGTCCGCAAATAAAGCAAAAATCATCCGGATTATTTTTACATTTAAAATCTCTTTTGCAACAAGCCATTTCGTAAACACATCTACCGATATAGTATGTATAAATTTGCACTACAATTTGCAAAACAAAATTTACAACAAACAGTAGTGACAATTAAATACTTGATGTCTTTTTAAATTTATTAGACCCTAAGGTAGAGTGACCAAATGAAATGTCTCGCCAATTTTATCAGAGTAATACTAAAATTGTAGGATAGACGCTTGCAAGTTAACGGGGCTATAGTTTCAATGGCACGTCCGATTCTTGTACTGGTATGCTTAAAATTTTCGTAGTTAAATTACCTACAACATAGGAGGGCTAACTTTTTTTCGTCAATAGAATTTTTCCGATTTTAAAGTGGTTAAATCTGAAATTGTGTAAAAAATTTCGTTTTTTTTCAACATTTTTTGAACGTTTTTTGGCATAGTGGCCAAACTACTGAAGATACTTGAGCGCGAAGAAGGCAAGAAATTTTTATGGGAATTAGTATAATGCATAATTCAACAGTTAAAAACGAAAAAATGAAAAATGCAAATTTTTGCCGTACCTATATGAAGTAGTGTTCTGCAAAAATGGGAATTTTCATATTTTCGCCGATATCTCGGAAACTAGATCTGCCACAAGAAAATGGAAGTCATATTCGGAATCAGGAGAAAATTTCACTTTAGGAAAGGACTATTTTATTCTTGGAGACTAAAGTTGATCAAAATTTGTCGAGTAGTGTAATTTGCTTTTTAATTAATACTTACTTGCTTGTGTCCCGCCAGCCTGCATACTCATATCATGTGTCATTATTTGACCCCATTGCATATTGACAAGTGTAAATTGTGGATCTGGAACATCCAATTCGCCAAAAACGACTAGTGAAATAAGTCTTGAATTCGGTAACTCTTCACCTGTAACTGATCGGGATGGCGATGAAATACCGTCTCCATACTTCGGTGATAGAAGACGTCCATACCTATAAGAACATGACAATTTTGGAAACAATAATTTGAAAAAGTCGGAATTCGGAATTTATAAATTAAAAGATTGAAAATATACATATGTATATGCCAATTTAAAGGGATCAATTGTTAAAGTAAAAGAAGGAAAATTAAAATAGACAGTAAAATGGGGAATTTGTTTAAGTAGACCCGTCGGGACTTTCCTACTACATTTTTGTTAGCTCATACAGCTCAACGTTACATCGTCTGCGAGATTCGCCGTCGCAGATATGTAAAGGTAAAAAAATTCACGCAGTTGCATTTGAATTTGTGTTTTTGAATAATTTTATAATTTATAATTTGAAATGATAAATTGTTTTGTTGACTCAAATGCAACCAAATGGAACAATCAGTTGCTTTTATTGCTGCCGGGATAAAATTTTCCCGCTTTCTCGTTGGAAGTTTTGCAAGTTTTATGGGTAAACGATCCCGATTTGGTATAAGCTTGTACAAGTTACCTGCCAAACGTACACTCTTACGTCCAAGGCCTTTAGAGCAGCCTGACTGTCCGACATAATATGTACTCTGACCTGATTTGTCCTGCGACGAAGGAATTTGTACAGAGTTCAATTTCATAAACCTCCGCTTGGAAAAAGACAGCCCTTGTGGCCTTGTTGGTAATAATTCTAAGGTGTGAGTTCCAGTTAAGTGTTTTATCCAGAGTTACCTCTAGATGTTTCACCTCCTTTGAAAACTCAATTTCAGTCCCCGCCAATGTCGGTTTGGTCAAATTAACCTTCCGTCTTTTGGTGAAAGGGACAGATGGTGTCCTCATGCCAATCCATAATACAATTGACTACGAGTGGCTATAACTGACTGTTTACTCCCTCCAAGGTTTGCTGTATTGGTTCGCGACTTCTGTGCTTATGATCCAGTCCATTAATAGACTCGTAATGTTTTTCCTAGCCATGACTGCTGTAATTGCTTTAGATGACGTATTGTTGAAAGCACCTGAAGGATCAAGAAATGCACATAAGGGAGTCTGCTTGTACTGAAACGCCTTTTCAATGTCAGGCAGTGTATTGCAGTGTATTGCAGTTACAGTAGGTTTACCTGCCTGATATCCATGTTTACTCTCACATAAAGGGTATACCCTTAAATAATTCTACCTAATATAACAGTCAATAAGTTTTTCCAAAGTTTTGGTCAGAAAAGAGTTGAGGATGATAGGCCTATTAGCCTTCGGAAGTTATCAGAATTTTTCTCCACATTGGGTATGAATACCACTTCAACCCCACCCCATTTTATTAGAATGTGAGCAAGCAATAAGCTGGCTAGCTTAGTACTCTTCAGAATGTTCTAGACATCGAAGAAAGACCCTGCTGCAGAAGTAGTTGTCATCCGGAACTGAAGATTTATATGCACTAAACGTTGATAGATCCCACGACAAGTTTTCATTACTGAAAATTTTTCCCACTGGGCCCCTTGTCCTACTGTTTGCAAACACTGTGGGCTCAGCAACATTTAAATAATAAGGATCTTTGGGAATACATACCAGGAAGTGGGCTTCTGGCTTCTTGAGTGTACATAGCCCATTCGAGTGGTCCAGTATAAGGTCCTTCTATAGGCGATAGACCTCTGGCAGTGAGGAGATGTTAACACAGTTCTTACGCCAAGTGCCTCTTTTGGACCTCCTAAGTTCTCGATTATAGGCCGATAGGGCAGACTTGTAGACAGTCCACTCGCATGTTTGCCTCCCCTACTGAAAAACTTTCTGGCGTTCTCCTTGAGTTTTCCGATACTGTTTTTCCACCAGGGAACGTCCCTTTGGGGTTTCTATAACTTCATTATGCAGCTCTCTTCAAAAGCAGTTTTGAGGACGTTTTTGAGTTGCGTAGCCTCAGCCTGTATTTCCTAAACCGTAGTTATGCTTGCTTTGAAGATATTACCCCCTGTTCAATACACTAACGTAACAGTTCCCAGTTGGTGTTACTGGGATTAAATTTTAATTATCGAAAACGAAACAGTGGTATTGAGCATATGTCAACACGTATTCGGCGACAATTTAATGCGAAAACAGATGGCAGCACATCATATCATCACATATCATGGGGATGTTATAATTTCTTTGCCTTTTCCCGCTTCGCGAAAATAATTCATTTTGATGACCCATTTTTCGTATATGTTTCGGGTTACATACTTATATGTTGTATTAAGAATGTGAAACAATGGTTAATTGTTGCTACTCTCTTCATATTAACCTTTCCATACAGGGACTGCAAATAATCGCTATTTTGATTTTTCAGCTCAAAAAATCATTTGGAAGAATTCATTCAAAACAAAACTCGAATATCGATCAAATCTTTAAGCTATGCTATATGCTGTACAAATTTGACCTTATTTTTATTAAGAAGATTTCTTGTTTTAAATCATTGCGTATTCGTTATTTTGTGATTTTTATTTTTGCGATTAAATAATCGTTATTATTGGATTTTTATTCGATTATAATAAACGCAAACAAATTTGTCGGCGGTGACAGTAATAGGCTTTATAATCGAATAAAATATCACAAAATATAGATAAAACATGATCGAAAAATTTTAAATCCAAGAAAATCGTCAAAATATGATCGCTTTTCCGATTATTTTTGATCGAAAAAATAACAGTTAAAAATTGTGCTACAATATCAAGGCGCATAAAATATAGGAGATGTTCGGCCAAAGCGCCAAATTATTATTATGATTATTAATAAAAAAAAACGAATAAACTTGATCGAGAAATAAAATTCCAAGAACAACCATTATTTTTAATTGAAAAATAAGAATAACAAAATAACGATTATGTCATGTTTTTTTTATAAAAATTACAATCGTGCAATTAAAAATTGTTCTATAGCATAAAGCTAGGAGAAGTTCGGCCAAATATCAAGAGTATGGTGTAAGCGCCAAATTATTATTATTAATTTTAAAAAAACCGATCAAACTTGTTCGAAAAATAAAAATAACAAAATAATGATTAAATTGTGATTTTTTTAAATTATAACCGTACTTTCATGCACCAACTTTACGTATACAAATTATTTTGCGTAGGTATAGTATTATACATATGTTTAGTTCGTGAAATTTAACTAGCAGGTGAGATTTCAACCCCATCGATGTATCTGCACCTTGACGCGGTGGTAGGGCTTGTACACCAGTGATGATTCTGAGTTGTGAGCGGACGATGTCTGCTCTGGTAGGGTCTGCCATTCCGAGAAGGTCGGAATTTGAGGTGCCAGACTAAGCCAGGTACAAGCACTTCAAGCTAAGCTTTCAGATGACGAGCTTTTGGGTGCCATCCATAGTACCCCGGTCAGCCAAAGTCAACAAACTACAGCCACTAAAAGGGACCGCATCAGCAACAATGGTCCCAAATGTAGCTAAAGTGCCAGAGGGTCCTCTTCATTTTTGACAAGATCGCCAGGAATAAGAGGAGGGTTGAAATTCACGAGCGAGACGCATACGTTAAAGTCAAGGAATACGAGACAGCCCTTGCCAAGAAGACTGCATCACAGCCGCAACAACAAAAAACTGAAGACGACGAGGCGAAACCGATCAGATGAAGTGAAAAAAGGCGAATTCCCCAAACAGGGTGGGGGTCCCCACAAAAGCTATAGCATCGTCAAAGCACACATACAGCGAGGTTGTCCGAGACTATCTCCAGGTAATAATGGAAGGCAAGTTTTGGTAGTGTGAAGCTCCATTGAGGGACTATCTGAGATGGTCGTGGAGCACCTTATGAAAGAACAGACTCCAGTACCAGCTTTTAACTGCGAGGAACGCTGCCGTGGCCGCCGAGTTATCGAATACGAGGACGGTTTCTCAAGGGAATTTTTTGAGAGAAGTGTTGGTAAGATTACTAACGAATAGGATGAAGCCGCATTCGGCTATCAAAGATGAAGGTGGAGAGCTCGGAGCTCATCCAGTGTCTGAAGCTGCAGAATTCAGGTGTCCCGATGGACGACTGGACGGCCCTAAAAGTAGAGGAGCAGCAGCAAAACAGAGGGGAAATAAATTAAGGTTTGGCATCAGAGAGGCTACAGTGAAGATGTTACCAGCTTCCGTTGCTTCAGACGACAACTAGGGGAGATTGACGACACGAACAATCTCATGGGGGAACTAAAGCTGGGTGTGCCGGCTTATGAAGGTACTTCGTCAACAGTAGGCAGGTTGCAAGCGCGCCACTTATCAACGACCCGAGGGATGTTGAAGGTAGTGCAAATTAACTTGCAGAATTCCAAAATCTCCTCGGACAATCGTAAAGTCTTCTAAAGGGAGGAGGGCGTCGACATCTGCCTTATACAGAAGCCTTAGATCTGGCGCTCAAAGATTATGAGGCTGCAGATCAGGCACTACAACTTATTTTACACTCCTGTGAAGGTAAACCGAGGGCTTGTATCTTCTTGAGGAATACTATCAATGCAACAAACTCTCCCGATCTGGTAATAAGGAACTGAATGGTTTCCCAGAAAATCTCTTTTTCGGATCATCATAAGATCCTTTTCGAGATAGGCTGGTAGAAGCCTTAGATCTGGCGCTCAAAGATTATGAGGCTGCAGATCAGGCACTACAACTTATTTTACACTCCTGGGAAGGTAAACCGAGGGCTTGTATCTTCTTGAGGAATACTATCAATGCAACAAACTCTCCCGATCTGGTAATAAGGAACTGAATGGTTTCCCAGAAAATCTCTTTTTCGGATCATCATAAGATCCTTTTCGAGATAGGCTGGCAGATAGAGAGTAGGCCATCATTAAGGAAATCAAAATGGGCATCTTGAAGCCTATTTGATAAAGTATTCAGCGATAGACTCTATAGAAGCAAAATGGCCATTAATTATCTGGAAAATCTAGATGACCACGTCATGTCTCTGGAAAAAAGTTTTCAGGTGGCCTACAGCATCGCTTGTCCAATTGCGAGGAACAAATCGACCTACCCTCCGTGGTTGGACAAGAGCCTGAGTGACCTGAGGTGCAATCTGAGAGGCGTCTGTAATGATTGCTACTCAAGGCAAACATTTTCAAGAATATAGCTCTTCCCTGAAGGAATACAAAAGAGCTATCCGTTATGCAAAACAGAAATCCTGGCGAGATCATTTCGAGTCGATTGAGTCCACGAAGGACTAGCCATGGTTGGGCAAAATTCTTGCTAAGGAACATTCAAATCATACATTCGTAACACGAGCAGTTAATAGGTTTTCACCATAAAAATCCCTAGGGTGGCCGTATCCTCCTTATTATACTGCAGAAGACTCAAAATTCGTTGGTAAGGAAACTGAAAGAAATCTTCACTACTTGCACTCTTTATCACCATATTCCGACTACCTGGAGGAAAACAAGGATGGCTTTTATTCCATAATCCGGTAGAAGAGGACACGAGGTTGCCAAGGATTTTAAGCCGGTACGTCCTTAATCATTTGTTCTAAAGATTCTTGAGAGAATTTTGCACTGACATATAAGAAATTACTAGTTGAACATCCACTCTCTACGGCGCACCATGCGTACATAAAAGTGAAAATCTACGGAAACAGCGCTACATGTAGTGGTGCGTACTGTGTAAAAATCCCTTCTGCAGAAGCAAATCACTCTAACTGCTTTCAACAACGTCAGGTCTAATGCGATAAAATTCGCCCTCGTTAGGGCAAGGGTGGAAGAACCAATCAGGATCTCGTCCCTACTTCTAAATCGTTAAAAATCAGCTAAGCTAGGGGGAGCAAAAGTGAGTAGGTGAGCATAAGGATGTGACTTTAAGGAAATATAAACCGCCTACCTTTAGACCGGTAAGCCTAAATGGCCGACAATTAGGTTTATCTTCCAGTACCGAGTATTTGGGGGTGACTATCGACTATAAGTTAAATTGGAAAATGTGCATTGAGGAGCGAGTAAGGAAAGCATGTGTGGTTTTCTATCAAATCGATGGTTGGCAAGAAGTAGGGTCTCAAGCCGAAGATGGTACTCTGGATGTACCAAGCGGTGGTGCGACCGGTTCTAAGTTATGGCTCTGTAGTCTGATGGGAAGCTATCCGGAAGAGCTACATCCTCAACGGTCTGCAGAAGGTTCAACGCACCGAATTTGTTGGTGTCACGGGAGCCTGTCGCACCTGTCCCACGGCTGCTTTGGATCCCATTTTAAACCTGCTTTCAATTGACTTATAAATATTATGCACATCTTCATAGACAGGATTTAGGCTCAGAGAATCCGGGTGCTGGAAGGTTACACAGCAAGGGCTCAGCAGTTTCCTTAATCAACTATCTTCAAACACAGTAAGCACCCGGACGGAGTTATGGCCTCACAAACTGGAGTTTGAGTACAGAATTAAAAATATGATTCCAAGCAAGGATGCATGGAAGAGGAATGAGGCCCTCGCTGATAGCGGCATAAAAATATTCACAGAAGGTTTCAAGATGGACTCTTCAGTCGCCCTCTACTCCGAATCCTTGGAACTATTCAATAACAATAATTAGTTAATGGCAGTTTTCGCGAGTTATTTGTAAACTTAATGTTAAACGGTCTATAAAATGCATGCGTTTAATTCTATAAGAATTGAAATTAGTAAAGGTAAGTATTTTCTGTATATGTATTTGTTTCATTTTTCATTTATGAATGAGTTTTCTTCTTCTGGGTAATTACATAGCTGTAATTCTTTTCGCCATAGTAAAAAGATATCTCACCGTACAACGCCGTGCTCAAAAGAAAAAAATAATCAAGGGGTTCCGATATATGTATTTAACAATATATTGATGAAGATACAAAATCGGATAATCGCATGGAAGAAATTGTATCAAGCATACATTGTTACACATATACATAATTGGGCTTGCCAACGATAATTATGCCTTATTTTATCTCTTTAGCAAAAAGGAGTAACCGGAAGGAAAACCCCAGATTTAATTTTTGAAATTGCCGTTGTACAGTTTCAACGAATTCCGACCGCTCCTTCTGTTTTTGTACACTGCTTTTAGCGTTAGATACAATAAAGAAGGAAAGATTCATTGTTATTTTGTGAACGCCATATTAAATACCTGAAAACTAAGAAGATTATGACATTTCGTGCTACCATCCGTAGTCGAAAAAAGGGTTTTTTTTTATTTTTGTGTCTTATGTTTGAACTTAATAAATAAAAGGAAAAAATAAAATATTGTCTGCTTGTTTTATCAGTGCCTAAATAGAAAGTATTTATGTATTGTACATAATGGTTCTTTCAATGCCCAGTTATTTCGCATTTTCGGGAGAAGTCGCTGCTGATGACATGAGATATTAAAGAGTGTGACGTGCCCAAATTATCAATGCTGGGCTCTTTTTTAGCGCACGATTAAGCCGAATTGTAATGTCAAAATGATCATAATGTTTTCAAGAGACAAACGGTGTTTTGTATGCAGAACATCTGCTGGAAATAGTTCTAATTTTACGTCGCTAATTTCCTTCCGGTGGGGGACTGACTTGAGGTTTTATACTTTTTGGAACAGGTATCCTAATTACATGCATTATTATTAAGCATAAATTAATTTAGAAGAGAAAATTCTAAAACTGTTTTTAGCGAGGACTTTTTTAGATCAGGTAATAAAATAAACATAACAAAATTTAAGGAATTGAAAGAATCCGTTATTTTTTATGTTGTAATTAAAATATTAGGGGTATTCTGGATCGGTTGCATGAGAATAAATAGCATATTTGCAGTACCAAGGTATGCACCAACTCGGGAGCTCATTTGTTCGCTCATATGCACGTGTCAAATACTTACTGTCGCTTGATTACAAATGAAATAACAACTGACACAGGGTTGCACAAAGCTTGTTATTATATGGTGAAAAGAATACTGAAGGGACGTAATACTTGAGTGTTGAAAATTTACGTACGTTAACGTCAGTAAATCAACTCCTCCTGGTTGAAGGACAACAACAGACCCTTAAAAAATTACAACTGAAGTGATAAATGTGGAAAGTGGATATTGGTTGCCATTAAATATGTAATTAATCGATACTCCTACATGTAATATTAGGGGTATTCTCGATCCGCTGCATGAGCGTTAATAATAATAATAAATAGCATGAAATCAAATATATCATAGTAGCATGAACATGACACGATTGCATAGTATTTGAACACATGAAATAACAATTAAATTTTATGAACCGTGCTAGACAGTGTGCAACGGATCGAGAATACCCCTGTTGTATATTAAAACATATTTCGTTGTTAAAAATGGGTTAATTATAACTAATACATATATCTTCATATTGAAGAACTAAATGACTTTTTTTATTTGAATAATAACTAAAATAACTTTGTATCCTTTTAATGTATGTGTTTGCGTACCGCTATATGCTTAAGAAAGTATTGTTCTATTCACTATATTTAAAATATGTATTATCTTTAAAATATTTTTTTAATGTACATATTTATTCTTTAGTATATTAAATAAAATAATTTTCATACTGTACTAGTAAAATATAAGTACTTATAATTATATTTTTCTCTGACGAAGAAGTATGTATAAAATATACTAATGCTATTCTTAAAATTAAAATAGGGGAATTTAAGCAAAGACAGATATGCATACTGGGCCCGTTGTATTGTAACCGACTCGCAAAAGAACGCTCCAGCTCGGATAAAATTTCCTTTACTTGCAAAAGCAATCCTTTCATAAAACATAAGATTTGTTATTGCTATTTAACACCTGAAAAGAGTTGTGCAAACAAATTTAGGTTGACGAAGTTATATATTTAAAAACAATATGCAAATAAAAATAAATTAGGTCTTAAACTGAAATTTCCCATGTTCTAGTTGGGTCAACTATCATATTTTTCCGAGTTAGTGTTGTTTCTTTACATGAAATTTGTTATCCTACCTCGTGTTCTTATGCAACTAAGTTACAAAGAAACGGGCCTACTATCATGGTAACAGTGAACCATTTCATAAGTGATTGCATTAACCATGTTACTATCCAAATTGGAAAACGCCCAGTCTATTTGCGCCCCTGCAGGTGTAGTATTCTAGAGCTAACAGAAACTTTTCTATTATATTCTCAGTAGTCTTTATTCGTAGATTAAAATCTCCAAAATTATGACTTTCCGATTACAAATGTCATTACTAAGAATATCGCGGACCTTTTCTTCCAGATCTCCGATAGAGAAAGCTGAATGCCTGTGGAGCACCAGCACATACATATATACATACATATTATTATGTTTAAATATAATAGCTTCTAAAGATTTTCGCCCAGAATACATTTTTTCATTTTACAAAGTGCAATTGTAGAAGCAATTTCAGGCTTCTAAATATAATATACAAATACCCCGTTTATTCCTATTCCGTGTTTTGGTGCTATCTATTCTTAACTCGTTTAATAGAATAAAACTTGGGATTTCAAAGTGTTCAGAGCATCTTTTATTTCAAAGTTAAACTTATATATAAAAATGAATGTGAATCCTTTATAGGCGTTCAAATTACTGAAGCAATATTTGTGTAATATGCACTCTAGGTTTGAGTGGTCCCCAGGCCCAACGAAAGGTATATATGAATTTGAAAGAGTGGGCGATGCCCTTCCCCCATGGAAGAGCAAATCTGAATTCGTCTTATATATCCAATTATTCGGTGCAAAAGCGTAATATTTGGTTATATACATACATATGTATTATAGATCAAACTGTGCATCACTTTGGAGAAATAGGCAGTGCCACGCCTTATACAATGAAAAAGCTTAAATCCTTGTAACTCCACAACTATTTGACGCAAATGTACTTATACAATATTTGGTATATAGATAGGTCCTATATATCAAGCTATATAATATTTGTTGGCAAAACACGCCCCAATTTAGGACGAAACTCCTATTTACCACTTATTCCTAACTATTCCACGTAGATATATGATATTCGATACATACATATTTTCTTTAGATCAAGGTATAATATATAATCCCAAAAGCACTGTTCAATATCTAAAAAAAATATGTCTTAATTGGTGCATGAAAGCAAGTCAGATATGCCAGTATTACAATATTTTGAAACCTTAAACGACGTTTATTGATTTAAATAAAAGCAAAAGGAACTTAGCATGATCTTAACATACCACATTCATTTTCCAAGATTTAATTCTTTATATCAAATTAGAAATAATTCGCGACAGGGTTTAGTAAAATATTGCATATTTTGATTTGTTGTAAATTACCTTTATATGAGAGATGAGCTTGACTTTAGTCTGACTTCTGTAATTTTCGAAATTGTGCTTTCTGTCTAGAAATGCAAAGTGTACGTAATGTGGTAGAATTTGGTAAAGAAGTTTCGGAGAAGTACCAATTTGCTCTAAGGTGGGCGATACTATGACTATTCCCAGCATTTACGATTTCATGTATTTCGTTCACAAACCCAATCTTGTCTAATAAAAACTTAAACCAATTTTGCACAATTACTGCAGTGAAAAAAAAATTTCGTATAAGCAGCTTGCTTAACGACACAAGGTTTGTGTACACGTACACAGAGTGAAAAGAACACCTAAAATGCTCTATAAACAAAACAAAATTTAGCTGATTTCTCTATGATCTTTTTCCAAGAAGCCCTTATTACGACTGGATATGTCTTTTCAATAAAAACAAGAAGATAATCTGTAAAACTAAGATGAAAACAGTGAAATATAATAAAGAAGGTGACCCGTAGAGTTAACCGTTTCAATAAAATCTAGAAGATAACCTGTAAAACCAAGATGAAAAAATCTTCAATATAATTAAGAAGGCAATAGTGATTTTCATTAGAATCTCCTCTTAATTTTAATAAGCCAATGATCTTATTATTGGCATCTAAATTTTTTTAAGTTATAATATATTAAACTAAAAACAATACAAAGTAGGTTATTCACAAAGTACATTTGTATGTTAAGACGTTAAAAGCAAAAATTTGAATTAAAAAGGCCTATTTTATAAATAAAAAGCTTTCCTGTTCTAGCAAAAATGTCTTCAGTATTGTCCCCTCTCCCTCTTCTTAACCTACGAGCTTTTTTTTTAGACGACGGCCTCTTTAATTACACAGTACGACAAAATCAAATTTTTTTGGTACAAATCTTAAATGTTAACAGAATATGAAAATATACTTAAAATGAAGAAATACGTGTCTCGGTGTTTTGCTGTAGCACGTCAGAATTTTGAGAAAATTCAAAATACCGTGGAGGTTGACTTCTAACGAAAAAAAAAATTTTTTTGCAAAAATTTAAAAATTTAATATTAATAAAATAAAAGTATTACATTAGAAGTGAACCTCCACGGTCCTTTGAAGCTTAAAAATCGATTTTTTCAAAATTCTGACGTGCTACAGCAAAACGCCGAGACACGTATTTCTTTATTTCAAGCCTATTTAACACATGTCATGTGTACCAACTGTTGTACTGTGTTATAGGTGAACTTTTTAGCTTTGTGTAAACGCGGTACAAAATAGTATTATCAAGCTCGGGGAAACTTACACATGAAAGGCTTGGCCAAAAAGTGGACAAAGTTGTCGAAAGTATAAGAAAATTTAAGAGAAGGTACAGCGTTTAATAAATAAAAACAAATCATTATCTGTGAAAAATAAAAAAAGGAAATACCAGTGCTTGTGTCATAGAAAGCGTGAAGCAAATACATAACTTAAAACTAAAAAAAAAAACAGAAAATACCAAAGAAAAGCAAAATCCAAGTCAAATTAGATAAAACAAGCCTACGAAGATTATACGAGCGCTTGCTTAGGGAAAACGTGAAATTCATTATAATGGTCGACGAATCATAGGAAAAAATGGTATCTCAGAAAGGTGGTACTGTTGAGCAGTCAATATCGTCAACAAAAATTGAAAAATTTGGCGTCAAAATCATAATCTACAGGCTATTAGCTCTTGTGATTTTCGGACAGGATCACATAAATTTCATACATCTCCATATCTTCCTCAATCCAATGGATTGATTGAGAGATTTCACAAGACATTAAAAACAGCTATTAATGGGTCAGATGATTCGCCTCACTGGTCAGAGGTACTTCCATGGATTTCGCTTATATTAGGCACATCTGTTAAGAAAGACTTAAAATGGTCTTCTGCAAAATTAGTTTATGGACAAATAATACGGTTACCGAGTGGTTTTGTGAGGTTGATAATAACTCCGAAACTCTTTCCAAACTTAGAAAATATTTTTTGCAGACTGGATTTAAAGTTTTACATCATAAAAAAGAATATTCTTTCGTTATTAAAAATTTAAATATTTGTAAATATGTTTTTGTTAAAGTCAAACCTACAATGGCCCTTTAAAGTCATTTCCAAACATGATAAAGTATTCAAAATTCAATATGGAAATTCAATTATAACAGTTTCAGTAGATTTACTACAAATACAATTCACAAGGTAACGTAAAATATTAATTCGTCAACTATTTTAAAGAAAACAAAGAAAATAACGTTTAATATTATTTAAATATTTTATTTAACGTTTCACTGCAAAGTGCTTCCATTTGTATGGAGGATAGCGACAAAAATAGTTAGAATAGAGATACTGACCTGCAATATACACAGCATATTTCTGTTCATGCAAGTACGATATTCTGAAAAAATCGCAATTGTATAACGCCCACTTTTCATATTCTACATATATAATTCTAACGTTAAAATACCTGAGCATGTGATAAATTTTGTTCCAATTCCCGGATTTGTTATTAATAAATATAAAGGAAAACAGATGTGCCATTTAATTTTATAAAATTAAACAATTTATTTTTTACAGTTCAAATAAAAATTTTATTAATTTGGAAGAAAAATAAGGACGTTGTAAACCTCAATAAAAAATTCCTTTACGTAATTAGTCTTCCAACAATTCTATTGTAGATTTTAATAATGCGCTTTTCTTTTTGCATGGCAATTTTCGTTGACCTGTAATAAATGGATCTGAGCTCAACAATAACATATTAAGTAAATCCGTATTTGTTGCAATTCGAGAAGTTTTCCTCGTATGTTGAAGCCTATACCTCTTAATATCCTTGTTTTTGGCTTCCGCAGCTTCCTCTGATAGTTCTCCAATGGATATTATTGAACTTTCGGTGACTTCGGAACCATGCACTAGGATCTTGTGAACTGAAGGTGGAAGATAGAACCAAGGGTACTTCTCTACAAGCCCTTTAGCAGTTTCAAGTGCGAATTGCTTAAATTTGTCCGCGTTTATTTTATATCCTGATGACATAGCTTGCAGTAATGCTGCACATCTTAGTATGAGCTCTTCGTCAACGCCCGTTATTTGAGAAGCCAAACCAGCATTATTAAAAAAGCGTCTAGCCGTGTTACCATCGTTTGACTTCCCACTACCTCCTGTTTTTGGCATGTCCACTATTAAACCCATTTCTGATCTAAACTTATTTCTAACCTGAATTTTTTTTTCCATGAATTGAGTTTTATCTTCTGCCGACCTAATTTGCCATTTTTTGATATCTAGTCTATACGATACATGAATGAAATATTCAAAAAATCGAATATATGAATGTAAAGGTGATAAACCAAACTCATAACGTTCTTTGTGGACGGCTTTTTGTAGACATTTATCTATATCGTTCATCTCTTTTGGTTTGGCTTGGCATATGTAACACTTGGCAGATGATGTTTGACTTAGTGCATTGCATACTTTTCCATCAACCATAGTCAGTTGTAATTTGTGTTCGACGTTTATTTTCTGTCCAGATCTTAAATATTCTGTGCACTTTAACATATCAATTTTGTTCGTGAAATAATTCCTCTCTTCAATGCAAACTTCTGTTGTCTCTTTTTTGAAACTAAATCGTATTGGTCTGCAGTATCGAGTGGACGACGGTCGAGGATTTTTCCATATAACTTTAGTATCTTGTAGTGTCGAAGATTTAGTAACTAATTTAAGGGGCACATAGGATGTTACAAATAAACTATTGTCTTGTAGAGTATTGTTACTAACACGTTGTTTATATTCACTGTATCCGGAGCTACCATCGAATCCCCACTTGCCTATCAAAACAAGATTGCTTATATTTACATCGGGTATGACTTTCAACACTTCAGTTTGGAGATCTAATATACGTGAAGCTGTATGGTCAAGTAAACTTTGTAGCTCCACTTCAGCCTGTGATTCACTCACGCTAACCGATTCTGCATCTGGATAACTTTTTTTCTTTTCACTTAAAACCTTTTTATAGCTGGGCAAAACTTTGTACGAAAGTTTAGAGTTTATAAAATCACTGATTTTTAAGTACTGATGTTTTGTTAAGTTTGTATCAATTATTAGTGAAAGAACTTCGGTGACATTTACTTCCTGAAAAAGTGGATTTGATTCCAAATGTACTTCACGTAAGGTATCCGCTGCGGACTTATCAATTTCTGCCAATTTTGCTATTCTACGTTGCTTAGTCCGTTTGGAGCATGCAGAGAAATCAGCAGTTGGGCGACCACGTTTACTCGCTTTTGCTTCTTCTTTTTCAGATGGCAAAGATAGAGTTTCGAGACTTAAGGTAACAACCTCTTTGTAAGAGAGCCAATCCGAGTAGTTTCTTAACACGTCTGACTTTACGCGATGGTTTTGTTTCCACATCACCCCAATGCGTCTGCATAAATATTTTACACATTTCAGTATATCATCAAACGGGTGTTCGTCACCTTCAAAACCTGTTTTTCTGACTATATCTTCAAAAACTTCCTGACCTTTCGTCGTATTTGACCCATTTTTGGAGCACCAAATTTCAAAAATATAGGAGCGAGAAAATATGCATTGATGAGACGTTCCTACGATAAGAACTTTAAAAAATAAAAATCTCAGAGAGAGAGAGTGAGACAACAACAACTAATTCTACATTTGTTTATTGACATTACTTGCAAAAACCAATGCTATAACACGCACATTTGATGTACAGAATACACTTTGAAACTAAAAAGTTAGGTTAGTTTAATGAACTTTATTTAGAAACCTGCAAATCCCTGCACATGAACTTAATATTATTTTAAACTATATACTTGTATCAACATTTACACACTAATCCAGTCACTGCATTCGGTTGACAAAGTTACTAAATCTCCAAATACATTTAACAAAGAACAACAAAACTGAATCAAAAAGACACTTCATTAAAATTTGTTATTCTAAAAACAACAGCACAATTTAAAAACTTGTTATTACTGAAAAATAATACTATTACCATCTACTTTAATTTCCATTTTCAGTATTTTTATTTAGACACTTTTTTAAATTAAACTTTTGCAGTTGAATGTACACGTTGCTTTCGCTTTTATTTTTGTCAACTATTTACTTCTGTGCAAGGCCGTACATACATATGTTGCGTTCACTCAAGAAGTTCCGTTAGAAATAATCTTGGTACAATAATACAGGTAGCCGCATTAGGAAAATTTCAACCCTGCTTGTATTTTGTGGTTGTTTGAAAAACCTAAAGTGTCTAAACAGAAATGTCAAACTTTGTGAGTGTAAATACAGTTTGACAATTCAAAAATCTACGCCATAGCAAGAAACGTGAGTAAAAACAATTAAATATTAAATTTATAAACTTTTAAATGCACATTTCTATGTCGTGTATTGGAATTTAGGTATAGAATATAAGTAAGAACATAACTAACTAGTAATTGTTTCATTGTTTGTGATGCCACAAGCTCTGTTCCAATCGGCCATTCTCCGCGGATCCTGTGGTACTTTGAAAAAGGGACCACCCCCTTTAACCCATCTTTTGCTGCAAATAACACACTTTCCCATTTCTGAATTTTCTTGGTATTCGCACTTTTTATTTAAAATAAAAATTTTACAAAAATAATTCACAGCACAAGTCACTTGTAAACAAATTTGTTTGTTTTGATAAAATGTAAACAAGGTTTGACAATTCAGATCGAAAGTAAACAGAAAAAAAATCAAAATTGCAACTCTGAAGCGGCTACCTGTTAATTGTACCAAGGAAATAATCAAAACAAACTCAAAATACATAAATTTGATGGCATATGCAACTATTTATTTAGCACTGGAGGGCTAAGGTATTATTTTATACTCGTTAGGGTTTTTGATATTGAATTATTTGTTAATTATTTTTGATATACTTTCAAAAGAGAAAATTTTCTGACGATTCAAAAAAATATGATTCTTTGTTAAATATTTAAAAAGAAAACAAATACATACACATACATATGTATGTGCGTATATATAAACTTATACATATAACGGTATATTAAACCATGGTCGTTACGGTAGAACGAAAATATTTTCGTTGAAGACATCAAGTGTCTTAATAGAATTGTGAATATTTTTATCCAAAATACGTCTTCTTCATCGACAAGTACTTCAGCACAATCGTTTTGCAAAATCGCAGAGCATTTTTCAAATAATTGCTTGCAGGTTTATTTTATCCAGGTATCCGAGATGTTTTCCAAGGCGCTGCTGGCTATAAGTGGATATATATTTTAACTTTCCACCCGCTTTGTTGCACAGAATTGATTTAGTTTAGTCCTTAAATCACTTTGAAGGTTTTCATTTTAAGAAATTGCATTTTGCAGAGCGAACAAACATTTAGGATTATTGAAAAAAGTGTAAACACTTTGGGCTGCGCCTAGAAAGTTTCTGATCGGTACAATTTTACGTGCAACACTAACGACCAAATTGAAACGATCAACGAGCTGCGTATTGCGAATATATAGCAAGATTGTATTTATCCCGTGCTCCGTGATATTGGTCATGCATTGAACTTACAGTCTGATGTATGTACATATATTGGAACGATTTCGTTGTCAAGTTTGGTTTGGACAAGTTTAAAGGGCTCAAATATTAAGATTGAGCTTGTATTCGTCTGTTGTATGTTTGTATATTTCCATATTCTCAAGTGCGTTCAGTTGGCGGCCTTTCTGTTGCACTTGCAGACTTTATCTGTTTTCTTAATGTTTGCTGGTGAATATTTATTGCTGCACATATGGTTTGCAAAGTTAGACTCAGGTATTGCAGTAGGTTTGTGTATCTTTTTGTTATAGTCCCTAATGTATTCGCGAAAACTTGTTTTTATTTTGTAACTATATTGGCATTCGCAAGTCTGTTTGTATACGTCCTGCCTGTTTAGTGGGTCCTCTGTATTTGTGTTGGTCCGTAGAATTTATCCTAAGTTATTTACTGTTTTAAATGCTGTGTGAATGTTGTCTTTCTTTTTAAAAAGTTTGCTAATATGTATGCCGCCTTTTCTGTATAAATTATTACCGTCCATGTCTTCCCGTCTTTTTCTTTGTCACTTATGTACCACAGCAACACAGGTAACCTATAGATTTCAAAATTAACATTTCCTAGGACCTTGTCTATCGTGATTTTCAGATCAAGATAGTTTATTATTCCTTCGTTTTCTGTTTCCATCATAAATTTTATGGTTTTATGTAGTTTGTTGAGGTAATTTTGTTGTTGGTTACTACGAGTAGACACCTAATTTTTTTTTTGTTTCCTCTTTATATTGCCCTTCTAGGGTTTGAATGAACACCTCCATGGGGAGGGTCTAGGTTGTGTTTACCATCTCCAGTCCGTACGATTGCCTGTATACCTTTTCATTAAATTTAAAGTAGTTTTGGTGTAGGGTTGTTTTTACTATAGTTGTGATCTGTACAGCCTTAATTTTATTTTTTGTGTTTTCCAGTGGTATTTTGTTTATTGCCTCTGTTGAAGGTATGGACGGATATATGTACATAAGTCTTTTATGTCAAAAGATATAATACCATGAATTTTACAGACCTTAGTTTGTCAATTAGTTCTGTTGTGTTACTTACTCCGTTGTGCTACTTACACTCTATCCCCGAAGATTTCAAAAAACTAGGATGACATCTGACAATTCCTGTCCAGTAAACAGCGAAGTTTCAACAAAACTCAAAAAATCTTCACGAATCGCTTGCCTTCTTTTTTTGAAATCAGTGTACCGGAAACAAATTGAAATTTGTTGGACTCCCGAAATGTCTGCCAACTCATCTGCCAAGACGAGCTGTTTTAATATCAAGTCAAAGCAAATGATTTAATTTCATTCTGAACACGATTGCTGGTGTACATCGCGTCTTTGAGAAAATCTTCTTAGTGATTTTTATCTCCAAATCACTCAACGCTCGATATCTTATAGCGTTTTCATTTATTGAACATTCTAAGGCTATATTACGAAAATATTGCCAGGGGTCCCGTTGTATTTTTCATATGAGATAAAAATAAAAAAAATCTACTCGAACAATTTCACTTACATCATCAATTTAATTCGTCGTACGTAATAAAATTAAACAAATAACCTGTATTTAGTGAGAAAATTGAGACTTTCGAAAAAAACTACGTACAAACAAACAAACTACACAATTAAAATCAGCTGTACAACGCTTATCTTCACGTTTGTTAGCGGATATAAAATGTTGCACTCTTGCTGCTAATATCCCGATAAATCTTTACCTCTATAAATACAGAAATACATTTCGATGAAAAAAAAGTATTTATTTATTTAGCACAAAAGTTTAAAAACATAAACGTGGAAAGTCTTTTCCATGTCAAAGGATTTCACTGCTGTGAGATAGTTGCTCCTGCTTCAAAAATAAAATTCGTTCACTAGCAACTGAAGTCGCCCCAATGGAGTAAATCCACATAAACAACATCGCTCCCCTAAAAGAAGCTTAACTTATAACCAGGGCTCGGATTTTGACGATATGCCATCTCATTTGTTTCGGTTGGGGCTGATGGCTATTACTTGAATCGAAGGTTCTTTTGGGCATTCGCCCTTGCGTAATATAATTAAATTGGGTAGGTTGCCTAAAAATGTTCTGTTTAGATTGGGGACAAGTTTGCTGTCTAAAATTAGCTGAGCTATCAACTTCCATAGGTATTGGTTTAGGCTGAGTTTGCCATCCAAAATTTCTATAGTTGTTTTTTTGTTGATCGGGACGTTGATTAAAACGTAAATAATTTGAATATTGCTGATAATTATTTTGTCTTGGGAAATTCCCATTATTGTTACTAAAATTTCTATTATCATTCACTTGTCTTCGAGCTTGATGGAATTCACTAGCAAATTTGATCCTAATTTGATTTGACTCCATTTCTTGGGCTTTAGCCAACGCATTTGGCAAATCTATCGGGTTAAGAGACATTAAAATATTGTTTAAAGGATGATTTAGTCCTGTTATATAAACCCTAAGTGCATCTGAACGATGTCTTTTATTGTATTCTTTAGTTATTTCCGAATTATTCCCGTAAGTCATTATTGTTTTGTTAATCATTAGTGTTAATTGGGAATTCACTTTGTTATAATAATCGATCAAATTTAAATTTGTTTGCCTAATTAAATTCAGTTCTTGTTCTAATATATGCAGAGGGCGCTTGTCTGCATAGGCAAAATCTAGATGGCTGAATGTTTGCGTCGAAATTAAGGGTGGTGCCATGATTTGTTAAAGTATCGTTGGCTTCTTGAGTGATTTTATTCCTCAAAATAGTTAATGCGGCAAAATACTTTCTACTTCCTTTAGCGTATAAGGACATTGTATTATTAGCTGCCTCTCTCCAGCTTACATATCCCGATCCGTTAAATTCTGGTAGGGATTTTATAATGTCTAAAGTTTCATTACAATGAATTGATTCGGTAATAGTTTGTTTTTCAAAATCTGTAACCTTATGGGTATCTGTTAAATTTCGTAATTGAATTTTCAACTGATCTATCTCAATTTTTAAATCTTGCGTCATATTTTTTAGTTGTATTCACTTATTTATTCACTTATTTATTCAATGTATATATTTCACTTGTTATAATTAATTTTAATTTTATTCTTAATACACTTTTTTAAATTTTTAAAATTTCTTAAACTTTCTTAAAATTTAAATATTTACTGTTCTCCTTTTGCTTCAGGATACTTGTTTGTGTTGATTTGTGGGGATACTCTTTTGTTCCTCGGAGGTCCTTGTTATCCAGATATCTTGGCTTACTTGATTGATGTGTCTGGAACTAGTAGTCACAATTCAATTTTTGTAAGTTGATTGAAGAATTTTGTTGGGCACAGTAAAAAAAGTTCAAACTGATTGCTTTATTTCTCCTTATTTTTATCAAGGATACTTTTTAGCGCAATATTAAACTTTGATCTTAGGGGTTGTTAAAGAAAGTCCTTTTCCGATCAATTCACTTCACTTTTAATTACTCTGCCCTACGTTGGGCGCCAATTAAACTCGCGGTGTGTACTTGTGAGTTCTAACTCCAAATTGAGTCTGTCTTTATTTTATAATTCAATTCTTAATCTAACCTAAGCTGCTGTCGGTTGTTGCCGTCGCTGCTGCAATTCCAGGAATCTGTTTTACTTTATTTTATTTGCAAAATGTATTTGTAGTGTTGATTGTAAGAGTGAGACATTTATGCAGGTGCATCCGATGTCACATATCGGAACAGTTAACTTAACTTGCCATGGTTATCGTTTTCAAACTTCGCGTTGTGCTCCTGCGTATTTAGGATTCACATACATATATTTAACTTTTTTTTAATTATAATCATTTATCTATATATTAAAACTAAACTATATTTCTGTTTTTATACATGGATCCTTGTAAAAGTTTGCTTTTACAATTAGCATATTAATTGAATGGTAGATGTGGTGGTTGGCATAAGCCTCCTCATGATTCCTTGGTGGCAAAATTGATACATGCGTGGAATCGACGGCTCCAATAGAGCCTCCCACAAAGGGAGACGACGCCGAAGCAAACATTTCTTTAGCAGAATGGCGTTCCACTTGGGTCATAGGAAACCTCACTTTCTGGTGAAACAACGAATCATTGATTGCATCCGTTACCCGATGAATGCCGGCTTACGGAAAACTGGCTCATGGATATTCCCCATTGTTCACCTACGGGTCGTTGATAGCAACCAGTTGCGAAGAACCTTAACGCCGCTAGAACCTACCAATATAAAAGTAAAATTTAAAATTGCATGCAGGCTTAAAGATTACACGAGCTACCTGTTTCTCAGTTGATATTGCTGTTATTCTGGATCCTCTTATTTGGTTATCAAGCTGATAAATTAGGTATTCAGCCAAGTCTGGAGTTAACCGACACTGTTTTTGAAAGTCTGTTGCATTTAGATGAAAGGGATTGCCCACATCTCGGAGTAAACGTCGATCCACTGTTGGAGCGCTTACTTCTTCATCACCTCGTGATAAATCATATGCCAAATATTTAAACGACATTATTTAATGTTCCTTTTTTAATTACAAGAAAACAAATCACTGAATTTAAAATTTTTCTTTTATATAAATTGAAATCACGAATTTCACTTTTCTCGATTGAGTTAACAACATAAAATTTGTGGTCGTTTAGTTTTCGGTCGTCGACTAGCTAACATCAACAGCTGATTCAGCGAATGCGAAAATCGTTAAAAAATGGCTACTGAATAGCAGGGTCGCTAAAATTTTGGTTAAGTTGAGTTAACCAAACGAGTATCTTTAAAATAAGTTAGTGAATCGCACTACAGGACAGAGGCTGCGTAAGTGGCGGTAAAATTGCGATGGTGTACGATCACCAATTTGTTCGCCGTCTAGAAGTTCCAATAGTTTGGCATCTTTAGACTTTGTTAAACGCTCGATTAGTGCCTGTTTAAGAGCTGTGTATGGCGTAGTTAATGAGGGGCGTAGAATTATATCCTGCACCTCCGCTGCTGACTGTGTATCTATGAGCGACACTGCGTGGTGAAACATGTCACTTTCGCTGGAAACGCAACGAATTCTGAATTGTGATTCTAGTTGCGCGAACCATAGCCGCTCAGCGGAAAATGGTGGCGCGCGTACAGTCATATTTGCAGTAGTTGGAACCGATTGTGTGATTTGCATGGATGAACCTGCCTCGTTGTTTGTATGTGGGGCGTCTGGATTCATGGCAGTCTACCTGCTGCGTGATGTTGGATTGCTTGAAGATTTACAGTCGCAGTGGCTTGCTTCTTTATGATGTAAGAACTCGGCCCTGGTTACTGATGTACGTGGGTAAGAAAGGGCTCACTTGTACGCAGTTGTGAGAAAAAGGAAAAAAAAATTATCAAAAATTGCAAAATGAAAATAGATCACGTCGGGGTCACCAATGTAGCGTTTTGGTCGCGGCTGTTAAACCGAACGAATTAAACTACTTTTATTATTTATATTGAAAATTTATTTAATCAAGTAATATTTATTTAATACAAATCTGAAAACGCGTGTGAGCCCTTTGAAGTGTCATCTCAGAAGAAATATAAGTTATTTGCTGAAGTACGTCAATACCCAGCACAAGAACATTTCGAGACTCGTTAACTGTATCATCGTATGATAACTTATACATTTTGAGAGATCTAAAAACTAATGAGAGACTATACCGTACACTTTCGAACTAATGAGTAATATATATTCAGAAAGAAAAGGCAAATTCCGGCATCGTCCGGATAATTTCTAAAAAAAAATCCGTTATGTTACTAACTATAAAAGGTAATTTGCTAAAATTTTATATACATATATGAAATTTTATACGTATATGATACACACCGCACAATTTCCTGCACTCTCCTGTTAGGAAAAAATCAAAATATTTGATGTTTTACTAAATCATGTAGCAAATTCGCTAAAACTAGGTACGTAGAGTTTAATTAGAACGAGAAATACTACGTATAAATCGAAATCGAAAATGAGTGTGGTGTGTACGTTAAAAGTAATTTAAGTTTTCAATAAATATTAATCTTTAATATTTCATAAATAATTATCGTTCGAGATTTCGAAGTGAAGTGCATTATGCTGATTGGACTTATCACATACAAGAAGTACTGTATATTTTGCATGAAATCATGCGCCGGGTATTTAAATTCTTCTGGACTTATTTCAAATAATTTTTATTTATTTTTTTCACTTTTGTAAAAAGCAGTCTTATTTGTTATTGGAATTAGTAAAATAAATAATTATATTTGCTGTGGTTGTAAACAGAGAAAACTGACCACACAACCAGATAACCTTGACGATGTGAACAGCCGAAATTATTTTGAATAAAATATCTTGTTAAATTACAATGGTAATTTATTCTTCTGCATCTAATTGAAATTAATATACGTGAAAAGGTTCGGAATCAGAATAGCTGCATTGGTTTGGAAGGTCGTTTTTATTTTCCATTTCAAAAAGTTGCGCTTCTAAAAGAGTGATGATACCTGTTAGCAAACCTAACTTTTTGGTGAGCTGATCTTTTCTTAATTGAAATACATGAATGGAGAGGATCTCTCTGAAATATATTCAACATATTATTAGCCCGCAAATTTTGACGAGTGTGCGATCGCCAGAATTCGAAAATTGATGTCAAACTTTGTAGATATTTGAAAGACTTCCGGGCAGTGGTGCCATTTCAAATTTGATTGTGCGGAGTGGTTGCTAAACAAATGTTTATCTCCTACAATGCATGTATGTACGTATATTTTATTAATCACTTAAAATTCCAATATCCCTATTAACTGAAATAATTTTTTGTACATAAATTCTGATTTCGGATTATTATACCAGTTCCACCCAATTGGTTGGCCCAAGTCGATAAAGTTTCACTCAAAATTTATACTTTTAAATTTAGTTTGTTTATGATGAATCCTGAAAAATATTTTAAATGGTCTTCTTGAAGTAAATCCAATTGCAGTATCTGTTTCCGCAGCCAAACTTGTTCTTCCTCACTTGGCTCAACAGACAGCCAACTACGACATATCGACACTCAATGTGGTGGGATTTATTTGAGATACAGCATTTCGTTGCAATCTTTTTCGTTTTCCATAAATTAAACTGCACACACTTTTGAAGTGTATTTAAATATGTATGCACATACATGAAGAGTTAGCTAACTAAAAAGCCGCAATGCTGCAATCTTGTTAGCCATCTTGTAGCAGTTGCCCTAATAATACTTTACTTAAATAAGACAAAAATTCCAATTTGGTTTACTTCCAATAACTATTGCGCAGTAGAAATATTCTTGAATACATCAGATATTTAATATTTAGGGAGTTCACAAGCCGTGTTATATGTCGTATATATTTAGTCCGTTATTGAATTAACAGTGGAACGTGTGAACGCACTGTGCTATTTCGTTAACTATTGTATGTCGTATTCAAGCAATTAATCAGCTGAGTAGAAGAAGAGAAAACAAAACGAAATAAAAGCATAAACATTAAAATGCCTAAGAGGACCGAAAAAATATAAATGAATAGCTGCTGTTTGTAGAAAATACGAACAGGACATCCTCGTGACTTCTCTTCTGCCACCGTCCATCTCCGGATTGGGTTGCAGCGGACGCGTTTGGCTTTGCCCTAAAATCAAAAGGTTGTTTAATAAGCCAGATGTGTTTGTTTTTTATTCAAAATCACTTACTTCGTCATTTAGATGTATTTCCATTCTTTTTTTTTTATATATCTCCTTCAATTGTTTCACCGGCCGCTTTTGCAAAAATAATAAAAAAAGTGACGATAAACAGAAACAGCTGATCGAATAACACACACAAATAAAACACTAAACATACCTTTCAGAGTTGTATTGAAATAAGACAATTTTACATGTGAAACAAAAACAACAAGTTTACAACTGTTGTATTGCAATAACACGATTAAAGAAATACGACAAATAACACGGCTTGTGAACTCCCTAATTGAAACGCCGCTCTTAGTGCTAATTGGCGTTCTTCACTCGCCACTGCAGCCAACATTAAATTTTAAGTTTCCATTTGCGAGAAGGTTTGACTTTTCTCAAAGTTGGAACATTTTTGAGTGGAACGTGATACATTTAAATATTGACCAGTATTACACTGCATCTATATACACATGTATGTACATACATACAAACTAGTGATTCCTCGAGTCGAGCCAATTCAAGTACTCTAGTACTTTATAAGTTGTTTGGCACCATCATGGCTCCAAAACGTTCGTCAAATATTTGGAATTTCTTTAATAAACTTGAAAACAAGAAAGTGGAGTGCAAAGCATGTAAAAATATCAGCTCTTTTTAGAAAGTCAATGAATTTGTTGAAACATTTTAGAAAAATGCATTCTCTAATATATTTAACTTCTCGTAAATCAGATCAAAGCCAAATCAGTAATTCGGTTATAGATTTGGTCACATCCAACGGTCAATCACTGGAGGCAAGAGTAGATAATGAAAATGGAGTCGTACAAGATCATATATGTATATGACGTTTTTATCGAAAGGTGCATTGCAGGTTATTAAGGAATGTAAACAGAGAATTAGTTGATATGATCTGTAAAGATTTGCGATAATTGTCTATTACACTGCGTAACAAAAATTTAAGAAAACCCTGCTGTCATGATTTTATTAATAGTTTTTATTAACATTAGTAGTAGGCTTACGAACTGTGTTTTTTACTTTTTTTGGATTGGCTCTAGTTCTTGAGATAAACGAAACTTACGAAAATAATGAAAAAAAATTATATGACTCAGTTCCAGACGTATTAATTTAATTATTCCTCAGTAAGTTTTGTTATATAAATTACACTGCGGAACAAAATTTTGCAGTCGGAGTTTTTTTAGTCGATTTAGGGTAATTTGGGAGCGCTGATTACGAAAATAATATCAGTTTTGTCGAATTGGCTCTAGGTTTTCAGATAAAGACTTTTAAATATTTCACGAAAAAACATAATTAAAAATACCAATATGGATTTAAATTATATTTTTATTGCGCGCCTGTATAAAAATAATACAAAAATAAAAAAATATATTATTTTCATAAATTAATTTTAAAAAAATTACAAAAAGCTTTTTCTGTAGGACCTCCTATGATGTCGTTGCTCAGCACAATCCCGTATTAAGTTACAGCAGTAGTATGCCATCATGTGGTCGTCCCATCGACCTTGGTATCTTTCTTCCATTATTTTTATGTCCTGGTGGAACCGTTCACATTGTTCCTCACTGTAATCGTCTAGGATGTCCGGGAATTTGTCCAAATGACTATGTAAATAATGTAATTTAATGCTCATTTTAGCTCCTAGTTTGCGAAAATTGAGAAGCATATCAGCAACTAGTTTTGTATAGTCTGATGATTTATGATTTCCCAAAAAATGTTTGACTACATTAACAAAGCTTAGCCAGGCGTCAAATTCAATTTGTGACATATGGTTTAAGAATTCAGTGTCTTTTAGAAGGGTACGAATTTGAGAACCATCGAAGACTCCTGCTTTTAATTTTTCCATACTAAGGACTGGAAATTTTCTGCACACATATTCGAAACAGTCACCTGTCTTATCAAGGGCTTTGATGAACTGTTTCATCAGCCCTAGCTTGATGTGAAGCGGTGGAAGAATGATTTTTTCTCGGCTTATCAGTTGGTCATGAACCACATTTGCTGTTCCTACCTCCATATTTTCTCTCACCGGCCAGTCCTTTCTAATCCAATTTTCATTTCTTGCACGCCTGCCCCATAAACATATAAACAGGGGTATTAAGTATAACCACTGTTGGCCCAATAAAAATTGCATTTACAAGTCACGCAGTCGATAACGTGCAGCGGCTGGCAGGGACTGTTAGAGTTTACAGGTATTTAGGCGAAGTCGTCGAATTAATGTTTAGTTGTATTAACTCACCCGACTTAACCGGCTGCCCTTGCACTCTTGCAAGGGAAATAAAATATTTAAACCAACGAACTACTTGTTTTAATAACACTGCGTAACAAAAATTTAAAAGAACCTGCGGTCATGATTTTGTTAATAGTTTTTATTCACATTAGTAGCAGGCTTACGAACTGTGTTTTTACTTTTTTTTTGATTGGTTCTAGTTCTTGAGATAAACGAAACTTAAGAAATTAATGGAAAAAAGCCTGAAGCCTGGCTAAGCTTTGTTAATGTAGTCAAAATTTTTTTGGGAAATCATAAATCACCAGACTATACAAAACTAGTTGCTGATATGCTTCTCAATTTTCGCAAACTAGGAGCTAAAATGAGCATTAAATTACATTATTTACATAGTCATTTGGACTAATTCCCGGACAACCTAGGCAATTACAGTGAGGAACAAGGTGAACGGTTCCACCAGGACATAAAAATAATGGAAGAAAGATACCAAGGTCGATGGGACGACCACATGATGGCATACTACTGCTGTAACTTAATACGGGATTGTCCTGAGCAACGACATCATAGGAGGTCCTACAGAAAAAGCTTTTGTAATTTTATTTTAAATTAATTAATGAAAAGAAAATATTTTTTTTTTTTAGTTTTGTATTATTTTTATACAGGCGCGCAATAAAAATATAATTTAAATCCATATTGGTATTTTTAATTTTTTTTTTCGTAAAATATTTAAAAGTCTTTATCTGAAAAACTAGAGCCAATTCGACAAAACTGATATTATTTTCGTAATCAGCGCCCCCAAATTACTCTAAATCGACTTAAAAATCTCCGACCGCAAAATTTTGTTCCGCAGTGTTATTGAGGAAGCTAATAGAACTGGAGCTAAGGCCACATTTCTTGATCCAAGACTTCACCCCTCTAACAGCATCATCAGTTGAGTTCCCTGCCCCATTTTGCTTCCAATTTAAACCAATATCTTCAACACCAAACTAGTGCGAATAATACAGTTAATCATTTATTGGGAAAGTATTTGGATAAAAAGTACAAGAGAGTCGAATGCAACTCCCTCTGCTATTATCAAGGTGAAACAATATGTTCAACTTCCTTACCTACTACGGATAGATCCGTCCATATTTTAGGACCATATAAAAATTATTTCCAAAGATTTGTACAAAATATCGCAAAAGTATTTTTGTGCGTCCACGTGAAAAGGGCCCACTTCGGCGGTATTGGAATTATGCATATAGGCGTCTTCCTGGTTGATTTCCGAACATTTTGAGACAAATTAGACCATCCTACTGAAGAATTGAGGGAAAGATAAAACTTTGAAGGTGAATATCCGAAAAATGACTAATTGAGAAAAATCAATTTGAAGTTGAAAGTTGTCCCTTGTGGGCCCTTTTCTTTTTTTTCAAAAAATAAAATTAATTACTTCTATTATACCTAGGAAGCTAAATTTGGTGTCATTCGACGCGTAAATGTATATAGTTTCATAATAAACCATAATAAAAAATTACGAAATTCGATCCATGTATCGAAAAATCTATATATCTCGGAAATTAGATGCGACAAAGTGGGCCCTTTTCACGTGGACGCACACATTAATGCATTCCTGCGACTTCTGTTCGGCCCAAACGAGTTTTTTTGACCGCGGGGTTATTATGTAACTAACAACCGTAGAAATAGATCAGAGCCAAAAAAAGCTTGATCGAATATTATTTTTGAGTAGTGTTCGTAAAAGTAAGAAATAAATATACACATGTATGTGCAATGAATCTAACTGAACTTTTATATCAAATTTCATTATAAAGCCATTCATTCATGGAATATAGCTCATTTCATTTGAAGTACTAGTTATACTTTTAAAGTACTGATGATTTTCCCTCAAACTATTTACTTAAAATTTTGTGTGCTATTATCTAGTTCATAGCATGTTATTTATACTAAACAGTAATAAAATATGATGAATTAAACATCTGTTATCCAAATATTTTTTCATTTTAATTACACAATGGGCCGGTGTACTGCATTTAGAAGGTGAATCCTTCAGAGGGTTGTTATGTAACAACCTTAGAAATAGATTAGAACCGAAAAGAATGATCGAATACTTTTATATTAAATTTCATTATAAAGCTATTATATTTTTTACCAAAGAATGTTTAAGAATCAAATTATTAATATAAGTAATATTGATCATTACAATTTGAACTACTAGTTGAAATTTTAAAGTACTGATGATTTTGCTACAAAATTATTTACTTTGAATAATTTGTGCTATTATCTAATGTATAGCATATTATTTATACGAAACGGTAAACAAAAATTTTTTTAGTTTTAATTACACGATGCGGCACGTGGTGTACTGAATATAGGAGGTGACGCCTTCAGAGGTACTGCTACTTTGGCTTTGTTGATTTTGACAATTCTGAACTGTAAGTAGACAAAGCTTTTTTGATATGTACATTAACTTTTCATTTCGGAAAAACAGAAGATAAAAAAACAAAAAAAAAATTTTTTAATAGAGCAAAGATCCACTTTTTTTTAGTATGTTGCATATTTAATTATTGAATCTCTGCCTTTAAAGAATCTTTCTTCAATTTAGCTCAATTAAAACCCGTTTCCCATTGAAATATTAGAAGTTAATCTTTCTTCTTTCTCTCGTAAACTTATTCACAAACAAATTACTAATAATTCTCTACTATTATATTCGACCATACCTATAAGTTATTTTTGGGGAGTATTTCGAATTTTTTAGAAGCACTGTGCTATTATTTGTTATTGCAGGCATGGATGTACATAAATCGGATTCACTATTTAGGCTAATATGATATGTTACATTAAATAATTCATAAATAGTTAACATTTTTAGTTGGGTGCATGCTAAGCATAAAAATATATAACTTATTCGAATACCGAAATCTGAACTCGTGTATTTACTAATTCTAGTACCTAACTCAAATTCTCACACGATTATTTTTTTTTACGAGTACTAAAGTACTGAGTATCAAAAATAGCAGGCTCGGCGCATCACTAATACATACATATGTTTAAATAATTAGGGGCCGATCTTTATCACGATGCAGCGAATACAAGGTGACGACGAAAGCACTTCCGTTACTTCGTACTTGCTTCGTTTGATAGAACGACGTAGCAGGAGGTTCTGAGTGTTTGTTTAAGAATACAGACTGAGAAACACAGATTGTTGTTTATGATAAACGTTAATTTTCAAATATTTGTGTAAAACTATCTTAAAAACAAATAAAATTAAGTGCCGCGTTTTGAATTGTGCAAGCAACAGCAAAAACAAAGATAGAAAGTGATGGAGACAGCTTATTGCTCAATGGCAGCAATATATGGCAGAGGATATTGCTTGATAACTATTGCCTGTCATCAGTTGTCATTTTCGTTAATTTACGTGAAAACTTCGTGGCGGGGAATTTTCATTGGAAAACAAAAATTGAGATCGTTTCCGTGCGACTATGAATGATTATGTATTTGGCAAAGCGAATTCATACAAGGTGTAGTTACTATAGAAGCCGACTTGATTTTTTTATTCACCTGCATGTATGTACGTATTTTGTTGTTGCTTTTGCGTATGAGCTCTCAAAAGCCGTAAAAGCAAAAAAAATCTTTACAACTCTTACGCAGAAGCAAAAGCAAAATACATGGGAATTTTGTAGTTGTATTTATAACACCACCTTACATAAATTCGCCTTGGTATTTGGCATTGAAACATCACATTTTCCTTAAGAGTTTATACATATTTGTGCTTTAATGAAATTACCATACTTGTGTGACGTCATCTTGCAATGGTTATATCAATCCGTCAAATGCCCACACACAAAAATAAGCAACCGAAATGCTTGCACCTACATAACTGTAAAAAATACAGATTTAGTCCATCCACGATTGTCTGAGGAGATGTGGGGTAAGGTAAGTCTATAAGCCATGAGGGAATGACGAAATGTAGTAAGAAGGTAAACACTTTAGGCCCTTTTTACTCCTTTTTAATGCTATTTTTAATATGTACATATGTATTCAAAAACTATTTTATTAAACTAACATAAAAATAATAAACATCCTAAACAGTTCAATAATTGAGTACACAGAAAGAAAAAAGAGAGGTTAATCTAACCGAAAAAGGTTGTAAATGAACCATTTTTCTATTTTGCATTGAAAACACAAACAACAAGTACAATTCAGGTTGTTAATATAATCGACGAAAAATTGTTAAACGAATTTAGTAATTTTCAACCGCAAAAATAGTTAAACTAATCGCTAGAATTGTAGAACATAAATTTAACTACAAAAAATGGTATGGCCAACCTGCGAAAATGTAAAGTTACTATTCTTAACCACAGAAATAGTAAAACTAGCCGGATAAAATTGTAACTCTACTATTTTGAGGGTTAATCTAACCGAAAAGATAGTTTATGCAATAAGAATAACGGCATTTTTGATGCTTTGCTTCTTCTTTTCTTTCATATTCGGTTGCAATCTTTTCATGGACGTTGTTATTTGCGTAGCTGCAGTGAAGTGAAATTAAATTAATTAATATATTAAAAGTAAGTGTTGATGAGTCTTAACAATAGTGAATTGTTTTCGCTAAATATTTTGCGCGTTGTGGAGGCGGATGATATGGATAATCCTGATCCAGAAGACACGGAGTTTTGTAAATTGATTTTGGAGTGGGGATTTTCACATAAAATCGCTGAATTTAAAGGTAAGTTGCAAATATGTCATTGTTATAGTTTTTAGTAATTTAGTGAAATTCCAGCGCAAGCAATAACGTTGAAAAATTTGCAATATCTGACGGAGTCTGACCTTGCTGATTTGTTTCAAAACGACACCATTGGTGCTAGAGCGGAATTCCGTCATCAACTCATAACTTGGAGGAAAATAAACGTAAGTATTGTGAATCCCTCTGTGAACATTTCATGAAGAAGCTTTTTTGTTCAGCGATACAGCATCCGCCAATTCTGGTTTTGTTGACTTTGTGCAGCAGTGGCGACAGCGGATCAACAATGGCATCGAATCTCCTTCATGCTCACAAACATCCAGTTCATCTTCACATGACTTCGTAAGTTTATATGGGAATCACCTCACAAGCCCTACAAAATATAAAACAAGTTATAAAAAACTACAATTTTTAAGGATTTGCAGCAAGTGTTAAGTGCCCATCCAACTGGCGAGTATGTTCTGCGACTGGACAAACTAGATGACGCTGGGAGGGAGATCTTAATTGATGCCACTGTGTCGTGGTTTATTAAAAGAAAAATCAAAATATGCCGAAATACATTCCAATCCATTGCGCAAGATATTGCAAACAGGTTTCAAGACGACAAGGTAAATTATTTACTCATTACAAAACTATTTTCTAAATTTGCACCTATTTTCAGTGGATTTACTACCACAAATATCCTATTACCTTGAGACCAGCAGGCCGCTTGTACGATAATTATTACAACACATTGAAGAGATTGAGGAAATCCGGTGAATTAGTGGACCCAGAAAGTTCAACTCCTGAGGCATCACCCACAGAGGAATATACATTTACTTTCGAGGATGAAAAATGTAATGCCACCACAATAGCTTTTGTTTTGTAATGATTTCATATTTTTTTATGCAGCTGCCTATGACTGGCTCCAACTTTTTTATTCGCCGTGGAGCACAGTTGAAGCAAATTGGAAAAAAACTTTCAAAATAAGACGACAAGAAATTTTCAACTCAAGTGGTAGCACATCAGCGAAAACTTTACGGACCTGGAAACTTTTTTCCCATTCATGTGGATACAATCTGGTAAATGGATTTCTAAGTTTTACGTTTAAACTTTTCAGAATTAATTGATTAGTTTGAATTTACAATCCAATGTGTCATATTAAAAAAAAAATTTTTCTTAAATTTGATATCAATTTGTATGTATGTACGAAAATTGGGAAAAGTTTCGAAAAAGCATTTACTTTTTTATTAGATGACCCAATGGGTTATATTATTAAAAAAAGGAACTACTTTTTCAAGCCTTTTTCTCAAATTTTTCAAGTTTCTTCATAAAAATTTATGTAAAATTATAGAAAATTTGAGAAATAGCAATTGCTTAATAATTTAATAATGCTTTCTTTTATTGCAGATTGATATTGATTTCAAAGCTCTACATCAGGACTGCTCACAGCTAACAGAGAAATGGCAAGGTGTTAAAACAAAAATTATACCAATTTTTAATAAGAGGGTGAAGGATATTCAAAATCTTCAGCACTTGAAAAAAATTAATGAGATTGATAAAGGTTTGTTAACATTGGTAATAATAAGATTAAATGGTTTTTATAATAAATATATTTGTATTAAAGGTTCAGATCAACTTATAGCATTGTTACTGCACGTTGTACTACGACCTAATATAAAGCGGAAGGCAGGTGACAAAACGGTTTTTAGAAGCACTATCAAAGATTCTCAGCTCTCGTTATTACTACAAGTTAGTACTGTGAACGATGTCGAAAATAAATTGGATAATCTGAAAAAATCGCTATATGCACGCGGTGAGACATTGCAACCACTAATTATAGCAATTGGCAGTGATTTAAGTAATTGCAAATTTTATGTTTACTATGACGACATTAAGTATGAGCTTCCTTCATTTTTAAGTGCTTTAGACATATGCTTTAAGACTTTCCATGTATTACATTTAAAATATCCACAGGATAGCATTGAGTTTTGGACGTTTGTCCAAAGATATTTTTATTCCATTGAATTGACCGGAGATAAAACTTCTCCAAATGTCCTTTGTTTGCTGAGCGACTTAATGTAATGTATTAAATATATGTATATATATATAAATTATTATTAAATATTATATTTGTAATTACTAGTTAGAATTTTTTTGTTTAAAATGGTTTTGTGCTTTGTATGCAACAACAATTTTGAAGATGTTGATATACTCGTAAATCATCTGAAAAATTTTCACAATTTAACATCATTTAGTATCTTTTGCTGCTTACATTGCTGTCATTATTATCAGTGCTTGCGAACTTTTAAAAGACACTTTAAGAAAGCGAATTCATGTATTTCTAATATAATTCCAAATGTTCAGAGGCTTAGTGAATCCGAAAATAATAGTTTCCCATTACAATTAAACCAACGGAAATGTAGTAAAGAACGTCAAGAAATATACGAATTTTCTCATGCTGCTTTTTACTACAGTTTCCCTACTTTGCCGCAGCACTACCAATCGCGACTAGAAAATATATTCCCAGCTCTTTTCTTCAGAAGTAAGCATAAACAGTTTGGAAATGACGCATCATTGAAATTACTGGTAGAAAAAATTAAGAGTCTTGAAGAATAGGGAATTGACACTAGCTTTGATAATACAACCAAACAAATTTATTTTGTACTAGCACTAGTTGTGGGTGATAACTTGGGTTTAAATAGTATTCTCGGCTACACTAAAAGTTTTTCATCTAATTACTTTTGTCGATATTGTTTATGCAATAAAGAAGAAACTTCGTACATGGTCGAGGAAATAGAGAGCAAACTTCGGAATGATATTAATACATTTCATGTGGTAAATAATCTTACCGGGGATATTATGCATGATATTTTTGAAGGTGTTTGCCGATATGACGTTTCGAAAATATTACTCCATTTTATTGAATCAGAAAAATTTTTTACAATTGAAATTTTAAATGATCGAAAAAGTCAATTTCAAAACGGTGAAATTGAGTTAAGTAATAGATCTCCAGAAATTAAAATATCACATTTGAAATGTCAAAAACTTAATATGTCAGCACGAGAAATGTGGACATTTTGCCATTTTCTTCCGATAATAATTGGAGATTTAATACCACTACACAATAAATATTGGAAACTTTTTTGTTCATTAATTGAAGTTATAGACTAGATTTTAAAAACAGAATTCGACGATGAGTCCTTAAATAAATAAATTAAAAATTAAGAGCCATCACACGATTTACGTACAACTATTTGGCCCGACGTTAAAACCGAAATTTCACTTTCTACTTCATTACGCTACAATCATAAAAAATGTGGGACCTCTTAAGCATGTATGGTGTTTCAGGTTCGAGTCAAAGCATAGAGAAATTAAATCGTATACCAATTGTATTACCTCTAGAAGGAATGCACCTTTGTCAATCGCTGTTAAATGTAGGACAAAGTTTTCAAATCGGTTACTTTTGAATAAAGGATTAAATAGAAACTTAATTTTCGAAAACCAATCAAAAGAAAAATTTAAAAACAAATATTACAGTAATAAAGTAAATATAAGTTGTTTTGAATGCGAAATATTAATAAATGAAAGCTACAATTTTATAACAAAAGTTGAAATAAAAGGTACTACTTATAAAATTGGATATTTCCTGATGTCAAAAACTGTGAAATTATTTGAAATCAAAGACATTATTGTAGGTACTTGAAAACAACAAAGTAGTTTTCGTATGTGTTGAACACGCAATTGCAATGTTTTCAGACCATTTCCAGTCATTTCAAATTATAAAAAGTACAGACCAATTTTATCTATTGGACTTTTCCGTATTATATTATTCACCTCTTAATACAACTCTTTCCCCGAATGGAAATACGTATATTCGTCCAAAGTTTTTTTAAAACTATACATGTAAAAATTTTATATATCTTTAAAAATTAACTTACAATAGTAAAACACATAAAAATATGTACTTATTGAATTAAAAGTAATAAATAATAATATATTTATTTAAAACCAATGTTTTTTTAATGACTTCTTTTTATTTTAGCAAAGTAACTATTAAAATAGTAAGTGGACAACTTTTGGAGGTAAGAAAATAGTAGTTTTACCATTTCTATAGTACACAAACTATTTTCCATGGTAAACTATTTTTCATGGTAATAAAACTATTTTCCACGGTAAAGGAACTATTTTTAATGTTAAACAAACTATTTGTCATGGTAAAAAAACTATTTTTCGTGGTACACGAACTATTTTGCATGGTTAAAAAACAATTTTTCGTGGTACACGAACTATTTTTCTGGTTTAAAAACAATTTTCGTGGTACACGAACTATTTTCGATGGTAAGCTAACTATTTTTAATGGTACCCGAACTATTTTTAATGGTACCCGAACGAAATTTCATAATAACAATTTTTAGTCGGTTTGATTTACAATGTTTTTCGGTCACTGCAATTTTAATCGTCTTTTTCGGTTAGATTTACCTCTCTTTTTCTTTGTGTGTACTTAATTATAACGAGTATTTTATAACTTTATATATAAAAATATTGATATTGATATTCGATAGCGTTAGCGAATATGTAATTAAGTTTTATTATATGTACAGCTATAAATTTTGCAAAACAAATAACTAAAGAATATATGTAACTTTTTGTATTTTATGTGGACACTATTACATCTTAATTATTTCTAAAATCACAATCATATCGCAGCTTCACGCCTGACTCAATTATTTGTTCTAGCCCATTTTGTGTGGGACTAAATATTGCGCCACGGTCCCACCTATCCTGACACTTGTTCTATTTCTCCGGCGGGTCCCGTGGGTCCCTATATCTATCACTGAATAAAATTAACATGAATTTGAAATAATATGAATAATGTTTTATATTTTATTTAATAAACTCCACTCAACTACACTCAATTATTTTTCTGGGAGGACGCCCATGAAGAGATGTAAAAATTTTGCCGTTCATAGAAACAAAGAAATACATAGTATGTATGTACATATGTATATGAACGCTCTTGAAAACATGGAAATTATACATAGGAAACATTTGATGGATAAATAATACTTGACGTAATATTTGAGCCTTAAGTGGCAACCCTCATCATTCTTGTGAAATTTATCGAGTGAATTTCTAGGTTCCCCAATTAATATGGCCAAATCGCTCCAATATCATTATATTTTTATCCTGTCAGAAAAACCGAAGTGCAAAACCAAACATTTAAATAAACACTAAAACCTAGCAGTGCACTATACGAATCTTAGTTATTCCTTAAACTTGTATCTTAGCCTCATCATATAGCGAAAAGGTACATCTTCCAAAGCCTATTGTTAAAAACAAAATTTTTGTGCTGTTAATTTTCACTTGAACAATTGGAAAACCTCATTCGTATCGCAGCGGAGAAAGGGGCACAAAGTTCACAAATTTGTGGCAGGAAAACTTATTTAAAGTTTATTTATATATTATATAGGGTGGGTAAATGTAAACAGGGGTAAATGTAAACACGGCTCATATTTCACACAATTATAAGCATTCAAATGTGAAATAACGGCAAAACGACGGACACATGCATGTTCTTTCACATATCTGTACGTTATGCGTGTGTACACTCATTTCAGTTGTCGCTGGTATTTTTCGTGAGAGGTTCGTTTTTAAAGTGTTGTGCAAGTCAGGCGGCTTCAAGGAAAAACAATTTTTTGCTAAACTTTTAACAGGTAAGTCTATTTTGGAAAATATTTCAGTTATATAATTGTATTTGCATTCTTGGTAAAAGAAAGCATTTAGGAAATGTACTAAAAATCAATCTTTTTTATTGAGTTTACATTTGCCCCAAAACAAATCTTGTTGTGGGGAAATGTAAACAGTGCTTGGGAGGTAAATGTAAACATATATTCTGTATCAAAAACGGGTAATTTTTAAGATTATTCTGTGTAAATTTTCAGCTGGTGAAATGCCTCGAAATTATATTCTAAAAAAACCACTGCCGTCATACTCATTAGATGACGTTGCCAAGGCAGTCAATGATGTGAAAAATAAAAACATGGCCTTCAGGGCAGCGCAGGAGGCTTATGGAGTACCTGTATCTGTTATTTATAATAGGATAAGTGGCAGGAAAAACTCACTTGAGAAAATTGGACAAGGCCGGGGAAATGCATTGACATTAGAAGTCGAGAAAGAAATTGTTAAGCTCCTCCTCCAACGATCTTCAAGCGGTTATCCTTGCGATAAAGAAGAGTTGCGGGATTTGATTTCCCAGTATGTTATTAATAACAACCTAAAGACCCCTTTTAAAAACTCAAAACCCGGTGAGGAGTGGTATCGAAACTTTATGAAAAGACATCCTACACTATCCCTTAAGAAACCGGAGCTACTACAGAAATGCCGAAAAGATGCTAGAAAACCTGAAATTATTTACGATTTTTATAATAAGTTAAAAGACGTTGTAACGATGCATGGGTTAGACGAGGAAAAGTCGAGCTTCGTATTTAATGCTGATGAAAGTGGATTTTGTAGTGATCATAGCAAGCTGAGGGCAATAGGAGAAAAAGGAGTTACACTAAGTAGGCTTACTGGCGGATCAGGACGTGTATCAACCACGGTTTTGGCATGTGTTTCAGCAGATGGCTTTGCTTTGCCCCCTTTAATTATTTTTAAAGGCGCAGCAGTCCAAGCACGATGGACCAATGAAGAAGCGTATCCTGGGACTTTGTATGGAGCTTCGAAGAACGGTTGGATGGAAGAACCACAGTTCTTCCATTGGTTTATCAACGGGTTTATTCCTCATGTTGTACGTCTGAGAGCAGAAAAAAAACTTTCTGATCAAACTGCTTTGTTACTCTATGATGGGCATTCCAGCCATGTCAGTGTCAGAATAGTGGAAAACGCAATGAAAAACAACATTCAGCTCCTTCGATTCCCAAGTCACTTGACTGATAAAATCCAGCCGTTAGACAAAGCTGTTTTCGGTCCGGTTAAGAGGGCTTGGGACAAATTGTTGGTTAGACATGGAAAAGATATGATAGGCAAAGGTTTGTTCCAACTATCAAAGGCATACTTTGTTAAATTATTGGGACAAGTTTGGAGGAGTGCCCTGGTTGCAAACAATATTGTGGCTGGTTTTGTTTCAACTGGAGTCTTTCCGGTTGATGCATCAAAGTTTCCAGAAACAGAATTTAACCAATTGGAACTTAAGAGGTATAAGGAAAATCTTGAAATAATCCCAGAAGCTAGTGAAAATGTAGAAGTACTAGCACAACCTTTATCTTCAAATGGTAAGATTCACCTTAATGTATTACTTGAAAATTATCAATACGTACTGATATTAACTCCCTCTAGTAGAAATTCATTCTCAGATCCAACTTGATTCACCAATATTTATTCAACCAAACCCATCGTTGACTCCCAGACAAAGCATATCCGCAGAATTGATAAATTTGCCATCTTCATCTGTTGAATCTCCTTTTCTACATGTCAATTCAAGAAATGTTTTGATTAACCAATATACATCAACACCGTCAACTTCTATAGGTATGCAACTTTGTATTTAGTTTAAAACACCAGACTTAAATAACTAATCATTTCAATATCTATCTACATATAAACAAACAGCAGCAGAGTCTCGACAAACTTCCGATCTAAGTACTTTTTCATTACAAGGGGATTTGTTAAATTTCACGGATCTTTCACCGATACCTTCATCCTCCAGAGGTATGAAATAGTGCCCATCATTAAATTGTCTTGTTCATACTATATTAATCCTATCGGAAATTTTTATTTTTACGCCCTTAGCTGCTTTATCCGTTCACACTGAAATTGCCAATTTATTCGCAGTTCCTCATAGTTCTCTTAACGCAACTCCTAAAAGAAAAATTACTCCTCGTTTGAAGCAATTAAAATATGGAGAAATATTGACATCTGACGAGGTTTTGCAACGCTTAAAAGAAGCTGAAGAAAAGAAGAGGTTAAAAAGTGAGCCAAAAAAGAAGAGTCTGAAGAAAAAGCAAACAACGAAAAAATCTTTAGCTTCAAAAAAGAAGGTGCTTGTATATTCATCTTCTGAAGACGAAAATCTGAATTACACGCTAGCAGATGATGATTTAGCTGACATAAACTGGGGCGATGAAGGAAACCGAGAAGATCCTGATGAAGTAGAGATGATGGAAGTCAAACCAATTGAAGACCTTGAAGTGGGAGAATTCATTTTAGCATCGTTTAAGGGAGGAAAAAGAAACTCGATATATTTTAAATACGTATGCCGCATAGAAATGGTACATAGTATTAGAGATGCAGAAATAAAAGTTCAAGGTCTCGCTGCTCTTATTCCTTCGAACACTATATTTAAAGTTATAGAAAAAGATATTAGCTTCATCAAACTATCTCAAGTCGTTGCTATGCTTCCACCGCCAAAGGAGACACTGGATGATAATGGTAACACCATTTACACCTTTGACAAATTTGTCCCAGTCATGGAAATTAACACTTAAACTACAGTTCGATTATCTCTTGTAACTTCACGTTTAATAATAAATAACTCATATAAGAAAATACATTTTTGAATGGGTTTCCTTTAAACATGGAATTGGGGGTAAATGTAAACATTAGTTTTTATGCCTTTTTCTCACAGCACAGTATCAAATAGACACACTTGTGTTCATTTGCCCCATAAAAACTTTACATATCCTGCATAGAAATGAAAATCTTTGTTTACTTTTACCCCCGGATTTTGAAAAAATAAAAATAAAGCTTGGGTAAATGTAAACATGCTATAATTAACCTTATTTACAAATTTTTTAAAATAGTTTCTTCCTTTTATATTAAAGAAATGCACTACTTTCATTTGCTCGTTTAAAATTTTTCGTTTAGTTTTGCAATAAAAAGGAAAAAAAAAATTTAAGTCAAAATTTAAAAAAAATTATGAATTTGTTTACAATTACCCACATTGACCCTACTTCAAATTAATTACCTAAATTTGCTGTTAATATTCTGAAAACTTCCAGCGCAAAATAATTATAGGTACGCTAAAAAATTAAAACAGAATAGTCAAAACAAAACAGAAACGGCAGTGATGTTCAACCATAATTTTTCAGCAAAATACATAAAAGGGGTGCTTCTTCAGTTTCAGGAGAGCTTCATTCAAAACGGAGCTACCGAGCTTGTTAAAATTAGAACAAACACCCTTAACTGATAACATCTTATTATTATTGCATCATGGCTATAATTTATGTAATTTTGTACAAGTATGCATCCACTTACCTCGTATTTGCAACTCCCAATTGAGGATTGTCAAGATGGTTACAGGATCCGTCCAACGTTCGATAAGCCGATTTTCCGCATTGAGCTGGAGGCATAGCACATACCGCTACTCCACCGGAAGGGAAATGTGCTCCATAAGCGGGATTAAACTGGGCAAAAGGATTGCCTGGCGCTGGAGACGATGAACCAAAAATAGCATTCCTGTTGGTCAAAATTTTATTAGTACATTTGAATATATGTACATGCATACATATATATTTTTTCATGTGGGATTGAATATTAATAAAGTATAAATGTTATATGTAAGTTGGGAAATATACATCAGTTCTGAATAGCAACTTTTTTGCAGTTCGAGTCGAAAATTTTTAATTTTTTTTGTTTTGCAAACTGTTGCGAGTTTGTAGTGTATCGGTAACTTGCCATACAACTTTAAGTTCCTAAGTATAAACTTACTTATATAGTTAAATAACTGACTTTACATAGCGCGCATTTGCTGGGAGAACGTCATATTACAAAAACAAAAACAATAAAAAACAACTTGAAAGTCTTAATTTATCAAAACTTCTTAATCACGAATTGGGGTTTTATTATTACAGTGGACTACTGTTAATTGATATGGCTATTAATTATTTATACAACTTAAACACCGTGACCTCGTCATTTCTGGACTAGAGATATTTTCCATGTTTTAGTATGTACACCATCTATGTGTGCTAAGGAAAAATCCTTTTATATTTTTTAATTCGTTGTTAAACATTTTATTTAAAAAAAGTGTTACATGTATTTTGTTGATGCTTGACGACACTGAAGTGTCAATCAAAAGCGCACACAACCAACCCAATCGCTCCAGATTCAAATCTATTACAATGAAATGAAAAATGTAAACAAAGGCCCTTATTATGAGTTGCATTCGATCTTCGATCTTCGCTGGTTATCGAAAATCGAAGATCGAATGCCAAATTCGTATTATGAGCTTTCAACTCTGTCGAAATTTTCGTTGAGTATCGAATTTTCTACCGAACAGGATTTTGCATTCGACAGCGTAACGAAGTGTGGGAAAATTTATAAAAATGTAAGTTTTATTACTTTATGGTATCCAATTATTTATTACTTTATGGTATCCAAATAATAAGATTCTACTATTTTTGTTAATTTTATTCAGGTTCAAAGTCGTGAGTACCAAACAACAACTAGAAAGACTGGTTGCATTGATGGAAGAAAATCCACAATTCGCAAAAGGGATTTGCTCAAAAGTTCAGGCTGCAAAAAAGTGGGAAGAATTTACAGCGGAGCTAAATTGTTTGGGACCACCAGTTAGAACGTCGGCAAAATGGATTAAGGTTAATAAAGTTGTTATGTGATGTTTGTAGAAATACATTTTTATTTGGCCTTTGCAGGCTGACATGAAATCGAAAGCGAAGAAGAAAATGTGGCAAAATAAAGCTGAATTCCGAGCAACAGGTGGAGGTCCTAACAGCCTGCAGGGATTTTCAAATATTGAAGAGGGTATAATTGGTTTACTCCAGCTTGATGCCTGCATAAATCCGCCGGGAGAAGAATTTGGTTTGGATATTACTGGCAATGACCAGCACCCATTTTCAGCCCAATCAAATCCCAGCCCAGGACCTCAGGCCGAAAACTCTGAGGAAAGTGAGACGGAATTGAATTCTGAGGCTCGAGAGGAACCATCACGCAAAAAGAGGGCGAATAAAAAGTGCAACAAGGCACAGAGGCTGAGGTTACTGGAGACGCAGACTGATAGCCAGAAAAAATTCCACGATGAAATGGTTGCAAGTTTAAAGGAAATAAGGAAATGTGCCACAGAAACCGCGGAATATACAAAGAAAATGTATGAGCTAAAAAAACGCAACTGACGAAATTTATTTACTATTTTGAAAAAGAAACTTCATAATATTTGATTTTTTAAATATATGTATGTATTTTTAATAATTTTATCTAAAACATTCATAATATTTGACTTCTAATTTCTTCTGCTTCGGAGTTGTTAATAGATTCAACTTCATTGACTCTTCCATGATCGTCGTTAGCCTCATTAGCAAATTCTTCTGGAGAAATTTGGACTTTATAAAACATGCAGATGTTGTGCAAAGCTGCACACACATTTATAATTTGCGTCGCCGTTTTTGGAGAATAGTGGAGAGCTCTTGCTTGTAACAGACATCTGAATATATTTTCCAACACTCCAATAGTGCGCTCTATAATGTTTCTCGCTTTCGCATGTTGTGTGTTGTATCTACTTTGTGGATATCCTTCTTCAGGATTTCTAAAAGGTGTCATCAAATAAGTTTTAAGGGCGTATCCAGCATCACCTAAACCGAAAAAAAACTAATTGTAAAAAATATAACGCTTTGCTTTGTAATCATATACCTAGTAGCCAAGTATTTCGAAAACCACTTTGGACTTGCAGTTCTAAATACGTTTTCAATGCGGACATGTTAAAAATCATTGAATCATGCGTTGCTCCCGGACTCATTGCATTTATATGTATATCGTATGGTCGTTGTATGATCACAAACCTACAAATAACATAAAGGCAAAAAATGTACAATCACAAATTCACATTATACATGTATACTTACAATCATAGCATTCATGCTAAAGAATACTTTTCGGTCATAGCATAAATGCTGCAATGTTATACATACCGAAACCTCTAAGAAATAGCACTATACTTACGTAGTGGAATCCATTTCCATAGGGTTTAAAGCGTTCCTTAGTTTTTTTCTATTTCTGGCTAGTTCGAGCAAGCTCTCCTCCTCGTCTGATTATTCATCAAACCATAACTCCGTCGTTGCCATATTTTATTTGTAATTTTATTTATATTTTCTTTATTTATAAAATATTTGTGTTTTTATTTTCTCAATTTGTGAACAAATCGTTTATAATTTCAACATCAGCTGATAGAAGTGTACTATCGTGAACCATCAAAATGATTGCAATTCACAATGGGGCAACACTTCATTGAATGCGCGTCGTAATACCAAATTAAAATTCGTTCGATCAACATTTTCGACAACGGTCGAAGATCGAATGCAACTCATAATAGGGGCCAAAGATTGACAATTCCGCGGTTTCCTGATATGAACAAAATTTAATTAAGTAGCTGTTCTGCTGATACCACCTGTTTAGATATCCTTGAGCGTCTAATATTGTAATACAGTCATTTAACAAGGTAATAGAACAGCTATATAATTTTAATTTATATGTATGTATCTAAAGGAAAAGTTCACGAAAATAAAAGATTTGAAAATAGGGGTAGAGAATTTAAAAAACAATTTTACTGGTTGCGTATCCTTATTACCCCAACCCGAGGTAAGGAAGGAATTCAGAAGTACCGCTACTTTGATTTTGAAAATTCTCAACTGCAACTAGACAAAGAGATTTTTACAAGAACTTTTTTTTTAGTATCTTGCAGATTCATTTATCAAATCTCTTTTTTTCGTGAATACAAATAACAATGCATATTTATAGGATATTTATCCAATTGCTTTCCTTAACCATAAAGTGATTGGTTCTAAGTAGTTTACAAATATGCTCCTCTCAATACAAAAGATAGCGGCTAGGGTTAATGTGTTTAAAATTTCCCAAAAAAATAAAGCGTTGCTAACATTAATTCATTTTATTAAATAAGTGTGAATGAAGCAGTATTACGCTCATTAAAAATAAAAATCTCTAAAACGAGAAATAAAGCAAATAAAAACACATTTCCCCGTCTTTACCATGTACCTTCTTTACAGGCACGCACAAAGCGGTAAGTTGACAAAATTGTTTAAAATTCATTACATTTGTCCATTTAAGACCACCAACGAAATTGTGACGTTAATTTAATCCATTTAATTTTTTTTTTGAATTTCCACAATTCGCTCAAATTTAATATGAAGGATGGAGGTGCACTAGCAAATATATATTTTATTATTTTATAGCAAATAAGTATATCTCCGAAATCATGCCACCCAAATTTGGTATACATATCACATTTATATATAACGGTAACTTTCAAGAATCAAAAAACGCGGTATTTAAGTAGCATTTAAAGAGAATTTTCTCAAAGTTAGAAGAACCAGGTATATCTCAAAAACTATGTCACCAAGCTCCACCAAATTTGGTGCACACATTGCATTTCAAGTCAATAAGCAACATTTCGAAAATTGTAAAAATGGTACAAAAACCATGCCCCACCTCTCATATAACGGCAAAAAACTCCGATATTTATTAACTATAGAAGGTAGATTACTCAAATTTGATAGACAAGATTGATTATGAAACAAATTGATATATCTCCGAAACTTATTTGTCAAATTCTACCAAATTACGTACACTTTGCATTTATAGTCAGAAATCACAATTTCAAAAATTATAGAAATCCCACTAAAGCCACACTCACCTCTCATATAACAGTAATTTACAACAAATCAGAATATTCAATATTTTACTAAATCATGTCGCGAACTCCTTCAAATATGGTAGAAAGAATTTAATTGGGAGAGAAATAATTAAATTCATACTAATTTCGCCAATAAAGATATATTTTTTTTAGATATTGAACATTGCTTTTGTGTTTAAAATATACTTTATACCTTATTCTTAGGGAAATATGTATATATCGAATATCAAAAATCTTCGTCAAATAGCTGGAAAGTTATTGTGAATAGAAAGTAGTTTCGTCTGAAATGGGGGCATAAGTCCTCCTTTTTCCGCAACAAATAATGTATGGAATCATATATAGGATCTATATACCAAATATTGTACATCTGCATCAAATAGTTGTGGAGTTACAAGGAATTCGGCTTTTTCACTTCCACGGGGGCGTTGCACCGCCGTAATTTGGATGCCTATAAAGGACTCACATTCAATTTTATATATAAGATTAACTTTGAAATAAAAACCTGCACCGGGTATTTAAGGTTCGGCTGAATCCGAACTTAGACTCTTCAATACTTTTCACACCCGAGCGCCGTGGTGTCCAGGCTTTTATAAGTTTATTCACTTAACGGTTTTTTTGTAACAGCATAAAGCAACCCTGATAGATAGAGCCATTGGCACGCTTTATATAAGTCAGACAGAAACTACGTCCAGCTCTCATACGAGTATAACGGTAAATTACCAAAATCAAAAAAATTCCATATTTTAGTAACTATAGATAGTAACTTGCTCACATTTGATATGCAATATTTGGTTTAGAATGAAATATATGGAATCAAAAATGTTGGGAATGGGCATGGGATTGCTCAGCTTAGAGAAAATAGGTATATATCTGATACTTCTTTGTCAAATTCAAACGAAACACTTTGCATTTCAAGTAATAAAGCTCAGTTTCGAAAATTATAGAAGTCAGACGAAACCACGCAACCTCTCATATAACTTTCATTTACAAAAAATTTGAAAAACACGATATTTAAGCATACAACTGTACGCCAACACTACATTAAAAGCATACCAAATTATTTCAGTTTTTATTTAAACAAAAAAAGTAATTTAGTTTTTCACTGGTTTTATTGCATACAAACACGGTTTATTTAAAATAAAACTTACGCCGAATATTTAAATTCGGTTGCACTGAATTTAGACTCTTGCGTACTTGTTAGACATTCTTTTATAATTGTGATCAACTGAATACCTCCAATCAGGTATTTTTCGTACTAGCAAATTGTTGCGAGTAAAAATTTATCCGGCCGCCGTTGGCGAGTGAGTAGCGTGTGCGCGATTCATTCGGTGGGTCCCGGATTCAAACCCTAAAAAAAGTATAGAAAAGTTTTTTCTAATTGCGGTCGCGCCTCGGCAGGCAATAGCAAACCTCCAGAGTGTGTTTCTGCCGTGAAAAAAAAACTTCTCACAAAGAAAAAAACGAATTCGACTATCGGAGTAAAACTGTAGGTCTCTCAATTTGTGTTACAACATCAAGACGAAGCAAAAATTTGTAACTTCCCCTCAAAATAACTGTCATTTTCGATCTCTCAATTTCCCCAACTTTGCAAATTGCTTGCAGGTTTTTGCGTAGGAAAACGCCAAAAAATGATAATTCGTAACAGATGTTACGAACTGTCATAAACCAGTACGTACAAAACAAACTAAATCTCTCAAAGGTTAGAGAACAATTGGAGAATGAAATTTAAGTTGGGGAAAATATTTGTTGAGTGCCACTTTAGCCGGCATTATTAAATATACCTTCTCCAGATTATTAGCCACTAAAATTGAACATAAGTACATTCTGTCTAGTAGAAGCGTGATCGGCAAAATTTGCACATAGAGTGCCGTTATCAAAATAATTTGAATGCACCTTGGTAGCGACATCATTTTTGTATTACGCATTGCAAAAACTGTCAGTTTCGTGAAGCTATTACAAAGTGCACGTTGTTTTAAAAAATGAGTTCCGCGTACGAGAAGCGATTTGAAGCTGTATTTCTTTGTCTACACCCTAGAGGGCCGAAAATGTCACGTTTAGCTGCAGCAAAATATATGAAGAAGTCGAAGTCATTCGTAACGAAGTGGACGAATCGGTATTTAGAAGTAAAAAATGTCGACGATTTGCCTGGGCGGGGCCCTGAAAAAAGACCTCACCAAAGCAGGACAAGAAGATCCTTGATTTGTTTGCGACGAAGCTGGGCTTATCGTTGCGTAAAGCTAAAGAAGTTGTAGAGAAAAGTGTTGTTCAAATATCGGTAGAGACGATTCGAAAACGTTTAGGCGCTAACGACGTCAAATACCGCAGCTCTCTTAAAAAACCGTTGCTCTCATCATCACACGTTTAAAAAAGACTCGCCTAGGCCTGCGCCAATTCAGAACGGAATTGGAATAATGTAATATTCACGGATGAATCTTGGAGAATGAAATTTAAGTTGGAGAAAATATTTGTTGAGTGCCACTTTAGCCGGCATTATTAAATATACCTTCTCCAGATTATTAGCCACTAAAATTGAACATAAGTACATACATATATATGTATGTATTAGTGCAAGGGCGATGACGTATATATATGACACGTATATGAAGAAAGTAGCTAATAATTACAGGCGGCTAGCGCAAAACTAGCCGATTTATTCACTTCTCCATAAATGAACGCAACCCACCGGTTAAACAGAAAATAATACATAAGGTGGCGCAAATTGTGATACCGCTAACCCTCAACTGGAAATTTTAACAGAATTTCTATGCATGTATGTATATGTATATGGCCCTTATTATGAGTTGCATTCGATCTTCGACTGTAGTCGAAAGAGCTGATCGAACGAATTTTCATTTGGTATTATGACGCCCATTCGTTGAATTTCGATAAATTTCGATATTTTGACTATTCACAATGACACTCTTCTGTCAGTTGTGATTAAGAATAAAATATATACTTGTGTGTCGGCATTGTAAACGAAAAAATTAAAGTGAAAAATATTGATAATAAAGTGAAAATATTGATAATCCAAATAAAAGAAAAAGGAAAATATGCCTAGCACAGAATTTTGGTTCGAAGATTCTTCAGATGAAGAGGAGAGACTGCTGGAACTAGCCAGAAATAGAAAACGTTTGAGAGATGCTTCCAATCCCTTGGAAATGAATTCCACTGCGTGAGTTCAGCTCTTAAAATAAGTTAAACTTTTTGTAACAATTATAAATTTTTTTTACAGATTTATAAAAAACTTCCGGCTGTCTAAGGAGGCGTTTGTGGACTTGCTGTCCACAACAGATGTGCAGTTACAGCAATGTGCAAGAGCCAAATCAATTCCGAATATTTTAAAATTGGCAACTGTTCTACGATTTTGTGCTCAAGGATCATACCAACTGAGCATTGGGAACGAGAATACGCTTGGACTTGCACAGCCCACTGGGTCTGTAGTACTATCAGAGGTACTAGATGTTTTGGAAAGCGTTATTTGTGAAAAGTGGATAAAATTCCAATACCAAGAGCCTGAACTGCAAAAAGAAAAATCGCATTTTTATAATGTCAGTAGAATCCCAGGGATTATTGGCTGTGTCGATGGGGCCCATATTAAAATTGTTGCTCCCAAGAAGGATTACCAGCATTTGTATTACAACAGAAAAGGATTCTTTAGTATTAATGCCATGGTTGTGAGTATTCCCATGTAATATTAATTTCATTTGTAAAATACATATGCATATATATTTTTAAGGTTTGTGATCATGCTATGACCATACGGTACATAAATGCAAAAAATCCTGGAGCAACACATGATTCTATGGTTTTCAATATGTCAGCGTTGAAATCTCATCTCGAAGAGCAATACCAAAGTGGTCTTCGTAAGACATGGCTTCTTGGTAAGTATTTTTACATAGCCAAAAACGTAAATATAAAAGAAACGTATAAATGAGCTCAAATATTTTCCCCTTTAGGTGATGCTGGATATGCTTTAAAGCCATACTTACTGACACCGTTTAGAAATCCTGAGGAAGGGTCTCCACAACGTGTGTATAACACGCAACATGCAAAAGGAAGAAATATTATTGAGCGAGCAATAGGAGTTATGAAAAATAGGTTCAGATGCCTGTTGCAAGCAAGAGCCCTTCACTATACACCAAAAAAAGCAACACAAATTATAAACGTGTGTGCGGCTTTGCACAATATTTGTATGTTTTACAAAGTCCAAGTTCCTGTTGAAGAACTTTGTAATGAGGAGCACAATGATGACATCACAGTAAACGAAATTGAACCCACCGAAAACTCAGAAGCAGAAGAAATTAGAAACCGAATATTAAGAGCATTATAGTCAGTCCTTTTTAATACACTTTAAAATTCATTTCATATGTGTACAATGTATAAAAAAAAATATCACATAAATTCATTTATAATACTTAAAAGCTAAAAAACGTTTCTTATTACTAGTATAGAAATATCACAAAATAAAAATTAATTCAGGTATAGTAATTTAGTATTCATCGGCATTAAATTCACTTTTTCAGTTGCCTTTTATACTACTCCAGCTTTTCCCTCATATTTTTATAGTAATACTAGATTACCAGGAGTAATTCTTACATAAAAAACACCACATTAATATTTGCTTAGCCTACTTTAAAATATAAACAGTCTTCTAATTTAAAAATTAAAAAAATTACTTCATTTGCTTAACCTACTTTAAAGTATATAAAGTATTTTCTTAAATACTAATAAAAGAGGAAAAATATCACTTCAGTTTCTTTGAGGCACTTAGCTTAAAACTAAATCTAAATATAAAAGTAATTATTTTTCTAAATATTTTCTCTTGAGCTCTAAAAGCGCAACTTTTACCTGCAGGTTCGATCTTCGATCCTGCTGGATTTTCAAAACTTCTTCTTTATACACGCGCAGTTTTTCTCTTTTTAATTGTAAAATTTCATCAGTTGCGTTCTTTTTTAGCTCATACATTTTCTTTGTATATTCCGCGGTTTCTGTGGCACATTTTCTTATTTCCTTTAAACTTGTAACCATTTCATCATAGAACTTTTTCTGGCTATCAGTCTGCGTCTCCAGTAACCTCAGCCTCTCTGCCTTGTTGCACTTTTTATTCGCCCTCTTTTTGCGTGATGGTTCCTCTCGAGCCTCAGAATTCAATTCCGCCTCACTTTCCTCAGAGTTTTCGGCCTGAGGTCCTGGGCTGGGATTTGATTAGGCTGAAAATGGGTGCTGGTCATTATCCAATCCAAATTCTTCTCCCGGCGGATGTAAACCAATTATACCCTCTTCAATATTTGAAAATCCCTGCAGTCTGTTAGGACCTCCACCTGTTGCTCGGAATTCAGCTTTATTTTGCGACATTTTCTTCTTCGCTTTCGATTTCATGTCAGCCCATACCTGCAAAGGCCAAACAAAAATGTATTTTTACAAACATCACATAACAACTTTATTAACCTTAATCCATTTTGCCGTCGTCCTAACTGGTGGTCCCAAACAATTTAGCTCCACTGTAAATTCTTCCCACTTTTTTGCAGCCTGAGCTTTTGAGCAAATCCCTTTTGCGAATTGTGGATTTTCTTCCATCAATGCAACCAGTCTTTCTAGTTGTTGTTTGGTACTCACGACATTCAACCTGCATAAAATTAACAAAAATAGTAGAAACTTATTATTTGGATACCATAAAGAAATAAATAATTGCAATACCCTTACATTTTTACAAATTTTCCCACACTTCGTTACGCTGTCGAATGCAAAATCCGGTTCGGTAGAAAATTCGATACTCAACGAAAATTTCGACAGAGTTGCAAGCTCATAATACGAATTTGGCATTCGATCTTCGATTTTCGATAACCAGCGAAGATCGAAGATCGAATGCAACTCATAATAAGGGCCTATGTTACAATAGATGCATTCGACATAGAACTTGTAGCAATAAGTAGGTGCAAATTTTGGTTCGAAGCAAATTAAATCTGAACGGTTTCGGCTAAAGAAACCAGAGCTGCTAAATTTTGGTTTCGCCACCGAGATATCAGGGACGAAAAATGTGAATGTGTTCAAGTTGTTGCTGAAATGTTGATAAGTTGCAGATGCTTATGGGAATATACTTACAAAATGTGCATATTCATGCACGCGCAATTGGCAGATCGACACAAAAATTGCCATCCCTTCCCTTTCCAAACTTTTCTTATCCACACTTGTTGCATAACTCCTATTCCGTCTCGTTTAAGCAAATGCTGCAGAACGTCTGCTGTGGCTTAGCGCGTGTAGTCGCTGCCCACATTATCATATTGCACATTTAAACTATTATGTTTGTTATTATTAGACAGTAAAATAGATTAAAAAAATATAAGTATTATCATTTTCACTGCATCACTTACTGGAAAATGAAAATATTGAAAAATAAAATTTCAAATTTTTTCGTTTACACCTTCTCATTGTTTGATGTTCTCTAGTAAAGTCTGGTTAAGTGACAAACCTTTTTTTTAGCTTATTAGTTTAATATTATTTTGCATTTATGTTATATTAATACCTTTTTAACATAAGATAACACTAACTTTCGTTGCTGATAGAAGCGGCACAATCAGCTGTTCTTTCGTTCGCTGCCGCTACAATAGTATTCAAGTATGCGAAATTGTCCGTTCGCTGGTATTATGTGCATGGAAAAATGATAGAGTACAAGATTGCGCTCATTGGCCTCAAATTCGGAGAGTAACTTGGCAGTGGCGTCACACCAGATTTACCAGTGGAGAGGACAGTAAGCCCGAAACTGACAATATGCCTATTTGAAAATTAATACATGAAGCAATGTACAGGTATAGGAATTTTTGTTATTAACTCATTGATAACGACTGGTGCAAAAGTACCCATACATTTTTGGTGATATATTTGAAATGTACATTTAAACATCAAATTCAATAATAGTAAAATGCTTCATACAATAGTATATCCTTAGACTTTATTATGTAGGAAGCGGTTTAAATCTATTCTATTTTATGATTTTGGAGATAGGATTGAATACTAATTTAGTTTTTTAATGAAACTCTCTAATTTACGTTATTTTATATAGTTTTCTAATTATAGGAAGTTTTTTCTTGTGTTTCTCTTGTTTTAAAATTGTGTTCAAATATTTTATACGGATTCTCAAAGTTCGCCTGCCATCCGCTATGACTTTTGTAGGAACTGGACGTGTGTTGCATTGTGCTTCACGGGTGAAGCAGAAAAATCACTCGATTTAAAATGTTTTGCACAGATGGGGCAATGGTGTTCCATGTGCGATTTCCCATTGTTTTTTTTTTTTTGGAGAATTTATCTTTTGGTACACTAAACACTGCGGCAGCGCATCTAGCGCTCTTGCGATCCAAAAAAAAAAAAAAACAAAATTATATTAATTTGGGTTAACGCAACAATTATCAACCAATCAAGGCAAATTCGCCTTGCAACCAATACAATCAAAAAAAATTGTCAAATAAACATAATTACATTGTTTGTTTTGCCTATTTGGAATACTGTATACTGTGGTTGATATTACAATCTGATTTGATCCGATTGGTTTCTGGTGTGGTCAGCAAAAGTCTAATTAGTTCTGGTATGGTGAAATTGGACGAGAGTATATGTTAAAGGAACGGTGGGAGTGATGCAACTTACTTTTAATCTACGTTCTTTGGTATTATAACTTTGGCCAATGTTTTAGGGTATAAGAAGAAGAGATGGACCCATACCCAAGTGTACGGAAAATATCAGGACCACGCGCATGTTCGATTCAGCCACTTCTGTCTGCCCTTCTGCTCCGTATGTCTGTATGAGTGCAAACTTGGTAGGTAGGTGTATTTTTATGCCCTGCAAAAACTCAAGGACTGTTTCATTTCACTTAAGCAATTTTACCAACTACATTCGCTCGTAAAGATTTGAAGAAATAGACAAAATCATTCAAGTATTGTACTTTAATCATTTACCTTATTCACTCTCACATATCGTGTACATAGGAATGTTGAATGTTTCGTTTTACCGAAGAAGAAGAACACCAAAACAAAGAAAATGGTGTTATCTTATCGATAAATTCTTTAATTCGTTTCCATAAGCAAGGTGTTTTTTGCTGCTAAATTTTTTTTTTACACCGCTGGTAGCATGACGTTTGCAATCAAAATAATTTGTGATTTCTAAAAAAACTGACGCGGCTTTTTTGCAGAAGTGGAGTTGAGACAAATTTGGCAAGAAATTAAATCAAATAAAACGTAAGTAGAGTGAAATTATTCAAAAAAAATGAAGAGAACAATATACAATGAAATAAGCAAACAAAAAAAAGAATGTGAAAGAAGTGCAGTGAATTATATTTATCTCAATTCGCAGAGGCAGATTGGGAAAATGGCGAAGCCGCCGCGGCTACGCCACTTTCTAGTTCTGAAAATTCTTTTTCATTTTCCGACTCAGAATGCCGCTCGGAAGATGAAATCGAGTTTGTACCAAGTGCCGAAAAGTGTAAATTATTAAAGTTATGGGCAATCAAAAATAGTGTATCTCAGGCAGTGTTGAGCGGTTTGCTTAGTACCTTGAGGCAAATGGGCATTCATGATTTGCCCTTGTCAGCAAAAACGCTGCTTGAAACCACAAAGAACAAATCGGTAATTCAAAATATTTCTGGTGGAGAGTTTGCGTATTTTGGCATCCAATCGCATTTTGTGTCTAGTTCTTTTCTATTTTTAAAAGATGCCAATGAGGTTTTAGTAGATGTCGGAATAGACGGTTTAAAGCTATTTAAAAGTTCAAATAAAGTATTGTGGCCAATTCTTGGTTCAATTGTTGGGTTTCCAAAAGAAACCCCCTTTACTATTGCCTGCTTCTCAGGAAAGCAAAAGCCGCTTGACGTAAATGATTTTTTGAAAGAATTTTGTAATGAAGTAGTATTGTTAAAAAAAATGGTTTACAAGTTGGTTTGGTTAACCCAGTTTTAAAAAAATTTAATGTACGTTTATTTGTATGTGACTCGCCCGCGAGAGCTTTTGTGACCGGGGTTCAAAACCATAATTCGAAAAGCGGCTGCCCTAAATGTTGTCAAGTTGGCAAATATGTAAAAAAAAGGGTATGTTTCTCTAAGGAATTAAGTGAATTAAGAATCGATTGTTCATTTAAAAATAGAAAAGATGTCGCACACCATAGTTTACAATTTCGCGAACTAGAAAATGTATTAGAAGTAGCAGGTTTTGGAATGGTTTCTCAATTCCCCTTAGATCCCATGCACCTTGTTGATCTAGGGGTAGTTAAAAAGCTGCTGCATCTTTTGATAAATAAAGCTAACATTAGAGTAATGAATCAAAAATTTAATTTTATTCCTGCTTGGGTGCCATCTGAATTCGGTAGAATTTGTAGAAATTTTGATGATATTAAAAATTGGAAGTCCACAGAATATAGGCAGTTCCTATTATATTTTGGGATATTTATTTTGAAAAATTGTGTTAATGAAAATTTATACTACCATTTTCTCCTTTTACATGCCAGTATACGCATTCTCTCCTGCGAAAGATCATACAAAACAGAAGTAAATGTGGTCCAACAATTGAAGCATGTTCGCGAATAACGTTGTAAGCGACAATTTTTTCAAAACCGGTTTTTTTGCAGATTACTGTTATAATGGCTCTCTTTTATCAATCCAAATCAAAATTAGGCATATTATTGCACTTGTTCGTATTCAAATCGCATTTTAATACAAGCACTCAGTGGAATAACGTTTCAAGTGACTTATTTATTGTGTGTACAATGGCAAAAAGTGAGTGTTCTCGTGTGCTTGATAAGTGTGTTAGAGGCTCCAAAAGGAAAATAAATTTAGAAAATTGGAAAGATTTCAATAATAAAAAGCTAAGAAATAGTGGGCAATCTTATATTAATAGAAAAAAACAAGTTATACCAGCAAAAAATATCCCAAAGCTGGTATAGTGGAAAAACGTTTTAAGTACATAATTTTTATTTCATATACATTTTGAACTATTTTTTAATAGGTTTTTGATTGCCATTGTAATTTCCATTGTGCAAAACTTGATAATGAACAAATGAAGAACCTTTTTGATAACTTTTATAGCAAAAATTATAACGAGCAATGTTTATTTCTATCCTCACTTCTTGAATTGAGCGAGCCTAAAAGAAGAAGAGTTGAAGAGGGGAGTTCTATACGAAATACAACAGTATTTTATTTTTTGGTGATTTCAAACCGAAAAAGAGAGAGAGTGTGCAAAAAAATGTTTTGTCACACATTTCAGGTAAATATTTTCTTGTTGTTGTTTTTCGTTGATTTTTACTTTACTTTTTATTTTAAAATATGAAGATAACGCAGCGCAGAGTTCAAATTTTAGTTGAAAAAGTAAAATATGGGAAAAACATTGATGATCAGCGAGGAAAACATGAAAATCGTCCCCACAAAATCATAGAACAGGAAAAACTGAGCGTTGATGAACACATAGTAAGCTTTCCCAGCCAAGAAAGTCACTATGGTCGTTCAACATCTCGAAAAAATTGTCTTAACCCCAATTTAAATATTAAAACAATGTACGAGTTATACAAAGTTAAATATCCGGATACCCAAATTTCGTACAACACATACATATAAGCACATTTTTCATACAGAACACAAACTACGATTTGGTTTCCCAAGAAGTGATACTTGCAAGGTTTGTGACAAGTATTTTATTGATATGATTGCCGCTGAAAATACGGAACGATTTGAAAATATTCAAAAATTGGCGACAGCTCATCACGAGCAAGCAGATAAAGCATATGCGCAACTTCGAGATGATTCCAACGCTGGCAAAAATTCACAAAATACCGTAGTCATATGTGTCGATATGCAGCAAGTGATTGTCACACCGAATCTCACACATTCTGATGTATTTTATCAGCGACAGTATTCCAATTATAATTTTGCTGTCCATAATATCTCAGAAAATACGGTCGATATGTACACATGGCACGAAACGATTGCTAAAAGAGGAGCTGCTGAAATAGCTTCATGTATTTGGAAACACATTACATCAAAATTCAGTATTCTGGAAACTGATCAAATTAGAAAATTGATTATATGGTCCGATAGATGCGTTGGACAAAATAACAACTGGACTATGATTGCTTTGTGCCACAGCCTTCTGACCAAATACTTTTCTGAAGTGAATCAAAAATTTCTTACTTCAGGGCACAGCTTTCTGCCATGCGACCGGGATTTTGCACTTATCGAAAAAAAGAAAAAAACAGCTCAACTTTATACACCAGCAGATGTTTGTCATATGATTCATTTTGCAAGGCCTTCGAATCCATCCCAAGTTCATCAAATGGCTCCATATGAATTTAAAAACTTCGAGATGCTAGTCAAAAATTTATATAGAAATCCTTTGTGCAAAATAACTGCTGCAAAGTGGATACAAATTTCTAGAGACGATCCAAGCACACTTAGAATGCGTAAGCAGCATAATATAGCAGAAACATGGACTTCTTATAATTTGTGCTCAAAAAAAACCAGAAATTATGCGAATTATACTTTGCCAATGCTCAGGAATGATCCAATAAGAGTAAGTGATGAAAAGAAGAAGGACCTTCTGGCAATGGCGTCGTATTTACCAGAAAACTATGCACAGTTTTATAAACAGTTGCCATGAAAGATAAACCAATACATATATTGATACTCTATACTATTTACTACATATCCGTTGTGAATTACATTTTGCGGAAATATCGTTTAAATTTATTTGAAATAAAAGATTTTTCGTTTTGTTTATAACCTTCTTTGTTTGTTTGTATTACTGAAATACAATTTTTTTGGTTTTGAAACCTTTACTTTCCAAATACGTTGACGGAAAAACGTTTCAAACGCCATCCTACTATATGTTATGCATAGTGGAATAACGTGTTAACATCCATTTAATTTTGGATATAAAACGTTTTTCCATTTAAAGAGTTTAATTTCGTTTTTTTTATTAGTTTAACTATTTTATTAATTTTTTACTTCAATTTATTCATTCTAAATAGACAGATTACTATTGAAAAAATACAAAAAAAGTCCAAAATAGATAAAACTTTAAGCTTTAAACGTTTATTTCATTTCCTGAACATTTCTAAATCTGTCGCTTACAACGTTATTCGCGAACATGCTTCAATTGTTAGAAGAATTTGTAAATTTGTTTGGAAATATTTATGGGGATCATTTAATAAGTTTTAATCTGCATGGATTGCTTCATATACCGGTTTGTGCTAAAGAATATGGACCCATAGACACCTTCTCAGCCTACAAATTCGAAAATTATATGCAGCATTTAAAAAAACTTATTAAATCCCCCACTAATATTTTACAACAGTTATATCTAAGACTTGAAGAGAGAAAAAATTTAATCGAAGAAAAAAATTCAAAACTAAATACGTTTCTTATTAATCCAAAAAAAGAAAAAGATTCATTTTGCTCTAGTCAAGATACGGGACCTTTTAAAGTTGTAAATATTCATACAGAATCTAAAGAAGAGGTAGCTGTCGGATATACTTTTAAAAAAATAAATAATTATTTTAATGAACCTATAGAGTCATTTTCTGCACTTGGTATTTTACTTGCGAGTGATTTAAGCGAAGAATTATTACAGATTCCAAAGAAGAATATTCAATATAAATACTTTTGCATTCCTCTTGAAACTAATTTTATTTTAATACCAATTCTAAACCACCTCTTTCACGAGTTTGCAAACTAGTTGTATTTGTTTATTCTACAACAAAACAATTAACGTTATTACTTTGAATTCAATTTATTTTATTTTAATTTTTATAAATGCAATAACACCCTTCGGAGAACATTAAGATGGAGAAAAACGATATATTCGGTTCCTCGCCACAGGCCTCATCCACCCCAAAAGACACGAAAAGAAAAAAAATGCAACTATCGATGGACTTCAATGCCTCTTCAAACCAAGGTAGGTTTTTAATATAAAGAATAGTGGATAAAATAACCTATTTGCTAATAATTGATATTTTTTTACAGTTCTTTCATCGCAACAAAGCCAGTACGTTCTGTACGAAAGCGAAGCTCCAATAGCTACTGACACAAGCAAAGGTAATATTAACCTCTGTGTTTCAGTATACAATATTGTGCAAAACATAAGCAACAAAATTCCCTTTAATTATTCTTTGTTACCTACCTTTATTTTTAATACTATCTTTGACTGCTAAGGATTTGCTCAATATAGTATGCACAAAACCATCTACAAAACATTTTATTTTTACAGAAGTAATGGACATGTTGGCACTTATTTTGGAGAAGCAAATAAGCATAGAATCCCGTTTGGAAAAGCTAGAAGAAAATGTAAATTATTTAATAAAATCGGACGACTTTTTAAAAAAGTGAAAATATCCTGTGCAGAAGAAAACCTACCTTTAAAAAACTTGAAATTCTCTTTTAAAAAGTCGTTCTTTATATGTACCTAATTTTACTTTTAAAGCAAATTTATAACATCTGTATGTATTATTATCTATATATATTTCAGACGGTTCCTAAAACAGATGTAATGGCTCACCAGAAGGTTTTAAGAGAATCCAAAGTTCTCTTAAAACGTACCCACCAAATGGTCTGCCGGATCTCTGGTGAAAGTGGCGACGATCTCCACACCGAAATCGCCACATTGATGCCATTGCAGTCTCTGGATGCAGTATTCGATGTAGAGGAGAAGATGGCCGAAAAAAGTTTTGAAGACGCAGTAGTGAGTAGTTCTTTTCTTGATATGTTTAAGTTCTCATCTATATATATGTATGTATAAGTTTTATAACAGCAAATTTCTTTTCAGACTACATTTCTTTTCACGCTTAAGGGCTCTACAGGAGACATACATAGGTGGAGTCATGAAACGCATTTTTAGCGACGAAGTGCTTTCTGTGTTTAATTGGGATGGCCGTTGCGGCAAAAAAGCACTTCAAAAACTCAAACTTGTGAACGTAGCTTTATTTGGTAATATACAAATGTGCATATATTGTTAATTTTATTTTCTAAACTCTTAACTCATTTTTTTTTATTTCAGACATCTTTAAGCTTCAAGGGCGGATAGAGTTCGAGAAACAGGTTAGGAAAAACGTTGAACTTAGCCACAATAGGAACAAGCAGAAGCGATATTTGCAGAGCAAAAACAACATTTACACTAATAACTAATAAATAATGAATAAAATAATACAAAATAATTATAATAAAAAAACAAAACACTAATAAATAGTAAACTAATATAAAATACTTGCAGAAATATAATTTGTGAAATGTGAATATGTGAAATAATAAACTAATTTATTAAAACATTATTTCCATAAGGAATTATAAAATGAAAAAAGCGTTTTAATTTTTATATTGAATTGGATTTTATTAGTTAATTATCAGTAAATTTTACTAATAAAACGTCGGTAAAAAGAGATGTGAAATGACTAGGAGTTTTACTTTTATTCGGCTAGTACTTTTTATAGTAAAATAACCGTCATTGCCCTAGTAAAATAATATGAATTATCCTAGTCAATTGGCTAGTAAAACACGGAGTACTTTTGACGTATGTGAGCAGGCCAGCTATACATTTTGTAAAGCTGTTAACGTGTAAGTGAGAGCGGTATGCACAATCACACAAGTAGGAACGTAGCGGTAAGAAACAGTCAAAAAAGTTCACAGAGCCCTTGTAAATGTGACGGGAGAAATACTGAAACTATCAGTCATCGCTCCGGGCTATATTACGAGTCATTTTACCAGTACACTTCTTGCAGGGTGTATAACAGTGGTCTTCAAAAATAAAACTGTGACTGTGTAAGTGAGAGTCGCTATGAGAGCATAGAGAAGCGTTTGTTGCTTCGCCTATCAGGCAAGACAGGATAGCATTACATTTAGAACTATAGGCCCGTTTCTTTGTAACCGAGTTGCAAAAGAACACTAGATAGGATAACGATTTGCATGTAAAGCAACAACACTAATTCGGAAAAATATGCGAGTTGAGCCAACTCGCTTAAATAATATCCAACCTGAGATGTAGGCTTGGGAAGTGAAAAAACTCCGCTATTGTGAATTAACCCAAAAAAAATACATGGAAAATTTAGATTTAAGACCTAATTCGTTTTTTTGCATAGTATTTGTAAATACATATATAACTACATAAACCTAAAAATTGCGGGCACAACTATTTTCCGTTCCTAAATAGCACTAAACAAATCGCAACTTTCATTCAAGAGGCTAACAGGGTTACTTTTGCAACTAAAGGAAATTTTATCCGAGTTGGAACGTTCTTTTGCAACTCCATTACATTAAAACGGGTCCACCATAATAAAGTAATTTCGGTTTAGATTTTACACAAAATTGTCTATATGTGAAACGTGACATACAAGAATAAAACATTTCGGTTTGAATTTTGAATCAATAGGACCCATCTACATATGTATGTAACCACAAAACGATAGAAAAATTGCAGTTTAAACTGCAAACAAATAGTGGCATTTATTGCAATCACGAAATATTATAATTAAAACTTTTCGGTTTAAAGTTTAAGCAAAAAATAATCTATATTTGAAACCGAAAAACCTGTACCCACAAATGTACATTTAGCAAAACTTGAAATGAGTTACGATTTATGAGTTATGCGAATTGAGTCAACTCTTTAATATGATATCCGACCTGAGATGAAGTGTTGGGAAGTGAAACAACTGCGCATGGGAAGTTTCAGTTTAAGACCTTATTCAATTTTGCTTGCATATTATTTTTAAATAAATTACTATTTATGTCAACCTAAAATTGGTTTGAGCAGTTATTTCCCTATCTTAAATAGCACTAACAAATCTTATGTTTCCTGAAAGATGCTAACAGGGTTACTTTTGCAACTGAAGGAGATTTTATCCGAGCTGGAGCGTTCTTTTGCAAGGCGGTTACAATAAAAAGGGCCCTATTTCGGCCTAAACAAATAATATATCCTTTAATCGGTTCTTTAAGTGGAGTTCATTGAGTTGAATTTTGAATTACTTCTAATTTAAAGCTTCGAATGAGGTATCTTAATTTAGTTTTGACTAAAACAATTAAAAGCATTACCTTTTTGTTAAAGCGATAGAAATAACTCTTTGTCGAAATCTATAACTTTAATTTTTTATTACTTTTGATGTTAAGTTGAAATAAAATTAATTTCCAAATTTTAAAAAAATCGAAAAACATGTGAGTATTTCTGTTACTTCCAATTCGTGCACACATTTTCACTTTAAGTGCATTCTCGTAATGTGAATCCACAAGTTAGAACTCTTCAAGGATACTCTCATCCGCTCTGGTATTCCGCGATATCACCGGTAGTGGTATCTGCCGGAAATTCTACAAAAAAGGAAAGTAACACCCTCCTTTACTGCTTTACTGCCTCTACTGCTTTTCAATTAGACTGGTAAATTTATGCTTTTTTTCAAGCTATTTAAAATTCATCATGTTTTGAATTTGTGTTTTTGCATAGACATTATACATAAATAGCCTGCAAACAAACAGATTGGCTTCAGCAGTAGTAAAAGAGAGAAAATTAAGGCCGTAAGTGATTTTAATGATAGTACCAGGCCCGTCGCGAGGACGGCGGGGGCCCCTGTAATTTAAAGAGCAAAAAAAAACAAAAATCAAAAAGAACAAGACCCAGACGCGTCTATAAATGTTGTACCACGCATTCCGTCAATCCGACACTGTATTATCGATTTCATCAGCCGTACTTCCTTGCCTTTGCTTCAATTCTATCAATTCTATTATCTAAATCGCATGCGAATTCAGCCGGAAAAAGAGCAGGCACAGTGGTGCTTGATAACGCGCAGCTGATTCGTGTTGTTTACGTTCACAATAAACCGACAGGGCTTATTAATAATTCAGCAAAATGCGCCGGACGAAGGAAAATAGTTGCAAGTGCACTGGCGAACATCATTCGGGAAAAATTTTTGATGACCTTTTTTTTTGTTTTTTTTTTTGGTCGCGGGGGCCCCGGGGCGATGCCCCGGCTGCCCCACCCTCGCTACGGTCCTGGATAATACATACCTTAGTGTCGCAGTTAGTTCTAAACTTCTTTTTTTAATAATTCTTTACATTCTAAGTATCTCAAATATTTTAGTAAGGTTTGCTTAAAGTTAATATTATATGTATTTAATTGAAATATTTTATGTGTAGTTTATGTATTTTTCTAAGAGTACGGCCAATAAACATATGATACAAATTTTAAAATTTATTTAATACAATGCTGCGACTTGTAAGACTGTTTTTGCTACATTTGCGGTGAATTTTGTCTGAAAATACAACGAAATATGTAAAACAAATTTAGTCAAAAAATAATATAAGCTTTATTTTGAATTTTCTATCAAAATTTGGCTGCCAAAACCAGGTTCTCTATAGTTGTACACTTTCGCGCTGAAAAAATTTAATTGGAAATTTGAAAATCTTTCTATAATTAATAATATTTTTGTAAATTCTAAAAAATAAATTGGGGAAAGCTGCAGTTGAGTGAGTAGCAAAGATTTTAAGAAGCTTAGTGCGAGTTTGCTAGATCGAATGGTGTTTTTTTAATCTTGCTTTGATATCAGCGGCTGTGGCTAGTGTATTCAGAGAATATAAGTGTTTTTTTTTTGTACGCATTGTTTTTCTTTGCGCGGAAGAACCCTGTCTAAGCTGCATACAATCCGGTGTTCTTTTGTATCCAGTGTTTTGTCCCATGGAATAACCGCATTTCGAGTCGTGTTAAAATCTAACCTAATCGAGTGGTTTTGCTGAATGGAACTAACGCGTTGTGAGCTGCAAGTAATCCCGTAATTTAGCAAAAACCAAAATCTTATTTCTTCAGGATTTTAAGATATTTTGACTGCATACTGACTGACGTTTTCTGAGTCGCATCGTCGCTACATCATTAATTCAGTTTTTCTCTTGTCAAACATATAACTGCATCTTCAATCGTATCAATTTAGCATTTTCCCTGAATCCAGTCTGATTTGATTGACCGCATTTAATCCAGTGTTTTTGTTTTTATACATTTGAGCCTCATTGCCTTTTGCGTTTTCGTCGTGGAAAAGAATGGGTTTTTTTTGCACTTGTAAACTGCACTTAAGGAACAAGCGTTACGTAAGCTGATGAGTACTACTAAAAAATAATTCTTGTTCGTACTAACTATAGAAAGATAACCTGTATATATTACTTTATGTAATAGGAAGACACAAATCCCTTTTAGTTTAATGCTTTTTAATTAGATTAATTTTTTCACATCTTAACAAAAAATTTAAAAAGAAAATTAAATAAGAAAACGCAAATGGCAATACACAAAATATCTGTGGTATATACGAGGTTTTCCGCGATTTGTTGTACATACAAGCAATTTGAAATACAGAATATGCAAGACTGAAAACATATTGTTGGAGGCGATGTGAATTTGTATGTTCTTGACAGAGAAGATATATAATCGTTATGCAGGCATTGAGTAAAATACATATATCAAGAAGTTACTTGATATTTTTGGAAGCGTTCGTCGTGAAACCATGATTGCGATTGCACTGCGAAAATTATTTAGCATTTCAACTTTCTACTGCGTTTGCGAACGAAATCTTTGTGTATGATAATTTAGTTTTTAGAATTGACAATAGGAGAAGATTAATAGTGGGTTGCGCTCAATTTTGATTACAAAAAACTTCAAACTTTTGATACATAGCAAGTTAGTATCGATATTACAATCAACTTCTGCGTTAGCATACATATGTAATGCCTAATCAAAATAAAATCCAGTTATTATTTTGCATCAGTGCCCTACTTTTTGAAGGCGCGCTCACATGCTCTTATATATGTACATACACTTGCGGTCAATAAAACCGCACCACCAAATATAATTGAAATAAGATCACATGAGCAATTTGTTTATAAAGTTAGAATATTAGGGTAATTTTTATTTGTTTAACAACATAGTGTAAATTAGTTATCCACAAAATTTTTCTCGAAAATGGTTTTTATAAGGTATAGCCTTTTAATTATAAAAAAATTTTAAAAAAATTTATATTCGATGATATTCATCATTAATTAAAAGAAACTAAGTTTTTTTGAAGTTAACTTAAAGCGACTAAATCATTTTCACCACTAACGGCAGAAATATAGACTTCACAATAGGCTTTCCTAATAACGAGTCGTTCCTCCTTTAGCCTCAATAACTGCCTTAATTCTTGAAGGCATGGAATTCACTAGGACCTCAACTGATTTCCTTATAACGGAACTATACAAAACCAGTTCCAAAATCTTTATCAATTGACTTTTATTTGTTGACTTCTGTTTAGCAACTTCACACTTCATTATGTGCCATAAGTGATCAATAGAGTTTAAATCTGGCGAGTTTCCAGGCCAATCCAAGCGTTGAATCTCTAAATCGTTAAATGTATTGGCCAACTAAAAATAAAAATTCGAGCTGAATAGGATCATATACACCAATATTGTATAGATGTTTTATACAAGATTTGTTTCCAATCAAAACTTACCCATTTTGCATGATGGCATGGCGCTGAGTCATCCTGGAAGATACGGCGATCCGTATAAGAATAATGCTCTTCAATTGCGGGTACTAAAAAATTGTTAACCACTGTCACATATTTTTGTGCATTCATTACTTCATCAACGAGGTGTAGAGGCCCCAAAACATAATATGAGGAGCCCCACATAATATGACTTTGATTAACTTTCTTTACTACATAATTATCCTGAAACCTCTCACCACCTGAACGGCGCACGTAAAGCAAATTTTGTGAGCGTAGCAAATTAAATTTGCTTTCGTCAGACCACATAATCTGTTGCCAATCATTTTTATCCCAATTTTGGTACTTTTTAGCCTAACAAATTCAAGCAGCATTCCTTTTTTGAGTTAATAGTGGCTTTTTAGTAGGGCGTCTTCCATATAAACCCACATCTCTAAGCCGTTGGCGTATGGTTTCGACACTTAAATCCACTTGGTGAAAATTTTGCATCTCCGCCCTTATAGACAGTGCACTTTTAAAGCGGTCGCTTAAACTTATCCGCCGCAGTATGTTGTCTGTTCTCTCAGTTAACTTTGGAGGACGACCTGATCCCTTTTTACGCTCCAACACATCACTATTATCTTTTGTTTCTAAAAGATAAGCAATAGTTGAATGGCTACAACCAATTCTAGCTGCTATTTGCCAAGAAGATAACTTTTCTTCATCTAACGCCAATATGCGAATTTTTTGATCACGCGTTAATTTCTTCTGATTATTTGGCATTTTGCACAACTTTTCAAATACACAACCAAAACACGACTATAACTGAACAGTGTGCAACCCAAGTTCATAAAAAATAATTTATTTCTCAGTGCATACTAGATATAGTAGAAATTTTTTGAAATTTACAGTTATATAGTTGAAGATTGTCTACCAAAGAGGTGGCCCCTTTTATTTTGACCGCAAGTGTATATATGTATATTGTAATAAGAATACAGCAAATAGTGAATTGCCCTATGATTTAAGTAATGAAATTATACTTTGCATAACTCAATTTTTTTGCACTGAGTATATACAGTTAATCACTTAAGTAAGTATACAGCGTGTAGTCCTTCCATTGTTAAATAAGTTTAATAGTTGCGCCAAAAATAAAAGAAAATAATAAGTAAATTCTTATTCCCTTAAGAAAACATAAAATTAATGTTTAAAGAACAATATGTCATTTTATAAGGAAAAATAAAATAATAATTCAAGTTAAAGTAAAATTAAGAAAAAAATCACGTCACTAAAGTAAGTATACAGAAAGTTTTTAATTTAATACAAATAACACTTTTGCATTTAAAACGCACAAATTAATTGGGTAGCCTTTTGAATTTATGATAACATTAAGCTGTGATGGCATAGATTTAACTAGGTTTTGTGTGGTAGTGGGCGATATCTTGTATCAGTCTTCTATAAGGACTTTTTTTAAGTCCTCCTTATTCTTTATAACATGTTTTCGTATTTGGCGTTCTAGATGCTCCCATAAATGCTCTATTGGGTTAATATCCTTTGATTGCGGTGGAGTTTTAAGTTGTTTCCGAACAATATACAGGATCCATTCCTTAACAATGAGTGCTGTATGTTTGGGGTCATTATCCTGCTGGAAGATGAATGACCCCTCAATCCTCAATTTTGTGGCACTTTCTTTCAAATTATTTTTAAGGATGTTCAAGTAAGAATATCGGTCCATTATATTTTAAATTATTACCAAATTACCCGCTCCATTGGCCGCCATACATCCCCAAACCATTACGGAGCCCAATCCATGCTTAACAATATCAGTCATATTTGATGCATTTAACTCTATGTTAACTTTTCGCCAGACTTTTTCTTGTCCATCAGATCCATGAATGTTAAATTTACTCTCATCTGAGAAAATTACATTATTCCAAAATGTACCACCGTATTTTTGGTACTCTTTGGAGAAGGCGATCCGTTTTCGGCGGTTGACTTTGCTAACAAAAGGCTTTTTCCTAATATTTTGGCCGTAGTAACCGGCGGAAGACAATACGCGGCGAATGGTTTGAGTATTACACTGTTTTCCCGTTTCATTTTCCACCTCGGTTTTTATTTTTGGAGCACTTGTTTTAGGAATTTCTTTTACTTTCCGAACGATAATACGGTTTTCAGTGTCATTAAAAATACGAGGACGGCCAGAACGTAGGTTATTTTCAGTAGCACCTGATGTTTTAAACTTATTTACTATTTTTTGAGTTGTAGAATAGCTTTTACCAACAATTGCTCTTTCCCGCAAAGATATTTTCTCTTTATAAAGTTTTATTATCACATTTTTAAGATCATTTGAAAGTTATTTTCCTCTTGGCGCCATTGCTGGAATATTAGTTTAAATATGTATGCTTTGTATTTTTGTAGTATTAGTACTATTTACTGAAAATTACCCATATTAATTTTATCAAATTAATTTTATCTAACTCACGCAAATTCGATGCTCGCCAAACAAACGTTCACTGTATACTTACTTATGTGATCTAATTTTTGCACATATTTTAGAAAATGATTAGTTTGGAATTACGGGGCACAAATATTCCGCTATTTTGATGCGTACGAGTACATAGCAACTTATGCTACAATTTAAATATTTTTGCTAAACAATGCTGCTGGATTTGAAAATTCGGGGCAATTTTTGAATAACTTGAAACTACAATTGGGGTGATTAACTGTATGCAAAAATAAGTCTTTTAATCGAAGTATTATTATAATTGTGCCACTCCATATTACCAACATGAAGCTTAGCTTCTTCAAGATGCCAACAAAAGAAACAATGAAGAAAAAATGGATGGGGAGTTCAGGTGTGGAATTACAGCAATTCTCAAGAGTTTGCCCGTGTCATTTCGAAGAAAAGGATTTTGTGGTCGATAATATGTGACAACTTAGACGATTGAGTGAAGAAGCTGTTCCAATGGGGGCCAATATATATCCTCTTGTAATGAGCCTCTAATCAACGATGATTGCAAAAAGATGACTCAACTGAAACTGAGTATGCTTGCAATATTACTTATGCATTTTTAACTTTTAGATACATATGTATGCATACATACATAGCATTTTTATTACAGAGTCGGCTCTGAAAGCACCTTTCAATTAGCCAATACCGGTTTGAGAGGACAAATAGTAGAGCTAAAGGCACATACAACGAAATCGGATTAGGAAGTTGAAATTTTGTTTCTCTCTGCACAGCAACTCAATTGCGAAAGCTTGAAACGCCCGGCAGAAATATTCATTGGAAATGTGACGACATTGCGTGGGCTTTACCGTTGCATGCAGCAGAGCCAAGGGCTTCCACACACTTGTACCGGAAAGGAATTCCGTCGCCTTCGAAGTCGAATTTAACGAGATGGCTTCAGATATTAAAACTTAAAGATGGTGTCTTACAATTCCTCATAGAAGCAATGGAAGCCGCTAACAATATGGATCTGGCAGACGGGCTTTGTGTATTGGCGTTCGACGAAATGCTGGTTGCTGAGGTATACCAACATGATCCTCACACATATACTGTAAGATCGCCTACAAAGTATGTGTCTGGGCCTTTGATTGTAAAATCACAAAGCCCTGTAAAGAAAATATAATAACTCTGCTTGCAAGCGTCGGCTACCCGGTTATGGCTGTAGTGTCAGACATGGGTCCGGGAAATCAAGGCCTCTAGAGCTTCTACAGGTTAATATTTTTAATGTATAGCGATTTTCCGACACCACTTGTCAAGTTTGATGTGGAGAGAACCCGATTTCGGCGTTGTGCCATCTTCAGTGTCAATTTTTGTTCTCAAACGAAGACGGAAAATCCTTCCAAAGAAACAGAATATTTTTTCTTCGAAAGAGGTGAATAACCAAATCCTTATCAACAGGATAGTCAAGTTTTGGTTTTTGCCGGCACAAAGTAATAACTTCATAAACGATTTGCCGAATAATGCGATGTACGTTGTATTCGGACTTGTCAATCACATATAAGCTGATTGAAAACCATTTAACCAGAGACGAAAAAAAATTGTTATTTTTTTCATTTAGAAGAAAAGGTTACACAAAAATGTCCTTTATTTGCTTTAGGGAATCTTTAACCATTATCTGGAGATATATTTTATATTGGTCATTGCAACCAATATAAATGATAATTATATTATTTTGGTTGCCGTAACCAATAAAAAGTAGAAATATTTTTTTTGGTTGTGAATAATCATTATTGCAACCAAAAAAATTTTTTGGTTACTAACAACGATTTTCCAAAGTAATTTTTTTCTAGTTATCAATGACTAATTTATTCTATTCTGCCTATCTATTGTTTATGTGCATTTATGAAGTGATTGCGAGCGAGTATAGTGCAATTAAGTTACGCGAAAAATTAAGTTTTTATATTGTCCAAAATTAAAAAAGAAATGGGTAGAAAACGGAATGTTATTATTTGTGATTTTTTTCACTACAACGAAAGGACAGGCGAATTGGTTTGCAAGACCAGCACCATGATATTTGTAGGAAATCATGTAACGAATTTAAGGAGGCACATGATGGGTAAACATAATGAAATATATATACGAGTATACAGTCCACTAATGAATACGAAGACATAGAGGATAGAAATGACAATAAAATTCAATTTTCCGTGAACTATTCAAAAAATCAAATAAGTAATGCTTGCATCGAATTGGTCACAGAGGAGTCCCAACCGCTGTCGTTCTTCGATTCAAATACTTTTAAGAGTCTGACTGAGGAAATATTTAAAGGTCTTAATATGAATCCCATTACGTCGCACAATATCATGGGAGTAGTAAATGAAGAAGAAATACGATTGAAAAAACTTATCAAAAAAAAAAATTATTAAAAAAGTAATATCCCTTAATATGGGCAGTGCAACCCGTCACGGCCGTTCAGTTTTTGGTATTAATGCACAATACATAAGGGCAAAGTGGAAGTTATTACATTACACTGCGGAACAAAATTTTGCGGTCGGAGATTTTTAAGTCGATTTAGGGCTCTAGTTTTTCAGACAAAGACTTTTAAATATTTCACGAAAAAACCTAATTAAAAATACCAATATGGATTTAAATAACATTTTTATTGCGCGCTTGTATAAAAATAATAAGAAAATAAAAAACATATATTCTTTTTATTAATTAATTTAAAAAAATCACAAAAAACTTTTTCTGTAGGCCCTCCTATGATGTCGTTGCTCAGGACAATCCCGTATGAAGTTCCAGCAGTAGTCTGCCATCATATGGTCGTCTCATCGACCTTGGTATCTTTCTTCCATTATTTGTATGTCCTGGTGGAACCGTTCACCTTATTCCTCATTGTAATCGCCTAGGTTGTCCGGGAATTAGTCCAAATGACTATGTCAATAATGTAATTTAATGCTCATTTTAGCGCCTAGTTTGCGAAAATTGAGAAGCATATCAGCAACTAGTTTTGTATAGTCTGGTGATTTATGATTTCCCAAAAAATTTTTCATTACATTAACAAAGCCTAGCCAGGCGTCAGATTCAATTTGTGACACATGGTTTAAGAATTCAGAGTCTTTTAGAAGGGTTCGAGTTTGAGGACCATCGAAGACTCCTGCTTTTAGTTTTTGCAAACTAAGGACTGGAAATTTTTTGCACACATATTCGAAACAGTCAACTGTCTTATCAAGGGCTTTGATGAACTGTTACATTAGCCCAAGCTTGATGTGAAGTGGTGGAAGAATGATTTTTTCTCGGCTTATCAGTTGGGCATGAACCACATTTGCTGTTCCTACCTCCATATTTTCTCTCACCGGCCAGTCCTTTCTAATCCAATGTTCATTTCTTGCCCGACTGTCCCATAAACATATATTTAGTATACCCACTTTGTTGGCCCAATAAAAAATGTTAAAAAATATGTTAGAGTTTCCAGGTATTTAGGCGAAGTCGTCGAATCAATGTTTAGTTGTATTAACTCACCCGACTTAACCGGCTGCCCGTGCTCTCTTGCAATGGAAATAAAATATTTAAACCATCGAACTACTTGTTTTAATAATTTATATAACAAAACTTATTGAGGAATAATTAAATACTACTGGAACTGGGTCATATAATTTTTTTTCTTTAATTTCTTAAGTTTCGTTTATCTCAAGAACTAGAGCCAATCCAAAAAAAGTAAAAACACAGTTCGTTAGCCTGCTACTAATGTTAATAAAAACTATTAACAAAATCATGACCGCAGGTTTTTTTTTAATTTTTGTTACGCAGTGTTATCAATGAAAGAGATTTGTGTGCCGCAGACTAGTGAAAATCTGAAAACTGAGGTTGAAGAAGTTTTGCGTGACTTTAATACAGCTAAGAAACAAATATATACCATAACTACAGATAGCGGCCGAAATATGCTAAAGGCGATTGATTTGTTGGCAGCAACTACACATGAAGAGAATAGTGCTCAAAATGACTCCGAGGAATCCATATTTAACCTTGAAGAGGTTAGATGTAACCTATCAGACGATTCATTGCGGTCGCTTATGTTTGTAAAACTGAACAATAAATACTAGAGATAAATACCATAGAGATAATAATCTGAAGCTTTTTTATTGTCTGAATATTTATAATGAAATGCGCTTGAAGAACTAGTAGGCGGAATAACGGACTAACATTAATGATCTACTGCCTTTACCAGTAACCAAAAAATAAAACTGTTGCTGTCCAATTGGTCACCAATAACCAGAAAAAAAGTTACTTTTGGTTATTAGTAACCAAAAAATTTTTTTGGTTGCAATAATGGTTATTCACAACCTAAAAAATATTTCTCCTTTTTATTGGTTACGGTAACCAAAATAAAATAATTCTCATTTATAATGACCAAAATAAAATATATGTCCCAATAATGGTTATTTATTTATTTTTTTATAACCATTATTTGAATTCATCAACGTTTATGGTTAAATAAAACCTTTTCGTCATTTCTCTTATAACAGTTAAGTCTCTGCATTTAACGGTACACCATTCTGCATGACAGAAAGTAAGCCTAGCAGCGCCACTATTTTCAAATAGCTTGGCAAACGCTATCAGACGTTGCTACCAAATGGCTGTGGAACTATATACTCCACTAGATTCAGGAGATTTCATTAAAGTTGTTTATAACTGGTTTGACTTAATGAATTCAAAGCTTTCCACAGTTCAAAATTGTCCTGCCAATAAACCATACCAGATAGAGTTTCAAGAGGAAAACAATTTTAAGCGCAATGGACTCCCTGGTTCCCTGCCGTGGCAAAAAGGGGTTTTAATGAGCAACGAATATCTTAGATCCTTATATCGATACATTCCGCATATATTTGGTTTAAGCTATATCCTCACTTATCGGCTAAACCAATACATTTGAGAAAACTTTTGCGATGAGTGCTAAATGTGGATTGCATATCCAATGCAATTTAAATATAGACTATATTATTGGAAAGAATTGTCAATACAAAATTAACAATAGTTTGCAATTTATTATTTTAAATGCATTCATGGATTTTACATTTTTATTGGTATATAAGAAAGCACGAAGTACTGACCTACTTTCCGGTCGAGGAAATGTTTGTGCGATAACACGGATTGGTTTCCCCTAATGGATATTCCGTATTCAGAAAACCTTAGGGTATCTCACAGAATCTGATGTTTCCATTGTCGCGGAGGACTATGAATTGGAAAGTGATATGGATAAATTCCACGAGGACACCGTGAAGTATCTACCTGGGTAGACAAAGTTTCTAGGGGTGGGCTAATTAAACCCAGCTACAATTTTGTTCAGGAGTTAAAAAAAAACGCGAGAAAGTATTCGTGGTATTAAACGGCTCAAAAATATTTACCGGCAAAAACTTCATGGAAAACATGTTGCGTTCATCGCTGAGCTCGCCATTGCTGGAAAGCGTAAAAAAACTTTTTAAATGCCGAATGTATCTTCGCATTAAGGATTTAAATGAATCCTTTAATATGACCAATCGTATTTAAACCCCTTATTTATAAAACATTTATTTGTTTATTATATCAATTTAAAATGATGGAAGTTCCTTCTTTACTGACCCAGGAGCTTTTTTTCTTTTACCATACTTACTGTACTTACCTGTAGTCTCTGTAGCTCGCGCTTAATATTGTTAATTGCAAATAAAATTTTAATTATATCTTAATAAAATTGTTTGTTTTTTCTTTATATCCTATGATTCGCTCCAAAAAATTAATTTGATATTGGCTTTTTTATAAGAGAAGATAAAAAATTATTAAAAGAATATATTGGCGTTACTAAAATAATCGATGAAGCATTTTAACCCTTTTCTCCTAGCCAGGAACCCCGGTCTTCATACCGAAAGTTAAATCGACAAGAATTTTGAGTTAATTAATTTTTTATAACTTAAGTTTTATAGTATTATATATTATGTTGTGACTCCACCGCATTCAACTGAACTACTTTTTCGTCCATGTAGTGAGTCATCTCTTTAGCAATAGGAATTTTTTAATGTCAATAAAAATATTTGTAATCTTAATAAAATTATTGGTACGTATTGCGGCGAAGAACTATTTCGTATATTCTATATTTGCTCTAAAATAATACTTTATTTTTTGAGTTTTAATTTTCTTTCAATAAATAACACTTATGAAATGAGTTTTAGTTTGCGCTCAAGAAATAAACATTACCCTCAAAATTCTGACGTGCTGGATCAAAACGCCAAGACACATATTTCTTTATTTTAAGCCTATTTTCATATTCTGTTAACATTTAACATGTGTACAAAAAAAAACTTGATTTTGTCGTACTTTGTTTAGGCAGATGCTAAAAATCGGGGTTTTCTTCCTGCTATAAAATTAGGGTTGCGGTATTGCACGCCAAGCACCTAAGAACATATCGTTGATGAAATGTAGAAGGATCCTAACCAATATTTATTCGAAATCGGCTTATTTTGACAGATTTTTTCAAAGCGTATATTTGTGCAATTTTATTGAGCTCGATGTCAGTTATTGTTAGGGAATAATATGAGAAAGCAACTGTATTCAAAGCGGTAGAAGTGATAGCTGCTATTTCGGAGATCACCACATCTCCCCATCAGACTTCTTTTTATACCCGAGCGCACTGATGGTGCCCAGGGTATTATAACTTTGTTCACCTAACGGCAGTTTGTATCAGCATCAAATAATCGAGATAGATATAGACATATGTATACAAAAGTTTTTAGAATTAATAGCAGATTTGATTAAGCCAAGTATGTCTGTTCGTCCGTATGTCCGTCAGCCTGATAACTCGAGTAAGTATTGAGCTATCTCAACGAAACTTGGTATACACGTTGCCCTAAACCCAAGGTACTTTGGTATTATGAATGGGCGCAATCGGACCATAACCACGCCCGTATAACGGGGTTTTGTAAAAATCACAAGACCTCGATGTTTCCGTACCTATTGCAAGTCAATATGAGTGAGTATGCTAAATTTCGCCAACTTCTCATATAACGGTAATTTTCAAAAGCCAAAAAAAACACAATATTTAAAAAGTTTGGAAACGGGCGTGGGACCGCCCACTTTAGAGCAAATAAGTATATCTCTGAAACCATACTTGCAAACTGTAAAAATTTGGTAGACATATTGCATTTTTAGTCAGAAAGCAAAATTACGAAGGTTTTTAAAATCAGACAAAAACCACTCCCACCTCTCATGTAACGGTAATTTCGAAAATCGAAAAAAGGCAATTCGCATAAATTTAATATGAAGGATGGGGCGGCACTAACAAATATACTAAATAAAAAAAATTATAAATGGGCGTGACACCGCCCACTTTAGAGCAAATAAGCATATCTCCGAAACCATGCCACCTAACTCGACCAAATTCGGTAGATATATCACATTTAATATGGGTAAGCAAAATTTTTGAAATTGTATAAATAGGACCAAAACTACGCCCACCTCTTATATAACGGTTTTTTCAAAAATCAAAATACGCGGAATTTAAATAACTTTTAAAAAGAATTTGATTAAATTTAATATGTAGAATAAGGCTGCACAAGCAAATACACGGAATAAAAAAATGGTAATATTCGTGGCACCACCTACTTTCGAACAACTAGGTCTATCTCAAAAACTGCACAAGCAAATACACGGAATAAAAAAATGGTAATAGGCGTGTCACCACCTACTTTCGAAAAACTAGGTATATCTCAAAAACTATGTCCAAAAAGTCCACCAAATTTGGTTATGTATACGTCAAATAGGAAGGGAACAAATGGCAATTAGAAGTTTCATCTTAAATTGTATTGTGAGTCTGTCTGCTTTCCCTATAGATATTATATAGCCTGATATAAGATCTATATACCAAATATTGTACATCTGCATCGAATAGTTGTAGAGTTAGAAGGAATTAGGCTTTTTTATTGTATAGGGCGTGGCACCGCCCGTTTTTCCAAAATGATACACAGCTTGATCTCTAAGACCCAAATATCATTCCTCTGCACCGAATAGTTGCGAATATAAAACGAATTGAAATTTTCATTTAAATGGGGGCGTGGCACCGCCCACTATTCCAAATTTATATGTACCTTACGTTCGACCTGCCGATCACATGCATCTACTATAAAAATTTAATATTTTGTAACGATATAAGGCAAGCCAGATAGATATATACATTAGGCTGGGTTGAATTTTTTTTTTTTCACAAATCCCTTTGGAATAGTAATTTTTTTTTGTGAAATGGTTTAAAATTATTGTAGAAAAAGTTTTGGAAAATTGTGTTGGGTTTAACATGCCCCACTTTCCATTTAAAAGTTAAAAAAAGTTCGTCGTCAAGCGCGTATGGACAAGTGAGCTTAATCTTGCAACATCAAGCAAATTTGTGACGAGCAAATAAAATATAGCGGTACTTGTAGTACCGTTTTGATTTCGGCGTGCCGCGACAGCTTTCTTAGTCTTAAGTTAGTTTAGTGTAAAATTAATATTGATGGTGTCGGTTGAAAAATATTCCGCAATGGAAACAAGAACGGCGTGCAAAAAACAAATATATGTTTGCCCAATATTTGGAGAAGCAAAACAATTAATTAATAATAAACTTCCTACTTTTGAAGATGTTATGAAATGCTATGAATTTCACAGATTTAACATAAAACAGTCAAGAAACACAACAAAAGAACCCTTGGTCTTGGAAATAACTGAAGTTGTTGCACACGAAGTAGAAGATTTATGGGTAAAAGCTTCAATTCCTACTGTTTGCCATAAAAGAGTGCTCCAATTAATTAAAAGTTACCATACAAAGTGTAAGAATTTTCTAAAGTTTAAAAAATTAGTGTTTGAGCGAAAAAGAGAAGACTTCCTAAAGAAAAGCAGAGTTCTTTTTGATATATGTACTTGCAAGTGCAAACAAATTCAAATCTGTTGCTGTCCAAAGGAGAGAAAGGTGCCTTACATAGAGCACCTGTTTTTGATTGATCAACGCAAGAACAGGAAGATGGAAATTGGCGGTGTCGATACTAAACAAACAGCGAAACTTCAAAAGAAGATAAATAGAAGCGCAATTAAAAAGACAGTTGAATCAGCCGTTAGTGAATCAATGGATTATGAGCAGGAGCAGTTTTCATCTTCTGACGAATCATCCGCAGTAGAAACGTCGTTCAACTCTTCTGAAGAAGTTGAACGTCGAAACGATGAGCCTCCGAAAGTTCAGGTACCAACAGCAAAATCCCAAACAATGAAATGCAAAAATTTCCCAACCTTAGCATTAACCTGCGATCGTTATGGAGTCTCAGACAGAGCAGCTGCAGCAATAGCTTCAGCTGTATTGCACGACATATCATCAGATATTGGCGTTATTGACAAGTCGCGATTGAGGCGAGCTAGGAAAAAAAATCGTGCTGCACTTTTGAGAAACGAAGACAACCATGATATTTATGCTTTATATTTTGACGGGCGGAAGGTATTTAATTAACATGCATTTCATAATTTTATAAAAAAAACATAAACTTTCTTTTAATATTTTCATGACGACAAAAGGATAAAACCCTGAAAATAGGGAGAAGTGGAGCAAAAAGCTACAGACAGGAAGTGAAGGAGGAACATATTACGGTTCTCCGTGAACCTGGCTCTCGTTACCTTGGGTATGCCTCCCCAGTAGTAGGATCAGCTAAAGGCGTTGAAGAATCCATAAACAATCTGATTGTGAAAAAAAAAATGAACGTCAACAGTTTGGGTGCCATTGGATGTGATGGTACTGTTTTGAATACGGGAAAACACAACGGCGTTATAAGGATTTTTGAAAAAAGACTTCAGCGCCCACTTCAGTGGATTATTTGCATGTTTCATTTAAACGAATTGCCTCTCAGACACCTGTTTATTAAACTAGATGGTACTTCGATTGGACCGTCGACTTCCAATGGACCTATCGGAAAATTGATTGAAAGTTGTGAAAAATTGCCAGTTACATCTTTCAAAGCAATATGCAGCAAGCTTCCCCATCTTCAGTCAGAAAATATTAGTACGGACCAAAAATACCTATATGAAATGACAAATGCTGTAATAAATGGAAGTTGTGCGGAAGATTTAGCGTTGAGGACTCCAGGAATGTTGTCAAATGCTCGATGGTTGACAAAGGCAAACAGAATTTTGCGGCTTTATATAGCAACACCAAATCCTTCAGAGAATTTGGTAATATTGGCGGAATTTGTTGTTAAAGTGTATGCACCAATCTGGTTTGAAATAAAAACAAATTCAAAAGTTATTCACGGCCCCAAAAATTTTTGGAAACTTATTAAATACTCACGCTACCTTCCAGTTCAACTAAAAGCAATAATAGACCCCGTCATTCAAAGAAACGCATACTTTGCACACGCAGAAAACGTTCTTTTAGCAATGTTATGGGATGAGGAAAAACATAATAGAGAATTCGCTGTAGAAAAGATTGTGAAAGCAAGAAGTTGTTCAGATGCGGGAAAAAATCTGCGTATATTTGAAGTGCCTAAGCTCAATTTCGATGCAGAACATTATTACGACATGATTGGTTGGGAAGAAGTTGTTGCAGAGCCTCCAGTTCTTGGAGAAATTTGTAACGAAGAGTTAAATACATATATTCAAGGTCTGGAGAACAAAACACCATTTTTTTTAGAACTGCCGTGTCATACCCAAGCCGTTGAACGAACGGTAAAATTGGTGACGGAGGCGTCTTCAACGTTATGCGACGAAGTAGCAAGGGATGGTTTTATAAAAGCAACTTTAGCCTCCCGACAACTCATGCCAAGTTTCGACAGCAAACAAGACTTCGTTGGAATACAGTAACTGTGCATTTTATTTAAGTTTTCGACATACTTTAATGAATTAATTGACTCTTTAGATGATAAAAAAAATAAAATTTAATACTACTATATTTTTGACATTATCTGAACTTTAATAAGGGGAGTGGGGATTGAAGATGAGCAAATATTGCAGTAAAAATTTACGAAACTTATTTTTTCTATCTAATACAACTTATTTTCACTATTCCAAGTGAAAATACAAAAATTTTTTTTTCGCCATACAAATCCAACCCAACCTAATATACATAGACATGATTTGCATTTCAACTGAGTGAGAAACCTTTTGAAAATTATATAAGCCGCGGTATTCTTTGTAATGACGTTTGTAATCAGCAAATCATAATTATTGGGGATTTTAATAAATGCCTAAAGTCTACTAAGAATATAATAGAAAAGTTTCTAAAGGAAAGCAGTTTTAGAGAAGAGTAAATTAGCTTCCAAAATAAAGATTTTTAGATTGTCTGGTTTTATTGCATACAACAAACAGGGTTTATTGGAAATAAAACTCGCGCCTTATATGTAATGTTCGGTTCCACCCGAACTTAGACTCTTCCTCACTTGTTCTTCCTAGACTTTACTTGAGATCGAATCTTCATACACTGAACCACGCTAACCGTGTGAAAATCGCTTGCTTTCTCTTATCCCTATCTCCCACCTTACCGCTGTTAAGTGTGACGTCGCTACTATGTGCTGTTGGTGACTTTGGTTAACAAATCGTATACGTCCGGACGATTTTTATAATTTTTGTCTGTCCGTTTGCCTGTCCGTTTATATGTTAGTCTGTTTGCATTTTTGAATGCAGTAACTTTCGAATCTATTGAACTTATTTTCATGGGGCTTTTACTAAAGACTAGCCAGTAACCTCAGACGTACATAGGATATATTTTATAGGAAATATTTTGTTTAAATATTAAGTGCAAAAAAAAAAACAATTTAATAGAAATGTCTTAGAATCTTTTTCTTTTGACAGACAACAATTGTAAATATTTTTAAAAAATTTTCAACGTACAGAAGCGAATTTTTTACAGTTTTTTTTATACTATAGATCAGCGATAGGCAAACTTACACTTCTTTACTTTGCGCTTGTGTTGAAAACCATGTTAGCGCACGAAGTAAGCAGAGGTACACTGAATAAAATTCAGTATCATAAAATAAAACACAATAAAAATTTCAATTATTTCAATTATTTCAATTTATTTAAAAAATATTGGGTATTATATCATATAATAAAATTTCTAAACCTTAACTACTCAATTATATGTTCCAGCTGAATTTCCTGGTCAAAGCATTTGATTCGCAGCAGGTCGTCTAAATGTTCGTTTGATATTCTGTTTCTATTTTTTGTTTTAATATTTTTCATAGTTGAGAATGCTGCTTCGCAATTATAGGTGGAGGGGAATATTGAATGCAATTTCATCATTTCTTTTGTTGTATTTGGGTATTTTTGTTGATCCAAGTTTGTCCAAAATTCTTTGCCATTTGTGCAGGGCAACGTAAAATCTTCTAACATTTTTTGGATTTCATCTCTAAGAAGTTCAGGCTGTTTAACTAAATCGCATGCAAGAGTGTTGTTGTGAAGGTCTATTGATGTTTGTATTTGAGCTAAATCTTGAAATCTGGAAGCAAAATTGGCTGATTTTTGAAATTGAATTAATTTGGTGGGAATGGGGTTCTGATTATAAATTTTTGTTGTTTTGGGCAGAGAGTTGATATTAATTCCGCCATTTCTTTCCCTTCTTGTCCAAAGCATTGCAAAACATTTCCAAATAGTTCTTTCAAAAACACACCATCTTGAAATGGTCGACAATTCTTCGCCAGACCTAAAGCGACTATGTAAGAGGCCTTTTTTATTGGCAATTTATATTTTTCCAAAATGGAGAGTGGCATGGAAATTTCTGAATTGTCTTGCTCAGGAGCAATAATTTCATTATTGTCTATGTGGCAAGCTACATATTTTAGAAAAAAATTTGCTTTTAATTCTAAAAGCTTTAAATTTCTATTATTACCTAATAACAAATCAAAATTCGAATGGCAGGTTTTATAATGCCTTTTTATATAAAATAAATTGTTTTGATTTAAAATCCTATTACAGATAAGGCATTGAGATTCATTTTCTAAATTTATAATAAAAAAGAAATCATCCATTTTATTTTATTTTACTTTATTTTTTTTTGTGTGTAAAATTCGCAAGTTGCCTATGAAAATTCAGTACGTTGTTGCTCGCTTAAATTGTGATAAACAACTGACTTGCTTTGCCAAACTCAAATGAGTCAAAAAGCGTGCGCTGCGAAGTTCTTCGTATAGCGTTCGTGTGAATGCTTCGACGTCGGCAGCATTTGCTTGTCAACCACGCGTGGTTGAAAATGCAAAATGTGCCTATCGCTGCTATAGATAGATTTTGATAAAATATACCCCACATTAAATCTCCATGAAAATCCATTCGGTAGTTTGGAAATTAGTAAGTTCGAACAGATAGACAAATAATGCTCCAAATGTATTATATACATTATATTCTCTGCATCACCTTCGATAGATAGATAGAATATAGCTAACCTATGGTACTCGGGTATGTTTTAATTTTTCAAAATAATTCCTATCATTCAACCTGTGTAATTGGTAAATTTTTACATATGCTCGTATGTATATATGTACATAGATCATATAGGAAAGCTATTTTCATTTATAGTTTTATATTTTTATAGTCAGTACCATGAGAAATGAGAAATATAATAATTATACTTAGACTGATAATAACACCACAGAATCAAAGTAGAAACATAGAACAGATGTACATAAAACACCATTCTACAACTTTATGTCACTAGAAGCATTAGTTTATAAAGCTTCTTTGTATAAAAACACTCTTGCCTGTCCCCCAACAAATTTTGGGGAATGCTACTGAAGAGACTGACTTTGGCCGGATATAAATCCGGGTAGTTCTGGTATCGTAGAACCGACTGTCGTTGGAAAGCTTCCGATCCTACGGCGTTACGTTGGAGGGAATTCAATTTAAGGCTCGTACCTTTCACAATTTTAATGCGCTTAAATTTTGCAAAAAAATAATTGTTTTTAAAAGTAGTGTTTATGTGATGGTCTATAATGTGCGTCAATGGTACTCAATACGACTAAGTATATCCCAATTATATCTTCCAACTTGAGACGTTATTTGGTTTTCATCATCATAAACGGAAAAATAAGTTCTCGTCAGGGGCGGCGGAAGACGTGGGAATGGTGGGTAGTACTACCCACCTGGAAGATCGAGCAGAAAGAAAGTTGAGAGGGCATGGAGTAATTTTTATTCTTGTTTATGCTGATTGCGATGATTGAAATTTTTGATCGAATCGAAATGCTCAACGAAGATCTTCAAAAGTGGGAGCTCTGCGTAGTTCATTGGTTTAGGAAAATAGAACCTATTACCTATACACCGTGACTCTAAATTTCAGTCAATTTGGCTAAATAGTATAAGGTTTACTGTAGAATTCGAAATTGAAGAACCTGTTTTGCCATGTAAAATTACCAAGCGAGTAAATGTCAGCACTGATAAAAATCATACATTTGCATTACCTGAAGATTACTTCCGAAGAATATTATTCCTTTAAAAGTACATAGATTTGACAATGAATCAGCGAAGATTTACATATAAAACTCTAAGATGCAGTTGATAAGTTAGACCTAGAAATCCTAATGAATGATTTCATTTCTTGGAATTATAAACCAATGGCTGTTTTTTCGCTGTAGAAATTAAAAATTTTCCAAATAATTACATATTTCCATGTATTATTGATGAGCAGAAAAATTTATTATACGAAGAACAATAAATTCTTTTTCCGAACCCCGTTGATTTTCTTAATTGTTCGACGATCCATTCCCTTCACCTGGTATACTCTTACCACTTGCAAAGCTACCCACCCGGGATCATGACATTTCGCCGCCCCTGGTTCTTGTAATTAATGAACGGTACGACCGAGACACATCATTAGACATAAAATTTCACCATTTTCTTCGGAATATGTAGCATTTCTAAAAATTGCAACATTCAAGTATGTTTTTATTTCTTCCGCTCTTGTATACCGCGGTATAACCGATTGTATCTGCCAGGAATCCCCACAAAAAAGGAAAGCAACACTCCCTATTCTTTTTATTTTTCCGAATATATTTTAAAGTTCTATCAAAAGTTTTCGATTACACTGGTCTGTAAAAAATAATCCTTTAAAAAATTTTACTGTAGATGCTCAAATCTATTCCCGTTGGCCGATTTTTTCCATCACGTCTAGATTTTTGTTTTAGTTTTTGAAATTGCCATCGTTTGTTTGTTTTTTATGTAAACATTATACACACATACATACGTACAAAATGTTCCAGCGAGTAGTAAAAGAAGTAATGATAGAGCCGTAAGTGATTTTTATGACAGTGCATATGCTTTTAAATATTTTAGCACGGCCAATATATACATGCTAGAAGTTTTCAAATTGTTCTTATAGAATGCCGCGTACTTCCAAAAATTCTGCAGACTGTTTTCCCCACATTTGTTTACTGTGAAAATACAACGAAATATAAAGCAGATCTAGTCAAAAAACTTATCAGCTGTACCAGTTTCCCATATTTAATATTCTATGCTTTTCATATTCTATGCTTTTTATATTATCAAATTTCTTTTTTACCGGAGTCCCATAGTCATACACAAAGTACAAAAAAAAGTACGTACGTATATGAGTTTAATCCTACTAGTATTCTTTCGACTTACGGATTTTTCCTAAACATACAACTGACAATTTTTATTTCAGGCGAAAATTTTCAACAGCAAAAAATAATCAACGATAATCAATGAATGAATTCGCATGCTGGAGTGAATGTCAAAACTCTGTGTTTTTTGTAATTCTCACCGATTCTCATTGTTAATGGGCGTATAATATGTTTTGTACATTTTAGTTGAAATAAGCTCAACACCACCTGGTATGAATTCGGCTTGGATACGTTGATGTCGTTGAAAGAAAAATATTCAAAAGGAAATGATTCAGTGCAATTAATATTTAAATAAAATAATTATAACTTTTTAATAAAATGTACCCATACGTCGTGTCATCTTTTGATGAAATTCGAACTACATGAATGAACAAATAATTGAAATGAAGTATGGGTACGACGAAAAGTAAGTTTATCAAAGTGGATCCGCCAGATGGCGCTAGAATAGAAAACCCGTAGTTATGATCCGATATTGATGATATTAGAAAAATATGCTTTTATAGTCCGACTTAGATGACATTGCAAACATAAATAAATATGTGGTATGTGTACTTGCAGGAAAAATATGTATAAAAATTCATTGGATTGTTCTGTTTTAGTCAAGATTTTCAGAAACTCCACACTTATGGTTCGATTAAGTTCAAATCTAATAAGCTTGCGCAGTTTAAAGCATTACCCATTCTAAATATCGACTTAAAGCTGACCCTAAAGTTAGCTATTTTTGGCACATATCCCTTAGAAAATTATGTAAACAAAAATGATGCCAGATTTACTGTGACGGGGCAATAGTTTTAAATGCGTTTAAGCTGCGTTTTTAGCTTTAAAGCATCTTCTGTAAGAATATTGAAACGTATAGTATCACGGGTATCAACTAGTTTGTTCCTATAAAAGTAAATTTTATTTTATCATACTTTTCTTTGTTGTGTTTTTACGCTAGCAATGAGTAATTAAAATTGATTTTTTTTTATATAAACGAAAGGTATGAATGATGAATAAGGATCTCGATTTGACTTTTCAATACCATTATAGTATTGAAAAGTCAAGAACTTTATTCATGTGCTATAATATATTGTAACTTCAGTTATAATGTGAGATTCAAATTAAAACTTATCTGAAGAGGGGTTTAACAGTTGGTAATTTAAATATTGAACAACAAAAAGTAGGAATCATGTAAGAAATAATTTTACACAATTTATAATATAGCTGGAAACCATAGATACAAAAAGGACCCTGTGGATCAAATTAATCGGAATTAAAACTTCAACGGTAATAACTTATACAGGAAAGGCGAAATACAAATGAGCAAACTTTTTAAAAAATACAACACTAACACAGCATTGAAAACAGTAAATAACTTAGAGCTAACCTTACGGTCCAGCACGAGACCCACTAAAAAGGCAAGGCGTATACAAACTGACTTGCGAATGCTTTTGCAAACCATATGTGCAACAATAAATGCTCACCAGCAAACATTAGAAAACCAGAAAACGGAAGAATATTAAACGGGCATATGAACACAAACTGGGACGTAATAATTAAGCCCTGAAAACTTGTTTACGAAAAATAAACCAAGAACTTAGATAGAATAACGGTTATCAACATATCACAATTTAGAGCAACATGTCGAGTTAAGATGCTAGCTGCTAATAACAACATCGTATAAATATGAAACAGTAGACGCTAACTGCACAGAACGAAAAATGCTCTGAAGATGGTACAACGCAGAAGCCGGATTGTCTCAAAAACCAAACTTGTCAAAGGATGACGGAAAATCATTCCAATATACATTAACATTTTTAAGATTCATTAATAACTTTGGCTGAACAAGGTAATGCTCAAATAGATTTAAAAGCAGCGAGATTTCACTACGATGGGAAAGAAAATGTACTCATAACACTGTACAGCACTCGTCTGGGGTTTGGACCAGACCAATTTTGTTAAGAGATTGAGTCAGGAGTAAGAAATTTTTTGATTATCTAGCAAAATCCCATACATTTGTACATTTGTATGTATGAAAGTGTTTTATTTGAAAACATACATATTTTTATTTAAGTTTTATTAAAAACTTTTATTTGAACAAGGCATTGTTCAAATGCATTTAGAGGCACCGATATGTCACTAGTTAATTTTGTAACTGTGCACATACGATAATAGGAAACAAATTATGCTCAGAACACTTCGAACTTCAATTCAATTCAATTCAATTCAATTCAATTTATTAGTCTATGATTTTAATAACCTTACAGACTAGACTCACAAAGTAATACTTATAAGTAAATTATTACGACACTTAAAAAATATATACATATATTCTAAGGATACAATGATTCGATTCCGAATTTAAATACCGACCTTGGCAATGAAAAGTCAGGAAACAGTTTTTTCGATATTTTATTGAATTCTGAAAGTCCCCTATAGGTTGGAGCTATGGTAAAATAATTAGCTCTGACAACATTGAGATAAAATGGATATTGAGAACGCAATACTTTGTTGGGTACGTTAAAGCCTATCTGCTCAAGGAGTTCAGGACAGTTAATGAAACCACAAATCACATCGTATACAAACATTAATGATTGAATAATTCTTCTACTTTCTAGAGATTTCAAATGTATAAGCATACAACGAGCACTATACGTTGGGAAGGGGTCCGCAAAGTTTAATGGTTGAAGTGCAAACCGAGTGAATTTTTTTTGCACTCTTTCAATTCTATTAGCATGACAGTTATAAATTGGTCTCCATATTATGGAAGCATATTCCAATTTTGAGCGAACAAGCGAATTAAATAGAAAACTCCTTGTATAGGGATCTTTAAAGTCCTTCGCATATCGGCGTTAAAAGGCTAAATTACTGTATGCCTTTGGCAGAATGTAACATATATGATTTACAAAAGTAAAGCAACTGTCAAACAGTACCCCCAGATCGACGAAATCTTTCACTGCAGTGATCTGATGATTTAATATACTATAGGATGAAATTAAGGTATTTGCTGACTTAGAGATAGTCATGTAAAAACATTTATCGATATTCAAAGAAAGCTTATTTCTAAGACCCCAAGAAACAAGATTGTCCAGATCATATTGCAAGAGATATACGTCAGACGGGCGTGTTATTTTACGGAAAAGTTTCAAATCATCGGCATAAAGTAAAAACCTTGAATATTTAAAGCAAGATCCAATATCATTAATAAAAAGTATAAACAAGATAGGACCAAGGATACTACCTTGTGGAACACCAGAAGTAGCTACAAACGAATACGATTTGCATGTCTCAATTTCGACAAACAACGATCTATTAGTAAGATATGATTTTACCCAAGATAAAAAAATTGAGTGAAACCCCAAGTTTTTTAGCTTTTGGAGTAAAATGGTATGCGAAACTTTGTCGAAAGCTTTAGAAAAATCAGTATAAATAGTATCTACTTGAAACCCACACTTAAACGCTGAAACACAAAATTCTGAAAAAACCGCTAGGTTGGTTACGGTGGACCGCCCGCGGACAAACCCATGTTGGTGAGGTTCAATAATTGATTTAATGGCAAAAGAAAGCTTCTCTTTAACCACTTTCTCGAAGAGTTTAGAGCAAACACTTAACTTAGAGATAGGTCTATAGTTTGCCACATCATTTCTGCTGCCTGATTTAAAAATCGGGGTGATAGATGCAATCTTCCAATGATCGATAAAAACGCCTGTAGAAAGAGACATATTAAAAATTATACGTAAAGGCACGCAAATAGATGAGTTGCATTGCTTAAAAAAGTTCGAGCAAAAACCATCAATATCACTTTTCAAAGAGGGTTTTAGGGCGGAAATACCATTAATAACATCTAATTCAGATAAGAAAAGACAACCAAAATCCAGGGATTGGTTATGACCAAAATTGGTGGTTGTATCAGCGATTCCAAAAATTGGTTTGGTCCAGTTCTTAGAAAAAAGTTGATTTTGTAATGGGTCAAATTTCTAAATTATGCAAAAATCTACAATCTATTCCAATAAATTCACCTTAAATTTATGGTACTATATGGTCAAAGTATAAAAAAGAAGCAGGCTGTGTCAGAGACACGGCCATTAAGTTTAACGTAGAATACGCCATCCGATAAGACAGAAAACATATGTAACAATAAATGATAAATAATGCAAGCAAATGAATTTCTTTATTTGATAGTTACTTTGAATGATATACATAAGCTTATGATAGGAAAAATAGGATAAAAATGTTTTTAAATTATCAATTAAATTTCTCGCAAAAACGAAGTCAATGGCTGTTATCAATAGTAAAGATAAATGATAAATAACATACGCGAATCCATTTTATTATTTTTTTTGCAGTGCTTGGCAGCATTTTCTCTTCTTTTACTCTACTTTAACTTGCCCGCCTAAAATTATGCAATACAAAGAAAGGGCTGCACGAGTACATTTAAATCGCCCAACAGCAAACACTCAACCAAACACCACACACATATTTGTGTGCATGTGTTTATACAATTTTCATTTGAGAAATTTAAATATTAGGAAGATATCAACCAACATGAAATGTATGTCAAACGAAAGCTAACATCTTCATTTGACTACAAAAAAAAAAAAAAAAATTAATCGAGCCGTTTCCTTATAATTAAAGAAATAGAGATTACAACAATAAAAACCTGACATTGGTGCCCATACCGTAAGGTAAGACGTATTCTACGCCAAAATATTGAGTAACTCTTCAGACAAATTATGTGTTTACAACTATCTTTTTGTGCAATTATAGTTATTCTTTTCTATGACCAATGAATTGATACATACCCTTGAATTCCATTTGGTAGGAGTGTTGGTGAAGGCGGTGGATTTCGATAACGGGGAGCATTTCCTTGGAGAAATCGGAACGCATGTTGTACTGGGTGGTCGTTGTGAACGATGTGATATGCGGAACTGGAGACTTTTGTTAACCCATTGGCTAAACGGTTAGTTAACGCTAATACTAAGCAAATGTATATGCTGGTTTTACAAATCATCTGAAAAGACAAAAAAAATATATTTGATTTTAAGTTAATTTGCATATTATGTATATTAATATTTGTTGGCCTATTTATTTTATAACAAAGAATAATTTTATGAGTTCAATGCATAGCTGGGGAATAATGATTAGTAATCCTAATGATTAGTAATCGGATTAGAAATTTTTTTTTGCAGAATGATTGATTAATTAGGATTAGTTGGCTATATTAATCGATTACTTATTGATTAGATTAGAACTAATCAAAAATCTAATCGCGATTAGTGACGATTAGTATATCTAATCAAAACTAATCAAAACTAATAAAAAAAAATCGATTAGTTTTGATTAGATTTGATTAGATAAACTATTTTGAAATATTTTTGTAAAAAAAAATTTATTTATTTTTGTATATATACTATATTTATTTACATGATATAAATATTTTTGAATATTACATCAACGTCACCCTGTTGTGCAGGCTCTTCACTCAGCTGATTCATACTGTTTTTGTATTTAAGCATTGACATTTTTCAACATGTTTTGCTCAAGTTCCATTTTTTTGTCTATTTTTATTTTTGTATCTAAATTAACAAGAGTGCCGTATGATTTTTTATTATCACTTTATTAATCAGATCGTGCAGTCTGATGAGTTCTCTGTCACAAACTGAAACTTACATTCTAAAGCTAATGTTTTAAATAGGTCCCTGCACCTTGTTGTAGTTGTTGTGTTCCGCAATTCGATGTTAGTAGTAGTTGTAGAGTTATTGCAGCGGATACGACGCCGACGCTTACGTTGGCAGTTTACCGCTAACGCTGTGCCTTATCCGTCAGCGTGGGATTGTGAATTGTAAGCTGTCAACTTGTTTGGTGAAAGTGCAAATTGTGTTTGATTTTGCTTCGTTTTCAATCTATAAAGTGTTGTAAGTGAAGTGGTGATAACTCTATTGGTAAATATAACATTTTCAAATTAAAAATGGATCAAGATCTGTTTGAAGACCAAGACCTCTCGGCAGATGATGATGTTGTTGACCCAAATTTTATCCCGGAGAAGGTGATCCGCAAGAGGAATATTGTTGCGGATAGTGAACCAGCGGTGAGTGGTAAAAAACTGCGTAGCGTCGGAAGGAGTTCGCCTAAATTAATTTCCAAATCAGAATTTTACGTGGCAATGGAAAAAGTTTGTTAAACTATGTGTTGGTGAAGTTCAAACTATGTTGTGATGTTGTAGGTTTTCTAGTGGTGATTTTGTATTCAAAAGATAAGTTTTTTTATATATCGTTTGGTTTTTGTTTACTCCGATCAATAGGAATTTTGTTTATTCATGAATATTTATATTAAATTATTGTATTAATTTTTTTTTTTTTAGAAATATATTTTATTTGCAGTCTATCAGTTGACAATCAGCAAATTTTATAAACACAAAAATCATGGCAGGATTGATGGTACTCCATTGATACCAACCAATATATAGTACAAACATTTTTTATTTTGCTATAAATCTAGTTAATTATACTTCTTCAAATCTAGTTGGAAGGTCCAAAACATGAACTCTTTTCAGGCGTCTAATACTATTATTGTCTAGTAAATTAATTGCCAGTAAGTTTTCATGGTAATACAGTCTATCTAGGTATCTTCGAGATGCTTTGCTGATTTCGTCTCTAATATAAGGTACATTTAAGTCTTTGTGAATTTCGATGTTGCTTAGATACCAAGGAGCACCCGCAATACGTCTTAACGTCATTGATTGGTATCTTTGGAGGACTTCAATGTTAGAGGTACTCGCCGTCCCCCACAGCTGCATTGCATACGTCCATACGGGCTTGAGGATTGCCTTGTAGAGCCGTACTTTGTTTTCGAGGCTTAGTTCCGATTGCGGACCTATAAGCCAGTACATTTTTTTAGTTTTTAATTTGAGCTGTTTCTGCTTCTCTTTTATATGGATCTTCCAAGTCATTCTTCTGTCCAAATGTACTCCCAGGTATTTAACGGTTTCTTTTTCAGGTATGACAGAACCATTTAAAGATGCGGAGGGACAGTTTCCCGTTCTTAATGTAAATGTTATCTGAACAGACTTCTGTGTGTTAACTTCAATCTTCCATATCTTTAGCCATTTTTCAACCAATGTTAGCTGTTCTTGTAAATGGATTGATGCGTCATTGCAATTATAGATTGTGGCAATAAATGCCGTATCATCAGCATATGTGGCAACCTCTATATCGTTGGTAACCGGCAAGTCAGCTCTCCAGCATCAATCGAATACAACATTGAAGATTTACCTTTTTCATTTACATAGAACTTACGGTCACTCAGATATGACTTTAGAAGTAAAAAGTAAGGTGCCGGAAGTCTTTTCTTTATTTTGTAGAGTATCCCTGAATGCCATACTTTATCGAAAGCTTGTTTAACATCAAGAAAGACGGCTGCACAGTACTGCTTGCGTTCGAAAGCGTTCATAATAATTTTAACAATTCGATGGCATTGCTCAGGAGTTCCATGCCCCCTTCTGAACCCAAACTGGTGTTCGGGTATTATATTGCCGTCCTCTAAAACAGGTAACATTCTTCTTAAAAGTATGTTTTCAAATACCTTAGAAGAAGATCACCAGTAAGCTAATTGGACGGTATGAAGAAGGGCAGTGATCTGGTTTGTTAGGTTTCGGTATCATGATTATTTCAGCGCATTTCCATTGACTTGGGTAGTGGTCGAGTCTAAGCATAGCATTGTAGAAATAAGTAAGTAGTCTGATACGTTTTGGAAGTAGGTTTCTAATAGTAAATCCATCAATTTTATCAAATCCAGGCGATTTCTTAAGTTTTACTTTCTTAATCTCAGCCTTTACTTCCCTAACAGAAATTTTGCGAATTGGTAAGCTCATCTGGCAAGGCGATTCTAAAAAGTTTTGCACCGCAGTGGCGCTTTCGTCATCAGCAATGAAATTCGGTTGAAAAAATGAATGCAGATGTTGGGCAAATGCTTCGGCTTTCTCTTCATTGCCTCTGCAACGGTGACCGTTACTATCGTCTATGATCGTGTTTCTCCTAGTAGGCCTCTTTAAATATCTGGTTGCCTTCCATAGGTTATGTTCAGGGTTATTTGCATAGGGATCTAGATTTCTTAGATACTCTGCAGTCTCTTGATCTTTCATTCCGCACAGTTTTGATTTGTCAAGTGGACTCCGAGTTGTTTGCCATCTTTTCCTCAGTATCCTTTTCTCTCTGATGAGCTGTCTAAGTTCAATGGGAAGAAATGATTTTCGGTCTGCATTTGTTTTCGATTGTGAAGTGAAAAGAAAGCCCGCTTTATGGATTACATTACTAAATTTTTCAACTGCTGAGTCTATCTCGTCGGCACTTTTTAGGGAAATATCCAAATGAGCTCGACTCTCAAGCCAGTTTTTAAAAGCAGCTATATCAGTATTTTGCGTAATAATTCTATAGGGAGTTTCGTTACTGGACACAGTAGTCCCATACGTTAATATAATTGGTGAGTGATCAGAGCTTAAATCAAAGTTCTCCTTTATGTGAAGTTTGTGCTGAGGTATTCCGCTATACACAACAAAATCTAACAAGTCAGTCCTTTTTCGGGGATCATTGGCCAGTACGTAGGTTTCCCGGTAGAAAGACTTGAGTAGTTGAGGTTTGTTATGCATTTGAATAGTTCAGTCCCTTTTGGGTTTGTCAATCTAGATCCCCACCAAGGATGCTAGGCTTTGGAAAAATATTTTTTAGTCATCTAGCTTGAACGCATATCTTGGCGGTAGGTATACAGCTGCTATAGATACATCAACATGCATACATTTAATTTGAATAGCGGCAGCTTGGATATTTGCTAAGTTAATGCTATCTAGTTTTGTGTATTTTAGCGTGTTTTTAGCAATTACTGCAGCCCCACCATGCGCTTTGTCAGACGGGTGATTAGCCTTTATAACTTCATAACCTTTTATATATATATATGATTATTGGTAAAATGAGTCTCGGAAATTAACATTATGTCAATGTTATGTGATTTAAGGAAAATACTTATTTCATTACAGTGGTTTGAGAGCCCGTTGGCATTCCATATAGCTATAGGAATATCTACATACATAGTTTATTTACAAGTTGCATTATCATATTGAGTAAATTGCTTATTTGTTCAGCTTGTTTTTCTAAAAGTTTTTCAATTCTGGACAATGCATTACCTTGGATGTTTGCGTTCTCAGCTCCTAATACCTGAGCATAAGTTGGTGGATCGCTATTGTTGGGCATGTTGTATGTTTGGATATTGTGGTTTATGAAATTGGTTATTTTTCACGATATTAGAAGCAGATTTCTTATTAGACATAATTTTTTGATAAATTGCGCAGCCTTTATAGCTGGCAGCGTGGCTCTCAAAACAATTTGTGCATTTAGCTGGAAGGTTCTTATCTTTAGGGCAGTGGTCACTTGGGTGTTGTAGCGAGCATTTAACACATTTAAATTTTTTATTGCAAAAGGACTTAGTGTGACCGAACTCCTGACATCGAAAACATTGCACGATATCACTTACTTTCCTTGGTGACTCAATATTAACCACAGCAAGATCTAGAAAAAACATATTAAGTGGTTCCTTAGTAATGCGACTTTTAATGACTCTAACAGCATTCCCTAGCAGCTCAACTTCGTCTTTAATTATTTCTAATGACGTGGTATATGAAGATTTTTGATTACTACTCTCTTGCTTTAGTTGAAACGTGTGAAATTTTATGTTGTCATTCCTCAATGTTTTGATGAGTTCTCTATACTTGTCGACCGTCTTAACCATGATTCTTACATTACCATCTCGTTGCGATTTATAGGTGAATTCTTTAATATTTAGTTTAGTTTTGAGGTAGCTCAATAATCCATTGATGTCACAGACATCAGCCATATAAATTGGTGGCGGCTTTGGAAACCCCAGTGCATCACTTATCTTGCCAGCCTCGGGGTCTTGTTCAACTGCATGTTTGCTTTTGCTCTCATTTTCAGGGGTTGTTTTGTTTGCTTTCTTCCGGAAAGAGTCTTCGTCACCGTCACTCAAAATATAAAATTGGTTTGAATTTTTTGAAGTAGAATCCAATGCTGGTTGTTTTCTAGTCACATTTGGTGAGATCTGGCCTGATCTTTTTGCTGGTCGCTTTTTCGCTTTTTGCCATTCCATAACGGCATTGTGATCGTCATCATCACACATGTTGTTGCTGTCTAATCTGCAGCTGCACTTATTAGAGCAGGTTCTTATTAGTTAGTGTTTTTACCTAATAAACAGGTATAGGTTTTTTTTTTGTTTTTTTTGTTGTTCTTTGTTCTTACATATTTTATGTAGCAACACAACTGATAAACATACGACCGTTCTCAGTGAGAGTTGGACCGGAACTTTTATAAATCGTTTAGTTTTTGTTTACTCCGATCAATAGGAATTTTGTTTATTCATGAATATTTACATATAATAAATTATTGAATTAATGGTTTTTTTTTGTTAAATGGAAGAACAACGGCTAAATGTGCCGCCTGTAATAAAATCATACGAGGCACCAGTGAAGTAACGTCAAACTTCATATCCCATTTGAAAGCTCGCCACAATGACTTACACAAAAAGTATTTAAGTATGAAATCTGGCCCTTACCGTGAAAGCACGGCACAGGAAGCTTTAAAAAAAAAATTATCCGTTTTTTGGTAGACTGCGCGTTACCCCTTTCTATTGTAGAAAAGGAGTCCTTCCGTGACTTGTTTAGTGGCACTGAATTGCATGTTATGTGTAAAAAGTCTGCCATGAAAAAACTTGACGAAATCTACAATAGCATAGTGTCTGCAGTACGGAATGACATGTCGTCATCAAAGTATTTTTGTACCACAGCGGATATATGGTCGGGTAATCACAGGAGCTTTTTGGGTTACACATGTCATTGGTTTGTTCAAATTTTCGAGAGGAAACCAGGTGCGTTGGCGTGTAGGCGAATATTTGGTATCCATTCTGCGGAGAAAATCGCGCAAATGGTTGGGGAAATGAGAGAATGAGAATTCGGAATAAATATGGTGCACTGAAGGAAGCGTGTCTAGCGTTCAATACCCCGCTTACGTCATCAGCGCCCGTCGAAAGCCTGTTTTCATTTGCTGGAATAGTCAATAACCCAAGACGAAATTCATTGTCTGACTTTTCTTTTGAAAAGTTGGTAGTAATGAAGTCGAATATAAACTTTTTGTGATACATATGTATGTATGTAATATAAATCAGCATACATTTAAAGCGTCGACAATCTAATTTTTTTTTTGCAGAACGTGCCTTTAATTTTTATACTATAACTAGTATTTACTGTTCTTTTTTTTAATAAGATTTATGTTTACAATGAAATTTTGAATAAAAGTTCTTTTAAGTTTGTTACTTTATGAATTAACCGAAAAAAAGACAACAAAAATATTTCAAAATTGTTGATCTAATCAAATCTAATCAAAACTAATCGAGAAATCTAATCGATTTTTTTTTTTTTGATTAGTTTGACTAGTTTTGATTAGATATGCTAATCGTCGCTAATCGCCATTAGATTTTTGATTAGTTCTTATCTAATCAATTAGTAATCTAAAATATTAAAGAATCAAAAAAATCTAATGATTACATTATTTTATTTTTCTAATCGTAATGATTTCTAATTCTAATTGAAGTTCCCCAGCTATGGTTCAATGCCAGTTTTTAATAAGAAGAATTATAGAAAAAACAGTAATGGTAGAAGTTATAGCTATTTCAGAGATCACGGCATCTTCTCATCAGAGTTCTTGTAGGGACTCGAACTCACGTCCCCCAGCTTATACTCATTGAGGCAAAGCTTAAACGAGATGAGCCAAGTAAGCTACATATGTACACTGTTATTGCTTTTTCTTCTTGCTATTTTTGCAAATAAAATTTCAAGTACGGCAGTCTGCCGTTATTACATGAATGTGTGGTTGTTGTTGATTCTAAGAAATTCTATTTGTACTACTGTTGTTGTTAGAGAAATTGTTATGGTTAGGTGTGCTCATCCATTACATGTATATATTCATATTTTTTGGCCTATTTATTTTATATCAAACAATAATTTTATGAGCTCAAGGCAAGTTTTTAATAGGAAGTTGCATAGGCAAAACAGAGCCCCCAGGTTAGGTTTATACAGATTGTGATTGATTATTCTGATACTTTAACGATATATTTCTTCCGACAGAAATCAGTACCTCACAAATTTTCATTTACGAAATCGGTATTTTCAGTACTATTTATTTAATTTAAAATTGTCCCAAACTTATTCCTGTAAATAAAGGAGACTGGATTTTAATGATTTGTATTAAAGTTTTTAGATGTGGTAATTCGGAGAAATCCTGCACACGCACAACCAAGCCAATAAATACAATTCTCGCAACATTTTCAAAACAGCGGCTGGTAATATTTTTAAGCACTTTAGTTATATTGCGTACCCATAAAATTAACAAATGGGCTTACCCATGGTGTGCGCTTTAACTCGTTTTCCTTTAAAATAGATCCCCCTAATTAATTTCTAAAATATTACCGCTTATACAATTTTTTTATTTTATCATTCAATCAAATAGTGGTGCTAAATCGAATAAAATAGTGTAAAAATGGAATACATTTTTTTTTAGACCGCATTAAATCAAAACCGTATAAAAAAAGAGAGGCGACCGCTGTTAGAAAAAACTTTTCTATAATTTTTGATGTTACTTGCCAGGATTCGAACCTGGGATCCACCGAATGAGGCGTTCACACTCTACCCACTCGGCTACGGCGGCTGCGTTATTTGGTAAGCAAGTAATTTATTGCCTTACGTGACCACAGGATCGAACCTTTTGAAACCTCACATTCACATACATAAGGTAATATTTTATTCGAATTATTTTCATAATATGACCTATTAGGTGGCGCTGAAGATATTCAAAACCCGTTTTTGTGGTTCTATTCGATTACAATGTGGAATTCACCTACATGAGTTATTTAAGCAGATGTTTTGTCAACAATATTCTAATAATATCGTAAGTGAGAAATTATACGCATGAACTATGTCTAAGTTAATTGATTGGCAAAATATGTTGCCTCACGTATTCCCAATGATCGATCTACCCTGTTTTTTGCAGTATTATTTTTTTGTATTCCTAAAATGGATACTGCTGCTCTTTTCCAAAATAATGCATTTATTTGAATATTTAATTTCATACCTACGCTTGCCTACGTTTCGGTAACACTAGCAGAATATGCAAACGTAACAAGCTATGCGTAAAATCTTTTCACCTTGACACTGAATCGAACGAAATATGCATAAAACAAACGTCATGCGTCGTTTGTGCTAATGGTTTCTTTGGTTAATCAAATGAGGCATAGATAAGTAAAATCTACCCTATATTTGTTTGCTGGGTGGGAGCTGATTCGGCCGAAAAATGCAAAACGATTAAACTTTTAAACAATAACTTGCGGCCATGCCTCTAACCTCCAGCAAACACAATTTAAAGACAAAACTAATCGAGGAGGTGAATATCAGGTAGGCCATGGAACCCACCTGTCGGATTACCAGACAAGTTTGGCCAAAGGTTGACGTAAAGCGATCTAAAGCGCAGATTCGCCTAGACCGACCTTCTCTCAGACTAATGGTTGGGATAATAACCGGGCACTGCCTTATGGGCACACACGGGAAGAGATTGGGATGCCTAACTGTGCTGTGCAAGTAAAGAGGAATAAAGGCTGACCGTCATCGAAAATATAAAGGAACCTTGGCAAAAATAAAAATTTTTATAAATAAATAAACGTTAATTACAATCACATTGAAAATTCGAAGTGCACTCAACTCGTCTTCTGTCAAGTGAAAATATAAACTTTTAAGCAGAAAATGATCCTAGCCATCTATGCGATATATGTATAATATTTATGAATTTCCAATAAATAACAACGCTAGTTCTAATAATTCAACATTAACTTTGCGAGAGTAATTTTTCTACAGCTGTTCATTAATAAATTTCGCTTTTCGATTTCCAGCGGGCTTTAACAAATGCCAGTAGCTCACAGTTTATTTTATTATCCAGGGTATAATTCCTACTTTAACATAAGTATTATAACTAAGCGACTATAAGGAATATAAAAATTAAACTAGTAGCATTAAAAGATAAAAAATCTAGTTTAACACAAATACTTTACATTTATTTTTAAAATTAATTTTTACATAACATAAATATTCGAAAAGAAAAAGTACTGCGTATATTCTAGCCACAGCTTATTTTATGCAGGAGCTTGCATTTTTTAAACTTATATACTAAACATAACTTTTGTAGTTTTTTTTATATTTATATAACCCTTATTATCTATAACAGCTTAAAAGCGATTTGGAGGTGATGCTACCAGCTCTTTAGTTACATATGTATGTACATATGTCAGGGGAAATTTTCTCCCGTTCCATTTTCAGAGTATCTTTGAGGTCGTTTTTGTTAGAAATGCTATGTTTACGGATATTATTTACCAATATGGAGCATAAATTTTCAACGATATTTCTGTCTGGCGACTGTGCTGGAGGTACCACCAGGTGCGGGCAATTGTACAATTGAGGTTTGAACGATCGAAAATTGGACCTTATGCTCAGGTCCTCGGCACTCTACAACAAATTATCCTTCAAAATTTCTAGAATTTTTTCTACGAAATATTTTCCATTGTTGTCTCTATAAAACCCGGTACCAGCAGATAACATGGAAGCCCTAACCATGACGCTACCTCCTCCATGCTCTCACGTTTTCTTTATTGAGCTCCATATTTGGTTTTCCCCAAACATACATAGGTCATACCTTCGGAACCGAAGATATTAAACATTGTGAATAAATACAAGTGGACAATCTTAGCCCATAGACGTCAAAATTCGGCACAGCTAAGATCACCTGAAGTAGCAACCCAGAGCATTCTTGTATCATTCACTGAGGAATTTCTATGTTTGACAATAAATATTGGCTATTTGTGAAATTTGGCCGCCATCTTTAATTTAGAAAACATCTTACTTGAATTCATTCACAATGATATTACATGTCGTTTCATCTGAAAATATAACCGAATTCGCTTTAATATTCACCATTTCAGCAATTTTTCACTATGAGTGGCCATATTTGAAAAGATGAATCTCCAATTCTCGTTGCTCCACCGTCGTTCGCGAATCCATTTTAACAATCACAGCAGCAGGCAATTCAAGTATCAAAATCAGACATTGTTTAAGCCAGCAACCGTGAATTATCAAAAAAAATGCCACTTGCAGATGTCGCTAATGTACAAATGGTAACAGTTACTCTTTGCTTTGTCTCCTCTTTGTCGAGTCCTGTTACCCGCCTCGGATGAGGGTTTCGCCTTTTGTGGTAAACCTAGTTCATAAACAAGACAAATCCCATTCAAAATGGTGTTGGAAATTTAACCATTCAACACGTTTTAAAACCAGTTCCGCATATCTCTGTATGCATTGCGCTGCATACTTTTTGGCGATCCGTCTCCAAATATGTAAATAAAAACAGTTGGTCCAGGGCGACTTATTAAATACTTATGTATATTTCCTGGTGCTGATTTAATTTGTTCATTTCATACGGATCACTCTTTTAACTTAAACACGAAAGCTGAAATCCATTTAATTAGTCCTCACAGTATAATCATTTAAATTATTTTTGTCTTTTTATACCTTTTAAAAATGGATTCAATTGCAATTGCATTTTTTAAGTTGAAATTTTGTTAAAACAATATAAAAAATAAAGAGCAAGTCAGAGACCAAATAAAAAAAATTAATCTTTTGTCTTAAATTGAATGAAATCGATATGTGTCGTTTATGGGTACCCCACCTAATTTTCAGCGCTGAAAAGTTTGAAGAATTTTTAATTATAAGAAGGTCAAAGATTTGTCGATTTATGCAATAATATCTTAAATTTTCCGCGAAAAAGGTGAAACCCCATAAAAAAGCACAAAATTAAGATTAATGTAAAAAATAGAAACCCTAATCTAAAAGAAAAACCGTATACAAATTTTTAATAAATTTTTTTTTGGAATTTAAATGCGTTAAATACATCAACTATTTGGTATTTTTGAAAATAACTGGCAAAAAAACTGCGCTACTCGAAATTCATTTTAAAGTTATGGCTCCTTGGACAAAAATACCAGAATCCCGATGATGCTTTGATAATTTTTAATTGCCCCACCCGTATGTATGTATATAATTTGTGAATAAGTACATATTTTTTATATGACATTACAACAATATTAATAATAAACTCTAAATAATAAACTCAACTGGTCCCGATTTGTTGAAAGGGAAATGTTTATACTTGAATGTCTCGAAAATACCTAGTTGTATGATTTTTACTTCTTATATTCTATCAATTTAAAACATTCGAAGTGCAAGTATATTTAATTCATTTTCAGTTAAGGAGCACCGTGTGATATGTACATACATATGTGAAAAGTACGATGTTATAATAAAATTAGGGATCTACCTAGCATATATGTACATAAAATAAGTACAAAGACGGCAGCATGAAAACCAATCGGATACTAATCCACATTGTGAATATATACAAGTGAAAAATCTTAGCCATAGACGTCAAAATTAGGCCCAGCTGAGATCACCTGGTTTGGAAAGATGTATTTTTTGGGCACTAGGCACCATTTTTACACAGAGTTGTTTTCACACTATCCAAAAAAATGTGTTGTAGAAACTGTCGGCGAAGTAGCAAATATGAAAAAAAGTTCAATTGTATTGAAAAAATTGCAATGGCAATTGAACCTTACTTCATGTGTACATTATAAATGTTGTTAAAATTCGAGTTTAATAACATTTTTCATTCATTTTACAAATATTTTCTTAGCTACCACACAATATAACATTGTGTTCACAAATTTTACCAAAACTACATCAAAATGCAATAGTCAAGTTGATGTTTTTTTTATATTTCTCTTTCACAATTTCTTTCGTGTAAAAATTTCTGCTGCTCAGTCAAACAAGGTAAGAAAAATTTTAATTTTGCTTAAATTTAAACCATAAATTACCCCCCTCCCCACAATAGGGCTACTCAACCTAGGCGACTTTAATGGAATCATTTCCAGGTGTGGCTGTGTCGGCGGCGCTGACGGTGGTGGTAGTAGTAGTGGTCAGGAGCTTTTCTGCTCCATGACGAATGAAGGCTTAGTGGAATACACAACAAAAGGTGTAAGCTAAATTATTGTATAACAATGTATCCAATAAAAATTATTTGCAGCCCCTTGGCTTATAGCGTGCTCATACTTTGGAAAACGTAGCATTGCTTGCTATAGCATGCACAAACTATGCCGTGGCTGAAAACAAATGAGGATTTTAACAATTTACGGGTCAGGTAAGCTCTTCACGCCTACTTATATGTCAATATTGGTAATAAATGGAATAAATTTGAGGCTAATTACATTTTTTTTTGCAGTTCTTACAAGAAATCGACTATGGTATTATTCTCAAGAAGCTCGCTGAGAAAGGTTCACCGCTGCAATACATGTAATTACTTAAATTGTTTTAATAACTATTATAATCATAACTTTTTAACCATTTCTTAATTATACGCTTTTTTTAAAGTTTTATGAATTTACGTAGATGTTTATTGCACATATGTACATAAGGCATTGTATGAAAATGATAAATTTGTCCAAAATATGTAAAATTGTTAAATTAAATAAATTTTAAATTGATTACATATGTATATTTATAAAATAATAAAAAATATATAAAAATAATAGATATATTATTAAAAAATGGGTTTAAATACAGAATTTTATGATATGTTCAATATATTATCCTTTCCCGCAGTGCCGTTTGGTTTGAATTGAAATGGCCTCATCCATGCAGGGTTGCATTACAGTGGTAACTTTGCAGAAACTTTGTTCATGATAGTTTGTACCAATTGGTGCAAATTCTTGGTGGAAAAATGTTTACTTGCAACAAATTGAGAAGTATAGCTAACATTCTTAACACAATGAACATATAAAATGTTATTTCTTGAACTAATTTGAGACAGAAAGACGAACTTGAAAAAGAGAATATGAGTTAAAATACATAAGCAAAAATTGCATATTACTATAAGTTTCTGTCTAATTCTTAACAGCATTACGCATTTTCTGACTAAAACTGGCATATTCGGGTGATAATCTTTTCAAAGCAACAATTTCACGATGAATTATGGTCAGAGATGACTGAATTGACTGACCACTTTTGCATTTGCATTTTCAAGCAATTTCATTTAAATTTAATTTCTTCATACATAGCTATTTTCCGATATAAATATAACATATGTTATATATTACACTACGTATTTACTTTTGGAACTATTTTAGCATGTTTTACTTTTATGTTGTTAATACAAATAAGTCATATCAATTGTGGATGTCTACTTCAAATATATGAATGCCTCCCAATAAAATTAAAAGTGAAACAGGAAAGAAACAAGATACAAACAATTTCCAGAAACATTTATCATAAAATTTATTAAACTTTTGCTTTTGTATTTTGAAATCAGAAATAATATGTAATTACAACACCCCAACCCTTTTTGGCTATTTTTGTGCAAACGGGGTTGCCTTTCCGGAAACTGTGATCAAAATCAGTATTTGGCACCCTGGTTTTCCTGCCCTTTTATTACTCGAATTCTTGTATTCACATATTATTTATCGTGCAATTTCTATTTCTGGCAGTTCTTATCAGCCCTTATGTGACATCCCATATCAGCTCTAACCATTCACAATGAGAAGATTTTCACTTGTATATATTCACAATGCTAATCCACTAGATACTGCTCAAAAAATTATGGCCCCTATTATGAGCGAAATTCGATATTCGATCTTCGCTGGTTATCGAAAATCGAAGATCGAATTTCAATTTCTTATTATGAGTGCGCATCGCTGTCGAAAATTTCGCTGTGTATCTAATTTTTTATCGAACAAGATTTTGCTTTCGACGCCGTATCGAATTGTGTGAAAATTAATAAAAATGTAAGTTTTTTGTGATTATTTTCTACTTTTTTTCTATTTAACATAAAATTTATACTATTTGTGTTAATTTTATGCAGGTCAAAGGTTGTGAGTACCAAACAGCAACTGGAACGACTGGTTTCATTAATGGAGGGAAATCCTCAAGTAGCAAAGGGAGTTTGCACAAAGATCCAAGCTGCAAAAAATGGGAGGACATTACTTTGGAGCTTAATTGTATAGGACCACCCGTTAGAACGTCAGCAAAGTGGATAAAGGTAGTTTAAACAACTTTACATATGTTTTTAGCAGAAATAGTTTAAAGTTTTTGTTATTTTCAGGTGTGGGCCGACATGAAGTCGAAAACAAAAAAGAAAATGTCGGAAAACAAAGCGGAATATCGCGCAACTGGCGGTGAGCCAAATAGGCTAAATATGTTCACAAATATTGAAGAGGCCATTATTGCATTGTTGGAGTTCGATACGAGTGTGAATCCACCAGGACAAGAACACGGTTTAGGAGTTGTTATAGAGGATCCGTCAAGTAGTGATAGGAGTGAGTCCCACAATTGAAATCTCTGACGGAAATGAAAATTTGGATACAAATAATGTGCCTGCCGTATCTGATGTATCTGGCGAAGAAAGACCACGCGGCAATTATAGAAAAAAAGTGGCAAGACGAACAGGCTTACATTATTAGAAGCGCAAACGAATGCCCAGAAGACATTTTACGAATCCATGATCTCAACGTTGAAGCAAATTAAAAAAAGTGCCATAGAAACAGAAAAGTACACGAGAACAATGTATTATTTAAAAAAAGAAACGACAGAGGAACTTCTAAGGCTGAAAAGGGAAAAGCTGGAGTTGTATAAAAGGCAAATGAAAAAGTGAATTTAATGCCGATGAATACTAAATTACTATACCTGAATTAATTTTTATTTTGTGATATTTCTATACTAGTAATAAGAAACGTTTTTTAGCTTTTAAGTATTATAAATAAATTTATGTGATATTTTTTTTTATACATTGTACACATATGAAATGGATTTTAAAGTGTATTAAAAAGGACTGACTATAATGCTCTTAATATTCGGTTTCTAATTTCTTCTGCTTCTGAGTTTTCGGTGGGTTCAATTTCGTTTACTGTGATGTCATCATTGTGCTCCTCATTACAAAGTTCTTCAACAGGAACTTGGACTTTGTAAAACATACAAATATTGTGCAAAGCCGCAGCCACGTTTATAATTTGTGTTGCTTTTTTTGGTGTATAGTGAAGGGCTCTTGCTTGCAACAGGCATCTGAACCTATTTTTCATAACTCCTATTGTTCGCTCAATAATATTTCTTCCTTTTGCATGTTGCGTGTTATACACACTTTGTGGAGACCCTTCCTCAGGATTTCTAAACGGTGTCAGTAAGTATGGCTTTAAAGCATATCCAACATCACCTAAAGGGGGAAATATTTGACCTCATTTATACGTTTCTTTTATATTTACGTTTTTGGCTTTGTAAAAATACTTACCAAGAAGCCATGTATTGCGAAGACCACTTTGGTATTGCTCTTCGAGATGAGATTTCAACGCTGACATATTGAAAACCATAGAATCATGTGTTGCTCCAGGATTTTTTGCATTTATGTACCGTATGGTCATAGCATGATCACAAACCTTAAAAATATATATGCATATGTATTTTACAAATGAAATTAATATAACATGGGAATACTCACAACCATGGCATTAATGCTAAAGAATCCTTTTTTGTTGTAATACAAATGCTGGTAATCCTTCTTGGGAGCAACAATTTGAATATGGGTCCCATCGACACAGCCAATAATCCCTGGGATTCTACTGACATTATAAAAATGCAATTTTGCTTTTTGCAGTTCAGCCTCTTGGTATTGGAATTTTATCCACTTTTCACAAATAACGCTTTCCAAAACATCTAGTACCTCTGATAGTACTACAGACACAGTGGGCTGTGCAAGTCCAAGCGTATTCTCGTTCCCAATGCTCAGTTGGTATGATCCTTGAGCACAAAATCGTAGAACAGTTGCCAATTTTAAAATATTGGGAATTGATTTGGCTCTTGCGCATTGCTGTAACTGCACATCTGTTGTGGACAGCAAGTCCACAACCACCTCCTTAGACAGTCGGAAGTTTTTTATAAATCTGTAAAAATAATTTATAATTGTTACAAAAAGTTTAACTTATTTTAAGAGCTGAACTCACGCAGTAGAATTAATTTCCAAGGGATTGGAAGCATCTCTCAAACGTTTTCTATTTCTGGCTAGTTCCAGCAATCTTTCCTCTTCATCTGAAGAATCTTCGAACCAAAATTCTGTGCTAGTCATATTTTCCTTTTTCTTTTATTTGGATTATCAATATTTTCACTTTATTATCAATATTTTTCACTTTAATTTTTTCGTTTACAATGCCGACACACAAGTACATATATATTTTATTCTTAATCACAACTGACAGAAGAGAGTCATTGTGAATAGTCAAAATATCGAAATTTATCGAAATTCAACGAATGGGCGTCATAATACCAAACGAAAATTCGTTCGATCAGATCTTTCGACTACAGTCGAAGATCGAATGCAACTCATAATAAGGGCCTATGTATCAATAGCTCGTTCGAGCGAAATGCAAACAAATACTGCATTTATTGTATTTTTATTAAAATCAATCGCTTATTGTTGATTTGATGCATTTTTTTATTTGCATTTATTGTATTTTAATTAAAATCAATCGCTTATTGTTGATTTGCTTTTACAATTTTTAAAAGGACTGAAACATACATACATATATGGATAGATATATGTTTTAGCCAGTACAACCGTAATTTTTATATTTTGTGTTTATCTTTGAAATACAGATCCGTTTAATTTCAAAGCTGGTGATATATTTAGAACAGAACATAAAAAAAAGTTTATTTACGACTGAAAATACTCGTCATAGTAGGTACAATTAGCGTGAGACAAAGTCAGCGCTGTCACGACATCTTTGATAAGTGAATGGTTAAAACAATACAGAATTCGTTCAACTGATACACTTACATACATAAAATCGACATTTAGGAAAAATATCAAACAAGCTTTACAAATCCAAAATAAAAGATTTATACACATATGTATGCATGTATTTATTTATGTATGTATCGTACATAAGTATTAATGGGTAAATGCGAGAAGAAAATGTGGAAATAATCGCTATACCATTATTTTATGAGCGTACACGTACACACACATGTAAGCATGTATCTTTAAAAGCCCTGCAAAAAAAAAACAGCACAAAGTTTTAATATAATGACACGAACTCATGGGATAATAAAGTGTAAATGAAAAGATTGCTTGTGAAGTTTGTGCAATGACCTTCTGCACGAAAATGCAAGTAGCGCGAAAATCAAGTCATGCGATATTCAAATTAATTTATTTCTAAGTATTTGTTTACCTATGTAATATGTAGTATGTAATATATATATATATATATGTGTACATATGTACGTACATACGTACCCCGCAGCCAAACTTACTAGTTCCAAGCTAGCATACTATAAGTTAATAATAACATAAGTTAATACTTGGCTTTCATTTGGCCAAATTTTACTTCAAATGTTGTCAATTTACTGAAACCAGCTAAAATAATTTTGATGTACACATTTCGATTTGGCGCCTATGCAAAATTATAAAATGCCAATATGTTGGCACTTCGTTTCATATTTTGGCATGAAAAGCAAGCATAACAGTTCAACTACTTTGCCTTTTTTCTTTTATATATATTCAAATTTGTATTCCTAAGTTAAGTCTATTGTCAGCACGTACATATTTATGATCATTGTATCAGTTAGCGAAGTAGTCATCCGCATCAGCAGCATAACATTCGACAAATTATAATTTATATTCAAAATTATAATTTATATCTAAACGGAACAAAAGCTAGAGCAAATCCTGGGTTTGAATCTTCGGACAGCGGAGAAAAATTATTCTCTTTTAATTAATCTGAAATGCTTAGCTTTTGTAAATTGATCATTTTCGGTATATTATATTTTAAATCATTGTGAATTCTATAATTTGTTTGTTTAAATAGTGCTGACTAACCGGGTAGGCTTCGCTTACTTGGGATTCGGTTTAACGGCGTGAACTCGAATGGACACAAATTCCTCACAGGAGTGACAGGGAGGAGGACGAAGTTATCGGGTGTTATACCAACATCACAGTACTCCACACTGACGGCTTTAAATTGGCCGGCAGAGTTGGAAGTGGGATTTATTCTCAGAATCTCTCCTTCAATCTCAGTTTTCGTCTGACTGATCACTGCAGCGACCTTGCGGCTGAGCGTACAGCAATAAGAGAGGCTACGCTTTGGCTGTGCTGTGCTCGGCTCTTAACCTGCAATAACTATCCAGCTAGCCAGTACGATTGGCTTTCCCGCAAACGATTATTACCTCACCTGGCGTGACGAGGAGGAAGTGGAAATCATCGAACACTAACTTTGCTATTGCCCTGCTTTAGCGAGTGTAAACCAATACTTCTCGACTGTCTGCTGGATCTGGGTTCCGCGGATATCAACGATCTCCTGCGCTTCACCAAGCAATCAAATTGGATTCTGTTTTAGGGGAACGGACGGCACATACTGCCCAACTAGTATCACAATATGCCGTCATTATATGCAATGGCACGGTGGCAGCTGCATAACTTAACCTAACCTATATCAAGATAGCCTTTCAGTCTTGAGAAAATCTCAAAAATTATATTTCTGGACATGTTGAAAGTGTGTATGCAACATGCAGATGAAAGTGACGTGCTAGTCTTTTTATATACACATATAAATATTTTTTTAAAATTTATTTTGAAAATCTGACTTGATAACTCAAACTGTTTCTCATAACAATTTAGTGTTATTTAATTTAACTTAAACAGGCGTTAAATCGCACGATCAAAGCGACCAATTGACAGACCCCAAAAGTGAAATAAACTGTTTACGGAACTCGCCTCTCATTAGGTCCATTGTTTTGTGGGATTAGATGCATGTCGTGCAAGTCAAGCTCTTCAATTTTGGACACAAAAAAATTTGTTATCATCGCACGGGAGTGCTCACCATGCACGGCAAAGTTGCGATTCGCATCGTCGTTGAAGAAATACGGTTCAATGATTCACACTAAACAGCGACTTTTGCTGGATGCATTGGTAGCTCTTTCAATGCCTCGCTCCAAAAATGGCAGTTTTGCTTGTTCATGTATCTATTCAACGAGAAATGAGCTTCGTTGCTGAACACATTTTAGCGCGCGATGAACAATCTTAACAGAACACGCATTTTGATAATAAAGTTCAATAATTTGCACGCGTTGTTTGTTTTTACGACGATTCATGTTTAAATTATATCCCAAACTGAAGATGTTTGAGAGTGAAACAAGATATTAAACGTACGTGAACTGCCAGAACCAGGGTTGCCTAAAAGAAACTAGCTAAAAAATCACCCTTAATATGTACATATGTATATATGTATGCATATACTCGAGATATTCTGATTTCACTTACGTTATTTATAACTTTGCATTTAATTTTCAAACAGTGGGGAACCCCTCATATACCTAAGCGTAGCCGGATGAGTAGCGATAGCGGGATTCGTTCGGTGTATCCCAGGTAGAACCCTTGTCGGGACAAGTAACACCAAAAATTATAAAAAACATTATAGAAAAGCTCTTTTTTAATAGCGACCGAGTGTTGCCATTGACTGCGTTGCAAAAAAATTCTCACAAGAAACATTTGCTGTCCGGAATCTGTGGTACAAAATCAAAACCTGTACAAGAAATTGTTGAAGAAGTTTATGATGTAAGCGCCAAAATATTATTATATTATTATTGTTATTGAGTATTCCTAATTTCGTTGAATGTACTCTTTTAAGAAAGTTCCAACCCTCACCCCTCGTTATAGTTATGGTAACTTTTTTCATAAAAAGATAGGACACTTCAAGGTCAACTACAAAGCCTGCTAATACATGGGCGGAAATTTCAATTTTGGTTGATCTAGAAAGAATTAAATAGTTATAACCGACCTTGTGTTGTTATTTTTCTAATTAGCATATAACTTTAGCTGCTTGTATAAAATTAAGTTAACTTTAGAACATTGTTACAAGTAAATAGATATTTAAACGTTACCATAATAATTTTTAATTCATATAGGCAATTTAATTTTTTAATTATTACTTCGTATGTTTTTCATAATAATGTTTTTACTAAAGCATCGTTGGGTACGTGATTACCTAAGCCTTTAGACTCTAGCCCGCTGCGATCATAGTTGCACTTTTTAATTAAAATTGCTTTAATCGATTCTTTTTAATATCTCTCTTCAGTAAAAGCGTTTGGGTCTGGCCGAAATAAAGCGAGCTCCTCAATTTTTTTTTTTTAATTTTTTTACGCTTTTAATTTTGGGATATACATATTTTTTTTTTAAATTGGCCGTACCGTGTAGAAAATAAAAGGAATATATATATCAAAACACCGGTTTATTTTTTATAGGGAATACCAAATGGTAACAATTACAGTAATTAACAAATAACAGTGTTCAGTAGCAAACAACTATTTGTTCATCGGCTGCAATTTATTGTCGCACCTTGGTAATATTGTAATACCGAATAAAGAACATTTTTGCTAATTTTAATTAAAAATAATTTATACAAAAAATGCAGTACCTATAATACAGAACGGATGGTCACCGAAGTTATATTAAAACAATCTAGTACCCAATTATTGAACAGATATCTCGAGAAGTAATAAACATAATATTATTTTAAATGGCTCATTTTGTTTGTTAAAGATGTAGCTATAAATATCACTAATTTTCATTTTATTTCATTTATTGATTACCACATTAGTACAGTAAGATCAAAGATGTTTTTTGTAGTACAACAGTATAAAATACAACAGTTTACGCTTAAAATAAAGAAATAAATAAGAAAATATGGAGACTAAGCTACAAAGTATATTAAAAACAATACTGATATATAAATAATGACTTTAAAAATTAGAACTTGGAAGCAATGAGGCATAGGTATAACTAGATATATGTACATGTACGCAGATAGAGAGCTCATGTTAAAGCTATACATAAGAAATTATTTAAAAACTAACGAAAATGTGAGTACAATACAGTCTTAAAGTGGATTTTATTTAAACTCTTGCGAGTAGTGGCAGGGATAGAGTTCCATAAACGTATAGCGCTGAAGAAAAATAACCTTGCAGAGGAAAGTAAGTTATATATAATTAGGAACTATTATGCCATTTACACGTTTTGATTTTGGAACAATCACTTTCTCGTAGAGATAGCAAAGTGTCTTATCCATCATAAGCCGAAAGGAGAAAATGCAGTTGCTGGCTTTCAAGTTGTCAGAAACTTCACAACCCAATAGAGATATGTTCATACTATTTCATTAGCCCAAACACATAACGTGTTAATTGGTTAAAGGCTACGTCAATTTTATGCGCAGATTGAGAATCTAACTTGCTATAGACTAATTCAGAGTAGCAAATTATCGGAATTATTAGTTGGATTGCAAGTTTTCGTCTTACATTGATCGGCGTAAATGAGGCAGCCATTCTTAAATTTCTTAAGGTGTAATACACCTTACTAACGATGGAGTTCACATGGTCAATACACGTTAAATCGGAATTAATAAAAAGACCAAGGTTTGTTGCTTTGGAAAAGAATTTGATTGGGTTATTCCCTATATACAAAGATGGAATAGTTGTGAGGTTAAAAGGTTTCTTACAAATAGGTAATACATAACACGTATCACAATCAAGACAAATATCATTTTGAGAGGCCGAAAATTTAATAAAAAGAAAAAAGAAAATAAAAAGATCTTTATTAAAGTCTGATCACAAGTTGGCTGACTGGTCAAGAGGTGTAGACATATATGTACAATTGAATATCATCCGCTTATGCATGAATACTCGCCTGCTGACATACATAAAACACATCATTCACAAACAAACTGAATAAAGAGGTCCCAGGTTTGAGCAGTGAGGAACGCCAGACGACAATGGACGTATCTCCATCAATCGCGGCGTGGCATTCCTCATCATACCAGTCTTTTTTGTTCATATAATAATAATAATAATTTGGTGCTTACATCACATACATACATAGCTCGATGTTTGGGCGATTTTTCCTGAAATTTGTAATGAGTGTACATATCCTACATAAATGTACATGTCGATTCCGAACGGCGAATGATTTTTGTGAGAAGTTTTTTCAGGCAGAAATACACTCGTAGATTTGCTATCACCTGCCAAGGGGAGACTGCTATTAGAAAAAAGCTTTCTTTTCAATTTTTGGATTATACTGTGTTGGTTTTAATTTCGTTTGAAATGAGGAGTACATAACTCCTTTTATAGATAAAACCTGCACTTGATCTACTATTTTCGCCCATTTGAAGACTGTCAACTCTACTTATTATAAAATATTTCCAGTGCACATTTATTGTTTACCGAAACATCAGCCATTTCATTCAGCTGAAAGTAGTAACTGACGTAAGAGTAATATAATGGATGTATCTTATTATCTCATACTCCGTAATAATTTGACCTTGGTTTCGATGTAGACCAAAATGTGAATGGCATGAATGGAAAGGATTGTCATCCTTCAAATAAACCTTTGTAGTTTTATATATCGAACATACTAGCATAATTTAGGGCTCATTCTTAATTTATGGTGAGGTTAAGTAATTTCGCCTTGTAAAATCTGTCAATAAATTAAGTTGGAAGTACCTAATTATCACAAATCAAGAACAAAACGTGTCAGCTAAAAATTTATGGATAATACTCGAGAAAGGTATCCAAGTGTGCGTCGTAGCCAAGTCTCGTTCCCAGGACAAGTAACGTCAAAAATTATAGAAATCATTTTTCTGATTTTGCCATGAAAACAATCCTCACAAAAATCATTTGTCATTCGGAATCGGCGTAAAACTGTAGGCCCCTGAATCATGTTAAAGCATAAAGACGCACACCACAAATTGTAGGAGAACTTCGGCCTAACATCAAACTATGATGCAAGCGCCAAATTATTATTATTATTAATAGAGAAAAGTATTCTCCCATAACCAAACCGGATGGTAAATTTTGAAATATTAACATTTCACTAAACTGCTCCTTGATTTGTAATGCCATCTTTATTGATCATAAATTAAAAAAAGGATATTATCACAATAAAATTTAAATATAATAAAAATGTACGTGAGCATGAACTTCCCTCCTTTCTTAACCTTTTTCTTTTGCACTCCTCAGAAGCTTTTGGCTATCTTGTTAAACCAGTGGTGGGAACCTCTCATATGATCATTCTTTGGGTTCATGCTAAAAATTCAATAAAAAATAAAGCGGGTTTTTGTAAAATTTGTTATTGATACTTATTCAAAATTGGCGTTTCCTTCAATCTACTAGTTTCTGTCCAAAAAGTGAAGAAAAAAACTATAGAAAAAGGAGAGGAATCAGCAGCCTAGACACATCTTTTATCATCGTTAAAAACACTAAAGGGAAAACTTGAAATCTGCATTCTGGCAATTTTGTAACAAGGAAAAGTTCCCCTTGTGGTGAAATTAAAATAATGGGACGAACTTTTGACAGCTGATTATTGAAATATTAATTTTTTCATATGTTTTTTTATTTAGACATGTGTAGTAGATATTAATAAATTTATTAGATATATCTTTTTGCAGAAAATTGGAGCACACATCGCAAGAACAGCTGCAATGCTATATTGTATTAATAAAGAGGACCCCGGAGTTATTGGGGGGTAAAAATAGATACTGCCTCCGAATGTATCGTACCTAGAAGCACCCATAAAGGTGTTTAGGAACCAAATGACCTTTTGACAGAAGACGAGTTGCGAGTGTAGTGAGAAGCTCCATAAGGGGTATATAAGGTATTTCATTACGATAACAATACTTAACTGTGACAGTTTGGGACCAGTCTTTCAAAAGCATCGTAACCCAATTGTGATTAAAGTCTCGGAATGTTCTCTTCCCGATTTACCAAGGACCCAACCGGTTATGACTTATATAATAAAAGTTTCGAGAAAAAGGTTATTTTATGACTTTTATTATATTAGAAAAAAAATAGCGGTTAAAATTTGACTTTTATTTTTTCGGTCAAATAATAACGGTTAAAATGTGACTTTTATTTTTTCTGGCAAACATAAAAGGCTAAGCTAAATAACAAAACAGCCTTAAGTCCAATTAAAATAAATTTGGTACTAATCGATTTGTCTTGACTTCTAGATTTCAAAAATAAATAATTTATTGGTATTGGGGTTCTGACTCGGCAAATGAGGCAAAACTAGAAATAATTGATCGAGCAGCCCCCTATCGCTAAACATAAATAAACCACCACTACTTCCTCCGCGATCCAATTAGCGTTCTCATTCCTAGATTATTAAAAAATTATCGTTTTTTGATAACCGATGCGCCACTTTAAGCCCCCCTATGGAGAAGATGGAGGGTGATGCTTCAGTATAGACGCGAAGCGTTAATAAAATTAATAGGTCTAGCCCATTCAAACGTAGTCTGATAACATGCCACGTAACTAGGATGCAGACGAATAATGAGATGTTGAACGAGAAACAACGAACGAGGAAAAATCGGAGGATTTTCCTTCATCAGGTCATCTATTGTACCATACCTTGAATATACGCTGCCTGATGGACGTGTACTAGATTTATTCATAGAGACCAGGGTAAAAACAAACTTTATTCAACAAGCTAACGTGACAAAAACTATCCCGATAGGAAAACAGCATCTGCGAGGGGTTCGGAGTCCATAAAAGAGAAAGTACATCTTAAGTTATTTGGCCGCGTGGGCAATCCCCCTGGATTTGATTTCATTATATTACCTACTCTAAGTGGATTCGGGGGTATCATCGGAGACGACACGTTCGGAGAATTCGGTGCAGTAATCGACAGGAAAGACAACTTACTAAAAAAAAGGTACCATAAACTTCCAAATCGCGCGAGTCCTGCCATATTTACATTGGAGAATGATCTACTTTCTACAAATGTCCGCGCCGAAAAAAACACCTACCCGCGAGCCGATATACATATGTACAGTAAAAGCTACCCATGCCCAACTAACGAACAGATTATATGTACTTCAGTTTATTTCTCTTTTCTTGCACACAAGTTTCTTATTGGAATTTTAATTCTCTATGAGAGAAAACAAATCAAATTGCAAACTGCCAATTCATATTTCCTTTTAAATAACTAACTAACAAGTCATACCTCGGTATACTGCAAACACAATTTTTTCATTTGATGACAATTGGTCTCCTCTTTTTGCGTACGAAAAGGTTGCGCTGCTTAGGCGCCGGTCAAATTCAATTTCGTTTTCGATCTCTATTGCCAAAGGCTTAACGGTCTGGACACTTTTCTGGTACATATGTTTGTTGCTTCACTCAGAAGACTACTTTCCACGACGTTTCTGCGGCTTCGCTTATAACTGCGAACTGGCAAAATATGCGTCGGATGATCCACGCTTACTGGGACTAACGGCATCCTAGATAGCATTACACAGTTTGATGACTGTACCCGACACGCACTTTTACCTGAACGGATGGACGTTAGTGCTAATAAAAATTAGCGAGCCCTTTTTAAATGTGCCCTTATAGCAAAATAGTTGTTTTAAGCATCACCAAATCTTAAACAATTTGCCTTCAGTACTACGTCGGCGTATGAGTTTCTTAATGTTTATTTTTGCTTTATGCCAATCTCACTCTGACAGCACTTGTAGGATTACCGAGCCGACATAACAAGTAAAAGTCACTCTATTTAGTTTTAATTAATTTATTCACTTCAAGGGCAGTTAACAATACTTAAATTCTGTATGCTTATATTAACGTTGTCGCCCGTTTGGGGCGTTAAAACTCCTCGTCCCTATTCCGTTTTCTGTCGTTCCGTCAGTGTTTATCTGCTGTCTTTTTTCAGACGTTCCCACATATATTAGAAACAAGTTTAATTTATTGAGCTCAAGGCCGGGTTTTATTTAGGAAATACAACAAAAATTTTTTAAAGTGGTAGAAGTGGTAGGGCGTCACCACATCTCCTCTTCAGACTTCTTTCTTTCTAGACTTTACCAAGATTGCAACCATGGTACAGGGAGTTGCTAGTCGAGCACTCAATCTATAAGTTTTTGTGGCCTAGTTATAGTTTGCTTTTAGGCGTGCTCGTCCTTATTGTAACTATTATATTATTTTTGGCCTTGTATGTTAGAAACAAGTAAAAGCTAGCACATATGCTATGTTTATATTAACGATATAATAGTATTTGGGAAGGACGCGGATGAACATGTAGACATGTGGGCAAGGTTTCTTCAAGGCTCTTAGAAGCCAACTTAAATGTAAATTTTGATAAAACATGCGTTTTCGAAAAGGATATTGGTTATATAATCACTCCGGATAGTGTACGAGTAGATCAAAAAAAAATGGAAGCTATAAAGATGATTTCACCTCCAGAAAATTTGAAAAACCTGAACCTACTTATAGAAAATTCATCAGGGACTACTAAGTTTGTAAAACCGTTAAGCAACCTCACGCGTGGTGAAAATGCTATAATAAAAGCGTATGCATCAACAAAGGTAAGAGCTGAGCTTGAGCTTCAGGCATCGCGCGATTTGAAACAACTTTTGAAATTCACAGATGAGAAAGCCCTTTAACCTAACAGCGGATGCACCGAACTACGGTATTGGTGCGATACTTTCACAAGAGACAGTAGGCGAAGACAAACCTATTGCATATCTGGAACAAGTCACAGGAAAATTACGCCACGGATGAGAAGAAGCACAATTGTGTAGGCACTTGATAATCTGCGATCCTACTTGTACGGTGCCAAAAAGATACGAATCTATAAGATGAATGTGGTCGCCAGTGCACTCACAGACTCAATCGTTGCTCAACCACCGCGCACTGTAGCTGACGCGGCATCTGGAACAGATACTGCCTCCGAATGTGTCGTACCTAGAAGCACCCATAAAGGTGTTTAGGAACCAAATGACCTTTTGACAGAAGACGAGTTGCGAGTGTAGTGAGAAGCTCCATAAGGGGTATAGAAGGTATTTCATTATGATAACAATACTTAACTGTGACAGTTTGGGACCAGTCTTTCAAAATCATCTTAACCCAATTGTAATAAATGGTATTAAAATCTCGGAATGTTCTCTTCCCGATTTACCAAGGACCCAACCGGTTATGACTTATATAATAAAAGTTTCGAGAAAAAGGTTATTTTATAACTTTTATTATATTAGAAAAAAAAAATAACGGTTAAAATTTGACTTTTATTTTTTCGGTCAAATAATAACGGTTAAAATGTGACTTTTATTTTTTCTGGCAAAAATAAAAGGCTTAGCTAAATAACAAAACAGCCTTAAGTCCAATTAAAATAAATTTGGTACTAATCGATTTGTTTTGACTTCTAGATTTCAAAAATATATAATTTATTGGTATTGGGGTTCTGACTCGGCAAATGAGGCAAAACTAGCTGCCGTTTGATTCCCGGGATGGCAACAAATTAAATGTCGATTCAACACTGCGACAAAAAAAAATTTTTTGAAGTACACCCGGGAAAAAACTTAGTAGAGGTTTTAGATATGGTCGAGTGCAACATCATAAAAGGGTTCTTATACACCCTGAACCCTCCAATTTTTTTTTATTTGAAACCCCCGTTATTTTCGTAATTGGTTGACTTAACTATTGAAAAGTCGATTATTTCCCGACCGATTTTAAAAACTCAAAATGCTTTGAAAAGAAGACGTTTAGTCCTTTAAAATATTATATGTCTATTACAAAGATAATCCCGTTTGGAGTTATCACGGGTCAAGCCTTGAAAAAACACTACTTTTTTGCAATTCTTCAGTTTTGACCATCGCTTATTGCAAAAATTTCTATGAAACTTGTAAAAGTTATGATAACAATATGAATGAATTTATAAATTTTATAAAGAATAAGTCGGTACCTCACATAATGGCGTCGGACCAAAAATGTCCAAAATATGAAGTAATACGTCTTTGTATTATACTACTGACTTTTATGTATGTATGTATTGGATTGTCTTGTTTTCTGCGCAATGGGCGTAATGGATATTTTATTATTTATTCAGAAATGATGTTTCAAGTGCTGGTTTAGCAAAAATTTTTATTTTTATAAAGTTTTTGGCTAATAGGCGTGGCACCGCCTACCGATATCACACATGCATATCTCAAAAACCATTACAACGATTCGCACCAAATTTATTACGCATAATGCACTTAGCCTTATAAAGCTACACCATAAAAAGTTTTGAAATCGGACAAAAACTACACCTTTCTTCCATACAACGGTAATTTTAGAAAATGCGAAAAAACATAAAGAACCAATGGTTATTTCTTTTATAAAATATTTTTATTAAGCTTTAAAAGGCAAATTGTTTCCACATTTTGGTCGGACAAATTATAACGTAAGTCTGTTAAAACAAGTTTCAATGCAGAAAAAGCTCGTTCAACACTAACTTGCGTTGCAGGTATGGAATGGACAACAAAAGCAAGTTTTCGGAGCCATGGGAAAGAGTATTTCTTGCTGTTCCAATACTCAATTAAATCCACGTCAATATCGATCCGCTTCTCCTTATAGCAATCAATCTCGCAAAAAGCTTTACGGATTTCATCCTTAACCGGAAGAGAGTCCTCATCGGATGACGAATTTGCCAACTCAAGTTCGAGAATGCCGCTTCTTAAAAGAGAAGATGAGCTTTGCATTGATGATTCGTCAACCAAAAATGACAAGTCTTCACTGCCTTGGTTGATTTGAGAAAATGAATCGTGATTCTAAATGGAAAAAAATATTACAAAGAAAATTTAAATTAACATCAGATGTTTTAAAAATCATTAAAAAAGCCAACCCCTTTCAAATTCTCCAAGCGACGAACGAGTCCTTTTAGATGACCTTTGGCGGATTCCATCTTTTCTTTGGAAAGAACTCGTCTTAATCTGGGGTCCAAAAATAACGCCGAATTTATAATGTCGTTTTCCGGCAGCGATCGTTGCCTGTTGGTTTATGAGATTTTTTTTGTCGCGTGGGTTTTTTCCATATAGAAACATATTTGGACCAAACGTTATATGAAACCAAATGCGACATAAAAAATTCTAAAAGATCAGCGGTAATTTTTAGCCAACTAAAACTTGCCCTTTGTCCTAATAAAATTTTAAAGGCTACAGAACTGCATACTCAAAATAATTCTATAAGCTCTGAGAAGAAAGTTCGAAATTTGGATGAATTTTTGTTGCATTATTATAAATTTCGTATGAAGTTTGAAACTTTGGTTTATGCGGTTTTTGTAAGAGGACGAACTGTATTTTAATTGGAAAATACATATTATAAATTAGATCAAAAAATCGGTAGAAAAAACTTAACAAAATGCCACGTTGCTATTATATTTTCCACCAGTATATAAGTGAATCGGACTTCAGCTAGTTTTTGTGTCGCATGTTGAATCGTAAAGGCCGAATATTAACAAGTTATATATTTTTGACATCTGGAAGTCAAGACGAATCGATTAGTACCAAATTTATTTTAATTGGACTTAAGGCTGTTTTGTTATTTAGCTAAGCCTTTTATTTTTGCCGGAAAAAATAAAAGTCACATTTTAACCGTTATTATTTGACTGAAAAAATAACCGTCAACTTTTAACCGTTTATATTGGACTTTTTTTCAAAAAGTTAGAAAAATGAAAGGCATGGAGGAATCATACAAAGAAGGCCCTGAGGACCTCAAGAACATTGAAAAATCTAATCTACGACAATATTTAGTCCTTGCCTTTTTTATTTTAGAAAAGTGTAATAACTGTTATTTTGGGTCCCTGCGATTTGCAAATTTGTCTACCATTTTAACAAATACAAGATAAGAGTCACACAACGTATGGTGGAGGATGTGACAATTACTTATGGGATAGGCAATACAATAGAGCAAGAACACAAACATGCTCATCAGAACCCTCGCGAAAATAATGAACAAATTCTTGAAAAGTTTTATTTTTCAGCCACCTCCAAGCAGATTTGAGAATATATTAGTCAATTCGAAACATTTAAACTAAATAAATACGATAGGCACCTTTCAAATCCATAAATGCAGCAAACTCCCATTCTTAGTTATTTGTGAGAGATTTTACACATCGATATTTTGGAAATATAACAACAAAAATATCTGAGCTACATCGTCACGTTTACAACAATCGCTAAACTATTTGCAATAAAAAACAAATCATCCACTCATCTGCGTACGAAATTAACAGTTGCGCTACACTATTTCACAGTGGCACGGGCTCTAGTTATAAACAATTGCGCGAGTTTTTAACACCAGTCGTTCTAAAGTATAGTTTATTGAAATTTGACTTTTAAACAGGTGGCAACCCTCTGCCAAGCAAACAAATCCCTGCCTAATACCTTCCCGGTGTAGAAATGATTAGCTCTACCGAGTTTCAGTTTTAAAACAGGTGGCAACTCTATACAAACATATTTTTGAAAATACAATTTTTTCTTCTCTTACAGTTTCATTTAACTTATTGGCTGTAGTTAGTTAAGTTAATTTAGGTGGCAACCTTCTTTCAAGATAGTTTGAAAATGAAGCTTTCGATTGACTCCCAATATTGCAATATTTGATCTCATCTGATTACTTTAACTGAATTTATGATTTTGAAAACGCTTCAATTCCATTTAAAAGCTGCTTATATAGGAACCAATACACCGAACTATATATATATGTGGCAAATCTTATCCAAATCTTTCCACCCGTCATTTAGCAATATGTGATTTTACTCGCGTGTTGAATTTTAGTTGAATTGAACTGCTGAAAGTTTCTCGACTTTACTTTTCCTCTAAACACTCACGGAGCTATTACGAACTAACCCGCAGAAGGAAGTATCCATTTTGGCCTAGTGGTTTTCAAGTTTTAATCATCCGAACAAACCATAACTCATTTTTTATTTATATATGTATATGAATAAAATTTATTAGTAAATATCATTCCTTTAGGAATGAAATTGTTCTCAATTAAGAGTTATAAGGAATTGTAATTAATAAGCAATTCAATTCCTTCAGACCACAGCGAATCAATTCCATAGAATTAATTTTGGTATTTTTAAATTGCATTACAATACAATTATTTGTAATTATGTTATAGTAATGCAATTTTGTTCCTAATAAAAAAAATTTAGCAAACCTAATTCACTTGACATATAACAAAATCTCTAAAAAGTAATAAAGACTTGAAACAAGGACCAACGAAAACTAATTTGTGCATTTTTGACGATACCCAAGAAAATAAAAAAAAAGATCTTACCAATGCTAATTACATGCATTTCAGACAATTTTATTGAAAACGTTTTTTTGTTTATTGAGTGAACAAAGAAAATATATGCTAAGTCTATTCTATGTCAAAAGTAAAATTGTTTTTTTCATGGCAGAAATACACTCGGAGGTTTACCATTGACTGCTGAGGGGCTACCGCTATTAGCAAAACTCTTCTATAATTTTTGATGTTACGTGGCCCGGCCAGGGTTTGAACCCGAAACCCCGTGAATGAAGCGCGCACACGCTACACAGTCGGCTACAGCGGCCGCCCTAAATTGTACATGTTTTTATAAATTTAAGCGAAAAATAAGCGTTTATGTCCACACATATAAGCTCGTTTAATTTTTGCTATGTTGAAAAGCTGGTACATATCTAGAGCACACTTCGCTTACAACAGCCAGCCAGTCTGTGTAGACACAAAGGCACACAGCATAGGCAACATCACATGCTCCACTTCACTGCAATTCATAACTAGTATTTGTTCAAGGCATCAGGGCGCATATTCGCTACCAGCTAACCATACGACAGGGGGCTCTGACGCCGAAAAAGTAGTCAAAATTCAATAAATTAGATATAACGATTTCAATTTAGCTCAATATATTTCCGAAGATGAGTCCTTAAATTGTATACATGCGTAGGAGATTGTGCTGCAATTCAAGTACTTCATCTTTTGTGAGTGTGTCCGAAACGACTAATTCGTATCCTTCCACAGCACTATTTACATAAATAATTCACTAAAATTGTTGGAAATATTTATGTACCTACCTGCTGTCGAAACGTTTAAAAATAATGAAATAGTGATACTTTGGAAATAAAATCTCTTTCTAAATCAGGGCACATAGTATAAGTATAAGTATATAGGTCTTGAAGTTTGTTTGATCATTTGCATGAGTACTTACATGTAGTATTTTCTGTCACTGTTTTCGTCACAGTCACTGTTTAAATTCACACTGACTCCAGTTACGAATTATTGCAATTATTGTGTTAGTCAACCTTTTGGCAATTTAACCTAAAATTATTAATCAGCGACCACTGTGCATAGTACCATACACAAGAGCTAATTGAAATTGCCAATTTTTAAAATGTTACCCCAATAATTGAAGCAAAGACTGTGTGGGGATTTTATGTCCATGCGCACAATCGCTGCTGGATCGCAATTTTGTCACTTTGGTAGCATTTACGGCACTTATTGAATACTCTGTTGCATTTTTAATTTCGTTGACACCAATATTTACGTATGCAGGTTTACTTTTGAACAGAGGTTCGCTTAATATCTACAGATGTACATACATATAAATAAATATGTGCAGGCTCGGATAAATATGTACATTTGTTCATATATACATATGTACATTTAGTAAGCGCAGTACGAGGTGCTTGACCGCATTCTTAATACCTATATATTATAATCAATGAATGTTTTTAGTGCTAAATTAGGCGTCGATTTTGAAAAGGGTGATGCAGTAGTAATTTTCCCATATCTCTAATAACATATGATTATCTCCTTAGATACTAAGCGAATGTGAGTTATAAATTTCTCCTTTGGAAATACAAATTAATTGCAATTATGTACCTAACTTAATGTTCATAATAACAATAATAATAAGCCCAACGGTTACCCTCTTTCCCGCCCAACTTACACGAGGGGCACAGTCCGCATGACGTACGGATCTTTTTTTTTTTTATAATGTTTTTTTGTGCCGAGTTGTTAAAAGGAATAAGTTTGTTAAGCGTCGAGATCCAAAACTGCTCAGCTACAGAAAAAAAAACTTCATCAGCTGAATCAAATATATATTATACCGCCGTTAATCATTTATTGAGAAACGACAGTACAGCTCTTTTTATGGTGAAAAGTGAGTCCGAAATATCAAAAGTGCTGGAAAGACAGTTGAAATCTTAACATAAACATCGGAAAGGTTCATTTTATTCAAAATTGGTTTTACACTGTTTTAAATAAAGAGGTTTAAAGTGTCTTGAAATTCGAGAAGGAACATTAAGTTTAACTTCGGTAATAAGAAATGTGCTTGCGATAGACCCTGTGAGTAGTTTAGTAATGAATATTATGCCTAGCATTTCTCTACGGCTGGAAAGAGTAGGAAGATTTATTAGCTTCAACCGATCAGTATAATGAGGAAGATCAAGCCGAGAATCCCATCTAAAGTCTCTTAGGGCAAAAAGTGAGAACTGTTTTTGAATTGATTCCAGCCGATCAATGTGAACTTGATAACGTGGGTTCCAAACTATCGAACCGTATTCTAGCATAGGTCTTACTAAAGTTGTAAAAAGAGCCTTTGTTACATATGGGTCCTTGAATTCTTTTGACCATCGTTTTATAAAGGCAAATATCCCTCTAGCCTTATTAGCTATAGCATTAACATGACTATTAAGATTAAGTTTGGAATCCATTGTAACTCCCAAGTCAACAAAGTCAAACACTTGATCCAGAGTATAGTTATTTATTGTGTAAGAAGCTGGCTGAATAGTTCTTCGTGAAAAACTCATAAATTTAGATTTTTTAAGGTTAAGTGGCATATAATTTATGTTGCACCAATCAACTAAGCTGTTAATATCTATTTGTAATAAATTTCTTTCTTCAATCGAAGCGTATGATATAAAAAGTTTTACATCATCGGCATACATTAGTATATTCGAATATCTTATTGCAGTAGTAATATCATTTATGAATAACAAAAACAGAATCGGGCCTAGATGGCTGCCTTGGGGAACTCCCGAAGTAACATTAATGACATTGGAAAAAGCATTTTTGAATATAACGATTTGAGATCTATCATGTAGATAAGTAGAAATCCAGCGGAGGAGAGAGGGTGGAAAGCCCAGCAGATCAAGTTTGTGGATGATTAAGGGGTGACAAACTTTGTCAAAAGCTTTACTGAAGTCGGTGTATATAACATCTGTTGGAATATTTTCTCTAAACCCATTTGAAACATGAGTTGTGAATTCCAGTAAATTGGTAATAGTTGATTTGCCCTTACAAAATCCGTGCTGAGAGTTTGCGATTGATGAAGAGATCGAATATTTTAACTGATTAGTAATAATTGCTTCAAATAGTTTTGGAATTGCCGATAGTTTTGCTATTCCACGGTAATTTTCAATCGAAGACCTTTTATGAAGAGGGAGTATAAAAGACTTTTTCCAAACAGACGGGAAATTACCTTGTTTTAGCGACAAGTTAAACCAGTTTGATAAACGCAGATATAGATAATCAGCAAATTGTTTATCAGAACCGTGCCTGAATGATTCTTTTAAATATTTCCGGTAAAATAATACATCTTCAGAAGATATTACTGGAACATTAATCGAATTATTAGTATATAGATAATATGGATATTTATAAGGGAGAAGATTGACTTTAGTGGAATAGTTAGACTCAAAGAATTGTGCAAATAGGTTAGCAATGTCTTCATTGTCGCTAGACACAGTGTTCTGATACCTCATATTTGAAGGAAAACCATTTACCTTACGCTTTGAGTTTACGAAACCATAAAATGATTTAGGGTTACAAATAATATGCTTTTTCATTTTATTTAGGTATTCTTGGTAAGATTTCTTATTTAATTTGAAATATTTATGTCGCAGAACTGGGTACTTTAAGTAATCTGTAAGTAAGCCTGTTTTTTTATATTGTTTGAAGATACGCGATTTTTTATTTTTCAACATTCTCAGTTCCTTATTAAACCATAACTGTATTGGTTCGTCTTGAACGCATACACGTTTAGGTACGTATTTTAGAAATAAACTATACAAAGTGGTATTAAAATGCGTTACGTTTTCTTCAACATCACCACTATAATTGAACCATATTAAATTGGAATGTTCATTTCTTATTTTTTTAATTCGGCCTTACCAAAATCAAACCGAGTACTAGACATACCCCCGAGCAACACCCATGATTTCGAAAGTTATCTCAATTGCAGGATGGCTGGCAAAACTAGAGGATCACATCGGTTTAGAGAAGATCTGGAAATATCATCAACGAAAACCAAATCCAAAACCTTCCCTAATTAATTTGGAAGAACAGTAATCTGACTTAGGCACAGTTCAGCCATCTCATCCAAAAAGTCGCAGCTACCCAATCCCGTAGAAACTGGTACAATGTTATAGTCAGTCATCTTCCAGGATATGTGCGGGAGGTTAAAGTCACCCAGGCCAATCATAGAGTCAGAAGATTCAGTCATTGAACTAACGATTTTGAGAAAAGAAATATGTTGGGTTTATACAGACAAATCAGACTGAGGCGGTATATGACAGAGAGCTAAGTAGATATAACCTGTGCCAAGCTGCACTCGGATGCACATAAATTCAATGGATTCCGTAGCAGGGACACAGATTTCTTCTGAAGGAATAGAAGAATGAACAGCAAGTAGAACACCACCCCCAACTCTGCACAGGCGATCATTTCTGTAAACCTGATATTCACTGCAAAAAAAATTTCCGAATTAAAAACGTGAGGCTTAAGCCATGTTTCGGTAAATGAAATAATATTATAATTGCATTGAAGGATTGTCAAATACAAGTCAGTTAATTTAGTGTTCAAACCTCTTACATTTTGATAAAAAATACTCAAATCAGACTTAACAATCAGTTTTTTGGCTCAGTGTTTTGACGAGAAATCTTTACAACATTTTGGTCATTTATATTAGGTTTGTACTCGAATTCGCGGACAAACGCCCCGATCGGCCAGAATGAATTGTTTAGAAGAGCATCGAACTTTTCTAAAGCAATATCAATTTTAACAGAGGAAATATTCCTTTCATATTTGAAGTTAAATTTCCTGATTGTTAAGTTGTCAATTTTAATTTTTGATGCGATGTAAAACTCAATGTCCTCGACAGTAGTGTCTTTGGCGAATCTTGACACAAAAATTGATTTTCTTTGTGGAACCGCAACCAGCTTCTTGGTAGTTGTTTCAACAGCTTTAGGCGGTATAGAAAGTTCTTGGTTTTTACTGGCAACCCATCACACAGCCAGCACGACACATAGCGTTCGGACTCACAAGAAAAGTGTAAGTTAAAATAAAACAAAATATTGATTAAAGTTTTGAAGCTATAAAACGAACAGTTTTAGATACACTGTATTGTGACACTTAATAAACACGCAAACAGCTGTGACAAAAAAGAGAAAGCAAGAGATGAGTAAAGTACAAATCAAAACAAATATGCACGCACAAAAACAACTGCAAGAACAAACAAAGCCAATTAACAACAAATACAATTGCAAAATATGACTCGGCAATTAAAAGAGTTATTAAATTAAATTGATTCAAAACAATAGCAGATGCAAACCAAATATGTTTGAACTTATCTTAGATCGATCAACAAAGTGTTGGCACTGATTTCTCACACAAAATATTTAAATATAAGTAATTAAAATTAAACTTATTTATTTAAATAGCACGGAACAGAAAAAATTGCAACTACAAAGCTTGACGTTTGCTTGACGTTTTTATTCTTATATATGAATATGCTCAATTTCAATTAAGAATATAGTATATTTAATTTTATTCAATGGAATACAAAAACAGATGCGCGGTAAGCGCGACACATCGCGCGCTGCGCCTAATATTCGGGACGTTAATGAATGGGTACGTTAAAATGCCTTTACATTTTCAAAAAGTCACTGTTTGGCATGCTCTATGGGCAGAGGGAACCATTGGTTCATATTTCTTCAAAAATCAAGCCGGCCATAATGTTAAAGTCAATGGGGAACGCTATAGAGTCATGATTAATCACTTTTTCGTGCCTGAATTGGAGGATGTTGATGTGCACGATCTTTGGTTCTAACAAGACGGCGCTATAGCGAACGAAACAATAAATTTATAAAATTTTGGTGAGCACATTGTATTGCGTCGTGAACCTATGGTGTGGTCTCCAAGATCGCACGATTTAACACCTCAATGATGGTCCTTTGTAATGCAATAGCGGACCAACTTACGGCACTAAACCAAGAATGATAGAAAACCAGATTACGACAACGCCGGCAGCGTACACGTCACAGATGTTCATACTACAATCAAAGCTCGGCACTTCACATTTATTATTCTGTGTTTAACTTTTTGTTAAAATCACCCACAATGTAATTTTTAAGAGCCATTTGTGCCGTCAATCCTTCAAACGAGGCAAGTACGAAGTAAAGGAAGTGCTTTTGTCGCCACCTTCCTTTTTCTGCATCGTTGCACTAAACCATCTCACTGTTACACGACAATTTCTTCATGATTTCACGATGACAGCCAAGAATAATATAATACAAGATTACGCTGATTAATGGTACAATGATAATAACGTGATGTAAGTAGCTTAAACTCACTTTTTTCAACAGTTCTCATGCGGTCAAGTATTTAAAGGCACTAAAAAGGGATACATTTATCAACCTTTTTGGTACTTATTGTTAGTACTAGTCTAATAAAGAATGTGTCTTTGGACTATATATTAATAAACATTTTGCAAACTTCAAGTAATCTTATGAAGAAATAAAATACGAACAATTGAAGAGTACAGCTTTTTCGGGCGAATCATAGGAAAAGGAGTTGGGATGGCGACACTCTGAAATAAGCATGCTGGTCTAGTCAAAATTACCATAACCACATCGCTACTGACATCACCTTATTATCATTGCACCATGGTGCTGATCGATCAGAAATTCGGATGATAACTTGGTTGCGACGTCACTCCAGATTTACCGGTGTAAAGAAATGAGAGGAAACATGTTAGAAAGAATACGCACTGAAATTGTGAAACACGTTGGAAAGAATATATATGATTATACACGAGTTCTGTAAACAAGACCTGTTGTGACGTAGAAATTCGAAATTTCCAAGAGAGGGTTAGTGGTACCACAATCTGCATCCCTTTCTGTATTATTTTAACGGTAAATATTATACGATGTTTGGTTGGCTGTGTTGCCAAGAAGGAAAAATTAAATTATTTCCTTTAAACAATAATAATCAAAATAACTTTACAGCAGTAATAATTTACTGTGTTACACTTGTGTTTATTTTACTCTTCGTTTTTATTTAAACTTTGTCCGCGTATCATGTAATTAACTACGGTACCTAAATAGTGGCGTCGAGCGTTATGTTTTCCAACGCAAACTAGCGGGAGCGCGTATCGTTCCCAAATAACCCAGACGTTGGTGTCAATGGAACTGCCAAAAATTTCCAGCATTGAAAAATTAGGGGTTGGTACAGCGGAAATGTAAAATTTTCTCACCATAGTAAAAGGCTTTTTCCGCATAGAACTTTTCAGTGGTCACCGGCCCTATGTTAAATTTAGTTGTTTTACTATGAATAAGGGAAATACAATTTTTAATGTAACTGTTTATATTTTAATGCCTTTTACTTGTCTCAGAATAAAGGCTGATTAAGGATTGGTTTTGATCACCGTGTCTAAACACTAATAACACTGTACAACAGCAATTTTGCAACTGAGTAACCATGACATATTTTATACAGATGATGTGGCAACAATTTGACTTGTGCAACTAAAACACACCCCTGCATCATCCTTTGAATTGCGAAACGAAATATCAATCTGGCACCACCGAAATTGATCATTTTCCTCTTTTTCACTGGACTTCATCGTGACGGGGCGTGTTTGCCGTTAAACTCAATTAGAAACATTTTTATAATCAATTCGATACTAAGTTCCTTTTGTAAAATAAATCAAGTAACAAATCCTTCCAAATTTTTACCCCGACGTGATCGGCAAGCACGTTCAGCACAAACACCATTTTTACGTAAGTTGATAATAAATGATACACAACGGTTTGCCATAATGAGCATCCCAAACTCCTTCGTTCAATTCTGGAGAATCCCCAGCACCACCTAATTCCATCGCCGTAGTGTACGCTAGGTTGCTAATACCGCCAATAGTAAACACTGCCAAAGAGGATTGGTTTGCATTAAACAACAAAATCGACCATCGTCCACCGCGTTTTAACAACCGTCAGCCAGTCTTTTCCAGATCAAGATGTCTCGCCCCCGATAAACTGGCGGCTGCTCGTAAGGAATTTGACTTTTTACTTAAGACGGGCATTTGTCGACCATCCAGTAACAACTGGTCAAGCCCGCTGCATATGGTAAGAACAAGTAAGAAAGTACCTAGAGAACATGCGGAGACTACCGCGCACTTAATTCCCACACGTTGCCGGACCGATACCCATTGCTTTATTTAACCGATTTCACGAGTAATTTACTGTGTTTTCGAAAATCGACCTACAACGTGCGTTCCACGAGGACGATATAGCTAAAACGGCAATTACGACGCCATTCGGCATGTCTAAAAGCAAGTTTATAACCTTTGGACTATGCAACGCTGCGCAGATTTCCAAAAGTCAATATAGTATGTACGACCGCGAGCTGACTGCGGCGTAGCAAGGTATGTGCTACTGCGGGACATTATGAAAGCTGGCAAATGCCTCATCGTCACTGATCACCGTCCGCTAGTATACACTAGAAAAAGCTTCACCTCGTCGAGAATATCGGTCAATTCACGACCGATATTCGTCACGTACACGGTACAGGGAATACCACTGCAGCTCTGCTCTTCCGTTTGCAATCAGTCGACCAAGTAAACGACAAAACGTTTTGCTCAAAGAAACATTAACATTATTGGCCTATTCCTGCTATGGGAAGGACAGCGCTATTGACTGAGAATGATCGATCGATTCACCCGCTGGCCAGAGGCAGCGCTGATGCCGGACATAACCGCCGATTCCGTCGCTAAAGCACCCCTATCTCATTGGATTTCGCGATTTGCCATCCCAGCACGAATTACATCAGATCAGGTTCGGCAATTCGAGTCCGCAATATTCGCCGCGTTGATTAACACGATTGGCGCTGATCACCTCCAAACAACACCTTACTCCCCGCAGTCAAACGGTCTTATAGAAAGATGGCACCGAAGTTTTAAAGCTGCTATTTTCTGGCGAATAAGTGGGTGTATCATTTGCCAGCGATCCTTCTTGGTATTGGTGCAGCTTACATGCCCAACATCCACGCAAGCTTTTCAACGCTACGTTACGGTTCAACCCTACGGCTTTCTGGCGAATTTTTTCAGCCAACAAATCTTAAGGCAGTAACAGGAGATGGTATCCCAGTTCCGGTCGCTAATTCAGAAAACCCGTCCTATCAAAACCATGCTGCATATGGCGCCGAAAGTTTTTGTGTCGCCCGCATTGCATTCGGCATCTCATGTCTTCGCGCGGAATGACTCAATTCGTCCATCACTGACACATCATTTCGACGGACCATATCCAGTCGTTAAGCAATCATCGAAATTGTTTAAAGTTGTCATGCGAGGACGACATGTCAACATAAGCATCGACTGGCTAAAGCCCGCTTTCTTAGCTAGCGACGATATACATATGAAGATTCTAACCATAGTACACAGTCAGAAGAGCCAACGAATACGCCTACACCAACATACGACGACGAGCCACATTCATAGAGAAGGCAAACCAACAGATGCAATGCCCCCTGTATCGACAAAATCTACGCATTGTGGTGGGAGTTCATAAGATTTTCAAAGGACCAAGAAATTGTGAAATCTCTGAAAGGCGCAGCTCAGTGCTAATATTTAAAATCGACGTACTTTTACAAAACTAAAAGATAAGTATAAAATTAAAAAAACTTACATACATATATTAAGACATCTAAGTATGCAGGTGTTTATTTTAGATCTTCATTCGATCGCTCAAAAAACGGTAGAAGACTCGCAATTTTTAAGACAAGTATGGGACCAATATTTTTTACTCCACTTCTACCATATTACTTGCAGTTTTGTTTTCAAAACTAAACTATTTCTTACTTAGCGTGTGAATATAAATAAATTAACTAAATCTATAGAAACTCTAAACGTCAAACCTTAAAATTTTAAGTATTTCTGATTGGTTTTTGTACGCAGCTGATAGTTTTTTTGTACCAGTAAGAAAAGCGACAGTGAAAGTAGAGCTAAATGTGTATTCGGTAACACTCGAGTGCTAGAGTGAACAGTAAGATCACACCTACACATTTGCTGACATCAGTTCATGATCCATCTATACCAGGTTAAAGCGATCGTACAAAAACAACATTTACCGTTGGTAAATGAACAAGCTTGTGTCAAGAACAACAAAAACGTAAAGAATAATACGCAAAACCAAAAGCGAAAGCTATGCTAATTTGACATAAGCACGTTTACAAGAAGAATCATGGCTTCTATTGCCATAACCTGTAGTTGAGGAGCCTTGGCATCAGCTTTTGCATAGTGGCACTAAAAGGGAATTACATGAGGCGATTTTAATAAATAAAGGGTGGTTAAATCGTCAAGTTTTTGTCTGCATTTCATTTGACATTTCTCAATTTCAGACTAACTCAATTTGAACATGGAAAGATACACAATCGAGCAACGTGTTAAAGTTATTCAGGCTAATTATGAAAATAGGCGTTCAAATCAAAATGCATATCGTGCATATCATCTTCAGTGATGAGGCCCATTTTCACCTCAGTGGATTCGTCAATAAACAGAATTGCCGCATTTGAGCGAATGATAATCCAAGAGTGATTGTCGAAAAACCAATGCACACACAAAGAGTGACTGTTTGGTGTGGTTTATGGGCTGGCGACATCAACGGGCCGTATTTTTTCCAAAATGAGGCCGGTCAGGCAGTTACTGTGACTGGTGTTCGCTATCGTGAGATGAAAACGAACTTTTTATGGCCCAAATTGGAACATATTGATGTGGACGATATGTGGTTCCAACAGGATGGTGTCACTTGCCACACAGCCTACGAAACAATGGCTCTTTTGGGCGATAAATTCAATGTCCGCAGCAACATTTCAAGAGCTAAAAGATGAGATAATTCGGCACATTAAAGGCATAGAACCTCAATTATGTCTCAGCGTCATCGAAAATTTGGACCATCGGATGGAGGTGTGCCGCCGAGGTCGCGGGGGACATTTGGCCGATATTTTGTTCCATACATAATTGAACCACACCATATTATCATAATAAAAAGAAATTACAATAATTTCCAAAATAATTTGTGTTTTATTTAAAATCAACATCGGCCCTTAAAATTTAGCCCATGGAAGGTGGAACAAACTTCCAAAATTTTAGCAGAATACATGTTAATAAATTTAAGGAACTTCTGTCGATCGTATGTACAAAATGAAGCATGGATAAATAAATGTGGAATTGATGTGCCAATGTACTACATTCTTACTTCAAGGTAAACCCTAAAATAAACGGCATACTGTGGAGAGGATAGCGATTTCTGCCCGAACCCGGTTGGCAGTTACATTGCGATTTATAGCTGCTGGCGGTTCATTTCGATCCCTAGAGTTTTTATCCCACATTTCGCGAAAGTCGATAAGAGTATTTGTTGCTGAAGTTTTGGAGGCTATTGTTGAAGCTCTACAGTATATACAGTGGCTCACAGCCAAAGTGATGCAACTGTATAAGATATAGTAAAGCAAGTATTACCTGAAAACTAAATGCATCTTCCAAAAAATATACATACCACTTAACAGCGGCAGATATACACATTTAATTAATGCTTTAAAAATTCATATTGTATAGTTATTTTACTTAATTAACAACAAAAACAAACTTCAGTATTAAATTGCACCTCACAAATGATGCAGTAACAAAAAAAAGAATACATTGCAATTTTTAAAGAACACAACTAAAATTTTAGGTCGATTAATACTTTGTGGGATACCCCTTACTATCTATAACTGCTTTCATACGTTTCGGCATGGATTCCACCAATTTCTTTGTATAATTAAGAGTAAGTTTATTCCATTCTGTTTGCAGGGCGTTTTTCAAGTCGGTTTTATTTCGAATCTCGTATTTTCGAATCTGTCGTTCCAAAACTGACCACAGATTCTCGATTGCATTTAAATCTGGAAGCTGTGCCGGTTCAATTCCAAATAAGCCAACTTTGCGCAACTCCGGATATGTGTTTCGGATATTATCTTGATAGTACCGAAAGTTGTCGGAAATATTTAATTTCACGGCACTTTGTAGCAAACTTCGTTTCAAAATATTCAGATCTTGATAGTACCGAAAGTTTTCGGAAATATTTAATTTAACGGCACTTTGTAGCAAACTTCGTTTCAAAATATTCAGATACACTTTCTTGGCCATAGTACAATCGATGAATTCCAAATTTCCGACTCCAGGAGACGTCATGCACACCATTAGATGCCCTCCACCAAGTTTTACGGTGCTACGTAGATTTTGCGGTTGTAGCTCAGGATTTCCTTTTCTCCATATATGTATAGCTCTTTCCATCCGATCTAAACAGGTTGAATTTACTCTCATCTGCAAAAATTGCGGTATTCCCGAAGCGTTCACTTTCGTTTGCAAACTTCAACCTTGCATTTCGATTTTTAGTATTGACGTATAGTTTATTTCGGGCTGTGCGGTCATTGAAATCAGATTCTGTGAGCACTCTTCGTATGGTTTCCGGATGACTTTTCTTCTCAAGAGTTTTTTTCACTTCGTTGCCTAAAGCTGGAGCACTTAAATCGGGATTTTCGCGTATTTTCCGTACAATCCAACGGAAATCACTTTCGTTAAATATTTTATTATGAGCCGATTTCTTTTTATTTGCGACATGATTTTCATGAACATAACGTTCAATGATATGCTGAACTTGACTCAGTTTCACTATTTTCGCGATTTTGCGTTGACTTTTGCCGTCTTTATAATGCTTTAGTATTAATGCGCACACTTCAATACTTGTTTGACGACCCATTTCCTACTACACTTTAGGAATGACAATACTAAAGTTTCAAAACTATCAAATACTATTCCAGGGTTGCTCACATTTATAAAAGTATTTACTTTGCATTCGAAAATCGACGTCAAGCTGTCGCCTTTAACGGTAAACATTTGTGTATCATTTTGGCTGTGAGCTTGCATGTTTTTACTTTACATTTGTAAAAAAGAAATATTTTGGCGTTTTTTTATTTTACAAGATTTAACATTTAACAAATTAGTAAAATTTTATTATTTCGCAATATAAACATGATATTTGACTAAGCGCTTTTTCATTTCGCTGCTGCATCATTTCGGCTGTTAGCCACGTATATATATATGAAAGTAAGTTTTCAATCCGTAGTTTTAGTTACAAATTAATTTAAATTCGCACTTACAGACGTCTAACACGGAATCTGAATGGAGTACAATAGTGAGCGATTTTGATAAACTTTGGCAATTTCCGCATACTTTAGGAGCAATGCATTCCGCCGGCTGATCCATTTGCGCATCCAGTAGTGCGATTCACTAACTTATTTCAACGATATTCACGCGGCTGATCCATTTACGCATCCAGTAGAGCGATTCACTAACTTATTATAACGATATTCGCATGGTTAACTCATCTTAACGAAAATTTTAACGACGCTGCTATTCAGTAGCCCTTTTTTACGCATTTTGGCATTCACTGGATCAGCTGTTGTCTTAAACTACTCGATTACCGAAAACTAAACGACAACAAATTTCATGTTGTTGATTTCAACTTAAATAAAAGATAAATTGAAAATTCGATGATTTGTTTCCTTGTAATTAAAAAATAAACATTAAATAATGTCCTTTGAATATTTGGCCCTTTTTACGCATTTTGGCATTCACTGGATCAGCTGTTGTCTTAAACTACTCGATTACCGAAAACTAAACGACAACAAATTTCATGTTGTTGATTTCAACTTAAATAAAAGATAAATTGAAAATTCGATGATTTGTTTCCTTGTAATTAAAAAATAAACATTAAATAATGTCCTTTGAATATTTGGCATATGATTTATCACGAAATGATGAAGAAGTAAGCGCTCCAACAGTGAATCAGTGTTTATTCCGAGATGTGGACAACCCCTTTCATTTGAATGCAACAGAATTTCAGAAGCTGTATCGGTTCACTCCAGACTTGGCTGAATACCTTATTTAGCAGATTGACAACCAAATAAGAGCCTCCAGAATAACAGCAATATCGACTGGGAAGCTGACAGCTCGTGTAATCTTTAAGGCTGTATGAAATTTTAAATATTACTTTTATATGAGGTCCATTTCTTTGTAACCTAGTTGCAAAAGAACACTAGGTAGGATAACAAAATGCATGTAAAGCAACAACACTAACTCGGAAAAATATGCGAGTTGAGTCAACTCGATAAAATGATATCCGACCAGAGATGTAGTGTTGGGAAGTGAAAAAACTGCTATATTGTGAATGAGCCCTAAGGAAATACATGGGAAATTTCATTTTAACCCTTAATCCGTTTCTATTTGCATTTGAAAACACAACTTTATTCCGTTCCTATACATAACTAAACAAATCGCATCTTTCATGAAAGAACAGGACCACGGTTGCTTTTGCGACTAAAGGAAATTTTATCCGAGTTGGAGCGTTCTTTTTCAAATCGGGTACAATAAAACGGGCTTGGTGTTCCACTTGGGTCATAAGAAACCTCGGTTTCTGGTGAAACAATAAATCAGTTGTGCTTGTGAATTTTAAATTGATGTATTTATATATTTAAAAACACTATACAAATAGAAACGGATTAAGTGTTAAAATGAAATTTCGCTTGTATTACCTTAGGCTTCATTCACAGTAGCGCAGTTTTGTCACTTCCCGACACTACATCTAAGGTCGGATATAATTTAACCGAGTTGGCACAACTCGTATATATTTCCGAGTTAGTGTTGTTGCTTTAAATGCATTTTGTTATCATACCTAGTGTTCTTTTGCAACTAAAGGCCCATTCTTTTGTAACCTAGTTGCAAAAAAACACTAGGTAGGATAAAAAATAGCATGTAAAACAACAACACTAACTCGGAAAAATATGCGAGTTGAGCCAACTCGGTTATATGATATCCGACCTGAGATGTAGTGTTGTGAAGCAAAAAACCCGCTCTATTGTGAATGGGCTTTGGAAAAATACTTGGGAAATTTCAATCAACTGTCAAATCTTGTTTGTTTTATGGATACATAAACAAAACAAATAAAAATGGAACAAGGGTAAGAAAAATTTGCGCTTCGTATATTTCACATAAAATTACGAATTAAAACATGTTTGTTATTTCAGAATGCAAGAAAAAAGGCGCAAGAGATGGTCATGTGAGAAGACAATTGAGTATTCGAGATGCTACCTCGCCCGGAAAGCGGAGTTGGAGCACCCAAAAAGAAAGAGGTTGGCCTACGCGAACGTGTTGGAAGACATGGTGTCAATGTCGATCACGGTAGGTTCAAGAAATAAGTTTATGTTTGAACAAATTATATTTATTAATCCACTTCCAGGACTTTGAAAGAATGCCGCTGTGCTTGGACAACAACAGCAGAACTGACGCCAGCCCGTGCTTTGCCCCCTATATGGAGGGGTTCATGTGGGTTACAGACCGTTTGAAACACTTTCGGCAAATGTGCTGTCTGGGAAAAATAGCTAACAGAAATTACTCTGTCAAGCAACAGCTTTTTAAAACGTAACAGTGAGTTTCAGTGAAAACCTTGCAGTGAATTTTTTGCAATGTTTTTGATGTAAATTCTTTGTGCTCGTTTTTATAAAACCCGTGTACATGAGGAAGAGCATCAACTTAAACAATTTTTCAAAAAACATCTTTAACATTTTGCTGTACAATGTACAAAGGTTTTATAAAAACGAGCACTACAAATTTACATCAAAAACATTGCAAAAAATTCACTAAAAGGTTTTCACTGAAACTGTTTTTTTTTTAAATGGCTTTTGGTTTTTATTTTACTTGTAATTAGAATAAGAAATGATTCTGAATTGAATTTTATATATGATACTAATTGTATTTGTTTTAGTTTTATAGATTTTAAGTTGAATGAAATGCAATGAATTCTTGTAAATATTTTTATTAGTGAATTTGAAGATATAAATATATACATATGTATATGCATTGAAATTTTTAAATAATATTTTGTTGTCTTAAATAATTAAAAAGGGTTTGCCTTCTGTCAAGGGCTGCGTCTTGGTTTCATTCTTCAAAACCTTCATCAAGTGCAAATGTATTTTCATCACTCACATCGTTGATATCGCACAAATTTGCTAGTTGCCTAAATGCCACTGTATTGCTTACATACCAAATGTACATTTACATACACGGATTTTTTGTGGTAATATTCGCGTTCTACCACCACCAGATGTGGCAGGTACGCAGTTAAGGCTCCGAATACTTCACTGAAAATAAAATAGGATTAAGTTTATGCATTTCTTTTGCACACATATTGTTATTACTTGTTAGATATTCCACCGTTTAGCGTCTTAGCCTCATGTGCATTTTGAAATCTGCCTCACTAATTGCATCGAGTGTACCTTCAAAATTGGAGCACTTCTCATGTGCCTTGTTTTTCACTCTACGAGTCTTTAGAAGAGTTGGAGCTTGCTTACATCGTTTCCAATACTTCAAGTACTTCTTGCATCTCTCTATTGCGACGTGATTCGCAATGCTCACCCGTGTACAAAGACACCATCTACAAAAGTAAAAGGTTATTTAATGCATTTATTTAATGTTTTTAAATAAATTTAATAACTTACCACAGAATCCTCAGAATTGCGCATTTTGTTTTGCTTCTTTAAAATTTCACTAAACAAATCATATGTTTAATGGCAGATATTCCCAGTGTTGTGAAGTAACTAAAAGGAAATTTTATCCGAGTTGGAGTGTTTTTTTGCAACTAGGTTACAAAAGAACGGGCCTTAAGTTACAAATAAACTGGCTTATTGTATTTTTGTTGGGACCAAAGCTGAATTTCCAATTGGGATGCTTTAGGAGCTTTTCGGTCGGTAATGTATTAAAAGCAAACAAAAAGTTTCTTTTTTTCTCCTACGCGTTTCGGCGTCTTCCGCGCCTTCATCAGGGAGTCTACATTTTATTGTACATAAAACATAAAAACAAGTGTTAACAAAATAACAATATTTTTGCTTACAGCAATAATTGCACTTACATTTTTAATTACATTGAAAACAGTAACAACATCAAAACAAATAAAAATATAAAAACGAAAATAAAAATAAAACTCCACATATTGAATTGTACACTACGTTTTTGTCTCTCTGTTTATCCATCACTCGTTATTGCTGTTCTGTATGCGCAGTTTATATTGTCTACGTCCTCCTTAAAATTCATAGTGTGTCGTATTTGTTGTTGTATTCTCAGCCCTTCTAATGTTAATCTTGTCCTCTCTTTTTTCTCCACGTCTAATATTTTTGTATTTCCGAAAAAAAACTACATATAAAACCATCCGTATTGACCCAGCACAAAAGCTACAGAGAAAAAACAACACCATAGTGTAATAAATTATATGTGAAACCAAACGTGTGGCAGCCCCGTTCTCTTCTATGTAATGGCCGTCGCCAAGTGTCAACTGTGACAGTTGACTGTTTCCGGGCGATTTTTGACATTGTTTTTTAACCAGTGTACGACGTGTAAAGAGAGAAGCTAAATAAAAGCAGGCTTTGCCTCAAGAATCCAAGTGCGATTATTTTTCAGGTGTGGGGTCTGAATTCAACGCGCCACTAAGTAAACGCCGAAAGCATTATTATCGGAATAATGTCGAACCACCGCTTAACATGCAACCAAATTGTTGCTGCTCTGTCAACGGCAGGTGTACCATATGACAACGAGGCCACGTTGGTGCAGTTACGTACGCTTTACGAAAAAGCCAAAAAGGGTACGCTAATACTACCGGAGCAGGCAGGCGCATCTCATCAGCCAGACGCTCCTCAGCAGCCAGATGCTCCTCAGCAGCCAGATGCTCCTCAGCAGCCAATTTCCCAGCAGGCAGATGCCCTCCAGCAGCCAGATGCTTCTCAACCGCCAGAAGTCGTGCACCAGTTTGTGGGTGTAGTGCAGCAGACAGTTGCGGATACATCACGGCGGACAATGACGTTCACAACGCCATCAGGGTCCATAGCCCGGCAGCGTTTACAGGAAGCAGAGGAAGAGGAAGAGCTCCTGGATCGGCAGCTCGCCATCGCACGCAAACGACAGGAGTTGCGAATGCTGCAACAGGAGATTGGCATGGGCAGCGATAAGCGAATTGATCTGGCCGTATTAGACGCTATGGTCACCAAGTTCGAAGGCTCCGAACTGCAAGACGTACGAAAGTGGGTCAGCGACCTGGAAAATGTGTTCGAGGCGTATAATTATATGGAACGCGATAAGCTGGTCGCGGCGCGCCATCTGATGACTGGGCAGGCAAAACGGGTTGCATCCATTTTAACAGCGCGCACGTACGGTGAGCTTAAGTCGGCACTATTGCAGGAGTACGAAAGGGCGTTCTCGATGCAAGATGTTTTTACGCAATTGAGAGCACGTACAATGGGGCCAAACGAAACGCCTCGACAGTATGTTATTGAGATGCAGCTCATTGCCAGTCGCGCCAACGTTCCAGAGCTGGAATTAATCGACATAATAATCGATGGTCTTCAGGACAGATCTGCACAAGTATCGATGTTGTACAGTGCTACCACCATAGTCGAGCTAAAGATGCTGATAGAGCGCTATGAAAAGAAAAGACGCATCAAAACGCAGACGGTTACTACAGGCAGTAAGCAGAAGGAGTCAGTGTCTGGCGGTAGTGCAGTGGAACTGGGAAAAGTGCGTTGCTATAATTGTTTTGCGTATGGGCATTACCAAAGTGCTTGCTCCAAACCCAAACGCAATCCAGATGCTTGCTTTGTATGCAGCGAAGTGGGGCATACTAGGTTCACCTGCCCAAAGAAGAAGAGGACCAGTGGTGCAGCAGCAGCAGTCACAGCAGTTGAAGCGGAAGAGGAAAACCAAGAAGACCGATTGGTGCGCAGAGTGGTCGAGCAGCTAACTGCAAGAAATTGGGTAAGTGTTGCCTTTTATTTACAAGATAAGTGCACTGAACTTAGGAAGCGTTTTGTTCTCTTTCAAGATCGAGGACAAGCGGCAAGCAACAAAATATCGAGGAATCGGAAATAATCGATTAAATACGTACGGATACGTGAAATGTAAAATTTTATTTAAAGGTGTTGAATTTAAACACAAATTTTTAATTTTACCCGATGACCAAGCCATTGTTCCTTGGTTATTCGGGCGTGACCTGTTGAGCCGAATGGGCATTCACTTATGTAAAGTATTAAATCTAAAATATAATAAAAATGAATAACTGATGTTAAGGAATAAGACAAGGATAAATGAGCTTTCAATTAATGTTATCAGTGCACTTACATTGTTAAATATTTAAAAAAGATCGGATACCATGTATGTAAGGGTTGCACCCGGCGGGGAAAGTTTGTTGGAGGAAAATGTTCAAGAATTGGCACTAGTTAAGAGTGACGATGACGTGACACTAGGCGGGGAGACAGATTGTGAGGGTAACAAACATATTTCACTTAGGACATATGACATAAGTGAGCAGTTGACAGAGACAGATGCTGATGTGATAGAAACGGTTATTCGTAAGGAATACGTAGAAGCGGCGAGAGGCAAAACGATGGATAAATATTTTATGAAGATTTCAGTAGAAAAAGATACGCCCGTGTATAGCGTTCCACGCAGATTATCATTTAAAGAGAAGAACGAGGTGCAAGAAATAATTGATAGCCTATTGTCTCAGGGTATTATAAAAGCGAGTGAGTCCCCGTATGCATCGCCGATAGTCCTAGTCAGGAAAAGGAATGGGAAATTACGTATGTGTGTTGACTATCGAGAGTTGAATAAAATAACCATAAAAGACCGATACCCCCTTCCGTTAATTGAAGATTGTTTGTTGTACTTGGGAGGAAAAAACTATTTTACCACACTGGATTTACGGAATGGTTATCATCAGATTCCGATGCATGCGGACTCAATACGATTGACATCCTTTGTGACCACAATGGGGCAGTATGAATATAACTTTGTCCCATTCGGATTAGCTAATGCTCCGGCGGTTTTTCAACGACTGGTCAACCAAGTGCTCCAACCGATGGTTACTCGTGGAGAGGTAGTGGTTTATTTAGATGATATTTTGGTGGCCACAAGGACTATTAAAGAGCATGGTGAAGTGCTAGGGCGAGTGTTAAAATCACTCGCAGAGGCCGGACTGAAATTGAATTTTGAGAAATGCAAATTTGCGTACCAGGAGCTAGAATATTTAGGATATAGGGTTAGTAACAGGGGAATACGACCCAGTGAGAGGCAAATAGAAGCCATCAGAAGCTATTGTGAACCAAAAAATGCAAAACAAGTGCAACGGTGTCTAGGGTTGTTCTCATATTTCCGAAGGTTCATACCTAACTTCTCACGAGTGGCTAAGCCGCTGAGCAGGTTGCTAGGTAAAGACGTCCGATTCGATTGGACTGACGAATGCAAGCAAGCATTCCAGATTTTGAAGACCAGTCTGACTAAGTCACCCGTTTTGTGTATATTCAACTTAAACCTTGAAACCGAATTGCACACCGATGCCAGCATGTACGGCTACGGGGCCGTCTTGTTGCAAAAGCAAGCTGACCATAAGTTCCATCCAGTGGCGTACTTTTCTAGGAGCACCACGGATGCCGAGACTCGTTATCACAGTTTTGAGTTGGAAACTTTGGCGATAGTTTGGGCTCTGGAACGGTTCAGAGTGTTTGTTCATGGAATCCCTTTCACCATTGTGACAGATTGCAGTTCACTAGTACTGACTCTCAGTAAGAAACAAATCAACCCACGGATTGCCCGGTGGTCTTTGGCGTTGGCAGATTACGATTATAAGATTAGACATCGACCGGGGCAGCAGATGGCCCATGTGGACGCATTATGCAGGGCGACGTGTGTTAGTACCGTGGAGGAAAGTGAAGTGGACGTGAATCTTCAAATAGCGCAGATGAGAGATCCAGTTATTAAGGAGTTAAAACAGAAGTTAGAAGAGACTGCGGTGTTTTCCTTGTCGCGAACGGTAGCAGACAATTGTATGTACCCGCAGAGATGGAGAGTAATGTGATCCGGTTAATTCACGAGACCTATGGTCATTTAGCAGTAGATAAATGTTTCACCCAGATTGGAAAACACTATTGGTTCCCGGGAATGAGGAGGAAGATCAAGGGCTTTCTCGCTAACTGCTTGAAGTGCATTTATTATTCGGGACAGTCTCGAAGTAATGAAAGACACTTGTATAGCATTCCGAAGAAATCTGAACCGTGGGATACGCTTCATATTGACCACTTCGGTCCTCTGGAAACTGTTAGGTCTAAACACCGACACGTTTTGGTGGTTGTGGATTCGTTCACAAAATTCGTTAAATTATATGGGGTAAACACCAGCACCAAAGAGACCATTTGCGCATTAAGTAGGTATTTTACAGATTGCAGTCGACCCAGACGGATTATAAGTGATCGGGGATCTTGTTTCACATCAGTTGAGTTCAAGGAATTTTGCGTTCGTCATAGTATAGAACACGTGCTAAATGCTGTAGCATCTCCACAATCGAATGGACAAGTAGAGAGGGTGAATCGAGTACTAAAGAGTATGTTGGCCAAACTTACCAATCCTATAGACCATACGAAGTGGAAGGGGAGACTGGTCGATGTAGAGTTTGCCATCAACAACACAGTCCATAGTAGCACCAAACAGACTCCCAGCAGGTTGTTGTTCGGTGTAGAGCAGCGGGTCCGTGTAGTTGACGAATTGACCGAGTACCTTCGGGGAAACTATGTCCATGAGATCACCGATTTGGCCAAAACCAGGGAACAGGCGAACGAGGCTATCCAGACGTCACAGAAAAGGAACGAGCAATATTTTAATCGAGCCCATAAGCCCGCCCAGCAGTTTGAGGTTGGTGAATATGTAGTGATCAAGAATGTAGACAATACCATCGGTAGAAATAAGAAACTTATTCCTAAGTATAAGGGACCTTATGTCATTCAGAAACAATTGGGGCAGGACCGTTGCGTAGTGACTGACATAGAAAACTGCCAGGTCACTCAAACTCCTTACAGTAGTGTTCTCGACTCCAGCAGACTTCGACGCTGGGTGCAATTCAGCCAAAGCGGCGAGGATCCGAGGCAAGAAGGCAGCCCCCCCAGCATTCAAGAAAACAATATGGATAATGACCAATGTAATTATGATGAATGTACGGATTATGAATATCTGGAAGAGACCGGGGAGTTCCCACCAGAGTCGATCGAGGTCGATCGGTTTTCAGGTTAAGGCCGAATGTAATAAATTATATGTGAAACCAAACGTGTGGCAGCCCCGTTCTCTTCTATGTAATGGCCGTCGCCAAGTGTCAACTGTGACAGTTGACTGTTTCCGGGCGATTTTTGACATTGTTTTTTAACCAGTGTACGACGTGTAAAGAGAGAAGCTAAATAAAATCAGGCTTTGCCTCAAGAATCCAAGTGCGATTATAATAGTTAATGACATCTACAAACAAAAGAAAATTGACGCAAAACTTAAATACTACTTGACATGCAATGCAGCTACAGCACCAAGACTATATGGCCTTCCGAAAACTCCCCTCTCAGACCAATTTGCTCTTCAATTGGTGTACCGTGCTACAATCTTTCGAAACATATTGGAAAAATACTGAGGCAGATAATTTCGAAGGACTACAATATCAACAATTCTTTCCAACTCAAAGAAAGATTACAACACATAACGATAGACGAGGATGAAATTCTTATTTCATTTGACGTGGTACAACTAGCAATACACACGATTATGCAACATTGGACCATCCTAGAAGAACATACCACTCCCACTAAGAAACAATTTTTGACAATACTACAATTCTGCCTACGGGAAAACAACTATTTCAAATATGACGACACTCACTATCAACAGATACAAGGAATGCCAATGGGCAACCCACTGTCACCCACCGTAGCTGACATTGTATTAGATAAAATACTGGACGACAGCATCGCTGAACTTAAACAAAACGACATATATATCAAATACATTAACAAATATGTAGACGATATATTCGCTATTGTTAAGATCAATGACGTGGAAGACATACTAAAAACACTAAACGCACAACATACTAAAATAAATTTCACTACGGAAACAGAACACGGGAAAAAGTTAGTCTTCCTAGACATGGAAACACAGCGAATGGGCAATAAAATCACAACAAACTGGTATACAAAATCGATAGCATCGTCAAGGATGATTAATTATCATTCAAACCACCCGTGGACGCAAAAAAGAAACACATCTATCAATTTAATAAATAAAATATACGATTTAAGTGACCAAGAATTCAAAAATGAGAACACCAAGAAAATTAAAAATATATTGTACAAAAATGGATACCCTAATGCAGCAATATATAATCTGTTAGCAACTGCAAACAACAAAAGGGCATTGGCGCACACAAATATTGTAACCACAAACAAAAACGAAAACAAAAAATACACAGGTATCACATACACGGTGTACTGAATACTGAATGTGACGCCTTTAGAAGTACCGCTACTTTGGTTTTGCCGGGTTTGACAATTCTCAACTTCAACTAGACAAAGCTTTTTTCACAAATTAAGAAAAAGAGACACTTTTTTTAGTATTTTGCGAATTTATTTATTAAATGTCTGCCTATAAATTCATACTTTTACACTATATATTGGAAGTTGTTCAATTTTCTCTCTCCCGTATTCTTGTTTACTAAAGGCGAGATCTGTCATTTCACCGCGGGAAGGCGCAATCTTGTATTCTATCATTCTTGTATCACATACATACTAGGACTAACGGACAAAAAAACAATAAGCAGAAGTATACAGACAGACAAAATATGCTTTGCACATAAAACCCATCGCACCCTAAACTCGGTGTTTACCAAAACAAAAGCCAGAATTAACAAGGAACAACACAACGTTGTATATGAAATCAAGTGCAATGGTAAATTGGGTGAAAATTGCGATAAAGTATACATAGGCACTACAAAGCGATCACCCGGAATTCGAATTAACAACATAATGGCCCGTTCACATAGGACTTTTGCTTTGCTTTGCTTCAGAGTTTCGCTTTGACAGATAAGTTCAATACATGATGTTATATGAGTCCTGCTAAATACAAGGCGAGAAAAGTAGAGCAAAGCAAAGCGAAGCAAAATTATGGGCAACTCTCAACTTTTGTACGCTTTGGCAATCAGCTGTTATCATTTCCATTTTATTTTTATTTTGGCGTGCGTAAACACACTACAGACACTCGCGAATTTCAAACATTAGTAGCATAACTACTACTACTTCCATCATATCAGTAAAATTCATTTTTTTATTCTATCTTTAAACAAAACACTCTGAACAAACACAAATCGCAACTCATAACAAACTACTAACGCAGAAACTGTCAAAGCGTTCTATGTAGCAGACCTTCTACGCCTCACGCTTTGTTGTTAAAGTTCGAACTGCCAAGCAAAGCGAGGAAAGTTCTATGTAAACGGCCCATAAAACGGACGCGAAGAACAAAAAGACAACAATCCCTACAAGAACATGCTGACAAAATTACCAATACACTCTCATTCAAAATATCAGCACAGACAGTAAAATTGCTATGAAAATGACTGTCATAGGGCTTGGTAAAAAGAGAAGCCCGCGACTCGATACGCTAGCTATGGTTGTACATATGCGAGAATGAAACAACAGAGTGATTCATATTTAGCATTACTAACCGTCAAATGAACGATAAAATGCTTGTCATTCATAGTTGTGCAAAAGAGCCATTGACCACTTAGGCAAATTTAGCATAAGCGAGAAAGAAACAACTAAAAATTCATAAGAATTTTGCAAACGCTGCGCATTACTTGTGAAAACTCTGAAGTGTAAAGTCTAAATATTTAAAACAACGTATTTTTTACAAAAGATAAGTTAAAAATGAAAAAAAGAGCTTTTCTAAATGCTAAATATAAAGAAAAGAGGATTTTCGAATCCAATTTAATAAAATATAAAGAAATTGCAAAATGTGCGGCAAGTGTGAAGAAAAGTGAATTTGCAAACAAAATAAAAATCATAAGAACTGGATGTCCAGAAAGTATAACTCTCGGGAAAAGTGTTGAAATAGATCCAAATAGATAGAAAAGCAGGCACTGGGAAAACTTACTGTAGTGGATACTGTTTTACGAGGTAAACGGGTTAAAAATAAAAAGTTATAGGAACAATTTTCTAAATAAATTTTCTTTTTTGTTTAGCCGTTTTTCAATTACATGGCGCATTCGACTATGAGAAAAATTTAAGGAAGGCCATTGAGCGGAGCCACCATCGCATTAAACAAAAAAAATACATGAAGAAGAAACACACGAATTAATTTTAAGAAAAGTATGTTAATATCCAGAATGAAAGCGTTAAGTTAAATATTTTTTTTGGTTACAGAACAACCAATTTTTAGTTTTCATTTTTATTGAATTTAATTTATGTGTGTGTGTATGTATATAAATATGTAAATATCTTATTAGGCAATAGTTTTATTTCGGGAATGAATTGATTTTGATTTTAGATTTAGTGTATTAATAAAAATTAATTTAAAAAAATCAAAAAAAAAACTTGTTTATCAAATCAAACAAAAACAGGGAATATAATTTGCAACAGGCCAAAACGTCAAAACTGTAAATTTTCAGTACTGATGGTTTTTTGTACACAACACTGACCCCGTAAAAGAACGAGAGTGAGCAGTAAAGCTATATGCTTGTATATATGGTAATATTGATGTGTTAGAGTGAAATGCAATATCACACGTACGCTTTTGTTGACATCAGTTTTTACATAGTGGCCTTAAGAAACTGATTGCAGCTTTCTTCTGAGTGCTGACAAAATTTTTTCAGCACTGACTTTCATATGTACTAACAAATGACTGGCACTGTTCTTGTAGGGAATAGCATTGGCACAACATTTAACGAATAGCGGATACTCAGCCGATTTCGAAAATACAAAAATATTAGACGTGGAGAAAAAAGAGAGGACAAGATTAACATTAGAAGGGCTGAGAATACAACAACAAATACGACACACTTTGAATTTTAAGGAGGACGTAGACAATATAAACTGCGCATACAGAACAGCAATAACGAGTGATGGATAAACAGAGAGACAAAAACGTAGTGTACAATTCAATATGTGGAGTTTTATTTCTATTTTCGTTTTTATATTTTTATATTTTTATTTGTTTTGATGTTGTTACTGTTTCAATGTAATTAAAAATGTAAGTGCAATTGTTGTTTTAAGCAAAAATATTGTTATTTTGTTAACACTTGTTTTTATGTTTTATGTACAATAAAATGCAGACTCCCTGATGAAGGCGCGGAAGATGCCGAAACGCGTAGGAGAAAAAAATAAACTTTTTGTTTGCTTTTAATACATTACCGACCGAAAAGCTCCTAAAGCATCCCAACTGGCTTATTATTAAACTATTTTTATTAATTTTATGCAGGTCTAAGATCATAAATACGAAGCATCAACTGGAAAGGCTGCTTTCAATGGTGGAAGACTATCCAAATTGCAAAATGGATTTGCGCAAAGGTTCAAGCACCAAAAAAAGGGATAACGTTGGAATTGTTTAGGATCACCTGTTAGAACGACCGCAAACTCAAATAATGTTAGCTAAAGTAATTTCCTTCAGAAATATATTTAAACTTTGGCATTTGCATGCCTGAGCACAAAAGTGTAGCACTAATACTAATTTTAAAATATTTGAAACTGTATTGGTTCGTGTGCATTACTGCAGCGCCTCTTCTATGTGGGCAGCAAATCCACAAACACAACCTTAAATAGTCGAAAGTTTCTTATAAATCTGTAGAGAATATTCATAAATGTTATCAATACATATCAATAAGACCTCTATGAAATATTACACCCACGCATTGGAACTTATTTCTAAAGGGTCTGTAGCATCCTCTAACCGTTTTCTACTTTTTGGCAATTCCAGTATCATCCTCCTACTCTGAAGAATCGTCGTAGCTAAATTTGTATTTTATTTTTATTCACTCAACTTGCTTTCAACTTAATTTCAATGACAGCTGATAGAAAAATTCTATTGTGGACGATCTAAATGAGTAAAATTCACAACAGTGCTATTCTTCATCAAATGTGTGCCATAATACCAAATTCAAACTTTTTCTATCGTCTCTTTCGCCCACAGTCGAAGATCGAATGTATGTAGCTCATAAAACCGTATATAATTCAAAGCCCTTTCGCCATTATCAGCTGTTGCGTAACGAATGTCGTTGATATATACTTTACCACTTTATCGGAGCTGTGACTTATGTGAGATAAGTTTCATAAAATTAATTAACCTACCCTGCAAACGTTCACAATTTCTTTTATTAGTTGTACATGTAAAATTAACTTTTACTTTTCAATATGTTTCTAAAACATCAAAGAATAAGCAAAATTGTTCGTGTGATTGTGACACTCTTTGGGCCAAACATTGCTGTTCAAATAAAATCGTTCAACTAATTGCATTGTGAGTGAATAAAAATTCCCTTCATGAGGTGATTGGGTTCTGGTATACTTCATTAAGAAATTGTGCATCTAGTTGAACGGTAAATCAAAGTGTATATTAAGCTCCTTAAGATTTTCAGTTATTTTCTTCTACGATCTGGGAAATGTGGCAACAATAAAATCAGCTGTCGTCTGTTATTTGGCCTATCATATTTATATGAAAAATAAAAAAGCGTGGTTTTTGCAATTATTGTGTGAAGAAGTTTAATGCAATGAATACGATTGGAGTTTATGAGGGATATAAATCCCCTTTAAGTACACGATATGCAAGTAAAGAAATGCAGTTTCTGTTTAGTGATCAACACAAGTTTTCAACGTGGAGGCAATTGTGGGTTTGGCTGGCAACCGCTGAACAGGTTATTAAAATATCACGTATTTTCAATCTTTTATACATAAATATTTTTTCTCAGTCTCTGGGTCTTGATATTTCTACAGAGCAAATAGACGAGATGAAGGCTCACGTGAATGATATAGACTTTGAAGCAGCTGCAGCAGAAGAAAGGCTCACTAGGCATGATGTTATGGCCCATGTTCATGTGTTTGCCAAACAATGTCCTAAATCAGCGGCTATTATTCACTTGGGGGCAACATCATGCTATGTTGGAGATAATACGGATCTCTTAATAATGCGCGATGCAATAGATTTACTGTTACCCCGACTTGCCTCTATAATATACTGTTTGAGAAATTTTGCTGTAAAATACAGATCTCAACCGACACTAGGGTTTACACACTTACAACCCGCCCAACTTACTACTGTTGGTAAGCGAGCTTGTCTTTGGATTCAAGATTTAATAATGGATGAACGCGCATTACGCCGGTGTCGGGAGGATTTGCGTTGCCGAGGTGTTAAAGGAACAACAGGAACTCAAGCCTCTTTTCTACAACTTTTCAATGGTGATGGTGAAAAGGTTAAGCAGTTGGATGTATTCGTAACTAAACTTGCTGGATTCGATAAATCTTACTCTGTCACAGGCCAAACTTATACAAGAAAAGTTGATGTTGAAGTTATTGGAACGATATCTGGTTTAGGGAGCAGCATTCACAAAATTTGTTCAGATATAAGATTGTTGGCTTCCCGGAAAGAAATCGAGGAACCTTTTGAAATCACACAAATAGGCTCCTCCGCTATGCCTTATAAAAGAAATCCTATGCGTTCGGAACGCTGCTGCGCATTAGCACGACATTTAATAACACTATTTTCCAATGCTGCTAATACTCATGCAACACAATGGTTGGAGCGAACACTTGATGATTCTGCCAATCGGCGTTTGACTTTATCAGAAGCATTTTTAGCTGCGGACGCAGCACTGCTGACATTGCTCAATATATCCCAAGGGCTAGTAGTTTACCCGAAGGTTATCGAGAGACATATTGCACAAGAATTGCCTTTTATGTCGACAGAAAATATTATCATGGCTATGGTTAAAAAAGGTGCTGATCGGCAAGTATGTCATGAAAAGATACGTGTGCTATCACAGGAGGCCGGAGCGCAAGTAAAGCAACACGGAAAAGATAATGATTTGGTTGAACGAATTCGAAATGATACGTATTTTGAGCCGATTCTTAATAAACTTGATGAAATACTTGATGCTCAAACTTTTACTGGGCGTGCTAGTGCTCAGGTGGACGATTTTGTCACTGAAGAAGTTGAACCACTATTGGAAAAATATAATGAAACATTAAAAAAAATACAAAGTGTGCACTTGAATATTTAAGTTTAGATTAAAAGTGCGCTTAATAAATATTAACAGACTAAATATTTATTTTTTTTTTTATTTTATAAAAGCTTATATACAATTAAAATTAATATATAAACTATAACTAAAGCAGCACTAGCAACAGAGGCTTTCGGCTGGCAGATGATGAAATCAGGATTTAAATGCAACGCAAAAGGTCAGAATCCTTTAAAAAGTTATAGATCTTAGCTAAATTACTATCGGAGGGTTGAATGAGAGATAGTAGTGGATCGTTGTCTTTGTAGGCTTAAAGCTGGACAGAAAGATAGTAGATGTAATACGCTGACTATGCTGTCGCAAAAAGGGCATTGGCTTTCCTGCGTCCCTTGCAGTAGATGGGCATGTGTTATTATCGTATGGCCAATCCGTAGGCGAGTGTAAGGAGTTATGTAGTTAGCAGCGATGGATGACGAGTAAGAAGGCTTACTGTGAATAGGGTTTATCCTAGAATAATGATGTTCATAAGTAATCCATTCAGCTTGAATTTTTGTTAGTCGCTGTTCCTTAATCAGTCGAATGATGTCACTATGGCAAAATGATAAAAATGTAGTAGTGGGGGTTGTTTTAATACTCTTGGCGGTGGTGTCAGCAAAGTTGTTACCAATTATACCAGCATGCCCGGGGACCCACATTATTCGTATCTTATTGGGATGAGCAATTAAGATACAACGGATATTTTTAATGATATGATTAACGTTATTGGTGTTGCTAATGGCTTCAATGCAGGCCATACTATCTGAGCATATAATAAATTTCCCATTCGATTTGGAAGCATACTGTGCGGCATAAAGAATTGCAGTGGCCTCAGCCGTGAAGATTGAGCAAAAGGAAAAGAAGAGTCCATATGAAATAGGATCCCCGTTTTCCTTTACTATGGCATAGGAGGTGTAGTCAGCTTTGGAGCCATCAGTGAAAATTAATTGCCAATTATTCGACTTGAGGTGCTCGGAAATTTCCAGGAAAGAGTTTTTATACTCAGCCACAGTAGTATTGGATTTGCGCAGATGCGATAATTTCAACAGGATGGATGATTCATGGAAAGCCCAGGATGGATGTGGACTGATCCGTTGCGTTGGTAGTTTGATGGGTAAACAATTGTCTTTGGCGAAGGAAACGCACCTGTAAACGGATGAAGCAACTTTGGGGGCCCGTAAGTGATCAGCAGCTTGTCGAAAATCTTTTGAAGGAAGATGTTGGAGGTCAAAATTAGCTTAGGATAAAGTTTCCTTATACTGTCCGTCATATTATCCATTAACGAAGGCAGCCCAGATTCAGCCAGGATATTTTTAATAGGTGAAGTGGTGAAAGCCCGAAGAGATCGTCGAATTGCAGTATGATAGGGAGCGGCCAGGATATTGAGGTTGTTTTTTGCATGCTGTCCATAAACTTCAATCCCGTAGTTGATGACTGATAAAATTATAGCCACGGTGACGTTGATGAGGAGATCCGGGGTGATTAGCGAGCGTTTGCAAGAAAGATATTTAATAACGTTTAACTTAGTACATAATCTATCTCTTACATATTTACAGTGTTGTTTGAAAGTGTACTTAGAATCAAAAATTATGCCTAGAAACTTATGACTATCAGAATAGGTAATGTTAATATTATCAAAAACAAGAGGAGGAACAATACAATTACGTTTCTTACAGATATGGAGTAACTTAGTTTTACTAATAGAAATTGAAGCGCCGGAAGAAAGGGACCAGGAGGAGATACGGGTAAGGATATCGGAAAAGGTAGACATAACGGAATCAAGGTTGGGGGTTTTCGGTAAGGTATAATTCGTGCGACGGATGGAGCCATCTTAAGGTCTGCTCAGGGTTAAGACCCATAAGGAGTGGTCCACAAATTATGTGGCCCCATGTTGTTCGCGCCCTAAGGCGCCCATAGCCTCTACGGCTCCCCTAGTTGCACCTAGTGCACCGGTGCCTAGCACCGGCAGAAGCTCTACGGTTCGCAGGAGCACACAACAACATGGACGCTCCCCCCCCCAACCTAGCTCCGCCCCCCGTGTGGGGAGTAGCCAGCAGCTCCTGGTACCCCACACAGTCTGTTCCGTGTGTCAGGCTAGGATATACCGGAATGCGACATCAGTCAGGTGCAATTCGTGCCAAGGCTGGTGTCACTTTCAGGTGTGTTCTGGCCTGCGCACCACACTTGAATGGTCGGGTGACTACCTGGCTCCCTGTTGTAGAGCCCTGCAACCGCACGCGCCAGTGGCGGCGCTGCCAAACAACACCATAAGGCAGCCCAACGTGCCAATGCATGTGTGATAGCGAGCGAGGTAATGGTGGAGGCTTAGCATTCATCACCCATCACACAGTGCAGTATCGTCTCATTGAAGAAGACATCGACCGCAGGGACACAACCTTAGAATGTCAAGGAATAGCTGTCCGGTCAGGCGATGTCGAGCTCGAAATATTTAATATTTATATACCCCCTGTCACCTGCTGCCCGGCAGGATATCACCCTGACATAGGTGCGCTCCTCAGAGGTGAAAACCTACTGGTAGTTGGTGACTTCAACGCGCACCACGATCTCTGGCATTCAAGCCTACCAGCTGATCGTAGGGGAAATGATTTGGCAGAGCAGATAGACGATTCGACATTCTGCACGATGAATGATGATGCCCCCACCAGGATTATGGGTAGTTGCAGCAGCTCGCCTGACCTAACAAAAGCTAGCGCAGGTCTGATAAATAGCATAACGTGGCGACCTATGCTATCGCTTGCATCAGACCACCTACCCATAGTCATCTCGATTGACAGACCTGCTGACTTTGTCTCCGCGGACCATCGGACCTATATCAACTTCAAAAAGGCTGACTGGGTCGGGTTCGCGGAGTTCACCGAAAATGCCTTCAGGTCTCTTCCCACACCCACCGACGTTCGCAAAGGCGAACATAAGTTCCGCAAGCTGGTCGCGTCAGCTGCGGCCCGCTTCATTCCGGCAGGGAGGATCCCTGAGATTCGTCCCAACTTCCCGGCTGAAGCGGCCGCTCTAGCGAACGAACGCGACCACCTTCGCCGCTCCGATCCCCGTAATCCGAACATTCAGGATTTGAACGTGGAGATTCGGAGCCTGGTGAACCAATACAAGCGGAACAAGTGGGAAGAGCATTTGAAGTCCTGTAACCTGGTCACGGGTGTTGGTAAGCTCTGGTCTACCGTGAAGTCCTTATCCAACCCGACGAAGCACGACGACCGAGTGGAAATTTCATTCGGGGATCGTGCCTCGTCGGACCCGAAGAGATGCGCGAGCTATTTTAGCCGACAGTTTATACTGCATCCTTCGGGGGATAGGACCAAGCGGAAGGTGACCAGGAGGCTGCGCAAACTACCGAACAACAGCGCGCCTCTTGCCTTCACTTGTGGCGGGGTAAAGGAGGTCATCGGGAAGGCGAAAGCCTCCAAGGCCATTGGCCCCGACGGGCTAAGCGTGTTGATGCTGAAAAATTTAGGCCCCGCGGGGGTTGAGTTCCTCACCGGGATCCTCAATTTGTCTATGGCCACCCTCATCATTCCAGACATCTGGAAGGTTGGGAAGGTGGTCCCACTACTGAAACCAGGGAAACCGGCCGACAAGGGTGACTCCTATCGGCCGATTTCCCTGCTTTCAGCTGTGGTAAAGACACTTGAGGCCCTACTCCTCCCGTATTATACATACCACCTTGGGTCAGCTAAGCATCAACATGGCTTCCGGAAAGTGCACAGCACAACAACAGCACTTAATGCCATAAACACGCAGGTGAACCGCGGTCTTAACCAAAACCGCCCCTGCGAGAGAACTGTCCTAGTAGCGTTGGACCTGTCGAAAGCTTTCGACACAGTCAGTCACTCCACGCTACTAGCTGACGTGGAAGCGTCAACTCCCCCGCAGGGACTGAAACGGTGGACCGCGAATTACCTGTGTGGTCGTCAATCATCGGTATGGTTTAGAGATAAAACATCGAAACCAAGGAGGATTAAACAAGGGGTACCGCAGGGTGGCGTCCTGTCCCCATTACTGTTTAATCATTATATCTCCAAGCTCCCTCAACCACCAGAGGGAGTCACGATTGTCTCCTATGCCGATGATTGCTCGATAATGGCAACCGGCAATGTAATTGATGATCTGTGTTTGAAAGTGAACGGATATCTCTCTGATCTTGCCCATTTCTTTACCAGCAGGAACCTGGCGCTGTCCCCTGCTAAGTCCTCGGCGACCCTTTTTACCACCTGGACGAAGGAGGTCAGGCTGGACCTTAACATCCATATCGATGGCACCCCCATTCCGACGGTTAACCACCCGAAGATTCTGGGGGTGACCTTCGACAGCCTGCTCTCCTTCTCCGCGCACACTACCGCAATCGCTAATAGAGTACAGAGCCGCAACAATGTCCTCAAGTCGCTCGCCGGCAGTTCTTGGGGCAAAGACAAAGAAACGTTGTTGGCAACATACAAGGCGATTGGCCGGCCGGTAATAAATTATGCTGCGCCAGTCTGGTCGCCGGGAACCAGCAGGACACAGTGGATGAAGCTGCAGACCTGCCAGAACGCCGCACTCCGCACGGTGACGGGATGTCTTCTGATGTCGCCTGAGGAGCATCTCCACCAAGAGGTCAATGTGCTCCGAGTTAAGGAGCACAACCTCATGCTCAGCAAGCAGTTCCTTGACGGATGTCACCGCTCGGGGCATCCAAATAGGCACCTTCTTGCAGTGGAGCTGCCCCCCAGGCACATTAGGAGACATCTACTTGAACTAAAGGACGAGATCCAGCCACTCATCACACAACCGCTGGATCCGGAGGCGTACCGGCGGGTCCTAAGCAACATCCACAGAGACACAGTCACCAACATCATCGACTCCCGCCAGGCAAATGCGGTCATCGGAGCCCAACCTCCACCTGTAGCAGATGAGGAGTCCCTGCTGCCCCGCGAGTCCCGCGTCACTCTGGCACAACTACGATCTGGATACTGTAGCAGGCTCAACTCCTACTTATCCAGAATCAACCCTGACATACCCAACACATGTCCGGCATGTGGAGATTCTCCGCACGACACCAACCACCTATTCACATGCCCTCTCAAACCCACTCATCTAACCCCCCTCTCCCTCTGGTCCAACCCTATCGAAACTGCACGTTTCCTGGGCCTCTCCCTAGATGAGTTCGACGACAACGACCATGGGTGAATCCGTGGGGGGAGAGGGGAAATTTCCATCATAGATGGTGGGGCAGGGGTGGAGGGTCCAGCAGTGGACAGAGGGGAATAGGGGGGTGTGGACGGAGTGTCCAAGGAGGATGAGTGATGGGAGTTAGACTGTGAAGGTTTAGTTGTAGTTGAAGATTCAGTTTTAGATGTAGTTACCTGTAAGTTTTTGTTAATGGAAGCTTTAGCGATATTGGCAAAAGAATTGGGGTTCGGAGTAGATGGTAGAGTTTCTTCTGTTTGGCTTCACGCATACTGCATTTGTTTGTAGTTTTAATTTTCAAAATTTCTTTGGTTTCTTGATATTTGGGGCATAGGGTAGAATAGGAGGGGTAATCTGCAAGGCAATTAGCACACATAACTTTATCACAATCAGTATCTGGGTGAGGAGGAGAATTACATGTGGCACAGATGGCAGTTTTATGACAGTACTTAATAGTGCGTCCAAGATGCTGACACTTCTTACAACGCATAGGGATGGGGAAATAGGGACGGGCGGAAAGGATTCTCCAAGCAACTTCAATTTTTTCTGGTAGAGTGTATTTATTAAAAGTAAGTAAAATAGCACCCGAGAGTTCACGTTCACGGGTATCCTTATTCATACGTGTAAATTTATATGCTGCAATCACCCCGCTTTCTTTGAGGCCATCGACGATTTCATCTTCAGGAAGATGGCTGAGGAAAGGAGCATAGATGGTACCTTTAACGGCGCTGAGAGTTTCGTGAAGTTTGACCTTAATTTTGGTGACACCAGGAAGATATGTTGAAGCCAGGAATCGATCGGCGATGATTTGATTTTTAACCAGGAGCAAATAGCTTCCATCACGAAGTTCGGTAATTTTGTTTATTTCTTTACTAATTGCTTGTAATCCTTTGTAAATGGCAAAGCAGGAGAATGTTGTCAGAGGTTTTTCATTGTCATATGATGATATAACCAAAAAGCGAGGATCATCCTTTTTGGCAATTGGAAGACCAGGAAAGATATCCAAAATGTTGCTTTCGGGCTTTTTACGTTTTGATTTAGGCTGTGGGGACAATGGGGAAAACCTATTGTTCCCAAATTTGTTGGCCGCTAGGGCCATTGTAATGAAAACACAAAAAAAGAAAAATTCCCTTATTTGCAATTAACCGATTGAAAAAGTGAAAAGAAAAAAACGGTATTAAGTAACGGATGAAAATGTATGTATGTATGTGTAGTGACTGCTAATAAGCGCAAATTAAAAAAATCAACGACTGAACTGAGTTGCGACTATACGCTGCGAAGGTTCGACGGTGACTGCAGACTAAATATATATTCATTATTATGCTCTTATTATGGTTTACAACTCAACTTAGTTGATTACAACTCAACTCGAAAACTTTTTGTTTGTACTACGATTTATGCCCTATTATGGTTTAGAACTAAACATATGATACAACTCAACTTAGTTGATTACAACTCAACTCGAAAACTTTTTGTTTGTACTACGATTTATGCCCTATTATGGTTTAGAACTAAACATATGATATTTATTTATTTATTTATTTATTTATTTATTTATTTAGTTATTTATTTATTTATTTATTTATTTATTTATTTATAATCTAGAAAATATAACAATTTTCTTACAGACTACTTAGAATTAACAAAGAAAAATATAAGAATTAATTAAGCATTTCAGATAGTAATAACTTAAACTTAGTTTTAGACAAGGAAATATCTATATCTATAGTTCTTTGTAGCAAATTATACTCTTTCAACGCCCTGGAAACTGGAGAATTAGAGGCATATGTGGTTCTAACTCGGCTTAAAACAAAAGTATCATGGTTGCGCAGACTTCTGGAAGGGATATTAAAACAGATACGCTCGAGTAAAAATGGCGAGTCTATTGCGCCTCGTATTATATCGAAAACGAATGTCAGCGAGAGAATAATTCTTCTACCATTTAACGACATCAGGTTGATTAACTTACACCTGGCAGAATAGGAGGGTATAGGGTCGGTGAAATGCAAAGAACGGAGCGCGAAGCGTACAAACTTTTTTTGTATGCGCTCAATTCGAGTCTTATGACAGTCATAGTAAGGTCTCCAGATGAATACCGCATATTCAAGCTTGGAGCGTACCAGAGATGTAAATAATAATTTTAAAGTATAGGGGTCTGCGAATTCTGAACTAAAGCGGCGGATAAAAGCTAGCATAGAGTATGATTTTGCAATAACGTAATTGAGATGGTAATGAAACAAGAATTTAGTATCAAAAATCACTCCAAGGTCAGATATTTTATCCAAAGTGCTTAATCGAGAAGCACCGATATGATAAGAAGTAGGAATTAAGAACCGAGACTTGGAAAATGAAAGATGGAAACATTTATTTGTATTTAGTTGTAGACGGTTTAGATTGCACCAGGCAGAAACATTATTAAGGTCTGATTGGAGTCTGAGAGAATCGGACGGACTAGTGACTGTCGTAAAAACCTTTAAATCATCGGCATATAGTAAGGACTTTGAATACTTGAAACAATAAGATATGTCATTGATGAAAATGACAAATAACAATGGACCCAAGATGCTGCCCTGTGGTACACCAGATGAGGCAATAAACGGACGCGAGGAAACATTATCTACTACCACTACACAGCTACGCGACGAAAGATATGATTTCACCCAGGACAGAAAAACGGAATGAAATCCTAGATTAGCTAGTTTTGACGCCAAGAGAGAGTGATTGACTTTATCAAATGCCTTAGAGAAATCGGTGTAAACAGTATCCTGCAGACGATTATTAAAAGCAGACAGACAAAATTCGGTGAAAATCGCAAGGTTTGTGACGGTTGATCTACCAGACACAAAGCCATGCTGATTTACTGATACTAGGCTCTTAGTCGCAAAATACATTTTTTGTTTGACTATAAATTCAAACAACTTAGAAATAGTAGACAGCTTAGAGATTGGCCGGTAGTTAGCAATATTGATTTTGTTACCACCTTTGAATATGGGTGTAATAGAAGTAACCTTCCAAGCGTCAATGAACACACCACATTCGAGCGATTTGTTAAATATTAACATGAGCGGGTAGGCAAATGCGGGACACTGCTTTAAGAGACAAGAGGATAACCCATCTACATCCGTATGCAATGATGATTTGATTTTCAAGATCCCATCCTCTACATCATTGAGAGTTAAAGACAGGGCACCAAAATTAATAGGGGAGTCAACATTTGTAGAAAGATTATCATCCTCCCAAGACTCAGACTCAAAGTTTGAGCTAAAAAAAATCCGCAAAAAGATTTGCGGCTTCTGCAGAAGAATGCGCAAAAGTTTCATTATAAAAAACTTCAGATGGAATATTTGAGCTCGAGTTCCTTGACTTGACATACCGCCAAAATGCTTTGGGGTTCAATTTGATTTCGGTCTCAAATTTAGTGACATAATTTCTATGCAGAGTCCTACTCAAGGACTTAAATTCACTGGAGTAACGCAAATATCTTTCTTTATGAATTACCGAGTTTGAAGATTTATATATCCTGAAAAACTTATTTCTTAGGTTCTTAAGCTTCTTTAATTCTTTAGTATGCCAGGGAATTTTATAGCAGCGCGGCTTTTTCTGCGGAACTGAACTTCTAAAAATTTCATTAATTCTATACTTAAAAGTATTGAAACATTCGGCTAAGTCAACCCCATCAAACAACGAACCCCAGTCCAACAGAGAAACTAAAGCATCAATTGCTTCAAAGTTGCAATTATTAAAATTGAAGCTTGTTTTGAGGCTATCTGCAAAAACGGTTTTGAATTCATAAAATTCCAATTGTATGACCAAAGGAATATGATGTAGGCCGGAGCTCGAGAGGGGATCGAGGCATTCATCCAAATAGAAATTCATATTATCGCTAAGAAAAATTAGGTCTAAATTTCTAGAAAGCTTATTTAAAAAATTATTTATCTGAATAAGATTCATACTTAAAAGATTATCTACTACGTAAGAATCAGAGAAGCTGTTAACATTGTTAGGAAATAAAGCAAAACTATCATCCATAATTGTCCACCCGACGTTGCAAAGGTTAAAATCACCCAAAATACAAAAATCAGAACTTGTGCGATTAGATACTAAATCTACAATATTGTCAACATGCGCCTTGTATAATGTATCAGCACTATGTGGTGGAATATATGACGCACATATAAAAAGCTTCGAAAAGCCATACACGAACACACAAAGTTGATCCAACAGCAAATCTCCATTCTTCAATGGAAGAAGCGAAGAACAATAAATACGCCGGACAGCAATCAAGACGCCACCACCTCTGGAAAGTCCAGTTTTCGATAAATCCCGATCTTTTCGATACACATTATATAGTTTAGGATCAAAGAATTCGCTGTCATGGAACTCAGCGTTAAGCCAAGTCTCGATAAATACAAAAATGTCATAGTCCAAGTGTGAACTTAAAGCGAATAGAGTTCTAGACTTAGTTTTGAGACCAGAAACATTTTGGAAATAAACTTTAAGCTCTTTGGGACGACCATCTTCCGCCGATGCAATTACGGATGTTGCTGGCTTGCTCCTTCTCTTAGAAAAAAACGGAATGGACGGATCCTTACATCAACTGGCCAGATGTCGGCATTTAACACTTTGTCGTAGCACGATTCGGAAACGCCTAATTTAAAGTTGATTTTCTTGAGATCCTCCAACTTAGCATCTTTTTTGACAAGCATAAAGCACGTCAATAGTTTCACATCAATGCATGCATGTTTAGATACGTAATTCAGTATATCTTCCACAGTAACGCTAGACGAAAATGAGGAGATATGTAGCCATTTCATACTCGAGACTACACTTAACTCATTGTTATTACTGGACCCGATAACCAGAGGCCGCTTAATTTTTCTGTTTTAGCCCTGGTGACAGTTGTCCACTCAGACGCTAATCCAACATTTAACATAGGTGCATTAGTGGGGACGGATGCATCAGACAGAGCACGTTGAATAGGCAAAATACTTGATGATTTGGACGTGGGCGCAACCACCCTAGCAAAAGATGCTTGTTGTGTATGTTGTGTATGTGTACCAGCACTAGATACGGCTTTAGCTGCAGTAGCGCTAGCGCCCAACATGGCAGCAGACGAAGACGAAGCAGGCAAAGCAGAGATTACACCTTGCGTCTTAGAGTGCACTGCAGGGTCAGCCACGGCAGCAGCACGAGAGCAAGTAGTAGCGGACAATGAGCCAGCGGCAGGCCACGATGACGAAGAGCGTAGAAATGATTGATCTGCTGAGTCGATCACCACATCACTTTCCAATACGGCACTGGCACGACTTGTGTTAGATTCAAGTAAACTGCCAACAACACTATTAAGGCTTTTAATCTCTGCAATCAACGATGAGATGTCGGCATCTTTATCGTGTAGCTTTGCACGCATTGAACGGACTTCTGCATGCAGAGCGTCAGATTTTTTAAGCAATTGTATTTTGTCTTCATGCATATCGCTTATCAAAGACACCACGCGAACATTCTCTGCTCTGAGAGCAGAAATTTCTTTTAACACACTATCCAGTGTAGTTTGTAACTGACAAACACACTCAGCTGAGATTTCACAGTATTTATTGACCTGAGTGTTAGAGATTAAATCATCTTGAGCACCAGAACCTTTATCCGAAGCAATGAGTGTGGAAGGCGAGCGGATAGAAGAACGACGCTCAGCCATACATTTTGTACAAAAGAACGGCTTATTAGAGGAAAGCAAAAAGTCGAGATCAGCTGGTAAAATACCAACACAATTGAGATGAAATATTTCCTTGCAATTGGCACACAGTACTGTAGGTTGGCTACGGTTAACCTTTTGTCCGCACAAACAAGGCATTTTTAAAGATATTTTTACTGATATATTTAATAGTAAATTTCGCGTTATAAAGAGTCACTTTCTCATCAAATGATCTTTGAGTTAAACATAATAAAATCGTTAAAAATCACTTAGAAGACGTAAATAAGCTCGAACACACGGAGCTCAAGAAAAACACGTCCGAACGCTTTGAAATTTACACGGCGCTCAAACACTAATATTTTACTTAAAATAAATTAGTTTAATATCAAAAACATTGCTCTTGAAAAGTGATAACGGAAAATTGCTAATTCATTATTACATCTATCAAATAATAATTTGGCGTATACACCATATAGATTGAAGTTTGGACGAACTTCTACAATTTGTGGTGTGAGAAGTTTGTCTATAGGGCGAAGGGCGACCGCTAGTAGAAAAACCCGTTTCTATACTTTTTGATGTTATTTTCCCCGGCGGGGATTTGAACACGCCACCCACCGAAGAAGCGAACTCGGTACAAATTCGCCTACGGCGACCGACATACATCCCTTGCACGTTTTCTGGGACTCCCTCTAGATGCGTTTGACGACAACGACCATGGGTGAATCCCTTCTTCACAGGTCGCGACACAACAACAACATAGTACATACATATACATACATACATATCACAAAAAAACTTTAACACTAAAAATAGTCACTGGAAAAGCTGCAAAATATTCACACTAACTAAAAAAAATAATTAAATATCAAAAAAGGTAACATTTTCTTAATCAAAAATGGTTATATTAACTTTTATATTTTTTGAAACTTTGACATCTTTACTTAAGTTTTCCAAACACACTTTTCCTTTTTTCAATACTTTCAATGTTAAATCCACCAAGCGGTAAATTTTTCTGGAATAAATTTCAGTATAAATAGCTCTTGGTGATTTTATTCATTGAACTTACGTTCTTTGCGTATATACATAAGTACATACATACATACATACATACATTTGAAACACTCAATGCCAAATACAACTGATCAAAAGCAGTTGTCTACCTGCCCGGAAGCGTACACGTTGCTGTTATTGTTGTTGATGTTGTAACAGTTACCCAGACCCTGCAAGATCGGTACAATCGTTGTCGTTATCATCAAACCCATCTAGGGGGAGGCCCAAGAAACGCGCAGTTTCGACAGGGCTGGACCAAAGGGAAAGGGGGGTTAGATGAGTCAGTTTTACGGGGCATGTGAAAAGGTGAGCGGTATCGTGCGGGGAGTTATCACATGCCGGACACACATTGAGTATGTCTGGGTTAATTCTGGATAAGTAGGAGTTTAACCTCCTACAATATCCGGAATGTAGTTGGGCCAGAGTGACGGGGTTTTCACGATTCAGCTGGAGCTCCTCCTCTGCTATGTGTGGTGGTTTGACCTCGAAGATGGCATTCACGGTGAATGTCGTCTAAGACTGTCCGGTAGGCAGCAGGGTCCAGTCTGTTGGAGGTGAGCGACCATGACGTGTCTCGGAGGCGGATCCTCATCAAACAGGTACCCGTTTGGGTGTCCAGGTGGTAAATAAGGTCGCTGAGGACTTAGCAGGGGATAGAAGCAAGTTTCGACCAGTGAAGAAACGAGCAAGATCTGAGAGGTAACCATTCACTTTTGAGCACATGTCATCAACTGCATTGCCGGATGCCATAATCGTACAGTCGTCGGCATATGAGACTATTGAAACCCCTTCGGGTGGTTGAGGAAGCTTCGAGGTATAACAGAACCGGGGAGAGAACGCCACCCTGAGGTACCCCTTGCCGACGTCTGTCGAACACCCAAGTAGTTCGCAGTCCACCGCTTCAGACCCTTCGGGAGAGTAGATGTTTCAACGTCTTCAAGTAGCGTTGAGTGATTGACCGTATCAAAGTCCTTTGATAGGTCCAACGTCACTAAGACGGTTCTCTCACAGGGACGGTTACGGTTGAGGCCACGAATAACCTGGGTGTTTATGACGTTTAGTGCTGTTGTTGTGCTGTGCACTTTCCGGAAGCCGTGTTGATGCTTAGCCGAGCCCAGGTGGTGTGTAAAATAGGTAAGCAGCATAGCCTCGAGTGTATTTACCACTGTTGAAAGAAGGTCGATAAGATTCTCCCTTTTCGGTACATTCTCCCTTTTCGGCCGGTTTCCCTGGATTAAACAGCGGTATCACCCGCATAGTCTTCCAGAGCTCTGGAATGATGAGGGTGGTCATCGACATGTTGAAAAGTCTCGTAAGGTATGCTACTCCCTTGGGGCCCAAATTTTTCAGCATCAACATGCGCCTTCCCAATGGCTTCCGCAACCTCGCCACAGGTGAAGGCATGAGGCGCGGTAGATTTTGGCAATTTGCGTAGCCTTCTGGACACCTTCCACCGAAGGATGCAGTATAAACTGTCGGCTGAAGTAGCTAGCGCATCTCGAATGGAATGATTGGTTGGACAGGGACCTCACGGTGGCCCAAAGCTTGCCCACACCTGCCGCGAAGTTGCAAGACTTCAGGTGCTCCTTCCACTTGTTCCGCTTATGTTCGTCTACCAGGGTCCGAATCTCCGCGTTTAAATCCCTGATGCGGGGATTTTGGGGATCGGACAGGCGAAGTTGGTCACGTTCGTTGGCTAGTGTTGCCGCTTCCATTGGGAAATTCGGACGAATTTCCGGTATTCGTACAGCGGGAACGAAGCGGGCCGTAGTGGTCGTGACAACCCTGCGGAACTGTCGTTCGCCAGCGCGAACATCTGTTGGTGTGGGTAGGGCACCGAAGGCACTCTCAGTGAATTCCGCGAATCCAGACCATTCAGCTTTTTTAAAGTTGGTAAAAGTCTTTCGATCCGCGGATACAAAGTCGACAGGTCTATCAGTCGTGATGACTTTGGGTAAGGACGCCACGTTATGCTATTTATCACACCTGCACTAGCTATTATAAGGTCAGGCAAGCTGCTGCAACTACCCCTAATCCTGGTGGGGGCGTCGTCATTCATTGTGCAGAATGTCGAATCGTCTATCTGCTCAGCCAATTCATTTCCCCTACGATCTGCTGGCAGGCTTGAATGCCATAGATTGTGGTGCGCATTAAAGGCACCTACTACCAAACAATTTACACCTCTGAGGAGCGCACCTATGTCAGGGTGATATCCTGCCGGGCAGCAGGTAACAGGGGATATATATATATTTCGAGCTCGACATTGCCTGACCGAATAGCTATGCCCTGATATTCAAGGGTAGTATCCCTGCGGCTAATGTCTTATTCGATAAGACGATATTGCACTGTGTGGTTTGTGATGAATGCTAAGCCACCACCATTATCACGTTCGCGATCCTTATGATGCACATTATATCCGTTGCAATTTAACAGAGTTGAATTGCTGTGCAGTTTCGTCTCTTGGATCGCAGCTATCAACATACCATGTTTTCTCATAAAGTCGATTATCTCCTCGATCTTGCTCTGGAGTCCGTTGCAGTTCATCTGCAGGAGCTTAATCTGCCCAGGATGAGTCGACCCTATGGGGGGTGTAAGGGACTGTTGCGGTTGTCCACATTGCCTCTGCTGCGCTTGCCGCTGTGCAGGTTGCTGCCTGGTGGAGATTGTGGGCAGCGCCGGAGGAGGCGTATGCGGCTGCAGAGCTCTGCAACATGTGACAAGGTAGTCATTTGTCCACTCACGTGTGGTGGGCAGACCAGAACACGTTCGAAAGTGGCACCAGCCTTGGCACAAATTGCACTTAACTGATGCCACATTCCGGCGTATTCTGGCCTGACACTCGGAACAGACAGTGTAGGTCACCAGGAGGAGGACGGGTTGGGAGAGATGGGGAGTGTGCTCCGCGCAGAAGTGTGTGGAGCAACCCTGCCGCAAGGCATTGGTCCAGAGATGATAAACGACAAATGGTATGCGCCGATCTAAACAGTTAGATCGCCGAAATAACAGCACTTGGCCGAGTAAAACCCGGGTCATTCCGGTACGTAGAACCGGCTATCTTGGGAATGGCAGCGTACACGTCACAGCGTTTGCTGCTACAGGAATGGCGAGATGACAAGGAAGGTGATAACTGCACTTGGGCGTTTTATTTGCACTGCAACAAAGCTAAAATACAAAGCTCGGCCCTTTACATTTATTATTGTGTGTTTAACTTTTCAAAAAAATCATTCAAAACTCTGAAAAATCCACATTTTAAGAGCCATATGTGACGTCAATCCGTCAAACGAGGCAAGTACGAAGTAGCGGAAGTTCTTCTTTTTCGAAATATTAGTAATAGTTTCGCGAATAAAACTATCGAGAACGGGTTCCGAAAAAGTATTACCTGTCACTCAGTTTGTGGCAGCAGAACACACTTTTTCTTCATTTGTTTTCGATACAGTTCTCGTTGGTAATATTAGATAGCAGAGATATGTGACTTCGATACATTTACTCTATTGTGTTTTCTAAGCCTTATTAAAGTCTCTATGTTGCTATTGGCCATATACTTGTTGATTTTGGACACTCTGTCATTAGCTTATTGGACAAATTTCTGGCTTACTCTATCGAACTCCCTTTCTTCTGAATCAACTTTTTCGTAAAAGCGTCTGAGAGAGAAAAGTAATATCTTCATTAAAGCAATGTAGTGAGTGTTCAACAACGATTAACAACTTACTTCGAACAACCAACGTCTAAAGCATACCCCTTGCGCACTTTTGTTTGAAGCCTGTCTGCTGTTGTTGTTGTAACAGCATAAAACATTCCCAATAAAAATTTGGGGAATGCTGCTGAAGTGACAGTCCTTGGCCAGATATAACTCTGGGTCGTTTCGGTATCGTAGAACCGACTGTCGTGGGAACGAAACCTGCCTACTAATATTAGTTACTGAAAACCACTTTGCTAAACGAGCATTAAAAGGAATGAGTCCGTCGTTATCATGTTGTTGTTGTTGTTGTAACAGCATAAAACATTCACCATACAATTTTGGGGAATGGTTCTGAAGTGACAGTCCTTTGGGTGGATATAAATCTGGGTATCGTAGAACCGACTGTTATGGGAACGTCCTTCGTTATCATCGACTGTGTTGGTTGTTCCAAAATAATCGTCAAGTAAGTTAAACTCGTTTCCAATGGTTTGTCCGTCGGGTTCTTTGCAGTAATTATGGTTGTTGGGACTCCTTCACTCGTGCTCGCAATATCATTTTTCACACGCTTAAATTCAATAGTTATATCGCAGCCGTGTTCTTTTGGATTGCTTTTTTGTGCTATTGATAACATACAATTCTCGTTTATATTTTTAATTATCGCTGACCTGTTTCGTAAATAAAACTTATAGTGCACTGATTTAATAATGAAAGGTTTGTCAAAATTTAAATACATTTTGTTTTTGCTTTTGCGGCTTTTGAAAGCTCCTACGCAAACGCAAAAACAAAATACATGTAGGTGAATAAAAAAAAATCAAATCAGCTGCTCTTATGTCATCACCTTCTATAAATTCGCCTTAATTCCCTCACATTTTTCCTGAAAATTGTGACAATTTGAGTAAGTATTTTATGAAAATGTAAATATTTTATATAATGCAAATATGTGGCTTTATTTGCAATTCATTAGGTAATTTATGCATCTAAATCGTGATTGGTATACTCAGTGATCGCTTCCCTGCATCTTAGCCCGTTAAGCTCCGTGTCCTAAATCATTTTTATCTCCACCCGTGTGCGAGCGTGAGTTAGCAAGACCTTTGCTGTTCCCTATCTTTTGTATAGGATTTCTTTCCAAAGCCCATTGCTCGTTGTGATCGTATCCCTACTCTTTTTCAACTCCACCCCTGTTCGATGGCTTCCTTGCCAAAGTGAGTGGGCATTCTGAATTGCGAGAATTTAAATTAGTATTTAAAAAAAAATGAAATATTCGAAATAAAAGTTAATATATATCTTTAATTAGGACCTTAGGATAAGAATGCCATTAGAATAGATGATAAGCGTTTCTGCCCAAGTGAAATGTTAGTGTAAATATTAGTTGTTTCTTAGCAGGTTGCTAATAACTGGTGTAACCGAACTTCTCTGTCGATGTTTTGGAGAGGTTTTCTGGTCAAATCGATCACCTAACCCGTTTATATGTGAATTGTTGAAACGTAATCCTGTGATTACATACTTAATCCTGTGATTACATACTTATTTATGGTAATGTACTTTTTGTATCATACATTCTGCTGTACGTAATATATTTAATAAAAAAAGTACTTTACTTTGTTTGAAACCATCAATAACCTTGTTTTTGTAATCCAGTGGAAGGCTAATAGCTCGATTTAGGCCGTTTTGACTTACGTCGCGATTTTTCGGAATCGACCAAAACGTAAATCAAACGTATAAGAGAAGTCTCAACAATTGGGACGTAGGGAGTTTGTGTGAGTTTTGGTGAATGAATTAATATAGCTCACCTCACAATATGTAATATTGAGGTTCAAAGGAATTTATGTTGCATGGGTTTTATAAGACCAAAGAACTATATCACATGTTTTATTTAATTGTGAACTACAATAATTTGAATGTACCAAGCATTTCATATATTTACCACTAAATGTAGAAAACTCACTTTTACTTATAATAATGATATTTGTTAATTAAAATCAATGTTTGCATAATGAAAGAGTTTCTAATCGGAAGAATGCATGAAATATTTCGTAGACTACGAAACATATTTGCATTTTATACAACCTAAATTCTACAACTAGTTACATATTTTGTGTACTTGTTAAACATTTTTTTACAAAAAGGGATTACATTCTTCCCCTTTTCTACTTCCTTCGCAAATGCAACCTTTTGTACGGGAGCCGAGAAATTAGCTGCCATTATGTATCAAACCTTTAATAATTGAATTATGGTTCACACCAAGGCGAATCCATATAAGGTGGTGTTTTAAATACAACTACAAAATTCACATTTATTTTGTTTTCGCTTCTGCGTAAGCGTTGTCAAAATTTACACACATTTGGTTTTTGCTTTTACGGCTTATGAAGCTCATATGCCAAAGCAAAAACAAAATACATGTAGGGGAGTAAAAAAAGGAAATCGGCTGCATAGCAACTTCACCTTATATGAATTCCCCTTGGTTCACACACTCGATGAAAATTTCCAAAAATCACATAGTAATTTCTCTAGAAAAAAAAACAATTGTTCAAAATCCGAGACTCTTATGTTGAGTTACGCGAAACCAAAGAATTTAGACGTGAAACTATCGTAAATCTGTCAACATCAGCTCACGTACGGAATCCCAAAAGTTTTGTGGTGAAGGTTTATGCTAGGAAGAAACTAGGAAGAACCAGTAATAATTTTGCTGGATAAATTTCTACCAGCAAGAATTTGCTAGTAAGATAAACAGCTGATTGCAATTATTCAGTTGAACACAAGTGGAAACAATTATTAAAATTGCAAATCATTTTCATTAAAAGTGAAAAATAGAAAAAGTGAGTAAATAAATAAACGTACACTAAGTTTATTGTGTACATATAACAGTAAGCCGCTCAAAATCTGTGTGTTTGCAAGAATAGCCCTGCATCTTTACAAATTCTTGCAGTTTTACGCCGACTCCTAGCGGCGAATGCGTTTTGTGAGAAAGTTTTTCTTCGCAGAAATACACTCGGATCATAATTTCTATTTATTCCAATAAATAAGCGTTTTTATTTACTTACATTTATTTTTTACACCAAATCCACGAATTCAAACTGAAGTGAATGCTAACCGAATTTTTTCATGTGAATTTGTTTTCCAGAACATGCATATTCAATCGGAATTAATTTTAGAAAAATGTGGAAATGAAACAAGGAAAGTGAAATAAAGAACACCAAATGTCGGATTGAAAGTGAATTTGCTTGTTATTCACCCCGAAGTGAATTCCAGAACTTGCATGTATGTATAACATAAAAACATTAATTTGTTGTCGGACACTCCAGATAAGAGAAATTAGTCAATAGGGATTACATTGCTAAAGACACTTGCGCCAAACGGATCCAACATGCTTGGCATGGTGAAAAGAATACAGAAGATGACGCTTCACTTCGCTTCTTTATCCAGCTTGGGAAGTGCAGAACTAACGGCGCGGTTGTTGAGGCTTGCTTGAGTATACTTAAAGTATCTTTTCCAACATAATGTTAAAGAAGTCACACGGCAGGGAATCACCCTGTCTGTAATCCGTTTGGTATCAAAATGCTCGCAAAGGTCCTTCCATATTCTACTGAGCTGAAACTGTTGTTCAGCATCATTTTACATAGCCGTATTAGTTTTGCAGGTATACGAGTACCAGGCCTATCGTGAATATGTGGTAGATGGCAGATTTACTAGGTCTAAAGCCACACTGAAAAGGTCCAACTAGCTTGTTGATGATTCGATTTCTTTCACACAATACGCTCGGTAGAACCTTGTACGAATTGTTAAGGAGGCTGATCCCGCGCTAGTTGGGCATTTCACAAACACAAGTACAAATTAGGGGCGTTCGTAACGTAAGCCCAGTAAAAATTAGCCAGTAAAATTATTTAGAGAATAGAGCGTCTTACTCTCTCAAATACAGAAACATACTGAGGTTTTCGCGAACAGGATTTAGTAAACATTTGCAAGGAAGTCCGCACAGTTGCATCGCTTCTTATTTTTTTTAATAGATTACTCATATTTGTGCTTTTGCAAATTTATAATTTGAAATATCGAATTTTTTTGCTGACTGAAATGTAACCATATGCCAGAATCAGCTGTTTTTCTTGCTTGCTAATTTGTGCTGGGACAAATTTCCTCAGCACGAATTAACAACATCCTCTCCATATGAAATGTAAAATTTGCGCTGTCCCATTCCAAATTTTGCAAGTTTTTTGCGGTTTGGTACAAGTTGGTACCAGTTTTCTGCCAAACGAACACTCTTATTATGTAGCAGCTGCAATGTGATCGGCGCTTTTACGATCCAAATTCTTCACAGCCCCACTGCCGAGATGCTTTCTTTCATATACACGGTGGCGCAAAAGTAAACTTCCGATGTTTTTTGGCTGTAATTTAAAAAAAAAATGTAAAACTTTGATTCTTCTTGTGGATTATTTTTATTTGGTCTTTTAATTTTTCTCACTTCAAGTCGAGAATATGATGTCATGTAAATGGCCGCCGCCACAGTTGATTGTCATTTGAGCCCTTTTTATGGCATTTTCCATCACTTTGGCCAAAACTTCCGGCGATAGGTCCTCACATTCTTGACGGATATTCTCTTTAAGAGCTGCAAGAGTCTGAGGTTTGTTGACATAAACCCGCGACTTCAAAAAGCCCCACAAAAAGAAGTCTGGAGCGGTCAAATCAGGCGATCTTGCTGGCCAGTGCAAATCGCCAAAACGGAAGATTAGGCGCCCGGGAAATGCATCCTTCAGCATATCGTTGATCATTGCTCTGTAGCGCTCACCATTCACAGTAACCGTTTGGCCCGCGACGTCTTCGAAGAAAAAAGGTCCGATGACTCCTCCAGCGAAAACAGCACACCATACAGTGACTTTGAGCGGGTGTAATGGCTCTTCGTGGGTTACACGCGGATTTTCAGTGCCCCAGAAGCGTAAATTTTGCTTATTTACGTACCTGCTAAGATGGAAATGGGCCTCATCACTCATGATTATTTTTGATGAAAAATCATCTTCCTCTTGGTGGTGATTAAGGATGGCTTGAGCGTATGTTAGACGCGATTGGCGGTCAGCAGCTAACAGCTGGTGCACCGTCTGGACTCTGTACGGAAACATCTTCAAATCTCGTACCAAAATTCGCTGTAAAGACCGTCGACTGATACCCATTTGCGTGGCACGTCGTCTGGTTGATGTCGACGGCGCTTCCATGACATCCTCGGCTACAGCAGAAATATTCTCTGCAGAACGGCTACTCCGGGATCTGCCACGCCTGGCAGCATCTCGTGTTGTGCCAGTCTCTTCGAGGCGAGCGGCTAAACGTCGCAGTGTTTCACCAGTAGGCGTTGGACGGCCAGAAAATCTGCGACAAAATTCACGTTGTGCCAAAGTCACCGACCGATTATTGGTCAAACAAATGTCAAAACAGAACTGACATTAGGGGCCAATCGCAAAATTTATAGCATTTTCTGATAGGAGGATTACTTTTGCGCCACCTTGTATGTGCACTGAATAAACTTTTGTTCCAAATATAAGAAATGGGTGTTGTTAGAAAAAGTTCGCAAAGTTTAACGATTTTGAAAGCCGGTAATTACTTTGAAATTGTGATTTAAAGCAGCGCCACAGAAACACGTCTACTCACAGCGACACATTCAGAAATTTACGGAGTGTATACAAAAAACAAAATCGTAAAATTTGGTACAAAAACTATATAAAACACTATAACTATCAAAAGAAATGGCGTGAAAATGTTATACAAATGTATCAATAATCAGTACCCTATAGACCCTGACATTGTTCTACCGGAATGCCTCCAAAAACAACAAAAACACTGTCACCAAAAAATAAGCGTTCACTCTACGATGCAACTAAAAAATATTTTTGTGATACTTTTTTCGTGTGCTCATGTTTTGTATTTTTTAACTTTTTAATTTCACTTTACTTTGCGACGTGTTTTAATGACTGAACTTATGTAAATTAATATGGAACGAATGTGTTTTAATCAAATTAAATGAGAATTTGCTTTCTGGGATATGGATATCTAAAATATGAGTATTCTTTTTGTATAAATCTATGCTCTTTTCCTCATTTTCCCAGAAACCCCTTTTATAGTTGAATAAGTTCAACAAGCTTTTTAAATGGGAAAATCACGAAAACGAAAACCAGTTAATGCAACCGCTAACATAATTTTTTCGCCAAAAAATTATCAAGAGAAAAACGTTCGGCTCATTGCATTGCCCCAATGTTTTTTTGTGCAATCAATTTTTAATGTACTGTAATATTAAGAAAGAAGCTATTGAGATGTCATTAATATTTTTTAAATATTAATAACTTTGCAAAAAAAAATTTATTATAAAAGGTTTAAATGGCAAGAAAATATAATTTTTAAGTGTTCAAAAATTAGCTGAATTGGTATTGCCAATCGCGAGAAAATAAATCAAATCCAAACAAACGGTTTGCATATGGGCAAAAAATGTAGAAACCAATAGCGATTTAAAACTATCGATAGTACCACCGTCGACTTCATATAAACTATGCAACTACTTTCTGATATATGTATGTACTAATGTACATATGTGCGTTCTTGGTATTGATGTAAAAATGTTCTTCATCTTTCAAAATCTTCATTTGTCGGAACAAAGAAAGTAGATTACAAAAGTCAAATTAGTTCTGGTATGGTGGAATCGGAATTGTGTACACTTTAAAAATATGGATTTAGGTTTCGGGCCATCTAACAATGGCAACACAGTCAGAAAATTGAGAAAGTGTTTTCTTCATATGCATCACAGAAACGTTAATTCATAGGTTTTCCGTCATATTAACAGCCATTAACTGCTATCGGGAAATATATACAGAAAAATTGCATTTTTACGCTAAGGAAACATGGGTGGTAGTGATATGATAAAACACTAAACTTTACCTTTAAAAGGTATGCTGTCAAAAAAAGTGTAGAATACTGCAATATAGATTCTAGAGGAATATACAAGTGGGTATGCCAAAAGACACTCTATGCTTTTGATTACAAGATGATAAAACTGCCTGCGTAGCAGTTGAGTTGAAAGAAAGAAAGATTTTATCGATCCACTATAATGAACATACATACATGCACATATCTACAAACATGCTTACGAATCTACGTGGCCGCTCGTAAGATCTTCAACTTGAAATTTCCTTAACGCTTTGCGATTTCAATGTTTTGTTTGGACGCGTTTTTAGTATTTGTTGCGTGACGGTTGCTTAAAGAAATGTACAACGTCATAGCTATAAAATGGCTAGTACATACAAGTGCATAAGTACATACACACATATTTAATAGTATATTGCTTACCAACAGTGTCTACGGTAAGGGTCTTCGGTATAATGTTGTTTTTTTTTTTACTTTTTTCTTTCATGTGTGTACGCACACTCATCCTGCACGACTCTTCATTAAAACAAAGCATTACTTCCACAGCCATCATCTGCCACTTTTAGTTGTGCATTGAAATATTTGGCATCACACTGGACTAAAAGCTTGGAAATATAAAGTCTTTTTAAGTTTTTTAATAATTTGGAGCAGATACTTTGAAACAACTCAGAACTGTCGATATTACAGAAACACATATTACAAGCAAACCGTTTTGTTTTGATCAACTTCGGTTTTAATACAATAAATTGACACTAGCGTCACGAATTGTTAGGAGATGGTGTTGCTTTGCACATATTACACGCTGGTGATGCTCTAAAACATGTCAGGTCACAGTGTCCCATACAACTATTTATTAACTGAAATGAATTTCCGACAATGCAAGGCATTGTGCTACATATACCTTGTAAGATGAAATTTACACTAGTCATTAGGCCACTTTTATCAATAAAGGCACAGTAAATACCAATGAAATATCATTTCCTCCGTTATGAGTTTCGAGTTTATGCAAGAATGCATTTATGAACCTTTGAATAATTTTTTTTCGCCCTTTTTGCCAAAAGTCACTGTTATACACTTTTACCCTTGTTTTAAGGATGGAGTGGATGAACCATCTCAGGAAAAAGTTATTGACTTCGGGAAAAATCCTTCTAATGAAGTCCAAAATAGTAAACAGTAATATATTTTACTAGCGGTAACAGTAGACACTTTCGCCAAGCTTCGTAAGCTTCGTAAGGGGGTGTTCGAAGAATGGCACATTGTGTCACAATGGGGAAGGGCATTTAGTGTCACATATTTTGTGGGTGGTCCCCGAGAAAACGTTGTCGGGAGTAAAGGCGCGGTGTCGTAAAGAACAGAAACAGAAACAGGAACAGAATCTGACTGAATCTCATTAATATTATTTTGTATTTTCGTTCGATACGCATGTTATTCTTCCCAATATTAATAGAGAATTATTCAACAAAACGAATAGCAGCATTCACTCCTGAAAAATATTGGTTTGGTGAAGAATTTGGAGTGCAATGAGGTATGGTCGTTCTACTGGATATGCAGTTACAGCTGAGCGACTATACACACCTACTCACTAAGAGCACTTTAAAAGAAGCCGAAAATCACTAGCATTGGGAGTACATTTCTATATTACTACGTTATGCCGATGAAGAAGTCATTAGCTTTCAGGAAGCCTGAAAAAGAAACTGGTACGATGAGGAATGCCGTGCCGCTAAGGAAGGTAAAGAAGCTGCATACAGGGGCAAATTCCTGTAAGAACAATAGCGGCGACCTGGTGACTGATGTCCAACGCACACTCAAATTGTGAAAGGAAAATTTATCCACTTTGTTAAATGGCGACAGCGAAAGCATCGCCGGAGAAGATGAAAATTCCGAATCCTGTGATAGTCGGTTCTACGATATCGGAACGACCTGGATTTAATTCCGGCCAATGATTGTCAATTCAGCAGCATTCCCCAAAATTTTATGGGAATGTGTTATGCTGCAATAACAACAATATCCGGAACCCCAAATCGCTGATGGCGGTATTAACATCCCGTCAACCGACCTCGATGAAGTTCTGCTGGAGCTGATAAGTTACCAGCTGAGCAATTCAAGCATGGTGCCGAAGAGTTGGTAAGGTCCATGTAGCAGGCCATTTCCAGAATATGGTGGAACGAATACATGCCCGCCGATTAGAACTTAAGTTCGTCTTGCCCAATTTACAGGAAGGCTGATGATATGCGCCAACTACAGCGGGATCAGCTCCCTTAACATTTCATACATCAACGAAATGGTAAATCTACCATCGACCAGATATTCACAATACGCCAAATATTGGAAAAGATCTTTGAGAGAGGATCAACACACACCATATATTTGCCGACTTTAAATCAGCTTTCGACAGCACGAGATGAAGTGGCTTATATGAATCGATGTCTGAATTTGGTATACTTGCAAAACTAATACCGCCATGTAAAATGATGCTAAGCAACACCACTAGATCAATCAGAATTGGGGAGGACCTCTCCGAGCCGTTGGAAAAGATAATTCAAGATGCAGAGTTAAACCGGTCAGGCACCATCTTTTAAAAGAGTGTGCAACTATTGCCGACAAACGAAAATCACGTCTCTGCTCTCTGCACAGAAGCATGCACATTGTTGGCATCAGATGAGATGGCCGTTGGAGTGTCCGATAGAAAGATTCTGCGAAGATTTTTGGACCTTTATAAATTTGGTGTATCGAATACCGCAGACGATGGAGCGATGAGTGTGTGAACTTTATAACGACAGTGACATAATACAACGAATTAAGATTCAGCGGGTACGTTGGCTAGCAGCACCAGAATCGCAGAATTGTGTTGCCGTTTCTGTAGCTGTCGTTATTATCTTCGGTCTCTAAAAACAAAAAATAGGTAAACGGATTTTTTAAATAGAAAAAGTCGGCATTTGCCCTGGGCGTCAAAAAAACATATATTGTTAGCGTAAAAATAAAATAAAGTATAGTATGGCATTTTTATATAAAAAAATTAAAAATATAAAGATATATATGGAAATGATATTAAGCGCTAGAACTAAAAACACACCTTCATGACCATTGAAAGAGGTTACATACACATGTTATCGGCATTTTAATGCCTACAGAAGAATACATCAATAATTAAGGACATTTTCTAGCAATGAATGTTGGCTCAATCGCATTTCAAATGATGCGATAAATGCAAACCCTTTTTTTAATTACTTTCTCATTAGACTCTATTTTCTTTATAAGTAAATAGTGTACACAATTTCACGGTTTAAATGTAAAACCTCAGGAGCCTTAAAGTAACACCTCATAACTGAACAATAAGTCGTATAGGAGCTATAAGTTATAGTGACCTGATCTTGATAATTTTCAGGGGACACTTGAGATGCTACATACTTCTCTGTATACATCATGATTCAATTATTTAAGGTTTGTTCACTAGCGACATTACAGTTTAGACACTCCTCTACAAAATATTGTTTTCAAGGAAAAACTCGCGTTTTAGTCAAAGAAAACATAGACATTTTTGTCCTACAAATTTTGCAATTGCTCGTAAATTGCCTTGCCAGAAAGATGCCTCACATTCCTTGTGAGAGTATATCTCTTCTCTACAATACCGCGACGCCAGTTTTTTCTGGGTACGTTTGGGTCGCATATAAGAACTATGTAGGTCTAACTTCCGTAGGTTCATAAAGTTGCGTATGACCAGCATACACACATCAATCGACAAGTCATACGGAACCTCAAGATGAATGGCGGAACCGTAAAATCGCCGACTGTGAGACCACAGAGCATTGTCTTCTCTCTCTTGCCTTTTTGTACAGCGGCTCACGAAGCGGACGTTCCGGACAATGACTCGCTTCATTCTGATAAAGGAGGAGAATCTTGAAAAATCTATCATTCCGGATGTACTTGCTATTAGAACGATACCGCGGACTGGCCGCAACAAAATATTTTATTTGCTTTCTTCCTCTGTTTACCCCATATTCCCTTTCTCTCCACCAAAAAATTTAGCGAAAAATGCGGAATTTTAGTAATGCCAACAAAATCCCCAAAAAAATGCCAAAGTTTTGGCTAGGCTATGATTGGTGTGCGTTGCCAACCAGCGAATAAGTCTCCAATGGATGACAAACAGGACCGCAACAGTAAAGATAGGGAGCACATAAAAAAATGTGCGATGAGAGCTGAAAAGAGGTATCGCCAAATCCCGTCCGCCCTATACGGCATTGTAAAAGCCCATGGTTGAGAACAACTTTTTATCCGATTCGAACGAAATTTAAAATAAAATCATAATTATTTCATGGCACATTCGATTCGAATAAATGAAAATCTAACTTTTTTATTCGCTCTTTAGGAAAAAATACTTCTAAATAAACTTTTTCAATAATTTTTCGCGAAATTTTTACTTTTTTTTTGCTGTTCGATTTCTGATCGAATCATTTTTTCCTGATAAAAGCTAGACTTATAATTAGACTATTGGGCCGCTACCTCGATGCGAGTATGACGGATTGCATGTGCGATTGAGCGATAGCAGTGCCAACCAATGCCAGGGAAGATGAACCCGTACCCTCGGTCACGCTGCTGGATGAGGAGGTGAACATAGCATGGCTTTCATGAGCATGGTAGTAGACGTTATTATTTTTGGGACGTTGTTTGAAGGGGCGGAAGAAGAGAGGCTTCTTGCCTTCCACAGCGATGGCAACTCCGGCTTTACCTTGAACAAGGGATATGGGGTCGCAGCTTCGTAGCCTCATTGCAAGCATGCGGCGCTTTGCAGATCCCAGAGGATCTAAGTGAGCTCTAGGAGCAGTCGCTTTAAACCTAACCTAACGCTTTATTCTGCGGCGTCACAGTATGGTGGACATCGCTATAGAAACCTATAATTAAGAATTTATCAAGGTACAAAGGGCGCCCACTAGAGCCCTAGAAACCCCACTCAATCTTCTGTAAAGTAACTTTATTTAGCTTTTTTTGCAATTTAAGAATATAAAATTGTTTATGTACACTTATTAGATAGTAATTTGTTTATAAGTAACTAATTGAGAGCTAAAATACTGCTCTAACGTAATCTATTAACAGTCTTTTAAATACATTAATGTTTCTTTCATTTTTGATATTACTTGGTAATTCATTAAATAGTTTTAGGCCTTTGTACATTAAAATGTTTTATGCCTTATTAGACTTATAAAAGAAAATTCTAAAATCATTTTTGTTCCTTAAACTGTAGGGTTGCACATCTCCAACATACACAATGTGGCTCGTTGAATACTTTGGTAGCAGATTATACTTCATTTTAAATACAAAAAGTAGTACATTCATGTTAGTTCTTTGGTTTATATTTAGCCATTTCAGGGTATCGAGCATATGCGAAATTGGTGTCAATCTATTACAAATAAGAATACACCGCATTCCCTTATTCTGCAATTTTGCAGTCTGCTTTTCATATGGTTGGATCGCAGGAACAGTATAGTTGAGCATTATTCAAAATGGGGCTTTATCGTGACATTATATATGTATCTTTAGGGCACTATTTACAGACACTTTTTTGCGCATTCTCTGGAAAAATCCATTTTTTTTTTAATTTTACTACAAACATAGTCTAAATGCTTGTTGAAATTTAATTTTTCATCGATAATAATGCCTAAATACTTAATTTCATCAACTTTGTCGATTATTTCACCATTCACTGTAATGTTTTCATTTGACTCGACATTGATTATCATTGTCTTTGTTTTATTGACATTAAGTTTTAGTTTGTTCATTTCCAGATATTTGCATATATTTTCCAAATTATCATTCAGCCGCGCAATACATTCCCGACAAGAACTTCCGGTCATATAAAGCAATGTATCATCTGCAAATTGACAAATTTGTCCCCTCCCTGTAGTATATTTTCCATATCGTTTATGTACATATATTTAAAATAGCAGTGTCCCAAGCACTGCGCCTTGAGGTACGCCTAACATTATTTTTGCTGGCTCCGATACACTTTTAGATACTTTAGTACGCTGCCATCTGTTACTTAAGTAACTTTGAAACCACCGGGATTCAGCTCCCTTAAACCGTACTGCCTAATTTTATCTAGCAAAATTCCTCTATCTATTGTTTCAAATGCTCGCTTGAAATCCAAGAAAACAGCCACTATACATTTCCCGTTGTTCATTTCTGATTTCCAGTGTGAAATTACTAGATTTATTGCCGACTCACAGCTATGACGTTGTCGGAATCCCGATTGGTTTTCCGATATTAGCCGATTACTCTCCATGTAGCCTTCTAATTGTATATGCACCACTTTTTCAAGTATTTTACTTTCGGTCATTAACATATTGATGGGACGTAACTCTTCAGGACTCAGCGTGTTTTTAACTTTTTCTACTGGTACCACCATTGAAGTTTTCCATTCTTTTGGAAATTGTCCCAGTTCGAACGACGCATTAGCAATTTCAAGGAGGATTGGGCCCAGCATATCAAATTCACATAGTATAATTTTTGGGGATATCAAGTTATAGTCTTTCTTGTTATTCATTGCTTTGAGTATACTCTTGAGCTCATTAAATTCTAATTTCTTAAATTTAAATTGTTTATCACAAGGCTTTACGTTGTTTATATATGTCACATTGGGTATATTTTTATTCAGCTCTTCAACACTTTCTATAAAAAATGTATTAAGTTTGTTTGCGATTTCCAACGGGTTTTTTATCTCGATGGATTTCACCATAATTTTGGAAATTTCTGTTCTCTCTTCGTTTAGGACAAATTGTTTCATTGTTCTCCACATCGTCTTTTGGACGTTCGATGCATCAACCTTCTTCGAAATGTAGCTGTTTCGCGCTTTTTTAAGTTCTTTTGAATACCTATTTCGGTACTGTTTATAGTTCTGCCACTCTGCCTGGGAGTTGCTCCATTTTGCTGATTTATATAACTCAATTTTTGTTTTTTTCATTTGGAGCAGATTAGCACCAAACCACCATCAAAGTTTCTTTTTTGTTTAATCGTTCTGGCCGTAATCATTTTTTTGATAGGTTCCTTTATTTTTTCACTGAAAATGCTCACAATTTCGTTAAAATTATGTATGCCAATTTTCGAGAATTTTGACTTTGCTATTTCTTCAGCGAATAGAATATTGTCAAAGCGGAACTTTTTTATTACTTTCACGAGCTTATTGCATTTTTCCTGTCTTACGTTTATATTAATTTCAATGGACTCATGATCACTTACTTTATAGTTGGCGTTAACCGTGGCTTCGGCTTTTGAAATATTAGTCAATACATAGTCAATTAGCGTTGCGCTAGTTCTTGTGATTCTTGTTGGTTCAAGAACTATTTGCTTTAATGCATTGTCTGATACTGACTGACAAATTTGGTCCCTGTAGGCACTATTTCCCAGCCAATCAATATTAAAGTCCCCCATTATGAGAACTTCTCTACCACTGTTACATAAGTGCTCAATTTTTTCTCTAATAAAGTCACAAAACACCCTTTCTGGGGATCTACGTTTATCAGGTGATCTATATAATCCAATTAAGGTTATATTAATATTTTTTTGCTTAACCATTATTATTAACACCATATACTTTTTTCGATCGCTGTTTTCTCTATAACTTCAATCTGCCATTCTGGGCTAATATAAAACAGAACACCTCCTGTGTGGTTTGATTTGCTATCACATCTCACAAGCTGATAGTCACTTAGTTTTATTTCACAGTTCTTTATTGAATTCGTTAAATGAGATTCACTCACACAGATAAACTCGAATTTTACACCAAATGATATAGCTTCGAGCTGGTTAAAGTTTGTCCTTAAACCGCCAATATTTAAATACAAGCCTCTTATCTCTGAATGTAATTGCTAATATTGAATCCTTTCGGACTCACTTTTTAACTTCTTTTGCAATGTCTGACATTCAGGGCTTCTGCCCATAAATCAGCCAGATTAAGTCTCTCATTTACTTTTACACAATTAACGCACTTTAAAACATCGTTTGTACACTGTCGGTATGCATGGCCTTTTTCGCCACACTTAGCACATATTTGCAGGCTTTCTTTACACACTTTGCTTGTGTGGTTGTAACCCCAGCACTTATAGCACCTTAAAATATTGTGGCTTTCATACACCTTGCACCTATCCCATTCCATGTTAATTTTTCCAAGTTCCATAACTTTTTCAAAACCTTTTCCATCAATTTCAATTATTGCGTTGTGCACCGCTGGATTTTTGTAGGATTTGTACACTTTAATACACTTCAAGTAGCTCTCCTGCAAATTGTTTTGACTTTTTATTGCTTGAGCTATTGTCTCCCCATCGAGCATTTCACTCAACCCACATATCAATATATTTGGCCTTTTCATTGCTGGTAGATGAATGTCATATTTTTCACTCACTCTTTCTTTAATATCATTTACCAATATGTTCCTCGCTTCATCGCTTTCACAACGTATAGCTACTGCTCCGTTTTGCCTATTAGTTATCCCGTTTATACCTACACTCAATTTTGATGGCTTTATTATTGTTTTTACATCACTCTTCGTTACTTCACTTTGTTGGTTTATTCTTGGTTTCAGTATAACAGGTGCATTTCCAGTTATCGGGGTTTTTTGTTTATCCGCATAGGTTGCTCTTATTTCTAAATGCTTTTCTTTGTTTGCACTTTTGTGCGTGCTTTAGCAACGCATCTGTCTCAAATTTAGAGAAACCAAGACATTTCACATGAAAAACAACTCCGCACACACCATTGCACGGTATAGTAGCATCACGCGAGCTTGCTCTACATTTTCCACATTTAGTCTCCATCACAAACTTGCAGTTTGTGCTAATGATTCTACCAATATATTCGATGATTTTTTCTGCTCCAATTTTGAAACCGACTTGGATTTGGTCACTCCTTCTCCTCCTTTTTGGAGTGACTCGTCGCTAAATTTTGGATATTTTCGTTTACCTGTTACTGACGCCATTAATGTTATTAGTAAGCTCAATCCTTCATCTAAAGTCGACTTGGATGGCCTTTCGCCTGTCTTGCTGAAATATTGTTAGTCTTGCTGAGCCTCTAGCAATAATTTTTAATAAGTCTTTGGAGACTGGTACTTTTATAGATGACTGGAAGCTGACATCGGTTACGCCATCTTTAAGAGTGGAAATAAAAATGACGTTCGTAATTATAGGCCGATCTCGAAGTTATCGTCTGTTTGAAAACTTTTTGAGATAATTGCCAATGTAAAATTATATTTCGTGGTTAAAGGCCTAATTTCCATTTTCAGTGAATTCTGCATTTCTGCTTTCCAAAAGATGTCAAGTAGATAAAATCTATACAGATTTCTCGTAGGTATTTGACAAATTATCCCACCGTATGTTCTTGCTGAAACTTAGGTCACTGGGTTTTCATTCAACGTTTTTATCGTGGATTAAGTCATATTTATCCAATAGACTCAGCGTGGTAGTTGTTGATCTCGTCCATTTACTACGTCCTCTGGTGTTCCGCAGGGTAGCATTCTTGGACCCCTCTTTTTTATTCTTTTTGTTAATGATATTGCCTCGTCCTTTTCATTTGCAGAATACTTATTGCATGCAGATGACCTTAAGATTTTTGCTATTGTTAATAACTCTCATGACTGTAAAGTTGTTACAAGATCTAGAAAAGCTTTATATCTGGCGTTGTTGTAAAACATAAATAAATATTTCTATGTAAGGTTTGCCGGCTCTACACTAAAACCCATTGTTAAAATTAAAGATTTAGGCGTAATTTTTGATTTTACGTTAAATTTCACTGCCCACATTAATTATGTAACTACGGCGTAACTGCTCTTCGTTCACTAATCCATATACTCTCAAAACATTGTATTATGCTTTTGTTAGATCGAGGCTTGAGTATGCCGCTCTTATCTGGAGGCGTTATCAGAGGGTCCAAAAAGTTTTTCTTCGATTTGCGCTTCGATCAATGAACTTCAGGTCATCTTACCGATCTCGATGTCTATTGATTGACTTAAAATACCTTGAGGGCAGAAGAGCTATAAGCTATACTGTCGTGTTCGTTTGTCATTGGTATCATTTCAGTTTAATGTCCCATACAAGTATCTCAGGCAATTAGAAACCTTACACACTGATTATTCTAGAACTAATTATGAAGTAAATGTCCTTATTTCTAGGGCATGATGTGATTTAAATGGGCTCTTCTTTTCTTTTGATGTTGATTTCATGCCCAACTAGTAGGTCAGCATATGCAATGCTATAACATAACCTAAGCTACTAATGTAGAAATTTTATTTAATAAGAGTACTTTTTTGTGATGTTTAATAGAAAATAGTTCATGTTTTATATGTATGTAAGTATGTATATATGTACAGATCCTATCTCATCATGTTGATCTCCCTGCTGTGGAGATGAGGCTAAAGTGGTGAGTTGGAATCTCTCGCAGAGTTTCAACCTAAAATGAACAAAGAGGAATTGGCTGGTTTTCAGACAGGGTTATCCAGCTGTATTTTAAAGGCGCTTTCCTAAAACTGGGTCACCGGAGGTAAAAAGACCGCTTGACTAAGCCAGTGGCCTCCGAAATGCGCCCCTCTGGTACTAATGACGGTTTGGGCAGTAGCCAACCCTAGAGGCACATAAGTGCATCAAAGAGTTATCGTTATTAGAGGAAATGACCGAAGAACCGAGAAAATTGCAAGAATGCACTGAAGAATTCATGGCTGAGCATACGGCGGGCGCGAAAACTGACTTCGCGCAAGGGAAGGGAACGCTCAAGAGAGGAGTTCACTGAACCCAAGAGATCGAAGGTATTCCCTACTCTCTCGGTAAAAGTCTTCGCGGATGGGGCGATGGAGGTCTTCATAAGAGTGGTAAAGTAGGAAACTCTGGGGGATATAATGGGAAGTCTTGAAGGAAAACGCTGGACCACCTCCTAGTACCGAAGACGTAGAGGGCTTCATTCATGTGTCAAGTTGGCCATCGGTCATGAATGCGAGCAGGCGAGATATCCCTCCGACTTCTCTGACACTATGGTGATGCGAAATACGCGCCAACCAGACCGTTGTAGGCTATCTACCCAAAGTCCAAAGAACTGTTGGTTGGATTGCGTAGATTAATCTTCACTTCTGCAAGTCGGCCTCAGCCGCTCTTATATTCCACCGATAAAGGAAAACCCAGCTCGTGCCAATTGATAAGAGAAGCGCATTAACTCATTTCTTTTGATACAGTTTAGCGACGAAGCAGGCATAGTTACTACCTCCATCTCAGTTCTTGAAGAATGCGGTAACTGAGTTTTCGAGGGGCGGTGCCCTGATAATCACACGATGCGAGTGCACAGAAGAGAGATCCTTGATATAACATGTGTATATAAACAGGGGACATAACTTTTGAACGACTGGAGAGTCTCTATTAGAGATAACTCAATTTCAGACCACATGTATGTATTTTTAAAATATCCATGCCAATAACCAAGAAACAAGTGCTACCGAAGGAAAACAGATTGGAAAAAGTTTAAAACAACTTTTTCTAATAATTTTCCGGTTCCACTCATCAAACAAACGCGGAGCAAAAACTTAGTGAAGTCGTTGATGACCTTTCTACTACTTTTCAACGGAAGGTTTAAATATGCAGTAAAAGAATGCTAGTTACTTATCAATAAGTCCCAGCAATCTCGTCAAGGATGATGATTGTTGAACAAACAGCAGCGAAGAAACGCACGAGCTTCTAACACAAACGCACTTTCCGGGTTGCCTCCGTAGCAAAATACCAAGGACTCGATCGTAGACAATAACGACCACCCGGCGAATATTATTACCTAGGAGAACATAAAACCTGCAATTAGTACTTTCCTACCATATAAGTCTAAGGGACCAGATGGCATAATTCCCGCTGACTACAGCCGCAGCAGAATCGAGCAGATCAACAGAAACATCTCTTCATTCCTTACCGAACACAATTACGAGATCACTATATTACATACAAAGTAATACAGAAACCAAAGTAATATACTGGCACTTCACCGCTGTTGTTAGGTCAATTCTCTACTATGGCACAGTGGAATGGTGGAATGTCCTTAAGAAAGGAATAAACTTAAAAAAATGGGCAAAAGCCATACCCATATTGGATGTGGTGAGGACAGCAGCATCCAAAGCACTATGCGACTGAATATTCCAAAACACTTTCAAGGGAAGACTGGAAACAGGACGCTTTAGGAAAGGGCGAGTCAGTTCATGTAGATACAGATGGCTCAATGCTCGGGCGTAGAGTTAGTGGAGGCGAATACTCTGAACACCCGGAAATCTCCATTAGCTTCCGTCTTCCGGACCACTGTAGCGTTTTTCTTACTGTGAATATAAATTATGAAATAGGTATACCCTTATAAACTTGCAAGGTGCGTGCTTCCGACAGGCTTTTTAAAGTGGCAAACATGCCTACCGTCTAGGCGCTCGATTGCATGATTTCTGTAGAAGTTGTTAAGACGAAGAAGAGGAGTAAACGGTATTGCACCTTATGTGTCACTGACACGCTCTATCAAGACAAAGCTTCTCCACTTTAAGTATTCAATTTTGTGATTCTATTTGATTCACTTCATTTATTTTTAGTTCGCAAGTGCGTTTTGAAACATTTTTGATGGAAATTTGTATAACGTTTGATAAAATAAACAGCAGAAACCAGATACTTGTTTCGGATAGATATAATATTCATTTAAACAAAATAAAATATATTACTCATAAAAGGAACAAATGTTATAGGCACGGAGCGAGAGTTTCATCTTTAAAATTTTTTAAAATTTGTTATGGAAAGTATGATGAAAGAGTTTAAACAAAAGAAACGCGATTATTGAAGTTATTTTAACAATCAAATGTAATCTAATATATTTAAATTTTATGTTAACCGGCTGGTCTGATCTAAATTAATTGTGTGAATAAAACTAAATTATTTCACTTTTTAACCCAACGTTTCCTTAAATCATTTTTAGCATCTTAAGGGACTCTGATCTATTTTTTTTTGTCACAAACCGTGAGAAAAAACTCACATTATAAGCAGAAATACTAAGGCAAACATAAAAATATACTATATAAGTGTACATATGTGAAAAAGGATAAAAAACAAAAGATTGAATTAAAAACAAATCGACTTACATTATTTATACATTAAAACACTGAAATTGTTAAAAAAACTTAATAACAATTTTAATACCACCATTATTGGTAGTTTTGTCAATACTGAAAATTTTATTTTTTATAATATACATGAAATATGGGCGGCCACAATGTTGTCTGTGACTTTCTTTTTTGTTTATCGTATTTTCTCTTCTTTCTACTATCCTACTCTCTGTATACCGAGTTGATTCCCTCCTTTCTTTAAGGATAATTTTTGCGCAATCTATTATAAGTAGTTTTTTTATTTTAAAGAAATTTTTATAACCAATAAAATGTAAGACTTTTAGATTTGAAGAAAAGCAACTGGCATCAAGGGCCTATACATTTTAATACTAGGGCGATATTAGTTGCAAGATTTTCCTGTAATTTAATAATATAAACAAAAAAATTCAAATATTGTACGTAAACAATGTATGCTAGCTAAGTTTACGTCGTATCCACAACATTTATGACAAATGTATAACTAAAGTTTGAAATAAGTTCGCTGTTCACCAGAGAGACGAACAATAACTAGCTTGCTAGTTTATGCCCTTTGTAAGAAAAGTACTCTGAAAGAGCTAGCAAAAATATCAGGAAAAAAGCAAGGAGGATACGGTAATAAGAGAACAAAACAAATTACTCTCTCACAAAGTGTCAAAAAAGTCTTAAGAATGATCAGAGCATAAGCATAGCAAAATATCACATTTATGACATAATTTGTATTTGTTGTTGTGGCTTGTGAAAAATAGACAAACAATGGTTTTATGTGATATCCTCTTATTACTTACTTAATTGGCGCTATAACCTTATAAGAGATTTTGGCCGAATTCAACAAATTGCGCCAGTCACTCCTTATTCCTGCTATCTGAGGCCAATTGGAAATACCAAGTGACGTAAAGTCCCTTTCCACCCGATCTTTCCCACGCACCCGATCTTTTCCTCTACCACCACCAGCTGGTACTGCGCTGAATACTTTCAGGGCTGGATCATTTTCGTCCATTCGCATATAAGGCCCAATCAGTTCGTTCACGGTGGGCTTTAGTCGTTCACGCCATACGCTCCACAGAACCTTATTTGCTATGCTAAAAAGACTGATCCGTCAGCACCACCGGCATTATTGTTTTTTAGCCGCGCTATTGCCGTTCGAGCTTCGTCCATGTAGGGTAACGGTACCTACTTCGACTCCGTCTTCACTGATTGGAGGTTCGGATTCTTCATCTTCAATGTTTTCCGCGCCACTATCATTAAGCAGCGTGAAGAAGTGCTCTCTCCACAGTTTGAGTGTACTCTGGATATCGGTCAACAGGTCGCCGTTTTCATTCTTACAGGAAACTGCCCCGGTATTGAAACCTTCTGTTAGCCACCGTACCTTCTGATAAAATTTTCGGGCGTTTTTCCTATCGACTAGCATCTCAAGTACCTTGCACTCGCACATCTCGGTCTCTCTCTTCTTTGTTTGGAAAATGCGCCTCGATTCCTTTTCCAACTCCCGATATCTCTCCCGCACGATTCGCGATGCGCCCGGCGGTACGTAATGAGCGAGAAATGTGGTCCCATTGTGTGCAGATATCCGCTTGTTGAACATTGCTCTCAGAGCGCTGGAGTGCAAGTCGAGTGGCGAAGCCTTCGACTATCTGTTGTGATTGCAGCTTTTGGGCGTCAAGCTTTCCTCGTGCAACTGATCGCGCCTTTTGCTGCAAAGAAGCGCGTGGGAATCTTGTGTGGGACCAGATAATGATCCGAGTCGAAGTTAGCTCCTCGAATAGTGCGCACGTCTAAGACACTGGAACCATGACTTCCGTCTACTATAACATGATCAATTTGATTTCGGGGTTTTCCATTAGGAGATAGCCATGTAGCCTGATGCATCTTTTTATGCTTGAACCTGGTGTTACGTACTATCATGTTTCGGGCTCAGCGAGGTCGATCAGCCTCAATCCGTTAGCGGATGTTTCGTCGTGTAGGCTGAATTTACTGACTGTGGGACCAAATATCACTTCCCTTCTCACCTAGCTATTAAAATCGCCTAGCACGAGACGATCGCGACGGGGGCAGCGTTCGCACGGGTGCGCAAGGCGCTCTTATATGTGATCTTTGGTCACATCTCCCATCGGCTCTTCTGTAGGTGATGTGGGCGCAAATCAGCGAAATGATGAAGAATCTCGCTTTGATGCGAAACGTGGCGAGACGCTCGTCCACCGGAGTGAACGACAGCACTTGGCGACGAAAGCCGAAAGTCGGAAGCATTAATTCAACAAGTAAATACTAGGCGGCCGCAGTAGCCGAGTGTGTAGCGTGTGCGCGCTTCATTCGATGGCTCCCGGGTTCAAACCCTGGACCGAGAAAGAAACATCAAAGTTTTTTCTAATAAAAACTTCTCACACAAATCATTTGTCGTTTGGAGTCGGCATAAAACTGTAGGCCCCTCAATTTGTGTTACAACATCAAGATGCACGCCACAAACTATAGGAGAAATTAGGCCAAACATCAAGATATGGCGTAAGTCCCAAATTATAATTATATAATTTTTATAAACTTTTGTAATGATGTCCAATTTTGTGTTTTATGAATTCTGCGTTCGAAGGTGAACAAAAATCAGGTGATATACAATTTGACTCCTGTGTTCGTTTGTGTCCAAATAAAAAGTCCGGGCTATTTCTGGCACGAAGAAGAAGAAACTTACGACTCAGTAGGTTCCAATTTTGCTCATTATTGCCCAGTTTTCTTGCGTGAGGAATCCTCTCAGGGTTATTTTGGGAAACCGCGTGATCCTGGAGCTCATGTGGAACAAATCTATTTGTACTAAAACGTCTAACAAATGCACAGGTTTCAGTTCTAGTAAAGTTTAAATCAGCAAAGGCAAATATTTTCTATATAATTGCTGAATTTTACTAATAGCTTAACTCGCTGGCCTTCTTCTACATAAAAGCAACTATCAGAAGTTTCCATCAGTAAAGAGTTTTGAATTGGCGCGGCAGAAATGCAAAATTCTCTCATCTAATTTGATATTGGTTTTCAGATTTATTAAAATATGCCAAACAAGTGCGACCACTTTGTTTACTTCTTGAAGTTGGCTATTTTGTTGGTTTGCTTATACCGTACAGTCTCTGTTGGAATAACCAAGGAACATAAAAATATAAGAATGGACAACTATTTACATTTGCTTTCGTCTTTGTTCAACAGGGCGTAGCGTATTCTCTTTTCATTCAATCGTTTACTCATTTGGAACATTACTTACCGGACAAAATCTCTTAAAGAGTTTTTAAACCCAAATTTGAACGATTCAGTCTGCTTCCGAATTTTCTGAAAAACTTGTTTGTATTTGATTAGTATATTTTGGCACTACTGTATATCACTGAACTAATATTTATGCACATCAGCGATCAGAACGGCTGGTTAATTTACTGAAACCAAAGAACGTAAGTACATTACAAAGGAGTTACATGGCGTTTCGATTCCTGTGGCAAGAATTTTAATAATTTTTAGCGCTGTTAGAATGGCTCGGCCTATTTTAAAATCTAGTTCATTAATTCCTGAACAAATTTTGATGAAATTGCTTCAAAAATTTTTTGATCAGCGTATTGTGACAAGAATGCATCATTTCCATGAGTTTTAGACATTTTGAAGAGATATACTAATAAATATGTCAGAAAATCCAGTTTTACAACTGTAAATAGTTTGATGTTCTCGAAATGTTGATTTTTTATACTAGTGTTGCATTTCTTACAACTACTGAACTCTTTTAAAACAACATTAATGAAAATCAAGTGTAAGGTCGACCCAAGAATGATAGAATACAAGATTACGACAACGCCGGCAGCGTACACGTCACAGAAATCCTCTGTCAAGAATAATGAAAAAAGGAAGGTGATAATTTGACAATAACAAAGCAATTTGAAAAAACTGCACTTTCTATCTTTGTTTTTGCCTTTGCTTGCACAATTCAAAACGCGGCACTTCATTTTCTTTATTCTTAAAATAATTTTACACAAATATTTGAAAATTAACGTTTATCATAAACAACACGTGGCACAATCTGTGCTTGTCAGTCTGTATTCGTAAACAAACACTCAGAACCTCCTGCTACGTCATTTTGTCAAACGAAGCAAGTACGAAGTAACGGAAGTGCTTTTGTCGTCACGTTGTTTTCGCTGCATCATGAGGTCGACCTACTACACAAGCAAGCCAAGTAATGAAGTGAGAAGAGTACATTTTTGGTGAGAGCAAGTTTGAGTGGACAATGACGTTATTCATGAATTTAAATTTTTATGACTCCTTATGCATATACCATTTGTTTAGACCTTCAGCGTAAATGTTACATAACTTATGCACCGCCCTAATGCGTACACACACATACACACATGTATCTATGACGTCGATAATTAGCGCTCCCTGCCGGGTAACAAACTGTCGTTAAGTTTTCCCTTGGGGGCAGTTATAGTCCGGCGGCTCAAGCTAAAGATTTGGTACACCATTGGATTCTTATTGTTCGAGATTCACAATTTGTAAGGCAATATTCCATAAATATAACTGATTGTGTATCCCAATTTCATAATCAAAATCCAAATAATATGCCAAAGAATAAATGTTATTTTGTTACTATTTATTAACACTATATCACATAGTTTTATAGTTTTATTTCTTTTATTCACTGGTGCGCCTCACTCACAATTGCGGTCCACGTTGACACCATTTTTTGAGTTATTTATTAAAAGGATATCACTTGCTTTAAAAATATAAATTTTGAACGAAAAATCAATGTAATACTGCCTTCCCAAATTTTTGACATTTGCTCTCAGTGAGAGGCATAAGCAAGAAAATATTAAAACGCAAAACTACCAATAAGTTGTAAATTTTTGGATTCTCAAAAGTGTTAATTGCAGCATGCACAGATTCTGGGCCTCAGTAAGACATGCATATGTACACAACGAACCTCATCAGCATTTTATACTTTTATATAATTACTAACATCTTTTTTGATGAAAATAGTTAAAATAATTAATAATTATTTTCTATTTGTGATCAACTGAATACTTCCAATAAGCTGGAAAACTGTTACGAGTAAACATTTTTTCACTGCAGCACTCTGATGGTTAGTGTCGACACAAGCCCCTGATTAGTCAAAATCCTAATTATTATTAACACACGAAGGCTAACATACTTATTACAATATATAGTTAAATCAAAATATATATACGAATATGTGTACATTGAGGCACCGAAATTTGTATATGTATATGTATGTACATATGTACATATAAAAAATACTTACTTTCCTTTAATATAAAATCTCACAAAATGAAAACTCTAAATGAAGTGTTTTTGTTTGTTTAAAGTCAAGGTCTACAAACCAGTTGCATTGTGATTACGTGCTAATGACTATACTCTTTTTTCCTTCCTTTTAACCATTGTATAGATTATATGCACGTATGTATGTACATATTATGTAAGTATATATGTATCCCCTTGTGTTAAGCAGTACGTTGGCCAAATACTCCATTCCATTAATACTAATGAAGAAATGCCTTAAATATGAGTAATACGAATAATGAATAATGGAGTAAACATATTTACGTAATTACAAATTTACTACACTCAGGGCCAATTTCCGATGAGAAAATTAAACTAAGTTAATAATTTGTCACTTAACCCATATATTGTTGTTTGGCCGAAAAATATAAATTTGTAACGGGGTGTGGTGTGCGTATTGATGTTGTAACACTAATTGAGGGACCTATAGTTTTACGCAGACTCCGAACGGCAAATGATTTTGGACAAACGTGTTTTCATGGCGGAAATACACTCTCACCGTCTTTCTCTTTGCTGCTTCTTTTTAGCGCTCTATGATCCGTTCTGGTGGATAAAATTAGAAGGGATCATGGAGCGCTAAAAAGAAGCAGCAAAGAGAAAGACAGGAAGTCTTGGACGGTAATAACATAAGGAAAGGAGACATACAAGTTAGCAAACTTAAAAAGCATTTAAAACAGTAAATGACTTAGGGCAAGTGTTACGGACCGGCACGAATACAGCGGACCCACTCAACAAGCAAGGCGTACACAAACTGACTTGCGAATACCAATACAGCTACATGGGACAGATGGGACGTAAAATAAGAACAAGGTTTCGCGAACACATACGGGACTATAACAAAAAGATACAGACACCCACCGCAGTACCTGAGTCTAACTTTGCAAACCATATGCGCGACAATAAATGTTTACCAGCAAACATTAGAAAACAGCTAAAATTCTGCATGAGCAACAGAAACGCCGCTTAAACGCACTTGAGAATATGGAAATATACAAACAGAACTTAGGTAGATCAGACACGACCGCGACATAACCTAAAATTGGTATAATATATACGCGGAAATACAGTATTCAGATACTTACACATGAGGCGACCATAATATAAACCATTACTACCTGAACAGAACGAAAAATTACACTGAAAGTGACACAACGCCGAAACCTGATAAGGACCGATATAGCTACTTGGCAATTTTCTGCTTGTTACCAATTGCGTGCGTTTTCTCGCGACTAAGTCGCTTTCTTTGTAACCATATCCACTTTACGGCCTCTATCGAATGATGCTTTATAGGATGGCTGGGCTTTTTGAATTTGCTTTTTAGCGTCTTCGCGGCTTTGCTGTCTATCCAGTAAACTCAAAATGCGGTCGCTAGATTGATATTTCATCCTTTCGCCGATCATCAACTCGAATGTCGTCTGCTTTGTGGGCACGTTAGTATGCGCGTTAATCGCTTTCTGAACAAGTGGCAGAAACTTAGTTGGGTCTTCCGATGATATTTTTGCATTGATTGATATGATAGATCATAATAATAATTCGCTCTATCTCTATCACCACACATGTTCTATCAAGTTGACTTTTGTATGTTTCTGGAATGCTATAGCTGCGTGTTCGACCAATCGCTCATCTTTCTTATGGTCTCTTCGCAACTACCCTCTTCTTTCCTCAACTTTTTATTATGCAGGATGCATTCAATACAACAATCGATAATTTGCATTACATTTTTTTTTTCGAAATGAGGAATCCAGAAATTCTGTTGAATGGAGTGCATGGTCTTCTGGACTGCCTAATGGCCGACTTCGTGAGCGCTTCTTATAATTTCTTTCTCCATTTTCTTTGGTACCACAAGCACATCATTTCCATTCACAGTTTTATACACAATGTTTTCTTGCGGCGTCGTGTTTTTGCTCCAGAAGCAAACTGGGTGCAGCTGACTGTCGGAAACCTTGCTTCAATGCATCGGTTTGCATTTGCGGTGGCGTATTATTAGAAAATCATTTCAAAACTAGTTCTTGAAACAGTGCGTCTTTCAATTGGTGTATAGCCCGTAATTCAGATGCTTCCATCTGGAATTGCGCATCCTTCCGCAACAGGTTGTTTAACGGTGTTGCAATCAGGACGTATCCCTTCAAAATTTTTCTAAAAAACCCTGTCAGACCCAAAAAGCCCGAACGGCTTTTGTATTAATCGACTCAGTTTTCTCTCTGCCTGGCCAAATAGTGCCGCTCTCAATAGTATGACCCAAAAAACCGATCTTCGTTTGCAAGAATCGACATTTCTCCCACCTGATTTTCAAAACATGTTTCGTCGAACACCAACTTCAGCTTTTCAAAACATTTCTCACAAGCTACAGCAAAAATAATGATATCGTCCATGTACAACTTCATTTCGTTGCGGTTAATTAAGTCGCTAAAAATATGATTTACCAATCTAACGAACGTAGCGGGCGAGTTGCGGAAACCAAATGGCGCACGATTGAATTCAAACAGGCCTTCTTTTGTTATAAAATCAGTGAATTTTTTGCTTGTTTCCTCTATAGGGACATGAAAAAAACCATCACCAAGTTCATCGTGGTGAAACCCATTGCTGGTTGTAATTTCTCAAAAACTTTTTCTACAACTGGGTCCGGAAAACAATCTTTCAGCACCATGCGATTTAGCACTCTAAAGTCAACACAAATTCGACACGTGCCATTTTTCGTCTTAACAACAAGAACTCTACTAACAATGTTGGATGAAGATTTGCGCACTATGCACTTCTGTAGCCACTCGTCCACTTGTTTTTTTACTGCCACTGACTCAATTTGTGGATGCCGACTGGGTTGTTGTCGAAATGGTCGTAATTGCTCATATGGACTCTCTTCACGTGGCTTATAATTGCAAATGAGTTTTTCGACTTCTTGTTTATACCGCGTCGGAGCTTTTATAACTATGGCCTTTTCAACAATATTATACACTTTCAGATGCATTTTTTCATAGTCCTCTTCTGCATCTAACTTTCAACATGAAAAGCCATTTGTATCTAATGTCACGACAAACTTTTCTGTAAAATCGTAACCGAGCAGTGCATCACATGTCATTTGATTATCCATCACAACTAGGATTTTGTGTTTTGTTTGCAAATTGTCTACACTGATATCGCCTATAAATTGTCCTACTGGATACGTTGTTACATCACCAAGGCCACAAAGCGTTGTATGGGTTGTTTGCATTTCGACGTTATTTAGCTTTTTCAGCATGCTATGCTTTATCAGTGTTACATCTGATCCCGTATCGACCAAGCAAGAGACGACAACAATTTATTGATATGTGTCATGTCTAATTTTATTTAAAACACTTTGTATCCGCACGACAGTTGTTAGGAAGATGATCTGCTGATCCACAATTGAAACAATGGTTTGTTTTGTTATTACCCACACTTTTTGTACCATCACTGCTGCTGCTGTTTGTTTGTTTTGATGGCCGACATGTTGTACTTGTTGTACTGGTTTTTTTTATTCCTAACCCATAAACCACATACTTAATGACAGATTCGACTTCGACATTGCGAAAACTGCGATTCTCTTCATGTGCAGAATATACTCGTAAAAGCTTTCTTCTTTCTTTTCCTTTCTCTCATTTAGCTTTTTGTGAAGCTATACACTTGAGTATTTTGCACATTTTACCGCGAACTGTATTTTTCTTTTCATTTATGCCTTAGCGTTTTGATTAAAATTGTCAAACCAATAACTGACCGGCACATTGTCACCGTCGAAATCTGGTATAATTTTACTGAAATTTTCTACCGACATTTTTGGTTCGTCCATTTTATGCGAGAGAAACTTTATCAATTCTTCGAAACCGTCATTGCCTTGCTCATTTCTATCTTCTTTAACACTTTGTATTCCATGTGCAGTTTTTTGTGCAGCTAATACTGTGCCGCCATTTCATTAGGTTCGTACACGTACTCGCCAGTAGAAAAAATATCCAGTACTTGCCAGTAACTAAATTTCAGAGCGCAAGCAAAATTTGCTCTCAATGAAAGGAACTTGCAAGAACGCAAAACCAGGAAGGAGTTGCAAGTTTTTTCTTTTTTGTTGTACATTTATGTACTTAATCACTTTTTCCTTTTTTCGCCCTTTTTTATGGAAATATTTAACATTTCTAATAATTCTATTATATTTGTGATCAACTGAATACATGCAATCAGGTGTTACGAGTAAAAATTTGTACAGCAAAAACTTGCAACATCCCCTCAAAACAACTTTGCTAGTTTCTTGCAATTTTTTGCGTACGAAAACACCAAAAATGATAATTACAATTACCAATTACGTAACAATTGTTATGAACTATCATAAGCTAGTACGCAAAAAAAAAACAAACTAACTATTTTTTTCGTTAACTGACATTTTTAGGAGGTCTTCCGTTGTTTCTCGCGCTCGCGATCTCAGAGAGTAGTTTTTTCCACTACGATCCTCTGCGCACTTTTCACAAATTACTCTAGCTCATTAGATTGAGCCCCCAAATGTAAAGATGTTTATTTATTAACGTAAAAGTTTTTGAAATTCAATGATAGCTGTTTAATGCATATTAAACTAGATTTACAATGTAAATGCTGGTATTTAACGACAGCAATACAAATTTAATGATATGGCGTTTCTTGGCGACTCGACTGGAACTAGACAACTGGACTACTCGACATCTGCTTCTATTCTTTATCTCCTCTGCTGTTCGATACTAAAGATCAGCACACTGAACAGTATGTGCGGTATTCTATGTACCTGAATTGTACATACATATGCATGTAAATATGTATATATACATATGTAAGTACATTTATACAAAAAAATTTTAATGCACTAAAATTTTAATTTTCTGCACGATAAGCAGCGAAAGTAATTTTGTGGCTTAAAACAACACTCCCTATATTGTCTTATATTTTCAAATATTTTTCATTACTAAAAGATGAAATTAAAAAATATATATCCCATTATCGGACCAGGCTCAAAAGTTGCGTAATAAATTCTAGATTAAAAAATTAAGAAAATTAATCAGTACGTGTTTTTTGGAAATCAGTATTATGTATTAAATTTTTTTAAATTTTATAGGAATGCGGGCTTTCATTTGTTTCTCAAATTTATTTTCCGAAAGCTTTTTGAAACACTAGAATTAAAAACGGGGTTTTCGAACATCAAATGCCATCCCAAAAATTTCTACAGATTGAAGTTAAACTAGATTGTGGCCGCGATTTACAGAAATGGTTTCAAAGTAGCCCCGCCGCGAATTCGGTTGGACACCACTAGCCTATATCATCCGAAAGTCAATTGTTTGCAATGCCTCTGTGTTATGTGTTTTCCGTGACATCAATAATAAGTTTTTCCACTTACAAACACTTTCCACGCAATTTTTTTATTGGTAACCATTGGTCAGGGTTACCATGAATTCTTGAAGGTAAATATCCATACTGTATATCAAGAATATTTAAAAATTAACATGCAGTATTTGCATCAATGTGTGTTATGCATTTTTTTGTGAGCGAGCTTACGTCAACCTGGGGCTACCGTCTAGTCACGTGAAAGCCAAATAAAATTCAGTAGTTTCGGAGAATAATGAGTTAAAACAGATAGACAAAATTTAAAATGAATCCCCTAATTAGTTAAAAGTTTACCAAAACTTGCAACAAAAACTGAAAATGCAGTTTAATCAAAATTGGATAAGCTTTCTTTTTAGAGATACAGACATTCTAAATTTATATAGTTATTATAATTGACTATAACTAAATAACCATTGCTTTCTTAACATATTCTGTGTCACTGGAGTCTGGAACGCCAAATTAGTCAAATATTTTATAATTTCGCGTTGGTGTCTAATCGAAATATGTCAACAATGTGGATGTTTTCATTCAACTGGTAACATTTAACGTAACATTGACGTAATAAAAGCCTGGAATAAAAATGTGTCTAATTTCTGGGGGGTTTTGAGGTGTTTTCATACAATGGCACTAATTTAACCTTTGAGGCATTAGCGCTCTATCTCTATCACCACACATGTTCTATCAAGTTGACCTTTGTATGTTTCTGGAATGCTATAGCTGCGTGTTCGACCAATCGCTCATCTTTCTTATGGTCTCTTCGCAACTACCCTCTTCTTTCCTCAACTTTTTATTATGCAGGATGCATTCAATACAACAATCGATAATTTGCATTTCATTTTTTTATTCGAAATGAGGAATCCAGAAATTCTGTTGAATGGAGTGCATGGTCTTCTGGACTGCCTAATGGCCGACTTCGTGAGCGCTTCTTATAATTTCTTTCTCCATTTTCTTTGGTACCACAAGCACATCATTTCCATTCACAGTTTTATACACAATGTTTTCTTGCGGCGTCGTGTTTTTGCTCCAGAAGCAAACTGGGTGCAGCTGACTGTCGGAAACCTTGCTTCAATGCATCGGTTTGCATTTGCGGTGGCGTATTATTAGAAAATCATTTCAAAACTAGTTCTTGAAACAGTGCGTCTTTCAATTGGTGTATAGCCCGTAATTCAGATGCTTCCATCTGGAATTGCGCATCCTTCCGCAACAGGTTGTTTAACGGTGTTGCAATCAGGACGTATCCCTTCAAAAATTTTCTAAAAAACCCTGTCAGACCCAAAAAGCCCGAACGGCTTTTGTATTAATCGACTCAGTTTTCTCTCTGCTTGGCCAAATAGTGCCGCTCTCAATAGTATGACCCAAAAAACCGATCTTCGTTTGCAAGAATCGACATTTCTCCCACCTGATTTTCAAAACATGTTTCGTCGAACACCAACTTCAGCTTTTCAAAACATTTCTCACAAGCTACAGCAAAAATAATGATATCGTCCATGTACAACTTCATTTCGTTGCGGTTAATTAAGTCGCTAAAAATATGATTTACCAATCTAACGAACGTAGCGGGCGAGTTGCGGAAACCAAATGGCGCACGATTGAATTCAAACAGGCCTTCTTTTGTTATAAAATCAGTGAATTTTTTGCTTGTTTCCTCTATAGGGACATGAAAAAAACCATCACCAAGTTCATCGTGGTGAAACCCATTGCTGGTTGTAATTTCTCAAAAACTTTTTCTACAACTGGGTCCGGAAAACAATCTTTCAGCACCATGCGATTTAGCACTCTAAAGTCAACACAAATTCGACACGTGCCATTTTTCGTCTTAACAACAAGAACTCTACTAACAATGTTGGATGAAGATTTGCGCACTATGCCCTTCTGTAGCCACTCGTCCACTTGTTTTTTTACTGCCACTGACTCAATTTGTGGATGCCGACTGGGTTGTTGTCGAAATGGTCGTAATTGCTCATATGGACTCTCTTCACGTGGCTTATAATTGCAAATGAGTTTTTCGACTTCTTGTTTATACCGCGTCGGAGCTTTTATAACTATGGCCTTTTCAACAATATTATACACTTTCAGATGCATTTTTTCATAGTCCTCTTCTGCATCTAACTTTCAACATGAAAAGCCATTTGTATCTAATGTCACGACAAACTTTTCTGTAAAATCGTAACCGAGCAGTGCATCACATGTCATTTGATTATCCATCACAACTAGGATTTTGTGTTTTGTTTGCAAATTGTCTACACTGATATCGCCTATAAATTGTCCTACTGGATACGTTGTTACATCACCAAGGCCACAAAGCGTTGTATGGGTTGTTTGCATTTCAACGTTATTTAGCTTTTTCAGCATGCTATGCTTTATCAGTGTTACATCTGATCCCGTATCGGCCAAGCAAGAGACGACAACAATTTATTGATATGTGTCATGTCTAATTTTATTTAAAACACTTTGTATCCGCACGACAGTTGTTAGGAAGATGATCTGCTGATCCACAATTGAAACAATGGTTTGTTTTGTTATTACCCACACTTTTTGTACCATCACTGCTGCTGCTGTTTGTTTGTTTTGATGGCCGACATGTTGTACTTGTTGTACTGGTTTTTTTTATTCCTAACCCATAAACCACATACTTAATGACAGATTCGACTTCGACATTGCGAAAACTGCGATTCTCTTCATGTGCAGAATATACTCGTAAAAGCTTTCTTCTTTCTTTTCCTTTCTCTCATTTAGCTTTTTGTGAAGCTATACACTTGTTTTTTGGAAATCAGTATTATGTATTAAATTTTTTTAAATTTTATAGGAATGCGGGCTTTCATTTGTTTCTCAAATTTATTTTCCGAAAGCTTTTTGAAACACTAGAATTAAAAACGGGGTTTTCGAACATCAAATGCCATCCCAAAAATTTCTACAGATTGAAGTTAAACTAGATTGTGGCCGCGATTTACAGAAATGGTTTCAAAGTAGCCCCGCCGCGAATTCGGTTGGACACCACTAGCCTATATCATCCGAAAGTCAATTGTTTGCAATGTCTCTGTGTTATGTGTTTTCCGTGACATCAATAATAAGTTTTTCCACTTACAAACACTTTCCACGCAATTTTTTTATTGGTAACCATTGGTCAGGGTTACCATGAATTCTTGAAGGTAAATATCCATACTGTATATCAAGAATATTTAAAAATTAACATGCAGTATTTGCATCAATGTGTGTTATGCATTTTTTTGTGAGCGAGCTTACGTCAACCTGGGGCTACCGTCTAGTCACGTGAAAGCCAAATAAAATTCAGTAGTTTCGGAGAATAATGAGTTAAAACAGATAGACAAAATTTAAAATGAATTCCCTAATTAGTTAAAAGTTTACCAAAACTTGCAACAAAAACTGAAAATGCAGTTTAATCAAAATTGGATAAGCTTTCTTTTTAGAGATACAGACATTCTAAATTTATATAGTTATTATAATTGACTATAACTAAATAACCATTGCTTTCTTAACATATTCTGTGTCACTGGAGTCTGGAACGCCAAATTAGTCAAATATTTTATAATTTCGCGTTGGTGTCTAATCGAAATATGTCAACAATGTGGATGTTTTCATTCAACTGGTAACATTTAACGTAACATTGACGTAATAAAAGCCTGGAATAAAAATGTGTCTAATTTCTGGGGGGTTTTGAGGTGTTTTCATACAATGGCACTAATTTAACCTTTGAGGCATTAGCGGCAAATTATCAAGGCACAGACACGACTTATATATTATATATGTGATATTACAGATAACATCTATTTATAAGGTATTTAGATGCTTGGATTATTCAGTGTTCAAACTTTTACAAATTCATTCACTATATATCTGTAAAAACTGTATCCTGCAGATTGGGCGGTCCTTTCTTTTATTTTGGGTGTTGAAGCATTTGACAACGTGGATTCATTCATCATATCTTAACAAATTATTGTAAAAGAGCTCACATTTAATTGAAAAAACTGGCTTTGCAGAAAATGTTTACATAATCAGTTGTACTTATGTAGCTTTTTACAGTTAAAATATTTAGAAATAACTGAAAAAACTATGCTTCAGTTCTATACGCGTATTATATACTTATGTACGTACATACATTCTTACCCAATATTAAAAAAAATGAATATGATAAAGATTTTCCGGTAGTTAAGGGGTTTCGTATTAAACATAGGGTCTAGCTATTGAACTCGTATCGATCGCCAAATATTGTGGTAAAATCATTGAACGCGTATCTACAATCAATTTGTCGATTAGGTTAAACTCACTTGCTGACTCGATAAAATACTTTGCTAGGCTCATAAGTAGCGCTCGCGACAGATAATTAGAGAAATGCAATTTTTAAGAAGTCTTTCCATATCGATATCGATGTCGACGCGGAATGAATGAGTATACCCAATAACTCTGAGAAATTTCGATTGCTATTTTATCTAGTTACCGTAGCGTAAATAAAAACAATGAACCGTAGAAAGATACATACATATGCGGTTAAATAAATGGGAGTAAAAAGGACCCAAGTGATCGCAAATTTGTGTTAACATTAGATATTAATAACCACGCTAATGATTATTTGCCTGTTTTCCAAAAAAGTGTTAGTTTAACAAGAAAAAATTATTTGTCCAGGTGCACACATATTTTACAACTTAAAAAGGGAATAACAGAATCCACAAGATAATACGAGTGTTCGGCAGGCAGATAACTTGTACAAGCTTGTATCAGGTTATAATCGTTTTTTCGTTTTTTTTTCAGTACAAAACAGCTGATTGTGGTATTTGGTTGCAATAGAGTCAACGTAACAATTCGATATTTCAAATAATGAATTTGCAAAGCATAAATATGAGTGATTTATTAACGAAAGAAGAAACGATTTATTAACGAACAAACAACTGTATAAGTAAAATTATTCAAACGAATAAATTCAAATACTACTGTGTGGGCTTCCTTGCAAATGCTTATTTATTCTTGTTCGTGAAAAACTCAGTATGTTTCTGTCGTTGAGAGAGTAAGACTCCTTATTTTCTGAATTATTTTACTGGCTAATTTTTATTGGGTTTTCGTAACGAACACTCCTAATAAGTTATGACCAGTCACTTATATCATTGCTTAATGGTCAATGAATTGTGTGAATTAGAGAGCCACGAAAAAATTAAAAAAAGAGGGGGCAGAGGCAGAAAAACTACGGAACGACTAAAAGTTTTGTTAGCATTGTTCTGTAAAAAGCAAGATGCTGGCAAATAAACAAAGAAAACAACATGCTATCTTGTTTTCTATTATTCTTAAGTATCGATAATGAATGCAATTATGAATTCATGTAGGACTCTAAGAATATACATAAAAAAATTGCTACGGAAGATTATATGCAGTACCAGCCAGCCGTAATCGCCAATTATAGAAAGGAGGAGGCACAATTTTTCAAGAAAATATAAAGTTGAAACGAAATAAACTTGTGACATTCATTAAAATTATTAATTTCGTTTCCTGTTACATCGAATACCGTGCTAGCAAAGCTGCGCGTAAAAGCTAGCTATTTATATCATAAATTACTTCGGACTAAAAAAAATAATTTTTCTTTTGAAATAATTATGTCAAGTATGATCAAAAGAAATGTGTAATTTTAATACTATTATACAGGGTTCAGGCTTATTAAACTACTCATGACAATTATAACAAATTTATTGTGACGCTTGTTAGAGAGTAAGGTGAGGACAAAAATGTCTAAAAATTTATTCAAAAATTTTTCTTAGAGAAATAGTTATATTATTATTTATAAGTACGTGGATGACATAAGGCATTAAAAGTTATTAATTATGCAATTTATTCGTATTTTGCTGATTAAATTTTGATAATTCGACTTGTAAAATGTTCGGAACATTAAAATGCGCAAAAAAAATCCCATTCCATAACTAAAATTGTTTTTTCGGAAAAATGAGAAAAGGCACCCTTTTTTTAAATTTAATTTCTCAATAAGTGTATTTTTTTACTTTTTATTTTTTCCTATCGGAAAGAAGATACTTCCAAATGTATTTGGGCCAATCTCTGTTTAACACAGAGCTTTTAACTACATTACGTATGCACCTATACAAAACAAGTATGGGAAGCATAAAAAGCGAAATTAAAAAGGCTAAACATGGTCACTCAGTCTCTTCTCTACAACTATACATACTTCCCCAAGAAAAGTAAATGCGTAGTCATGATTCAACTACACCAGGTAATAGTGATCGCACAAAAACAACATTGACTGTAAAGAAGAAAATAAATATCACAAAAATTTATATGCAAACTATAAAGGACAATATTCAAAACAGAATACAAAAGTGATGCCAGTGTGACAAGTATTTTCAAAAGAGGAAGCATGGCTTCTATTGCTGTCACCTGCAGTAGATACACCATGAGGAGGATTATAGGATGGAGTGAGTCCATAATAATTTTACTGAGACTTAAGTTGCAAAACGAAACGTGCTTAACCCTTTCCTTGTATTTGTGCAATATATTGTGTTTGCTAAAGTTATCTGGGCTTGCCAATAGAGTTTAATACTTTCAAATGTAGTAGTATGCTTTACTTTTTCAAATACCAAATTTTAGCTTAGGAAGGAGTCATTCGTAATTTTAATTGATTTACAAAAAATAGTCTGTTGCAAATTTTTGCGATTTGAATACCTAATTTTACAATTACGTCAGAATAAAACAACATATGTTGATTAAGTTTCCTCCAATTTTATCTCAAGAAGGAGTCATTCGTGATTTTAATTGATTTACAAAAAATAGTCTGTTGCAAATTTTTGGGCTTGCCACAAGGTAGCGGTAGAAATCAGAATATTTATTACCTATTTTATAATTTCGTCAGAATAAAACAACATGTGTAGGTTACGTTTTCTCGAATCAATACAAATGAATAATAAAATAAAAGACCGTGTAAAAAATTTTTTTGACCAACCTGAAAATAATGTACAATATATTGTACATTGGGGTGCAAAAGTAATGTTCAATATATTGTATATGTACAAAAATTTGGTCAATATATTGTACAAATCAGTTGAACGGTTGCAAAATTCTATTGGGGAAATATAAAAGCATACATATGTAACATACGGTTTCGCTGAACCTGTATCTTTTCCCATTTTGGGACACAATATTATGGGTTTCCCTTTTTAAATATCCTATGACCTTGCGGAGATTTCAGCAATTGCGCTTGACCTTACATTTCGTTCAAAATTTAAGTGTACCATATAATTGTAGCGATAAATTTTAATTAATTGTATGGAAAATCGGTGCTATTAGTTCTTTGGCTTTCAATTTTATGATTTTGCAATTGTTGTATATTTATGTAAAAGATTAAATCAACCGGGACACTACTTATATTTTGACGTATGTATATATGCGTAATTGTATGCTCTTTGGCTATCAAAAATATATGAATTATTTAAATTATTTGTAATTAAATTAAAATTTAAATTTATTTCTATTTTTTAACTTGATTTTTCTAACCATTACAAATTATGTTGCTTATTCTAACATAAACACATTTAAAAACAACTGCAAGTTGCATGTTAATCTTTCGTGCATATTGGTCAATATATTGCACAAATTACACAATGCTATAACTTCTACTCAGAACTATTTCTTCAAAATTGTTTATTCTCAAATTGCTATTGGGATCGAAAGAGACAAGTTTCTTTTTACAAAATATATTCTCTACCGTGAAATAGAGAAATTGACAGGAAAGAGTAAGTAAGAACGTTTCCACGCGCACACAGTTTAGATCAAAACGAAGTGTTAAAGAAACACAAATTTAATACAGTAAATTTTTAACAGTCAGGTTGGCAACACAGATAAATAAACATAGTGTAATAACAACGTTCGTTAAATTTACCAACAATGGAGCACATGGTCCAACGGTTTTTGCCAGGAGCTTGGTGCTTATAACAGAAATATTGTGAAAACCTTAACATACATACATAAAGAACTAAATCTGTTTCGTTTTCATTGCCGATTTTTTTGAATTTTGTAATAATTCTGGATAGAAGCAATATGTACAACAAAGTTTTCAGGAAAATATTTATAATAAAGCGACAAGTATTATAAAAAATTGGACTGCGGCTTACTATAAATTCGCAAAAAAAAACCAAATAGTAAATAAACTGAAAGCTTACTTTGCATTTTTTGTAATGTGAAATTATTGTTTGGCTTGGACTTTTCATAATTTTACCAGTAAGATGATTGTGAGCTTTCCTAACTTATTTTAATATTAATAATGTGCAAGATTTTAATAGCACGTACCCGGACGCGTAAAAAATGGATGTTGAAAAAAAGTTAGGCCCTTTTCGTAACCGAAGTAACCAAATGCAGTCTGCTATTACTCGTGAACGGGCAATAAATCGTAAAATTGCTTTACCAAAGGTATTGATATGCAGAGATAAATTTGAACGACTCAATTGTGACACAATTTATCAAATGTATATATAAATTTGTTTCAAATACAGACATATATAAGTAATGTTGTATACATATATATGTGTGTATGTATGTAGATATGTACATACATATGTAAAAGTAGTTTTAAAATATAGAAAGTAGTCAGCTTATATATCTCTACTTCAGCTCGATGCGACAACCTCTTGACTTGACTATAACTTTTAGAAATAAGAAAAAAGTTGTATTCTGTACGAATATGATTTTCAGGTAACTTGGTACATTCGCGTTTAATCTATTCGTTCAGGGCGTACACGCATATTACATTTATTTTTGACCTCATCATACTCTTTAACCGCCAACGGAATAAACCCGGTGGCTTTCAAAATCTGTAGGGTAAGATTACATCAATTTATTTATGACAGAAGACGAGCAAATTAAATAAAAAAAGACACTTTCAAAAAAAAATGTTGTATTCCTTCCTGTCGACGGGCCGCACATAAGAATTACAAAGACCACAATCTTTTTTTACAAAGGGTTATTTTAGCATCAATGCCATGATTGGGAGTTCATATTCTTTATTTAAATATATCATGACTAAGTGTTTTTATAATTTTTATAGGTATGTGACTATAATATGGTGATCAGGGCTATAAATGCTCGTCGACCTAGTTTTAGTCATGTTGCCACATGGAGAGATAACTACAGGCATTTTAAAAATACAGTTTATGTGCTTAGCACGTTTTTTACCATATCAGCTACGAAAGGTGGCCCAAATAATAAATATTTGCTGCGCTATGAAGTGCAAGAATTAGATACTGTAGATCTTATTCTGGAGGAATATTAGTTGGACGTTAAGGAAATATTTCAGTTTCTCATTGAAGACCAAAACATTGAATCTGCTTTTGCTGAAAAAATATTAAAAAGGCGACACTTGGCACTGATGCTATAATGGAATGAATGTTTAAAGTACTTACGCAAATACTATTAAAATCTTACTAGAATAAAAATAAATGAAGTACCTGAAAATTTAAATAAAACAAATGCTATTATGTACTATGGATGTATGTATGCACATATGTATACATCAAATCAGGGTTTGTACACATGTGCTTGTGTTTTCGATATTAAGCACATGGGCTTGTTCATGTTTCAATTATTAATGGTTTGCTGAGTAAACCGTGTTCTCGCTCCCTCTTTAAAAAATCGGCTCTCTTAGCAAGACGTCGTTATACTAAATCTTCAAATGTACGCACAAAGTGGAGTAAAAGCAACATTTGTAGATAAAATATTTATATGTTCTTTGTGAATATAAATTTAAAATGACATATTGAATGAAATTCATGAGCGTTTTTACTTAGGTGACATTAAGACAACCTTTGGTAAGGGAGAGTCAATAATAATAATTGAATTATGGGCATGTGTTTGCTTGCAAAATTTTTATAAACAACCTAATGTGCCACTTTTCTTCAATTTAATTCTTTTGTAATTTTGAAATTAATGAGTTGAAATTCAAAGTGTGCCTAGGAACACTGTAAACAATAATCCATATAGGCATATGTGTAGTATTTCTATATTGGCAGTATCTATCGGGTCTTGCAATAGGAACGCACAAAAGTTTTTTTAAATAAACAAAAACGGTTTGGGATATGAATTTAATTCTTTATTCCTGTGAAAGTACATTTGATGTCATTATGTATGGAACTCGATTTCTTTTGCATGGGCACCACGGGCACGCTTGCAGAAGTCCAGACGCTGAACCCAATTTTCGACGGTTTTCAAGCATAAATCGGCCGATACTGCTGCAATTTCACGTTCGATATTCGTACGAAGTTCATTAATCGTCGCTGGCTTGTTGGCATAGACCATAGACTTGACGTAGGCTCACATGAAATAGTCTAACGGCGTCATTCCCATTCACAGTAACGTGCCGGTCTTGATCATCACGGAAGAAGAACGGCCCAATGACGCCGCCGGCCCATAAACCGAACCAAACCGTAATTTTTTCGGGATGCAATGTTGACTGATGAGTACGTGTGGATTGCTGCTTGTCCAATAACGCATATTTTGCTTATTGACGAAGCCATTTCGCCAGAAATGACGACGACTATAAATTGGACGTAGCGCTCTTAAAGTTGAGGCCATTGACTCCGAATTTCGGTAGTAAATTTTAATAATTTCGACTCGTTGTTGGATCGTATAGCTTTCCATGATAAAATATGGCGTCGTTTGCTGTCACTATCGGTCTACTTTTGTAGCGTCCCTATTGAAAAACCCTTTACAAGTGGTGTAAGCAAACATTACAATACAGTGGTATAAAAAGAGAAAAGGAAACCCGAGTGAAAAATTACATTTGAGTTCGAACCGAAAGCACTGGCGATACGTTAACAAGAAATTAGATAATTTTTATTTATTTTGTGAAATTTGTAATAAGATAAAATGCAGAAATGTCACATAAGTGTTTTTCATGTGAAAAAGGAAGATATAAAGTAAATAACATATGTACATAGGTTTACATGCGTGAATGTTTCGTTGTCAGTGCATGGGGCCTAATGTCCAATAAAGTTGTTAGAAATGCCCGAATCTGCAGTAACAATTTTAGACCAAACGTCTATAATACAACGATCGGTCCATACGGCAAATGCAAGTATACGAAAAGTGTCGGCTACCGGTAGGTTTAAATAATTGTTAAATATGTCACAACATTTTCCTTAAAACAGAATCATTGTATAAGTACAATTTTGAGTGTGAGACACTATGATTTTTTATTCTCTTTAGCTGAATAATCAGCAAATTTTTACTCGGTGGAAAATGGAAATTTATGTGCATATGAATTCAAAATTCTAAAATAAAAATTACTTACCATCCGAAATGAACTGTTTTTTTTTTTTAATTTCCAGGTATTTAAGAAATCAGATTTTAATACTTCATCGCCACATTTCACTTTGTATAAGTGGACGACACAGTGAAAAAGAAAGAAGTTGCGATGGCGCGCGCAGCCACTCGTTGGCGTTAGAAAACGCAGTGTTTGACGCCCCAATGGGCACCATAGTTACACTCATCGATCTGTCATGCGGGCTCACGAATGAGAGCGTATCATAGTGAAAATAATACAGAAGGTGGGATAGATTGTGGTACCGCCAACCCTCCCTTGAACAATTTGAGGAATTTACATATATGTAACAACAGATTTTGGTTACAAAATCCGTGTATGTACATACATATGTATTCTCGCAGTCTTGAGTGCTCTTTCCAACGCTTTTAACAATATTAGTGCGTATTTTCTCTAATATGTATACCAACGTGCTTCCTCTCAGTCCTCTTCAACGGCAAATCTGGTGTGACGTCACAGCCAAGTTACTCTCAAGAATTTCAGATCAATCAGCGTAATCTTGTATTCTACCATTATTGAAAGCGCATGCTGAAAAATGCTACGAATAGGTAATTTAAGTAGCATCACTTAAAAAAGTATTGTTATTTTCGGTTATGGTCAATATTATATTATCAGAATATTGAATTTAGATACCTGATGATTAGGAAGTGCTTTTTTATTTTAAGGAGGCATGTATAATTAATCTTTTATATAACATTGCAACTTTTCATTTAGTAATAGTATATCTACACATACTATATCTAAAAATCCATCCTTTATTTAAAAAAGTGCGTATGACGAAAATTTAAAAAAATGTCAAAAATCAACCGGTATTATAGTGGCTTGAGACTTGCATACTCAAAAGTCGTTTAAAAATTCTAGTTAAAAAGTATGGCATATTGTTAACAAAGTTTGGAGTTTTGATTCATATAATTCATATAAACTCTAAAAAATAATCATTAGTGAAAAATATATTTAATTTTTTCCAATTCGTTTGCTTCTGTTTGTATTAAGCCACAAATATGTATGTCTCTTGAATTTTGTACCAAGTGAGCGGCCTTCATCTATGCTCAGCACACTAGCTCATTTATCTCGCCTGCTGAGAGTTGTGTTCGCCAACAGTTTGGTATACCAGCGAATGTTTTATAATTGCTAAAGGCTAAAACACACGAGAGTAGAAATGTCAAATTATATGTATTTTGTTTTTGCTTTCATGGATTCAGCTCCACAACTTTGATAGTTCCAGCCGTACAATCAGAAACACAATGTGAATTTTATTGTTTACCATCGCCGAATCTAGCTAGATAACCTTGCTGTTACTTTTACACACAAATTCGAAAGCGAGCAGAGCTTAGACCATTGTGAATGAATACAAGTAAGAAGACTGGTAAATTTAAGATGGCGGCCGCTAAAAGAGCCATTATTAAATATCAGACAGAGAAATTTGCTCAGTGAATGAATCAAGAATGGAATAATTCGGTGAACGGTGAAAGAATGAAGACAAACTTTCAATCCCACTCTTGGTACTCTGTGTTTCACTTTTCTCGTTTAATTTCCACATTTTTTCTAAAATCAATCCCGAGTAAGTTTGCGTGTTCTGGAACGAATTCAGAAGAAAAAATTCGGTTAGCATATCATTTCGAGGAAGGATTTAGTAGCCGAGCTTAATAAAAGTGGTCCTATCGTAAAGGATGTACATATCTGGTTGGAAATGGAGTAGACAAATTTTGAGTATTCGTGTATTGTGCACACACCGCCAGCAAAAAAAAAAATACAAAAATTACCGCGAAATTTTTTCCAGTTTAGATTTGCTCTTTATATTATTGATTTTGGATTGGCTACAAAACTACATACCCGAAAATTCTCTGAAAATTCTGACGAGACAGTTTGACGATTTGATTACAATTTTTTAAAATGTGTTGATTTCTATATGGGTTATGTTATTGAATGAGCTATACTTTTATACAAAAATTATTAAAAGTTTTCTATGCAATAGTCCATTTCAACAGCCTGTTGTAAACCACCTTCCGCCAGAAACTTCAGTGTGGCCGCTAGTTGTAGTTGCGCCGGAAATGATGAGTCTGTTATATGTGGGGCAACAACTTTCATCTTTTCAAGAAATCCATCTTTGTTCAGTAGATAGTGGAACCCGAAACTATTTAACTTGTTAATATTAGAGCAGATTTCAAATATTATGTACATACTTACACTTGTTTAGTCACCTACAATGGATTGAAATCGTCCCAGTATCCTTCCATTAGCAACTCCTTTTGCATGCATTCCTTTAATATGGTTTAATCACTAATCTTTCGTTCTTTCCAATAATTTGATATTTATTTCGGATAAATTGACAACTGCCAGCTGTGTAATTCATTTCTGTGGTGAATCAAAAAATTAAACAAAAAATTCGGATTTCGGAACACCAAAACTAAATTTACTCGGTTTCCAGAACCTGATTGATTACCATACTTAATCAGCAATGGCAGGAAATCACATGGAAGACGTCTATGTACTTCCGAAAGAAACCCCCGTAAATGATTTGCCATACATATAATTAGCACTTCTCTTGATAGCCTTTTATGATAATTTTGGGTTCGCCTACTTTCAAACACATAAATAAGTAAATGAATTTAGAAAATATACAATAACAACAACATATTATTATCTTTCTCTATGAGCATAATATATGTACATACATATGTATATAACAAGAATGATAAAATACAAGACGTCACACAAGATTTACCGGTGGAGAAAAATGAGAGGAAACACGTTTGTATACATGTTGGAAATAATACATACTAAAATCGTTAAGCCCGTAGGAACGAATACACATGATTGCGAGTATACATACATACATACACGGTTTTAGAAAACAAAATCTGTTGTGACTTAGAAATTCTGTCAAAATTTTCAAGAGAGGGTTAGCAGTACCATAATCTGCGCCACCTTCTGTATTTTTTCCACCATGCGGATATAATAGGCTGAGTTCCAAGTTGCATGTTGCTTTGCATTAGTACGAAGTATAGAATTCCTTAAAATCAAACTGCTTACGATATGCAAAGTATCGAGTACCGATAAATTTTTATGCGTATTAGATGCGCATACATTGAGCATAGTTCGCATCTCTATTTTTTGTGATGCTCAAATTTGTGATAATGGCCGAAGAGGAAGTGTAAGTAAAAATATTTGTTTATTGAAAACAATGTTTTGAAAATAATTGTCACAAAATGTCAAAGTTGATACAAAGCAAATTGAAACAAAGCAGTAGGGTTGCATTGTTGATATTGTATAAATTCGGTATCGGTATCGCAACAATGCAAAGCAACATGCAACTTGGAACTCAGCCATACAACACATTAATAAAAGTGTTACAACCTTTTGAAAGAAACGCCCGTGGGTGGTGTCGTTATAAAGCTCATCATTCCAACGTCTACGGTATTCGCCATCGCAAAGACGCAAACGGAGTATCTTTCCCTCGAATACTCCAAGCGCAATTTCATCCGATGTTTATAGCGTCCATCCAGTAGCACGAACATGACTAGGTACATATAGAACGTAATTTTCGTTCGTCGAGAGAGAGATTTACTGCTCATTTGCCTACTCAGCCCTAAGTAGTACTTGTTGGGAAGAGAGATTCTTCGTTGGATTTCGAGGCTGACATTGTTTTGGTGTTAATGCTGATTCCAAAATATACAAAATCCTCTATTTTGTCAAAATTGTAACTTTCAACTCTGACGCATTTGTTTCACTTCCTTTTCCCTCGAGGAAAGGCAGTACTAATGACGCGGTGGTTCAGGCCAATGATGCCGATCTGATCGGCATGCGCCAGGAGTTCCACACTCTTATAAAAGATGGTGCCTGACTGGTTTAATTCTGCTGCTCGAAATATCTTTTCGCGGAGAGGTCAGTTATAATTTTGACGGAGCTGCTGGTGTTGTTCAACGTCATTTTACATGGTCGTATTAGTTTTGCAGGAATACCAAATTCAGACACCGCGGCATACAAGCAACTCCTTCTCGTGCTATCGAAAGCCGATTTAAAGTCTTAGGGGTCCTTTCCAAAATTTGGCGTATCGTGAAAATCTAGTCGATGGTAGATTTACCAGCCCTTAAGCCACACTGATAAGATCTAATAAGTTCGTTGACTGTTGGCTTTAGTTCTTTGCACAATAAGCTCGGTAGAACCTTATACGTAATGTTGATCCCGTTGTAACTGGCGTTTATTGGTATTGCCCTGTAAGCAGCTTTTTTTCTGCGGAAGCGCCACATTCCCAATCGTACAAGTTATTATTTCGGGCTCTCTGGAAACCAAGAACTTCCTCAGCGGCGATACGTAGAGAATGAGAAATGTGCTCCCAATGCTCGGAAATTCCGGTTTGTTGAGGAGTTCTTCGAATGGAGCTTTTCGACGTCGTTTTCTGTGAGTATTTAGATGAACGGTTTTTGGTGCACAGAGTCGTATGCTCATCATTAAAATTAAAGAGTCTCTTTTTGATGTTACTCATACCGAGTCGCCCGCCCACCGGAGCGAACGACACGACATGGCGGCCAAGTCTCTTTCTCACCACAGCCACGCAGGGGCACATTCTCTGTTAAGGGTTCGGACATTCCAGGTACTTACTTGATTGGCGCTATAACCGCTTAAGCGATTTTGGCCGAATCACTCGGTCTTCCTGCTACTGCCACCAATTGGAAATACCAAGTGACGTCAAATCCTTTTCTACTTGGTCCTTTTTCTTCTTCCACTACCAGCTGGTACCACGTTGAATACTTTCAAGCTGGATCATTTTCGTCCATTCGCACGTAATGTCCCAGCCAACGTAGCGGCTGTATTTTAATTCGTTGGACCATGTCTATGTCGAGGTAAAGCTCATACAGGTTCTCGTTCTATTGTCTATACATACTACAGTTTTCGGGGAATCTTTCTCTCGAACACTCCAAAGGCCGTCTCATCCGATGCTGACAGTGCCTATGCTTCAGGACCATACAATAGCACGGGCATGATGAGAGACTTATAGAGTGTCGTTTTAGTTTGTCGAGAGGGCGTTTTTCATGATTGAACTTGGTACTACATACTACCATGTTTCGCCGCGGGCGATGTCCATCAGTCTCAGTTCGTTAGCAGATGTTTCGTCCTGTAGACTGTGGGACCAAATATATCTTCTCTTCCCACCTTGGCATTAAAGTAGCCTAGCACGATTTTTATATCGTGACGGGAGCAGCGTTCTTACGAGCGCTCATAGAAAGAGATCTTTCGTCACGTCGTCCTTATCTTCCGTATGGCGTGAAATGTTGAACACTGTCGCTCTGATGCGGATTGTAGCGAGACTTTCGTCCACTGTAGTAGACGTCACAAGGTCCGATCCTCTTCATTCTTTGCCGGGTCCATGGCATCTCTTGGATGGCGGTGATGACAGCCTTTGCCTTTGCGATTAAGGGTCCGGACATTCCAGGTGCTTGCGCTTAAATCATCGACCATGGACTCCTACACATAGAAGTCTCCTCTGGGACTGTTAAATAAAACTTACAAACTAACCGTTATTTTTTAGCGATAAATAAAACTTTCCACGTAAATAAAACTCAACAAATAAGTGTTATTTTACATGCAAATATGGAACTTTGAAATAGTTCTTAAATTAGATGAAAAATATAAAAATTAAATAATTTACTTCTTTTGCATAACTACTTACGTGGTTCTTCAACGAAAAATAAAACTTACCCAATAAGAGTTATTTTAAGAAAATTATAAAATTTTGTTTTTTTTTTTGGATAAATGAATAGATCTCTAGAGTACAATCATTTTCTACTACATCATAAATTTGCGACCGCTCCGTCATGTTGATTTTTTCAACCAAATTTTCACCCATAAATGTTATTTGCGGTCTCTGATAAAAACAAACAAAAATTCGGATCATATGTAATCACCAGGCTGATTTAAATATGCCCATTTTGCATATTTAGTTTGAGTACATTTTCAAAAATTACATATCTTCCACAAACACATATGCATATATATTTTCCACATGACAACCCAACAAAGTTGAACGTATTTATTCTTTGTGAATATATGTATGTATAGTAGACCTAAAGTTTGATTTGGCATCATCAAAACTAGATTTTATTGCTTCAAGAATAAAGATACTCACGGCATTTTTTTAAGTAAAAATTAAAGGAAACAGCTAACAGAATAACCCTTATTCATATAATACATTATGGGCGAAAATGTTGGACAATTTTAAAATCAAAATTAGTTTTCGAAAATTCAAGAACTGTGGCTTGACTCACAATTAAAAAATTAAATTAAAAAATTGAGTAACGTCTATTTTTTTAAATAAATATATATGTAACTAAAATTTAACACTGCAAAATTGTAGCCACCTCAATTTGTGGCACAATACCAAGATGCATACGACAAATGGATAATAATTTGGTTCAAACATATTTATGTGTATATATGGACAATTTCATTTATACGTGCTTTTTAATTTGCCGTAGTAATCACACAGTGCAAACAACAATCAATTTTTCAAGTAACCACAGTACACCAAATTTTATCTAAGTGACCACAGTAGCTACTTACCTGTTTCTGTTGTCTGACTGGTCAAAGATAAACTAAACTGACAATGAAGTTAATATATCCGACAGTAATATATACATACATATATAAACTTATTAATCGGCATCGCGAATAGTCGGGCAGATCAACTGAAAAATATTAAAAGCTCAGAGCGATACAGAAAAACCTCTTTTTGACTCTTTGGATAGGAAATACATTGTTGCAGGGCGATTGCAGAAATCGTTCAAAGAAAAAGTTTACATAAATAATATACTTAATTTGCGTTCAAGGTTTTAGACAAATTTCGTTTTAATTTCCTTCATTTGTAAGTTCAAAGAATTAAACCTTTTCTATTTTTATAATTTCTACAATTTTTGGTGTGCGTCTTGATGTTGTAAGACAAATTATTAAGGAACTTACAGTTTTATGCCGACTCCGAACGGCAAATGATTTTGGTAAGAAGTTTCTTTCATGACCGCATTTATTATAAGACCATTATCCTGCCATTATTTATTATAAAATTGCATATGTAATCTGAAAACGTCTATTGGCTTCTCTCACATATGAATTGTATACAATTTAATTAAATTCGACTTTCCAAGTAGGCCGACCCTTTTCAAAATATATGCAGCTAGTCAAAAGCAACAACTTGACATCCATATTTTAATATTTCATATACTTGTGCATAATTAAATAAAATTTGACTTTTCAAATCTTCTTCAAAATATAGCGAAATACGAACCTTCTCCATGCCAAAACAGACCGGCTGTCATACATATTTTAATACTTTATAAACCTTCTGTATATTTGAATTGAATTAGACTTTTCAAACAGAAAAGAGAATTACGAACCTTCTCTTCGCCAAGACGAACCGCTTGATACCGATATTTTAAAATTTCATACAACCTGTGTTTGAAATTTAATTTAATTTGACTTTGCAAACAGGTGGCAACCCTCTCTAAACAAAAAAATGCCTAAAACCTTCCCGGGCTTGAATCTAATAAATATGCAAATTTCAGGTGATTCCCTGCTGTGGAAGCAGTTATAAGACTACAAACAAACAGCTTCGCATTTACATATGTATGTAAATGTACATATAGAGAAATAATAATCTGTTTTAGATTTTAGATATTTTCCTAGACTAAAAGTATTATGGAAAAATAATAGAAACGCGATATTTCGCCAATTTTTTGCTACTTTCGTTACATTCAACTTTGTTATATTTATTTTTAATAATTTCTTTTTAAAGTCAAGTTTATGGCTTCGCACAAAAATTAAAAAGATGCAAAAAATTCAAATACCAAAAACTAACTTTTTATTAAAAAAAGTTCTAAGCATGCAGTTTTATAGCCTATAGTAAAAATAATAAGAATTTGCATTGATTTTTATTATTTTGTTTTCTTACGGAATTCTTAAATTTTTATACTATGCCTCCATTGCGTGATTTGGGCCTGTTACAAGATTTAATGCTAAATCTTTCGAGATTTCATTTTTCAGTGGATTGAAGTTAAGTCTTCATCAAAACTTCTATAATATTGATCAATAAAAATATTACGATGCCAAATATGAAATGAGTTATTTTCATTTCCTCTCTTATAACGCACTAGGGTTCGTCTAGTACAAGCTAAAAGGACAAAATTATTATATACGTGGGAAAAATGAATTAGGAATAGGAGAGCTAAATTTAATTCAGATACAAGCGGGTATATGACAATTCCGCTCTACGAAAATTTCAAAACGAAAAAAAAAAAAAAATCGTTTATATAAAGAATTTCAGGTTATTTTGCTCTAGTATCACTAAAAATACATATTGTATTACAAAACTAGCACATACCTTCGAAAATTATGTTCATCTCTAATATCTTCACAAAATTATAAATTTTCACAACTTTGTTTACTATTAATGTAGAAAAACTGCTGTACAGAATCGAATGACTTATTTAAATACAATTTATTTATATTAATTTGGGCCAACTTACTCATCATGGTGCACTGTAATTTAGGTATTGTTAACAGGGACCCAATACCTATTGTGGACATGTCTTTTGTCCATGGTTCTCACCGTTCGCAACGAGTTATGTAAGTATAAAGTTTCTATTGTATCGATGTTTTGATACAATTACATACCTTTACAGCAGAAAACTGCATGTGAAACATTTGTAAAACGTAGACAAAGACTGCTACAGCGAAACCCTATTGTAAATTTGCAACGCTTGGCTGTAAATGCAAATGCCGAATCGATAAGACATTCAATTCCTAAGAAATATATTGAAGTAATGTATTAAAAAATGTTTAATTAAACAACTAATAACTTGACATGCGGCGCTCGCTCTTCAATGGAAAAACGTTCACAAGTTTTTTAAATAATTTTGTATATACCTTTCAAGCTTAGATTGTTTAATCCTGTGAGGTTATTTGTTTGAAAAATATTTAAAAAACTATTTTATTTCTAAAAAACTCGATTTTTGGAAATATTTTAAAATCGGTCCAGCTTACGTAAATATCAATATTTTCAGCAATATTTTGGTAAAAAATAAATCTTGTAACTCCGTGTGCCCCTTGATGTTGTACCACAAATTGAGGAACATTCGGTTATACGCCGACTCCGATCGGCAGACAATTTTTGTGAATAAAAATATTCAGAAAAAACTGTAAGATTAGATATCATATATACCTGTGATCGATAAACTCTTCCAAATCAATGAAAATACTTGTAGATGATGACATATTACGGATTAATATACACATCGGGGCACAATTTTTTAATAGGTTCATAGGCAGTCCCCCAGCATTAGTCTGGGATGAGTTTTTAGCTTTTCTTAATCCTAAAATTAAGTAATTTTCCGATAACACCAAAGATGTGACTACAATGGACGAACACACTTTATTTTCGAGGTTTAGGCGAATAGTAGCTCATTAGATAGAAATAGGGATGTCCTAATACAAGTAAATAAATGTTGTGATCAAGTCATTTGGCATCGTTATTTCACTGAATAAAATAAGTATATATCGGCTAAAAGTAACTCGGTATCGGAGAAAAAGCGAAATTTTAAAAAAGATTTGTAGGTATGCATCGCAAGACCCACAATTTAAAACTGTGTATTTTAAATATGAAAATTCATAAGGGAGAGGAATTTTAAAAATTTTGATTTTGATTTGACGGCGAGCGACGAAGAAAGGGGAAGGGCACCGAGTTGTACGTGCTCGGGCAACACGCGTTGTGCTGTATTTCTTCTAATACAAAAGTACTCCAAGATGCAGAGAACAGAAGGTGACGACAAAAGCACTTCCCTTGCTTCGTACTTGCCTCGTTTGAAGGATTGCCGTCACAAATGTCTATTAAAAAGTAGATTTTTCTGAGTTTTGAATGACTTTTACAAAAAGTTAAACACAGAATAATAAATGTGAAGGGTTGAGCTTTGTACTGTAGCATTTGCAACGAAAATAAAAACCCAAGTGCAGTTATCACCTTCCTTTTCTGCACGCAATGCAGTTGCTGTGTGCGATCGCGATGACCAAATACTTCTGAGTAAAAGTATCCCTATGTACAAGATTTTGTGAGAAAAATTCTGCAAAAAAATCAGATTCCTTATTAACAGAGGAAGCAGGAACTTCTTTATAAACTCAGTTTTAAGAATACTCCAATCATTTTTCTTCAACTATTATTATTTCCGGTCTTATGTTGTGACCTTCGAAATGGCAGCAATCACTTCGACCCCTCTAAAAATCGTTGTTTTCTCATAATATTCCCTCATAAAAACCGGTCTCGAGCTCAATAAAATTACACAGTTTTCTTTTCAACTTTATAAAGTTCCAGAAAATCTTTGCAATATTTTAAATATGAGTATCTAATTCTTGAAAGTTATTAATAATGTGGTATAACACAGTGAAACAATACTTCTCGAGATTTGTGCGAGGTAGTAAATCTCCGATTCTAGTTTTTCCCCCGGACGTCACCACTTTTTTAAAGGGCTTCAAAGTATCATTGAAGTACATTAAGCTATAAAAACTATGGTAAATCTTTAAAGGTATCTGACTAATAATATATGTAAATGTGAAATATGTTTGGAGAGTTGCCACATCGGAATTTATGGGATCGCAAATTGTTGAAAAATTAAATACAAATTAATCAATAATGTAAGTTTTGAAAAGAGTTGCTTTATAAAAAGCTAAACATTTCATATCTACACTTTGACCTGGAACCATCAGTACTTTTACCAAGTAGCAACTAAGTATCAGTAAAATATCAGTAAACATTTTATGATTCCTGACATCACCACCATGCAAGAAATCAAATGGACGGGCCAATGGACCATGCGACGACTACTGCAGCTGCCATGTAAAGGAGCGCAAGTTCGGAGTTGGATTTGTGGTGGAAGAGAGTCTTCGTCGACAAGTACTGTCGTTCACTTCGGCGGACGATTCGCATCACAGCGAGATTCTTTCAGAAGAGAAAGAATATGTGATCAAGGATCACTTCTATGTGCGCCCAGAAAGCACCTACGAGCGCCGCCCCTGCCGCGATATCAAAATCGTGCTTGGCGACTTCAATGCCATCTTTGGTCACTCTGTCGGAAAATTCAGTCTCCATGATGAAACCTCCACCAATGGACTGATACTGATCGTGTATTAGACGTACGTACACTCCGAGGACCGCAGCGAAAAACGTGCGTCTAAATACACAAGAAAGTTCAACGTCGAAAAAATGCAATCGCAAAAAATAGATACTAACTTTGCTACTCAACTCTCACACCTACGTACTAAGGGAACTGCGCACCAAACCCGTGTTAGCGAGCTTGCGAGCACATTTCGCTATCACTACATACAGCCGCAGAGGATGTCATTGGCTTTTAGCGACCCCAAAAAATAACTGGTGTTGTTCTGAGAAAGAAGAGAGAGACAGAAATACGTGAGCGTGATGAGCTTGAGATGCTAGCCGACAGGAAAGGCGCCCGAAAATTTTACCAAAAGGTGCGGCTACTTGCGGAAGGTTTTAAGACCGCCGTAAATTCCTGTAAGAACAAGAGTGGTGACCTGGTGACTGATGTCCAAAGCACACTCAAATTGTGGCGGAAAAATTTGTCTACTTTGCCAAATAGTGACAGCGAAAGTGTCGCCAGAGAAGATGCAGATCGAGAATCCCGCGATAGACGGTTCTATGATACCGGAACGACCTAGATTTATATTCGGCCAAGGACCATTACTTCAGCAGCATACACCGAAATTTTATGGGAATATATTATGCTGTTAGATCAACAACATCCCGAACCCCAAATCGCTGAAGTTCGAATAGTAATATCGCGGCTACGGAACAATAAAGCCGCTGGAGATGAAGGGCTACTTGCTGAGCTATTCAAGCATGGTGTTGAGAGCTGGTAAGGTGCATGACGACAGCATGCCCGCCGATTGGACTCAAGTGTTCCTTCCTCAATCTACAGGATGGGTGATCCTGCAATATGCGTCAACTAGTGCGGTCCACCTTAACATTTCATACACGGTTCTACCGAGCGCATTATGTGAAAGACTTAAGCCAACCATCAAAGAACTGATTGGAGCTTATAAGTGTGGCTTTAGACGTTGTAAATCTACCACCCACCAGATATTCACAATACGCAAAATATTGGAAAAAATCCGTGAGAAGAGGATCGACACACACCATCTATTTGTCGACTATAAATCAAAACTAATACGGCTATGTAAGATTTGGCGAAGAAATACCACCATCTCAGTCAGAATTGGCAAGTACTTCTCTTATTCATCTATATATCTTGACTCCCTGCATCTGACTTCTTCGACATAATGTTGGAAAAGATAATTCAAGATGCAGAATTAAACCGGTCAAGTACCATCTTTTAATAGAGTGTGCAACTACTGGCGAATACCATCGGCATCATTGGTTACAACAACCGCGCTGTTAGTTCTGCCTTTCTAAACTGGATAAAGAAGCGAAGCAAATGAATCTGGAGATGAACGAGGGAAACCCAAATACGAAAGTCATCAAACAGTCAGGGCTCCCGCATCGCTGTTGGGAGTTACAATTGTGACAAAGTAGAGGACTTTGTTAATCTTGGAACCACCGTTAACACCATAACATACACCGCCTCGAAATCCAACGAAAAACCTCTCTTTCCAACTACTGCTACTTTGGGCTGAGTAGGCAAAATAGTAGTAAAACCCTCTCTCGATAAACGAGAACCACGCTGTATAAGTCCCTCATCAAACCCGTGATATGGTGGAGTGTTCGAGAGAAAGATTTTTCGAAAGGTTTTTAGATCTGTACGTCTTTGCGGCGGCAAATTGCGCAGACGATGGGACGATGAGTTGTATGAGTTTTATAAGAAAATGCTCCAGCCCTGAAAGTATTCGACGCGTTACCCGCTGGTGGTGGCAGTGGAAGAGGAAGGCCTCTTCTACGTTGCAAAGACCAGGTGGAGAAGGACCTGGCTTTACTTGGTGTCTCTAGCTGGCGCCAGTTAGCAAAGCTGAGGAACAACTGGCGCGCCATGTTGAAAATAGCCTAGGTGGTTATAGCGTCAATTAAAAAGAAGAAGATTTGTCTATTTTTATTAATTAAAAAGTTTGGCCATTAATATGTTCCTCTTTAGGAAAGTGTCAAATAAGCCTTCCGTATTTACGTGATAGTGATGCTGCCAAGAAATTGTAATATTTTGGAATACTTTTTTAAGGCCATATTTTTGTTAAAAACATTGCCTTAAAATATGTGTCTGCTTCTCCTTCGGGGGTATCTAATAAGCAATTATTTAGTGCTGCTGACCAGTTTTATACCTATATATGGAATCAATATCAAATACTTAAATTTTGAATATTACAGTTATAAGTTTTGTATTGTAATTTTTACAGAAATATGTATATATGTTTATATGAAGAACGATACCTTTTGTATGCACTTAATAACAATAATAAAAATCTAGAATTTTGAAAAATTCACTCATTATTCATTATTTTATACCTTGACAGTGTTCGGGACGGCTTCGGCTGAAATAGGCCGAAGCTCCGTTCGACCTTAAAAGTCGGGGTGCGGTCGTTCTCTACGTTTAATGCTTTTACGGGAACTAGAATCACAAAGCAGAAAAGAAAACAGTTACATATTCATATGTACATACATATCTGCCGTTTTTGTATTCTCTTATCCCTCCATCTTTCCACTTAAGCAAGCTTTTGGACTCTGCGTGTGCAATTCTGCAGCCAATAAGAAGATTTTAATACATTTCCACCCAAATATTTCAGGAACAAATATACTACTTTTGTAATTTGATAATTTTTGTAATGTACTCAACAAGCTTTTCATTTGATATATGTTCTAACTTTTTAGCTTAGAAGTATGGATACATACAAGAGAAACTAACTCTCCAAGAATGGTAGAATACAAGATTGCGTCGATTGATCTAGAATTCTGTTTTACCGTTAGAGAGCACTGAGAGGAAAGTAGTGGTTATTCACGTTATAAAGAATACATACTAATATTGGTATACACATTTTAAAGAACACACACGATTGAGCGAGAAACAGAGGGTTAGCAGTACTGTGTAAAATTATGTAAAAATTTGTTTTTAAATATAAAATTTGTTACTATTAATGAAACTATTTATTCCCTTTCCTATTAAAAGCGTAATATTAAGCTAAATACCGTGTGAGCGGAGCTGCCAGTAAAATCTAGTATGCCATAGACATCTGGTTATTAAATGAAAGAATAATGTCAGAAGAACTTAAAACTATACATTTTCATAATAACCTTCGCTGCACTGTAAGTGTGCGTCGGCTCCAACTTAGCAACGTACGAAAACGCAAGAAAGGTCCTTGAATTTATAATTTTTTACGCATGCTGTCGAGTTCCAACTATAATTATGTATATCATTTGACAGTTCGATTAGTTTTTCGCCACAAGCCAACAAACATATGTATTTGTTATATACATGTACCACATGATTATTCACGAAATGTTACTAAAAGTTAATTTTAAGGCTTTCAATAATATTTTAAAGTTATGTCTAAGGAGGAATAGTGGTGTTCATCAGAAGTTATTTGTGCCTGTGTATGGCTACCGCTTTTTGTTAGCTAATTATAAAGATGATAAAGTTCATAAATTAAGATACGTCCGTTTACATTACAGCACAAATTACTTATTTTCGTAAAAATTACTTCGCCTGAAAAAGTGCTTTCACAGGTATTATTCTTAATTTATCTTTACAGGGTCGCTTAGATATTTGATCGAAGGAAAAAATATGAGAGATTGTGTACATTTGTATTATATTTAAATTTTATAGCGATAACATATTTTTTAAAATTTACGATCATGAAAGAAAGCTTTGGAAACTGTTGAGTCAAATGTTAATATTTCAAATATTTCGATTATTATTTAAACAATTCCAACACTCATTCAACATATGATGGGTCCAAGAGATCCTGGGGATGATTTTGGGGATTTGTACCAATTGCTATTGGTTTTTAACCCATACAATTTGTTTGAAAATTACCAAATGCATATATTATTTACGCTATAGGTATTCATATAAATGTTCAATTGCCTCGTAACCACGTAAACCTTGTAAACTTACTTAAATTTTTATGAAAAACCGCTTTATTTAAAAGGCATTTAAGCGAATACCCTTATTGTCTGTTGTTAAAAGTAAATACCACTACAACAATTAGCAATCGAAACAAAAAGCTTTAAATTTATCCCATATGTGACTTCTGTATGTCTGAATGTATAAGTAGATAAACCATAGATAATATGATACGAAACTCTAATTCGTGAGAGCGCTAGCAAAACTTGAATTTTTTATAACATTTTCCGATGGTGCCACTAGGACAAAATGGACAAATGTATGGTTATAATAAACTAAGCCGTAGATCAGTAAAAAATCAAAGGAAAAGTTGTCCAATCAAAGCAAAAGAAATAACAAATATCACATAAAATTTTACAAAAAATAGCGCCTAAAATTTATTTAGTTAATAGTAGTATGATACAGAGAAAAGGAACACCAAAGATATAATAACAATTACAAAAAATTAATAAATGTTATAAAATCATATCAATATAATAATAATAATAAATTGGCGTTTACATCTTATATATACACACCACAAATTGCGGCAGAAGTTCGCAACGGAACTTTGAAATGTGTTATGTTTTAAGACCACCACCAAAATATTGCCGAAAAAGATTTAGATTTACATGAGCTGGGTCGATTTGAAAATTCCTCCAAAAATTTATTTTTCTTCATAAATACTTGAACGTGGTTTTTCAAAATATAATATTTGCAAACAAATAACCTCAGACAATTAAAGAGTAAGCCTAAATATTTAATATTTGTTTCATTAATTTGAATTTACAACCAAGCGTTGAAAATTTACAATAAGGTTTCGGTGTAGCAGTCTTTGTCTGCGTTATAGAAATATTTTCCATACGTTTTTGGGTTCCTGTTAACAATACCTATGTGTACGGCAGTGTTTCTACATTAAAAATATAAAAAAATGTGAAAATTAATAATTTTGTAAATGAACATCATTTTCGCAGGTAAGTTCTAATTTTGGTATATAATATGAATTTTTAGTGACACTAGGGCAAAATAATCTGAAGTTCTTAATATAAATGACATTTTTTCTTCGTTTTGCAATTTTCCTGGAGTGGAATTATCATGCACCCGCTTCTACGCGGACTAAATTTAGCTCTACTATTCCTATTCTATAGTTAAACATGCTTTACTAACACTATTCCTCGATTTACGACTAGAATAAGTGAAATTTTTGAAATGTAGCTGAGACATGTGTTCAAGTTTCTTTCACTTAAATTCAATATTTAATGATTACTGAGAGCTCGGAAAGAATAGTAAGAATGAGGGCGGCGAGCTAATGATCAAAAATTACTCAAATAATAGGTTGCTGTAGGGAAGTCTATGGGAGGTTTTTGGTATAGAATTCAGATTGGTTGAATCAGGAAATCCAATACCAAGTTGTAATAAAATATTTCATTGAAATAAAATAAAAAATATTTGATTTATTTCATTGTAATGTATTTATTGATCAGTATTATTGAAGGTGGAAATGGGCATGGAACTGGACTTTATCCTTTAAAACTGCATTCTTAGAATATTTCTTAATACAAATTTTGTTTGTTGATGTTTTTTAAAATTTCTGTATGAAATCATGAACTTGTCTTAAAAAAAAATATTAAAATATAAAAAAAGTTTCAAAAACTTGTCGTAATATCGCGTCACTAGTATTTTTCCGTAATACTTTGAGTACAGGAAAATATCTAACTAGATTATACTTATACATATATACATACATATATTATTTTTTGACCTAATTTATGTAAATCAACAATATTAATTTTTGAGTTCAAGACCAGTATGAGGAAAGTATTTGGAAAAAAGACATCAAAAATTTGTATTCCTTGTTTGCCTTTTTTTCATTCCCCTCCACCGATGGTGGATAAAATTTGTAATTCAATATGCACAAAAAACTCCTCGAAAAAGGAGGATTTCAGCCAACTTTAGTTATAGGTACTAGAATAACTCAAGTAAATATGTATAGTAGAATTGTCCATAAAAAATTTAACATGGAAAATATGCACTGAACTATTAAATACTCGTATATTTATCACTATAGTGAATCTTTATTAGCATATCAACATTTGACTTCAAAAAGTCGTGGATTTCGGTAAAACTCATATTAAAATTAATTTGCATACATACAATCAATCGCCTTTAGCGTTCGAGTAGTTATGTGAGTTCTCTCTGCTGTCTAAGATTTTTTCATAACTGAAAACAATTTTTCAACAGGGGCCTCTGATGCTGACATACAAAGATTAAATTTAACAATTTTCGAAATTTCTTTAAAGCAAATATGAGATGAGATTAATTTAATATTTCAGTCCACTTTTGGCCATGCAATAAATTTTTTTTCAATACAATATTTTAAATAAATTTGCAAAAATCGGGGGGTTAGTGGAGTACCAATGCAAAAATGGGGCATTTCAACGGCCCGCTTTTTCAAGAAAATTTTTCTGGTTAGCGTACTTATGATGCCCCATAGCCATAAGTCACACACCAAGATTTGATACTGCAATGCCACTTGGATATTTCGAAGTATTTATGTATATTTGACATACACGATTCCATAAACTCGCCTTGACTATCGACTAGCCAGCACTTTGGTTTGCACTACCCAGTTTTCCTGCAGCACAATGCTCCCTTTGGCACCCGAACCAACACGCAATATCTATCACTGATGTGTCAGTGTTTCAATACTGTACAAAAAGCAAGGCGCTATCCAATGATTACCAACTCAATGGTTCAGTGGATCTCCTAAAGCCAGCTACGTTATCATAAATAACGATGGATACAAACAAAAACTCGCAACGAAACAAAAAGCAAAAACAACTCGTGCCGTCCAAAGATAACCGTTTGATTTGCAGATAACCTTCTTCCACCGTATTTGTTTTATTCACCAGATTATCTAACAATACTGTTACAGGTGACATCGCGAGTATTAAATGCCAACCGTTCGCTCTTCTTCCGATTTTCTTTGATTTCTCCTTGATTTCTCCCTCTATCTCAGACAATTTGTAGACTTAATAATCGAAATAAATATTATGGATAATTAATCAACCGACCATATTGAGTTTGCGAATACTAACTCTACACCATTGTGAATAAATACAATTGAGAAATCTTAGCCCATATATGTACTTCAAAATTCGGCACAGCTGAGATCACCTGATGTAGCAACCCTTTCCATTCTTGAGTGAATTTCTATGCCCGACTTTAATAATGGCTATTAGCTGCCATCAGGCCCGTGCGCAGGATTTCTTTTTAGGGGGTTTCCATTTTATTTTATAGAACGGAAGAAGGTCTTCAAAGAAAACCATTATTCTATGGATGTGACAACTTCGAAAGAATTGTTAAATGTTAAATGAAGCCAATCTATTTAGCCGATTACACACTCATTGTAGACCTTAGTTAATTTTCCAGTTGACGCAGTTTTTAAAATGAGCGTTCGTTCGTCGACGCCGTTACAGGTAGAGCTGCCATTATGAGAAAGATTTGAGGAATATTAAGGAAGTATTTTCGTCGCGTGCAATCGTCATGCAAAATCATTCATCTAGAGTTGGAGTTTTCGATGGAAAAATGAAGTATATTACGGTGTTTTAAAAATCAGTATTCAAGATGATTTTCGAATAAATCCAGATATGGTATATAAGTAGAAATCCGACAATAAACTTCAATGTCCTTAGTCTCCATACTGCACCTATGAGTCTGACGAGAAGTTATTCTGAGTTTGTTCAATTCGATATAGTATTCTTTACAAACCTGTCCAACTTTTTAGAAAATCTACATACATATGTATCTATCTATGGTTTGTACATTTACATCCCTTCTTACTAGGGCAATTGGTTGCGACTACCCACAAAAAATAGAAGTTTTCGTATGAACAATGCGTTCAAGAGTTTGTCTCTCTGTGAAAAGCCGTAATAAACACGATATCATATTTGTATGATGGATGTTAGAGGTGATGACGTTGCGAATGCGTTAACGCCGATGACGTGGAGTATAGGGCAATTTTTTATATCGCATTCATACGTTGGCAGCGATTAACATTTGAATTTTAAAACAGGTCGCTTATGATAGAAATTAGCTGCATATGAAACTATATACACCAACTCAAATAAGTCTAAAAAATCGTACGTATTAAAATTATTTATTTATTTATTGTAGCGTAATACAAAATATAAAGCTACCAGTATGCAGCATATTAGCTAACAGGGTCTACAGTTAATTTAGAAGAAACCAAAATATTGTGGGCATGCTCATCAGCTGTTTTTGTTTGTGCAATCTCAACATCCTGAACGCATGGACACGCTTTCCGTCGTTGAATGCGTGCTGTGCTCTTTCAACCTAAGGTATGTGATTGCGATTCTAATTTTATTGCAGCGAGTTCACATAAAAAGGTGTACAAGGTATTGGTTGTTTTAAAAAGGCTTTAAATAAAAAAAACTATTCAGGGAAACGGAGAATTATCTACAAAGTGTTGTTTAATTGATCATAGGTGGTAGTTTTCCAAAAGTGGGACGAGGAAGGGGTCTGGCCTAAAGAAAAACAGAAAATCCTTAACAAACAACGCAAGAACTACAAAGAAACAAGTTATGAAAGGATGTTAAGCCTGAACTTTAGAAAATTCCTTAATTTGTTGATGTGCAAACAATTATTTGCAACTAAGTAAATTTGGGAAAATTCATTAAATTCGAAAATTTATAGAAAAATAATTATGTACATACTTACATACATGCCCACATACATATGTACATAAGATTTCATGTAGTGTGGGTATGTTTGGAACATTTAATATTAATTGAGGTAACGTCTGCCAAATCAATATTCCTTAACGCTTTTACTTACTCTTAATGCCTAATATTTTCTTAATGTGCAAAATTCCAATGGGTGTTGAATTCAACACTTCTCTATAAAAATGACTTTGACCATCAAGTTCGTTAAGTTGGTATTTTTCTGCTTCCTTTTTTTGTGATTTTCATCAAAAGTTACCACTTAAAAAATCCAATAAATTTTTTTTAGTATACAATAAGCACTCCGCACTTCCTTAAACACAGTTTATATTGTTGGACTACGACTGGAAATTAATTTAATATGCCACGCAACAATCCGCTAGCAACGCGTTTATATTTCACTGGTTTTTGCTTTGCAACTAGTATTGAACTTTAAATTTTGAATTTGCCGCCACAATATACTGCCACCGATAGTGAACTGCAATAACTCACAAGGCAGAATCAAATAATAGAATGCGCAGAAGCTGGATCGAAATCAAGGCGCTGCTGGCAATAGCAAACTAACTTGCATGAATTGAAATTGCCGTTATTTATAAGAAAATCCTCTCCTCGCACATGTACAATTCAAATAAGCTGAAACGATAAGCTATCCAATGGCTAAACCACTGCATCGCAAAACTTTTCAGCAGTACGTAGCTTAAAACTGCTTCTCAATACAAATGCGAATGCCAGAAACACATTTACATATACATATGTCTATATATTATATTGTTATATACATATATATGTTTATATATGTCCGTGTGCATATCTATTTACATACATACATACATACATATATGCATGCGATTGAGGTATTTTGGCTCTCAGTTCGTATGGTTTCATTAGCCGTTGTCTCAATTGTTGTAAATATGTAGGCTATTTTTTATAAAAGTTTTGGCCACAATTAGTTGTCTATGAACAAACATAATACATATTTACGTGCAACTAAATCTTGGTAGAGAGTTAACTTCTTTCGCCTTCACTGTCAAAGCTCCGTTTTTATTGTTCCTGTGCTCTTTTCTCACTGGCCCCATTTAGTATATTCGTGTATGTGTATATACAATACATACATACTTATGTACATACATATATATACATATATATATACATACATACATATACTTGCAAAGTTTTTAAATGCCACTTACTACCATGCCATTGAATAATAGGAATGTTTGTGCCGCATGCCGATTTCGTTTCATTCATAAAGTTTGCAGCATATTCAAAAAGGCATTGCTGTAATATAGATATGCATATCTACATATGCACATATATATGTGTCTAAACAGATGACTGCATGTACATTAAACCAGCACAAATAATAATTTTTCATCAATTCCTTACACCATCACACTTTTATACCCGATCAGACAGGTATGTACATATGTACATAGCAAAATAGGGGTTCCCTTATAATAATTTTATGTATTTATATTTATTTGAAATCATTCACTACATTAAGTTAGTAATATATTTAAATACTCAAACAAAAAACAGAAAAACAAACAAATCTGGTGGTTTGTTCGAATATATGTAAATACATATGTACATACATATAAATATATTCCCTGCAGCAAAACATTTTCAATTGCCAAAGATAGATGCCTTTTTACGATAGATGACTTTTTACGAACTATTTTGTAGTGATTTAAAATAAAAACCCATTTTTATCAAACACCCAGAAACACATTTTTAGTTAGTTGGCAAGTCAAGCTGAGGAATCCAAAAACGTCCGCTGTCAAAAGTTTGACGTTCGTTCAGCAAATCATAAAAAGAACACATTTAAGCGTGCCGGAGTCGTGTGTTTTTTCTACGGAAAATTTAATATTAATTAATAATAATAACTATTATAATTTAAGGGAAATGAATTTTTATAAAATATTTGAATAAATAAATAAGACGGTAGATATGGTTAAAGGTAGCTAGCTTTTTTCGCATAAAAATAGTTAACCCTTTCCTTGTATTTTTTACAATATATTGAGGGATTGCCAATAAGTATGTCTTGCTGTTTTTTTAATATTAAAGGTTAGCTCAAGAAGGAATCATTCGTGATTTTTAATTGATTTCCGAATAGTTTTTTGCGCTTGCCACAAGGTAGCGGAAGAAATCATAAAATTTAAATACGTAATCTTACACTTTCGTCAAAATAAAGAACTCCATGTGAAATTTAAGTTTTCTCCAATCAATACAAATTAAAAATAAAACAAAAGATCATTTGAAAAAATTATTTGACCTACTTAAAAATAATGTACAATATATTGTACATTGGCATATAAAAGTAATGTACAATATATTGTACTCAAATAATTTGGTCAATATATTCCACAAATTACTTGAACGGTTGCGAAATTGTATTAAGGAAATATTAATGCATACATATATACATATGTAACATACGGTTTCGCTTATGTGGCAGAGATGTTTTTGGACAACGATAAAGTCCCAATTGAAATACCTAGCCACACAGAATTCAATATTATATGAAATTATATTAGAAGGGACCGGTGTGAATATGAACCTTTTCTCTTTGAAAATAGTGAAGTCAACCATGAAATTGCTTATCAAAATCCGTTCAAATATTTTAAGCAATTTATGACAGATGACATTTTTGAAAAACCCATGTTTTATGATAAGTTGTACGCTACACAAACAACATCACAAGCTTGGTCAGGCCACTAAAGAAGAAATTGAAATACTGATTAGACTTTAAATTGTTATCGGAAGCATTCAATTACGCCGGATCTCATTACTTTGGGACCAAACATTGGGGCTGTCCCTTTCTGAAAATACTATGACATTGAGGCAACTGCACTCTGCCTTATACTTCCTTAAAAATTTAAGTTCATCAAATATTTGTAGCGATAAATTTATAAAAGTACTTTCATTAATTAATGCGATAATCGGGGCTTTCAAGAAGCAATAGAACCGGACTTACGCATCAATGAACAAATTATATCCTTTAAAGGTAAGCCCAATTCTGGGGGGTTAAAAATGTATGTTATTTGTCGGAAATCTAGAATTCCATACGATTTCGAGCTTTACCAAGGAAGGGCTTTCAATAGCAATTGTTGTATATTTATGTAAAAGATTAAATCAACCGGGACACTACTTATATTTTAACGTATGTATAAATATATGCGCAATTGTATGGTTTTTGGTTAACAAAAATATATGAATTATTTAAATTATTTGTAATTAAATTGAAATTTAAATTTATTTATATTTTTGAACTTAATTTTTCTAACTATTACAAATTATGTCGCTTATTCTAACATAACAGCAACCCGCAACCCTTTGTAACCGCAACCTTTAAACATATTGGTCAATATATTCTACAAATTATACAAAGCTTTAACTTCTTCTCAGATATTTTTTTCAAAATTTTTTCTTTTCAAATTGCTATTGGGAACGCAATAGATCTTAATTCAAAAAATTTGTCTTCCGTGAAATTGGCGAGAAAGGGTAAATAAATAATTAGTTTACCGTTAGTTAAAACCAAAGACTAATTTGTGCCGAATTATATATAACATAAACTACTTAAATAAAGTTTTTCATAAGAGCTTTTAAAAAAATTTCGGGTATGCAGTTTTGTAGCTCATTCAACCTCAGTGCAAATTTAAGGTGGCTTTAAATTCACGCGGCTTCTGCCATGCTCAGCCACCAGAGGTTGTGAATTTTTGGAAAAGTGGTTTTAAAGCCATTATTTTCAGTTTAAAAAAATTGTTTTAAAATACCTGTCTGCTCCCCCTCGAGAGTGTCTAGTGAAGAATTCTTTACTGCTGCAGCTCTGCTTTATACCGATGGGTGGCATCAATTGCAAGGTGAAATGCCGACTGGATATTACTTTCACATTACAATATAAAATTATTAAATTTCGAGAATAAAAAATTTAAGCTTTTTATTGTTATTTTTGCCAAATGTGTGTACTTATGAGGTGAACTGAAATGGTTGTGATCTAAACAAATGTACTTTTTTAATAACATATATTAATATTTTCCGGCCTATTTATTTTTATATCATTCAATAATTTTTATGAGCTCAAGGCCAGTTTTTAATAGGGAGAATTATAGAAAAACAGTAATGGTAGAAGTTATAGCTATTTCGGAGATCACCACATCTCCTAATCAGACTTCTTGTAATGATCGAACTCACTCCCCCTTGCTTATACTCATTAAGGCAAAGGCTAAACGACATGAGCCAAGTAAGCTATGTAAGCTGTTATTGCTTTTTCTTCTTCCTATTATTGCAAACACAATTTCAAGTATGGCAGTCTGCTGCTATTACATGAATGTGTGGTTGTTGTTGATTATAACCAATTCTATTTGTACTACTATTGTTGTTAGAGAAATTGTTATGGTTAGATGTGCTCTTTCATTATACTATATATATACTAATATTTATTTTTATATCAAACAATAATTTTGATTTTGAGCTCTAGGCCAGTTTTTAATAGGAAGAATTTCTACAAGTTTCTTCCGCAGCTTCGATCAAATCACATTAAATATTCTAATGTGTGTATGCATGTACATATATTATTTCTTATTTATGATTTTGTTGATTTTTACTTAACATTTTCGTGTTTCCTACAACTTGTAGCCAGCGTCACGTCGACAAAACGGCTGATGGTTTTTGTGAGATACTTTTTCCGCATAATTACATTGCTTGTCGAGTGGCGACAGTTATTAGAAAAATGCCTTTTTGTATAATTTTTTTGCACTAAGGACAAGCTCAATGTAAACTCTAGTTAACGATGTAATTGGTAATGCAATGATAAAGGTAATGATAATGAAAATGGTAGTTATAATTATAACGTAATTATAATGATAACGATAACGCTAATGAAAATGATAATGATAATGGTATAAAACTATATTCCAAAATTAAACTTTTTTCAGTAGATGGGACCAAACCAATGTTTTAAAGAGATTGATTCGTAAGTAAAAAAGTATTTCTCCGTTTTGTGATGTTAGCTTCCGAGATCGTGAAATTGGACCTTTACTAAAAAATATTTTAAATTATTACATGTAAACAACCAAAAAGGGGAAATATGGATGTGGTCATCCTGCTCCTCTAATGTTAATGATATATAACTGTTTAAACTTATATTACAGAGTCAAATGTCAGATTTTCTAAAAATTAAAAATTATATTAATTAATTTAACTCTATGAATATCGCTTCCTTTGATTCCTTATAACACAATAAATAAGAGGAAAAGACCGCAGGACTGCGCCTGTAACTTTACTTTTTTAGTTATCTCGGTTCAATGCCGAACTTCGAACCCCAGTATCTTGATTTCTATGGCCAATTTCATGAATTTCAGTTACAGATGAATTGAACTCAGCAAAGCAACTAATAAAATGACTACATTCTATTAATTGTTTAACTCACTGATCTTTTTCTGCCTCAAAATAAATGTTAAAAATTTCCAGCAGTAAAAAGTTACGATTTGGCATAACAAAATAGTAATTGCCTTACCATGGCAAACATTTTCTTGACAGAACTTTTCTATCAGTTGGTTGAAACAATTTATTCTTTTCACCACACAAAAAAACATTGTTATTTAATTATTAAATCAAATTCAACCTAAGTGTTTTTGCGGTGATACATATCTCCAACGTCCCACAAAGGACTATTACACTCTCGCGGAATTCAAACAAAATTTACTGCAATGGCCTCAGTTGATAATCATCTGGACCCTTCATATGGGCAGTATTTAATGAAACATCGTTGATTTTAGCGGCGGTATCAAATACAAGCCTAGGCTTATTGATCCTGTTTACGTTATGAACAACGAAATGGGACAAATACTATACATATATGTATGAACATTAGGGGTATATCTTTTCTTCAACATGATATCTACATGAGATTACATGATGAGAAATAGTGAAAAAATATGAACTGCGTTTTTTATTTTTTGTTTTTCTTCAAAAAGTTCCCGCACCGACTCAATTGAAAAATTATCATGAATTTCAAATTGCATTCAATTAATTTCAAAATCAATATGTTTTATTCATTTAATTTTTGTTTACAGAGATTTCTTATTTCAAATTTGAGATTTAAACTGCGCTCACTTTTACATCGAGGATAAATGTCTTGAACGACTTTAATTGCACGTTCTGCGCATATATTAGAGCGCTGTTAATTTGAAATGCGGGAATCTTCCTTTACCCAATGGTTTAGCAAGCATTTATGAGCTGTTTTGAAAGAAATTAATGATTTTTCTAATTTTTCAAAATCATTTATTTGAAAATGGTGGTCGGAAAACCAAACATCATACCAAGCGCCACATATATGTTGACAAATTGGCAGAAGTTTTTCTCTATGTTTGGTGATGAGTATAAATGTCAATAGGCAGATTATAGCTTTTGAATTGCAACGGGCGTTACTACGCGATGGCAGAGCTTTAAATTTTATAAAAGGAAATATGTTATTTTTCTCATAATATTTGAACGCTTGTCCCAGCTCATACAAATATCGCCATTTAATGCATGTTATTTTCAATTTTTCCTTTCCTTGAGAGAAACATTGTTTTATGCCACATACAATCATTTCAATAGATCCCCATAGTTGAAGTTTGTTGAGAACTTCCTTGATACCTTGAAATATTGTTGCACTTTTTCCATTGTCAAGAATCATTACGGCCAATTTTATTTCTTTAAACTCATATTTTATCACCACAACCTGGACTTCTTTTTTACCAAATTTTTCTCCATCAAAATGGAGACACCAAATATCATCCTTGATTGAAGTCTTATAATTTTCTTCCAAGCATTCTGCTGCCTTTTTTGCTGCTTTTAGAACACCTGGTTGAGTTGGTGTTGCAATATTCACCCCTGATTTCGCCAATTCTTTGCATATTTTAGCCGCATTTTTGGTGCTCACATTAGCTGTTTTTACTATTTTCAATGCTGCTTTTGTTGAAGAATTTACTTGTTTTAATCTTGAAGGTAAGGTACTTTAAATTCTTCATCATTTGGAATATATAAATCATCACTTCCGTCGCTTGATGACATTGAAGAGTTTAAAGGCGTAATATCATTTGTAACGGCAGTATTTTCTTTGATTTTAACAGCTTTTGATGGATGAACTTTTACGTCCTTAGCAGCAGTGTAACCAACTTCTCTGTTCGTACTGATTTGGAGTTCGTACAACTTTTTATCTTCTGTACCAATCCACCCACCGTTTTTATTCTTTATATCAAATAATTTGTTGAATGCCAATAACATATTTTCTCCATTACGTTTTTTTTTTTTAAATTTTGTGTGACTTTCTATAAGTTTCTGTATTTTACGTTCAACGGATATCTTTGCTATGGTCGGAAAATTAAGTTTTAACCATAAATCCATTAGTTCCAGCGCAATAATTTTGCACCTTTTTACTTTGGCTTTTTCATTTTTGGCCAACGCGTTGTATCATCCAATTATAACGGCCTGCTTTGGAATTTTGCATAATTCGATTAAACATTTTTCAATGTTTACTATTATACGCCTTTTGGTTTTACTTTTTTGAAAAGATACTAAATTATTTGTCCATAGTTTTGCATTTTTAAGAACATCTTTTTCACTTTTTTTAAAAGACATATTTTTGAAATAATAATAAAATAACACACTTAACAGCTTTCGTGTCGCTGGTTGAAGCAAAAATGAGAGAGGTAGCAACATAAAGACAATTAATACAAAAACAATTACAGAACTTTACCGTTAAAGGCAATATTGATCATTATTGTTGTGTTGTTTTGCATTTGAAGCGATGTCTACATTCGCTAACAATATACCTACTTACGTTGTACTTATTTGTACGTTTTTATTAGTGATCCATATTGACAATATTAAAATTGATCGGTGCAGGAACTTTTTGAAGAAAAGAAAAAAAAAAACAAAAAACGCTGTTCTTTTTTTTCACTATTTCTCATCATGTAATGCCATGTAAATTTTATTTTGTTAAAAAATTGTTAAAAGTTATACCCCTAATGAACATATGTACGTTTACTTGGCAATTTAGTGTCAATTGAAGATACCTTTCTTGCTTAACCCTTTTTTTTAATATATTTTCTCTTTGTACCATTTTGCATAACTAGAATCGCATAACATTTTTCGTTCAATTAGTTGAAGTCATCTTAACGCTAATTATCTTTACAGCACAAAAGGCCTGTCCCATCTACCATCTATCAATTTGGTTGTGCTACTGAAAATATTTTCTGCTCTGATATGGGCAGCAAACACATCTGCGCAAAATAAGCATTTAATTGCTTTTGTATTTCATTCATACTCTTGATCCCTCTCTCTTGGATTATTGGATTATCATTCGCCCAAATGCGGCAATTTTGCTTATTGACGAATCCACTGAGGTGAAAATGTGCCTCATCACTGAAGATGATTTTAACGGCATAGAACCTCAATTATGCCTCAGCGCCATCGAAAATTTGGACCATCGGATGGAGTTGTACCGCCGAGGTCGCGGCGAACATTTGGCCGATATTTTGTTCCATACATAATTGAACCACACCATATTATCATAATAAAAAGAAATTACAATAATTTCCAAAATAATTCATTCATAAACGCGTGCGCGCATTTCTGAGAAAAATGCCGTTCATTCATAAATTCGTGCAGTTCACCCAATCATATTTTTTGCGACGAAGACAAAAATCTAAAAATCATAAAATGATGATTTTCGTAATTTTCGTCCAAATGCTCACAAATTGTACATACATATGTAGGTACGCCCCCTCTAATGTTTAGTAATGGACCCATCCCCTAACTCGGAAAGAATATTTCTCTTTTTGAGAAGTAGACCAACAAAGTCCACCACCCCCTTCAGCACCCCCACTCTAAGGAGGGATCTGACCTTCGAATCCGGGTCAACATTGTTAAAGGGTCCCTATATATCGAGGAAAACTCCCAGCGTGTATTCCGTGAAGGTCAGTATTTTTTCAATCGTTGAAACGACGTCATGGAGCGCAGTGTCAGCTGATTTGCCTTTGTAATATGCATGCTGGTTGGGAGAGAGGATGCCGTGTATTATATTCCGCCGAATGTATTCATCAAAAGGCCTCTCTAGAGTTTTAAGAAGAAACGAAGTAAGGCTTATGGGTATAAAATCCTTCGGTTTCACTTGAACAGTCTTGCCTCCTTTTGGTAGGAATTCCACCCTTGCTCTTGCAGGGTAAGACAATCTGTAAAAATCTGTGAGAGTAGCGGACACATTATGTCCTTAGCTGCTTGCAATTGGGCGGGAAAGATTTTGTCCAGCCCCGGAGATTTATATGGTTGGAAAGACATTATAGCCCATTCCACCCTGGCGTAGCTTACGATATCCCATACAGAGTTTCCTAGGGAAGAGTAGGTCTTATGGTCTGTCGGAGTGTTAGAGATGTCATCCGAGCACCGCGACAAATGGCTGCTCATAAGTATATCCAGCATTTCGGCGCAAGATGGTGTTCAGTCACCGTTAGGCTTCTGGATAGAGCTCATATTTCTTCAATACTGTTGCAGAAGATTTGCTAAGATTCGCGCTGAGCCTTCTTTATGGTCTTCTTGAAAATTTTGAATGCATCCTTGTAAGATTGTCAGAAACCTGTTCTTTTATATTAGTTTAAAATCATCCTGCTTTTTTTCTCAGGGCTGAAATCTCCACATTCCACCAATGAGGCTTCTGCTTCCCCCTTAAAATCAGCGTTACAAGAACTTAAAAATCTTCGTCAAAATACTCCGAGAAATATTAGAAAGATGTGCTCCCTCAAATTTGTTTTCTGCGTTCCATGACTAGTCGCACCGGGACTATTAGCTATTAACGTCGTTTAAGCGATTTTTTTACTTTTTCAGCAATATTAACTTCTTCCTTATCATATATGCGTTGCGGTCAGAATCGGATTCAATTGAAGAGCTGAGGGGTTTTCATTTACAACAACCAATTCTTTTTCAGCAATATTATCTTCTTCTTTATTAGATTCTGAACTGCGGTCAGAATCGGAATCACTTGAAGACCCCGCATTCGAACAATTGGATCGAGTTCCAAGTCTTCATCGTCGTTTCAAGGCACATGCGCAAAGACTCCTGTTTCTTCAAATAACATAAGGAAACAATTCAATTCAGTTATAAACTTGAGCTGTCCAGCTACATATCTAGCTAGCTAGTTGGATCGAGTTGAAATAATTTTTACATTTTGTATTGTATGCCCACTTAAAAGTGACTAGCTGGCTATACGCGAGGAGAATATACCAATATATAATTTAACTTATTTATTTAATTGACTATAACTTTTTTAACAGGTGACCACTCATTTTGGCCTGAAAAGGTGATAACATACTCACTCACACACTTACCCTCAAACACACAAACTTCTACATTTATAATATACATACATACTTTAACTTAATAATGTCATTTTATTTGCTGTTTTAAGTAGATGACAACCCTCTCCAAGGTATTTTCAAAATTATGCTTTTTAAAACTTCTTCGTATGAGACCAATACTTACTTACTAAATTGGCGCTATAGTCACTTAAGCGATTTTGGACGACGTAACATAAATTGAGGGACCTACATCTTTACGCCGACTCCGAACAGCGAAAGTTTTTTTATGAGGAGTTTTTTCATGGCAGAAGTACACTTGGAGCCTACTTCCATTGCCTTCCGATCAATAAATTATAAATTAATAAACTTTTAGTTGATATTTTATACCCTCCCTAAAAAGAATTTTTAAATGTAGCGTTCTCAATTTGGCATTCATATTGTAAAATATCATTTAACTTAACTTAATTGACGTTTAATGTATTTAACCTTTTAAATAGGAGGCAACAGTTTAAAAAACATTGTTAATATTGCAATAAATATAAGGACTGTTGCGTATTATTACCGATGGAAGCGTTCTAAATCTTCTAAAATAAAAGTTGCAGGCGGTTTAAGTTCTAAACGTAGATCTTTATTCAATATAGAGTTATATTATTACAAATACAGCGCGGTAGCGGGCGGAGCAAATGGTACGAACCGATGGGATTACAAGTAAGCGGTAATTCTGACTGCATACAAATTAGAAGGACAGGTGCAAAGCAAATAAAAGAATAACAAGTGTCAATGTCAGAGATGTTAGTGAGAAAATGCCCAAATGAACCCAACATACCGCCGCCCTTGAACCCCATTAATAGGTTCAATACAAAACTTAAATATAACATTACAACTAGATTTACAATCTCAAACTTTTTCAATAATATTAATAGAGAAGCAAAGTCAGGCCTCTACGCTAAATATAGCATTATTTGTCGGAGCAAGACACATCTTAACTATGGGGCGGACTAATTCACCGTGCGACGTTTTCAAAGTAACCACTCGTACGCGACCATATGCTCCAATGCGGCATTTTAGAACTCGTGTCGGCGTCCACTTTGTCGGAGGAGTAGGTTCCCTGAAGACGGCAACCACATCTCCTTCTTCAATATTGCGCGACGAACGAAACCATTTGGTGCGGCGCTGGAGGCTTACCAAATATTCGTCTCTCAAAAATGTTGCTTTAGGGCAGAGACCACCTGCCATCGCTGATTTAGGTTTCCATGGAACCCATAACCGTCTGGATCTGGGATCGACTTCAACGGTTCACCCAGAATAAAATGTCCAGCAGTTAGAACTTCTAGACCGCTTGCCGGTCAACGGTGTATTGAACTCTTTAACGCCACCTCGACGATGAACCGGCCGTCAGGTGCCCTTCGGTGCGTTGTTTCGAAATGGTCTTCGTAATACCGTTCTTCGTCCGTTAGATATGTTTTTTGCGGCGCATCCTCTAACTCCCACAACCTAGTCAATGCTCCATCTAGCCGAACATTACAGTGCAGAGAAAGCAAACGGGGCGTAGCAGGTCCGGTGCCATTCACGCTTCCAAACAGTGTCCTCCCGAATACCGTCAGCTGAGCCATGTGGGTGCCGGGTGGGCCCTTGCGAAATTCGGCACAGACGAGCTTATCCATGACATCCATGCCAATCAATATATCGATGCGCCCAGGCTTCACAAACTGCGGATCGGCGAGAAACAAACCTCTGATGTGTGGCCATGTTCAAATAGTAATGGCCTTCGTGTAAATCGCTTGTAATTTTTGACAAAATTAACGAGTTGACAGTGAAACATTCGTTAGAACAGTAAGAAGAATGGGAAAGTGATACCTCACCTCTAGCTTTGTCTCCTGGTGCCGATCCACTGATGTGTGCTTCGGACGATGTTCGTGTCAGTCCTAAGCATTGCACACAAGCCTCGGTTACAAAGGAGGCATGCGATCCAGAGTCGAGCAGTAAAAACAAGAATAATCACGTACTTTCACGATTGCAGTAGATATTAGCACAACTTTTTCCACTGGAACAGATGGGTTGGAACTGGAGTTTAAGCATAATGACATGCGGGCCGCATCGTTCGCGTTTTTCGTGCGACGCGGTATCAACGGCTCAAGCAATTTAAGCATACACGCGCCTTCTTCACAAATTCCGATTTCGCGGATAAGGCTAAGTCACGAAATTGCTACCATATGGAACACCTTTTGCCGATTTGGCTGCTGATGGGGGTTTGACCTTGATTGGTACCAATGCTGATTACGATGAAAGCATCGATAGCGTCCGACAACGTATCTCTAAGAATGTGGTTAATTGTTCAAATGTTTGCGGTTCATCACTTACGAGTGATAACTCCCACTGCTTACGTGCCTCAAATGCCAACTTATTCACCACCTCGTGCACTAACCAGTCGTCCCAGAACTCAACTGGACGACCCAACGCCTTAAGCTCACGAATATGCTGCAATGCAGAGCTGCTATCGATTAGCGATGAAAACGCGTCGTAAAATGCGATCCATTCGTCACGACACTTTTGTACACGGTTAAAGTTAGCTAAAGCCAGAGTACCACGTTTCGGCTTGTACGCGTACATTTTCTTCGACTTCACCATTCTCAACACCGCACGAATTTTCAACTGCATCTTGGGTAACGTTAAAGCGAACTCACTGTTCACTCAATAACTGAAGGTAGCTTGCTTATGCTTGCCCTTGAAAAGTCGTTTGCGAGTCAAAAAATATGATATACAGCACGAGCAGGGTTCAAATGAAGGTCACGATGCACATCCCGAATCTTTACAATGCCGCTACGCACACACTCCTCAATGCACGAATTATATGTTTGTAGAAACTGTTCCCTTAAACTTTATTTTAACTTGCGGTTTGTACACTTTAACTTTTAATATAGTTTTTGCAAAATCACTAGATTTCGTCTCTGTGGGCAATCGAGGTCCGCCTCGAAGGACCAGTAAATGTTGCGTATAATTACCGATGGAGGCGGTTCCATCTTCTTAAATAAAAGTTGCATGTGGTTTAAGTTCTAAACGTATCTCTTTATTCAATATAGAGTTATATTATTACAAATACAGCGCGGTAGCGGGCGGAGCGAATGGTACGAACCGATGGGATTACAAGTAAGCGGTAATTCTGACTGCATACAAATTAGAAGGACAAGTGCAAAGCAAAGAAGAGAATAACAAGTGTCAATGTCAAAGATGTTAGTGAGAAAATGCCCAAATGATCCGAACAAGGACTATAAATGTATATGCCGAATCTTATCCCAATCTGTCCAGTCATCATCAAGATTTGATTTACCTCATTTATTTAATTGACTATAACTTTTTTAATAACTCTTTTGAAAATGTACCCTATATATATATGTATCGACTCAGCTTATACTCACCCATTCACTCAGACACAAACTTTCACATTTGTAATATTAGTATTACTTACTTACCTACTTACCATTTTTTAACAGCTTTCAAAAAACGTTTGTGTAAATATATGAAGATATATATTTGAAATATCCGTATTTGCTTGCTTCGTAAAAAGCTTAGTTTCTTAAACCTCTGTCAGTTTAACACAGTATTGCAGTGCTTTATTATAAATTTAGTTGAATTTCTTATAAACTTAGTTGAATTTAACTGTTCTGCTCTATATATATAATATATTTCTCTAAAATAGCCTTTTTTGACACCAGTATAGTAGAATATCCGTAACCTTACCAATTAATTACCTTTAAGTGGTGGAAAACAGAGTAAGTAGTATACTGTTATAATTCAGTAATCTTACAAATAGCATTAAATTACTGTTTTAAACACGTGACAACACTCCTTTAACATATTTTCGAAATTAAGTTTTTTTAAGCCTAATGTCTTTGATTCTTATTACGTGATACTTCCACTAACTAAATAATTAAATTTAGTTTACTCTTTTAACCAGGTGACAACTCACTCCAAAAGTGTTTCCCAAATAAATTTTTCTTCAAACTCTTTCGTTTGATGCTCATATTTCAATATTTGGTATTGCTTTAATTAATTGCGCCAGTTAGCAGGAAGAAGGGGAGACTGGAAAATACCAAGTGATGTCAAGTTCTTTTCCACTTGGTCTTTCCAACGCAGTGAAGGCCATCCTCTTCCTCTACCACCAGCTGGTACCGCGTTGAATACTTTCGGGGCTGTATTTTAATTCGCGGGACTATGTCTATGTCGCGGCAAACCTCATACAGCTCATCGTTCCATTGCCTGCGATATTCGCCGTCACAAAGACGTAGAGGTCCATAAATCTTTCGTAGAATCTTTCTCTTGAACACTCCAAGGGCCGTCTCATCTGATGCTGGCACCATACACTAGCACGAGCATGATGAGGGACTTATAGAGCATGGCTCTGGTTTGTCGAGAGACCAAGAGAGATTCTACGTTGAATTTCCAGGCTGATATTATTGTTAACACCTACATGTTGGTTACAAGATAAACAAAGTCCTCCACTTTTTCGAAATTGTAACTGTCAACAGCGATGCGGGAGCCTAGACGCGGGGACGCTGACGGTACACTAGTTTTGCCTTCGTTCCCCACCAGACTCATACGTTTCGCTTCTTTATCCAATTTGGAAAAGGCAGAAATAACGGCGCGGCTGTTGAGGCCGATGATATCGATATCATCAGCATACGCCAGAAGTTGTACGATCATATAAAATATGGTGCCTGAAGGGTTCAGCTCTTCAGCTCGAATTGTCTTTTCTAACATAAGGTTAAAGAAATCGCAGGAAAGAAAGTCACTCTGTTTAAAACCTCGTTTGGTATCAAACGGCTCGAAGAGGTCCTTCCCGGTTCTGAAGGAGCTGGAGGTGTTGCTTAACATCATTTTACATATCCGTATTAGTTTTGTTGGGATTCCAAATTCAAACATTGCGTGCCAACTTTTTCTTGTGCTATCGAAAGCGGATTTGAAGTCGACAAAAAGATGGTGTGTGTCTATTCTCCTTTCTCGGGTCTTTTCCAAGATTTGGCGTAAATATTTGGTCGATGGTAGATTTTCAGATCTAATCCCACACTGATGAGGTCCAATCAGCTCGTTCACGGTGGGCTTCAGTCGTTCACACAATACGCTGGACGTAACCTTTTTTGCTATGCTAAGAAGACTGATCCCCTGGCACATGGTGCGTATTGCAGGAGCCGACCATATTTTGCAAATGAGCTGGTGCATGTACTTGAATAGCTCTACTGGAAGTACGTCAGCACCAACCGACTTATTGTTTTTAGCCACGCAATTGCCATTCGAGTTTCATCAAGGCTGGGTAACGGTACTTCAAGTCCGTCTTCATTGATTGGAGGCTAGGGTTCATCATCTTCAATATTTTCCGCGCCACTACCATTAAGGAGCGTTAAGAAGTGCTTCCACCACAGTTTGAGTGTACTCTGGACATCGGTCATCAGGTCGCCGTTTTCATTCTTACAGGAAATTGTCCCAAAATTTTCGGGCGTTTTTCCTATCGGCTAGCATCTCAAGTTCCTCGCACTCGCGCATCTTTGCCTCTCTCTTCTTTTTTTGGAAAATGCGCCTCGTTTCCTTCTTCGACTCCCGATATCTCTCCCGCACGGTTCGCGTTGCGCCCGATCGCAGCGTGGCCCTGTAGATGCATCCATATTGCAGTATTTGATTTCATTCATTGTTTTAATTGAATGTAGATTTTTAGACAGATGGCAACAGGTAGCAACCATTTTATGTTAAATTGTTCTAATTTACAGTACATTTCACAGAAATAGTTATACTTTCTGGAGATGTAGGTAGTGGCTTGGTTACATTGTATGAAAATGTTGTTGCTTATGCTTAACCTCTACTCCCCGAAAGGATTGATTGGGACCCAGGAGTATTAGTGTTTTAGTAACAAAGGCAATATTAGATAATACTTGTTGATCGGTTTTTGTGGGTTTAGTAATTAGTCTTAGTAATTATTTGTTACGTGCTGTCACGCGGCCGCTGTGTAGGGTGTGCGGCTTCATTCGTTAGTAAATTTAAAAACTTTAGGTGTAATTTTTATTGAACAATTTTTATTTTCTGATAAAAATATCTTTACCTGGGTACTTTCGCATTTCTGTATTGTTCAATTTAACATGTGTAGCAAGCATTGCTTCGCTTTTGCATCGGAATATAGATGTCATTGGAAGGCTCGAGTTGGTCCCTTTTAACTATAAACGTTGACATTTGCAAATGACCTACTAATAGCACGAGTGTCTTCCCATCATTTAAAGCTATAGACCATTTCCTTATACTGACCTTGAGCCCAAAAAATAATATATGAACATTTTTTAAATCAATAATTGGAATTATGGAGAAGATGCAAAATGCGGAAGTGAAGTCTAATGAACTCAGGAAACGCTTGAACAAATTAAATAATGATTTGAATTCTAGTGCATTATATTTGTTTGTAGTTTCGTAATTGTCAAGAGCCATACCGCAAAAAATTTCCACTTGCAAGCTTATCAGGATTTTTTGTTCTGGAAAATTATTTTTCTGCAGGCTGCAAATATTCACTTTACAATTGGCGAGGAGCCCGTATTTTGCACTTATAAAATTTATGAGCTCAAATGTATCAACCAACTCCCATTCGTAGAGTAATTTCAATAAAATATCAGCCATTGCGTTTATTCGAATAATTCGTATAAGTAGCGTCTTATTTGAAAAAACATTTCTGAATCCAACAAACAGCAACTAAAGAGTTTTGGTTCTTAGGGATGCCAACAATTTCAGAGTTTATGTAGTTTTTTTTTATTGAATATTGAATAGAAATACTTTCATGGTACGGCGTTTTGAGGAAAGTAAACCCATCATATTGTGGAATAATCTTATGCTCTCATTTTGCGATTATATTTTCTTCTTTAAGTCTAGCGGTTTCCGTTTAAATTAATTTGAAAAGAATTAAGTGTTTTTATCAAACTGAATTTGGGGGAAAATTTTAACTTATGTCCAATAAGAGCTTTTGTCAAAATTACTTTGAACATAACTTTCTTAATAGAAAAGAGTTAAGTTCGTTTGTCGAATAGATATAAAGACAAAACTTGACTTAAGTGAACATGGAATAATAGCCCAAATAAAGGATGTTTTTTTAGACTGATAGAACTTTCGATAAGGATAGCTGTCACTTGACAACTGGTAAATGACATTTCTTTTTGATATTTCTGTTCAGTAAGCATTGACAAATCATCATGGAAAGAATGACGCCGCGACAACGTTTACAAATTGTGGAAATTTACTTTAAAAATCAGTGTTCTGTTCACTTATAGAGCACTTCGTGAATTTTATGGTCCACATAATCGAGCATCAGAGCAGCTTATTCGTCGAACTGTTGATAAATTTCGAACAACATTTACTCTACTCGATGAAAAACCAACAACAAGACAAAGAACTGTACGTACAGAAGAATATATTGGTGCTCAACAAGTTGGACTTTGTCCATCCACAACAAGTGGTTCAAAATTGTACTGATCGCATCAGATTCACCAAAGCTAGTCGTGGCGGACATATGCCAGAAATCATTTTTAAGTATTAAATGTCACGAAAATATCTTTGAAATAAAAAAAAATTGGCATTATCCTTCATTCATTCATTCAGTCTAAAAATACCCTTTATATTAATGTATCATATCGGTATTAAATATGCCAACTAAATTATTTTCCTCCAGGTAATCGTACATATGCAAAACGTTATAAAAACGACTAAATAAACTTCGCGAAGTTTTTACAATATTACAAATTTATTCAAAATAGATTTGAAAAATAATGTACAAAAAAATAAATTGAATAAAGGTTGCAAACAATTATATTCAAGGCATACAGTTAAGAAATAAAAATTACTCAATTTTTGTATGAGGCGCTCAGCGCCAAAACGGCCTAAGCCCAAAAAAATGGTTCTGGAAGTTAAATGAATATCTTCGTCTTCGGCTCTCGAATTTGTTTTTAAATTATTATAAAATGCATGCTTTATAGGAGGTATGAACTCTTTGAGTTCCTGTAAATCCTTCAACTTTGCTGCTTCAATGAATCTTCCTCAGGATAAAGCGGTTCCAATTCCAAATCTACGAACTTATTATAAATGACTTCACATTTTGGAATCGAAGCCACTGAGTCTTAAGCCATTCAACTTTTGAAGTCTTGTCTGCGGAAATTTTTCTGTATGTCACTAGTTTCTCGATTAAGGATATGCTTTTAATATCATCTGCCGTCATCTTTACCAAGTGAAATGGTTCCCTTTTTTGCCGTGATGATTACACGATCCCATTCATCAGGCGTAAAAATGTCCTTATAATATTTGTTTCCCTTTTTAATGAGACCAAAATCTTGATCGCATGGTAGGAATAAGTGGCCAGATTCTAAAAATTTGTGATCTATCTGTTCCACTGGGAAGGTCGAATTATTGACCATGTATGTGCAAATAGCGCTCATTCTTATGTTCCGGTTTTGGCCACCACATTGATCGCTATACATTATTATGTTCTTACATTTGACATTGGCTCTCACGTAATGCATAATGCAAGACCCTATTTCCTGTGGGCCACGGGAAGCTATTCCCTCATTCCAGGTATACATGAATGACTTATTCGTGATAAGGTCATGAATACCAAGACAATAGGTCCATAGCTGTCTTTTGTAGTAAGCTACCCCTGTGGAAATGACTGGTGTCGGCAGAGTTTTCATAAGATCGAATGCTATAACTGCATATTCTTCTTTGTTAAGTTTCGAGCCCAATTGCATCCCAGTTCTAGCTGATTCAGCTTTTCGGTGATGTAAACCTCTTTCGCTCGTATTCCTTTCCTTTTCAGAAGGATCTCCTGCGGCTTCGATTTTTACTTTAAAAGAATCACATTTTTTGCAGGTGTCGGAAATTGGAGTTCGAAAATGCAAATTAAAGTTTTCTGAAAAGATTTTGGTGCAAACGAATTTAGATACAACTTTGTCCATTTCTACAATTCCACGATACAGCTCGTACATAATCGATATGTTTAAGGTAGGTGAGAGAAATTCTTTTTGAATATTCTTATTTCTTGAATAGTGGGAGCTATACCTCGGAAATTTATTGATAAATTCTTTTACGATTTCTGTAGCTTCAACGCTGGTCTTATTATGAGGTGGGTGTCTTCCTCTTTGGTCCAATCTTGGTGTAGTTGTGCCGCTTCTAGGTGATCTATGCTTAAGTGCACGTGTAATACGACCATCGGTTATTTGTAAGATCTGCTAAAAAAATATCCTTTGCAGACATGCATTCCGACATTATTTACTCCAGGAAGTTTGAAAATTCTTGTACTAGATCTTCGGCTTTTGCCAATAGACTTCTTATAAGATCTTCTTGTTTCAATTACTGCAATTTGTCCACATAAATAAGCATGTTGCAAATCATGATCACCAATTTTATAAAAATTTTCAAAAATATGGACATTCAAGTGCATTAAGTGTTTTAGCTGGCTTCATAACTCCTTTCATAGTTTTATAAGATTTTCCGGAATTTCTCTGAACTTTACTTATGTGTTTTTTTCAGTTAGATTTGTTGCCACAAGTCCCGATGGCCCAGGCAATGTATCTTCGGAAGAGCGCGATGAAATTGATGATCCACTTGGTGTTGGGACGTACTCCGATCCAGAATTTTCGAAGTCTTGTAAACTCATCGAGTCAGCATCAGACATGTTTATTCACGTACTATTTTTTTTCTTTCTAATACATTTTCAATTAAAAAAACTGATAACAAGGCGAATTTATACCAGGTGGTGTCAGTACGGCAAAAACGAAACAAACATGTACAATGTTTTAGCTTTGCATAGAGGAAAAACAGTTTTCAGCAGGTAGTATAACCTAGTGTTATACTATGCAATAGGTAGTTTTTTAGTATTTATTTCAAAATGTTCCGGTTAGATCAGCATAGTCAGTTTGATTTTTTTGAAAATGAGGGTTAGGCCGTTTTGGCTCTGAGCGCCTCATATAGTGTATGTGCATATGTTAGTGAATATATAGTTATTAATTTTCTTCAATTTCATCCAAATTTGACAAACAACAAACAACAGCAACTGCCCAACTCCATGTTCTGCTTCGTCACATAGCCTCGTGCGCTGCTAACCTAACATAAGGGTACGCTCGTGGTTTTGGTTTTTGCTATAAATATCGATTTTTCTTGCTCGCGGGAACTTTTTTTGAAACTCGAAAAACTTTGGTAAAAATGTATGGATTTAAACAAATTTTTTTTCAAGTGTGTATAATCGTTGGTACTTTAAAGCCGAATTATCAAAACGTGCCAAAATTTCGTAATTTTTATTTGCATAACAATAAACAAAACTTTTTATTCAAAAAGTTTATGTTTTTCGCTTAAAATTAATCAATAAATGGCAAGATTGATCTGTATTCTGCCAAAACGGCTATTAACAAAACTTTTGTTGGGAGTTATGATCAAAAAATGAAAATGGTGATTTCTCCTTTCTGTTTACGGCGTTCTTCTGAATATAGTCGCCTCATATAGCGATGCGTATAGAAAAATTGAGTAATTTGTGAGTACTGTACAGTTCCCTTGATCAGTATTTAAGAAATCCACTTGATGAAAATATGGCGAATATTACTTAAATGGCGATTTGAATTGCTCCTCTCAAAGTCTCAATAAAAATGATACACTTAGGCCCACTTGCAAGAAATCCAGAGTTAAATTTGTAAATAAAGTGATAAGTAGCTCAGGGTTAACCTGGGCTACGTACATGATTCAATTATTAAAGGTTTGATACATAATGACAGCTAATTTCTAGCTCTCCTGTGCAAAAGGTTGCATTTGCGAAGGAAGTAGAAAAGGGGAAGAATGTAATCCCTTTTTGTAAAAAAATGTTTAACAATTACGCAAAATATTTATTTATTTATTTATTTATTTATTTATTTTGTTTATGAAATCAATGAATACAAAATTCTTACAGACTACACATATTAGAAAGTATTACATATTAGATAATTTTTTATTTATTTAGTCTACAGAAAGATACATATTTCTACAGACAACTTATTGATTAATTTGTAAATACATATATGTTTGGAGTTAAAAAAGGTATAATCTTTATAATGGCTGACATCGAATATAAGTGTGCAACCAGTGGAGACGCCAGTAGGGACGTCGGTGGTATACTTTTAGATAAGCATGGATGTACGCCAGAAGGGACGCCAACAGAACGCCAGAAAGGACGCCAGTTTGGGTGTATATTCTTCTACATTATTTATAAAATTCATTTAAAAGCATTTTAAAGTTATATTTAGAAGAACCAAAATCAATGGCCAGAGTAGTTGAAAGCAAATTGAACTCTTTTAATGTACGAAGTAAAGGAGCGTGAGAGGCATAAATAGTTCGGACTCTTTCTAAGAAGAAAGGGTCATGATTTCGAAGACTTCTTTGCGGAATGTGAAAATAAATTCGTTCGAGAAGGAACGAAGAATCAATCTCACCACTTAAGATGTCAAACACGAAGGAGAGTGAGAGAATATTCCTCCTAATATGTAAGGATTTGAGATTAATTAACAAACATCTAGCATTGTACGGAGGTATTGGTTCTACAAAGTTAAGAGATCGGAGAGCAAATTTTACAAAAATTTTCTGAATACGTTCAAGTCTTTTAATGTAACAGTCGTGATACGGTCTCCATATGAATACAGCATATTCCAGCTTGGAGCGAACAAGCGAAGTATATAACAGCTTTAGAGTGTAAGGATCTGTGAAATCTGTACAAAATCGGCGCAGGAAGGCAAGCATTGAGTAAGCCTTAGCGATAGTGCAGTTTATGTGACTATGGAATAAGAATTTGGTATCAAAGACCACCCCAAGGTCGGAAATTTCATCAAGAGTGGTGTGCCGAGAGTCATTAATGAAATATGTAGTAGGAATGAGGGAACGAGTCTTAGAGAAAGAAAGATGAAAACATTTACCAATGTTTAATGGCAATTGATTTTTTCTGCACCACGTTATTACATTATTTAGGTCTGATTGAACCTTTAAGGAGTCTGAGGGCCTCGAAATTGTAGTAAAAATTTTCAAGTCATCCGCATAAAGAAGAAAGTTAGAGTTAACGAAGCAATCAGATATATCATTTATAAACAATACAAAGAACAAAGGGCCCAAGATACTACCTTGGGGAACCCCAGACGAGGCAATAAAAGGATTGGAGGGAACGTTATCAACAACAACTACACAATAACGAAGGGAAAGGTAAGACTCCACCCAAGACAGGAACACAGAATGAAAGCCAAGACTAGCTAATTTGGAAATTAAAATTGAGTGGTTGACCTTATCAAATGCTTTGGAAAAGTCAGTATATACCACATCAACCTGGAGACGATCATTAAAGGCGGACATACAACATTCTGTGAATACAGCTAGGTTTGTTACCGTCGACCTACCGACCACAAAGCCATGCTGGTTGTCAGATATTAAACGTTTAGCTGAAAAATACAACTTCTGCTTAACTATTAGACTTGATATGCAAAATTCCATCCATAACGTCATCAAGGGATAAAGACAAAGAACCAAAGTTGATCGGGGAACTAACAGTTGGGATAATATTACTGGCGGGGTCAGACTCCGGTTCAAAATTAGACTGAAAGAAATCAGCAAAGAGATTAGCAGCATTTTCAGGGGTTGACGAATGGGAATCATCATAGAAAATGTCGGATGGAATACTAGAGCAAGACCGTTTGGTCTTAACAAAATTCCAGAAAGACTTGGGGTTGGATTTTATGTCACATTCATATTTATGAATAAAGTCCCTATGAAGATTTTTACTCATAACTTTAAATTCACTAGCATATCGCAGGTATTTGTCCTTATGCACTAACGATTTAGATGACTTGAATTTCTTATAGTATCTATTTCTCAGATTCTTTAACCTCTTCAGATCCTTAGTATGCCAAGGAATTTTATAATTATTCCTTTTTAATAGCGGAATATTATTGATACAAATTTCCCTGGTTTTGTTTTTAAAAACATCAAAGCATTCCGCGACACTGGCCCTTTCAAATAATATGTCCCAGTCTAATGCTGAAATCTTACTGTTGACAATTTGAAAATTGCAACGATTAAAGCAAAAACTTGTGGGTTGACTAATATTTCTGCTTTTAAAATCGTAAAATTCAAGATTAAGAACGAGCGGGACATGATGCATACCGACAGCAGATAATGGGTCTAGACATTCATGTAAAGAAAAATGCATGTCATCATTAATAAAAATTAGGTCAAGAAATCTGGCAAGCTTGTTAGCAAAACTGTTTACCTGAAAGAGACTAGTACTTAGGAAATAATCTATTAAGTAAGATTCGGAAAAGGTGGTAATATTTTTTGGACATAGCGCCACGCTATTATCTATATGCGACCATACTACATTGCAAAGATTAAAATCTCGAAGAATGCAGAACTTACTACTATCATGCTTAGATACCATATCGACTACATTATCCACGTGCGCTTTGTATAGAAAATCCGCACTGGAAGGGGGTATATAGGACGTACAAATAAAGATATCCGAAATTCCGTGAATTAATACACAAAGTTGGTCTAGAAGAGGGTTATTATTATCTAGTGGCACTAGCGAAGATCGAAATCGTCGCCGAACGGCAATGAGCACACCACCACCTCTTGAGAGTCCAGTCTTCACAACATCCCTGTCTTTTCTGTAAACATTGTACAACTTACAGTCAAAAAATTCGTTCTCACAAAAATCCGCGTTCAACCATGTCTCCACTAGCACAAACACGTCATAGTCCATATGAGCGGTCATACTAAAGAGGAGTTTAGATTAAGTCCTAATACCAGATACATTTTGATAATATATCCTCAGGGACGTAGAGTGAGATTTAACCTGAGTAGCGCCAATTATTGAATTTGCAGTGGAGCGTCGCTTTTTTGAAAAAAACGGAAAGGACGAATCTTTACATTAATGGGCCAGATATTCGCGTTTAATAACTTATCATAAAAACATTCAGATACACCTAATTTAAAATTAATCTTTTTAAAATCTTCCACTTGGGCATCTTTTTTTATAAGCATATAACAGTTAAGATACTTTTTATCAATTTCAGCATGTTTAGCAACGTAAGTTAAGATATTATCCACAGTTACGGTAGGTGAAAAAGAAGATATGTGTAGCCACTTCATAGAATGAATAACGGTTAATTCATTATTGTCATTAGAACCAAACCGAACCAATGGTTGTTTGGGATTCTTGCGTGGATTTTTGGCTACGGTTTTCCATTCTGGATTACTGCGATTAGAAGGAGAAGATGATTGAGCTGATACGGGAAAATCCGACATATCAGGTATTGACAGTTGTACACGTTGAGATGTAGGAGCAGAAGAGTTCGGCATTGCGGGCACTTTACTAGCAGCTGACTTCAAAGGCAGAGCCGAAGTAATAACAGGCGCAGCAGCACTTGGCGATATCTTCGCCTTGGCAGCGTAAGAGACAGCAGCGCTATAGGAAACAGCAGAGCGCGGCGCAGCGACAGCAGGAACAAGAGAGAGCGAAGCATTGACAACAGCATTAGACGAAGTAGACGTACTAGCGGGCATAGTAACACTTGACAGCCGCTCTGCGTTAGCAGCATTAGAGACAGCAGGTACAAAAGTGTGCGAAGCAGAGACACAAGGAGTGTCATTGTTTGATGGCGAAGAGCACGCAAGAGTTTGAGTAGCAGCGGCAAATGTATTATTGCTTGTAAATTTACCAATGATGCCGTGCATTTTCTTTATTTCTGCGGTAAGCGAAATAATAGCGTTATCTTTGTCACTTAGTTTGGAATTAAGAGAAAGAATTGTATCATGTAGATTGTCCGACTTTAAACCCAATCGCTTATTGTCTTCGTGCAGAGTACTTAGCACTGAGAGCACACGCACATTATCGGTTCTAAGAGCTGAGATTTCGTTGGCTAAAGTTTGCAATGTTATTTGTTGCTTGTTGACTTGTACATTAGAAGGCTTGCCATTTACACTTTAAGATGTAGTAGCACTCTTAGCAGTAGCCGTCCCCTCCGCAGCAGCGGTTACAAGGGTTATTTGTTGTTTATGGATTTGCATATTTGATGATTTGTCATTTACGCATTTTGAAATATTATCACTTTTATCAGCAGTTGACTCTTCCGAAGCAGCGGGCGAAAGAGGCACACAAATAGAACCGCGACGCACAGCCATACACTCTTTACAGAAAAAAGGTTTATTCGAACTCTGTAGAAAATCGAGATCTGCTTGTATCATACCAACACAAACCAAGTGAGAGAACTCATTGCACTTGGCGCACTGAACTTTGGCTTGAGCACGATCGACTTTCTGTCCGCAAACGCAAGGCATAATGCAAAATAATATTGATTATATTAACTTTTATTTGTGGTAGGCGAATTAAATAGTAAGAGTCACTGTCTCAAGGTTTTGGCAACCATAATAGAAAATTTTCACAATTTAAAAGGCGGCGGAATTTAATAAATATTTACGATTTGCTAGAGCGAGTGGAAAACACGTCTGCACAGTTTTACTAACTGAATATGTCTTGGGCAGAAATATGTAACTAGTTGTAGAATTTAAGTTCCATAAAATCCAAATACGAAATATTTGATGCATTCTTCCGATTCGAAACTCTTTCGTTATGCAAACATTGATTTTAATTAACAAATATCACTATTATAAGTAAATAAAATTGAGTTTTCACCATTTAGTGGTAAATATATGAAATGGTTGGTACAATCAAATTTTTGTAGTTCACAATGAAAAAGCATTTGATATAGTAGTTCTTTGATATGTAGTTCTTTGTTCTTATAAAAGCCAATCAACACAAATTCCTTTGAACGCCGATATTACATATTGTGAGGTGAGTCATATTAATTCATTCACCAAAACTCACACAAACTCCCCACGTCCCAATTGCTGAGACTTCTCTTATACGTTTGATTTACGTTTTGGTCGGGTCCGAAAAATCGCGACGTAAGTCAAAACGGCGTAAATCGAGCTTTTAGCCTTCCACTGGATTACAAAAACAAGGTTATTGATGGTTATATTACGTACAGAAAAATGTATGATACAAAAAGTGCATAACCATAAATAACTATCTAATCACAGGATTACTTTTCAACAATTTACATAGAATTGGGCAGAAAACCTTTCCAAAACGGCGACAGTGAAGTTCGGGAACACAAGTTATTAGCAACCTACTAAGAAACAACTAATATTTACACTAATATTTAACTTGGGCAGAAATGCTTATCATCTATTCTAATGGCATACACACTCTAAGGTCATAATCAAAGATATATATCAACTTTTATTTAGAATGTTTAATTTTTTTAATATTAAATTAAATTCTCGAAATTCGGAATGCCCACTCACTTTGGCAAGGAAGCCATGGCACAGGGGTGGAGGTGAAGAAGAGTAGGGATACGATCACAACGAGCAATGGGCTTTGAAAAGAAATCCTATAAAAAAGGTAGGAAACAGCAAAGGTCTTGCTAACGCAAGCTCGCACACGAGTGTAGAGAAAACTTAACTAGGGCACGGAACTTAACCGGCTAAGAAGCTGGAAAACGGTCACGCAGTATACCAATCACGATTTAGATGCACAAATTACCTAATGAATTGCAAATAAAACCACATATTTGCAATATATAAAATATTTACATTTTTATAAAATACTTACTCAAATTGTCACACTTTTTACGAAAAATGTCAGCGAATTAAACCTTTTTTAATTTTTTGAATTTTACTACCATTTAAAAATATTTGATAAGATTCATACATAAATTTTCAAAGAAGTAACACTGTTTTAGCTAAGGGAGACGTCATGTGATGAGTGAGGAGCAAAGCTGTTTATGTATCAAACCTTTCATTATTGAATCATGGGCTACGTACTTTTCTTTTATGACATTTTCTTTGAATTTTTTGAATTTATTGTAATTTAAAATCAAAATAATTTCTGTGTGTTCTAGTACAACATGGAAATGCCGGTATGCTAGGCATCTGATCTCGTAGAAGTGATCGCTTCCATTTGCCAAAGCTCTGTAAAAGGAGTTGGAGCCTACACATTCGATGGCATCCCCATTACTGTAAAAAAAACGATTCGTTCCAAATTTATACGAAACATTTATTTTTAAATTATTTATGACAGAATGTCACAAACTTAAAAATTTAACCCTGAATAACTGCTAAGTTAAGGCCCACTTGCGAGAAACCGGTAGTTAAATTTAAAAACAAAGGAATAACTAACTCAAAGTTAAATTTGTAATTTCATAGTCCAGACATTGTCTTGCATAAAATAAATTCAGTATCCCGGGCTACGTTTATTTAGTTTTTGACATTTTCTTTGAATTTTTGAGTTTACTGAAATTTAAAATCAAAATAATTTTTGGATATTCTGGCACAACAACGAAATGCTTGGTATGCTTGGTTTCTAGTCTCGTGAAAGTGATCGCATCCCATTGCCAAAGCTCTGTTGAAGGAGTTGGAGTCTACGCATTCGATGGCATCCCCATTATTGTTGAAAAAAGTAATTCAATTGACATTTTTTCGTTTTAAAAAAGAAAAAATTGTTTGACAAATCTATTTTCAATTTATTTATGACAGAATGTCACAAACTTAAAAATTTAACCCTGAATAATTGCTAGGTAAAATATTTGTTTTGAACTCTGAATTGATGCCTATCCTATTGATGTGCAAGCAAATTTATCAATTTAACTGGTAAACTCTGAGTTAAATAGATAAACTGCTTTTTCGCAAGTGGGCCTAAATATTTTTGTTTTTAACTCTGACTAACATGCCGTTTTGAAAGTAAATTTACCAATTTAACCGCTAAACTCCGAGTTAAATTGATAACCTGCTTTCTCTCAAATGGGCTTTAGTGTATACGAAAATGATAAAAAAAATTGCTAAAGTTAAACGTTTTATGACGCGCAGTATTCACGAAATGTATGAAATGTTTAAGCGCCATCATTCTGACATAAAAAGTAGGCATTCTAAATTTTAATTAAATTTTTAATTTTCTAAATTATTCAATGAAACCATCTTCGTTCCTTATGGTGTTGGGCTACCAGATCTTTAATATCCTGCGCAGACATCTGTTGACACAGCTCTGGATTTTGTTTACAATCCTATTGTTTGTTAATCAAGTTTTCGATCCCTAAAAGAGTACCTACAAAACATTTGATTTAAAAATTCGGAATTTAGTATGTATGTATGCTAAGAATACTCGGTAGCGTCTGATTTCGCACTATCCACAGCGGCAATGACTCTACCGAGGTACACGAAAGTGTCAACGTTCTCGATTTAGTCGCCATTTAAAAGGAACGGGCAGGTGTTCGTCGAACGAATTTGCATGACTTTCGTTATCTCGCGGTTTATTTTTAATACTGATATCAGAGAAGCTGCGAATAGGTCGTCAATTCAGCTTTCCATGCCTGCGTTTTTTGACGGATAAAAACCAGATATAATCAGCGTATGCAAGATTCTTAAGAAGTTCGTGGAAATTCCAGTGAATACCTCTTCTTTTTCCCTCAATGCAGCTTTTTAGTATATCGACAATAACAATTAAAAATAACAGAGGGGACAGTATGCCGCCTTGCCGCACGCTAGCACTGGTGGAAATGCTTTCTGACAGGTTCACATTGTGCGGGATTCTGCATTTAAAGTTGTTAGAGTGTGCGCGTGTAAAGGCTATCAATATGAATGGAATTCTTCGAGCGTAAAGCCCTCCCATGCTGTTACGATAAATGCTATCAAAAGTGGTGCTGTAATGCACAAGGGTTAGTTGGATAGCTGTCGGCCATTTGTGTGCTTAGGTAGGTAGGTTGGAGTGGCGGCCGCCTACAGCGGCTCACTTAGGCCAATATTAGGAGGCCCATCCAAGAGAAAAATTACCCCTCACCAAACCATTTTGCCTCGCTGATGAACCTCAACAGACAATTTACCTCGGTGCTTGAAACCTCACTAAGGTCATCCAAAAACGGTGATCCCAGATATCGCATTCTGCTTTTACACAGTGCAGGACACTTACACAGTAAATGCTAGATCGTTTCCTCCTCCTCGTCGTTCTTGCAGCTCCAACAGCATCTTCGGAAGGGTACTCCCAACCTTTCAGCATGTTTCCCTATCAGATAGTGTCCTGTTAGAGCCCCGATGACGTTGGAAATGTTTTCCCTTCTTAGAGAGAGAACGCTGCGCGACCGTTTCCGATCCCATTTAGGCCACATCTGCCTTGAGGTTCGACAGGTCGTATTTTGCCTCCATCTATTGTCAGCTTGCTTATATGTACAATCTCTGAGTAGTAGTTTGCAAGTGGCAAACGGCATACCAATGCGTTCTTTATCTTGAAGAATCTGCTTGGTCGTACCTTGTCTTGCAAGTTCGTCTGCCATGCAGCTTCCCTCTATGTCCCGGTGACCAGGGACCCAAATAAGGTACAGTATGTTCTGCTTGGCCATCTCCTGCAGATATAGGCGGCAGTCCAGCGCGATGTTCGAGTTAAAAGGGAAAGAGCTCAGAGCTCTGATTGCAGCCTGGTTGTCACTAAAAATGAAGATGTCTCTTCCTATAATCCCGGCCCCAATCTTCTCTACCGCCTCCATGATAGCTGAGACCTCAGCCTGGAAGACGCTGCAGTGATCTGGTAACCTAAAGGAAATTTGCAGGAGAGGGTTTCGAGAGAAAACGCCTCCTCCTACCTTATTATCGAGTTTCGAGCCATCTGTATAGATGACAATGCTATCAGGTGGAGAATGAAACTCTGGTTTTCACTCCTCGCTGCTTGGAATTCGTGTAATAAAGTTACTTTCATTTACCGATGTCCAAGCACACCGGTCCGTGCTGCTCGGAATAGAGCAGAACTTGTTCAAGATACAGGAGTGCCCTTGGCTTTCAGGGTGCCACTAGGATGTATCTCTTAGTCTCAAAGCAGTCATCGCTGCCATTTGTTGTCCAACCAAATCTAAAGGAATAAGGTCTAAAATGACGTTCAAGGCCTCATTTGGAGTGGTTCTGAGCGCCCACTTATGCAGATCATACTAGATCTTTGCACCTTGGTGAGTAGTCTAAGGTTAACCTCTTTTTCTAATGCAGGCCTCCACACGATCACCCCATATAGGAGTATTGGTCTGACGACCGCTGTGAAAATCCATCGACAGATCTGGGGATTAAGACCCCATTTCTTGCCTATGGCTCTCTTACATGTGTAGAGGGCTACGGAAGCCTTCTCATGACGTTGAACTAGATTCTCCTTCCAGTTCAACTTCCTATCTAAAATAACGCCTAGAAATTTGGCACTTGTAGAAAGACTTAACCGGGTATCGTTTAGTACCGGTGGAGTCACCGAAGGCACTTTATACCTTCTCGTGAAAAGTACAAGTTCCACCTTACTTGAGCTGACCCTGAGTCTGCGGAAACTTTCCCCTGAGTGTAATCGCGACGTCATCAGCGTACGCGACGACTTTTGCGCCACCCCATGCCGTATCTCGCAGTAGCGTATTTATGGTGAGGTTCCATAGGAGTGGGGATAGGACGCCTACTTGTGGCGTCCCCCTCGACACGTGCCGTGACAATTCGCTCGCACCCAGCTTAGCCCTTACTACTCTGCAACAGAGCAGCTGGCCGATAAAGTCAACCAGTGAGAATTCAACCCCTAGATCCCTAACGGCACCAGTTATAGCTTCTGGAAATACGTTATTAAAGGCGCCTTCAATGTCCAGGAAGGCTACAAGACAGAATTCCTTGACGCTGAGAGACTTCTCAATATAGCCGACCAAGCTATGGAGTTCAGTCTCAGTAGATTTGCCTTTGCGGTAGGCATGTTGGTCATTAGACAGTAGTCGACTGTCGATGGTATCGGACAGGTAGCTACTAATAATCCTTTCAAGTGCCTTAAGAGCAAAGGATTATAGACTGATAGGCCTGAGATCCTTTGGACTAGTGTGTGAGGCCTTACCGGCTTTAGTAATAAAGAGAGCCGTTACATTTCTCCATGCCAACGGTATGTGATTTAGTTTGAAACAGGCCCTGAAAATAGTAGAGAGCCATTTTGCAGACAGCTCCAGTGTCTTAATTAGCTGGGCAGGTATTATCTCATCCGGCCCTGCAGATTTGTATGGTTTAAAGCTTTGGATAGCCCATTTAACCTTTTCTTCCGAAACCGGTATGTTAACGGGTTTGGAGGAGATGAACGGAGGAGTTCCTTCCTCCGCAGTTCTACTACCAGGGAAATGGGTATCTAATAGCAATTCAAGGGTTTCCTTTCCCGTTGAGGTCCAGGAACCGTCTTGCTTTTGCAAGAAACCTACCGGGTTAGAGGATCCTGAGAGAATCTTCCTTAGCCTGGCTGTCTCGGAAGCACCCTCGATGCCACCCCAGAAGTTTCTCCACGAGGATCTCTTTGCCGCCCTTAAAGCTTTTTTATAGGTCTGAAGAGACTTTTTGTACTCTAGCCATACCAGCTCGAGACTAAGTCTCTTGGCTTTGTTGAAGTTTTTCCTACAAGATTTTCGTAGTGAGTCCAACTCGCGTGACCACCAATGGGGTTTACGTTTGCCCCACTGTTTTGGTTCAGGGCAAGCCTGATCTAGGGCATTTGAGCAGGTCAGCGTAAAAACGTGCACCATGTTCTCAAGATCTCCGATACAATTAGGTTCAATAAGAGGTTCGCTGTTTAACCTATCCTCAAATAACATTTTATAAGAGCACCAATCCAAGTTTTTAGGTTTTTTCGCACCTTTGGGCTGGTAATAGAAAAGTTCAATACGATTTCAATATAACGATGATCAGAGAAGGAGTGTTCATCTAGAACCCGCCAACTCTCGACCTATTCAGATGGACTATCACTGCATAGAGTTATATCTAAAACTTCTTTACGATTCCTAGTAATGAAGGTGGGATCCCTACCTTTGTTGCATATAAGTAGGTTAGTAGTTAGAAGGTAGTTGAAGAGTAACTCACCTCGATCATTGATGTCCCCCAGTTGACATGGTGAGCATTTGCGTCGCTGCCGACCAACATGTGACCGCTCTCAAATTTGGACACCAAGTTCCGCACCATAGAGGGAGGGGGGTACTCGGCTTTGTACGGTATGTAAGCCGATGCCAGCACTATTGACATACCCCCTATCTCCGCGAGAATTTCCGTGACGTCGCCATCACTGTAATTAGGTAAAAGAAAGATATTTAAATCTGCTTTAGCCAGAATACAGGCTCTAATTTTACCTTTACTGCGTTCCACGAAAAGCTTAAAGCCGGTGGCACTCAACCCACATACCCTTGAGTTGCAAACCCAAGGTTCCTGAATGAGTACCGCCGTAACGTCGCCTTTGCTCAGGCGACCTAGGAGAGCAGCTGAGGCTGCTTTAGAGCGCTGGAGGTTTATCTGCAGAATTCTCGTGCGAGAAAGCCGCTACCTCTCCTCCATCCACGACGGTGACATCAGCCTCGCACTCTCCGTCGCTGAGCAGCAGCTCCTCCTCCGCAAACATCCTGTGCATTGTTGGTGCAAAGTTTGTCTGGGAGGAGACGGTGCTTTCAGCGTCGGAGAGTTCCAGTTCCGGCTCCGGTTCGGGTGCCTCAATGTCCATGTCCATTGCTGCACCCGCACCAGAGGCACACCTTAATGATGACCTCATCTATCCCCAATAAGGATCCTTTCCTTCGCAACCTCGGCAAAGCTAGGCCTGCCCACCCAGGAGTGCGGCCGAATTCTCTTCGAGGCCGGAGTTTGTTCCTCCGCCGATCTTTGTCGTTTTGACGGAGGCACCCGGTTTTCCACCGAAGCCCCAATGACCCGGAAGTTAGGCAGTAGGGCTTTCGCTCTTTACACCCCCTCCTTCGCGCTCTGGGACAGCGTTTCCGACGGGACCCCGTCGTATCTTTTTAACGTCTTCGCGGCCTTACGCTTGTCAGCGAATTTGAACCGTTCCGACTCCACCATCAGAGGGGCGTGGCTCGTAGTTTCCATCGCTTCCACGCCCTCTATACTATCTTGTGCGGCTGCTTGTCGCCTTAGTCCACTCGGGCCAGGCCGTGAGACCATTGCCTTCGCGAGTCTAGGCTACGCAGCCGCGCCGGTGTTTGGCGGGCCCCTAGTGCCTACCGCCACGGAGCGATCTGCCGTTTCCAGCACAATCCGCGCAGCTTTGCTGGTGCTAGGCCCCGCCATAACACCCGTAGTCACGGGCCGGCGTGCAACACTTACCTCTAGCCCGGAAGAGCTCCTATAGGAGCTAATCGGCGCGTTAAGCGCTTGCGCCTGCGCATTCTTACCCCGAGATGGGGAAGAAGAAATTTGCATGCTTGTCCTGCCCCGAGATGGGGAAGACAATTTTTTTGTGTTATGTTGTTGTTGTTTTGTTTTTAGTTGTGTTCATCTTGGTCGTACGACCACCTGCTCGACGAGGCAAGCGCATTGGTCTAGAAATATAGAGGGGGGAAAATGGGTGGTACACCCCGACAGCGCCCCTTGCCGCGGTAAGGCCAAACTTACTCCCTGAGGTGGCCCGGTGTCAGGGAGGCGCCGTTAAAATATAGCCGGAATTTAGACCCCCTGGCTGCAGACCGACCAATGGGCACGGTGACGCTTGACACCCTGGATTAGGGGGGGATTAGCTAGAGAGGAAGGAGAGCTAGGAGATACTAGGAGGGATACAAGGTATGCGGAACAGAGAGATGTTGGTACGGTAATCTCCACATAAGAATCCGTGCAAGAACGAATCCTACACTGATTCTTATATGGAGCCTCCCTCTTAGTTCGTGGTGGCATGGAAGACCTCGAACGGAACAGCCATGCCAACACTTAAGCCTCATCCCCCCGCCAAGGAGACCAACGATAATGTGCTTGGTCCACAATGATTCGTACAGTGTTTTTTTTTGGTCTGCACAGGAACGATTGCTTCTGAAACCAGCTTGTTGTTTTCCCAACGTGTTGTAAATGGTGGTTTTGATGTGATCCAAGGGCACGCTGGGCAGGATCTTAGTCGCTATTGATAGGGGCATTATCCCTCAGTACTTTTTACCAATCGGTAAGTCATCTTTCTTCGGCAGAATGACTAAAGTCCCTTTGTAATCGGTCATCGGAGAGCTCTTCTTCCTCCCAAATTGCGTTCAAATAGGCTGAAGTAGAATTGCAGTTTGCTCTGGGCAAGCCTTAAAAATTTCGGCGGGTAGACCACCACATCCGACAGCTTTATTGGTTTTTAGAGATTTTATAGCTTTTATTTTCTCCTGTTTGGAAGGTGGGGAAGAAGATGTTTTCACCAGCAGTGAGGAATCATAGCGTGATGGTTCCGGCAGTGTTCCATCTGAGTCATTTTTTTGATTTAATAACCTCCATATTTCGCTTTTATTGCGCGTGTTGTTCTTTGATGAGCTCCAGACATTTTTCGTGCAGTCTCATACAACATACGAGTGCTTTGACCTTGAGCTGCTAGTTCGGCTTCGTGCGCAAGCCCATGTATAAAATTGAGTTTGTCCTGTCTGCAGACTTTTGGCACAGTTCTTATGAGCTGGTTGCAGAAGCTTGTTGCTTAACATTAAAGTTCGTAAATTTGTCTCAAATTGTTTTAGTTCGTTTCCTTTCCACAATCTGGCACCAGGTCAGTTCACTCATCCAAGGCTCCAATCATCCAATGTTTAAGGGTTTGAAGCATAAAGTGGAATTGCAGATATTGAGAAGGTCTGCTCCCATTTGTGGTTGACACTGCCATATTGCAACTCGTGGAATGACATGGCTTCAGACAGGGCGTTTTGAAATAAAAGTCATGTGTTGCAGTCTCTTTTTTTACTGCCGCGAGCTTTAGTTTGATGGAAGCGTTAACTAGTTGATGATCTGGGGAAATACACCTTCACTTAAGGGTATCAGAGACACTCATGTATGGGAAAACAAACTGCAAACTGTATTTCAAGTATAATGAGTAATAAATTACTTAATTACTTTTTAATTCAATTATATACGATTTCCTTGAATAAATATAAAATATATGAAATCTTATTAATAAATTAAAATTAATATTCTACCATTTAAGTTTAAGAAGCAAAAGTAGAACTTTTTACTTAAAATGCTGGTTATATAATAATTCAAGCATATAGTACTCACAAATTACTCAATTTTTCCATACGCATCGCTATATGAGGCGGCTATATTCAGAACAATGTCGTCAAAAAGGAAAAAACACCATTTTCATTTTTTGATCATAACTCTCAAAAAAATTTTTTGCTAATAGCCGTTTTGGCAGAATACAGATCAAACAAGTTATTTATTGATTAATTTTAAGCGAAAAAAATAAACTTTTTGAATAAAAAGTTTTTGAAAAAAAAAGTCAGTGCGGCATTGTGCGAGGCCTACGGCCACGCACGGGCTGTCGTGTTATTTCGAGGTATCGTAACGTTGAACGTTGCATGACGACTATTGTATTGGTCGTCGCTGAGAATAAGTGAGTAGCAAACATTGAGCAACCAGCTGACATGATACATACATACATAGCTATCACTGGCGTTAATGAATGTGGTCACTGAGCGCTCTGTCAGTATGTATGTGTGCATTAAAGCAACTAGTGCAAATTTTATTCTCTACAAGCAAGACAATAGAAAAGTTCGCTCACAAGCACGACCACTATTATATTGGTCGTCGCTGAGAATAAGTGAGTAGCAAACATTGAGCAAACAGCTGCCCCAGAAATGCCCCCCACCTCACTACACTTCTGTTCCTCACTTTTTTACTTCAGCATACCCGCATCTATCTCTTTACCCTCACTTTTTTTACAAATTTCTCTCTGGTTTCAATTTTGCCTGAAAACCCTACCGTATAGCGTCATTCAACGCTAAAAGTTTTGTTTATTGTTATGCAAATAAAAATTACGAAATTTTGGCAGGTTTCGATAATTCGGCTTTAAAATATTAACTATTATACATATTAGGAAAAAAAATTAAAGTCCATGAATTTTTCAGCCAAAAGAAAAAATACGTGCCTCATTAAATCAACCCAACATAGTACGTCGTAATATTCTTAAAATCCTTATTGATGAACCAATTTGGCTCACATACGGAATGGTATCCACGCTCAACATTACATTGATAATATACTTCGACTATGTAGAGAGACAGCTTTTCGATATATGTAAAAGAGACTCGGTAATTTGCGTTGGAGTCGAAAAATATATTTGCTGAAACTATTTATTTAATTTTCTGTTAAATTCGAATGCGAGCAGAACCGTGGATATAGAGTAGTAATATATATTTCGCAATATTCCACAAATGTCATCTTACCTCAAAATGGCCCATTAAATGTCAAATATCTAATTTATTATTATTAACTTTAAATACATCTAAATTACCTTTCATCTCTTATTGAACTTATTATATAAAAAAATCAGACGTAAAGTAAAGCAACAAAACCATCACCTACAACAACGAATTCATTAAAAACGGTAATTTTTTTTAATACCGTTCCATCGAAAACCATGCATTGTTCAATGTAATGAAAACTGAATATTTTTTAAATAAATGAAAACAATTCAAAAAATATTTATTCCGAATTGATTTGATCGAAATTCAGAACGCGCTAACTGCGAATCAAGGCGAATCCATACAAGGGGATGTTATAAATACAACTACAAAATTCCTACGTATTTTGTTTTTATTTCTGCGTAAGAGTTGTCAAAATTTAAATAGATTTTGTTTTTACTTTTACGGCTTTTGAAAGCTCATACGCAAAAGCAAAAACAAAATACATGTAGGTGAATAAAAAAAAATCAAATCAGCTGCTCTTATGCCATCACCTTCTATAAATTCGCCTTGCTGTGAATGTTCAACATTTCCGCTATAGAGGAATTGCTCAAAACAATTTCCTTTTGCCCTTGAAAACATAAGACATGGGTAAAACATAAACTGAAACAACTAGGGAAGAGTCTAAGTTCGGGGGCAACCGAACTTCAAATACCCGATGCATGTTTTTATTTCAAACAACAGTACTTAGTAATAATAACAATAATTTGGCGCTTACATTAATAGCTTCTCCTACAATTTGTGGTGAAACACACTCGGAGGTTTGCCATTGCCTGCCGAGGGGCACCGCTATTACGGATCAAATTGTGTATAATTTAAGAAAAATGGGCGGTACCACAACATATTTCTTATAACTCCGTAACTATTTGAGGCAGATGTACACAATTTAGTACATAAATCTAATATACTCGTACAAGGAAAGAGTAAACTACTATTTATTATTAATTGTAGGAGAAGCTATTTGGTGGAGATATATAATATTTGATGTATACATACATGCATACATATTTCTTTTAGATTAAGGTATAAACAGTATATGTAATGCAATACCTGTTCAATACCTAAAAAACCATATGTTTTTATTGGCGCCGCCAAGAAAGCCTGGTACGCTAGTGTAACATCATTTTGAAATATTAAGCGTTTTTTATTGATTTAAATGAAACCATTCTAATTTTCCAAAATGTCGATTTTCACGCATTTGTCTTCGTAATTAAATTATTCATAACAAATTTGAAAGAATTCGCTATGATTTACGGCATATTTCAGTTTTTTGTAAACTACTGTTTTATGCGAACATTGGTTAAGTCTGACTTCCACAATGTACGAAATTGTGCTTTCTGACTTGAAGTGCAAAGTTTTTGGGAAATTTGGTAGAATTCGACAAAGAAATTTCGGAGATATACCTATTTGCTCTAAGGCGTGCAATGCCACGCTTATTACCAACATTTTTAATTCTATACATTTCATTATCAAACCCAATCTTGCATATCGAATGTGAGTAAATTATTTTGTATAATTACTAAAATTTCGATTTTTTTTTATTTGCGCGATTTACCGTTGTATGAGACATGGGACATGGGACTGACTTAAATAATTTTAAAAAGAGCTTTTACTGAGTTGGAATGTAAAGGGTCTACTAAGTTTAGTAGAGCTTGATGAGGTGGATGCAGAGATAAACACATTTGCTTTTAAATTTTTCTTTAACTTCTGTATATCTAATTTGAGTGAATCATATGAGAGGCTTTTATTTCTAAAAATGTTTAATTCTGTATATGTATGTCGTCTTCCAACTCAATCGTGCATACACAATTTGAGCAAAATATTTTTTTAATATCTACTAAAATAAAGCTTTTTTTATTTTTTTTATTTGCCCGTTTTATGAGAGGTGGACATGGCTTTTGTCCGATTCTTACAATTTTCAAAATGTTGCTCACTGACGTGAAATGCAATATGTGTACCATATCGGAGATACACTAATTTGCTTTAAAGTGGTCTGTGCCCGCCCATTTCCAAAATTTTTTTATTCCGTGTATTTGTTAAGGTTTATATATGAAGTAAAATTATGTATATAATATTACATTAAACCTTCGCATGTATGTATAATTACATTGAAACTTTCGATTACATTTAAAAAAAACTTATACCTCTTAAAGAACAAGTTGTGGCTAACAGCCGATTGCCCAATATACATTTTGAAGTATCTTCTTTCGGATGTGAAAAATAAGAAATAAAAAAAATCACTTTTCGTGAAATTAACTTAAAAAAAAAGTATCTTTTTTATTGTTCCCAAAAATAAAAATTGGATATGAGTTGCCAAAAAAAGAAAATGATTTGGTGTGAGAGGTTCCTCCTCTTCCGGCGAGACTGGCAAGTCAGTTAATGCACGACTATTGATGATGTTCTATATTTCAATAATTAACCTCCGAAACGTGTCCAACTTTGGCGCTTCTTCAGATAAGACCTTCTGCAATAGTCGTTTTGTGCACTGTATAAGTCGTTCCTAACAGTCTCCGCTACTTCGATCTGCGGGGCAGTTGAAAACCCATTCAATTAAATTTTTGGCCATCTCACGCCCGATTGTATTAAAATCGAACATTCTCTCTGCGCCATCCATCTCTCGTTGTGCTCCAACAAAATTAGTACCATTGTCGCTTCGCATGCGGATGGGCACCCCTCGGCGGTTGACAAAATTACGTAGGCATATGATGAACGCATCTGTGGAAAGGCTTTCTGCTACCTCTAGATGTACTGCTCGAGTGGTCATGCATGTAAATAATGCAATCCATCGTTTTTCCCTTCTGCGCCCAATAGCGACATGGAACGGGCCACAGTAATCAACCCCGCTGTATGTGAAGGGTCGGACGTAAGGCGTTAGGCGGTCGACGGGTAAGTGACCCATCAATGGAGCGGCTGGTTTTGCTCTGTGGTATATACATACCGGACAGTGTTTCTTTATGGATTTGACGCCTCTGCGAATAGTTGGAATCCAATATCGTTGGCGAATTTCGTTGATTATTAAGTTTTCATTTTAGTGGTGTCTCTTTCGGTGGTGTTCAGATACGACTAATCTAGTAACCGAGCTGTCTGTAGGCAAAATAATCCGACGGCGTGCGGAAAGTGCTAGACAATACAATTCTTCCATACACTCTAAGTAGACCTTCCTCGTTTAAATACGGCGTCAGCGGATACAGGCTGCTATCCCTTGACAAGGCGATATTTTTTCTTAGCATCTGGATTTCACGTTGATAAGTTTGTTGTTGGAATATTCGGCATATTAACTTTTCAGCAGCGGCTGATTCGTCGGCTTGCAGTCCTCCTCTACGAACTTTATTTCTGGCATTGTTGATGAAGCGCAATACCCAGGCCACGACTCTCACTAGGGTCAGATGTGATGAAAAATAAGTAAGGCTGATTAATGTCTCACCTGTGTAGACAACATTGTTTCCTGAGGCCAGTGTTCTTCGTCCTGGTACAGGAAAGCTGCGACGTTTAATGCAGTGGGTATCCAACACCTCTGTTTAGTTGTTGTCGACGACAGGATTTCTGCGACCCTATGCGCAACGAACGGCTTAAATGCTCGGGAGTGTGAACGGATCCAAAGGATTAGCGTTTGGGAATCACTCCAAAACGTTGTGCTGTGAATGCGGATCTCGTGATTTTCGTCTATAAGTGTTTTCAAGCGACATCCAATATCTGCTGCCTGCAGCTCTAGGCGTGGGACTGTCATTGATTTACGCGGCGCGCATGTAGACTTCGCGCATACTTGTGATACTTCTACTGCATCTCCTTGACTCAGTCGAAAATATGCGACGGCGGCGTATGCGTTGGTACTTACATCAACTAAAATGTGCAGTTGAATATTGGTGGCTTTTGGTAACAAACTCGAATAACAGCGGCAGACTGTAAGTAATTTTACGGACTGGAACTTCGTCCGCCTGGTAGACTACTGCCACTGCTTGGACAGAGACTTTGAGAAATTTGAAGTGGAATTCGAAGACATCTGTGGCTGTGTTCCAGAACATGCCAAGTACCTTGTCGGCGGTTGCGTGGCGTTCCATATTCACCACTGATGGCTGCGCAGCGATTTCTTTGTTTAAATTTGCTTGTAAAAATTTGTAGTTCAACAAAAACTTTCGTAAATGAAACCCGGCTGCGGCGTTAATTTCGATGGGTTCCCGAATGGTTCTTTCGTCTTCTTTGACATCATCGAAACTTATCACGAGGTCATCTACGTAGGTTTTATTTATGATGGCTTCTTCATTCGAAAGTTGCCTCGCGTATCCTTTGACAATGTATTTGTTGATTTCTTCTTTATAGCTGTTGGCAAATTGGCTTTATATTTGCTTTCGAGACTCTATATTGAGTGAACGCTTCTGTGCTACGTCATAACTCGGTGGTAGATTGGCCTCGTCCTTCCGCCACAATAGACCTACTTCGTAGCGGGACCCATCATACCTCGTGGTTGCTGCTAAAATCTTTTTGGCGTCGTGGCATGTGAACTCTGCGATGGTCCGTAAGCAGTCCGTCCCAACTTTGCTTTGGCGGCAACTGGCTGGTTGTGCCCGTTTTCCACGATATTACGTGCGATACCAAGGAATGAGTTGTCAAGTCCCAGTAGTAACTCTGGCTTAACATTGAAATAGGTTTGCAGTGGCAATTGTTTCAAATGATCAAATTTATTTTTATCAAATGATTGTATTGGTAGATTTAAATTGCGTATTGTTCGTACGTTTTTAATGGCGAATTTACGACTAAGTTCCGGCCCTCGTAACTCAACTGTTAGTTTACGTGATTTTTCCGTGCTCTTGTTTCTCCCATACCACTGTAGAGATAGTAGTGAGGTCTGTCCTTGAAGGCCTAGACTGGTGGCGACACTATCACTTAGTAATGATATGGATGAACCTTCATCAAACATCGCATAGATGTCTAACTTGCCCAGTGGTCCAAATAACGTCACTGGCAGTATCTTAAATAAAGTTGACTGGCTCTATAAACGGCAATTAAAAACATGTTCAACTTGATTGACTGGCAGATCAGTCGAAGCGTGTAATAGTCGATGATGTTTTCGCTGGCACCCATTTACACCGCACAATGTCTTCCGTTGGCATATCGATAAATTACATATGTCCACCGACCAAACACCCGAAACAAAGCTGATGGCGTTTAACGAAAGACCACCTCTCGTTAACACTATATAAATTAAAAACTTGGCATTCCGTTAGTAAATGTCCTTGGCTACATTGAATGCATTTAGCTGGTTGTCGTTGCTCACGTTGTACTTCGTTGCTATGCAGCACTCGTCGGCTGCCACCTCCTGCTATCGCTATGTGGCGGTTATTCAGGGCTGGTTGACTGATTTGGCCCGAATGTGGCGCAGGAGATTTCAGCGGCACGCTTACTCCACTCATATTGCTTTGAGGGAGGTAATTTGGTTGAAAGTGAATCGAGCAAGGTTGGATTTTTGAGATGATGCTCACATTTTGCCGATTTGAAAAAAGCCACAATGTTACGTACCTTTGTCGAGAAATCCAATATTTGGCCGAGGCGATTTTACGTAATGTGCGGAAAATATTGTACCTTTTGTAACTGAGAGCGAATAAGTAGATCTGGACAGCCAAAATTGAATTCCAGCTCACTCAGTACACTAGGTACGTTGTCTGGGTAGATGAGAAGTGACGTGAATGTCTGCATTGTCTCAACTTTCAATGCTCTTTGAAGACGCATGAGGTTTTGTCTGTTGTTATAATTGAATTCCGTTGTTGTGTCGCGGTAGCATGCAATAAATAGCGGCCAGTCCTCTGGGCTGCCTTCGAAGGTTGGTAATGGATATAATCAAGAAGCGGCATTATCTAGAAAGGCTGGCGGTAGATTAGGGTGCATTGTCGTAGTTCTTGGTTGCGGTGTCGGCGTCGGCGTCGGTGTATGTGGCTGATGCTGTAGCGTCGGTACGACCTCTTGCCTACTGTTTACATGACGTTGCCTATTTTCAATACAATCTAACTCCATTTGCTGTCGTAGTTAATTGCTGAATGTCGGCTCTTTGAGTGTTCGTGTCATTACGTATCATTATGGCTGTTATCGAAGCGACAAGTACAGTCAAATTCCCATCTACTAGGGAAGAGTCTAAGTTCGGGGGCAACCGAACTTCAAATACCCGATGGATGTTTTTATTTCAAACAACAGTACTTAGTAATAATAACAATAATTTGGCGCTTACATTAATAGCTTCTCCTACAATTTGTGGTGAAACACACTCGGAGGTTTGCCATTGCCTGCCGAGGGGCACCGCTATTACGGATCAAATTGTGTATAATTTAAGAAAAATGGGCGGTACCACAACATATTTCTTATAACTCCGTAACTATTTGAGGCAGATGTACAAAATTTAGTACATAAATCTAATATACTCGTACAAGGAAAGAGTAAACTACTATTTATTATTAATTGTAGGAGAAGCTATTTGGTGGAGATATATAATATTTGATGTATACATACATGCATACATATTTCTTTTAGATTAAGGTATAAACAGTATATGTAATGCAATACCTGTTCAATACCTAAAAAACCATATGTTTTTATTGGCGCCGCCAAGAAAGCCTGGTACGCTAGTGTAACATCATTTTGAAATATTAAGCGTTTTTTATTGATTTAAATGAAACCATTCTAATTTTCCAAAATGTCGATTTTCACGCATTTGTCTTCGTAATTAAATTATTCATAACAAATTTGAAAGAATTCGCTATGATTTACGGCATATTTCAGTTTTTTGTAAACTACTGTTTTATTTAGTCTGACTTCCACAATGTACGAAATTGTGCTTTCTGACTTGAAGTGCAAAGTTTTTGGGAAATTTGGTAGAATTCGACAAAGAAATTTCGGAGATATACCTATTTGCTCTAAGGCGTGCAATGCCACGCTTATTACCAACATTTTTAATTCTATACATTTCATTATCAAACCCAATCTTGCATATCGAATGTGAGTAAATTATTTTGTATAATTACTAAAATTTCGATTTTTTTTTTATTTGCGCGATTTACCGTTGTATGAGACATGGGACATGGGACTGACTTAAATAATTTTAAAAAGAGCTTTTACTGAGTTGGAATGTAAAGGGTCTACTAAGTTTAGTAGAGCTTGATGAGGTGGATGCAGAGATAAACACATTTGCTTTTAAATTTTTCTTTAACTTCTGTATATCTAATTTGAGTGAATCATATGAGAGGTGGGTGTGGCTTTTATTTCTAAAAATGTTTAATTCTATATATGTATGTCGTCTTCCAACCCAATCGTGCATACCCAATTTGAGCAAAATATTTTTTTAATATCTACTAAAATAAAGCTTTTTTTATTTTTTTTATTTGCCCGTTTTATGAGAGGTGGACATGGCTTTTGTCCGATTCTTACAATTTTCAAAATGTTGCTCACTGACGTGAAATGCAATATGTGTACCATATCGGAGATACACTAATTTGCTTTAAAGTGGTCTGTGCCCGCCCATTTCCAAAATTTTTTTATTCCGTGTATTTGTTAAGGTTTATATATGAAGTAAAATTATGTATATAATATTACATTAAACCTTCGTATGTATGTATAATTACATTGAAACTTTCTATTACATTTAAAAAAAAACTTATACCTCTTAAAGAACAAGTTGTGGCTAACAGCCGATTGCCCAATATACATTTTGAAGTATCTTCTTTCGGATGTGAAAAATAAGAAATAAAAAAAATCACTTTTCGTGAAATTAACTTAAAAAAAAAGTATCTTTTTTATTGTTCCCAAAAATAAAAATTGGATATGAGTTGCCAAAAAAAGAAAATGATTTGGTGTGAGAGGTTCCTCCTCTTCCGGCGAGACTGGCAAGTCAGTTAATGGACGACTGTTGATGATGTTCTATATTTCAATAATTAACCTCCGAAACGTTTCCAACTTTGGCGCTTCTTCAGATAAGACCTTCTGCAATAGTCGTTTTGTGCACTGTATAAGTCGTTCCTAACAGTCTCCGCTACTTCGATCTGCGGGGCAGTTGAAAACCCATTCAATTAAATTTTTGGCCATCTCACGCCCGATTGTATTAAAATCGAACATTCTCTCTGCGCCATCCATCTCTCGTTGTGCTCCAACAAAATTAGTACCATTGTCGCTTCGCATGCGGATGGGCACCCCTCGGCGGTTGACAAAATTACGTAGGCATATGATGAACGCATCTGTGGAAAGGCTTTCTGCTACCTCTAGATGTACTGCTCGAGTGGTCATGCATGTAAATAATGCAATCCATCGTTTTTCCCTTCTGCGCCCAATGGCGACATGGAACGGGCCACAGTAATCAACCCCGCTGTATGTGAAGGGTCGGACGTAAGGCGTTAGGCGGTCGACGGGTAAGTGACCCATCAATGGAGCGGCTGGTTTTGCTCTGTGGTATATACATACCGGACAGTGTTTCTTTATGGATTTGACGCCTCTGCGAATAGTTGGAATCCAATATCGTTGGCGAATTTCGTTGATTATTAAGTTTTCATTTTAGTGGTGTCTCTTTCGGTGGTGTTCAGATACGACTAATCTAGTAACCGAGCTGTCTGTAGGCAAAATAATCCGACGGCGTGCGGAAAGTGCTAGACAATACAATTCTTCCATACACTCTAAGTAGACCTTCCTCGTTTAAATACGGCGTCAGCGGATACAGGCTGCTATCCCTTGACAAGGCGATATTTTTTCTTAGCATCTGGATTTCACGTTGATAAGTTTGTTGTTGGAATATTCGGCATATTAACTTTTCAGCAGCGGCTGATTCGTCGGCTTGCAGTCCTCCTCTACGAACTTTATTTCTGGCATTGTTGATGAAGCGCAATACCCAGGCCACGACTCTCACTAGGGTCAGATGTGATGAAAAATAAGTAAGGCTGATTAATGTCTCACCTGTGTAGACAACATTGTTTCCTGAGGCCAGTGTTCTTCGTCCTGGTACAGGAAAGCTGCGACGTTTAATGCAGTGGGTATCCAACACCTCTGTTTAGTTGTTGTCGACGACAGGATTTCTGCGACCCTATGCGCAACGAACGGCTTAAATGCTCGGGAGTGTGAACGGATCCAAAGGATTAGCGTTTGGGAATCACTCCAAAACGTTGTGCTGTGAATGCGGATCTCGTGATTTTCGTCTATAAGTGTTTTCAAGCGACATCCAATATCTGCTGCCTGCAGCTCTAGGCGTGGGACTGTCATTGATTTACGCGGCGCGCATGTAGACTTCGCGCATACTTGTGATACTTCTACTGCATCTCCTTGACTCAGTCGAAAATATGCGACGGCGGCGTATGCGTTGGTACTTACATCAACTAAAATGTGCAGTTGAATATTGGTGGCTTTTGGTAACAAACTCGAATAACAGCGGCAGACTGTAAGTAATTTTACGGACTGGAACTTCGTCCGCCTGGTAGACTACTGCCACTGCTTGGACAGAGACTTTGAGAAATTTGAAGTGGAATTCGAAGACATCTGTGGCTGTGTTCCAGAACATGCCAAGTACCTTGTCGGCGGTTGCGTGGCGTTCCATATTCACCACTGATGGCTGCGCAGCGATTTCTTTGTTTAAATTTGCTTGTAAAAATTTGTAGTTCAACAAAAACTTTCGTAAATGAAACCCGGCTGCGGCGTTAATTTCGATGGGTTCCCGAATGGTTCTTTCGTCTTCTTTGACATCATCGAAACTTATCACGAGGTCATCTACGTAGGTTTTATTTATGATGGCTTCTTCATTCGAAAGTTGCCTCGCGTATCCTTTGACAATGTATTTGTTGATTTCTTCTTTATAGCTGTTGGCAAATTGGCTTTATATTTGCTTTCGAGACTCTATATTGAGTGAACGCTTCTGTGCTACGTCATAACTCGGTGGTAGATTGGCCTCGTCCTTCCGCCACAATAGACCTACTTCGTAGCGGGACCCATCATACCTCGTGGTTGCTGCTAAAATCTTTTTGGCGTCGTGGCATGTGAACTCTGCGATGGTCCGTAAGCAGTCCGTCCCAACTTTGCTTTGGCGGCAACTGGCTGGTTGTGCCCGTTTTCCACGATATTACGTGCGATACCAAGGAATGAGTTGTCAAGTCCCAGTAGTAACTCTGGCTTAACATTGAAATAGGTTTGCAGTGGCAATTGTTTCAAATGATCAAATTTATTTTTATCAAATGATTGTATTGGTAGATTTAAATTGCGTATTGTTCGTACGTTTTTAATGGCGAATTTACGACTAAGTTCCGGCCCTCGTAACTCAACTGTTAGTTTACGTGATTTTTCCGTGCTCTTGTTTATCCCATACCACTGTAGAGATAGTAGTGAGGTCTGTCCTTGAAGGCCTAGACTGGTGGCGACACTATCACTTAGTAATGATATGGATGAACCTTCATCAAACATCGCATAGATGTCTAACTTGCCCAGTGGTCCAAATAACGTCACTGGCAGTATCTTAAATAAAGTTGACTGGCTCTATAAACGGCAATTAAAAACATGTTCAACTTGATTGACTGGCAGATCAGTCGAAGCGTGTAATAGTCGATGATGTTTTCGCTGGCACCCATTTACACCGCACAATGTCTTCCGTTGGCATATCGATAAATTACATATGTCCACCGACCAAACACCCGAAACAAAGCTGATGGCGTTTAACGAAAGACCACCTCTCGTTAACACTATATAAATTAAAAACTTGGCATTCCGTTAGTAAATGTCCTTGGCTACATTGAATGCATTTAGCTGGTTGTCGTTGCTCACGTTGTACTTCGTTGCTATGCAGCACTCGTCGGCTGCCACCTCCTGCTATCGCTATGTGGCGGTTATTCAGGGCTGGTTGACTGATTTGGCCCGAATGTGGCGCAGGAGATTTCAGCGGCACGCTTACTCCACTCATATTGCTTTGAGGGAGGTAATTTGGTTGAAAGTGAATCGAGCAAGGTTGGATTTTTGAGATGATGCTCACATTTTGCCGATTTGAAAAAAGCCACAATGTTACGTACCTTTGTCGAGAAATCCAATATTTGGCCGAGGCGATTTTACGTAATGTGCGGAAAATATTGTACCTTTTGTAACTGAGAGCGAATAAGTAGATCTGGACAGCCAAAATTGAATTCCAGCTCACTCAGTACACTAGGTACGTTGTCTGGGTAGATGAGAAGTGACGTGAATGTCTGCATTGTCTCAACTTTCAATGCTCTTTGAAGACGCATGAGGTTTTGTCTGTTGTTATAATTGAATTCCGTTGTTGTGTCGCGGTAGCATGCAATAAATAGCGGCCAGTCCTCTGGGCTGCCTTCGAAGGTTGGTAATGGATATAATCAAGAAGCGGCATTATCTAGAAAGGCTGGCGGTAGATTAGGGTGCATTGTCGTAGTTCTTGGTTGCGGTGTCGGCGTCGGCGTCGGTGTATGTGGCTGATGCTGTAGCGTCGGTACGACCTCTTGCCTACTGTTTACATGACGTTGCCTATTTTCAATACAATCTAACTCCATTTGCTGTCGTAGTTAATTGCTGAATGTCGGCTCTTTGAGTGTTCGTGTCATTACGTATCATTATGGCTGTTATCGAAGCGACAAGTACAGTCAAATTCCCATCTTGACCACTTGGCGGTTGTGGCGCTGAGGCAGGCATTGCCTCGATGATGGTGTCGTCGAGTCCTAATTCTGATTCCGAATTTGCTCTTCTTTGCTGGCTCATCTTTGACCTTGTTAGCATCAGAATTTGCGCAATTGGTTTGCAACGGCACGGTCGACGTGGTCGAAAGGTTTTATAAGATGACGGCGGCTTAGTCAAATATGATACTCACGACGGCGGCAAATTGCAAATGATGTGTGGGGTGACAATTTTTTAGACTGTTGTAGACGGCGGCTTATATCATGAAATTTAATTTAAAAGTTAAACTTAAGATGTAATACAATGTTGAGGCAAATATATAAGTGTAAAACTTGTAATACTGAGATTCGTTAAAGCTAAAAAATTGATGTCACCTTCACGCTGCTCAATGTCAATTGAAAGAGTAGAGCGAAGTTGGCTACGATACATAGTCATCGCGAACTATGGTGCTGTCATATAATTGTTATTCAGGGATTGACGGCACCCACGTTTTCTTTACTAAAACCTGACTTCTGTAAAAGATTCGCCAGGTTTGTACCATAAATTTAATCGAAATGTATTGGAATTAATTTTCTCATGTTAACAAAGAAAAAAAAAATTGATAAGCGTAAATAATTTATAAATGTTACAAAATAAATCAGATTTACTTATTATCATTGTGAATAAATATAAATAGCTGATATGAAAACCTTCATAATCAGGGGAGGATGAAAAACGGATTAAATATTCGCAATCATGAGGTCTACTCACATACGCATTAAAGGAAAGGACTCAGATTATAAAGAAAACATTCTCCCCATTCAACCCAAATAAAATCTGAACATTTTAGAATATAATTCGAACAAAGTAAACAAAAAATCGACATTAAAGATAGATGCGGCTTAATTTGATAGATAGCCTATTCAAAATAATGGAACGTATTCATAAACAAAATTAAGTTGGTATGTACTTAAACTTGGTTGCAGTTTTTGACATTGGGGCCTATTCATAGTCAAAATTAAATTGGTACTTAAATTTAGTTGAGGCATTTGCGTCAGATAACCCATTGAAAATTAGGTCAAAAAGCTACAACTAACTTTAAGTATCAACATAATTTTTACTATGAATACGCCTTCATGTCATAAAGCTGCTACCAACTATAAAGCCGACTATAATTACGCTCCAATAAGTTTTTGTAGGCAGCTTCTCTTTCACCAAATAACCCATTTTAAAAGGATTACAACTTTATAATATTCAGCTAGAGCAATAAATACTTAATAATCTGGTATTTTATTGGAATGACAGAAACAATGCTATCCGAGTACAGCGAAAAGCAAAGCTGACATCACTAAATCAGTTTTCGGTTTTTGTGTTGATCAACATTCGTTATCGATTGAAAAATTAATTATCAATTCGGGAGGTCTTATTATGAAATCTACGTTTTTAATAGTTTTGTTTGACAATCTCATTTATATGTGTGTCAAATTGTGAGTATTAATGAAATAAAAACAATTTAGTATTAATACCATTAGCCGGTGGTAGTAGCAGTTCCAGAATTTTTGCAGGTTCCCAAACATTTCCATTGTTCGGTGATAATTTTTTTACACATACCCTTCTATGTATGTATATAACGAATGCACGAAATTCTTTTTATATCGATCTTTTGTGAAAGTTTGGTGTTATAACATTTTATTTCTCATATTTTTGGTAAATAACCTCTTTTCTACACTTATATTATTTATATAAAATTTGGCACCAGGAAGAGTTTTCCATTGTAAGAAATTTTGAAATAAAATTAGGGTGCTTGAATAAGAATAAACTTAACGAAACGTGGTAAAAACAACTTCAGACTAACTTTCAAACTTACCAAAAAGAGCGAAACGAACGATGTCATCTGTGACGTAAAAACCATTTTTCAAAAGCCGAATGTATTTTCGCATAAATTTACTTAACGAATCAATAAAGCGTTGTTTTAGAACAAGAACATTAAAAGTCGGATAAGTCAAACTACATAAATATTGGGGAAACACAATACCCATAACACCAATCTTTACTAATCACGCTCAATCATAGACATTTCCACTTTCGTAATATATTCCAATTTTTCCAAAAACAACGCAAACGTCAAGCTGTGTAGTTGCAATTTTTTCTATTCCGTGCTATTTAAATAAATAAGTTTAATTTTAATTACTTATATTTAAATATTTTGTGTGAGAAATTAGTGCCAACACTTTGTTGATCGATCTAAGATAAGTTCAAACATATTTGGTTTGCATCTGCTATTGTTTTGAATCAATTTAATTTAATAACTCATTTAATTGCCGAGTCATATTTTGCAATTGTATTTGTTGTTAATTGGCTTTGCTTGTTCTTGCAGTTGTTTTTGTGTGTGCATATTTGTTTTGCTTTGCACTTTACTCATCTCTTGCTTTCTCTTTTTTGTCACAGCTGTTTGCGTGTTTATTAAGTGTCACAATACAGTGTATCTAAAACTGTTCGTTTTATAGCTTCAAAACTTTAATCAATATTTTGTTTTATTTTAACTTACACTTTTCTTTGATCTAATATGTCTTGCATATTTGCAAATTGTCAAATTAAAAGTGAGTCCGAACGCTATGTGTCGTGCTGGCTGTGTGATGGGTTGGCCCATATGAAGCGTGCTGGATTGACAGGTAGAGTTTTAGACTCAATTAAGGATGGCAAAGGTATACGCTGGTCATGCTTAAAATGTAGATCGGCCGAAGTTGATCTTTTTAAATGCTTTAAACATACTAGGAACGGGTTTTATGAAATTGGTAAGGAGCTTTCGGTACTTACCGAAAAATTTACTTTTTATGAGAATTTGTTTAAGTCGTTTAAATGCTTAAATTATTCACCTCCTGTCAATAACTCTAATCGTGAAAATAAACGTAAGCGAGTAGAGAGTCCGTCTGATTCAGTGATTTTAAATCCAACTCCGGTCGTTATTCCAACTCCCTCATTAGAACTAATTAATTTAGCTTCTATACTGCCTAAAGTTGTTGAAACAACTATCAAGAAGCTGGTTGTGGTTCCACAAAGAAAATCAATTTTTGTGTCAAGATTCGCCAAAGACACTACTGTCGAGGACATTGAGTTTTACATCGCATCAAAAATTAAAATTGACAACTTAACAATCAGGAAATTTAACTTCAAATATGAAAGGAATATTTCCTCTTTCAAAATTGATATTGCTTTAGAAAAGTTCGATGCTCTTCTAAACAATTCATTCTGGCCGATCGGGGCGTTTGACCGCGAATTCGAGTACAAACCTAATATAAATGACCAAAATGTTGTAAAGATTTCTCGTCAAAACACTGAGCCAAAAAACTGATTGTTAAGTCTGATTTTAGTATTTATTATCAAAATGTAAGAGGTTTGAACACTAAATTAACTGACTTGTATTTGACAAGCCTTCAGTGCAATTATAATATTATTTCATTTACCGAAACATGGCTTAAGCCTCACGTTTTTAATTCGGAAATCTTTTGCAGTGAATATTAGGTTTACAGAAATGATCGCCTGTGCAGAGTTGGGGGTGGTGTTCTTCAGAAGAAATCTGTGTCCCTGCTACGGAATCCATTGAATTTATGTGCATCCGAGTGCAGCTTGGCACAGGTTATATCTACTTAGCTCTCTGTCATATACCTCCTCAGTCTGATTTGTCTGTATATACCCAACATATTTCTTTTCTTAAAATCGTTAGTTCAATGACTGAATCTTCTGACTCTATGATCGTCCTGGGTGACTTTAACCTCCCGCACATATCCTGGAAGATGACTGACTATAACATTGTACCAGTTTCTACGCGATTGGGTAGCTGCGACTTTTTGGATGAGATGGCTGAACTGTGCCTAAGTCAGATTAATGTTCTTCCAAATAAGTTTGGGAAGGTTTTGTATTTGGTTTTCGTTGATGATATTTCCAGATCTTCTCTAAATCGATGTGATCTTCTAGTTTTGCCAGAAGACGTTTACCATCCTGCAATTGAAATAACTTTCGAAATCATGGGTGTTGCTAGGGGTATGATACGACAGCAGTCGGTTCTAGTACTCGCTTTGATTTTGGTAAGGCCGAATTAAAAAAAAATAAGAAATGAACTTTCCAATTTAACATGGTTCAATTATAGTGGTGATGTTGAAGAAAACGTAATGCATTTAAAACCACTTTGTATAGTTTATTTCTAAAATACGTACCTAAACGTGTATGCGTTCAAGACGAACCAATACAGTTATGGTTTAATAAGGAACTGAGAATGTTGAAAAATAAAAAATCGCGTATCTTCAAACAATATAAAAAATAGGCTTACTTACCAGATTACTTAAAGTACTCAGTTCTGCGACATAAATATTTCAAATTAAATAAGAAATCTTACCAAGAATACCTAAATAAAATGAAAAAGAATATTATTTGTAACCCTAAACCATTTTATGGTTTCGTAAACTCAAAGCGTAAGGTAAATGGGTTTCCTTCAAATATGAGGTATCAGAACACTGTGTCTAGCGACAATGAAGACATTGCTAACCTATTTGCACAATTCTTTGAGTCTAACTATTCCACTAAAGTCAATCTTCCCCCTTATAAATATCCATATTATCTATACACTAATAATTCGATTAATTTTCCAGTAATATCTTCTGAAGATGTATTATTTTACCTGAACTCTTTAAAAGAATCGTTCAAGTACGGTCCTGATATGATTCCGACATGTATTCTTAAACAGTTTGCTGATTATCTATATCTGCCTTTATCAAACTTGTTTAACTTGTCGCTAAAACAAGGCAATTTCCCGTCTGTTTGGAAAAAGTCTTTTATAATCCCTCTTCATAAAAGCGACAATATTGCCGTGGAATATTGCCGTGGAATAGCAAAGCTATCGGCAATTCCAAAACTATTTGAAGCAATTATTACTAATCAGTTAAAATATTCGATCTCTTCATCAATCGCAAACTCTCAGCACGGATTTTGTACGGGCAAATCAACTATTACCAATTTACTGGAATTCACAACTCATGTTTCAAATGGTTTTAGAGAAAATATTCCAACAGATGTTATATACACCGACTTCAGTAAAGCTTTTGACAAAGTTTGTTACCCCTTACTCATCCACAAACTTGATCTGCTGGGCTTTCCACCCTCTCTCCTCCGCTGGATTTCTACTTATCTACATGATAGATCTCAAATCGTTATATTCAAAAATGCTTTTTCCAATGTCATTAATGTGACTTCGGGAGTTCCCCAAGTCAGCCATCTAGGCCCGATTCTGTTTTTGTTATTCATAAATGATATTACTACTGCAATAAGATATTCGAATATACTAATGTATGCCGATGATGTAAAACTTTTTATATCATACGCTTCGATTGAAGAAAGAAATTTATTACAAATAGATATTAACAGCTTAGTTGATTGGTGCAACATAAATTATATGCCACTTAACCTTAAAAAATCTAAATTTATGAGTTTTTCACGAAGAACTATTCAGCCAGCTTCTTACACAATAAATAACTATACTCTGGATCAAGTGTTTGACTTTGTTGACTTGGGAGTTACAATGGATTCCAAACTTAATCTTAATAGTCATGTTAATGCTATAGCTAATAAGGCTAGAGGGATATTTGCCTTTATAAAACGATGGTCAAAAGAATTCAAGGACCCATATGTAACAAAGGCTCTTTTTACAACTTTAGTAAGACCTATGCTAGAATACGGTTCGATAGTTTGGAACCCACGTTATCAAGTTCACATTGATCGGCTGGAATCAATTCAAAAACAGTTCTTACTTTTTGCCCTAAGAGACTTTAGATGGGATTCTCGGCTTAATCTTCCTCATTATACTGATCGTTTGAAGCTAATAAATCTTCCTCCTCTTTCCAGCCGTAGAGAAATGCTAGGCATAATATTCATTACTAAACTACTCACAGGGTCTATCACAAGCACATTTCTTATTGCCGAAGTTAAACTTAATGTTCCTTCTCGGATTTCAAGACACTTTAAACCTCTTTATTTAAAACAGTGTAAAACCAATTATGAATTAAATGAACCTTTCCGATGTTTATGTCAAGATTTCAACTGTCTTTCCAGCACTTTTGATATTTCGGACTCACTTTTCACCATAAAAAGAGCTGTACTGTCCTTTCTCAATAAATGATTAACGGCGGTATAATATATATTTGATTCAGCTGATGAAGTTTTTTTACCCTTTTTTAAATAACTATCTAATCACAGGATTACTTTTCAACAATTTACATAGAATTGGGCAGAAAACCTTTCCAAAACGGCGACAGTGAAGTTCGGGAACACAAGTTATTATCAACCTACTAAGAAACAACTAATATTTACACTAATATTTAACTTGGGCAGAAATGCTTATCATCTATTTCTAAGGTCTTAATTAAATATATATATTAACTTTTATTTAGAATATTTCATTTTTTTAATATTAATTTAAATTCTCGAAATTCCGAATGCCCACTCACACACGAGTGTAGAGAAAACTTAACTAGGGCACGGAACTTAACGGGCTAAGAAGCTGGAAAACGGTCACGCAGTATACCAATCACGATTTAGATGCACAAATTACCTAATGAATTGCAAATAAAACCACATATTTGCAATATATAAAATATTTACATTTTTATAAAATACTTACTCAAATTGTCACACTTTTTACGAAAAATGTCAGCGAATTAAACCTTTTTTAATTTTTTGAATTTTACTACCATTTAAAAATATTTGATAAGATTCATACATAAATTTTCAAAGAAGTAACACTGTTTTAGCTAAGGGAGACGTCATGTGATGAGTGAGGAGCAAAGCTGTTTATGTATCAAACCTTTCATTATTGAATCATGGGCTACGTACTTTTCTTTTATGACATTTTCTTTGAATTTTTTGAATTTATTGTAATTTAAAATCAAAATAATTTCTGTGTGTTCTAGTACAACATCGAAATGCTTGGTATGCTAGGCATCTGATCTCGTGGAAGTGATCGCTTCCATTTGCCAAAGCTCTGTAAAAGGAGTTGGAGCCTACACATTCGATGGCATCCCCATTATTGTAAAAAAAACGATTCGTTTCAAAATTTATATGAAACATTTATTTTTAATTTATTTATGACAGAATGTCACAAACTTAAAAATTTAACCCTGAATAACCGCTAAGTTAAGGCCCACTTGCGGTAGTTAAATTTAAAAACAAAGGAATAACTAACTCAGAGTTAAATTTGTAATTTCATAGTCCAGACATTGTTTTGCATAAAATAAATCCAGTAACCCAGGCTACGTTTATTTAGTTTTTGACATTTTCTTTGGCATCCCATTATTGTTGAAAAAAGCGATTCATTGAAATTTTTTCGTGTTTAAAAAAAAAAATTGTTTGACAAATCTATTTTTAATTTATTTATGACAGAATGTCACAAACTTAAAAATTTAACCCTGAATAATTGCTAGGTAAAATATTTGTTGTTAACTCAGAATTGATGCCTAACCTATTGATGTGCAAGCAAATTTATCAATTTAACTGGTAAACTCTGAGTTAAATAGATAAACTGCTTTTTCGCAAGTGGGCCTAAATATTTATGTTTTTAACTCTGAGTTGATGCCTAACATGCCGCTGTGAAAGTAAATTTATCAAATATTCATATGTCTATGATTTTTCGGCCTGTTTTTTTTAAACGATAATATTAATTTGTGAGCTCAAGGCCAGTGTATAAGGAAAAGTATATTGGAAAAAAGACAACAACAGTCAGGAGTGGTAGAAATTATAGCTATTTCGGAGATCACCACATCTCCTCATCAGATTTCTTTCATGACTCCACTGCCACTCGAACCAACAACATACAACTTGCTGGGCAAGTGCGTAGCCAATGGACCACAGCCGGCATGTAAGCTGCTGTTGCTTTTTACCACTTTTCCTTATGTCATACCAACACAATTCAAGTACGACAGTCTGTCGCTTTTAAGTGAATGTGTGGTTTTTAATTTTTGTTGTGTAACACAAATTCTATTTTTAGAATATTGTTAGAATTGACTCTACCGAGGTACACGAAAGTGTCAACGTTCTCGATTTAGTCGCCATTTAAAAGGAACGGGCAGGTGTTCGTCGAACGAATTTGCATGACTTTCGTTATCTCGCGCTTTATTTTTAATACTGCTATCAGAGAAGCTGCGAATAGGTCGTCAATTCAGCTTTCCATACCTGCGTTTTTTGACGGATAAAACCCAGATATAATCAGCGTATGCAAGATTCTTAAGAAGTTCGTGGAAATTCCAGTGAATACCTCTTCTTTTTCCCTCAATGCAGCTTTTTAGTATATCGACAATAACAATTAAAAATAACAGAGGGGACAGTATGCCGCCTTGCCGCACGCTAGCACTGGTGGAAATGCTTTCTGACAGGTTCACATTGTGCGGGATTCTGCATTTAAAGTTGTTAGAGTGCGCGCGTGTAAAGGCTATCAATATGAATGGAATTCTTCGAGCGTAAAGGGCCTCCCATGCTGTTACGAGAAATGCTATCAAAAGTGGTGCTGTAATGCACAAGCGTTAGTTGGATAGCTGTCGGCCATTTGTGTGCTTGCTCCACAATGATTCGTACAGTGTTTATTTGGTCTGCACAGGAACGATTGCTTCTGAAACCAGCTTGTTGTTTTCCCAACGTGTTGTAAATGGTGGTTTTGATGTGATCCAAGGGCACGCTGGGCAGGATCTTAGTCGCTATTGATAGGGGCATTATCCCTCAGTACTTTTTACCAATCGGTAAGTCATCTTTCTTCGGCAGAATGACTAAAGTCCCTTTGTAATCGGTCATCGGAGAGCTCTTCTTTCTCCCAAATTGCGTTCAAATAGGCTGAAGTAGAATTGCAGTTTGCTCTGGGCAAGCCTTAAAAATTTCGGCTGGTAGACCACCACACCCGACAGCTTTATTGTTTTTTAGAGATTTTATAGCTTTTATTATCTCCTGTTTTCATCAGCAGGGAGGGATCATAGCGTGATGGTTCCGGTAGTGTTCCATCGGAGTCATTTTTTTATTTAATAACCTCCATATTTCGCTTTTATTGCGCGTTTTGTTCTTTGATGAGCTCCAGACATTTTTCGTGCAGTCTCATACAACATACGAGTGCTTTGTCCTGTCTGCAGACTTTCGGCACAGTGCTTATGAGCTGGTTGCAGAAGCTTGTTGCTTAACAATTCAAGTTCGTATGTAGCTTTGTCTCTAATTGTTTTTGTTCGTTTCCTTTCCACAATCTGGCACCAGGTCAGTTCACTCATCCAATAATAAATTAAAATTAATATTCTACCATTTTAGTTTAAGAAGCAAAAGTAGAACTTTTTACTTAAAATGCTGGTTATATAATAATTCAAGCATATAGTACTTACAAATTACTCAATTTTTCCATACGCATCGCTGTATGAGGCGGCTATATTCAGAACAATGCCGTCAAAAAGGAAAAAGCACCATTTTCATTTTTTGATCATAACTCTCAAAAAAATTTTTTGCTAATAGCCGTTTTGGCAGAATACAGATCAAACAAGCTATTTATTGATTAATTTTAAGCCAAAAAAATAAACTTTTTGAATAAAAAGTTTTTGAAAAAAGTTTTGTTTATTGTTATGCAAATAAAAATTACGAAATTTTGGCAGGTTTTGATAATTCGGCTTTAAAATATTAACTATTATACATATTAGGAAATAAAATTAAAGTCCATGAATTTTGACAAAAGTTTTGTGCGTCTAAAAAAAAAGCCAAAGCGATTATTTCGAAAAATTGAAGAAAAACATTTTTTTCAGCCAAAAGAAAAAATACGTACCTCATTAAATCAACCCAACATACTACGTCGCAATATTCTTAAAATCCTTATTGATTAACCAATTTGGCTCACATACGGAATGTTATCCACGCTCAACATTACATAGATAATATATTTCGACTATGTAGAGAGACAGATTTTCGATATAAAAGAGTTCGGTAATTTGCGTTGGAATCGAAAAATATATTTGCTGAAACTATTTATTTCATTTTCTGTTAAATTCGAATGCGAGCAGAACCGTGGATATAGAGTAGTAATATATATTTCGTAATATTCCACAAATGTCATTTTACCTCAAAATGGCCCATTAACCCTTAAATGCCCAATGCCTCAAATTTAAAAAAAAAAATTATATATTATGTAAAAAAATGTGTAGAACGTGGTTTATTCGACGATTTTTTGAAAAAAATTAGTTTCGAAGAAATTTTTTAAAAATAGTAGTTGTATCCTTAAAGATACACTGGGCATTCCCTTCATTTTTTACTTCAATAGCCAAATGCGGTAAACTTTGTAATCAAACGATTAAAATGCGGTTTATATTGCAAAGAAATTAATTTATTAAAAATGTATTCATATTTCACAAATGTTCATATAAAATAATATAAAATGTGGTACATAACTTACTAAACAAAAGTGTTTTGAAAAATTATTTGGTTTTTTTTTACATACTCTATGATACATACATTAATGCACTTATATGGCAAAGAAAATTTATTATATCTTAAAAATGGTGATAATTATAAAAACAATTTTTTTCTGATGTCATACATAAATTTACTTTGCATTTAGAACAAAACATTTTTGTTTGTCCCGAACAATTTGGATACTTACATCTGCCTTTTTCCCCCATTGTAGTCCAGTTATCCGTCATGTCCAATCGGCTGTCTTTGGAAATAGCTATAGAAGAATTCGGTTTCCTCTTTTTTCCTCTAAAAACGGCTGGAGGCTAGGGCGCCCACGTTTAGGGGCTTCAAAAGATTTGAAACTAAATAGTGAATCCGCGACTTCTAATTTGAAATCAATAAGACGCATTTCTTTATATCCGGGGCGATTCTTATTAATTCTTTTATACATAATCCATGCATTAGCACATGTGAAGTCCAGTAAGTGATAAAACATTCTGTTCGTCCATTTACGACTTTTCATCGTGATTTTATGACGACCCATACAGCTGTCAAGTAAATCTACGCCACCCATATGACGATTGTACTCTTTAATTATTTCTGGGCAGGAAATCATTTTGAATGTCTTGTCCTTTTTGTCGTAACGTTTTATGGAGGAAGACGTTGCAGGTAAATCTTCGTTTTGATCATGCATCAAGATTGGTTTCATACCGATGTAAGTTGAAACAAGATTAACAATCTTGTTGTCCTTCCATGACAATGATGTCACATCGACGCCGTAAATTGAAGCAACGTATTCGTGGCTGGTTCCACGCTCATATTTTGACATTACTTTCTCATTTGGAAGTTTGCAGTTTTTAATGCGATTGCGACGAATAGTACCAATTGAAAGTATACCTTGAGTTCGTAAATATACTAACAACGGCACAGTTGTATAGTAGTTATCAAAATAAACTATATGATTTTGATAACGAGGAACCTCACGCAAAAGTCTAACAACAATATTTGCAGATGACTTCAAATCTGGTTCCCCCTAGAATAATATGTTAGGTCCTCCGGAAAAAATTTCAAACTTATAAGCAAACCCTGTGGAGTCACATAAGACATATGTATAATTTAAACCCCCATTTCTTAGGCTTGTTAGGCAAATATTGATTCATGTAATTTTTCATTTTTGAAGAACACATTTGTTCATCAACGCACAATCGGTCTAAGTTAGGTATGCTGCCGAATGTTCTGTTTAGGGTATCAATAAGTGGTCTAATGAGATATAGTCAATCGCGGTTTGGATCGTCACGAGACGGAGCATTTTCTTTTTCAGTAAAGTGAATGAATTGCCGTATTTTTTCAAATCGGTTCCTAGTCATCGTTGTTTGTATTATTGGTACACAATGGTTGCCATTTTCAGACCAATAATCTCTTGTACTCGGGAGATTGAAGCAAGACATATAAAATAAGATACCAATAAATTTACGTAAATCGAATATATCAAAATTAAAAGCTTCATTAAGTTCGGAGTAAATTTTGGTTTGTTCAACTATTTTGAGCTCTAAAGATTCTGGAAATAGAAATGACCAGACCTGAAAGGGAGTTTCCAAAACCTTCAAATTATCGGATATGGTACTATCGCCTCTAAAGCCAATTTCAGCATTGGTATACTGAATATTTTCTGTTTTCCATATTATTCTGTTAAATTCAGAAGACTTAGGATCCACAGACAAGTTTTTAAATAATGTAGGAAATAAATTTGAGGAAACCCTCATGGCGATAGGTTCATCTGACCCTGCGGAAGTCCCGGCTTCTCCAGCAATCCCTATATTATCGTCATCATTTATCAAGTTCACAAAAGAATCATGTAACGACGTTCCTAAATCTACTTCATCCTCAAAATGGCCATCACTAACGGCAACATTGCGAATTGATGCGTCTGCATTCTGTGTCTTTACCAAATCATCAGAGTCACTCTCGAAATCATCAATACTCTCATAACCAATCTCATCACACAATATAGCACACACGCCATCAGTGGACATTTTGAGTCCATCAACTGTTATATAGTCGGTCATTATAAAATTTATTTAAAAAATATATATCTTACGTGGACGAGCTTTACAGTAAACGTCTTAACTCATCAGCGTTCTTAGCTCAAATGTATGTTATAAATGCAATTAACGTGCTTTTCTATTTCAAATACATATGACCGTTTATCAAATGAAAAGTATGCGGCAATGCCCAGTGTATCTTTAAAGATACAACCATTATATTCACTCGTATGCAGCAGTGTGGCGTAAAATAAACTCAAGTCAAAAAATATCTTTACAAAATTCCTTTCGGAACCAGTATAAAAATTTTCGGGTCTAGAATGCAAATAGTATTGAATAATACAGCATCCACAGCAACAGGACAACACCAAGCCTTCCTCTCCTCTACGCAACAGCAGCAGCAGCAACCACCAGGATGAACAAGAATTCAACAAGCATTCACCAGCAGACCCAAAACAGCTTAGACCGTATCAACAACGATCTACAATTCCTTCTTTATTAAACAAGTTCTTTTTTCAATAAACAAAACACTTTTTCCTTTTCTTTTTATAAGAATTTTAATTTCCAATCTTTCTTTTTTTCTTCTTAAAACGCGACTGTCCTTTTCAAAACGTTTACAGAATAAAAACAACCGTTCTTTTTAATTCAAAACTTAACAGAATACATATGTGCATTTATACAGCATGTATATAAAAGTACATATATGAATGGTGTAATTTTGCATATATATATCAGAGAATTGCGTCATACAATGTCATTGAACATTAGTTTTTAACATGGCTTCACATGCATGGGTTGCCACCCTTCTCAGACAGATCTTCTTATGCATGGGTTACCATGTACTTTTCAACACACCTCCTCAAAATTACAACATTCATAGCAAAATAAATGGTAATAGTTAATTCAATACTTAAGATAAATCTACTCTTAAACTCTTTTAAAATAAAATTAAAGATTTGTGACAAGTCGGTTTTCTGTTTATATCTGGGGTGCATAATAGTCCAACATTTGTTGCGAGGATTAGGAAAACCCAGAAAAACCTAATCAGACCTGACAAAAAAAAAATTTAGGTTAATAGAATTCATGTTAGTCAATAAAAAAATAAAATTCATCCAGTTAGTTAGTATTCTCTATACAGTCAGCCCCATTTGACTTCTCAGATCCATAAAGCGAGCAGCAGGAAGAGGCTTTGTCAAGATATCCGCGATCTGCTTATCTGTGGGAATATACAAAACTTTAATGAGATTATTTTCGACCTGTTCCCTAGAAAAATGATATTTTATGTCTATGTGCTTAGACCGTTTGTGACAAGAGGGGTTATTCGCTATACTAATACAACCCTGGTTATCTTCATATAACTTTATCGGCTCTTTAAGTTCCATTTTTAAACTTTCTAATAAAGATTTCAGCCATAGTGCTTCTCTGACTGCTTCAAACAAGGCCATATATTCTGCTTCAGTTGATGAAGCTGCCACAGAACTCTGTTTTCTTGTATTCCAACAATTTAAATTTGATTCATACATCTTGAATAAATATCCTGTAGTACTTCTTCTATCACTCATACTTCCACCCCAATCTGAATCGACATAGCCACTTAAGAGATCACAAAAGTTTTTATTTTTCTTAAAAGTTAGTTTTAAGTCAACAGTCCCCTTAAGGTATCTTAAAACTTTCTTTAAACATTGCCACAACTCTTGATTATTCTTTTGACTATACCGACTTAACAAATTTACAGATATGCTGAGATCTGGTCTTGTGCATACATTATATACATTAAGCACCCAATTAAGCTGCGACATGGAGCATCACAATTTTGATCTGAATTTAATGCTTCATAATTTAGTTTACTAGGAAGAGGTGAGTTTATTGGGTTACAGTCATCCATTTTAAATTTTTTTAAAACATTTTGTATATATCCGGATTGACTTAGACTTATCTGATCTTCACTTCTATCAACTTTTATTCCGATAAAATATTTGATTTCTAATAGGTCAGTCATTCTAAACTTTCCCATCAGATAGGATTTGAAAGCATTCATTGTATCAATATTTTTAGTTGAAATAACTAAATCATCCACATATAACAAAACATATATATTGTTTGAAATATCACCTTTATCAAGAATATAAATACACCGATCTACAGGCGAATTTACAAAACCATTTCCTTTCAATGCTTGTTCAAACATTTCAAACCAACATCTAGCTGCTTGTTTGAGACCATAAATTGCTTTATTCAATTTACACACTTTATTCTTACCACCAGCTAAACCTTGAGGAACTGTCATATATATTTCCTCTTTCAAAACTCCATTAAGAAATGCAGTCTTTACATCCATGTGATGTACCTTCAAGTTATGCTGGTTTGAAAAGGATAATATGAATCTGAAGCTAGGAATTCTAGCGACTGGCGCAAACGTTTCATCATAGTCAATTAAGTATTCCTGCCTGAAACCAAGCGCAACAAGCCTTGCCTTATACTTAATTGGTTCACCTAATTCATTTTGTTTTATCGTAAATATTCATTTACAGTCTACAATATTCTTATCTTCTGGTTTGTTCACCAATGACCAGGTTTTGTTAAGTAAATGTGATTGCAGTTCATCTCTGACTGCTTCTTCCCATTGTGCTTTATCGCTCCTAAGTTTTATCTCTTCAAATGAATCTGGAGTACTACCGATCGACGACTGAGCTTGCATTACACAGTTCTCTAATAGGTCTCTATATGATATCTTTGGTTTATCTTTTAACCTATCACTTTTTCTAATATCAGAAGAAGAACTAGAAGTACTTTGTTCACACAAATCGTTTCCCAACGGAACTGAACAAAAATCATCCTTTCCCTTTACCACTCTTCCAGATTTTTCATCTGATGGCTCATAACATTCTGTTGCCTCACTTTCATTCGAGCAGGTACTTGGAACACCATTCGTATTCAAGCAGTCATTATCTTCTTTTGTATCAAGCTCAGCTACTTCTAAGCACTCTTCCAGTTCAACGTTATTCACATCAACACAATCTCTTGAATTCACCATATTTTTTTCGTCAACAACAACATCCCTTGCAATGGTGAACTTACCAGTACCATTATCCCATACTTTGTAACCATTCGGTTCATATCCAACTAGAATACCTTTCCATGACTTTTCGTCAAACTTTCTTTTCCTTACTTTGTTATGGACATATACTGTTGAACCGAAAACTCTCAAGTATTTGAGACTGGGCTTTTTATTATGCCACATTTCATATGGTGTTTTTTCGCATTCTTTCAATGCATTACTTGGGCTTCTATTTATCAAATATGTAGCTGTCAATACAGCTTCACCCCAGAAGTGCTTCTCTAGCTTGGCGCCGATAACCAAAGTACGAGCCTTTTCAGTTATGGATCTTATCATCCTTTCGGAAACACCATTTAGTTGTGGGGTATGCGGAACGGTTAAGTGGTAACTGATGCCCTTTTCAACACAAAATTCTCGCATTTCATTTGATAAATATTCCCCACCATTATCTATATATAGGCTTACAACCTTCAAATTAAAATGCGCTTCACTCTTTGCTAGAAAATCTTTAAAAACATCAGATTTATAAGTCAGTAAATATGTGACACAGTAATGGGTATATTCGTCTATAAAAACTACATAGTAATTCTTATTACCTATGGCTGGAGGTGAAATCGGACCACATACATCCGAATGAACAACAAATAACGGCCTTCTAATATGATCTTTATTCTTGAATTTTCCGAATTTAAGTCTAGCTTGTTTCCCTTTTATGCAAGCTTCGCATAACTCATCATTTGGTTGTACATTATTTAGCATTTCTACATCATCATATAAATTCATAGTTTTCATTTCTAAAAACTTTCCTCTACTTATATGCCCTAACCTCTCATGCCACAAACTATAATTTTTCATGTTATTTGTATTCAATGCATATACATTTTTATGTTAAGAAAAACTAATAATTGGAACGTTATTGATATATTTACCACTCATTATGTTTTCATCATTTTTGTTTACAGTCACACCTCCTGGATGAAACACGATTGTAAACCCAGCGTCCTGCATCTTCTTAACAGAGATTAGATTTTCAGGAACATGAGGACAGAACAATACATCCTTCAAATAAATCTTAGATTGAGCATCGGTACATAGCTCCACCAAGCCTTTCTTAGTGGCATATATATATTCGCCACATTTTGCTACAGCAATTTTTATGGGTGACTCCAAAGTTGTGACATTTGTGAACAAATCTTCATTATTAACTAAGTGGTCTGACGCTCCAGAATCCAGTAGAAACGAAATTCTATCTCCTATATAATCTGCTCGTCTTAACATGAACGCAAAACCTGATTGACCTGACTCTGATCTAGTAGAGGCCATTTGTACTTGTTTATTTTTTTCTTGATTATTATTTTCTCCTCCCTTTTCTTTCTTATATATGAAGCAATCCCTTTTAATGTGTCCAGTTTTGCCACAGTGAAAACATTTTAGTTTGGTCTTATTAAATTGATTTTTAAACTTAAATTTATTCTTTTGTATACTAAAGCTTTTATTTTTTAAAAATTGAGTTTGATTTTCTTTCTTTACGGCTTGTAACACTTTTAAACTTGTTTCCTTACTTGCTTGCTTCAATTTGATTTCATGATCCAGTAATCTGTTTTTAACAAACGCTAAAGTGAAATTCTCTTCAGACAACGTTTCTATTGCAGTTATTACTCCATCATACGGAGAAGGTAAAGTTAAAAGTAAGTGCGATACTTTGTCTATTTCTTCTACCTGCGCTCCAGAAGCTAGTAGCTCTGTAATCAAATCATCAAATATGTTGAAGTGACCTAACAATGGCGTGTCAGTCTTAAGTTTTAAAGATAGCAACTGCTTACGTACAGACAGTTGTGAAGCTAAGCCTTTCCTTTCATATATCTCATCAAGGTTTTTAAAAACATCTTTTGCACTACACTCACTTTTAGAAAAACCCAGAAAAGAGTCACTTAAATATTCTATTATTATGCTTTTGGCACTTCTATCCAACTTTGCCCACTCGTTTGTTTTCTCTGCCACCTCACTGTCTATAACTTTCAAAGCGTCACTTTCGCTTAAAAGTGCCCTTACCCGAAACTTCCACATGGAATATTTTGCGCCGTCGAATGGCTTAATGTTGCGCTTACCTTTTTCCATTTCCAAACCTTTTGTTTTCTTTCAGTAATACTTATTGCAATTATTTAGCGTGGGCTGGGCCCATAACCTATTGAATAATCCAGCATCCACAGCAACAGGACAACACCAAGCCTTCCTCTCCTCTACCCAACAGCAGCAGCAGCAACCACCAGGATGAACAAGAATTCAACAAGCATTCACCAGCAGACCCAAAACAGCTTAGACCGTATCAACAACGATCTACAATTCCTTCTTTATTAAACAAGTTCTTTTTCAATAAACAAAACACTTTTTCCTTTTCTTTTTATAAGAATTTTAATTTCCAATCTTTCTTCTTTTCTTCTTAAAACGCGACTGTCCTTTCCAAAACGTTTACAGAATAAAAACAACCGTTCTTTTTAATTCAAAACTTAACAGAATACATATGTGCATTTATACAGCATGTATATAAAAGTACATATATGAATGGTGTAATTTTGCATATATATTTCAGAGAATTGCGTCATACAATGTTATTGAACATTCGTTTTTAACATGGCTTCACATGCATGGGTTGCCACCCTTCTCAGACAGATCTTCTTATGCATGGGTTACCATGTGCTTTTCAACAAATAGTTGTGGATATTTCACAATACCAAAGTAATAATTTATTTTATTTAACAAAAAAAAAATTTTTTTACTTTGCTTATCAAATTTGCCTTCAGTTGTAACACATTTAGTAAAAGTATTACCGTTTATGAAGTGTGTATATTTTCAGCACGCAGTGACATGTATATTAATGTTTTTAGATCATTAATATTGGATATTGGTGATATTTAATGGTTGTATCTTTAAAGATACAGTGGGCATTTAAGGGTTAAATGTCAAATATCTTAATTATTATTAACTTTAAATACATCTAAATTACCTTTCATCTCATATTGGACTTATTATAATAAAAAAATCAGACGTAAAGTAAAGCAACAAAACCATCACCTACAACAACGAATTCATTAAAAACGGTAATTTTTTTTAATACCGTTCCATCGAAAACCATGCATTGTTCAATGTAATGAAAACTGAATATTTTTTAAATAAATGAAAACAATTCAAAAAATATTTATTCCGAATTGATTTGATCGAAATTCAGAACGCGCTAACTGCGAATCAAGGCGAATCCATACAAGGTGACGTTATAAATACAACTACAAAATTCCTACGTATTTTGTTTTTATTTCTGCGTAAGAGTTGTCAAAATTTAAATACATTTTGTTTTTACTTTTACGGCTTTTGAAAGCTCATACGCAAAAGCAAAAACAAAATACATGTAGGTGAATAAAAAAAAAATCAAATCAGCTGCTCTTATGCCATCACCTTCTATAAATTCGCCTTGCTGTGAATGTTCAACATTTCCGCTATAGAGGAATTGCTCAAAACAATTTCCTTTTGCCCTTGAAAACATAAGACATGGGTAAAACATAAAGTGAATCAACTAGGGAAGAGTCTAAGTTCGGGGTCAACCGAACTTCAAATACCCGATGCATGTTTTTATTTCAAACAACAGTACTTAGTAATAATAACAATAATTTGGCGCTTACATTAATAGCTTCTCCTACAATTTGTGGTGAAACACACTCGGAGGTTTGCCATTGCCTGCCGAGGGGCACCGCTATTACGGATCAAATTGTGTATAATTTAAGAAAAATGGGCGGTACCACAACATATTTCTTATAACTCCGTAACTATTTGAGGCAGATGTACAAAATTTAGTACATAAATCTAATATACTCGTACAAGGAAAGAGTAAACTACTATTTATTATTAATTGTAGGAGAAGCTATTTGGTGGAGATATATAATATTTGATGTATACATACATGCATACATATTTCTTTTAGATTAAGGTATAAACAGTATATGTAATGCAATACCTGTTCAATACCTAAAAAACCATATGTTTTTATTGGCGCCGCCAAGAAAGCCTGGTACGCTAGTGTAACATCATTTTGAAATATTAAGCGTTTTTTATTGATTTAAATGAACCCGTTCTAATTTTCCAAAATGTCGATTTTCACGCATTTGTCTTCGTAATTAAATTATTCATAACAAATTTGAAAGAATTCGCTATGATTTACGGCATATTTCAGTTTTTTGTAAACTACTGTTTTATGCGAACATGGGTTTAGTCTGACTTCCACAATGTACGAAATTGTGCTTTCTGACTTGAAGTGCAAATTTTTGGGAAATTTGGTAGAATTCGACAAAGAAATTTCGGAGATATACCTATTTGCTCTAAGGCGTGCAATGCCACGCTTATTACCAACATTTTTAATTCTATACATTTCATTATCAAACCCAATCTTGCATATCGAATGTGAGTAAATTATTTTGTATAATTACTAAAATTTCGATTTTTTTTTTATTTGCGCGATTTACCGTTGTATGAGACATGGGCATGGGAGTTAAATAATTTTAAAAAGAGCTTTTACTGAGTTGGAATGTAAAGGGTCTACTAAGTTTAGTAGAGCTTGATGAGGTGGATGCAGAGATAAACACATTTGCTTTTAAATTGTTCTTTAACTTGTGTATATCTAATTTGAGTGAATCATATGAGAGGTGGGTGTGGCTTTTATTTCTAAAAATGTTTAATTCTATATATGTATGTCGTCTTCCAACCCAATCGTGCATACACAATTTGAGCAAAATATTTTTTTCATATCTACTAAAATAGCTTTTTTTATTTGCCCGTTTTATGAGAAGTGGACATGGCTTTTGTCCGATTCTTACAATTTTCAAAATGTTGCTCCCTGACGTGAAATGCAATATGTGTACCATATCGGAGATACACTAATTTGCTCTAAAGTGGTCTGTGCCCGCCTATTTCCAAAATTTTTTTATTCCGTGTATTTGTTAAGGTTTATATATGAAGTAAAATTATGTATATAATATTACATTAAACCTTCGTATGTGTTTACGCCGCAGCGTAAATATTTTCTAACCGCCCTAATGCGCGTGTATGTACGCATACATATGCAACTGCGAATTACTCCGTATTTCCCGCCGGATAATTCCTTTTGCTAACATTTTCCAATAATTGCTTTCCAATAAAACTGCGGTTGACGGCAACCGTACGATTTTTTCATAATTGCACTCGTTCACAGGGTTTCAAGAGCGACACAGGTCTACCACGGATTCACACCACAGGTAAAGCAAAATTCATGTATATCTACATATATGCAATTGAATAAATCGTCATTACATTGCAAAACTAAACAAAATCTTTTTAATTTCTATTTTCAAATATCCAACCGGGGGTCTGGACATTTGTACATGGTCCTTCTGCGCCGAGATAAAGATACAGTCCACTTAATCATCATAAAAGCAAAGCAAAGCCCGAGAAAGATCAAAAATTTAAAACAAAGCCGCACAAGATAAAAAGCCGCACAAGACACAGCCGCACAATCAACCACCAAAAAAGGCAATCACACATTTACCAGCTGCGCACATATACACAAGCTGCACACATATACCAGCTGCATACACACCAACAGCAAACAATCAATTGCCATCACCACAAATCACAAACATTAAGGTACGTGTTATATTTTCCAATAGCATTTATAACACGTTAATCAATTTTTTGGTGAAACAACGCCTTACAAGGCAAGTGATTTTTTTTTGTGAAAACGAAATAGTGTTACAATTGAAAAAAAAAAAAAAAATTATACATTGCTAATTCCGTTTGTACGCGAGCGACAACAACAAACACTAACGGTCGTACACACACACGCACAACAGTGAACAGTGGTACGGTATTGCAACAATTCAATCCATCGAATTTTAATTTAAAGTTTTATTTTGGATTTTTCACTTTTATTTACTTTAAAGTAAATCGGCATAATTTTCTTTGTTCAATACTGTTCATTGGCTTAGCACAATTGTTTATTTGCAAGTCACTATTTTCACTGATCCGAGCAACACTATTTCTATTGCACTATTGCGTTTTCACATAATCACTTTTGAGCCTTTGTTGTAATTTTGTATATATACGAGTACATAACTAACAAGTAAATCAACAATAACACTGGTACATAATTAAGTACCCACTTTACTTGTTAAAACACAGTTATATATATACGTCGACACATTTTGGGTGGCAAGTGTTTTTTTCTTTTGCATCAAGTGCCATTTTCACACATTAGGGTGGCACACACATTAAAAAAAAAAAAAAAAAATTCATAAACAGTACGTGAAGTACAAGAAAATAAAGAAATCTGCACTGCCATTTTTTCTAATAATATAAGTACTTAACTTGAAAATGTTCCGATGGATTACCTACGACGATGGCGTACAAAAATAAAGAAATCTGCGAAATCATGTTTTTACATACATCAAGTAGTGGTTATTTGGTACCCGATACCCATACAAAATTAACTGACAAACTAAACAATAGTTTTGAATTAATTTTGAAAAGTGGTAATTTAATACCCGAAACTATTTCAAAACTAACCGACAAACTAACCAATAGTTTCAGTTAACTTTGAAAAGTGGTCATATCAAAATAAATATCCGAAACTATTTCGAAATTAACCGACAACTAACCAATAGCTTGAGTTAATTTCCCGGAATTTATGACCGGTTGTCAAAAATCAGCCAGTCAGTCAGTCCAACCCCAACATTAGTTGTGAAAACCCTAAACCCTAAAAACCCTATTCACTAACTAAATTTCAGAGCGTAAAGAAAATTTGCTTTCAATGAAAGAAAGACGCAAGAAGCGGAGAAAACGTTAAGACGCAAGAAGCGGAGAGAACGTAAAACTAATGAGAAGTTGCAAGTTTTTTTATATATATATTTTAAACATTTTGTATATTTAAATATTTTATCATTTTTCAAATTTTAATAACTTTAATTACAACTTTATATTTTTTTTGGATCAACTCAATAATTTTCATTGATTTTTTTTATCCAACTTGCAAATTCTTGCTAGTACTTAGATCTTTCCAATTTATCCGTTGAAAAAAAAAAAAAAAAAAATTTTTTTTTTGGAAACATCGATGTACTAATGTTAACCCTATACACATAAGAATTTTAAATATATATGTATATATACGTATAAAAACAAAACAGTTACTTGGTTACAGCTCCACCGTTGTCCTGCTCCTCACATCGTGAAAATCATTTAATTGTTCACCTGTTGGGAAATAAAACAAATTAGTTCAGTGTACAAAATTGATTAAACACAAAAAAAAAAAAAAAAAAAAAATTTCGATCCACATTAATACTTTACAAACTCCTTTCTTTGCTTCCGATCATCCGCCATCTTCGCATGGCATACCCCTCCTCCCTCCGACTGTGCCCTCGCAATCGAACGCATCACGCCACCATGTGTATGTAGATATGTATCGGGTGTTTTTTTTTTACAGGTTTGTTTTTCGAATAGAGATAAAACTGGCATTTTGTGGTCAAATCTGGCAACTCTAATGTCATTTATGTTCAGTTTGGTTTGCCATTTCATCATGAACAGGTTGACAAAAGAACAACGCTTGCAAATCGTGCAAATTTATTTCGAAAATAATGGTTCAGTTCGCGAAGTTTACCGCGAGCTCCGTCAATTTTATGGTCGACATAATCGTCCATCAGAGCAATTAATTCGGTTAACCATGGATCGTTTTCGCACTACGTTTACCCTATGTGATAATACGCATCCGCAGAGACGTCGAACAGTGCGCACCGAAGAAACAATTGCCGCTGTAGAGCAAAGTGTTGAAGAGGACCCGAATGAATCGATTCGCCACCGTGCACAGCAATTGGAGCTTTGTCCATCAACTTTATGGAAGATTTTGCGCAAAGATCTTGGCTTGCGACCTTACAAGATCCAGCTTGTGCAAGAATTAAAGCCGCGAGACCATGCAATGCGTCGTGATTTTGGTGTATGGGCCGAAAATGAGATTGATCTCGATGCTGATTTTCATCGCAAAATTTTGTTCAGTGATGAGGCTCATTTTTGGTTGAATGGCTACGTCAACAAGCAAAATTGCCGCATTTGGAGTGAAGAGAATCCACATGAGACCCTTGAAACGCCATAACATCCACAAAAACTGACTGTTTGGTGTGCTCTATGGGCTGGTGGAGTCATTGGGCCATACTTCTTCCGCAATAATGCTGGAGAGGCAGTTACCGTTAATGGAGACCGGTATAGAGCCATGATAACCGACTATTTTGTTCCCGAATTGGATGGCATGAATGTGGATGAGTTGTGGTTCCAACAAGACGGCGCTACATGCCACACAGCGCACGTCACAATCGATTTATTGAAGGAAACATTCGATGAGCGCATAATTTCGCAGAATGGACCTGTAAATTGGCCACCAAGATCGTGTGATTTGACACCATTGGATTATTTTCTTTGGGGATATGTGAAGTCGCTCGTCTACGCCAACAAACCAGAAACGTTAGGGGAATTGGAAGCCAACATTCGTGGCGTTATTGCCGACATACGGCCCCATATGCTCGAAAAAGTGGTTGAAAATTGGACCTGTAGAATTGGCTTTATTCGAACCAGCCGCGGCGGCCACATGCCCGAAATCATATTTAAACATTAATGGCATAAAATTATCCTTCCAATAAAGCCAAATTGATGGACCTTAAAACGATTTTCTTGTGTTTTATTTCAATTCGAAGTTCTATACCCCTAAAAAAAACACCCGATATATATCGATATACATACATACATGCACATGTACCTACTTATGTACGTAAAAAACTCCAAAATTTATGTACAAAAATCATGATATTATTAGTATAAATACATATATAAATACCACTTACCTGATCATCACCGCCGTACACATGCATGCGTCCACCATCGCCATGAATGCGATGTATGCATATGTACGGCAGGCACTGTTGGCCAGCTGCACATGGCGACATGTATGCCAACCTCAAAGTAACGTGTTCCAAACACGTATTTTTCCGGGTGCTTAGCTGGAAGATTCCACGCAATGTAAAATCAGCTAAGCATACGGAAAGACGCCCATTCGGAATATATTTTCTTATTTCCAAAACGATGAAACAAAATTCTGCCCACGTCGCTGCTTCAGCTGCCGTCGTATAAAAAATCACTTCACATTCGATTTTTCATTAATTCGTGGCGTCTTGCTAAAAAGCTTCGTTTACTAGCAAATCGCCACACCACTAAACACTTCCGCACTTCAATTATTGTATTGATCAGCAAATTAAGCACAGTGGCATACAAACTGTTTGTGGGTGGTAGGCCAGATTGCTGGATGCCAGATTACTGACCTACCACACCACAATCAAATATCTAATGTATATATGTACATAAACCACACAAAAAACAGAATGTTGAGCCATTTCATGGTGGGGGGCACTTTCCGCGATTACCGAAATACAGGAATAGGTAGTTCATATCAATTTTTTATTTCTCTTTAATATTAAAAACATCATATGCAATCAGGTGTTTTTACGATATATGCAAATATATCGTAATGCCATATATGTTCGCAACTGTGGAACATAGCCAAGTCCACCACCCTCAAGAGCAACTGGAGTTAGGCACCATCTACCGATGGGGGGCGCAAGTGTACCGATGCGATCACACCCAAATACCATTTTTACAGTGGGTGATGAAAGTTTTTGGACACTTGGCGCATAAATACACCAAATACATAATAAATACATAAATACATAAATACATAAAATTTTAAATTTTTTTATTATAAAATACATATATATATATATATGCATACAATTTTTGTCATGCCATAATTTCATAAAATAAAATCATTTTTTTTTTCTTTGGTTATTTTGTTCCATATCACTTGCTACCCAATATTACGACCACTTTCAACGGGTGACGGCTCGGAAACCTGTACTTTCCGACCGTCACTGCAGCATGAACGGCGAAGGCGCGGCTCGGAAACCAGTCCTTTCCGACGGCCCAGGCAGCGCGGCTTTGGATCCCATCCTTTCAGACCGTCTGCTCAGGAAAAAGAAACGACGAGCGACTGGCGTGAGAACTCGTCCTTCCCGACCAGCTCAGCATCAGCGAACGGATGGCTCGGGAACACGTTCTTTCCGACCATCTGATATCCAAAAGAATTGGCGGCGAGTTGACTCGGGAACACGTCCTTCCCGATCACTACGACGAAACGCCCCATATAATTACCCCAACTAGCGCGACAACACACGTATCGGAGCGGCTCAAGGAAACAACAAGCAAGCAGCTCAACAAACAAACAAACAGAATAATATTTTTTAATCAAATATGTGATGTGGTGTGAACCAGTAGTAGACTGTTGTCAACGCTCAGGATTTTTACTTACCGCAAGGGGGCCGGCATGTTTACGCCGCAGCGTAAATATTTTCTAACCGCCCTAATGCGTGTGTATGTACGCATACATATGCAACTGCGAATTACTCCGTATTTCCCGCCGGATAATTCCTTTTGCTAACATTTTACAATAATTGCTTTCCAATAAAACTGCGGTTGACGGCAACCGTACGTTTTTTTCATAATTGCACTCGTTCACAGGGTTTCAAGAGCGACACAGGTCTACCACGGATTCACACCACAGGTAAAGCAAAATTCATGTATATCTACATATATGTAATTGAATAAATCGTCATTACATTGCTAAACTAAACAAAATCTTTTTAATTTCTATTTTCAAATATCCAACCGTGCGTCTGGACATTTGTACAGTATGTATGTATGTATAATTACATTGAAACTTTCGATTACATTTAAAAAAAAACTTATACCTCTTAAAGAACAAGTTGTGGCTAACAGCCGATTGCCCAATATACATTTTGAAGTATCTTCTTTCGGATGTGAAAAATAAGAAATAAAAAAAATCACTTTTCGTGAAATTAAGTTAAAAAAAAGTATCTTTTTTATTGTTCCCAAAAATAAAAAGTGGATATGAGTTGCCAAAAAAGGAAAATGATTTGATGTGAGAGGTTCGTCCTCTTCCGGCGAGACTGGCAAGTCAATTAATGGACGACTGTTGATGATGTTCTATATTTCAATAATTAGCCTCCGAAACGTTTCCAACTTTGGCGCTTCTTCAGATAAGACCTTCTGCAATAGTCGTTTTGTGCACTGTATAAGTCGTTCCTAACAGCCTCCGCTACTTGGATCTGCGGGGCAGTTGAAAACCCATTCAATTTAATTTTTGGCCATCTCACGCCCGATTGCATTAAAATCGAACATTCTCTCTGCGCCATCCATCTCTCGTTGTGCTCCAACAAAATTAGTACCATTGTCGCTTCGCATGCGGATGGGCACCCCTCGGCGGTTGACAAAATTACGTAGGCATATGATGAACGCATCTGTGGAAAGGCTTTCTGCTACCTCTAGATGTACTGCTCGAGTGGTCGTGCATGTAAATAATGCAATCCATCGTTTTTCCCTTCTGCGCCCAATAGCGACATGGAACGGGCCACAGTAATCAACCCCGCTGTATGTGAAGGGTCGGACGTAAGGCGTTAGGCGGTCGACGGGTAAGTGGCCCATCAATGGAGCGGCTGGTTTTGCTCTGTGGTATATACATACCGGACAGTGTTTCTTTATGGATTTGACGCCTCTGCGAATAGTTGGAATCCAATATCGTTGGCGAATTTCGTTGATTATTAAGTTTTCATTTTAGTGGTGTCTCTTTCGGTGGTGTTCAGATACTACTAATCTAGTAACCGAGCTGTCTGTAGGCAAAATGATCGGACGGCGTGCGGAAAGTGGTAGACAATACAATTCTTCCATACACTCTAAGTAGACCTTCCTCGTTTAAATACGGCGTCAGCGGATACAGGCTGCTATCCCTTGACAAGGCGATATTTTTTCTTAGCATCTCGATTTCACGTTGATAAGTTTGTTGTTGGAATATTCGGCATTTTAACTTTTCAGCAGCTGCTGATTTGTCGGCTTGCAGTCCTCCTCTACGAACTTTATTTCTGGCATTGTTGATGAAGCGCAATACCCAGGCCACGATTCTCACTAGGGTCAGATTTGAAGGAAAATTAGTAAAGCTGATTAATGTCTTACCTGTGGTATAAAGTAGAAGCTTTCGATTTGTCAGCTCCTCGTTGGCGCATTCTGCGGATGACAACATGGTTTCCTGAGGCCAGTGTTGGTGGCTTTTGGTAACAAACTCGAATAACAGCGGCTGACTGTAAGTAATTTTACGGACTGGAACTTCGACCGCCTGGTGGACTACTACCACTGCTTGGCTAACAGAGGAGGCAGTTATTCATCATAAAACGTTTTGTTTCCATAACGACTGCAGTAGTAATTTGGCAACTATTGTGATGATCTCCAAAAACCCGAAGGGATCGTATATTGAGATTTCGATGCCTAGTAGCTCTCTTTTGGTTGGCGGCCGTTCGCACCGTAAAATTTCTCCAGAGACTTTGAGAAATTTGGAGTGAAATTCGAAGACATCTGTGGCTGTGTTCCAGAACATGCCAAGTACCTTGTCGGCGGTTGCGTGGCGTTCCATATTCACCACTGATGGCTGCGCAGCGATTTCTTTGTTTAAATTTGCTTGTAAAAATTTGTAGTTCAACAAAAACTTTCGTAAATGAAACCCGGCTGCGGCGTTAATTTCGATGAGTTTCCGAAGGGTTCTTTCGCCTTCTTTGACATCATCGAAACTTATCACGAGGTCATCTACGTAGGTTATATTTATGATATCTTCCTCATTCGAAAGTTGCCTCGCGTATCCTTTGACAATGTATTTGTTGATTTCTTCTTTATAGCTGCTGGCAAATTGGCTGTATATTTGCATTCGAGACCCTATATTGAGTGAACGCTTCTGTGCTACGTCATAACTCGGTGGTAGATTGGCCTCGTCCTTCCGCCACACTAGACCTACTTCGTAGCGGGACCCATCATACCTCGTGGTTGCTGCTAAAATCTTTTTGGCTCGGCTGTCGTCGTCGGATTCTATTTCGGTGTTGAGCGGTGATCTCAATAGTAACATATCACCTGCAATATAATCTCCCACCAACTGGTGGAGTTGCTTCATCGAGTTGGTTTCTCTTACTAGCATCACACGAGACGTCGTGGCATGTGAACTCTGCGATGGTCCGTAAGCAGTCCATCCCAACTTTGCTTTGGCGGCGATTGGCTGGTTGTGCCCGTTTTCCACGATATTACATGCGATACCAAGGAATGAGTTGTCAAGTCCCAGTAGTAACTCTGGCTTAACATTGAAATAGCTTGGCAGTGGCAATTGTTTCAAATGATCAAATTTATTTTTATCAAATGATTGTATTGGCAGATTTAAATTGCGTATTGTTCGTTTTTAATGGCGAATTTACGACTATGTTCCGGCCCTCGTAACTCAACTGTTAGTTTACGTGATTTTTCCGTGCTCTTGTTTCTCCCATACCACTGTAGAGATAGTAGTGAGGTCTGTCCTTGAAGGCCTAGACACATCACTTAGTAATGATATGGATGAACCTTCATCAAACATCGCATAGATGTCTAACCTGCCCAGTGGTCCAAATAACGTCACTGGCAGTATCTTAAATAAAGTTGACTGGCTCTGTAAACGACAATTAAAAACATGTTCAACTTGATTGACTGGCGGATCAGTCGAAGCGTGTAATAGTCGATGATGTTTTCGCTGGCACCCATTTACACCGCACAATGTCTTCCGTAGGCATATCGATAAATTGTGTCCACCGACGAAACACCCGAAGCAAAGCTGATGGCGTTTAACGAAAGACCACCTCTCGGTAACACTATATGAATTAAAAACTTGGCATTTCGTTAGTAAATGTCCTTGGCTACATTTGGCCCGTTTTAATGTAACCTAGTTGCAAAAAAACACTTGGTACGATAAGAAATAGCATGTACAACAACAACACTACTCGAAAAAATATGCGAGTTGAGCCAACTCGGTTATATGATATCCGACCTGAGATGTAGTGTTGTAAAGCAAAAACCCCGATCTATTGTGAATGGGCTCTGGAAAAATACTTGGGAAATTGTCAATTGATCAATTGTCAAATCTTGTTTGTTTTATGGATACATAAACAAACCAAATAAAATTGCTTTTCGTATATTTCACATAAAATTATGAATAAAAACATGTTTTGTTATTTCAGAATGCAAGAAAAAAGGCGAAAGAGATAGTCATGTGAGGAGATAATTGAGTATTTGAGATGCTACCTCGCCCGGAAAGCGGAGTTGGAGCACCCAAAAAGAAAGAGGTTGGCCTACGCGAACGTGTTGGAAGACATGGTGTCAATGGCGATGACGGTAGGTTCAAGAAATATATGCTTGAACAAATTATATTTATTTACATAATCCACTTCCAGGACTTCGAAAGGACGCCGCTGTGTTTGTTGTCGAAGATGCGCAGTCTTCTCCAGGCTTATAAGGCAGCGCGGGGCAACAAAAGCAGAAGTGGCGCCTGCCCGTGCTTTGCCCCCTATATGGAGCAAATGGACGAAATATTTGGAAGAAGTCCCATTATTTCAAACGACCACACGGTTCACGTGGGTTACAGACCGTTTGAAACACTTTCGGTAAATGTGCTGTCTGGAAAAAATAGCTAACAGAAATTACTCTGTCTAGCAACAGCTTTTTAAAACGTAACAGTGAGTTTCAGTGAAAACCTTGTAGTGAATTTTTCGCAATGTTTTTGATGTCAATTCTTTGTGCTCGTTTTTATGAAACCCGTGTAGATGCGGAAGAGCATCAACTTAACAATTTTTCAAAAAACATCGGTAACATTTTGGTGTACAATGTACAAGGGTTTTATAAAAGCGAGCACGAAGAATTTACATCAAAAACATTGAAAAAACTTCACTAAAATGTTTTCACTGAAACTGGATTTTTTTTTAATTTGCTTTTGGTTTGTTATTTTATTTGTAATTAGAATAAGAAGTGATCTGACTTGAATTTTATATGTGATACTCCTTGTGAATTTGTTTTAGTTTTATAGATTTTAAGTTGAATGAAATACAATGCATTCTTGTAAATATTTTTATTTGTGAATTTAAAGATAAAAAAATATATATATATGCATTGAAATTTTTAAATAATATTTTGTTATCTTAAATAATTAAAAAGGGTTTGCCTTCTGTCAAGGGTTGCGTCTTGGTTTCATTCTTCAAAACCTTCACCAAGTGCAAACGTATTTTCATCACTCACATCGTTGATATCGCACAAATTTGCTAGTTGCCAAATGCGATAAGTAGATCTGGACAGCCAAAATTGAATTCCAGCTCACTCAGTACACTAGGTACGTTGTCTGGGTAGATGAGGAGTGACGCGGCTGTCTGCCTTGCCTCACCTTTGAATGCTTTTTGAAGACGCATAAGGTTTTGTCTATTGTTATAATTGAATTAATTTTCTCATGTAAACAAAGCCAAAAAAAATTGATAAGCGTAAATAATTTATAAATGTTACAAAATAAATAAGATTTACTTATTATCATTGTGAAGAAATATAAATAGCTGATATGAAAACCTTCATAATCAGAGGAGGATGAAAAACGGATTTAATATTCGTAATCTTGAGGTCTTTTCACATAAGCATTAAAGGAAAGGACTCAGATTATAAAGAAAACATTCTCCCCATTAAACCCAAATAAAATCTGAACATTTTAGAATATAATTCGAACAAAGTAAACAAAAAATCGACATTAAAGATAGAAGTTAATTCACTCCGTGTTGTTTTTATTATCCGCGGGCTGTATGGAAGACAGCACGGCCGCGTTTGGTGAATAAAACACGAGTTTACGTTTTTCGGGTGCTGGGAATGTCAGCACGACCGCGTTTATTGTGATGAGAATTGAATCTGAAACTAATGGTGCCCACAGTCACCGACGTGTCCGTTTGCCGTGTCTGTTTGTCGGGAGATACACAAAATTTAGCAAAACTTGTACGCGCGCGTATGTTTTGTAAACAAACTTTGCGTACATAAAACTGTGTTTGTATGCATCAACACAATGTTGCCATTCCTTTGTTTGCATACATACTTTTACACACATCCGCGTTGTCAATCACAATTTTTCATTGTATAATAAACCAAAGCCAAAAACCAACAAATGCAAATAGTTCATTTATCTATAATTAACATTATTAAACATCGATTTTAAATTAATTTAATAAAAATTTAAATTTTTATAAGGTTATTTTGTTAATGATTTTAAAAAGTTCTGCTTGGCAACACTGTGCGGTGAGAGAGCACTCAGCTGACACGGCTTCACGGCAAAAATCTAAATTTCTCAGTTTACACACGTACACGTCGCGCGTACCCATCACACGTACACGTTGATGAGTTTGCATTTACATGGCGCTCTCATAAGTTTGATCGTGTCAGCTGACACGCAACGTACGTTTGCGTCGGTGACTGTGGGCACCATAAGTTACAATAATCTTAATATTTATACTTAACTCATGCTGCTTCGCTGCGACCGCGTGCTGACGCTGAATTTAGCGGGTGGTTCCCATGCGTTGTTGTACTGGTAATGTTTACAACATTAATTTCAGTCACAGTTGTGCTGATTCCGTCTGTGCCCCACATGTTTGTTTGTTTTATAATTGCACTTGGTTTTACAAGTGCAGTTCGGCCGAGTCGATTGTTTGCTGATTTCCGTTCCACATAGCTGTGCGCCACTTAGCATTGTCGTCTTGCTAGCGTTTGTTGATGCGGCCGAATTTATGATGGGTGGTCATAATTCGGGCAACATGTGCAGTATTGACTTTCTTAAGTTGATTATTGATGTGGGTCAACTTAGTGTAGCCAGTTTATGATTAGTGATCAAATAACGGAGTATGAATGCGTTATTTGATTCTCTGGAATGCGGGTCTATTGTAAGTAACTAATTTACGACATTTTGTGGAAGTGGTTGGTTTTGGGTTTAATTTATGTTGTCTTCATGGGTGGTTCTAACGTATCGGCTTGGAGTGTTTGATATATGACGGCGAGTCATCTGTCAAGCAGCTTGGGTGGTATTAATTTACCCTAAATTAACTTAGATGCGGCTTAATTTGATAGATAGCCTATTCAAAATAATGGGGCGTATTCATAAACAAAATTAAGCTGGTATGTACTTAAACTTGGTTGCAGTTTTTGACATTGGGGCCTATTCATAGTCAAAATTAAATTGGTACTTAAATTTAGTTGAGGCATTTGCGTCAGATAACCCATTGAAAATTAGGTCAAAAAGCTACAACTAACTTTAAGTATCAACTTAATTTTTACTATGAATACGCCTTCATGTCATAAGGCTGCTACCAACTATAAAGCCGACTATAATTACGCTCCAATAAGTTTTTGTAGGCAACTTCTCTTTCACCAAATAACCCATTTTAAAAGGATTACGAGTTTTTTTATATTCAGCTAGAGCAATAAATACTTAATAATCTGGTATTTTATTGGAATGACAGAAACAACTAAATCACTAAATCAGTTTTCGGTTCTTGTGTTGATCAACATTCGTTATCGATTGGAAAATTAATTATCAATTCGGGAAGTTTTATTATGAAATCTACGTTTTTAATAGTTTTGTTTGACAATTTCATTTATATGTGTGTCAAATTGTGAGTATTAATGAAATAAAAACAATTTAGTACCATTAGCTGGTGGTAGTAGCAGTTCCAGAATTTTTGCAGGTTCCCAAACATTTCCATTGTTCGGTGATAATTTTTTTACACATTCTCTTCTATGTACATATGTATATAACGAATGCACGAAATTCTTTTTATATCGATCTTTTGTGAAAGTTTGGTGTTATAACATTTTATTTCTCATATTTTTGGTAAATAAACTCTTTTCTACACTTATATTATTTATATAAAATTTGGCACCAGGAAGAGTTTTCCATTCTAATAAATTTTGAAATAAAATTAGGGTGTTTGAATAAGAATACACTGAACGAAACGTGGTAAAAACAACTTCGGACTACCTTTCAAACTTACTAAAAAGAGCGAAACCAACGATGTCATCTGTGACGTAAAAACCATTTTTCAAAAGCCGAATGTATTTTCGCATAAATTTACTTAACGAATCAATAAAGCGTTGTTTTAGTACAAGAACATTAAAAGTCGAATAAGTCAAACTACATAAATATTGGGGAAACACAATACCCATAACACCAATCTTTACTAATTACGTTCAATCATTTCCACTTTCGTAATATATTCCAATTATACAACATACATTTCTAATCCTTAATAAAATGTATAATATGTTGATTGAACTAATTGACCAGGTCGCTTAATTGGACAACTTAATCAAATAAAAGAAAATGTTTATGCTGAGAGAGGTCCTTCGCGATTCCGACGGAGCTGGTGGTGTTGCTCAATATCATTCTACATAGCCGTATTAGTTTTGTTGGGTACCAAATTCAGACATTGCGGCAAATAGGTAGCTTCTTCTCGTGCTATTGAAAGCAGATTTGAAGTCGAAAAAGAGATGGTGTGTGCCCATTCTCCTCTCTCGGGTCTTTTCCAAGTTTTGCGTATCGTAAATATTTGGTCGATGGTAGATTTACCAGGCGGTCCGCCAGCACCAGCGACCTTATTGGTTTTTAGCCGCGTTATTGCTGTTCAAGTTTCGTCCAGGTCGCGTCGCTTCATTGATTCATCATCTGCGATGTTTTCCGCGCCACTAGCATTAAGAAGAGTGAGGAAGTGCTCCCTCCACAGTTTGAGTGCACTCTGCGTGTCGGTCATCTAGTGGTTTCCTTACAGGAAATTGCTACGGTCTTGAAACCTTCTGATAAAATTTTCGGGCGTTTTCCTATCGCGCGTCGCGCCTCTCTTCTATTTTCGGAAAATACGCCTCGCTTCCTTTTTCAACTCCCGATATCTCTCCCACACAGTTCGTTGTACGCCCGATCGTAGCGTGGCCTTGCAGAAAGCTGAAAACCAATGACCACTTCAGCGGCCGTACGTAATGAGGGAGAAATGGGGCCCCATTGCACGCAGATATCTGCTTGTTGAACATTGCTCTCAGAGAGCTGGAGTGCAAGTCGAGTGGCGAAGCGGTCGGCTATCTGTTGTGATTGTAGTTTTTGGACGTCGAGCTTTCCTCGTATCACTGAGCGCGCTTTTTGCTGCACACGGGTGCGTGCGCATCTTGGCTGCGACAAGATAATGATCTGAGTCGATGTTAGCTCCCCGAATAGTGCGCACGTCTAAGACACTGGAAGCATGCCGGGCTAGCCACGAAGATTGATATATCTTCTTATGATTAAACCGGGTACTACATACTACCATATTTTGGGTCCCGGCGAAGTCGATCAGCCTCAGTCCGTTAGCGGATGTTTCGTCGCATAGGCGGAATTTACCGACTGTGGGATCAAATATCCCTTACCTTCCAACATTGGTAATAAAATCGCCTAGCACGAGTTTTATATCCCGACGGGGGTAGCGTTCATATGCGCGCTCAGGGCACTCATACAACGTCCTTGTCTTCCGTAGGGGCGTGGGCGCAAATCAGCGAAATGTTGAGGAATCTCGCTTTGATGCGAATCGTGGCGAGACGCTCGTCCACCGGGGTGAACGACAGCACTTGGCTACGAAGTCTCTCTCCTACCACAAATGCAGCCCCTGTTGCCGCGATTGTCATGAGAATAGGAAGTCTCGCTGGAGCCTTTTGTTGTAATTTTTCATTGGAAGCTGTTTTTACGTGGTGGGTACCAAACCCAGCGCACAACCTGCTTCTGACGCATTTTTTGAATATTTTTGCTTTGTTTTTGTTTTATAACTACAATACTATTTAATTTGAGTTTTTGCTTTATAACTACAATACCACAGCAACTAAAGCATGAAATTTGGCACTCCTGGTACTTGTAGTGAATTGATGCAGTGAAAGAGTTCACTGCAAATTATGAAGATCGGGCCACTATAACTTATAGCTTCCATATGACGGAAGATTTAAGTTTTTGCCTTATTACTCTGGCAGTAAATCAGCATCAAATTTAGCTCAAATGTTAGTTATTATAAATAGAAAGCGTTTAAATTATCAATATCGGGTTACTATAACTAACATATATCTCCCATATAACACTAAAGTAGCTAAGCACATTAAATTTGGCTCACCTAAAGTATTATAAATAGAAAGTATGTGTATAATGAAAATTATTAAGATCCAGTCGCTATAACTTATAGCTCATATATGATCGTCCAGATATAAGGTTTTACTTTAGAGATCTTATATTAACACTTTTAAAATTGTGAGAGTGTGTATAAATCATACAAGATCTGAGAAAGTCATTAATAACATGTTTTGGTTGGATACTTTACCAGTTTAGCATTGTTTGGATAGATTAGTTATTGATGAATTTTGCTGCAGACATTACAATGCCGACAACATATGAAACCTCTTACAATGACCTGGAATGTGCTTTTGTCTTAGTTCTAGCGCTCCATATCATCAACTTTCTATAAATACAGCGGCTCACAGCCAAATTGATGCAACCTTGTAAGGAATGCTAAAGCAAGTATTACCTGAAAACTAAATACATCTTCCAAAAAATATAAATACCACTTAACAGCGGCAGATATACACATTTAATTTATGCTTTAAATTCAGATTGTATTTTTATTCTATTTAATTAACAACAAAAACAAACTTCAGTATTAAATTGCACCTCACAGCGAAAATGATGCAGTAACAAAAACAGAATACATTGCAATATTTTTAAGGCTACAACTAAAATTTTAGGTCGATTAATACTTTGTGGAATACCCCTTACTATCTATAACTGCTTTCATACGTTTCGGCATGGATTCCACCCATTTCTCGATTACATTTAAATCTCGAGACTGTGCTGGTGTTTGTACTATGTGCGGACAGTTCGAAATACGCCAATTCGCATAACTCCGGATTTGTGTTTCTGATCATTATGTTTATCGTACCGAAAGTTGTCCGAAATATTTAATTTCGCGGCACTTTGTAGCAAATTTTGTTTCAAAATATCCATAGTACAATAGATGAATTCCAAATTTTCGCCATTGCATGCCCTCCACCACTTTTTACGGTGCTACGTAGATTTTGCGGTTGTAGCTCAGCATTTCCTTTTCTCCATACATAGCTCTTTCCATCCGATCTAAACAGGTTGAATTTACTCTCATCAGCAAAAAATTACGGTATTCCAGAAGCTTTCACTCTTACATAAATATTGTTTGCAAACTTGAACCTTGCATTTCGATTTTTAGCATTGACGTATGTCTGTGCGGCTGTGCGGCCATTGAAATCAGCTTCTCTGAGCACTCTTCGTACGGTTTCCAGATGACTGTTCTTCCCAAGAAATGTTTCCACTTCGTTACTTATAGCTGGATCACTTAAATGGGGATTTTCCCGTATTTCCCGTGCAATCCAACGGGAATAACTTTCTTTAAATATTTTATTATGAAACGATTTCTTTTTACGATTTTCACGAACATACGGTTCAGTGGTACGCTGAATAGTTATTTGACTCAGTTTCAACATTTCCGCGATTTTGCGTTGACTTTTGCCGTTTTTATAATGCTTTAGTATTAATTCGCGCACTTCAATACTTGTTTGGCGAACTACACTTTATGAGTGACAATACTAAAATGTCAAAACTATCAAATACTATTCCAGGATTGCTCACATTTATAACAGTATTTACTTTGCATTCGAAAACCGACGCCAAGCTGTCGCTGCTAACGGTAAACATTTGTGCATCATTTTGGCTGTGAGCTAGCATTTCGGTATACGAACATGTTTTTACTTTACATTTGTAAAAAAGAAATAATTTTGGAGTTTTTTTATTGTACAAAATTTAACATATACATATGTATGTACCAAATTAATATATTAGTAAAAAAATTTATTTCGAAATATAAACTTGATTTTTTACTAAGCGCTTTTTCATTGATGCATCATTTCTTTTAATTTTTCTATCGAAATAAAATGTATTATATCATACTTTATTTTATTTTATATGTGGAAAGTATTTTAAAATTGAATATTTTTACGCTAACAATGCATTGTTGCACTTCTTTACTTGTTTTTGATTTAAAAGTTGATTATTGAAATTTCCCCAGATGTAAACGTTTGGCATAGCGCTGATTTTCTGAGTTTTTTATATTTTATTATTAGTCTCAAAATTTTATTTCGTTCCACTGCAAAATATTTTTTAAACATAATATTTTACAAAGAATTTTAAATAAAATTTTGCTTTAAATAAAAAAAAAATGTTTTTTTTTTCATATAGTAATTAACTAATGGCGTGACAAAAGTTACTGCATATGCCGTTAAAATAAATACCAAGTATACTTGCAGGGCAATTCTAGAAACTATCTTTCAACTCCCCCGTTTTTTCGAAAGACAAATATCTTTTGTAAGACATATGTCTATTCTGGCAACTATCTTGAAAGCTCTTTCCTGTCTTTTCGAAGGCGAGTTGAAAGATATGAGGATGAGCAGGTCTTAGCAATTTATTATTGTCATTTATTATTATTTTTAAGCATATATATAGAATAAATTAAACATTATACTATAGAAGTAATATTTTTTATAGAAAATATTAAAGTAACTGCTAAAAACAACGAACCTGCTTTAATAAAAAGGTGTATAAAAAAGCTAGTTAATTAAATAAATAAATAAATAAATAATAATTATCTTTTATCAGTTTTTGAAAAGAATATTTTTGCGTTTTGTCAATAAAGCCTTTCACCATGAATGCTCAGAGGTGAGCTTTTTGTGTAAGACATTTGTTCCAGAATACAAAAAGTCTATCAAACTGTCTTTGCAATTGCTTTCCAAAGACTATAAACTAACTTTGCCAGAATAGGTCTGTTAAATTAAAGTTCGTTTTTATGTTAACCTTCATACTTATTTATTTTATTTTAACAAGGCTTATATAATAGGGACTATCATATAAACTTACATAAGCCGCACCAGCTGCAGAGGCTTTCGACTGACTGGTGAGGACTTGCTGGTTAGATGCGACGGAGGAAATCTAAAGCCTTTATAAACTTATAGATCTTGTAGATGTTATCGTGGGATGGATTTTGAAGAAGTTCACCCAATCAGAAATCAATTTTGTTTGTCGTTGCTGAAAAAATAGTCGGAAAGCATAATTTTTGCACAAGAAGCTTGAAGTCATAGTTGGGGTGATTCTCATATCCTTAGCCGTTGCGTCGCCTGCTGATTTACCATTGATGCCTGCATGACCGGGAACCCACACATGTCTTTGCTTTTGAGAGTGTGAGGTAATGATATTTCTTATTCATTCAACGATGTAGTTACTATTGTTCGGATTTTTGATGACTTCGAAGCAGGAACGGCTATTCGAGCATATGACGTACCTTCCGTTGTATTTGGTTGCATGTTGCGTGTATAAGTAGTATTGGCACAGTATTCTGTTAGATTTTCTGAATTAAATCACTGAGGAAAGACGATTTATTTAACAACCACGCCGGACGTAAAGTGTATCTTGGTAATAATAATTTAGACGGCAATCCAGTATCTTTTGTGTAAACTGAACACATTTATATATAGCTGACTGCATTTTAGGCTGTCTTGCCAATTGGGAGTTTTTACGGAGGAATATATTTAAGGAGAGTAAGAGCTTAAAATAGAAGTTTTATACTGCCCTCTATGCTATCGAAGATGTTATGTAGTCCAGATTCAGCCAGAATGTTTTTGATGGGGGATGTAGGGAACGCACGTAAAGACCGGCGAACTGCAATATGCTATGGCGTATTCAACATTTTTAGGCTGTTTTCGCATGTAGACCATATACTTCTTTCCTATAGTTAATAACTGATGCAATGAGGGCTTTCGTTACCTTAATCAGCAAGTCAGGACCAACAGGCGAACGTTTGGAAGATAGGTATTTTACAATATTTAACTTAATACATATCCTGTCTCTAAAGGGTTTACAGTGTTATTTAAAGAATAATTAGAATAAAAAATTAAGCCTAGAAACTTAATTGTATCTATGCAGGTAATATTTACATGGTTGTAAGTTAATGGAGGAATAGTGCAGCAACGTTTCTTATAAATATGAAGTAGCTGTGATTTGCTGATTGAAATTGAAGCGTCCGAAGAAAGGGTCCAAGAGGAAATATGGGATAGGATAAGTGAAAAGGTCGTCAATACTGTGCGCAGGTCGGTTGTTTTAGAGAACAGTAAAACGTCGTCCACATATATTTGATGGCTGACATTTGAAAGAATTGTACTAAGCTCGTCAAAAGCTATGTTGAATAGGATGGCAGATAGGGGCGACCCCTGAGCAGTACCATTTTTAAGGGGTAGGGTAGGGGAGCGAACACTGGGCACAAGCACACTAACCTTACGGTTAGATAAGAAGGATTTAACAGAACTTTAGACTCTTGGTCCAACATTTTATTTGTCCAATTGTCTTAGAACATGTATCCCAATGCGGTCAAATGCTTTTAAAAATCCATTGACTGCAGGGAAACATAGTTCTTGCAGGACAGTGCATCTGAAATTAAATGGTCGAGATGTAAAAGAGCGTCGAGTGTACCTGTCCCGTCTTGACAGCCACTGGTTAGGATATGTATATTAATTGGTTTGAATGTATAAAGCAGTAAAGCCTTGTAGCGATAATTTTTTCAAGCAATTTACCGAGGCAAGGGAGTAGGGATATGGGACGATAACTGCTAGCCACATATTTTAGTTTCCCAGGTTTCAAAATGGGGATGGTTGCATCAGTCTTTTAAAGGCGATGACTGCGAAGGAGTGATAGAAGGGATATGGGAACATGTTTTATAATGGTGAGAGGGGAATGCGAAGGTAACCCAGTAAGTCTTCTTATGTCTGACCATACTTTTTTGATGTCGGAAGTGGCTGTAATACTGCTAGTAAACTTTTGAAAGCTATAAAGTTTGGCCGCATTAACACTGCGGCGAAAATATGCGTTTGATTTCTTGAACGCAATAAGGTTTGTAGTGGTTCGATTCCGCTTAAAATCGTGCCAGGCAAGTTGATATTGAGAGTTCGCCATTCCACCACAAAGGAGTTGTTCTTACTCGTTAAGTTATAGAAAGAGGGATGAATAGATGAATCCTGAATGTTTCCTGGTTAGCGTTTGACGATACTGGCAAGGAGGAGGATAATATTTTACAGGCTCCTCAAATCTTGGCCAGTTTGCTAATTCCGTCTCGGGTTTGCCCAAAGCGGGCACCAGGCGTTAAAGTCGTCAGCCAATATGAAGGGATTGGTGATAGGAGATATAATATTATTGAAGTCTGTTGTTGTGAAATTTTGGCTAGGAGGGGAATACGCACAGATTAATCTACATACTCGTACTTTATAAGGAGTTTGCATTTCTATAGCTAAGGAGGAAATAAGGGAATGGGGAAGGGTGGGCAAACTGTGTGATAGGTTTCTTTTTACAAGGATGACAATACCTTGTTTGGTGGTCGTACTGTGGGGCAGACTGTGGAAATAACTTATATAGGGCTTAGGGGAGAGGCCTGAAACACCGTATGCTAAGTGTGTCTCATTTGGCAGCTTTTATAAACAACTCGAAGTTAAAATAATTATGTAAATAACCATTTATATTCCACTGGAGAAAGAGACCATAACAAGGATTAAGCAAAACCAAATAGTGCAAGTACATATGAAAATAAAAATATTATTTAGTAATATGTTATTGATTAATTGATAAGGATGTAGGCGGATTATCTTTATGGTATATAAACGATTTCTGTGAATGGGAGAGAAAAGAATTGTGGATATTAACGAACAGACATAGGGAAAATGGCGGGGAGGGCGAAGATAAAGTGGGAGTAGAAGATAACTGCCATAAAATAAACTTCTCACAAAAAACATTCGCCGTTCGCAGTCGGCATAAAACTGTAGGTCCCTAAATTTGTGTTACGACATCAAGACGTACAGCACAAATTGAGAAACAAATATTCTGTATTCAAAGCACACATAGAATAATTTTCAGTGCGTGAGTATTGCGGCGAAAAGTTTTCGCTTTATACATACCGTATATTACACAAATTGTGAAAATTTAGCATCTAGTCCTCCAATGGGTTAAAAGCCAAAATGGTAATAAGGAAAATTAAAATGTGCGTACGTCAACTACCTTTATATGATTACTCTTTGCTACAGGCAAATCAAATATTTGAATATGCTTATTTGACAATTTGTTTGATTGTTTTGGTTAAAAATTGTGCACATGTAGTCATTTGCGTTAACCCAAATAAATATAATTTTGAATATTTTCCTATAGTGAAAAATATTTTGAAGTTACTTAAAATAAAATATCAACGGCCACTTTGTCAGTTTTTAGATAGTTCTTTTTTATCGCCATTTCTACTATATAAAAACGAATGAAAGATTTTGTAACTACATCGAAAAGCGTACCCATCGCTTCTTTACCAGAAGAATGTCTTGATAAAAAAAAATCAAAATCGAAAACCGAATATGAATAATAATGAACTACTATTACTAGAATGAAAAATTTATGTATTAATTTTTACTATAAGAGCATAAATTTAAAACTTCTAAGCCGTTTTTCTCGAGTTTTTGGTATTTTTGGATTAAAACACTATTCTAGCATAGACGCGATATCAGCATACATACTACATCATTTGTGATAACTATCAGTACAGGCTGCAGATATTCATATTTGTATCCAACACGTATCTTAGAATATTTCATTTGGATTGTTGCCTTGTAGGTCTGCTTTCTGGCGCGCTTTAGCAAGTTTTGCAGATAACTCGGAAGAACGAATGGTTTTGTACTGCAAAGAACAAAGTGTGTAAATATGTAAATAATTATTGTAAATACAAACATGTACATATGTACATATGTTCATACGTATATTAAAATGCACATCTCTTTACTCACTTCACATATATTCTTTTGCAGGACTATTTGTGAAATTAAACGTCTACTGTCTTTTTGTCCAAAATATCCCTCAATGGCATGTGGAGAGAGCGCAAATAGTTCTTGTCCATTTAATTTGCAGAGCTTGGTTACTATAATATTCGGGAAACCTTTTGCACGCAACCATTCCTCCACTTCTTTAGAAGACGAATACTGATTGATGTGTACATTCGGAGTTGTTAATATTTCTAGATCTCTGCGCCGTTCTCGCTGATATAGGGTTGCTCTCAATTCTTCATTTATAGTGCCCTGCATCATTAATAAGTCATCATTGGCCTCATTATCATTGCGAGCACGCATCGCTTTCATGTAACATATGGAAATGTTTGTATTAAAGTCTTTAAACAATATTTTCAGATACATATGTATGTAAATAAGTTTAACTAATAACTCAAAATTTTTTCTGTGAGTGAAATAATACTCTAGAAAGGCTCGTGAATTTCCCGAAGTATTACGAAATACGTGTATTTCTACCTAAGTATAATTTTATATATACTTATATTTTAACTCTTTACTATTGGATATCGCTAATTTAATGTTGTACTAGTACGTTTATAAAATTTAAAAAAAATTAAATAGTTGCTGGCAAAATCTTCCTCTATATACGTACATATGTATATAAAATAAACAAAAATTACATATGAAATGCCATAACATGGTGATGCATGCGTTGAGTTATTCAGAAAGCCCGTATTTAAGATTCGAACGAAAAATGTATCTTATATGCTTTAGCAATTAAACTGGATATTTTTTGTTTTTAAAAGTTCAATATTGGCAAAACCAAATCTGCATAAATCTATATACATATATAAATAACCAATTCGTTTTAAATAGAAGGGTGGAGGCACACTCGGGGAAAAAGTTGTAAAGTCAAGCATAAATAACCTTAAATAAAGCGTACACCGTTATTGTTTCCTGTTAAGGTGGAAAATTCTTAATTCAACTAAGAACAATGCTGATTTTATAATGGAATTCGAATATATAACATTTTTAATTTAAGGTCGTTTATGCTTAAATTAACATTGATTCGTTTTTATTTTAAAATATTCATTCCTAAAATAAAACCGTTCATTCTTACTACAAGATTATATACACTTTGAATTAAGGTGGAACGTTCTTGATATGTATGTATTGGATTTGCACTTCGACCTTGTGACATATTTGTCCTCCATTTTTTATAATACCTCATACAGACCCAGCGCTCTTAGGAAGTCTAAGATGATGGTTGGTGGTAGTGAGCGTACGAGTTCCTGCTCGGGGCTATATGAGCCCAAATACCTCTGCCGTCTTCTCTAATCGGCTGCACACTCGAAGAGCAGGTGGATCGGGGTCTCCGGGACCGAGTCGCAGAACCTAAACAACTCTCTCGACCATATTCCTCCAAAAAAGTCTGCTCTAAACGGGGTCCAGTGCAATAAATGCAATAATTTAAACTCTTGTTTTAGACAATGCCTTGTGCCTGCGGCCATAAGGTCAATCGGTGCAATAATTTATTGCACTGGACCCCTGTCTGGGACCGATTGACCTTATGGCCACAGGCATTGTCTAAAACAAGAGTTTAAATCAAGTGTCCAAGTGTCATTTACATTGTGTCAATCTGTCGCAAATTGATTTGGATTTCTTGCAAAAATCTATTCAGTCATGCTACTGTTATGTGTGCCAGTCTGTGCGTCGGGGGCCAATTCGGTCACAATTTCTGAATCTCCTGGCTCGGGTGATGTGAACTCTAATGCTAAAAACTCTCAAGTTCAGTGCACTCTTTCTGTGCCCTTCGCCCAACAGCACGAAACTTATGCGGTAGGAGACCTTGCTTATATGCTACAAGGACAAGTTGCTGCTAACAAATAAGGTGGAGGAGTTACAATTATAACTGCACTCAGTTCGCCAAGCAATAAATGACAATAGTGCGGTGCCTGCCCTCGCTGCGCTGTCCAAAGAAGTTACGTATGTAAGAGAGAATGTCTCCGCGCTCTGCAGAGATATTAAGTCCAGTTCTCCTAAGTTGCTGTCGTCGGTTCGCCGTCTCTCTTCGCTCGTTGCTGTTGATGCTGATGCGTAGCTGAATCGCATTCACCAGCTATTGTCAACTCATATTTACCTGCTGTCGCTGCTTCTCCTGCTAAACAGATGTCGTATGCTGCTGCTGCGGCTCCCTCTATGCTTGCTACTGCTACAGCGCCTCCGTTGCCGGCTACCGTCGATGCTGACGCTAGCGTTTCGTCCTTGCGCTTCTCTAATTCTCCCACCAATGCAAATGCAAAGAGGACGGTAAAAAACAAAGTTACTGAGCCGCAGTCGTCAAGCAAAAGAAAATATTTTTTGTTGGTACTAGTTGTGACACTGAACTCGTAGTAGCTGATCGTTTTAAATGGTTGCCTTTGTCACCTTTCTTTTCTTCGACAGTCACGGCTGACAATATTAAAGATTTTGTTGCTAAGAATGGTGTTAAGAATGGTGTCGATACAAATACGTGAAAAGCTGGACTCAGAACTAAATCACAGCTTGTGCAACTATTTAGTTCACATCTTGAATATGATATTACAGGCATCATTGAGACTTGGCTTAATGAAAACTTTTTAGCGACGAGTTTTTGGACTACAATCTGTATGACGTGTTCCGCAAGGATAGAAATTCTACTTTAAATGGCTGTGTTAGAGGTGGTGGGATTCTTATTGCAGTGCAATGTAAGCGTCAAGCCTCTGTGGTAGCATTTGCTAATCAGAGTGCGCTTCTTGATCAAATTTGTGTGCGCATTCGTGCTCATTCTGACTCATTTTTGTGTGTGAAGAACGCGTACTCAAGCCTGGAGCGTACGAAAGCCATATACAAAAGTTTTAAGGTATAAGGGTCGGTAAAATCATGTCAATGTCCAAAACCTTAAAATTCTCGGTCATATGTTAAATAGAAAATACGATTGGACGTCTCACGTTAAAAACCTACACTCTTCATTGAACAATAGACTAAACGTAATCAAATTTCTAGGAACCGAATATAAACTCCCTTATCAATTTCACTTGGCAGCTCGACTCTCACTAGGTGCGTTTAGTTCATCACCTGTAGCCAATATCTTAACCGAATCAGGGCTTCCAACGCTTGAAAAAAACATGCAGAGTTGACAGGATGATTAATTTCCAAGCTCACGTATCCTGACAACACGCTAGTAACGGAGTTAGCAAAAAATCGTCTAAATAAGAGACGCGGCATAATCTGCGCGTGTTTGTATGCACAAAAACATAAAAGAAAGACGATTACATACTCTGACTCTATATCGGTTATCACAGTCATCGAAAACATTAACAGCACTGAATCCACTATTAACAAAATCAGAGACATCCTTAGTAATAACAGGACCTTAGAAATATTTTGGATACCTAGCCATCTCGGCATCTCTTGTAACGATAAAGCAGATGAACTTGCTAAACACGCTACTAAAGCTCCACTCATCACACCTCCTTTTTACAACAAAAAATACATCAAAAAAGCTACCGACGCTATCGTAGATATCGCCTGCAAACAATATTGAAGTAATTATAACCAGTCATACAAACAGCTTAATCCGAGTAAAAAAGCTCCTATCTACCCAACGACTGTATCCCGCAGAGCAGCCGTTGCCTACACACGATTCCGCATTGGACACACGAGGTTAACAAACAATTACATTTTTTAAAGAACGACCAAACCTTCATGCATACTGTGCAACAACAACGATATGTGGGCCAACCATATCATAAACCATTGCCCAAGAGCGCTATCCACCACAAATTCACTACGGATATGAAATCTACACGAATTATTTCGCAACGTAAATGAAACCAACTTAAAAATGTTCTCCAAATTTTTAAAAACACTTCTACAAAATTTAATATTTTACTTACTCATAATACGACTTGTAAATATTATCAGTATATTAAAAAAACACCTTCAGTTGCTTATATATACATCTGTATATATGTAAATATGTATATATATATATATATATATGCTCTAAAGTGGGCGGTGCCACGCACGTTTTTAAATTTTTTTGGTTCGGTGTATTTTTAGTGTAGGCCCATCCCTCCTATTAAATTTAAGTGAATTGCCTGTATATACCCAAATATCATTCATCTGCACCGAATAGTTGAGAATATAAGACGAATTAAAATTTTTTTTTCCATAGGGGTGTGGCACCGGCCACTTTTCCAAATTTATATACATATACAAAGTAACTTGCTCACATTTGATATGCAATATTTGGTTTGAAAATAAAATATGTGCAGTCAAACATGTTGGGAATAGGCGTGGCATTGCCCAGCTCAGAGTAAATAGGTATTTCTCTGAAACTTCTTTGTCATTTAGTTTTTCAAAATACAGATTATTATATTCGTCGGGTGCTTAGTGTTAGGTTGTACCCGAACTTAGACTCTTCCTTACTTGTTTTATTCAGCTAGTACATGTAATGAGTGATTTTTTAAGAGCTATCTGAAATTTTAAATAATAAAAACACATAAAATTCAGATAAATGCAGGAACCTTTATTTGAGTCGATAGTACTGTCGGTATAATTTAATGTTTGAATATTATTTCATGCAAATGTCGGCCGCGGTTGCGCCTTAAATGTTTCATCCGCTTAATCCAGTTTCGGCATGCACTTTCCAACATTTCAACCGGTATATCACGAATAAATGCTTCAGTGTTTTCTTCCAGTGCCTCATTCGTTGCACCTTGTTGGTATAGACATGAGCCCTAACAAAGCTCCACAAAAAATAGTATAGATACGTTAAATTCCACGACCTAGGCGACCAATCGACAGACCATAAAAGAGAAATAAACTGTTAACGAAACTTATCTCTCAATAGGTCCATTGTTTCATTTGCTGTGTGACATGTGGCACCGCCTTGTTATACAAGTCAAGCTCTTCCATTTTGCGGTTCGCATCATCTTTGAAGAAATACGGCCCAAGGATGCCGCCATACTCTACACCAAACAGTCACTTTTGATAGATACATTAGTCGCTCTTGTAATGCCTCTGGCTGCTCTTCACTCCAAAAATGGTAACTTTGTTGTTTACATATCCATTCAACCAGAAATGAGCTTACTTGCTGAACACAATTTTTCAGAGCCCAAAAATTCAGCGACGTGGTAGGTCGTTCGGCTTCAATGTTTGCACCAACTGTATTTGGAAAGGCTTCACCAAACTTTTCAGATACCCAATTGCTGCGAACTGCGCCGAATCGATAATTCACGATTATCATTTTTCTCAGTACGCACACTACGTGAGCGTGTTGGTAGTTTAATATCCAACAATGTAAATTTGGTGCGAAATTTAGTCACAATAGTCCGAATAGCCGCCTCAGTAGGGCCGATTGAACTGACCATAAAATGGAAGCAGCGCGCGATGAACATTCTTAATAGAGCTCGCATTTTGATAATAAAGTTGAATAATTTGCAAGCATTGTTCGTTTGTGAGACGATTCCGGGTTAAATTATAGATCAAACTGAAGATGTGGCACAAGCTAAGAAATGTGCGTACGCAGTCAAAACCAGTGTGAGTCACTATGATTTTTCTTTATTTCTTTTGGTTTAATTTCCAGGTATGTAAGAAATCAAATTCTAATACTTCATCGGCACATTTCAGTTTATATAAATGAACATAGTCAAAGCCTTTAATTTAAATTTAATTTGTCAAAGCATACACATGAACAATAAACTTAAGCCTTCTAATTTTTAAATCAAGGGACTAACTTTAAGATCAACTTTAGATTAAAAGGCAAATAGGCCGCCGATTCGGGCACATTTTCCAGATGAAGAAATTAGTTCACTTATTTCTCGCATCTTCGATTGCCATCCATTCTGTCGTTTGCGGTATTTGCCGTCGCAAATCTTTTTCTCGAACATTCCAACAGTCATTAGATGTTGACATCGCCCATGTTTCTGCACCATACTGAGGGACTTATAGAGCGTGGTTTTGGTTCGTCGGGAGAGGGCTTTACTGCTAATTTGCCTGCTCAGCCCAAAGTATGTACTACTTGTTGGTAAGAGAGATTCTTCGTTGGATTTCGAGACTGGCATTCTTGTTGGTGTTAATGCTGGTTCCAAGATAAACAAAACTCTCTACTTTGTCGAAATTGTAACTATCAACAGTGGTGCGGGAGCCCTGACGCAAATGAGCTGGCTATTTATTTGATGATGAGGTACTTCGTTTTGTCCTCGTTCACCTCCAGACCTTCTTTTTTATCCAGATTGGAAAAGACAGAACTAACGGAGCGGTTGTTGAGGCCAAAGATGTCGATGTACTGGGCATACATTAGTAGTAGCACACTCTTATAAAAGATGGCGCCTGACCGGTTTAATTCTGCAACTTGAATTATCTTTTCCAACATAATGTTAAAGAAGCCACACGACAGCGAGTCAAGATATATAGATGAATAAGTTTCGCAGGGATACCAAATTCAAACATCGCGGCATATAGGCAACTTTTTTTTGTGTGGTTGAAAGCTGATTTAAAGTTGACAAATAGAATGTGGGTGTCGATCCTTTTCTCACGGGTATTTCCCAATAATCGGCGTATCATGAATATCTAGTCGATGATGGATTTACCAGGTCTATAGCCACACTGATAAGGTAGCGCACACTTAAATTCCAATCGATGGGCATTCTTTCGTCCGACTATATGCTGGAAATGGTGCTGGTGCATGCACTTTACCAGCTCTTTGCCACCATGCGTGAATAGCTCAGCTGATAACCCATCAGCTTCAGCGTCTTCACTGTTCTGTAGCCGCTTTATTGCTATTCGAACTTCATCGAGGACGGGTGATATGATGTTAATGTCATCAGCGATTCTCCTACGAAATGTGGTTGATGTTGTATCACAAATGTAATTCAATATGTGGAGTTTTATTGTTATATTTTTGTTTGTTTTGATGTTGTTACTGATTTCAATGTAATTAAAAATGTAAGTGCAATCATTGTTGTAAGCAAAAATATTATTAATTTGATAACACTTGTTTTTATGTTTTATGTACAATAAAATGCAGACTCCCTGATGAAGGCGCGGAAGACGCCGAAACGCATAGGAGAAAAAAAGAAACTTTTTGTTTGCTTTTAAAATATTACCAACCGAAAAGCTCCTAAAGCATCCCAATTGGAAATTAAACTTTGGTCCTAAGAAAAATACAAAGTCGAACTCTTTAGTTGTTCGTTGACTCCGAACGGAAGATGATTGTTGTGATAAGTTTTTTCATGGTAGAAATACACTCGGCGGTTGGAATTGCCTGCAGTGGGGTGACCCCTATTCGAAAAAGGATTTTCTCCACATTCGGCTACAAACTAGTTGTTCAATGTGGAAATAAAACCAGGTTACCACAAACAAACCCATTAAATAATATGAAATGCGTTAGTTTGTTTGGTAGCAATATATCTGACTTTATGAAAAAATTGGTAGTCTTTGACGGTATACAAATTATTAAGTAACGATGATCGAAATTCAATTGCGCTTTATGGCTTCCGTACAGAATTACGTATTATCTATGAGCAGTAAATATTTGAAATGTATGTATGTTTTTAAACGTCAACTCTTGATATCAAAACAGAAACGACATTGCTTTAATAATAATAATTTGGCGCTTGCACCATAGTTTGATGCTTGGCCGAACTTCTTCTACACTTTCTACACGTCTTGATGTTGTAACACAAATTGAGAGGCATACAGCTTTACGCCGGCTCCGAACGACGAATGTTTTCTGTGAGAAGTTTTTTCATGGCAGAAATATACTCGGAAATTTGGCATTGCCTGCCGAGGGGCGACCGCTATTAGAAAAAACATTTCTATAATTTTTGATGTTATCTGCCCCGGCAATGATTTCAACCTGGCACCTGGATTTGCAGCCCCTATATGTTTAAGAGATGAAACAATTAATCCAGAAAATGTAGCTCAATATAGCATCACTACTTCCGCAAAGTGCTAAGCCTTATAGTTTGGACTATGGCTTTTATATGCTTTCTCTTTTTATTTAAAAACTCTACTCTTTGCTCTCATTTGCGATTTAAATACGGATGTTTTTTGATATTCGTGTGTTGAATGGTTAGTGAATCATTCTATAGCTTTCTTCCAATTTGTGAAAGGTTTCGTCAGAAGGTTACACTATTTGCAGAAAGCGCCGTCCATCATTGCCGAGTAAGCTAAGATATAGGGTTGGAGTTTGTAACGGACTTTCCGGCGTCCTGGGCTAAGCTCTCGGCTGTCCGGAGTTCCTGTAAAGAGAATAGCCCGTGTGATGCACGTTGGGACGCGTATCACGTATGTATACCAGACGACTCCCCCTTTCATTTTATCGCCACTCCTTTTATACTATTCTGCGCGTAGGCAGACAGTTACTATTTACATTATAACTTACTAAGTTATACATGTGTGTATGTGTGTACAATTCGCATTAGTTATTTCAACGTTTCATATTTATGTACAAATTCTTATGGATTCAAAAATACAAAATAAAAATAAAAATGTTGTGGGGTCCAGGGCCATGGGATCCGGCATCCGCCAGCGAGTCAGGGCTGCAGGGCTGTGCCCCGTCGTCTCGCATAAACTTGAGTTCAAAGTTAACATCATTTCGGGTATGAAATCGTCCCGATTTAGCTGCTCTTTGCCGGTAAACTGTGCCAACATCCTCTTAATCTTTCGGTTGGGTTGTCTTGGGATGTATAGGGTGTGATTAGTTGTTGTTTTACCCCATAACCCTGTAGGAGCCTTTTGAACTTCCTACTCGTGAACTTTGCGCCATTATCGGTGATTATAACCTTTAAGACGCCAAATTTGGCCAGTATCTTTTCTCGGAATGCTTTGATAAGGCTTTCGGCGTTAGCCTTGCCTATGGGTATTATCCTACCTCTTGGGGTCCACTTGCAAGTAGTTACTTTCTTCATCTGTTCTATCGACTGGACGTCGAATGAGTGTTGTTTGTAATCTAGCTATCCGCTAGAGGGACTTTCAATCGGGTTCAACCGTTTAGGAATAAATGGTCAGCAATGACAGTAAGCATGTAGCCTTCCAGGTACGGTCAAATGGCTCATACGATGGCCAAATATTCCTTCTCTGTGGGTGAGTAATTTTGTTCCGCCTTGTTGAGACAGCTGCTAGCATATGAGATTACTCGCTCTTCGCCGTCGAGCTCCGGGGTGAGTAGGCCTCCTAGTCCGAAGTCGCTCGCATCAGTTTGCAAAGTGAGCGATGTGTGAAAAGTTAGGTACGAACCGTCGACACCAAGACGCTATGCCCAGAAATCTTCGTAACTCTCTTAACTTCGTTGGCACTTTCAACTCCTTGATTGCCGCTATTTTGTCTTGGCCAGTAAGCGAAGAAGGACGCTTGTGTATTATATATTTTAGCCGGTTTCGAAAAAATTCGCTAAAGATTTCGTTGCGGTGTCGGACGTGTTCTTCCAGTGTCGAACTGGTGATGATAATGTACTATCGCCTATTCTCACCTTCACGTCATTCGCCTTCATCACTTCTCTGGGGCTGCCGTCGCCCATCGCAACCTGAATTCGCACCTGCTAACCTTAGAGTCCCTGCTCGGGCGCCATTTGTAACGGACTTTCCGGGGTACTGTCTGAGGTTTCGGTAAGGAGTATAGCCCGTGTGATGCACGTTGGGACGCGTATCACGTATACCAGACGAAAGTTTCATCGCCACTCCTTTTATAGTATTCTGCGCGTAGGCAGGCAGTAACTATTTACATTATAACTTACTAAACTATACATGTGTGTATGTGTGTACAATTCGCGTAAATTATTTTCACGATTCATATTTAAATTCAGTACAATATATGTGTTTTGTTTTTTAGAATAATTCATTTATTTCTATTTATTCATTTTTATTATATTATATATGTAAGTTTACAATAACTTCGTTTTTACATATATTCGAGAGAACAAAATACTGTGGGTAAATTACGCTTACGCTGCGCAAGAGGTAGTGAGCAAAGCTCGAGCTTTGCACAGTGGCTAATCTCTCTTTTTAGGTTTCTCAGCTATTCCGCTGGGCTCATTCCACGCACAGTCTCTTACTCAACGTAATGCTGCCACAGGTATCAAAATCTTAATAATTAATGTTGCTGAAATATTCACATATTACAACACGCCTCCTTGAATTTTCAGCATTATACACCAATATTAATTTTTATATAATATGTTTTCAATTATCATATACATTAGTTTGCTTCTTACATACTAGTTTACATTCAGATTTCACTGTTTATCTTGTAATCGACATTTAAGTTTAAAAAAAGAAACGTTGAAAATTAGATTAAGTTCAACGCATTCCTATTTTTTATAAACATACATTTATTTAGGCTCTTTGTTAATATATCCGCCAAATTAGATTGCGAATCAATTTTTACAATATCAATCACGCCATTTTCGTAATTTTCATTTATATAATGGTATTGCACTTCAATATGCTTCGAATTTTTTGTGAAATTGCCAAATTTCGCAATTGCTACCGCACCAGAGTTATCCTCATATATTTTTATCGGTTTGTATAATTCTAAACAAAATGACTCATTTAACAGATTTTTTAGAAATAAAACTTCGGTTATTGCTTCAGACATCGCAGTATATTCTGCAAAAGTTGAGCATTTAGTTACCGTATTTTGTTTGCGCGTTTTCCAATAAACTACATTGCCGTATAGTCTTATTACAAATCCAGTTGTCGATTTTCTATCAATATTATCTCCTGCATAGTCTGAATCAACCATACAGTCTAAATGCTCATCTCTTAAACCTTTATCAGAATAAGTTAATTTGAAGTTTTTCGTTTTGTACAAGTATTTGAGGATTCTTAAAGCATACTTGAAATGTGTTTCATTATAGCAACTTTGAAATCTACTCAAGTAGTTAACGCTAAAGGAAATATCTGGCCTCGTGCCAGTGCTTATGTATAATAATTCTCCAATTAAATTTCTGTATTTTATTCTTTCATCTATTTCCTTTGCTTGTTCTAATTTTAAATTCTTTTCCATTGGAGTATCGTACAATTTTGCATTTTCCAAGTTATATTTTACAGCTAAGGATTCAATATATCTTGTTTGGCACAATGTCATAGATTTTCTGTCATCATTATACTTTATATCAATTCCTATATAATTATTAATTTTTCCTAAATCTTTCATTGCAAATCTCTGCATTAAACTAGATTTAACTTCATTAATTTTGTTTTTGTCTTTACAGCAAATCAAAAGGTCATCAACAAAAACTAAAATATATATCGAATCTTGGCTTGTATTATTTACATATAAACAATAGTCATAATTGCTTTTCTTAAAATTCAATTTTTCTACATATTGGTTAAAACAATCATACCATGCCCTTGGACTTTCTCTGAGACCATACAAAGCTTTTTGTAATTTATAAACTTTATTTCTACCAGTTTCGTACCCTTTAGGTTCATTAACATAAACTTCCGACTTCACAGTACCGTTGAGAAAAGCTGTCTCAACATCCATTTGCTCAATAAACAAACTATTTGCGCAACAGTAACTTAGTAAAATTTTTAGAGTTTGCATTTTGCCAACTGGTGAATACACATTTTCTAAATACTCTTTTTGCTGAAAACCTCTAACTACCAATCTCGCTTTATATGTATTGTCAATTTTCTTTTTGTAAATCCATTTTACATCTATAATTTTCTTATCTTTTGGTTTATCAACAATAGACCATGTTTTGTTTTTCTTTAAACTTTCTATTTCAGAATTCATAGCTTTTTTCCACTCGCTAGATTCTCTGGAGTTAATCGCCTCCTCAAATGTATTAGGTACATTCGCATTTACACAATTTACATAAATGTAGTTTGTTATAGGATTTCCAAATCTGTTTACAGGATTTCTTTCTCTACTCGAAATTCTTCTTTCTATATAATTTTCATTTTTGTTTTTGGGATCATTAGATTCATTGACAATTTCTCTCCCATTATCATTGTCGTCACTAAAATTAGTCTTTTCTTGCACATTATCATTATTCACTTCATTAGCAAACTCATCATTGTTTCCATTAGTCTGATTGTCCAAATTCAAATTTATACACTCATCATTATCAAAATTTTCGCTCTCATTATCGCCCTTTTTTTGTAAACAAATTAATTCCGTACCTTCTTCGACTACTTGAACATGTCTAGCATTAATTATTTTATTATTTACGAGAACTCTGTAACTATTATCATTATAACCTACCAATATGCCTAATTTTGCTTTATCATCCCATTTATTTCTTCTCAACACCTCAGGTGTTCTTACAAAAACTCTACTACCATAGATTTTTAAATGTTTAACATTAGGCTTTCTGCCAAAAAATATTTCATAAGGAGTTTTATTTTCCTTAGTATTGGCTATTGTACGATTCTTTAAATATGCGACTGTTTTTATTATTTCAGGCCAAAACCTGTGACTAATTTTAGCTTCTCGCGCTAAACATCTGCCCATATCCATTGCCGATCTATTGTATCTTTCCGCGACTCCATTCAGTTCATGCACATAGGAAGGACACGGTAATAACTCGATTCCTTTGTTTTTAACAAATTCATAAATTTCACTATTCATATATTCTTTACCATTGTCACATCTCAATTTCTTTATTACCTTCCTAAACTTATTTTGAACCAAGTTAACGAAATCTATAAAACAATCTGCTGTTTCATTTTTACTTTTTATACAATAAATTTTCGTGCATTTACTGTAATCATCTATAAACGTCAAAAAATATTTTTCTCCACGATTGCCGATTGTATTATGTGGTCCATTCAAATCCGTATGAATTAGCTCTAAGATTTCAGTAGACTGAGTCCTCGTATTTTCAAATGGTACATTAGCCATTTTGCTTTGAATGCAATTCGCACATTTCATAATACTATTTTCTAATTTTTCTGGTAAACCTTCTACTAATTTATCTTTAACCAGTTTATTTAAATATTGAAAGTTTACATGTCCTAACGCTCTATGCCATTTTTCTTTATCTGTTAATCTTACTGTATTTGCATAAATATTATTATTTTTATTATTGTACAAAAAGCTTTTTATTGTGTATAAACCATCGATCTTATTTGCAACAGCTGTTAATTTTTGATTTTTATTATAAATTTCTGCTTTGTGATCTCTAGCTACAATCGTACTATTTTCTGTTATCTTCGAAAAACTTAATAAATTCTTTTTAATTCCATCTACAAAATAAACATTTTTCAAATCAACTTGTACCTCATTATCATTTTTAAAAATAATTCTCACTGTACCCCTCTTTGTCGCTTCTAAATGCTTGCCATCTGGCAATTTCACATGAATAGGGGTTTTTAAATTTATGTAATTACTAAAATAATCTTCATTGTTTATAATGTGGTCCGTACAACCACTGTCTAATAACCACTCGATCTCGTTATTAATGCACTTACTTTTTTCTAACTCATTTGCATTTACTCTTACAACTTCCGTTGTCCATGATTCGTGCGAAGACCCCTGGTGCTGCTCACTGGTGGATGATGATGCTTGTTGACCTTGACCTCTACCTCGGATATAACCTCGTTGTGACGTACCTCTGCTTTGGCCTCTAGATGAACTACGCTGACCTCTTGGATTCCATTGGACTCCTCTGCCATGGCTATTTTGAGATCCTCGAGATTGACTACTTTGCGGTCCGTGCCAGCAGTCCCTCTTGTAATGCCCAGTTTTTCCACACTGGAAACACTCGGCTTTTGTTTTTATTGTGAATGTGCTTACACTGTTCTTCTTTTCATTATCGCCTTTGCTTAAATTTTTTTCTTTTATTTTCGACTTAACATATTCGACAGTTCTCTGCTCATCAGGCACCAAGTCGATGAAATCTCCAATGAAACTATAGTTTGGTGGTAAGGCTTTGATTAGGTACCTCATTTTTTCTTCTTCTTTTAATTCGGCTCCGGCAGATTTCAACTCGTTACATGCCTTTTCAAATTCAATAAAAAAATCTTCTACACTTTGAAAATCTTTTAATTTGACGTCTTCTAATTTTCCCCTGTTTATAATTTGTAGAGATGTTGATTTTGCCGAGTAGATCTTCTCCAACTTCGACATAATCGCATAAGTCGTTGCGCATTCACTGATGTACTCCAGTTGCTTGTCCGACAAAGCGCTAATTAAAATTGTCTTCGCTTTTAGGTCAATTTTCTTCCAAATAGCGTCGTTGTCTTCAGCAACTCTTTCTCTTTTTGCTGGTTCGTGACATTCCTTGTACTCCAAAATGGTCATAAGTCTAAATTTCCAGCTTGAGTAATTGTTTCCCTCAAACACTGGAATGCTCACGTCGTCGACTTTTGCTTGCCTAGCCATTTCTTCTAATTTTTGAGCTCTCAAATTATTCTCAACTTCAATTTTTAGTATCAATGTTCTTTTCAATATTTTAAGAAAACCTTTTCTCAGTAAATTTGTAGCTTCTCTACTTAACTTAAAATCTTCCTTTTTTAATTCTTCCAGTAAGTCGTCATCGAATATATTTTCATCGGAACTCGAACTTTCTAGCTTAGTTTTCAACGCAGCATACATGTGCTTAACCTCACCTTACCTCGTGCAGCCTTTTTTTTTTTTTTTTTTATTTTTTACGATTTGTATGCATTCACCACCTAATTTTCAGCGTTTTCAGCAACCTTGCTCTGCTACCATGTTTTGTTTTTTAGAATAATTCATTTATTTCTATTTATTCATTTTTATTATATTATATATGTAAGTTTACAATAACTTCGTTTTTACATATATTCGAGAGAACAAAATACTGTGGGTAAATTACGCTTACGCTGCGCAAGAGGTAGTGAGCAAAGCTCGAGCTTTGCACAGTGGCTAATCTCTCTTTTTAGGTTTCTCAGCAATTCCGCTGGGCTCATTCCACGCACAGTCTCTTACTCAACGTAATGCTGCCACAGGTATCAAAATCTTAATAATTAATGTTGCTGAAATATTCACATATTATTATGTATTATATATTTATGTATAAATTTACATTGAAATTCAAAAATTAAAAATACAAATAAAAATGCTGTGGAGCCCAGGGCCATGGGATCCGGGCTTCTCACAAGTTTCTGATTGCAAAACTGTATTTAAGTGAAAATGAGGACGAGGGAATTTCTGATTTCGAAACTGTCGCAGGTTCAGCGTTCAACTTTTAATGAAAGACAATAACCAAATAAATAGTATTGGAGTGAAGTTGATATCAGAAATAAATTGAAACAATAACCCCGAAAAAATTTCATTAGCTTAGGAAGCTTTGGAATGTTTTACATTTGTAAGTTAAATATCAGTACTAGGTTACCCTATCAGGTTATAATTATAATCTTGTATATATGTACTTACTTTATCGTGCTCGTGACGAGGTTTTTTACTTAAAAATTTATGAATGCCAATTTTTATGAATTCGATTTAGAAAGATTTGTAGATCAGTTTGACACTTACTGAATATTATTACTTTACAAGATATCTGATGTTTCTAAACTTTATATAAAAAACTTTAAGCCGTAAACCTAATTTTTCATATATTTCCTGCGTTCGAAAACATTCGTACTGGGACGCGAACGTATACACTTCAACATTTTCTCTAGTATTCACTTTCGTGAACGATAATATGAAACAAAATCCAGATCTTCCGCCATCGAGACTGATAGGATAGGTTAAAGGACAATTGGTATTGATTTTTAACCGGTGTTACTGTATGTAAGAATGTTTATGTCTAGCAAATATTTAAAAAATTTTATTTTAAGATGAGATATCAAGAATTTTGTTATTTTGTATTCATAAATTTAAAAAAAAATACAAATTCACAAATATGTTTCAAGGTTTAAAATATTGTAAATAAACAAAGAATTTTTAAAAATGAAATGAAACTGACTCCGTATATCGGTTCAAAGCTGACCTGAAGCTCTGAATAATATGTCTCGAGATGCACTCGATGGAGGAGCATACAGTTCATTTATAGATATCTTTCATTTGTTGGAATCAACTTCGATAATGGGGTAAATATCCGGATTGTGTGAAGACTTACATACTTGAATCAGGTTATAGTGCAGTAGAGTTGAGCATAAAGTTAGATCATAGTGCAGTTAGTTGTCCGTTAGCAGAATTTTTTATGTACGATAGAATAGATATCAAACGTTATAATGATGTACTTTCACACAATCTTAACAAGCATTGCTTGCCAATTGATCGTACTGTATATGAAGAAGGAATAGATAATTGGATCAAACATTTAAATTGTGCTACTGATGTAACACTAAACATAGGGATTATACCAAAGGTACATAACTGTTCGCAACCGCGGCTTTACAATCCTCCGGCAAGAAATACTTGACCTAATCTCAGAAAAGATTACGACTCACAGTATGGCGGTGCATCGATATCTAGCGCAAAAATACATAGATTATTGTTTACTCTTTTACCAAATTATTAAAGACACGACACGACACGAAGATAAGTTTTTGTCAAACTACGTTAGTAAAATACGGATGAATAGCTTATGTATAAAAAAATCAAAGGACTTATTAATAAATCTTCAACCATGTCCTCACAGCAATTAAAACAAATCGTTTTCAGGAGATGAATATTAGACGTGACCGTTCAAACAGCATTCCTTTTTAACGGTTTCCGATGACATTTCCCCATTTATTTTTACTCCACGGCAATCCGCTAACCGATATGACCCCCCAGAGCTTTAAAATAAAAGCTTCGCTCTGCGCACACTAAGCAGTGAAGCTTTTTAAAAATATTTAAATTTTTCTCCAGCCGATCAAAGCGATTTGACGGGTAGCGCATAAGCGGGCATAAGATAATGAAATGCTTTCCCTTTTATTCGGTTGTGTCTCTGTCTATGTTGTTAGTTTCCTATTTGAATACTGAGCAAAGCAGAGAGCGTAAATTAAAAGAGAAGACTCATGACCGAATTTCGGTGTGAATTGTCAAAAGCCGTTCTTGTTTTGTATTTTCAAATATTTTTCAACCTACATAAGTAAAAAAATTAATTTAAAAAATTCAACAAAAAATAGATCCCACTTGTATTCCATTATCGGGCTAGGCTCAAAAGTTGAAGTATGAGTGATAGTTGTTTGGAGAAGATTTTGAAGAAAATCCAACAGTACGTGTTTTTTGGAAATTAAACGTGTTTTGGAAAACAAGAATTACAAAAAAATCGTCCAGATCGGATAATTTTTTCCCAAAGTTATGGGCATTTAAAAAAGTAAGGTTTTTTTTTTAATTGATATCTCGAAAATGTCTGATCAAAAAAAGAATCAAGGAGGTTCTCTCAACTGATACTATAACATAACGAATTTTAAAAAATCGGAGATGCAGAATGTGCAGAATGCCTCATATGTATGTGATTGTTTTTTACATATGTATTTATTTACCTGCTAAACTACCGGCTGCTGCCATATTGCGCTTTAGCGTACCACTCGGTGTTGGTGGCTCACTTTCCGTTGTAGGAGGCATCGGCGGAGGTACAGGTACGTTCGGCATGCTGTACGACCGTGGCATTGACTTTTCTGCATTTATTGGGTTTACGCTTTCCCGTTCAGTAGTGTCTATAAACGGGACAATCGTATTATGATAATTGTTATGGTTTTGATTTACATTGGTGGTTTCGATAAAGGTTTTTAAGAAAGGTCATACTTTAGAGGAAATCAGTTTGAAATGGAGTTATATAATATTTAATAGGGAAGAGCATAATATAATAAGAAACTTTCCGGCATCGGATACATTTAGTGCACTGGCTCTCAAAAGTATTACCATGAATTTTAAATGAAAACATACCATAATCCAAAGTAGATGACGTAATGGAATCTGTGTCTTTCGTGGAATTGTTGGAATATCCTTCAAAGTTATAAGCCTTTAGAACTGTGTGGGGAACATATCCTACACTGCCTGCAGAATTTCTGGCCTTCCACCAATTGCGTGAGTCATCGATAACCTAGTTAGATGTTTTGCTTTACTTTAAACATATGTTAAAATTGACTATCTGTATAGTTGCTTACGTACCTCTAGATATTCTCCGTTGGTAACATTGAGTTCTCTATCGTTATTTGCTTTGTGATTATAAAGAACTTCGACTATTTTTACATTCCTTGATTGTAAACGTGATAGCCAAATGGCATTACTTGCTACAGCTCTTGGTGTTGATGGTGAGTTCGGTTTGGGTAGTGGTGTGTAGGTGACCTCCTCATCCACTGCCCAATCTGGAGACCAATCATCATAGAAAATTGGATGATAAGAACCTCTTTGATCTTTACAGTACTCCTTTGCTGTAGTCCAATTTTTCCCCAAAGACCTCCAAAAATCAATATCCGTAGCATTTAAGCAAATAGATAAAAATTGTATGGTGTCACGACGTAATAGAGGGTTAACCACATTTTCTGGTATGTTTGCACCAGCATGCACTTCATTGCAAACGTTCACAATAGTGTGCAATGAGACGAATAAGTCAGAAATAGGCTGTGTTCCATTTGAAAAATTATTGTTTAGTTTTACTACAAAATTTATGGCTAATTTCAGTTTGGCAAGAATATCATGAAACTCGCTTTCAATTGGGGGTCTTGAGCGTAATATCAAAAGTCCCTCACCGTGAGGGTTGTGCTCATCATGTCGTAACTCTAGTTCTCGTAATGCCTCTGCAGCATATTTTAAACGTGCAACAAATCGTTCGACGTCTTCAAAACAATGATTTAAAACTTGAATGGCTCGAAAACTTTGCTCGGCATCATGAGCATTTTTCTCTGAAGCTACTCCGGCAGCAGCTTTTGCAATCCCATACTGATCGCGAGTATTCTCTGAAGTCTTTTCCGGCTTCGGCACTTTTATGGGCGTCAAATTTCGATCGACTGTCACTACCTTGCCAGTGCTCAGTTCTTTCAAATCTTCAACCATGTGTATAGCAGACACACTCGTTACCTACACGCAAATTAACAGTATATTAACGTCTCTTTAAAGTAAGTAGGTAGTTACGTATGTACACAGATAAATAAATGAAGTGCAGCCCAGCCTTCAATGCAGTTTACAGTAGTAGAAAAAAAATAATACAACGACAATTTGTTAGTAGTAACTCAGTAAGTTGTTCTCATTTAAATACACTTAGCGGAAAATTAATTAATTGACAACTTGTATGTTTACTTTTTACTTCAAGTTAAATTTTCGTTTTGCTAAAATTGGTCATATTTGTTTATTTTTAACAAAAACAAATTGGGATCTGTTTGTTTTTATACCTTAACTTTCCTATTTATCGCATAATCTATGGACGATATTAAAAGGGGAACGATTCAATAATACGATTTTTCCATTCGAATGTGATATTCATATGTATATTCGAATATTGTTTAAGCAAAATTGTGAGGCACACGTTGGGTACATATGAATGTAAGCTAACTGAGAACATTTTTAGTAAATATTTACATACATACATATTATTCATACAGTGTTGTGTATATCATAAGCAACCAAATTACAGTTGATCGATTATGTTTATTATTTTTTCTTCGTTCCCTTTATTTACAATCAGACAATCTTGATAATAAGTAAATGGAAATAAGAAATATTATTAACGTTGATGCATCAATTGCAATTGGTCCTTTAAATAGGTTAAAGTTTTTTTTAGACTTCAAGTTACAAATAATTAAGGTATTAATTGTAATATGTCTTAATTTGTTTTCAACAGTTTTTTAAGCGTAATTTATTCTGTAACATAAACTATATAAATACCAAGCTCAAACTTTTTACAAAAATCAATTTTAATAAGACTTTTGGGTATACAGTTTTGTTGCCAAATGAATTTCAATGGGCAAGTTGTAAGGGTCTAAATTCTCGTTGATTTTTGATAACTTTTTTTTGAAGACGGTTTGTTTATTTGACGAACTTTTATATATTTTCCAAATAAATTGGAAACCTTTATTTATATGTTTCATTTTATGGAATTGCCTATACTTCTATGAAACAATATTGAAAATGAATAAATAAGCATAAACGCCAAAAAGTATTATATTGAATATTGGTGGTTATGATATACACAACATTGTATGTATATACGTGGTATCAAAACTTATACAATTTTATGTTATTCCATTTTTGAAGAACGTGTGCGATATAGAGTCTTGCATAAAATTTGTATAGTACTTAAAAAGTACACATTACCTGAAAAAAGTGCATTTCCGTTGTTCCTAAAGAAACTCCTGGCACTGTAAAAACCAAAATATTATTGAAGAGCTCCATAGGATCTCCGCTGATAAATGCCATCGGCTCCTTTATTAGAGACCCTGGAAAATTTTCTATTTCTTTCATTTCGCAATCCAAAATCACCAACCATTGTCCGCTAAACGACATATACATTTTTTGTGGCCAAATGGCTCCTGATTTATCCAAATCCTTTAGAACTTTTAGTTTTTCCTTGGGGTTTCGCATATCACATTCGTGCTGGACTTTGAAAGTTGCCAGGTGTTCCAAAGCATAAGTTGGCTTGGTGTCTCCATTCATTATATGGCTTAGGGAATCATTCTTTTGATTATTATTATTGACCGATGCACTATAACTAGTCGGCGCCATCATATCCATCGATTATGTGTTTATTTGAAAGCTTCAGTAATATCTGTATTTGAGAAATCTATTAAGGTAGATATATCATTATAACTCGTAACAACTTTCTAAATTCTGCGTGGATTTCATAATAAAATGACAACATGAAATAGCTTATATTACAATAAGAGCGTTTGCGCTGCAGATAACTTGCAGAAGCTTTTACAAATCGTGTTCGTTTACTGAAGTTGCAAGCGCGAAAAACACCTGATTTTGGTTGCATTTGAGCCAACAAAATAAACTTCTTATTTAATAGCGAAGAAACAAGATAGGGTATGATTGATATTCTGGGTATGTAGTTATAGTTAAGCGACCATATGCAATCCCGACTCTCCGGTCATCCTCGAAATGAAATGGGTGGAACAAGGGAAGAAAACCTATGTAAAGGTGCTCAAGTTCGGTGTTTAGCAGGAAAAAAAATTATTCGCCTATTTACGTGAATATTGCAGATCGAAAGACTCATAACCAAATCGATCATATATGATAGACGAAAGGCATATTTCTAGTGTGTTAGACGTACGTACACTCCGAGGACCGAACATCATTATGCGAATGATCTGTATGGAAACGCTCCCGGGAGTTGAGATAGGAAGAGATACGTATTATTCGTAGAAAGAAGAGATAAACTGATATACGTAAGTGCGAATAGCTTGAGATGCTAGCCAAGATGCTAGTTATGGAAGATTTTAAGACAATGACAAATTCCTGTAAGAAAAAGAATGAAGACCTGGTTACTGATATCCAAAGCACACTTAAATTGTGAAGCGAACACTGCTCCTCTTCGCTAAATGGTCACAGCAAAAGCGGAGAAGATGAGGCCCCAAACCCCAAATCGCTGATGATGGCATTCCTGTCATCCAGCCTCGATGAAGTTCGAATAGCAATAACGCTGAAGCTGGGCAAATCGAATACGGCTATGTAAAATTACGCTGAGCAACACCACCAGCTTAGTAATAATTGGAAAGGACCTATTCGAGCCAAACATACTCGTGCCATTTTTTTTTTTTTTTTTTATAGGTGTTTATTTATAAATTTGATTTCGAACATACATTTTTTTTTAATCTAAATAAACAAGGTTAATTAATTTAAAGCGTAAATATAAGATACAATGTCCCAAGTTGAGCCCTCAGCATCTGTGATTAACATCAATTGAATACGTTCTTGGTAATAATTATTGCTAAGGCAGTTTGTACATTAATCATTAATAAATGAAAACATAGATTATATTTTAGGAGTATAATGAAAAAAATACAAAAAAAACATTATACAAATAACATATTTATGGGGTATAAGATAAAACAGTCGATGCAAATTAAAAACTTAATATTACGTATTTAGGTTAGCTCTGTTGCCACCAAAATTTCAGAGATTTAAGATCTTCTAAAGCTTTAGTATCTTTGAAAGGTATACTCATATCGAACTGAAGTTCGTTGTCTTCAGCTTGAGAGGATTTAATAGATTTATCCGTAGCTCTGCGGCATCTATGGTACAATATTGGTAGAGCCACCTCATTTTGTACCAATTTGTTTTTATCAAGGTATTAAAATGCCTCGGGCGGGATAAGTCCTAGTTCCAGTGAGTTTCTTATGTACATTTCGTTAGTGTAAAATGGTCCATTTATAAGATTATTAGTAGCGCAGTTCAGGCATCTATTTATGTGCTTCCTTATAAGTTTAATCATGTAATTGTCTATTCTGTGAACTTTGGATATTTTATAGAGGTGACTATTAGAATAATAATTTGTGTATTCACTTTGTGGTGTTCTGTAAAGAGAGGTGCATACCCTGAGGCATTTGCGTTCAAATATTCTAATTTTTTCCATGTAGGATGGAGATATGTTGAACCATATAGGAGCGGCGTATGTGAATATAGGTCGTATTAAGCATTGGTACATGATTATTTTGACTCTTGTCGATACGTGTCGTGAATAGAATAATTTTTTATATAGAAAAAATGCGTTTGTGGCCCGCTTCAATTGCTTATTTATGTGATGATTGAAGTATAGAAACTTATCAAGGTTTATTCCTAAATATTTCACTGTGCTCTGTACAGAAATACTTGAGTCATTTATGTTAGATTTTATTCCACAGTTTTTCCAGTTTTTCCGTATATCGCGGTTACATTTTTTTACTCGTGGCCTAAACAAGATTGTTTCGCACTTTTTTAAGTTTATTTTTAAGTGCCAATTTTTTGTATAAGTTTCGACCCGGTTAAAGGTTTCTTGAAGGTTTGAGGTTATAGAAGATATATTGTTGGCTGCGTGATAGATGACGAAATCATCAGCATATGAGATGATATTTTCAATATTATTTATAAGGTCCAGAATAAATATGTTAAAAAGTATTGGTGAGTTGACTGTTCCTTGCTGTAATCCGTTTTCCATTTGGAAATTTCGGGAGCTTCTCGCTTTACCATTATATACTATAAATTTTTTTTTGTATATCATATTGTAAGTTAACATTAATAGATGCAGAGGAAATTTGTATTTAATTAATTTAAATATTAGACCTTTTATCCACAGCCCATCAAAGGCAGTTTCTAAATCAATCAGGCAAGTACCTGTGCAACATTTTTTATGCCAGTTCCAGTTGATGTATGATACGAGACAGTGTATTGCTTGCGTGGTAGAATGTTCGTATTTAAAACCAAATTGTTTCTCGCTTACAAGTTTATTTTCTTCACAGAACTTGATTATACTGTTATTAACAAGTGCCTCAAATACCTTGCTGATATTAAAAAGAAGGCTTATGGGGCGTAAGTTATTTATAATAGTAGGATCTTTGTCTTTTTTGGGTATAACGATTGTTTTCGCCTTTTTCCAATTTTGCGGAAAATAAGCGTTGTTCAACATGTTATTAAATAATGAGCAATATTCTAACATTATTGTATGTGGCAAATTTTTTAGGACAATATTAGGTATGCCATCCAATCCAGATGATAATTTTGCTGGAAGGTTTGTGAAAATATCAATTATTGTGTCCGGAGTTGCGAAGTAATTCTCTGTTTGATTGTCCTGTTGCATATTTGATTTATTCCTTTCGTTAAATGTAGTTTTTGTGTAATGCGAGGTATCGAATTTGTCTTTAATTTCTAAAAACTTATTGAAAGTCGTTATTACTATATTGTGAGTTGCATTATCAGGCTCAGTCTGCTTTGCGGAGTGAACAGATTGCATATATGATCCTATGGCGTTAAGTATGAGGCTTTGTTCTCTTAGTATAAAGTAGTCGGATGTGGTTTCTATTTTATTTTCTTCTATATTAGCCTCTGTAAGTATATGTTTAGAGTTAATAGGTATTTTAATTTTATTCAATTCGACTGTTGTATATGGCTTAAACGATTTTTTAATTTTTTTAAACATGTCCAGTGAGTCTTGAGGGTCTATTGCCAATAACTTTTTTTTATAGTAGTGATTCGATACTTTATTAATATTTTCTTTTAGTAAAATTTTAATTAGTTTAAGTCTACCTTTAAGCTGCGATAGTGTTACGTCCGGGAGTATTATTTCCCTTCTGTTATGTTTTTTTATTAAAGTGAGAACATTACTTTTTTCTTTGTGTAATTTAGTGATAACAGTATTGCGATATATTTTATTTGCGTCAATATTTGGGAATTTAGGTACATTTTCTTCAATAGTATCTATAATTATTTTAGATAGTGCGTTTAAATGAATGTATATTTCTGAATTTTCTATGTTTCTTTCTTTGGGAACCGGAGACTTATTTGATAATTTTTGTTGGATTTTTCGTTTGAATTTATCCCAATTAGTTCTTCTATAATCATAATTTCTAGTGTTATTTTCTATAAGTATCTCAAAGGGGTTAAGGCTAGAGCCTCTTGAGATTTCCATAGTATTATTTACTTTTTTGAAAGATAGTCTGGAATCCATTATACATACGTCAAGAAAAGAGTTGGTTCTGGGAAAAGATGGAGTAACTGAAGCGTAAAGTTCACAGCGATATTTGATTTGGTTGTCTCCAATCCATTTTTGAAGAACTTTTCCTTTCTGGTTGCTAGTTGCATTTCCCCAGTTACCATGTTTACTATTTATGTAGGTCTCCAGCGATTAGATAGAGATTGTCGGGATTTTCTAGCCTTAGAGTTTGAAATAAATTATTAATATCCCTCTCGAAATGCTCATTGTTATTTCCGCTTGGGTAATAAGCTGCTACGACGTATAATGATTTTTTATCTGCAGTGGGTATTTTTATAATACAAGCTTCTAAGCATGCCATTTTAGCAATGCTTGTGACGTTTGCGTATTTAATGTTGTTTCGAATGAGTATACCTGTACCACCTCCTTGTTTTGAGTTAGTTCTGTCCTTGCGTATTATAGCATAGTTACTGAAACCAAGTTTGTGTCTATTGTTTAATTTAGTTTCGTTTAATAGAACGATGTCTGGTTTATGTACTATTAAGAACTTATCAAGATCATACCTTCTTGGTTTTGTGATTAAAGAATTAACATTAATGGATATAATATTAAGTGTTTTTACAGTTGTTTTAGTTGTTTTAATCATGTTGATCCTCAAGTAATAAAAAAAGTATATCTATGCGAGATTTCGAGATTTAACAATTGCTCTCTGAGATTATCCATCGCCTTTTTTAGCTCTAACAATAAGTTATTGGTTAGTTTTTCATTATTACTAATTTGGTTGGTAATGTTTTGAGTGGGAGTCGATTTTGCAAAAAGATCGGTAAATTTTATATTTGGGTTAATAAAGTTTTGGTGATAAATAGGTTTTTTTGATATGTTCTTTTTCTTTTCAATAAGTTTTAGTTTAAGGTTGGTATATTTTTCGCATCCCTTATATGAGGCAGGGTGCCCATATTTTTTACATAGAACACAATATAGTTTACTTTGATCATTGACACTGGTTTTTTCCATTTTACATTCTTTGCTGCTGTGAGGTCGATCACATTTAACACATTTGGGTGGTAGATGGCAATTGGCAGCGCTATGAAAAAAAACCTTGACAATTGCGGCATTGTGCAATACCTTCTTTTTTTAGGGGTTCCCATTTTATGCATCTATAGATAATGTTTTTTATTGTTTTGAGTGCATTTATGCTACTTTCAGGTGTTATTTGTACCATGAATATTGGCAATGCAGTTGAGTTTTTCTTGGATGTTTTTGTAGAAAACGGGGCCACTTTAATGAATTTTAAATTGTCATTTTGGTGTTCCTGTAATTCTTTTAGAATTAGCTTGGGATCCGTATTTGCATTTAACCCTTTTAATAGGTAAGTTTTATTTTTCAACGATTTAGGGCAGTATGTAAAAAATTGAACATTAGTTTTCGTAAGGAAATCTTTTACTAGTAAAAAGGTGTTTAAATCTTGTATGTAAAGTGTTTGCTTTTGTTCTCTGTTTTCTTTGATTTTGAAGTTTTTAATTTGTATGCCTTTTGTTAACACTTCAATTAGTTTGTCTGGCTCAATGCCGTAGATTATATTGTTTTTATTTTTATTGTCACTTTGGGTATTAATTAATGGTTTGTTTGTTTCTGTGCACTTGTCGTTTGCACATCTATTTTCTATCAGTGGGACTTTGTTGTTGGAGCTTATTTGCTCGTCACATGTTTTGCTTTGCTTTTGTGTCACATACTCTTTGAAATTTACTACGCACTCATCACTATCAAGATCGAGAGCTGCGTAGTAGTTATTGTTGTTGATTAGTTTGGGAGCCGACGGCCCTTCCATATTGTTGATTTTTCTTTTATTTCTATTTTGCACTTTTTCAGAAAACATGTGGTCAGTGACCATTAAGTTACTTGAGTTTTGAGCATGATGCTCATACATATTATTAGCAACTTCTGATCAATTAGCTTTTTCTCTTATAAACTGGGTTTTTAAATGTTTTGTGTAATAATCTATTTAAGTGGACCTGGGGCGCCTTTAGTGAACATGAATATGATAACTTGTCGCGATCCGTAGAACGTCTATTACTCATCACAGTCACGAACGAACTCCATACTCGTGCCATTGTATGGTACAGAAGCGCAGGTGCTATCAACATCGGATGAGATGGGCTTTGGAGTGTTCGAGAGAAAGCAATGGAACGATGAGTTTTATGAGCCTTATAAAGACAGTGATATAGTACAGCGCATTAAGACTTGGTGTCTCTAGCTGGCGCCAGTTACAAAGAAGATAGACAGATTTTTCCGTATTGCGGTTGCCCCTCGGCAGGCAATGAAAAACCGCCGAATGTATTTCTTCCATGAAAAAACGAAGTCGGTGTACCTATAGGTCTCTCAATCTGTGTTACATTATTAAGACGTATACCACAAATTGTAGGAGATGTTCTCCAAATAATTATTATATTATGTTATGCATGTTTGCCTATAAATGTTTACTGATTTCTGTTTGCGCAAAGCTCCAGAAGGTTCTGTTTTTGAGAGAGTAAAACGCCTTATTCTCTGAATTATCTACTGGCTAATTCGTGACATTTTGTAGCAATTTTTTGTGAAAATGTGCATAATAGAAATAAAAACTTACTTATCCGCTTTCAAAAACAAAAAAAATTCCCACACCGTTCTACCTAAAAATGTGTTAACTAAGCATTTGTTAGAATGGTGACAAAATATAATCAGATTTACTCTGCCCACAAATTTATATGAGGCTTATTCGATTTGGGCATTTTGATAGATAAAATGATATAATATCAAACAAACAGTAATTTTTATGAGCTCATGGTCATTTAGAAAAATTATAGAAAAATCAACATTGGTATAAGTTACAGCTATTACGGAGATCGCCACATCTCCTCATCAGACCTCTTCCGGGGATCGAACCCACGATCGTACTCGCACTCCCGTACACACTGTTGTTTATTTTCCATTGTGACTGCTATCAGCTAAGGACATAATGTGCCCGCTGCTCTCACAAATTTGTATAGTTTGCCTTACCCTAACTCATGTTCCACCCAAGTGGACAAGGTCGAGGATGGAATTCCTACCAAAAGGAGGCAAGACTGCTCATGTGAAGCCGAAGGTTTTTAGGCCCATAAGCGTTGCTTCGTTTCTCCGTAAAACTCTGGAGAGGCTCTTAGATGAATACATTTGGCGGAATATAAAACACGGCATCCTCTCTCCCAACCAGCATGCGTACTCCAAAGGCAAATCAGGTGAGACTGCACTCCATTATGTATTTTCAACGATTGAAAAAGGATTGGCCTTCAAGGAGACCACGATATGTGTTTTCCTTGGTATAGAGGGAACGTTTAACAATGTTCACCCTGACTCGGTGGTCAAGTCCCTCCTTAGAGTGAGGGTACAGTAGGGAGTGATGGACTTTGTTGCGGTCCTTCTCAAAAAGATAAATATTCTTTCCGAGCTAGGGGATGGCTCCATCACAAAACATGTGACCAGAGGCACCCTCCAAGGGAACGTTATCTCCTCTCTACTATAGAATCTAACCATTGACGCCCTATTTTCAAACCTAAAGAGAATTAGTTGTCAAGTCGTTACATATGGCGATGACATAGCAATCGTAACCACCGGTAAACATTTGCAGGCTCTGAGTGAGCTCCTACAGTGTACTTCAGCCAAGTAAACATCTGGTCGAAAGAAAGTAGGTTTAGCGTAAACCACACAAGTATTGAGATGGTACTCTTCACGAGGAAATATAAAATTACTCACAATCTCAACTGAGCCCAAGTACTTTGGAGTTATTCTAGACAGCAAAAACCTTGTCTAGAGCCCAGATGAAGAGAGCACATCGCATGTCTTCCATGCTGGTCACGAAAGCGCTGTCCTGTACACCTACTAAATCTTTCAAAATAGTTTTAAATCTTCTCTATGGTAAATTTCTGGCCGACTGTTGCTCTGCCAGGCTTAATGCAATCACTACGAAAGCTATATTACACTACTTCTCTATTCAGCATGGACAATAAATTCTCCATAAGAATTCCAGAGAGGAATGAGTGGGAAGATGCCATAGACCTAGAGTCGACGGATATTTTTAGAAAGGGACAGAATTACCTATGATAAATTCTGCTCTAGAAGCGGTATCGAGGAAGTGAATATCAGGAGGACATGGAACCCATTTGTCGGATTACCAGACTAGTTTGGCAAAAGATTGACGTAAAGCGATTCAAAGCGCTGATTCGCCTTGACCGATCTTCTCTGAGACTAATGGTTGGGATAAACACCTGACACTGCCTTATGGGCATACAAGGTGAGAAATTGGGATGCCTAACCAACGATTTACGCCAAAGTTGGAGGGACGAAGAGGAAGTGGAGGGCATCGAACACTATCTCTGCCACTGTCTCGCTCCAGCCATGACTCGAAACCAATTCTTAGATATGTACTTTCCAGACAGTTTAGCCGACCTGAGCTCAGCAAGCATTCCCGTTTTTCTGTGCTAAGTAATGCGCACTCGATAGTTCTCCTTCTAAAGGAAGGAAGGAAGGAAGAAAACGCATGGCTCCCGCCAGCGATATCACAATGGCCTTTGCCAGCCTACGTGTGAATCCGTAGACTTGCACGGTTGCAGCCGCTCTAACCTGACCTATCTTGCAGTGCAAGCAAACGTTTAAGATAATTAAAAAGTGTACACTCTTCGGGTTGTCCCTGAAGACATTCTGACCGGAACCATTTGACACGCAGTATTAACCACCAAATTGAAGCTACGGAGGAGCTCCGTGAAACTCTCCATTCATTCAACTTGTACCGTCGAAACTGGTAAAGTACTTACAGTACATTCCCGAAGATTCCATTAAAAATAAAGGATGACATCTGGCAATCTTTTTACAGTACACTGGGGAGTCGGAACAAAACTCAACAAATCACTTGTGCGCCATTTTTTAAATCAATGACCGTGGAAGCTTTGGAATTCTTCGATAAGCTGTTTTAATATGAATCCATAGTAATGAGTTCATTCTGAACACTGTTGCTGGTGTACATCGCGTTTTTGGGGAAATTCTTGGTTTATTCACAACTAGTCCTATATCGTTGAATTCGTAGATGATTGAAAAGGCGAAGGAGGCAGATTTAGGCGGATGTAGAAGGCGAGGGAATTTCTGGCTGCGAAAATGTTGCAAGTTCAGCGTTCAACTTATGATTAATAGCCAGTTCCCAAATAAATAGTAATGGAGTGAAGATAATAAAGAAATGAATTGAAGCAATACGCCCCAAAGAAAAATTCAAGAATGGAAACTTAAGCGATCTCTGATCATTCTAAACTTTATACATAAATTATTACACTGTAAACCTCATTTTTCATACCGTTTTTAACATTTTTCAGAAAACCCCCTCAAAATTAACAATAGTTGTTAATATAGGTAAATACAAAACAAACAGACGGCCACTTTTGCCACAACACATGCGTTTTTTTACAAATCTATTACGTTCTCATCTTTTTGAAAAACCTTACAGGCTGTAAGTCAAAACGAGAATTTTATTCACGTTCTGTAGCAGACTGTAACTTCAGTGGTAAGGAAAACTTAAATTTAAAGCTTTCCTCCCGCGAGAAATGTGGATTGAACTTCGGCTCAATCGAGGAGAAAACGCAACTTAACACTTTGGTGTCTAAATTGATTCTGATTTTATTGAAAATGAAATTTCTTAGGCTAAGTAATATATTCATTGCATACATATATTTATTTTTTTGATTTTCTTTGTAACATTTGGTGTTACGGCTCTTGTGATTACTTATGTTGGTTGTAACAAATTTCGTGTATTTCGGAATATTAATTTATTACTTCCGGGTACTCGAAATTCGTTTATGAATATTATTTGTTATGCATAGCATTGCCGCAATGATTTTTTGTAGTTGCCGCAATGCAATGCATTTGTGTATAGCCCAGTGCTCTGGTTTTTTGTAACATGACCACCGTTGACGAAAGTGCCGCAAAAAGAGAATTATAAAATATGAAATTTCTTAAGTGTTATGTTGTGACACATTCGTTTGTCATTTTGCAAAGAATATGAAGTGTGGCTGGCATGTGTTGTAAACATGCTTTGGTTGCGTTTATGTAGACCAGTCAATTTGTAAATTATTAGGGTTGGTTAATGACGGTGGCGTCGGCAGCGAGTTGGCTTGCAACGACGGCGACGTAACTCCTCCCCCCTTTGATTGAGCACTCTCCTGGGTGATCATATTGGTTATATTAACAGTGTTATTTTTGTTCTTTAATTTTTTTAATAGGATTATTAATACAATCGTGATGAAAAATAAGGTTAATGTAAATTTTATTTCTTCTATAAGTTCCGTATTTTTTAAGTTACTTATTACAATGTCTTCAAATTTTAGTTTTTCATTATCGTTTTCGGCTATTTGCATGAGATTAAAGCTAACAATACTTTGTTTGAATATAAGTTCTTTATTATATAAAGTTTGATTGCCTACATTGATAGAGCAATTATTGAAATTTACTAAATAGTTGCCAGTTAATGTTTGTGTTTTGTTGTTTCAATCATTCGAAAAGTGTGTTTTTACTTGATTCTTTACAAGTATAGTTCCTGGCCTTATCTCTATAATTTCTGATGCACTATTAAAAATTGTTATACAATTTTTCTTTATTAAGCAGTTTTTTGGTGGCTTTAATTTTTTCAATTCGACAGTATTTTCGTAAATATAGGTGTTATTATTGTAATACAATGTAGTTTGGGGTTCAAATAATAGTTCCCCGCTATTTTCGTTTCCAATAGGTACTAGATAATTTATTGGAAGAGATATAGAATTTTTGGGTATTTTAATTGCGAATATGATATTTCCATTACTATCAATAAGAGTCCCTAATTTAATGTTTTGCAGTATATTGAAATCTATTTTGATCTTAGTTATTTCTTCATTTGTCAACATGTTTCCGTAAAAAATTCCTAACTTTGATGCAGCTATGTGTTCCTGAATGTGTTCGATATTGTCTTGTCAAATTTTTAATTTTAGTGTGAAGTCCGTGTATAGAATATGTCTTTGTATTTCGTTGTTAAAGTTATTTATACTGTTTAATCTCGGCAATATTAAATTGCGGTCATTCTCTATGTTTCATTAAAATGTGTATTAATGCTTATTTGACTATTGAGGTTTTTAATTGCATTATGGTTATTTGTATCTATTAAACTAAGATGTTCTTCTATTTCTTGCCTGTCATTATCATCCATACTGCCGAATAATGGTATTAGGGTTAAAGCTTTACTTCTTATAGTGTGGAGTTGCAATTCCAAAATTTGTGTTTTTTCTAGTAGCATTATCAAAGAGCTTCACCTGAAAATTTTTTTTCCTTTTAATATTGGAAGAATGTATGTTTTGTAAATTTAGTTTGCGATATCTTGGTTCGTATTTATGCCTAAGGGCCTTGTAGTTCTTCACGTACCCTTCCTGTTCCGTGTTTTCATAAGTTTCGCGCTTTCCGTCCTACCTTCAATTACATCTTTCTTGTGTTGATAGTGACGATTTCATGGCCCCTAGTGTCCTAAATTTTTCAGAAATAGTGCTGTGTCGCCTTTCTACATCAGCGTTAGCTGTGTGGTTATTTGGTTTTGTAAAATGAACGCAATGGATTCCTGTCTTAAGAGTTCTTTTACCTTTACAGAGTTGAATTCATTGTATGTTATAATTTTGGTTGGTTTACACCTGAGAGAGAGATAAAATCTAATTTTTTCTACTATTGTAAGGCTGTTTCTATCTTCTAAGGCTAATGCCATTGCATATTTCGAAAATTTGTCTATGAAAGTGATAAAATTATACTTTTTGTTGGTGTAAACTTCCATATGTATTATTTGATTAATGTCCATCGGTGTTTCGGTTAGCTTGTACTTTTCCTTAATTGGTCTGCGGTCGTATTTCGCCTTATTGCATATTTCGCAATTATTTAAATATTTTTGTGTTAATTTATTTAGGTCCTTGTAGTAAATTAAAGTAGTCCTTCATAGTTTCCGTTAATTCCTCCATGCCCAGTTTCGTTTTTATGATATTTCGCTATGTACCTATATGCTTCATCTCCATTCTGCATGTCTTTTGCACGGTGTGTACATTTATAGAATTTTATTGTTCTGTTGAACAAATCAATTAATTTTTGCTGGACTTTGTTGTATTCATGGTCCGATAGCTCTGAATATATTCCTACTTTGCCGTTTCTTAAGAATCGCCTGAATATGTCTGATATGTTATCTGTATTTATATCGTCCTCACTAATAAAAATTTTAAGTTTTCCATTTATAATTTGTGATTCCTAATTTTTTGAATTTGTAAGGATGAGCTGTGTTGGAAATCTGTTAACAGCAGTTTCCAGGATACCAAAATGGTCGTGCAATTCCTCCTCTTGAGAGTGGATTGCTGCCCTGGTGCTCATATTCTCCTTTTCCTGGAGGATGTTAATTTAGCCTGCCTCTGGATTTATTCTGCTCATAAAGTCAGCGGCAGTGTTGTCCTTGCCCTTGACATAACTTATCTTAATGTCATATTCTTCTAATTTGAGAAGCCACCTTTGTAATCTGGGGTTAATATCTTTTCCCTTATTTTTGCAATATAACCACTTAAGCGGTTGATGGTCCGTCATGAGGTCAAATTGTCTCCCGTAGATGTACGGTCTGAAATAATTGACCGCCCGGACTATGGCAAGCAGCTTTTTTCTGTCGTTGAGTATTTTCTTTCGTGGTCATTTAGCGATCTGCTTACATAGCTTATGGGGTGTCCTTCCTGTGTTAACACATCTCCAATTGCAAAATCGCTTGCATCTGTTGTTAAGGAGAATTTTAGTTTGAAATCCGGATACTTAAGTACCGGTGGGTTTGTCAGAAGTGCTTTCAATTTCTCGAACGAGTTTGTATATTGGGGGTCGCGAATATTTATTTTAGCTCCCTTTTTCAAATATTTTGTTAAGCCTTGTGCTACTTTGGCATAATCTCTTATGAATTTTCTGTAGTAGCCAGTTATACCCAGAAATGATTTTATTTGTTTAACCGTATGTGGTAACTTCAGTTCCTGTATGTTTTTTACTTTACTCATATTTGGTTTGATTCCCTCTGTAGTTAGTATATGACCTAAATACTCTTTTGATTTTGCAAAGACTTTGCACTTATCTATTTGAATTTTTAAATTGTATTGTGCTAATTTATTGAAAATTTTTTGGATACCTTCAGTGTGTTCCTCGATATTTGTGCTAAATATTAATATATCGTCTAAGTAAACTACACACATCTTATTTGTATATTCTCTAAGTACTGAATTTACTAGCCGTTGGAAGGTGGCCGGGGCGTTTTTGAGCCCGGATGGCATTCTGATGAATTCGTAGAGGAGTTGAAAATGCAGTTTTCTTTCTATCGCTTTCTTTAATTAGAACCTGGTGGAATCCTTTCGCAAGGTCCAGGGTTGTGAAGTATTGAGCTCTTCCTAGTTTCTCTAAAATGCTACCAATATTTGGAATCGGAAATTTGTCATTAATAGTAATCTCGTTAAGACGCCTGTAATCTACGACTAGTCTCCATTTTTTGTTGCCGGAATTGTCGGTTTTCTTCGGTACTATCCAAAGGGGTGAATTATATGGTGAATTACTTTCCTGTATTATTCCCTGCTCTAGCATTTCCTTAATTTGCTTCTGTATTTCCTTCTCATGAATTTGGGGATAGCGATATATTTTTACGTATGCTGGTCTGCCCATTGTTGTAAATATTTCGTGTTTAATTTCGTGTGTGTGTGTTAGCATTTGTCCTTCGGTAAAAAACCATTTATTATTTTTTTCACTAATGTTTTTTAATTTATTTATATCCTCCTTATTCATATTTTCGTGACATAATTTATTTAAGATTTCCGCAATAGAGTTCTTCGCCGAGTAACTTTCGATATTGTGGATTTCCTCGTAGTTATAAGGGCATTTATTTATAAAATGTGTTTTCACTTTGTTAATTTCTATAAAATTTTCTCTCAAGTTAATGATTGCTTGCATTGGTTTCAGGATATTTTGTCCTATTATGGCGTCAAAATTCCTATCATTAAAGCTTGTTACCTTCCAAGCAATATAGCTGTTTTCGTTGAATTCCGTTGGTAGTGGTGTTATTAGTTCGTGTGTTATAATGGTTTTTTCGGACAGGGTATTAAAGAAAAGTGGTTTCTTCAATTTATTACGCTTATAATGAGGGAAAGCGTTTTTATCGATTAGCGAAGTGGTAGATCCGGTATCTACCAGGCATTTTAGTTTGTTGCGATGGAAAATTTGATTCCCGAATGTGATCAACTTCCATGGGTTGTCCTTGATTGCTCCTGTAGCGTTCCGACTGGCGTTGTCGGTATTGTCCTGAATTTCTATTTTGCCTAACACTTTGGTTCGAATTGGACCATTGCCTGTCGTTTTGTCTCGTTACACTTGACTCTATGCGATTAGCAAAGTTTCTATTTCCCGAGGTAGTGGTGAATCTATTATTATTGGGCACTCTATTGATACTAGGATTATTATTCGCGTTATTACTAGTATTATTGCTGTAAAAAATTTTTTTTTTATAATTGGCATTATTATTTACTAAGCCTGTTTCTTCTAAGGTGTAATAGGCTAATCTGAGTGATTTTATGTTTCATGCATATATTATTGAAGATAAATGTGGCGATATATTACATAATAATGTTTTTAAAATTAAGGACTCATTAATACTTGGAGAATATTCTAGTGGTTTATCTGAGTCCTCATTTTACTTAGAATTAAGTTTCTCTAATATATTTTTTAAATTATTGTAATATTGGCTTACATTGTAATTTTTCGTGGATATGGCTCGGTGAAGAAGCTGGTCATACGTCTCACGAACTGCAAAATTTTTGATCAATTCTGCTTTTATGTCGCTCCATGCTGCGGATGCACCTAGTGTTTGGATGACCCGGAGTGCTGCCCCCTGTATCCGGGTCTTGATGTGAGGATTATGTCGACTTCCCGTAGAAATGATGTGAGGTCATTTTCTCCATCACCAAAGTATGGGCGGATTCTCGCTGCCCCTTTAATTAATTCGGTTACGGGGAGTTGCTGTTGCTCTTGAGGATTTGCCATTTTAAGTTTTAAGTTCGAAATTAGGTTCGATAGCAGTTGCACTGATATTAGTTCAATTATTTTCGCTTTATTACGGATTTATTTAAAATAAATTTTGTATTTAGTGTTTTATATTTATTTTTCCACAGCTTTTCTTGCTTATGCACTCACTTTTAGCTTTTTAATTTAAACAATTTATAGTTTATTCATGCACGTATAGTTCGTATTTTAATTTTGAGTAATTCCCGACAAAACAAGTTTTCAATATTCGATTGCAGTTACTTGCAATTTCGCGTAGAGTTTTCTTATTATTATGCACTTTATTTTGAAAGGGATCGTGGTTCTATACAATTCTTCAGAATTGTTCGCCGTTGGACTGCGCCAGAAATGTGGATTGAACTTCGGTTCAATCGAGGAGAAAACACAACTTAACACTTTGGTGTCTAAATTGATTCTGATTTTATTGAAAATGAAATTTCTTAGGCTAAGTAATATTTTCATTGCATACATATTTTTTTTTTTTGATTTTCTTTGTAACATTTGGTGTTATGGCTCTTGTGATTACTTAAACATTTATTGTGTACATACATATGTTGGTGTAACAAATTTCGTGTATTTCGGAATACTAATTTATTACTTCCGGGTACTCGAAATTCGTTTATGAATATTATTTGTTATGCATAGCATTGTCCCAATGATTTTTTGTAGTTGCCGCAATGCAATGCATTTGTGTATAGCCCAGTGCTCTGGTTTTTTGTAACATGACCACCGTTGACGAAAGTACCGCAAAAAGAGAATTATAACATATGAAATTTCTCAAGTGTTATGTTGTGACACATTCGTTTGTAATTCTGCAACAGAGAACGTATATTAGACAGAGAAGTATTAAGTTAGGATGACGGTGTGAAGTGTCAAAATGCAGCAATATTTCTCGTCCAGCTCACCACTCTAATGGCCGACAGGGGAAATCGTGAGAGTGGCGAGTTAACAGAGCCAGCGAAGGCAAAATTTGTTTAACAGACTATGATTTCTGATAAATTTTAATTTTTTTTTGGCTCGAATTTTAGATTTTGCCAATATATTAACGAATTGATATAAACATCTAATTATTTAATTTGACGTGAAATTTGGCTTGACTTAAATATGTGCATGATAAGAGTAAGCCAATTTTGGTTTTATGCATGAATTATATATGTACATATGTATTATAAGTGTAATAATCGTTATCATACTAAGGATACATATGTAAATATGTATATGGATAATATGTAGTACATACATATATAAATATCCAGATATACGTATGAATGTATGTATGTATATATATTTACATGTTCATGCACATGTACATACTATGTACGTACATATGTACTAAAAAATGTCAACAAGTGCACATGCATTCATATGCATATCTATATCTATCATCATCATATATGTATTTATTTCTTGTTATGTAGATATTTACATATATATATGCAGCATTTGTTTCATCCCTCCGCCAGCGTGTCTGTTTTCAACCGCAGCGCAACTGCAGAACAGCAACAAAAAATTCATTCATAAACGCACGCGCATATTATTGAAAGCAAATTTCCGTTCATTCATAAATGCGATCATTTCATCTCCCCACAAACACATGCGCCCCTCATCCATCACATTTTTCGCGACGAAGACAAAAATCTAAAAATCATAAATAGAAGATGTTTGTAATTTTGGTCCAAATGCTCACAACTTCAAATGGGAATATAGATATTATTTTGGCCCGCTTGTGCCCGTAAAATATTTCATGAAGAAATTCATCTATTATTAATCTATTACGTTTGCTTAGGGGTCGTGCACATATTACGTAACGCTATAGGGGGGCGGCGGGGATTTGCGATTTGTGACGAAGTGTGACATGTGATTTCCCTTTGCCTAATATATAACATATATCAATTAACATTGTATTTTATTTTACGATCAATAAAAACAATTTTTCTGAAAGTGTGACATGGTGGGGGGTCTGCAATGTCAAAAATTGCGTTACGTAATATGTGCACGACCCCTTATCATTATAAACGTGTTTTGCACGAAATCCTGTTATATACATATGTCATTTAAAGCCCTAATTATTCCAAATCGGCGCAACCAAACACCTTACCGCTACGCCTACTTGCATACATATGTACATTACACATATGTATGTCAATATGTAGTCTAAATTTTGGTCTCATTTATGTCAGGGCTTACGTCTTATCTCAAATGTAGCACAAGTAGCAAAATAATATATTTAGGAGTCGAAAGTCGACTACCTGTTAACATATTTTTCTACAATTGTCTAATTAAACGCAAACATTGCTATAATTAATTGTATTTTGTGAAACCTTTAATTAATTATACTACTTTTGCTTCTTCCTGAACCAACAATCTGAGTCAATGACCTATACAAAAGACTTTCAACACGAAATTACAAATAAACCGTACCATTTTTATTCTGAGAGGGTATAAAGGACCAGAATTTTAGTTGCAAATTTAATTTTGTGTCATACATATAACTTAACGTCATCTTATGTATGTATCTATATGTAAGTATTTTATTTCAGATATTCCTCTATTCGATCAAGTATATCAATATTTGTATTATACTCCACGTTTTTCTTCTACCTACCTCAAATACAAATTAATTCAACTAATCCCTGATTAATGATGGCGGCTTTGCGACGCAGCTTTTTCGTATGAATTGCGGGCAGAAGCAACTATTTCTGTGGAGTTTTGACAAAACAGCTTATTTGGTTTCGAGTTTTTATTTTCAAATCAATAAATTTCTATCTTTGACGTACAAATTTAATATTTAAATTAAACTTTTAACACAATGGCCTGTTGAACTATTGCTTTGTTTAACTATTTGTATAAATATTTCATTAGAACACTGTTATTTTTGACATGGTAAAAATTGAAGTCCAGCTGGAGATAAGATATTTTGTCAAACTTTCCGCGCAGACTTAGAGTTCGGTTGAATGTGCGCGCATGTGAACAAACATATGTACATATATAATTATTTATATTCTATTTACATATCTACACATATGCTTGTACGCGACCTTTTGCATGGAAGTAATTCGATTAAATATGCATTGTTAAATAAATGCATGCATGTGCATACATATGATAAACAATAAATGCAATTTCTTTAGTGTTTTTGGAAGATTTTGTTTAACTACTTAAAATATTTATTGAAAGTTATATATGGAAAATATTAGTAGAATAAAACAAAACACTAAAATTGAAATTATAGAAGAATACATATTTTTAATATTTTTTTTAAATGGAAATAGAATTGCGAAAATTCCTTATCAAAACAATAGGAAAATTTTCGCCAAAAAACATCTGCAACCACACAATGTAGCTGATAACAGAGAACGTACCTTAATTTTCTCTAAAATTGTTGTTTTCGCTCAACCGATGTTAAATTTTGCCCCTTGTAGGTGAAAAATTATTGAGTGGTGAGCTGGACGAGAAATAGACCTTTTCCCAAAAACGCGGAACGACAGCAGGAATGAAGCGGGATGCTACTTCTCTGTAAATATACGTTCTCTGTCTGCAAAGAATATGAAGTGTGGCTGGCTTGTGTTGTAAACATGCTTTGGTTGCGTTTATGCAGACCAGTCAATTTGTAAATTATTAGGGTTGGTTAGTGACGGTGGCGTCGGCAGCGAGTTAGCTTGCAGCGACGGCGACGTAACTCGCGCGCCTGGACCTGGAGCTAATGGCGTGCAAATTCGGGCTATCATAAAGTATAACACCTTTAGTTGTTGCGTAAAATACCGTTAGTAGTTGATGCAATTAACCAAGATCAATAAAAACATTGCTTTGCTGTGCGATATATGTATATGTAGGATTTTTAGTTATTTGTTTTTAAACTCTGTAAAAAGATTAAAAGCGTAAAAAGTTGCCAATGTCCAACTCCTTTCATTATTGCATCATGGAGAAATACGGCTTTAATGGTTTCAATTTATTGCTCCTGATGTTTTTAGTATCTCTAGTTTTATTTCAATTAAAAAAAATACTAATCAAAACAAAATATTTCACACAATCAACAAAAAATAAACGCAGTCGTAAAGTCATTGTTAAAATAAATAGTACTACACACATTTATTTAAGCTTACTACAAATTAAATAAATTAAGGCGTCTGGAATTTTTTTGCAGCAAAAGGGTACGTTTTACTTGACGTGGCCCATATCGCACATATTAAGTAATAATTTGCGTTATTATAACAACTTCTATGTGACCTTAAACTATCACAAAAATCATTTGCCGTTCGGACTCGGCGTAACCTGTAGGCCCTCAATTTGGTGTTGCAACACCAAGGCCCACATCGTACCGAGCAATATGATGTAAGCGCATAATTATTATTATTATTGTATTGTTTATAAACCGAATGAAAATTTGTTCTGATTGAAAGTATAATCTGAAGATTCTAAACATCTAAATCATGGATTTAATAATAGCTACCAGAAAATGAGAAAATAATTTTAAAATTTTCTGTGAACCAATTGTTTGATTAAAGAAATAAAGATTTAAAACACGTTTTATTTTGTTAAATTAGTTGGCAAATTTTGATTTAAAATGGTAATTCAATTATTGTGAGAAATATTGCCCCAATTTATTTCTTGTCGAATTGAGCTTTAAAAAATTGGCATTAAATACAAAAATTAAATATGAAAAATTTTGAAATAAAAAAAATAATAATAATAGATTCATTAATTCGTTCATTACTTATTAGGGCAAATCAGTACAATAAGATATTAAAATCTTTTATAGTACAACAAACTTCAGAGTCACAATAACAAAACATAACTCATTTTAAAGTAAGGTAATGAGTAGTACATATGTACATAAATAAGCAATAATACTTATAAATTAAATGGCAGGTTTGTAATAGTCACCTAAGCAATGTCGGGTTAACAATGTTCTAACAAAGAAATTAGTTACAAAAATATGAATAAATTAGGACTATAATGGAAGATGGTATATCAATTAAAAGCTAAGTACTAGAAGTAATTATAGATAGATTGTCTAAAATTGCTTTTGTTTATCTGCTTGCTAATATTGGCAGGGATAGAGTTCCAAATGCGGATAGCGTTAACGAAGAATAGCCTTGCTGATACCAATGAGATTTGGTAAAACACAACTTATCATAGAGATATGTAGCTAGGAGATTTCCAAGTGATAAGCTTACATATATAAAAATATACTATTGTTGGCCTTGTGATACTCCGAGATCTCACAGTCTAAAAGTCGGTGCTTCCATGGCGAAATATGTTCAAACCTTGATAAGCCGTAATCATAGCGCGTCATATTATTAAGCAATGCACCAATCAAATGTCGCACCATTTAATATTGTTGGATGTATATTCAATTCAACAAATTCGCAAAGATTGTCTTTATATGCATATTCCTTTCGTTGTCATTGTTTTTTTGTATATAAACAGGACCTTAGAGAAAAAATCAGGGCCCAGAGAGGATATAGTATGTTGGCCCACTGGTTAATCGATTTATTGATATTATATTTCGTTTATCTCAAGAAAAATTTAATTTAATTTTACTATATGCATATTCTTTGTTGATGCTACGTGTGCTTGAGTATCTATGTACATATATGACAACTTGATGAAGATCGGTTCGAGCATCCCAAAGGAACATTGGTGCATATCTGAAAAAAATAATATACATATTAACTACTGAATTTTAATTTTTAGTAACTCAATTTGCCTTACAAATAATCACAGATGCAAGAGGTTTAAATGTTTGCCTTTCTTGTTTTAGCTGTAGCAAAAGCTTCGATGATTTTTCCGAAGTCCACTTTTCTCGCTAGTTCAGATTCCAAACATAAAGTTACCAGTACAGTTCATTACCAGTACAAATTTAGAGCCGTGAGTAAAATTGGCCTTATACACGTTATTGATATTTCGTTAGACACATCAGCAGGATATTTTTCAGCAAACTTGAGCGCATTACCCTGAACGTCTACTTCCATTTTTGGAAACAGTCCCAAAAATTACAAAATGCTACTAATGTCTCTGATTACAGAGAACCAGTTCATGATTCCCACAATGATCGAGTCCATGGTAAAAAAGAAAAGGTTTCTTTTGAAATCAATCTCTTCAGCAGTACAATTTTCTTCCGAATCGTCGGGCACTTCTTTATCGCGTTTCTTTTTACGATTGACCGGTAAAGTTGACGAAGTACCTGTCAAACCTTCAACAGCTGTTCGACACTCATTCAAAATCGCACTCCACCGGTTCCGAAAAATTGCAAATCAGCGAGAAGGCTTTCTAGATTTTTCACTTCAAGTCGATAGTAGCTTCCTTTTTTTGTAAAACTGAACTCACGTAATTGATTGATGTGAGAATTTTGAACCATATAGATGTGGGAACAGGTCTGGCAACACGGCAAGGTGGCAACGAGAAGTGGTGAATTAAGTACGGAGTCGAAGGTTGAAAGCGAAGCGGTGAACGTGTTTAAGATCCTAATTTTAATTCTGAATTGAATACTGAACTTACTTTCTATTTTTTCTAATTTTAATACGAGTAATAAACCCAAATACCAACCAAATTCGGTAAAAGTGTTTGTTACTTAAGACTACATGGGGGCTCAACCTCAGTGAAAAGTGTATATGCGGTTAATACATACAAGAAGTAGCAGTGCTGTTTTGCAGCGAGTGGACACAAGCATACATATATATGTACATACATAAGTCGGTTAACAATTTAAAAGTGTCGGTATGTCGCGTTTAGTAGAATTCGAGAAAATTCGCGACGCGTTGAAAAATGGAAAAAAGCAGCATATTGTACTGCTACATAAGTTCGTTTTTGAGAGCGACGGCGATCGGAATAACCGATAGCGATTACGCGAGTTTGAAGGCTTTGATTTCAACATTGATGACGTAAAGTACAGCAAGAAAGTCGAATATGTAGCAAGAAGTTTGTCAAGCAATAATCTTGTAGTAATATGTAGCATATTAAATTTACAACACAACAACTACGATCTAGCTGCACATACATACATATATTCACAAACTTAAGAAAAGGTAACTTGTTGGGTGATGCTGCTTTTGTTGCTGAAGATGACGATGAAGACGACGACGACGATGACGACGACGATGAAGGCAGAGAACGTATATTTACAGAGAAGTAGCATCCCACTTCATTCCTGTTGACGTTCCGCGTTTTTGGGAAAAGGTCTATTTTTCGTCCAGCTCACCACCCAATAATTTTTCACCTACAAGGGGCAAAATTTAACATCGGTTGAGCGAAAACAACAATTTTAGAGAAAATTAATGTACGTTCTCTGTTATCAGCTACATTGTGTGGTTGCAGATGTTTTTTGGCGAAAATTTTCCTATTGTTTTGATAAGGAATTTTCGCAATTCTATTTCCAGCATTTAAAAAAAAATATTAAAAATATGTATTCTTCTATAATTTAAATTTTAGTGTTTTATTTTATTCTACTAATATTTTCCATACATAACTTTCAATAAATATTTTAAGTAGTTAAACAAAATCTTCAAAAAACACTAAAGAAATTGCATTTATTGTTTATCATATGTATGCACATGCATGCATTTATTTAACAATGCATATTTAATCGAATTACTTCCATGCAAAAGGGCGCGTACAAGCATACATATGTGTAGATATGTAAATAGAATAGAAATAATTATGTATGTACATATGTTTGTTCACATGCGCGCACATTCAACCGAACTCTAAGCCTGCGCGCAAAGTTTGACAAAATATCTTATCTACAGTTGGACTTCAATTTTTACCATGTCAAAAATAACAATGTTCTAATGAAATATTTATACAAATAGTTAAACAAAGCTATAGTTCAACAGGCTATCGTGGTAAGAGTTTAATTTAAATATTAAATTTGTACGTCAAAGATAGAAATTTATTGATTTGAAAATAAAAATTCGAAAGCCAAATAAGCTCTTTTGTCAAAACTCCACAGAAATAGTTGCTTCTGCCCGCAATTCACACGAAAAAGCTGCGTCGCAAAGCCGCCATCATTAGTCAGGGTTTAGTTGAGTTAATTTGTATTTGAGGAAGGTAGAAGAAAAAAGTGGAGTATAATACAAATATTGATATACTAGATCGAATAGAGGAATATATGAAATAAAATACTTACATATAGATACATACATAAGATGTTAAGTTATTTGCCACAGAATAAAATTTGCAACTAAAATTCTGGTCCTTTATACCCTCTCAGAATAAAAATGGTACGGTTTATTTGTAATTTCGTGTTGAAAGTCTTTTGTATAGGTCATTGACTCAGATTGTTGGTTCAGGAAGAAGCAAAAGTAGTATAATTAATTAAAGGTTTCACAAAATACAATTAATTATAGCAATGTTTGCGTTTAATTAGACAATTGTTGAAAAATATGTTAAAAGGTAGTAGATTTTCGACTCCTAAATATATTATTCTCCTACTTGTGCTACATTTGTGATAAGACGAAAGCTCTGAAGCAAATGCGACCAAAATATAGACTACATATTGACATACATATGTGTAATGTACATATGTATGCAAGTAGGCGTAGCGGTAAGGCGTTTGGTTGCGCCGATTTGGAATATTTAGGGCTTTAAATGACATATATAACAGGACTTCGCGCAAAACACGTTTATAATGATAAGGGGTCGTGCATATATTACGTAACGCAATTTTTGATCATTTCAGACCCCTCATCATGTCACACTTTCAGAAAAATTGTTTTTATTAATCGTAAAATAAAATACAATGTTAATTAATATATGTTATATATTAGGCAAAGGGAAATCACATGTTACACTTCGTCACAAATCGCAAACCCCCGCCACCCCCCTATCGCATTACGTAAGATGTGCACGACCCCTAAGCAAACATATTAGACTAATAATAGATGAATTTCTTCATGAAATATTTTACGGGTACAAGCGGGCCAAAATAATATCTATATTCCCATTTGAAGTTGTGAGCATTTGGACCAAAATTACAAAAATCTTCAATTTATGATTTTTAGATTTTTGTCTTCGTCGCGAAAATGTGATGGATGAGGGGCGCATGTGTTTAAGGGGAGATGAAATGTTCGCATTTATGAATGAACGGAAATTTGTTTTCAATAATATACGCGTGCGTTTATGAATGAATTTTTTGTTGCTGTACTGAAGTTGCGCTGCGGTTGAAAACAGACACGCTGGCGGAGGGATGAAACAAATGCTGCATATATCTACATAACAATAAATAAATATATGATGATGATAGATATAATGCATATGAATGCATGTGCATTTGTTGACATTTTTTAGTACATATGTACGTACATACATGTGCATGAACATGTAAAGATATGTACATACATACATACATACATACATACATACGTATATTTGGATATTTATATATGTACATATGTATGTACTACATATTATCCATATACATATGTATTTACATATGTATGTATACTTAGTATGATAACGATTATTACGCTTATAATACATATGTACCTATGTATATAATGCATGCATAAAGCCAAAATTAGCTCACTCTTATCATGCACATACTTAAGTAAAGCCAAATTTCACGTCAAATTAAATATTTAGATGTTTATATCAATTCGTTAATATCTTAGCAAAATCTAAAATTCGAGCCAAAACAATTAAAATTTATCAGAAATCATAGTCTGTTAAACAAATTTTGCCTTCGCTCAGCTCTGTTAACTCGCCACTCTCACAATTTCCCCTGTCGGCCATTAGAATGGTGAGCTGGACGAGAATTATTGATGCATTTTGACAATTCACACCGTCATCCTAACTTAATGCTTCTCTGTCTAATATACGTTCTCTGATGAAGGCAAAGACGAATGCGAAAGCAGCATTGGCACAAGCAACAACTGTAACGATAGCAACGTAGTAAATGATGATACTGCATGCAACGAGTATCAAACAGCAAATATACAAACGACGAGAAACAACAACAACGAAGCGTGCGCGTATTCAACAGCAGTGGCACAAAATATTGAGACTGTAATGAACAATGAAAATATGGCTTCACATAGATTTGTGTTGAGTTTTAGAGACTTAGAAGATTCGATTAGACCATTCACGGGCAATAGTGAATTTCCTGTTGAAGTTTGGATTAGTGAATTTGAAGAAATGTCATGTGTTTTGAGGTGGGACGAATTGCAAAAATTTGTATTTGCAAAACGTTCTCTAAAAGGACTTGCAAAAATGTTCATAATGAGTGAGCGAGGTATAACAAGTTGGAATTCTTTGAAAATTGCATTAATGACTGAATTCCAATCAGACGTAAACAGTGCGCAAATTCATAAGTTAATGACGGAGACTAAAATAAAGAATAAAGAAGCACATAGGTAAAGATTGTCCGGCAAAAAAGTGTGACCGTGATAAGAATTCGAGTAACACATGCAAAGTGGTTTCGGAGCATATTTCTATGTGTAAGGGCGTAGTTATGAATAATATCAGCTTTACTGCACTTATTGACACGGGCAGCAAATACAACATTGTGAATGAAAAAACTTACGTGCGTTTAAATAAACCATTGCTGAGTAAATGTAATTTTTATTTAATTGGGTTTGGAAATCAAAATAAAGTGAAACCGCTAGGTGCATTCCAACAAAAGTTCGAAGTGGACAAAATAAAATTTAATAGCAATTTTGTAGTAGTGCCTTCACAATTTTTAGACGTTGAAGTGGTGTTAGGCACGGAAATTACAATAAATCGTGACGGTATAACTATAAATAAAGGCACAAGTGAAGATGAGTTAACTAGTTTAATGAAGATTGGCATTGTAAATCATGACGAAATAGACAGTGACATTGGAGAAAGCGTTACGGAATATGCCAAAAAACAAGTGTATCACCTTATCAAAAATTATCAGCCGAATAATATAAAGTCGACAAATGTAGAGATGCGAATTGTATTAAAAGACGATACTCCAATTTTTTCGCGTCCTCGAAGATTTGCTTACCCCGAGCGTTGCATTATAGAGAACCAAATCGAACAGTGGTTAAAAGATAAAATTATAGAGCCGTCCGAATCAGAGAAAGAAACGAAGATGGTGGTTCGCGATTGTGTGTGGATTACAGACAATTAAATAAAGCTATAGTACGTGATCATTTTCCATTACCACTGATTGAAGATCAATTAGATAGGTTACAAGACGCAACAGTGTTCAGCACAATCGATTTGAAAAATGGGTTTTTTCATGTTGGTGTAGAAAAAGAAAGTCGTAAGTTCACATCATTTATTACCCACAACGAGCAATACCAGTTTTTGAGGGTTCCGTTTGGGTTAACGAATTCGCCAAGTGTATTTCAACGCCACGTGAATGCTATATTTCGAGATCTCACGAGTAAGGGCATAGCCATACCTTACGTAGATGACATAATAATACCAGCAAAGTCAGAAGCCGAGGCATTATCGAAGCTGCAACAAGTTTTGAAGCAATGTGAAGATTATGGCATGATAATAAATTTAAAAAAATGTTCCTTTTTGAAGAAAAAAATTGAATTTTTGGGGTATGTCATACAGAATCATAAAATAAGCATATCTGATGCAAAAACGCAGGCTGTCACCAGATTTCAGATTCCCAGTAATCAAAAACAACTACAAAGTTTCTTGGGGTTGGTTGGGTATTTTCGAAAATTTATTCCGAAATTTTCTATCATTGCCAAACCTCTAACCGACTTATTGAAGAAAGATGCGAAATTTTCACTTAAAGATAACGAGATTGCTGCAATTAATACGTTGAAACAAATAATTACTGAAAAGCCGTTTTTAAAAATATTTCATCAATTACACGAGACGGAATTGCAGACGCTTCGATCGACGGTTTTGGCGCAGTTCTGTTACAGAAGTCACCCGACGATAGTCTTATGCATCCTGTTTACTTCATGAGCAAAAAGACGACGGATGCAGAAAGAAAGTTAACGAGTTATGAGTTGGAGATTTTAGCTGTAGTCGAAGCTTTGCGTAAATTTAGAGTATATTTGTTAGGTCTACGTTTCAAGCTTATAACAGACTGTAACGCCTTCACAAAGACGGTCGAGAAGAAAGATGTAAGTACCAGAGTTGCACGTTGGATTATGATGCTGCAAGAGTTTAACTACAACATCGAGCACAGAGCTGGCACTCGCATACGTCACGCAGATGCTCTTAGTCGATATCCTGTGATGACGATTACCGACAATAGTATACACAGCAAACTAAAGTACGTTCAAGCACGAGACGATGAGTTAAAGGCGATTATCGACGTTCTGTCAGAAAAAACAACGCATAATAATTACTTCATGAAGAACGGGTTACTACATAAACTAATTGATGACAACGAACTTTTGGTAGTACCTTTAGGTTTGCAAGGCGAAATAATTAGGCAGGCGCATGAGAAAGGTCACTTTTCCGTAAAGAAAACGAAAGAGGTCATCGCGAAAGAATATTACATTCCAAATTTAGACAACAAAATTCAAAAACACATTAGCTGTTGCATACCATGCATAGTATCAAATCGCAAACATGGTAAACAAGAAGGCGAATTACACCCGATAGCGAAAGAGGAAGCACCACTGCAGACGTTCCACATTGATTTTTTAGGGCCAATAGAGTCGACGCATAAGCAGTGCAAGCATATATTGGCAGTAATCGATGGTTTTACCAAATTTTGTTGGCTGTACCCAACAAAAACTACGTCAGCAAAAGAGGTTACAACAAGACTGCAATCACAGAGTATAATATTTGGTAATCCAGTAAGGAATATCTCTGATAGAGGTTCTGCTTTCACTTCAGAAGAGTTTAAACGATACTGCGAGAACGAAAAAATCATTCATCACATAATTACTACAGGCCTTCCCAGAGCAAATGGACAGGTCGAAAGATTAAACACGGTAATTATATCAGTGCTGTCTAAGTTATCCGTAGAAGATCCAAGCAAATGGTATAAATGGGTCGGCAAGGTTCAACAAATTATAAACTCGACGTATTGCAGGAGTACCAAAACAACGCCATTCGAGTTACTTGTTGGTATCAAGATGCGCAATGAATTCGATATAAATCTGAAAGAGATGATCGACTCTGAAATTATTAAAAATTTTAACGACGAAAGAAACGAGAGGCGTAAACAAGCAAAACAACAAATTTTGCAAATGCAGACAGAAAATAGACGAACTTACAACCTGCGACGAAAGCCGGCGACAGTTTACAAAGTTGGCGATGTAGTTGCAATTAAGCGTACGCAATTTGGCGGTGGACTGAAATTAAAGCCGAAATATCTGGGTCCGTACAAAGTTGTAAAAATCAAAGCTAACGACACGTACGATGTAATGAAAGACTCAGTTATATGCGATGGTCCAAAGCAAACGTCAACATGTGCGGAATTTATGAAGCCATGGTTGTCTCTTGAAAACGTTGATGACGCATTCGAGACGAATGCATAGAAGGATGGCCGAGTGTGGGAACAGGTCTGGCAACACGGCAAGGTGGCAACGAGAAGTGGTGAATTAAGTACGGAAGAGCGATGTAAGCGAAGAGACGAGAGAGTCGAAGGTTGAAAGCGAAGCGGTGAACGTGTTTAAGATCCTAATTTTAATTCTGAATTGAATACTGAACTTACTTTCTATTTTTTCTAATTTTAATACGAGTAATAAACCCAAATACCAACCAAATTCGGTAAAAGTGTTTGTTACTTAAGACTACATAGATGATATCAGAAGACATTCTAACCCACTAATATATTTCAAAATTCCATCATAATCTCGTCTAGTTTCCGAAGTAAGAATTAGTTTCTTGATTTCCTCCAAAGCATTTTTCAGTGCTGGTAGATTTTGGGCAAAAGGTTTGAAAGCATCAATTGTAGCAGACCATCTTGTATCAGACAGACTGTGAAGTGAGACCGGTACGTTATCGAAATATAAGTTTCTGAAATAGGTGTGCGCTCTAACAATCATACGTAATCAGGTGGTTTACAGATATATTGATATATAATTGTCTGATTGAATTAGTCAAACGACTGCGACTAAGAAACAATACATGAAATTATGGTTATAAAATGATGGTAATGCATAATGGCGGCAATTGTAGTGAATTGTTGGAAAAAAAATCAACAAAAAATATTTGCAGAGCACCGGGCCCCCTGAGAACTCCGGACTGGGAGGAGTTGCCCCCGACCTCATCTCCTCTGTCGGGTCACAGAATAAATACGTGTTTATTTCACTGCAACTGATTAAATTCTAAAAATGAGATATTTTTCAATTGACCAATAATATTAATTACCAAATATACAATAAATATTTATTTAAAATACAAATTCGTTAATTTGCCTGGAGTCAATTTTGGAATACTTTTTCAATACTTGATTAACTGTGCCTTGTGCTAATACTTACAGAGAAAAGTGAACAGAATAAATAACAAAAAAAATTGTAATAGTGATTTCGAGAATTTTTTAAGCCTTACTCACAAATAAAGAAGAAGTAATAATAATTTTAAAACATTAATTTGTAATATTAAATAAGTGTACATTTAATTACAGCGGATATACCAAATAAGTGCGTTTGCAGATGTACGGCTGGAGGATCGGTATATCAATTCCCATCCGCACAGTTCAAATTCTTTTACTATCATTTTCGATCGATAAATTTCAATTAACCAATTAAATTTAAATCTCTCATTAATTTTCGCTGTTTTCGATGTGAATAAATAACATAAAAAAGATTGGTATAAATATTTAAACTATACATGCCATTTCTTTTCTGGTTTAAAAAAAAGCGCAGACACACGGCTTGCCCGTTCAGAGTGGGGTTATAGGAGTCAAAAAGAAAGAACTCTTTGCCAAACTACCACCATCTTTCTATATACATATGTGAGGAATTGCGGAAATTGAAATGGACACAGATTTGATAGAAGTTTAAAGACTACAGATCTAGAAGTTAAATTTACACCCCCCTTGGCATATATGTAAGTACTCAACGGACTTCTACATGATGAAATGAAAAAATTTTGAAACCGCATTTAGGTTATGACAACGTAAGGATTTTATAATAGGTCTGGAGGACCATGGTCGTTCAAATCGCCCATCGAGAATAGCGAATAGTGATCTTGTTGTAATGGCCCACAGTATTGGTGAGCCTTGAGGTCCCAACCCGTTGTATATTTTTTGTGCACTACTCATGCAAGTGGGATATTCTTGCCATTTCGTTTCGGATCAAGGGTCTAATTTGACAGGAGTTACAGAAGATCGATCAGTATTTCATGTAAACAGAGAAGAAATATAATTTTTTATGATTATCCTTATCTGTTAAAGAGTATACAAAATTGTATAAAAATCATAAAAATGATACCAGATTTCGTGAACACCCTGTTAAGTGGACGGAAATATTGGCATTAACAGGATTTTCATCGCGGTATACGCTGTGCACCTAATTTAACATCGTCACACCTTAGATCAACATCTTTAGCTGCTCAAGTATTGAGAAATACAGTTGCTGGTGCAACGATGTCCCACAAACGAACTGCCAAGTATGAAGTGCAGTTCCTTGAAGTTGCCTATAATTTCAAAAATGTATTATTAAAATTCTCCCCTTGTATGAGTTGTGCACAAAAAAATAGGCAACGGATTGGGACCAAAAGGCTCCACCAATACATTGGGCCATTAAAACGGGAACACAATTGGATATTCTCGATGTGCGATTTGCATAACCCTTAGGGCTCGGCCACGCAGTAAGCGGCTGAGCGTCTGAGCGGCAAAAAAAAAATAAAACATATGAAATTACATGGAAGTGGCCACGCAATGAGCGAGCGGCGCAATCAATTTCTGAGCGTCTGAGCGACGCCGCTCAGCAACCAAACTTGTTTTAATTTTTATTTGATTTCTGAGCGGCAAACAGATAACATGTCAACAATAAATGTAGAAATGTTAATTTCGGCTGTGCAATCGCGATCAGATTTGTGGCAAGACAGACTGCCTAATTTTAAAAATAAAAATATAACTGATAAATTATGGAATGAAGTTGGTGAAATTTGTGGTATACAGACATACGTAGGTATTGCCAGAATCTATTTGGAAATTTTCGAAGATTCTTAAATAAATGATTGAACTCACCGAATTTTGATCTTAATTGGTTAATAGTATGGACACCAAATCTTCTTTTTTCCCCCGTTTAAGTAATCTATATACATAAAAACGACTTTTCGACAATAACATACGGCGACCTGCTTTTGACAACGGCATTTTAACTACTAATCGCTCAAGAGCAGCCGCTCAGTGCTTGGCCACACGTCGTTTAGAATTGCCGCTCAGCCGCTCATCGCTTAGCCGCTCAGACGCTCAGCCGCTTACTGCGTGGCCGAGGCCTTATCCTCCAAACCTATTATGTTCGTCATAATTTAAGTGCGTTTTCAAAGACATTCTATCAAAACATAACGAAATGTATTTTCATTAAGTCGTCAAGCATCGGCTTCGTAACACCAAATAAAATAAATAAATTTCGATAGTGTGGTTGTAGAAGTCCAGTGAAAAGGGGGTCTCAAATACATATTTGCCAATGGGGATATAAATTTAACTCATAGAGCTATAGTCTTTAAACTTCTATCAAACCGGCGCCCAGAAGGATGACAGTCACCATTTTTCACCATTCCTCACACGTATTGATTCACTCTATACATGCCTATTAAACTTTGTTCGCGCTTTAGGTATAATGGGTTTTGAAAACTTTCACACAAAGTGAAGAGAACGATTCCATTCGCGGATGCAAAAAACTAGTATTCTTCTCTGGAAGTTTATTGTTTAAACATGTATGAGTTCGGAGATTCTAATCAAAAGAAAATTGGTTTGAGACAAGGAGTCGAAATTATGTGGCTGATACTACCCAATAGGATCTTTAAAATCCTTTGGGGCAAGTTATGTAGTAGGATCATTACATCCTACTAATGACAATAGTCCCAAATTTGTGCAAATTCACTTTGTTTCGGAGGCCGATCAACTATCGACGCGTTTGTGCATGATGCTAAACGTTAAATCACAGCGTATCGAAAGATGATAAGGAGTCGGTCAAACAGTGTATATTCCACGAATACCTATGACTCCAACATACTTGCCATTTTAATACAAACGTCTTCAGTTTCCGGTAAAGGTGTCACAAGGTGACACCTGTTATAACTAGAAATGCGAAATATTAATCAACATTACTGTTATTAACTGGCAAAACTGAAAAAGTTGTGTACTTCGAGGCTCTTCGAAATATGTAATTAAAATTTGTAAATAATAAAAATCTGTAATAAATATAACACATACATATGTATATAAATACAAAGGAAAATGTGATATATTTTTTATTACGTTATTATTATTATTTTGCACACTTCTATTTTTTATTTGTATTATTTTTAAGTTATAAGATTCACCTGAAAAGTCCATAAAACGCATAAATGCGTTGGTGGCGAGGTAAATGCAAAAATTTAAAATAAAATAAAAAAAATGATTATTATAATTTTTAAATTTGTCTCATTACAAAAAAAACCAAGGTTACGTGCTCGTCTTCATTTTAAATAATTGATTAGCTTCTTTAAGTACAAATCGACAACGGAATTAATCATATATGATCCACATGCTCTTCTCTGCTTTCTCGATATCGTCACCTCATTGAACTTTAATAAGTACTTCTCTCCAGCGATTCATCGGTTTAAGGCACTGGCATATCGTTGTCAACAACAACAAAATACTAAATATCATTATTTTACAGACATTTTTTTATATTTCGTTAACCTAACCTAACCTACTTCCACTGTAAACAATCAATATTTTCATTTATGACCTTTGGTAAAATTAAAGATGTTGTGCTCTTCACAGAAGCCCTAGAATTAAACCCAGAATAAGCAAACAAGCAAATTGTATTAAATATATAATGAGAGCAAATAATTGAGCCTTACTCGTACATTTGTTCCTTTTGCTCCAGACTGTCGTGCGTCTTCATTAACGAATTATATTTCAGCCTATGTTCCGGCGTGTCATTTAGGCCGGTAAAATCCAGACATACCGTGCATTATGTTAACCGTAAATTTTACCTTCCCCAAATCCGGAATTACACCAATCGCACAATCTTAAATTACATATGCATATGTACTTCGCCCGTAATATTTATAAACTTTGAATAAGCGTATAAAAATTAAATTATATGGAAAACTGTTTTACAAACAAGCTCTTTTCAATTAATTTCTCCTAATGCAGACCGCGAATTACCAAGAAATCTGAATTCACTTCTAAAACATTTGCCAACGAGCACTTCGAACAATCAGATAACCAATTTTATTTTTCAAGAAATATGGGAAGAAACGAACTTTTACGATAAATATTTGAGCTGAATACTTAATATACATAAATTATTCTACAGGTTCTTACGAAAAAATGTGTGCATTATAAAAGAACTTTTTAACAAATTTTTATTTAAGTTTTTTCGGCACTTCACATTTATTATTCTGTGTTTAACTTTTTGTAAAAATCACTCAAAACTCAGACAAATCTGCTTTTTAATACCCATTTGTGACGTTAATCCTTCAAACGAGGCAAGTACGAAGTAACGGAAGTGCTTTTGTCGCCACCTTCTTTTCTCTGCTCCGTGGGTTTCATACTCTAAATTTCTCCCCTGAAAGGCTTAACCCCTAACAAGGCTTTCACCACGGGTTGTCTATTGGTTGTACTGTGGTCTGCATTCAGATTTACGAACTAGATTTTCTTTTTCAAAAACAGTTCAATAATACGCAGTATGTAGTTAAGCGATTGCACGAATATAAGGGTACATTAATTTCAACTAGAGGAATTTTGAAAAAAAGGAACAAAATCAAAATCAAGGCATATGTACGTTTAAGAAAAAATAAAAAAATTTCTAACCGAAACCCCCTTTCTTGTAAGTTTTATAAAATTTCGACAAAGGGGCAACCATAACTCAGCGTGAGGCAATCTATATATATAAAAATAAGTTATATTGTGTTAGTGACTGATGTTCTCTGGAATGCCTGAACCGATTTTGTTTGTAAGTTCATATGAAAGGTGACATCAATACCAAGGTTTTTATGTATAAACGGTCTCTGTATGTGGATTGGTTCATGAGTTATAGCCATTTTGGTGAACACTGCATTCATTTCGACTTATATCTATGTTAACTTAACAGCTAACGACTTATATGTTAACTTAACATCTAATATATACATGTGATGCTGTAACGGACTTTTTCTCCTTTCGACTTATGTATATGTTAACTTAACAGCTAACGACTTATATGTTAACTTAACAGCTAATATATACATGTAATGCTGTAGCGGATTTTTCTCCAAGGTAGCTAGCTTTTGAGTGCCTGCTATGACTGAAATTTCATGATTAGCTGATCTATTTCAATTCTTAATAATTGTTTTATTCAACTAACATATGTGCTTCAATTTTTGAATTTCGTGAATAAATAAAATTTCAATTACTTAATATTTAATTGGTGAAGCAAACATTTTTAATACAAAATGGTACGTACGCGCAGCAATTTGGGGCGTCAATCACGTCATACTAGAAATGTTGCGGCATCTAGAGCATCTCAAAGTGACGAACAGCGTGCAAATAATACTTTGGCTGCTCGAAATGCCATGGCACGTGGTAGGACTATCCGAAATCCAACTCAACGTCCGTACGTGCGACGTACTTTGGAGCGTGCTGCATTCAATTATGATGCAAACTTTGATTACGTTTCTCATGGCAAGGTTTCAATTGGACCAATGACTACTGTTTGCAGTTATTGCAAGGGATTTAAGTTTAAACATGGGATATCTGGATTGTGTTGTTCAAACGGACAAGTTAAATTACCAGAATTGAATTCACCACCGGAGCCCTTGCATAATTTGATAACTGGGAGCACACCAATTTCAAAGCATTTTCTGGAAAACATACAAGGGTATAACTCTGCATTTCAAATGACTTCATTTGGAGCGACGAATATTATGCGGGGCAATATTATGCCAACTTTCAAGGTATTTTTGTTTGTTTTGATGTTTATTTAGATGATCGCGAAACGTACTATTGTGAAAATTTCAATCTTCAATAGGTTCAAGGCCAAGTTTACCATCGACTTGGTTCTTTGTTACCCTTTCCTGATCAAACCTATCAATTTTTGCAAATATACTTTGTGGGTAACTCAAATGTGGAAACCGATCGTCGTTGTGATATATCATCAAATTTGCGGAGGGATATTATCGAGCGTTTGCAGAATATGTTGCATGCTGAAATTGAATTAGTGCGACTTTTTCAAACTGCTCTCGATCAAATGCCATCAGATGAATATGCAATTGTGATTCGAGCTGACAAAACGCCTCCTGGGCAACATGTCAGACGTTTTAATGCGCCCACAATAGATGATGTCGCTATTGTAATCGTAGGCGATGAATTCAATTCCCGTGGCATTGTGCTGCGCCGTAGAAATATGCAACTGCAAAGAGTATCTGAAACTCATCGCTGCTATGATGGATTACAGTACCCATTGTTGTTTTGTCGAGGAGAAGACGGTTATCATGTTAACATTAAAATGATCAACCCTTCTAACGGTTAGTTCATTTAAATTTTATTTAATTTTTATCGTTTTTCTAATAATTTTTAATTCTAGGAGCGGAATTAAATAAAAAAGTTAGCGCAATGAATTATTATTCATATCGCCTTATGGTCCGTCAAAATGATATTAATCATATTTTGCATTGTCGCAGACTTTTCCATCAATTTGTTGTTGATATGTACGCCAAAATTGAAAGTGAACGACTAAATTTCATACGATTTAATCAGAAGAAATTACGTTCGGAGGAGTACATCCATTTGTGTGATGGTATAAATAATGATGGTAATGTTAATGATCTTGGGAAAATTACCATTTTGCCTTCAACGTACACAGGCAGCCCACGTCATATGCATGAGTATGCGCAGGATGCAATGACTTATGTGCGTCATTACGGTCGACCGGATTTATTTATAACATTTACGTGTAATCCGCAATGGAGTGACATTAAAGATAATTTATTCGCTGGCCAAAGTCCAACCGACCGCCATGATATCACTGCCCGTGTTTTTAAGCAAAAATTGATAGCGCTTATGCATTTTATAGTGAAATCTAAAGTGTTTGGTGAAGTCAAATGCTGGATGTACTCTGTGGAGTGGCAAAAGCGTGGTTTGCCACACGCTCACATTTTAATATGGTTGGTGAATAAAATCACACCGCATGAAGTTGACAATGTGATATGTGCTGAAATTCCTAATCAAATAAGTGATCCTGAATTATATGATGTTGTTGTGCAAAATATGATACACGGTCCATGTGGAGCATTCAACATTAACTCCCCATGTATAGTTGATGGCATATGTAGTAAACGTTATCCAAGAGCTTTGGTTTCAGATACAATCACTGGAAATGATGGTTACCCATTATATCGTCGTCGATCAACTCAAAATAATGGTAGATCAGTTACCATAAGAGTACAAAATCAAAACGTTGAAGTCGATAATCGTTGGATTGTGCCGTATTCACCTTTATTGTCGAAAGTATTCAAAGCGCATATTAATGTCGAATACCGCAATTCTGTCAAGTCCATTAAATACATTTCCAAATATGTAAATAAAGGTAGTGATATGGCCGTATATGGAGCTACTGATCCAAATAGAAACGACGAAATACATAAGTATGAAATGGGGCGTTACATTAGCAGTAATGAAGCGATTTGGCGTATTTTTTCATTTCAAATTCACGAGAGATATCCAGCTGTTGTTCACTTAGCTGTTCATCTTGAAAATGGCCAGCGTGTGTATTTCACTACCGAAAATGCTGCACAGACAGCTCTATCACCACCTCATACAACTCTAACTGCATTTTTTAAATTGTGTGAAGTTGATGCTTTTGCCAGAACGTTATTGTATGCAGAAGTGGCAACTTATTTTACGTGGAGTGCATCAAAAAAGGAGTTCCAACGGCGCAAGCAAGGAAAACGTGTTGATGGACATCAAAATTTATATTCAAGTGATGCTTTGGGACGTATATATGCTGTTCACCCAAATAATGCTGAGTGCTTTTATTTACGTTTGCTGTTAATAAACGTTCGTGGGCCAACATCATTTCGACAGTAAAGAACATTCAATGGAGTTTTGCATACGACATATCGGCAAGCGTGTCAACAGCTCAATTTGTTGGAAAATGATATTCATTGGGAACAAACACTTGCAGATGCAGCAGTTGTCGCTCATCCTTATCAAATTCGAGCATTGTTTGCAATTATTTTGTCTACCTGTTTTCCATCGAATCCATCTGAATTGTGGACAAAATTCCAACACTGTCTATCGGAAGATATTCTGTTTCGAGTACGTCAAGAAAATCGTAATCCTGAAATGGATTTCACGCCAGAAATTTGCAATGAAGCATTGATTTGTATTGAAGATTTCTGTTTGCAGATTGCTAATAAGGCATAACCACAATTGGGAATGCCATCACCTAATCGTGCAATGCATGACATTTTTGAGTTAGAACTGCAACGTGAACAACAATACGATCGCAACGAATTAAATGCTTTTGTCCACGCAAATCTTTCGACATTGAATGCGGAGCAAAAAAAGGCGTACGATAATATTATGCAAGCTGTCAATAGTGAAGCCGGTGGATTTTATTTCCTGGATGCACCAGGAGGCACCGGGAAATCGTTTCTAATTTCATTGTTATTGGCAACGATACGTTCCCAGAATAAAATTGCATTGACATTGGCGTCTTCTGGCATTGCAACCACTTTGTTAGATGGTGGTCGGACAGCACATTCTGTTTTGAAATTGCCATTGAATTACCAAGTAAATGAAACTCCCACATGTAACGTTTCAAAAACATCTGGAACGGCAAAATTATTGAAACGTTGCGGTATCATTATTTGGGATAAATGCACTATGGCGAATAAGAAATCTGTTGAAGATTTGGAAAGAACAATGAAAGATCGCCGAGATAATTCAGAGTTGTTTGGTGGTGCATTGATTTTATTGTCAGGCGATTTTAGGCAAACATTGCCCGTCATTCCTAGATCGACCGCGGCCGATGAAATTAACGCTTGCTTAAAGTCTTCATATTTATGGAGATTTGTTAAAATATTGAAACTCACTACCAACGTTCGTGTTCAGTTGCAGAATGATCCATCTGCTAATAAGTTCTCTAAGTAATTGCTGAAAATTGGAAATGGTGCAATGCCGGTTGATGACACTGGATTAATAACATTGCCAAATGATTTTTGCCGTTTCGTACAGTCAAAAGAGGAATTGATTGAATGTGTTTTCACTAATATAGCACAACAATATACATACCATGCATGGTTGAGTGACAGAGCAATTTTAGCGGCAAAGAACAAAGATGCTACTGAATTAAACATGGCTATACAATCAAAGATTTCTGGCGAATTGGTGTCGTACAAGTCTGTGGATACTGTTACGAATAAAGAAGATGTTGTGAATTATCCAACAGAAGTTTTGAATTCGTTGGACTTACCAGGATTGCCTCCGCATAATCTCATTCATTTCACGCATTCCAATGATTCCGTCTGATATGTCATTTGAATTTAAACGACTTCAGTTTCCTGTTCGCCTTGCGTTTGCGGTTACCATTAATCAGGCGCAAGGCCAATTCTTAAGAATTTGTGGAGTGAATTTAGAGTATCCAGTTTTCTCACATGGACACAAACGGTTTTGTATATTTACACCGAAAATGGAAAAACAACTACTGTTGTTTACCACAGAACATTACAATAAAAGCAATTTATCACTGATTTAAATGAACTTGAATTGATTTTTTTATTTTCTTTCTTGCACTACAAAGTGTGCAGGGGGCTCGCTAGTAATATTATAATAAAATGTGATTGTGTTAGTGTGCCCATCTACCCTGCCAACCGCGGCTATCCAGTTTACAGAGGAATACAATCGTGCTCTTTTCTCCAAATACCAATACCAATGCACATTTATTCGGTTTGTTAATCTTACTTCTCCGTCCAACGTTATGAGGGTGAATGAAACAACGTGACTGGAGTAAAAATCCCAAAAAAGGTAAATACAACATAACGGAAATTTCTGACACTTCCATATGTGAAATTTCGCAAAAATATGCTCAAATTGGAAAGTTCACAAAATTGCAATAATTCTGATTTAATTCATTTTATTATTTATATGCTATTTCTTTTGATAAAATGTGTTATTTGGAAGCAACCGATAGTTGAGGTCAGAATGCTTGTTGCGGTTTATTGGCAGTGAATTGAATTTATTATTAAAATGATATATATAATTTGGAGGTTGAAAGATTAGCGCTAACTTGCATATTCAAAATTATGTACTACTATTAATGCATCTAATTTTTTTATTATTGTCAGCATTATTTTTTATTATCTTATTTGCTCATCGTTAATTCAATAAAAAAATACAGTTCTGACCGGCGGTGACTTTTCAAAATATCAAAATGTAACAAGGGGAAATGCAAAATTTTGCAAAGTTAAAAACAATAAAATCCATAGACTTTTTCTTGTAAATAATGAATTCAAAATGTAAATGTAAAAATATTTTAAAAGTCGTTTGAAAAAAAGCAACCCTGCTCAGGCTATCGAGGGAAATTATAAGAGATCAGCTATAGGTTTTTGTTTATGGCGGAGCTTAATGCGTGAATACTGACTAAAATCTGCACAGCACCTTCACAAAATTATCTACTTTTTCAGCCAGTTTTGAAATTAACAAAACTATACTTTATCCAGTTTTGTAACGCCTCGTGGCTGGCAAGGTTACAATTTTGTTAACAGTCTCAAATAAAAACGAATAATTTTCTGTTTGTAATTTATTAATGATTTAGTTATTAGCGTTTAGTAAATTATAAGCATCAAAATGATGAGTTGCCTTGTTATGTATGTACATATGTATGTAGAGCAACTATGAAATTGTCGTTAATAATTTTTGGCACACGGCCTGAACAAAAATAAATACTTTGCTAAGCACTTTGTAATTAGTCATGATAATATAAGCAATTACATATATAGTATTCACCTGTTTTGCAGGTTATGATCTAACACCTGTGTATGTATTTTCCAAATATTTCGTTAAAGCATTCCGCTAAGTATGTGTTCGTACATTCACGTAGCATTTGTTTAATAAGTATACTTACAAATATCTTTTCTTGCACGATCTGTGAATATGATTAATCACAAGGAACTCGCGTATGCACATTCATGTACATACTTATACTTATATATACTTATGTATGCATATCAAATATGAGCAGTTATTTGAGTCGGTATCTAAAATATCAATACATATGCATGCATACCAATGTGTATATATGTACATAGATATATGTATATGCGGATGTACATACATAGTTATATACATATGTATGCATGTAAGTCTACAGCAATAAAATTAAGGAACATGAGGGTAATAGGTTCTTTTTTCGTTTTCGATTAGATAAAACTTTTTCAATTATTCCATAAGCATTTAATTATAATACACTCAGAAAAAAATTCCTTGGCGCTAGAAAAAATGATGCGATTCAAAGGAAGCATTTCCTTGAAATGCTTCCAAAGACATGGCTCCCTTAAAATGAGTAAACGATGTTGAGGAAATTGACAGTTTTGTTTTACTTGTCGCAAGACAAAAGATAAAAATTTCCTCAGTTTGAAGAAATCCTATATATGTATGTATGTATATGTTTTTTCAAAAGAAATCAATTATTGGGATTTTTATTCTATTTATATTATAGCCGATTTACATTTAATTTTTATTGTTTAAAATGGTGCGCGTATGTTTTAATAAAAATGCTTAGATTTAACTAAGATCATACTGTTTACAATGTGCATATGAACAGGAGGACATCTTATAATTTTATCTTAAAAAGTTTCAATGCTAAAGTTTATTTTTTCTATTTGTATGCCAATGAAGGCGCCGCAACGCTTGTTTTGGTTTAAAAGCTCTGCCAAAATTTAAAATTATTTAAGGAAATTATTATTAATATTAAGTTAACTAACTTCCTCAAATTAAGAACACAATGTTTTCAGTAAGAACCAGAATTAAAGGAAAAGTTCTCATATTGATGTATTGATAAGTAAAATTAAGTAACTATAAAATAATAAAATTGATTTCTTGTTTCATGGAAATACTTTTCTCTGAGTGTAAGAATTCGTATTATATCACATGTTATCGTATGGGCACTGTTCAATTCTATGTAATTTTGCTATCTTTTTAAGCGCGTTAGAATTTATTTCCGATGAAGTCATTTAATTAAAAATTAAGTGAAATTTACTCAACGTCAGTTAAATATATCTCCTTAATTGTTGGCCAATATTTTTCCTTGCCATTCACTATTCACTTACAATAGCTGAACCACTATTAAAATATGTATTGTTTACGAATGCAGTTGCAATGGTTAAAATCCTTCAAATTTTTAAGAACCAAAACGCGAATGACTTAACTCATATTAACCCTTTGAAAGGGTAGAGTGTAGAAACATAACTGTTGGGAAAATTAAAGCATTCGAAAGCTATACCTATAAACGTTGGTAAAAAAATTGTTATCTCTGCTAAATGGTAAAGTTGCTTTCGGAAATCACTTTTCATTATCACCACAGTCACTTGTTTGCGAATCCGCCACATCAGTGTAGCTACTAGGGAATCCAATCCCGCAAATGCGGGGTCACATACCATTTTGAGCGATTCGTAATGAGGAGTTACACATGCGGGATCCGCATGATTTGCGGGACTACTGAAAGCAATTAAAAAGCAGAAGGCGAGATGGGAACGTGCTCGCCAAAAAGCTTATCGTGCATGGCTATATTAAACATGCATTAATTATAACTTTTTTTGATTGAATCCAATGAAGAGTCATATATTACTCGTGATGTATTACATTCGAGATTGTCGAAAGCGCTAGAGCAGTCCTGCAGCAATGATTACGAGTGCATATTTAAGTCGTTTATTGATATTAAACTGATGATGCCAGATTTTATCTCACTAATAAATAATGTTTAACATTGATTGACATTGAAAGAACATTAGATGCCATACAACTTGCTGTAAATGTTTTATGCCGTAGGGACGCAACATTAGTTACTGCAGAAACAACATTGCGTTTTATGCTAAATAAATTGGAAAGACAAAATACCAATTTTGGAAAACCCTACTAAATATCTGGAAGAAGATTTTGTGTCTACAAATAAGAAATACACGTTATTTTTTACAAGTAGGGTAATTTTTGTGCGGGATTGGATTCCCTAGTATTTACGTGTCTAGGTACATAAATACATATGTATATATGTATATCTACCCACATTAGGCCATATCACAAAAAAAACATGTTTTTTCTCGTATCTCATTTGTGTGTTACGAAATGGCTTTTTGAGATAGCATGTGGCTTTTTTAATTTCTTCACAATGACATTCGAAATAAAATAAATAAGTTCTAAGAGAAGAACCAATTTAGCTGAAAAAATATTTTTCGAAATACTCCATAATCCTACTATCTAGATGTTTGAAACCCATTGGTGTATGTATGTCTGCACGATACAATAAAGAAGGTAATTTCTTAGCATGTTGCAATAAATAACGGCAATATACAGGGTGGCGCAAAAGTCGTCTGCTAGTGGTGGCAAATGTCAGTACATTTATGAAATGTTTAAGGCAAAAATAAAAGGAATTGGTTTTGAAGTAACCAGGGAATATCACCAAAATGCGATAATAAACGCTTTCCATGGTTACTTCAAAACCAAACATTTCATAAATGTACTGACATTTGCCACCACTAGCAGACGACTTTTGCGCCACCCTGTACATATGCCATTTCGATGCTCCCTTAGATTGCGAAGAACGAAAGGGTTAGAAAAAAAGGTCCTTTCGCGGAAATAAAGATTTGAGCTTTTTGACAATTTGTTATTAAAATTGTATACATATTATTATTGCGGGACATATGTAAAATAAATATTTACTAAGTTTAAACACTTGGTAATTTTACTTAATTTAAATTTGATATATGAAATTTTGATAGAAAAAGTATACAATTCACCATTCTGAACTGAAATTCATTATATACTGAATAAAAGTGCTATTATTTATGAGTTTTTATTAACTATTACAAGTATATTTCATCAAATATACATTCTGACACTTGTTTCTGTGTTACCGTATTCTCTATGATTTCTCCGTTTCCAAAGCTTTTTTCCGGCGTTTGAACATTGGGCGCCTCTTCTTAATTTGTACATTGTCCATATTTTTATAATAAAATTGTCTTTCAACAAAGTATTTTGAATTATTTAATTAATAAATAAAGAAGGTAGCACTTGTGGTAATTGTAGCTTTATTACTTAGAGGTACCTTACAACGAAAATATGACGGAAGAGAGGAGTGGTTCTAAAGTAATTTATGTAAGCTGGAAGTGGCGGGACGAAAATTGCTTAAACCCAATGAACAAGGGTAGCCTAACATGAAGTAGTTGAATACTTGTTTAGTAATTCTTACATAAGCGGCGCGCTGAAAACCACACCAAATGAGGGCCCGAACGCTATTTTAGATTTCCTGCTATTGACTGCTCTGCGATTAAGAGAGACATCCCAGTGGCATCGCGAAACCCAGAGACACTTTTGTATATTAGAAAAGTGTTGCGTTATTCTTAGCAACACGGATCGTACGAGCAGCAAGCAACTACCAAAAGAGCACAATACATCTACGGAGGTTGCGCCAAAAAAGGCGAAGAAGCCAAGAACGCAGGGTCCTTCTTTCGCAGAGGTGTCCAAGGAGAAATTTCTCATCGCCGCAACGGACGCGAACCTTGTGGATACTCTCACGTTTAGACTGCAATGGTAACAGGTTAAGGATGAGATGAAAAGTGAAAGTTCTCCGAGAAAACCCGAGACCCCGCCAACCTGCAATGGAACGGGTTAGGTCCAAAGTAACATTCACGTGATATCATGCGAAGACGCGAGGTCAGCGCATATCTGCAAATAGTGGTCGCGAACCTTGGCAAAGTCTACCCAGGAGCAGAGTTCAAGGCGGAAATCTTGCGGCGGAGGTTATGCCGGAAGAGACTAACACTGACACCGATGCAAAGAAGATGAATGATCCGCCCGAGGGGTATGCCTTGCCGAATTCCTCAATAAGCATGGGCATGATGTTTCTGCAATATACGGAGGAAGAGCTGTTTGAAATATCGAACGACGCGGCCAGCTCCACGCTCGTCGAAGTCGAAAGATGTAGTGACCAACATGGTAAGGGCCCTACAAATAAACCTACCTAATGCAGCGACAGCTGAACTGCTGCTCCGTCTTACATTTAAAAGGGCAGAAGACATCGCGCTAACCTAGGCCCCTGATACGGGAAAAGCAATTGCTTGCATATTGATAAGTACTACAAAACAGTTAAGTGGTACAATCAGTAGCAACGAGGCGCTGATTCTAGATTAGAATGGCCACCACGTAACCTGGGGTAGCAGCGACATTAATGACATTTCGAAATTTAGCGATCAGGGGCCTCGAAATCCCGGACAAGGCAAAAAACTGCCAATACGAAGAGCTGGTGAAGAAGATGCAAATTTCCTTGGACTGCATCAGAACTATATTAGGCGTAGAGCTTTATGCTCAAACCACATCCTGACGAAATACCCGATGATCACTTAACTATTTTAAATTTGTAAATATGGAGTGAACATAAACGTTTTGTTTTCATGCGATCATTAAGGAGTATTGTAGTTGGATAGGGATCTAAAATGTTCGAATTTGTGATGATCACGGTTGGGCATTCTATCTAAGCTAAACAAAGCAAAAGACAAGGATTAAAACACCTTGTTTCATCTCTCTTTTTTTTCTTCATAAACTAAACTCTTTATCACGCGAGCATTTAAAGTTTATTTTAGCATGTGGTAGTGGGTTAGGCATGCTATAAGCAGTAAAACTACCACCCCATTAGCGACTTGACAGGAGCTGGAAATATACGCGAGCTGCTGGCTTATAAATACTTGTCACCATAGTGATATTCTATGAGAGTGCTTTTACTTATACTACTACCAAAGAACGTAGATAACAAGGAAGTTTCTCTAAGGGATAGTCTCGCCCGATTTCGCCATACTTTAGTACCGCGTCACAATTTGCTACCACTGTATGCAGCCATACATTTCATGAATCATGTAATACTTACATACAAAGGATTGTTACCTAGTTTGTCGCAAGAAGCTTCCTCCTCACAAACTGGGGACAACTGCTCTCACTAAGGCTCTCGCCCATGTCATAATACCAGGTCTCAAACACCTGGAAGATCTATTCCTCTACCTCTTTTAGAAGTTGACGATAGTACGGACGGAAGTCACGCAATCTGGTCAGTGTACATACATACATCTCCAGATGAGGTTCAAAATAGGTTGAATGCAGCTGTTGGCGCTCAACGAGCGCTACGCTTGCAGAACTTAGTCAGCAGGGTTGAACAGATAAGGGCATTCCGGCTTCTTTTCTAACGAATATTGTTTTCCCACCAATTCTCGAGTTCAGACCTTACCAACCGTAGAGCAACAAAGGTTTGAAAAATGACTTACACCTCTATTCTGTGCACTTGATAAATTCAACATCTTGCTTATTTATCAAGATTAACAATTTATCAAGGTTTTGGTATTCTGTGTCGTAAATAAAAAGCTCTTTTCTTGATAAATTGCCAAGATGTCAAATGCTCTTGACAAATAAAACATCTGTTTCACTGTTTGTGCACAATTTGAAAAAACCAGTTTGTTAAAATGGAAGAAGATCTTTTGCTTTTGCTATTATTGTGGGATGAAGAAGATAATTACGAAAATAGATATCGCGCTCGCCGTACTAGAAGTTTACGAGATGCCAGTGATCCATTTTCGCTGAGTGAAAATGCTTTTATGCAAAATTTTCGTTTGACGCGGCAATTGTCCCGGTGTCTCATTAATGATCTGAAGCCGCATGATGTCCAAAAAACCTCATTACCTTTAACAATAAGGGTTTTGGCCGCCATAACCTTTTTCGGACATGGCTCCTATCAAAAATGTGTAGGAAATAACTGCAACTTGCCAATGAGCCAGTCATCTATTTCTAGAAGTTTGCAGGCTGTGGCAAAGCTGATTGTAAAAGTAAAGGGAGGAGAAATAAAATTTCCCAGCTCGGCTGAGGAAGAACATAATATAAAAACAGGGTACATTCATATGCATATATATTTGAGAAAATAAGGCCTTAACTTAAATTTTCTGAATTTTATTACAGATTTTTTAGGAAATTCGGCATTAAAAGTACGATAGGGGCAATAGACTGCACCCACATTGCGGTTATCGCTCCACCTTCAAATAATGTGAAACGCCCCCTTAATTTGTATTTAAATAGGAAAGGATTCTACAGCATTAATGTTGAAGCGGTAAGTTTCTTTGTTTATAACGAATGCTATTAATAACAGTGCTGTTCCTTAGGTATGCGATCATCGTTTATGTTTTACATATTTAAATGCAAAATTTCCGGGAGCAACGCATGACTCTGGAATTTGGGCCACTTCCGATCTACGCGAGCATCTTATACGTCGGCATACTGCTAGGTCTCCAGTTCATCAAAGAGAATCTTGGCTTCTTGGTGACCAAGCTTACCCTCTGGAGCCCTGGCTACTTACACCAGTTGGAGCTCCAAGTACTTTCAGAGAGCAAAAGTACAATAAACTGCATGATTCTGCTAGAAACAGCATTGAAAGTGGCTTTGGTGTGCTAAAGTCGCGTTTCAGACGTTTGCTAAAACATAGAGTTCTGCATTATTCGCACGAAATTGCAGCTCTATTTGTTTCGACGTGTGTTATATTACATAATATAATGATAAAGGCGGGCATTACATTGAACGATGTAGATGACGACGATGTGGAAAACATTGATTTTGCAATGAACGATATTGATTCGTCACAGTACACTCGCGAAGGTGAAAGGACAAGGTCGAGATATATTGAAACTCTCTAATCAAAGTACACTTGCTATCACTTTATTTGTATACTAGCAGAGTACCCACTCGCCGTTCGGGTTGGCCATATACTAAGCTAAATAAATAGGTGCAATTATACATATGTATGTACCTTCTGTTTTCCAAATATTAAAGAGAAATATGTTATTGGCAACCAAAGTATTTGTGTTAATTTATTCAAATTATTGACTCCTGTGACGTGACTTGTAAGCCCAAACAATGTTTTAAAAAGTTTCACGTCTACTTGTCTAAACCTACTTTTATGTAGCCTAAAATAGAATCCGTTGTCCTGAGTATATTGTGGCAATTTAATTTAACATACCCGCCTATGCTTACTTTACTCTGTGTATACCGTCGTAAGTAAAATTTTAGTTTTTCAACAGTGTATGAAACTCCCTTACTGATAAATAAAAATTAAGCACACTCAAGTAGGTATACATGTCAACCAATAAACAACTAAGTAAATTAGCACAGATCGCCCATTTACCAAAAGAGTATCATAATCAAAAAGAAACAAGTAAGGAAAGCGTTGTCTTCGGCCATGCCGAACTCTCCATACCTTTCATGAGTGGAAAGTTTGCAAGTTCTTAATAGCCAAAATGGTGAAGTTATGGTTCAAAATGCAAAATCTGAACAATCGGTTGTATGGGAGCTATATGTTATAGTCGTCCGATCTAGCCGATTCCGAAAAAGGATTAATAAATTATAAAAGGGCTCCTGCTCACCAAATTTCATCAAAATATCTCTAAAATTGAGGGACTAGTTTGCGTTCAAAAGGTATAAAAATGATCAAGTTCTTTTCTTCCATTCTGTGCACAAATTTCATAGCTGCACCGATTACTGGTAGCTCATTGCAACAAAATATGTACATACGTATACGTTTTTACTATAGGAGTATATACATGTACATACATACACACATTTTAGTAAATGAACGATATAAATTTGCAATACACATATGTATGTATGTATATATACACATGTATTTTCATATACATACATGCATGCAAATAAATTTCCATAAAGGCACTACTAATTTTACAGTTAATTTTTTTTCAAACTATTTATTGCAATTTTGCTTCAGTACATTTATAAGCTTAGCCACACAGCTTGTTAGCCCTTGTATTGCTTTCATCACTTCACGATGTTCCTGACGCTCTTCCTCCTCACGGCACTGTCTCTGCTCTTCCATGGCGTTCTTTCTGGCAATGTTCGAAATAAGAGTGTCAATGAGCTTACTGCGCTCCCTACGACATGGCCGTGTTGTAATAGCCTCTAACTCGGCGTCACTCTAAACAAAAATTCATTAATAAAAAAATAGCAAAAATATAAACTTCCAGTAAACCTACTTGGTTTTCTGAAACAGACAGCGGTGATAATACAGAGCTTGGGGATGGTACTGGGCTCAACGGCGATACATGGCTCGGTAATGGCAAATCACTCTACAGCGCGATTTCCACTGGCGATGTTGGACACTCAATTGCTAATGTTTGTGCTGCTTGTTCATGCGGCAGCGTTAAACCAAAGCTGCCAACACTTTGTACACCATCCACCGCTGCTAATCCGAAAGTGGCCAAGGCCATCTCCTCAAACTGGGTCAATTGCTTGATACTTGGCCCACCCCCAGTTAACCTTTGGCTCATTTTCAAGCGCCTTGCACGAGTGCGCAGCTGACTTTTCCAAACTCCTAATGTCTACAAATAAAAGCATGTTAACAATTATTAGTTACAACAAATAAAGTAAATAGGGAGTATATTACCTCTTTCCACTTAGCTGCAGTTCGCGTTGGACCCCTACAAGCATTTAGGTTGTCTGCCAATTGCTTCCATAAATCCTGAATTTGCTGGGGCGACTTGGGGTTGTTTTTTCCGGTGCCCATTTCGGGATGAGCCTGGCAAAAGGAAATATAAGTTTCAAGTTGTTCGTGCGTGGCACGTTCGCTTCTTGGTTTCCTGTAAATTAAATTTTATATTAAAATATACGTAACTTTAAATTCAATAATAAATAAATTTGAATACTTACGTTGCAGAAGAATCCATTTCGCACTAAACAGCTGATTTCTGCTTGCCTTATATTGTTCACCACACATGTGGGGAAAAGCTCTTCGCACTGAAGCTTTCAATTTTATCAAGATGTGCACAGAATAACAAAAAGCATTTCGCTTCTTTAGAAAAAAGTCAAATAAGCCTTTCGGATTTACATGATAGCGATATGATTAGCAGTAATAATACTGAAGGAAATTACTCACTACATAATGAAGGGGGCACTTTTCTCATTAAATATCTGCTGCCGAAGAGTTGTGACATTTTTAATACTTTTTGAAGCATATATTTTTTGTTGAATAAAAAATTTAAAAAAAATCTGTCTACTCCTCCATCGAGGGCATCTAGTGACAAATTATTCAGAGCTGCAGGGCAGCTTTGTACGATATACGGTGGACTGTTGGAATAATAAAATTATACAATTTTTATTTTTTTTGCTTATTTGCTATATTTTAGACCTTGAAACATATTTATAATTTTGCATAAATTTAGGTAGTATGAGGCCATAGTTAGTAATTTGATATTCTGCGTCGTTTTTTTCTAATTTGTGAATCCAAAATAAAAAGTTTATTGTTATCTCATATTAAAATAAAATTTTCTAAATATGCGCAAGATATAAACATTCTTACACACACATAAATTGCCTTGAATCCAAAGTCGGTCTAAGGCAGCTGTGGGAAAATAGATATGTGTATGTGTGTGTATGTATGCAAATGCACCCTGCAAGCCACGGCTATCCACCCAGCCGAACCTGCGTGACCAAAACTCAATACATTTACAAATTTTTTGGTGCAAACCAACATACGCAGTCTAGCTAATTAAACATATCTTGACTTTAGTGTTTGCCTCAGAGACAAACTAAACGAAAAACGATGCGTACTATGCATTATTTCATTTTATTTGAGTGTTGCCGTAGCCGAGAGTGGTCGCTTCATTCTGTGTGTCCGAGTTCGAGTCTCAGCCGAAGCAAGTTATATCAAAAATAATAGAAATTTATTTGTCTCAAACCGTTTGCAGTGGGTAAACGTGTTTGTTTAAAAAAAAATTCTTTATTTTTTAATAAAATAAAAAGAGTAAAAAATAATTACGCCAAATTAGCGACACCTCTGATATCGCTTTCGAGAGGGGAAGATGGACGAGTGCCCAAAAATTCATCCATCAAAAGAATTCATGCATAGAAGCTTTTGGTAAAAGCAAATCCCCTTTAAGTTGTGAAGTTGTGTTATCATACCGAAATTACAAACAGGAGTTTCACCTTACTACCGATGCATCCAACCACGTTCTTAGAGCCATCCTCGAGCAAGAAGGTAAGCCAATAACTTTTATATCCCGAACACTAAATAAAACTGAAGAGAGCTATACCGCAAATGAAAAGCAATTGCCGGCAATTATCTGGGCCTTGCCTCACTAAGGAACCATTTGTATGGATCAGAAAAAGTGGAATTTTCACCAATCCCCAGCCACTTATTTTTGCATTGAGTAACAATAATCACAATGGAAAAAGGAAGTAAAGGAAGTGTATCCTTGAAGAATGCAACTATGCGATGGAATACAAGCAGACGCACACTCTAGACCTCCACAGGCCCATATTAACACTCTCACTACCACTGACCATAGTGCTGAAAGTGCTGCTCATCACCTCATTCCAGTCACTGAAGTACAAATAAATGCTTTCAAGAACCGGTTATTCCTCTTGTTCGGCAATGAGAATAATTACACGTTTCAAATACCAATTCTTAGTTTTCACAGACACACCATTATAAAACAAAACTACTCTACACAGGATATTAGATCCAACGTTGCTTAACGGACTGTACACGACAGAAAGTCTGATGGGCAAAATTCACGAAATATATCAGCTCATTTAACAAATGTAAAAATTCATCTCACTCAAACCTTACTTCAGTAGTGCGATTCACTAACTTTAAACGATGCGACAAACGCAATTTTTAACTACAATATTTGTCGTTTGCACTAACGATTGTGCGATTCACCAACTTATACTTAGCGACACTTAACAGCTGTCTCGTTGTATTTATTCAAAGTACTAAAAAATGGCATTTTGATCAAACTAAATGCCAAAATAGGCGAAAACACACAAAAAGGAATAAAAAAAGCAAATGAATGCTTGCTGCCGAATATAAATTTATATTTACTTGATTAAAATGAAATAAGATACTAGTTTATTTCAAACTACACAGATTTACAATTGTTTTCATATATTGCAATATTCCATTGTGGCAGAATTTCGGACTCTCCGCTGAGTGATTTGGTAGAATAGTCATCAACTCGACTCCAAGAAATATCCGGAAAGACCTGCAATTATGCCATGGCTTTCGTTTTCAAAATTCGTTCTTTTATGAATCGTGTTGTGCTGCAGGGTATTTAGGTTTTATGCTTAAAATTTTTTAATGAGGATCATTTATCTATGTATATAATGAGACTGATAAAATTTGTTTTAACCACATGCACATTAATTGGCTGGTAGATATGGCGGTTGACAAAAGCCTCCTCTTGATCCTTTGGTTCTAAAATTGATACTTGAGTACAATCGACGGCCCCAATAGTGCCTCCCAAAAAAAGGTTAAGACACTGAAGCAAACATTTCTTTAGCAGCTTGACGCTTCACTTGGATCATAGAAAACCTGTCAAGATGAGAAATTAGGTCTTCAGCCAACTCTGGAGTTAACCGATACAGCTTCTGAAATTGTGTTTCATTCAAATGAAGGTGATTGCCCACATCCCGAAGTAAATGTCGATCCACTGTTGGAGCGCTTACTTCTTCGTCACCTCGTGATAAATAATATGCCAAATATTCAAACAAAATTATTGAATGTTCCTTTTTTAATTACAAAAAAAACAAATCACCGAATTTTAAATTTATCTTTTATTTAAGTGGAAATCATGAATTTCTCTTTTCTTTATTGAGTTAACAACATCAAATTTGTTGTTGTTTAGTTTTCGGTAATCGAATAGCTAACGACAACAGTTGATTTGGCGATAGCGAAAATCATAAAAGAAATGGCTGGAGAATAGCAACATTGTTAAAACTTTCGTTAAGATGAGTTAACCATGCGAATATCGTTAAAATCAGTTAGTGAATCGTACTACAGCACATTGCATCAGAAAAAGAACAGGAGCAAATCAATAATAAAGAACACCAAAGAGCACACAGACAGAGCCGTGAGAACAGAACGCAAAGTTTATGCATATTTTACTTCCCAGGAATGCACTCGAAAATCAAATAGTTAAACAATGTTCCACATGTAGTGGGCATAAATAGGATAGACATCCGCCGAAGGCACAGATCCAAGAGACCCCAATCCCGCAATTTCCAGGAGACAAAATAATACAAACTAAAGCAATAGAGCAATAGAGCGATTGCATTCGGAACAGCAAAACGAGTAATAATAGACAATGCGAAATATCTTAAATCTGCTAATATAGGGCCTTGCAATAGGGACGCTACAAAAGTAGACCGATAGTGACAGCAAACGAAAGATATACGATCCAACAACGAGTCGAAATTATTAAAATTTACTACCAAAATTCGGAGTCAATGGCCTCAACTTTAAGAGCGCTACGTCCAATTTATGGTCGTCGTCATTTCTGGCTGAATGGCTTCGTCAATAAGCAAAATATGCGTTATTGGACAGGCAGCAATCCACACGTACTCCATGAGTCAACATTGCATCCCGAAAAAATTACGGTTTATGGGCCGGCGGCGTCATTGGGCCGTACTTCTTCCGTGATGATCAAGACCGGCACGTTACTGTGAATGGGAATCGCTACCGCTCAATCGTAACCGAATATTTTTGACCCGAATTGAATGATATGGACTTGGACAATATGTGGTTCCAACAGCACGGCGCCACAAGCCACACAGCGAATGTCACAATCTATTTATTGAAAACCAAGTTTGGTGAACGTGTTATCTCACGAAATGGCCCAGTCAATTGGCCGCCGATTTCACGCCGTTAGACTATTTTCTGTGCAGCTGCGTCAAGTCTATGGTCTATGCCAACAAGCCAGCGACGATTGATGAACTTCGAACGAATATCGAACGTGAAATTGCAGCAGTATCGGCCGATTTATGCTTGAAACCCGTCGAAAATTGGGTTCAGCGTCTGGACTTCTGCAAGCGTGCCCGTGGTGCCCATGCAAAAGAAATCGAGTTCCATACATAATGGCATCGAATGCACTTTTACAGGAATAAAGAATTTAATTCATATCCCAAACCGTTTTTGTTTTTTTTTAAAAAAATTTTGGAGCGTTCCTATTGAAAAACTCGATATATCTTCCCTAATTAAAGATCAAATGTCCATTAATGTTTATACAACATTTTATAGTAACACAAGTAATGGACAGGTAAATACGATCACAGTTTACAAAATTGTAATAAAAATGCTTATTTCATTCATTTTATTATATGTACATATATATTTTGACATAATGTGCAATTTGGAGGCAACCGACAGTTGAGGTAAAAATGCTTGTTGCAATTTATTGACATTTTTCGAGTTGTGATGCATTTCAGTATGCAAGCAAACAAATGCAAAAGTGAAAATGAAGTGTGTTTTAATATTGAAGTGCAATTAAACAAGAGGGTTTGAAATCTCGTGGTCTCGCCAGAATTACTAGTGATTTTCAGTGCATTGATTATAGTGCAAAAATGCAGTTAAAAAACAATAGCTACCAAATGTATTACAGTGAATTAAACCAGAGTAGAAATTCGCCAACAGTGGACTTTGTTACTGCGGCAAGGATCTGGGGGAATATATTTGTCAAATTTATGTTCTAGAATACTGCGTTTTACTATATATAATTTAGAGCCCAAAATATTGTGCGCGTTAACTTGTATATTCAACATGGTATTGCGGCTATTTATTATTAATGCATCCACTTGTTTTTATTATTTTTAGTATTATTTATTTATTAATAACTTTTTTTATTTGCATATCGTTAATTAAAAACAAACTGTTCAGACCGCCGGAAATAGATGTAAAATTTTGCAAAGTTTGTGCGAAAGGGGACTTTTTGTAAAGACTTTAAAAAATGTTTAACTTTTGTTTGGTTACAAAATCTTCAATCGATTTCGACTTTCGGTTATAAACTTTCCAACTTTTCAAAATATGTACATACATATGTAGGTAGGGAATAAGTAAAATTTTGCAAAGTTTTTAGAAGAGTGATTTCTTTAAGCGACTTTAAAATAGTTTTAATTCCTAATACAAGTTAACTGCAGCGACAGCAGTTAATATTAAATTTTCATGTTGACTTTAGCTACAGCAGTTAATATTCAATCTTCATAATTATTCACGCAGCTGAATAAACTTTGCATTCTTTAAGATGCACTTTCAATTCCAAATAATTCTAATTTGTCTTCCCACAGATTTTTTCATCTGTAAACTAAATTCTCGGGAAGCTATTCGCCCGCTGAAGTCCCATAGGAACAGCATTACAGAGAGCGTAGCGGTAAGCTAGATTATAAGAATTAAAATAAGAAAACAATATATTTTGTAGTATAAGAGGATGTAACAATCAAAATAAAGTTCAGTTCATATTGAATTCAACATCAGGACGCAACGCGTTTTAATTACTTATATATTAAAAGAAAGGTTAAAATTATTTTAAAATCATTTTAAAAAACCGTGGGAAGCCTGGCGAGGGAAATTAGAAGAGATGTGCTATAGTTTTTTTATGGCGGAGCTTAATGGATGCGACAGTGATGCCTGATCATATGAAAAAGGGGAAAATAGCTAAAATCTGCACAAGGCGTTTATAAAATTATCAACTTTTTAGCCAGGTTCGAAGTTAACGAACTCCACGTTCTATACAGTCTTGTAACGGTTCTTGGCTGCGCACACCACAACAGCGCAATGTTTTCTGTCTCGAAAGCGAAAGATCTTGATTTTTTTCAACTTACCGTCCACAAATACAACAGATAATGTTGAAGAGTATACGCTCGCGTTCGTGTACGAATGTTTCCGAAGCGAGGAAAAATGTGAAAACTATGTGAAAAATTAGGTTTACGGTGAAAAGATATACATATGTGTAAAGTTTAGAATCATATTCAATGAGCGTCAAAACTGATCTACAAATTTTGCTAAATCGAAGTCAGTAAAAATGGGCACTCGTCTCGAGTACGATCATGTAAGTACAAGCTTATAATTATACCCTCATACGCTAACCTAGTATTTATATTTAACTTACGAATATTAAACATTCTAAACTTTCTATTATTGAATTTTTCTATGACTTATTGTTTAAATTTATTTCTGATATCATCTTCACTTCAGTACTATTGCTTGGATATTGTCTATTAATTAACAATCAGAAACTCTATCTCTGCATCCGCTTAAGCCTCAAAAATTTTCACAAACAGATATTTCTTCGCATCTTAACCCATCTACGGCTGGAACGAACTCAACGAACCCGTACGATATAATACTATTAATTTCACAAATTGGAGGAAAGCTATAGAATGCTTCACTAACCATTCAACACTTGAATATCACGTCCGTATTAAAATCGCAGATAAGAGGCGAAATTGAAAAGCGATCTATGTTATCCATAGATGCATAATTATCGGAGCAAAGAGTAAAGTTTTTTAATGAAAGGAGAAAGCATATGGAAGCCATAGTCCAAATTATAAGCTTTGTCGACCGCAAAGGGCTTAGCACTTCGTGGAAGTAACAATACTGAAAGAATCACTGTAGAAGAACCCAATCACAACGGTGCAAATTGAAACAGCTCATGGATAGGATCAACAATTCGAAAGCTTTCAAGATTTTGACAGATGGGTTGGCGAACATTTCGAGAGTCATTGATTCAAAAAATGCCAAACATGCGAATTGTAAAGATTTTTTAAGTTTTATTCGGACTACACAGTTTACTAGAAAAGGATTGTCAGATATAATCACAGTTTTTTTGGAATTTTCGGGAATAGACTGTAAGGAGAATTTTGTGGAGCACAAGCCTACATTCAGGAAAAAATCGAAGTTGCTTTGTATTCGCATTGGAGAGCTCTTAGTTTCAATTTGACCGTCAGCGCTGCATGGAAAATTTTTCCGGTCAAAAACTCTCTAACACACAGCCCAAAGTGTGCTCACTTTTTTCAATTATCCTAAACGTGTGCAATGCAAAATCCAGTTTCTAAAAACGAAAACCTTCACAATAATTCAAGAACTTCATTGAAACAATCCTGCGCATAGAGGTGGGTGAAACGTCACGAATCATTCAAAATTTATCTCAACTTACAACAGTTACAAGCGCCTTGGAAACATATCGAATACATACAAAAACATCTGCTGCAGCGTTTCAGCTTCCAACCGCGATTAAAACCTTAGATTTTAAGGTTTCGTTGCAAGTGCTCGATTCGATTAATTATCTGACTTTATCATTGAGTCAAGTTCTGCAAACTAAAAATCAGATCTCGATGAAGCTATAACGTTGGCAGATGCAGCAAAGAAAGAATTAATAGTCAGGAGAAGGGAATGCAGAAGAATATTTCCGGAATACGATGTCGAAGTGAAGAGACCAGCGACATTGAAGAGGATTATCGTACCTTCTTTCTTTGCCCTGACGGATTAATTTGCTTTTTTCTTTCGAAGTTTTGTAACTTTAACTTATTCCTATTTTTGAATTATGTTCAAAAAAAAATATCATTAAAATATCAAGATTAATCAAAAGTATTCAAAGAATAATTAGGTTTTTTTTACCCAATTTACAACTTTGTTCACCTAACGATTGTTTGTTACCGCATAAAAAAACCAAGACAGATATAGGCATATATACCAAAATTCTTATTCTGTTGGAGAACTCGAGTAAATACTGAGCTATCTTAACGAAACTTAGTGGACCAAAGTGTTTAGGTATTGCAAACAGGCGAAATGTTGCGATAACTACGCCCACATAACGGTATTTTGTGAAAACCAAAAGACTGCATATTTCCGTAACTATTTCAGCTAATTTTCTCAAATTTGACGCATAGGATTGGGCTTGGGAAAGGAATGTTTCCGAAAATGAGCGTGGTCCCGCCCACGTTATAAAAAAAGCTTATAGCTCCGAATCGAAATCTTAAAAAACGCGGCATTTAAGTCAGAATTGAAAACAATTCGCTCAAATACACCGAATTAAAAAAATTTGGAAATGGGCGTGGCACTTGGTGGTGATTTTAGAGAAAATAAGTGTATTTCCAAAACCATGCTACCAACTATACCAAATTTGGTGGACTCATCACATTTGATATACATACGTGAGCAAAATTCCAAAAATTGTATCATAAATGTTAGGAATGTCCATGGTATCTCCCACCTTAGAGCAAATTTCTATATCTCCGAAACTTCTTTGTCAAATTCTACTACATTACGTAGTAAGATTTCAAAATTATTTTATACCAGCAACCCCGCCTTGCTTTGATGGTCCTATAAAGACATATTTTTTGTAGGTATTGGCTTTGGTTTTGTGCTTAAAATACGTATATTTTATACCTTGCTCTTAAGGAAATATGTGTATATCGAATATCAAATATCTTCGTAATTTAGTTGGAAAGGTGTTGTGAATAGTATGTACGACTTCAACGGGGGCATGAGTCCGAGTTAGCTTCATATATAGGATCTATGTATATACCAAATATTGTGCATCTGTATCAAATAGTAGTGGAGTTGGCTTTTTTCCAAAATTATACACAGTTTTATCTATAAGGCATATGTATGTATGTAAATATCCAAATATCATTCATATGTCCTGAATAGTCGCGAATATAAGACGAATTCAAATTCTCTTTTTATTTATTTATTTAAGCCAATCAGTACAGTAAGTTCTTATAGGCTAAGTAGACATGCTTAGAGACTAATAAGCGATAAAGGAAAATAATAAAATAATAAAAATATAACGTATAACGTATAACTATTTATAAAAACAATTCAAAGAATTTAAAAACTGATTTTTTGAAGATGAAAAATCTATCTCGATAAATTTAGAAACTCTATTGAACTCAATCAGAGCTCTAACAAAAGGAGCCTTTCGAGCATAAAGAGATTTGAAAACTCCAATAAAAAAAAGCTCAGAACACCGAAGGGCCCTGGCCGGAACATTAAAGAAAATCCTCTCAAGGAGAATGGAACAGTTAACGTCACCATGAAGTAAATCGAAAATGAAAGACAAAGATAAGATTGTTCTTCTGATTTGTAGTGTTTTTAAGTTAATCAGTAGGCACCGCGATTCATAAGAAGGGATAGGATCCGAAAAACGTATTTCACGCAACGCAAAACGAATAAATACTTTTTGGATCCTCTCAATTCTAGCTGCATGACACGCATAGTAAGGTGACCAAATGAATGAAGCATACTCAAGCTTGGAGCGAACAAAGGCCGTATACAAAAGTTTCAGCGTATAGGGGTCAGTAAAATCCGAGCTGTTTCGCCTAACAAAAGCAAGCATGGAGTAAGATTTACTAATAATGAAATTAACATGACTGGCAAAAGTAAACTTCGAATCAAATATAACCCCTAAGTCTTTAATTTCTTTTAACCGCGACAGGGGCGAGTTAGAAATATGATAAGAGGTGTCAATGATATTGAAACGCTTAGAAAAGGTTATTTGGAAACATTTTTTTACATTCAGCAATAAGCGATTACTAACGTTATCCAAATCAATTTGCATCAACTCAGAATCAAGAGAGCTACTGATTAAAGAATAGATCTTAAGGTCATCCGCATAAAGCAGAAATCTTGCTGATGAGAAGCAAGAACTGATGTCATTGATAAACAGGACAAAAACAACGGGCCCAGAATGCTACCTTGCGGAACCCCAGAGCAAGCTAGGAACGGCGAAGATCTAACATTATTGACAACAACCACGCAACGACGATTACGCAAATAAGATGCAATCCATCTCAAAAAAGATGAGTGGAAACCAATGCAGGATAATTTCTTAATCAAAATTACATGGGAAACCCTATCAAACGCTTTAGAAAAATCGGTGTAAACGGTATCAACTTGCAACCCAGATTGAAAGGCAGAGATACAATCGTCTGAAAAAACAGCTAGATTAGACACTGTAGAGCTGCCCGGAAAGAAACCATGTTGCTGCGGGCATACAATATTCTTAACAGCAAATATTAATTTCTCTTGAATAACGCCTTCGAAAAGCTTTGCCATTGTGGAAAGCTTTGAAATAGGCCTATAATTGGAAATATCATCTTTTCTACCACTCTTGTAAATTGGTGTAATGAAAGCCAATTTCCAGGCATCAATAAAATTACCCGAAGATAGAGAATTATTAAATATAAACATCAGTGGGTATACTAAAGAGTCACAGTGCTTGAATAAAATCGCAGACAGACCATCAATATCAGTATGTGACGAGGGTTTCAGTCGAGCAATGCCACTGAGGATATCTTCAGCAGACATTTTCATCACCATCGGAGTCAGATGTGAAGTTTGACTTAAAAAAATTCTGCAAAGAGATTAGCAGTATCAGTAAAAGTATTAACAAATTTATCACCAAGAAAAAGAGTGGATGGTATATTAGATATCGATTTCTTGGAATTAACGAAATTTCAAAACGCTTTTGGATTATCTTTCAGGTTTTCTTCAAATCTTAAGACATAGTTTCTGTGTAAAAATTTATCAAGGCATAAGAATTTCTTATCAAACTTCTTATACAAATCCAAATATGCGGTGTTTTTGCTTTTTTTAAATTTACGAAGAAGTTTATTTTTCTTATTACGAAGCTTAATCAATGCTGCATTATGCCAGGGCACTTTGTATCGCTTTTTTGGTATAAAAGGAATTACAAATGTTAACAACAGTGGATTTAAAAATCTCAAAGCAATTAAAAAGATTCTGATGTTGAAATAGGTTATCCCACTTAATGCTCATCAAAAGATTATTCAGTTTCAAAAAATCGCATAGCTTAAAATTAAAAGAAGTATCAGAATCAACATAACAATTGTTTGCATATTCATAAAATTCAAGATCAAGTACTAAAGGTACATGATGTAGACAAGATTGTATGATAGGTGAGGAACATTCAAGTAAAGAAAAATTTACATTTTTGCTTAAGAATACCAGGTCTAAAATCCGACCAAGAATATTTAAAAACAATTAATTTGCATAATGTCAATACTTAAGAAGCTATCAACTAAATACATTTCACTAGAACTATTAACATTACAGGCAATAAGAGCAGATTTCGAGATAGTGCGTGACCAGTTGATATTGCAGAGGTTAAAGTCACCTAGCACGCACAGATGATCATTACCTACTTTATCCAAAGCCAAAGAGGTAACGTTGTCGACATGGGCTGTGTAGAGGTCGTGGGTACTGTTTGGCGGAATGTACGAAGCACAAACAAAAATGGATTCCGAGTTACCACGAATGTGAACACACAGCTGATCAAGAAGCGCATTATTATTTTTAAGCGTAACCTCAGAAGCATGATGCTTACATTGAACAGCGATAAGAACTCCTCCACCTCTAGCGCATCCAGTTAGAGCAGCACTTCTATCCTTACGAAAGACATTGTAAATATTAGAGTCAAAGAACTCGTCGCTAAAAAAGTTTTCATTTAGCCATGTCTCAATAATGACAATAATGTCATATTCACGATGTGAGATAAATAGACGCACAATCTGGGATTTAGTTCTGATACCAGACATATTATGCATGTAGATCTTTAAGCGGTTACGTTCTCCACTGAACGATTTCTGTTGGATTGAAGAATCCCGTCGTTTTTTGGAAAGAAACGAAAAGGGCGTACTACTACGTTCGTAGGCCACAGCTCAGGTGTCAAAAGCTTCTCATAATAATTTGCATTCACGCCCAGCTTGAAATTAATACTTCTCAGAGTATTTGGTTGGACACCATTCTTAATTAGACTATAACACAGGATGGAGCTCTTCTCAATACCAGTGCGTTTAGCGATATAATCTTTTAGTTTATCAGGTGTAACTGAGGCCGAAAAAGGTGACAGATGTAACCATCTCATTTTAGAAATAACACCTAGCTCATTATTATCACTCGAACCAATAACTAAGGGTTGTTTTAGTTTACGGCTCTTATTTTTTGAAAAATTTTTCCACAAGGGGCTTTTGTCAAGCATAGCCACATTAGCATTATGAACAGATGGCATAGTTGACGAAATCGGCAAGTGAGCAGCAACACTAGCGTAAGACGGCACGTTTAAATCAGTTGCCTTAGAGGTAGCAGTGCTAATATTTACTGCAGTACCAGGCGAAAGCGTCATAACCGGCAGAGACGCCGAAGGCTCGGCAGCATAACTTATTGTTGTTAAAGCCCTTACTGCATCAGAATCAGCAGCCGGAGAAGACATCAAATTAGGCAAGTGGACCGCAGCTTCAACAGAAGATGTTGATGGCAAAGATGATGGCAATGACGGAGAGAAAACTGCAGTCGGCGGCCGAGACACAGCAACAGCATCATTAGCGCAAGAAACAGTAGATATGAGAGAACTAGCAGAGGCTGAAAAGCAACTCGCACCTGTAGGTAGGGTGCACTCATTGAAAATGTTAGCATCACTATTAGTGAGTTTGGTATGCAATGAAATTGTTTCTGTATGTAGGGCATCGAACTTTTTCATTAGTTGAGATTTTTCCTCATGCAAACTATTCACTAATGAGAACACTCGTGCATTCTCACTACGTAGAGCGGTGATTTCTTTAGCGATTGAGAGCAAAGTAATTTGTTGTTTATTAGCACTTTCATTCGTTAACCCGAAAGGTTTGATTTTTTGTGAGTCGGATGAATCTACGTTGACAACACTTTTCACAGCCAAACCAGTAGAAGGGGGAGGCGAACGGATAGAATTACGTCGCTCAACCATGCACGATTTACAAAAGAAAGGCTTGTCAGCTGAGAGGAGAAAATCCAAATCAGCCGGCAAAACACCAACACAGTTTAAATGAAAGTACTCTTTGCACTTAGCACAAAGCACCTTGGGTTGAGTTCGATCAACCTTTTGGCCACACAAGCAAGGCATATCAAAATTCTTTTAGCTATTAAATCAAATATTAAAACACAAAAGCAAGAGTCACCTTCTCAATGTTAGCACTAAACATAGTTAGTAACACAAATAAATCTCCAATTAAATGCTTTTAGATATTTTGAAAGCCAAGAGTTAAACTTAAAACTTTGCGAGGAAAGAAAAACACGTCTGCACGCGACGCGGTATACATAGGTATTGTATATTTTCCATGGAGGCGAGGTGCCGCCCATTTTGAAATTTATATATACCTTACGTTAGGCCGGTAGACCACATCCATCTACTATAAAAATGAAATAAAGATCGGCCTATAAAGGACTCTTATACATTTTCATGTATCAGATTAACTTTGAAATAAACACTCGCACCGAGTATTTAAGATTCGGTTGAATCCGAACTTAGACTCTTCTATATTTTTCACACCCGAGCTCAGTGGTGACCAGGGCTTTATAAGTTTATTCACTTAACAGTTTTGAAACAGCATAAAGCAACCCGGATAGATATAGGCATAGGCACGCTTTGCATTTCAACTGAGTAAGAAACCTTGTCAATATTATATAAGCCGCGATATTCTTAGTAATGACATTTGTAATAAGAAAGCAAACCTGTTAAGTTTTGATTACTAATCGTAATCATTAGTAATCTGATTACTTTGTATGTCATGATTACGTTACGATTATCTTGGCCCTAACTAGATTACGTAATGATTACGATTACAAATAATCAAAAAATAATCAGGATTACTCTAGATTACTAAAAAGAATCAAAATAAATAATTGATCCTTTTCACGGATTCTTTTTGATTATTTTCATTCCAAAATACGAAATAACTTTTCTCTTTTCGCTTTTTTCATATTTAAGACATTTTTTTAATCGTTTTATTTTTAACAACTAAATATATTAAAGACAAACTAAAAAAATGTAATATCCAAAAATTAACAAAATTCATTTATAACAAAATATATGCATATATAGTTACACAAAAAACAAGTTTTAAAAATTTACTGAAAAAATGTCTTCAAAAAGAATCCAGAAGGGAATCAATTTTTTATTTTGATTCTTTTTTATTCTTTTCAGTAATCTAGAGTAATCCTGATAATTTTTTAATTATTTATAATCGTAATCATTACGTTATCCCAATATTTGAAAGGCACAATTAAATAATAATTACAATTCTTTTTAGAAAATAATCTAACCGATTAGGTACTAATAGTAATCATAATTTAACAGCATTGTATGAAAGTCATAATTTTTTCCTAAAAGTTACTTAGGACAGAATAGGAAAGCTTATTAGGGAAAGCAATTTTAGATCGCTGCTAGGTCTAGAATGTTCTACTACTACACCTACAGGGACACAAATTGAGTGGGTATTTTCAAATTTGGATGATAATATGGCTAAAGCAATTACTTATGAAATTGTTCACAGTCACCACGATAGTATTTGCATATGTGTATTTGACTAAAACCCGCCCCCCAATTTTAATTATATGAATAGAATTAGTAAATTGTATATACATAATACATACATATGCATAAGGCCTACAAAGGGCTTTCTTAGTTTCTTTATAATTGCCACCATGTTCTGGAAACGCCACCCCAAAGTCCTGATATTAATCCTATCGAAAATGTATGGGACTATCTTAACACAAGAAATCGACAGCATTCCGTTTCAAGAAAAAATGAATTGAAATCTATCTTATTACACGAATGGGAAAATATTGAACCTAGTTTTTGCGAAAAATTGGTTAAATCAATGCCTAACCGGCTCAAAATGAAAAAATTAAATGTATTCACACAAAATATTATTTTTTAAAATATATTTCGATATTTCAAAAAACTTGTTGATTGTCCGAGTTTGGCTTGTGCATTGAATTTACTCTTATTTGATGTTTTACTAGAATATTTTATAATACTGAATTAATTTATATATTTTGTTTTTATATTTTGGAAGTGCATTAAATGAGTAATTGAAAAAATATTTGACCTTTGTTTTAATTGGTTTGGTTTAAAATTTTTTAGGAAGGACAGTTTTTCTACAGTGCCCGTCTTTGGCTTGGAGCTACTGTATAATTATACTTTAAAAGAAAGGTATAATTAAAAGTATTTATAATTTACAAGTGTAGTATATATACATATACATATGTAGTACAACTGTACGTAAACACATACTTAAAAATCATACCAATTTATTTTAGTTTTTATTTACATACATAAAAAAAGTCATTTAGTTTTTCAAAATAAAGATTTTTAGATTCACTGGTTTTATTGCATTAAACATGCATGTTTTATTTGAAATAAAACTTCCGCCGGGTATTAAAAGTACGGTCACACTCGAACTTGCTGGTTTTCATTATTTTTGTTAATTGCAAATAATCCAATGAAATTTAGGAACGATTTGAATAAACACACCAACGCATTTAAATGTTGTTAAATGGCTTGGTTTCTCTTAAACTGTTCGAGAAGTGGCCCAGACTGAGACAGAGCACATAGTGGAGTGACGAGTATAAACAGAGAACTTACAACAATGAGAAGGTGCAAATTTTGGTTCGATCCAAATGAATTCTGAAAGGTTTTGTCTAAGGAATACAGATGTTAAATTTTTTATTTCGCCGCCGACTTAACAGCGTTGAAAAATGAGAATTAACATTTCCACTGTTCAAATTGTTGCTGAAATGTTGATCAGTGGCAGATGTTTATGGGAATATTGTCACAAATGTGTTTATTAATACATTTCAAATCTTGTTTCCAAAAAAAATTGCCAGGAAAAATTATTAAAAAAGAATAGTCATTTCTAAAATTTTCCATAAACTTGATTATAGTTACAAATTTAAAAAAAAAATATAAACAAATAATTAAAATTAAATTGCATATGAATGTATTTATGTACTGTACATATGCACAATATGTAGTACTTTTACTTGCAAGAAATTATGAATATTTTTGAAAATTTAAAAAAAACTGAAAATCAAAGTATTGATAATGTTGCAAGTGTATACGACAGTTTTTTTTTACAAAATATGAAATTAATACATAATTAACTCTTTTTATACTTATAAAAAAAATTCAGGAGAAATTACTTAAAATAAAAGAAGAAAAGTTGGCTTAAATTAAAATTATACATTCATGTGTCTATGATTTTTCGGCCTGTTTTTATTGCACTTGCCCAGCAAGTCGTAGGTTGTTGGTTCGAGTGCCGGTGGAGTCATGAAAGAAATCTGATGAGGAGATGTGGTGATCTCCGAAATAGCTATAATTTCTACCACTCCTGACTGTTGTTGTCTTTTTTCCAATATACTTTTCCTTATACACTGGCCTTGAGCTCACAAATTAATATTATTGTTTAAAATTACATATATGTTGAATTTTTACGAAAAAATCATAATATGGTATTTTTATCATGCCATCATGAATATTTTAAAAAATGAAAAAAGTTTGAAATATTAAAATATCCAAGCATATTCATATTTTTACATACAAACATGCATTAATAAAATGGTTATGTTCGTTTAATTTAAAAAAAAAATGTTTAAAAGGTTTTTTTATAACATAATAAATATTACTTTGAGTTTGCTTCCAATTAAATATTTTATTTGGTTTCCTATGTTGATTTCCTTTTTCTGTAGACGCGAAATAATATTCGATCTATGTATTATATTATAAATTTGTTCAATTGTATCAAAAATTTGTCTTGGCACACAATATTCACGGGTAACTAAATTAAGTAGCAATTTAGATGAAGGAACTTGATTGTGTTCTGTGGTGCAGTTGCTTCAGGAGGCGCCGCAATATTATTTATACTTTCGTTTTGCGCGAGTTCGGAACCCGGCCACGCGCTTTTGGTTTAAAATTTATTAGATTTTTACTTATTTGCAAATTCTTGCAATAGCATGCATACACACTTATGTATGTACATACATACATATGTATGTATGTATGTATGTTGATATATGTACATAGTATGTATACTTCCAGAGAATACTACATTTGATTGTACACCCATAAATAACTAATACGTCATCAAGTCTGTAGAATATTATTCCTTCCCGTTCGATAAATAAATTTCACACTATTTAATTTTAATATGCAATTTCAATATTTATTTTTATTTCTTGAACTTCGACCCGACACCGCTGAAAATGAAAACTGAAGTGAAGAATCATAACCGAAAATATTTAAATATTTTAATTAGAAGTAAATGAATACCGGTAGAATATGTACATATGTATACATAAGCATTTATATAACACCTTGCCTACCATGATTGATTTTGAATAAGCCATTATGTGTAGAAACCTATTTCTTCTTTCTTTTGCTAGTCACTACACCCAACACACATACATATTCACCATCCACACATCATACTCGTATGCTGCAGCTTATGTTATATGTGTAAATCAGAGGTCGGCACACTGATACATTGATACATTTGCGCTTCTGTCGAAACCTCTCCCAGCGTCAATGTGGAACGTCTGCAGTGGTGCTTCCTCTTTCACTATCGGGTGTAATTCGCCTTCTTGTTTACCATGTTTGCGATTTGATACTATGCATGGTATGCAACAGCTAATGTGTTTTTGAATTTTGTTGTCTAAATTTGGAATGTAATATTCTTTCGCGATGACCTCTTTCGTTTTCTTTACGGAAAAGTGACCTTTCTCATGCGCCTGCCTAATTATTTCGCCTTGCAAACCTAAAGGTACTACCAAAAGTTCGTTGTCATCAATTAGTTTATGTAGTAACCCGTTCTTCATGAAGTGATTATTATGCGTTGTTTTTTCTGACTGAACGTCGATAATCGCCTTTAACTCATCGTCTCGTGCTTGAACGTACTTTAGTTTGCTGTGTATACTATTGTCGGTAATCGTCATCACAGGATATCGACTAAGAGCATCTGCGTGACGTATGCGAGTGCCAGCTCTGTGCTCGATGTTGTAGTTAAACTCTTGCAGCATCATAATCCAACGTGCAACTCTGGTACTTACATCTTTCTTCTCGACCGTCTTTGTGAAGGCGTTACAGTCTGTTATAAGCTTGAAACGTAGACCTAACAAATATACTCTAAATTTACGCAAAGCTTCGACTACAGCTAAAATCTCCAACTCATAACTCGTTAACTTTCTTTCTGCATCCGTCGTCTTTTTGCTCATGAAGTAAACAGGATGCATAAGACTATCGTCGGGTGACTTCTGTAACAGAACTGCGCCAAAACCGTCGATCGAAGCGTCTGCAATTCCGTCTCGTGTAATTGATGAACTATTTTTAAAACCGGCTTTTCAGTAATCATTTGTTTCAACGTATTAATTGCAGCAATCTCGTTATCTTTAAGTGAAAATTTCGCATCTTTCTTCAATAAGTCGGTTAGAGGTTTGGCAATGATAGAAAATTTCGGAATAAATTTTTGAAAATACCCAACCAACCCCAAGAAACTTTGTAGTTGTTTTTGAATACTGGGAATCTGAAATCTGGTGACAGCCTGCGTTTTTGCATCAGATATGCTTATTTTATGATTCTGTATGACATACCCCAAAAATTCAATTTTTTTCTTCAAAAAGGAACATTTTTTTAAATTTATTATCATGCCATAATCTTCACATTGCTTCAAAACTTGTTGCAGCTTCGATAATGCCTCGGCTTCTGACTTTGCTGGTATTATTATGTCATCTACGTAAGGTATGGCTATGCCCTTACTCGTGAGATCTCGAAATATAGCATTCACGTGGCGTTGAAATACACTTGGCGAATTCGTTAACCCAAACGGAACCCTCAAAAACTGGTATTGCCCATTGTGGGTAATAAATGATGTGAACTTACGACTTTTTTCTACACCAACATGAAAAAACCCATTTTTCAAATCGATTGTGCTGAACACTGTTGCGTCTTGTAACCTATCTAATTGATCTTCAATCAGTGGTAATGGAAAATGATCACGTACTATAGCTTTATTTAATTGTCTGTAATCCACACACAATCGCGAACCACCATCTCGTTTCTTAACCAATACCACGGGACTACTGTACTCTGATTCGGACGGCTCTATAATTTTATCTTTTAACCACTGTTCGATTTGGTTCTCTATAATGCAACGCTCGGGGTAAGCAAATCTTCGAGGACGCGAAAAAATTGGAGTATCGTCTTTTAATACAATTCGCATCTCTACATTTGTCGACTTTATATTATTCGGCTGATAATTTTTGATAAGGTCATACACTTGTTTTTTGGCATATTCCGTAACGCTTTCTCCAATGTCACTGTCTATTTCGTCATGATTTACAATGTCAATCTTCATTAAACTAGTTAACTCATCTTCACTTGTGCCTTTATTTATAGTTATACCGTCACGATTTATTGTAATTTCCGTGCCTAACACCACTTCAACGTCTAAAAATTGTGAAGGCACTACTACAAAATTGCTATTAAATTTTATTTTGTCCACTTCGAACTTTTGTTGGAATGCACCTAGCGGTTTCACTTTATTTTGATTTCCAAACCCAATTAAATAAAAATTACATTCACTCAGCAATGGTTTATTTAAACGCACGTAAGTTTTTTCATTCACAATGTTGTATTTGCTGCCTGTGTCAATAAGTGCAGTAAAGCTGATATTATTCATAACTACGCCCTTACACATAGAAATATGCTCCGAAACCACTTTGCATGTGTTACTCGAATTCTTATCACGGTCACACTTTTTTGCCGGACAATCTTTACCTATGTGCCCAAAGTCGTTACAATTAAAACATTTCCTTCCTTTACTTTTATTCTCACAACTTACTGACAAATGACCTTTGGCACCGCAGTTAAAACATTTCAAATCTTTTTTTTCGGTATTTGCCTTCTGATTCTTTTCTATCACTATATTTGTATTTTTATTTTCGATGTTCTTTACGTTTCCGGACCTCTCACTCATTTTCTCATAACACTTCAGTCTCTCCTTATAGTCTTTCAAATTTGTTGCATTATACAAAATAGATTTGTTTACACTTAAATCGTTTATACCATCTATCACGTATTGCATCAAAGCTTTGTCCTCTACTCTACCTCGTAATGCTAATTCTTTCATTCGTAACAAATATTCTTGCACATTTTCTTTATTCTTTATTTTAGTCTCCGTCATTAACTTATGAATTTGCGCACTGTTTACGTCTGATTGGAATTCAGTCATTAATGCAATTTTCAAAGAATTCCAACTTGTTATACCGCGCTCACTCATTATGAACATTTTTGCAAGTCCTTTTAGAGAACGTTTTGCAAATACAAATTTTTGCAATTCGTCCCACCTCAAAACACATGACATTTCTTCAAATTCACTAATCCAAACTTCAACAGGAAATTCACTATTGCCCGTGAATGGTCTAATCGAATCTTCTAAGTCTCTAAAACTCAACACAAATCTATGTGAAGCCATATTTTCATTTTTGTTCATTACAGTCTCAATATTTTGTGCCACTGCTGTTGAATACGCGCACGCTTCGTTGTTGTTGTTTCTCGTCGTTTGTATATTTGCTGTTTGATACTCGTTGCATGCAGTATCATCATTTACTACGTTGCTATCGTTACAGTTGTTGCTTGTGCCAATGCTGCTTTCGCATTCGTCTTTGCCTTCATCGTCGTCGTCATCGTCGTCGTCGTCATCGTCGTCGTCGTCTTCATCGTCATCTTCAGCAACAAAAGCAGCATCACCCAACAAGTTACCTTTTCTTAAGTTTGTGAATATATGTGCAGCTAGATCGTCGTTGTTGTGTTGTAAATTTAATATGCTACATATTACTACAAGATCATTGCTTGACAAACTTCTTGCTACATATTCGACTTTCTTGCTGTACTTTACGTCATCAATGTTGAAATCAAAGCCTTCAAACTCGCGTAATCGCTATCGGTTATTCCGATCGCCGTCGCTCTCAAAAACGAACTTACATATGTAGCAGTACAATATGCTGCTTTTTCCATTTTTCAACGCGTCGCGAATTTTCTCGAATTCTACTAAACGCGACATACCGACACTTTTAAATTGTTAACCGACGTATGTATGCATATACATATGTATGTTTGTGTCCACTCGCTACAAAACAGCACTGCTACTTCTTGTAGTATGTATTAACCGCATATACTTACACTTTTCACTGAGGTTGAGCCCCTGCTGCTTGGAGCAAATGAACTTTAAGTCCGAAAAAATTTTCTCACAAAAATATGTTGTGGGAAAAAGTGAAAGGCACTGATAAGATATTCTTTTCAATATTGGATATGATGATTCTTCTAAATTTCTCCAGAATTCAATATTATCTCCGTGTGGTGGAACGTTTTCGCTTTGCAAGATGATTAGCTCGGACTGAATTGCAAGTTCATACTTACTTATATCGCATTTGAAGGGGTTTTCAAAGATGTCAAGAAATGGTTGAAAAGAAACAAAATCCTGAAATCTGTCTTCAAAATTTATAAGCAATTGTTCGAAAAGTGCAATATGATCACTCGGCTTAACACCCTCATGTTTCGTAATAATAACCGAAGTTTTCGGAAAATGAGTATAATCGCCAGATTGAAGTTCCCTTAAAAGCAAAAATAGCTCTGTTTGGAATTGATGCACATTTTTCACAGCATCGTTTATTCCTGTTTCTTTTCCTTGAAGCTTTAAATTGAGTTTGTTCAAAAAAAAGGAGACATCAGCCAAATATGCTAAATCCAAAATAAAATTGTCATCTTTTAAAGATCGAACTAGGGTGTCTTCATTACAATTGATTTCAAGAAATTGTAAAACTTCTTCCCTCAACTCAAATAACCTGTTGAGACAATCACCACGACTTAGCCAACGAATGTCTGTATGCATTTTTAGGTCAATATGCCGAGCAGAAGTTGTTTTTAAAAAATTTACAAACTTTCTGTGGGTGAGGGAATGGTGCCCTCCCCGTATTTCATTGATAATCTGTTCTGCACGTTTCATGACAGGATGACCGCTCAAAAATTTTGAAGCGAGTGCAACTTGATGAATAATGCAATGAAAATGTCTCCCAGAAATTCCATTTTTATTCAATTGGCCAATGAAGCCTTCATTCTTGCCGGTCATAACGTTTGCACCATCCGTGCATACTCCTGCAAATTTGTTTGTATCGAAAACTGAAACAACTTTTTCGTTTACTACGTCGAACAAGATCTTTCCTGTCACATTCCCACAGAATGTTTCAAGAGAAAACATTGTTTCAGTTATTTCATAATTTACGTTAACTGTCCGAACACATATCGCCAGTTGACATAAATCATTAATATCGGTGGTTTCGTCCAAGCACAGAGAAAACAATTGGCAATCATTAATTTTTTCCTTTACTGCAGATTGAATGTGTATTCCTAGTTCATCAATCCGTCGGGCTACTGTTTGGCGGGACAAGGGTATATTTTTAACTAGTTCTGTATCAAGATTCAGTTTTTTAAAAATTTTCAGACAAATGTTTTTAACAAAAACTCCATCTACAAAAGGCCGGCCTTGTTTAGCAATGTCTAAGCTGATCACGGAAGATAGCTCAGCTTACAGTTTCAGTTTTCGATTTGATTGCTTAACAACTTCCTCATTTTCTACTTTAGCCAACCACCCTTTGAATTTTTTCAAAAAGACTAATTTTTTGCTTCATATAATCCCTGGCTAGCTTTTTTGTCTAAAACTTGTATATTTTTGTGGGAGGAATCGAAATGCCTTCTGATATTAGATATTTTGCCTCCTTTGAACGACTTGTAACATAAAAGGCATTGCAAGTCGCCAAAGGCATTTTCTAGCATAAAGAAGTTCTTACAGGGCATTGTATTGCATACACGATTGCATACACTAAGCGTCGCGGACAAGCTTGGTGTTTATTCGTTGCTGGTTCGCTAACGACTGAACGATGGAGAGTAAGCTCAATTGAGCTATGGGATGGACAGCACTGGTGTAAATGCAAGCAGCATTTACTCTGAGTAAATTACTCATCTTATTCTAACGGAACATAAGAATGATACATTAGGATGGTCCAAATATGAGTGTTCGTTACAGAGACTTCAACACACCCCCTCAAAATAAACAAAAAAAGGATTATCAAGAAATACAATATACATAAGCAAGATTACACAGATATAAATATATTATTTACCTGTATCTTAAATTGGTGCCAGTTCGAGTATTCTGGGGAATGTTACAATTATGGTCCAACATTTGTTGCATGGATTGGGGAAACCCAGTAAAACCCAATCAGACTAACTTCATTAAAGTCTAATGTACTTTATATGTACTTCATTAAGAAATTCAAAGTTAAATGAAGTATAATATAATGAAACATATTATAATGAAATTAAATAAAATATTAAGTATTTAATAAAGTAGCAATTAGGTTTTTTTTTTTTTTTTTTTAAATTGTTTAAATTAGCCCAAGTTGATCCCTTAGCTCGGAAAATCGTGGCCCAGGTAATGGTTTTGTCAAGATTGCCAGTTGTTTATCTGTAGGAATATACTCAAGAATAATTAGTTTTCTTTCAATTTGTTCTCTAGAAAAATGGTATTTAATATCTATATGTTTAGTTCTTTTATGACATGTAGGATTATTAGTAATGCTAATACATCCCTGATTATCTTCAAATATTTTTATGGGTTCCTGTAATTTTAATTTAATACTATCTGCCAATGATTTTAGCCACAAACCAAAGCACATGCAATCGTTACAAATGTAAGATCCTGTTGCAAAAACTATGTTGATTCAATTGTTGCAAACCGAAAAATTCTCCCTTATAGTCGATGAAAGTACGGATCGGTCTACGACAAAACATCTGGCTCTAATTGCCAGAACTGCGAAGAAGTTTGAGGTTAAGGACAATTTTTTGACATTGATTGCTGTTGTGGGTAGCACCGCCACTGTCCTGCACAAAAGTATAGCAGAATTTATGCAGCATGAACAAATACCATACCTGGAGAACATGATCGGCTTTGCAGCAGATGGCACCAACTCCATGTTTGGGAAAAACCATTCTTTGTCAAAGCTTTTCCAAGACGAAATACCAAATTTATTTTTGATGAAATGCATTTGCCACAGTTTTCATTTATGCGCATCATATGCTTGTAAATCTCTGCCAAGATTTGTAGAAGACTTTGCCAGAAATGTCTACAGCTATTTATGTAATAGCTCAAAACGTATCGGTGACTATACTGAGTTTCAGGCCTATGTAAATGTCAAACCACACAAATTGCTAAAGCCAGCCCAAACGAGGTGGCTATCCCTTTTGCCAGTAGTGCGTAGACTCTTGGAGCAATTGCCAGCTCTCAAGCTTTACTTTCAAGGAGCCTTCTACAATGATAAGATACCAGCAGCAGGACCTATCTTGGAAAACTGTATAGATCCCTTTTTGGTGCTTTACTTGGAGTTTTTAAACTTTGTTTTACCATATTTCCATACACTTAATGTACAAATGCAGTCAGAAAGACCCAAACTTTACTTATTGTATGACCAAATTTTTTCTATTTATAAAACTCTGTTGGAATGTTTCATAAAGCCAGAACTGCTAGAAACATCAGTTGAAAATGAAATTTTGGATTTGGATTTCGAATCGTCCGACAATCATATGCCTTTGAGTGAAATTTACCTAGGAGGTAAGGCCATGACACTTTTGAGTGAACAAAAATTTATGGAAACAGCCCAAGGAGAAGAAATAAAAGAATTCAAGGAAAACTGCACTAAATTCTACATAGAAAGTGTTAAACAAATCAGACAGCGATTTCCGTTTGAAGATAAGGAACGTAAAAAGTTAAAAAGTCTCTGCTTTCTCAACCCGGAGCCTTTAATATCACGCCGCTCACAGCCATCAATTGCTCATGTAGCAACATTATTTCCAGGTTGATTGAAAATATTTAGTATTTATATACATATGTATTTGATTTTAGTAAATGTCTTAATTTTTTTATTTAAACGTTTTTGCTCGCAAAACTTCACAGAGTTGGACAGAGAATGGAGACTTTTACGCAACACTACCTTCCCATTCACAAAAGATGAAATTGACCAGATTGAAGAATTCTGGATGTATGTCATGAACGTAAAAAATGGAAACAACACACCAATGTTTCCGTTGCTTATCGAATTTGTTAATAATTTGTTCGTTTTGCCGCACAGTAGTGCGAATGTCGAGCGATTATTTTCAAAAATCAATTTAATGAAGACATGTACACGGAACCAGCTCAATACGGAAACTCTAGAAGGACTTCTGCACACAAAAAGATTTGTGGAAACTGGTGAAGACCCTACTGCAGAACACATAGAAATTTTCAAAAATTCAATATATAATATGGAAAATTGAAATAAAACGGAAAATTTAATATTATTTTTTATTTATTTATTTACAATAAAAGTTTATGTACAAGTATGTAGATCTACCTATTTTATTATAAGGAAAGTATGGAGGTCTACCTACTTTTCAAACCATTTCTCCCTACTTCCAAATTTTTGACCTGGCAACACTGGTTATATGTGTAAATGCAAGCAGCATTTACTCTGAGTAAATTACTCATCTTATTCTAACGGAACATAAGAATGATACATTAGGATGGTCCAAATATGAGTGTTCGTTACAGTGACTTCAACAAAGTATACCATCATATATGCACACATCCATATGTATGCATATCTATGTACATACATATGTATGTATCTACATATGTATGTACATAAATTCATATGCATCCATGTACATACATACTCACATACTATGTATGTACTTACCTGCATACGCATAAATTCAACCTTGACCTACGCTAAATCTAAATCAAATCACAGCGCAATCACAACGCAGCTGCACTTGTGCCTGCGTCGGCGCCAAATATTCTAAAATATCTGAAACTACATACAACAACAAACAATTCATTCATAAACGCGTGCGCGTATTCCTAAAAACAAATGCCGTTCATTCATAAGCGCAAGCATTTCATCTCTTCTTTTCCGCGACGAACACAAAAATGCTAAAATCTTCAATTTTACAAACCATCGACGGTCATTGAAAATTTCAACTCCGCAATAAGAGACAATAATGTAATTTGCCAACGTAGTATGACAAATTGCTGGCATTCTAGAATGTTCTTGAATATTCTAGAACGCTCTAGAACATTCTAGAACTTTTGCCCAAATGCGCATCAATTCATTTGCGTACACGTGCACGCGCAATTGGTGAATCGACACAAAAATTGCCGAAAAACAGAAAAGAATATTCTTTTGCTTACCGTTCCCTTTCCCTTTCAACCCTTCTCTGATCCACAATTGTTGCATAACTCCTCTTCCGTCTCTACTTGCCCCGCTGACAATCAAAAAAACAGATTTCTTCTCGGGTTACTACTTTTTCTTCTTTGTTTCATTTTTAGTAGGATTCGCAGAAAACGTATATTAGACAGAGAAGCATTAAGTTAGGATGACGGTGTGAATTGTCAAAATGCATCAATATTTCTCGTGCAGCTCACCATTCTAATGGTCGACAGGGGAAATCGTGAGAGTGGCGAGTTAACAGAGCTTAGCGAAGGCAAAATTTGTTTAACAGACTATGATTTCTGATAAATTTTAATTGTTTTGGCTCGAATTTTAGATTTTCCCAATATATTAACGAATTGATATAAACATCTAAATATTTAGTTTGACATGAAATTTGGCTTTACTTAAATATGTGCATGATAAGAGTGAGCCAATTTTGGTTTTATGCATGCATTATATACATATGTATTATAAGCGTAATAATCGCTATCATACTAAGTATGTACGTACATATGTATGTACTAAAAAATGTCAACAAGTGCACATGCATTCATATGCATTATATCTATCATCATCATAGATTTATTTATTGTTATGTAGATATGTATATGCAGCATTTGTTTCATCCCTCCGCCAGCGTGTCTGTTTTCAACCGCAGCGCAACTGCAGTACAGCAACAAAAAATTCATTCATAAACGCACGCGCATATTATTGAAAGCAAATTTCCGTTCATTCATAAATGCGAACATTTCATCTCCCCACAATCACATGCGCCCCTCGTCCATCACATTTTTCGCGACGAAGACAAAAATCTAAAAATCATAAATTGAAGATTTTTGTAATTTTCGTCCAAATGCTCACAACTTCAAATGGGAATATAGATATTATTTTGGCCCGCTTGTGCCCGTAAAATATTTCATGAAGAAATTCATCTATTATTAATCTATTATGTTTGCTTAGGGGTCGTGCACATATTACGTAACGTGATAGGGGGGCGGCGGGGGTTTGCGATTTGTGACGAAGTGTGACATGTGATTTCCCTTTGCCTAATATATAACATACATACATATGTATATCAATTAACATTGTATTTTATTTAAAAAAAAACAATTTTTCTGAAAGTGTGACATGATGGGGGGTCTGAAATAACCAAAAATTGCGTTACGTAATATGTGCACGACCCCTTATCACTATAAACGTGTTTTGCGCGAAATCCTGTTATATATGTATGTCATTTAAAGCCCTAATTATTCCAAATCGGCGCAACCAAACGCCTTACCGCTACGCCTACTTACATACATATGTATGTACATTACATATATGTATGTATGTCAATATGTAGTCTAAATTTTGGTCGCATTTATGTCAGGGCTTACGTCTTATCACAAATGTAGCACAAGTAGCAGAATAATATATTTAGGAGTGGAAAATCTACTACCTTTTAACAAATTTTTCTACAATTGTCTAACTAAACGCAAACATTGCTATAATTAATTGTATTTTGTGAGACGTTTAATTAATCATACTACTTTTCCTACTTCCTGAACCAACAATCTGAGTCAATGACCTATACAAAAGACTTTCAACACGAAATTACAAATAAACCGTACCATTTTGATTCTGAGAGGGTATAAAGGACCAGAATTTTCGTTGTAAATTGAATTATGTGGTGTATAACTTAACGCCATCTTATGTATGTATCTATATGTAAGTATTTTCTTTCAGATCTTCCTCTATTCGATCAAGTAAATCATATTTGTATTATACTCCACTTTTTTCTTGTACCTATCTCAAATACAAATTAATTTAACTAAACCCTGATTAATGATGGCGGCTTTGCGACGCAGCTTTTTCGTGTGAATTGCGGGCAGAAGCTACTATTTCTGTGGAGTTTTGACAAAACAGCTTATTTGGCTTTCGAGTTTTTATTTTCAAATCAATAAATTTCTATCTTTGACGTACAAATTTCATATTTAAATTAAGGCCCTTATTATGATTCACAACTTAGTTGTCAGTTGAGTTGTAATTGTAAAATCCGCATTATGGTTCACAACTCAACTCAACTTTTTAATCAGCTGTTCACAACTCAAGACAACTTCGATAATCCATAACTTTTTCGCTATTATGATTGACAACTAGTTGTAATTTTACATGAATTAGTTGTCAAAACCAGACAACCACTTTTAACTAGTTGTCTTGCCGCTGCACATGTAAAAATGGAGAGTAAAATGTAAGTATTCTAAAATTTAGAGCTAAAAATTGAATAACATGACCATATATATTGTTTCTATTTCAGAAAAGTATCAAGTAAACCACAAATTGAGCGCCTTGTGAAATTGATGGAGGAAAACCCACAACATGCGAGGGGCATTGGCCAATTTGGATGTAGCCGGCAGGAAATGGCTGCCACTTGGGTGAATTTTGCAACGGAGCTGAATGCGCTTGGACCCCCAATCAGGAGTGGTGTGGAGTGGCAACGGGTATGTAATAATATTAGGGCTCAATGTATGTATCTAAAGTGAATAATAAGTGCAATTACAGGTATGGGTACACTACAAGGCCAACCTAAAGAGGAAGTTAGCCAAAAACAAAGAATCGTTGTCCGCTGCTGGTGGCGGGCCCCTTCAGGAGCTATCCCTATCGCCAACTGAAGAGCGTGTGTTGGAATTGACACACGTTGGAATGTCAATTAATCCAGTTGGGCGTGCTCTCGGGGTTCTGGACCTAGCCGAAGAGGATTCCGGCGATTTTGAGTTACTGGATGGCATACCCAGCACATCAAATGCCACTACGCCACTATCAAGGCGTACGGCTCTGCGAGAAAAAGCGGCTGCCCCTGATAAATTGCGGGTGGATTTGCTCGCCAAGCAGCTAGCAACGCAGGCCCAGGTTGTGGAGATATTGGAGCGGATGGAAAAAACCCAGTACAAGGGTTACCTGCTTCAGAAGAGGAAGTTGGAGCTGGCAGAGAAATCGCATGAAGAAAAGAGCGAGCTCCGCCAAGTGCAGTTGGCAGGAGCAAAATTGCAGCTGCAGCAACTTCAGAAGATGTGATAAGGTAAATATAAATAATATAAGTAATTAGGTATGTATGTAATAATGTGATATATGTTGTTGCTTTGGATGTCAATATTAGACTTGAATCCCCTCCACATGTCGCGTTTAGATGCATACACCACATCCAGCAATGGGTCGGGTGTTCGTCAACCAGGAAAATACATGTATACTTTCTGTCCCAAACAATTTAAAAATATTTTCAGAATAATACGCATAACGAAACCAGCAATGCGAACTCCAATAATCACTCGCACAATCATCAACAGAACAACAACAATAGCAGAAACAGCGGCAAACTCATCGAAGCAAATAGCGTGCAGTGCAAGCAACGCAAACAGAAGCTATAAACATAAAGTAACTGACATTCCTATTGAAATAAATATGTCATATATAGATATGTAAAATAGTCTAAGCCTCTAGTCACTAGCTAAGTCGCTAATTAATTAGTAATGAATTAAAATTAAATTAAATATGTTCTCTAGTCACTACTAAGTCGCTAATTTTAAATTAGTAATGAATAAAAATGAAATAATTTTTTGGTTATACATTTTTAATTTGTTGTTTTTTGGAAATATAACATGAAAACAATACAAAAATTTAAATGTCTAATGAACGCATTATATTGTTGCGAATTTGATTTGCTTCAGAGCTTGTTCCGTCAGCATCTTCTCCTCCAAATGAGTGCTCCAATTGCTCCAGGTCCTCATATTGTACGGCATCCTCCATGACCTTGTAATGCTTGCAAATGTTGTGCATAACACAGCAAGCGTTGACAATGATTGTCGCTTTCGATGCGGAGTAGTGCAGGCCACGTACCGACAGGAGACATCGGAATTTGCCCTTCAGCACTCCAATCGTCCATTCGACTGCATTCCTGGCTTTAGAGTGAACTTTATTGAACTTCGCTTGCTCCGATCCTTCTACCGTGCTGCGGAATGGCGTTATGAGATTTGGCCGCAGTGGATACCCGGAGTCACCTAAAGTGAAAATAAAATAACTAAATTAGTCAAAGATAAGTTACAAAATAACCTAAAATCCATGTATTGCGCGGTAATGTTCGGTCCAGATGCTGCTTTAGAAGGCTCAAATTCCACACATGGGAATCGTGGTTAGAGCCAGGATAACGTGCATCTACGTACCTAATTCTCTGTTTGAAATCACAATACTGAAAAAACAAAATACCAGTTAATTAATTAATGAAACTCAGTTAAATATTTCAGTGACTCACGATCAGCACGTTGAGGCTGTAGTATCCTTTCCAATTTAAGTAAAGGTGTTGCTCCTCCAGTCGTGGTGACACGATTCGCACATGAGTGCCATCCACGAAGCCAATCACACCAGGTAATCCGGTGCGCTCATATACTGCCACCTTCGACTCGGTCATCTCGTCGTCACTCATGGCTGCTTTTATCCACAGTTTTCCCATGTTGTTCTCAAACACGTGGAGCACTTCATCCAAAATGACTGAGAACGTTGGTTGCGCAATACCAACGTTGAAGTCATTCCCACCGCATGTCTGGTAACTTCCAGTGGCCAGGAATCGCAACATTGCACATATTTTTAAAATCGGCGGAACAGCGGGCGACCGTATCAATTTTTTTAAAAAAGGGGTAATGGCATCCACTAGGTACTTCATTCCCTCTTTGTTGATGCGGAAGTAACTCAAAAATCTGTAATAAAAACGCTTTGCACATGTACTTACATAGACATAATAAATATTTTACCTTGCTTCCGGCAATTCAAACGGGTTGGACGAATCTCTTATTGTCCTCCTGATTCGTCCAATTTGTGTACGGCTTGCATTATCTTCTGATTCTGCAAAAAAAAATTCGAAGCTCGCTTCCATATTAAATATTTGAATTTTCTTTTAATTCGGCGCACAAATCAGTTGTGTTGATCAGCTGTTTTTAAGTTGTCTTGAAACTTATCGATAACTCAACAATTGACAACTAAATCGAGTTGTCAATCATAATACAAATCAAAAGTTGAGTTGAGTTGTGTCTGAGACAACTCAACTCAGTTGAGTTGTGAATCATAATAAGGGCCTAAACTTTTAACACAATGGCCTGTTGAACTATAGCTTTGTTTAACTATTTGTATAAATATTTCATTAGAACATTGTTATTTTTGACATGGTAAAAATTGAAGTCCAACTGGAGATAAGATATTTTGTCAAACTTTGGGCGCAGACTTAGAGTTCGGTTGAATGTGCGCGCATGTAAACAAACATATGTACCTACATACATACAAAACTATTTCTATTCTATTTACATATCTACACATATGCTTGTACGCGACCTTTTGCATGGAAGTAATTCGATTAAATATGCATTGTTAAATAAATGCATGCATGTGCATACATATGATAAACAATAAATGCAATTTCTTTAGCGTTTTTGGAAGATTTTGTTTAACTACTTAAAATATTTATTGAAAGTTATATATGGAAAATATTAGTAGAATAAAAAAATACACTCAAATTGAAATTATAGAAGAATACATATTTTTAATATTTTTTTTAAATGTTGGAATTAGAATTGCGAAAATTCCTTATCAAAACAATAGCAAAATTTTCGCCAAAAAACATCTGCAACCACACAATGTAGCTGATAACAGAGAACGTACATTAATTTTCTCTAAAATTGTTGTTTTCGCTCAACCGATGTTAAATTTTGCCCCTTGTAGGTGAAAAATTATTGAGTGGTGAGCTGGACCTTTTCCCAAAAACGTGGAACGACAGCAGGAATGAAGCGGGATGCTACTTCTCTGTAAATATACGTTCTCTGGGATTCGTAAATTGTTCTTCTTCTTTGCGCACACATTGCTATGCTTTGTATAATTAGCCGTTTAAGCGGACCCCACAAAGTGTCTGCTGTGGCTTAGCGCGTATAGTTGCCTGCCACGTTCTCATATTGCATGTTTTAGCTTTTACCCCATGTCTAATTTTTATGCATTTTTTTTTTAATTAAATACGATATACATATTTATTTACTTCCATACATTTTTGGAAATCTTGTTTCAATTACATTTATCTTCTCATTTTATTGCGTTACAAACCAATTTACGAAATTATCAAAATATATACATATTTAATATATATTTAAGATATTAGATATAGATTTTCAGTTATAAATATTGGTATAATAATCAAAATGAAACCTTATCCAAATGTATATTTTAACCGATTTACATAATTTTTGCAAATTAAAATAAAACTATTCAAGTTTTCTTGATGTCACTTGCAACAAATACCTATCAACCAGAAAATGTTCCCGCAACATTGAATTTCTGCATTTGCCTGCTTTTTTAACATGCAATTTCACATTTTGCAGCGTTTTAACATCGGCAAAAAATTAAGATTTCAATTCCGCAGCGAAAACGTTTCAACTCTGTTAAGAAATAAATAAAAATGTTCGACCTGAGTCGTTTGCACCTTCTCATTGTTTGATGTTCTCTGGTATAAAGACGAGCAAATTGGCGAGCATAGCGCCGATAACAAACATATGTACATACATATGTACATAATCATTCAACGCAATCTCGCATGTCGAAGACAGAGAACGTATATTAGACAGAGAAGCATTAAGTTAGGATGACGGTGTGAATTGTCAAAATGCATCAATATTTCTCGTCCAGCTCACCATTCTAATGGCCGACAGGGGAAATCGTGAGAGCGGCGAGTTAACAGAGCTGAGCGAAGGCAAAATTTGTTTAACAGACTATGATTTCTGATAAATTTTAATTGTTTTGGCTCGAATTTTAGATTTTCCCAATATATTAACGAATTGATATAAACATCTAAATATTTAATTTGACATGAAATTTGGCGTTACTTAAATATGTGCATGATAAGAGTGAGCCAATTTTGGTTTTATGCATGCATTATATACATATGTATTATAAGCGTAATAATCGCTATCATACTAAGTATGTACGTACATATGTATGTATCGGGTGTTTTTTTTAGGGGTATAGAACTTCGAATTGAAATAAAACACAAGAAAATCGTTTTAAGGTTCATCAATTTGGCTTTATTGGAAGGATAATTTTATGCCATTAATGTTTAAATATGATTTCGGGCATGTGGCCGCCGCGGCTGGCTCGAATAAAGCCAATTCTACAGGTCCCATTTTCAACCACTTTTTCGAGCATATGGGGCCGTATGTCGGCAATAACGCCACGAATGTTGGCTTCCAATTCCCCTAACGTTTCTGGTTTGTTGGCGTAGACGAGCGACTTCACATATCCCCAAAGAAAATAATCCAATGGTGTCAAATCACACGATCTTGGTGGCCAATTTACAGGTCCATTCCGCGAAATGATGCGCTCATCGAATGTTTCCTTCAATAAATCGATTGTGACGTGCGCTGTGTGGCATGTAGCGCCGTCTTGTTGGAACCACAACTCATCCACATTCATGCCATCCAATTCGGGAACAAAATAGTCGGTTATCATGGCTCTATACCGGTCTCCATTAACGGTAACTGCCTCTCCAGCATTATTGCGGAAGAAGTATGGCCCAATGACTCCACCAGCCCATAGAGCACACCAAACAGTCAGTTTTTGTGGATGTAATGGCGTTTCAAGGGTCTCATGCGGATTCTCTTCACTCCAAATGCGGCAATTTTGCTTGTTGACGTAGCCATTCAACCAAAAATGAGCCTCATCACTGAACAAAATTTTGCGATGAAAATCAGCATCGAGATCAATCTCATTTTCGGCCCATACACCAAAATCACGACGCATTGCATGGTCTCGCGGCTTTAATTCTTGCACAAGCTGGATCTTGTAAGGTCGCAAGCCAAGATCTTTGCGCAAAATCTTCCATAAAGTTGATGGACAAAGCTCCAATTGCTGTGCACGGTGGCGAATCGATTCATTCGGGTCCTCTTCAACACTTTGCTCTACAGCGGCAATTGTTTCTTCGGTGCGCACTGTTCGATGTCTCTGCGGATGCGTATTATCACATAGAGTAAACGTAGTGCGAAAACGATCCATGGTTAACCGAATTAATTGCTCTGATGGACGATTATGTCGACCATAAAATTGACGGAGCTCGCGGTAAACTTCCCGAACTGAACCATTATTTTCGAAATAAATTTGCACGATTTGCAAGCGTTGTTCTTTTGTCAACCTGTTCATGATGAAATGGCAAACCAAACTGAACATAAATGACATTAGAGTTGCCAGATTTGACCACAAAATGCCAGTTTTATCTCCATTCGAAAAACAAACCTGTAAAAAAAACACCCGATACTAAAAAATGTCAACAAGTGCACATGCATTCATATGCATTATATCTATCATCATCATATATTTATTTCTTGTTATGTAGATATTTACATACATATATGCAGCATTTGTTTCATCCCTCCGCCAGCGTGTCTGTTTTCAACCGCAGCGCAACTGCAGTACAGCAACAAAAAATTCATTCATAAACGCACGCGCATATTATTGAAAGCAAATTTCCGTTCATTCATAAATGCGATCATTTCATCTCCCCACAAACACATGCGCCCCTCATCCATCACATTTTTCGCGACGAAGACAAAAATCTAAAAATCATAAATTGAAGATTTTTGTAATTTTGGTCCAAATGCTCACAACTTCAAATGGGAATGTAGGTAATATTTTAGCCCGCTTGTGCCCGTAAAATATTTCATGAAGAAATTCATCTATTATTAATCTATTATGTTTGCTTAGGGGTCGTGCACATATTACGTAACGCAATAGGGGGGCGGCGGGGGTTTGCGATTTGTGACGAAGTGTGACATGTGATTTCCCTTTGCCTAATATATAACAAATATCAATTAACATTGTTTTTTACTTACGATTAATAAAAACAATTTTTCTGAAAGTGTGACATGGTGGGGGGTCTGAAATGATTAAAATTTGCGTTACGTAATATGTGCACGACCCCTTATCATTATAAACGTGTTTTGCACGAAATCCTGTTATATACTTATGTCTTTTAAAGCCCTAATTATTCCAAATCGGCGCAACCAAACGCCTTACCGCTACGCCTACTTGCATACATATGTACATTACATATATGTATGTATGTCAATATGTAGTCTAAATTTTGGTCGCATTTATGTCAGGGCTTACGTCTTATCACAAATGTAGCACAAGTAGCAGAATAATATATTTAGGAGTGGAAAATCTACTAGCTTTTAACAAATTTTTCTACAATTGTCTAACTAAACGCAAACATTGCTATAATTAATTGTATTTTGTGAGACGTTTAATTAATCATACAACTTTTCCTACTTCCTGAACCAACAATCTGAGTCAATGACCTATACAAAAGACTTTCAACACGAAATTACAAATAAACCGTACCATTTTTATTCTGAGAGGGTATAAAGGACCAGAATTTTCGTTGTAAATTGAATTATGTGGTGTATAACTTAACGCCATCTTATGTATGTATCTATATGTAAGTATTTTCTTTCAGATCTTCCTCTATTCGATCTAGTAAATCATATTTGTATTATACTCCACTTTTTTCTTGTACCTATCTCAAATACAAATTAATTTAACTAAACCCTGATTAATGATGGCGGCTTTGCGACGCAGCTTTTTCGTGTGAATTGCGGGCAGAAGCTACTATTTCTGTGGAGTTTTGACAAAACAGCTTATTTGGCTTTCGAGTTTTTATTTTCAAATCAATAAATTTCTATCTTTGACGTACAAATTTCATATTTAAATTAAACTTTTAACACAATGGCCTGTTGAACTATAGCTTTGTTTAACTATTTGTATAAATATTTCATTAGAACATTGTTATTTTTGACATGGTAAAAATTGAAGTCCAACTGGAGATAAGATATTTTGTCAAACTTTGGGCGCAGACTTAGAGTTCGGTTGAATGTGCGCGCATGTAAACAAACATATGTACCTACATACATACATAATTATTTCTATTCTATTTACATATCTACACATATGATTGTACGCGCCCTTTTGCATGGAAGTAATTCGATTAAATATGCATTGTTAAATAAATGCATGCATGTGCATACATATGATAAACAATAAATGCAATTTCTTTAGTGTTTTTGCAAGATTTTGTTTAACTACTTAAAATATTTATTGAAAGTTATACTATATGAAAAATATTAGTAGAATAAAATAAAACACTAAAATTGAAATTATAGAAGAATACATATTTTTAATATTTTTTTTTAAATGTTGGAAATAGAATTGCGAAAATTCCTTATCAAAACAATAGGAAAATTTTCGCCAAAAAACATCTGCAACCACACAATGTAGCTGATAACAGAGAACGTACATTAATTTTCTCTAAAATTGTTGTTTTCGCTCAACCGATGTTAAATTTTGCCCCTTGTAGGTGAAAAATTATTGAGTGGTGAGATGGACGAGAAATAGACCTTTTCCCAAAAAAGCGGAACGACAGCAGGAATGAAGTGGGATGCTACTTCTCTGTAAATATACGTTCTCTGTCAAAGAGCTTAGCGTAGATAGCGTGGGTTTAGTGGATTATGCAATTCAGATTTTGACATTCTGGGCTAATTCAGATTTTGACATTTCACATGCAAAATTACACAAACCAAATACACAGCGAATCCTGGTTTATCTTGCTATCACCTTCTATGGTGCATTCCACGAAAAAGTGGAACTCTGAACTGTTTTACAAATATGCATTTTTTATATATTATTGCACGTACATAGTGAGATTATGTTCTCATCTAAAATAATTTACAAAAGTTGTAGTGAGTATGTCTCATTTTTTGTAAATACCGTTATTTATTGAGAGTAACAACAAGTCGGATTTTTTCATTAGTCTTTACACAACTTTTTGCGAGGTCGCTGCCGCTATTGTTTATCAGATAGAAACTAGATTTCTGTTCTTGGTTATAGTGTATGGTCCGCTGTATTTAACTGCATACTCATTTTTTTGGTTAAGTGTTTTTTTGATAAGAAATTAATCATAACGGAAAGGTAAGTTTCGATGTCCCATACGTGACGCTTAATTCCTTTTTCTATTAATAATTGTAAAACAAGTCAACTATACAAATTGAATTTTTCTGTTAACAGCTAACTTTTAGCGGTCTAAAAACTGGTGAAACAATTTTGTTTGAAATCGCTTTGCTTACAATATATTCTTGGTGATAATAAAGTGTCTGTACGTGACGCCGAAGAATAAGTTATCTGACATTTTCAACTTTTACTGGCGTTTGTAATAAACAAAGCCCTTTTTTGTACTGCAAATCTCAATAACGCAAATATGAGCGACCAGCAACCATCAACCAGTGCTATCCGCATGCGAAATTTCGAGAAAAGCAAAACGAGAAAGATCCAAACTTTACCGCTAATGAGACTAAAAGATTGCGTGAGCTTCGTAAACGAAAAGCAGAAAATCTTTCTGAAGGTGAGTTAAAAGCAATTTCACTTAAGGAAAGGGATAAGAAGAGATTGCAAAGGGCAAAAAAGCGGGTTGAACTTAGAAATCCTACTGATTCTCCTATAAGTACTGAATCTCCGTACAAGTCGAAACAGACTTTATCTAAAGCTGTTCAAAAGGCTCTAAAAGCACTGCCTCAATCACCAAGAAAGAAAAAAGCGGTTGTTACAGAACTAGCGCGTAAAATGAACATTGCTCTAGCAGAAAGCCCAAACATTAGCACATCAGGTGACGATACACGTTATGACGATGTGAAAGCATTTTACTATCGTCCGGATATTGTGTATACCTGCCCAGGCGCAAATGATTTCATCGTTGTTTGGGAAAACGGCATTAAGAAGAAGTGTCAAAAGCATTATTTGACTTTGTACCTACGAGAAGCCTTTTTTATTTTTAAAGAATTTTTTCCTAATATCGAAATTGGATTTTCAAAATTTTGTAGTCTAAGACCGAAAAACGTTTTGCTAATGAAAGACACACCTTCAGACCAGTGCAAATGTTTAACTCATGAAAATTTTATGTTCAAATTGAAAGGTTTGAAGCAAAATTATTATAACGACTGGTGGACTATGATTTTATGTGATCCTTCTTTGGATTCGAAGTGCTGGAAAAATGAATGTGATACTTGTTCTGATGGCAAAAAAATATTAATTTCTATGGATTTAAGTACAATCTGTGTATGGAAAGAATGGGAAAAAACTCAGAAAATAAACTATGTTTAGTAAACCACGAAACAAGTTCAGGTGAACTTAAAGAAAAATTGATTGATTCTATCCATATTATGATGAAGCATGTTAATTTAAAACGAGTTCAAGCCGGTGAATTTCAAAAGGACCAACGCAATGAAAATGTGCGAATCCTTCAAGTTGATTTTGCGATGTCTTTTGGCTGTGAATACCAGAATGAAGTTCAAAGCGCACTCTGGTCACGAACAAGTGTTCTTTTATTTACTGCTGCAAGTTTTTACAAAGGCAATTGCCAAACATATCTTATATGCTCAGATGCAAATTCGAAAGACAAGGATACAGTTTTTGTTTTCATCAATAAGTTGTTTGACTTGATGCATAAAGAAAATGAAGACTTACCTTCAGCGGAAATTATTTGGAGTGACGGCCCTTCATCGGAATTTAAGAACCGTTATATGGTTAAACTAACATCAATGTTGAGTGAAAAGTACAAAAGGCCCTTTTATTGGAAATATTTTGCTACATCGCATGGAAAAGATGTGATAGACGGAGTTGGCGGAAATATCAAAAGACTGGTAAGAGAGAAAATGATGAGCCAAAATGAACATGTTGTTGTCCAATCAGCCAAGGACTTTTCTGATTTGGCTTCTCAATTAGTCACAAAAACCCGTGTGATTTATGTGACATCCTCTGAAATTTATGAAAGGATTAAAAGTGCATCGCCGTGGGACAATGCCAAAGCGATAACTGGAGTTTCCAACTTCCATTTTATTAAAACTGTGGAGAAAGTTGTGGAGTGCAGAAAACATTGCCTTTCCCAAGACAAAACTGTATTTACCTATTGATTTTTACATATATTATAGATTTAAGTTGAACTATGTCCCGTACGTGACGCGACTTGTCTGTACGTGACAAATATAAAAAAATGTTTTTGAATTATAAATATGTGTTTTAATTAATATTTTTTTTCGCTAGTAGCAAGCTTGATTCTTAGTTATAATTTCCTTCCAAGACACTTTTTATGCTTCTGTAATATATTCGCTGAAATCTGAATAAAACTATAACAATTTCGAATGTTGGTTGACTTGATGTGTCCCGTACGTGACGTGGGTTGTTTGCATTTTTCTTCAGTATTTCATGACTTTTTTTAAATGTTTCTTCGCACTATTAAAGACTAGTATATAATCTATTAAATTAGAGAAAAAAAAGTATATATCTGATAAAACAATTAAGTGCTATATGTAATATAAACCGTAAAATTAGTTGAACTTGTCTGTACGTAACAGTGGAATGCACCCTATGAATCCACGTTGCATGTAGGTGAATAAAAAAATCAATTCGGCTGCTATAGTAGCTACACCTTATATGAATTCGATTTGGGGTGAGTGTTGTGCAGCTGATTTTAATTGTTTAGTTTGTTTGTTAGTACAATAGCTTTGTTCGAAAGTCTCAATTTCGACACTGAACGCAAGATGTTCGCCTAATTTTATTGCGATCGATGAATTAAATTGGTGATGTAACTGAAATTGATAAAGTGGATTTTTTTTTGTTCTTTTCTCATTCAAAAAATGCAAACTTTTCGCAGGGTACAGGCAACATTTTCCTAATGCTGCCTTAGAATGAGGTGACATTTGTTGGTAGAAATTATAGCTATTCCGGAGATCACCACATCTCCTCATCACATTTCTTTCATGACTCCACCGGGATTCGAACCGAACTCCTGACTGTTGTTGTCTTTTTTCCAATATACTTTTCCTTATACACTGGCCTTGAGCTCACAAATTAATATTATCGTTTAATAAAAACAGGCCGAAAAATCATAGACATATGAATATTTGAAACGGACGAGCACGCCCAAAACGTAACAACAATTCCAACAATATTCTAAAAATAGAATTTGTGTTACACAACAAAAATTAAAAACCACACATTCACTTAATAGCGACAGACTGTCGTACTTGAATTGTGTTGGTAGGACATAAGGAAAAGTGGTAAAAAGCAACAGCAGCTTACATGCCGGCTTTGGTCCATTGGCTACGCACTTGCCCAGCAAGTCGTAGGTTGTTGGTTCGAATCCCGGTGGAGTCATGAAAGAAATCTGATGAGGAGATGTGGTGATCTCCGAAATAGCTATAATTTCTACCACTCCTGACTGTTGTTGTCTTTTTTCCAATATACTTTTCCTTATACACTGGCCTTGAGCTCACAAATTAATATTATCGTTTAATAAAAACAGGCCGAAAAATCATAGACATATGAATATTTGAAACGGACGAGCACGCCCAAAACGTAACAACAATTCTAACAATATTCTAAAAATAGAATTTGTGTTACACAAAAAAATTAAAAACCACACATTCACTTAATAGCGACAGACTGTCGTACTTGAATTGTGTTGGTAGGACATAAGGAAAAGTGGTAAAAAGCAACAGCAGCTTACATGCCGGCTTTGGTCCATTGGCTACGCACTTGCCCAGCAAGTCGTAGGTTGTTGGTTCGAATCCCGGTGGAGTCATGAAAGAAATCTGATGAGAAGATGTGGTGATCTCCGAAATAGCTATAATTTCTACCACTCCTGACTGTTGTTGTCTTTTTTCCAATATACTTTTCCTTATACACTGGGCTTGAGCTCACAAATTAATATTATCGTTTAATAAAAACAGGCCGAAAAATCATAGACATATGAATTTTAATTTTATTTACAGTGTGAATAGCAACATACTATGTAGATCTGCCCGTCTCTCAGGCACGCACACAAGCACGCACACAAGCACGCTTCCCTGCCAACCATGAGCCGGTAAAAAACTGGATAAAAAGTGGCTCACGTTATCTTCAAAACTGGATAAAAAAGTAGATAATTTTGTGAATGCGCTGTGCGGATTTTATCCACTTTCCCCTTGTACGTGTGATCAGGCATCCCTGTCGTACGCATTAAGCACCGCCATAAAGAAAAAACTATAGCTGATCTCCTCTAATTCCCCTCACCAGCCTACGCAGGGTTGCTTTTTTCTTCAAAAGATTTCAAAATATTTTAAGAATTTTAAGCCAAAACATTTACGTTATAAATTCTTTATTTTTCAATCATTTAAATATTACAAACATGTGTACTAATCCTAACTATAACTTAAATTACAAATAAGTATTTATACAAATAATAAATAACAAATAATAAATTTGGTGTTTGGTTGGCCGCAAATCTGCAAAGACAAAAATATCACTTAAAATATATCAATATTTCAGTAATTTCAATACATACCTTTAAATTGGGGTTGAGTTGCACCTATTCTGGAAACAAAAAGCTAAATTTACATTTTTAAACAAATAAAATTATAAAAACAAATGCTTACCTCCAATATGTTCGATGAATTGGCAATTTTTGTCAAAACTCCCGTACATCTAACTGGCTCGCTCTAACACACAGGGTTTTTTAAAGGGTGATTTCACTGCTCTAACTTACAGAAATTTTTTGACAGCGCGAAAAAAAGTTGGAAGTGTGTGGATGAGATGCATAAAAAGTTGTGAATGTGTTTGAAAACTTTTGATTTTCAGGGGAAACTGGATAGCCGTGGCTGGCAGGGTTGTTTGTGAATACGTTTCCCCGCCACTGACATAAGTATACACATGTATACCACGATGCAGAAAATAGGAGGTGACGACAAAAGCATTTCCGTTACTTCGTACTTGCCTCGTTTGAAGGATTGACCTCACAACAGAGTTTTGAGTGATTTTTACAAAAAGTTAAACACGGAATAATAAATGTGAAGTGGGGATCTTTGTATTTTAGCAGTTGCAGTGCAAATAAAACGCCCAAGTGCAGTTATCACCTTCTTTTTCGTCTCGCTATTCCTGCAGCAGAAACCGCTGTGACGTGAACGCTGCCGGCGTTGTCATAATCTGGTTTTCTATCATTCTGGTATACATACAAGAACCTGAGAGCGTGGCAGCGTTCTCTTTGTGTGTTCTCTATACGACTTGTTCTTAAAATACGGCAGAACGTCGTATTTCGTTCGTTCGCAAATAGCATACGTGTCGTTAGAGGCACGATATCGGGCACCAATCATCGATCTAAAATAATCAGGTACATAAAAATATCGAATTCCAAAAGCGCGATACCTAAATTATTGATACCATAGAACTAATTATATGTTTTATATATGTAGGTAATTTAATTTATTTAGTGTAGTTTTTTAAACTTCAACGGAGCCACTCTCAATGCACCTTTTGAATAAGCCGTAGCATTATCATATTTACGTACCGTGGTCACCAATTCCGGAGATACACAGGGTTTTTGGGGCTGCACTAAAACTATATTTTCATTATAAGTAGCTAAATTCATAAAATCGTGTATAAAAATATACGTTTATTTGCATATAATTTCCGAATAAGTTGTAAGGTTTCATCTTTAAAATTCGATTTTATTTTATTAAATACAAAGCGGCGCGGAAACCACATATTGACACTGTACATATTAGCAGAAACTTTATATATTTAGTCTGAGTTCAGACACCGCAACTTTCGTTAACTTTCGTAAACTTTGGCCTCAGCAAACCGAACCGTTTGACAACCATATTTTACTATTCCATTCAATTTAATTAAATTCGCCTTTTAAATCAAGTGGCAACTCTCACAGAGTTAGCTGTGCCCCTTATCCATATCCATATTTTAACATTTCATATAACTTGTGTAACTTTTCAAACAGGTGGCAACCCTCATAAAAGTTAGCTTTTAACGAGACGGACCGGTTGACAATGGGGTTTTTATTAAATTTGACATTTCAAACAGGTGCCAAGCCTCTCCCAAGCATAAAATATACTTTACGACCTATTCTCATAACTGCCAAATTTATATACAAAATTTCGTAAAAATCGGTTGATTCTTTTCGGAGGAGTTCGAGCTCAAAAACCGTCACACGAGATTTTTATATATAAGGTTAACAATATATACTTTTTTTGGCCTCCAGATGGATACAGTGTTTTAGTTTTCGAACTCAAGGCCGAGTTGAATAAAACAACTGAATATATCATACATACATGTATAATACCAGATGATTCCCGAATGTCCTGCTTATATTTATTTATTACTTTCACTTTGCAAATGAATTTGACTTTTCAAACAGGTGACAATCCTCTCCCTAGTAAACGAAACTTTATCCGATATCTCCCGAGATAAAAACGCTCTGCTAAATTTCATGTAATTCCGTGCTGCGGATAAAAAGTTTTAAGGGTTCAAAACATCAGATCCTCATATTTATATATGAATAGATATTACATGAAATTATGTTTTGCCAATCCAGACCAGCAGTTTATTTGGTCTTATTTTAGTTAACATCCACTATATTTACATATGCAAGTATATACACTTAATATTTTCTTTATTGGTGCCAATATATTTTTGATTATATTTCTGAGAGATATGGCATTATATACAACACATTTTAAAATTCCTCAAAGATACTTTTTGCATTATACAAAAATGGTTTAATATTTATCTATGCACAAGAAACTGAGGAAGGCATACGATCGTAACCAAGTTTACCATCATTATTTACGTACATATTTATATGTATGTATTATGATAATGGTAGCGATGTTGTGTGTAATTTTAGAAACAGTACCTATGGATGTAAAAACTCTAATCTATATTGCAATAACAGTGTAGAAAAGTCTTTTTTGCACATTGGAAACTTTTTTAAAAGAGCAAATGATGCAGCGAATGTAATATAATACTTTTGGACGATTTTTAGGACCTTTTTCTACGAAACTACTGTATGGATCTTATAGGGGCTTTAAGTGGTGACTGACTAGATAGTAACGTAGGGTATACCTTATCAAAATATCAAGTGGGATAAAGACATTTTTTTTACAAATGATATTCTTTTAAAATAAAATTTTATTTTTTCAATGCCATCATTTTTATTTGTTGATACATTTTTGTTAAAACTTTTAACCGAAATGAAAATAAGAGCATAGCGGGGAAAAAATAAAAAGTAAAATTAGTGCCATTTAATGAAAACGCGTGAAATTAGCTATATTTTCATGCTTGGCTTTCATTAAGTAAAATTTGACGTTTAATGCTGTTAATTGAATGAAAATACCCAAAACTTTGACATGTTTCCATTTGACACCAATGCGAAATTATAAAATGGCAACATGATGGCATTTCGTTTCATATTTTGTCATAGAATATCTGTCCTAAATGTTTCAGACTCCACTGACCACCAACTGTTTCGAACTTAGTGCCGGTACGCCTGAATACGTCTGCGAAATAATCAGTAACTCTTCTTACATTATATATGCATATAATTTAGACAATTCAGGAACAGAAACGTTTGGTAATATGATAATATGCTCTTGAGGAAGGTCTATATAAAAGAATTATTAAAATTGTTTGAGATAAGAAGTTTTATTCCCTATCAATTGACATTTGTTTATTCGATAAATTACTTGTGCGGTATTTTATTTGATTTTTAAGTGTTAAAAATGGAAGAAATATAATAAAAAAATATCCTTTCAATAGTTTTAGCAAAGCAATTTCTATTTGTAAAAACAGTAAGAGATGTGTGATATAGCTGGTAGGAGATATTCCCATATTAGAATAAAATGTATTGATACCGATAAAAAAATATTGCCTAAAATTTTAAAATTGCGTATTGGTATCTAGAAAACCAAAACAATTTCTTAAATTTTCGCTTTTATATATTTCATAGCCTTTATTGGTTATATTCATTACTTCGAATCGCTATCAACGTTTGACTTTCAAACCCCCCCAGACGCGCGATTGTGTTTATGTTTATGTATAATTACATTATATGTATGTCTGATGCATGATATAATTATGTCCACCGGCCGATTAAATTCCAATACGATTGCAAGCGCTTATCTTATCAATAAACAAAAACACCACATGTGTATTATATGCACATATATACTTAGTATGAACAGAAACATTTACATATGTATGTACATAGTATGTGGAAGAAGTGGAAATCAGTCATATGAACATGTGCCGTTTTTGGTTAGATAAGAACCGAAATTTTCTTATTATATGTATTTATATAGCAGATATAAATATTGATATGCGCGTAGAAATATGCGGGGGTTTGGAGACTCATTTACCTGCATATAACTCTACATATGTTGCGAATTACACTGTACGAAATACTGTTCAACAAAAATCTAAGGACAATAGTATCTGGAATTTAGTTTTATAATTTTGAAATTGAAAATAATGGGTAACATTTGCTTAATATGTATAACTTTATTTTGTATTATTTCGTTGCACAATGAAATACCTTTTAACGTTACTAGAATTTTAATGAAATTCAAATCGTCATCAATCATGATTTTAATGAACTTCATTGAATAATAGAAGAGTTGTTGTTTAACACCTAGTTCCTTATGCCATTTAAACATTATTACTTTCTGTGCTCAAGCTATGTATAGTGTTGCCCAAGGTACATTCAACAGGAACTACATTAGATAGAAAACAACCCTGACATCTATTTTGCTGTTGCCGAAAGTCCATGCCTCGTCAAAATAGAAGTTGCCAAATCAAAAATCTCCATTAATTGTATTTTGTATTTAGCTCAAATAAAGTGTACATGTATTTATAGTATGTACTTTCATTTCAAACAAATTTGATCTTATTGTTCATAGGTTGCAGCATAAGTAATTGCATTTTGTTGTGCTCCTACATAGAGGTCAGATTCTGGAAAAGATCTGAATACCAACCAACTGTTCGCAGGAAGTTCCACACCACAAGAGCTGCCCCAATTGTGCTTCCTCCTTGGATCTGGCGGAGCTTTAAAAAAGTTTCCCAAACCTTTCTCCCTGCTCTTCTTGCAAAAATACCATTTACTCATTTCCCATTTTTTTCTACAAAATTCAAATCAAAATTCTCCTTTTTGAAAAATTAAACTTCAACAACCAAAACACACAGTGTGTAGTTTATTATGAAACGAAGAAATGTAAACAACGGTTGACAATTTATGGCTAACTTCGAATGAAAAAATGCAACCCTGTTGCAGCTACCTGTTTAATGCACCTTGGTGTTGCCATAAAAACTTAAAAGGTATAGCCAGATGATTGTTAAGAAATGGCTACAGAAATAAAACTTGTAGCTAAAAAATGCAAGTGAAAACAAACCTAAAATCAGATTATAGTTTTTGAATAATGTTTTATGTTATAGTATCGATTGAGATATTCTTCTTTCGTCGCTTTCGTGATATAGATTATTGACACTTACTGATTGATTTTCGTGACAACTTTTTGTAGAATACTATCCACCTACCTACCCATGTTTTTACCTTTTGAATAATCTCATTGAATGATTTTCATCGCCAGTATCGTTTAATATTAATAAAGAGGTATTTCATTCATTGCATACGTTTTGGACTTTGTTTTGTAAATAAGATTGATTATCAACATTTAGCTATTGGAAAGTGATTCAATAATTGACTTGTATCTTCCGATTGTAAGAATAGAGGAACTGATTATTTGTTTTAACATAAATATAATTTAACAAAACATAAACCATTGTTTCATCACAATAAAAAAACTGAATTTAAAACAATATTTAATTAATCTTTTCAGCACCAATGGCAGTTATTCTTCAGCCCAATTCTTTTCTACACGATGTGCGGAGAAAGTCATCTTTACTTAAATTGTATAAATTTTGTTGAGTAAAATAAGCTTGTCGAAGACCTCTGTATATTGATGTACATATGTATATTGTAACGATTTTCTGTCATCTCTTGTCAAGTTTGGTTTGGAGACAAACCGGTTTTGGCGTTGTGCCTTCTTCAGTTTAATTTTCGTTCTAGACCACAATGGCACAACGCTGAAAGTGGTTTGTCGCCAACATAAACTTGATAAGGATAATAATAATAATATTGAGCTTTATTATATAATAAATTATACAAAAAGTTTAAAAATTACTTACAATTATTATGATTACTGGTTTCTAATAGAGTTTATAAATATTATTGGTTATTTCACGTGATGATTTCAACGGCAGCCTCGTTGTAGGTCAAGTAACTTCAACTCGCCTCCTTTCGGCAAGCGGGCTTTTCAGGTAGCAAATTTAAGGTTTTCAGATAGTAGACCAACGCAGAGCTGAGTTGTAGACAGCGTTGTTTGATGCTATACGTCTAATGTTTGTTGGTTGAAATTGTCCCAATTCCAGATTTTTGTTTAGGCTTTATCTGCATGTTAACTATGAGCAATGTATCAGCGTTATTAAATTTTAGTGGTGGCGATCATTTCTCATTTATTCTTGCATTTCGGCGATCTTGCTCATACAATAGCAAAGCCTTGATATTTTGGTGGGTTTGATCCCTAAAGTCTGTAAAATTTTGGTGGTTTATCGTAGATGTCCTATTCAATAATATATGTATGTAGGCAAAACACGCTTCGCTTAACAGTTCATATTCTGTTGTGCGCGCTGTATTTGACGATCATATAATATTCGTTCCTTCGTTCACCTACTCAGTGTTGCCATCTACCACAATATCCCATTCCCATAATCGGCCATCCTGGCACGTTATTCGACTCTGAATAACTAACTCCAGACTCCGTTTTTTCGACTATAGTTGTCGTTCTGACTGGACCATGTTGGTTGCTAACTTTCCTCACCTCATATCTTCCGTGCTTTAGCTTGTATAGTATTATTTAAAACCTGATGCACCGGTGGCACATGGTTGTACCACTGGATGGCGTTGCTTTGGCACTTCTTCGAAATTATTGGAATGTGGACGCGCTCTACTTGTTCATTAGGTACCCTTGTTGTAATTAGTAAATGTTGAATGATTTCCTTCTTGCAATAGTCTCTGCAGACATTGGGCGTGAATGCTGCGCCTCTATCTGTTATTATTAGGGTTGCCAAACATCGAAGCCCATCTTTCTTGTCTATCAATGACTTCAACCAGAGAACTTAGAAGTATGAGAAGCTGCAAATTTGTGGACTGCAAAAAATGTTGTCTGAAACGTTTCCAAACTGGGTTTCCCCACAGCTATTTAACAGTTCCACATAACATTCTAACAGAGAGGTGAGTAAGAAAATGTCGTGAACATATATTTATTATTTTAAGATGTGACAATTAACAGCGTGCCTACCAATATTGTTATTATAATTTTGCTTTTTTTAACTGATGTTGTAAAATTTCTGAAATTTCATTTCGGAAATTTTTTCCATACTTAGTTTTAGAGTTTTTATAATATCATATTCATGTGTACCTAAATAGAATCAGATCAGAACTTTTGTGAAGTGATGCAACTGTTTTCAGGGATCGCTGTAACTACAAAAAATGCACGGATAGTATATCCTATTGAATAAATAAAATATGTAATGTGTTTGCATTTCGCATTTCAAACTATTTAAAAAAATTCGACATGTGAAAACCTGTTCACGAATTTGTATATTCATTTGTAATGAAAAAGAATCAGAGCAGAAATTTTAATGAAAAAAGATTTCCATAAAATGAAAGATAAGTTATAAGATATTTTATTTTCTATTGAATAAAAAAAATTATAAAAATTAGACAAGGCACAAAAAAGCGTGGATTCGAACTATGGGGCAAAAGCTAAAACGTGCAATATGCTAATTTGGCTGGCGACTAAACACGCTAAGCCACAGCAAACACTTCATAGAGCCCGCTTAAACGGCTAATTATGCAAATCATAGCAATGTGTGCGGAAAGAAGAAGAACAATTTACGAATCCAACTAAAAATGAAACAAAGAAGAAAAAGTAGTAACCCGAGAAAAAATCTGTTTTTTTGATTGTCAGCGGGGCAAGTAGACACGGAAGAGGAGTTATGCAACAACTGTGGATAAGAGAAGGATTGAAAGGGAAAGGGAACGATAAGCAAAAGAATATTCTTTTGTGTTTTTCGGCAATTTTTGTGTCGATTCGCCAGCAATTAGTCAGACTACGTTGGCAAATTACATTATTGTCTGATATTGCGGTGTTGAAATTTTCAATGACCGTCGATGTTTTGTAAAATTGAAGATTTTAGCATTTTTGTGTTCGTCGCGGAAAAGATTGTTGAGGGGAACATTTGCGTGCGCGGGGAGATGAAATGCTCGCGCTTATGAATGAACGGCATTTGTTTTTAGGAATACGCGCACGCGTTTATGAATGAATTTTTTGTTGTTGTATGTAGTTTCAGATATTTTAGAATATTTGGCGCCCGCGCAGGCACAAGTGTAGCTGCGGCTGTGATTGCGGTGTGATTTGATTTTGATTTAGCGTAGGTAAAGGTTGAATATATGCACATGCGCGCACATAAGTACATACATATGTATATGTGTATGTATGTACATGGATGCATATGAATTTATGTATTTAGATATGTATATGAATTATTTGTGACTGTACATTCAAATGTAGTTATATACTTATGTAGTATTTTCTGGCATACATACATATGTATGTATGTAAGCTAGTGCAAGAATTTGCATAAAAGTAAAAGTCTAAATCAACTAAACCCAAATTTAAGCGCATGGTCCGGTTCCGAACCCGCGCAAAACGAAAGCATAAAGAATGTTGCGGCGCATCCTGAAGCAACTGCACCACAGAACACAATTAGTTTGCTTGAACTTAATCGCTACTTGATTCAGTTTCCCGTAAATATTTTTTGCCTAGATAAATTTTTGATACAAATGAACAAATTTGTAATATTCATACATATGTAGATCGCATATTATTCGCATCTACAGAAAAACGAGATCAACACCAGAAAATATATCAAATATTAAATTGGAAGCACATTTATAAGTTATAGTTATAATAGTATAAATAATATAACAAATATGAACATTGAATTATTTGAAATTTTCATATTATATACATACATATGTACACATGTAATAGTCCTTTACAATTACAAAAAACTTGCCTTAAGCTCAAAAATTATTACTGATATTTAGAATTTTCTAAAAACTTGTTAATATTATTGGCAAACCAATAGAAGAATCGTTTCAGATTGAAGGATGTTGAATTTAACATTTAATGTTAGAAATATAAAATACTTTATAATGCAGTGTAAGAAGTTCACGATTAAGTAATGATTTAGACGCAAAGCGAAATTGTGTTTACTGTGGCTCTGCTGGTATAGGCGAAGCTTTATCAAGCATTTCACAACTTTTTTCTAGGTTCAAATCACAGTTGGCCAAAAGTATAGATATATTTTTGCCAGTTTTTTTTAATTTCATATTTTATTTGTAAAATTATTCTTGATTAAGAATCAATCTTGCGCTTTAAGTTTTAAGTACAAAATAAATATAAGTGTTTTCTTAACCTGCATACGCACGTACTACATGCATATGTATTGTCGAACATTTTTCCTGTAATGAGGTATGTGTATGTACATAAGTGCACACTCTCATTTATAAAAATTAAGTAACTAAAAACATTAATTTGATAAATGCATTGAACTCTTTATTTCGTTCTGAATATCAATATATATATATATATTCTTTATTTGTAGAAAAACGTTAAAAATTTAAACATAGTTATTGCACAATTTACAGAATATGGGTTTCCTTAATTCTAAAGCACTATCATACAGTCTAGACAAAGATTTTTAACTTATTTGCAATGTGGTTCGTTTCAAAGGAAAACTCATGGAAAGTAGTTTTTTATGGAAAATTATGCGATTTGCAGTTTTATTTGGTTTGAGTATTGGAACTACTTTTGCCACTTTCCAATTACCCGGAAAGTATGTAGTTTTATACATACATACATGAATTGACGATAAATGTCAAATACTGCATCGCGTACTTAGGCAAGTGTTGAAGTACTATATTTTCAACATTGTCAAGACCAGCGGACTTTTTTATGTAGGTGTATTTTATTAGGCTTGCGACTTTTTCTACGGTAACATACTCACAAGACGGGGTATTATATCTTTGAGTCAAACGCTGCAACTTTTCTCGACACTAGTGAATCATGGTTTCTGATACCAATGGCTTCAGATACCTTATGGTTTTTAACGAACGTATTCGCTAAGGCGTTAGCTTTATCACAGCTTAAAACAAACGTATTTTGATCGTCTACAAGAGGAGGAATAGGATTATATTTTTTCCTAAGGGTTTTAGAAATGTTCCAAAAGGGATTGCAACCTTTCTCCAATGTGGCAAGCTTGTCATTCCAGAATTTATTTCTATATAGGAAAATCTCTTTCCTTACTGCACTTGAATATCTTTGGTGACTTTTATAATCGCAAAGCTGTATATAGCGGCTCCATTGCCGTCTGAAATAATTTCGTGTCCTTAAAAGTTCCAGAATTGCTTCTGGTAATTTCATACTTTTCCTTTTAGCACATTTTTTCGCAACGCTCTTGTTCCTGCACCCAAGAATTGTATTTGAGAAAAAAGCGATATTTTCGTCGACGGTTGCTTTCGTGTTGACATTTGCGACGTCAGTATCAAGGTTTTTGAATGAGTTATTCACCAGATTTTTAAACAATTTCCAATTTCCTTTAATAATGAAATAGGTAGATGATCCGAGTTTATCTAAGGCAATAGGTTGTGATATTAACTGCGACGAATTTGTTAAAACTAAGTCAAGTGTTGTCGAAACAATTTTAGGGCTTGCGGATATATATGTAGGGTCAGCAGAGTGCAAGATCGATATTGGATAAAAAGTTGTTAGCTCGTGAATGATGTTACCCCACACATTAGCTCTTGAGCAATTCTACTGCCTATGTTTGCTATTAAAATCTCCACACAGAACAAATTTGCTTTTGAGCTAAACAACTTTGTAAGATCACTTTTATATTTGATTTTATTTTCACTAGAGTTGCGGCAGCCAGGAAAATAAATACTCAGTATTTTAGTTCTAATATTGTTAACACTAATCTCTATTCCTAGGTTTTCAACCAATTCTGTTTTGATTGTTGGTATTTCGGAATATTTTATTCCCTTTCGAATTAAAATGGCAACCCCGACACCTGTCGAATATTCTCTATCATTCCGAAGACACTCATAATTTGTATCGAATAATTTGTGTGAGCTCTTAAACCAAGTTTCTGAGAGCAGACATAAGTCTATGTTGTGCTTATTTAAATGGTTGAACATTTCTGTAAACTTATTCCTAATACTTCTACAGTTCCAGAATAACACACTTAAATAAGGGTTAGACATTATTTATAAGAGTACAAATATTTAATAGCTAATTGTGCAATAACATTGAACTGATCTTCTTTACTCTTACACGGTCTTAGCTTAGTTACTAAATCGAACGTCAATTGGGTGATCTTCTGCTCAGTGAACAAAGTATTATTTTGTTGTTGCTGAGTCGAGCGATTTGGAACCGACGACCACAATGCACTTACTGGACTATTCTGATGGCCAGCAGTTAGTGTGGGAAAGCTACTCTCTGTGAAAGACAACTTCGCTGACGAACGAGCACGCACAGTTACCGGAGCAGCACGGGAGTGGGATCGATTCAGCTTGTCTTTGATTTCTAAGTTCATTGGTCTGTTTGAGCATGAAGCGTCGGTGGAGTTGTGGTCTTTGTTGCAGTTCGCGCATCTCTCTTTATTTGCGTCTGTGCATTCGGCAGTTTTATGCTTGCCTCGCAATTCGAACATTTCGTTTTAATGTAACAGCCACGCTCACCGTGTCCGAACATTTGACAGTTTCTACATTGCATTATCTTGTGTTTTTGTTTACGTTGATACTCCCAGCGTACGATTATTCGGAAGAGTGACTTAACATTTTGTTTTAACTCATGTAGTCGTACAGAAGCATTCTCAAAGTATACAATGTACAAAGTGTCGGTGAAATTTATGTACTTTTTTGTGACTTTTTTGACCTCTAAACATTTGTAATTTAAAGCATTTAATTCTGCTTTGACCTCTGCTTCACTTTGGTTTTCCAGTACATAAAGCACAACTTTGAACATACGATCGTCTTTTCGATCATGAGTGAAGAATTGGCATGCAGAATCTTTAAGCAAAATTTTAATTAAGTTAAATGCGGCAACAGTCCCACATATTATTTTAACACCGATTGAGATTTTCTTCACAAATAAATCGGTGATATTTTTCTTAGAAATTATGTCTTTTACAAAGTCTATATTTTGGCCAATTACTTTTATGGGCGGGAGGTGAACTTTTTTTGTTTTTTCAATCACTGTCTCGTCTTCGCGCTCATCATCTGACAGCGCTTGCAAAGGTGTGTAGTAGTTGCAATTATTTGCGCTATTATCACGAATATTTACATCCGCGATGTTTCGTTTTCGAGTTTTAGATGAAGACATTTCGTCTTCATCATTGAAACTTTTAACACGTTTTGAAATGTTTGTATTTTTGTGTTTTTATAATTAAAGAAAAAAGAAAGCGTATATATATTATGTATTTATTGTTTGTTTACCTCAAAGCGAATAAATCGATGATTTAACGACAAGAGTAGTACGTGTTTACCCTTTGACTCCTTCCCGTGAACTGAATATCAACATATTCTTACTTTCTTAAGTTTTTCTATTTATTCTCATCTTCATTCGTTTGCATATTTGTTAACATCAAAATTTAAATTTTTCCCTGCTAACATTAAATTTAACATATTTGGTGACTTAAAAATGCAAATTTAACAGTGTGGGGCCGACCCAGTTTGGAAACGTATCAGCCATGTTAACGACCATCGCCGAATAGCTTCCACTTTCAATTTGCAGCTTCTCATACTTCTAAGTTCTCTGCTTCAACCACCACAGTAGACTTTGCTGAGTATAACCACAACTCCACCGACGTTTTTTGCTCAAACAGAGCAATGAACTTAGAAATCAAAGACAAGCTGAATCGATCCCACTCCCGTGCTGCTCCGGTAACTGTGCGTGCTCGTTCGGCAGCGAAGTTGTCTTTCACAGAGAGTAGCTTTCCCACACTAACTGCTGGCCATCAGAATAGTCCAGTATTGTGGCCGTCGGTTCCAAATCGCTTGACTCAGCAACAACAAAATAATACTTTGCTCACTGAGCAGAAGATCACCCAATTGACGTTCGATTTAGTAACTAAGCTAATACCGTGTAAGAGTAAAGAAGATCAGTTCAATGTTATTGCACAATTAGCTATTAAATATTTGTACTCTTATAAATAATGTCTAACCCTTATTTAAGTGTGTTATTCTGGAACTGTAGAAGTATTAGGAATAAGTTTACAGAAATGTTCAACCATTTAAATAAGCACAACATAGACTTATGTCTGCTCTCAGAAACTTGGCTTAAGAGCTCACACAAATTATTCGATACAAATTATGAGTGTCTTCGGAATGATAGAGAATATTCGACAGGTGGCGGGGTTGCCATTTTAATTCGAAAGGGAATAAAATACCAACAATCAAAACAGAATTGGTTGAAAACCTAGGAATAGAGATTAGTGTTAACAATATTAGAACTAAAATACTGAGTATTTATTTTCCTGGCTGCCGCAACTCTAGTGAAAATAAAATCAAATATAAAAGTGATCTTACAAAGTTGTTTAGCTTAAAAGACAACTTGTCCTGTGTGGAGATTTTAATAGCAAACATAGGCAGTGGAATTGCTCAAGAGCTAATGTGTGGGGTAACATCCTTCACGAGCTAACAACGTTTTATCCAATATCGATCTTGCACTCTGCTGACCCTACATATATATCCGCAAGCCCTAAAATTGCTTCGACAACACTTGACTTAGTTTTAACAAATTCGTCGCAGTTAATATCACAACCTATTGCCTTAGATAAACTCGGATCATCTACCTATTTCATTTAATATGACTTGCGAGGGCCAAAACAGTTTACATGAATATTTGGATTATTCTAAAGGAAATTGGAAATTGTTTAAAAATCTGGTGAATAACTCATTCAAAAACCTTGATACTGACGTCGCAAATGTCAACACGAAAACAACCGTCGACGAAAATATCGATTTTTTCTCAAATACAATTCTTGAGTGCAGGAACAAGAGCGTTGCGAAAAAATGTGCTAAAAGGAAAAGTATGAAATTACCAGAAGCAATTCTGGAACTTATAAGGACACGAAATTATTTCAGACGGCAATGGAGCCGCTATAGACAGCTTTGCGATTATAAAAGTCACCAAAGATATTCAAGTGCAGTAAGGAAAGAGATATTCCTATATAGAAATAAATTCTGGAATGACAAGCTTGCCACATTGGAGAAAGGTTGCAATCCCTTTTGGAACATTTCTAAAACCCTTAGGAAAAAATATAATCCTATTCCTCCTCTTGTAGACGATCAAAATACGTTTGTTTTAAGCTGTGATAAAGCTAACGCCTTAGCGAATACGTTCGTTAAAAACCATAAGGTATCTGAAGCCATTGGTATCACAAACCATGATTCACTAGTGTCGAGAAAAGTTGCAGCGTTTGACTCAAAGATCGTAAATACCCCGTCTTGTGAGTATGTTACCGTAGAAAAAGTCGAAGGCCTAATAAAATACACCTACATAAAAAAGTCCGCTGGTCTTGACAATGTTGAAAATATAGTACTTCAACACTTGCCTAAGTACGCGATGCAGTATTTGACATTTATCGTCAATTCATGTATGTATAAAACTACATACTTTCCGGGTAATTGGAAAGTGGCAAAAGTAGTTCCAATACTCAAACCAAATAAAACTGCAAATCGCGCGGAAAATTATAGGCCTATTAGTCTGCTGAGCAACCTATCTAAAATACTTGAAAAAATCTTGAATAAAATATGCTCTGAACAGCTGTATGTAACAGCAGGGTTGCCTCAGGGATCTGTAATCGGGCCACTACTGTATGTTCTTTATTGCGCTGATTTCCCCATGCCCAGAAACTGTCGTTATGCTTTCTATGCCGATGATACTGCAATTTTTTCTTCGCACGATGCAAGTCAAAATATAATGGCAAACCTGAAAGACGCGTTGAAGGAAGTGACGCAGTATTGTGAAAAGTGGAAAGTAAAGTTAAATGCAGATAAGACTAAAGCCATATTTTTTACCCGGAAAAGAAGCCAATGTTTTTTGCCAACAACAAATCTTATGATTCACAATCATCCTGTAAACTGGGAAAATAATGTAAAATACTTAGGCATTTACTTAGATAAAAAACTAATTTTCCATGAGTATTTTCAACAAGTAAAAAATAAGGTTAATGTCGCAATTCGGATGTTATATCCCTTAATTAACAGGAGATCAGCTTTGTGTTTAGGAAACAAAATATTAATCATGAAGGCAATATTCCAGGCAATTATATTGTATGGTTGTCCAGTTTGGGGCAACTGCTTCAAAACACATATTAAATCCCTCCAAATATATCAAAACAAGATCCTTAGAATGAAGCTAAACCGACCTTGGGACTATTCGACAGCAAAGCTCCACGCGGAAACAAAAATTGATTACGTTGCCGAAAGAATCAAAAAAGTAAGCACCAAATTCGAAATTAGTTGTGTTATGTCTGACAATGACTTAATAAACCAACTTTGTGCTTAAATTATTAATATAAGTAAATCTCTTATAAATGTATACATGTACGTATGTTTTATATGTATGTATGTATGATCAAATGTATTTATATATGTATATATTTGTTTTTATTTATATTTTCAAATCGAAGGTTTTTTCGTAGTTTTCCTTTGAAACGAACCACATTGCAAATAAGTTAAAAATCTTTGTCTAGACTGTATGATAGTGCTTTAGAATTAAGGAAACCCATATTCTGTAAATTGTGCAATAACTATGTTTAAATTTTTAACGTTTTTCTACAAATAAAGAATATATATATATATATATATTGATATTCAGAACGAAATAAAGAGTTCTATGCATTTATCAAATTAATGTTTTTAGTTACTTAATTTTTATAAATGAGAGTGTGCACTTATGTACATACATATACCTCATTACAGGAAAAATGTTCGACAATACATATGCATGTAGTACGTGCGTATGCAGGTTAAGAAAACACTTATATTTATTTTGTACTTAAAACTTAAAGCGCAAGATTGATTCTGAATCAAGAATAATATTACAAATAAAATATGAAATTAAAAAAAACTGGCAAAAATATATCTATACTTTTGGCCAACTGTGATTTGAACCTAGAAAAAAGTTGTGAAATGCTTGATAAAGCTTCGCCTATACCAGCAGAGATACAGTAAACACAATTTCGCTTTGCGTCTAAATCATTACTTAATCGTGAACTTCTTACACTGCATTATAAAGTATTTTATATTTCTAACATTAAATGTTAAATTCAACATCCCTCAATCTGAAACGATTCTTCTATTGGTTTGCCAATAATATTAACAAGTTTTTAGAAAATTCTAAATATCAGTAATAATTTTTGAGCTTAAGGCAAGTTTTTTGTAATTGTAAAGGACTATTACATGTGTACATATGTTTGTATATAATATGAAAATTCCAAATAATTCAATGTTCATATTTGTTATATTATTTATACTATTATAACTATAACTTATAAATGTGCTTCCAATTTAATATTTGATATATTTTCTGGTGTTGATCTCGTTTTTCTGTAGATGCGAATAATATGCGATCTACATATGAATATTACAAATTTGTTCATTTGTATCAAAAATTTATCTAGGCAAAAAATATGTACGGGAAACTGAATCAAGTAGCGATTAAGTTCAAGCAAACCAATTGTGTTCTGTGGTGCAGTTGCTTCAGGATGCGCCGCAACATTCTTTATGCTTTCGTTTTGCGCGGGTTCGGAACCGGACCATGCGTTTAAATTTGGGTTTAGTTGATTTAGATTTTTACTTTTATGCAAATTCTTGCACTAGCTTACATACATACATATGTATGTATGCCAGAGAATACTACATAAGTATATAACTACATTTGAATGTACAGTCACAAATAATTCATATACATATCTAAATACATAAATTCATATGCATCCATGTACATACATACACATATACATATGTATGTACTTATGTGCGCGCATGTGCATATATTCAACCTTGACCTACGCTAAATCAAAATCAAATCACACCGCAATCACAGCCGCAGCTACACTTGTGCCTGCGCGGGCGCCAAATATTCTAAAATATCTGAAACTACATACAACAACAAAAAATTCATTCATAAACGCGTGCGCGTATTCCTAAAAACAAATGCCGTTCATTCATAAGCTCGAGCATTTCATCTCCCCGCGCACGCAAATGTTCCCCTCAACAATCTTTTCCGCGACGAACACAAAAATGCTAAAATCTTCAATTTTACAAAACATCGACGGTCATTGAAAATTTCAACACCGCAATATCAGACAATAATGTAATTTGCCAACGTAGTCTGACAAATTGCTGGCATTATTCTAGAACTTTTGTCCAAATGCGCATCAATTCATTTGAGTACACGTGCACGCGCAATTGGCGAATCGACACAAAAATTGCCGAAAAACACAAAAGAATACTCTTTTGCTTATCGTTCCCTTTCCCTTTCAATCCTTCTCTTATCCACAGTTGTTGCATAACTCCTCTTCCGTGTCTACTTGCCCCGCTGACAATCAAAAAAACAGATTTTTTCTCGGGTTACTACTTTTTCTTCTTTGTTTCATTTTTAGTTGGATTCGTAAATTGTTCTTCTTCTTTCCGCACACATTGCTATGATTTGCATAATTAGCCGTTTAAGCGGGCTCCATGAAGTGTTTGCTGTGGCTTAGCGTGTTTAGTCGCCAGCCACATTAGCATATTGCACGTTTTAGCTTTTGCCCCATAGTTCGAATCCACGCTTTTTTGTGCCTTGTCTAATTTTTATAATTTTTTTTTTATTCAATAGAAAATAAAATATCTTATAACTTATCTTTCATTTTATGGAAATCTTTTTTCATTAAAATTTCTGCTCTGATTCTATTTCATTACAAATGAATATACAAATTCGTGAACAAGTTTTCACATGTCGAATTTTTTTAAATAGTTTGAAATGCGAAATGCAAACACATTACATATTTTATTTATTCAATAGGATATACAATAAAATATTAACTATCCGTGCATTTTTTGTAGATACAGCGATCCCTGAAAACAGTTGCATCACTTCACAAAAGTTCTGATCTGATTCTATTTAGGTACAAATGAATATGATATTATAAAAACTCTAAAACTAAGTAAGGAAAAAATTTCCGAAATGAAATTTCAGAAATTTTACAACGTCAGTTAAAAAAAGCAAAATTATAATAATAATATTGGTAGGCACGCTGTTAATTGTCACATCTTAAAATAATAAATATATGTTCACGACATTTTCTTACTCACCTCTCTGTTAGAATGTTATGTGGAACTGTTAAATAGCTGTGGGGAAACCCAGTTTGGAAACGTTTCTCTGGTATAATCACGTAAATTTCGAAACCCCGTTCACTATCACTAGAATGTGATTATATTTTATGCGTGTTTCGATTAAACGATTCTGAACGGCTCACTTGCCATGTCTCTTCGAGAAAAAGTTCTTCTTTTTGCCCCTTCACCCGCCTATAATTATACATTTCACGCATCCCTTTACGACTTTTGCTACCTTTTTTGCCAAGTATGTAGAAGTTTTTCTCTATTATGATTTTGATCGTGCGCTAGTTTTATTACTTCGTTCTCCATACCGGATGGTACTACCAACAGTTCTTTTATGGGATCGCAATAAACTAAGCTGCTCTTCAAAAAAAACTCCTTATGACTTCCTGTTTCTAAGATTTGCTTTACTGCTGTCTCAGTCTCATTGTTAGTGAATCTTCGGCTAGCTGTAATCGCGACTTAGAGCATCCACATGCCTCATGCGCGATCCTGACCTGCGCTCGATTACATAATCGTACTCTTGTAGGAACATAGCCCAGCCGAGTAATGCGCACGTCTCTTTTTGCTCTTTTGAGGTAAATATGCCATTGCGATCTTCTGAATCTCTGTGCAATAAGCACTGCTCTAAAGCCTTGCTTAGAACCGCCCGCGTATATTTCCGTTTCCACTGAATAACCGAAAAGTTTTAATGCAGGTGCATTTCTCAAGGCTTTTTTAACTCTTCTATAGCCAACAACTGATCTACACCCATTTTAAAAGTTGTATCCATCTTAAGCAAATCTTGAAGTGGCTTGGCAATTATTTAATAATCCCGCATCAAACGCTTTAAAACGATGTTAATCCTAAAAACCTCTTTACTTCCGTTTTACTTATCGGTATAGGAAAGTTTCGAACAGCTTTAGTTTTCTCTACTCATGGTAGAATGTGACTATTTTCCAACAAATTCATTTGGTTCTTGATGAACTGGCACTCCTCCCAACTTTACCTGTAACCCATGCTCGCCGGTTCTTTCAAACACTTTTCGCAGCTTTTACAACGATTCGTTGTTGTCCATGTATATGATAATTGTCTAATACTTCGTCGACTATGATCATAGGAAACTTGAATCTAACAATTTTCTTTTTAACTTTGCGAAAATCACAACAAGATCTTTTCGTTTCATCTTTCTTCATCGTTAGTAGTGATGCATACTCAAAAGTGCTACATCAAATTATCCACTCTTTAAGCATATCCTGTATTTGTTTGCTTATCGTCAGACAGAACGAGCTTAATCTGCACGGGTACGCTTGACGGCTTTCCGAGTACGTGGGTATTGACTACACGTTCTAACTCCCTAGCAATACTTCTTTTTAAATGCTGGTGCTTCACTTTCGGCCAGACACAACGCTTCAAACTCTCTTAAAAAATAATATCCACTTTCTGGGCTGCAGCTTCGTCTTGGGTTAATCTTGTCTACGATTCGGTACACTCATCTTGGTATCCATCACAGCGTCCCTACTGCTCTTAGCAGTTTTGGTATTACCTGCAAACCTTACACACTGTCTCTACTCCCATGCCTCTGTTGCCTCGCTCTGGCTCAACTTCTTTAGAACTACCACCCTGGAACTCTGCCTCTACCTCTCCGGCTTTTTTTTTTTACAGATGTCATCACTTTCCAATACTACTCGCGTGCTCGGTTTCCTGAACGTTTCTACTCCTGGCATTTGAAACATTTTTTCTTTTGTGGAAACTTCTCACTAAAACTTTTTCTGAACTTGTTTGAAGTATGGATACTCTGTGTGACAACGTGGGCCACCTCTAACTTTTTCGTAAACTCGAACCTGTTCCTTTAGTTCTTCCAGGCTTTTCGCCTTTATTGGTTTCCCCATTTGTTGTTGTCTTTCACAGAGAGTAGCTTTCCCACACTAACTGCTGGCCATCAGAATAGTCCAGTATTGTGGCCGTCGGTTCCAAATCGCTCGACTCAGCAACAACAAAATAATACTTTGCTCACTGAGCAGAAGATCACCCAATTGACGTTCGATTTAGTAACTAAGCTAAGACCGTGTAAGAGTAAAGAAGATCAGTTCAATGTTATTGCACAATTAGCTATTAAATATTTGTACTCTTATAAATAATGTCTAACCCTTATTTAAGTGTGTTATTCTGGAACTGTAGAAGTATTAGGAATAAGTTTACAGAAATGTTCAACCATTTAAATAAGCACAACATTAACTTATGTCTGCTCTCAGAAACTTGGCTTAAGAGCTCACACAAATTATTCGATACAAATTATGAGTGTCTTCGGAATGATAGAGAATATTCGACAGGTGGCGGGGTTGCCATTTTAATTCGAAAGCGAATAAAATACTCCGAACAGAATTGGTTGAAAACCTAGGAATAGAGATTAGTGTTAACAATATTAGAACTAAAATACTGAGTATTTATTTTCCTGGCTGCCGCAACTCTAGTGAAAATAAAATCAAATATAAAAGTGATCTTACAAAGTTGTTTAGCTTAAAAGACAACTTGTCCTGTGTGGAGATTTTAATAGCAAACATAGGCAGTGGAATTGCTCAAGAGCTAATGTGTGGGTTAACATCCTTCACGAGCTAACAACGTTTTATCCAATATCGATCTTGTACTCTGCTGACCCTGCATATATATCCGCAAGCCCTAAAATTGCTTCGACAACACTTGACTTAGTTTTAACAAATTCGTCGCAGTTAATATCACAACCTATTGCCTTAGATAAACTCGGATCATCTACCTATTTCATTTAATATGACTTGCGAGGGCCAAAACAGTTTACATGAATATTTGGATTATTCTAAAGGAAATTGGAAATTGTTTAAAAATCTGGTGAATAACTCATTCAAAAACCTTGATACTGACGTCGCAAATGTCAACACGAAAACAACCGTCGACGAAAATATCGATTTTTTCTCAAATACAATTCTTGAGTGCAGGAACAAGAGCGTTGCGAAAAAATGTGCTAAAAGGAAAAGTATGAAATTACCAGAAGCAATTCTGGAACTTATAAGGACACGAAATTATTTCAGACGGCAATGGAGCCGCTATAGACAGCTTTGCGATTATAAAAGTCACCAAAGATATTCAAGTGCAGTAAGGAAAGAGATATTCCTATATAGAAATAAATTCTGGAATGACAAGCTTGCCACATTGGAGAAAGGTTGCAATCCCTTTTGGAACATTTCTGAAACCCTTAGGAAAAAATATAATCCTATTCCTCCTCTTGTAGACGATCAAAATACGTTTGTTTTAAGCTGTGATAAAGCTAACGCCTTAGCGAATACGTTCGTTAAAAACCATAAGGTATCTGAAGCCATTGGTATCAGAAACCATGATTCACTAGTGTCGAGAAAAGTTGCAGCGTTTGACTCAAAGATCGTAAATACCCCGTCTTGTGAGTATGTTACCGTAAAAAAAGTCGAAGGCCTAATAAAATACACCTACATAAAAAAGTCCGCTGGTCTTGACAATGTTGAAAATATAGTACTTCAACACTTGCCTAAGTACGCGATGCAGTATTTGACATTTATCGTCAATTCATGTATGTATAAAACTACATACTTTCCGGGTAATTGGAAAGTGGCAAAAGTAGTTCCAATACTCAAACCAAATAAAACTGCAAATCGCGCGGAAAATTATAGGCCTATTAGTCTGCTGAGCAACCTATCTAAAATACTTGAAAAAATCTTGAATAAAATATGCTCTGAACAGCAGTATGTAACAGCAGGGTTGCCTCAGGGATCTGTAATCGGGCCACTACTGTATGTTCTTTATTGCGCTGATTTCCCCATGCCCAGAAACTGTCGTTATGCTTTCTATGCCGATGATACTGCAATTTTTTCTTCGCACGAGGCAAGTCAAAATATAATGGCAAACCTGAAAGACGCGTTGAAGGAAGTGACGCAGTATTGTGAAAAGTGGAAAGTAAAGTTAAATGCAGATAAGACTAAAGCCATATTTTTTACCCGGAAAAGAAGCCAATGTTTTTTGCCAACAACAAATCTTATGATTCACAATCATCCTGTAAACTGGGAAAATAATGTAAAATACTTAGGCATTTACTTAGATAAAAAACTAATTTTCTATGAGTATTTTCAACAAGTAAAAAATAAGGTTAATGTCGCAATTCGGATGTTATATCCCTTAATTAACAGGAGATCAGCTTTGTGTTTAGGAAACAAAATATTAATCATGAAGGCAATATTCCAGGCAATTATATTGTATGGTTGTCCAGTTTGGGGCAACTGCGTCAAAACACATATTAAATCCCTCCAAATATGTCAAAACAAGATCCTTAGAATGAAGCTAAACCGACCTTGGGACTATTCGACAGCAAAGCTCCACGCGGAAACAAAAATTGATTACGTTGCCGAAAGAATCAAAAAAGTAAGCACCAAATTCGAAATTAGTTGTGTTATGTCTGACAATGACTTAATAAACCAACTTTGTGCTTAAATTATTAATATAAGTAAATCTCTTATAAATGTATACATGTACGTATGTTTTATATGTATGTATGTATGATCAAATGTATTTATATATGTATATATTTATTTTTATTTATATTTTCAAATCGAAGGTTTTTTCGTAGTTTTCCTTTGAAACGAACCACATTGCAAATAAGTTAAAAATCTTTGTCTAGACTGTATGATAGTGCTTTAGAATTAAGGAAACCCATATTCTGTAAATTGTGCAATAACTATGTTTAAATTTTTAACGTTTTTCTACAAATAAAGAATATATATATATATATATTAATATTCAGAACGAAATAAAGAGTTCAATGCATTTATCAAATTAATGTTTTTAGTTACTTAATTTTTATAAATGAGAGTGTGCACTTATGTACATACATATACCTCATTACAGGAAAAATGTTCGACAATACATATGCATGTAGTACGTGCGTATGCAGGTTAAGAAAACACTTATATTTATTTTGTACTTAAAACTTAAAGCGCAAGATTGATTCTGAATCAAGAATAATATTACAAATAAAATATGAAATTAAAAAAAACTGGCAAAAATATATCTATACTTTTGGCCAACTGTGATTTGAACCTAGAAAAAAGTTGTGAAATGCTTGATAAAGCTTCGCCTATACCAGCAGAGCCACAGTAAACACAATTTCGCTTTGCGTCTAAATCATTACTTAATCGTGAACTTCTTACACTGCATTATAAAGTATTTTATATTTCTAACATTAAATGTTAAATTCAACATCCCTCAATCTGAAACGATTCTTCTATTGGTTTGCCAATAATATTAACAAGTTTTTAGAAAATTCTAAATATCAGTCATAATTTTTGAGCTTAAGGCAAGTTTTTTGTAATTGTAAAGGACTATTACATGTGTACATATGTTTGTATATAATATGAAAATTCCAAATAATTCAATGTTCATATTTGTTATATTATTTATACTATTATAACTATAACTTATAAATGTGCTTCCAATTTAATATTTGATATATTTTCTGGTGTTGATCTCGTTTTTCTGTAGATGCGAATAATATGCGATCTACATATGAATATTACAAATTTGTTCATTTGTATCAAAAATTTATCTAGGCAAAAAATATTTACGGGAAACTGAATCAAGTAGCGATTAAGTTCAAGCAAACCAATTGTGTTCTGTGGTGCAGTTGCTTCAGGATGCGCCGCAACATTCTTTATGCTTTCGTTTTGCGCGGGTTCGGAACCGGACCATGCGCTTAAATTTGGGTTTAGTTGATTTAGATTTTTACTTTTATGCAAATTCTTGCACTAGCTTACATACATACATATGTATGTATGCCAGAGAATACTACATAAGTATATAACTACATTTGAATGTACAGTCACAAATAATTCATATACATATCTAAATACATAAATTCATATGCATCCATGTACATACATACACATATACATATGTATGTACTTATGTGCGCGCATGTGCATATATTCAACCTTGACCTACGCTAAATCAAAGTCAAATCACACCGCAATCACAGCCGCAGCTACACTTGTGCCTGCGCGGGCGCCAAATATTCTAAAATATCTGAAACTACATACAACAACAAAAAATTCAATCATAAACGCGTGCGCGTATTCCTAAAAATAAATGCCGTTCATTCATAAGCGCGGGCATTTCATCTCCCCGCGCACGCAAATGTTCCCCTCAACAATCTTTTCCGCGACGAACACAAAAATGCTAAAATCTTCAATTTTACAAAACATCGACGGTCATTGAAAATTTCAACACCGCAATATCAGACAATAATGTAATTTGCCAACGTAGTCTGACAAATTGCTGGCATTATTCTAGAACTTTTGTCCAAATGCGCATCAATTCATTTGAGTACACGTGCACGCGCAATTGGCGAATCGACACAAAAATTGCCGAAAAACACAAAAGAATACTCTTTTGCTTATCGTTCCCTTTCCCTTTCAATCCTTCTCTTATCCACAGTTGTTGCATAACTCCCCTTCCGTGTCTACTTGCCCCGCTGACAATCAAAAACACAGATTTTTTCTCGGGTTACTACTTTTTCTTCGTTGTTTCATTTTTAGTTGGATTCGTAAATTGTTCTTCTTCTTTCCGCACACATTGCTATGATTTGCATAATTAGCCGTTTAAGCGGGCTCCATGAAGTGTTTGCTGTGGCTTAGCGTGTTTAGTCGCCAGCCACATTAGCATATTGCACGTTTTAGCTTTTGCCCCATAGTTCGAATCCACGCTTTTTTGTGCCTTGTATAATTTTTATAATTTTTTTTTTATTCAATAGAAAATAAAATATCTTATAACTTATCTTTCATTTTATGGAAATCTTTTTTCATTAAAATTTCTGCTCTGATTCTATTTCATTACAAATGAATATACAAATTCGTGAACAAGTTTTCACATGTCGAATTTTTTTAAATAGTTTGAAATGCGAAATGCAAACACATTACATATTTTATTTATTCAATAGGATATACAATAAAATATTAACTATCCGTGCATTTTTTGTAGATACAGCGATCCCTGAAAACAGTTCTGATCTGATTCTATTTAGGTACAAATGAATATGATATTATAAAAACTCTAAAACTAAGTAAGGAAAAAATTTCCGAAATGAAATTTCAGAAATTTTACAACATCAGTTAAAAAAAGCAAAATTATAATAATAATATTGGTAGGCACGCTGTTAATTGTCACATCTTAAAATAATAAATATATGTTCACGGCATTTTCTTACTGACCTCTCTGTTAGAATGTTATGTGGAACTGTTAAATAGCTGTGGGGAAACCCAGTTTGGAAACGTTTCTCTGGTATAATCACGTAAATTTCGAAACCCCGTTCACTATCACTAGAATGTGATTATATTTTATGCGTGTTTCGACTAAACGATTCTGAACGGCTCACTTGCCATGTCTCTTCGAGAAAAAAATTCTTCTTTTAGCCCCTTCACCCGCCTATAATTATACATTTCACGCATCCCTTTACGACTTTTGCTACCTTTTTTGCCAAGTATGTAGAAGTTTTTCTCTATTATGATTTTGATCGTGCGCTAGTTTTATTACTTCGTTCTCCATACCGGATGGTACTACCAACAGTTCCTTTATGGGATCGCAATAAACTAAGCTGCTCTTCAAAAAAAACTCCTTATGACTTCCTGTTTCTAAGATTTGCTTTACTGCTGTCTCAATCTCATTGTTAGTGAATCTTCGGCTAATAAGCTGTAATCGCGACTTAGAGCATCCACATGCCTCATGCGCGATCCTGACCTGCGCTCGATTACATAATCGTACTCTTGTAGGAACATAGCCCAGCCGAGTAATGCGCACGTCTCTTTTCGCTCTTTTGAGGTAAATATGCCATTGCGATCTTCTGAATCTCTGTGCAATAAGCACTGCTCTAAAGCCTTGCTTAGAACCGCCCGCGTATATTTCCGTTTCCACTGAATAACCGAAAAGTTTTAATGCAGGTGCATTTCTCAAGGCTTTTTTAACTCTTCTATAGCCAACAACTGATCTACACCCATTTTAAAAGTTGTATCCATCTTAAGCAAATCTTGAAGTGGCTTGGCAATTATTTAATAATCCCGCATCAAACGCTTTAAAACGATGTTAATCCTAAAAACCTCTTTACTTCCGTTTTACTTATCGGTATAGGAAAGTTTCGAACAGCTTTAGTTTTCTCTACTCATGGTAGAATGTGACTATTTTCCAACAAATTCATTTGGTTCTTGATGAACTGGCACTCCTCCCAACTTTACCTGTAACCCATGCTCGCCGGTTCTTTCAAACACTTTTCGCAGCTTTTACAACGATTCGTTGTTGTCCATGTATATGATAATTGTCTAATACTTCGTCGACTATGATCATAGGAAACTTGAATCTAACAATTTTCTTTTTAACTTTGCGAAAATCACAACAAGATCTTTTCGTTTCATCTTTCTTCATCGTTAGTAGTGATGCATACTCAAAAGTGCTACATCAAATTATCCACTCTTTAAGCATATCCTGTATTTGTTTGCTTATCGTCAGACAGAACGAGCTTAATCTGCACGGGTACGCTTGACGGCTTTCCGAGTACGTGGGTATTGACTACACGTTCTAACTCCCTAGCAATACTTCTTTTTAAATGCTGGTGCTTCACTTTCGGCCAGACACAACGCTTCAAACTCTCTTAAAAAATAATATCCACTTTCTGGGCTGCAGCTTCGTCTTGGGTTAATCTTGTCTACGATTCGGTACACTCATCTTGGTATCCATCACAGCGTCCCTACTGCTCTTAGCAGTTTTGGTATTACCTGCAAACCTTACACACTGTCTCTACTCCCATGCCTCTGTTGCCTCGCTCTGGCTCAACTTCTTTAGAACTACCACCCTGGAACTCTGCCTCTACCTCTCCGGCTTTTTTTTTACAGATGTCATCACTTTCCAATACTACTCGCGTGCTCGGTTTCCTGAACGTTTCTACTCCTGGCATTTGAAACATTTTTTCTTTTGTGGAAACTTCTCACTAAAACTTTTTCTGAACTTGTTTGAAGTATGGATACTCTGTGTGACAACGTGGGCCACCTCTAACTTTTTCGTAAACTCGAACCTGTTCCTTTAGTTCTTCCAGGCTTTTCGCCTTTATTGGTTTCCCCATTTCTGTAAGATTGTATAAATATTCATCTAAACTTTCTCTAGCCTCTTTTTGCCTGGTCGATTCATTTTCACTTAGCGCATCTTCGCCCCCTTCTGCCCCTTCGAAAACCATGTAGTGCAGCATGCAATTCTTCCTTTCTACACACAACACTCAAATTCAGATGACTAAGTATTTCTTTTAACATATCCACTGTTATTGTCCTAATCGTGTCGGTGTCCATCTTACAACTTGCTAGTAATTACGAAAAAGAATTTATTCTTATAGTATGAACAATGTTGTTCGAGAGACTGAAAATTGAATATAATACAGTACACAAGGATATATGTGTGCAATTTAATTTCCTGTAATTTTAAATACCATGATACCAATATCCGAGCACATTGTACTACAGACTTAGTGATAAAAATGTACACTAACAAATTGTAATAACAATGACCGAATCGGTAAAAATTACAACAAACGGATAGCAGCAAGCGAATTCACTCAGCTGCTTCTCAACACCGCCTTGAATTCGCCTTGGTACCTTCCTTGGTTCTATTGTTCCTTCGTTCATCTACATATATCCACAGGATTCTGTTTTATAATGGAATGTATGGTATTATTGTACCTATACACAGCAATAGACACTCCTCTTTAGGGGATAACCTTGCAAAGTCGCCAGCGATTCAGTAGTAAATTTTGATCAAGGTCGAATAAAGTCGTTCTTCCTGCTCATTTATCTTATTTCGTTGAGTTGGGGTCTGGTTGATTTCCTACAGATTATATATAAAGTATGATTGGAGATAGGAATTCTCGCTCGTTGTCCATGACGAGCATTCTCTATACAGAAAAGTAATGTAGGGCATCCGTTAGGTTTCTACGAAGATAGACTGACGATTTATTTTTTACAGGAAACAATTTAGCAAATTTCGAAAATTTGTGTATGCAGCTTAAAAATTTATGTTTCTTTATTTCAAAGAAGTCAATGTGCAGAATTTCCTCAGGATAATTGGTTTTGTAGAGTGTCTGTCATATTCGTTCAATTTACAAACATTGCACAAAGCAACGTATTCCCTGATTTACTTGGGCATATCTCGGAAATAGTATTTTTCGAGAATTTGCTCCCTTTTTTCCTAGGATTTATGCGGGGTCCGCGATGCTCTTACTCAATTATATTGAAAACTCTGTCAGTTATTGTCACGTCCTCTACTACTCGCTGTGTGATTCTAATCTTGCATCTGCAAAAAATGTGTAACATAAACATTTTGTAATAAATGGAAGGATTTCACAGGAATTTTAATACCATTTATCACATTAGGATTAAGACATTCCTTAAACATGGGAGGGTTATACTGTCAAACTAAGGTAAGGATATTAAATATCTGCGGTAGCCATGATGCGCTTATTCATTTCACCTACCCTAAATATTAACTGATTGCGAAGACATTTATAGGCGCCTTTACATGAGGTAGGAATTGTTCTCTTCAGCAGAGTGGAACCAGGATTTCCTAACTCGCTGCCGGCTGGTGAGATAAAGCGTCGACTTCGGTTTTAAGACGAGAAAGCGTATCAGCGACCACATTAGCCATTCCGGGTTTGTAAATTATTTCGCAATTGTACTCCTCTATTCGAGGCTCCTAGCGCTTTAATTTTGCATTGTAATTGGGGCCACTTGACGAAAAGGTTATTGGTTGATGGTCGGCGTATAAATAGGACTTCAGGTTGTCTAACGCCCACACTATGGTAAGCATCTCCTTCTGTTAAGAGAAATATACGTATTTTCATATGTATCCCTGTATCAGATTAAAAGGTATTTCAAAGCCAAATAAGGCAAGAACATCAGCAGAAGTGAGCAACCATTTAAGATCGGCAAAAGCTTCTAGCGTTTCCCTACTAAGTTTTATTTCTACTTTTTTTTTGATACTCGAGCCTTAATCTTAAGTGAGATCTTTACGTAGTCGCGAATAAATTTCCGATCGTAGGATAGCATAGCCAGAAAGCTGTTGTGATCTCTTAAATTCCATGGAGGCAAATGATATAACCCATGAGCTCGACTTCAGTTTCAAGGAAACACGTCTTCTCCAAGTTCATCTTTAAGTTAGCTTCCTGCAATCATGGAAATATTTTCTCCATATTTTGTAAATGATCATCTGTATCCTTTCCGAATACAATGATATCGACGGTGTACACAAAGCAAATTTTTCCAATGTTTTTCTTGAGCACATCGTCGATCATTCTCTGAAAGATTGCAGGACTATCAGCTTTCTTCATTAGTATTATGGATTGCCCAAGGTTGCATTACGTTGTGTTTATGTAGGGACGGCGTTCAAACTTGTATAGTCAACGACCATGCGACATTGGCTCTCGCCGTTGGGTGTAGGCTGCTTTGAGAGCCGCCAAATCACGGAGTTATACGGATTCTTGGAGGGACGGATGACTTCCTCTTTATACCAATAATTGGTAAGAATAAATCCCTTTTTTACCATTTCTTGAACGTTTTAATTAGTTTCGAATGAAATATCCCCAGATATCGAATCGTTCACCATATTGGGTGATTTCACCCAAGTGTCCTTTGGGTAGCTCCCGAACATCTGTTTGAGAGTGAGCTAAAGTGAGAAGGCGAACCTGGGGGGCCACTCCGACGTTTTCGGTTTAAGGGTCCATCGGGGTTTTGCAGCGTCTGTTCATCAGTAGGTGCAGCTGCGAGCGGGCGTCTGGCGTGGAACAAGCGACTCGCTATATAAGGTGTCCTAAAATAGAAAAATCCTCAGAATCTGGCTGTGCGTCGGGCTTGGTACCCGCCAAGTAAAAACAGCTTCCAATGAAAAATTTCAACAAAAAGCTTCGGATGAGACCCCCCTATTCTGATGACGACCACGGCAAACGTTTAAAGGACCCTTAATTAGGAAAGTGTTTCTGCCCGGCTGGTGGATGACCCCATAAAAGCAAAGGCTCACATCACCGCCATCCAAGAGATGCGATAGACGAAGCTAGGAATGCAGAGAATCGGGCTACAGCTGTTACGTAAAGAAGCGCAAGTTCGGAGTTGGACAAATTCTGATACTTCATGTTAAAAGTTAAAAAAAAACGAATAAACGAATGTCATTGCAGCAGTTTATTCTACGTTGAGATCTAGCATATTTAACCCATCGAGTAATTGCTCCCGATCATTGCCTTTTCAAAGCCTTTCAGGGGTGAAATTAAATACTTAAACCGTTCTCGCCATACATGGTTGCTCTTGGAAACAACAAAAATTAACATAACAGATTGATCCAAAAATTATAATATAAAGCACATCTTTTTACTTAGGAACACATATACTAATTTATAAAAAGCACATACATATGTATACTTATCGTAAAAGATAATTTTTTTCTATATTTCTTGGTAAAATCCGATAGCTCGCAGCGTCGCCACTAAGAAAAAAGCTTACATACAAATGCAGTACTGCTAGTTTTCGCTACTTAAGTATATAGAGGTGAATTCGCATCACCTGCTACTTCCCTTACAACAAACGACAAAATTATAGCGTTTAGTTGCTTTCATATATTATTTCATTTATATCATGTACATTTCTTTACTTCAAAAACTTTTCTGAGTATAGGCACCACTTTATACATTTGCGTATATTTTGTACATTTCTGGTTGACCATTACATAGCTCAGAGTTGTATTTAAAGCAATTGCTGGATGGATTGTTTAAAATTAAACTCCGATCACATTGTTTCTATCATTGCAACAAAATACTAGTTTATTAAATATTTATTGCTCTAGTTGAATATAAAAAATTCGTAATCCTGTTAAAATCGATTATTTGGTGAAAGAGAATTTGCCTTCAAATACTATTGGCGAGTTATTATAGTAGGCTTTATGGTTAACTTTATGACATAGAGGTGTATTCATAGTAAAAATTAAGTTGATACTTAAAGTTACACCAAAATCCCCCTTCCAACTGCCATGGTCGCATTGGAACATGAGGGGCAATTGTTTAAAGGCATAACCTTAATTGACCAAGGCTCAGAAAGGACTTTTATGTCTTCGAAAGGCTAAAAACGGTTGAAACTTCTTCGAACACTCCAGCTTTGAAATCTCTGTCATGGGTGGACATGGCGTCCAACACTCATCGCTTGTCCTTAACAACTAGTTGCATCGAAAACCATGCAAAGGATGAAGGCTCAGACTTGTGTTACCTCAACTAACGTAGAATACGTCAACATTCACCACCAGCCGTGAAAACTGGACTTGAACTTGCTGACCCTAGTTGCCACATACCAGCTTAAAGTGATATGGTTATCGGCAGAGATATACTTCCACAAATCTTGCTGGGTGGTACACAAAAGGCTTGCGACACAATACTTGCGTAAAAAAATATATTTGGCTGGTCATTCTCGACACAAGTAGAGGAGGAGATTTCACATACTCCACAAATTTCGCCTGAAGATCAAACATGTAAGAGCATGTATGACATTCTCGAATGCAATGCGCAGTTCCCAACTAATGAAGTTATGGGAAGAGGAGGAGATCCCACAAACTCCACAAATTTCGTCCGAAGATCAGACACATGAGAGCATGTATGAACTCCAACGACTCTTGTGTATTTTTTAATAAAACGGCTACACTTTGTCCGCGTAATTTGATATAAATGTAGAACTCCCGCAAATGCGTGCAATTCAGTTACATTTCCAGGAATTGGTGCATTTGAAACACAGTCTCCACATTCCGTTGCTTTCGATAAACCGTTTTTATCGATGTTGAACCCTAGATACGAGATTCTCTCCTCAAAGAAAGCGGATTTATTCAGATTCGACTTTAAATTTTCCTGAACTTATTGAGAACTTGTCGCAACGTATTTACGTGTTCCTCGGAAGTTTTACCCGTGATGACTATGTCGGAATCAGGGTATCTGTTGCACTAAAACTTATATTTTTTGTTTGACGCTTAGACGTGATAGAAACGTTAAACTCACCACATACCTTGATTTTCTGTCCGCCATACGCTACAAACGGCAAATCGAAACATCGGAGCGATATAGAGGGAAAAATTCGTTGGTACATTCTGTAAGATATCAAATTTAACGGAACATCGATGTCGCACGTAATACCCATTTTAATACTGTTGAATTCGAAGGTAACACGTATGTAACTCCTGAACTCAACTTCACATCTTTGCTAAGAACCGAATAAACCGAATTGTACCGAATAAATTGATAACTCATTTTGGTTAACTCACTTTCTTACTACACTCAGATTTTAAATGATCAATGATTCCACAAGAATGGCATTTACTCGTTTTGAATCTGCTCGAATCTGAACTATGTTTTCTCCAGCCGCAATGTGAACATCTCTTTGTTTGCCTTTACATAATTTACGCAGTCTTCCATTCCCCATGCCTTCATATTCACTTCCAATGTTAAAGCCTTCTTGAGCGCAGTTGTCAAGGTCAATTTTTCATCTTGAGCTCGAACTCACTTACAAACTATTTTATTACAAATGAGTCCCTGTGGAATTTTTACGTTTCAGAAATGTCCTGGATAGATTTCTTGAATTCTGCCCTTAATTTTCTCTGCGGCGTAGAGTCCATTAACAAAAGCTAGATCGAAGCGTTGTTTAAAAATGTCTAAGTCCTGTGTGGAGTAATCAGTTTAGTTATAATAGTATGTATGTGATAAATAGGAAAGGAAGTTCAAAGGTGTAGTTGCTTTCATTACCAATTAGTAGTAATTATTGGTTTTTGTATGCGTTAATTGGAGCTTTTGTTACCGGTATATGATATCTGCTGAGCTTTGATCGCTGTGGCCAGTTGTCGTTATGTGGTGATCTAGAACAATATTTGTTTTACCCGGTTTATACTTGAGTTCATAGTTCTACTCTGCCGGAATACGTTTCCATCTTTTCGTCTTTCCGTTATGGTTTTTATTACTTAAAGCAAATGATAGAGGTTGGCAGCGTTTCCTTTTCCATTGCTGCGTAATTTTCTTCCGTCTTTGATAAGGATCTTGATATGAATTAAATTGGTTTTCCTGTGTGCCCTTAGGCAGCACCTAGAGCGTACTTCGAGGCGTCAATGGTAAGTTGGAATTCTTACGTGACATTTGGGTATGAGAATATAACCTGCTCTGATTTTAGTGAATTTTTCATTTGATTGAACAGCAATGCAGTATAAATATCCTTTTACCTGAGGCAGTTTTTGAAACTCGTCCGTTTCTCCTCTGAGTGACCTAATAATCCAAGGAATGATCAAAAATGTTCTAGGTCCTTGGGTATGGAAATTCTTGTATGGATTCTACTTTCGCAGGATTCGTCATTATACCTCTTCGTGATGCCATGAAGCCTAAGAATTCTACTTCGTCTTTAAAGAATTTGCTTTTGTCTACTTGTACTTTGAGAGTTTCCTCGTCCTTTGTCCTGCACTCTATGTACAAGGCATGTCATTCCAAAAAAATGTATGTCTGTAAAGCCCGATAGAGTTTGTTCTCTCTCCTGAGACAACTGTAAATTGTTTTCGCAATTCAGATTCATACATATTCGTCACGACCATTCTTAGACGCAGCCTTGTTGATGTCCTTCCTGCTATTCTGGTTCGCTTTGAATATACAAGTTTTTTTAATACTTATATGTATGGTATTTGGTGAGAACTCTTCGATGGTTTTTTTCGACTGGTTTACTGGGTGTTGGTATGTTCGTGTAATTAACTGGCCTAGATGGCATGGAATGAGCGACGTCTATATGCTCGGGCTTCGGTAGCGACATTGAGGCTACTGGACGAAAAGGTGTATAATAAGATGATGTATATTGGAACGATTTTCCATCATCCCTTATCAAGTAGGCTGGGTTATTTGTTGTTGGTTCTTTTACAGCTAGAAGCATTTATAAAAGCTGCCCTAGCTTTTCCTTGTACATTTTTGTGAGGACCCTAATAGCTTTTGGCCTTTCTTCCATACAGGATATTTTCCAATATCAGGAATAGGTGAAAAGAGACCTGTTAATAGAATTCACGAATCGGTAAGCTACCCTGAACCAGGTGTGGAGCCATATCAGATTAAAGCGTATCACCGTCCAATTTAAAGGAATACTGTATGACTGCAATGCTTCGTATGTATGGCCCATAATTTTATTCTTTACAGCAATGAGTATACCGAAGAATTTTGAAAAACATTTTGACTGTCCTACGGATTGTCTCTTTTTCTGTCATTACAGTGCTAATGTTGCTGGGCGCAGTGCCATTAGAAAGATAGAGGGTCTGAGGACTGAAGGCATGATATTGTCACGCATTTTTAAATACGTTAATGAATATTAATCACAAAGCCAGTCACTGGTCTATTGGTTTACCACTTTTGGGTTGTGCATGCGGGGTGTTGAGTTTCCTTTCTGTAAATATGTTAGTAGCACGAAGTGTTGCATTTTCCAAATATAGTATACGTATACAGTATACAAACTACGTATGTTTTCGACATTGTAAATCAATACAAGTGATAAGTCTTCTAAATTAAAGATGGCGGCGGCTAATATTAAATATCACAAATAGCCATTATTATTTGTCAGACATGGAAGTTCGGTCAGGGAATGACAGAAGAAAGGTGAGGGTTGCTACATCAGGTGATCTTAGGAGTGCCGATGACGTCTATGGCATCCGATTTTTCACTTGTATTTATTCAAAATGCTTTTCAATGTTATCTTAACCGGACAATAAAACCATTTCCAATCGAACCATCAGCATACTTTTCTGATATCATTAATAATAATAATAATAAGGACGAGCACGCCTAAAAGAAAACTATAACTAGAAAATAAAGCTTATAGATTTCTAAAAACAACAACACGACCACGCTGTTAAGCACATTGTGGCGACGTTACACTTAATAGCGGTATGGTTGGAGATAGGGATAATGAGAAAGCAAACACGGTTAGCGTGGCTGAGTGGTTGCGCGCTCGCCTAGCAACTCCATGTACCATGGTTCCAAGCCTGGTAAAGTCTAGAAAGAAAATAGTGTGATGAAGAGGGTGATCTCACTTTTACCACTTTGAAAAATCGAGAGATGCTAGCGCTAAAGAGTGGCGGGCGCATATCACCGCGAGTACGGCCGAACGTTGCACGTTGCTCGTTGCTACTAGAGAATAATAACACGCTATGGTACGCTCCAAACGCTGCATCATGACGTTCAAGGCTAAATAACTTTTTATTATTGTTGTTTAGCGTGAAATGTAGCATATATGGGTTTGTTTCTATGTCGAAATAAGGCGCAGAAGATATTTTTTCTTCAATTTGTAATAAACAAATATATTATCAATTGACTCAGAATAAATTTTTTTATTCCGAAAAAATTGCACGTAATCTATAATCTATATAATGACGATTAAAATGGCGGTCGAATCATCTAAATCGGTCTGATAGATCGTTCGTAATTGATCTCTGAAAAAAATGACGAAAAACATTTATTAACAATATCTTAAACACGAATTTTTTTTTTTAGAAAATCCAACTGGGTTTTTGTTTGCATCATTAATGCCTACAGAAAAAATGAAAAAACGAGCAAAAATAATTTTTCACCGCATTCATGTGATCCGTTTGAGAAATTCTGACCCAGGAGCTAGTGGTGTTGTATTTTTTTGAACTGCATACTCGGCACCTTGATAAGTCGCGTGCGTTTATGAATGAATTTTTTGTTATTATATGTATTCTCAGATATTTCAGAATATTTGGAGCCGGCGCAGGCCATGCGCAGCTGCGGTTGTGATTGCGCTGCGATTTGATTTAGATTTAGCGTATGTCAAGGTTGTATTTATGCACATGCACCTATGTACATATGAATGTGTGTATGTACAATATGAATTTATGTATGTAGATATGTACATATACATATGTATGTATGAATATGCATACGTGCATTTGATGACATTTTAGTAATTTATGACTGTACATACAAATGCACTTGTGTAGATACATATATATACAAAGAACTGTGTATAAGTTAACTTAGGGTAAGTTAATACCACCCAAGTTGCCTGACATATGACTCGCCGTCATATATCAAACACTTGAAGCCAACACGTTAGGACCACTCACAAGGACCACATAAAGTAAAACTCGAAACCAACCACTTCAGCAAACAACCGACTCAGCCGAACTGCACTTGTAAAACCAAGTGCAATTATAAACATGACCCGCTCAACAAACAAACATGTGGGCCACAGTCGGAGTCAGCATAACTGTGACCGAAATTAATGTTGTAAACATTATCAGTACAACAACACATGGGAGCCGCCCGCTAAACTCAACGTCAGCGTGCAGTCGCAGCGAAGCAGCATGAATTTATCACGCAGCAGAATACAGACGCTACGCAGCAAAATGCAGTTGCAGCGCAGGCATAGCTAAGTATAAATATTAAGATTATCGTAACTTAGCTTTAGATTCAATTCTCATATTAATAAACGCGGTTATGCTGTCTTCTATACAGCCCGCAATAAATAAAATATAATTTGTTTCATTTAATTAACGCGGAGTTGCTGTCTTCTATACAGCCCGCTTAAGAAATAAACTTACATTTATTTAACTGGCGCCCGAGCAAAAGTCTCGAGCCACGTGAACGTAAAAGGTCCTGAAAATTAAAAAGTAAGGACTCGCGCGCGCCCGAGTGATCATGAAAGAAAAGCCTGAAAATAAAAAGTAAGGCATCGCGAGAATAAAAAAAAGAACTAAAAGTGCCGTGGAAAGAAAAATACGTCCCGAAAATAAAAAATTAAGGATTCCGCGACGCGAGTGAAATTTAGTGAGAGGCCCCTCAGTAGCTTAGGCAAACCGGCGGTATAACGTACCAGCCTACACTATAGACTCAAAAAAATAAAAAAATAAAACATTAAAAGCAGCACTTTTTGTGATCTTCACTTTCCCCCACCAGTGGTAAGAGGTGAAGTTGATCAAATATAATTGTGCACTTGATAAACGTAAAAAGTGAATAAATTCCTCACGATTATATCGATAGGGCCCTTAGTAGCTAAGGCAAGCCGGTGGTAATATATGTACCAGCCTACGATATAAGAAACTATTAAAAGAAGAAAAACACTGAAAGACAAGATAAACTATTTCAAAAAAAAAGATGCGATAGTGAAAAAACAAAAGCATTTTCGGAAAAAAACAAACAAAATATACCCTAAAGGTGATAAACATTTCTAATAAAGTGCAAAAATCTTTTGAAAAAAAATTTAAAACAGAGAAGAATAAAGTGCAAATATACTCCTTGAAAGGAAAAAGTGAGAAAAAATTAAAATAATCAACTTTAGACAGCAACTGGAAGCAACCGGAGCATCTAACAACAGTACTACAATCAACATCTCCATCGCAGCCAACAGTAGCCGTAAGAGTAAGAATTTATACTAAGAATATATGTATATACTTTTATTAAGTATAAAAAGAAATTGTAATTAGATATTATTATAAATACCCCACTAACAACACCATAAATTTAAATGGACGCTCTACCAGTCGATTTCGACTACGACGGATTAGACAAAATTATAGAGCAGGTGGACAGAGATATTGAGGTAGAAAAATATAAACCCCTAATAATTACAGGTATTAGTAATCAGGAAAAAGCTAGGGCTATGCAATCGGTATTTAGTTTTATAGGAGAAAATAAAGTAGCTACTTATTTTGACTTTGACAATAGGGATAATATCGAAGAAGAAGCAGTTCGACTTAATCTATATTTTAAGAATTCAAATTTATAAATAAAGGGAAAAAGAGTAATAAATAATAAAGGTTATTTTATTCAAAAACAAAAATTAAAATTTTTTCAAAATGGCAAACCCTAATAATTTAATTAGGCCCGCATTACTTAACCAAAATCCTCTAGCTCCTCAAGTATCAACTAATGCTCAATTAAGCATGACTGACTTCACGGCCCTCATATCTGAAATAGCGGCCAATGTTTTAATGAAGCAAGGACCACAAGTCGTCCAAAATGTAATTAATCCAAATGCTAGTTTGGCCACAGCAGTTGATCAGGTAATTGAAACAGGGGAAAGGGGAAATTTGAATGAATTAGATAGAATACATGATGTGGTAAAGTGCTTGAAAGAATTTTCAGGTCGTCCAGGAGAATTTAACTCCTGGAAGAAAAGCGTAGACCGTATACTCAACGTATACGAGTCATTAAAAGGATCTCCTAAATATTATGGGATCTTAAGTGTAATTAGAAATAAAATTACAGGCCACGCTGATACAGCACTGGAGTCTTACAATACACCATTGGATTGGCCAGCTATAACAAAATGCTTGTCAATGCATTACGCCGATAGACGCGATCTATCAACTTTAGAGTACCAAATGACTACATTGGTACAAGGTAATAGGTCAATTGATGAATTTTATCAACAGGTGTATAAACACCTCTCGTTGATCTTGAATAAATTAGGTTGCGAAGGGATGAGCAATGAGACTTTACGCGTGTTAACGCAATCTTACAGAAGCAAAGCGTTGGACACATTTATAAGGGGATTAAATGGAGATCAACCGAGATTATTGGGTATGAAAGAGCCAGTTGATTTACCGCAAGCTCTTCACCTGTGCCAAAAATTGGACAACCAAAATTTTAGGACGAACCATGCCTATAACGTAGGGCAATCGTACCAAAGACCAAATAAGGGCAAAAAGAATAAATACACTGCAGGACCACAAGACTTCTACCCGCAGTTAGCTTATAATCCGCAATCAAGTCAACAAGCATGGCAAAGCCGGCGCTCGCAACATAATTTTGATGCGAACGCCAATGCACCAACAAGGCCACCGAAGCCTCAGCCAAAGCCAGAGCCCATGGATGTCGATCAGACCATGCAGTCACGTAGGGTAAACTACACGAATAAACCTACCCAAAAAAATTAGTATAAAGGAAAAAGACCTCTGGAGGCTCCCCAACACAATAATAATAAGGCACAAAGGACTTTCCACATAACGGAACAAAAGGAAAGCGAAAATACGGATGACTCAGCTAACATTAATTTTTTAGTATGCTGAGCTCTTCACTACCATACTTTGAAGTTAAAGTGGAGGGCGGTCAAGCTTTAAAGTTTCTTGTAGACACAGGATCAAGTAAAAACTACGTTAAACCCGATTTGGTAAAGAAATGTATACCAAACAAAACTCCATTTTACGCTAAATCAATAGTGGGAGAAATTAAAATTAGTGAGCATACTTATGCGGAATTTTTTAATATTAAAGAAAAAATAAAATTATATTTAATGCCAGCATTAAAAGTGTTTGATGCCATATTAGGAAATGATACTCTTAGAAGTATGAAAGCGGTGATACATACAGCCGAAAGTTGTATGATATTAGGAAATGGCTGTAAAGTCCACCTAAAAAAACTCCTCACGCAATGCGTTAATGCAATTAACGAAAACAATCTGTTATATAGACAGAAAAGCATCGTGGAGGAGATAACTACAAAGCATCCTAAGATTTTTCTGAGCCTAACGAAAAGCTCACATACACAACAAAAGTTGTTGGTCAAATTAGGACAAGAACAGATACACCAGTGTACTCGAAATTTTACCCTTACCCGGTAGCATTAAAATCCGAGGTAGAAAAACAGGTAAAACAGCTTCTGGACGATGGCATAATGCGACCATCCAGATCGCCATACAATTCTCCTGTATGGATTGTCCCAAAGAAGGCAGATTCCGCAGGAAATAAACAATACCGTATGGTTATTGATTACAGGAAATTGAACGCAGTTACAATTTCAGACAGGTATCCAATTCCTGAAATATCTGAGGTAATATCACAATTTGGTGAAAGTAATTACTTCTCAGTATTGGATTTAAAAAGTGGTTTTCATCAGATACCATTAAGGAAATCGGACATAGAAAAAACCGCATTTTCTATCAATAACGGTAAATATGAATTTACTCGTTTGCCATTTGGCCTAAAAAATGCGCCATCAATTTTTCAACGCGCATTAGACGATATATTAAGAGAACACATTGGCAAATGTTGCTATGTGTATATCGATGATATAATTATCTTTAGCAAAACCGAAAAGGATCATTGCAAAGATATTGAAAAAATATTTAAAACACTAGAAGACGCCAACATGAAGGTTCAGTTGGATAAGTGCGATTTTTTTAAATCAGAAACCGAATTTTTAGGGTTTGTGATTACTCCGGTTGGCATAAGAACCAATCCAAAGAAAGTGGAATCCATTGCAAGCTTTCCAGAACCCAAGAGCCTAAAGGAACTCCGAAGCTTCCTAGGACTATCAGGATATTATCGCAAATTTGTAAAAGATTATGCAAAAATTGCTAAACCGATGACTTCACTCTTAAGAGGGGAAGAAGGTAGAATATCAAAGAACAAATCCTCAAAAGTAAGGATAGATTTAAATTCTGAAGCAAAAGAATCCTTCAGGAAAATTAAGAATTCATTAATTTCCGAAGACATTATCCTTGCTTATCCAGATTTTAAAAAAGAATTTGAATTAGCAACGGATGCTTCAAACTTCGCTATAGGCGCAGTATTATCACAAAGTGATAGACCGATAGCTTTTATATCGAGGACATTAAGCAAAGCTGAAGAACATTATGCCGCTAATGAAAAAGAATTCTTAGCAATAATTTGGGCATTAAATACCTTCAGAAATTATTTATATGGTTCCAGGAAAGTAAAAATTACAACGGATCACCAACCTTTAACTTATGCCTTAAGCAATAAGAATAACAACAGTAAAATGAAAAGGTGGAAGTCAATTCTGGAGGAATATGACTATGAATTAGCATATAAGCCCGGCAAAGCAAATGTTGTGGCCGATGCATTATCACGAATACCACCACAAACAACACAGTTGAATACGCTGTCTACAGCGACAAATTCAGACGAAAGCTCATCACACAACTTAATATACAGTGTCGAACAGCCGATTAACGTGTTTAAAAATCAAATTTTTTTAAATAAGGACTTAGTATCCAACTATCAATTTCAAATAATATTTCCAACATATCACCGACATAGAATAAGAGAATTAAGTTATACCCATGAAATTTTACTGCAGACTTTAAAAAAATATTTAAACCCATCGGTAATAAACTGCATCAAAGCAGAAGAAGACATAATGGGAGTAATACAAGAATTGTATCCCATACACTTTAGTAAATACAAAATACGATTTTCGCAGATACAAGTAGAGGATATAATAGATATTCAACAACAGCAGGAAATCATAATTAGGGAACATAACAGAGCACATAGAAATTGTAAAGAAAATAAATTACAAATTTTGAGAAAATATTATTTTCCAGGAATGGCTAGCAAAATTAAGAAACTAATTAGAATTTGCCTTACATGCAAAGAAAATAAATATGACCGACATCCGGCGAAACCGAAAATTCAGCCAACACCAATTCCTACAGCAGCCGAGGATATCAGGCAACCGTTGAGAGACATTCTTTTCTCTCTCATACCAGAAACTCTAGTAGTGATAGAAAATGAATTCGGCATAGAAATTCGCCGCACAGCTCCATATATCGGGTGTTTTTTTTAGGGGTATAGAACTTCGAATTGAAATAAAACACAAGAAAATCGTTTTAAGGTCCATCAATTTGGCTTTATTGGAAGGATAATTTTATGCCATTAATGTTCAAATATGATTTCGGGTATGTGGCCGCCGCGGCTGGCTCGAATAAAGCCAATTCTACAGGTCCAATTTTCAACCACTTTTTCGAGCATATGGGGCCGTATGTCGGCAATAACGCCACGAATGTTGGCTTCCAATTCCCCTAACGTTTCTGGTTTGTTGGCGTAGACGAGCGACTTCACATATCCCCAAAGAAAATAATCCAATGGTGTCAAATCACACGATCTTGGTGGCCAATTTACAGGTCCATTCCGCGAAATTATGCGCTCATCGAATGTTTCCTTCAATAAATCGATTGTGACGTGCGCTGTGTGGCATGTAGCGCCGTCTTGTTGGAACCACAACTCATCCACATTCATGCCATCCAATTCGGGAACAAAATAGTCGGTTATCATGGCTCTATACCGGTCTCCATTAACGGTAACTGCCTCTCCAGCATTATTGCGGAAGAAGTATGGCCCAATGACTCCACCAGCCCATAGAGCACACCAAACAGTCAGTTTTTGTGGATGTAATGGCGTTTCAAGGGTCTCATGTGGATTCTCTTCACTCCAAATGCGGCAATTTTGCTTGTTGACGTAGCCATTCAACCAAAAATGAGCCTCATCACTGAACAAAATTTTGCGATGAAAATCAGCATCGAGATCAATCTCATTTTCGGCCCATACACCAAAATCACGACGCATTGCATGGTCTCGCGGCTTTAATTCTTGCACAAGCTGGATCTTGTAAGGTCGCAAGCCAAGATCTTTGCGCAAAATCTTCCATAAAGTTGATGGACAAAGCTCCAATTGCTGTGCACGGTGGCGAATCGATTCATTCGGGTCCTCTTCAACACTTTGCTCTACAGCGGCAATTGTTTCTTCGGTGCGCACTGTTCGACGTCTCTGCGGATGCGTATTATCACATAGAGTAAACGTAGTGCGAAAACGATCCATGGTTAACCGAATTAATTGCTCTGATGGACGATTATGTCGACCATAAAATTGACGGAGCTCGCGGTAAACTTCGCGAACTGAACCATTATTTTCGAAATAAATTTGCACGATTTGCAAGCGTTGTTCTTTTGTCAACCTGTTCATGATGAAATGGCAAACCAAACTGAACATAAATGACATTAGAGTTGCCAGATTTGACCACAAAATGCCAGTTTTATCTCTATTCGAAAAACAAACCTGTAAAAAAACACCCGATACAAGTTGTTCGAATGGGCATGTGGAACGTTTTCACTCCACATTGCAGGAAATAATGAGATGCCTACGTTGTGAGAATACGCACCAATCTTTCCTAGAACTTTTAGAAAGATCGGTCAAAGAGTACAACCACTCCGTGCATTCAACTACAAGGGAAAAACCCATAGAATCATTTTTTGGTAGGAGAGTCAATAGCGACCCCATATTAATAGAAAAACATAGATTAGAAATTGCTAAAAAAATTAAGGATAAACAAGTTGTTGATCTAGCTTATCACAACAGAAATAGAATAGCATTAAAACAATACGAGCCAGCAAACGAAATTTTCGTTAAAATAAATAAGAGGTTAGGAAATAAACTGACATCTAGGTATAAAAAGGAAATCGTAGCACAAAATTACAACACTACAATAAAGACACAGTCAGGAAGAATAGTTCATAAAAATAATATTAAACAAAATTGAATATATTTTTTTTTTTTACAAAATAATACTCAACATGCAACAGATAGCGTAAATAAATTAATTTATTCTAATAGGTTTCTTACTGACCAAATTGGTAACATTACCAACCATATAAATAAGCAACAGACTCTTATTCAGAATTACATAAATATATTTAGGAAAACGACCCAGAATAAAATTAAAACTATAGAGGACGAATTAGAATTCCTTAAACACATATACCAAATAAACAATGATATAACACTTTTGCAAAATCACATAAACGATATCGGACAAGTAATTTTTTCAAGTAAATTAGGAATAATTCCAACAGATATACTAGCTCAGACCGAACTTGACCTCATCAATGATTTTGGCATGTACAACGACATACAGGTAGCAGTAGTTTTTTATAATGACAACATTATTATAACCTTACTAATACCCCAATATTCCTCCAATATCCTATCCAAAATTATTTTTGAACCTATTCCCGACCAAAAAAATTTATCATTAGTTTTAGATGAATATGACATACTTACGGATGAAAATAATAATTTGTATAAAAAAATTGTTAAGGACAACCTAGAAAAAAATTTAATCAAATTAGATAACAATTGTTTAATAAATATCATTAAATTTAAAGAAGCAAATTGTAATTTAGTACCATCAATAAAAACAGAAATTAAAGAAGTATTACCGGGAATATTGATATTCAAAAATTTGTATCTGAATATATCTCACAATTGTAACAAATTAGAAAATAAACAAACAGGAACTTTTTTAATAAAATTTGAAAATTGTAAAGTCATAGCTACAAACAAAACTTTTGAAAATATTAAAATCAAAATGTACGATTCATTTATATTACCAAATAAGATTACAAAAATTAAAGAAAATAAAAATATTACAGAAACAGAGTTAAAATTAGAAAAATTGTACTTAAAGCAAATTAGGCAACAAGAACACATTGAACTATCGTTTAAAAATAATAAAAGTGTTCATTTAATTAGTTTAAGTTCAGATTTATTAATTGTATTATCTATTTTTGTAGTAATTTTTATTTTAATATGTATTAATAAATATAAAAGGAAATTATATGAAGCCGAACTGCACTTGTAAAACCAAGTGCAATTATAAATATGACCCGCTCAACAAACAAACATGTGGGCCACAGTCGGAGTCAGCATAACTGTGACCGAAATTAATGTTGTAAACATTATCAGTACAACAACACATGGGAGCCGCCCGCTAAACTCAACGTCAGCGTGCAGTCGCAGCGAAGCAGCATGAATTTATCACGCAGCAGAATACAGACGCTACGCAGCAAAATGCAGTTGCAGCGCAGGCATAGCTAAGTATAAATATTAAGATTATCGTAACTTAGCTTTAGATTCAATTCTCATATTAATAAACGCGGTTATGCTGTCTTCTATACAGCCCGCAATAAATAAAATATAATTTGTTTCATTTAATTAACGCGGAGTTGCTGCTTCTATACAGCCCGCTTAAGAAATGAACTTACATTTATTTAACTGGCGCCCGAGCAAAAGTCTCGAGCCACGTGAACGTAAAAGGTCCTGAAAATTAAAAAGTAAGGACTCGCGCGCGCCCGAGTGATCATGAAAGAAAAGCCTGAAAATAAAAAGTAAGGCATCGCGAGAATAAAAAAAAGAACTAAAAGTGCCGTGGAAAGAAAAATACGTCCCGAAAATAAAAAATTAAGGATTCCGCGACGCGAGTGAAATTTAGTGAGAGGCCCCTCAGTAGCTTAGGCAAACCGGCGGTATAACGTACCAGCCTACACTATAGACTCAAAAAAATAAAAAAATAAAACATTAAAAGCAGCACTTTTTGTGATCTTCACTTTCCCCCACCAGTGGTAAGAGGTGAAGTTGATCAAATATAATTGTGCGCTTGATAAACGTAAAAAGTGAATAAATTCCTCACGATTATATCGATAGGGCCCTTAGTAGCTATGTAAGGCAAGCCGGTGGTAATATATGTACCAGCCTACGATATAAGAAACTATTAAAAGAAGAAAAACACTGAAAGACAAGATAAACTATTTCAAAAAAAAAGATGCGATAGTGAAAAAACAAAAGCATTTTCGGAAAAAAACAAACAAAATATACCCTAAAGGTGATAAACATTTCTAATAAAGTGCAAAAATCTTTTGAAAAAAAATTTAAAACAGAGAAGAATAAAGTGCAAATATACTCCTTGAAAGGAAAAAGTGAGAAAAAATTAAAATAATCAACTTTAGACAGCAACTGGAAGCAACCGGAGCATCTAACAACAGTACTACAATCAACATCTCCATCGTAGCCAACAGTAGCCGTAAGAGTAAGAATTTATACTAAGAATATATATACTTTTATCTATATATATAAAAGTGTTAGTTACACCACTTATAACTCAAGAACGGCTGAACCGATTTGGATGAAAATTGGCGGGGAGGTAGCTTAGAACCAGGGGCAGGTTATAAGATAATTTTTATCCCGTTACCGTGGAACGACAAAAAAAACGGTAAATTTGATTTTTTTTCTTCGCCCTTCATATATTTTACATGTACTCTGGCGGCGAAAGGTAATATCGATGTAAATTGTAGTGACATCTAGCGGAGAAGGGCAATATCCATGTAATTGGTGTGAACTGCCGATATTAACATGGATTTTGTTTACTTTTACGAATTTTGTTGGGTGAAAAATTGACAGTTAGAAATTTTGAAGTTTACCGGTTTTTGTGTTTGTTTCGAGTGTCTATAAATATTGTGCCGATATTATTATCATTAAAATGACGCGTCCAAGACGATCAAATCTTCCCCGAAAAAGCCGTAATGCAACTAGGATGCAAAACGTTGCGAATGAAAGGACTGAAGAAGTACAAGAAATTGCACGTGAAGAGCGCCGCTTTAGTATGGCTCGACTTCGTGCTTCTCAATCACAAGAGCAAAGCGAGGCAGTCCGTGCAAAGGCTCGGTTGGCTATGAGAAATCATCGAGCAAACCTAAGAGATCAACATCTTGATAATTTTCGACGCACAAGGAGAAATTTATCAAGTACTGATTTGAATCGAGCAGCGTTTCGATATGATTACAGCACTGATTACTGCTTGCATACTAGCGTTCGCATTGGGCCAATGGATGTGGTTTGCGAGTATTGAAGTTTACCGGAGAAACGCCAAGATTGTGCTGCCTTAATGGGAAAGTGAAATTGCCATTATTGACTCCCCCACCTGAGCCATTGCACTCATTGTTTACATAATTCAGAATGAGGTCATTAGTACACCACATTCGTTCAAATCTATTGACTGTGCAACAAATGCAGATGATGCTAACAACTCTCCAATTGAATTTTTAAAGTCCTTGGATATGCCTGGCTTACCACCGCATAATTTACGACTAAAGGTTGGCTCCGTAATAATCATGCTTCGAAACATAAACCCACCAAAACTGTGCAACGGAACGCGTTTGGTGGTAAGTAAATTGATGAACAATGTGATTTACGCGACGATACTCAAAGGAAAATTTGAAGGTGAGGAAGTTCTCATTCCGAGGATCCCGATGATCCCAACCGACATGCCGTTTGAGTTTAAACGACTTCAATATCCGATCCGCCTTGCATTCGCCATGACCATTAACAAATCACAAGGCCAATCCTTGAAAGTTTGTGGTCGAAATCTAGAAAATCCATGTTTTTCCCATGGTCAATTATATGCGGCATGTTCAAGGGTCGGAAGACCAGCTGCGTTATTTGTTCTTGCACATAGTAATAAAACTAAAAATATCGTCTATCACAAGGTGCTTCACTGAAGAGTGCAGCCTATGCACTAAAATACATGGCCAATAAAGAATCATTACAATAATTGATTTTTGGTACTTACTTATATTTATTATCCTAATAAAAAATTTAAACTCATAAAATCAAGAATCTGCTCATTTATTGCTTCTAAGGCGGAGCAATGTTCGCCGGGTCAGTTAGTTAAGTATAAAAAGAAATTGTAATTAGATATTATTATAAATACCCCACTAACAACACCATAAATTTAAATGGACGCTCTACCAGTCGATTTCGACTACGACGGATTAGATAAAATTATAGAGCAGGTGGACAGAGATATTGAGGTAGAAAAATATAAACCCTTCATAATTACAGGTATTAGTAATCAGGAAAAAGCTAGGGCTATGCAATTGGTATTTAGTTTTATAGGAGAAAATAAAGTAGCTACTTATTTTGACTTTGACAATAGGGATAATATCGAAGAAGAAGCAGTTCGACTTAATCTATATTTAAGAATTCAAATTTATAAATAAAGGGAAAAAGAGTAATAAATAATAAAGGTTATTTTATTCAAAAACAAAAATTTAAATTTTTTCAAAATGGCAAACCCTAATAATTTAATTAGGCCCGCATTACTTAACCAAAATCCTCTAGCTCCTCAAGTATCAACTAATGCTCAATTAAGCATGACTGACTTCACGACCCTCATATCTGAAATAGCGGCCAATGTTTTAATGCAGCAAGGACCACAAGTCGTCCAAAATGTAATTAATCCAAATGCTAGTTTGGCCACAGCAGTTGATCAGGTAATTGAAACAGGGGAAAGGGGAAATTTGAATGAATTAGATAGAATACATGATGTGGTAAAGTGCTTGAAAGAATTTTCAGGTCGTCCAGGAGAATTTAACTCCTGGAAGAAAAGCGTAGACCGTATACTCAACGTATACGAGTCATTAAAAGGATCTCCTAAATATTATAAGATCTTAAGTGTAATTAGAAATAAAATTACAGGCCACGCTGATACAGCACTGGAGTCTTACAATACACCATTGGATTGGCCAGCTATAACAAAATGCTTGTCAATGCATTACGCCGATAGACGCGATCTATCAACTTTAGAGTACCAAATGACTACATTGGTACAAGGTAATAGGTCAATTGATGAATTTTATCAACAGGTGTATAAACACCTCTCGTTGATCTTGAATAAATTAGGTTGCGAAGGGATGAGCAATGAGACTTTACGCGTGTTAACGCAATCTTACAGAAGCAAAGCGTTGGACACATTTATAAGGGGATTAAATGGAGATCAACCGAGATTATTGGGTATGAAAGAGCCAGTTGATTTACCGCAAGCTCTTCACCTGTGCCAAAAATTGGACAACCAAAATTTTAGGACGAACCATGCCTATAACGTAGGGCAATCGTACCAAAGACCAAATAAGGGCAAAAAGAATAAATACACTGCAGGACCACAAGACTTCTACCCGCAGTTAGCTTATAATCCGCAATCAAGTCAACAAGCATGGCAAAGCCGGCGCTCGCAACATAATTTTGATGCGAACGCCAATGCACCAACAAGGCCACCGAAGCCTCAGCCAAAGCCAGAGCCCATGGATGTCGACCAGACCATGCACTCACGTAGGGTAAACTACACGAATAAACCTACCCAAAAAAATTATTATCAAGGAAAAAGACCTCTGGAGGCTCCCCAACACAATAATAATAAGGCACAAAGGACTTTCCACATAACGGAACAAAAGGAAAGCGAAAATACGGATGACTCAGCTAACATTAATTTTTTAGTATGCTGAGCTCTTCACTACCATACTTTGAAGTTAAAGTGGAGGGCGGTCAAGCTTTAAAGTTTCTTGTAGACACAGGATCAAGTAAAAACTACGTTAAACCCGATTTGGTAAAGAAATGTATACCAAACGAAACTCCATTTTACGCTAAATCAATAGTGGGAGAAATTAAAATTAGTGAGCATACTTATGCGGAATTTTTTAATATTAAAGAAAAAATAAAATTATATTTAATGCCAGCATTAAAAGTGTTTGATGCCATATTAGGAAATGATACTCTTAGAAGTATGAAAGCGGTGATACATACAGCCGAAAGTTGTATGATATTAGGAAATGGCTGTAAAGTCCACCTAAAACAACTCCTCACGCAATGCGTTAATGCAATTAACGAAAACAATCTGTTATATAGACAGAAAAGCATCGTGGAGGAGATAACTACAAAGCATCCTAAGATTTTTCTGAGCCTAACGAAAAGCTCACATACACAACAAAAGTTGTTGGTCAAATTAGGACAAGAACAGATACACCAGTGTACTTTACCCTTACCTGGTAGCATTAAAATCCGAGGTAGAAAAACAGGTAAAACAGCTTCTGCACGATGGCATAATACGACCATCAAGATCGCCATATAATTCTCCTGTATGGATTGTCCCAAAGAAGGCAGATTCCGCAGGAAATAAACAATACCGTATGGTTATTGATTACAGGAAATTGAACGCAGTTACAATTTCAGACAGGTATCCAATTCCTGAAATATCTGAGGTAATATCACAATTTGTTGAAAGTAATTACTTCTCAGTATTGGATTTAAAAAGTGGTTTTCATCAGATACCATTAAGGAAATCGGACATAGAAAAAACCGCATTTTCTATCAATAACGGTAAATATGAATTTACTCGTTTGCCATTTGGCCTAAAAAATGCGCCATCAATTTTTCAACGCGCATTAGACGATATATTAAGAGAACACATTGGCAAATGTTGCTATGTGTATATCGATGATATAATTATCTTTAGCAAAACCGAAAAGGATCATTGCAAAGATATTGAAAAAATATTTAAAACACTAGAAGACGCCAACATGAAGGTTCAGTTGGATAAGTGCGATTTTTTTAAATCAGAAACCGAATTTTTAGGGTTTGTGATTACTCCGGTTGGCATAAGAACCAATCCAAAGAAAGTGGAATCCATTGCAAGCTTTCCAGAACCCAAGAGCCTAAAGGAACTCCGAAGCTTCCTAGGACTATCAGGATATTATCGCAAATTTGTAAAAGATTATGCAAAAATTGCTAAACCGATGACTTCACTCTTAAGAGGGGAAGAAGGTAGAATATCAAAGAACAAATCCTCAAAAGTAAGGATAGATTTAAATTCTGAAGCAAAAGAATCCTTCAGGAAAATTAAGAATTCATTAATTTCCGAAGACATTATCCTTGCTTATCCAGATTTTAAAAAAGAATTTGAATTAGCAACGGATGCTTCAAACTTCACTATAGGCGCAGTATTATCACAAAGTGATAGACCGATAGCTTTTATATCGAGGACATTAAGCAAAGCTGAAGAACATTATGCCGCTAATGAAAAAGAATTCTTAGCAATAATTTGGGCATTAAATACCTTCAGAAATTATTTATATGGTTCCAGGAAAGTAAAAATTACAACGGATCACCAACCTTTAACTTATGCCTTAAGCAATAAGAATAACAACAGTAAAATGAAAAGGTGGAAGTCAATTCAGGAGGAATATGACTATGAATTAGCATATAAGCCCGGCAAAGCAAATGTTGTGGCCGATGCATTATCACGAATACCCCCACAAACAACACAGTTGAATACGCTGTCTACAGCGACAAATTCAGACGAAAGCTCATCACACAACTTAATATACAGTGTCGAACAGCCGATTAACGTGTTTAAAAATCAAATTTTTTTAAATAAGGACTTAGTATCCAACTATCAATTTCAAATAATATTTCCAACATATCACCGACATAGAATAAGAGAATTAAGTTATACCCATGAAATTTTACTGCAGACTTTAAAAAAATATTTAAACCCATCGGTAATAAACTGCATCAAAGCAGAAGAAGACATAATGGGAGTAATACAAGAATTGTATCCCATACACTTTAGTAAATACAAAATACGATTTTCGCAGATACAAGTAGAGGATATAATAGATATTCAACAACAGCAGGAAATCATAATTAGGGAACATAACAGAGCACATAGAAATTGTAAAGAAAATAAATTACAAATTTTGAGAAAATATTATTTTCCAGGAATGGCTAGCAAAATTAAGAAACTAATTAGAATTTGCCTTACATGCAAAGAAAATAAATATGACCGACATCCGGCGAAACCGAAAAATCAGCCAACACCAATTCCTACAGCAGCCGAGGATATCAGGCAACCGTTGAGAGACATTCTTTTCTCTCTCATACCAGAAACTCTAGTAGTGATAGAAAATGAATTCGGCATAGAAATTCGCCGCACAGCTCCATATACAAGTTGTTCGAATGGGCATGTGGAACGTTTTCACTCCACATTGCAGGAAATAATGAGATGCCTACGTTGTGAGAATACGCACCAATCTTTCCTAGAACTTTTAGAAAGATCGGTCAAAGAGTACAACCACTCCGTGCATTCAACTACAAGGGAAAAACCCATAGAATCATTTTTTGGTAGGAGAGTCAATAGCGACCCCATATTAATAGAAAAACATAGATTAGAAATTGCTAAAAAAATTAAGGATAAACAAGTTGTTGATCTAGCTTATCACAACAGAAATAGAATAGCATTAAAACAATACGAGCCAGCAAACGAAATTTTCGTTAAAATAAATAAGAGGTTGGGAAATAAACTGACATCTAGGTATAAAAGGGAAATCGTAGCACAAAATTACAACACTACAATAAAGACACAGTCAGGAAGAATAGTTCATAAAAATAATATTAAACAAAATTGAATATATTTTTTTTTTTACAAAATAATGCTCAACATGCAACAGATAGCGTAAATAAATTAATTTATTCTAATAGGTTTCTTACTGACCAAATTGGTAACATTACCAACCATATAAATAAGCAACAGACTCTTATTCAGAATTAAATAAATATATTTAGGAAAACGACCCAGAATAAAATTAAAACTATAGAGGACGAATTAGAATTCCTTAAACACATATACCAAATAAACAATGATATAACACTTTTGCAAAATCACATAAACGATATCGGACAAGTAATTTTTTCAAGTAAATTAGGAATAATTCCAACAGATATACTAACTCAGACCGAACTTGACCTCATCAATGATTTTGACATGTACAACGACATACAGGTAGCAGTAGTTTTTTATAATGACAACATTATTATAACCTTACTAATACCCCAATATTCCTCCAATATCCTATCCAAAATTATTTTTGAACCTATTCCCGACCAAAAAAATTTATCATTAGTTTTAGATGAATATGACATACTTACGGATGAAAATAATAATTTGTATAAAAAAATTGTTAAGGACAACCTAGAAAAAAATTTAATCAAATTAGATAACAATTGTTTAATAAATATCATTAAATTTAAAGAAGCAAATTGTAATTTAGTACCATCAATAAAAACAGAAATTAAAGAAGTATTACCGGGAATATTAATATTCAAAAATTTGTATCTGAATATATCTCACAATTGTAACAAATTAGAAATTAAACAAACAGGAACTTTTTTAATAAAATTTTAAAATTGTAAAGTCATAGCTACAAACAAAACTTTTGAAAATATTAAAATCAAAATGTACGATTCATTTATATTACCAAATAAGATTACAAAAATTAAAGAAAATAAAAATATTACAGAAACAGAGTTAAAATTAGAAAAATTGTACTTAAAGCAAATTAGGCAACAAGAACACATTGAACTATCGTTTAAAAATAATAAAAGTGTTCATTTAATTAGTTTAAGTTCAGATTTATTAATTGTATTATCTATTTTTGTAGTAATTTTTATTTTAATATGTATTAATAAATATAAAAGGAAATTATATGTATCGCCTGAACTGCACTCACATAATCAAAATACTGCAAAAACAACAGAAGGCCCATTTCTTCAATTATCTTCATCCACAGCAACAATACCGATTGAGGACAATCGATTTAAGAGGGGAAGAGTTAACTTAGGGTAAGTTAATACCACCCAAGCTGCCTGACATATGACTCGCCGTCATATATCAAACACTTCAAGCCAACACGTTAGGACCACTCACAAGGACCACATAAAGTAAAACTCGAAACCAACCACTTCTACAAGATGTCGTAAATTACAATAGACCCGCATTCCAGAGGATCAAATAACGCATTCATATTCCGTTATTTGATCACTAATCATAAACTGGCTACACTAAAGTTGACCCACATCAAAACATTTAATGGTCAACTTAATAAAAGTCAATACTGCACATGTTGCCCGAAATATGATTACCCATCATAAATTCGGCCGTATTAACAAACGCATAGCAAGACGACAATGCTAGGTGGCACACAGCTATGTGGAACGGAAATCAGCAAACAACCGACTCAGCCGAACTGCACTTGTAAAACCAAGTGCAATTATAAACATGACCCGCTCAACAAACAAACATGTGGGCCACAGTCGGAGTCAGCATAACTGTGACCGAAATTAATGTTGTAAACATTATCAGTACAACAACACATGGGAGCCGCCCGCTAAACTCAACGTCAGCGTGCAGTCGCAGCGAAGCAGCATGAATTTATCACGCAGCAGAATACAGACGCTACGCAGCAAAATGCAGTTGCAGCGCAGGCATAGCTAAGTATAAATATTAAGATTATCGTAACTTAGCTTTAGATTCAATTCTCATATTAATAAACGCGGTTATGCTGTCTTCTATACAGCCCGCAATAAATAAAATATAATTTGTTTCATTTAATTAACGCGGAGTTGCTGTCTTCTATACAGCCCGCTTAAGAAATAAACTTACATTTATTTAACTGGCGCCCGAGCAAAAGTCTCGAGCCACGTGAACGTAAAAGGTCCTGAAAATTAAAAAGTAAGGACTCGCGCGCGCCCGAGTGATCATGAAAGAAAAGCCTGAAAATAAAAAGTAAGGCATCGCGAGAATAAAAAAAAGAACTAAAAGTGCCGTGGAAAGAAAAATACGTCCCGAAAATAAAAAATTAAGGATTCCGCGACGCGAGTGAAATTTAGTGAGAGGCCCCTCAGTAGCTTAGGCAAACCGGCGGTATAACGTACCAGCCTACACTATAGACTCAAAAAAATAAAAAAATAAAACATTAAAAGCAGCACTTTTTGTGATCTTCACTTTCCCCCACCAGTGGTAAGAGGTGAAGTTGATCAAATATAATTGTGCGCTTGATAAACGTAAAAAGTGAATAAATTCCTCACGATTATATCGATAGGGCCCTTAGTAGCTCAGGCAAGCCGGTGGTAATATATGTACCAGCCTACGATATAAGAAACTATTAAAAGAAGAAAAACACTGAAAGACAAGATAAACTATTTCAAAAAAAAAAAGATGCGATAGTGAAAAAACAAAAGCATTTTCGGAAAAAAACAAACAAAATATACCCTAAAGGTGATAAACATTTCTAATAAAGTGCAAAAATCTTTTGAAAAAAAATTTAAAACAGAGAAGAATAAAGTGCAAATATACTCCTTGAAAGGAAAAAGTGAGAAAAAATTAAAATAATCAACTTTAGACAGCAACTGGAAGCAACCGGAGCATCTAACAACAGTACTACAATCAACATCTCCATCGCAGCCAACAGTAGCCGTAAGAGTAAGAATTTATACTAAGAATATATATACTTTTATTAAGTATAAAAAGAAATTGTAATTAGATATTATTATAAATACCCCACTAACAACACCATAAATTTAAATGGACGCTCTACCAGTCGATTTCGACTACGACGGATTAGACAAAATTATAGAGCAGGTGGACAGAGATATTGAGGTAGAAAAATATAAACCCCTAATAATTACAGGTATTAGTAATCAGGAAAAAGCTAGGGCTATGCAATTGGTATTTAGTTTTATAGGAGAAAATAAAGTAGCTACTTATTTTGACTTTGACAATAGGGATAATATCGAAGAAGAAGCAGTTCGACTTAATCTATATTTAAGAATTCAAATTTATAAATAAAGGGAAAAAGAGTAATAAATAATAAAGGTTATTTTATTCAAAAACAAAAATTTAAATTTTTTCAAAATGGCAAACCCTAATAATTTAATTAGGCCCGCATTACTTTACCAAAATCCTCTAGCTCCTCAAGTATCAACTAATGCTCAATTAAGCATGACTGACTTCACGGCCCTCATATCTGAAATAGCGGCCAATGTTTTAATGCAGCAAGGACCACAAGTCGTCCAAAATGTAATTAATCCAAATGCTAGTTTGGCCACAGCAGTTGATCAGGTAATTGAAACAGGGGAAAGGGGAAATTTGAATGAATTAGATAGAATACATGATGTGGTAAAGTGCTTGAAAGAATTTTCAGGTCGTCCAGGAGAATTTAACTCCTGGAAGAAAAGCGTAGACCGTATACTCAACGTATACGAGTCATTAAAAGGATCTCCTAAATATTATGGGATCTTAAGTGTAATTAGAAATAAAATTACAGGCCACGCTGATACAGCACTGGAGTCTTACAATACACCATTGGATTGGCCAGCTATAACAAAATGCTTGTCAATGCATTACGCCGATAGACGCGATCTATCAACTTTAGAGTACCAAATGACTACATTGGTACAAGGTAATAGGTCAATTGATGAATTTTATCAACAGGTGTATAAACACCTCTCGTTGATCTTGAATAAATTAGGTTGCGAAGGGATGAGCAATGAGACTTTACGCGTGTTAACGCAATCTTACAGAAGCAAAGCGTTGGACACATTTATAAGGGGATTAAATGGAGATCAACCGAGATTATTGGGTATGAAAGAGCCAGTTGATTTACCGCAAGCTCTTCACCTGTGCCAAAAATTGGACAACCAAAATTTTAGGACGAACCATGCCTATAACGTAGGGCAATCGTACCAAAGACCAAATAAGGGCAAAAAGAATAAATACACTGCAGGACCACAAGACTTCTACCCGCAGTTAGCTTATAATCCGCAATCAAGTCAACAAGCATGGCAAAGCCGGCGCTCGCAACATAATTTTGATGCGAACGCCAATGCACCAACAAGGCCACCGAAGCCTCAGCCAAAGCCAGAGCCCATGGATGTCGATCAGACCATGCACTCACGTAGGGTAAACTACTCGAATAAACCTACCCAAAAAAATTATTATCAAGGAAAAAGACCTCTGGAGGCTCCCCAACACAATAATAATAAGGCACAAAGGACTTTCCACATAACGGAACAAAAGGAAAGCGAAAATACGGATGACTCAGCTAACATTAATTTTTTAGTATGCTGAGCTCTTCACTACCATACTTTGAAGTTAAAGTGGAGGGCGGTCAAGCTTTAAAGTTTCTTGTAGACACAGGATCAAGTAAAAACTACGTTAAACCCGATTTGGTAAAGAAATGTATACCAAACGAAACTCCATTTTACGCTAAATCAATAGTGGGAGAAATTAAAATTAGTAAGCATACTTATGCGGAATTTTTTAATATTAAAGAAAAAATAAAATTATATTTAATGCCATCATTAAAAGTGTTTGAAGCCATATTAGGAAATGATACTCTTAGAAGTATGAAAGCGGTGATACATACAGCCGAAAGTTGTATGATATTAGGAAATGGCTGTAAAGTCCACCTAAAACAACTCCTCACGCAATGCGTTAATGCAATTAACGAAAACAATCTGTTATATAGACAGAAAAGCATCGTGGAGGAGATAACTACAAAGCATCCTAAGATTTTTCTGAGCCTAACGAAAAGCTCACATACACAACAAAAGTTGTTGGTCAAATTAGGACAAGAACAGATACACCAGTGTACTCGAAATTTTACCCTTACCCGGTAGCATTAAAATCCGAGGTAGAAAAACAGGTAAAACAGCTTCTGGACGATGGCATAATACGACCATCCAGATCGCCATATAATTCTCCTGTATGGATTGTCCCAAAGAAGGCAGATTCCGCAGGAAATAAACAATACCGTATGGTTATTGATTACAGGAAATTGAACGCAGTTACAATTTCAGACAGGTATCCAATTCCTGAAATATCTGAGGTAATATCACAATTTGGTGAAAGTAATTACTTCTCAGTATTGGATTTAAAAAGTGGTTTTCATCAGATACCATTAAGGAAATCGGACATAGAAAAAACCGCATTTTCTATCAATAACGGTAAATATGAATTTACTCGTTTGCCATTTGGCCTAAAAAATGCGCCATCAATTTTTCGACGCGCATTAGACGATATATTAAGAGAACACATTGGCAAATGTTGCTATGTGTATATCGATGATATAATTATCTTTAGCAAAACCGAAAAGGGTCATTGCAAAGATATTGAAAAAATATTTAAAACACTAGAAGACGCCAACATGAAGGTTCAGTTGGATAAGTGCGATTTTTTTAAATCAGAAACCGAATTTTTAGGGTTTGTGATTACTCCGGTTGGCATAAGAACCAATCCAAAGAAAGTGGAATCCATTGCAAGCTTTCCAGAACCCAAGAGCCTAAAGGAACTCCGAAGCTTCCTAGGACTATCAGGATATTATCGCAAATTTGTAAAAGATTATGCAAAAATTGCTAAACCGATGACTTCACTCTTAAGAGGGGAAGAAGGTAGAATATCAAAGAACAAATCCTCAAAAGTAAGGATAGATTTAAATTCTGAAGCAAAAGAATCCTTCAGGAAAATTAAGAATTCATTAATTTCCGAAGACATTATCCTTGCTTATCCAGATTTTAAAAAAGAATTTGAATTAGCAACGGATGCTTCAAACTTCGCTATAGGCGCAGTATTATCACAAAGTGATAGACCGATAGCTTTTATATCGAGGACATTAAGCAAAGCTGAAGAACATTATGCCGCTAATGAAAAAGAATTCTTAGCAATAATTTGGGCATTAAATACCTTCAGAAATTATTTATATGGTTCCAGGAAAGTAAAAATTACAACGGATCACCAACCTTTAACTTATGCCTTAAGCAATAAGAATAACAACAGTAAAATGAAAAGGTGGAAGTCAATTCTGGAGGAATATGACTATGAATTAGCATATAAGCCCGGCAAAGCAAATGTTGTGGCCGATGCATTATCACGAATACCACCACAAACAACACAGTTGAATACGCTGTCTATAGCGACAAATTCAGACGAAAGCTCATCACACAACTTAATATACAGTGTCGAACAGCCGATTAACGTGTTTAAAAATCAAATTTTTTTAAATAAGGACTTAGTATCCAACTATCAATTTCAAATAATATTTCCAACATATCACCGACATAGAATAAGAGAATTAAGTTATACCCATGAAATTTTACTGCAGACTTTAAAAAAATATTTAAACCCATCGGTAATAAACTGCATCAAAGCAGAAGAAGACATAATGGGAGTAATACAAGAATTGTATCCCATACACTTTAGTAAATACAAAATACGATTTTCGCAGATACAAGTAGAGGATATAATAGATATTCAACAACAGCAGGAAATCATAATTAGGGAACATAACAGAGCGCATAGAAATTGTAAAGAAAATAAATTACAAATTTTGAGAAAATATTATTTTCCAGGAATGGCTAGCAAAATTAAGAAACTAATTAGAATTTGCCTTACATGCAAAGAAAATAAATATGACCGACATCCGGCGAAACCGAAAATTCAACCAACACCAATTCCTACAGCAGCCGAGGATATCAGGCAACCGTTGAGAGACATTCTTTTCTCTCTCATACCAGAAACTCTAGTAGTGGTAGAAAATGAATTCGGCATAGAAATTCGCCGCACAGCTCCATATACAAGTTGTTCGAATGGGCATGTGGAACGTTTTCACTCCACATTGCAGGAAATAATGAGATGCCTACGTTGTGAGAATACGCACCAATCTTTCCTAGAACTTTTAGAAAGATCGGTCAAAGAGTACAACCACTCCGTGCATTCAACTACAAGGGAAAAACCCATAGAATCATTTTTTGGTAGGAGAGTCAATAGCGACCCCATATTAATAGAAAAACATAGATTAGAAATTGCTAAAAAAATTAAGGATAAACAAGTTGTTGATCTAGCTTATCACAACAGAAATAGAATAGCATTAAAACAATACGAGCCAGCAAACGAAATTTTCGTTAAAATAAATAAGAGGTTAGGAAATAAACTGACATCTAGGTATAAAAAGGAAATCGTAGCACAAAATTACAACACTACAATAAAGACACAGTCAGGAAGAATAGTTCATAAAAATAATATTAAACAAAATTGATTATATTTTTTTTTTTTACAAAATAATACTCAACATGCAACAGATAGCGTAAATAAATTAATTTATTCTAATAGGTTTCTTACTGACCAAATTGGTAACATTACCAACCATATAAATAAGCAACAGACTCTTATTCAGAATTACATAAATATATTTAGGAAAACGACCCAGAATAAAATTAAAACTATAGAGGACGAATTAGAATTCCTTAAACACATATACCAAATAAACAATGATATAACACTTTTGCAAAATCACATAAACGATATCGGACAAGTAATTTTTTCAAGTAAATTAGGAATAATTCCAACAGATATACTAACTCAGACCGAACTTGACCTCATCAATGATTTTGACATGTACAACGACATACAGGTAGCAGTAGTTTTTTATAATGACAACATTATTATAACCTTACTAATACCCCAATATTCCTCCAATATCCTATCCAAAATTATTTTTGAACCTATTCCCGACCAAAAAAATTTATTATTAGTTTTAGATGAATATGACATACTTACGGATGAAAATAATAATTTGTATAAAAAAATTGTTAAGGACAACCTAGAAAAAAATTTAATCAAATTAGATAACAATTGTTTAATAAATATCATTAAATTTAAAGAAGCAAATTGTAATTTAGTACCATCAATAAAAACAGAAATTAAAGAAGTATTACCGGGAATATTAATATTCAAAAATTTGTATCTGAATATATCTCACAATTGTAACAAATTAGAAATTAAACAAACAGGAACTTTTTTAATAAAATTTGAAAATTGTAAAGTCATAGCTACAAACAAAACTTTTGAAAATATTAAAATCAAAATGTACGATTCATTTATATTACCAAATAAGATTACAAAAATTAAAGAAAATAAAAATATTACAGAAACAGAGTTAAAATTAGAAAAATTGTACTTAAAGCAAATTAGGCAACAAGAACACATTGAACTATCGTTTAAAAATAATAAAAGTGTTCATTTAATTAGTTTAAGTTCAGATTTATTAATTGTATTATCTATTTTTGTAGTAATTTTTATTTTAATATGTATTAATAAATATAAAAGGAAATTATATGAAGCCGAACTGCACTTGTAAAACCAAGTGCAATTATAAATATGACCCGCTCAACAAACAAACATGTGGGCCACAGTCGGAGTCAGCATAACTGTGACCGAAATTAATGTTGTAAACATTATCAGTACAACAACACATGGGAGCCGCCCGCTAAACTCAACGTCAGCGTGCAGTCGCAGCGAAGCAGCATGAATTTATCACGCAGCAGAATACAGACGCTACGCAGCAAAATGCAGTTGCAGCGCAGGCATAGCTAAGTATAAATATTAAGATTATCGTAACTTAGCTTTAGATTCAATTCTCATATTAATAAACGCGGTTATGCTGTCTTCTATACAGCCCGCAATAAATAAAATATAATTTGTTTCATTTAATTAACGCGGAGTTGCTGTCTTCTATACAGCCCGCTTAAGAAATAAACTTACATTTATTTAACTGGCGCCCGAGCAAAAGTCTCGAGCCACGTGAACGTAAAAGGTCCTGAAAATTAAAAAGTAAGGACTCGCGCGCGCCCGAGTGATCATGAAAGAAAAGCCTGAAAATAAAAAGTAAGGCATCGCGAGAATAAAAAAAAGAACTAAAAGTGCCGTGGAAAGAAAAATACGTCCCGAAAATAAAAAATTAAGGATTCCGCGACGCGAGTGAAATTTAGTGAGAGGCCCCTCAGTAGCTTAGGCAAACCGGCGGTATAACGTACCAGCCTACACTATAGACTCAAAAAAATAAAAAAATAAAACATTAAAAGCAGCACTTTTTGTGATCTTCACTTTCCCCCACCAGTGGTAAGAGGTGAAGTTGATCAAATATAATTGTGCGCTTGATAAACGTAAAAAGTGAATAAATTCCTCACGATTATATCGATAGGGCCCTTAGTAGCTAAGGCAAGCCGGTGGTAATATATGTACCAGCCTACGATATAAGAAACTATGAAAAGAAGAAAAACACTGAAAGACAAGATAAACTATTTCAAAAAAAAAGATGCGATAGTGAAAAAACAAAAGCATTTTCGGAAAAAAACAAACAAAATATACCCTAAAGGTGATAAACATTTCTAATAAAGTGCAAAAATCTTTTGAAAAAAAATTTAAAACAGAGAAGAATAAAGTGCAAATATACTCCTTGAAAGGAAAAAGTGAGAAAAAATTAAAATAATCAACTTTAGACAGCAACTGGAAGCAACCGGAGCATCTAACAACAGTACTACAATCAACATCTCCATCGCAGCCAACAGTAGCCGTAAGAGTAAGAATTTATACTAAGAATATATATACTTTTATTAAGTATAAAAAGAAATTGTAATTAGATATTATTATAAATACCCCACTAACAACACCATAAATTTAAATGGACGCTCTACCAGTCGATTTCGACTACGACGGATTAGACAAAATTATAGAGCAGGTGGACAGAGATATTGAGGTAGAAAAATATAAACCCTTCATAATTACAGGTATTAGTAATCAGGAAAAAGCTAGGGCTATGCAATTGGTATTTAGTTTTATAGGAGAAAATAAAGTAGCTACTTATTTTGACTTTGACAATAGGGATAATATCGAAGAAGAAGCAGTTCGACTTAATCTATATTTAAGAATTCAAATTTATAAATAAAGGGAAAAAGAGTAATAAATAATAAAGGTTATTTTATTCAAAAACATAAATTTAAATTTTTTCAAAATGGCAAACCCTAATAATTTAATTAGGCCCGCATTACTTAACCAAAATCCTCTAGCTCCTCAAGTATCAACTAATGCTCAATTAAGCATGACTGACTTCACGGCCCTCATATCTGAAATAGCGGCCAATGTTTTAATGCAGCAAGGACCACAAGTCGTCCAAAATGTAATTAATCCAAATGCTAGTTTGGCCACAGCAGTTGATCAGGTAATTGAAACAGGAGAAAGGGGAAATTTGAATGAATTAGATAGAATACATGATGTGGTAAAGTGCTTGAAAGAATTTTCAGGTCGTCCAGGAGAATTTAACTCCTGGAAGAAAAGCGTAGACCGTATACTCAACGTATACGAGTCATTAAAAGGATCTCCTAAATATTATAAGATCTTAAGTGTAATTAGAAATAAAATTACAGGCCACGCTGATACAGCACTGGAGTCTTACAATACACCATTGGATTGGCCAGCTATAACAAAATGCTTGTCAATGCATTACGCCGATAGACGCGATCTATCAACTTTAGAGTACCAAATGACTACATTGGTACAAGGTAATAGGTCAATTGATGAATTTTATCAACAGGTGTATAAACACCTCTCGTTGATCTTGAATAAATTAGGTTGCGAAGGGATGAGCAATGAGACTTTACGCGTGTTAACGCAATCTTACAGAAGCAAAGCGTTGGACACATTTATAAGGGGATTAAATGGAGATCAACCGAGATTATTGGGTATGAAAGAGCCAGTTGATTTACCGCAAGCTCTTCACCTGTGCCAAAAATTGGACAACCAAAATTTTAGGACGAACCATGCCTATAACGTAGGGCAATCGTACCAAAGACCAAATAAGGGCAAAAAGAATAAATACACTCCAGGACCACAAGACTTCTACCCGCAGTTAGCTTATAATCCGCAATCAAGTCAACAAGCATGGCAAAGCCGGCGCTCGCAACATAATTTTGATGCGAACGCCAATGCACCAACAAGGCCACCGAAGCCTCAGCCAAAGCCAGAGCCCATGGATGTCGATCAGACCATGCACTCACGTAGGGTAAACTACACGAATAAACCTACCCAAAAAAATTATTATCAAGGAAAAAGACCTCTGGAGGCTCCCCAACACAATAATAATAAGGCACAAAGGACTTTCCACATAACGGAACAAAAGGAAAGCGAAAATACGGATGACTCAGCTAACATTAATTTTTTAGTATGCTGAGCTCTTCACTACCATACTTTGAAGTTAAAGTGGAGGGCGGTCAAGCTTTAAAGTTTCTTGTAGACACAGGATCAAGTAAAAACTACGTTAAACCCGATTTGGTAAAGAAATGTATACCAAACGAAACTCCATTTTACGCTAAATCAATAGTGGGAGAAATTAAAATTAGTGAGCATACTTATGCGGAATTTTTTAATATTAAAAAAAAAATAAAATTATATTTAATGCCAGCATTAAAAGTGTTTGATGCGATATTAGGAAATGATACTCTTAGAAGTATGAAAGCGGTGATACATACAGCCGAAAGTTGTATGATATTAGGAAATGGCTGTAAAGTCCACCTAAAACAACTCCTCACGCAATGCGTTAATGCAATTAACGAAAACAATCTGTTATATAGACAGAAAAGCATCGTGGAGGAGATAACTACAAAGCATCCTAAGATTTTTCTGAGCCTAACGAAAAGCTCACATACACAACAAAAGTTGTTGGTCAAATTAGGACAAGAACAGATACACCAGTGTACTCGAAATTTTACCCTTACCCGGTAGCATTAAAATCCGAGGTAGAAAAACAGGTAAAACAGCTTCTGGACGATGGCATAATGCGACCATCCAGATCGCCATACAATTCTCCTGTATGGATTGTCCCAAAGAAGGCAGATTCCGCAGGAAATAAACAATACCGTATGGTTATTGATTACAGGAAATTGAACGCAGTTACAATTTCAGACAGGTATCCAATTCCTGAAATATCTGAGGTAATATCACAATTTGGTGAAAGTAATTACTTCTCAGTATTGGATTTAAAAAGTGGTTTTCATCAGAAACCATTAACGAAATCGGACATAGAAAAAACCGCATTTTCTATCAATAACGGTAAATATGAATTTACTCGTTTGCCATTTGGCCTAAAAAATGCGCCATCAATTTTTCAACGCGCATTAGACGATATATTAAGAGAACACATTGGCAAATGTTGCTATGTGTATATCGATGATATAATTATCTTTAGCAAAACCGAAAAGGATCATTGCAAAGATATTGAAAAAATATTTAAAACACTAGAAGACGCCAACATGAAGGTTCAGTTGGATAAGTGCGATTTTTTTAAATCAGAAACCGAATTTTTAGGGTTTGTGATTACTCCGGTTGGCATAAAAACCAATCCAAAGAAAGTGGAATCCATTGCAAGCTTTCCAGAACCCAAGAGCCTAAAGGAACTCCGAAGCTTCCTAGGACTATCAGGATATTATCGCAAATTTGTAAAAGATTATGCAAAAATTGCTAAACCGATGACTTCACTCTTAAGAGGGGAAGAAGGTAGAATATCAAAGAACAAATCCTCAAAAGTAAGGATAGATTTAAATTCTGAAGCAAAAGAATCCTTCAGGAAAATTAAGAATTCATTAATTTCCGAAGACATTATCCTTGCTTATCCAGATTTTAAAAAAGAATTTGAATTAGCAACGGATGCTTCAAACTTCGCTATAGGCGCAGTATTATCACAAAGTGATAGACCGATAGCTTTTATATCGAGGACATTAAGCAAAGCTGAAGAACATTATGCCGCTAATGAAAAAGAATTCTTAGCAATAATTTGGGCATTAAATACCTTCAGAAATTATTTATATGGTTCCAGGAAAGTAAAAATTACAACGGATCACCAACCTTTAACTTATGCCTTAAGCAATAAGAATAACAACAGTAAAATGAAAAGGTGGAAGTCAATTCAGGAGGAATATGACTATGAATTAGCATATAAGCCCGGCAAAGCAAATGTTGTGGCCGATGCATTATCACGAATACCACCACAAACAACACAGTTGAATACGCTGTCTACAGCGACAAATTCAGACGAAAGCTCATCACACAACTTAATATACAGTGTCGAACAGCCGATTAACGTGTTTAAAAATCAAATTTTTTTAAATAAGGACTTAGTATCCAACTATCAATTTCAAATAATATTTCCAACATATCACCGACATAGAATAAGAGAATTAAGTTATACCCATGAAATTTTACTGCAGACTTTAAAAAAATATTTAAACCCATCGGTAATAAACTGCATCAAAGCAGAAGAAGACATAATGGGAGTAATACAAGAATTGTATCCCATACACTTTAGTAAATACAAAATACGATTTTCGCAGATACAAGTAGAGGATATAATAGATATTCAACAACAGCAGGAAATCATAATTAGGGAACATAACAGAGCACATAGAAATTGTAAAGAAAATAAATTACAAATTTTGAGAAAATATTATTTTCCAGGAATGGCTAGCAAAATTAAGAAACTAATTAGAATTTGCCTTACATGCAAAGAAAATAAATATGACCGACATCCGGCGAAACCGAAAAATCAGCCAACACCAATTCCTACAGCAGCCGAGGATATCAGGCAACCGTTGAGAGACATTCTTTTCTCTCTCATACCAGAAACTCTAGTAGTGATAGAAAATGAATTCGGCATAGAAATTCGCCGCACAGCTCCATATACAAGTTGTTCGAATGGGCATGTGGAACGTTTTCACTCCACATTGCAGGAAATAATGAGATGCCTACGTTGTGAGAATACGAACCTATCTTTCCTAGAACTTTTAGAAAGATCGGTCAAAGAGTACAACCACTCCGTGCATTCAACTACAAGGGAAAAACCCATAGAATCATTTTTTGGTAGGAGAGTCAATAGCGACCCCATATTAATAGAAAAACATAGATTAGAAATTGCTAAAAAAATTAAGGATAAACAAGTTGTTGATCTAGCTTATCACAACAGAAATAGAATAGCATTAAAACAATACGAGCCAGCAAACGAAATTTTCGTTAAAATAAATAAGAGGTTGGGAAATAAACTGACATCTAGGTATAAAAGGGAAATCGTAGCACAAAATTACAACACTACAATAAAGACACAGTCAGGAAGAATAGTTCATAAAAATAATATTAAACAAAATTGAATATATTTTTTTTTTTTACAAAATAATGCTCAACATGCAACAGATAGCGTAAATAAATTAATTTATTCTAATAGGTTTCTTACTGACCAAATTGGTAACATTACCAACCATATAAATAAGCAACAGACTCTTATTCAGAATTACATAAATATATTTAGGAAAACGACCCAGAATAAAATTAAAACTATAGAGGACGAATTAGAATTCCTTAAACACATATACCAAATAAACAATGATATAACACTTTTGCAAAATCACATAAACGATATCGGACAAGTAATTTTTTCAAGTAAATTAGGAATAATTCCAACAGATATACTAACTCAGACCGAACTTGACCTCATCAATGATTTTGACATGTACAACGACATACAGGTAGCAGTAGTTTTTTATAATGACAACATTATTATAACCTTACTAATACCCCAATATTCCTCCAATATCCTATCCAAAATTATTTTTGAACCTATTCCCGACCAAAAAAATTTATCATTAGTTTTAGATGAATATGACATACTTACGGATGAAAATAATAATTTGTATAAAAAAATTGTTAAGGACAACCTAGAAAAAAATTTAATCAAATTAGATAACAATTGTTTAATAAATATCATTAAATTTAAAGAAGCAAATTGTAATTTAGTACCATCAATAAAAACAGAAATTAAAGAAGTATTACTGGGAATATTAATATTCAAAAATTTGTATCTGAATATATCTCACAATTGTAACAAATTAGAAATTAAACAAACAGGAACTTTTTTAATAAAATTTTAAAATTGTAAAGTCATAGCTACAAACAAAACTTTTGAAAATATTAAAATCAAAATGTACGATTCATTTATATTACCAAATAAGATTACAAAAATTAAAGAAAATAAAAATATTACAGAAACAGAGTTAAAATTAGAAAAATTGTACTTAAAGCAAATTAGGCAACAAGAACACATTGAACTATCGTTTAAAAATAATAAAAGTGTTCATTTAATTAGTTTAAGTTCAGATTTATTAATTGTATTATCTATTTTTGTAGTAATTTTTATTTTAATATGTATTAATAAATATAAAAGGAAATTATATGTATCGCCTGAACTGCACTCACATAATCAAAATACTGCAAAAACAACAGAAGGCCCATTTCTTCAATTATCTTCATCCACAGCAACAATACCGATTGAGGACAATCGATTTAAGAGGGGAAGAGTTAACTTAGGGTAAGTTAATACCACCCAAGCTGCCTGACATATGACTCGCCGTCATATATCAAACACTTCAAGCCAACACGTTAGGACCACTCACAAGGACCACATAAAGTAAAACTCGAAACCAACCACTTCTACAAGATGTCGTAAATTACAATAGACCCGCATTCCAGAGGATCAAATAACGCATTCATATTCCGTTATTTGATCACTAATCATAAACTGGCTACACTAAAGTTGACCCACATCAAAACATTTAATGGTCAACTTAATAAAAGTCAATACTGCACATGTTGCCCGAAATATGATTACCCATCATAAATTCGGCCGTATTAACAAACGCATAGCAAGACGACAATGCTAGGTGGCACACAGCTATGTGGAACGGAAATCAGCAAACAACCGACTCAGCCGAACTGCACTTGTAAAACCAAGTGCAATTATAAACATGACCCGCTCAACAAACAAACATGTGGGCCACAGTCGGAGTCAGCATAACTGTGACCGAAATTAATGTTGTAAACATTATCAGTACAACAACACATGGGAGCCGCCCGCTAAACTCAACGTCAGCGTGCAGTCGCAGCGAAGCAGCATGAATTTATCACGCAGCAGAATACAGACGCTACGCAGCAAAATGCAGTTGCAGCGCAGGCATAGCTAAGTATAAATATTAAGATTATCGTAACTTAGCTTTAGATTCAATTCTCATATTAATAAACGCGGTTATGCTGTCTTCTATACAGCCCGCAATAAATAAAATATAATTTGTTTCATTTAATTAACGCGGAGTTGCTGTCTTCTATACAGCCCGCTTAAGAAATAAACTTACATTTATTTAACTGGCGCCCGAGCAAAAGTCTCGAGCCACGTGAACGTAAAAGGTCCTGAAAATTAAAAAGTAAGGACTCGCGCGCGCCCGAGTGATCATGAAAGAAAAGCCTGAAAATAAAAAGTAAGGCATCGCGAGAATAAAAAAAAGAACTAAAAGTGCCGTGGAAAGAAAAATACGTCCCGAAAATAAAAAATTAAGGATTCCGCGACGCGAGTGAAATTTAGTGAGAGGCCCCTCAGTAGCTTAGGCAAACCGGCGGTATAACGTACCAGCCTACACTATAGACTCAAAAAAATAAAAAATAAAACATTAAAAGCAGCACTTTTTGTGATCTTCACTTTCCCCCACCAGTGGTAAGAGGTGAAGTTGATCAAATATAATTGTGCGCTTGATAAACGTAAAAAGTGAATAAATTCCTCACGATTATATCGATAGGGCCCTTAGTAGCTAAGGCAAGCCGGTGGTAATATATGTACCAGCCTACGATATAAGAAACTATTAAAAGAAGAAAAACACTGAAAGACAAGATAAACTATTTCAAAAAAAAAGATGCGATAGTGAAAAAACAAAAGCATTTTCGGAAAAAAACAAACAAAATATACCCTAAAGGTGATAAACATTTCTAATAAAGTGCAAAAATCTTTTGAAAAAAAATTTAAAACAGAGAAGAATAAAGTGCAAATATACTCCTTGAAAGGAAAAAGTGAGAAAAAATTAAAATAATCAACTTTAGACAGCAACTGGAAGCAACCGGAGCATCTAACAACAGTACTACAATCAACATCTCCATCGCAGCCAACAGTAGCCGTAAGAGTAAGAATTTATACTAAGAATATATATACTTTTATTAAGTATAAAAAGAAATTGTAATTAGATAAATACCCCACTAACAACACCATAAATTTAAATGGACGCTCTACCAGTCGATTTCGACTACGACGGATTAGACAAAATTATAGAGCAGGTGGACAGAGATATTGAGGTAGAAAAATATAAACCCTTCATAATTACAGGTATTAGTAATCAGGAAAAAGCTAGGGCTATGCAATTGGTATTTAGTTTTATAGGAGAAAATAAAGTAGCTACTTATTTTGACTTTGACAATAGGGATAATATCGAAGAAGAAGCAGTTCGACTTAATCTATATTTAAGAATTCAAATTTATAAATAAAGGGAAAAAGAGTAATAAATAATAAAGGTTATTTTATTCAAAAACATAAATTTAAATTTTTTCAAAATGGCAAACCCTAATAATTTAATTAGGCCCGCATTACTTAACCAAAATCCTCTAGCTCCTCAAGTATCAACTAATGCTCAATTAAGCATGACTGACTTCACGGCCCTCATATCTGAAATAGCGGCCAATGTTTTAATGCAGCAAGGACCACAAGTCGTCCAAAATGTAATTAATCCAAATGCTAGTTTGGCCACAGCAGTTGATCAGGTAATTGAAACAGGGGAAAGGGGAAATTTAAATGAATTAGATAGAATACATGATGTGGTAAAGTGCTTGAAAGAATTTTCAGGTCGTCCAGGAGAATTTAACTCCTGGAAGAAAAGCGTAGACCGTATACTCAACGTATACGAGTCATTAAAAGGATCTCCTAAATATTATGGGATCTTAAGTGTAATTAGAAATAAAATTACAGGCCACGCTGATACAGCACTGGAGTCTTACAATACACCATTGGATTGGCCAGCTATAACAAAATGCTTGTCAATGCATTACGCCGATAGACGCGATCTATCAACTTTAGAGTACCAAATGACTACATTGGTACAAGGTAATAGGTCAATTGATGAATTTTATCAACAGGTGTATAAACACCTCTCGTTGATCTTGAATAAATTAGGTTGCGAAGGGATGAGCAATGAGACTTTACGCGTGTTAACGCAATCTTACAGAAGCAAAGCGTTGGACACATTTATAAGGGGGTTAAATGGAGATCAACCGAGATTATTGGGTATGAAAGAGCCAGTTGATTTACCGCAAGCTCTTCACCTGTGCCAAAAATTGGACAACCAAAATTTTAGGACGAACCATGCCTATAACGTAGGGAAATCGTACCAAAGACCAAATAAGGGCAAAAAGAATAAATACACTGCAGGACCACAAGACTTCTACCCGCAGTTAGCTTATAATCCGCAATCAAGTCAACAAGCATGGCAAAGCCGGCGCTCGCAACATAATTTTGATGCGAACGCCAATGCACCAACAAGGCCACCGAAGCCTCAGCCAAAGCCAGAGCCCATGGATGTCGATCAGACCATGCACTCACGTAGGGTAAACTACACGAATAAACCTACCCAAAAAAATTATTATCAAGGAAAAAGACCTCTGGAGGCTCCCCAACACAATAATAATAAGGCACAAAGGACTTTCCACATAACGGAACAAAAGGAAAGCGAAAATACGGATGACTCAGCTAACATTAATTTTTTAGTATGCTGAGCTCTTCACTACCATACTTTGAAGTTAAAGTGGAGGGCGGTCAAGCTTTAAAGTTTCTTGTAGACACAGGATCAAGTAAAAACTACGTTAAACCCGATTTGGTAAAGAAATGTATACCAAACGAAACTCCATTTTACGCTAAATCAATAGTGGGAGAAATTAAAATTAGTGAGCATACTTATGCGGAATTTTTTAATATTAAAGAAAAAATAAAATTATATTTAATGCCAGCATTAAAAGTGTTTGATGCCATATTAGGAAATGATACTCTTAGAAGTATGAAAGCGGTGATACATACAGCCGAAAGTTGTATGATATTAGGAAATGGCTGTAAAGTCCACCTAAAACAACTCCTCACGCAATGCGTTAATGCAATTAACGAAAACAATCTGTTATATAGACAGAAAAGCATCGTGGAGGAGATAACTACAAAGCATCCTAAGATTTTTCTGAGCCTAACGAAAAGCTCACATACACAACAAAAGTTGTTGGTCAAATTAGGACAAGAACAGATACACCAGTGTACTCGAAATTTTACCCTTACCCGGTAGCATTAAAATCCGAGGTAGAAAAACAGGTAAAACAGCTTCTGGACGATGGCATAATGCGACCATCCAGATCGCCATACAATTCTCCTGTATGGATTGTCCCAAAGAAGGCAGATTCCGCAGGAAATAAACAATACCGTATGGTTATTGATTACAGGAAATTGAACGCAGTTACAATTTCAGACAGGTATCCAATTCCTGAAATATCTGAGGTAATATCACAATTTGGTGAAAGTAATTACTTCTCAGTATTGGATTTAAAAAGTGGTTTTCATCAGATACCATTAAGGAAATCGGACATAGAAAAAACCGCATTTTCTATCAATAACGGTAAATATGAATTTACTCGTTTGCCATTTGGCCTAAAAAATGCGCCATCAATTTTTCAACGCGCATTAGACGATATATTAAGAGAACACATTGGCAAATGTTGCTATGTGTATATCGATGATATAATTATCTTTAGCAAAACCGAAAAGGATCATTGCAAAGATATTGAAAAAATATTTAAAACACTAGAAGACGCCAACATGAAGGTTCAGTTGGATAAGTGCAATTTTTTTAAATCAGAAACCGAATTTTTAGGGTTTGTGATTACTCCGGTTGGCATAAGAACCAATCCAAAGAAAGTGGAATCCATTGCAAGCTTTCCAGAACCCAAGAGCCTAAAGGAACTCCGAAGCTTCCTAGGACTATCAGGATATTATCGCAAATTTGTAAAAGATTATGCAAAAATTGCTAAACCGATGACTTCACTCTTAAGAGGGGAAGAAGGTAGAATATCAAAGAACAAATCCTCAAAAGTAAGGATAGATTTAAATTCTGAAGCAAAAGAATCCTTCAGGAAAATTAAGAATTCATTAATTTCCGAAGACATTATCCTTGCTTATCCAGATTTTAAAAAAGAATTTGAATTAGCAACGGATGCTTCAAACTTCGCTATAGGCGCAGTATTATCACAAAGTGATAGACCGATAGCTTTTATATCGAGGACATTAAGCAAAGCTGAAGAACATTATGCCGCTAATGAAAAAGAATTCTTAGCAATAATTTGGGCATTAAATACCTTCAGAAATTATTTATATGGTTCCAGGAAAGTAAAAATTACAACGGATCACCAACCTTTAACTTATGCCTTAAGCAATAAGAATAACAACAGTAAAATGAAAAGGTGGAAGTCAATTCTGGAGGAATATGACTATGAATTAGCATATAAGCCCGGCAAAGCAAATGTTGTGGCCGATGCATTATCACGAATACCACCACAAACAACACAGTTGAATACGCTGTCTACAGCGACAAATTCAGACGAAAGCTCATCACACAACTTAATATACAGTGTCGAACAGCCGATTAACGTGTTTAAAAATCAAATTTTTTTAAATAAGGACTTAGTATCCAACTATCAATTTCAAATAATATTTCCAACATATCACCGACATAGAATAAGAGAATTAAGTTATACCCATGAAATTTTACTGCAGACTTTAAAAAAATATTTAAACCCATCGGTAATAAACTGCATCAAAGCAGAAGAAGACATAATGGGAGTAATACAAGAATTGTATCCCATACACTTTAGTAAATACAAAATACGATTTTCGCAGATACAAGTAGAGGATATAATAGATATTCAACAACAGCAGGAAATCATAATTAGGGAACATAACAGAGCACATAGAAATTGTAAAGAAAATAAATTACAAATTTTGAGAAAATATTATTTTCCAGGAATGGCTAGCAAAATTAAGAAACTAATTAGAATTTGCCTTACATGCAAAGAAAATAAATATGACCGACATCCGGCGAAACCGAAAAATCAGCCAACACCAATTCCTACAGCAGCCGAGGATATCAGGCAACCGTTGAGAGACATTCTTTTCTCTCTCATACCAGAAACTCTAGTAGTGATAGAAAATGAATTCGGCATAGAAATTCGCCGCACAGCTCCATATACAAGTTGTTCGAATGGGCATGTGGAACGTTTTCACTCCACATTGCAGGAAATAATGAGATGCCTACGTTGTGAGAATACGCACCAATCTTTCCTAGAACTTTTAGAAAGATCGGTCAAAGAGTACAACCACTCCGTGCATTCAACTACAAGGGAAAAACCCATAGAATAATTTTTTGGTAGGAGAGTCAATAGCGACCCCATATTAATAGAAAAACATAGATTAGAAATTGCTAAAAAAATTAAGGATAAACAAGTTGTTGATCTAGCTTATCACAACAGAAATAGAATAGCATTAAAACAATACGAGCCAGCAAACGAAATTTTCGTTAAAATAAATAAGAGGTTAGGAAATAAACTGACATCTAGGTATAAAAGGGAAATCGTAGCACAAAATTACAACACTACAATAAAGACACAGTCAGGAAGAATAGTTCATAAAAATAATATTAAACAAATTGAATATATTTTTTTTTTTTACAAAATAATACTCAACATGCAACAGATAGCGTAAATAAATTAATTTGGTAACATTACCAACCATATAAATAAGCAACAGACTCTTATTCAGAATTACATAAATATATTTAGGAAAACGACCCAGAATAAAATTAAAACTATAGAGGACGAATTAGAATTCCTTAAACACATATACCAAATAAACAATGATATAACACTTTTGCAAAATCACATAAACGATATCGGACAAGTAATTTTTTCAAGTAAATTAGGAATAATTCCAACAGATATACTAACTCAGACCGAACTTGACCTCATCAATGATTTTGACATGTACAACGACATACAGGTAGCAGTAGTTTTTTATAATGACAACATTATTATAACCTTACTAATACCCCAATATTCCTCCAATATCCTATCCAAAATTATTTTTGAACCTATTCCCGACCAAAAAAATTTATCATTAGTTTTAGATGAATATGACATACTTACGGATGAAAATAATAATTTGTATAAAAAAATTGTTAAGGACAACCTAGAAAAAAATTTAATCAAATTAGATAACAATTGTTTAATAAATATCATTAAATTTAAAGAAGCAAATTGTAATTTAGTACCATCAATAAAAACAGAAATTAAAGAAGTATTACTGGGAATATTAATATTCAAAAATTTGTATCTGAATATATCTCACAATTGTAACAAATTAGAAATTAAACAAACAGGAACTTTTTTAATAAAATTTGAAAATTGTAAAGTCATAGCTACAAACAAAACTTTTGAAAATATTAAAATCAAAATGTACGATTCATTTATATTACCAAATAAGATTACAAAAATTAAAGAAAATAAAAATATTACAGAAACAGAGTTAAAATTAGAAAAATTGTACTTAAAGCAAATTAGGCAACAAGAACACATTGAACTATCGTTTAAAAATAATAAAAGTGTTCATTTAATTAGTTTAAGTTCAGATTTATTAATTGTATTATCTATTTTTGTAGTAATTTTTATTTTAATATGTATTAATAAATATAAAAGGAAATTATATGTATCGCCTGAACTGCACTCACATAATCAAAATACTGCAAAAACAACAGAAGGCCCATTTCTTCAATTATCTTCATCCACAGCAACAATACCGATTGAGGACAATCGATTTAAGAGGGGAAGAGTTAACTTAGGGTAAGTTATTACCACCCAAGCTGCCTGACATATGACTCGCCGTCATACTTATGTATATCAAACACTTCAAGCCAACACGTTAGGACCACTCACAAGGACCACATAAAGTAAAACTCGAAACCAACCACTTCTACAAGATGTCGTAAATTACAATAGACCCGCATTCCAGAGGATCAAATAACGCATTCATATTCCGTTATTTGATCACTAATCATAAACTGGCTACACTAAAGTTGACCCACATCAAAACATTTAATGGTCAACTTAATAAAAGTCAATACTGCACATGTTGCCCGAAATATGATTACCCATCATAAATTCGGCCGTATTAACAAACGCATAGCAAGACGACAATGCTAGGTGGCACACAGCTATGTGGAACGGAAATCAGCAAACAACCGACTCAGCCGAACTGCACTTGTAAAACCAAGTGCAATTATAAACATGACCCGCTCAACAAACAAACATGTGGGCCACAGTCGGAGTCAGCATAACTGTGACCGAAATTAATGTTGTAAACATTATCAGTACAACAACACATGGGAGCCGCCCGCTAAACTCAACGTCAGCGTGCAGTCGCAGCGAAGCAGCATGAATTTATCACGCAGCAGAATACAGACGCTACGCAGCAAAATGCAGTTGCAGCGCAGGCATAGCTAAGTATAAATATTAAGATTATCGTAACTTAGCTTTAGATTCAATTCTCATATTAATAAACGCGGTTATGCTGTCTTCTATACAGCCCGCAATAAATAAAATATAATTTGTTTCATTTAATTAACGCGGAGTTGCTGTCTTCTATACAGCCCGCTTAAGAAATAAACTTACATTTATTTAACTGGCGCCCGAGCAAAAGTCTCGAGCCACGTGAACGTAAAAGGTCCTGAAAATTAAAAAGTAAGGACTCGCGCGCGCCCGAGTGATCATGAAAGAAAAGCCTGAAAATAAAAAGTAAGGCATCGCGAGAATAAAAAAAAGAACTAAAAGTGCCGTGGAAAGAAAAATACGTCCCGAAAATAAAAAATTAAGGATTCCGCGACGCGAGTGAAATTTAGTGAGAGGCCCCTCAGTAGCTTAGGCAAACCGGCGGTATAACGTACCAGCCTACACTATAGACTCAAAAAAATAAAAAAATAAAACATTAAAAGCAGCACTTTTTGTGATCTTCACTTTCCCCCACCAGTGGTAAGAGGTGAAGTTGATCAAATATAATTGTGCGCTTGATAAACGTAAAAAGTGAATAAATTCCTCACGATTATATCGATAGGGCCCTTAGTAGCTAAGGCAAGCCGGTGGTAATATATGTACCAGCCTACGATATAAGAAACTATTAAAAGAAGAAAAACACTGAAAGACAAGATAAACTATTTCAAAAAAAAAGATGCGATAGTGAAAAAACAAAAGCATTTTCGGAAAAAAACAAACAAAATATACCCTAAAGGTGATAAACATTTCTAATAAAGTGCAAAAATCTTTTGAAAAAAAATTTAAAACAGAGAAGAATAAAGTGCAAATATACTCCTTGAAAGGAAAAAGTGAGAAAAAATTAAAATAATCAACTTTAGACAGCAACTGGAAGCAACCGGAGCATCTAACAACAGTACTACAATCAACATCTCCATCGCAGCCAACAGTAGCCGTAAGAGTAAGAATTTATACTAAGAATATATATACTTTTATTAAGTTTAAAAAGAAATTGTAATTAGATATTATTATAAATACCCCACTAACAACACCATAAATTTAAATGGACGCTCTACCAGTCGATTTCGACTACGACGGATTAGACAAAATTATAGAGCAGGTGGACAGAGATATTGAGGTAGAAAAATATAAACCCTTCATAATTACAGGTATTAGTAATCAGGAAAAAGCTAGGGCTATGCAATTGGTATTTAGTTTTATAGGAGAAAATAAAGTAGCTACTTATTTTGACTTTGACAATAGGGATAATATCGAAGAAGAAGCAGTTCGACTTAATCTATATTTAAGAATTCAAATTTATAAATAAAGGGAAAAAGAGTAATAATTAATAAAGGTTATTTTATTCAAAAACATAAATTTAAATTTTTTCAAAATGGCAAACCCTAATAATTTAATTAGGCCCGCATTACTTAACCAAAATCCTCTAGCTCCTCAAGTATCAACTAATGCTCAATTAAGCATGACTGACTTCACGGCCCTCATATCTGAAATAGCGGCCAATGTTTTAATGCAGCAAGGACCACAAGTCGTCCAAAATGTAATTAATCCAAATGCTAGTTTGGCCACAGCAGTTGATCAGGTAATTGAAACAGGGGAAAGGGGAAATTTAAATGAATTAGATAGAATACATGATGTGGTAAAGTGCTTGAAAGAATTTTCAGGTCGTCCAGGAGAATTTAACTCCTGGAAGAAAAGCGTAGACCGTATACTCAACGTATACGAGTCATTAAAAGGATCTCCTAAATATTATGGGATCTTAAGTGTAATTAGAAATAAAATTACAGGCCACGCTGATACAGCACTGGAGTCTTACAATACACCATTGGATTGGCCAGCTATAACAAAATGCTTGTCAATGCATTACGCCGATAGACGCGATCTATCAACTTTAGAGTACCAAATGACTACATTGGTACAAGGTAATAGGTCAATTGATGAATTTTATCAACAGGTGTATAAACACCTCTCGTTGATCTTGAATAAATTAGGTTGCGAAGGGATGAGCAATGAGACTTTACGCGTGTTAACGCAATCTTACAGAAGCAAAGCGTTGGACACATTTATAAGGGGATTAAATGGAGATCAACCGAGATTATTGGGTATGAAAGAGCCAGTTGATTTACCGCAAGCTCTTCACCTGTGCCAAAAATTGGACAACCAAAATTTTAGGACGAACCATGCCTATAACGTAGGGCAATCGTACTGTTCGAGCTAGAGAGTCAGTGCGAAGTTAGCAGCGAAACAAGGCGGTTGGCGTGAGAATAGTGCCGCGAGTTAATGCAATAAAAATGAATATTTTAATGCGAATCGTAGATATTGGTTTTGGAAAATAGATATGTATGTACATTTTGGTCCATCGAGCCGAAGGGTGAAAGATAAACAGTGTATTTTGTGAAAAACATCGGCAAATGTGAAGACAAGTTGCAAGTTTCAAAGCACTAAAAAGCGATTGCGATGTGTCATGTATACATACATATGTATGTGTTTGATGTGGCGTGGTTGCGTTTTTGTTGCACACACCATTCGTGTGCCGTGTGTTCAAAGATCGTAGGTCTACATACATATGTAAGTATGTTCCTTGGTGTCTTCCTATGCTGTCTTGCGGTTTGTGTGTGGTATTATCAGAGAACGTATATTTACAGAGAAGTAGCATCCCGCTTCATTCCTGCTGTCGTTCCGCGTTTTTGGGAAAAAGTCTATTTCTATTTGTCTATTTGTCTAATATACGTTCTCTGGTATTATGTGCGCGAGGAAAGCGGCGATAATTTCGTTGTATTGTGTTTTATTGAATCTCTTCGCTTTATTCATATTATTGTCGATGCGGCAGATTTGTAGGAAATTCGGCGAGTGTTTCAATAATCAGCGCGTTCCTATGTTGTTGTCGCAAACAATGTTTGTTACGTGGCTTAGGTGTCGTTACTGCGTACAATTGTAGATACGGTTATTGTCGGTATAATGGAGTCGGGCATTCCCTCGACATATGTTTGCCGAAAACAGTTATTAAAAACATTCCTTAACCAAACCAAAACATGTATTTAACTCCGCTTGTTAATTTAGCATATTAGTAACACAAACACGCATTAATAGTTATTTCATTAATGGAAAGAAAACCTCTTAAAAGCCCACTGTTGCAAGTTTTAAGCGCTAAAGTAACAGTAAAACACAAACGGTTTTCCATTATGATGTTTTAAGCGACGAATAGTTTACAGATTCGATTTCAGACAAAAGTGATCGAAAATATAATAGCAGAGAAGAACAACCGCTGATTGTGTCACTGCAGCCGACTTGATTCTATTTTATTGTCCGCAACTGTATGTATTCCATATGCGCACTTGGTTCAGACGAGCGAAGAGTACAGCGAGTGTTTCGTGGAGAGGCTGCGTTGTGTTTTATTGCATCTCTACCTTTTGCGCTGCTTATGTGGATGCTGCAGGTGTGTATCGATTCCGCGAGTATTTCAGCGCTCAGGCGAGTGTCGATTAGTGGCATTCTTGTGTGGTAGGACATGGGAATGAGTTTCATATGCGCAGTACGCACTTGGTGCGGACTACCAAAGAGGAGGTTTTATTGCGCAGCTTATAGTAGTGGATGCAGAGAGTTGCGCAGATTTCGGCGAGTGTTTTATCGCTCAGCTGATTTCTTTGGGGGTGCTATTGCTTTGTGGCAGATAGTGGTGTACACATGTGAATGTGTGTTTCATATGCAGACTTGGGTCAGACTAGCGAACGCGTTTGTGAGTGGCATTGCTGTGATGAAAGTAATATATATACATATGTATGTACATACATACATATGTGTTTCATATGCGCACTTGGCTCGGGCTTGCGAAGAGTACATCGAGAGTTTCGTTTTATTGCCTCCTACATTTTATCAGCTTTTTGGGAATGCGGCGATTTTGTTTGGAATTCAGCGAGTATTTCACAGCGTTCCTACTATGCTACTTAATGTCCTAAGGTATTTTCCAATTAGCGCTTGGCGAAGGAGAGGTGTGCGAATATACACACATATGCATAAGTAAATGTGCATGCATATAGTAGGTGGTTTGTTATGTACTCTTTTAAAAGATACATATGTATGTATGTATCTACGTATACGTATGGGGTGCCAGGGCGAAACATGTTTAAGATTTCATTGTTCAGCATGTTCCGATGGCAATTCGTGTTATATTCGCGGGGACAATAGTTATGTTCTAGGCGAGTTCATATCAGTTGGGGTTATACGTGCAAAACCAAAATTTACACTAACAAATTATATACACAATGACAGTATGATTTGACTTAATATATCTGCGACTTAAATAATAAATTGATTTTTATGGAATGTGTAACAGCGACTACAGCATATATATGTAGGAAATATCGGTCACCTGCGACTTAAAAACTGCTTTATTAAGTAACTAGTATGAAAATATACATACATATGTATACTGCGATTTGTGAACCCATTTGCGACTTGAGGCACCATCAATCGAATTTCAACGACGGTACGAGCGAGATTTAAGGGCAAAATATCAGTTTCAGGAATTTGGGAAGAATATGATTTAAAAACTCAAAGCAATGGGGCGATATAGGGGGTCACGTTAGCCTGCGGAGAATTTACGATGGCGTGATCTGCAACGAAAGTATCCAAAAGGCCCAATTGTCGCTAGCTGATGGAGGGCGAAAAAAGCGTACCATTGACATTGGATGAAGCAAAGATAACCAAGACGGATGGTGCGCATGTTTAAGATTTCGATGATGGTAAAGTAAACAAAGTTAACACGGCATATTATGCGATTTGGGAAATATCTGCGATTTAAGGTATTCTTTAGAAACCAATCATTTGAGAAATAACAGCGACTTATAAACATGCATATCTGCGACTTTAAGAATCTCAAGATGAAATTGATTTTAGTGGCGCAACATCGGTTTATAAACCCTCATCGGCGACTTAAAGCATTTTGGTGAATTGGTTCTGTAGCGATAATAGCGACTTATGAAGATATCTGCGACCTAATGCGTCTTCGTAACGTAACTGCGTAACTGCGACCTATAGATAAACAGGCATAACTGCGACTTAAAGCGCATTCGCGAACGGTTAGATAATGGAATCCCAGCATTGTACAAACGTATCGGATAATTAAGGCATCTTATAAATTGATTATTTAAATGCGGAATAGCGGTGAGCATGCTGCGTATGGTAGGATATAGATAAATTGATTTTAGTGGCGTAACATCTGCTTATAAAACGTCGGCGACTTTAAGCGTTGTTGAGAATTAGTTTCTAAAGCGATAACAGCGAATTATAAACATACTTATCAGCGACATAATGGGTATTTGTGAATTGATTTACTCAAGGCGTATCAGCGACTTACCATCGTATCAGAGACTCAAGCGTTTTATAAATTGACTCTTTGAAGGCAAAATATCGATGTAATGGTTTATTGGTTAATTATCGAATCTATATGAATTGATTCTTCAAGGGCGGAACAGAGTCAAGTGCGTGACTTGTGGGATACCTGCGGAGCGTCTAGGCAGTAAGTCGTTATTTAACAGCGTAAGCGAAATTTATGCCCTTATTGGATACGGAGGCTAGTAGCCGTTGAGCTATCATGCGCTAAGATTTGTTTTAGGCATGGCAATTCACTGCTGCCCGTCGGCTGCTGAAACTGTTTGCACGTTAGGTTGAGTATATGGTTGACAAAATTTTAAGACAGTTTCGAGATTTGTTAACATTAATTACCTTGTATATTTTAGCGGAGTTTCCAATTATTTTCAAGGTCACTTGTAATGAGGTTCGTAGCCATACGTAATACAAGGTGCGATATTGGTAGCCATGTCAGGTAGACCAGCGACTATACATCAGTATCTTTATGGGGATTAAAGAAAAACTGCGATTTAAGCCCTTTTAAGAAATAGTGCGGCAGCGTTATTAAGCATATTTTTGGTCTAACACGCCCTTATGAGAATTTCACTAAATATGTATCAAGGCCTTTAGGAGCGAATTTTGAAGGGAAGGTTTCGGTTTGGGTTTCCTTGTCTTGGCTGCTAGTTGATAATCCCGTCTGTATTGTATCGAGATGCTTATAAAATCACTGGTGAAGAATATGAGAAGTAATTTGGGAGTATTGGTGGGTTAATGATTGAGCCACGCCAACCTGATGAGTATTTCTATGGACGCATTATCAGGGTAAGGTGTATGCTTGAGATCCTTGGAAGCTCATTTTTAGCAGCGAGGAGTCTTGTAAATAATCGTTTCTTGCATACGCTATTTACGGGATCTCCATTGTTTTTTATATTTCACCGCAATCATCGCGAATACATTCAGTTCTGCGACATATTTACTGCGAAGGTCATTCAAGGCTCTCACTTCAGATCTACGCAGATAATTGAGTCCTCGTTCCGCAGGGGGGGGTAATTGGTGCAACCCACCATTTGCAAAAATGTCTATGCGGGGGTTAACGGTCAGAGCAGTGATTTGGTTTACTGTAACATGCCGTGCAACCTGGGCATCGCAGGCCTTTCGCCTATGACCTGTTAAATGTGTAGCAGTTAGAAAATGAAGGGAAAAATCGGCGTAGGGTAGTTCAGCAGTTCGGTTTCGTTCCAGTCAGCTGAGCATCTGAAATCTACCAGAACACAGGCGCGTAGGTAAAGCTGATCCGCGAAACATGGTATTTGGGTATTTAAACTTATACGCAGGGGAATTCTCTACTATTTAGTAATATATATGATGTCTGCGACGAATATGATGCTAGCCTTCGGATGCTCCTAACGGGTCACGAATTAGATTTGCTCCGTTAGCGCACATAACTTTTGATCAGCGAGGAAAAGCTCCAATTCAGTTAGGCGTTAGTATATGGGTTTAATTTATATAAAATAAAGAGCAGCGATAATTCTCGAGATGAAACTGAAGGGGATTTCTTCACCAACTGACAATAGATCCCTCCGGGCGACGTTTTTCCGAGGACTGCTGACGTATAAACTTTCCCCACAGACGGTCATTACACTCCATAAATCCAGCTTCGGTACTCTTGGAACTTTATCGGTTCCAATCAGCCAGTAACAAGACAACGATTCCATTGCATTCTGATGTGTAACAGCAAAACCACTGCGGCATAGGTGTAACATGTAAGAAGTTTGGGGCTAGTCAGAACTCTAGCAGCATTCAGTTATCAGTGTGGTAAACCGACTGCCATTTCATAACCTCATCCGCATCGCAAATATACCTTTGGAAGGCTGAGGTTGAATTTGCTAAATACCATCTGCGTTGTGTTATCGATGTTAGTGTGTTAACCCTCGAGGCTATACAGAGATCAATACTGACCTCGACTAGCGCCTGTTATGTGCCCAAAATGCAGATCCTCAGAGCCTAATACGCAAACACACGGCACTTATTGTTTAGAGAACCTTTGATGCCAGCTCTAAACGAGCAAACTCTCATTGAACGGCCGGAGAATTTAACAACATATAGGCAATGTCGATCGATCATCACGCAAAAGCTTTGGGAATTATAAAGCGATGGATGTCGCATCGAGTTTCAAAAGCATCGAAACGGCTGTAAAAAAAGACGAAACCTGAATTTGAACGACCAAAAGGAAAACGGGACAATTGGCCAAACAACATTCAGGCAGGGGGGTGGTAGTCCATAAGATAACTATACATTATCCGTCTATTACAAACGCCTTTACCAGCACTAGTAGAACCTGTTGAGCCTCGAGATATATCGAGTCTCAAGGCCGGAGGATGTTCGAGCTAGAGAGTCAGTGCGAAGTTAGCAGCGAAACAAGGCGGTTGGCGTGAGAATAGTGCCGCGAGTTAATGCAATAAAAATGAATATTTTAATGCGAATCGTAGATATTGGTTTTGGAAAATAGATATGTATGTACACGTACCAAAGACCAAATAAGGGCAAAAAGAATAAATACACTGCAGGACCACAAGACTTCTACCCGCAGTTAGCTTATAATCCGCAATCAAGTCAACAAGCATGGCAAAGCCGGCGCTCGCAACATAATTTTGATGCGAACGCCAATGCACCAACAAGGCCACCGAAGCCTCAGCCAAAGCCAGAGCCCATGGATGTCGACCAGACCATGCACTCACGTAGGGTAAACTACACGAATAAACCTACCCAAAAAAATTATTATCAAGGAAAAAGACCTCTGGAGGCTCCCCAACACAATAATAATAAGGCACAAAGGACTTTCCACATAACGGAACAAAAGGAAAGCGAAAATACGGATGACTCAGCTAACATTAATTTTTTAGTATGCTGAGCTCTTCACTACCATACTTTGAAGTTAAAGTGGAGGGCGGTCAAGCTTTAAAGTTTCTTGTAGACACAGGATCAAGTAAAAACTACGTTAAACCCGATTTGGTAAAGAAATGTATACCAAACGAAACTCCATTTTACGCTAAATCAATAGTGGGAGAAATTAAAATTAGTAAGCATACTTATGCGGAATTTTTTAATATTAAAGAAAAAATAAAATTATATTTAATGCCATCATTAAAAGTGTTTGATGCCATATTAGGAAATGATACTCTTAGAAGTATGAAAGCGGTGATACATACAGCCGAAAGTTGTATGATATTAGGAAATGGCTGTAAAGTCCACCTAAAACAACTCCTCACGCAATGCGTTAATGCAATTAACGAAAACAATCTGTTATATAGACAGAAAAGCATCGTGGAGGAGATAACTACAAAGCATCCTAAGATTTTTCTGAGCCTAACGAAAAGCTCACATACACAACAAAAGTTGTTGGTCAAATTAGGACAAGAACAGATACACCAGTGTACTCGAAATTTTACCCTTACCCGGTAGCATTAAAATCCGAGGTAGAAAAACAGGTAAAACAGCTTCTGGACGATGGCATAATACGACCATCCAGATCGCCATATAATTCTCCTGTATGGATTGTCCCAAAAAAGGCAGATTCCGCAGGAAATAAACAATACCGTATGGTTATTGATTACAGGAAATTGAACGCGGTTACAATTTCAGACAGGTATCCAATTCCTGAAATATCTGAGGTAATATCACAATTTGGTGAAAGTAATTACTTCTCAGTATTGGATTTAAAAAGTGGTTTTCATCAGATACCATTAAGGAAATCGGACATAGAAAAAACCGCATTTTCTATCAATAACGGTAAATATGAATTTACTCGTTTGCCATTTGGCCTAAAAAATGCGCCATCAATTTTTCAACGCGCATTAGACGATATATTAAGAGAACACATTGGCAAATGTTGCTATGTGTATATCGATGATATAATTATCTTTAGCAAAACCGAAAAGGATCATTGCAAAGATATTGAAAAAATATTTAAAACACTAGAAGACGCCAACATGAAGGTTCAGTTGGATAAGTGCGATTTTTTTAAATCAGAAACCGAATTTTTAGGGTTTGTGATTACTCCGGTTGGCATAAGAACCAATCCAAATAAAGTGGAATCCATTGCAAGCTTTCCAGAACCCAAGAGCCTAAAGGAACTCCGAAGCTTCCTAGGACTATCAGGATATTATCGCAAATTTGTAAAAGATTATGCAAAAATTGCTAAACCGATGACTTCACTCTTAAGAGGGGAAGAAGGTAGAATATCAAAGAACAAATCCTCAAAAGTAAGGATAGATTTAAATTCTGAAGCAAAAGAATCCTTCAGGAAAATTAAGAATTCATTAATTTCCGAAGACATTATCCTTGCTTATCCAGATTTTAAAAAAGAATTTGAATTAGCAACGGATGCTTCAAACTTCGCTATAGGCGCAGTATTATCACAAAGTGATAGACCGATAGCTTTTATATCGAGGACATTAAGCAAAGCTGAAGAACATTATGCCGCTAATGAAAAAGAATTCTTAGCAATAATTTGGGCATTAAATACCTTCAGAAATTATTTATATGGTTCCAGGAAAGTAAAAATTACAACGGATCACCAACCTTTAACTTATGCCTTAAGCAATAAGAATAACAACAGTAAAATGAAAAGGTGGAAGTCAATTCTGGAGGAATATGACTATGAATTAGCATATAAGCCCGGCAAAGCAAATGTTGTGGCCGATGCATTATCACGAATACCACCACAAACAACACAGTTGAATACGCTGTCTACAGCGACAAATTCAGACGAAAGCTCATCACACAACTTAATATACAGTGTCGAACAGCCGATTAACGTGTTTAAAAATCAAATTTTTTTAAATAAGGACTTAGTATCCAACTATCAATTTCAAATAATATTTCCAACATATCACCGACATAGAATAAGAGAATTAAGTTATACCCATGAAATTTTACTGCAGACTTTAAAAAAATATTTAAACCCATCGGTAATAAACTGCATCAAAGCAGAAGAAGACATAATGGGAGTAATACAAGAATTGTATCCCATACACTTTAGTAAATACAAAATACGATTTTCGCAGATACAAGTAGAGGATATAATAGATATTCAACAACAGCAGGAAATCATAATTAGGGAACATAACAGAGCACATAGAAATTGTAAAGAAAATAAATTACAAATTTTGAGAAAATATTATTTTCCAGGAATGGCTAGCAAAATTAAGAAACTAATTAGAATTTGCCTTACATGCAAAGAAAATAAATATGACCGACATCCGGCGAAACCGAAAAATCAGCCAACACCAATTCCTACAGCAGCCGAGGATATCAGGCAACCGTTGAGAGACATTCTTTTCTCTCTCGTACCAGAAACTCTAGTAATGGACAATGAAAAATCGTTTAAATCCGAAACGATAAATTTCATGATAGAAAATGAATTCGGCATAGAAATTCACCGAACAGCTCCATATACAAGTTGTTCGAATGGGCAAGTGGAACGTTTTCACTCCACATTGCAGGAAATAATGAGATGCCTACGTTGTGAGAATACGCACCAATCTTTCCTAGAACTTTTAGAAAGATCGGTCAAAGAGTACAACCACTCCGTGCATTCAACTACAAGGGAAAAACCCCTAGAATCATTTTTTGGTAGGAGAGTCAATAGCGACCCCATATTAATAGAAAAACATAGATTAGAAATTGCTAAAAAAATTAAGGATAAACAAGTTGTTGATCTAGCTTATCACAACAGAAATAGAATAGCATTAAAACAATACGAGCCAGCAAACGAAATTTTTGTTAAAATAAATAAGAGGTTAGGAAATAAACTGACATCTAGGTATAAAAAGGAAATCGTAGCACAAAATTACAACACTACAATAAAGACACAGTCAGGAAGAATAGTTCATAAAAATAATATTAAACAAAATTTAATATATTTTTTTTTTAGGTTTACAATGGCCAAAATAAAGATGAACTTAATAACCCAAACGCTATTGTTAGCATTTGCTACCATTGCCGCACAACAAATTGACATACAGGACTTAACCAACAATAATGGATACATACCTATCAAGACTGGAGAGCAGAAGACAATAAGTAATTTCAATAAAGTCCTACATTGCATTAACTTAACAAGTTATGACGAAACAATCTCGCTAATAGCAGATAACATTAAAGCTTTGACAGCAGTAAACATTGAAGACAGACAATTACTGAACACGGTAAACAAAAATTTTGTATTACTTAAAGCCAAAATAACCTACCTATACCCACATACTAAAACAAAACGAGGACTAGTTAATATTATAGGTAAAGGATTAAAATTTATAGCAGGTACCATGGACAGTGACGATGAACAACAGATAATTAGTACATTAGACTCAATACAAAATAATGCTCAACATGCAACAGATAGCGTAAATAAATTAATTTATTCTAATAGGTTTCTTACTGACCAAATTGGTAACATTACCAACCATATAAATAAGCAACAGACTCTTATTCAGAATTACATAAATATATTTAGGAAAACGACCCAGAATAAAATTAAAACTATAGAGGACGAATTGGAATTCCTTAAACACATATATCAAATAAACAATGATATAACACTTTTGCAAAATCACATAAACGATATCGGACAAGTAATTTTTTCAAGTAAATTAGGAATAATTCCAACAGATATACTAACTCAGACCGAACTTGACCTCATCAATGATTTTGGCATGTACAACGACATACAGGTAGCAGTAGTTTTTTATAATGACAACATTATTATAACCTTACTAATACCCCAATATTCCTCCAATATCCTATCCAAAATTATTTTTGAACCTATTCCCGACCAAAAAAAATTATTATTAGTTTTAGATGAATATGACATACTTACGGATGAAAATAATAATTTGTATAAAAAAATTGTTAAGGACAACCTAGAAAAAAATTTAATCAAATTAGATAATTTAGTACCATCAATAAAAACAGAAATTAAAGAAGTATTACCGGGAATATTAATATTCAAAAATTTGTATCTGAATATATCTCACAATTGTAACAAATTAGAAATTAAACAAACAGGAACTTTTTTAATAAAATTTGAAAATTGTAAAGTCATAGCTACAAACAAAACTTTTGAAAATATTAAAATCAAAATGTACGATTCATTTATATTACCAAATAAGATTACAAAAATTAAAGAAAATAAAAATATTACAGAAACAGAGTTAAAATTAGAAAAATTGTACTTAAAGCAAATTAGGCAACAAGAACACATTGAACTATCGTTTAAAAATAATAAAAGTGTTCATTTAATTAGTATAAGTTCAGATTTATTAATTGTATTATCTATTTTTGTAGTAATTTTTATTTTAATATGTATTAATAAATATAAAAGGAAATTATATGTATCGCCTGAACTGCACTCACATAATCAAAATACTGCAAAAACAACAGAAGGCCCATTTCTTCAATTATATTCAATGGCTTAACTCATCCACAGCAACAATACCGATTGAGGACAATCGATTTAAGAGGGGAAGAGTTAACTTAGGGTAAGTTAATACCACCCAAGCTGCCTGACATATGACTCGCCGTCATGTATCAAACACTTCAAGCCAACACGTTAGGACCACTCACAAGGACCACATAAAGTAAAACTCGAAACCAACCACTTCTACAAGATGTCGTAAATTACAATAGACCCGCATTCCAGAGGATCAAATAACGCATTCATATTCCGTTATTTGATCACTAATCATAAACTGGCTACACTAAAGTTGACCCACATCAAAACATTTAATGGTCAACTTAATAAAAGTCAATACTGCACATGTTGCCCGAAATATGATTACCCATCATAAATTCGGCCGTATTAACAAACGCATAGCAAGACGACAATGCTAGGTGGCACACAGCTATGTGGAACGGAAATCAGCAAACAACCGACTCAGCCGAACTGCACTTGTAAAACCAAGTGCAATTATAAACATGACCCGCTCAACAAACAAACATGTGGGCCACAGTCGGAGTCAGCATAACTGTGACCGAAATTAATGTTGTAAACATTATCAGTACAACAACACATGGGAGCCGCCCGCTAAACTCAACGTCAGCGTGCAGTCGCAGCGAAGCAGCATGAATTTATCACGCAGCAGAATACAGACGCTACGCAGCAAAAGGTAGTTGCAGCGCAGGCATAGCTAAGTATAAATATTAAGATTGTCGTAACTTAGCTTTAGATTCAATTCTCATATTAATAAACGCGGTTATGCTGTCTTCTATACAGCCCGCAATAAATAAAATATAATTTGTTTCATTTAATTAACGCGGAGTTGCTGTCTTCTATACAGCCCGCTTAAGAAATAAACTTACATTTATTTAACTTATATCTACATACATATGTATGTAAGTATACAAGTGAATCTGTAAAAATCTACATCAACCCCTAAATTTGAAAGCAAAAGCGCGTGGCCAGGATGCGAACTAGTGCAAAACGAAAAATTAAAGAATATTGTGGCGTGTTCTCAAACAACTGTAACAGGGAATGCAATTGGATTGTTTAATCTTAATTGCTATTTGATTCAGTTTCCCGTGAATATTTTTTGCCAAGACAATTTTTTGATACAAATGAACAAATTTGTAATACACATATGCATGTATGTTGATCGCATTTTTTCGCATCTAAAGAAAAAACGAAATCATAGGAAACGAAATAAAATATTTATTGTATTATAAAAAATAATTTAAAATAGTTTTTTGAATTAATCACATATACAAATTTGATTAATGCATGTTTGTCAGTAACAAAAAATTAATATGCGTAGATATTTTAATATTTACTTTTTTCATTTTTAAAAATATTTATGATGACATAATTTTAATTTTTCCAAACTTTTTTTATTTTAGTTTAAGTAATTTCTCCCCCAAATTGTATGAAAAATTTAAAAAAGAGTAAAATATTTTTTACAAATACATATTTTGCAAGAAAAATTCTATATACACTTGCAACATTGTTGAAATTTGGAACATTTTGAATTTCACCTTTTTTGAATTTTTGATAGCATTCTTGATGTTGCATGCAAGTAAGAATATATACGACATTAGACTCCTTTTTGCTGAAAATTTTATGAAAAATTTTTAAATAAATTATCATTAATTTCATACAATATTTTGTGAAAAAAGTGCTATATACATACATATGCATACTTCCAACAGTATCAATACTTTGAATTTCAGCTTTTTTTATATTGAAAAATATTCATGATGACTTGCAGGTATGTAAAAATACTACTTAATTATATTTTAAACATTTTCTGTTTTTTAATTTGGAAATAAGATTTTAAAATTTACACCTTGATTTCGCCGCCGACTTAGCAGGGATGTAAATGTGAATTAAGATTTTGCTCTGTTGAAATTGTTGCTGAATTGTTGATAAGTCGGAATGAATGAATTAGTGATATCAAAAATTCAAAAAAAGGTGAAACTCAAAATAGTCCAAATATTAAATTAATAAATAACTAGCTTTTCTTAAATTTTTCATACAATTTTCAAAATTGGCTTGAATTAAAATTATTTGTTAACTTTAAAAAAAAATAAGCATTATAAGGTATTTTTATCATGCATTCATGAATATTTTAAAAAATGAAAAAGTGAAATATTAAGATATCCAAGCATATTAATTTTTTTTTTACTTACAAACATGCATTAATCAAATTTTTGTGTTTGTTTAGTTCAAAAATTGTTGAAAATGATTTTTCAAAATATTATAAATATTCCTATGGGTTTGCTTACTATTTATTTACTTTCTCGTTTGTTTTCCTGTGTTGGTTTCGTTTTTCTGTAGATACGAAAAATATGCGATGTACATACATACATATATTACAAATTTGTTCATTTGTATCAAGAATTTGTGTTGGCGAAAAAAAAATCACGTGGAACTGAATCAAGTAGCGATTAAGTTCAAACAACCTAATTGCATCCTGTGGTACGGTTGTTTGAGAAGAAGCCACAATATTCTCTATGTTTTCGTTTTGCACTAGTTCGAAACCTGGCCATGCGCTTTTTTCCTAAAATTTGGGGGTTTTTGTAGATTTTTACCTCTTTTCAATTTCTTGCACTTCTAAACATATGTACATTGTATGTACATATACACATATTAAGGGTATTCGTTTAAACGCGTAAAAGCCCCTTAAACCTCTTGAAATGTGTACATTTACGACCGCGTAAAAATCTGGCAGCAACTTATGTATATGGAAATTCATTTAAACACATTACGCACCAATGTCAGTATGTAAAGAGCGCTTGTAAATTTACGATATTTCAAAAGCAACCCTTCCAAACGACCAGCTGATGAATATCATTGTGAAAATTAAAATGGGAAAGGATAAAAAGTTAAAGCAAAAGCGCCTACGGCTGAAACCGTTCCATCGCTGGACAGAGTCGCAGGCCCTACAGCTGTTGCAACCAGTATCCGACGCAGTTAAAGAAAATCCAGAATCTTTTGAGGTAAGGGTTTTAGAAAATGGAAAATGTTTAGGTATATACATATGTTTGTTTTAACATGAATTTATGCATACATATCTTCCAGAAACCGACCTCCCAAAGGTTTTATGAGAAATTGCAAAAAAAATACACCGGCACTTCAATCTGTCCTTTGCGTAGCTATGAAAAGCAAAATGAGGTATCTCAAAGCGTCGTACGTTATTGAATTTGGATAGGGAACTGTTTACATGAACGTGGACCATTGAACACTTCGCCATTTTTTATCAGATCAATGATAAAATCAAATGTGGTTTTGCTGACTTGCACAATTTCGCGAAACCTGTTTTCATCCAAATGCGGTAATACATCTATTAAAAAGTTGGGTGATTTTGGGACAGAATGATGAACATATGTAGATCCATATCTAAAATATGCAGCAGCTGCCAATGCAAAGTTAAAGTCTTCCATAATTTCATCTTCCTTTTTTCGTTGGATTTCTGAAATCATTTACATATTTATGTATATATGTGCCTTTAAAAAACTTTTCATTGACGCAAAACAATTACCGTCATGTTTTCCAAACAGCTCCAACATTAACAAATCAATTACTAGTGCTTTTTCCCAAAGTTGAATAAATTTTGCTTTTTCGCTAACCCAAACAGCTGTTTAATAAGAGGCATTTACACAAGAAATTTGAAGTGCGTTCATGTAACACACTGCGTATTTGCATAAATTTATGCGATCGGTAACATTATACGTTTAAACGAATGCCCTTATTACGTACTTTCATATATACACATATACAGTTTTCAATAGGAACGCTAAAAAAGTGTTTTTAAATAAAACAAAAACGGTTTGGTACATTAATTAAATTCTTTATTCCTGTGAAAGCACATTCGATGCCATTATGTTTAGAACTCGATTTCTTTTGCATGGGCACCACGGGCACGCTTGCAGAAGTCCAGAAGCTGAACCTAATTTTTGACGGTTTTCAAGAATAAATCGGCCGATACTGCTGCAATTTCACGTTCGATATTCGTATGAAGTTCACCAATCGTCACTGGCTTGTTGGCATAGACCATAGAATTGACGTAGCCCCACAGGAAATAGTCTAACGGCGTCAAATCGGCGGCCAATTGACTGGGCCATTTCGTGAGATAACACGTTCACCAAACTTGGTTTTCAATAAATAGATTGTGACATTCGCTGTGTGGCTTGTGGCGCCATCTGTTGCAACCACATATTGTCCAAGTCCATATCATCCAATTCGGGTCAAAAATATTCAGTTACCATTGAGCGGTAGCGATTCCCATTCACAGTAACGTGCCGGTCTTGATCATCACGTAAGAAGTACGGCCCAATGACGCCGCCGGCTCATAAACCGCACCAAACCGTAATTTTTTCGGGATGCAATGTTGACACATGGAGTACGTGTGGATTGGTGCCTGTCCAATAACGCATATTTTGCTTATTGACGAAGCCATTCAGCCAGAAATGACGACGACCATAAATTAGACGTAGCGCTCTTAAAGTTGAGGCCATTTAATAATTTCGACTCGTTGTATATCTTTCTACGATGAAATGGCAAACCTTACTGAAGAGAAATGTCAAAAGAGCGGGGAAAAATATGGCGTCGTTTGCTGTCACTATTGGTCTACTTTTGTAGCGTCCCTATTGAAAAACCCGTTATTTGTATACATGTCTACATAAGTGGATCTGTATGTACTATCATAAATTACGAAAATGTCATCAAGTGTACGGACTTGCATCCGTATGCATACATATGTATATCTACATCTATATATATACAAAGAAGTTGCATTTCCTTGGTAATCTTTAGAGTTCGTTCCTACCTATGAGGAGGTGGTTTGTGTGAAGTTTGTTTGGAATCGGTGTAGCCGTTCCTGGCTTATGACATTTTTTGTGAGTAAATACACTGTACCAAAATCAAGTATTTTTCTATACGATTTATCGACTTTATAGCGTGCTCTCATTGCGAACAGAATATTAATTAGCTGTCATTGGAATTCAGTTGACAGTTCTCTTATGTGCTTTGAGTTCTTTTATATCGTGCTCTCTTTGCGAACAGACATACTTTTGGTGAGTGTTAACCATGTGTTTCTTTTTTAATTGTATTTTAATTGTTTCATTTTTATAAATATAGTTCAATTGCCAAGCGTTACTTCATTTTCACAAGTTCAATTGGATCGCATTTTCCAGTGAGTGTTTTTTTATTTGCAAATCATTTTCATTCGCTAATTAATTTATTTTGCGATGCAATCAGCTTTCGCATCAATATATCGTCGATATGTACGCCAAAATTGAAAGTGAGCGATTAAACTTCATCCGTCACAATCAAGCCCGATTAAGATCAGAGGAATTCATATGTACATTTTCGTGACGCAATAATCAATGATGTAAATGTGAATGATATCGGCCGTTTAACGATTTTACCATCATCAAATGTTGGTAGCCCACGTCATATGCATGAATATACGCAAGATGCGATGACATATGTACGAAATTATGGCCGACCGGATCTATTCATAACATTTACATGCAATCCGAAGTGGGGCGATGTGTCTGATTGTTTACCTAATGGTCAGGTGCCAAAAGATCGGCATGACATAACTGCCCGTGTATTCCAACAAAAATTGAAAAAATGAATGGATCTGATTGTCAAACTTTTTGTATTTGGCGAAGTGCGGTGCTTTATGTATAACATAGAGTGGCAAAAAAGGGTATTACCTCACGTACATATTTTGATTTGGTGCGTGAACAAAATAACCCCTGATATGATTGATACCGTCAAATCGGCCGAAATTCCAGATCAAACCATCGACCCAGGATTATTCGAAGTTGTCACGAAAAATATGATTCACGGTCCCTGTGGTGATATTAATCGAAATTCACCTTGCATGATTGATGGTAAATGTTCGAAACGTTTTCCAAAGCAATTGATTGCTGAAACAATTACAGGAGATGATGGATATCCACAGTATCGTCGACGATCAACTGAAGACAACGGTAAATCAACTGTAATTAAAATTAAAAATCAAGACGTTGAAATCGATAACCGGTGGATAGTTCCGTACTCACCGATACTGTCAAAAATGTTCAGCGCTCAGATAAATGTAGAATATTGGAATTCTGTAAAATCAATCAAATATATTTGCAAGTATGTGAATTAGGGCAGCGACATGGCTGTTTTTGGAGTGGCTCTTGAAAATAATCATGATGGAATTTTGCAGTACCAAATGGGGCGCTATATTAGTACGAATGAAGCTGTCTGGCGTATTTTATCGTTTAGAATTCATGACAGACATCCGGTTGTTGTACTTTTGGCAGTTCATCTTGAAAACGGCCAACGTGTTTACTACACTGCTGCAAATGCCGAACAAAGAGTAGTAGAGCCACCAGTAACTACACTGACAGCTTATTTCCAGTTATGTGAAACGGATGAATTTTCCAGGACTTTGCTATATTCGGAAGTGCCTCACTATTTCACATGGAATGCATCAACAAAAAAATTTCAACGTCGCAAACAAGGCGCATCTGTTGATGGTTACACAGGTATTTTTCTTACAGATGCTTTGGGACGCATTTATACAGTTAGTCCAGCTAATGTGGAATGTTTTTACTTGCGACTTTTGTTGGTGAACGTATGTATATGGACCTCAATCATTCCAACATTTACGAACTGTCAATGGTCAATTGTGCGCCACATACCGTGAAGCAAGTCAACACTTGGAATTGTGGAATAAATACAAAGATTTTATGGCTGAAGACATTTTGATTCGACTTCGACATCGTTCCAATGATCCTGCATTGCTGCTGACATTGGAAATGTATAATGAAGCCTTGATAATGATCGAAGATTTGTGCCTTACGATTGCAAATAAATCATTAGGGCAATTAGGATTGACTCCACCAAATCGTCCAATGCATGATTTATTTGAACGAGAATTGCAACGCAAACAGCAATTCGATCGTGCGTTGGTACAAACGTACACTCCACAATTAAATGATCAACAAAATAAAAAAAAATGCATATAACACAGTGAAGCAAGCTGTCAATGACAACACTGGTGGATTGTATTTTTTGGATGCACCTGGCGACACTGGAAAAACACTTTTGATTTCATTAATACTGGCAACGATTCGGTCGGAACAAAAAATAGCATTGGCACTTGCTTCTTCCGGTAATGCAGCTACATTACTTGATGGCGGCCGCACAGCACATTCCGCCTTGAAATTGCCATTGAACATGCAAGCAATTAAAACACCAACATGCAATATATCAAGGAGTTCTGGAATGGCTAAAGTCTTGAAACAAACATCCATTATTTTATGGGACGAATGTCCAATGGCCCATAAAAAATCTTTGAAAGCCTTAAATCGAACATTACAAGATTTGAGACGGAGTTTACAGCTGTTTGGCGTTGCATTAATATTGTAATCTGGTGATTTTCGTCAAACGTTGCCTGTTATTCCGAGATCAACACCAGCTGATGAAATTAATGCATGTTTGAAAAGTTCATTTTTGTGGGCACCATGATTGGTTACGAGAGCGTGCAATTTTAGCACCAAAAAATATCAATGTCAATGGAATCAATTTCCACATCCAGGAAAAATTGTCAGGTGATTCGGAAACGTATAAATCCATTGATACTGCTATGAATGATGAAGACGCAGCCAATTATCCGGTTGAATTTTTAAATTCTTTGGAACCACCAGGCATGCCACCGCATAATTTGAATTTGAAAGTTGGTTCATCGATTATACTTCTCCGAAATCTTAATGCACCGAAACTTTCTAATGGGACGAGACCTTCAGTGAAGAAATTGATGCCAAATTTAATTCAAGCAACAATTCTCACTGGCAAAGCAAAAGGCATGCCATTCGAATTTAAACGTCTTCAATTTCCTGTTCGGCTATCTTTTGCTATGACCGTCAACAAAGCCCAAATGCAGACGCTCCAGGTGTGTGGAGTTAATTTAGAGGAAGCTTGCATTTCTCACGGTCAACTGTACGTTGCATGTTCGAGAGTTGGAGCGCCGAAAAATTTGTTTATTTATGCACCAAAAACTAAAACAAAAAATGTTGTGTATACAATTGTATTAAATTGAACGTTGCTTTTCTTTTTCCGAAATAAAAATAAAAATTATTTAATTTTATTTTGTACATTATTGTGTTAAGAAATCAAATCTTTTAAGCAATCAATTTTTTGCGTAGAGAAGCGCGCCGGGTAACGCTAGTGCATACATAAATTCATATGAATACTTGTACATGTACACATACATATGTACATAAGTGCATGTGCATAAATTCAACCTTGACATACACTAAACCTAAATCAATTCACAGCGCAATCACAACCGCAGCTGAAACCTGTACCTGCGCTGACGCCAAATATTCAGAAATAAAAAATTCGTCCATAAAGGCACGCGCGTATTCCTGAAATCAAATGCCGCTCATTCATAAACGCACCCATTTCATCTTCCCGCGCACGCAAATGTTCCCCTAAACAATCTTTTTCGCAACGAATGCAAAAATGCTAAAAGCTTCAATTTTAAACTATCGACGGTCATTGAAAAGTCTCAACATCGCAATTGCTGGCATTTTCCTGTGGCTTCGCTGGTTAAGTTGTAAGATGTAATATGTACATATGTGTAAAATCTTGCTTTGACCAGATTTGAATTTCCATATCGGGGCATTTCATTTAAATTTTTTTAATTTATTTTATTAAGTTTATTGTATGTAGACATACTATGTGTGCACATTCACGCATATAAATTATATAATTTAAATTAATAATATGTGCGCATCAATTCATATGCGTGCACGTGCCCGCGCAATTGGCGCATCAACACAAAAATTGCCGAAAAACAGAAAAAAATATTATTTTGGTTACCGTCCCCTTTCCGTTGCCACACTTCTCTTCTGCACACGTGTTGCATAACTCCTCTTCCGTTGCAAATTTTCCTTCTGACAATCAAAAAACTGTTTTTTTCGCGGTTTACTCCTTTTTCTTCTTTCTTTCATTTTTAGTTTGATTCGTAAATTACTCTTGTTCTTTTCGCGCACATTGATTTACATAATTAGCCGTGTAAGCAATGGCTGCATAACGTCTACTGTGGCTTTGCGCGTATACTCGCCGACCACATTATCATATTGCACATTTTAGCTTTTTCCCATAGTTCGAATCCCATCTTTTTTTGTGTCATGTCTTAAGCTTTATTTAATTTTTTTTTTCAATTGAATAGATATAAAGTATTAATAGTCATTAATTTTTTGGATATCTGTTTTCATTCACATTGCTGTTCTGATTTCATTTCATTACAAATGAATATAAAAAAAAGTTGAAAAGTTTTAATTTTTTTAAATAATTTAAGATGTGCAATATAAATAAATGGGGTAAAATTTTTGTATTAGACTATTACGTTTGTTACTATTAAAAAGTAAGAAGAAAATTATATTGATTAAAATTTAATTTAATTTTTGCACGCCATCACTTACTAGAAATTATGAAATTTCAAGAAAAAAAAAATATTATTTTTTAAATTTGTTTAATTCGGAAAATACCTCTTTCCAGGCAATGTTTCTGCAACATTGAATTTGTATATTTTTCCGGCTTTTTAGCACGCATTTTAACATTTGGCAGGATTTTAATATTTATTTCAAAAATAAGGTTATATTTGTAAGCCTTTTCAGACTTTTGATATACATATGTGTGCATTAAATTACAAAATTATAATTAAACTTCTTATGACTATGTCATCTTAAGTCTAACATGAATTACAATAAACTTAATTACAAAGAGTTATCATTGAAATTAAAGTTAAGACATCAAATATCAAAAATTGAAACAAATTATTTTGGTGTAATAAAGGAGAAAGATAGATATATGTATAGAAAAGAGCAAATGTAAATTGGAATCACGTGCATCATATATAATTAAAGAAACTATGTATTATCCTTTTGTAGCTGCCCTATTCATCGCAGCCTTATAACTAGCAGGAATAGAATTACACAACCTCTCAACATTAACAAAAAATAACCTCAAAGAAGACAAATAGGAATTTTTAGGGATAATCAGATTTTGATGTCGACAAGACTTTGTTAATTTTAATTTCTCGTAAAAGTCTTTCGATGTGTGGAATTCCAAAATCTTGTACATATGTATTTATGTATATATTTATATAGAGTTTCTTGATACGAGATATTCAAAGACGCTGCATCCAAGAATTTTATTCCTCCAGGAGAACGAAAATACCTACTACTAGTGTAACTATAATTTTATCACCAATACAGCGGTTCAGCACTACCAAACAAAGGCCGAAAGGAGCCACAAACTCCGAAGCAATCAAAGTCTAAGAAGTCCAACTACTTCGCGGAAATATCGAAGGGCAAATTGGTTTCTGCCATCATTATCGAAAGCAATCCATAGGAACCAGTGGATGTGGGTCTATACCACCTCGAAAAAGTGGCGATGTAGTTTACTAAAGATTCTGGCTGGTCTCAGGTCAATGATAAACTAATTGCTTGAAGTAAATCAGTTAAAGTAGATCGGAGGGGTTGTACAAAGTACAAAGGAATATCCAGGAGTCTGACTAAATGATGTAGCAGTCCAAGAAAAAATATCGCATCCTAAAGCCAGAGCCTATAAAACCTATATCGAAGTCGCATTGAACTTAACACTCTGTGTGGAAGAACCACCAAACAACAACGAAATGGAAACAGGTATACTTCATCCAGCTCGGTAGCAGGCTTATATTCCACAGAAAGCACGAAAATATGGCTAATCACCATTTTATCAGGCTACTTAAGACTTGGCTATATTCCCTTGATCTGGACAGAAATCAAGGTAGTGATCAGTGGTCACACCAACAGGAGGCAGACCCATTCATTTCAAACCTGACGACTGTCGACCTATAATCTTTTTTCTACTCAAGGCTTTGGGAACACTTCTAGGATATACTTATGTACAGCATGCCTACCATTTTCACGAGTTAATGGTTGTTTAACCAAAAATAAGTGGCAGACTATAGTTTTAAATAATTCACTATAATTCCATTTATTTACACTTTTCCGGTTTTTATTTATTTTTTGTTCAAAAACGATTATGGTAAATTTAATTCTAGAGTGAATTTCAATGGCGACTGCACCGAAATCCTCTCCGACAGTGGCTCTCTTACGTTTGATTGAGTTATGTATAGTTTATTGGGATAGGGAAAAGGTTTGATATGTGTTCCTGTAAAGATATTATTTTTGGGTGAAATTGGTTTGTTAAAATAATAAGTTCATATAACCTTGGCTTTGCTTATATAACCTCGTTTATTCTATTGTATGGTTTTAAGTGTCGTGACTAATACCTATGTATATAACTATTTGGTTAGACTTCCACGAAGTCTTCCTCACAAGAGAGGTCATTGTGTTTTCTTGGTTCTGTATAAAAATGCAAAATACTATTATTTAGGTTGAAGTTGTTGGTAGTTATTGCTCTTTAGAGCCGGTTTTGGTTGGCGTCGTGTTGAAAAGCGTTTTGGCAATGGAGTTGAAGCTGGCAGTGTCGGAAGCGGATTTATTGTTGAAATTGAATTGAATTGAGTTTTGAATTGTAGTTGAGTACGGACGATTGACGAATATTGTTGGTCGACTTTGTTAATAGTTCTGATGGCTTGCATCTACATATATTTGTTAAATAAAAACAAGATGGTTTTGATTGGTAGCGAAATGATTGTTTGTTTCACGCATTGGTCTTTTGTTTCGTCATCTAAGTGGTAATTTGTGTGCACTTTGGGCATAATTTTATTGTATTTTTGCATAATTTTGTAATAATTTGTAGCGGGTTATATGGACGGACTTTAGCTTTTTCGTATCCAATGCTTATTTCAGTTGGTAGGGTTGTCGTTGCAAATGTTGTTATTACAAGACCTGCTCTTTCGAACATTTCGAAGAGGTCCTGCAAAGTCTACTCCAGTTAAATTAAAGGGCAGGGAGAGTTTTACGCTTTCATTTACATCGAAATCAATTGAATAATCATTAAATATATCCAAATCTGCCATTTCGTCATCATCAGAGTGTCTATCTTCATCTTCATCTATTGGTGCTTTGGTGTAATTGCAATTTCCGGAGTTTCCAAAAGCGCCACCACTTCTTGCGTAACAATTTTTTAATTTGTTTGTTTTCTCTTTTGTTGATGTGCATACTTGATATAAGAGGGTCTGAGGAATCCATAGCTCTATGAAAAACGTCGGAAAAGCTATTTGCTCTTCTACTTTTTCTGGCATGTGCACTTCTATCCTTCTTCTAGAACTTATTTCGACCCTCGGCCTTTCTCCAAGACAACCGACAGGAACTACTGAAGCTCTTATTATCTCGGAACCATGGACTAATATTTTGTGGGCGGTTGCTGACATAGGAAACCAATAGTATTTTTTCATATATAGTAAGGCAGTTTTACTGCAACAAATTTTGAATTTTTCAGCACTGATCTGGTATTCGCATGAAATTGAAATTAATATGAAATATAAATTCTTCAAAATTTCAATGGCAAACTCCAGAATTGATGGAAAGGTCTCAGTATTTGTAAATGCTCTCCTGCCATTCTGTTTTGGTTTATCAACATGTAGCCCCATTTCTTCCCACAATTGTTTTTGAATTTTCTGTTTTCTAATTCTCATACTTAGTTTATCTATTGCATCCCTAACCTGCCACTTTTTATGTCAATTCTATATGAGATTTTTAATACAAATTCTAGGAATCTAATCCACGCATGCAAGGACTTACACCATATTGAAGTGCTCCAGGTTTTTTCTTGAAAACGCTGGATTTCAAATCCTTCGTTGCTAAAAATTCTTTTGGTTTTGCACCACATACTGGGCAACACTGATTGGAATTTTTACCAGTTAATACATTTAACACCTTACCTTAACGTCAATGCAGAACATAGCTCACAGTGATGTGTCCACCATTAAGGTTGTATTCGAGAGGTGTCAAACTCTTAATTTGTGAATCCAAATTTGCTTTTTCAGCTAATATTTGATTTTTAGTTTCTTTGATGAATTCTATTTTAATTGGCCTGCAAAATCTTACGGATTGTGGAATTCGATTACACAAAATTACTCTGTCCGAAGAATCAATTAATTTTAGTGGTATTAAAGTTGTTACAAATAAAGATTTTCTGTTTGAACATGCTCTCTCCTGTTGTTCCATCGAATCCATAGCTAGCAATTAATTTCATTTCATCGATATTTGCAATCTGATTTATAACATCTTCCTGCATTAAAATAATACGCCCAGCCATGTGGTCAAGTATGTTTTGCAAGCTAACTTCCGCATTAGTTTCCGAAACAGTTATGCCAATTGGTCTGCATTTTAATTTCGCCTCATACACAGTATGATAGCTTGGATATATGTTTCAATGTCGATTTTTATTTAACAATCTAATGTTAATGTACTGCTGTTTACTAAACGAATTTTCCAATAAGAAAGTTAACGCTTTATCAGTAGTGAGTTGAAGTGGGTCATTGAAGCGAAGTTTTTTCCTAATTTCACTTGTTCTTGAAGATGAGGATGAGCATTCCTTTAAAACATACGCCATTATTTGAATTTTTTTGCTGAAACTGCAGCAGCATGAACAATAAGTTGGGTGTTGTGCTCCCGCTCTGTTTATAGTTCAAAGGCCAATTTAAGATTCAAACGTTGACCTGCTTCATCATAATTTAAATGTGGACGTCCTAGCTTGCTGGCAGAAGCACTCTTCCAATCTTTGTTTTCTACTACCAATGTCATTTTCGACGCAAGCCATTCAGAATGTTTTTCTTTGAATCTGCTCAACAGTCTTGTTGAAATTTGGTAAATGTTTTCTAATAAAGCTACAAAAATTTACAACTTTCTTTTTTATTTCTTTGGTTTTGTTTTCTTTTAACGTGACATTTGGAACAGGTTTTGGGCAGAAGGCAGCGGAAGCCAAGAAGTTCTACTTCACGGAACACAAATATTTGTTAATTTCTATGGAAGTATGAATACACAATAGACAAATATACACACATTTTATTTTTACAATATACATTTACATACCTTGTTGATTGATTTCCATGATTTAAAAATAAAGTGTTTAGTTCACTTAAAATTTCACAGCCGATTAAATTGCATGTATCAAAACATCAAGAAGCAGTTAGCAAAAATGTAGGGATACCAACAGGCTGTTATATTGTTACTTTTATATATATGTATACGGTTAATGTATTAATAGAAAAATAACTTATTTTACAGGAATAGATACATATATACAAATTTTGACTTTATGCCAAAAAAATCGCGTTCTGTCCCATTGTGCATAAGAGAGCAAGTACAGTGAAGGGCGACATTAAATATTTTTAACAAATTTATAATGTTATTGCTTCTCCAAACAGTGTACATATTTCATTGTGACTTACCACAGCGTAGCGAGGTGGAGCTTTCTTGGGTTCTGAGCGCTCCCATAGAGATTTGGTGGTCAAGTCTTGGGTCTGCTTCCTCAGGTGCCTAGATCAGCGGGGTTTTTAACACTGTAAACATGCCGCCATATATAGTTGTCAACATTGTTTTAAGATTTCCTACGTACGGTTCGCGAAGTAAGTCTTCCGAGCGTACGGTGATTTCTCCTACCAAGCTAGTGCAATTGAATAATCACACCATAAATATACATTCGCTTTTTCTAAATTAGTCGTGAACGGATTTAAGAGATGAGTTTCGATATGAGTACTGCCGTGCAGAGTTCTAAGCATAGTAGGCTGATTGTATGGTGTGGGGCTAACTTACTTTTGGCTACTAAAAGTTGGCATGAGGGTGACTTTTCACCGTCCTGACCACGAATATACAGGCAATCTCAATAAGCTTCGCGTGATGCATCGCAATAACTATGAATTTGGGCATTGCAAGTAGGTGAAAATCCAACCCATCCAGGTATTTTGATAGTTTCCACAGACCGGAAAATTTCAATGACTACTCTTCAAGTGTGCAGAGAATGTGGCTAGAGACTCCAGAAAGTCTATTTTAAAAGATAGTCGCACTTCGTACCGGCCATCTGCTTTTCGAATTGTGGCATTCTTGTACAGAGTTTCGCAGATTTGGTCTTCTTCCGAGGGTTAAGCATGGTCCACAACATCTTCTTGCTCCCAAAACCTTTGAGCAAATCGAATAATGAGTCGTCGGGTGGTATTTTGTACCAACAAGCTATCATACATATTTTTCACGTCTTAAATCGCAGCCTATCATCAAGTCTATTTCACCTGTAGGACAGATCTAGCGAGGCGAATCGTGTCCAGTCAACATTCTTTACTGTGAATTTATTGAAATTAGTTGAGTTGGGGGTAGAAAAATAGTAGTTGTTTCTACTTTAATATTTGTGTTCGTTGTGGAAAGGGTTATTGGACATATTTGGGTTGAATTATGTACGATTCTACCACCCATACCGGAAATCTCGTAGCGGCCTTTTTTTGTTGGAATTGTCAACAAATTTTTCACTCTTGCGGAGAAAAAGGTTTTTTCTGAGCAAGGGTCTATTAATGCCCTTACCTTATAAATGTCACCAGGAATTCTGGACCCTAATTATCCCCGCCCTTAACATGGTCCTTCGAGCCGGATCCTTAAGGCAATAATTAATCTTTTTCAATTTCTTTTTAAAATTCTATCAACTCTCGCCAAGTCCTAAAAGCAAAAGCCTATCGTGAACGAGCGCATGCACAAGAAGCAGCGCTTTGACGTTTTTCTACGTGCTTTTGTATTGTGTTTTTGCTTGCAATAATTGGCTGCAATTAATTGGTGGTGGTGAGCGATCTCACCAAAAGAAAAAAAAAAAAAACACCAATCCCGGCGGCTAGCAGACTACCAGGAGGAAGGCGTAGTTCCAGCAGTAGCAGAAACCACAAAAGGAAAAACCTGGTGAGTATTCTAACTGATAACCCGAAATTTTCAAAATCTTTCAGCGGAGGCGACCTGCATTGATCCAGTCTAGAAACGGGAAGACCTAGCGGACCGCTAGCTAACGGTGATAAACCGCTACCAGCAGCAGGCACTCCGGTGGACACGAGGAAGGAGTATACCACCTCAGGTAACAAAAAAGTGAAAAAAGTGAAGAAAAAAAAAAGTGAAAAACCCTATAAAGAGGGTAATAAGCGCCGGCAAAGAAAAGTGCCAGAAACGAATAAAAAGCGCTAAAAGTGTAAAAAAGCCGAAAAGGCAATAAAAATCAAATTAATTTGTGTGAAAGCCACGAAATAGTTGGGCTGCAAATTAATTTGGGTGAAAGTGAAGTGTGCGCAGGCCACGAGGGCCATCAAAGAAATCGCGCAAAATTTGTAAAAAAAGCCAAAAAAGCAGTGAAACAAATTAATTTGTGTGAAAGCCACTAAATAGTAGGGCTGCAAATTAATTTGGGTGCAAGTGCAGTGTGCGCAGGCCACGAGGGCCATCAAAGAAATCGCACAAAATTTGTAAGAAAAGCAAAAAAAGCAAAAAAAGCAGTGAAACAAATTAATTTGTGTGAAAGTCCCTGAATAGCAGGGAAGCAAATTAATTTGGGTGAAAGTGCAGTGAGCGCAGGCCACGAGGGCCAACGAATAAAACGCGCTGAATTTGAAAAAAAAGCAAAAAAAAAGGAGTGAAACAAATTAATTTGTGTGAAAGTCCCTGAATAGCAGGGAAGCAAATTAATTTGGGTGAAAGTGCAGTGAGCGCAGGCCACGAGGGCCAACGAATAAAACGCGCTGAATTTGAAAAAAAGCAAAAAAAATGAGTGAAACAAATTAATTTGTGTGAAAGTCCCTGAATAGCAGGGAAGCAAATTAATTTGGGTGAAAGTGTGCAGTGTGCGCAGGCCACGAGGGCCATCAAAGAAATCGCGCAAAAATTGTAAAAAAGCCGAAAAGGCAGTGAAAACAAATTAATTTGTGTGAAAGTCCCTGAATAGCAGGGAAGCAAATTAATTTGGGTGAAAGTGCAGTGAGCGCAGGCCACGAGGGCCAACGAATAAACGCGCTGAAATTATAAAATTTTATAAAACAGCCATACTGGCAGTGAAAGGCCCTGAATAGCAGGGCAGCAACTTTTAATTTGTGTGAAAGTCCCTAAAGGTAGGGCAGTGAGCGCAGGCCACGAGGGTCATCAAATAAAACGCGCTAGAATCATAAAATTCTATAAAACAGCCATACTGGCAGTGAAAGGCCCTGATTAGCAGGGTAGCAACTATAATTTGTGTGAAAGTCCCTAAAGGTAGGGCAGTGAGCGCAGGTCACGAGGGCCAACAAATACAACGTGCTATTACAAAAATTTATATAAACAATACAATACATCAAATAAAGGCAGTTGAAGTAAATTGCCCAGTCATCGTCAACGTGAAGTGCTGCAAGGGCCTTACCAACGCCCCAACAAACTGCCATAAGGAGGTACGAGGTACGCTGAACTTTTGGCAGCACCAAACAATAACCCCGATAGTAAAAGCTGCATAAAAGGTAAGCCTTTGAAATCCACCACGTATATTTGCGTATTCGGGCGCGAAGCAAAACGTTTCGTGGGACTGGTAGAACGACGAAAATACCAGTCTCACATCTAAGTGATAATTACAAAAAATAAATAAATAAAAATAAAAGAAGAAACCCAAGAAACAAGAAACCGGGATCACCAAGAGGAGGAGTACACCAGGTGGCAAAGCCAGGCAAAGGCTTGAAGGAGTCCGTCATCAGCATACTCACCCGGACCCCCAGTAAGACGGATTTTCACCCCAGTCAGAGGAAAATCAACCAAAACAAAAAAAATTGTTTTTTTCTTATTTATTGTAAATTTTTTAAAGTTGTTATTTTGTAACTGGACTTTAAAGAAATAAAAAAAAAAAGTTTGTTAACAATGGCTCACGCAAACGATTTTTCACGCGCCTGTAGTGCCCTGTTGGAGTTTGAAGAGAGATACAATACAACTCCAGGGACAAGTCATTCCATATTTTCGCTTGAGATTCAAAAAGAGGAACTCAAAGCATTATGGACAAAGGTCAAAGAATCTTTTGATAGCCACTCTAGGGATTTGTCTGAAGACGAATCAAATAACGCTGCCATGAGTTTAGCAAAATGTAGGTATCAGGATTGCTATACAGCATACCTGACGTGCGCTGCGTTGATGGGTGAAACCATTCATAATCTGACCTTTGTTCAGCAAAGCTCATCAACGGTAATCCCCTCAAACCGCGATTCTGAGCCACCACTGCGCTCAAACGTAAATCTTCCTCCGTGCGATACGGAAATTTTTTATGGGGATTATATGGCATGGCCCTCGTTTCGGGATTTATTTACAGCCATCTACGTAAATAATTCGCGTCTAAGTCCGGTGGAGAAATTATACCACCTCAATCAAAAGACCCGTGGGGAAGCCAGGGACATTGTGAAGAAATGCCCCTTGACCAATGACGGTTTTGCTATTGCGTGGCAAAATCTATCGGATAGATATGAAAACAAACGAGTCATGGTGAACAGTCAGTTGAAGATCTTGTTCAACTTGCCTACGGTGACAGTTGAACGCGGCACCGAGATAAAACATCTCCAGCGTTCAGTAAATAATTGCATCTCAGTTCTGCAAATGTATGGAATTGAAATCGAAAACTGGGATGCAATTTTTGTCTTTTTGGTTTCGAGCAAATTGCCGGACACGACATTAGCTTTATGGGAACAGGGAATCGTTCACAAGGCTGAGATTCCGAGGTGGGAAGATTTAGACAACTACCTCTCGAGCAGGTTCCAGACTTTGGAAACGGTATCCGATATCCAAAGTTCACGAGTAGTTAGGGCAGGACCAAGTCGTGCATCAGCCGGGATACACGACAGAAAAATATCGGCCCATCACAGTCAAATGACGCAATCAGCCTGTAGGTTGTGCCCGGAACAGTCGCATTCTTTGAGAGCTTGTTCAAAGTTTTTAGCGATGAAGGTAGATGATCGGTTTAAGGTAGTTAGGAAATACAATTTGTGTATGAACTGTCTAGCGCATTCCCATCTAGCGAAAAGTTGTAAGAGCACTTTTAGCTGTTTGAGCTGCCATCAAAGGCACCACTCTTTGTTGCATCGCACTCCTAATAGCAATCAACGTCCGTCTACAAAAGACGGAGAGGCTCGAATGCCTCACACCCCAGCGCCAACCGGAAATATAAATGCTTTGTTCGCCGCAAGTGCCAAGAACGTTGTCTTGGGTACGGCCATGATACACATTAGTTACTTAGGAGTAGACTATGAGGCCCGAGCCCTTCTTGATTCAGGTTCAGAAGGAACTTTTATCACGGAGCGGTTGCAGAGACGCATCAAGCTTCCGACTCGATCAGCTGACACAAAAGTCTGTGGAATAAATGCGACAGCATCGGCTAAGGTGCGAAAAGTCGCACACTTTGTTATAGGTTCTCCTGTCAACCCCCAGATTAGAATTGAGGCAAGAGGTCTGATTCTATCCAAACTGACAGGAGACCTACCCCAGTTTTCGGTAGATCAAGCACATCTTGATCTACTGCCCCCAATGAACTTAGCCGACGTTAATTTCCACAGAAGTCAGCAGGTCGACGTTATTATTGGTGCGGACTTGTACCCAGACATAATGAAGGGAAACATAAAGCGAAATATTTTAGGCTCGCTCCTGGCACAGGAGACAGTATTTGGCTGGGTCTTGATAGGCCCAGCCCCCCAGTCTGCGGCAAAGAAGCCAGACTCATGTGTTTCTCTACTTGCGGAAATTTCAAGTTCTCAGCTAACTCGTTTTTGGGAGCTTGAGCAAGTCCCGACAAAAAAGCAGCTCAGTCCGGAGGATGCGTTTTGCGAGCAACATCATACGAAGACAACTACGAGGAATGACCAAGGGCAGTATGTGGTGGCATTACCATTTCGGAACGAATTCCCCGAAAACATCAGTCTTGGAGATTCACGAACCATCGCCGCGCACCAATTCGTCCGAAATGAAGCTACAATGATGAGAAGACCGGAGCTGAAGGCAGAATATCATCGAGTACTTCGGGAATACATCACACTCGGTCATATGAAGCCAGTGACCAGCGCCGATGGTAAACCACAAGCAGACATATACTACCTACCCCACCATGCAGTCATAAAACCGGACAGTACCACCACAAAGGTTCGAGTGGTATTTAACGCATCAAGTCCAACTTCAAATGGAGTAAGTTTGAATGATGCACTCTACCCTGGGCCAGTCCTTCAAGCTGACCTTATCGCACTGCTATTGAAATGGCGGTTTTTCAAATTGAGAAAATGTATAGGCAGATTCTTCTGCACCCTGATGATACGCGGTATCATAGAATTCTCTTTCGAGAATCACAAGCAGAAGAGCTCGTAGACTATGAACTCCAAACTGTGACGTTTGGGGTGAACTGCGCCCCCTATTTAGCAATAAGAACTCTTCTGCAATTGGCGGAAGACGTTCGCCTTAAATTTCCGTTGGCTTCTAAGGTCTTAACCCAACATATGTACGTTGACGATGTACTGGCAGGAGCTCATTATTGCGAGACCGCCAGTCGCACCCGCGACGAACTCATCGAAGTACTCAAGGAAGCCGGGTTCCCCCTCCGAAAGTGGACGTCGAACTGCAAGGACATCCTCGCAGCCTTGCCAAAGGCTCATTTATTACAGGAAGATTTTTTGGAGATAGATGATCTGAGTGAAGCTAGAATGTTGGGCATTCGGTGGAATGCCGCTCGCGATATGTTCCATTTTAGCGTCCAAGAAATCCCCATTCGACCAAGCTATACAAAACGAGAGGTTTTATCGTGTGTTGCCAAGTTGTTCGACCCAGCCGGGTGGTTGGGCCCTATTGTTGTAGAGGCAAAAATTTTAATGCAGGACATCTGGTTAGCCAAGATAGATTGGGATGACACTTTACCTCGAGTTTTGTATTTGCGATGGGAAAATTTTCTTAAAAATTACACGTTTATTTCAAATATCAAAATCCCAAGGTGGATCCATTTCACCCCGTGGAATGAAATTGAATTTCATGGATTTTGTGATGCCTCTGAAAAGGCATATGCAGCTGCTCTGTATGTGAGAGTTCGCGATCGAAACTCAGACAGGGCCCCATACATAAATTTACTTGTAGGTAAGACGAAAGTAGCACCGGTGAAAACAGTCTCTCTACCTCGATTAGAATTGTGCGGAGCACTGCTATTAGCAGAATTAATTAATGCTTTACTTCCACAGTTCAACGTTGGCCAGCCAGTGATCTACAAATGGACTGACTCCACCATTGTGCTCTCATGGCTAAGGAAGCCCCCCTGTTACTGGACTACGTTCGTGGCAAATCGAGTTGCCAAAATAGAGGAGCTCGTCGGAGTGAAAGGATGGAATCATGTGGATTCAAGCGATAACCCGGCAGATTTAGGTAGCCGTGGCTTATCGCCCCAAGAATTGGAGAAGAGCACTCTGTGGTGGCAGGGTCCTAGTTGGCTAAAGGAGAAACCGTCTGGCTGGCCTCAAAAAACTGATGAGGTGACGGTGTAGACAGGGCTGGAGCAGAAGGTCGTTCGAGTCCATGCAGGTCAGATTTTGCAAGGGACAGATATTTTAGAACGATTCTCCGACTTCTCTCGTGCACTAAGAGTAATTGCACGAATTTTTCAATTTTATTATAAGACACACCCGGTACATAAATCAACCCCACGACAGTAAACGTCAGAATTAACAGCGGTAGAGATTCGAAAGGCAAAAATGTGCCTTATTATGTTAACTCAAAAACAGTGCTTCTCCAATGAGTATCAAGCACTGGTGGCGTCAAAGCCAGTAAGCGCAAAAAGCTCCATCCGCACTCTCAATCCCTTCCTCGATGGGAACGGAATCATGAGAGTTCGAGGGAGGCTTGCGTTAGCTGGGCTACCCTACAACGAACGATACCCTGTAATTTTACCGTACGATTGCCAATTTTCCCGACTTCTCGTCAGATTCTCACATCTGATTTCTCTGCATGGGGGAAATCAACTCATGTTGAGACTCTTGAGATCCGAATATTGGATCGTACGGATGAAAAATTTGATAAAAAACATTATTCATAATTGTAAAATTTGTTTAATCCACAGAAAAAAGACACGAGAGCAACTGATGGCATCATTGCCCCCTGAACGATCGGACTTATCTCGCCCCTTCGCCAACACAGGCGTGGATTTTACTGGCCCGTTCGAGATAAAGAATTTCACCGGCAGGGCGTGTCTAATAACAAAGGGTTATGTATGCGTTTTTGTTTGTTTTGCTACGAAAGCAATACATTTGGAGGCAACCAGTGACTTATCGACTTCTACGTTTCTGGCGGCATTTTCTCGTTTTGTAGCTAGGCGAGGCTGCCCCCGTAGCATGTACTCCGACAATGGGACGAATTTTGTTGGAGCCAACAAAGCACTAAGGCAAGATTTCCGACACTTTCTTGCCGAAGCCTCGCGTCTAACCACACAGTCATATGCACATCAAGAAATAACCTGGCACTTCATTCCTCCGGGAGCTCCCCACATGGGAGGGCTTTGGGAAGCAGGTGTAAAGAGCTTCAAAACCCACTTCCGTAAGGTAGCCAACACTATGCGCTTCACGATGGAGGAGCTCTCGACGTTGCTGGCCAAGATAGAAGCTTGTCTGAATTCGCGACCAATTAGTCCGCTTTCAGAAAACCCCGAGTCAACAGAACCCCTCACGCCAGGACATTTTTTGATCGGCAGTCCGCTACTCGCGATGGCGGAACCTGAGAGTAGAGGAAACCCGATGACGATCATAAACCGATGGCAGAAGATAAAGGCAATTCATCAAGGATTCTGCCAACGGTGGAAAGAGGAATATCTGAAGGAACTACACAAGCGTGTCAAGTGGCATTACCCCCAACGAAACATCGAGGTGGATGATTTCGTGGTTGTCAAAGAGGACAACTTACCCCCGAACGAGTGGCGACTTGGCAGAGTTGTTAAGGTTTTTTCAGGAAAAGATAGTCGCGTACGAGTCGTAGACATACGTACGGCAAGAGGCATAATTACACGCCCAATCGTCAAACTAGTGCTATTGCCTCTAGTCAAACCAAATTAACGCTTTCTTTATTTTCAGAAAACATATTCCAAAATGATCCGTGTGGCCCGAGAGCATAACAGATGCCCAGTGTGCAAGCACAACCACAACTTACTTTTTTGCCGGCAGATGCGCCGTATGGAGCCAGAGGAGAGACTGCGTTCTGTCCTCCTACACGGCCACTGCTCGAATTGTATGTCACCGCGGCATACAACCAATGAGTGTCCGTCACCGCGAAACTGCGACCAGTGTCAGGGACGACACCACAGTCTCCTACACCTGGGGGAAACTCCCAGAAGCGAGGAAGACGTGTCGGAAGGACAAAGGGCGGTAGACAAAGGGCACGAACCATCAGCCGCAGCAGCAACTGTGCCGATCGAAGAGGTGCTGGAGATCGACGCGAGCGATGACGACATCCCGCAGGCGCTTGAAGATGCGCACGCTACGACTGAGCTCCGGATATTCAGACCTCCTCTGTCGGGTATCCGGTCGGCAATTCAACGCCCCCCATCTCGGCCAGAGAGCCGAAGATCTAATTCGCGACGATCAGATGTAGACAAACCCCGTAGACGAGTGAGAGACGCCCGCGAGCTAATCAAGGGACCTGGCCGAAGAGCTCTAGGGCAATCTGTCCTCACTCCGACCATATTGGTGAAGGTAATGACGGCCGGAAGAATCCATACAGTACGCGCTATCCTGGATCCTGGTCAGAGCACAACGACCATATCCAGAGCCCTTGCCCGATGACTACACGCCGTGCCACGAAGCGGAGAGAAGTGCTCCCTCGCGTGGCCAACGAGTTTGACAATTTGAGATTGGCAGACCCAACGTTCTACCGCACGAGTACGGTGTCGCTAATCTTGGGAGCAGAAGTGTATGGGGCCATAATGCGACCGGGACTGATGCCCGCAACCCCCACTAGACCAGCCGCGCAAAACACGATATTTGGGTGGGTCATCTCCGGGGAGACCCCATATTGAAGGTGAAGTAGCAGACCACAGAACGCTGCAGTAGTTAAACATTTTTTTTCGCATTTTTGTAAAATGAATTTTTAAAAATTGTTAGAAATAAGACCAAAAATGAAAAGATGTAAATAACAACACACAATCATATATTTATAATCCAATTGTAATATGTAATATTGCAGTGATACTGCAAGGCGGGCGGCATGTTAAGGTCTGCAAAATATTCACAATGGAAAACTGTCACCAGGAGATGTCGCTGTAAGCTACTCGCTGACAGGACTCGTTACTTGGTTTGCCTTTGCACGAGTCCTGTTAGCTGAACCCGTTGCCAGATAGAGGGGCTATAAAAGCGACTGGCAACCAGTAATCGCTCTTAATCTTTTGATTTCCATCACAGCGACAGCGACTTCAGGTGAGTGACACTCCTCCATTGGGTAATCCAAAACCAGGTTCTTTTTCAGCAATAAACGGCGATATATATATATACTAGCTGACCCGGCGAACATTGCTCCGCCTTAGAAGCAATAAATGAGCAGATTCTTGATTTTATGAGTTTAAATTTTTTATTAGGATAATAAATATAAGTAAGTACCAAAAATCAATTATTGTAATGATTCTTTATTGGCCATGTATTTTAGTGCATAGGCTGCACTCTTCAGTGAAGCACCTTGTGATAGACGATATTTTTAGTTTTATTACTATGTGCAAGAACAAATAACGCAGCTGGTCTTCCGACCCTTGAACATGCCGCATATAATTGACCATGGGAAAAACATGGATTTTCTAGATTTCGACCACAAACTTTCAAGGATTGGCCTTGTGATTTGTTAATGGTCATGGCGAATGCAAGACGGATCGGATATTGAAGTCGTTTAAACTCAAACGGCATGTCGGTTGGGATCATCGGGATCCTCGGAATGAGAACTTCCTCACCTTCAAATTTTCCTTTGAGTATCGTCGCGTAAATCACATTGTTCATCAATTTACTTACCACCAAACGCGTTCCGTTGCACAGTTTTGGTGGGTTTATGTTTCGAAGCATGATTATTACGGAGCCAACCTTTAGTCGTAAATTATGCGGTGGTAAGCCAGGCATATCCAAGGACTTTAAAAATTCAATTGGATAGTTGTTGGCATCATCTGCATTTGTTGCACAGTCAATAGATTTGAACGAATGTAGTGTACTAATGACCTCATTCTGAATTATGTAAACAATGAGTGCAATGGCTCAGGTGGGGGAGTCAATAATGGCAATTTCACTTTCCCATTAAGGCAGCACAATCTTGGCGTTTCTCCGGTAAACTTCAATACTCGCAAACCACATCCATTGGCCCAATGCGAACGCTAGTATGCAAGCAGTAATCAGTGCTGTAATCATATCGAAACGCTGCTCGATTCAAATCAGTACTTGATAAATTTCTCCTTGTGCGTCGAAAATTATCAAGATGCTGATCTCTTAGGTTTGCTCGATGATTTCTCATAGCCAACCGAGCCTTTGCACGGACTGCCTCGCTTTGCTCTTGTGATTGAGAAGCACGAAGTCGAGCCATACTAAAGCGGCGCTCTTCACGTGCAATTTCTTGTACTTCTTCAGTCCTTTCATTCGCAACGTTTTGCATCCTAGTTGCATTACGGCTTTTTCGGGGAAGATTTGATCGTCTTGGACGCGTCATTTTAATGATAATAATATCGGCACAATATTTATAGACACTCGAAACAAACACAAAACCCGGTAAACCTCAAAATTTCTAACTGTCAATTTTTCACCCAACAAAATTCGTAAAAGTAAACAAAATACATGTTAATATTGGCAATTCACACCAATTACATGGATATTGCCCTTCTCCGCTAGATGTCACTACAATTTACATCGATATTACCTTTCGCCGCCAGAGTACATGTAAAATATATGAAGGGCGAAGAAAAAAAATCAAATTTACCGTTTTTTTTGTCGTTCCACGGTAACGGGATAAAAATTATCTTATAACCTGCCCCTGGTTCTAAGCTACCTCCCCACCAATTTTCAGCCAAATCGGTTCAGCCGTTCTTGAGTTATAAGTGGTGTAACTAACACGACTTTCTTTTATATATGTATATAGATATCGGCACAATATTTATAGACACTCGAAACAAACACAAAAACCGGTCACCTTCAGAATTTCTAACTGTCAATTTTTCACCCAACAAAATTCGTAAAAGTAAACAAAATACATGTTAATATTGGCAATTCACACCAATTACATGGATATTGCAATTCTCCGCTAGATGTCACTACAATTTACATCGATATTACCTTTCGCCGCCAGAGTACATGTAAATTTTGATTTTCATACAAAATAGCAAAAGCAAAATATATGAAGGGCGAAGAAAAAAATCAAATTTACCGTTTTTTTTGTCGTCCCACGGTAACGGGATAAAAAGTATCTTATAACCTGCCCCTGGTTCTAAGCTACCTCCCCACCAATTTTCAGCCAAATCGGTTCAGCCGTTCTTGAGTTATAAGTGGTGTAACTAACACGACTTTCTTTTATATATATAGATATATATATAAAACAGAATTTCGGTTCTAGTTATTTTTCTGTGTATTTGTACACAAAAAGGAATTGAAAAGGTACAGGTAATTATTTGCCTTAAAGGATCGGCCCCCATTTTTAAGATCCCCGTTTCCAGAATTCAAGAGGAATTCTGGACCCTAATTATCCCCGCCCTTAACATGGTATACGCAAATTAGTTTTGAGCTGGTTTTGCAAAAACAAATAACATTATTAGTACTCTCTAATACTAACATTATTAGTACTCTCTAATACTAATAAGAATATGTTTTGAGTTAGACTTAACTTCTGTTTGGATTCGAGTTAGTGTTTGTTTTCTTCTTTTGCATATGTATATGTCTATATGTATGTATGTATTTTAATGTGAACAGGGTAGTGGGTACGCTCACGATGTATGTATGTGGCTTAACCCTGTGGGAAATGAAATTAATTTTAAGGTTATTTAATAATTTCCTGGTTTTTAAACAACAACTAATTACTATTCCTTACGACGAACTGAGGATGTCATAGGAAGGAATTAATTACCCTTTACTAATATTTCAACTACTGTACTTTGTAGTTTTGATTCAAAAACTTAAAAATGTATTAATTCCAAATAGGCCCAGTAAAAGAGAATAGGCCCGTTTCTTTGCACACGACTTGCAAAAGAATACTCCAGCTCGGATAAAATTTCCTTTAGTTGCAAAAGTAACCCTGTCAGCCTCTTTCATGAATGTTGCGATTTGTTTAGTGCTATTCAAGAACGGAAAATAGTTGTGCAAACAAATTTTAGGTTAACGTAGTTATATATTTAAAAATAATATGCAAATAAAAATAAATTAAGTCTTAAACTGAAATTTGCCGTATATTTTCTTCCGGCTCACTTCCCAACACTACATCTCAGGTCAGATATCATTTAACCGAGTTGGCTCAACTAGCATATTTTTCCCAGTTAGTGTTGTTGCTTTACATGTAATTCGTTATCCTACCTAGTATTCTTTTGCAACTCGACTATAACGAAACGGGCTTAATATATAACCGTAATTGTCTAACGCTGTATTCGTATTCAATTAGTTTATGAGTAGTCCACAAAAAAATGAGTTTTTATATATTGTTTTGTGAAACAGACTTGTTTATTCCTACAGGGCTCTAGCTCTCTGAGAGCAATGTTTAACAAGCAGATATCCGCGCGCAATGGGACTACATTTCTCGCTTTTACGTACCGCCGCTGAAGAGGCCATTCGGACACAACGCGAATTGAGGCGCATCTTCCGAGAAAAGACGAGAGAGGCCGAGATGCGTGAGTGCGAGTAGCTTGAGATGATAGCCTATAGGAAAAACGCCCGAAAATTGTATCAGAAGGTATGGCGGCTTACAGAAGGTTTCAAGACCGGGGCAGTTTCCTGTAACAATGAAAGCGGCGACCTGATGACCGACATCTAGAGTACACTCAAACCGTGGAGGGAGCTTTTCTTCACGCTACTTAACGGTAGTGGCGCGGAAAACATCGATGATGATGAACCCGAACCCGAATCAATGAAGACGGAGTCGAAGTACCGTTACCCGACCTGGACGAAACACGAACGGCAATAGCGCGGCTAAAAAACAATAAATACATAAATAACAAATTTTTGACTGCGGAGGGTACAATAGACCTCAGGGACGCAGTGCGCTACCCCCAACAATAATAATAATAATAAATAATAAGTGATGAAAATATAAAGTTTTTCTGCTTTTGGGGTTTTTGATGTTTTCTTGGGTTAAGCCGTTTCGGCTTTTGTGCCAACACTTTAATCCATTTAAAAATTTTCATAAAAATCTGAAGAGAGGTTTGCCGTGAAATAAATTGGAATATATATTTACATTTAAATATGTATCTCAATAGTATAAACATTAATACGTTACAAGTCACTAACAATTTCAAATTTACGCTATCTAGACTATATTATTTGCGACGCCTAATAAATAGTTTGTATACAACAAAAGAAAAAGTTGCATGTAAATATTTATTAATAATTACTCATTCACTTTGATTCTATACAAACCTTTCAGATTTTCATGAAAATTATTAAATGGATTAAAGTGCTGGCAAAACCGCCAGAACGGCTTAACCCAAAAAAATCCTAATTTTCATTTAATAAAAACAATACAGAAGACTAATAAGTTTTTACAAAACCTTTATCAGATCATAAATAAATGAATAAGGGACGTGCTTTATTTGCTTCCCACCCCTTATTGCGCTGTGTTGGTTTTAGGTTTGGCTTCTTTCACTCTAAATATTTGTTTAATTGAGTTAATTTTTTCTTTCGCTATTTTTTCATGATTGGCACTGATTTTGGTTGATATATTTACTCTCACATATGCATGTTCGTATATACATAAATGTTAACTAATGTTTCTTTATTTATTTTAATTGTATTGTGGACGATTATTTTTCGAAAGAATGGCTCGAAAGACCATATCCACAACTTGGAAGACGTCGAAGAGTTTTGTTGTAGAGGGTATTTTAACCGAAAATAAGTAGCAAACTTTAGTTTTAAATAATTCACTATAATTTCATTTATTTACACTTTTCTAGTTTTTAGTTATTTTTTGTTCGAGAGATATCGTATGGAGATATGAAAAACGGTTGTTTGTGGGGTGGTGTTAGCAAATAATGTGCGGGTTCGCCATACAAAAACTATATATATACATACATATATATAAAGAGTAAAATATTGGTCATCCTCATTATAATTAAATTAGAATATGTACTTCCTGTTCATTGGAAACGGTTTTTGTTGTCTTTCAATTAAGCTTAAAAACTCAGCAAAGCTCTAAAAGGTTTCCCCAGTTTTCCATGTCTATAATAAACAGTTTCAAAGTTTAGCAGAGTTGTATTAAAATTTTAGTGTGTTTTTTTAAACGTTTTTATCCATTTATTTAGCTGTATGTTTACAATTGTATTTTTATATATCACGCATGTGTATACTCACAAATATGTGTATACATACATATGCATGTGCATATCGGTATGTACAATTTAGGCGCGTAGCAGTTTTAGATGATCATAACACCACAAAAGAGGATTTCTGGAATAAGAAGCAGGACTTTAGTAAACAAAAGTTAAAAATGAATCCTGGATGATTATAAAAAACTGAAATATGTACATTACAACACTGAATTAGTTTAATTATACTATAATAATATTAAAAATAATAGTATCTTAAATGTTAACCCCGATAATAGGGTGTAAAGCTCAAAGCATTTACGATTTTCTAAGAAAACTATTTGCATCCTATTAATATACACTTTCTTTAGTTAACGTTTTTTGTTTTTTATTTGTATGTTATTTAAGAACAAGTTTTTTAGTGCATTTAAATTACAGAAATATATCATTATAAACCTCTTTGAAAGTGTAGTATTCCTTATAGTTAGGTTGAACTCAAGTACATGATAGAGCTCGGGCTAATGCTATATATAGCTGGCGGTTGGTTGCAAATTTATGCGAGGCAGTAGAAATCCTCTTCCTTAAGACTCTCCACTTAAAATTTCTGCGCCCAAACAATTTGGATGTGTTGCCTTAATTATAGGCCTGCTGTCATTTAATAGTTCTTCTGCTACATTCTTCAGTAAAACATGATGCGAGGGGAGTGCAAAAACTCCACAGCGAATTTTATCTGGATTTTGGGAATCTAATCATAGTGAAAAAGTTCTGGGCATAATATGGCTCGGTATTTTAAGTTACCGAGTTCTATTATTCGGCGAAAACCCCCAATTAATGAGATGTCCATTTTCTAAACCAAATCTCTCAGGTATTTTATTCCCGACTCATGTCTTATGCGCGTAAGAAAATTACATTAATCTGACTCTTTCCTACGCATTTTAATTGCGAGCTTGAGTTATTTGAAATATTTCCACAAAGAGCAACCCTTTACATAATTACTAACTATGACAGCTCGCATGCTTATCAGTACCAAATGCAGATCTTGCATAAAGTCACCACCTAAAATAATAAAAACGATCTAAACACAACAGAGCGGATCCTGGTACCATCTCTGCCTGACCCATAATATAACATTGTGCTTACTTCGTCAAAAACGTTCCACCGTTGGTTGACCTGCTCTTAATGTTTGCGCGCATACAAAGTCGATTCAATATGAAATTTTTTTTTTTCCGAAGGTATACTTACTTTTTCTCCGCTTGGTATAATTTTCTCCGGCTGGCTTTTCGATTAGCCTAGTTCCAAATCACTGGACGAATTTTCAAAAAGGCAGTTGCATGCCTTAAAGAATGCAACCCTCGCGTTATGCGAAAGCAGCAACCCTGTTTCGAAATCCCTGGAAGCGAAGTTACTAGGCGAGCGGCTATATAAGCCAGCGCTCCATACCATTTAGCCTCTTCTTCAATTTTCCTGCAAACATCATCAACGAGGAATTTACACATCATCTTTTCATCTTTTACAAACAACATCTTTTTCATCTTTTACACCATCGGCGAGGGAATCATATATCATCGAAATAAGTATAATTACAAAAGTATTCATTCTCATTTTTTCTCATATTACTACCAATTTTAAATATTAACCGCACACGTGCATAACTGCACTACACATATTCCACATCACACACACATATACACATTGTAAAAACCCTACTTTTATACAAGAAACATCAACTAAATTGTTAACAAGAGACAGACAAAATAGCATTCTATCCAATATCGCACATTCCATCCAACTCAGGTAATATAAACATAACTTTGTAACCGATTTCAAACTAACTTTCCGAGCAGCTAGAAAATTTTACCAAAAAGTACAAGGACTTACGGAAGCTTTTAAGACCGGCGAAAATTCCTATAGGAACAGCGATGTTGTAATAAAATAAACCAATACATAGTACTGTAAGCAAGCACAAGAAAAAATGCTAGCATTTCAAAATAAAAATAGAGCAAGCAAACAATTTATTTCCGGACAAATCATTTACGAAAAAATCATAGAAGAGAGAAATAAATTGAAATCTAAATGTAAAAGGCAGCAAGTTAAGGAAAATTTAGGGAATAAGATAATAATTAATAACAGAGATCGAATTATACATGAAGATAACATAAAATCTTAACTACTTAAAGGATTTCAACATATGTTTGATAATAATTGTAACCCTAATCGGCTCAACGACAGCTGAAATTATTAACTACACTCGACAGGATTACATATTAATTGAAAATAGAGATTTTTCTATCTATAAGAAATATGGGGACAATTTTTATATCAGAAACTTAACACACTTTGAAAATATTCTAGTACAAGAAAAACAAAATTTCTTTAACAAAGTTAGTTATAAATCAAATAATTATGATGAATTAGAAATCAGAAATTCAGACAAAAAATTGGAAATAGTTAGCAGTAACTCCCGATCATGACGATTTTGTAAAAATCAATGATAAATTAGATGAACTTGTAACAAATAACAATAAGCAATTTACAACAAATTCAGAAATGTTTAATGTTATTACGGAACTGAGCGATACGGTACAAAATTTTAAATTCATCGCAGCGAATAGGGCAATGATTACAAAACGGAATAAATTTTTTATACACAGGCTCACAAAAGTACATACGCCGCTGGAATTCCGGTTTTCTCTCAATGGATAAACTTTAAGTTAGGATTTTTTTCTCAAAATAATTTATTTTAATAACACATACACATACACTCATACATACGCTCTTAAAACAAAGCCAAAAGGAAGAGTTTTAATAAGAAGTATGACCTCCTTTAGCCTGAATTACAGGAGATAACCCATTGGCAATGACAAAGCCAATTTTTTTGCAGTTTCCTGAGATATTTTCTCCCTGAAGGCTAAGATGGTTTTACTGATTGAAATTGAAGTGACCTTCCGGAGTTTTACTTTTATTTTAAGATGGTCCCATAGATGTTCCATAACGTTTAAGTCAGAAAATTGCGGAGGATGTTCTAATTTGTGCCTGATGTTATAAAGTAGTCATTCGCGTACCACAGCTGAGGAATTTTTGGGATCGTTATCCTGTATAAATATGGTTTTGTTCTTCAATCCGACACTCACAAAAGTATACATACGCTCTTAAAACAAAGCCAAAAGGAAGAGTTTTAATAAGAAGTATGACCTCCTTTAGCCTGAATTACAGGAGATAACCCATTGGCAATGACAAAGCCAATTTTTTTGCAGTTTCCTGAGATATTTTCTCCCTGAAGGCTAAGATGGTTTTACTGATTGAAATTGAAGTGACCTTCCGGAGTTTTACTTTTATTTTAAGATGGTCCCATATATGTTCCATAACGTTTAAGTCAGAAAATTGCGGAGGAGGTTCTAATTTGTGCCTGATGTTATAAAGTAGTCATTCGCGTACCACAGCTGAGGAATTTTTGGGATCGTTATCCTGTATAAATATGGGTTTGTTCTTCAATCCGAGTTTGGTGATACGCGGTTGGTAACTATCTTTTAAAGTGCTAATATACAAGTTAAGCAAGTCGTATTGCTTAGTAATTAAAACACTTTCGTTTTTTAAATTAACTTTATTTAATTTAGTTCACCACTTGCCAGTTATGGCTTACAAACGAGAACTAGCACTGCCCTCTAATGATGCGGCCTTAAATACCTTTTTCGCTTCAAGTGATGTTGTTTCTATTTGCACGCCTCATGTGCCAAACAGCACTGTTGTTGGGATACATGGCTAACCCACGCGCATGTGAAAACAGTTAAGTCAATGATGATCCCGTGCTCCTAACCGGCCTGTTGTTGGGCTGCATGATTTGCCCAAGCGCATAGTGAAGGTGTTGTTGGGCATACAATGATCCCGTGTGCTTGACAGTGCTGTTGCTAAGCTGCATGGCTAACCCAAGCGCATGGCGAACCTGTTGCTGGGCCGTTTGGCTAACCCAAGTGCATGGCGAACCTGTTGTTGGGCTGCGTGGTTAACCCAAGCGCATGACGAAGCTGTTGCTGGGCCGTTTGGCTAACCCAAGCTCATGGTGAAGCTGTTGTTGGGATGCATGGCTAACCCAAGCGCATGGTGAAGCTGTTGCTGGGTCGTTTGCCTAACCCAAGCGCATGTTGAAACAGTTGCTGTGGCGCTATACTCTGGCACAATATGATAACTTACATATACATACATACTTGTCCATTATTCCATCGATAAACCGTAATACACCGTGCTTAACAGTGGATTCCGCATTTTTTGGACTGAGGGCTTTATTGAATTTCCGCCAAACCTTTGTATGGCCATCACCTCCAAAAATATTAAATTTACATTCATCGGTAAATATAAAACACTCCCAAAAAGTCGGATCAGTTGTATCAGCTTTTTGATACTTTTGAGCATATGCCAATCATTTCGTTTTATTCAATTCCCTTAAGAATGGCTTTTTCCTTCCACTTTGCAAAGCATATCATTCGATCCCAAATTCGTTATCCACGTTCTCTGCTAGTTTTACGGCCGTCTGTTTTGGATGCTCATTAATTTTCCGAACAATGTGCGTGCACATCCTTTCGTCCATTTTTCTCGGTCGTCCTGTTCTGGGTTTATTTTCATACCTACCAGAGATCAGGCCCGTCGAGAGGGAAGGGCGGGGGGTGATTCCTTCCGGAGTAGAATTCTCGAAGGGGCCCGTATTTTTCCAGAAATTAAGTGAAGAGTTAAATTAGATTAATTCTGACCAAAAGTCTATATATATGAACTGATTAATACATTCTATTGATTTTCGAAATAGTATAAAAAAATTTCTTTCACCCAACATCAACTATAAACAAATTCAATACAGATGTGATGAACTGATGAGAGCAAAAAACGTCGTGTTTGACTTATTCTTTAAAAACATTGGTCCTGCCAGTGATATTAAAATTTCGAACAATGATTTGTACCGTAGCTTTTGATAAATCGACAGTCTCCGCGATTTTACTGAGAGATTACACCTTTGATTGCAAACCAATCACGATTTTTCGCACTTCCACCGATATTTCAGACGCTTTTAAATGAACTTAAATTTATCAGCAATAATAACTTTCCTACTTCATAGAGCACTGATCACTGAATTCGAACCAAAAAAGAGCACAACTCTTCATTGGAAATATAACTGTAGATCTAACAGCAAAGTTGCTGTATGCATACTTTTGTGAGTTTACATAAATGCAAATAATTAAAATTCTGAATAACTGCTGGGTGAGTTATTAAATGCGGAAAATATATTTCCTATTTTACTTGTAATATTGCATATATAGAATACAGAAACCAAAATGTGTTTTGTTTGGATTTTAATTTGTCGAAATGCAAAAAATATTTTCCGTATGCATACTTCTTTGAGCCTATGAACATGAGCTTCAAAATATGATAAATACAATTAAATTTGGAAAATATAAATTTTAAATACGACTATTTTACACTATGACTATTTTACTTTTGACGAAACTATCACATATTACCAGCACGCGACAATGACCATTACAGACATAATACATAGTTCAGATTTTAAAATTTTACAAAAACATTTATACAATAAGCGACTCGCGCTACGTGTCCGTGCAGGTCCAAGCAAGTTCAGCTTCGGAGCGCGCTCGCTCTTTAGCTAGCGGCGAAGCGCGTGTGAAGATAAAAAAATTCATAACTCCCGAAGTTTTCATTTCTACGTCGCAAATTTTTCACAGGTTATATAGTAATCACAGGCAATCATATTAAAATAAAGAAAGTAAAAAAAAATAGTCCCAAATTTGAAAAAGTTTAATTGCTTAGAAAAAACACTAATTTGTTAAAAAATAAAAACTCACAGAACGTCTACTTAGCTGTGTTGCGAAGATAGGGGAATAACGCAAATTTTCAGTACAGGAAGAATTTTTTATGACCAAAACTTTTTTTTACTGTGGAATACTGAAAAAACGTCTTTTTGAAGATTTCCGAAATTCGAAAATTCATTTCTCGAAAATTTTAAGTATCATATTAAAATAATAAAATACGGGTCGATTATTTTTGAATGTAGAACGCGAAAAAAATATGTTTTTCCAAAAAAATTGTTGAGTGTAAATTTTGCATGGAATAACTCATATGTATAAATAAGACCATGCATATTTTAACTATAATGCTCTTGTTAGCGGCCTCTTTTTTGGCAGCAGTGCAAAGTGGTCGCCTTGTAGGGTGAGATTGACAAAACTCAATTTCTTAGAAACGAATGAACATATCGAAACCAAATTTTGCCGATTAGTGCCCCGTTTAGACTCACCTTCCAGGTCAATTAGAGGCTAATACATATGTATTAAGCTACGCCCACCGATAACACAAAGATTCTTCCTAAATATGATTAATCGGAGAAAATAATACAAAAACGCGTACTTTGAGCTCGAGCTTGTACGTGTAATGCAGATTTTAAGAGTTACAGAATAAAGTTACCGGTTTTTATGGAATCTATAGCTTCGAAATATGAACTATAAGCCCCACTTGCGGAAAATCCAGAGTTAAATTTATAAATACATATGTAAATGAGTAACTCAAAAATATAGGTTTTAATTTCATAACCCAGACATTTGTCGCAAGTCATGATGTCATAAAATTTAAAAAAATACAAAGCTCCTTAGTTTTAATTATTTACTTCAATGCAATCCAAAACCATAACTTCTGAAATCTAAAATTTTATGACTTTACGATTTATGACACATTATGACACCTTGTGAATCACCCAATTGTCTTGCATCAAATAAATACATGAACCCGGGCTACGTACATTTCTTTTTTGTCATTTTCTTTGAATTTTATGAATTTATTGAAACTTAAAATAAAAACACTTTTTGGAGGTCCTAGTACAATAACGAAATGCTTGGTATCTAATCTCGTGGAAGTGATCGCTTCCCTTTGCCAAAGCTCTGTTAAAAGAATTGGAATCAATATTTTCGATGGAATCCTCATTATTGTCGTAACAGCGATTCGTTTCCAATTTTTTAGTTTATTTGAAAAAAATTTGGTAGCAAATTAATTTTTTCTTTATTTATGACAGAATGTCACAAACTTAAAAATTTAACCATGAACTGTTGCTAGATTGAATATTTAACTCAGAGCCCCAGTCATATAGTCCTAGTCATATCTTGTTATCTCGTATATTATTATCGTTATAATCTGTCAATTAAATCATTGTTTGCAATTTTTCGCATTGTACTTTTTGTATCGCATTGTATTTTTATTATTCGCTTCGGCTGCTTCTTCAGATAGTTACACTATCCCAAGAAGAGAATTTTTTGTCACATCTGTTCCATCAATCAAAATGCACAGTTGGAGGAAGCTTAAGTCACGGATACAAACTTTTCAAACTGAATCGTGTTTATTGCATAACCAGAAAATAATAATAATAATTTAGCTCTTGATGTTTACCCGAACTTCCCCTACAGCTGTTGGTGTGTGTCATGATGTTGTAACAGAAATTAAGGTGCCGACAGTCCAATACCAAATGATTTAAAATCAGATGAAAATTAACTCAAATTAGATAAGAACTTTAATTGAAGATAAAGTTGTATCGAAAATAATTGGTGTAAAAGGAACATCTCTGGCAACAACGCAAATATTCTTTTAATAGTCTAGTAACGCTGCAACAAGCTTTTATAGAGTACATTTCAATCAATTGAAATCTGTTTACAAGACCTGGTTCTGAGCGGTACATAGTTGTTATAAATATAAATGTAAATACAAATCATTGAGAATTGCATTCATGGAAGTACCAAGATTTGATCACCATGTAGTTGTAGGAACTGTTCTCACTATATTTTTTTGGCTTAAGGGGTTACACCACTGTAGAGCACGAAAAAAAGGCATATTTCGGGATTTTTTTTTGGTCAATCAAAATTGAATAATTGTAATTCTGTAAAAAATGTTTTTTAATATGAGTCTTGAAGTACAGAAAAACGATTAAGTTGAGCAATTCAAAAGCAAAATGGCGGCTCTGCAGCATTTTCCCGCTAATGCGTTTTTTTCGCATCGGTCCACGGCCGGAAACCTAGCTCCCGCAATTTTTGATCTGGAATAAAAAACCAAACATTTTTTAATTTCATATTACAGTAGCAAGAGACGTACGTAGGGGTTTTTTGATAAATTAATTTTTCGTAAAATGGCTACACTTTAAAGAAAAAGTTTCAAATTCGAACCAAAAAATCATTAAAAAATTGTTTATAAATAAAAAAATATGCTGAATTTCGAAAAACCCCTACGTACGTCGCTGGAGATAACGATTTCAAAAATACTGTAAAAATTTTGAATCGATCGGTAAAGATTTGTTTGAGTTATGTTTTCGGCCAGCTCGAAAAAAGTGGATTTGAGAAAAACGCGTTTAAAGTTTCCGGTACTGTATAGCTATGGTCTGTGGTCTCAACATGGTAGAACACGAAATTTAGACATTTAGACATTTTTTCCGCCATTCATACTTTAGTATAATATTTTTGAGATCCTAAAAGACCTTTTACGATGAAAAAGATTTTTTCGATTTTTTAAAAATTCTACAGTGGTGTAACCCCTTAATCATAAAACATACGTATTTCTTGCATTTCCATCGATACATCATCCAACATCCAAATGTTTTTAACATTAACGGGTATATTCTGCATTTTACCGAACATCTTGTTACCGGTAAATTTTATTATCGAAAGTTGTAACCACTTGTAGTAACCGTAATTCTGCCGCAAATGGTAACGCTGTCATTAAATTAAGATTAAATTTGTACTATTCTCACATTTTACTATTTATTTGTTCCACGTCAATGCTAAATATGTGTGAAACATGCGTTCCTAAGTGCAAAAAGGTAATAAACATCTATTTTGTTGCAATTACCACGTTGTTACCACCCAATATGATGGTAACAAAATTCACCAATAATACGTGGGCAAGGACAACGAAAAGGGTCTAAAAGTTACCAGAGCCTTTTGTATAACAGTTATGTTACTGATGCAAAATATCGTAAAATTCACAATATCGCAAAATTCGAATTCGTTTAATTCACACGCACTTTCCCCAAACGAAAAGGGTCTAAAAGTTACCAGAGCCTTTTGTATAACAGTTATGTTACTGATGCAAAATATCGTAAAATTCACAATATCGCAAAATTCGAATTCGTTTAATTCACACGCACTTTCCCCATCTAAAAGACATCTGTTGACTTTGAAAAATCGAAAGTACCGTCCATGTGTATTGGGCATTATGGACATCTACCATAAAATAGATGGCACCACAGTGCAATGTAGTCATTCGCAATGCACGAATAATGAATTTATATTTCTATTTCCTAACCTTTGTATAGACCTTTTCAGAGAGCTCCATTTGAATACTTTTCAGTTCGGTTTTTGGGCTTAATGAGGAAAGAGTCATTAAAGTGGTGTCGATCGGTAAAGAGCATAACATAGAAAGTGTAAGAAATGGAGAAAGTTCATGTAAGTAAAATATGGCACAACGCAGCAAATTACAAATGCTTAGGAGAATTGATAGGATCTTACGCCTCGCAAAACTGGAAACCGTTCCGCGGTTACTCACAGTTTTAGCAAATTGCGCCAGTCACTCCTTCTTCCTGCCGTCCTCTTCTTCTGGTGGTTTATAGAAAATTGGAGGATGGGGCCGTGTGTAGAAGTCCACGAAAGTGGGGAATATCTCTCATCGCCATTCACCTGAGAGTGGCCAGAACGATTGTTCTGCATACGGTTCAAGCAGCTCACAACTTCCGGGTGATTTCACCCAAGTGTCCTCTGGGTAGCTCCCGAATACCCGTTTGGGGGTGAGCTAAAGTGAGAAAAGACAGATGCCGCCTATAGAGCTACGCTGCGATCGGGCGCAACGCGAACCGTGCGGGAGAGAGAGGCCGAGGTGCGCAAGTGCGAGGAGCTTGAAATGCTAGCCGATAGAAAAAATGCCCGACAATTTTATCAGAAGGTACGGCGGCTTACAGAATTTTCCTGTAAGAATCAAAACGGCGACCTGGTAACCGATATCCTGAGTACACTCAAACTGTGGAGGGAAACTTCTTCACGCTGCTTATTGGTAGTGGCAGGGAAAACATTGAAGATGATGAACCCGAACCCCCAATCAATGAAGACGGAGTCGAAGTACCGTCACCCGACCTGGACGAAACGCGAACGTCCATTGCGTGGCTAAAAAATTATAAGGCCGCTGGTGCTGAGGGACCCATTTGCAAAATATGGTCGGGCGAACGCATGCCTGCTGATTGGAAGTAAGTGTACTCTGTCCAATCAACAAAAAGGGCGATCCTGCAATATGCGTCAACTATCGCGGGATCAGTCTTCTTAGTATAGCATATAAGGTTCTGTCGAGCATATTGTGTGAACGACTGAAGCCCACCGTGAACGAACTGATTGGACCTTATCAGTGTGGCTTTAGACCTGGCAAATCTATCATCGATCAAATATTCACTATGCGCCAAAGACCCGAGAAAGACGAATAGACACTCACCATCTTTTTGTCGACTTCAAATCCGCTTTCGATAGCACAAGAAGAAGTTGCTTATTTGCCGCAATGTCTGAATTTGGTATACCAACAAAACTAATACGGTTATGTCAAATGACGTTGAGCAACACCACCAGCTCTGTCAGAATCGGAAAGGACCTTTCCGAGCCGTTTGAAACCAAACGAGGTTTCAGATAAGGCTACTCTGTTTCGTGCGACTCTTTAACCTTATGTTAGAAAAGATAATTCGAGCTGCAGAGTTGAACCGTTCAGGCACTATATTTTATAAGAGCGTGCAACTTCTGGCGTATGCTGATGATATCGATATCATCGGCCTCAACAACCGCGCCGTCACTTCTGCCTTTTCCAAACTGGATAAAGAAGCGGAACGTATGGGTCTGGAATTGAACGAGGGCAAAACAAAGTACCTCCTGTCATCAAATAAACAGTCAGCCCACTCGCGTCTCGGCTCCCGCATCACTGTTAACAATGACAATTTCGACAAAGTGGAGGACTTTATTTATCTGGGAATCAGCATTAACACCTACAATAATGTCAGCCTGGAAATCCAACGTAGAATCTCTCTTGCCAACGAGTGCTACTTTGGGCTGAGTAGGCAATTGCGCAGTAAAGCCCTCTCTCGACGAACCAAACCCACACTCTACAAGTCTCTCATCATGCCCGTGCTATTGTATGGCGCTGAAGCATGGGTACTATCAGCATTGGATGACTCGGCCCTTGAAGTGTTCGAGAGAAAGATTTTCCGAAAGATTTTTGGACCTTTACGGCTTTGCGACGGCGAATACCGCAGACAATGGAATGATGACCTGTATGAGCTTTACCGCGACATAGATCTAGTCCAGCGAATTAAAATACAGCGGCTTCGTTGGCTACGACATGTTGTGCGAATGGACGAAAATGCTCCAGCCCTGAAAGTATTCAACGCGGTATCAGCTGATGGTAGTAGAAGAAGAGGACGGCCTCCTCTGCGTTGGAAAGACCGAGTAGAAAAGGACTTGATGTCACTTGTGTAGCAGCATGGCTGCACTCTAATGCAGTGTAGATATGTATGCGTAGTGTATATAACAACCACAAACACATATGCACTTATGTACATAAATAGTCTGTAATATTCTGTATATATATTTCCTCTAGTCAGTAAGTGTAATTTCCAAGCTTCCGGGCTTTGTCTAGAAGTTTCCATTTCCCCGAGAAGCGTCTCTTCCAATCGCTAGCTTAAACACATAATTGTACAGTCAAGATAGAACAGAATAAATTTGACGATTAACCGAGCCGGACGTGTTTCATTTTCTAGCGCTTAAGGTCTCAGAAGTGGGATCGCAATCCCTTTCCTGAAAATTATATAAAATTAAATCATAAAATAAAACTTGAGTGAACAATAACAAAAGAAAAGTAAGGCGAATTCGGGAATATTGAAATAGTGGTAAAATATAGAAGGCGACTCTGCTAAAGACAGCTAAGAATTTTTTATAACAAACTGAAGAAAAACGAGTGAACAAACAGAAAATAAACGAAAAAAAAAGAAAAGACAATTGAAAGTAAGACAAAAGCGAACGAAAGATTAACAAATTGAAAGTACTTAGTTGGCAAAAGAGTGAAAACTTTAACAAATAGAAACGAATTGAATAACCGAGAAAAAATAGGAAGATATGAATACGATTTGTGCCAATGAATATTCTGCTGTGCAGTTGCGCGCCTGGCTTCGGCAGTTAAATTTGCCGACGAGCGGCGCCAAAAATGCATTGGTCATTCGGCTGAAAGAAGTTCCAGTAACCGAGCGTGGCCGGTGCCCGTTGGGAACCGACGAGTGTTTGGAAAGTATGACGTCTGACGAAGATACAGAAGCCACCCCAAATGTACGCGAGAAAGAAGATAGCAACAGCAACGAGCACGGTAGCAGAGCATGTGGTGGCGCCGACTGCATTGACAACAACAATGTGCGTAGCGGTGGCAATGCAAACAGGGATGAAAGCACTATACAGCAAATAGAGCAAATGAAACGGGAGTTGGCGGTTCGCGAAAAGCAGGTGCTGGAAAAGGAAATTAGCATTTTGCGACGTCTTGCTGATCTCAACGTAAATACAGTGTTTGGCAACGAAATAAGACCGTCTCGTTCAGAGCAAGTCCCCATTGAAATTATTTTAAACATAGTGCCTGAGTATACTGGGGAATCAAGTGTTGATATCTGGTTAGCACAACTGAAGGGTGTAAGCGAGGCATATGCTGTTGATGCCAACATGCATCGCGTATTGGTACTCAGCAAGTTAAAGGGCAAGGCGCTCCAGTGGATTCATTCAAAACCACACTTTGCTACTGAAGAGCTGAACAATTTATTAGTTGATATGCAAGAGGTATTTGGGGCAAAGGAGAGTAAATTGCTGTTGCGTCAAAAGTTCGAAGCCCGAAAGTGCAGAGCCGGTGAAAGTTTCGCGCAATATTACAACGATAAGGTAGTACTGTCAAATCCGCTACATATTGAAGATGACGAGTTGCTGGACTACCTGATCGAGGGTATAACCGATGAGAAGCTACGCACGCAAGCGTATTTACAGTGATATTCTTCAAAGTCTCAGCTGTTGCAAGCCTTTTCGAAAGTCAATTTGAGACAACTTGCACCAAGTGTCGGACCAGCACGACCTGCAGCAGCTACACCAACACAGATGAGCAGCACGAAGCGGTGCTACAATTGTAATGGTGTTGGCCACTTCGCCTCCGATGGTTGAAAAAATAAGTATGAAAAAACACTCACTGCTATAGTTAACGCAACAAATGAATGTGTACAAAATGGCCAACAGTTAGATGTACATGAAAATGGATTAGAAAAGGAAAACAAAGTAAGCCTAAATTATAAAGAATGACTAGAAAATGTTGAATGTTGTCAATATCATAGCTTTGAGCTTGAAACATTGTCGATAATTTATGCACTTCAACGATTCAGGGTTATGTATAAGGCTTAAAATTCAAAATAGTTACAGATTGTAACTCGTTAACGGTAAAGAGGTAAAACCGAGAATTGCTAGGTGGGCTTTAGAGCTCCAAAATTATGACTACGTTTTGGAGCATCGTTCAGGTACACGCATGCAACACGTTGATGCTCTCAGTCGATGCAATAATGTTTTTGTTTTAGAATCGAATACGTTTGAGGAGAACCTTATTATTTGCCAAGGAAAAGATGCGAAAATTAGGGAGTTACAAGAGATTTTACAAAAAAGTGAGCACTGCCAATACGAAATGCGTAGTGGAATCCTGTATAGGAAGAAAGAAAACGATGTATTATTATTTTATGTACCGGAGGACATAGAAAGCCATGTTTTTTACAAGTATCATGATGAAATTGGACATACAGGCATTGACAAAATTGTGGACCTGATTTCAAAAAATTACTGGTTCCCAAAAATGGAACAAAAAATTGCGAATCACATACAAAATTGTTTAAAATGCATCGTTTATTCTTCAAAACATGGACGTGAAGAAGGTTATTTACATAACATCCCTAAGAATGATAAACCATTTGATGCAGTGCATATAGATCATTTTGGTCCGATTGATCATTCAAGGGGGAAAAACACTTGTTGGTTGTCATGGATGCCAGTTCGAAGTTCGTTAGGTTATATCCGACTAAGACGACGAATACAAAAGAAGTTATAAGCGCAATGAGGGAGTACTTCCGGTCGTATATCCGCCCAAAATATATTGTGTCTGATCGGGGTAGTTGCTTCACGTCGGGTGAATTTCAGCAATTCTTAGACAAAGAAAATGTACGCCAAATAAAGATCGCAACAGACTCGCCACAAGCCAACGGGCAAGTAGAAAGGGTAAATAGGAGCTTAGAACCAATGATTGCAAAGTTGATAGACCCGGAGAGAAATTTACATTGGGATAATATCATAGAAATAGTTGAGTATACTCTTAACAACACAGTACATCCAACAATTAAAGAATACCCTAGTGTAATGCTGTTTGGAGTAAGGCAGCGTGGCAAAGTTGAGGATGTGTTAAAAGAAAATTTAGCGGAAAATGAGATAGGTTCAGAATTAAAAAGTCATGCAGAAATAAGAGAAAAGGCAGCTAAAAATGAAGAAAGACTACAAGAGTATAACAAAAACTATGTAAATAAAAAGAGACAGAGCCCACACGTATATAAAGATGGGGGTTATGTTGTATTATACAAAGTGATAAAAGTTTTACGCAACGACCGTTATGTGTTAGAAGATGTAGAAGGATTCCAACAGTCAAGAATACCTTACAAGGGGGTGTGGGCAGTAGGGAAAATTCGGCCATGGTTCAATGGGCGCACAAATGGTAGCCAAAGAGATCAGGAGATCTCGTTGATCAGGATGGCCGAATTGTAGCAGCATGGCTGCACTCTAATGCAGTGTAGATATGTATGCGTAGTGTATATAACAACCACAAACACATATGTACTTATGTAAATAGTCTGTAATATTCTGTATATATATTTCCTCTAGTCAGTAAGTGTAATTTCCAAGATTCCAGGCTTGGTCTAGAAGTTTCCATTTCCCCGTTATGGATGAGAAGCATCTCTTCCAATCGCTAGCTTAAACACATAATTGTACAGCCAAGATAGAACAGAATAAATTTGACGATTAACCGAGCCGGACGTGTTTCATTTTCTAGCGCTTAAACTTTGTATTTCCAATTGGCGCCAGTTAGCAGGAAGAAGGAGTGACTTGTACGATACTGGTACTAATGTGAAAGTATAGGAGAGAATGCTCGTTGCTATGGAAAGTTTTGTAGCATGATACTCGACTCTACTTTGTATTTGAAAGTACCTTGTCAGCTTTTAAATCTCAGTTTTCAAATTAGTTTTCTTGTAATAAACCATTCCAAATTTTAAATGTCACATGGATAAAATTTAAAGTAAAAACCAAGCCGAATCCATACAAGGTGGTGTTAGAAATACAACTACAAAATTCCTATGTATTTTGTTTTTGTTTCTGCGTTAGAGTTGTGAAAATTTAAATATATTTTGTTTTTGCTTTTACGGCTTTTGAAAGCTCATACGCAAAAGCAAAAACAAAATACATGTAGGTGAATAAAAAAAATTAAATCAGCTATTCTTATGCCATCACGTTCTATAAATTCGCCTTGGTAAAAACGAATAATTATCGAAACATGCTTATTTTTATTGTGTATATATTTATTTTTCACTATCTATACTCTAAAAACTCTGTTTAAAAATGCCACTATTAAACGGGTATATTTTTGTTGATTTTTACAATTTTTTCGTATGTATTTTTCTAGTTTGCACATTTTCGTGTGTAAAAACCGGTTTTATTCGCGACTTTACACAATTTTACGGGTGAAATTGAACAACAGATGTGTATTTTGTAGATTGTACGCACTTTCGTAGTAAATTTACGCACACTACAGCAGTTGAATTAGATATAACGGTTCTTTGCGCAACAAAACTATCGAAATGAGGTTAGCGAAGGAATGCTTTTTCAATTTCAAAGTTAATGATATAATCGATAAAATACTTGAACGTTCCAAGTTAAAATGGTTTACACATTTCATATTATGATTATATATTTCTGATACGCACTATAATACGAATTAATAACTGCGTTAAAGGCGTTAACTCAGGAATCTGTAATTGAATGATTCACGTTGGCTGCTTAAAAGTTAGGCTGAAGTATCGATTAAAGATCTTTCGATATACTGCACATATTCGCGATGTAAATAATTGTCAGTCCTAACAACGCTGTAAAGATTTTATTGCGAAATTGAATGTTGCTCCGTGGAATCGGGTAAATAAAAGTACAAATAAGCTTAAATTAACCAATTTGTGTGGTATTTTATTGTAAAAAACGTTAGTATGTTAATGTGTATGATTTGTAATATAAGTTTAAGTGATATTAAGTCTTATTATAGACATCTGTATTTGCACAGAAATAATAAAAGTGTTGAGTTTAAGTGTTTGCAACCAGAATGCAAAAAAAGTTTTCGTAATTATTGTTCATTCAATGTGCACGTGTACCGACATCACAAAAGTGCTGTAAAAGATTGTGAAAATATCGGGAATGAAGATTATAAATGTTCGGCTTGCATTTTCAAAACAAAAAGTGATAAAGATATGATTTCTCACATACAAATACATTTGTTTAACAAAACTTTGATTGTTTGCCCCTTTAACTGTTCTAAATCTTTCGTAAACTCTGGTTGTTTTAAGATGCATATTTTTAGAAAACATTGTGTAAAAATTCCAGAAGACTGTGGGATAAAAAGAGGAAATCCATCAGATCAGGGAGCACTTGATACTTTTCCCAATGAAGAAACCACGCAATTGAAAAAACGCGTAATGGATAACCTTGAAATCTCCACCTCCAAATCCTTTCAACACTTTTTCGCGATATTGAAATTTAAATTTGGGGTCAGCGATGTTGCCTTAGATTCTTTTGTACCTAATTCAGTTAAAATATATTTTAGAATCCCATGACAAAGAAAAGAGCAAAAGCATTTTTGATCTTTGTGATTATCTTAATTTGTCGGAATATAAAGAAATGTTTGCAAGTGCGGTGTCAAACAAAAGTTTAATTTCCGAAATTGTTAAATCCGATACGGCATACAAAAGAAATAAAATCTTAAGAAATAAAAATAATTACGTGGCTCCGAAAGAAATTCATCTTGGTTTCGATCAATATCACAAAAAATGTATTTTTCATTATATTCCAATCCTTAAAACACTTGAAGTTCTCTTGCGTGACAAAATAGTTTTTAACCTATTTAATACCAAAAAATTGTCAAATGTGAATTGTTATTCTGATTATAATGATGGTTTAATTTACAAGCAAAACCCGTTTTCAATGAAAATTCAAATAGAATCGAGTTGCTTTTATTTCAGGATGCGTTCGAAAACTGCAATCCTTTAGCTTCATCCAAAACGAAGCACAAGTTGCTAGGCGTTTATATGATGATTGGAAATATTCCAAAAGAATTTAGATCAAATATTCATAATATCCAATTAGTTTTGCTTTGTAAAGATACTCACATAAAGTTATTCGGATTTGAAAAAATTATGGCGCCATTAATATGCGATTTACGAAAACTAGAAGAAAACGGAATTGATTTAGTTTTAGACGGTTCTATTAAAAACTATCGTGGAAGTTTATTTTCAATGCTTGGTGACAATTTAGGCAGCCACCAAATAGGCGGCTACACTGAAAACTTCAGCTCAAGCAAGTTTATGTGTCGATATTGCTTCTTCAAGAGAGACAATTTAATATCTTTTAATGTTGATCTCGGTGCAAGGCGTTCCCCCCAAAACTATGAAGCATGCCTTAATAATCTTTCAAATCCTCCTGATTTTGGTATGGGAATAAAAAAAAACTCATCCTTAAATGAATTAAGGTACTTTCATGTTTGTCAGGGACTTCCTCCCTGCTTATCACACGATTTGTTCGAAGGTATTATACCTTACGATTTGATGGAAGTGTGTAAATATATGTGTATACAAGCTGTCATTTCAATCGATTACATAAATATGAGCCTTTCATCATTGAGAAAGAAATTTAAATTTAAGCTGTCTTTCCCACATGTTAGCCTCAATATGAAAAAAATTTCAGGAAAGGGCGATGAAATCCTACATTTTTTAATGATATTTCCCTTTATATTTTTGAACAAGTCCTCAATAAATAAAGATCCGATTTGGAAGTTTCTCACTGCAATGATTGAAATGTGTCGATTGATAAACAGCTCGGAGTTAGATGAAAATCAAATCTCTTTACTTTCACATTGTATCACAGTATATATGGAATATAGAAAAGAATGTTTTCCATTTTCAAGGTTGCGGCCAAAAAATCATTATATATGTCACTATCCGCATCTGATACGAGAATATGGCCCCCTTAAACATTTATGGACCATGCGCTTTGAACAAAAACATCAATATTTAAAAAAAATATCTAAAAATGTCAAAAATTTTAAAAACATATCTTTAACTCTTTCTGAAAAACATCAGCAAATGCAAGCTAACCTTTTTGAAAACAGATTTAAATTAAAAATTGTTTGCAACAGTTATAAATTTATTTCTGAAAACATGTTTAATTTCAATTTACCCCCAAGTTTTACACTCGTTACTAAGCATATTAAATTCCATGGCACAGAATATAAAGAAAACCACTTCATTGTCATTGATTCTGACGACCTGGGCAATATTACAGTCCTACAAATTAACTCAATCATTTTGGATGCTAACTGTGAAAATGCGATCTTTTACGGTGCTATTACAAAAATGTGGTACAACTACAGAATAGTTTTATTTGAAAGTTTTCAATCAGAAAAGTCATATAGTTTAATTAACTTAGTTGATATCCTAATTAAAACCCCAGTTCATGTGTTGCATGTAAAAAATAAATATTATCTTTCTTTATTCTCAACATTTGTCGAGAAGAAACGTTAGAATGAAACTAGCAATGTAAATATCACTTTTTCATAAAACATAATCACATAAACTTAAGTCTATTTATATACACATATATATTCGTAAATAAGAAGGAAAATACATAATTGCAATGGCTGAGTACGTGTGCAAGGTATGGAGCGCTGATAGACGTACCAAAAAATCGATTATGACTTTAGCATCTACGGAGGCTGTAATACAAACAGGTATATTTATAAATCTGTATATACAAATGTGCCACGTACTAATAACCAAATATTTACAGCACTTAATTTTGGTATTAAAGGGTCCAAAATAGTCTTGGAGTCTGACGGAACCGAGGTTTGTGGTGACGCAATTCTAGAGCATTATTTAAAACATAATGAAACATTAATGCTCATAGATAATGAAGAATGGTGCGAGAGAGCTCAAAGCAGTACTTCAGCTGCAGAGCAATTTAATTCAAGTGAGTTCAATAAAAACAAATTTTTCGCCCCGTGCCGTAATTATGACCGCCCCCAAAATTGACAAGTTTTAACAATTTATTTTTGACAACTTTCGACCTTTTCAATTACATTCCTTAGAAATGTTTTGAGTATGCAGTTTTGTAGCACATTGAATTTTAGTATAACAAAGTGGTTTTTGTTAGATATTGAGCTACTCTTATAAAAAACTCAAGCTTAAAATAGTAGTCAAAACTTGGCAAAACATCGTGTTTCGATTATTTTTACCATACATACATATGCATATATAGAAAAATTCTTCTGATTATGTACATTTTTTATTTACTTCAGTGCAGGAAAATAGCATGCCGCCACTGATACTGTCACCAATGCAAAATAAAGAAGTTTATTTAATGACTCTTCCTTTAGACTCAACCGATGAGTCAACAATTACAAGCGATGCATTTTCTTCTAGTTCAGAGGCTAAGGAACCAGCTAAACTACTTTTCCTGAATTTTAAAATTCCATGGCATAAGGTTCCAGGTGACATCGTTAACCTCCTGAATACGCAGCAAAAGTTGGGAAAGCGCTTAAATGCATTAGCAAACTGTATTGTTGACGAGTTGCGGACATATTCCTTTTATATACCAATGGGTATTTTGCGATCGGTAGCGCAGGACGCAATAGCAAAATATTCTGCTTCTTTGCTGGAAAAAGATAATGAAGGCATAATATCTATTAATACAACACTCTTGCTGACTAGCATGAGAAATCGTAATAACTTTTTGAATCGGTCTCCAAACGTAAAGCGCTCAGAGCTGATGCCAAATATCCCTTTAACGAAGCGAAGACGTAGTAATATGTTAAAAGCTACGTGTACTAATTGGCAGCCACTGGATACCATCGATTCATTAAACAGTTTAAAACAGAAAAAACAATATTAAAAAAATTTATGCGATATGCAGTCCGAATTTCAAGCAATGGACTTAATTAAATCGCATATGAGGGTTTGTTTCCCGCTACAACGGAAAGAATTTAATGAAATGGATCCAGTACCTTCGATAGATAGTATAAGAGAGAACTGGCCATACATTTTCCATGAGGAATGCTTGAGCCAGCATTTTCTTCAATTGACTAATATTAAGGAAGACTTATTTTTAAAAAACTTTAACGACCCCAAGGACCTAACATTTAAGTTTTTCCAAACAATGCAAAACAAGCAAACTAGGAAAGCGTTCGAAAAAGAGGAATGCGCTGAAAACATAATAATACGAAGTGTTTTCAATTACTTCAATGAAAATGAATTTTATTTATTCCACATCTTTGACGTAAAATAAATAATCTTTTTGTTCATATATAATAGCCAACTAATTCCCTAAAATTTTTGCGTATTTCAGATTGGAACAACACTGCAAGAAGTTGTGAATAGTGTTCCAACTAACACTCCGTTTATTGCATTTGTTAGTAAGTTATTTTGCGCTCATGTAATTTGAATAACATAAAAAAAATGTCCATAAAACTTAACTGCCTTATATAAATCCTAAATCTTTAAATATACATGCCAATTATTACATTAATCCAATTTTTATTTTATTTCCAGAAAATGTCCTAGAAGACAGTTACATAACATATCTTTTTATTGAAAAAATAATAATATTTCAAAATACTGGAGCGATAACACTTCTGCCGTTTTTAAAACAGATCATACACTATTTCTATGTATTTAATTTAATTTTCCCTACGGAAATATCACAAACAATGGAGTTTTTTGTAAGAAATTTGTTCATACATTCACATCGCTTGGTTTTGTTTTCTTTATATGTTTACATTCAATCAGTTACGCTGACTAAAAATTTAAACTTTATCATTTACGCTGACTAAACATTTCCATCGCTTGGTTTTGTTTTCTTTATATGTCTACATTTAATTATTTACGCTGACTCAAAATTTATTTATTTTTCCCAATAATAAACACAGAAAAGAACAAAATTGTAAACTTAGCAATAATTTAGTATTTAAGAAAGAAAATTTGTCAATAAAAGTTTGTCAGTTTTTAAGTTGACAAATGTTAAATAACTAGAATGGTTTTATTTTTGTGAAGTGTATTCATACGCCTATGGCCAAACAATACGTACTCATATATGTAATTAATGAATTAACTTGATTTTCTAACAAACTTAGTTTGTTTTATGTGTTTTTAAGCAGACAAATGTAAAATAATTACAAGGGTACTGTTTTCGTTAAGTGTATTCATATGGTTAAAATAGTGTAAACAAGACATTTTGATCACAAATCCATTAATTAATATATGCACATTATACAAATAAGAGAAAATTTGCCAAAGTTGATCAACATGTCGTCTTTACATTATTTTGACCATAAGTGTACATATGTACGTACGTAATCAATGAATTAATTTATAATAACTTATTTCTATTACCTAAATTCAATGTTCTTTATAAATAAAACAAAATATGTGCTTATGGAAAATTAAAAATTATTTACAGATTTACTTTATTTCATGGTGCAAAGATTACACATTTGAATAGCAACAAAAATATAAAATTAAACCCTCTTGTGTTTAAATGCTACACATTTGGCATTTAATTCCGCGTACTTTTAGCACACATTTTTAAACACGTTTTGTTAAAATTCAAACTTATTTTGTGTAAAATTAAACACTCTTGTGTTTAAATGCTACACATTTGGCATTTAATTCCGCGTACTTTTAGCACACATTTTTAAACACTTTTTGTTAAAATTCAAACTTATTTTGTGTAAAATTAAACACTCTTGTGTTTAAATGCTACACATTTGGCATTTAATTCCGCGTACGTTTTGAAGTAAATTTTTGAACATTTTTTGGTGAAATTTAAACAAAGCTATCGTTGAATAATCGAGAATGTAATTTTGCGAATAATAAGGTAGGACATCAGTAACCGACCTTTTAGCATGAAAAATTACACAATTTTTTCTTAGAGTGTAGTATAAGCTCTTGTTGAAGGGCTACGCTTTATGAAATAGCTAGTGAAAAAATTCGGACATACCGCTTAAAACAAGAAGTTTGTTAATGCATATACGAGTACATAGGCGAAAGGCGATTTCTTTTTTGATCAGTGGATGATATCTGTTTTTTCTCCGTCAAAAACGCAGGCATGCAAAACTAAACTGACGACCTATTCTCAGCTTCTCTGATAGCAGTATTGAAAATAAATGCAAATTCGTTCGACGAACACCTGCCCGTCCCTTTAAAATGGCGACCAAATCGAGAACGTTGACACTTTCGTGTACCTCGGTAGAATCATTGCCGCTGAAGATAGTGCGAAATTAGATGCGCAAAAGACAGCTATGTACAAATTTCGCCACTCGACTCTCAGACTTACTCACTAAGAGCACTTCGTAATAAACTGGAATTCACAAGCGCTGGGAGCGCATTCCTCTCTTACTACGTACCGCCACTGAGGAAGTCATTGGCTTTCAGAGACACCGAAAAAACAATTGGTACGATGAGGGCGCAACCCGAGCTGAATAGGAACGCTACCGGGAGTTGAGAAATGAAGAGAGAGGTATTGTTCACAGATGCTAGCCGACAGCCAAATACCGGTTTTAAGAGCGGTTCAAATTTTGCCAAGGACAAGATGGTGACTGATGTCTAAAGCCCACTCAAATTGTAGAGAGAGCGTGGGACTTCTGGAACATTATGTTGGAAAAGATAATTCGAGCTGGAGAATTAAACCAGTCGAGCACCATGTTTTATAAGAGTGTGCAACTGCTGGCAAATCGAGGTACCTCCTGTCATCAAATACACAGCCAGAGTATTCGCATCTTGGCTCCTGCGTCACTGCTGCCAGTTACAATTTTGAAACCAGCATTAACACCAACAACAATGGCTGGCCAACAAGTGCTACTTTGGGCTGGGTAATCAACTGCTTAGTTAAGCCCTCTCTCGACCAATGAAAACCACGCCCTATAAGTTCCTCATCATGCCCATGCTATTGTAATGGGGCAGAAGCAAGGACGCTGTCAACATCAGATGAGATGGCCTTTGGAGTGTTCGAGAGAAAGCTTACTCTGAAAGATTTATGGACCTCTACGTCTTTGTGACGGCGAATACCGCGGACGATGGAACGATGAGATTTATGAGCTTTATAAGGACAGTGACATAGTACAGCAAATTAAGTTTCAGCGGCTACGTTATGTGCTACATATGGAAGAAAATGCTCCAGCCCTGAAAGTATTCAACGTAGTAACCGCTGGTGGTGGCAGACTACGAGAAAGGCCTCCTCTACGTTGGAAATACCATGTGGAAAAGGACTTGGCTTCACTTGATGTATCTAGCTAGCGCCAGTTAGCAAAGAAAAAGGACAACTGCGCGCCATGTTGAAATCGATCAAAATCGTCTATGCGGTTATAGCGCCAACTAAGAAAGGAAGATCTACTTATTCAATTTTATTTGTGCACATTAATATATTGCACACTCTAGCTTTTCTAGAGTTTGATGCCAACTTTTGCTCCATGTCCTAAATTTTATGAGTTTTTTTTAAATATAATATTAACGATCATTAATTTTTTATCATATCTTAATAAAAGGGAAGTTTCATTAAAATACATATGTAACGGGGTTTTCAATTGGGACGCTACAAAAGTAGACCGATAAGTAGACAGCAAACGACGCCATATTTTTCCCCGCTCTTTTGACATTTCTCTTCAGTAAGGTTTGCGATTTCATCATGGAAAGATATACGATCCAACAACGAGTCGAAATTATTAAAATTTACTACCGAAATTCGGAGTCAATGGCCTCAACTTTAAGAGCGCTATGTCCAATTTATGGTCAAACAAAATGTTCCCATGCCAGTGAGTCAAAGAGGTGCCCGTATTTCTCAGACGTTGGGCATCTCTGTGACGTCGTTGTGGCGAATTTTGCGAAAAGATCTTGGCCAACATCCTTACGAGATCAAATTGAGGCAAAAACTGAAGCCGCTTGACCACCAGAATCGTCGTATGTTCGTGAAATCGAAAACTCATCTTCAGCGATGAGGCTCATTTCTGGCTGAATGGCTTCGTCAATAAGCAAAATATGTGTTATTGGACAGGCAGCAATCCACGCGTACTCCATGAGTCGACATTGCATCCCGACAAAATTACGGTTTGGTGCGGCGGCGTCATTGGGCCGTACTTCTTCCGTGATGATGAAGACCGGCACGTTACTGTGAATGGGAATCGCTACCGCTGAATGATAACCGAATATTTTTGGCCCGAATTGGATGATATGGACTTGGACAATATGTGGTTCCAACAGGACGACACCAAAAGCCACACAGCGAATGTCACAATCGATTTATTGAAAACCAAGTTTGGTGAACGTGTTATCTCACGAAATGGCCCAGTCAATTGGCCGCCTCGGTCGTGCGATTTGACGCCGTTAGACTATTTCCTGTGGAGCTACGTCAAGTCTATGGTCTATGCCAACAAGCCAGCGACGATTGATGAACTTCGTACGAATATCGAACGTGAAATTGCAGCAGTATCGGCCGATTTATGCTTGAAATCATTCGAAAATTGGGTTCAGCGTCAGGGCTTCTGCAAGCGTGCCCGTGGTACCCATGCAAAAGAAATCGAGTTCCATACATAATGGCATCGAATGTACTTTCACATGAATAAAGAATTTAATTCATATCCCAAACCGTTTTTGTTTTATTTAAAAAAACTTTTGCAAATTTTTGTATGGAATCTATAAAATATTTTTAAATAGTGTTGAAATTTAACTTTTCAAGAAGTAGGTAGCGCCGATTCGTTTTAATTCTTATTGTGTCTTTAGTCGCTGACATATTTTCTTCGAATTGCGCGAATTTGAGTAGTACATCAAGGGACGTAAATTTAAAAGAACAATACGGACAATACGGCATAATTGTATCAGGACGTTCATAATAGAGTAGCGCTTTTTCTTTTCATTCTATTAATTCCCCAACTGGTCAGTAAAAAACACGCTATCCTGTTATAACGTATTATCCCTTCTTACAAATCCATCTTATTTGCATAGCAAGCCAGCCTCCAAAATGTTGCGTGCTTTTTTCTCGATAGAGCTTCCGTTAAAACCAGGATGTTGTATTTATGGTCTGAGCTCAGTTAAAAGAAGGGACAACGCGCTATAATTGTAGCAGGACGTTCATAACAGGGTAGCGCTATCTTTTTATCCCTTCTTATAAGTCCATCTTCTTTGCATACATTTATATTTATTGCAAGCCAGCCTACAAAATGTTGCGTGCTTTTTTCTCGTTAGAGCTCCCGTTAAAACCAGCATGTTTTATTTATGAGCTCAGTTAAAAGAAGGGTCAACGCGCTATAATTGCAGCAGTATGTTCATAACACGGTAGCGCTATCTTTTTTCATTCTATTAATTCCAAAAGTGGTCAATAGAGAACACGCTATCCTGTTATAACGTATTATCCTTTCTTATGAATTTATCTTCTTTGCATAAGTTCGTATTTATTGCCAGGCAGATTCCAAATTTTTGCGATTTGTTCCTAAATAACAGGGGCTAGAGTTTCCACTAAAACCAGGATGTTTTATTTATGGTAAACTGCCATCGAAAATTGCGTTTTTTCAATCTCAAGGCTTTCTTATTGTTTTAATATATCCCCTTTTCTGGAAATTCCGTAGAAGTTGTACGACCAACGTCCTATTCTGCAACCATCCAAAAAATAACCTTCAAAATTCTACCAGTTTTTAGTACCTTTTCGTAAAAGGGGATCAACTTATTCCCCTTTTCTCCCTACTTCCAAAATGCAACTGCTTCAGGTTTCAGCTAATTGAATAATTAATCTAATATTATCAATCAGAAAAACCAGATTTATATTTGGCCAAGGACTGTGACTTCAGCAGCATTCCCAAAAACTTTATGGGGAATGTTTTATGCTGTTACAACAGTAACCACAATAAAAACAAATCACACTTTGAATAATTAAGCTATGTTGTCTGCTCTGTATTTTGTTAGCTTATTAATGCAGTTAAAAATCCTCCTCAAAATTGGGAGAGAGATCATAATAAAAAACATCATAAAATATATTAATGCTGTAAATTAAATGCGTTTTGCTGAAATATTTTATTTGAATCACAATTTTTGTACTGAATCTGCCAGAACCTGCGACAGTTGGTAGCCCCTGCGGTAATACCATTGAAACTAGCTGATTATATCTGTAAACAAACCTCATGGATTAATTCGAAGCAAAACCAAAGAAATTAAGAAGCCGTTATAATGTAAATTTCGTTATAGGGCAAAAAAGCTTAGAGTCCAGCTTACTTTATACATATGTCCATTCGTAATATCAGCTAATTATTGTTGTTGTTTTGAACGAACAATATCATACTTTCTTGTCTCAACACACCCAAATAACATCGTTAAATTTTTCAACATATGTATATAATTTATAACAACTGTTGAAACTGATTATCGACTCGGAATGAAAATGGTTCGAAAACGATTCGAACGCAACTGCTCAAATATTATAAATTTTGAGAGTAATTTGTTTGATACGCCCTAGCAGAGAGAATGAGAGATAATCTAAAAGAGTTTAGAAGGAATGAATGAGAATCAAGAAGCACTGTAGGTTAGGTTGAGTCAAAAATGAATACCGTGAATATTTGCGAGGTGAGCACGGCGGTAGCGTTGGAAAACTTTTGAGTGTACTATCGATAGTACCGGTAATTTTACTCATTATAGAATTTTGCCCAAGTCTATCGATAGTTATGTATACATTATGATATCTAAATCACGAAAGTTTAATCAAAATTTATTCTATATAACGAGCGTTCGGGTCGTTATTTGTATTTTACATTCATTGAAGATGAAAACAATATCATACGATATTGCTTTTTGTTTTGTACCTGAGTTAAGGAACACTTGGTAGGATAGTGGAATGTGTTCAAAGAAACAAAAAAACATCGGAAAATTGTACAAGTCAAAACGATAACCGTCCTGATACCCAGTGTGACACTTACGACAGTCGGCTCTGCGGTACTGGCACGATCCGGCCGAAGGCTTCTGCTATTAACTTGTGGGGAATGTTTAATGCTGTTACAGCAACAGGTTTTATTTCTTTCAATAAATAAGTATACAAGGTGTATTTATTTCACTGAAATGACTTTCATATACTATTTCCAATTATAAGGCCAAAACGCAATAGTTTTATTAAGTTTTCTTTGAATTCTGATAATTTGCCTTACTTTTTTCACTAAATGAATTTACACATTTGGTTGAAAATAATACTTAACACGCACACATAACCGTTTCTATTTCCTATTTCGTAGAAGCTCAATTGATTCTATCAAATTAACTGAGAGCGATTAACAGCCCGCGGAAAGCGTAACCTTCTGCATTATCTCAGCAGAAAATAAAATTAACATTCTGATGTCAGATCAGAGAATAGAGCTTGCTTTGTACTCAGCTCATATGATTTACTTGTACACATGTATCCTATTTTGGAGTGTCGTAGGCCATTCGCTATAAATCTAATATGTTTTCACAATAAATACATTTTTGAAGTATGATTAAATGTGGATTTGGAAACACACTTACTTGTCTGAAACTAAACGGAATATATTCCTGGGCACCTGTTGTAAATCTGAATTTGCGCAAAGCAAATCTACAGCGGTCACTCTGTTAAAGTCTGATGGTATTTGTTCCTTTAAATGCTGCTGCCTGTGATATATTCGCGAGAACTGCTCACCTAAAAAATTATAAAAAATCATTTATAAAGTATGTTACATATGCATAGTGACCAGATAAACATACAAATCGTACTTATTTTGCTGTTGTTTGAAACCTCTGGAATATCAAACATGAAAATATTTCATTTACATACATATCTATATGACTAATATCGAAGATGGTTCAAACCAGTGGGCAGTCAAATTTTGAAAATATTTTATGTTTTAAAATAAACATGCATTTTTGGTTCCACAAATCCCTAAACTCGCTCTATACTTTTAAACAAATAGTAATCGTCTGTGTCTAAAATATTTTAAAATAGTCTTAAACTTCGAGAATATATTTTAGACTGCCAAAATAATTAAACTTAAATTTTTATTTTTATTTTAACAAAAATTAATATCCGGCAACTCTTATAATAAATTACGTTTATGACGAACAGCAGATATAATCAAACCAAAACAAAATTTAATTTAAATTAATTCGAAGCTTAAAAGCGTTAGTTTCGGGAAAAATGTAAGGGGTTGGGTTTTACATTTATAAGGTTATTTTCAAAAATAGTAATTAGCCAAATTGCTTAAAAAAAATCAAAGCGAGGTTGAGTGTTTGATTGTGTTTATTCAGACGAAGCTAGGCGTTGTTCCATACGCCGCTAATGCCTCAAAAGTTAAATCAGAGAACTTGTAAGAAATGAGAAGACGCAAATCTGAAATGAGCTTTTTCATCAACAAAATTTATGCGTGCAGCCGAAAGAATTCACCCGCGAAAAATTGGCCACCATACTGAATTTAAATCTACCATACCAATAAAAACCTTTTTCATCATATTTTGCTATATTTGGGCAGAGGGGTTGCTGCGGAGGCAGGTGGCTACATGCGTGCAAAAAAAAGAAGACTAAGTAATAAATCAAAACAAACCCGAAAAGGAAAACGAAAGAACAAAACATAAGTAAACTGTTTCTGGATCGCGAGAGGTAACTTAAGACGGCAGAGGAGTTATGAAACAAGTGTACATAAGAGAAGGGTAGAAAGGGAAAAGGGGAATCGTCAAAAGAATATTCTTTTGAGTTTTCGGCAATTTTTGTGTCGATCGCCATCAGCGCAAATTATGATTGTTTTAATATGGAAATTATTAAAATATTACATATGTATGTAGGTATATTATATTAGATTTCAATATCCATATACATATTTCGGGTCGGGTGTGATTCCCCCTGGGTCCGGAGTTCTCGAAGGGGCTCGCATTTGTCAAGAAATTGAGTGAATAGTTAAATTAGAATTCTTTTGATAGTCGATTAATTCAAGCATTTATTTGCGTTCGTGCGTGCATGTACAAAAAAACAGTTACGTACATAGGCAAAAACTGGCAAAGTAATGTAATAAGAGTCGTCATAACAGCCGCCAGCGGAGCCCACTACACTTTTAAGAGCGTTTTCTTAGCGTTTCACATGTACACTATAGGAAAGTTCCTCCCCACCATCGAATGTCACCAGATGCTTTACTAGTCGTTTAGAAAATTCTGTGCGAAATGCATGCGCCTCAGTCGGAAAAATACATTTAACTTTAACAGTGACATTGACGTTTCCAACTTGAGAATTTACGACTTTGTTTGAAGTTTTTTGAGTTCCAAGAATGTTGTTTGTTATGCTCGGTGCTTCGAGAATGATCCGCGAGAGGCCAGAGCAATTTTGTTAACTTAGAGTTGGAAGGCTGTCCTCAAGGTGAGTGGAAATATTTAATTCACAAACAAGTTTGCATCGCTTTCGGAAAATATTCGTTACTCACAAGGACCCGTATAAGCAGCTGGAAATACGAGCTCTTTCCTAGTTTGATCATAAATAAATAATGTAGGAAAATGTTGTAAAGAGGGGAAAATTCCCGTTTTTATCGGAAAAGTGGCAGTCGATACAACATCATTTTATGTAGAAGGGGCCACCGTTTTACCCCTGGGCCCGGATTTCTCTCGGCGGCCCTGCATACATACCAACAACAACAAAAAATGCATTCATAAACGCACGCGCGTATTTCTGAAAACAAGTGCCGTTCATTCATAATCGCGAGCATTTCATCTCCCCGCGTACGCAAATGCTCCTCTCAACAATATTTTTCGCGACGAACACAAAAATGCTAAAATCTTCTATTTTACAAACCATCGACGGTCATTAAAAATTCTCACTGTTTTTTCGCGGCTTACTCCTTCTTCTTCTTTCTTTCATTTTTAGTTTAATTCGTAAATTGTTCTTCTTTTCGCACCCATTGATATGATTTACATACATAACACTGCGGAACAAAATTTTGCGGTCGGAGATTTTCAAGTCGATTTAGGGTAATTTGAGGACACTGATTAAGAAAATAATATCAGTTTTGTCAAATTGGCTATAGTTTTTCAGATAAAGACTTTTCAATATTTCACGACAAAACCTAATTAAAAATACCAATATGGATTTAAATTATATTTTTATTGCGCGCCTGTATAAAAATAATACAAAAATAAAAAAAATATATTCTTTTCATTAATTAATTTTAAAAAAATTACAAAAAACTTTTTCTGTAGAACCTCCTATGATGTCGTTGCTCAGGACAATTTATTTCCATTGTGTAGCAATACACATTTCAGACTTCTTTTTGAGCTATCTATAAAAATCCTCCAATGTTCGGGATTATATTCGGGAATGGCCATAGCACCCAAGAGTCCGGAAATATTGTTGCAATATACAAGATTGTCTTCTTTGGGGAAGTAAGGCAGAAGGTGTTGCTCTCTGTTCCTAATAGTAACACCAGATTGTAGACAAGACTTTTGTTTTAGCCTCGAAGCCAGAAGTTCAGGCGACTTTTTTGATAAATTCAAGTCACGAACCAAGTCATTGAGCTCTTCTGTAGAAAATCCCTGTTTCGTACAACTACTTTCTTCAAACTCACTTTCACTGTTATTTGTCGGATTTTCTGATGTCTCTGACATTTCAACATCATCACAGTTTGCAGCAGATGATTCTAAAAATACTGGAATTGGCAAATCATGACTGTTCAATACGGGGGGTTTACATTAGGATAAACCCAAGTACGTTTTTTATGCCTGTTGAACCCTTTCACATTAACTGCACAAAAGTAGCAGTCATTTAAATGATTAGTTGGCTCAGTCCATATTATCGGATCTCCAAAATGAAGACCTTTACGTCCTCCTTGGCTTCAGTATCGCAAAAATTCTACACAAGATTTACATACGATACTGGGCACCCAATATTTATTCTTTTGTGCAAGGTTTCTCCCAAAATATGCTTCAAAGGTATTTTTCGCAAACTCTGTGATTGGTTTTCTTTGCGTTTTAAGGCAAAATTTCCCTCATATATGAGGAATAATTAAATTAATACAACTGGAACTGGGTCATATAATTTTTTTTTCATTAATTTCTTAAGTATCGTTTATCTCAAGAACTAGAGCCGATCCAAAAAAGTAAAAACACAGTTCGTAAGCCTGCTACTAATGTTAATAAACACTATTAACAAAACCATGACCGCAGGTTTTTTTTTTTAATTTTTGTTACGCAGTGTAATTAGCCGTTTAAGTCAGCGCCGCAGAACTGCTATTGCTTAGCGTGTATAGTCGCGGGTCGCATTAGTATATTGCACGTTTCGGCAGAGAACTTGTAACTTGGCCAGAGTTAAATCTATTTTCGCAATTTTTTTTATATTTTTTTATTTATTTTTCAATCAATAGGATTTAAAATACAATATTATATTGGTAGTAGTTACCTACTATTTTTAAGCATTAAATAAATGTAAAAAAATTATATAAATATGTTTTATAAAATCAATTATAATATTTAGACATCTTATGTAAGTATCGGGTGTTTTTTAGACTGATAGAACTTTCGATAGGGATAGCTGTCACTTGACAGCTGGTAAATGACATTTCGTTTTGACATTTCTGTTCAGTAAGCATTGACAAATCGTCATGGAAAGAATGACGCCGCAACAACGTTTACAAATTGTGGAAATTTACTTTAAAAATCAGTGTTCTTTTCGCCAAACCGTAAACCAAAAATGCAGCGTATGGTGCGGTTTACATGCTGGAGGCATCATCGGTCTTTATTTCTTTAAAAATGAGGTCGGAGCGAATGTTACTGTCAATGGTGATCGTTATAGATCAATGATTACCGATTATTTGTTTCCAAATTTGCATAACATCGACCTGCAAGAATTTTGGTTCCAACAAGACGGTGCCACGCAAAAAGTGATTCAAAATTGGACTGATCGCATCCGATTCACCAAAGCTAGTCGTGGCAGACATATGCCAGAAATCGTTTTTAAGCTAAGAATGCTTGTTAAAGTTTATTGGCATTTGCTAAATTGTGCTGCACTTGGATATGCAAGTACAAATGCAATCGAAAGTTAAGTGTGTTTTAATATTAAAGTGTAATTAAAAAAGAAAAGAGGTATAACAAACTCTATAAAAAATCTGAAGATTTCGAACCCCATTTTTAATTGCATTTTAATATTAAAATACACTTCACTTTCACTTTTGCATTTGTTAACTAAAATAACCAAATGCAGCACAATTTAACAGTTGAGCTTTGAATGAAAAAAAAAAACAAACAAAAAATTAAAAAATTAAATATTAATAAAATAACAGTATTACATTAGAAGGGAACCTCCACGGTCCTTTGAAGCTTAAAAATCTGACGTTCTACAGCAAAACGCCGATACCCGTATTTCTTTATTTTAAGTATATTTTCATATTCTGTATATGTACTGTGTAATAAGAGGTCGATGTTTTCTCCACCACGACTATTGCCGCCGTCGTTTGCGAGAAAACCCATTCTACTGTCATGCATTCGTATAAAGCGATTCCCGGTATCTGCCACCAGGTGTAGGAGACATTATTAGTTTGGAAGATCTATCTTTGTCTACTTTAGACCAGAGCTGAGAGGCTATGCAACAGGTGCGTTCTTTGGCATATCTTACTTTTACGAACTCAATGATATTGATCTTCAACCAGAGCCTATAAGAAGACAGCGGTATTCCCGCGACATGAGAGACGTTTATGCTCGTAAGGAGCATACGTGATCTTTCCAATGCATCTGCTACACAGTTGCTGGGTTATCGCTGTGCCCAGGTACTCATACACATGTTTTTGATTTAAAAAGGCTGGCTCGCATCAAGGGGGTTTGTACCATTTTTCACATACATATCTTACATTTAAAATGGGCATACTGTATTTCTAACCTCATGGAACTCCAACCCCTATCCTCCTTTGGTAGGCGCCTGGTACCACAAAAAATAATTCAATGAAACTCAGTTAAAACGCAACGGGACCGAACAATTTCGGAAACGAATCAAAAATGGATTAAATCAAGAATCGGAAGAACACGTGACTATTTTTTATTAGGTGTTATATATGCTCACACAAAACACGATTATTATATCAGTGGCAATTTGGCTTTAAAAACAATCTATAATTTAGGGATACATTAAAAACACAGACACTGATAATAATTTTCGAATAATTTTGTTCATGTTAGTGCGAAAAAGTACTAGCGAAAGCTGGAAAATTAAAAAATGAGATTGCCAAACCTGTTGACAGAAATCATTTTGGAGTTGCCACTGCAATTTTTTATAAGCAGGACGGTAAAAAACTTTGGTACGCTATGCGTTTATGTTGATCACTTCATGTATTTTTGATGGCGTGATGGGCAAAAAAAATGGTGAAAATTTTTTGCTATATTTTTAAATTACAAGGTATATTTAAAAGGTCGTCTCCATTGTTTTCTCCACTTCGTGAAGAATATTTGATAAAGTTGGAGCAAGAAATCACAATTGACATAAGGATGGGAATTATATAAATAGAAAACGGTAAAAACCCAATACATTTCAAAGGCTGCTGGTTGGGAATGTGTCCTAACACGAAATGGATTTATTTAGCGAACGTGCATAGAAATCAGCGAACACCTAATTTTCTTCACTACAATGATAGTAATTTTAAGTACTTTCTAGTTTTTATTCACACTTGTTTTCAGCAAACGCTGGAAAATCTAATTAGCATAAGCTGCAAAAAGCACCAGTTTTACTGAACGTAAACTAGTTTATACTCGTACTTCGAATTTGTTACTAGCCGTATTCGTTTCACCATCTCTTAGCGAGTGGAGAATCAATGAAGCATTTGCCATAAATTATCATCAACACAGATTTTGTTTCCAAAGTAATGTGCGCGCTTCACAAATGACGAATATGCACCAAAAGTGTTAATACGTCCGCGCACATAATCGTCGTTTATTTATATTGTATTGATTCAGTCTAACAATTACAGAGTAGTTAAAAATAGAAAACCGTTCAAGCTCAAATTTATATATCTATTTATTATTAAAATAAAGAGCGCTACTAAATCAATTTGCTAGATGTTTAGTTTCAAAGTTAGTTCTTTCATTGCATAATTTGCTTTTTTAAGAATAAATTAGACAGATCAGGGTATTTAATTTTAGAATTAATTATATTACAGGCAAACAAATTCTTCTTTTATACAAGTATGTGGGCCAAGTGATTTACAACTGCTGGTATACGATGATAGGCCATCGGGCCAACAAAGTTTACGCAAAGCTATTTTGCTAAAAATAAGTTAATGTCAGCACACCATTCGGCAGAACTACTGAGGTCAGATTAGAAATTAAACATCGTCCGCAATACATTAAGTATTTAGCAAATTGGAATTGGTGAGAGAAGTCATTAATAATTATTAAGAACAATAAACAATATATAGTCCGAAATGGCTGATTTGACGCAAAATAGCATGAGAAATACCTGGTACGTGAGAAGAGTTCAAGAAAGTCCAGTCGGTAGCTAGCAAGAAGTCAATAAACGCTACACTGCCAGACTTAAAATAATTATACAAATATTCGTAGGTTCAGCTGGTGTAGCCCCAATCATGTTGCGTCTTGATGTTGGATCACAAATTGGGGGCCTACAGCTTTACCAGAGAACTTACAACAATGAGAAGGTGCAAATTTTGGTTCGATCCAAATGAGTTCTGAAAGGTTTTGTCTAAGGCATCCAGATGTTAAATTTTTTATTTCGCCGCCGACTTAACAGCGTTGAAAAATGAGAATTAACATTTCCACTGTTCAAATTGTTGCTGAAATGTTAAGTGGCAGATGTTTATGGGAATATTGTCACAAATGTGTTTATTAATACATTTCAAATCTTGTTTCCAAAAAAAATTGCCAGGAAAAATTATTAAAAAAGAATAGTCATTTCTAAAATTTTCCATAAACTTCATTGAAGTTACAAATTAAAAAAAAAAATAAACAAATAATTAAAATTAAATTGCATATGAATGTATTTATGTACTGTACATATGCACGATTATTATTATTATTATTATTATTATTTATTAAGTAGTAAAACGTTATAATATTAAATATGTATTACTCAACTTACAGAATATGGCTTATGCTACCTTAATTCTTAAATGTATTTTAACGTAAGAGTTGTACATATGATTAGGAACATTGTGTATAAAGTAAGGGGGAAAAACTACTATAAAAACCCTTATGAGACGACAAAAAAAGAAAAAAAAGAAGATAAGTTATAAACAAACGTTGTGACATAAGAGTGGTTCAAGCATGTTGTAGAAGATCTAATATTAATTGGTTATTAGAATAACTACATTTCTGATTAAACTTATCAGAGAGTTTTTCAATTCGTGACGCTATCATTTCTACATCGTTTTCGACGTGTAACCGCCTTGTGGAATAGTCCCAAGGTAAATTAAGCATCATTCTAAGGAGTTTATTTTGCCGTATTTGTAATCTATTTATATGTGTTTTTGCACAAGTACCCCATACAGGACATGCATACAGGATGATAGATTGGAAAATTACTTTACAAATAACAAGTTTGTGTTCAGTGCTGAGTTCTGATTTCCTGTTGATTAAAGGATATAACATTCTAATGGCGGTATTATATTTATTGTTTACATGGTGAATGTGGTCGCGAAAGATTAACCTTTTGTCGAGTACTACGCCTAAGTATTTAACGGTATTTGACCAATTTATATCATGCCTATTGATAGTGAGGTTTGTACTAGGCAAGTTGCATGAACTTCTTTTTTTAGTAAAAAAGATAGCTTGCGTTTTACCAGCATTAAGTTTTATTTTCCATTTATGGCAATAACTAGCGACATGATCCAGTGCATTTTGCATTTTGCTAACTATATCGTGAGCAGACTTATGCGAGTAAAAAATACCAATATCGTCAGCATACATGGCGTAGTGACAGTTGTCGAACTTTGGGACGTCAGACACGTATATATTGAACAAAATAGGTCCCAGCTGAAACTACGGTTAGGTCTGAAAACTCGTTATTTATACAGACACAATAATATCTATTATTAAGGAAACTTTGAACAATCTTTATGAGATGGGTAGGAAATTTTAAATCTACGAGCTTATATATTAGCCCGTTATGCCAAACGGAGTCAAAAGCCTTTTCAACATCAAAAAGAACTAAAGCGGTGGACTTTTTGTACATAATTAAAACTTGATTTAACGTGATTGCATATTCTCTTGATTTGGTGGGTGGTTCCGTGAAATTTCCTAAAGCCAAACTGTTCATCAGGCAGCACATCATTTTCACTAATAATATTATGAATATTTTTGAAAATTAAAAAAAAAGAAGCAGGCTGTGTCAGAGACACGGCCATTAAGTTTAACGTAGAATACGCCATCCGATAAGACAGAAAACATATGTAACAATAAATGATAAATAATACAAGCAAATGAATTTCTTTATTTTTTAACATACTAGACGTCAACTTCCAGCTGTTGTCGAACAGCATCAATCAGCATTGTTATTTTGCAGTGCTTGGCAGCATTTTCTCTTCTTTTACTCTACTTTAACTTGCCCGCCTAAAATTATGCAATATAATGAAAGGCCTGCACGAGTACATTTAAATCGCCCAACAGCAAACACTCAACCAAACACCACACACATATTTGTGTGCATGTGTTAATACAATTTTCATTTGAGAAATTTAAATATTAGGAAGATATCAATCAACATGAAATGTATGTCAAACGAAAGCTAACATCTTCATTTGACTACAAAAAAAAAAAAAAAAATTAATCGAGCCGTTTCCTTATAATTAAAGAAATAGAGATTACAACAATAAAAACCTGACATTGGTGCCCATACCGTAAGGTAAGACGTATTCTACGCCAAAAACTCAAACAAAATATGAAATTAATACATAATTAACTCTTTTTTATACTTCTTAAAAAATTTTCAGGAGAAATTACTTAAAATAAAAGAAGAAAAGTTGGCTTAAATTAAAATTATATGTTGAATTTTTACGAAAAAATCATAATATGGTATTTTTATCATGCCATCATGAATATTTTAAAAAATGAAAAAAATGTGAAATATTAAAATATCCAAGCATATTCATATTTTTACATACAAACATGCATTAATAAAATGGTTATGTTCGTTTAATTTAAAAAAATGTTTAAAAGGATTTTTTATAACATAATAAATATTACTTTGAGTTTGCTTCCAATTAAATATTTTATTTGGTTTCCTACGTTGATTTCCTTTTTCTGTAGACGCGAAATAATATACGATCTATGTACATATATTATAAATTTGTTCAATTGTATCAAAAATTTGTCTTGGCACACAATATTCACGGGAAACTAAATTAAGTAGCAATTTAGATGAAGGAACTTGATTGTGTTCTGTGGTGCAGTTGCTTCAGGAGGCGCCGCAATATTCTTTATACTTTCGTTTTGCGCGAGTTCGGAACCGGGCCACGGGCTTTTGGTTTAAAATTTATTAGATTTTTACTTATTTGCAAATTCTTGCAATAGCATACATACACACTTATGTATGTACATATGTATGTATGGATGTATGTTGATATACATAGTATGTATACTTCCAGAGAATACTACATTTGATTGTACAGTCATAAATAACTAATATGTCATCAAGTATACAATCATATATGCACACATCCATATGTATGCATATCTATGTACATATGTATGTATCTATGTATGTACATAAATTCATATGCATCCATGTACATACAAGTTAATTTTTATTCGGTTGGATTAATTAAAAAAATATATTTTTTACAGAGCTATGCTCCTTTATTAGTTGAACTCAAACTTAGAACTGAATTTACAGAACTGATTTTTCTTAAACCTAACTTAATTCTGCCGCTTCGCTCTGCCGCCGCATTCGTTGTTTTCTGCTGACGGGGTGGTTCCCACCGTTTGCTGCATTCCTTGTTATTTGTCTGCTTACTATTGCTGATGGTGCGGTTCCCACCTGCATTCTTGGTTATTTGTCTGGTGTTATATTCCGTTATGGAATTTTGTTTACCGGCACGTGCACATTGGAATTTGTTGTCAACTTAAAGAGTGTTGTATGTGTGACGTGCTAACAGCTCCCCCCCTGAAATTCAAACGTCCGCGTTTGAAGTGCTGGGCTTTGAAAATATTTGGTTAATTCCTTCTATTGCAGCTTCGGTTAATTCGATAGATGGTTTTTGGTCGAGATTTTTCTTCAACCATATTTTTCGCATTATTATTATGCTTATGATTACTAAAATTGTGATAAGGCTGATGTTAACGGCATGCTTTAAATGACTTGCCGACTCCGCATAGCCGATTTCTTTTGTATTGTTCACGTTGAGTTGTTTTAGCATTTGTAGAGAGAGTATTTCTTCTATATTGTTTGATTTCGAAAAGGGCTGAAGTATAGTTGGCAGGGGTTTGCTCGTAAGTCTTTCCGCATTGTTGAATTTGTTTCCATTAATTTTAATTGTATCGTTATTGTAATGGATTATAAACGTACCATTCAGGGGTGTGAGATCTTCATTAATTAGTATTTTTCCTTTAAAATTATTCAGAAATATGATGTCTGATGCTATCTCTTCAATTTCGGGAATATGTTGACTGTTGGTTACTGTGCAGTTTGGCGGGCGGATTACTTATACAATTATCCTTACTTATATCTAATACACTACTTCTAGAACATATTTGGAGTGAGTTATACTATTTACAGGTTTTTAGTATGCCATAAAGGGTTTCTTCACAATCAAGTATTGTATTAAAATTTATTTTATTGATAGTATTATTTTTCTTAACTGCTCTTATGTCTATTGTTTTACATATTTGGGTTCCTACTGTGGGTAAATTTATGATGTAAATTATTATTTTGCCATTAGTTGCTATCTTAACTTCAGAAAATTCTAGGGCCTCGTCTAAATTAACAAACGGAATTTCGTCTTTATCAAAAATTTTTTTTGCAATATCTATTTCTTCACTCGACATAATGTAGGAGTTGATTATATTAGCTTTTGCCCAATGTATCGCATAAGCGATATTAACAATTTCTTCTTTTAAAACCTCCAATTTATACTTTAACCTAAGAAATGCTTCTACTTCTTTGTTTTTGTCATTTTGTAATTCCTTAGTAATGTTGTTTGTAATATTCGTAATTTCGTTGATTTTTTCTATTGTAAGCCTATTGATAAGGACTTGATTGTTATTATTTTCAAGGACATTGTTTAATTTATTTACAACTATTTCGTGGTCCTCGTGGTCTGGATTTCCTGCTATCCATTTCCACGCACTGCCTATGAAATTAAGTGATCGTTTTGATCGCCCTTCTATTTTCAAGTTATTTAAGTGGGTCCGTATTTGAGATATAAGGAGGGATATGAATGGATAGTTAGGATTTCTGGAGAGTTTTTCTGTCTGTGCTTTGGATTCGATGTTTTCCAGGATATCGTTGTACTTGTCAATGTCGATTTCGTGTATTATTCTAAACGTTCCGGTCTGTAGCTTGGCTGTCCCTTTTTCTATCGTAACTAATTGAGCGTTAGAGTAATCAAGAATCTTTACCTCGGCGAGGCATAATTGCAGCAATAGTAATCTGAAATAAAATTTATCCCAAAGGGTTAGTTTCGTATCCTGCTTTTGTGTATAACTCGACCTTTCTCTGTTATAACTGTACTATTTCTATCTTCCCTAACTATCTCCTTACTATATGGTTTGCTAAGCTTAGTACCTAATCTTTTATTATTCCTAACATAAATTGTCTGTCCTGGCAAGTATGTTTTAATATCATGTTTACTCTTGTTGTGGAATTCAATATCCTTTCTTTGTTTCTGGGCGAGTCTTTGTAAATTGTTTTGTCGTGTCTTTTCTATGTCTTCTGGTGTAAAAGTCACGTTTCTGCAAAAAAATAAGTCTACCGGTCTCTTCCCTGTAACTGTATGAACGGTATGGTTATATTCCGATACCGATCTTTCTAGTAACTCTTCGAAGTTCCTATGTCCGCCGTTTTCCTTGATGCAGCGCATTATTTCCGTTAGTGTGGAGTGGAATCTCTCTACTTGTCCGTTCGCCTGACTTTTGTAGGGTGGTGTGGTGTAGACTTGGATTCCTAATTCGTCCTTCATCATGAACATAATCGAATGGGAGTTGAATGATGGCTCGTTATCGATCACCACTATCTTTGGAACGCCGAAGGAGAACAGAGTGTCCCTTAAGGGTCTCCTAACATCCTCTATTGCTCTGCTATTTAACATTTTTGTAACGGCATACTTCGTGAATTTGTCTAAAGCGGTCATCACTCGTTTTCCCTCGGTCAAAAAAATATCTATATGTACTGTATGCCCCGGAAAAGTAGGTAATGGGGTTGCTGCCAGTTTCGGTTTATTGGGGTGCCTTTCATATTTATTCTCTTTGCACACCGTGCAGTTTGCTATGAGTCGTTTAATTTTGGTTATCATTCCTGGAAAATAGCTTTTTTCAAGGACCTGAATATTGTTCTCTTTTGCGCTCCTATGGGCTCTCAGGTGTTCCCTGAGGATAACTTCTTCCTGCTCCAGTTCGCTATTAATATCATCGACAATTTTCTGGGTATATCTGCACTTGTAGTTGCTAAAATGTTGTGGGTAAATATTCTGAATTATTCCCATTGTGCTTTCACTTGTGTGGATTCCATTAACCACCGAAGGATTCAGATATCTTTTTAAGAGTTCTATTAAATTCCGTTCATTAAACTGTGGTTCCTCGATTATATGTCGATGAACGGTAGGGAAGACAATTTTGAATTGGTAGGATGATGTTTCTGCATTTTTAAGGAAAACCTGATTCTTAAAAACATTCACGGGTACCTCCGTGCAGGGTATAAGATTGTGATTTGAACTATCGTCGCTATGAGTAGTGGGTGTGAGCGAATTACTTTCGTTCGGTATCCTTGACAATGCATCCGCTACTACATTTGATTTACCCGGCTTATAGACTAGTTCGTGATTATACTCTTCCAATATTGCCTTCCATCGTTTCATTTTACTGTTTGCGTTTCTATGGCTAAGGGCATAAGTTAGGGGTTGGTGGTCAGTGATAATTTTTACTTTCTTCGATCCGTACAAATAACTTCTTAGAGTGTTTAGGGACCAAATTATGGAAAGCATTTCCTTCTCATTGGTCGCGTAATTCTCTTCTGTCTTGTTAAGTGTCCTGGAGATAAAGGTTATAGGGCGATTGTCCTGCGATAGGACTGCTCCTATCGCAAAGTCGGATGCGTCTGTCGTGAGTTCAAAGTCCTTCTCAAAATTTGGATGGGCTAGGACTATGTCCTTTGATATTAAGGTACTCTTAATATTATTAAACGCTTCCATTGCTTCGTTGTTTAGTTGAATTTTCAATTTCCTAGAATTTCTTTTTGAAACGTTACCGGCATCTCCCCTTAGGAGTGCTGTTAAAGGCTTAGCGATTTTCGAATAGTCCCTAATGAATCTCCGATAATAACCTGACATGCCTAAAAAGGATCTTAATTCTTTCAGATTACGGGGAACTGGGAAATTCGCGACAGCCTCAACCTTCTTAGGGTTGGTTTTTATACCTTCTGAGCTGACAACGTATCCCAAGAACTCTACCTCTTGTTTGGCGAATTCGCATTTATCCAGCTGGACTTTCATGTTGGCGGTTTCCAACGTTTTAAATACCATTTCCAGGTTTTCTAGGTGCTCTTTTTCGTTCCTGCCAAATATTATCACGTCATCGATGTAAACGTAGCATCGTGATCCTATATGTTGGCGGAGAATATCGTCTAAAGCTCTTTGGAACGCTGCTGGGGCATTTTTCAGCCCGAAGGGTAAACGGAGGAATTCGTATTTTCCGTTGTTAACGGAGAAGGCGGTTTTTTCTATGTCCACCTCGCATAATGGTATTTGATGGAATCCGCTTTTTAGGTCTATTACAGTGAAAAATTTATTACTTCCGAGATTTGATAGGACCTCGTTAATTTCGGGAATGGGGTACTTGTCTGGGATAGTTACTGAGTTAAGTTTCCGGTAGTCAATAACCATACGGTATTTCTTTTTGCCGGATGCGTCTGCCTTTTTGTTAACTATCCATACGGGTGAATTATATGGAGATTTGGATTTTCTTATGATGCCATTGTCGAGGAGTTCTTCTACCTGTTTCTCGATTTCCTCCTTAAGTGCCATGGGATAGGGATAAGGTTTGGAATACACGGGATTGTCGTTAATAGTTCTGATTTCACCTTTCACTAGGGTGGTGAAGGTGAGTTTTTCATCCGGATCGGAAAACAAATTTGGACATTTTGCGATGATACCGTTTATCTTTCGCTGTTGTTCTACAGAGAGATGTGGGATTTCTAATCCGACATTATTTACCTGTCGGGATACTCGCTGTTTGAGTGGGATGACTATACCCGGAAATATAGACATGATGCTTTTTTCTGTATCTATGATAGCCTTCAGTTTCTTCAACGTGTCGTTGCCTATAATCCCATGGAATGAGTTAAGTGGTGGCAGGATAAAAAATTTAATTTTTTCAATATTCGGTCCGAATACGTCTATGAATGCATGATGAGTTATTTCGATAGTACCTGCGACTGATTCCACTTTAAATGGTTTATTTGGTATGGGGTTTCTTATCCTAGTAGATTGAATATAATTCTTATTGGACCCTGTATCTATTAGGAAATCCAATGTGTCCCCGCGCCTAGATGTAAATTCGTAGTAAGGGTGCGAGGACGGCGTTAGTCTAAAAAATTAATTAGATCCGATTCAGAGTGGTTTTGCTCAGCGGTAGCAAAGTTAACTTCTCTCCCGGCCAGCCCATCTACCTGCTGCGCTACCCCGTAATAATCATCATGAGGATTGGAATCATAAATTTGATTTGGGTCCGGATCTGCTTGATACGTGTTTACATTTGGTGACCCTGCATTCGCATGGAAGTTACGTTGCATTTTGTTTGGAGGGCGAGTATGTTGCGAGGAGAGTGGACGCTTTTGCGGCTGAGTGTTATTGTTAGGACTGGGCCTATTTTGGTAATTAACCTGTCTAGAGTACAAAGAACGGTCCACGTCCATTGGTACTGGTGGTTTTGGGGGTACATTAGGACGACTGTTGAATCCTGAATTGTATTGCTGTTGAGGACGCTCTCCGAAATTAGTATTAGGTTGGAAATTATAATTTGGGCGATTATTGAAATTCATTGGATTACCCTGATTTATTTGCATTCGAGGTGCTGCGTTGAAAGATCAATTGTTATTATAGTTCGCATGTCTTGCAGGATAATTATATCGCTGTGGGGGTACCGAATATGTAAGTTCGGGATAAAAGGGTCTGTTACCTACTATGTTCTGCCGGGGAGGTCGCGGAGGTGGTTGGTTTAATGATTTATGTACGTTATGCGCATGGTTCATGCGGAAGGACATGTTGTCCAACTTTTGACACAAGTGAAGGGCTTGTGGCAGGGTTGCCGGCTCGCGGATACTGAGTAGTCGGGGTAAGTCGCCGTTTAGTCCCCTGATAAATGTATCGAGTGCTTTGTCACGGTATGAGTTTGTCATGGTCCTTATGGACTCGTCGCCGAGATCTAAGCATGCGATCTTGTCCAGAATAAGCGAGAGATGCTGATACACTCTTTGGTAGAAGGTCGGAATGTCGTCATGTCGCTGGGCTAGCGTCGTCATTTGGTATTCGAGGGTACCAATGTCCCTTTTATCCGAATAATGCATCATTAAGCATTTGCGGATCTGAGCCCAGTCAAGTGGAGTGCTGTAGGACTCCAATGCAGTGTCGGCATCACCGACAATTTTATGTCGTATAGTATGCAGAATAGCGAAGTATTTAGGAGTGTTTTTCAGAGCTTCGTATGCTCCCATGATTCTATCTACGCTTTTCCGCCAGGAGCTAAATTCTCCCGGTTTACCTGCGAATTCCCGTAGACATTTGACCATGTCGGGGATTCTGTCCAAATCGTTTATATTTATTGCATTTAGAGCTACGCTACAATCCTGTCCACTAAAGTCTGTCACGTTAGATGTGCTCATCCGGTCGAGCACCTCGCGCACTATTACTTCCACAGCAGTGGGATTGGGGGTAGGAGGATTAGGTGGATTTTCGGGATTGGATCCTCCGTACTCAAGCCGGAGCTGGTTCAGCTGGTCTACTAATTCTGTTGCGGATCCTGGCATTTTTCCTAATGTTTTTTTCCTAGCTAACAGAATCTTAATTAACACTAAAAGTTTATTTAGGTTTTAATTATTCAATGCTTTTTCTTTTATTTAGAGAATTTAACTATCAGTTTATCAGTTTTCCTTCTTCTTAACAAAAATTGTTTCTTTATAAATTATAAAAAATATTTTTTTTTTTTTTCTTTTTTTTTTTTATAAATATTTATTTTTTTTATAAATCTCTTTTTTTTTCTACTTCACTTTCCCTTGCTTAAACAGTTTCACGGGTGGCTCTATGAGCGTCTTTATCTGTTCTGTTTTTTTGTTATTGATTCAAAAATTTTCTTTATATATTTTTACTTTCTTTTTCTTCTATACTTCACTTATAAAAAAAATTTTTCCCACTTTAACAATACGGACATATATTTCTTTTCTTAACACTTTATATATTTTTGACTTTCTTTTTTTTCTATACTTCACTTATAAATTTTTTTCTTTAACAATATGGACATATATTTCTTAATTCTATGCTATTATTTCTTACATTAATGGCCAGCGTGGCATCGTTGGGGTTGTTGGACGTTCCGGGTGCTTCCTTTTTCCTTGTGGTACTTGGGTCCTTCTTCGTCACTGGGGTATTCCACTTTGCCGTGCGAAAGGTTTCGGATTCTAACACATTTAGTACTTTTGTTACCGTTTTACTTCGTTCGCGCGCTGGTCCCTGCTCGGGCGCCAGTTAATTTTTATTCGGTTGGATTAATTAAAAAAATATATTTTTTACAGAGCTATGCTCCTTTATTAGTTGAACTCAAACTTAGAACTGAATTTACAAAACTGATTTTTCTTAAACCTAACTTAATTCTGCCGCTTCGCTCTGCCGCCGCATTCGTTGTTTTCTGCTGACGGGGTGGTTCCCACCGTTTGCTGCATTCCTTGTTATTTGTCTGCTTACTATTGCTGATGGTGCGGTTCCCACCTGCATTCTTGGTTATTTGTCTGGTGTTATATTCCGTTATGGAATTTTGTTTACCGGCACGTGCACATAGGAATTTGTTGTCAACTTAAAGAGTGTTGTATGTGTGACGTGCTAACATACATACTCACATACTATGTATGTACTTACCTGCATGTGCATAAATTCAACCTTGGCCTACGCTAAATCTAAATCAAATCACAGCGCAATCACAACCGCAGCTGCACTTGTGCCTGCGCTGGCGCCAAATATTCTAAAATATCTGAAACTACATACAACAACAAAAAATTCATTCATAAACGCAGGCGCGTGTTCGTGAAAATAAATGGCGTTCATACATAAGCGCAAGCATTTCATCTCCCCGCGCACGCAAACGTTCCCCTCAACAATATTTTCCGCGACGAACACAAAAATGCTAAAATCTTCAATTTTACAAACCATCGACGGTCATTGAAAATTTCAACAAAAATGTAATTTGCCAACGTAGTATGACAAATTGCTGATGTTCTAGAATCTTCTAAAACGTTCTAGAACATTCTAGAACTTTTGTCCAAATGCGCATCAATTCATTTGCGTACACGTGCACGCGCAATTGGCGAATCGACACAAAAATTGCCGAAAAACAGAAAAGAATATTCTTTTGCTTACCGTTCCCTTTCCCTTTCAACCCTTCTCTGATCCACAATTGTTGCATAACTCCTCTTCCGTCTCTACTTGCCCCGCTGACAATCAAAAAAACAGATTTCTTCTCGGGTTACTACTTTTTCTGCTTTGTTTAATTTTTAGTAGGATTCGTAAATTGTTCTTCTTCTTTGCGCACACATTGCTATGCTTTGTATAATTAGCCGTTTAAGCGGGCCCCACAAAGTGTCTGCTGTGGTTTAGCGCGTTCTCATATTGCATGTTTTAGCTTTTACCCCATAGTTCGAATCCCGGCTTTTTTTCGTGCCATGTCTAATTTTTATACATTTTTTTTTAAATTAAATACGATATATTTATTAACTTTCACAAATTTTTGGAAATCTTGTTTCAATTACATTTATCTTCTAATTTTATTGCGTTACAAATCAATTTACGAAATTATCAAAATATATATTGAAGATATATTTAAGATATTAGTTATAGATTTTTAGTTATAAATATTGGTATAATAATCAAAATGAAACCTTATCCAAATGTATATTTTAACCGATTTACATAATTTTTGCAAATTAAAATAAAACTATTCAAGTTTTCTTGATGTCACTTGCAACAAATACCTATCAACCAGAAAATGTTCCCGCAACATTGAATTTTTGCATTTGCCTGCTTTTTTAACATGCATTTTCACATTTTGCAGCGTTTTAACATCGGCAAAAAATTAAGATTTCAATTCCGCAGCGAAAACGTTTCAACTCTGTTAAGAAATAAATAAAAATATTCGACCTGAGTCGTTTGCACCTTCTCATTGTTTGATGTTCTCTGGTTTTACGCCTACTCTATTTTACAAACCATCGACGGTCATTAAAAATTCTCACTGTTTTTTCGCGGCCTACTCCTTCTTCTTTCTTTCATTTTTAGTTTAATTCGTAAATTGTTCTTCTTTTCACACTGCGGAACAAAATTTTGCGGTCGGAGATTTTTAAGTCGATTTAGGGTAATTTGAGGACACTGATTAAGAAAATAATATCAGTTTTGTCGAATTGGCTATAGTTTTTCAGATAAAGACTTTTCAATATTTCACGACAAAACCTAATTAAAAATACCAATATGGATTTAAATTATATTTTTATTGCGCGCCTGTATAAAAATAGTACAAAAATAAAAAAAATATATTCTTTTCATTAATTAATTTTAAAAAAATTACAAAAAACTTTTTCTGTAGAACCTCCTATGATGTCGTTGCTCAGGACAATTTATTTCCATTGTGTAGTAATACACATTTCAGACTTCTTTTTGAGCTATCTATAAAAATCCTCCAATGTTCGGGATTATATTCGGGAATGGCCATAGCAAGAGTCCGGAAATATTGTTGCAATATACAAGATTGTCTTCTTTGGGGAAGTAAGGCAGAAGGTGTTGCTCTCTGTTCCTAATAGTAACACCAGATTGTAGACAAGACTTTTGTTTTAGCCTCGAAGCCAGAAGTTCAGGCGACTTTTTTGATAAATTCAAGTCACGAACCAAGTCATTGAGCTCTTCTGTACAAAATCCCTGTTTCGTACAACTACTTTCTTCAAACTCACTTTCACTGTTATTTGTCGGATTTTCTGATGTCTCTGACATTTCAACATCAGCACAGTTTGCAGCAGATGATTCTAAAAATACTGGAATTGGCAAATCATGACTGTTCAATACGGGGGGTTTACATTAGGATAAACCCAAGTACGTTTTTTATGCCTGTTGAACCCTTTCACATTAACTGCACAAAAGTAGCAGTCATTTAAATGATTAGTTGGCTCAGTCCATATTATCGGATCTCCAAAATGAAGACCTTTACGTCCTCCTTGGCTTCAGTATCGCAAAAATTCTACACAAGATTTACATACGATACTGGGCACCCAATATTTATTCTTTTGTGCAAGGTTTCTCCCAAAATATGCTTCAAAGGTATTTTTCGCAAACTCTGTGATTGGTTTTCTTTGCGTTTTAAGGCAAAATTTCCCTCATATATGAGGAATAATTAAATTAATACAACTGGAACTGGGGGTCATATAATTTTTTTTCATTAATTTCTTAAGTATCGTTTATCTCAAGAACTAGAGCCGATCCAAAAAAGTAAAAACACAGTTCGTAAGCCTGCTACTAATGTTAATAAACACTATTAACAAAACCATGACCGCAGGTTTTTTTTTTTAATTTTTGTTACGTAGTGTAATTAGCCGTTTAAGTCAGCGCCGCAGAACTGCTATTGCTTAGCGTGTATAGTCGCGGGTCGCATTAGTATATTGCACGTTTCGGCAGAGAACTTGTAACTTGGCCAGAGTTAAATCTATTTTCGCAATTTTTTTTATATTTTTTTATTTATTTTTCAATCAATAGGATTTAAAATACAATATTATATTGGTAGTAGTTACCTATTATTTTTAAGCATTAAATAAATGTAAACAAATTATATAAATATGTTTCATAAAATCAATTATAATATTTAGACATCTTATGTAAGTATCGGGTGTTTTTTAGACTGATAGAACTTTCGATAGGGATAGCTGTCACTTGACAGCTGGTAAATGACATTTCGTTTTGACATTTCTGTTCAGTAAGCATTGACAAATCGTCATGGAAAGAATGACGCCGCAACAACGTTTACAAATTGTGGAAATTTACTTTAAAAATCAGTGTTCTTTTCGCCAAACCGTAAACCATAACATCGACCTGCAAGAATTTTGGTTCCAACAAGACGGTGCCACGCAAAAAGTGGTTCAAAATTGGACTGATCGCATCCGATTCACCAAAGCTAGTCGTGGCAGACATATGCCAGAAATCGTTTTTAAGCTAAGAATGCTTGTTAAAGTTTATTGGCATTTGCTAAATTGTGCTGCACTTGGATATGCAAGTACAAATGCAATCGAAAGTTAAGTGTGTTTTAATATTAAAGTGTAATTAAAAAAGAAAAGAGGTATAACAAACTCTATAAAAAATCTGAAGATTTCGATCCCCATTTTTAATTGCATTTTAATATTAAAATACACTTCACTTTCACTTTTGCATTTGTTAACTAAAATAACCAAATGCAGCACAATTTAACAGTTGAGCTTTGAATGAAAAAAAAACAAACAAAAAGATTAAAAAATTAAATATTAATAAAATAACAGTATTACATTAGAAGGGAACCTCCACGGTCCTTTGAAGCTTAAAAATCTGACGTTCTACAGCAAGACGCCGATACCCTTATTTCTTTATTTTAAGTATATTTTCATATTCTGTTAACATTTCTCATGTGTACCAAACATTTGATATCGTACTGTGTAATAAGAGGTCGATGTTTTCTCCACCACGACTATTGCCGCAGTCGTTTGCGAGAAAACCCATTCTACTGTCATACATTCGTATAAAGCGATTCCCGGTATCTGCCACCATCTGAGACATTATTAGTTTGGAAGATCTATCTTTGTCTACTTTAGACCAGAGCTGAGAGGCTATGCAACAGGTGCGTTCTTTGGCATATCTTACTTTTACGAACTCAATGATATTGATCTTCAACCAGAGCCTATAAGAAGACAGCGGTATTCCCGCGACATGAGAGACGTTTATGCTCGTAAGGAGCATACGTGATCTTTCCAATGCATCTGCTACACAGTTGCTGGGTTATCGCTGTGCCCAGGTACTCATACACATGTTTTTGATTTAAAAAGGCTGGCTCGCATCAAGGGGGTTTGTACCATTTTTCACATACATATCTTACATTTAAAATGGGCATACTGTATTTCTAACCTCATGGAACTCCAACCCCTATCCTCCTTTGGTAGGCGCCTGGTACCACAAAAAATAATTCAATGAAACTCAGTTAAAACGCAACGGGACCGAACAATTTCGGAAACGAATCAAAAATGGATTAAATCAAGAATCGGAAGAACACGTGACTATTTTTTATTAGGTGTTATATATGCTCACACAAAACACGATTATTATATCAGTGGCAATTTGGCTTTAAAAACAATCTATAATTTAGGGATACATTAAAAACACAGACACTGATAATAATTTTCGAATAATTTTGTTCATGTTAGTGCGAAAAAGTACTAGCGAAAGCTGGAAAATTAAAAAATGAGATTGCCAAACCTGTTGACAGAAATCATTTTGGAGTTGCCACTGCAATTTTTTATAAGCAGGACGGTAAAAAACTTTGGTACGCTAAGCGTTTATGTTGATCACTTCATGTATTTTTGATGGCGTGATGGGCAACAAAAATGGTGAAAATTTTTTGCTATATTTTTAAATTACAAGGTATATTTAACCCTAATCTCCTTATTTCAAAAAGTTACACAGATCCTAAAGTGAGACTCTGAAGCTCATATAGAAAAAAGTGCTTAAAAACATAGTTTTGGTAATTTCTTTTATATGTACAGATGAAGTAACGAATTCTAAAACGTTTCCAATCATATTTATTTCATTTTTTAAAGAGTTTTAAATACATAACATTAAAAAAATTTGTTTATAAAGTAATTAAGGACAAATTATTCATTACATTTTTTACAAATTTTCGTAGTTGTAGAATGCTGGTTACAGATATTTTTTTGGCATTTGCTACAAATTTGTTTCTGCATTGTGGATATTTTCGTCGGACAAAGATGACAGCGCTTTCGTTTCAAGGTGGCAGAAGAACAGGGTTGCGAATCAGCAGATGGTGGTATTACAGCTTTTATGGCTGCTTGTGTTTCTGCTCGCAAATATTTGGCCGACTGTCTTTTTTGTATTTGTGACTCCACCAGGCTTTCTCCTAATTCCCGCAAAAACCAATATTTTTTGTTTTTCTTTTTTTCGTGCCACTCTGGATGAGTTTTTATCCAAATAATGTATGAAGCAATACCTGCAGCATCATTTAAATTAATAAAAAAGGCAAGAGGCCATCTATTACATTTGCGCTTGATCATGTATTCGTGAATTAGTTGGTCAAATGTGTCTACGCCCCCTTTGGTTTTATTATAAAATTTATTGATCTCTGAAATTCGTTTTCCTTGTTCTTCAAAGACCGTATCATTATGATGCATAGTCGACATGAAAATTACTGATTTTCTTGCTTTGGGAACATGAGAGGCAATCTTTATATGTTTTTGAAACCCGAAGATTGTTGAGTTAATTTGGAGGAATACATGTTTTGTTTTTCCTTAGCGTTCCCACCAATGTTAAACCTTTACTCAATAGACTTTCAGCTAGTTCTTCACTTGTAATCACCAAATCTTAATTCCATATTTATCCGGCTTAGATGGCTGAATAAAGGGACACCTAATACGGCAAGGCAGCAACTGTTCGTCAACAACAATGTTCCCCATAGTGGCTTTAAAAATTGTTATTCCATACAACTTGTCCCAGAATAACTTATAGCTTTGATTATTGGATTTCATATGACCAGCTATGATTAAAAAACCTATAAAAGCAGGAAGTTCATCTTTGTCTACCACGAGCCAAAATTTTCCTAATTTTGAGTACACTGCAGATTCTTCTTCACTTGTATACCTTATAATTTCATCACAAACTTCATCATTTATAAAGAGTTTGAAGCAATCAAGTACGTCTAATAAAGTTTCACCTGTATGAATAAATTCAGTTTTGTGCTCAGCTCTGCTGTTATAATTTTTACTTACCTGGAGGTAAAACAACTGCATCAACCTTTCCTTTGAGGATATTCGTTGATCTAATTTTAGATGAAGGTGGTGGAGACTTGCTCCAAATATTAGAATCTTTACCAACGTAGAAGTTGGCTTCATTGTCTTCCATATCTGCATTTTCGTTTTCATCCGAAATCTCATCTTCTTCTTCAGATGCTTCAGTCATCTGGTCCACTTCGGAATCATTATGATCATCATCATTGTTGTCACTGACTTCACCATCAGACTCATCTTCCGCTTCCCAATGCTCCAAAATTTCCTCCAACTCCAAATCATTCAACCGTTTTTTAGCCATTGTAAAACAAAATTTTTCCACAGTTATGTAATTACGTATTTATACAAATAAGAAATAACAGACTACAAGTACATACGTAAGCACAATCAACAAAACTGTAAAGAATTTGAATATGTATGTATATTTCTTCATCTATTCAAAAATACAGTGCCTACTACGACTTTTTGCATTCAATGGATTCAAATTTTGCAAAAGTTCAAAAATTCAGTGCCTACTATATCTTTCTGCATTTTACGAATTCAAATTTTCATCTAATTTAAATATGATAGGAATACTATGCACAGAGTGAGTCCCTCAGGCTCACTTTAGGATTTACGTTACAATTTTGTACGATTGCAAAAAAATGGTAAAAATACGTACACAATCCAAAAAATAATAAATACGCCATAATAATTACATTCAGTTGGAGGAATACCCAAAATTTCAAATCAAAATATTATTTGGTGCGGGAATAATCAATACTTAAAACTCAAAGTGAGACTCAAAGGCTCACTTTAGGAGATTAGGGTTAAAAGGTCGTCTCCATTGTTTTCTCCACTTCGTGAAGAATATTTGATAAAGTTGGAGCAAGAAATCACAATTGACATAAGGATGGGAATTATATAAATAGAAAACGGCAAAAACCCAATACATTTCAAAGGCTGCTGGTTGGGAATGTGTCCTCACACGAAATGGATTTATTTAGCGAACGTGCATAGAAATCAGCAAACACCTAATTTTCTTCACTACAATGATAGTAATTTTAAGTACTTTCTAGTTTTTATTCACACTTGTTTTCAGCAAACGCTGGAAAATCTAATTAGCATAAGCTGCAAAAAGCACCAGTTTTACTAAACGTAAACTAGTTTATACTCGTACTTCGAATTTGTTACTAGCCGTATTCGTTTCACCATCTCTTAGCGAGTGGAGAATCAATGAAGCATTTGCCATAAATTATCATCAACACAGATTTTGTTTCCAAAGTAATGTGCGCGCTTCACAAATGACGAATATGCACCAAAAGTGTTAATACGTCCGCGCACATAATCGTCGTTTATTTATATTGTATTGATTCAGTCTAAAAATTACAGAGTAGTTAAAAATAGAAAACCGTTCAAGCTCAAATTTATATATCTATTTATTATTAAAATAAAGAGCGCTACTAAATCGATTTGCTAGATGTTTAGTTTCAAAGTTAGTTCTTTCATTGCATAATTTGCTTTTTTAAGAATAAATTAGACAGATCAGGGTATTTAATTTTTGAATTAATTATATTACAGGCAAACAAATTCTTCTTTTATACAAGTATGTGGGCCAAGTGATTTACAACTGCTGGTATACGATGATAGGCCATCGGGCCAACAAAGTTTACGCAAAGCTATTTTGCTAAAAATAAGTTAATGTCAGCACGCCATTCGGCAGAACTACTGAGGTCAGATTAGAAATTAAACATCGTCCGCAATACATTAAGTATTTAGCAAATTGGAATTGGTGAGAGAAGTCATTAATAATTATTAAGAACAATAAACAATATATAGTCCGAAATGGCTGATAAGAGTATTTGACGCAAAATAGCATGAGAAATACCTGGTACGTGAGAAGAGTTCAAGAAAGTCCAGTCGGTAGCTAGCAAGAAGTCAATAAACGCTACACTGCCAGACTTAAAATAATTATACAAATATTCGTAGGTTCAGCTGGTGTAGCCCCAATCATGTTGCGTCTTGATGTTGGATCACAAATTGGGGGCCTACAGCTTTACCAGAGAACTTACAACAATGAGAAGGTGCAAATTTTGGTTCGATCCAAATGAGTTCTGAAAGGTTTTGTCTAAGGCATCCAGATGTTAAATTTTTTATTTCGCCGCCGACTTAACAGCGTTGAAAAATGAGAATTAACATTTCCACTGTTCAAATTGTTGCTGAAATGTTAAGTGGCAGATGTTTATGGGAATATTGTCGCAAATGTGTTTATTAATACATTTCAAATCTTGTTTCCAAAAAAAATTGCCAGGAAAAATTATTAAAAAAGAATAGTCATTTCTAAAATTTTCCATAAACTTCATTGAAGTTACAAATTAAAAAAACAAATAATTAAAATTAAATTGCATATGAATGTATTTATGTACTGTACATATGCACGATTATTATTATTATTATTATTATTATTTATTAAGTAGTAAAACGTTATAATATTAAATATGTATTACTCAACTTACAGAATATGGCTTATGCTACCTTAATTCTTAAATGTATTTTAACGTAAGAGTTGTACATATGATTAGGAACATTGTGTATAAAGTAAGGGGGAAAAACTACTATAAAAACCCTTATGAGACGACAAAAAAAGAAAAAAAAGAAGATAAGTTATAAACAAACGTTGTGACATAAGAGTGGTTCAAGCTTGTTGTAGAAGATCTAATATTAATTGGTTATTAGAATAACTACATTTCTGATTAAACTTATCAGAGAGTTTTTCAATTCGTGACGCTATCAATCCTACATCGTTTTCGACGTGTAACCGCCTTGTGGAATAGTCCCAAGGTAAATTAAGCATCATTCTAAGGAGTTTATTTTGCCGTATTTGTAATCTATTTATATGTGTTTTTGCACAAGTACCCCATACAGGACATGCATACAGGATGATAGATTGGAAAATTACTTTACAAATAACAAGTTTGTTTTTAGTGCTGAGTTCTGATTTCCTGTTGATTAAAGGATATAACATTCTAATGGCGGTATTATATTTATTGTTTACATGGTGAATGTGGTCGCGAAAGATTAACCTTTTGTCGAGTACTACGCCTAAGTATTTAACGGTATTTGACCAATTTATATCATGCCTACTGATAGTGAGGTTTGTACTAGGCAAGTTGCATGAACTTCTTTTTTTAGTAAAAAAGATAGCTTGCGTTTTACCAGCATTAAGTTTTATTTTCCATTTATGGCAATAACTAGCGACATGATCCAGTGCATTTTGCATTTTGCTAACTATATCGTGAGCAGACTTATGCGAGTAAAAAATACCAATATCGTCAGCATACATGGCGTAGTGACAGTTGTCGAACTTTGGGACGTCAGACACGTATATATTGAACAAAATAGGTCCCAGCTGAAACTACGGTTAGGTCTGAAAACTCGTTATTTATACAGACACAATAATATCTATTATTAAGGAAACTTTGAACAATCTTTATTAGATGGGTAGGAAATTTTAAATCTACGAGCTTATATATTAGCCCGTTATGCCAAACGGAGTCAAAAGCCTTTTCAACATCAAAAAGAACTAAAGCGGTGGACTTTTTGTACATAATTAAAACTTGATTTAACGTGATTGCATATTCTCTTGATTTGGTGGGTGGTTCCGTGAAATTTCCTAAAGCCAAACTGTTCATCAGGCAGCACATCATTTTCACTAATAATATTATGAATATTTTTGAAAATTAAAAAAAAAGAAGCAGGCTGTGTCAGAGACACGGCCATTAAGTTTAACGTAGAATACGCCATCCGATAAGACAGAAAACATATGTAACAATAAATGATAAATAATACAAGCAAATGAATTTCTTTATTTTTTAACATACTAGACGTCAACTTCCAGCTGTTGTCGAACAGCATCAATCAGCATTGTTATTTTGCAGTGCTTGGCAGCATTTTCTCTTCTTTTACTCTACTTTAACTTGCCCGCCTAAAATTATGCAATATAAAGAAAGGCCTGCACGAGTACATTTAAATCGCCCAACAGCAAACACTCAACCAAACACCACACACATATTTGTGTGCATGTGTTAATACAATTTTCATTTGAGAAATTTAAATATTAGGAAGATATCAATCAACATGAAATGTATGTCAAACGAAAGCTAACATCTTCATTTGACTACAAAAAAAAAAAAAAAATTAATCGAGCCGTTTCCTTATAATTAAAGAAATAGAGATTACAACAATAAAAACCTGACATTGGTGCCCATACCGTAAGGTAAGACGTATTCTACGCCAAAAACTCAAACAAAATATGAAATTAATACATAATTAACTCTTTTTTATACTTCTTAAAAAATTTTCAGGAGAAATTACTTAAAATAAAAGAAGAAAAGTTGGCTTAAATTAAAATTATATGTTGAATTTTTACGAAAAAATCATAATATGGTATTTTTATCATGCCATCATGAATATTTTAAAAAATGAAAAAAATGTGAAATATTAAAATATCCAAGCATATTCATATTTTTACATACAAACATGCATTAATAAAATGGTTATGTTCGTTTAATTTAAAAAAATGTTTAAAAGGATTTTTTATAACATAATAAATATTACTTTGAGTTTGCTTCCAATTAAATATTTTATTTGGTTTCCTACGTTGATTTCCTTTTTCTGTAGACGCGAAATAATATACGATCTATGTACATATATTATAAATTTGTTCAATTGTATCAAAAATTTGTCTTGGCACACAATATTCACGCGAAACTAAATTAAGTAGCAATTTAGATGAAGGAACTTGATTGTGTTCTGTGGTGCAGTTGCTTCAGGAGGCGCCGCACTATTCTTTATACTTTCGTTTTGCGCGAGTTCGGAACCGGGCCACGGGCTTTTGGTTTAAAATTTATTAGATTTTTACTTATTTGCAAATTCTTGCAATAGCATACATACACACTTATGTATGTACATATGTATGTATGTATGTATGTTGATATACATAGTATGTATACTTCCAGAGAATACTACATTTGATTGTACAGTCATAAATAACTAATATGTCATCAAGTATACAATCATATATGCACACATCCATATGTATGCATATCTATGTACATATGTATGTATCTATGTATGTACATAAATTCATATGCATCCATGTACATACATACTCACATACTATGTATGTACTTACCTGCATGTGCATAAATTCAACCTTGGCCTACGCTAAATCTAAATCAAATCACAGCGCAATCACAACCGCAGCTGCACTTGTGCCTGCGCTGGCGCCAAATATTCTAAAATATCTGAAACTACATACAACAACAAAAAATTCATTCATAAACGCAGGCGCGTATTCGTGAAAATAAATGGCGTTCATACATAAGCGCAAGCATTTCATCTCCCCGCGCACGCAAACGTTCCCCTCAACAATATTTTCCGCGACGAACACAAAAATGCTAAAATCTTCAATTTTACAAACCATCGACGGTCATTGAAAATTTCAACAAAAATGTAATTTGCCAACGTAGTATGACAAATTGCTGGCATTCTAGAATGTTCTAGAATCTTCTAAAACGTTCTAGAACATTCTAGAACTTTTGTCCAAATGCGCATCAATTCATTTGCGTACACGTGCACGCGCAATTGGCGAATCGACACAAAAATTGCCGAAAAACAGAAAAGAATATTCTTTTGCTTACCGTTCCCTTTCCCTTTCAGCCCTTCTCTGATCCGCAATTGTTGCATAGCTCCTCTTCCGTCTCTACTTGCCCCGCTGCCAATCAAAAAAACAGATTTCTTCTCGGGTTACTACTTTTTCTTCTTTGTTTAATTTTTAGTAGGATTCGTAAATTGTTCTTCTTCTTTGCGCACACATTGCTATGCTTTGTATAATTAGCCGTTTAAGCGGACCCCACAAAGTGTCTGCTGTGGCTTAGCGCGTTCTCATATTGCATGTTTTAGCTTTTACCCCATAGTTCGAATCCCGGCTTTTTTTTCGAGCCATGTCTAATTTTTATACATTTTTTTTTTAATTAAATACGATATATTTATTAACTTTCATAAATTTTTGGAAATCTTGTTTCAATTACATTTATCTTCTAATTTTATTGCGTTACAAATCAATTTACGAAATTATCAAAATATATATTGAAGATATATTTAAGATATTAGATATAGATTTTTAGTTATAAATATTGGTATAATAATCAAAATGAAACCTTATCCAAATGTATATTTTAACCGATTTACATAATTTTTGCAAATTAAAATAAAACTATTCAAGTTTTCTTGATGTCACTTGCAACAAATACCTATCAACCAGAAAATGTTCCCGCAACATTGAATTTTTGCATTTGCCTGCTTTTTTAACATGCATTTTCACATTTTGCAGCGTTTTAACATCGGCAAAAAATTAACATTTCAATTCCGCAGCGAAAACGTTTCAACTCTGTTAAGAAATAAATAAAAATATTCGACCTGAGTCGTTTGCACCTTCTCATTGTTTGATGTTCTCTGGTTTTACGCCTACTCCGAACCGCAAAAGCTGTTTGGCAGAAAATTGTTCATGCCAGAAATACACTCGGAGGTTTGTAACTGCCTGTCGAGGGCGATCGCTATTAGAAAAATGCTTTTATATTATTTTGACTTGCCCCGGCCAGGATTCGAATACGGGACCAACCGAATGAAGCGCGTACACGCTGCACGCTCGCCTAAGGCAGCCACCATCGCCGTCTCTGAGATTAGTTGGTAAAATATTACTGCAATCGTTTAACCAAGAAAGGCCCCTTAAATTAAGTGACCTAAATACATTATATCGATTTTTCATTACTAATTGTACTAGTCAAGTTATCTATTTGTGTCACAAATTGGCGGCAAAGAATGCGTTTTTTCTCTTTGTAGATTTAAGTATTTATCAAATCTTAAAATCTTTTTATATCATATTTTCACAAGTTACGAAATTAAAACAAGTTTTTTTTTATTTCGCCGCCGACTTAGCAGGGATGTATGTATGTAAATGTGAATTAACATTTTTCTCTGTTCAAATTGTTGCTGAAATGTTGATAAGTCGCAGATGTTTGTGAGAATATTCTTACAAAATGTGTGATCAATAACCAATTAAAATCTTATTTCCAAAAAAGAAAAAATGTTTAAAAAATAATTAAAATTAAATTGCATATCACGAATATTTTTCAAAATTAAAAAAGGTCTAAATTCAAAGTGTTGATAATGTTGCAAGTATATATATGAAATTAATGATAATTTAATTTCAAAATTTTCATAAAATTTTCAGCAAAAATTTCTTATAAAGATAAAATGTTGCATAAGTTAAAATTATTTATTAACACTTTACAAAAAATATTATAAGCTTAAAAAGAAAAGAAGCATAATGAAGTATGTATTCTTACTTGCATGCAACATCAAGAATGCTGATGCTTTCCATTTCCAGACAACCGGTCAGGTACAAGCATGATTTTTAATTTCGACCAACCTCAAATACATTGTTTGTTGGTCCAAATAATGAGACACGTATTTTTTCTTTTGGCTCGGAAAAATTTTTCGGCCGAATTAAACGCGATTTTGTTTTTCATACAAAAATCGATTATTCAAGTTGACAGTGAAAATTTTTCCGAGCCAAAAGAAAAAAAAACGTGTCTCATTATTTGGACCAACAAACAATGTGTTTGAGTTTGGTCGAAATTAAAAATCATGCTTGTACCTGACCGGTTCTCTGGAAATGGAAAGCATCTGCTATCAAAAATTCAAAAAAGGTTAAATTCAAAATGTTCCAAATTTCAACAATGTTACAAGTGTATATAGAATTTTTCTTACAAAATATGTAATTAATAAATAATTTACTCTTTTTTAAATTTTTCAAACAATTTTGGGAGAAATTACTTAAACTAAAATAAAAAAAATTTGGCATAAATTAATATTATGTTTTACCTTTTTACGAAAAAAAAACAGAATAATATGGTATTTTTATCCTGCCATCATAAATATTTCTAAAAATGAAATAAGTGAAATGTTAAAATATCCACCCATATTAACTTTTTGTTACTGACAAACATGCATTAATCAAATTTGTAACACAATGGGCCTCCTAATATTGGCCTAAGTGAGCCGCTGTAGGCGGCTGCCACTCCAACCAACCAACCATATATGATTAGTTCAAAAAATTGTTTGAAATTATTTTTTATAATATAATAAATATTTTATTTGGTTTCCTGTGATTTCGTTTTTTCTGTACATGCGAAAAGATATGCGATCTACATACGTACTATATGTATTACAAATTTGTTCATTTGTATCAAAAATTTGTCTTGGCAAAAATATTCACGGGAAACTGAATCAAATAGCGATTAAGATCAAACAATCCAATTGTTTGAGAAGACGCTAAAATATTCTGTATGCTTTCGTTTCGTTCGGTTTCGAACTAGTGAAACCGGGCCACGCGCCTTAAAATTTAGGGGTTGATGTAGATTTTTACAGATTCACTTCTATACTTACATACATATGTATGTAGATATACAACATGATGAAAATGTTGAAACGCTTTTTGATTTTATGGTTCCTTTTGATGAAAAATGTATAGAAAAAAAGTTTAAGGTGATTCGGATAAGATTTAGAAATGCCTATAGGACATCAAAGTTTGGAGGGTGATATATAAAGGAGCAAAATTACCATTGTTGTCTAAAATTATATTAGTGGCAGCTAATAAATAACATTTATACAATATTTAAAAATAGTTTTAGTAATAAGTTCCTTTATTTTTTATTCTTTTGTATTGTTTTACAAAATTATGGTTTTTTTTTGGATCAGAAAAGCGTTTACGGTGATCTTCCACAACCTGAAGCAGAAATTGTTTTTCTTTCTCGTCGGTAGTAAGAGACTGATTAAAAGTAGTAGCAAGAGCAATTGCTCTTTCAGCACAGTCATTCACCGCTTTTTTTTTGCCATCATTATAAGATGTATTATTACTTGGACTCTGTCCAAGATTTCAAAGAATGCATTAGAACCAGGACCAATGAAAAAGTCGACTGTCTTATTACTTAGATCTTCAGTACCGGCGTATCGGACAGATCTAATAAAAGGCTTTGAATCAGAATGAATGAATTCTTTTAATCGGTCCACCGTTAAACGTTTTATATTCTTATGTACCAACTCAGAAAAATGGGCAAGTGGCACTAATTCTTCACCTAAATACCATAAATGACGACTGATTGCAGTTTTTGCTGCCTTTGCGATACAACTTTCAGAAGGGTAAAATTTAGAAATTGTTCTTATTAAATTTAGATCGTTGACAAGTGCGTCACTAGTGTTTGGGCAATGTATCCATGCTTTAACGTATGTATATAAATACAGCAAATAGGCTGAACTCTAGGCAGACTTTGCTTTGGACCTCTTCAAGAGGAAATTGTTTACGGAAGATGAATAATTTTAAAACGTACAGCATCTTCGACATCCACCGTGCGTGATGAAATGCTACAGGAATACGAAAACGAATACCATGTGGTGGAGTTTCATCCAAGAATATAAGGGTGAACTCCAAAAATTCGCGATAATCTTCCCTCAATTGCTGACTGTTATGTTTTTTGTAACATGTGATTAGCAAAAGTTATCGTCTCTGCTTTCAGTGGTAGTGATTCTTCATTTAAATGGCTTTCAGTATATGCTTCATACTTATTTTGATTGATTTTGGGCCAGAATTCTCTTAATCTACGGAATAATTTTACTTCAGGGCCAGCAGATCTACCAAATACAGCTATAAAAACATTACTACAAACGACTTCAAGGATGTGGTGCCGACATGCTAGCCAAAGCAAATTTTGTTGCAGCTTTTGTTCAAGAAGTGCGCATGCTCCTTTTACACGACGATCTTGTTCTTGATGTTCCAATTATTAATAACTTGAAAAACGGCGTTTGAAATTTCTTCACCAGTACCTTTGACTATTATTGGTATTTGAAGTATTTTTTCAGTCTTGAAACCAGAGACAACAATAGCAATTCGCTCCTCTTTAGCTGGCCCACCAGCAATTGCTGGAAGCAATTTTCCGTCAAAATGAATTGTTAGTGTAACATCTGGCGTGAATTCACACTTTATGTTTGAGGCGTGTTCGTATCGAAACTGACTTCTCCATCTACGAATGCTGCTTACCGATAAAATTACCTCAGGAGAGTTCTCTGCATTAATAGTTTGTGTTGCTGCTGCAAGGATAAATGCTGCTTTCCTATAAATAAAATTTTTAGATTATTTTATGTACCTAGGAAAAACTAATACACTTTCCTGTTGCTAGTTCCTGTACGATCCAAAGCAGATGCAAGATTTCGTGACATTATTTTAAGGCGTTGTTAGGTGTTAATAGCGTTTTGCTTGTAAAATTATCATCTGTATCAGATACGTGATCGACTTCTTCGTCACTGAAAGAGCTTGGCAACTCTACAGTTTCCAATGCTTTTTGTTTCCTAGTTTCTTCCTTCTCAAGTCGCTTTTCCTTTTTCAATTCTTTCTCTTCAATTTTTCGCTGCGACGTGATTGATTTTTTGTCAACTCCGCCTATATCATATTTTCGTGCTGATCTTTGATCTATTAAAAATTTCTTATCTTCTTCAATATACATTAGATTTAGAGCGTTTTTGTGAGCAATATCGAAGAGCAAACTAATACTTTTTTCAAAAGCATTTTCTTTTACAAGTTGCGCAGTATTTCTCAGATTTTTATTTCGACTAAGCTTGCGATATTTCTCTAGTAGTGATACCAGTTTTGTTATAATCTTTCTCTCATCCGCAATGGGAATACTTACTTCACAAATGCTACATACTCAAATTTTAATCGAATCTTTCTGAGTTTTACCGAGTTTTTGGTGATGATAAAAGTAAACTTTCAGCACTTCAAGAGTCGTTGGTAACCGTCTTCCATCAAAACAAAGTTGAGGCTCGCCAATTAAATAGATTGCACTCTTAGCACGCGTGGTGGCCAATGAACTGCACATTGCAGTTCTATATATCTTTCTATTATTTTATTTATTGAGTTCCACTTATAAATATCAAAATTTGATAATTGTAATAAAATTAATTATTATTATTATTATTATTTATTAGGGCAAATTATTTTATTTAATAGCACGAAAATTAAATCACAAAAGAAATTTGATCATTACAAGTTCAAGCTTGCGATATTTCTCTAGTAGTGATACCAGTTTTGTTATAATGTTTCTCTCATCCGCAATGGGAATACTTACTTTGTTCCATATTTCACAAATGCTACATACTAAAATTTTAATCGAATCTTTCTGAGTTTTACCGAGTTTTTGGTGATGATAAAAGTAAACTTTCAGCACTTCAAGAGTCGTTGGTAACCGTCTACCATCGAAACAAAGTTGAGGCTCCCCAATTAAATAGATTGCACTCTTAGCACGCGTGGCGGACAATGAACTGCACATTGCAATTCTATATATCTTTCTATTATTTTATTTATTGAGTTCCACTTATAAATATCAAAATTTGATAATAGTAATATAATTAATTTTATTTAATAGCACGAAAATTAAATCACAAAGGAAATTTGATCATTACAAGTTCAATAGTAGATGAAAACTAACAACTGAAAGCACGACGACGCTGTCGTTTTGAACATTAAAGTATCGCTATATTTTTGTTTTGCTTATTTCGCTTTGCTTTACTCTTAAATTCTAGCTCTTTTATACTTTTTTTTTTTAATTTGAAAAGTATTGAAGAAAAATAAAATAAAATTAGGCTGAAAAAAATCTCTTATGTTGATTTAAGTTGTTTAGTTTTATAGGCATAAAATGCATGTCACCCTCCAAATTTTGATGTCCTATAGGCAGTTCTAAATCTTATCCGAATCACCTTAATTTTTTTTTCTGTTATTTTTTCATCAAAAGGAACCATAAAATCAAAAAGCGTTTTAATATTTTAAACTTTTAAAATTTTATATCGCCCTAATACACATATTTATGTATTTTCATATATACACAGATATTTGTATATATATTTATCTACACAAGTGCATTTGAATGTACAATCATAAATTACTAAAATGTCATCAAGTGCACGTATGAATATTCGTACATACATACATATGTATACATATGTACATATCTACTTACATAAATTCATATTGTGCATACACACAATCATATGTGCATAAGTGCATTTGAATAAATTCAACCTTGACCTACGCTAAATCAAAGTCAAATCACAGCGCAATCAAAACCGCAGCTGCACTTGTGCCTGCTCCGGCGCCAAATATTCTGAAATATCTGAAATTACATATAACAACAAAAAATCGTTCATAAACGCACGCGCGTGTTTCTGAAAGCAAATGCCGTTCATTCATAAACGTGAGCATTTCATCTCCCAGCGCACGCAAATGTTCCCCTCAACAATCTTTTTTTACAAACCCTCTTTATTTTACAAACCATCGACGGTGATTGAAAAGTCTCAAAATCGCAATATCAGACAATATTGAACTTTGGCAACGTAGTTTTACAAATTTCTGGCATCTTACCAGAATATTTTAGAATTTTTTGTCCAAATGCTCACGAATAGAGATTTGAATAATTAGTCCTTTAAGCAACGCCTGCTGTGGCTTCGCTGGTTAAGTTGTGGAATGTAATACATATGTGTAAAATCTCGCTTTGACCAGAGTTCTTTTTCCACTTCGGGACATTTTATTTATTTTTTTTTTATTTTATTAAATTTATTATATGTAGACATACCATGTGCGCACATTCATGTATATACATAAGTTATATAATTTAAATTAATAATATGCCTCAATAAAGTGGTATGCATTTATTAAACAATTCATGTGCATCAATTCCTTTCCATTTCCACACTTCTCTTATCAACACTTGTTGCTTAACTCCTCTTCCGATGACAGCCAAAAAAAAACAGGTTTTTTCGCGGTTTACTCCTTTTTCTTCTTTCCTTCATTTTTAGTTTGATACGTTAATTACTCTTATTCTTTTCGCACTTTTCGCACACATTGATATGATTTGCAAAAGTAGCCGTTTAAGCAACGTTTGCAGAACGTCTGCTGTGGCTTGTTCGAGACCCTGGCACAAAAGGGTAATGTCTCAGTTTTTATGCATTTTTTCAATTCAGTAGAATATATAATATTAGCAAACATTGATTTATTGGAACCCTTTTTTCGTTTACATTTCCGTTCTGATTATATTTAATTACAAATGTATATACAAAATCGTCAAAAAGTTTTCATATCTCTAATTTTTTGGAATAGTTTAAAATGGAAAATGCAAACACATTACATATTTTTTTATTCAATATGATATAAAATAAAATATTAACTATCAGTGCATTTTTTGTAAACACAGCAATCCCTGAAAACAGTTGCATCACTTCTCAAAAGTTCTGGTCTGATTCTATTTACATAGGTACAAATTAATATGATACTGTAAAAGCTCTAAAATTGAGTAAGGAAAAAAATTCCAAAATGAATTTTCAAATATTTTACAATATCAATTAAAAAAAGTAAAACGAAGCAAAATTATAATAATAATATGGTAGGCACGCTGTCACTTGTTACACCCTTACATACGAGTAATAAACAAATGTTCACAACATTTTCTTACTGAACTCTGTGATAGAATGTTATCTGGAAATGTTAAATCGCAGTGGGGAAACCCAGTTTGAAAACGTTTCAGACAAAATTTTTTGCAGTCCAGATACTTCTAAGTTCTCTGGTTAAAGTCACTGCGTTGGCTAATATCTGTTTGCATTAACCAGGTCACATTAGGGGCTAAGGCGGCCCTCGTTTTTATTGTAACCTTTCATAACGCATACCGCGCTTGGTTGATATTTTCGCTTACTTGATGAAGCACGCGAGATGTTGTTTGTGATCAAAGAACGTATATTATAGAGAAGACTCATCCCAGTCCATTATGTGATTCGTTCCGCTGCACAGTGGTCCCACCCATAGGCCAAAAATAAAAAAACCAAAGTCAAAATTTCGACTTTAAATGTACCAATTCTTATTTATAATTGGTCTAGCTATTTGAATTTATTCATCTTTTTGTTTTGCTCTATCTGTCCTATTCAAGAATAGCATCGAAAGAGAGAGCATGATATTCATTGGGTATTGCAGCGTAAGCAACGTGCAAGGGAAGCTCTCCGTAAAAAAATTGTTAAACTTATTTAAAACAAGGGTTTGTGCAATGGAAGTGATTAGTATTTTAAACAAAGGTATTTACTTTCTTTTTACAACAAAAAGTATATGTAATATGTGTTGTGTTTTGTGTAAATCATTATTGTATTTAGTACATAATTGTGAACGTTCTTAGTTTGTCTTTTCTGTGTTTGGTTAGAGTTTTAGTTGTGAAGGGATTCTTAGGGTTGAACAAATCTTTTTGCATAATATTCTTAAGCATTTTAAGAATATAATAAAGTTTAATTCAAGTGCCGTAAGCTGCCGTGCGGCTTGCAATATAAGAAAAGCTAACCTAACCTCAATTTAAAAAAAGCACGTGCTTCTGCTGTGTGTTGTTGTTTGTTGTTGTTTGTTGCCGTTTGTTGGTTTGTGTTGTCGTTTGTTGTTATTTTTGTGTTATGTTTTGTGTTTATATTCTTTTCTTTAAAATAATAGCTTATTATTTCCTTAGGAGCCACTTATTAATGCCAATTTTCACGTGTGCACGCTTTTGAGATTTGGTGTGGAGAAGCAGGTTCGAATAAAGAAAAGTCGGCTAATCTAAAGGATTCCGTTATTAAACATGCTTGTCATTTGGGATATCAGCTTGATCAGGAAGAGTTAGAGAAATGTCTAAACTACGTTTGCAAGGAGCTTGCAAAGGTTTGGCAAAAGTGCAAGCGTACCCGATTAGCCGTTTTAAGAAATTATTCTTATTGGTTGGCAATAAACGACACCATAGCTGCGAAACAATGCGATGCGCAACAAGAACCCTTAACATTGGCTCGTGGTCGTCCAAAAAAAAAATTTGCGGACAAAAGGACGAAACGTCGAAGAATAGCCGAGGTTGAAAAACACGATGAGTCTGCTGCTTCTGATATGCGCTCATCGAATGTACAACCGCAAAATTTATGCTCCCAAGCTAATATTGAAGAAGTCTTATCGCTTTTTGTAGAAGCAAATTTAACAAAACATCAGTATTTATTAATACGCTCATTTGTAAATTTAAAAATCGGGTATCATTTACTACCTAGTTACAATAACATACTGATGGCCAAAACCAAATGCTACCCCGATAACATCACAGCTAACGAATCCCACGCTGAAGTTGAACTTCAAAATTTACTAGATCATACAGCAACTCGTATAATGCAGCTTCAGAAAGAAGTTATTTATAATATGGAAGCTGATTCTGTAAAAAATCTGATTTTAATAGGGAAATGGGGCTTCGATGGTAGCACTGGCCATGCGGAATATAAGCAAAAAGTATCAGCTAAAGACCTATCAGATAACAGCTTGTTTGTAACATCATATGTACACCTAGACTTGTTACGAAGACAAATAATTATATTTGTATTTGGAAAAATCCACGACCATCGTCGACGCGGTACTGTCGACCTGTCAGATTTCAATTTAAGAAAGAAACTACTGAATTGTCCATTGCCGAAGAAGAATACTTTGAAAAACAGATTGACCAGCTTAAGCCCACTATATTTCAAGAAGATCAAATAATTCAAATTGAACATTCTTTGCAAGTCACGATGATTGATGGTAAAATATGTAATGCATTAAGCGAAACATCCTCAGCAAAATGTTACATATGCGAAGCAACTCCAACTCAAATGAATAACTTAGATGTATGCCTGCAAAAAGATGTTCATGAGGACCGATATGAATTTGGGCTATCGCCATTACATGCGTACATACGATTCTTTGAGTATTTGCTTCATATATCGTATAGACTGGACCAAGAAATTTGGCAAATACGCTCTGAAGAAGCTAAAAGGAAATTCTTAATCCGAAAAAAATTTATTCAATCAGAGTTCCGAGCAAAAATGGGCTTAATTGTCGACAAGCCTAAGGCAGGCGGAAGCGGAACGTTTAACGATGGTAATACTGCCAGGACATTTTTTAATAATCCTGATATGTCTGCTATTATAACAGGTGTTGAAGAGAGCTTAATAATAAGATGCTCAACAATTTTGTCATCAGGCTACAATATAAATTCTGCGAAATTCGGAGAGTATGCATTAGAAACAGCAAAACTTCTTATCATTAAATGTCCGTGGTACTACCTTCCTGCATCGGTCCATAAAGTGTTACTACATGGTCCTGCCATTATAAAAAATTGTTTAATTGGAGAGCTTTCTGAGAAAGCTGCAGAGGCAAAAAATAAAGACATTAAATTATTTAGGCTAAACCATACGCGGAAAATTTCAAGGGTCCTGACGAATACTGATTTATTGAACAGATTGCTTTTAAGTTCTGATCCTTTTATTGCGGGTCAAAGAAAACTTCAATGCAAACCAAAGTCCAAGCTACTAAAATCAGCTATTGATTTACTGGACGAAACTATATGAAATATGATTTTTTTTTTCACATTCATGTGTATGTTTGTCGAATTGTTACTACACATATATGTAAATATAAAAGGGGAAACATATGTATAAATTAAAAAAATTGATTTATTTAGTGGTCGTTTTTGTTAAATACATGTATCATTTCTGTCATTATTATTTTAAGGCGAAATAGTTTTTCCGGCAAAAACTCGTTTTACACTGATTGTTCCTATGGCAGCTATAACCTATAGTATCCAGATTTTTACTGAAGTCTCCCAGGTTATACACGAAAATTTCCAAATTTCTCGCTGATTTTTTATTTCAGGATAAATATAAAAAAATTTTGTGCCAAGTTTCAAGGCCCTACTTCAACTAGAAGTATTTTTGGCCGCTCTCCCCACACAAGCCAGACCACTGTGCGCTGCCGAGGGGTCTGCTGTACACACCACGCTCTTTTTCTTCCACCACTTATATACAGTAGGCCCACTTAATTTAACAGTAGCGACCCATATTAACAGTGCTAGAGCGTGAATTTGTAGTTAGAGAAAAAAATAATGTAACTTATCAGTGGTGTTGCAGGTGGTTAATTTGGTTTTAATAATATAAAAATTGTCTATAATCATGCAAATAAATAAATATTTTATTGAAATTTCTTTTTTGTTTATAATGTACTATAAACGAATTTAATATAATGGATATTTTTATTAAAATATATGTCAAAATTTTTCTAGTGACTGATGAAGTGAAAAAATTTAAATTTAATTTTAATTAAGATAATTTTTTTTTAACTTTTTTTTACTATTAAATAATAACAAACATAATAGTTTAATAAAATAATTTAATGCAATTTCTTTATATTGCACATCATAAATTAATTAAATAAATGAAAACTTTTCAATAATTTTGTATATTCATTCGTAACGAAATTAAATCAAAATAGAAATGTGAATGAAAAAAGATTTCCAAAAATGTATGAAAGTTAATAAATATATCGTACTGATTTAAAAAAAATCATAAAAATTAGACATGGCACCAAAAACAAGCTAGGATTCGAACTATGAGGCAAAAATTTAAAGTGCAATATGATAATGTGGCTGGCGACTAAACGCGCTAAGCCACAGCAGACGTTCCACCCGGTGTGCTTAAATAGCTAATTATGCAAATTACAGCAATGTGTGCGTAATTTGCATAATCCAACTACAAATTAAACAGAGAAGAAAAAGCAGTAACCCTAGAAAAAATCTTTTTTTGATTGTCAGCGGGGCAAGTGGAGACGGTAGAGGAGGTATGCAACAGTTGTTGAAAAGAGAAGGGAGGAAAGGGAAAGGGAACGGTAACCAAAAGAATATTCTTTTCTGTTTTTCGGCAATTTTTGTGTCGATTCGTCAATTGCGCGTGCACCTGTACGCAAATGAATTGATGCACATTTGGACAAAAGTTCTAGAACATTCTAGAATATTCTAGAAAAATGCTAGCAAATTGTCAGACTACGTTGCCAAAGTACGATGTTGAAACTCTTCAATGATCGTCGATGATTTGCAAAATTGAAGATTTTAGCATTTTTGTGTTCGTCACGTAAAAGATTGTTGAGGGGAACATTTGCGTGCGCGGGAAGATGAAATGCTCGCGCTTATGAATGAAAGTCAGTATTTAGATATATGTACATACATATGTACATAGATATACATACATATGGATGTGTGCACATATGATTGTACACTTGATGACATAGTTATGCATTTAGTATTCTCTGTAAGTATGAAAAAAATTAAAAGTAAATCAACCCCCACCCAAATTTAAGCGCGTGGCCCGGTTCCGAACTCGCGCAAAACGAAAGCATAAAGAATATTGCGACACCTCTTGAAGCAACTGAACCACAGAATACAATTAGTTTGCTTAACCTTAATCGCTATTTGATTCAGTTTCCCGTGAATAATTTTTTCCAAGGCAAATTTTTGATACATATGAACAAATTTGTAATATATGTAGATCGCATATTACTTCGCATCTACAGAAAAAGGAAATCAACATAGGAAACCAAATAAAATGCTAAATTGGAAGCAAACTCGTAGTAATAACTATTATATTATAAAAAATCATTTTAAAGAATGAATATGCTTGGATATCTTATATTTCACTTTTTTTTCATTTTTTAATAAATTCGACAAATAATTTCAGTTTAAGCCAAATTTTTTTCTTTTATTTTAAGTAATTTATTTTAAGAATTTCTTAAATTTTTTCCTCTTATATTAAATTTTATATATGTTTTCAAACAAACCATAAAACTACACAATATGCAAATTTGTAATGCCGTCGGTAAAACAGCAAATGAGCCAAGTTGTTTTGGCATATAAAATTGACTCAATCTTATCATTTACATATTTAAATAAACCAAAAATATTAAATGAGAAGGCTCAGGACCGAATTTTAGTGTGAATTGTCAAAAGTCGAAAAATCTTCAATAGACCCACTCATGGAAATACATCACATTGCGAGCGGCAAGTTAACAGAGCTGAGCAGAGTCAATATTTCTATTAACAGAGAATAAATTCTAATAAAAGTTGATTGTTCTTGTACCAATTTTAGATTTCGCAATGATATAGCTAAATGAATTGAAGGAAAAATTTAAATAGTTATATTTTCATATTTAACGAGAAAATTGGTTTATTTAAATATGTAAATGATAAGATTGAGTCAATTTTATATGCCAAAACAACTTGGCTCATTTGCTGTTTTACCGACGTTTCAAATTTGCATATTGTGTAGTTTTATAAATATATAAAATTTAATATAAGAGGAAAAAACTTAAGAAATTCTTGAAATAAATTACTTAAAATAAAAGAAAAAATTTGGCTTAAACTAAAGTTATTTGTCGAATTTATTAAAAAATGAAAAATATGTGAAATATAAAATATCCAAGCATATTCATTCTTTAAAATGATTTTTTATAATATAATAGTTATTACTACGAGTTTGCTTCCAATTTAGCATTTTATTTGGTTTCCTATGTTGATTTCCTTTTTCTGTAGATGCGAAGTAATTTGCGATCTACATATATTACAAATTTGTTCATATGTATCAAAAATTTGCCTTGGCAAAAATTATTCACGGGAATCTGAATCAAGTAGCGATTAAGTTTAAGCAAACCAATTGTACTCTGTGATGCAGTTGCTTCAAGAGGCGTGCGCGTATTCTTAATGAAAACAAATGCCGTTCATTCATAAGCGCGAACATTTCATCTCCCGCATGCAAATGTTCCCCTCAACAATCTTTTACGCGACGAACACAAAAATGCTAAAACCTTCAATTTTGCAAGCCATCGACGGTCATTGAAAAGTTTCAACACCGCAATGCCGACAATAATGTATTTTGGCAACGTAGTCTGACAATTTGCTAGCATTTTTCTAGAATATTCTAGAATGTTCTAGAACCTTTGTCCAAATGCGCATCAATTCATTTGCGTACACGTGCACGCGCAATTGACGAATCGACACAAAAATTGCCGAAAAACAGAAAAGAATATTCTTTTGGTTACCGTCCCCTTTCCCTTTCCTCCCTTCTCTTTTCAACAACTGTTGCATACCTCCTCTACCGTCTCCACTTGCCACGCTGACAATCAAAAAAAGATTTTTTCTAGGGTTACTGCTTTTTCTTCTTTGTTTAACTTTTAGTTTGATTATGCAAATTACGCACACATTGCTGTAATTTGCATAATTAGCTATTTAAGCACACCGGGTGGAACGTCTGCTGTGGCTTAGCGCGTTTAGTCGCCAGCCACATTATCATATTGCACTTTAAATTTTTGCCTCATAGTTCGAATCCTAGCTTGTTTTTCGTGCCATGTCTAATTTTTATGATTTTTTTTTAAATCAATACGATATATTTATTAACTTTCATACATTTTTGGAAATCTTTTTTCATTCACATTTTGTATTTTGATTTCATTTCGTTACGAATGAATATACAAAATTATTGAAAAGTTTTCATTTATTTAATTAATTTAAGATGTGCGATATAAAGAAATTGCATTAAATTATTTTATTAAACTATTATGTTTGTTATTATTTAATAGTAAAAAAAGTTAAAAAAAAATTATCTTAATTAAAATTAAATTTAAATTTTTTCACTTCATCAGTTACTAGAAAACGAAAATTTTGACATATATTTTAATAAAAAGATCCATTATATTAAATTCGTTTATAATACATTATAAACAAAAAAAAAAATTCCAATAAAATATTTATTTATTTGCATGATTATAGACAATTTTTATATTATTAAAACCAAATTAACCACCTGCAACACCACTGATAAGTTACATTATTTTTCTCTCTAACTACAAATTCACACTCTAGCACTGTTAATATGGGTCTCTACTGTTAAATTAAGTGGGCCTACTGTATATAAGTGGTGGAAGAAAGAGCGTGGTGTGTACAGCAGACCCCTCGGCAGCGGGACGAATCACGGAATGGACTGGGGTGAACCTAGGTACTTGACGACAGTGGACGAAACTCTTTCGAAAACGAGAACAAAAAGCAAGCGAGAATTTGAAGCAGTTGAAAACCACCCGTAAATAACTGGATTTTTCCTTGTGCTGCAAATACATTGGGCAGAAAGCGTCGACTAAAATTTCAGTTAGCGATAGATCTGCAATGCTCATTCGTTGTCGCTGGCGCGGACAATTGACACATGACATTGATAATCATGTTTGTATTTTAGGCGATTTAAATCTTTCAAAGCCTATTGGACTAATGACAAGTAACCTTTAGAACCAGTTTAAAACCAATTTATTGATAATATTTTAAGCCTAAACTTATTGCAAGTAAATCCATTTGAAAATAAGCTTTATACACAATCTCCAACTGTGTTTTACAGAGTAGAGTATTTGAGAAATTATAGATTTTGGGGTTAAGCTCGATTTAATTAATAAATTTACTTTTAATCAGAGACGGAAAATAACAGATATTTTTGAACACTATCATTGAAAAATTCCCTATGATGGAAATGTTCCACAACCAAGTATAATATACTAATCGATTACTTAGTTCATCGACAATTAAATTTGAAAATAATTTTTTTTCGCAATTTTAACGCAAAATTAGAAATATAAAAGTTATATTGTTTTTTATTTTATAAATCTACAATAACGATTATTTTTCGAGTTTTATTTTAAAAACCATAAATAACAGTTCTTTGTGATTTTTATTTTTTAAATTAAAAATAAAAGTTATTTTTCGATTTTTATTATATAAGTCAAAAGAAAGAACTTATTTTTTTATTTTATAAGTAAAAAATAACAGTTATTGAAGACTTCTATTTATAAAACTCATCATATAAATCAGCCGCTGACTTTTATTTTTTAAATCATACCAATAAAAATCATTTTAAGTTTCCGCAGAAAATAACTTTATAATATTGTCCTTCGTCGCCTTTGGAGGACTTATACCAGCGATCATTAAAAGGTCTCAACATCCATCCAGTTTTTCTTCTTTGCTAGTTTTTACTACCGGCCATTTTCAGTATCAAGGGAGTTGGACATACATATGTACATACGAGCTAACACTATATCAAGCAAACGCAGAAAAGCCACCAAAAGGATTTAAGATACGTGAATTCATTTGAAATCACGAAAACAAAACTGCATGTACATATTCATACATATTCCAGGAAAAATTATTGAAGAACTTCCGAAAATAACACGGTTCGCGAGTGACTTTGCGCCAATCTTTTTTATTTTTCTCCTCTTTCCAAAAAATGATCGTATACATAATAAATGTGCGCATTTCGAGTCCGTTGTTTAATTTGCAGTGTTGTTGTTGCAAATAATTAAGTGAAGCATTTAATTCCTTAAAGCATGAGGAAATAAAGTTTATTGGCGCACAAAATCACTATCGCGTTGTTACAAGAGTTTAAAAATATTTTCGTGCTATTAAATTCGTGATTCAACAAAATAGAGAATATTTATTGACAAAGCCTTTATGAATACGAAGTCAAAACAAATAAAATCCAAGCTGCGGCGAATTCACGAGAGCTGCATTGGTATAGTGTTAAGCAAGGCGAGTTCATATATGGTGTAATTCCTAAAGCAGCCGATTTGATTTTTTTTGTTCACCTACGTGTATTTTGGTTTTGCATTTGCGGATGAGCTTTGTTTACGTGACAATAATTATTTCAAATACAGTAACACATTTTACCAACAAATTTATGGTATGCCTATGCGGAATCCACTATCTCCAACAATAGCAGACATTGTACTTGACAAAATAATTGACGACAGCCTAGCGGAACTAAAACATAAAGACATGCACATCCATAATCACATACATAACCAAATATGTAGACGATGTGTTCGCAATAGTTATTGTTTATTGTTCATTGTTTATTGTTTAATAAAAAAAAACAGACTCCCTGAGGAAGACGCGAAATGCGTTGAAACTCTTTTTCGGCCGAAGCAGCTCCAACCCAGCAAACAATTTTATAAAGAATTTGACCCATATAAAAACTAAAATGTACGTAAATTTTGACGCAGAAGCAAAATCAGAATACATATGAATTTTGTAGTTGTACTTGTAACACCAACTTATATGAATTCGCCTTGGTGATAGGTGGCGAGCAAGTGACCGGATAATAAGGCGGTTGTACAAACAATAGAAAATAGAGACACAATTAACTTATAATAGGCCCGTTTCTTTGCACCCGAGTTGCAAGAAAACACTCCAACTCGGTTAAAATTTCATTTAGTTACAAAAGCAACCCTGTTAGCCTCTTTCATGAATGTTGCGATTTGTTTAATGCTGTTTAAGAACGGAAAGTAGTTGTGGCGGTAATTTTAGGTTTATGTAGTTATAAAGGGTCGATGTTGATTTTGTATAAAACATAAATTATTTTGGAAATTATTATAATTTCTTTTTATTATGATAATATGGTGTGGTTCAATTATGTATGGAACAAAATATCGGCCAAATGTCCGCCGCTATCTCGGCGGGACACCTCCATCCGATGGTCCAAGTTTTCGATGACGCTGAGGCATAATTGAGGTTCTATGCCGTTAATGTGCCGAATTATCTCATCCTTTAGCTCTTGAATTGTTGCTGGCTTATCGACGTACATCCTTTCTTTCAAATAACCCCAAAGAAAGTGGTCCAGTGGTGTCAAATCACATGATATTGGTGGCCAATTGACATCGCCACCGCGTGAGATAACACGGCCATTGAATTTGTCGCGCAAAAGAGCCATTGTTTCGTTGGCTGTGTGGCAGGTGGCACCATCTTGTTGGAACCACATATCGTCCACATCAATATGTTCCAGTTCGGGCCATAAAAAGTTCGTTATCATCTCACGATAGCGAACACCATTCACAGTAACTGCCTGACCGGCCTCATTTTGGAAAAAATAAGGCCCGATGATGCCGCCAGCCCATAAACCGCACCAAACAGTCACTCTTTGTGGGTGCATTGGTTTTTCGACAATCTTTCTTGGATTATTATTCGCCCAAATGCTGCAATTCTGCTCATTGACGAATCCACTGAGGTGAAAATGTGCCTCATCACTGAAGATGATTTTCTTCGAAAATTGATCGTCCACTGTTGCCATTTCTTGCCAACATTCTGTAGATTGACGACGTTTGGAATGGTCAAGAGGCTTTAGTTCTTGAGTTAATTGCATCTTGTAAGCGTGTAAATGCAAGTCTTTATGCATAATTTTCATCAACGACGAGCGTGACAGGTGCAATTGTTGGGCACAACGACGAGTTGAGGTGGACGGCTCTTCAGCCACACTAACGCCAACAGCAGCAATATTTTCTGCAGTACGAGCAGTACGAGCATGCTCTGGTGTTTTCACATCTCCTATATACCCGGTGTGATCAAAATTATGCACGATCTTCCCGATCGTACGCACATTTGGACGATTAAATTGACCGAAAGAATCACGAAGTGCACGATATGCATTTTGATTTGAACGCCCAGTTTCATAATAAGCCTGAGTAACTTTAACACGTTGCTCGATTGTGTATCTTTCCATGTTCAAATTCAGTTAGTCTGAAATTGAGAAATGTCAAATGAAATGCAGAAAAAAACTTGACGTTTAGGTGTGGTTCACATTCCACATCGGCCCTTAAAATTTAACCACCCTTTATATTTACAAATATTATACTAATAAAAACGATTTAGGTCTTAAATCTAAATTTCCCATGTATTTTCTTAGAGCTAATTCACAATACCGCAATTTTTTCACTACCGAGTTGGCTCAACTCTCATATTTTTCCGAGTTAGTGTTGTTGTTTTACATTACAAAGAAACGGGCCCAATAAAAAATTTGTTTAAATGTTACTTGTTTTAAATTAAATTGTATAACAACACTATTTTTATAAAAATACATGCATATGAAGGTGTGAAAAAATTATTAGATTTTTTATATTTAAATTTTTAGTTTAAAATTATTTTGTTCCTGTGCGGTTTTTTCTGTCTTCGTTGGGTACAGAGAGCTACAGTGGTTGGTGTTTTCTTCATATACTGTACAATACAATAAAATACAGCGCAGATTCCTGTGATGCAACATCCTCGAGATTTCTGGGAATTATAGTTTTGGGCACAATCATTTTGGGAGATTCTGCTCAATTGAAAATTTTTGGACTTTTTCAGATTTGATTGCGTTCACATCGTGAATGTAGGGAGGTGACCTCTTCACCAAACAACATTATTCAAATAAATTTTCGGATTTATCAATAGTGAATCTATACTACTAAATATTTTTTCGTTATTTTGTTGGTTTTTTTTTTGGATTGGAACTGGGTACAATGTACACTAGGGGTGTCCTTATTTTCAAACATCGGTTTTCTATATATTCCCGGCCAGAAATCGGTTCCTTTATGTATTTAGATAAAACGGTAAAAGTTTGGGGTCAATGCGATAACATTTAGTGGACCCGGAAGCCAGCTGAAAAATTCAATAGGTCAGTATGGGCAAATATCAATGTTCATACATTCGCCTTATATTAGACGCAGTTTTTATAGTATATTTAACAAAACATATATGTATACAAAAATAATTATTCCATTTTTGTATTCTTATTCGGTAATAACATTTAAAATAATTGTGATAATTTTGCGTATTTAAAAAAAAAAGGCATGCAACACAAGCTTGATATTTTGCAAATTTACCGAAATTTGTTTCTACATTTTGAGCGCGCTGTTTGTAGGCAAACAAATTTCCTGAGAAAAAGTGAACTGTGTGGCGACAATAAGTCGTTCAGAATATAAAATAGTAACTGCTCATAACGGGACATTTCTGCTGTGAAATATTTCCAAAAGCATGCAAGAGGTTCTTGTGCATATTGTGATTTTAATAAGTAAATATAATTGTAAGCGTTCACAAGCAAGAAATAACAATTATTTTGAAGAATAATTATTTGGTTTAATAAATACTTTAAAATTGTTTGAATTTCGGTGGGCGGTTGTGTTTAAAGTGTAAAAAGTGAAGTATATAAAATAAACTAATATGTCTAGTTTAGCAACACGAATGTCAGTTGCCAATTTAAGAAAAGTTAGTTTGATTGGATACACAATGCATCAAATTACAGGTGCAAAACTTCCATCTAATCGGCAGGTTTTAGAAGTTTTGTTTTACAATATGAGATTTGTAGATCTTTCAGCAAAGGAAAGCGCAAAACTTGCTATCAAAGCAGCACAAATATTTTGGCAACAAGCACGAATACCGATAAGAAAAGAAGATAAATGTGTTGAGAAGTTATTGAAACTGTACGAAAGTTGGAAAAAATCCTGAAAACAGTTCCAGAAAAGAGATCCAATTCACAGGAAGAAGTCGTTGATATGTTTGTTGGAAGTTTGGATGATTTATTTGACATGGCCACCGCTAATGCGCTTGAAAAAATGAAGTTAGTAGAAGATAAGAAATTTCTTGAAATGCAACGTCAAAAAGGACGGCCAGGTTGCATGGTGGGTGTTGATAAGGTTTTGTACGATCGTGAAGTGAGGAGAAACAGGAGAAAGCAGCATTACGAAAAAGGCGGTATGAAGAACAAAATTCTGAATTTTCTAATATAATCGAGGAAAGCAATGAAAATGATATAGTACTTGTGGAAGCTGGAAATGAAAATGTAGTAATTCCGTTGGAAAAAAATTGTTTGCAAACTGAGTGTAAAAAGCGACGAGGCACTAAAAGTATCATAACACCACGATTGTTAGCAGCATTAGACAAAGTGTCAGATGGTATGGCCGTACATATTTTAGTAGCCGCTGCTGAAGCATTGGGTCATTGTGTGGAAGAACTTGTTATTAATCGATCAACAATTCATCGTATGCGTCAACAAAATCGGTCTGCAAGATATTTCTACTGAATTTAAAGAAAAGGTGAGTTCCCTATAGTTGACAATGCACTTTTATTAATGTTAATTTATTCAAACACTTAACAAGGCCAATGCAAATGGAGCACTAGTTGTTCATTTTGATGGGAAGTTCATGACAGATATAAAAGGTCGTAGTAAAGTGGAAAGAATTGCTGTTTTAATTAGCTACGATGGAACATCGAAATTTCTTGGAGCACCAAAGATACAGTCGTCGACTGGTGCAAATATTGCTGAAACTGTTTATCAGAGATTAGTCGATTGGAACATTGTTGAACTTGTTAAAGGCTTATCTTATGATACAACTGCTGTCAATACTGGTGTTTAAAATGGAGCCGCAGTCCTTTTGGAAAAAAACTGCAACGCAATCTCATGCACCTACCATGCCGTCATCATATGTACGAAATTATTTTGCGCAACGTTTTTGAATCAAAGATGATGTCAAACTAAGCTCCAGAAATACTCTTGTTTGAACGATTTGTGAAGGCCTGGCCAAACCTTAAGAAAACCTTGTTTAAAACTAGTGTTGATGATAAATTTGTGGCATCAAAAATAAGCCAAGTGGAACGGGACGCTCTTGTAAGCTTCTTGCAGGACCAATTAAAAAAATCGCATAGCCGCGATGACTACAAAGAAATGCTACAACTTGCTTTAACTTTCCTTGGTGCAGATTGCTTTAATTTATGTGCTCCAGGTGCAACCAGCAACGCACGGTGGATGGCAAAAGCAATATATATTTATTACGTGATCAGTTTAAACTTACAACCAGGGAATTGAGTGGCATCCGCGATATTTGTATTTTCATTGTTAAAATGTACATCAAAAGTTGGTTCGGAAGTACAAATGCGAATTCAGCACCTAATCAAGATCTTTTATTTATTAAAGACGCTCTAAATTATACAGACACAGATTCAACAATTTCAGAAGCTATTATTAAAAAAATGTCTAACCACTTATGGTACATCGCCGAAGAAACAGTAGCGTTATCATTTTTTGACTTATCAGTTACCCACGCAGAAAAACGTAAAATGATAAAACAATTAAAAAGCAAGGAACCAGTTGTTCATTTAAAAAATAGCCGAAGGAACTCAAAATTGACAGATTTTCGAACTTACGAACTTAGCGATTTTGTTTCAGAAAAGAAAAATTTTTTTTCAATAATTTTGGGTTATCTTCAGCCTTTTTGGGCGTGGATCCATCCCAATGGGAAAATAATTCAGATTTCGAAAATAATTGGACTTTTTGCCGCAACTTACAAGTTGTTAATGATCCCGCTGAAAGAGGAATAAAATTTTTGCAAGACTACAACAAAATTTTAACGAATGATGAAGAGGAAAAGCAGTTGGTACTCCAAATTGTTGAATCGTATCGCAAAAAATACAAATCATACAAAAAAATTGATTTAATGTAAAATATAAATTTAAATATGTAATATGTATGAAAAAAAATAAAAATGTACAATATTTGCCCATACTGACCTATTAATTTTTTCAGATGGCTTCCGGGCCCACTAAATGTTATCGTATTGACCCCAAATTTTAACTGTTTACTTTAAATACATAAAGGAACCAAATTCTGGCCGGGAAACTGTAATACAAACATTTTGAAATTTCCCCTTACAAATAAGGACACCCCTAATGTACACTCGTTTAGACTTCAAGACTATTGGATTTCTTCACTTTTTATTCTAAGCTATCGGTATTTCGTTGACATTCCAAAAAAAAAAAAACAAATCAATCTTAATCCTTTGTCAATCAGTTAAAAAACAATGGCATCTTTTCATCAATTGGCTGATCCTCGGATTGACTTTGAATCTGATTTGTTTTAGGCGCCCAAAGTGATATTTAGAATTTCTAGCTGCCGACTCGGCAAGCATAGCAAAGGATTCGGCAGCAGCAAAGAAAATACAAGCAAGCCAACGGGACTTACATGAAATGTATGGAATCCCAGTTGACAAAAGCCGAGTAAAAAAATCCGAAGAAGCTTTGAGTCTGGATCACAACATTCGGCTTCCGCCAAGTGATATCCAGGTTTTTAAAGGGGATTACTTGTCATGGCCAATATTTCGTGACATTTTCACGGCCATTTACATTTTAAGTAAATGTCTTACCCGAGTGGAAAAACTTTTCCACTTAAATCAAAAAACTCAGGGGATGCTAAAGATATCGTTCGTAAAAGCCCATTTACGAAATAAAGTTTTTCGACAGCGTGGAAAGCATTGGTAAAAAGTTTTAAAACTCACTTTCGGAAAGTAGCATCGGGATTGAAATTCCCAAGACATTTTCTAGTTGGAACGCTCCTACTATGAACCCCAGAGATTGAGGTGAACGCAAAATCCAGATTCTGTAGTCAACCGATGGCAAAAGATAAAGGCCCTACATCACTCATTCTGTCAGCGGTGGCAAGATGAATACTTGAAGGAAGTCCAAAAACGAACCAAGTGGAAGAGACAATAACCCAGCATGAAAGCGGACGATCTAGTTATCATTCGAGAGAACAACCTACTCACTATTTAGTGGCATCTTGGAACAGTTGGCCACTTACGGGAACACGACCTTCGCGATCCTCCCATGATAATTGGCGACAAGGAGGCTCGGAACCAAGTCCGCTCCGACCATCTATTCGAGCCAAACGAAGGCGCGAAGACAATGCGCCCACTCTCTACCTCCGGAATTATCCTAATCGTAACGGCCGCAATGAAACGCTCGGTATCCTGCGCGGCCAAGCAACGGGATTCCGAATAGGTCGACTGGTGTTCCGAGAATCCACACCAATATTCCGAGTGCTTGATCCAATCGCACTTACTGCGATTGTTAAAATCGAAGCTGGCGGCCGATTACACCTAGTGCGAGCGCTCATTGACCAGTGTGCACTCAACTCGGTTATCGGCGCTGGTCTTGCCCGGGCTCCGCGTAACTCCGTCATATTGCGTGGGAAGCATGGATAGTCTTAGAGAGATACAACCCCAAAGCTGCGGCGCCATTTTTCCGATTGGCCGATCCTTAATTTTGTGTATCCACCCCCATCCGACTCACCTTGGGCATCGACGTGTATGCCCACATAATGATTAACGATACGCTCCCATCTTCCCTAGGAGGATTATTGACACAGGCGACCATATTTGGGCTGGTCATCTCCGGAGCGCACTAAAAAATGCTCAGCAATCGTCGCAGAATTAAGTTATGTTGAGTTAAAAATTAATAAAAGACAATTAAAAGAATAAATTTGCTAATCTAAAGGTATTTTTTATCAGGTGATTTGTTTAAACTAATTGTTTTCATTCTATGTCTAAGTGTCAGCTGGAACGTCCAACCTCGATATTTTGCTTATGGCAAGGGGACCGGGATGTTTTGGCCAACAACCTAAATTTCCTTACTGCTGGGTTGCCTTCCCCCTTTTTCCAGGAAAGACATTGCGTTCCACCAATTTGTAACTATTTAGCCCCTGGCGGGTTATATCCAATTTTCCAACGAACAAACTGTTTTGTTTCGTCAAAAAAAGGTTTTAACATCCAGAACGGTTGGTTCGGTGGCAGACTGGAAAGTGGTCTTCCTTACCAATTTTGCTTTCAAGAAGACAACACCGACCAGGAGACCAGATGACGCATCGTTCCGCCAAACTCTACCAATGTAAGTTAACTTTTCTTTAATTTCTACATCTACCATATTGTTTACTTTGAAAATTAATAAGCTAATATTAAAAGAAAAGAAAATCTAATCCTACATTTGCGTTCTTTTTTATATGTTAAACCTGACTGACCACGAGACTACTGCCATCTGCGTCAGACGGGCACGAATATTTCGAGGCTATCGACGGATATATCCATTATTTCCTGAAATATATCGATGTTTCATACCCAAGCCTAAACTCAACCAGTGGTGCTATTCCGTTACGTTTTTGGCAAACGACAATCGCTGTTGTAATTTGTGACAATCATCGTTTGAGTTAGCGCGATATTTATTGAATAACTATCAAACAAATCTATGTTGCTATTCTTGTTGGCAACACCTACATATGTATGTAAATGTCAAAACAAAAAAGGTGTAAATATGAATTAGCATTTGAGAACGCAATATTGTTTTATTGAAATATATTTTAAAATCTAATTTAAGGCAAATATCACCAATACAGCAAATTTTTGACTTTTCTAGTCCAATAGAAGTTTGGTAGAAGGTTTCCTTCGAATCGATTATACACGTCTCGCAAATGAACTAGATCCACTACTATCCCCAAAGTGTTCAGTGATAACTCATATGCCAAGTAACTAAATGTCATCTAAAATTGCACATTTCTAAGTAAACCGAATTCGTCTGGATTGCTTACTACATTTTCATATACTTACAGAAGATCTTTTCAAGCTTAAAATGCAGGCTCGATGAATTCAAAAACAATTTCCTGTAGTCAAAATTAATATGAAGTCGAATTCAAAGTTAGTACCAATTTTGCTACAATTTTCGATGGAATATCTACCACCGTAGTAGAGTGTATAAGGTTTGCTCCCTTCAGTCCGGTTCGAATCCTAGGATCGGCAAGTAACATCAAAAACTATAGCAAAGGTTTTTCCAACAGCGGTCGCCCCTTGGCAGGCAATGGGAAACCATCGAGTGTATTTCTGCCATAAAAACACTTCTCACAAAAATCATTCGCCGCTCGCAGTCGAGACGCACACCACAAATTGCAGTAAAAGTTCGGCCAAACATCAAGGTATGGTGTCAGCGCCAAATTATTATTATTATTGTTTGCTGTCAAAAATAGTTGCAAGTCAATAAAGGGTAACCATTACCTCGAATATGGCTTATTCATATGACTATGGCTTTTTAAATTCAAACTAAAAATGGATTTTCTTTATATCACGCCTACAGAGTCATCTACTTTATATATTTTCTGTTGATAAATAACTCGATTCTAGCCCATCTAGCGGTTGTTATCGTCGCGTTTTCGCCTCTAGCCAGAAATGCAAAGTTTACATAATGTTGTCGAATTTGGCCAAGACGTTTCGGAGATATACTTATTTGCTCTAAGGTGGACGATACCATGGTAATTCCCAATATATATGATTCCATGTGTCTCATTCTTAAATGCCATCTTGCTATCAAATTTGTGCAAATAACCTTGTATAGTTAACAAATATCGGATTTGTTTAATTTTTGTTTTTTTACCGTTATATGAGAGGTGGGCATGGTTTTTGTACGCTTTTTGCAACTTTCGAAATTTCGCTTATTGACCTGAAACACAATGTGTGCACGAAATTTGGTGGAGTTTGGTGGCATAGAGATATACCTAGTTATTCGAAAGTGGGCTGTACCACGCACATTACCATTTTTTTTATTCTGTGTATTTGCTTGTGCCAACTCATTCTACATATTAAATTTTTTGATTTTTGAAAATTACCATTATATTAGAGGTAGGCGTAGTTTTAGTCCGATTTGTACAAATTTTGATATAATAACCGCTAGTGCGCTCGGAATTAAAAACATGAAATGGCTTGTATCTATATTAACATTAACATTAACATGAATTTCTGAGTACGTAATTAGATTATGTTTATACTTATACAAAATAAGTTGCAAGTAATCATATATTTCCATGTACGTAGGATTCTTATCGTTATTTTATTATCCTGCCAAAATCAAAATTTTAATTAATGTTTTACGACGAATTGTTAAAAAAAGTGCTTGATCTATTTTTTCTGAAAGTTTTCCGATTGTTGGAAACAATATTCCCCGATACACTGGCGAGCGGCTACTCCGAAAGAATGATGATAATACTATTGGTTTTACAGAAAATTTATTTACTTGGCGCTTTCGACAAGTGCGACTTTGTTCCTTGTTGCGAAATGGGGTTTTCAAGTCCATTGTGTTTCTCATGATGCTATGATCCTCCCACCGCCACACATGAGATATCACACTAACATTTCCTTGAAAACTCCACACTTCGAATTCATTTATCCAACATTAAAAATAAGTCGCTAAGAAAATATTTCCTCCCAAAAAATTCAAATCCAAGTAGAGTTCATGAAGAAAAAATATGTTCACCCATCAATGAGGAATCAACGGGCGCTCCGTATATGTTCAGATAAGCAATTTAAACAGTATTTAAGTTAATCACGAGTTCTTGTTAAAGTGCTGGTTAATTTTCATTAGTTTTAAGATCGCCTCTATTTAAGGACGTTAATGGCTTATGAATGCTTCATTTGGCGTGCATTCAACTGAACTGAGGGGGTTAAGGTTCTCTGCTTCCATACGTATTACTGCGTTCATTGCTGGATTTGAGAAAACCTCTGTCGTAGGCAGTAAAAGTGACGGGTTATCTTCACTGAGCTCGGATTTCTGTACGAGGCCAAAAAGGTTACGATTGGCTGTAGCTGTGCTTCAATAATTCATAAGGTTCCATACACTTTGTGGAACATACTGTTGTGTACATGGTACAGAAATCCCGTTATGGCTGTACTCAAACAAAAATGTCGTCTAGCAAATATGTTTACCATAGCTCTATATTTGTAATTGTGCTCGTGCTAGGGCACAAGTTTAGGGAATGTTTGCCTGAACTGTAACACAAACTGAGGGACCTACAGTTTTACGCAGACTCCGAAAGGCGAATGATTTTTGTGAGAAGTTTTTTCGTGGTAGAATTACTCTCGGAGTTTGTTCATTGCCTTCCGAGGGTGACCGAAACGTGCGCACGCTACACACGAAACCATCCTTGGGTGTGAGATATCACACTAACATTTCCTTGAAGACTCCACACTTTGAATTTATTTATCCAACATTAAAAATAAGTCGTTAAGAAAATATTTCCTCCCAAAAAATTCAAATCCAAGTGGAGTTCATGAGGGAAAAATATGTTCACCAATCAATGAGGAATCAACGGGCGCTCCGTATATGTTCAGATAAGCAATTTAAACAGTATTTAAGCAGACCCTGGTTCAAAAGGCCTAGCCAATGTCGTTGGATAATGAGAAAGCTCCCCTATCGTGACAACCAGGAGAGGGGCTGGGAGCAGGTATGAGGATAAACCGACAGCGGAGTGGCTGCGCAGCACTGATCCAGCGCTAAAACAGTGGAAAGGCGCGCCACTTAGAATAGCTGATCTGGCAGAAGTGCCTAAACCAGATGTCTATGTAGGCTACTTACCCAAGGCATGCATCCACCACTATTGAGGGGATCCTCGGTCGGGTGGAGGGCCAAAATGATGGGATGCGAGTTGGTAGCTGGATAGTACTTAAGAGGGTTCAAAAAGGTCCCGGCCCTCTCAGCGAAAGGTCTCCACGGACTGCGAAGCCTTAAAAATTACGGGTTTTGCAAGGTATATTCACACGAGGTATTCACGTGAATCAATGGCCAGCAATCAGGGTAGGAAGGTGGATAAACCTAGCCAAATACCAGATAATAAAATACCTCAGATGTTTTGGGCAGGAGGTTCGAACAAGTGGTCTTGTATGTAGCATTCAACGAATAGCCAAGGGATATTGCTGGGGCTATTGAAGGTCTCAATGAATGCGATGGTATGTTGATCTATGACATAACCAACTGCCTAGAGCGACGATGATAATTACCATTTGGACTTAGCTGCCTACTAAGGCGGGTGAGTATGAGGTTGGGCATGTTTCAGCCTATCTTCTGGGAGATAATGTAAGCGGAGAAGGTTGAAACTAGTGCTGAGCTGTGACGCAAACGTCCATCACTGTTTATGGGGTAGCTTTGATACTATTACAAGGAGTAAGTCACTGTTTAAATTTATTTCTAGGTATAACTTACACATTCTTAACCAGGTTAATGAGCCGACTTTTGTCAGTGCTATAAGGGGTGAGGTACTTCACCTGACCATTAGTTAATCGAATATGTCGATTTTTATCTCATAGTGGGATGTTCAAATGATTTACCTATATCGGCCCACTGGCATATACTATTTAAATTAAGCCCCAAATGAAACCCAATCAAACTTAGTGAAATCTCGGGAACATCAACTGAGAACTTTTTCGATAAAGTATTGAACAGGAGGGTAATATCTCGGAAACAGACACAACTACGGTTTATCAACAGGCTAAGCTCCTCACCGACGCCCTCAAAACTGCTTTGAAGAGAGCTGCCCAATAAGGATCAAGAAATCACAGAGGGACGTTCTCTCGTGGAACAACAGTCTCGGAAAACTCAGCCAGAATACTAGAAAGCTTTCTAAAAGGACGAGGCAAACAAGCGACTGGACTGCCCACAAATCTGCCCTAACGGCCTGCAATAGAGATCTCCTCACTGTGAGAGGAGGAAAATAGACGCTAAATTAGAAGACCCGCATCGCGGCGTTTGTTTATGTTAGTTCGATTTTTTTTTTAATCAACCTTCGAACTTTGCAGTCAAACGCAATAAATTTCTTCCCCTTCTTCCTCTTTTTCCTCGCCTTCCTCTTTTTTGTTTCCAACCACCGCACAGGTATCGATTTTTATTTATTTCGTACAAGCGAACTAATATCAAAAATAAAGATTCAGTTAAGACTCGAAACTCAGCCGAAGCTGATGTCTTTTAATTTTCGCTCGGTCGTGATAAAATTCGCTATTAATTTTTTTGGAACTTATTTCATTTTGTGATTGATTTAAGTTAAGTGCATCGGTTTCATAAAAATAACAAAAACAACATTGTACAATATACATATATTGTATTAAAAATGTCGGAACCAAAATGTAAAATGGACCATTTTTGTAATGTTTGTGGACGTTTCATAGCAAGCGATGAAAAATGTGGCAATGCGAGTGATTGTTTTTTGGAAGCCTGTAAACAATATTTCTCGCAAGAGTTTATCACTGACGTAAACTATGACCCTAAAAAAGTTTGCTTTAATTGTTATTCATGTGTTATGCAATGGAAAAGTGAAAAGAAGAAGGCTATGTCTTTTGGTATACCAATGATGTGGTTAGACAACAGCCCACATCAACAAGAAAATTGCTATGGATGTATCAACTACCATAAAACTTTGAATAGAAGGAAAGCAAAGAATAAAACTTATGTAGCAGTGCCAAGTGTTCAATTACCATTACCACACTCAGAATCCGTTCCAGTACCAACATACCGAAGTATTGATCTTCAAACAGATATCAGTACTACAACCGCCGCTGCTATATCCATGCATTTCTTCTCAGAATACTACCCTGGTGAAGGTACATCCTCTGAAACATCAAAGGACCCAATCCTAGTCACACAAAAGCAATTGGATGCAATTGTCGCAATTTTGTGTTTGACTCAGAAAAAATCAGAACAACTGGCTTCATTTTTGAAAGGAAATAATTTGCTGGCGAAAGGTACCAATGTAACGGCATATCGAAAATGCCAAAAAGAGTTAGAAAAGTTCTTCAATGTGAATGAAGCAAATAAATTCGCTTACTGCAACGATATCGAAAAGTTAATGGAGACGATAGGGTTAACCTATAAAAAAGATGATTGGTGTTTATTCATCGATAGTTCACTAATCAGCTTAAAAGTTATGCTTTTGCACAAGACGAATAGAATGCCTTCTGTTCCAATTGCGTATAACACTGACACTAGTGAAAATTTCGATAATTTGAAACACATTCTGGAAGTAGTCAAATATAACGAACACCAGCGGGGCATTTGCTGCGACCTCAAAATAGTTTCATTGATTACAGGCGTAACAGCATCTGGCCGTCCAAAATATCCGTGTTTTTGTGCGATTGGGATTCACGATACGGAGAAGGTATGAAAGGAAGAAACCAGTGCAAACAGCATAACTGGAATAGTCGCATTGAACGGAAATGGCCTGAAGACAATAGGCTACACGAAAGTCTTGTTCCTGAAATGAAAATTTTGTTGCCGTTGCTCCACATTAAACTTGGTATTACTAAACATTTTTTGAAATGTATCGCAAAAAGGCCAGCAGTATTCAACCGCTTAAAAGACATTTTCCCAAGACTAAGTAACGCCAAAATTCAGGAAGGGGTTGTTAATGGTCTCGACATACGGAAACTACTGAGTCGTCAAGATTTTGACCAAGTTCTGACAGACCGAGAATTAAATGCATGGCTCGCATTGAAAGCAGTCATTAAAGGAATTTTGATTAAAGAACGCAAAGGCAACTACAGGCAATCTGTTTCAAGCATGTTGGCAGCTTTCGATGAAATTGGGGTTAATATGCTGCACAAAATTCATCTCTTGCATCAGCATCGCTCAACAGTTGTCAACTGAATCTGATGAGCAAGGCGAACGTTATCAAAAAACTGTGCTTCCATTTGAAATAAGGTAACTAGTGTGCATATTTTTAATTCCTAGATTTTTCTAATATCTTTGTCAGATTGCACAACTTAAACATGGTAACGATTGAAAACTACTTTCGTATCAGGTACAGAGGAAAGAAATCTCCAGATGCAATACTCGCTGAAATTTGTTGGTGGTCTAAAAACACCTTTGAAGAAGAGGAAGACGAGGAAAAAGAGGAAGAAGGGGAAGACAAAGATGAAATTCCAGAATATCTGTTGGACGAAATTATCGACCTTTCTGATGATGATGACGATGACCAAGATATTAGAAAGAGCAGTGATGCTGATCCACAGCTGCCTATTAAACGGCAACTGGCCAAATCATTAATTTAATTTATTTAATTTTTTTACTAAAAACATCTTTCAAAATTATATTTTTTCCATATTTTTATAATTTCTTTTTCAATGTTTCTTCAAAACCAACACTGAAAAAATTGGTACATAAGAAATGAGAAGTAAATTAATATTAAGCTGGAAAACGCAAGTTTTGTATTATGATTGTTTTCTTTTCAAATGAAATTTATTGAAGAAACTGAGAAGCATATTATAAATCAAACAGAAAGCAAAAAATACTTAGTTTTGTGGAAAATATGTTCAAAAAGCACAACAAAAATTTTCTCAATAATTTTATTTTTTTAATTTTAATTGTTGCACAGGTCTCTAGCAATAATTTGGCTTTAACAGATCGAAAAAATATCTATTAGTCGACGAGTTATAGCCAAAAACCCATATAAACAATATGCTGAAAATTGGAATTTGACTGCAAAGTTCGAAGGTCGATTAAAAAAAAAATTCGAACTAACATAAACAAACGCCGCGATACGGGTCTTCTAATTTAGCCTCTATTTGCACCCCTCACTCTCAGAATCGACCTAACTTTTGCTAACCTAAATTTGCTCCGCAGTGTTATCTAAGGGAATACCAGTTCTGTGACAGTCAACATGCACATCACACAGGGAAATCTACTGTAACTGCAATACACTGCCTAGCCCAGGACATTGAAAAGGCATTTTAGTATAAGCAAGTTTCCTGGAGAGGCTGAATGACAAAGGATTTAACGCTTACGGTTATGAAGATGACTTAGCCATCTGTATTGTGGGTTGGCATGAGGACTCCATCTGTGCAAGATTGCAATCTGCGCTTAATCTAATCGTAAACAGGTGTGCAGAAACTACCTTTGTAAGATGGGGCCAGCTGAAGGAGAGGGCTGTAGGTGTTTTGGGAAAGCTGAGTAGACGCCAGATTCCCACACTTCGGAAAGCGACTAACATCTACATCCAAAAACTGGAATATGCCACTCTCCAAACCCTCCAAGTACTACACTTCTTAATTAGCCTCAGGTTGGAGTGATAATATATATTATACGACACCATCCAAAGAGCTTATATGCATGCTTGGAAGCCTAAATTAACGGGTGTTCTTATTTTGAGCACAAAAATCTCTTTTGGTCACACCGCTAGTATACCCATGTATAATATTAATAATAATTCTACTGACTAAGTAGTATGTACATATGCTTAGTTAACGCAACAGCAAAAGCATTCATGAAAAGGAGAAACAGGTAAACCAAAAAAAGAAAAAAATATTTCGGTGTTTTCCGAATAACTATAATAAGTTGCCATGACTTTGTAGTTGCATTTTTACTTCGTGAGAGTACGAATTGCTAAATATAACCCTCGCCCGGGCACAGATTCTTACCACGTTAACAGAGCGGATAGGTACAATTATCCCTTCTTATTGTTTTTATAAGAACTTTTATTGAGGGTTTAATTTTTTTATGAAAATCTTATAGTACTTAACGAGTACACTTTATTATGCAAGCATCACGAGATGCCCTCAATTTCGAACGCTGAATGTGGACCAGCGCTTACATCTGGTGCGCCAAGCGAATCTATGCTACAATTTGGGTACAGGTCACACCGTCCGTGAATGTAAGTCGGGAAATTGTAAAAATTGCAAGCAAAAATACAACGCATTGTTACGTAAGGCTCCTCAACTCAGCGTACCTACAAACAACATTTCAATAGTGTGCTCCTAATCCATACCTGAATCTTCATCATCGGCAGGTGCGAATGTGCCTCAAACTCTACCTCGTTTGGATGCGGTGCAGTCTCTTTTGACTCAAACTGAGAGTATCGTTCTCTTGGCCACTGCTAAGGCCCCTCTTCTAGATGGATGGGGAGAAGAAATTGAATGCCGCATTTTATGTGACATGGGTTCACAGCTAAGCTTTAGTACGGAGTTATTTTTTATTCGTTTGGGTCTCACAGAAAACGTGGCGCGCTTACTGTGGAAGGTATCTGCTGTCAGAGCGCCACAGCTTCACGTGGGCAGACAACTTTGATAATGCGGTCGTACTATGATACAGGCTTTGAATGTACGTTTGACGTTCATATCTTATCCAATATCACTTCCACGATTCCGGTATCACCTGTTGACATGAATCATTACCAACATTTGCATGACTTACCACTTGCTGTTCGAACGTTCGATACACGCGGATGTATAGATGTGCTCATTGGAGCCGATATTTGAAGTATATTACTTCAGGGTGAAACCATAGCTGGTGGGCACAAGCAGCCATGTGCACTTCCTGCGCGTCTCGGTTGGGTCATCTGCGACTTACATCGCCGCGTTGTGTGTCACTTTCTGCCTTACGCTCACTTACAACAGGGGTTGCTGAAGAGGAGCGACTAGATGAGATACTTAAACGCTTTTAGGAGCTGGAGGAGGGTCCTCGGCCTGCTACGACCGACCATATATTCGAGGAGATTTTTCAGCGAACTCTATCGCGTACATCTGATGGCCGATACATTGTACAAATGCAATTTTCACCAGATGCTCCAGCTCTCAGTTACTCGTACGTTAAAGTGCTGCGTAACTTTTCCGTCTTGAGCGTCGTTTAAGCAAAGGTGAGGAATTGTGTAGCAAATACCTTCAATTCCTGCGCCAATGCCTTCAGAGCTGCGTAAGAAATGGCTTAAGTTTCATAGCACCCTACCAGTGATCACTGAATTACGTATGTCACGTTGGATCGGCCAGACCCAGACTGCAAAAATCACGCTACATGGTTTTCAGCCAGAAATGACGACGACCATAAATTGGACGTAGCGTTTTTAAAGTTGAGGCCATTGACTACGAATTTCGGTAGTAGATTTTAATAATTTCGACTCGTTGTTGGATCGTATGTATATCTTTCCATGATGAAATGGCTAACCTTACTGAAGAGAAATGTCAAAAGAGCGGGGAAAATATGGCGTCGTTTGCTGTCACTATCGGTCTACTTTTGTAGCGTCCCTATTGCAAGACCCTTCATTGTGCAACGTATGGCATAGTTTTTGGGATATACCTAATGGCTCTAAACTGGGTGGTGCCACGCCCATTATCATTTTTTTCTGATTCGATGTATGCATTAGTACAGTCCCATACTTCGTATAAAATTTGAGGGAATTGCCTTTACTGCTAACTTAAATATCTCGTTTTTTTGTAAAATGTTATAAGAGAGGTGGGCGTAGTTTTTCCTACATAATGACTTGAAAAGCAATATGGGTAGCAAAACTGGTAGAGTTTGGTCAAGTAGTTTCGAAGATATGGGTATTCTTATAAAGTGGTCGGGCCACGCTCATTTTCCAAAAAAGTTTTCCCAACCCAGTCCATGTATCAAATTTGAGCAAATTATTTTTACTGGTTGCCGAGATAATGCTTTTTTTTATTTTCGCAAAACATTGATATGTGGGCGTGGTTATTATCCGATTTTATCCATTTGCAATACGAAAGTATTTTGGGTCTGGGGCAATGTGTACACCAAATTTCGTTGAGATATCTCACTATTTGCTCGAGTTATCCGCCCCACGACTGACCGACGGACAGATTTGCCTTAATCGATTTCGTTATTAATTCTGAAAATTTTGATAGGTTTATACATACATATGTTAGGTGAAGAAAGTTGTAATACCTTGGGGGCCATTGCGCTTGGGCATAAACAAATAGTGGGCGATTTTGAATGTTATATCTATCCGAAAACGATGTTCTCAATTTTTATAACTTCCTTATTGGAATAAAAAACTATAGAAATACATAGCAAATTTATAGCAAAAGCAAATTAATTTGTCCTCCTTATTTATTTCGCGCACTTATTTTTGTTACTTAAGTAGTACATGTGTGTATATTTATATCAGTGTGTTGTTTATAGCATTATAATGTAATTTATGAACAAGAAACATCATGTCCCTTAACATGATCAGCCATACGAATATATGTATGTACATTAGAGTACCCACAATTGCAAAAGTGCATTTCTTATATCTTGAGGATGAAAGCTAAGGCCTGAAAAAAAACTGGGCATCTGTAAAGAGAATAAACTAATCAATTTCCCTTCAAATGCTAAAATTGACCTACAAATCAAATTAAAAACCAATATCTCTTAAATAAATGGTTCTAGGAGAAATAACAGCAATATGCGGCAGAGACCAAACGATGTTTCAGACAGGGTGACTCTCTTTCCTGCGACTTATTTAACCTTATGTTAGAAAGATAACACAGTGTGACACTCAAAAATACCTGGGAAGTGATGTTATTTTTCTTGTAGGTCTTATCGAGTAGAACGAGAATCCAATTTTGGAATTTGTCAAACACCCCCAAAATCTTGACTTAACCTTAAAAAACCGATTTTTCGTGCTTTTGCGCACTTCTTAGCCCATATCTTAGCTAATTAACAACCGATTTTCATTCTAAGAATGGTTTAGGAAAGAAGAAACTCAGACCTTTTGACGTTTTAATAAAGCTGAAAAAATTTACTTGTTTTTGCACAACAAACTTAAATTTTGCTACCCATTTTCTTCTTTTTTTGACTTTTGCCGATGTTTTCAAACACTATTTAATAAAAACACAAAATGAGTTTTGATTAGAGTACGCTTAATACCGAGTTCAACGAATGTTTCTTTTAAAAAATCGGCCAAAAAGTGACTGAGTTACTTTTATAAGAACGAAATTTTCACAAAAATTTGCTTCTGCTGTTCCCAAGGAAATTTAATTTTTATTTATTTACTTACAACAATTAATCATAATACATACTCATAATATTATAACTAATTAACACTAGGAGTGCTGGCTGCCCAACATTAAAAAAATTTAAAGTTCAACAATCAATTACTTTGAACTTTTCTGTGCCTATGGCTTGGCATCCTCAGGCATATCATAAACAAGACGATTGCTATTTTTGCAAAACAAACGTTTCAGGTGACAATTTTAAATCGCGGAAAAACGTAAAGTATGCGAATGTGGTTACGGTTACAAAACCAAAATACTTAAATGTGGTAGTGCCTACAATAAGTGAGGCCATTGATGCTGGTGGGACATATTTAGTAGAGGAAGAATTCCTTCCTTGTAAATCAAAATCAACGGAAAGGCATTTGGTTTCAAACTCTGATTTCGCCGATCTCGTGCGTGATTTGCATTTATCGAAACGAGAATCTGAAGTCCTCGGTTCTCGACTAAAGCAGTGGAATTTAGTGGAAAAATATTTTCAAATAACATCGGGTAGAAAAAGCGACCGCACTTTGATACTTATAGAAATGGCAATGACTGTGATCTAGTACATTGTGTAAATTTACCCAAATTATTTTCGACTTTAAATTATAATTTTAATGCAGATGAATGGCGACTTTTCATTAATGGATCGTGTAAAAGTATGTAACCTAAAAAAAAAAAATACATTCGTGCACCCTGAATGAAGTCTGTAATGCCACCCTTAGGTTTAAAAGCTGTGTTATTACACAATGAAAATCTCTTACCATCAGTTCCAATCGCGTATGGGGACGTATGAAATGATGGAAAAAAATTTAAGGTTGATCGACTATGCCACGCATAAATGGGAAGTCATCGCTGACTTAAAGGTGTTGACAATTTTATTTGGCATGCAAGGTGGCTACACAAAATATCCTTGCTACCTTTGTGAATGGGATAGTCGGGCATCCAATCGCTATGATCGCAAAGCATGGCCATCTCGAGAGTCACATCAGATAGGCAGTAAAAACGTTTTAAGGCTCCCATTGGTAAAATCTGAGTATGTTATCTTACCAACACTACACTTAAAGCTGAGATACATGAAACAATTTGTAAAGAAATTGGATGTTAATAGCGAAGCTTTTCTTCATCTTAAAACTGTCTTCCCAAAATTAAGTGAAGCTAAAATAAAAGCCGGTATTTATTAATTTGTTTTCATACCTACTTGTCTTTTATTTTTTTATAATATGTGTATATAGGTATTTTCATTGGACCTCAAATTCGCAAAATTATGAGCGACGTTACCTTTATGAACAAGTTAAGCTGTGTTGAGAAACGTTCATGGAAGAGATTTGTAGCGCTATGTGATACTTTCCTTGGGAACAACAGAAGCGACGACTACATCACGATTGTAAACGAATTTTTAAGTGCATATGGTGAAATGGGTTGCAACATGTCGATAAAAATTCATTTCTTGCATTCGCATTTGGACTTCTTCCCACATAATCTGGGCCAGTTCAGTGATGAACAAGGCGAACACTTCCACCAAGAAATGGCTACGATCGAAAAACGTTTCGAAGGAAAAAACAAAATAAATATGATGGCAGAATATTGCTGGCCAGTACAACGCGAAACTGACGATGCTGACCTAAGGAAAAAATGGCCAAAAAAGCACTTTTGATCTATATATTTTCATTTCATAAATTAAGTTCGTTGTAAATTTTTGCAAAAAAAAAAATAACTCAGTCACCGATAACTCAGGGCGATTTTTTAAAAGAAACATTCGTTGAACTCGGTATTAAACGTACTCTAATCAAAACTCATTTTGTGTTTTTATAAAAAGTGTGTGAAAATATCGCCAAAGTCAAAAAACGAAGAAAAAGGGTAGCAAAATTTAAGTTTGTTGTGCAAAAACAAGTAAATTTCTTCAGCTTTATTAACCTCTCTCTCTTTCAAAAGGTCTGAGTTTTTTCTTTCCTAAACCGTTCTTAGAATGAAAATCGGTTGTTAATTAGCTACGATATGGGCTAAGAAGTGCGCAAAAGCACGAAAAATCGGTTTTTTAAGGTTAAGTCGAGATTTTGGGGGTGTTTGACAAATTCCGAAATTGGAGTCTCGTTCTATTCGATAAGACCTACAAGGTAAATAACATCACTTCCCAGGTATTTCGACTTCATTCTTTTTTGTAGCACTGTGTAATTCGAGCTGCAGAGATGAATCGTTTAGGCACCATATTTTATAAAAGCATGCAACTATCAGCCTTTCTGATGATATCGATATCATCGGTCTCAACAGCCGCGCCGTTACTTCTGCTTTTTTCAAATGGGTTTGGAGGTGAAAGGGGGCAAAACTAAGAACCTCCTGATATCAAATAAACAGGGCAAAATCTCTTAAGTGCTCATTCTTGGGATTTTAAGTAAGCAAAGTAAAAAATTTTAAATCTGATAAAATGGCAATAGTGGACACTTACGTGCACGTGTTTATGTATGAACATATGTATATATGACAAATATTTTTTCGTTCGTATATAATATTTAAAATGTTCTTTTAATACGTACCTACCGTTTATTATATTGCAACTGATTGGTTAAAAATAACACCACTTTACTTTTGTGTTAAATAATTTACAGCATACATAGGCAGAGCTTGTGTAAAAAAGTGAACTTCTGTTTAAGGAAACTGGTTCTTGGAAAGCAAACTGTTTAACATTTTAGTCTTTTACTTTTTTTTCTAGGTTCCATGAAAATCTTTATTATTTATTGGTGCATATGTATATGGCTTGTAAGATTTCAGTACATAAGACACAAAAAATAAAATGTTAAAATTACAATTTTTTCTTCCCCGAATGAATATTTAATGGAACACTTGTTAGCGGAGCAAAATGCTAATAGCTGTGAAATTTATGATTTTTATATCAAAAATTATTAATGATGTTAAACTGAAGTATTCGTTTTAAAATAGTAGTTTTAAAGCAACTAAATCACGCAATAACATAGAAAATATATGATGTCAGCCCTGCGACAGTCATAATTTGTCGCCTGCGTTCATGGTTGGATGATTTACAACACGGATACGTAAAGGAGATTGTTAAGTAGTCATATTTACACTTAAGTGATGGCACATAAACAGTTACTTTAGTTTTAGTAAGTATTTGCCAAATTATTTGCAACAGAATTTTTGATCTTTCGACATCATTATGATAGTGGGTGTTCAGAGCGCTAATTCATAATTAAATGGCTTACCTACTATACGTTTTGATTTTGAGCACGACAGACTAAAAGAACAATTGGATTTGTAATGTGTACAAGACAACACCACTTAGTTCTTAGCATTTTTTCGTTTTGCTGTTCCTCGCTATACATTTGAGCGCAAAAAATCTTAAACGACTACACATATTTTTGGTGACCCCGACGTGATCCCTGCAAAATCCCTCCATGCTCGCATATAAAGACATACTCCATAAGAGGCAAAGAGTACTCCAAATGCAATCCAAATGTATGTATGTAGTGATCCAATTAACATTGTGATGTCCTAGGGCAAGACCATATAATGCAACTCTGCATTACATCAAAGTAACACAAAAATACTCTAAGAAAGATATTACTTTATAGAGTGCCTAGCGCAGGTTACTTTTATTGTTTGTTGCCGTTGAAAGTACGCCGTTTCGAGTAAACAGCATTAAAACATTTATATACATACATTTATGTATATTCAAAATTATGTTTCCTTTATTCCTTTCCTTTATTTATTGACCAAACAATTAAAAACTCGTAGCCTAATTTATATACAGTATTCAGCACAAATATTTATCGTAAAAGTTCGCTTCTTCCCGTATATCTGGCAACATAAAAGTGATTATCGGATTGCTCGGAGCGCCGTCACTACGAATAATGTTTACACATATGCAGCACTGCTAGTTTTCGTTGCTAAAATATAGAGAGTTGAATTCGTATCATTTGCTATTTTTCGTATAACAAACGACAAAATGAGAGCGTTTAGTTACTTTCATATATTATTTCATTTATATTATGTACATTTCTTTACTTCAAAAACTCTTCTGAGTATAGGCATCATTTTATACATTTGCGTTGATTTTGTACTTTTCTGGCTCAGCATTACCATTGCCCAAAATTGTATTTAAATCAATAGCTCGGATGCAGTGTTCAAAATATAACTCGGATCACATTGTTTCTATCATTCCAACAAAATACTAGTTTATTAAATATTTATTGCTCGAGCTGAATATAAAAAAACTCGTAATCCTTTTAAAATGTATTATTTAGTGCAAGAGGAGTTGCCTACAAAAACTTATTGGAGCGTAATTATGGTCGGCTTTATAGTTGGTAGCAGCTTTATGAAATAGAGGCGTATTCATAGTTAAAATTAAGTCGATACTTAAGGTTAGTTGTAGCTTTTTGACCTAATTTCCGATGGGTTATCTGACGAAAATCCCTCAACTAAATTTGAATACCAATTTAATTTTGACTATAATACGCCCCAATGTCAAAATCTGCAACCAAGTTTAAGGACATACCAACTTAATTTTGTTTATGAATACGCCCCATAATTTTGAATATGCTATAAATCAAATTATGCCGAAACTAACTTTCAGGTCGATTTTCGGTATGTGATTTCCCCCGGGCCCGGAGTTCGCGAAGGGGCCCGTATTTTTCAAGAAATTTAGTGAATAGTTAAATTAGAATGCTTTTGATAGTCGATTAATTCAAAAATTTATTTGAAAGTTGTGATTACCGATAAAGCGCGTTCTAGCGTGCATGTACAGAAAAACAGTTACATACATAAGCAAAAACTGGCAAAGTAATGTAATAAGAGTCGGTACATTTAATTCACAAACAAGTTTGCATCGCTTTCGGAAAATATTTGTTACTCACAAAGGCCCGTAGAAACGGGTCCGTATAAGCAGCTGGTCGTATTTGATTTGTTCTTTAAAAACATTGAAGTAGTAAGTAGAAGCTAGTTGATGAAATTGATGAAGTATTCGAAACTTTTGTGTAGAAAGGGGGCCCTCTTTTTACCCCTGGGTCCGGATTTCCTCACGGCGACCCTGTATATATGTATGTATGTACTTATGTATTTCATAGTAAAATGTTTTAAAATTCACTTTTAAATCGAAATAAATCGCTTTATTTTAAGCTAGTTGTTTGACAACAAATGTTAACATTTATTGACTATTTTCTGATAGCACAAAACCCTAACAGGCGAGAACGCCAAAAACTCGCAGTTACAACCCTATAAGCTTTCCCCAGGGGTGAATTTTGCCAAAATTACGAAAACAAAAAGTAAACAATTTGAAAAGGTTTTCTACTTGTTATATCTCCACTCGCTGCCTTCTCCACAACTAAAATTCCAATTGCGTCGATCCTCTACAACAGTAAAAACCGAATTGAATGATAGCAGAGTTGCCTTCACTAATATTACTAAAACTTATGTTGCAAGACGCAACAAGCTTCATTATAAGAAACGCGTACATAGTTTAAATAAAGATGAAGAAGTAAATGAAATAATTTCATTTTTGATTCTTGGCAACACAGCCAAAACAAACATCGTGTAATAGTAGCGATAGTTAAATCACGAGCAATTGTCTTGGTGGTATGGATTTTTTTCGTTGCTTGCCAAGCAAACAGTTACTTCGCATTAACATGCGGTTTAACAAAATAAATTTCTAGTAGTCAATTCGCCCAACTATATACAATCGGAAATTAGAAAAACAAATCCTTGCAGTACCAATATAATCTGATACCACTAATTCAGAGGAACTCCACCTTTGAATCAACACAAGCGCAACTTGAGGAAAAAGACCCCAGCGAGCTGGAAACCAGCAATCGTGATGAATTCGCTGCCACTTTCATACGAGCTGAGACAGCATTCACAAGGGAGTTTCATAAGGTGGATCCGCAGATAATGTCTTCAATGAAGAATCCACCTTCGGTTCACCTGCTTGGGGAATCATTTCGGCAAGCCTTGCGACGGAACTTGACTCTTAAAAGACGTCTTCAACGTAATGATGAGGTGAAACCATAATATGTCTCGTTCATGACGAAATATCACGAGCTCCAACATTTGGCTTCTTTATCGAAGCCACCGCCATCGGTACCCACATATTTCATGCCTCATCATTGCTTACTCAAGAACGACAGCTCAACCATAAAACTCAGAGTCGTATTCAATGGCTCAGCACCAACGACAGCAGGTTATTCGTTAAACGAAGTATTGATTACGGTTCCAACTCTACAAGTAAAACTAGTCGACACTCTTCTTCGTTTCCGCTCACATCCGTTCGTCCTCACACATTTCTATAATGTATCGGTGCATCCCAGTAAATCCATCTGATAAGGTTTACAGTTTATACTATAAAGATACGGTTCGAGAGACGACTTCTAAATATTCAAGCTCGGCACGGTTACGTACGGAACCCAAGCTGTAACCTTCTTGGCAGTTCGCACCATGCATCACCTTGCCACCGATGAAGTAGCGCTCGGCACATACAGGGAAAGGCTCATCAAGTTCGATGAAGGCGGTTGAATCACCAAGATGCTTGGACTCCAACGGAATCCCGACGCTGACCTATTCATATCAGATTTTATCATGGACTAAAGAGGATCCTGCAAATTTCGTCTCCAACCGCATTTCGCACATATAATGTCCCAACGGATCTTAACCCGGCAGATACTTTATCGAGAGAAGTTTACTCCATTGAACTGTGAAACCCATCGTTTTGAGGCAATTATATCACCATTTCTGCGGGACTCAGTAAGAAATTGGCCAAACTCTAGTGCACGACTTGAAGATTTGCCTGAAAGCCGGGAAATTTGCTTTACTTTACTCGTCTTCGGTTATGATACTGCGCCTAATTGTAAATTCCTTTGCAGCAATGTACAACAGTACTGGCAATCGGTGGAATAGAGGTAGTGAGTCTCGTCATGAACAAGTGTGTACGATGTTTTAGTTTCAGGCCCAAGGCTAGGGCCCAAATCATAAGGAATTTGCCAGAAGACCGTGTCCGCGCCAAGCGACCGCTTCTCATTACTGGAGTCGATTATTGCGGACAGCGGTTCATATGGTTAATTTTTATTGTACTCGCAGCAAACCGATGGTCACTTGGTTCGGTAATGCAACACATTTTGTTGATGCCAAAAATGAGGTAGCTGCTTTACAGCATCATTTTCTTAAGCAGGAACACATTGAAGGAGAGAGGCTTCTTGCCTCGGATAGCGAGGACGTGGCCGCGGGGGGGCTGGAGGAGATTACTGAGGATGATTATCCTGCAGACAAATCCCCAGCACTCTAAGGCCGCGTCCGCCAATTTGATGCTCCACCTTGTGCAAGGTGGGGTAGATATAGTCCTGATCCAGGAACCGTGGCTGAGCAGTAACGGTATTTCTGGTATCGGGACGAAGAAGTACAAGCTTCTGGTGTCCAGTGACGCAGGTAAACCTAGAGCTTGTATGCTCGTCAGGCGCGAAATAAATACTTATTTTCTGTCTAATTTCAGTAACGGAGACGTAGTAACGGTGAGACTCGAGGACGGGGCCGAAGAACTTTCGCTCATGTCCGCGTATATGGCTCACGATGATGAGGTGGAACCACCTCCTGTTCTGCTGAGGAACGCTCTGGCGGAAGCGAGGCGCAGGAAAGCCGGCGTCGTGGTGGGCTGTGATGCCAAATCGAGGCACTCCTGCTGGGGTAGCTCGGACATCAACGCAAGAGGTGAGTCTCTCTTTGATTATATACTTAGTGAAAACTTGTCTATTTGTAATAAGGGGAGCGATCCTACGTTTGTAACTTCGGCAAGGGAGGAGGTCTTGGACCTTACCCTGGTGTCATCTGAATTGTTATCCCGTATCTCGAACTGGAGAGTTCTTAACGATTACTCCTTCTCTGTTCATAGGTATATTCAATCCTCCTTGGGCGATCCGTGTCCCCAAAATCGTCCCTATAGGAATCTGAGGAACACGGATTGGCATTTTTACTGTAAGAAGCTGCAGGAGTTTCTTCCTGAGGAACCTCAGGGAAACTTACTCCTGTCGGAAAGTTCGATTGACAGCTTAGTGGAAAAATTCGCCGTAGCTTGTAATAAAGCGATAGATATTTCGTGTCCGCTGAGGAGGCCTTCGGGCAAATCTAAGCCGTACTGGTGGACTTTGGAAATCTCGGAGCTCAGGGCTTCGAGTAGGAGACTTTTTAACCTGGCGAGGAAGAGCAAAAAACCCTCGGATTGGGAACTCTATAAGATCGGACTGGGAATATATAAGTCCGAAATAAGGAAGGCTAAGCGGGAATCGTGGAGAAGTTTCTGTGAGAACGTCGAAGGATGCCACGAGTCCTCCAGGCTTAGGCGAGTGCTCGCGAGGGCTCCCGTCCCCTTGGGATGTCTCAGGGACGACTCGGGAAACTGGGCGATGAGCAGTGAGGAGTCGCTCAAACTTCTCCTCGATTCCCACTTCCCCAGAAACCCTGAACCATGTGAGGCTACAGGCGTGGAACCAGGTGCCATCTATGTCCCTCCTTGCGACATGTTAGAAGAGCGTCGCCTACTCTGGGCGTTACGCTCCTTCAAAGCGTTCAAGTCGCCGGGACCTGATGGTATTATTCCTGCCCAGTTGCAGATGTCCGAACGGGTGTCGTGTCGGTGGTTGACGCCTATTTACGCGAGCTGCATAAGTAGGGGCTATATTCCCAGACTTTGGAGGAATGTGAGGGTTATATTTATTCCCAAGGCGGGTAAGAGCTCTCATGCAACCCCAAAGGACTTTAGGCCTATCAGCCTCTCTTCTTTTCTTTTGAAGACCCTGGAGAGGCTGATTGATCTTCATATAAGAGAGGAAATACCGCGAGAGCGGCTGTCGCATGCTCAGCATGCCTACTCGAAGGGCAGGTCCGTGGATACGGCCCTGCATATGGTTGTTAGCGTCATTGAAGAGTCTCTTGAACACAAGGACTTTGCAGTTGGTGCCTTTCTGGATATAGAAGGTGCCTTTAATAACATTCAGCCACAGGCAATAGTCGGATCCTTGGCGGAACTTGGGGTTGAGCCGGGTCTGGTAAGGCTCATCAATCACCTTCTCCGGGACAGAACTGTCGTGGCGGAATGGGGCAGCGCCTCCATCCAGCGAAGGGTGAGTAGAGGCACTCCACAAGGAGGGGTTCTCTCGCCACTCCTTTGGGTCGTTGCTATCAATGGCGTACTGAAGGAGCTGGAAAGGGAAGGCTGCACGGTTATTGCCTATGCTGACGATGTTGCTCTCATTGTCAGGGGTAAGTTTTTGAGTACCCTTTTTGATATCATGCAGAGGTACCTTAATCTGATCGTGAAATGGTCTGCAGGGTGTGGACTCGCGATAAATCCTAGCAAGACAGAGCTGGTATTATTTACCAGGAGGTACAAAGTACCGGTCGCCCATCCTCCTTCTATAGGTGGCGTCCCGTTGGTGCTTTCTGACCGGGTCAAGTATCTGGGCTTGATTCTGGATAGGAAGCTCTCCTGGGGGCCAAATATTGAGGAAAGGGTGAAACAGGCTTCGGTTGCGGTGTACTGTTGTCGGGGTGCTATTGGGAAGAGATGGGGCCTCTCTCCCAAGGTAAACTATTGGCTTTATGAGACTATAATAAGGCCTATAATGTGTTATGGAGTGGTGGTCTGGTGGAACTCACTTGACAGGGTATCTAAAGTTAAGCAGCTAGAGCGGGTGCAGCGGTCCGCGCTTATTGGGATCAGTGGGGCGCTTAGGACCACACCCACTCTCGCGCTCAATGTTATGCTTAACGTGCTTCCTGTGGACATTGCAGGCAGGGTTGCAGCAGCCCATGCCGCAGCCCGGCTAGAGTGCAATGGATACAGATTCAGCTCGGCCTTTGGGCATTCTAGGATTCTTGCCAGTTTCGACTTTGTCCCTCCGGAAACAGATTACCGTCTGCCGGCTTCAGCTCGGAGTTGCTCCCTATCCACTTACATCCCGCGTAGGGAGGAGTGGAAGGAGGGTGGCTTGTGGGGCGGTGGGACGGTGAACTTTTTCACGGATGGCTCGAAGCTGGATGGTAAGGTTGGGGGAGGGGTCTTCTGCGATGAGTTCTCCCTCAACCGTAAATTTAGGCTTCCGGACTATTGCAGTGTATTTCAAGCAGAGGTGGCCGCAATAAAGGAGGCAGCCGATTGGCTACTTACCAATGTAATGCCCTCTAGACGGGCCAACATTTATTCGGATAGTCAGGCCGCTATTAAGGCCTTAAGATCGCTAATGGTGAGATCAAAACTGGTCAGGGAATGCCTGACTTCCCTCGCAGCCGCCTCGGAATATCTCGACGTTAGACTAATTTGGGTACCGGGCCATAGCGACATTGCAGGGAACTGCATGGCTGATGAGCTTGCTCGGCAAGGTACCCTAGAAGTCATTTCTCCTTGCAGGGAGGGGGTGGGGGCTCCTTTGACTGCCTACGGGCTTCTCGTGGACAGATGGGCTTTATGTCGTCTCAGCGAGCGCTGGGAAATTGCCACGACATGCAGAATTGCAAGGTCCCTCTGGCCGAGAGTGGATCGTGGGCGCTCAAGGGAGCTGATGTCGCTTACTAAGCGGCAACTCTCGACCCTGGTTGGTGTTTTGACTGGGCATTGTCCGTTGGGTATTCACGCGGTTAGGCTAAAAATAGTCTCTGACCCTTTCTGCCGCGGCTGTATGGAGGAGGATGAGGTGGATTCATCTTGTCATTTTCTGCTCAGCTGCCCTGCATTTGCGAGACTGAGGTTCAAGTACCTAGGCTCGTACTTCTTTAGCTCTCCAGAAGACCTTTCTGGAGTGGAGATTGGTAAGTTGCGTGACTTCATTCGGGCACGCAACGTTTCTCAGGTTAATCTTTCCTGACTTTCCGATTCACGTTACCGTTCATAAATTAGGTGGTATCACAACGGACTCCTACTATGTCTAAGTGAGTTCCCTTTGGGAACTACCACAGTAACCTAACCTAACCTAACACATTGAAGCAGTTTACTGGTAGTTTCTCGTCGAAAGAATGAATTGGAAATTCATTCCATCACGGCCACCTTCTTTTGTAAGACTTTGGGAAGCCTCAAGCAAGACAGCGAAATTCCATTTCTGGGGAACTGTTGGTTCAGAGCTACTTACTTTTGACGAGTTTAAAATCTCAACTTTCATATGTAAAATTTCTGCAGTAATTAATTCTTGACCACTTTGTCTTGTTTGTTTACAGAAAATCCTTACGACTTAGATATACACTATTAAAAGTCATAAAATAACACATATAATTGTTGATAGAAGCGGGTAAACTAAACGTTGACCTAAAGTTTATGTGATAATTTTCACATAAAATCTGTCTTCGTTTTAGGAAGAAAATGCCGTATATTTGAGAGTGTGTTATGGGTGGAGAGACGGACAGCATGTTTTAGATTCATTATTCAATTTTTTCTCAGATAAATATCGTGAATCTGTTTAACCAATTACCGCTTACAGTACACAAAGTGTTCCCCTGTTATTTGCGAGTAATACATCTCAGTCTGGCATAAATGAAATTTGATGAAATTAAATATGTTATGATGCAGTATATGGCAATGGGTTAATCGTTAGCTATATTTTATCGAAGTACTGTTTCAATAATACTGGTAGTACGGTACAAAAGTAATACTACATACGAAATAAATGTAATTTTATGATAGTTTTGTCACACATGTTTTTTTAATTAAAAAGTAGTATCGTGTCATACAATTTTATCCTCACTAAATTTAGTCATGTTAACAGTAATATAAGATAATAAATATTAACATGTTTGTCTTAAATTTTTTTAGCAACTTTAGAAATTTCGTAATTTAGTTAATAACTTGTGTTCCTTTAAATTATTTATATTTCTATTATATTATGTAAATTTTACATAAGTTAGGTTTTCATGGTTTGGGGTTATTCTATTTATACGACTAGATTTGCAATTTGAATCTCTTGGGCAAGGGGAAACCAGATCTAAATATCTGTCTTCCTGCGAGAGCCACTTCTCCAAAAAGATGAGAATAGATAGGAAATTTATACTATCTGCTGTTTCTGACATTAATTCGCCTAATTTGCCTAACTATACCCAGTTGCCGTACTTAATAGATTCCTCAGAATGTGTCGAATCAAGTGATCTCTTTGTACTTGCTTCTGTTGCAGAAGAGTCCCAGATAAAATTAGCGGATCAGTATTTGAGGAGAGAAGTTTTTTAGAAAGTGGAAGCCAAACTAAATTGTTTTTAACGTCAGTATCAGTTAAAGAAGAAAAGCTAGTAGAGGAAAATGCATTACTAAAACTTAGATTAGAAGAAAATAATAGAGAAATTAGTTATTTTAAATAGCACCTAGTAAAAATGGCTTCAAAATTAGCAAAAATAAAAAAAAATTGAAAGATAAAAATTAAGGGTTCGATTCAATGGAAAATGTATGTAGCCAGCTTTCTCTACAGATAAGTACAATAGTTCAAAATAGATTTAAAAATTGCAGTCGCTACTCGAAAGGACGTAGATACGACAACTATTTCAAAATATTGGCTTTAGGTGTATATTTCCTCTCTCCTTTAGCTTTTAGACACCTAAAGCCTCTTCTAAATTTCCGGAAGAGAGAACTTTCAGAGCTTAGACCCCGTGGTTTCAGACAGGATCAAAAATTCGTGTTCATTTTGTGCACATTAGAATTTTCTTCTTATTCAAATTTTTTAATAGAGACCTCAGCACCCCAAATTTCAAATCTAAAATACAAACACATAGTTTCATATGCAATTTTTAAGGCAAAGCAGCAGAAAACTCTTATTCGTTGATTTTTTTTTATTTTTGCAATAATATTTATGAATTTATTAATATTATACGATGTCACGGTGTACTGAATACTGAAGGTGACGCCTTTAGAAGTACCGCTACTTTGGTTTTGCCGGGTTTGACAATTCTCAACTTCAACTAGACAAAGCTTTTTTCACAAATTAAGAAAAAGAGACACTTTTTTTAGTATTTTGCGAATTTATTTGTTAAATGTCTGCCTATAAATTCATACTTTTACACTTTAGAACAATTAGAACACGTTTTTCAATGAAATATTGGAAGTTGTTCAATTTTCTCTCTCCCGTATTCTTGTTTACTAAAGGCGAGATCTGTCATTTCACCGCGGGAAGGCGCAATCTTGTATTCTATCATTCTTGATACGATGTAATACGTTTGACAGCAGTGTTTTCTTTTTCACTTGATCATTGTAAATGAAAAAGTTATATATTTGTTTCTTTTGATATTTTATTGTTTTTTTCTTTCATTTACGACATTGTTAATTTTATATGATTTTTTGGTGGTATCTTATGTGTGGAGTTTTATTGAATGAATTAAATAATTTGGTCATGTTTTTTTTGTGATATTTTAATGTTTTCGATTGAAATATTTTTCTTTTGATTGTTTATTATTTTACAGCTTGGAGCTATTAATGACACCTTTGATTGCATTTATTTTGGATGTATGTAAATGGGTGGTATAGGCATACTGGAACCGAGCACCTAAAATAAATTTCGGTAAAGCTTCCCTAGCATGATGTGGAAATTGCAAAACACCCAACAAAATTCCCAAATATAATTTCTTCCTTAGTGGCACCAATGGAAAATATTATAAAATGTGCCTTTTGACAGTGCTCTCACGAAGCACAGAGTTTCGTATCTAGTCATGTATCTAGTGATGTAAAATAAAATAACAGTTACATTTATAACGTGTAAAAGCCAATGCCACTTTGGTCTTCTCATTTTTTCGTTTCGCTATACATTTATGCGCAAAAAAATCGTGTGCGACTACATTCAATAGGCATTACGTTTGATGGAAATATCATTCAAAACCTATTGTTCCACGCAAGTTCGAGATGCGATTTATCTATTTAACCAAATTACGATAGAGGAATGTAAAAATAAGCGTTTACACAAGACGAACTCATATAAAGCAAAGTGAAATCAATGTATGACATATTTTCTTTCGTTATTTGACAAGTTTTGTCATTGCATTAACCCATTTGTCAGTATCAACTTTTATAACATGTATTTATTTCAAATGTATATATTTTCATTATGAAATCAAAAACAAAAAAATCCTGTGCGTAATGAAGTAAATAAAAGCGAAGGATACTGAAAAAATATCGGATGTTTCTGTCTATGCAGGACTACCTATAATAATGAGGTAGATATTTTTTGTGTACGTGAGGTAGTGGATGAAAGCCGACGTCGGAATTCTATTACCAGTTCTGGATACTGCAGCAGGTTGTACTCCTACTTATCCAGAATATACCCCAACATACTAAACATATGTCCAGTATGTGAAGAGGATCCGGACGGCACCTACCACCTCTTCACTGGCACCAAAATCCCACTCATTTAAAACTCTTATACCTCAGATCCAATCCCGTGAAAGCAGCCCGTTTCATGGACCTTCCGTTGGATGAATTCGATGACAACACCTAGTGGTACTAACCGATCTCCGCACGCCCCGATACTGCAGACAGATTTATTAGCAGTTTTGACAAACTAGCGTTACCTGAAGTACGTATTCTTAGAGGATGTGGAAAAGAGGTATCGGTGTATAAACGTGAACAAGGAAGACTCTCAGTTCCAGTGTATAGTGTAATGAATTGTGGCGTTTTCCGTTTGATATACCGAGCGCACAACCAACTAAACGGATAGTTCTACCTACAATAGCAAGCCTTTCCGACCCATTAGGATAGTTAAATCCAATCAACATAAGAGCCAAACTTATCCTGAAACAGTTGTATACTATCTAGATGGGGCTATTAAAGGATTCAGGAAGCAGTATTCAAGGAACTTCCATCCATATACTCCATTGGTTGAACACGAATCACAGCAATACGATTCATATCTTTTGTGATGCTTCCGCAAGTACCTTTTCAGCAGCAGTCTATGTGAGAGCTAAGGGTGCAAATGAGCATGGAAAGGTTTAATATAAATTATACAAATGAAAAAGTTAAGGTTGTGTTTTTATTTATAGTTTATTTATGGCAAGCGCTGGTTGTGCCGGTGAGCTCACTCAGGAAACTAAAACTAATTTTAACTCCAGCCTACGAAGTTGCCTGCACCTTTGCATTCTTGAAGTTTTTTTCATTGTTAAATACGAACTGAGTTGCACCAGCAACTTTCGCTCAGCATAGTGGGTTACCTGTGAGTGTGAAAACCATCCTCGGGCGTCTTAAAACTGTCAGAGACAGCCTGTAGGTCATGATGTTGGCGCCTTGTATTTCGCCTCCAATATAGTTTAAGGAAAACGAAGCATCTGATTGCAATGGTTATGGAGGAAAATTTGAAATTGTTGGTTCTTTAATACATTAACATACGTCTTTAATACCCATTCTTCGGAGGTATGGCTCATTATATCTTGATGACTAGTTATATTAAGAAGTGTTATCATCGCCGAACTCGGTAATTTCTTCAGTCTGCCTTTATGGTTCTTAAAGGAAGTTTCATTGATTTCGCCTAGTTTTCAAAAGAAATTAAAAAAATTTTGATTAATAATAACGATACCTTCATCCACCACCTCAATGGGATCGAAGTGGCTGGGAGGTGTGCTGCATTAGGCGGCGCTACCGAAATGGAGTTGCTGCGCGCAAGTTGGATGGGGAAGTCTTTTGCAAGAAAGCGATATTGTTGCCTTTTGCAAGGTGCAGGATTGTTTAATTATGTTGAACAAGGAAAATAAAACTTTCTTACAAACTAACATAGGTTTAAGATACTTAATAATCAAATGTAAAAATTTAATGTATAATAGGACAGATAAATGATACATACCTCCAATAAATTAGTTATAGTTGTATTAGTAGAGAGCGTATTTGTATCTTAGTAACTGTGGATTTAGCACGCATATCTTTGCAAACGAAATTAGGGTTTCAATTTCTGAAATCACAGCTCTGTTTCTTGCAAGCAATCTTTCGTATAACTAACTGATATGTACCTGCTTAGCAATTGAATCTTTAATAATGAGTTTGACTTTTTCTTCTAATTTATTTATTTTTTCTTGTACTTCCGTATTTGTGATGATCTGCTAGTTTCCTGATTTTATGAGTTCTTATTCAAAGTCCTCAAAGTCTGGTGTCCCTCCGATAACTTTCAAAGCAGTTTCTAAAATGATTAAGCTGCGTCATAAGTCCTATTTCCATGTACATAGTAAGGTTAGTGGTAGTCAAAGTCTTTCCGTCTTGAAGTCTGATATAAGTGGTTTTTAAAGGTAGTTTCATTGATTTCGCCTAGTTTTCAAAAGAAATTAAAAAAATTTTGATTAATAATAACGATACCTTCATCCACCACCTCAATGGGATCGAAGTGGCTGGGAGGTGTGCTGCATTAGGCGGCGCTACCGAAATGGAGTTGCTGCGCGCAAGTTGGATGGGGAAGTCTTTTGCAAGAAAGGGATATTGTTGCCTTTTGCAAGGTGCAGGATTGTTTAATTATGTTGAACAAGGAAAATAAAACTTTCTTACAAACTAACATAGGTTTAAGATACTTAATAATCAAATGTAAAAATTTAATGTATAATAGGACAGATAAATGATACCTCCAATAAATTACTTATAGTTGTATTAGTAGAGAGCGTATTTGTATCACCAGTATTTAGTAACAGTGGATTTAGCACGCATATCTTTGCAAACGAAATTAGGGTTTCAATTTCTGAAATCACAGCTCTGTTTCTTGCAAGCAATCTTTCGTATAACTAACTGATATGTACCTGCTTAGCAATTGAATCTTTAATAATGAGTTTGACTTTTTCTTCTAATTTATTTATTTTTTCTTGTACTTCCGTCTTTGTGATGATCTGCTAGTTTTCTGATTTTATGAGTTCTTATTCAAAGTCCTCAAAGTCTGGTGCCCCTCCGATAACTTTCAAAGCAGTTTCTAAAATGATTAAGCTCCTAGCCAGTAACATTTTCATATGAGACATAAGAAAGTGCGTCATAAGTCCTATTTCCATGTATATAGTAAGGTTAGTGGTAGTCAAAGTCTTTCCGTCTTGAAGTCTGATATAAGTGGTTTTTAAAGGAAGTTTCATTGATTTCGCCTAGTTTTCAAAAGAAATTAAAAAAATTTTGATTAATAATAACGATACCTTCATCCACCACCTCAATGGGATCGAAGTGGCTGGGAGGTGTGCTGCATTAGGCGGCGCTACCGAAATGGAGTTGCTGCGCGCAAGTTGGATGGGGAAGTCTTTTGCAAGAAAGCGATATTGTTGCCTTTTGCAAGGTGCAGGATTGTTTAATTATGTTGAACAAGGAAAATAAAACTTTCTTACAAACTAACATAGGTTTAAGATACTTAATAATCAAATGTAAAAATTTAATGTATAATAGGACAGATAAATGATACATACCTCCAATAAATTAGTTATAGTTGTATTAGTAGAGAGCGTATTTGTATCTTAGTAACTGTGGATTTAGCACGCATATCTTTGCAAACGAAATTAGGGTTTCAATTTCTGAAATCACAGCTCTGTTTCTTGCAAGCAATCTTTCGTATAACTAGCTGCTATGTACCTGCTTAGCAATTGAATCTTTAATAATGAGTTTGACTTTTTCTTCTAATTTATTTATTTTTTCTTGTACTTCCGTATTTGTGATGATCTGCTAGTTTTCTGATTTTATGAGTTCTTATTCAAAGTCCTCAAAGTCTGGTGTCCCTCCGATAACTTTCAAAGCAGTTTCTAAAATGATTAAGCTCCTAGCCAGTAACATTTTCATATGAGACATAAGAAAGTGCGTCATAAGTCCTATTTCCATGTACATAGTAAGGTTAGTGGTAGTCAAAGTCTTTCCGTCATGAAGTCTGATATAAGTGCAGTTCGAGTAATCCGTCAACTTACACGTCGCCATCCGAAAAAGAAGTATATATAAATAAATCATGCTGTATGATATTAAAGAGAGTGATTAAATATAATATACATATATAATACAAATATTTGGAAGAAGGAAAAACGGTTGTATTTTCAACTGTACTTGTGCTCTCTTTAATGAGAACCGTGGTAATCAAGTCTGCCTGAAAAATGTCAACATGCAGAATTTCGTCTGAATAGAAAAACGTTTTGGTCACGCCGCGTTGTTGCTTACGAGGGTGTTTGTCGTATTTGCCCTTGCTAAAAATTTTACAATTTGCGACAAATTCGTTTGCTAGTTTGGTCATTTGTGCAAAATAGTAAACACAGCGGATTTGTTTCACATTTTCTTGCGCTGCTCTGTGTTCACGATTGTGCTCGGTGGTGATTATCTCCCTCTGTTCTTCTTTGTTAGTGATACCCGATACCATATTTTTAAAGTGCCAAAAGTTCATGCTGAATCCTAGCAAATATTACCAGGCCCCAATATATCACATATATTACTTTCGGAGGAACAATTGCTTTAATATAATCGGCAGGTGCATTCTTATCCATGAAGCCGATTATGTGGCGAGTTTTTTTGCCGAAATACATACAGATATGAAATTTTGCTCTAGGGAGGGTTGTTTCCTCTAACACGATTTAGTTTCTGAAACAATTGAGAGGTTTCTCAGTTGTTTCGATTTGATATGTTAGCGACACTTCGCTATGGATTGCAGCAATATTAGATTGTGCCTCCTCCATGACAGTACATCGACAACATAATTTTACTTACTCGGTTTATAAAATATTTGAGCATTGTGCCTTCTAGCGCTAAATTTTAGCGTTTGGGTTTCGGTCTGAAACCGGAAATGTAAGTGGATGGTGGTTTGTGAAAATATTAATGTTTTTGACACCATAAAGGTAAATTCTTAAGCTTTTAATAGCTCAGTCGGTTGCTAGTAACTCGCGTTTGTTAGTAGCAAAATTCTGTTCGCGCTTCTTCAGGGTCCAAAAAATCATAATGATTGGCTTTCCACCCTGGGATAATATGGCTTCTTGAAGTCTGGATCGTAACGTCCAGGACCTCCTTTTAGTTTTTAAAGGCATTTAATTTTTTTTCGTCACAAACTATTTTAACTTCATTTGATAGTGTAGCTCCAACATCACTGTTTTTAATATATCTGTAAAACGTTTTGCGATTGATGCATAATCTTTAATAAAACATATATAATAACTTGCCAGACCCAAAAAGGACCTAACATTAAACAAAGTAGAGGGATGCTCGTAATTACGAATCGCTTCAACTTTACTAGGGTTTGTTTTGATACCATCCCTACTTACGACGAAATCTAATGTTTCGTTGAAGAAGTGCGACTTTTCGTATGAGATTCTCATATTGACTTCTTATAGCTTTCTCAAAACCCGACCTGCTTGTCTTCTGCTTCTGGAGAATTTTCCTATTTGTTCTCTTAACACATCATTGATGGTTCTCTAAAATATGGTGAATCAGACAACTCGTCATCCACTGCCCCATTCTGAATTTTCTATAGCAAGATATTCGTCACTCTTCTGGTTAGAGTGAAAATTGTCGCCAGATAGGTGGTTAATTCTCTGTTGCTTAGGACCCGTGAAGCGACCAGATCTATTATTTGGCTTTTTTGTCGTCTGCCCGTATACCTTACCTTGGTTTATACGGTACTGTTCTGATCGTCGGAATGGAAGGTTACTATTGGATGGGTGCTGCGTAGCCTGATTATATCGCTGCGAAAGGTCTACATACATTGAGTTGCCTGATATGTATTTTTCGCCTGGTATCTTCGCTTCGACCCTTTGGGCTTTATTCTTTAAGCTCCTGCCATTCTGTATTTCTCATTTCATGGTGCATCTATCGATTTGCCATAGGTCATGATTGTCTTGTTGGTTAAAAGAGTTAATTTCTTTTCCACCTCTTCGTAATATTGTTAAACTGCCCTGTCGGAGAATGGACATCTCCTGCTCTATCAGGTAAATAGGGGCTTTGTCAAAATAACTCAAAAGATATTTTTTTAGATATTGAACACTCCTTTTGTGCTTAAAATATACTTTATACATTGCTCTTAAGGAAATATGTATATATTGAATGTCAAATATCTTCGCAAATAGCTGGAAATATATTGTGAATAGTAGTTTCGTCTTAAATAGGGGCATCCTCATCAGCGTTGGTCTCCTTGACGTGGGGATGATGCGTAAGTGTTGGCATGGTTGATCCTTTCGAGCATTTCCATGCCACAACGAACTAAGAGGGAGTCTCCATATGAGAATCAGTGTAGGAGTCGATCTTCCACGGCTTCTTATGTGGAGATCACCGTACCAACGTTTCTCATTCCCACATACCTTTCTCATTCCTAATATCTTCCATCTCTCCCTCCCCTCTAGCTAATCCTCCCTGAAATATAGGGTGTTACCCGTTACCGTGCCCATTGCACAATGGGACATAACGCGATTTTTTTGGCATAAAGTCAAAATTTGTACATATCTATTCGTGGAAAATAAGTTATTTTTCTATTAGTAGATTATCCATATATATATAAAAGTAACAATAAAACAGCCTGTTGGCATCCCTACATTTTTGGCGCGCTTTCAAAATCAGCTGATCATAACTGCTTGTCTACGTTTTAATACATGTAATTTAAAGCTTGCAAGTAAATCGGCTGTGAAATTTTAAGTGAACTAAAAACTTTATTTTTAAATCATGGAAATCAATCAACAAGGTATGTAAATGCATACTGTAAAAAGAAAATGTGTGTATATTTGTCTATTGTGTATTCATACTTCCATAGAAATTAACAAATATTTGTGCTCCTTGAAGTAGAACTTACTGGCTTCCGCTGCCTTCTGCTCAAAGCCTATTCCAAATGTATAGTGAGTATATCTTCTTAAATGTGTTATACAAATTATTTGCTCATTTTTGCTCGTTTTTTCGAAAATTGGTTTTTAAGGAAAATATGAATTCTCCCATGAAGAATTGCTGCAAATATCGAATGATCGAAAAGATGACAGTATTTTGAACTGCATTTATAAAAAATGAATAAAGACACGTTAAAAGAAGACAAAAACGAAGAAATAAAAAAGAAAGTTGTAAATTTTTGTAGCTTTATTAGAAAACATTTACCTAATTGCAATAGACTGTTGAGCAGATTCAAAGCAAAACATTCTGAATGGCTTGCGTCGAAAATGGCATTGGTAGTTGAAAACAAAGATTGGAAGAGTGCTTCTGCCAGCAAGCTAGGACGCCTACATTTAAATTATGATGAAGCAGGTCAACGTTTGAAACGTAAATTGGCCTTTGCACTATCAACAGAGCGGGAGCACAACACCCAACTTCTTGTTCATGCTGCTGCAGTTTGTTGTTTAGTATCTGTACCGAATTTCAAGGCACTGAGTAAGTTTTTAGTGTTTATGCCAAAAAAAAGCAATCTGTCCCATTGTGCATTGGTCGGTTTGCGCAAGGTCTACACGCCGGCCCGTGACTATCAGTCTTATGGTGGGGCCCAGCACCACTAAAGTTGTGCTGGAAACGGCAGATCTTTCTCACGGCCTGGCCAGAGGGGACTAAGGCGACAAGCAGCTGCACATGAAAATAGTGAGGACGTGGCAGCGATGGAAACTACGAGCCACGTCTCTCAGAAGATAGAGTCAGAGCGATTCAAGTTCGCTGATAAGCCCAAGCCCGCGAAGACATTGAAGAAATATGACGGGGTCCCGATGGAAACGCGGCCCCAGAGCGCGAAGAATACGGAGGAAAGGGCGAAAGCCCTGCTGCCTAACGTCAGAGATCGACGGAGGAACAAACTCCGGCATCATAAAGATCCGGCCGCACTCCTGGGTGGGCAGGCCTAGCTTTGCCGAGGTTGCGAAGAACAGAATCTTATTCCGGTTCTCGACCGAGGCAAGGAGCTCGGGTCCATACCAAAGGACCAGTGTAGGTGGGTGAATGTAGCTCTGGCGAACATCATCTTTGAAGTTCTGCTGGAGAATCCTGGAACCTCCCTTACCTGTAAGGACGCTGGTTCGTGCCAGAGCCACATTAAGGTGGTCGCCTGTGAGGACTTGAGATCGGTGGCGTTGTACAAGGCCGCTGTTGCAAAGGTGTGCCCTGTCTATCCTGGGGCTAAGTTGGAGGCGGTGGACTGTAAGGATATTCCAGTTAGACCCCGGGCGAGGGCATGGGTGCCGGTGAAACCATCGACACCGGAAAGATCCTAAAGATGCTTCAGGTGATGGACCTGGCCCTCCCGATAAGTGATCTTGTCCAGGGCGCGGATGACCCTTCTAGACAAGTGGCCTTGTCTCTGAACAAGGAGTCCATCGAACTCCTAGAGAAGAGGCAAGGCCGTGATTCATATGGCCTCGATGAGGTCATTGTAAAAGTGTACCGCGGGGACGCTCAGCGTGCCTCTAGTGCGGGTGTGGCAATGGACGTGGACATTGAGGCACCCGAACCGGAGCCAGAGCTCTCCGACGCTGCGGACAGCGCCTCCTCCCAGACAAGGTGCAGAACTTGGTCCCCAAATACGACGAACACATTTTGGTCGGCAGCGATGCGAATGCTCACCACGTTCAGTGGGGAAGCACGGACATAAATGATCGAGGTGATTTATTTTCCAACTACCTTCTAACAACTAACCTACTTATATGCAACAAAGGTAGGGATTCCACCTTCATTACTAGCCACCGTAAGGAAGTATTAGGTATAACTCTATGACCATCGTTATATTGAAATTGCAGTAAAATTTCCTCTTACCAGCCCAAAAGTGCGTAAGAAACACGGATTGGAGCTCTTATAAAAGGTTATTTGAGGATAAGCTAACCAGCGAACCTCTTAATGAACAATTGTATCAGCTATTTAGAGAACATGGTCAACGTTTTTACGCTAACCTGCTCAAATGCCCTAAGTCGGGCTTGCCCTTAACCTAAACTATGGGGCAAACGTAGACCCCATTGGTGGTTACGTGAGTTGGACTCACTACGTAAATCTTGCAGAAAACAATCCAACAAAGCCAAGAGACTTAGCTGGTATGGCAGGAGTACAAAAAGTATCTCAAGACCCAAAAAATAGCTTTATGGTTGCCAAAGGGATCTTCGTGGAGAAACTTCTGTGGCGGCATTGAGGATGCTTCCGAGACAGCCAGGCTAAGGAAGGTTCTCTCTGGATCCTCTAACCCGATAGGTTTCTTACAAAAGCAAGACATTTCCTGGACCTCAACGGGAAAGGAACCTCTTGAATTGCTACAGATACCCACTTTCCTGGGAACACAACTGCGGAGCACAGAATTCCCCCTTTTATTTCTCACAACCATGTTAACGTACCAGTTTCGGAAGAAAGAAAGAATCCAAAGTTGTAAATCATACAAATATGCACGACTGGATGGGATAATATCTGTGCAGCTAATTAAGATACTGGAAGTGTCTACACAATGGCTCTCTACTATTTTCAGGGTCTGCTTCATACTGAATCATATACCGTTGGCATGGAGAAATGTCTCGGCCGTTTTTATTCCTAAAGCCGGAAAGGCCTCACACACTAATCCAAAGGATCGTAGGCCCATCAGTCTATCATCCTTTGCTCTTAAGACACTTGAAAGGATTGTTAGTTACCTGTCCGATTCCATCGACAGTCGAGTACCGTCTAATGACCAACATGCCTACCGCAAAGGCAAACTTACTGAGGCTGCACTTGTTCGGCTACATTGAGAAGTCTCTTAGCGGGAAGTATTTCTGTCTTGTAGCCTTCCTGGACATTTAAGGCGCTTTTAACAACGTGCTTCTACCTGCTGCGGGATTTGAGTCAGCTCAAATAAGGTGGAACTTGTACTCTTCACGAGAAAGTATAAAATGCCTTCGGTAATTCCACCGGTACTAAACGGCATCCGGTTAAGTCTTTCTACAAGTGCCAAATTTCTAGGCGTTGTTTTAGATAAGAAGAAGGAAAGAGAATAAAGTTCAACGTTCTGAAAAGGCTTTCATAGGCCTTTACACCCGTAAGAGAGCCATAGGCAGGAAATGGGGTCTTAGTCCCCGGATCTAGCGGTAGATTCTTGCAGCGTTCGTCAGACCAATTCCCCTATATGGAGTTATCGTATGGTGACCTGTATTAGAAAAGGAAACTAACCTAGGGCTGCTCACCAAGATACAAAGGTCTAGTAAGATCTGTATAAGCGGGGCGGTCAGAACCACGCCAAACGATGCTCTGAGCGCTATCTTAGATCGCCTGCCGCTGGATTTGGGAGGACAACAGTTGGCTACGCTGACTGCTCTGCACACTGAAATCCAGGGCCACTCTTGTATATTAAACTATTTCCAAGATTAACCGCCTGATGAAGTTTATCAACGAGGCAAATTGGTTCAGCAAGGGGTAGTCTTTCGGTGGATGATGTAAATGTCTGTGAGAACACAATGGGCCTTCTATTTATGGCCTAAGTATGCCGCCGCAGCACACTGGTCGTCGAAATCAGTGATCTAGCGTAAGAAAATCAAAATTTTCGAGGTGCAAAATGTACTAAAATTTTATTTCCACCCGTAACTAACTGCTCATTTAGTAAATCGATAATTTCCAAATTGATAAATTTGCTTTAATTGATCAACTGTGTGCTTTCAAACACAACCTATGTTAAAACAGCTGTGACAAAAACATTTTGCCGCCTTTTTACATGTGTGCAGATTGTGCTGAAAAATTGTGAAGAATCTTATTCCTAAATTGTTTGTTTTGGTTTTTGTAATAGTTAAAGGTATGTAGTTAAAAAAAAAAGTGTTTCGTGACTTGTGCAATATATGTTATGGTAGAAAATTGTGGTAGAATTCAACAACATTGTTAACTCCTTTTTTGCGACCGAACTTGAACTTCTGTAAAGGAAAACTTATTTCGGAGGTATTTCGAGGTAAAGAGACTATTGTTTTATGTTAATATGTTTTGTCTATTTTTTGAAATGTCTAACATCTACTGCGTCGACTCGCGTCTTTTGACTCTGTTTTAATTTTTAGGCACCATGTCGGTCTCCAAATGCTCCCTTTTTTCAGTATGGTACGGTGAAAAAGACGTTAAAAAAAATTGTCGGTACTGATGGAGTATGTTTTTTCGAATGTTATTGAGAAATCAAACTGCACTGAGGAGGAGTACAATTTAGTTATTAAACAAATGACAAATTTTTGCACAGGGGTGACTGCAAAGTGTGCCATAGGAATTGTAAACGGTTCGAGGATAAATACAAAGTTTGGTTGGACGAAGACTTAGTTCTTGTATGTTCTTCTCAAAATGCTAAAAAAAAGAGCAGGGAGAAAACAAAAGGAAATTGCTGATTGCCACGCAAAATATCAGAACACCAAAGTCTCGAAACTTGTCGAAGGCAATACATGCAATGAACTAATGACAGCGACTCGCGTCAGCTTATACAAAGTTGGAAAACGGAGTGCATCGCAAGTTGTTTCAATGCTAGGCACTGATTCCGATGCGTCTGCAAAAATAAAAAGAAGTCTTGAATTAAATCAACAGCTCCATATAGAGTATACGCCAGAGGAAGCGTTGGCTCTGTATATTGATGGAGGGTTTACCAAAAATTCATATCAACTTATGAAATCTGGTGCAAAAGCTCGCAATAGTGATATATATCCAACATACGATGCTATGCTAGCCGCCAAAAAGATGTGTTATCCAGATGCAAAAAGAACCGAAGAATGTTGTGCTGAAGTTTCCTTGCAAGAACTACATGATCACACAATTAAAAGAATTGTTGAAGCCCACCCGGAGGCATTCAGCCAAATATCTGTTGTTGAAAAGAATTATGAACAACCAACTGTCATTTATAAATGGGGATGCGATGGGAGTTCGGGACACGCAACGTATAGGCAAAGATTTATCAATTCTGAGCACAATATGGTAGATGAACACTTGTTTGCAGTTTTTATTGTGTAAAATGGCGTAGCAGCATACTCTGGAAAAATCCGCGGCCTTCTTCAACTCGGTATTGCGGACCTCTCAAAATAATGTTCGCAAAAGAGTCCGCAGATTTGATTCGTGCCGAGATTGAAAAAATTCAATTACAAATTATAAAACTTGAGCCCACGCGTCTGGGCTGTTTTCAAGTTCAACACAACTTGCAGCTTACAATGATTGATGGCAAAGTGTTTAGCGTAATTGCAGAGACTTCCTCGCAGACATGCGGAATTTGTAAGGCATCGCCGAAAGTTATGAATGACCTTGATCACATTATGAGCTTGCCGAGTAACGAAGATTTGCTTCAATTCGGACTGCCGACTTTGCATGCATAGATTCGCTGTTTCGAGTGTATATTACATGTAGGATATAGACTACCACTCAAAAAGTGGCAGGTCCGCGGCTTGGACAAGACAGTAGTCAACCAAAGAAAAGCAGAGATCCAAGATAGATTTAGGGTTGAAATGGCATTATTGGTGGATATCCCAATGCAAGGTTCCGGCAACACGAACAGTGGCAATACAGCTCGAAGGTTTTTTGAACACGATGAATTGTCTGCTCAAATAACCGGCGTAAATGTAAATCTAATTCAAAGACTAGGTGTGATTTTACGCTCTATGGCCTCCGGATACGCAGTAAATATTTGCACATTTCGTGAGTACGCCTTATAAACCGCAAAATTATTTGTAAATGAATATCAATGGTTCTACAGGTCTAGCTCGGTTCATAAGATATTGATTCACGAAGCTGATATAATTGAATGTGTACCACTTTCTATTGATATAATGTCTGAAGAGGCCTTGGAAGCTAGGAACAAAGATTTCAGAAATTTTCGACTGAAGCATACACGTAAAACTTCGCGCATAAATACAATGGAGGATCTTATGAACTCTTTATTAATTTCTTCAGATCCTTTAATAACAAGTTTATCCAAAAACCCGTCTCGTCATTCCAATAAAGAAATTTTTTTGGATAGGAAGATGAAATATCTGCTTTTATTTATTTATTTATTATCAGAAAAATAATAATACAATTATTATTTTACTTAAAAAAAATAGGAGCACTAGCTGCCAAGGCCTTCGGCTCGCTTGCCAATAAATTTAAATTTTGTTTAACATATCAAGTTTGCAAAAGAATGAATAAAACATTTTTATGTGGTTTTTGTCAGCTATGTTAAGGAGATCGGAAGGAGTTGTTATAGGAAATATGGATTGGCGTATTGCATTCAGTTTAGTGCAGTCGTCGAGTAGATGATCAATGGAAAAGTGTATGGTACCGCAAAAAGGGCAAACTGGCTTCCTTTCCCCGTTGAGTAAGTGTGAATGTGTCAGCGCTGTGTGACCGATGCGGAGACGAACTAGTAGTATAAATTCCGTGTGAGACAATTCCTTTAGATATGCTGGTTTTGTTTTGTGTGGATTGAACTGCATATAACGGTGATGTTGCGACATCCAGTTGCTTAAAGAGTCCTTCTTCAACTTACTGTCGAGAAGTCGATGAATGTCCTTCTTTTCCATGTAGTTGAAAATGTATAGTGGTGCATTCAAAGCGTATTTTGCTGCTTGATCTGCTTGTTCGTTTCCTGGGGTTCCAGAATGACTTGGGACCCACATAATTTTTATTTTCGTTTGGTTATTTATAAGCAAATCTCGTATTTTGTTCAGTATAATGATCCCGTAACTTTTGTTTTGTAAAGCTGTTACTACTGAATTGCTATCCGTGCATATTATATATTTTTCTTTTGAGTTTGCGGCGAAAATACCTGCTTGTAGAACTGCCGTTGCTCTCGCCGTAAAAACAGAACAGAAAGGTTGAAGGTGCCCAGTGGTTATTACACTATTTTGGCTGTCTACCACTGCAAAAGTTGTCTTGCCGCTGATTTTGATCCGTCTGTATAGATAAATTACCATTGTGATTGAAATTTGGATTTTTTCTCTAGAAAAAGTTGTTCGTACTGGTTAACAGATGTTTTATTTTTTGGAAGCCTGAGTAGTTCAAGAAGAAAAGTGTTCGATTTAAGTTCCAGGGCGGTGATTTGGGCACCGTTTTTTGCTTTGGACCAGTTAAATTAAGCTGCTTGATGTAACTTGCGCATTTCATGATTGTGGAATTACGACTAAAGCCACGCTTGTATGCTACTGCTTTCTTCATGTCTTTGAAAAGGTTTACATTACTGCAATGGATAAGTTTGGGACACAAGCTCATAGTGATTTGCTGTACCCGCTCTTCCAATGATGGAAGACCTGCTTCAGCTAAGCAACATATGGTCGGTGATTTTGGGAAGGCTCGAATACTTCGCCGTACAGCTGAGTGGTATGGTGGTTTAATTTTACTTAAGTTCGTTTTGGCACAGTTTCCATAAATAGCCAAACCATAGTCAATTTTGGATAAAATTAAGGATCTGGTAATATTTATCAAGGTATCGGGATGGATAAAGCTGCGTTTAGTTGAGAAATATTTAATAAGTCCGAGCCTGGCTGTAGTGCTTTTTTTTAAGTATTCACAATGGTTCTTAAAAGTTAATCTCTTGTCGAAAATTACGCCTAAGATTTTTAAACTATCAACATTTTGAATAGATATATTATTGTATGACAAGTTCGGAAAATTACAGTTTTGCTTTTTACAAATGTGAAAAGTATTACATTTTTCATATGAAATTTGAAGTCCAGAACTCTCTGTCCAGATAGATATATCATTTAAAATCTTACAGAATAGCTCATTAACTAAATTAAGGTTCTTATTTTTTTAAAATATTAAGGGATCATCTGCATACATAGCATGTTCAATGTTCTTGTGATTTAGAATTATATTTGATATTTCGTTGAAAGCAATTGTAAACAGTGTCACAGACAGTGGAGATCCTTGCGGAATTCCATTATATAAGTTATAGCTATCTGAACTTACATTGTTTACAATTACTTTGAATTGTCGATTGATGAGAAAAGCTTTTATAATATTATAGACCTTTCTTCCAACTTTCCAAGTAAATAGCTGCTGCAGGATAGTGTGAATGCCAACTCTATCGAAGGCTTTTTCAAAGTCCAGGCTTAGCGAAGAGACGTGGTTTTTAGTTGACAGCGCCATTGATGTAAAATGCTCAAAGTGGAGAAGAGCGTCCATGGTACCCTGTTCTCGCTTGTAAGCAACTTGGTTTTGGGTGATAAAATTGTTACATTGCATGTACCACGTAATGCGTTTTGCCATGATTTTTTCAAATATTTTTCCCATACATGGGAGTAGGGATATAGGCCTATACCCTTGCTCTGAAGTTTGGGATTTTCCGGACTTGGGTAATGGGACTACTAAGGCTTGCTTCCATATTTGAGGGTATAACCCTGTTTTTAGAATTATGTTATAGAGGCTTATTAACCTTATTACTACTTCGTTCGGTAGGTGCTTCAGCATTTGATAAGATATCCTATCGTTACCTGGGGTTTTTCCCTTACATGACGATAATGCTTTCTCGAACTCTTGAAAAGAAATTTCGTTTTCAATTGCTTTGGCTTTTGCTGACATATGAATGTCGGCTCTGGTTTCTGTAAGTACTTCGTTTTTTTTAACAACGAAATTGGACCGGAAGTTTTCGTCTTTTGAAAGGGAGGACCAGAAAGAGGCTGCTGCTTTTAGATGCTTCTAAAGTATCATAAAACTCCGACTCAGACTGCAGAACTGACGCTGAAGAATTTAATAATTAAAAAAACAAATTAAAAAATTTAAAAAAAAATTATAAAAATTAATAAAAAAAATTAAAATATAAATAAAATAAAAATTTGTAATTAAAAAATTTCAAACAAAGTTTAAAATTTGGTTCCTTATTAGGTTACTGTTCCAGAAAAATTATCATTTGGTAGAAAACTTTATTATTTTTTAAGTTATTAATTTTCTTACACTAGATCAGGCAAATCGGCCACTGTGCGCAGGCGGCAGTCCCTCCTACCTACCTACCTACCTTAATAGGGACACGAGTCCGCCTTTTACAAAAAATCAAATAGTTTGGGAGTTACAAGAAAACTTGCTTTTTTATTGTACAAGGTGGCACTAAAGTAATCCTCCTATCAGAAAATGCTATAAATTTTGCGATTGACCCCTAATGTCAGTTCTGTTTTGACATTTGTGTAGTAAACATATGCGAAATATACGTTAATAAACAATGTTACGCTACACAGCTCCAGAACGCGGAATATTGCTGACTATTTATTTGACCAATAATCGGTCGGTGACTTTGGCAGAACGTGAATTTCGTCGCAGATTTCCTGGCCGTCCAACGCCTACTGGTGAAACACTGCGACGTTTAGCCGCTCGCCTCGAAGAGACTGGCACAACACGAGATGCTGCCAGGCGTGGCAGACCCCGGAGTAGCCGTTCTGCAGAGAATATTGCTGCTGTAGCCGAGGATGTCATGGAAGCGCCGTCGGCATCGACCAGACGACATGCCACGCAAATGGGTATCAGTCGACGGTCTTTACAGCGAATTTTGGTACAAGATTTGAAGATGTTTCCGTACAAAGTCCAAACGGTGCATCAGCTGTTAGCTGCTGACCGCCGATCGCGTCTAACATACGCTCAAGCCATCCTTAATCACCACCAAGAGGAAGATGATTTTTCATCAAAAATAATCATGAGTGAAGAGGCCCATTTCCATCTTAGCGGGTACGTAAATAAGCAAAATTTACACTTCTGGGGCACTGAAAATCCGCGTGTAACCCACGAAGAGCCATTACACCTGCTCAAAGTCACTGTATGGTGTGCTGTTTTCGCTGGAGGAGTCATCGGACCTTTTTTCTTCGAAGACGTCGCGGGCCAAATGGTTACTGTGAATGGTGAGCGCTACAGAGCAATGATCAACGAGTTCTTTTTGCCGCAACTTGATGAATTGGGATTGGAAAACATGTGATCCCAAAAGGACGGTGCAACGGCACACACTGCACGTGCCACAACCGATATGCTGAAGGATGCATTTCCCGGGCGCCTAATCTCTCGTTTTGGCGATTTGCACTGGCCAGCAAGATCGCCTGATTTGACCGCTCCAGACTTCTTTTTGTGGGGCTTTTTGAAGTCGCGGGGTTATGTCAACAAGCCTCAGACTCTTGCAGCTCTTAAAGAGAATATCCGTCAAGAATGTGAGGACCTATCGCCGGAAGTTTTGGCCAAAGTGATGGAAAATGCCATAAAAAGGGCTCAAATGACAATCAACTGTGGCGGCGGCCATTTACATGACATCATATTCTCGACTTGATGTAAAAAAAATTAAAAGACCAAATAAAAATAATCCACAAGAAGAGTCAAAGTTTTTCATTTTTTTTTAAATTACAGCCAAAAAACATCGGAAGTTTACTTTTGCGCCACCTTGTATATGGTGTATCACCGCCATTTTTACCAAAATGATTCACAGTTTTATCTATGAGACATACATATGTATGTATGTATGTACTTATACATATATACCTAAATATCCTTCATCTGCACTGAATAGTTACAAATATAAAACGAATTCAAACTTTCCCTTCCATGTGGCGTGGCACCGCCCACTTTTCCAAATTTATATATACCTTACGTTCGGCCTGCAGACCGCATGCACCGATTGTAAAAATTTCATAAAGATCGGTTGAATAATTTCGACTCCTTTAGAGGACTCGCATTCATTTTTATATATAAAATTAACTTTGAAATAAAAACTTGCACCGGGTAATGAAGGTTCGGTTGCATCCGAACTTAGACTCTTCTATACTTTTCACACCCGAGCGCAGTGGCGCCCAGGGCTTTATTCACTTAACGGTTTTTTGTAACAGCATAAATCAAACCAGAAAGATGTAGACATAGGCACGGTTTGTATTTCAACTGAGTAAGAAAATTATACAATATAAGCCGCGTTATCTTTGTACCTACCTTTGTATTTTAATTTGTTTAATGAGAATTTCGCTGCGAGTTGTGTAAAAATAAATATTCTCAGAAGACTTTAGACATGTATTAAAATCCCCAAAAATTCTGACTTTCTGATTACAATCAGATTCTGATTAAAATACAAAGGTAAATACAAACTACAACTACATATACATGCAGCGGTGTTTTGATATTGAACAGATTATTGTTAAAATCATTTCAGATAAATCACATGAGTTATTTATTTCAGTAAGTTATATACCGCCTTTAAGTTCAAATGATTTGTATAGAATGCATATAAATAATACGTATCAATATTGAACGTACTAAGCGGTAATGTAATCATTATTATATTGGGCGACTTCAATTTGTGGAGTATCAAGTATGAAAGTGTGAATGTGAGGTACTCTACACCTTTGCTGAGTTCAACCTTTGTCAAATTAACCAAGTTCAAAATGACATCAATGGTATTCTTGTCTTGGTATTTACAAGCGGTGACTTTAATTCTGATGTCGAGCTAATCATTCACTCCCTCTGCCTAACACCATGCATCAGAAATCATTATGTATACGTTTTGAATTTATAAATTATATAAAATCAGCTATTTATAATCGTAAGGACTACAACTTTACAAAAGTAATATTTAATGGGATTTCACGCACATTGACTTCGGTTGATTGGTCAGCTGCCTTAAACAACGCGGAGTTGTCAAAGGCGTACGACGTTTTTAGAGGCTTCCTGTAAGGGACAATTGAAAAGTTCGTCCCCGCCAAGTCAGCAAAAAATCTCTCCAAACTGGCCTGGTATAACTCTAGGCTTATCAATATAAACAATAAAAAGGCCAAGACGTATAAACTGTATCGAAATTCGAACAATAATTTAGAGCTTCTTGAAACCAACAGTAGGTTGCAAGAAGAGTTTTATATTATGAACAATTTTTTATTTCAGAGCTACATCTTTAAAACGGTCGAGTAGATGATCAATGGAAAAGTGTATGGTACCGCAAAAAGGGCAAACTGGCTTCCTTTCCCCGTTGAGTAAGTGTGAATGTGTCAGCGCTGTGTGACCGATGCGGAGACGAACTAGTAGTATAAATTCCGTGTGAGACAATTCCTTTAGATATGCTGGTTTTGTTTTGTGTGGATTGAACTGCATATAACGGTGATGTTGCGACATCCAGTTGCTTAAAGAGTCCTTCTTCAACTTACTGTCGAGAAGTCGATGAATGCCCTTCTTTTCCATGTAGTTGAAAATGTATAGTGGTGCATTCAAAGCGTATTTTGCTGCTTGATCTGCTTGTTCGTTTCCTGGGATTCCAGAATGACTTGGGACCCACATAATTTTTATTTTCGTTTGGTTATTTATAAGCAAATCTCGTATTTTGTTCAGTATAATGATCCCGTAACTTTTGTTTTGTAAAGCTGTTACTACTGAATTGCTATCCGTGCATATTATATATTTTTCTTTTGAGTTTGCGGCGAAAATACCTGCTTGTAGAACTGCCGTTGCTTTCGCCGTAAAAACAGAACAGAAAGGTTGAAGGTGCCCAGTGGTTATTACACTATTTTGGCTGTCTACCACTGCAAAAGTTGTCTTGCCGCTGATTTTGATCCGTCTGTATAGATAAATTACCATTGTGATTGAAATTTGGATTTTTTCTCTAGAAAAAGTTGTTCGTACTGGTTAACAGATGTTTTATTTTTTGGAAGCCTGAGTAGTTCAAGAAGAAAAGTGTTCGATTTAAGTTCCAGGGCGGTGATTTGGGCACCGTTTTTTGCTTTGGACCAGTTAAATTAAGCTGCTTGATGTAACTTGCGCATTTCATGATTGTGGAATTACGACTAAAGCCACGCTTGTATGCTACTGCTTTCTTCATGTCTTTGAAAAGGTTTACATTACTGCAATGGATAAGTTTGGGACACAAGCTCATAGTGATTTGCTGTACCCGCTCTTCCAATGATGGAAGACCTGCTTCAGCTAAGCAACATATGGTCGGTGATTTTGGGAAGGCTCGAATACTTCGCCGTACAGCTGAGTGGTATGGTGGTTTAATTTTACTTAAGTTCGTTTTGGCACAGTTTCCATAAATAGCCAAACCATAGTCAATTTTGGATAAAATTAAGGATCTGGTAATATTTATCAAGGTATCGGGATGGATAAAGCTGCGTTTAGTTGAGAAATATTTAATAAGTCCGAGCCTGGCTGTAGTGCTTTTTTTTAAGTATTCACAATGGTTCTTAAAAGTTAATCTCTTGTCGAAAATTACGCCTAAGATTTTTAAACTATCAACATTTTGAATAGATATATTATTGTATGACAAGTTCGGAAAATTACAGTTTTGCTTTTTACAAATGTGAAAAGTATTACATTTTTCATATGAAATTTGAAGTCCAGAACTCTCTGTCCAGATAGATATATCATTTAAAATCTTACAGAATAGCTCATTAACTAAATTAAGGTTCTTATTTTTTTAAAATATTAAGGGATCATCTGCATACATAACATGTTCAATGTTCTTGTGATTTAGAATTATATTTGATATTTCGTTGAAAGCAATTGTAAACAGTGTCACAGACAGTGGAGATCCTTGCGGAATTCCATTATATAAGTTATAGCTATCTGAACTTACATTGTTTACAATTACTTTGAATTGTCGATTGATGAGAAAAGCTTTTATAATATTATAGACCTTTCTTCCAACTTTCCAAGTAAATAGCTGCTGCAGGATAGTGTGAATGCCAACTCTATCGAAGGCTTTTTCAAAGTCCAGGCTTAGCGAAGAGACGTGGTTTTTAGTTGACAGCGCCATTGATGTAAAATGCTCAAAGTGGAGAAGAGCGTCCATGGTACCCTGTTCTCGCTTGTAAGCAACTTGGTTTTGGGTGATAAAATTGTTACATTGCATGTACCACGTAATGCGTTTTGCCATGATTTTTTCAAATATTTTTCCCATACATGGGAGTAGGGATATAGGCCTATACCCTTGCTCTGAAGTTTGGGATTTTCCGGACTTGGGTAATGGGACTACTAAGGCTTGCTTCCATATTTGAGGGTATAACCCTGTTTTTAGAATTATGTTATAGAGGCTTATTAACCTTATTACTACTTCGTTCGGTAGGTGCTTCAGCATTTGATAAGATATCCTATCGTTACCTGGGGGTTTTCCCTTACATGACGATAATGCTTTCTCGAACTCTTGAAAAGAAATTTCGTTTTCAATTGCTTTGGCTTTTGCTGACATATGAATGTCGGCTCTGGTTTCTGTAAGTACTTCGTTTTTTTTAACAACGAAATTGGACCGGAAGTTTTCGTCTTTTGAAAGGGAGGACCAGAAAGAGGCTGCTGCTTTTAGATGCTTCTAAAGTATCATAAAACTCCGACTCAGACTGCAGAACTGACGCTGAAGAATTTAATAATTAAAAAAACAAATTAAAAAATTTAAAAAAAAATTATAAAAATTAATAAAAAAAATTAAAATATAAATAAAATAAAAATTTGTAATTAAAAAATTTCAAACAAAGTTTAAAATTTGGTTCCTTATTAGGTTACTGTTCCAGAAAAATTATCATTTGGTAGAAAACTTTATTATTTTTTAAGTTATTAATTTTCTTACACTAGATCAGGCAAATCGGCCACTGTGCGCAGGCGGCAGTCCCTCCTACCTACCTACCTACCTTAATAGGGACACGAGTCCGCCTTTTACAAAAAATCAAATAGTTTGGGAGTTACAAGAAAACTTGCTTTTTTATTGTACAAGGTGGCACTAAAGTAATCCTCCTATCAGAAAATGCTATAAATTTTGCGATTGACCCCTAATGTCAGTTCTGTTTTGACATTTGTGTAGTAAACATATGCGAAATATACGTTAATAAACAATGTTACGCTACACAGCTCCAGAACGCGGAATATTGCTGACTATTTATTTGACCAATAATCGGTCGGTGACTTTGGCAGAACGTGAATTTCGTCGCAGATTTCCTGGCCGTCCAACGCCTACTGGTGAAACACTGCGACGTTTAGCCGCTCGCCTCGAAGAGACTGGCACAACACGAGATGCTGCCAGGCGTGGCAGACCCCGGAGTAGCCGTTCTGCAGAGAATATTGCTGCTGTAGCCGAGGATGTCATGGAAGCGCCGTCGGCATCGACCAGACGACATGCCACGCAAATGGGTATCAGTCGACGGTCTTTACAGCGAATTTTGGTACAAGATTTGAAGATGTTTCCGTACAAAGTCCAAACGGTGCATCAGCTGTTAGCTGCTGACCGCCGATCGCGTCTAACATACGCTCAAGCCATCCTTAATCACCACCAAGAGGAAGATGATTTTTCATCAAAAATAATCATGAGTGAAGAGGCCCATTTCCATCTTAGCGGGTACGTACATAAATAAGCAAAATTTACACTTCTGGGGCACTGAAAATCCGCGTGTAACCCACGAAGAGCCATTACACCTGCTCAAAGTCACTGTATGGTGTGCTGTTTTCGCTGGAGGAGTCATCGGACCTTTTTTCTTCGAAGACGTCCCGGGCCAAATGGTTACTGTGAATGGTGAGCGCTACAGAGCAATGATCAACGAGTTCTTTTTGCCGCAACTTGATGAATTGGGATTGGAAAACATGTGATCCCAAAAGGACGGTGCAACGGCACACACTGCACGTGCCACAACCGATATGCTGAAGGATGCATTTCCCGGGCGCCTAATCTCTCGTTTTGGCGATTTGCACTGGCCAGCAAGATCGCCTGATTTGACCGCTCCAGACTTCTTTTTGTGGGGCTTTTTGAAGTCGCGGGGTTATGTCAACAAGCCTCAGACTCTTGCAGCTCTTAAAGAGAATATCCGTCAAGAATGTGAGGACCTATCGCCGGAAGTTTTGGCCAAAGTGATGGAAAATGCCATAAAAAGGGCTCAAATGACAATCAACTGTGGCGGCGGCCATTTACATGACATCATATTCTCGACTTGATGTAAAAAAAATTAAAAGACCAAATAAAAATAATCCACAAGAAGAGTCAAAGTTTTTCATTTTTTTTTAAATTACAGCCAAAAAACATCGGAAGTTTACTTTTGCGCCACCTTGTATATGGTGTATCACCGCCATTTTTACCAAAATGATTCACAGTTTTATCTATGAGACATACATATGTATGTATGTATGTACTTATACATATATACCTAAATATCCTTCATCTGCACTGAATAGTTACAAATATAAAACGAATTCAAACTTTCCCTTCCATGTGGCGTGGCACCGCCCACTTTTCCAAATTTATATATACCTTACGTTCGGCCTGCAGACCGCATGCACCGATTGTAAAAATTTCATAAAGATCGGTTGAATAATTTCGACTCCTTTAGAGGACTCGCATTCATTTTTATATATAAAATTAACTTTGAAATAAAAACTTGCACCGGGTAATGAAGGTTCGGTTGCATCCGAACTTAGACTCTTCTATACTTTTCACACCCGAGCGCAGTGGCGCCCAGGGCTTTATTCACTTAACGGTTTTTTGTAACAGCATAAATCAAACCAGAAAGATGTAGACATAGGCACGGTTTGTATTTCAACTGAGTAAGAAAATTATACAATATAAGCCGCGTTATCTTTGTACCTACCTTTGTATTTTAATTTGTTTAATGAGAATTTCGATGCGAGTTGTGTAAAAATAAATATTCTCAGAAGACTTTAGACATGTATTAAAATCCCCAAAAATTCTGACTTTCTGATTACAATCAGATTCTGATTAAAATACAAAGGTAAATACAAACTACAACTACATATACATGCAGCGGTGTTTTGATATTGAACAGATTATTGTTAAAATCATTTCAGATAAATCACATGAGTTATTTATTTCAGTAAGTTATATACCGCCTTTAAGTTCAAATGATTTGTATAGAATGCATATAAATAATACGTATCAATATTGAACGTACTAAGCGGTAATGTAATCATTATTATATTGGGCGACTTCAATTTGTGGAGTATCAAGTATGAAAGTGTGAATGTGAGGTACTCTACACCTTTGCTGAGTTCAACCTTTGTCAAATTAACCAAGTTCAAAATGACATCAATGGTATTCTTGTCTTGGTATTTACAAGCGGTGACTTTAATTCTGATGTCGAGCTAATCATTCACTCCCTCTGCCTAACACCATGCATCAGAAATCATTATGTATACGTTTTGAATTTATAAATTATATAAAATCAGCTATTTATAATCGTAAGGACTACAACTTTACAAAAGTAATATTTAATGGGATTTCACGCACATTGACTTCGGTTGATTGGTCAGCTGCCTTAAACAACGCGGAGTTGTCAAAGGCGTACGACGTTTTTAGAGGCTTCCTGTAAGGGACAATTGAAAAGTTCGTCCCCGCCAAGTCAGCAAAAAATCTCTCCAAACTGGCCTGGTATAACTCTAGGCTTATCAATATAAACAATAAAAAGGCCAAGACGTATAAACTGTATCGAAATTCGAACAATAATTTAGAGCTTCTTGAAACCAACAGTAGGTTGCAAGAAGAGTTTTATATTATGAACAATTTTTTATTTCAGAGCTACATCTTTAAAACGGAGAGCGAAATACGATCCAATACTAAGCGTTTTTGGCAGTTTGTGAACACAGATAGGAAATTCCTCGACGGACGTTCAGAAGATTTGTAACATATTTGAAAGTTTTTTCTGCACCGTCTATGTCCCTCAACCAGAAACCAGGGTAATTAATAATTCCTACAACAGTCAGATGTAATTAATGTCACCTCAGGCGTACCACAAGGCAACCACTTCGGGACCTTACTTCTCTTAATTTTTGTCAATGATATTCCAGAAATTTTACAAATATCGTATTGTCTAATGTACGTAGATGACACAAAGGTATACGGTCGCATATAAAATATGTCTGACTGCATTAATCTTCAAGAGGACTTAATCAGACTGCAAACATGTTTACTGTTTACCTCTCAATGTTGATATGTCAATTTATGTCTTTCAGTAGGCGCAAGGTAACAGTTGAATACCTCTATAGGTTAGGTATAGCAACACTTACAAATATTTATGAAAAGAAAGATATGGGAGTTATATTCTCCTCGAAAATGTCTTTTTCTAAACATATAGACTTTATGATCTCAAAGGCTACGTCAATGCTCGGTTTCGTAATGAGGAATCCAAATAAATTTCGGGACCCCTTCACTCTTAGAGGTTTGCACTTTTTACTTGTAACATCGAACCTTGAGTATTGCAGCATCATTTGGGATCCTTGCCATTCAGGTTCATCTTTAAGGGTAGAAAAGCTTCAAAAAACGCTTTACCAGATACGCAATTCACTCCTTCCGGCGGTGTATTTATTTGGCATTGCCTTCATTAGAAACATTTCCTCTATTATGTTTATTAGGGACATAGTCAACAGCCATATCAAATGTCACTTCTCGCTTGAACTAATACTTGTCAATTGTCCGTTTACCTTATCTCAAGACGTACTTGACGAACACATTTTTATTTTTCGAATTGTAACTACTCTACTTTAATCCAGTTTCATATTTACATGTCTACATATTTTGTATAAGTACGTTATTATTGTACCACCTTTTTCGTTTTTCTTTTTATTGGGTAATTGTTCAGCTTTCTATTACTGGAATCTTCGCTGCTCTGATCAGTTCAAATATCTTCATTGATTGCTGCATCCAAGTAGTTAATAATTAATCAGCTGACGTTCTTTCAGTTGATTTATGTTTTTAATTTGCTTTAACCAATAATTAACTTTATTTACTTGTGCTTATTTTGGTCACGCCCAGTCAATTATACAAATGAATCAGTTAAAGTTGCAAGCCGTTAGCGATATAAATGTGCCCTAAATTAAAAAATTCCCCAGAATGGTTGTGCGCTGGGTTTGGTGCCTGCCGCGTAAAAATAGCTTCCAAGGAAAAATTTAAACAAAAGGCCTCAGATGAGACCCCCCTATTCTGATGATGACTTCGGCAAACGTTTAAAGGACTACGATTTAAGGGCATGCACCTGGAATGTCCGGATCTTAATTGGGAAGGTGCCTCACGATATAAAACTCGTAATAGGCGATTTTAATGCCAAGTTGGGATGGGAAGAGAGTTTTGGTCCCACGGTCGGTAAATTCAGCCTACACGATGAAACATCCGCTACCGGACTTAGGCTGATCGACATTGCCGAGGTCCGAAACATGGCAGTATGTAGAACCAGGTTCAAGCATGAAAAGATACATCAAGCTAAACGGCTACATCCTGAGAGAAAAACACGAATTTAAATTGACCATGTTGTGATAAACCGAAGGCATGCTTTCAGTTTCGTAGACGTGCGTACTATTCGAGGAGTTAACATCGACTCGGATCATTATCATGTCGCAGCCAAGATTCGCACGCGCGCACAGTGACACAAGGAAAGCCCCACCTCCAAAAGCTGCAATCACAACAGATAGCAGACCAATTCGCCACACGACTTGCATTCCAGCTCTTTGAGAGCAATGGTCAACAAGCGGATACCTGCGTGCAATGGGAGCACATTTCTCGCTCATTACTTACCGGCGCTGAAGAGGCAATTCGTTTTCAGCGAGCCCAAAAAAAAAAAAACAACTGGTACGATCAGGAATACCGGGCAGCCCAAAAATTTTATCAGAAGATACGGAAGCTTACAGAAGGTTTCAAGACCGGGGCAATTTCCTGTAAGAATGAAAACACACTCAAACAGTTAAGGGAGCACTTCTTCACCTTACTTAATGGTAGTGGCACGGAAGACATCGAAGGTGATGAACCCGAACCTCCAATCAGTAAAGACGGTATCGAAGTACCGTTACCCGACCTGGACGAAACTCGAACGGCAATAGCCCGGCTAAAAAAACAATAAGGCCTCTGGTGCTGACAGACTGCCAGCAGAGCTATTCAAGTGTGGCGGCGATGTGCTGCTTAAATTTAAACTCCACCCCATTTGCAAAATACGGTCGGACGAACGCATGGCTGCTGATTGGAATTTAAGTGTACTCTGCCCAATCCAAAAAAGGTCGATCCTGCAATATGTGCCAACTATCGTGGGATCAGTATTCTTAGCATAGAATATAAGGTTCTGTCGAGCGTATTGTGTGAATGTCTGAAGCCCACCGTGAACGAACTGATTGAACCTTATCAGTGAGGCTCTAGACCTGAAAATCTACCATCGACCAAATATTCGACTTCAAATCCGCTTTCGATAGCACGTGAAGAAGCTGCCTATTTATCGCCATGTCTGAATTTGGTATCCCAACCAAACTATAACGGCTATATAAAATGACGTTAAGCAACACCTCCTGCTCTGTCAGAATCGGGAAGGACCTCTCGGAGCCGTTTGAAACCAAACGAGGTTTCAGACAGAGTTACTATCTTTCGTGCGACTTCTTTAACCTTATGTTAAAAAAGATAATTCGAGCTGCAGAGTTGAACCGTGCAGGTACCATATTCTGTAAGAGCGTACAACTTCTGGCCGGCAGCTGCAGCCGAGTGTGTAGCGCGTGAGCGCTTCATTCAGTGGGCCCGGTTTCATATTCAGGCCGGGACAAGTACCATCAAAAATTATAGACAAGTTTTTTCTAATAGCGGTCGCCCCTCGGCAGGCAGTCAATGGCGAAGCTTCGAGTAAATTTCTGCCATTCAAAACACAAAAAAACCTTCTCACAAAAAAACCTTCGCCGTTCGGAGTCGCCGTAAAACTGTAGGTTACAACATCAAGACGCACGCCGCACAACCGCTTAAGCGGTTATAGCGCCAATTAAGTAAGTAAGTGCAACTTCTGGCGTGTGCTCATAATATCGACATCATGGGCCTCAACAACCGCAAAACTAAGTACCTCCTGTCACGAATAAATAGTCAGTGCACTCGCGTCTTGGCTCCCGCATCACTGTTCACAACTACAATTTCGAAAAAGTGGTGGCCTTTGTTTATCTGGGAACCAGCATTAACACCTACAATAATGTCAGCCTGGAAATCCAACTTAGACACACACTATCAAGTCTCTCATCGTGCCCGTGCTATTATATGGCGCGTAGCATGGGCACTGCAAGCATCGGATGAGACGGCCCTTGGAGTGTTCGAAAGAAAGATTATCCGAAAGATTTATGGACCTTGACGCCTTTGCGACGGTGAATACCGCAGACGATAGAACGATGAGCTGTATGAGGTTTACCGCGACACAGACACAGTCCAGCGAATTAAAATACCGCGGCTGCGTTGGCTGGGAAATGTCGAAAGAATGGACGAAAATCCTCCAGCCCTGACAGTATTCAACGCGGTACCAGCTGGTAGTGGAGAGGAAAAGGAGGAGATGTGGTGATCTCCGAAATAGCAGCTATCACTTCTACCACTATGAAAAATTGTTGTTTTCTTATATTATTCCCTAATACAAACCTGGCTCAAGCTCAAAAAATTATAGTGGAAACTGAATTTATTTTAATTTGAAAGAAAACTCTTTTAATTTTATACAGGAAAAATCTTGTTTTGTGTTCCCGTACTTTTTGACGTTTAGTCTCTTTTTACTCTCACTCTAGAGAGTAGTTTTACTATTTGACATTTTTATAGGATTTTACAGGAAAAGTACTGCATCAGAGCAATTATGTGCGAAGTAGCCAACTATAACGAAGAAGAATTCCTAGATTGTCTCAACAAACAAGAGGAATCATAAAGTTTACGAAGGAAACAGACGTCGAAGGAAAAGTAAACTATCTGGACCTGACAATCAAGCACGACAATATCCTAGAAAAGGTTAACAATGAAATTTATAAGAAACCAACTGGCATGATAACATTCATCCTCTGCAACATAAAAAGCAGCCCTAAGGCAACTTGTAGATAGACTAGAACGAACACCTCGAACACAAAAAGAATATAAGAAGGAATTGTACACAATCTATACTAATTATATGGATAATGTTTATCCATACAAAAATTCAGAATTATAAAAGTCGTTATATTTTAAGACATCAACCAAAATATTTCGTAATAATTCTGAGATTTATGTGGGCTGAGCGACTTGAAATTACCTCAATTTTTGAGGTTTTATATTAATAAAAATAGTAGTTTATTTCAAATAAGGCACTTCAGTTCATAAAATAGTACTGCATACAAATATTCAAAAAAAATTCCAGGACTAAATAATAATAAAATTTGGATGCCGTTTTGGAAGATTAGTTAAAGTAAACTTGAGTGATTTATTATTTGCAAATAAATTCATTCTTATAATATTTATTATGATTCCGGTCGAAAAACCACTACTCTTTTCTGGTGAGGCATCCTAATGTACATACTCATGTACATTTTTTTAAATTTGAGTCCCAGTTTTTTTAAATAAATTGCTTGAATAAAAATACAGTAGAATCCAGTTAAAACGACTTCAAAGGTCCGGTAAAAATTCGCCGTACTAACCGGACGTCCTCCTCATCATCGTTGGTCTCCTTGGCGTGGGGATGAGGCTTAAGTGTTGTCATGGTTACTCCTCGCGGATTTCCATGACACCACGAACTAAGAGGGAAGCTCCATATATGAATCAATGTAGGACTCGAACTTGCACTGCTTCTTATGTGGAGAGTACCGCACCAACATCTCTCAATTTCCGCATACCCTGCATCCCTCCTAATATCTCCCAGTTCTCCTTCCTCCCTAGTCAATCCTCCCCCTAAGCCAGGGTGTTAAGCGTCACCGTGCCCATTGGTCGGTTTGCAGCCAGGGGGTCTAAACTCCGGCTGTATTCTAACGGCGCCTCCCTGACACCGGGCCACCTCAGGGAGTATGTTTGGCCTTACCGCGGCAAGGGGCGCTGTCGTGGTGTACCCCCCTTTTCCCCTTATATTTTTCAGACCACTACGCTTACCTCGTCGAGCAGGTGGTCGTACGAACAAGATGAACACAAATAAATCCAAAATTCAAAAAAACTTGTCTTCCCCATCTCGGGGTAAGACTATGCAGGCGCGAGCGCCTAGCATAAAAACTTCTTCTTCCCCATCTCGGGGTAAGAATGCGCAGGCGCAAGCGCCTAAAGCGCCGCTTCGCTCCGACAGGGGCTCTTCCGGGCTGGAGGTTGCACGCCGGCCCGTGACTATGGGTGTTATGGCGGGGCCTAGCACCAGCAAAGCTGCGGGGATTGTGCTGGAGACGGCAGATCGTTCTGTGGCGGTAGGCACTAGGGGCCCGCCAAACACCGGCGTGGCTGCGAAGCCTAATCTTGCGAAGGCAGGGGTCTCAAGGCCTGGCCCGAGCGGATTAAGGCGGCAAGCAGCTACACATGAAATTATGGAGGGGGTGGCAGCGATGGAAACTACGAGCCACGCCCCTCTGAAGTTTGAGTCGGAGCGGCTCAAATTCGCTGACAAGCGAAAGGCCGCGAAGACGCTAAGGAGATACGACGGGGTCCCGTTGGAAACGCTGCCCCAGAGCGCGAAGGAAGCGGTGGAACGGGCGAAAGCCCTGCTGCCTAACTTCCGGGTCACTGGGGCTTCAGCGGAAAACCGGGTGCCTTCGTCTAAACGAAAAAGATCGGCGGAGGACCAAACTCCGGCGACGAAAAGAATCCGGCCGCACTCCTGGGTGGGCAGGCCTAGCTTTGCCGAGGTTGCGAAGGACAGGATCCTTATTGGGGTCCTGGACCGAGGCAACGAGCTCGGGTCCTTACCAAAAGACCAGTGGAGTTGGGTGAAGGCAGCTCTGGCGAACGTCATTTTTGACGTTCTGCTGGAAAACCCCGGAACCCCCCGGCCTGTAAGGAAGCTGGCTGGTACCAGGGCCATATTAAAGTGGTAGCCTGTGAGGACCAGAGATCGGTGGCGCTGTATAAGGCCGGCGTTGCAAAGGTGGGTCCTGTCTACCCAGGCGGCTAAGTTGGAGGTGGTGGACTGGAAGGACATTCCAGTCAGACCACGGGCGAGGGTATGGGTTCCGGTGACACCATCGGCACCGGAAAGCATCCTTAAGATGCTCCAGGTGATGAACCCATCCCTCCCGACAAGTGATTGGAGGGTCGTCCGTGTCGAGAACGCGGAAGGGCCTTCCAGACAAGTGGTATTGTCCCTTAATAAGGAGTCTATTGGGCTTCTGGAGAAGAGGCAAGGCCGCGTTTCGTATGGCCTCGATGAGGTCATTATTAAAGTGTACCGCGGGGACGCTCAGCGTGCCTCTGGGTCGGGTGAAGCAATGGACGTTGACATTGAGGCACCCGAACCGGAGCCGGAACCGGAACTCTCCGACGCTGAAGGCAGCGTCTCCTCTCAGACGAACCTTGCACCAACAATGCATAGGATGTTTGCGGAGGAGGACTTGCTTCTCAGTGACGGGGAGGGTGAAGCTGACGTCACCGTTGTAGCTGGAGGGGAGGAAGCGGCTGTCTCGCATGAGGGTGCTGCAAATAAACCTCCATCATTCTAAAGCAGCTTCAGCTGCTCTCCTGGGTCGCCTAAGCAAAGGCGACATTACGGTGGTACTCATTCAGGAACCTTGGGTTTGCAACTCAAGGGTATGTGGGTTGAGTGTCACCGGTTTTAAGCTCTTCGTTGAGCGCGGTAAAGGTAAAATTAGAGCCTGTATTCTGGCTAAAGCAGATTTAAATATCTTTCTTCTACCTAATTACAGTGATGGCGACGTCACGGCAATTCTCGCGGAGATAGGGGGTATGTCGATTGTGCTGGCATCGGCCTACATGGCGTACGAAGCCGAATACCCTCCTCCCTCTATGGTTCGGAACTTGATATCCAGGTATGAGAGCGGACACATGTTGGTCGGCAGCGACGCTAATGCTCACCATGTCAACTGGGGGAGCACGGACATTAATGATCGAGGTGAGTTACTTTTCAACTACCTTCTAACTACTAACCTACTTATATGCAACAAAGGTAGGGATCCCACCTTCATTACTAGGAATCGTAAAGAAGTTTTAGATATAACTCTATGTAGTATTAATCTATCTGAACTGATCGAGAGTTGGCGGGTTCTAGACGAACACTCCTTCTCTGATCATCGTTATATTGAAATCGTATTGAACTTTTCTTTTACCAGCCCAAAAGTGCGCAAAAACCTAAAAAACACGGATTGGTGCTTTTATAAGAGGTTATTTGAGGATAGGCTGACCAGCGAACCTCTTTTTGAACCTAACTGCATCGGGGATCTAGAGAACATGGTGAACGTTTTTACGATGACCTGCTCAAATGCCCTAGATCAGGCTTGCCCTGAATCTAAACAATGGGGCAAACGTAAACCCCATTGGTGGTCACGTGAGTTGGACTCACTACGCAAATCTTGTAGGAAAAATTTCAACAAAGCCAAAAGACTTAATCTCGAACTGGTATGGCAGTAGTACAAAAAGTCTCTCCAGACCTATAAAAAAGCTTTAAGGGCGGCAAAGAGATCTTCGTGGAGAAACTTCTGCGGCGGCATCGAGGGTGTTTCCGAGACAGCCAGGCTAAGGAAGATTCTCTCAGGATCCTCTAACCCGATAGGTTTCTTGCAGAGGCAAGACGGTTCCTGGACCTCTACGGGAAAGGAAACCCTTGAACTGCTACTAGATACTCACTTCCCTGGGAACACAACTGCGGAGGTTAAAGGGTGAAAAGGTTAAATGGGCTATCCAAAGCTTTAAGCCATACAAATCTGCAGGGCCGGATGGGATAATACCTGCTCAGCTAATTAAGACACTGGAGGTGTCTGCAAAATGGCTCTCTACTATTTTCAGAGCCTGTTTCAAACTTAATCATATACCGTTGGCATGGAGAAATGTCACGGCTGTTTTTATTCCTAAAGCTGGTAAGGCCTCATATACTAATCCAAAGGATCTTAGGCCTATCAGTCTATCATCATTCGCTCTTAAGGCACTTGAAAGGATTGTTAGTTGCCACCTGTCCGATACCATCGACAGTCGACTACTGTCTAATGACCAGCATGCCTACCGCAAAGGCAAATCTACTGAGACTGCACTCCATAGCTTGGTCGGCTATATTGAGAAGTCTCTCAGTGCCAAGGAGTTCTGTCTTGTAGCCTTCCTGGACATTGAAGGCGCCTTCAATAATGTGCTTCCAGAAGCCATAACTGGCGCCGTTAGGGATCTAGGAGCTGAATGCTCACTGGTTGAGTTTATAGGCCAGCTACTCAGTTGCAGAATAGTAAGGGCTAAGCTGGGTGCGAGCGAATTGTCGCGGCACGTGTCGAGGGGGACGCCACAAGGAGGTGTCCTATCCCCACTTCTGTGGAACCTCACCGTCAATACGCTACTGCGAGATACGGTATGGGGTGGCGCAAAAGTTGTCGCGTACGCTGATGACGTCGCGATCGCACTCAGGGGAAAGTTTCCGCTGACACTATGCGAGCTGATGCAACGAGCGCTTCGGGAGGTATCCAAGTGGTCCACCCACTGCGGGCTCCGGGTCAGCTCAAGTAAAGTGGAACTCGTACTCTTCACGAGAAGGTATAAAGTGCCTTCGGTGACCCCACCGGTACTAAATGGTACCCGGTTAAGTATTTCTACAAGTGCCAAATTTTTAGGCGTTGTTTTAGATAGGAAGCTGAACTGGAAAGAGAACCTGGTTCAACGTCATGGAAAGGCTTCCATAGCCCTCTACACTTGTAAGAGAGCCATAGGCAGGAAATGGGGTCTTAATCCCCAGATCTGTCGGTGGATTTTCACAGCGGTCGTCAGACCAATTCTCCTATATGGGGTGATCGTATGGTGGCCTGCTTTAGACAAAGAGGTTAACCTCAGATTACTCACCAAGGTGCAAAGATCTAGTATGATCTGCATAAGCGGGGCGCTCAGAACCACGCCAAATGAGGCTTTGAACGCCATTTTAGACCTCCTTCCTTTAGATTTGGTCGGACAACGGACGGCAGCGTTGACTGCCTTGAGACTAAGAGAGACATCCCAGTGGCACCCTGAATGCCAAGGGCACTCTAGTATTTTGAACAAGTTCTGCTCTATTCCGAGCAGCACGGACCGGTGTGCTTGGACATCGGTAAATGAAAGTAACTTTACTACACGAATTCCAAGCAGGGAAGAGTGGAAACCTGAGTTTCGCACTCCACCTGAGAGCATTGTCATCTATACAGATGGCTCAAAACTCGATAATCAGGTAGGAGGGGGCGTTTTCTCACGAACCCCTCTCCTGCAAATTTCCTTTAGGTTACCAGATCACTGCAGCGTCTTCCAGGCTGAGGTCTCAGCAATCATGGAAGCGGTGAAGAAGATAGGGACCGGGATTATAGGAAGAGACATCTTCATTTTTAGTGACAGCCAGGCTGCAATCAAAGCTCTGAGCTCTCTCACGTTTAACTCGAATATCGCGCTGGACTGCCGCCGATCTCTACAGGAGATGGCTAAGCAGAACAGACTGTACCTCATTTGGGTCCCTGGTCACCGGGACATAGAGGGAAACTGCATGGCAGGTGAACTTGCAAGACAAGGTACGACCAAGCAGATTCTTCAGGATAAAGAACGCATTGGTATGCCGTTTGCCACTTGCAAAATGCTACTCAAAGATTTTACATATAAACAAGCTGACAATAGATGGAGGCAAAATACGGCCTGTCGAACCTCAAGGCAGACGTGGCCTAAATGGGATCGGAAACGGTCGCGCAGCGTTCTCTCTCTAAGAAGGGAAAACATTTCGAATGTGATCGGGGCTCTAACAGGGCACTGTCTGATAGGTATACATGCTGAAAGGTTGGGAGTGCCCTTCCGAAGATGCTGTAGGAGCTGCAAGAATGACGAGGAGGAGGAAACGATCTTGCATCTACTGTGTAAGTGCCCTGCTCTGTGTAAAAGCAGGATGCGACATCTGGGATCACCGTTTCTGGATGACCTTAGTAAGGTTTCTAGCACCGAGGCAAATTGTCTGTTGAAGTTTATCAATGAGGCAAACTGGTTTAGTAAGGGGTAATTTTTCTTTTTGGGATGGTACAAAACTTTTCTTGTGGTAACACAATGGGCCTAATATTGGCCTAAGTGAGCCGCTGTAGGCGGCTGCCACTCCAACCTAACCTAACCTAACCGGACGTCGTATAAACAGAACACCCCCATTTTACTTTTTTCCATATTTCTGCTATAGGGAATAGTTACCAATCAGTAATCGCGAACTAAATGTCAAAACATTTCAACTATCGGGTGCACATTACTTAAGTATTTTTAATGAGTAAAAATGCAAAAGTTTATTTCAAGTGTATCCATAATTGACGTCTGTCGAAAAAATTCGAATGAAAAAAGGAGAAATGTCGGTGTGGACTAACCAATATCCAGACCTGGTTAAATATACGCCTTCGATGTTCACCCACGTTGTCCGTCTAATCGGAAAATGTTTTCATAGATTACGCCGCTTAAAGCTGAGTCGTATTATGCGGATGTAGTTGTACAGTAATTTGTACCAAAACAAAACTCTGAAGCAAACAAAGAACACCGGAGATTTACTAGTAGACTAGAAAGAATGTAGACTATTAAATTGCATTACTCTCGCCGTACTTCTAACAAAAAAGTCTCGCCTGATTTCACCATATCAGAACTAATTTGACTTTGCTGATTGGTATTAGAATTTGGTTAAATAGAAATGGTTTGCGGTGGGGTGAAATCGCACGAGAGTTCTTGCCACAAGAAGGAAATGCCACGTTACTTCTTGAAAACAACGAATACAAAAAGGATCTGGTGAATAAAATTAGAAAGAATCATGAAGCTTCAATGAGAAAGACTTGGGCAGTAATAACTTATACAGGAAAGGTAATATACAAATTAGCAAACCTCTTCAAGAAATAAAACACAAACAGCATTTCAAACAGTAAGCAACTTAGAGCAAATACCAGGGACCAGTACGAACACAGAGAACCCACCAAACAGACAAGGCGTATACATCTGACTTGCGAATGCCAATACAGTTACAAACAAGACGTAAAGTAAGAACACGGATTCCAGAATACATACGGAACAATAACAAAAGTATACACAAATCCAGTGCAATACCTGAGTCGAACTTTGCAAATATTCACCAGCAAACACCAACAACATATGTAGTTAAAATACTGCATGTGTAACAGAAACGGCGCCGCCAGAATGCACTTGAGAACATGGAACTCAGGCATAATATTTGAGCCCTTAATACTGTGGTAATATTGAACCTTTAAACCAGTTAAATGCCATTTTACTGGTTAATACGTTCAAATTGCCACCATTTAACTTATTAAATGGGGAACTGGTTCAGGTAGTTCAAATTGCGTTTACGTGTTTTAGCTAACAGAATGACCCATATGAAGTGAATAGGTTTACAGACTGTAACAGAGGGGTCGATATGAAATAAACAAATTACCCACAAAAGTTTTTTTAAATAAAACAAAAACGGTTTGGGACATGAATTAAATTCTTTATTCCTGTGAAAGTACATTCGATGCCATTATGTATGAAACTCGATTTTTTTTGCATGGGCACCACGGGCACACTAGCAGAAGCCCAGACGTTGAACCCAATTTTCGACGGTTTTCAAGCATAAATCGGCCGATACTGCTGCAATTTCACGTTCGTTATTCGTACGAAGTTCATCAATTGTCGCTGGCTTTGTTGACATAGACCATAGACTTGACGTAGCCCCACAGAAAATAGTCCAACGGCGTCAAATCGCACGACCGAGGCGGCCAATAAATATATCATGAGTATAATGAGTCAAACAATGCTACTCTCCCGGCTAATTCTTTGATTGCTCCTCTAACCTATGCTGCTGCCACCGCCGTTTCTGCTATTAAAACTCAGTATTTCATCACTCCCAATGTTCGTGCTCTTGCTGGGCCAACTCTCCTTCTTCCATTGCTACGTTCGGTCCTGCTTCGAATGCTGCTCTCCCAGTTGCAGTCTCCGCCGTCTCTGCTGCTAAAACTCCAACGTTCGTCCCTTCATATGCTCCTGCTCTGGCTAATGCTCCTACACCTGCTGTTATGCCTCGCGCTGCTGTTGTAAATTATATAAGCGAAAAGAAGAAAAACAACCAAAGATACATAAATGCTTGTTGAAGGGTCAAATACAATTCCTGATTTGGAAGTAGATGTGCGTATGAAAAACGTTTGCTTGTTTGCGTTAGGCTAGGTATGAAAGAGGTTACTATAATTTCAAACTTGGAGTAGTGGACTCTGTTTATGAGAAGATTGTTTCTTCTCATGTTTAGCCTGCCAACGTCAATGTTCGACCGTTTAATTTTTTTTCAAAAAACAGGTGGAGCACAGTTGGTCAAATACGTACGTAATTCGCCTCACATCTTAGAATATTCTTTCATCATTTTTTAGGCCTCAGCACTAAATGTAAATTCATACGTACAATGCGTTATTGGGTAATCAAGAGACACTTCTTGACCATTTATGAATTTGTACACAATGATCTTTTCGCCATTTGTTTGTATGTGTTTCATATATCCCTCTATATAAGGCATCGTTACATCGTTAGTCTCAAATACCAATAGTGATAGCGATAGGACAATAAGTCCTGGGTGATGATGATACTGACCTCATTCCTAATAATGTTAATTATAGCAATAAATTATATCTTATCGATAGCTGGATTTGTGAATTTTAATTTTAGGCAGATTAACAGTGTCTTAAATGAGCTGAATAGGATTTTGGACCTTATATTTATAAGTCATAATATGCTTAGTGAATGCTTCTTGCTTTCTCTATTTCGAGTTGTCATCATGTTCCTACGAGTTCTCTCCCGTTACCTAATATTCCTTTAAATAAAAACAGGCAATATAAACTTCCATGGCATACAAAAGACTTGAAGAATCTAAAGAACTTAAGAAACAGGTTCTTTAGTCCGCTCAAAAAACCAGGGATTCATCTTTTGAAATTCAGAGAATATGCGAAGAAATATAATTATTTGGATAAAATTTTATGCAATAACTATATTCAGAATTTTGAAGCTAGTATTAAATCAAATCTAGAAGCTTTCTGGAGTTTCATTATTTCTAGGAAATCGAGCTCTAGTATGCCTTCAGTTTTATTTTTGAAAGCTAAAACTTCAAATTAGGTCAATGAAGCATCCGATGTCTTCGCAGATTTTTTTAAATCCAATCTTCCTTCTGACGGGGACCTTGAGTTTGAGTGTGATTTGGAAACTTCTGTTGATATCGGGTTGTTCACTTTATCTTCCGATGATATTGCCAATAATGTAATTGCCAACCTTTAGAGCTCTTCGCAACCGGACGTTGATAAGCTTTTCTGTGGCTTTATTCAAAAACTGTGTTTCGCTTTCGTACTCCTTGAAGATAACTTTTAATACACATCTATCTTCCGGTGGTTTCATTGATGATTGGGAAGTGTCCTTTATTACACCAATCTTTAAAAGTGGAAACAAATGCGATGTGAGTAATTACAGACCTATGTATGTATATCCAATCGTTCGACTACGTCTAAACTGTTTGAATGTATCATTAAAGACAAGGTTTTTTTGCGGTTAAAAGTTTGATTTGCCTTTACCAGCATGGCTTCATTACGAGTAGATCTACCGTTTCATTCATTTGTCATATTCTCAGAATACTGTATTTCAGCTTTTCAAAGGGCTTTCCCTTCGTATTTCTCTCTTGGTTAAAGTCCTATCTGTCGAACAGTCGGTGTATGGTTGTCGCTGACAACTCACAGTCTTATTCCCTTAGCGCTTCGTCTGGTGTCGCCCAAGATACTATTTTCGGTCCTTTGCTGTTTGTACTGTTTATTAATGATATTAGTAGTTGTTTTTCGTACGCTAATTTTATATGCTGATCTAAAAATATTTTCTATTATACAAAACTCATTTTATTCTCAGGCGCTTCAAGCTCTTATAGTGTACTAGTAGTCGCTTGTCTTTGAATTTAGGGAAATTTTTTAATATTACTCTCGCCAAGTGTTTTTCCCGGTACGAACATTTTATTTAATCTCTAATCGTCATTTGAATTAAGTTAGTGAAATTATGAACCTGGGTGTTGTCTTCGATTCAAAGTTCACTTTTATTAATCATATTAACTGTACCATTACTAAATCTTATGCTATGTTAGCAATTGTCAGACGCAAAAGTACAAAATTGTCAAGTCCCTACAAACGCAAACTGCTTTATATGTCATTTGTTCGTTCAAAACTAGAATATGCATCTGTCATTTGGAGACCTTATCATGCCTGTCATTATTCGAATCGAATGAAATTTTCATTGGCTATGCTCTAAGTTCCCTTCGTTCTCATGACCCAGTTCCTTCATACTACTGGGGATGACTTCTTTTTAATTTAAAATCGCTGGAATCTAGAAAATATATTTTGTGCTTATCTGTCGTGTATGATATTATTCGCGGAGTAGTGAATTGCCCCTCACTTCTTGGACGGATTCATTTCAACACTCCAGCGATCGATTCGTGACTTTGATTTTTTTTAGATCGGCTTCATAAGAACTCCTTATGCAAGAAATGCACCCATCACTAGAGCCCTGATAGAACTCAATACAATTTCTAAATTTTGTGAGATCAATTTTGCTTCATCAAAACTCTCTTTTATAGCCATTCTTCACTATGCCTATAAGTAGTAGAACTAAAACGTAATATGGTAACCCTTTTGATATCGTTTTGTTAGAGTTAAATAAGAAATCCTTTATGATATGCTTTTAATGCACACTGGTATTAAATATGATATCCTTTTGCTATCATTTTGTAAGTGTTAATTAAGATATCCCTTATGATATGCTTCTAATAAGCACTAGAATTAAATGTTATCTCCCTACACACTATTCAATTATGTATTTCTTATTCATTAAGATTATTTTTGTTGCCATATCTACATTAGTATGTAAGACAATTGTTTTTGTTGACTAATTTCTGCTTAAATAAACAAATAAATAAATAAATACCATGTTTAAATCGACGCTTTTAACCAGTTAAACGAAATTTTACTGTTTAAATAGGAATAATACGCTCGTAAATGTGTTAAATCGCGTGTAAGTTGTTGGTGGAAATTTAACCAGTTCGACCACTTCACCTCTTTCACAACCAGTTCGGCAAACTATTCTATGCACACTCCTGCACACTTTTTGGCGGCCCGTCTCAAAATATGTGAATAAAATCAGCAGGTACAGGGCGAATTTATTAAAATACCCATATTTTCTCTCCATGTCTGGCTTAATTTGTTCATTTCATATAGATCAGTCTCAAGAAGGACATAAAGAAGCGTCAGTGTGAACCTTGGCAAAACCTCTGCAACAATATTGAGGAATACTCTGAGGTTAACAGGCTGCGGACATAAGGACAAAATGTGCCCGCTGCTATCACAGATCTTTACAACTTGTCTTACCCTAATCTATGTCCCACACGAGTTGACAAAGGCGAGGGTGGCCTTCCTACCAAAACGAGGCTAGCCTGCTCATGTGAAACCGAAGAGTTTTAGGCCCATAAGCCTTACTTCGTTTCTTCTTAAAACTCTAGAGAGGCTCTTAGATGACTATATTCGGCGGAATATAAAACACGATAGCCTCTCCCCAACCATATTCCAAAAGCAAATCAGCTGAGATTGCGCTCCATGATATCGTTTCAACAATTGAAAAATGACTGGCCTTCACGGAATACACGCTGGGAGCTTTCCTCGATATAAAGGGAGCCCTCAACAATGTTCACTGGGATTCGGTAGTCGGGTCCCTCCTTAGGGTGGGGGTGCAGCAGGGACTGGTGGACTTTGTTGGGCTCCTCCTCACAAAAGAGAACTATTTTTTCCGAGTTGGGGGATTGGTCCATTACTACACAAGTGACCAGAGGCACCCCCTAGACGGCGTTCTCTCCCCTCTACTATGGAATCTAACCGCTTACGCCCTGCATTGGAACCTAAAGGGCATTGGTTGTCAAGTCGTAGCGTACGGCGATGACATAGCAATCGTGACATCTGCGGTTGAGATACTACTAGCTTTGCGAGGCATCTATAGGCAAAAATGGGGAATAAAACCACACATAGTACACTGCACTATGGAAGATATATTACATTACTCCTCTACTCTGCATGGGCAATAAATTCTCCATAAGAATCCCAGAGAGGAATGAATGGGAGGATGCCATAGACCTAGACATAGAGTCGACGGCTGTCTTAACAGATGGTTCCAAACTCAACGAAAGAGTGGGCAGCGGGATTCACTTCAGCGAATTAGCGATGGGCCGCAGCTTTCGCTTACAGACAGACAGATCTGTCACTATACACTCAGACAGTCGGCTATTAAATCTCACAAAACAGCGTCCAAAAAATTTAGAAATTCTATCAATCTGCTCGCGTTTAAGCATTCCGTGACTGTGACAAGGGTCCCAATCCAAATGGGCACAGTGAGATTTCCGCCAATTGCGCGGCAGACGAGTTGGCAACGAAATTGACGGAATTACCTATGATGAATGCTGCTCTAGAAACGGGCATGCCTCTAAGCTCCTACAAACATAGTTTAACCCTAGAACACACACCCAGAAAATACCACGTAAACACACACCCGGGATATGTTTGTACCCGGGACCTTATGTTGCGGTTTTTTTAATGCTTATTCAACCGATTTCTATGATTTTTTTTAAATGTATATTTTAATATATAACAAGTATTTTGTCTTTTGTTTCATTCGAATATTCCTACTGGTTCCAGCGATATGGGCAAATAAAGTCAGGACATGCAACAGTGGATTTTTGTTTTTGTTGTTGTCCTGATAAATGCAAAACAAAATAATATAATTTATAATAATATACTTGTAGAGTAACAACGTATACACATTTTGGTTTTTATTTCATTGAAATATTCTACCTGGTTCAAAAGATATGTGCAAAAAGGTCGCGCAAGGTATGGGTACGTAGGTAGCAAATACACTGGTATAACTGGTTTTTGTATTTTATATGCAGCTGCAAGGGTTGTTTTCACACGAGGCGTTGTTATAAATGCTGCCTGTTGATATTTGCATTATTGTTTTGGTGCTCAAAAGTGTAAGAAGTGAAAATATAAGTGAAAATAAATATAACTGAAACTATAAATAACTGGATACGAAATGACTTCAAGAAGAAACGAATATTTATCAAGTGCAGCATATAGAAGGTAAAAAATGTAAAATAAGCAACAATGTAAACATATACTAATTTTTTTTATTATGCAGGCTAACTGAGGAACAGCGAGAATCATATATACAATCTTTATTTGATGAAATTTGTGACGATGACGCTCCCTATGACTTTGACTCAGAAGATGAAGAAGAAATTCAAATCAATGACATTGAAATTGCTGATGACGATGCTGAAGTTTCGCAAAGTGCCGCAGAAGTATTACCTGATTATGCGGACTATGAGGATGATGAAGAAGACGATGAAGAAGAAGAAGTAGAAGAAAATAATGAATTACCTGGTAGTGCCGAAAAATTTGTTGCACGTGATGGTACTGAGTGGATGAAAGAACCAAATGTAAGTCGTCAGGTACTCAGACAAAATATTATAAGAGAACGTTCTGGACCAGCTAGATGCACTGAAATGTTGTCAATAGAGCAAACATTCAAATGTTTCATGAACGTTGAAATGGCTGATATAATTATGCGCCACACAAATAAGTTAGCAAAAGAAACTTATAATGCTTACAACAATGCGCATCCAAACACAACTCCTAAGTCATGGACGCCTGTGTCAATAACAGAGCTGTATGCATTTTTTGGCATAGTTATTATGACTGGTGCGAACCATAGCAATGGAGAACATGTTCGAGATTTATGGAGCGTCAAAAACTATCCTTTATATCGCGCCACAATGAGAGTCAACCGTGTCTGTTCGATATTGCGGTTCCTAAGATTTGACGATAAAAACACTCGTGCAACACGCTTACTAACTGATAAAGCAGCACCGATCAGTGAGTTGTGGACGATGATGAACAATAATCTTGCTGCACATTACAAGCCCAGCTCATGCTTGACGATTGATGAACAATTATTTCCTTACCGTGGACGCACACGGTTTACGCAGTACATACCGTCAAAACCTGCTAAATATGGTGTCAAGGTTTGGTGGATTTGCGATGCCACAAATGCATATCCACTGCATGGACAAATATATACTGGCCAAGCAGAAACTGGTAGGGAAACGAACCAAGGCGAACGAGAGGTGAAGGATTTGTCTGCCAAATACCAAGGAAGTGGCCGAAACATTACAATGGACAATTTGTTTACGACCTTGCCAGTTGCAGAACTGCTTCTCACCTGGAAACTCACGATCGTTGGAACTTTGCGCAAAAACAAATCATATATTCCTCAAGAAATGAAGCAGAACAAAAACAGGACAATTGGTTCAACGACATTTGGCTTCAAAAATAATGTGACAATGTGCTCTTATGTTCCCAAAAAAAATAAAGCAGTAATTTTGCTTTCGGCCATGCATAATGATGCTGAAATAGCTGACAGTGGGAAACCTGAAATAATTGAATATTATAATCGTACCAAAGGTGGTGTTGATCGAATGGACCAAATGTTTGCGGAATATCCAACACAAAGACAAACAAAACGATGGCCACTAGCGATGTTCTTCAACATGTTGGACATTACAGCTCTTGCAGCCTACATTGTCTACGATTTGAATAACCCTATGTTGCCTTGGAGAACAAACAACAAGCGTAAGCAGATCCTGCGCAGCTTGGCTGAAGCATTGTGTATGCCCATTATTGAAGCCAGAGCCATAAATCGTCAAGTGACGCGACATTTTTCGACTAAAATTGCTATTGAAGCATATTTCAACCGACCGGTGGAATCAATGGTGTCAACAGCTGCATCAACATCTGCCGCAGCGCGCACGCCAAAACCTGTGTCCGGATCTTGCTATTTATGTTACGCACAAGAGGAAAAACGCCGTAGAAAAACCAGAAAGCTGTGCGCCAAATGTAAGAAGCCAATGTGTCTTGAACATTCGGTCACATCAACAAATTGCTCTATTTGCCATGATTTTCCTTAGATATAAGATGCATTTTTATAATTTTTATAATAAAAGTCAATAATATAATGTGTGAAATGAATATTTTTAATTTTTCAAATAAAAAAATAATATAAAAAATGTTTTTTTTTTTTTATTATTATGAGGATTTTTACTATTGGGGTACAAACGTATCCCGGGTGTGTGTTTACGTATATAATGTGTTTGGAAGGCTGTAGCTCCTGAACCAATGGTCCGATATGGTTCAAATTTTGAATTTGAACGCAAAACTAAATAATCTTCCTAGAGGTATAGCGGTATAGAGGTATAGCGGTTCAAAAGTTACAACACTTCAAAGTTGAAAGTGGATACATTTGTACCCGGGTGTGTGTTCTAGGGTTAAAGACAAAACTCATCGAGGAAGTGAATATCAGGTGGGCCATGGAACCTACCTGTAGGATTACCAGACAATTTTGGCCAAAGGTTGGCATAAAGTGATCCAAAACGATGATTCGTCTGGACCGACCTGCTCTCATACGAATGGTTGGGGTAATAACCGGACACTGCCTTATGGACACACGGGATAACTAATGATTTTTAACGAAGCTGCAGAGACGAAGAGGTAGTGGAGAACATCGATCACTATCTCTGCCATCGTCCAAGACTCGAAACCAATTCCTAAATGGGTACTTTCTAAGTTCTCTGGCCGACCTGAGCTTGGCTTACCTTTTTCAGCGGTATCACAATGGGCTTTTTTTATTATAACTTTATTTATTTATTGAATCTTCTTAGTAAGAGACTAACAGCAATTTTTAAAATCTCAATATAACTTTAAAAACCTACCCTCCTATTGGAGGAATATATCTGCTATGCGGGCCCTTATATTAATTGCCGGGCTGGAAAATTATTCCGCTTGAGTCGTGTTTGAGTTGCTTGATGGGTAAGTGATTGTGCTAGTTGATTTGGATTCATGTTTAGATTGTATAAATACTTTTCCTTAATTTTTGCTATTTCATTTTGTATGCATGGTATTTCCTACAACTGTGACCCGAACGTCTAATACTACGAACGTGTAATACTAGTGTGCAAAATTATTCTGTACTAATGTTTTAGTGGGGAACGCGAGTTGATCAGCCAATTAAAGCCATTGGCTTTAAGCTTCATTTAAGTTTTCTTAGAAGCATGTGCTTCCGCCAAGTGAGACGCCTGTCGAGATGCACTCCAAGATACACCACTTCATTGGCCTGAGGGATCGTAATGCTATTTAGGGGCAGTGGTGGACTAGAATTTCTATTTAATGTGAAGGGGACGTATTTACTCTCTTTACGGGCAGTAAATTCAGATGTAGAAAGTCTAGGTGCATTATGTGGGCATTAAGATATGCTAAAGATCACAGTGTCATCCGCAAAGGGTTGATAATGTCAAACGGGGATCTGTCGAAATGTCTGCTGTGTAGAGAATATTTATTGTGGAACTCCGGCTGCGATATGGAATTCTTGCGTATCGTCGTGGATTATAGGAATACTATATTAGCGCGAATTAAGGAACGTATCTCACTCACTCAGCACTCACAAACAGCAATATCATATATAAACAAAAGAAACATCGCATCAACATTAACTTGCAACAATTAAAAGAAACATCAAAACAACCTTATATTGCGCCAAACGAAAGAAGCATCTAAACAACCTTATCTTGCAACAAGCAAGCCTTAAGCGCTTGTTAACTTGGGGCGCAATCTACCAAAACAGCCATATCTATTTCTGAAGACAATGAATATAACACAGTAAGACAATGGTTGGTACACATGAGAAATGCTAACAGAATATGAAAATATGCTTAAAATAAACAAATACGTGTCTCCGCGTTTTGCTGTAGCACGTCAGAATTTTGATTTTGATTTTAAGCCTCAATGTACCATTGAGGTTCACTTCTAATGTAATACTTTTATGTTAATAATATTTCATCTCTTATTTTTTTTATTCAAAACGCTGTAGCACGTCAGAGTTTTGAGAAAACTCAAAGGACCGTAGAGGTTCACTTCTAATGAAAAACAAAAAAAATTAAATATTTTTTTTTTGTATTAGATATTATTTTTTTGAATTTTTTTTTACATATTATTATTATTATTTTAATCTTATTTTTAATTTTTGAAAAAAGGCATTTACTATATACTTTACTTTCTCTGAAGCCGTGGGACTTGTTGATATGCTAAAGATCACAGTGTCATCCGCAAAGGGTTGATAATGTCAAACGGGGATCTGTCGAAATGTCTGCTGTGTAGAGAATATTTATTGTGGAACTCCGGCTGCGATATGGAATTCTTGCGTATCGTCGTGGATTATAGGAATACTATATTAGCGCGAATTAAGGAACGTATCTCACTCACTCAGCACTCACAAACAGCAATATCATATATAAACAAAAGAAACATCGCATCAACATTAACTTGCAACAATTAAAAGAAACATCAAAACAACCTTATATTGCGCCAAACGAAAGAAGCATCTAAACAACCTTATCTTGCAACAAGCAAGCCTTAAGCGCTTGTTAACTTGGGGCGCAATCTACCAAAACAGCCATATCTATTTCTGAAGACAATGAATATAACACAGTAAGACAATGGTTGGTACACATGAGAAATGCTAACAGAATATGAAAATATGCTTAAAATAAACAAATACGTGTCTCCGCGTTTTGCTGTAGCACGTCAGAATTTTGATTTTGATTTTAAGCCTCAATGTACCATTGAGGTTCACTTCTAATGTAATACTTTTATGTTAATAATATTTCATCTCTTATTTTTTTTATTCAAAACGCTGTAGCACGTCAGAGTTTTGAGAAAACTCAAAGGACCGTAGAGGTTCACTTCTAATGAAAAACAAAAAAAATTAAATATTTTTTTTTTGTATTAGATATTATTATTTTTTTGAATTTTTTTTTACATATTATTATTATTATTTTAATCTTATTTTTAATTTTTGAAAAAAGGCATTTACTATATACTTTACTTTCTCTGCTCCTGAAAATCAATTTATTGAGTCATTGCTGCCACAAAATAAATTGACATTCAGGACCTCCGACCCGCGATAGACCAACATACAGTTGGCCATGAGTAAAACACTCTTTCCGTAGGTCAATCCCTACTAATTCGAAAGTTTGGCCTTGGGACTTGTTGATAGTTAAGGCGAAAGATGTTTTCACCGGAAATTGAAGCCGTTTAAATGGAATTGGCAGATCACTTGGGATCATTGGAATCCTCGGTATATGAGCTAGTTGACCAGCTGCTGCGCCGGTGATAATGGTTGCTACAATTAAATTGTCCTTCAATTCCTTAATAATCAGCTTCGTCCCGTTGCACATGCTTGGAGGGCTTAAATTCCTCTAAAACATAATTGGAATTCCAATTTTTAAAGTCAATTCATGTGGTGGCAGCCCAGAAGGGCTTAATGAATTTAAAAACTCCTGGGGATAATGGACTGTGTCTTCGATATTAGTCACGGTATCTATCGATTTGTATTTTTTTATTTGTCCGGCAACTTTTTGAATAATTAGATTCTTTATTTCGTTGACACTATTGCCCTAGAACTCAACCAATGAAAGTCCTTTTCGTGCAAATTCTCGATGTCAGGTTATACTGCATCTACTAAAATGTCTAAACTATGGACTATTTTGCCTAGAGACTCATCCAGAAGGATGTTACAATTACTGCTTAAATTTGGAGTGGGAAAAATTCCTTCCCCAAGTTTAAGCAGTTGCTGTGGAAAATCACTATCGGTGATTCTATGAAGATGAGCTCTCATATTCGTCCGTAATTTTATATTTTCAATCGAAGTCCATAAGGGCGACGATTTTAAGCATGCTTTGATGATATCTGCTCGCGTACCTCTGTTAATGACAGGAAGAGTCTGTCGGAAATCTCCAGCAAATACAAAAGTTATCCCGCCCATGAGAGCAGAGGAGTTTCTAAGATCTTTTAACGTTCTGCCACGGCCTCTATATGTGCCCAATGGCTCATGGTACATTCATCCCACATAATCAATGAGGTGTCTTGCAATAGCTTACCAAAAGGCCCATTTTTGCGGATAGAACATATTGATTGTTGCTCAAGATTTACGGATAGCGGAAGTTTAAAAGTTGAATGAGCAGGTTTTCCATCCTTTAGAAGAGTTGCAGCAATTCCTGACGTAGCAACTGATATCGCTATTTTCCCTGATTGTCTTATTTTAGCAAGTATTAAATTTGCAAGAAACGTCTTGCCAGAGCCACCTGGCGCATCCGAAAAAAAATTTTGTTTTTGTTATTATTCACGCTATCAACTATAATTTCAAAAGCATATCTTTGATCTGGAACTAATTTTGGAAGATTTTCATTGACAAAAGCGGTCAAATTATTTGTATTATAGTGATTTGTCCTTGTGTTTGTAGCTCTGTTTTCTGTACGAACTGAAGAAGGTAGTCCAAAATCGCTTAGGTTTTTATCATTTAGTTGCAATAATTTATATTCTATTTGTATCAAACCTTCGTTATAAATGTTCTCACTATATGGTAAGGTGAAATCTTGATTTTGCTATTGGAGTCTATGTATAATATCTTGACATGAATCGTCTTTGAAATTTTCCCATAATTTTAATGGTTCCGATGGCTGACGATGGTATGACGACAAACAACTCTCTCAGTTGTACTGGACACTGCGAAATTGATGCTTCTCTCAGAGTATTTTCCCAGTGATCATCGTTTTTTAGTAAGCCTCTGTCACGGCAAGCCGCTTGATAGGTCTCTTTGAGAACTCCGTCAACGGTTTTTAAGTAGTCGAATGAGGTTGGACCACGTACGTGATGTAGTAACATCCTCAGGTAAAAACACTCTGATTGTAAAGGATGTACACCGTAGACTCTACCTAAAGCGGCATCTTTTTTATGCCTGGATGTCCAAGTATGTCCCCACCACGCCTCCTTCTTGCAAAATTTATTATTAGTCCATGTGTAGTATTGGGGGACTTCGTAGTATAGAAGTGTCTTTGCAAATTCATCTTCATTACAGAGCTCAAAGAAAGCCAGCAAAGTGGTTTTACCTGGGTTTTGGGCCACTTGTTCGGCCGTTTCTGTGGTGAAATACACCCTTTGGCCGTTTTCTAAGTGGGCAGCTAACTGCAGGACTGTAGGATGCCGCTCGTGGATCGGAAATTCCAATATTCGCCAGACAGCTTCGGATGTACTTATGTACCGGTCATTCATGCAGTTTCCACTTCATCATTTTGGTTTCTAACGCAAAAGGTAGCCTGGTCAGATTCTTCTATACTAATATTATAAAGAGGAAAGGTTTGATTGTTATTTTATTTGTTTGCATTGAATAGGCTCCGAAACTACTTGACCGATTTGAAAAATTCTTTCACTGTTCGAAAGCTACAATATCTCCAGTGAACATAGGCTATATTTAATTTTTCAAGTAAGGGATCCACAGTAAAGCTGCAATAATGTAGCCCAAGGTTTGAAAAAATTACCAAAAAACTTTCTTACATCGCGTGCGCTGCGAAAACTATTGATTATAGAACAAAATAATGTACCACGTCTTTGCAGAACAAATAATTATCTGCAAAAAATATCACACGACAGCATATGTCTAACTATTATAGTTATGTCACAATAAGTGTTTTCTCATCTTAAAAAATATATATAAATGCCACCGCTATAAAAGCTCTTTTATTTCTACTTTGGAATTAATCCTAATCAAAATAAGTGACTTCATATTTAATTCTGCTTCAATACCATTATACAACTTTTTGAATTATTCAATTTGGACATTCCATTCGAAAAATATCACAAGTTTAAAAATGTAAGTTATTTGAAAAATGTCGCATGGTCGCCGCTCACGCCTCTCGGTTAGACGGCACCATAATTATAATAAGCATGTAGGCGTCACTGGGGTACGGGAGGGGGGTCAATGTCAAGAAATAAAGTGCCGTGCGGCTCAGTCGCGGAAACTGAAAATCGTCTTGCCAGTCGAAGAGAATACGCATCGCAATTGCGTGCCAGAGAGTCGAGCATCGAGCGCTCGCAGAGGCTTGCTCAACAAAATTTGAGAACCGCACAAGCAAATGCACGAGAATCGATTATCGAGCCATAATAATAATAAGTGATGTAGGCGTCACAGGGGTACGGGAGGGGAGTCAAATTTTGCTACAATATATTGTCAGTATATGCTTTAAAAAATTCGTATAGCAGAAAATTCAACCCAAAATAAAAGTTTTTGTTTTCAATGAAAACAAAATTCTTTTCAGAACTAAATATCAGTTCTTTTCAGAACTAAACAACAGTTCTTTTCAGAACTAAATCCATTTTTTTCAGTAAATAATATATTGCAACTTTTAACTATCCAAATAGCTTAGCGACTCGAGTAGTTCTTATAATTTTTCAATTACATTTTTATAGCTATTAATTAAGCAAATATTTTAGTACAAAGTTGGTACAAAGGCAGAAATAGTTCCCAGGCGAGGGTATCAAACAGACGCCGTGATGGAGAACCTTCATCAGAAACTGAAAATCGGCTTGCAAGTCGAAGAGAATACGCATCGCAATCGCGTGCCAGAGAGTCGAGTATCGAGCGTTCGCAAAGGCTTGCTCAACAAAATTTAAGGACTTCTCAAGTATGCGCGAGTTACGTTAGAGGGTACTCCACCTACACAGGACATATTGGATAAAAGAAAAGTAAGCATATTCTGAGAAAGAATACAGTATATGCTTTCTTAATAAAGATTACACATATAAGTGCATACATATGTAAACTCAGCATTCCAAAGTAATAAAATATCAAACCATAAAGATCATAGACATTTACATATATACATTGTTGCAACCATAAGTATTTATACTCATGGTATAAAAGTAAACATACATATCTTAATGTTAAGTCAGTATGTATTCATATGGATTGTCCAAAGAATAAATACATGTATATAATTAGATTATAAGAGTATTGGTTATGTACCATATAATAATTATTAAAAACTTAGAGTAAGAATTTGAAGATGAAAAATCTTAAAAGTCAGTTGTTGCCTGACCATATTTTAGACCAGACTTCATTATAAGTACTGGTCATTAATACATTTTTTAATAAAAACTCCTGTTATTTTAATTGCACTAAAATTAGTACATTGAAGTCAATTTTTTAAAGCGAACGTTTCCTGCCCAGTCGATCAGTGTAGCCACTGAAGATATACATATAACTGGCGCAGTCGCGGAGTGAACAAAAAATTTAAAAATAATTAAAAATAAAGAAGTTAAAGAAACAACATTTTTTTTGGTCATAAGCAAAGGCAACAACTCAACTACAACGACTACCGCTGCCAACGAAAGAAGCCCAGGCAGCGGAGGAAGGGAAACAAACAACTACCGCAGCCAACGAAAGGAGCCAGAGCAGCGAAGAAAGGGCAAACAACAGAAAAAAAAAACAAAAAAGAGGACGATAAAGAGGACAACAACAGGAACAAGAAATATGGTTGGAAATAAGTAAATAATAAAAAGAGCTTGTACAGCCTATAAAATTAAAAGAAAACACAAAAAATCAGCGATTCACCACCGAAAGGGGGACCCTCCGGATTTATAAACTAAAAATATCTCTGCGATTCACCACCTTTAAGGGGGGCCCTCCAGAGAATATTAAAATTACTTTTTTAATTTTGATAACTTATAACAAAGAGGCTACAGCCTATAAAAAGGAGATTAAAAGAAATCCGCGATTCACCACCGAAAGGGGGACCCTCCGGATTTATAAAATTACAAAAACTCTGCGATTCACCACCGCTAAGTGGGACCCTCCAGAGATTTTTAACTTTGTAAAAAATTAAAAAAAAAATAGTTGGCGAAAAAAAAAAATATCAAATATTAATATCGATGTTAATATATGTATAACTATATATATCTATATAGTATATATTTCTTTTGTGCTCATTCGTACCTGCCGAAGGACGATTATTGTTAATATTGGAAATCAAAAAATGACATAGTTATTTTTGTAAAAAAAAAAAAAAATAATAATAATAATAACTTTTTTTTACGCATACCCTGAAATATGTAAAAATGTTGAAATATTAGAGAAATAGTGACAAAATCTACCTGCTTCAACTTTAAATCAGTTAAAAAATCATAATAAAATAAATTAAAAAAAAAAAAGAAAAAAAATATTCTCTTTCTGAATCAAATCGTGAAAATAACTTCCAAAATTTTACATATCTGTTTTTGTTCTCCGCTCGAATCAAACAAAAATTTTTTAAACTCATATCTAATTGATATTTGCCTGAGATTTGGTAAATTTTGCAAAAATGGCTCAAAATATAGAAAATTGCTTAGTAGCAATTACCCAGCTATTGCAGCAAAATGCTGCCCTACAAAGAAACACAGTTAGACAAAGAATAGAAAATGACCTAAAATACTTAAAGCCGTTTGAAGGCAATGTGACGAAGCTACCGTCATTTATAGAAGCAATTGAAAGAGTCCTAAGAGACTATACAGGTCTGGAGGACGTAGTTTTTAGAGTAATATACGATCTAAAAATTATTGGATCGGCAAACAATTTTTTGGAGTTAAACCCACCTGAAAACTGGGAATCATGTAAGTCCAAATTAAAGCAACATTTTAGACCTACAAAGGACCAAATGACTCTAACAAACGAAATTCATAATCTCAGAGTATCAAGCATTAGTGAACTCTGTAGAAAAACGAAACAAATAATTGACGGAATTACAGAGTTTAGCGCCTTAAGTGAGAATGGCCAAATAATGAAGGAAATTTTTACAGGAATGGACGGAAATGAGTGCCAATATTTACAAGTTTATCGGATTAGATGATGGAAATCTAAATCCAATGTTTTTATTGTCAGGGCAGAATAGATATCGCCCACAAAATCAAAATAATCGATATAATTCGAATAATAGTTTTTCACAAACCCGATTTTCTAATAATTCAGGCCAAAATCGTTTTTCAAATAATTCAGGCCAAAATCATTTTTCAAATAATTCAGGTCAAAATCGTTTTTCAAATAATTCAGGCCAAAACCGCTTTTCAAATAATTCAGGCCAGACCCGATATACAAATAATTCGGGCCAGAATAGATACCCAAGCAATTCAGGCCAGAATAGAAATGCTAATAATTCGGGACAAAATAGATCTTCGAATTATTCATGGCAAAATAGATCCTCAAATTCGCCAGCACAGCAAGTAGGTAATAATTCAGGGAACACCAGAATAAATGAGACGAATAGGACCCAACAGACAAGGTCAAATGCACCCACACCAATGGAGGTAGACACTATAAGTCGTAGTGGTCAAAATGAGGAGACTAACGAAGCAAACGAGTTTTTTACAAATTAGCCTCGGAAAACTATGAGCGAAAAATAATAATAATATTAACACTTTTTGGGAAAAAGTGGTGCACTTTAGTAGATCCGGGCTCTACTATTAGTATAATGAAAAAAGAAAGTGTTGAAAAATTTAATTTACCTGTTTTAGAGCATGAAAGTACGATTATTAGTACATTGAATGGCAATATTGAGAAACCGAATATTAAAGTAAAAAGTCCGTGTCCTACGGAATTTAATTATAAAAAAACGCTATGATGAAATGGCTTTTAATGGATTTTGACAAGCCATATGATTTACTATTGGGAAACGATTTTATTTTCAAAAATTTTAAAGTTATTGATATTGAAAATATGCTAATAACTTTGAAAAATGGCACAATAATTCCATTCCATATGAAAACCGGGCAGGAACAAGTTTATTCATTGGATGTCAGTGAAGTGAAGAATATTGCATTAAATCATCTTAAATCAGATGAGAAAAAAAAATAGAAACGCTATTGAAAAGATTTAATAAATTATTTTACAAAGACGGAGATATTTTGACAAATACAAGAACAGTGGTGCATAAGATTAAAACCACAACAGATCAGCAAATTAATTCGAGAATTTATAGATTGCCTCCCAAACATGAGCAAGAGGTAAGAAAACAAATTTTTGAGCTGGAAAGACAAGGTATAATCCAACAAAGTAGGAGTAAATACAGTTCACCTATTTTAATCGTACCAAAGAAAATGGACGAATCAGGTATTCAAAAGTACAGATTGGTGGTTGACTATAGGAGGTTACATCAATTGACTGTTGATGACAAGTATCCTCTACCGAATATTGATGGAATTCTGGACAAATTGGGCAAAGCACAGTACTTTAGCACCATAGATCTGGCCAAAGGATATCATCAAATATTAATGGCAGAAAGGGACATCGAAAAGACAGCATTTGTTACTCCGGCAGGACTGTATGAGTACGTCCGTATGCCTTTTGGGCTTAAAAATGCCCCAGCCACTTTTCAAAGAATGATGAATGAGATTCTAAGAAAATACATTAACAAAATTTGTGTTGTGTATCTCGATGATATTTTAGTATTTTCCACCCCATTAGCAGAGCATATTAAATCACTGGAAAATTTTTTTTCGATTTTAGCGAGTCATAATTTAAAAATTCAAGCAGACAGGTGCAGTTTTCTAAAAAAAGAAACGCAATTTTTAGGGCACACATTAACAAAAGAGGGAATCAAACCTAATTCGGATAAAATTTTAGCTATACAAGAGTTAAAAATCCCGAAAACCGAAAGACAACTTAAAGGATTTCTAGGAGCTACAGGCTACTATAGGAAATTCATTAAGGACTACTCCAAAAATCCGATGATAAAATATTAAAAAAAAGGTTATAAAATAAATCCGAAAGATCCACAGTACATAGCTAGCTTTGAGAATTTGAAGACACTGATCTCGTCTCATCCCATTTTGAGATTCCCAGAGTATGATAAAGAATTTACTATTACAACTGATGCAAGTGATTATGCAATAGGGGCTGTTCTTTCACAACAAGGTCAGCCAGTGTGCTACATTTCCAGAACTTTAAATAATCATGAACAAAAATACGCTACATCAGATGAAGGATTTCTAGCAATTATATATTCAATAACTTATTTTAGGCCATACATTTATGGTACAAAATTTAAAATTATTACTGATCGTTGTCCGATTAAATACTTGAATAATAAATACAAAGGGAGAGAATTCTCCCAACGCCTTCATTGCCTTCAAAGGTGGCTTCTAAAACTCCAAGAATATAATTATGAAATTTAGTACCTTAACGGTAAAGATAACGTTGTGGCAGATTTTTTGAGTAGGTTAGAAAATTCACCAAAAATAAACGAAAACAATGACAATGAGTCAAGTCTCGAAATGTCTAATACAATCCACTCTGCAGACGAAGAGTTAGCAGAGCATTTCGCAATAAAAGAGGAAATTGTGAATAAATACAAAACTCAAATAATTCTGACTTACAGTCCAAGAATAGAAATGCAAACAGTACATAATAGAAGGATATTGGAAATAAATCGATAAACATACATATCTACATATATGCAAAGCTTATATATGTACGTACTCTGGGTACATGAAACTAAAGCCTTCGCTGCTAACAAAACAACTCCAACGCAGTGGCATGGGGAATAGCTAACTAGAACTAGAAGAATGTTAAGTCAGTATGTATTCATATGAATTGTCCAAAGAATAAATACATGTATATAATTAGATTATAAGAGTATTCGTTATGTACCATAATAATTATTAAAAACTTAGAGTAAGAATTTGAAGATGAAAAATCTTAAAAGTCAGTTGTTGCCTGACCATATTTTAGACCAGACTTCATTATAAGTACTGGTCATTAATACATTTTTTAATAAAAACTCCTGTTATTTTAATTGCACTAAAATTAGTACATTGAAGTCAATTTTTTAAAGCGAACGTTTCCTGCAGCGGCTTGCTGAACAAAATTCCAGAACCTCCCAAGTACGCGCTCGAGGGTCGAGTACGGAGCGTGTGCAGCGGCTTGAAGAGCAAAATATTAGAAATATACAAGCTCGCGCTAGGAAGTCGAGCTCTGAGCGTTCCCAACGCCTTCATGATCAGAGAGAAAAACAACGGGCATCAAGGACTAGAGGTCGAAATCAATTTTTAGCTCATAGTAACAGATCGGCTTTCAGATACGATCCAAAGATTGATTATGCTCAACAGTCTTCCGTCCAAATTGGAGCCATGAATAAAATCTGCTCTAAGTGTTCTGCCAAAAAATGGGCCGATGAACCGAATGGTATGTGCTGTGCTTCTGGAAAAGTCAATCTCCCCAATCTCCACAGCCAATCAAAAATCTATTGACAAATAATCATACACAATCTGTACACATTTTAAACAATATTCGTAGGCATAATAACCTTTTCCAAATGACGTCATTTGGCGCGAGATAAATAAGTGAAGATAATTTTATGCCTACTTTTAAATTAGAGGGACAAGTGTATCATCTAATAGGTAGCCTTCTGCCATCATCAGGCCAAAGTCCACAATTCTTGCAAATCAATTTCATTTCAGACGCAGATCAGCTATAGTTACAGTTAAACATAGCTCCAATGCTAAAAATTTATTTAATTACAGATCGCACTGAATAGCAACAATATATACATAAGATGTTTTAAACAATACGTAGAACGTTACTCTTCAGATAATTTAAAGCAAATTATTCACTCCGACCTCCCACCACAAACAGCACACCTATGTAGATATAATACTACAGCTGTAAACGAGGTAGCCGTCCTCTGGGTTGAAGAAAAAGGCCCAAGAGATATAGTGCTACATGATAGAGACGGCCAACTTAGAAGGGTCTCTGAGTTACACCGATCGTATGATCCTCTACAGTATCCCTTAATGTGAATACGGTTATTATTTGACCATTCCTCAGCAAGGTACAGCGCGTAACAAAACTGTGACGTGCATGTAATTTTATGCATTTAGGTTGATGGTTAGAGCTAATTGTTTTAATCCATTACATTATTAAAGAGATTTATTTAGTCTATATATTGTCGATATGATGACAAAAATGATATCAGAAAGATTGAATTACATATGCCGTAATCAACAAAGACTAAGGGCTGACCAATACATTCATCTGAGAGACGCTTTAAATCAAGATGCAAATGTAGACCCATCAAATATCGGTCAACGTGTAATCTTGCCATCTTCATTCACAGGTTCTCCACGTTATCTGCATGAAAAACCCAAGATGCGATGACTTACGTCCGAAATTATGGGAGACCAGACTTATTTGTCACTTTTACGTGTAACCCCGAGTGGCCTGAAATTAAAGCGGAACTATTATCTGGTCAGCGGCCTTTCAATCGTCATGACATAATTTCAAGAGTATTTCATTTAGAGATGAAAAAATTCTTAAAATTATTCACGAAAGACGAAATATTCGGCAAAGTGAATTGTTATATGGCAAGTGTGGAGTGACAGAAACGAGGTTTACCACACTGTCATTTGCTGTTTTGACTAGAAAGAAAAATCCAGCCAGACGAAATTGATAGTGTCATAGTTGCGGAACTGTCCAACCAACAATACGATCCGATGTTTTTTGATGTCGTAACTAAAAATATGGTGAACGGACCATGCGGAGAGCATAACTTAACAGCACCATGTATGAAAAACGGTATTTGTACAGAAAAGTACCCTCGACGTTTTGTCAACGATACCGAAACCGGAGAGGACGGATATCCAGTTTATCGTCGTCGTGACGCAGAAAATGGAGGACAGATCGCTACACTAAATATTAGAGGGAGTAGGTTCAATACAGATAATAGATGGATTGTTCCTTATTCTCCACTATTGAGTAGGACGTTTAACGCTCACATAAATGTGGAGTACTGCCACTCAATTCAAGCCATCAAATATATTTGTAAATATATTAATAAAGAAGCTGACCAGGCTACTTTTTGCGTTAGAAACCAAAATGATGAAGTGCAAAACTACGTGAATGGCCGGTACATAAGTACATCCGAAGCTGTCTGGCGAATATTGGAATTTCCGATCCACGAGCGGCATCCTACAGTCCTGCAGTTAGCTGCCCACTTAGAAAACGGCCAAAGGGTGTATTTCACCACAGAAACGGCCGAACAAGTGGCCCAAAACCCAGGTAAAACCACTTTGCTGGCTTTCTTTGAGCTCTGTAATGAAGATGAATTTGCAAAGACACTTCTATACTACGAAGTCCCCCAATACTACACATGGACTAATAATAAATTTACAAGAAGGAGGCGTGGTGAGGCCATACTTGGATATCCAGGCATAAAAAAAGATGCCGCTTTAGGTAGAGTCTATGGTGTACATCCTTCACAATCAGAGTGTTTTTACCTGAGGATGTTACTACATCACGTACGTGGTCCAACCTCATTCGACTACTTAAAAACCGTTGATGGAGTTCTTAAAAAGACCTATCAAGCGGCTTGCCGTGACAGAGGTTTACTAGAAAACGATCATCACTGGGAAAATACTCTGAGAGAAGCATCAATTTCGCAGGGTCCAGTACAACTGAGAGAGTTGTTTGTCGTCATACTTTTATTTTGTCAGCCATCGGAGCCATTAAAATTATGGGAAAATTTCAAAGACGATTCATGTCAAGATATTATACATAGACTCCAATAGCAAAATCAAGATTTCACCTTACCATATAGTGAGAACATTTATAACGAAGGTTTGATACAAATAGAATATAAATTATTGCAACTAAATGATAAAAACCTAAGCGATTTTGGACTACCTTCTTCAGTTCGTACAGAAAACAGAGCTACAAACACAAGGACAAATCACTATAATACAAATAATTTGACCGCTTTTGTCAATGAAAATCTTCCAAAATCAGTTCCAGATCAAAGATATGCTTTTGAAATTATAGTTGATAGCGTGAATAATAACAAAAACAAAATTTTTTTTCGGATGCGCCAGGTGGCTCTGGCAAGACGTTTCTTGCAAATTTAATACTTGCTAAAATAAGACAATCAGGGAAAATAGCGATAGCAGTTGCTTCGTCAGGAATTGCTGTAACTCTTCTAAGAGATGGAAAAACTGCTCATTTAACTTTTAAACTTCCGCTATCCGTAAATCTTGAGCAACAATCAATATTTTCTATCCGCAAAAATAGGCCTCTTAGTAAGCTATTGCAAGACACCTCATTGATTATGTGGGATGAATGTACCATGAGCCATAGGGCACAAATAGAGGCCGTGGCAGAACGTTAAAAGATCTTAGAAACTCCTCTGCTCTCATGGGCGGGATTACTTTAGTATTTGCTGGAGATTTCCGACAGACTCTTCCTGTCATTAACAGAGGTACGCGAGCAGATATCATCAAAGCATGCTTAAAATCGTCGCCCTTATGGACTTCGATTGAAAATATAAAATTACGGACGAATATGAGAGCTCATCTTCATAGAATCACCGATAGTGATTTTCCACAGCAACTGCTTAAACTTGGGGAAGGAATTTTTCCCACTCCAAATTTAAGCAGTAGTTGTAACATCCTTCTGGATGAGTCTCTAGGCAAAATAGTCCATAGTTTAGACATTTTAGTAGATGCAGTATAACCTGACATCGAGAATTTGCACGAAAAGGACTTTCATTGGTTGAGTTCTAGGGCAATAGTGTCACCCAGGAATGATAGTGTCAACGAAATAAAGAATCTAATTATTCAAAAAGTTGCCGGACAAATAAAAAAAATACAAATCGATAGACACCGTGACTAATATCGAAGACACAGTCCATTATCCCCAGGAGTTTTTAAATTCATTAAGCCCTTCTGGGCTGCCACCACATGAATTGACTTTAAAAATTGGAATTCCAATTATGTTTTAGAGGAATTTAAGCCCTCCAAGCATGTGCAACGGGACGAAGCTGATTATTAAGGAATTGAAGGACAATTTAATTGTAGCAACCATTATCACCGGCCCAGCAGCTGGTCAACTAGCTCATATACCGAGGATTGCGATGATCCCAAGTGATCTGCCAATTCCATTTAAACGGCTTCAATTTCCGGTGAAAACATCTTTCGCCTTAACTATCAACAAGTCCCAAGGCCAAACTTTCGAATTAGTAGGGATTGACCTACGAAAAGAATGTTTTACTCATGGCCAACTGTATGTTGGTCTATCGCGGGTCGGAGGTCCTGAATGTCAATTTATTTTGTGGCAGCAATGACTCAATAAATTGATTTTCAGGAGCAGAGAAAGTAAAGTATATAGTAAATGCCTTTTTTCAAAAATTAATAATAAGATTAAAAAATAATAATACTAATAATATGTACAAAAAAAAATAATAATAATGCAAAAAATATAATTTCATATTTGAATTTTCATCATAATACTCTTTTTTAATGACCCCACGCAAAAACGAGATAGTATGTAAGTATGTTTGTTTAATACCCGTGTGAAGCCGGGGCGGGCTGCTAGTTATTAATATATTTACAAATATATGTATTTGATGGTTTGAACTGAGTGGCAGTACTCCACATTTATCTGAGCGTTAAACGTCCTACACAATAGGGGAGAATAAGGAACAATCCATATATTATCTGTATTGAACCTACTCCCTCTAATATTTAGTGTAGCGATCTGTCCTCCATTTTCTGCGTCACGACGACGATAAACTGGATATCCGTCCTCTCCGGTTTCGGTATCGTTGCCGAAACGTCGAGGGTACTTTTCTGTACAAATACCGTTTTTCATACATGGTGCTGTTAAGTTATGCTCTCCGCATGGTCCGTGCACCATATTTTTAGTTATCAAACAACATCGGATCGTTTTGTTGGTTGGGCAGTTCCGCAACTATGACACTATCAATTTCGTCTGGATTTTTCTTTCTAGTCAAAACACCAAATGACAGTGTGGTAAACCTCGTTTCTGTCACTCCACACTTGCCATATAACATTTCACTTTGCCGAATATTTCGTCTTTCGTGAATAATTTTAAGAATTTCTTCATCTCCAAATGAAATACTCTTGAAATTATGTCATAACGATTAAAAGGGCGCTGACCAGATAATAGTTCCGCTTTAATTTCAGGCCACTCGGGGTTACACGTAAAAGTGACAAATAAGTCTGGTCTCCCATAATTTCGGACATAAGTCATCGCATCTTGGGTTTTTTCATGCAGATAACGTGGAGAACCTGTGAATGAAGATGGCAAGATTACACGTTGACCGATATTTGATGGGTCTACATTTGCATCTTGATTTAAAGCGTCTCTCAGATGAATGTATTGGCCAGCCCTTAGTCTTTGTTGATTACGGCATATATAATTCAATCTTTCTAATATCATTTTTGCCATCATATCGACAATATATAGACTAAATAAATCTCTGTAATAATGTAATGGATTAAAACAATTAGCTCTAACCATCAACATAAATGCATAAAATTACATGCACGTCACAGTTTTGGTACGCGCTGTACCTTGCTGAGGAATGGTCAAATAATAACCGTGTTCTCCTATTACGAACATTAAGGGATCAGTGACGCCTACATCGCTTATTATTATTATGGCTCGATAATCGATTCTCGTGCATTTGCTTGTGAGGTTCTCAAATTTTGTTGAGCAAGCCTCTGCGAGCGCTCGATGCTCGACTCTCTGGCACGCAATTGCGATGCGTATTCTCTTCGACTGGCAAGACGATTTTCAGTTTCCGCGACTGAGCCGCACGGCACTTTATCTCTTGACATTGACTCCCCTCCCGTACCCCAGTGACGCCTACATGCTTATTATTATTATGGTGCCGTCTAACTTACATTTTTGAACTTGTGATATCTTTCGAATGGAATGTCCAAATTGAATAATTCAAAATGTTATATAATGGTATTGAAGCAGACTTAAATATGAAGTCATTTATTTTGATAAGGATTAATTCCAAAGTAGAAATAAAAGAGCTTTTATAGCGGTGGCATTTATATATATTTTTTAAGATGAGAAAACGCTTATTGTGACATAACTATAATAGTTAAACATATGCTGTCGATGTAAGAAAGTTTTTTGGTAATTTTTTGACACCTTGGGCTTCATTATTGCAGTTTTACTGTGGATCCCTAACTTGAAAATATTAATATAGCCTATGTTCACTGGAGATAGTGTAGCTTCCCAACAGTGAAAGAATTTTTCAAATCGGTCAAGTAAGTAAGTAGTTTCGGAGCCTATTCAATGCAAACAAATAAAAAAACAATCAAACCTTTCCTCTTTATAATATTAGTATAGATAAACACCGGTTTTTGCTAATAAAGGGAGATGCCATTTTTTTGCATCTGACACTCCCGCTACTGCTGCCTTTTGATTTCGCCCTTTCGTAATGTAAATTGTGCATCAGGTGATTCATTAGCACTAGCTAACTTTCTTTGAAAAAAATGTGATCTAGACATATTTTATTTAGTTCTCAGTAAAAAATCACTTTAAAAAAATATAGAATGAAATGAAATAACTTACGTGCACATTTGAAATTTATTCAGGATGATTTTTTAGCTATCTTCTTTTTGTCAACACTGGTTTTGACAGCTCACGAATGTTTCATGCCTTGCGTCACTGTCAAACTTCTCCAGTTTGGTCTATAATTTAACCATGAATCGTTTTACAAACGAACAAAGCTTGCAAATGTGCCCAGCAACGAATTTCATTTCTGGTTGAATTGATACGTGAACAAGAAAAACTGTCATTTTTGATTGAACAGCAGCAGAAGCATTGCAAGAGCTACCAATGGATTCAGCAAAAGTCACTGTTTGGTGTGGATTATGCGCTGGCAGCATTATTGGGCCGTATTTCTTCAAAAATTATGCGAAACGCAACGTTGCCGTAAATGATGAGCGCTACCGTGCAATGACAACAAACTTTTTTGTGCCCGAAATATAACAGCTTGACTTGCATAACCTGTGGTTTCAACAAGACGGTGCCACAAGCCACACAGCACGCAAAAAATGCAAAGAAATGGGCTCCGTGAACAGTTTATTTCACATTTGGGGTCTGTCAATTCGCCGCCTAGATCGTGCGATTGAACGCCTCTAGACTATTTTTTGCGGAGCTATGTTAAGGCTCATGACTATAGCGATAAGCCGCGGCCAACATTTGCATGAAATAATATTTAAATATTAAATTATATCGACCATACTATCGATTTAAATAAAAGTTACATGTATTTTTCTGAATTTTATGTGTTTTTTATTTAAAATTTCAGATAGCTCTTAAGAAACACAAAATTGATACATTATACTTTTATGCGAAATTCCTATTATTGTATGTCTTTTGTGATGCTCTCGCTTTATCTCTGCCTCGAAAACTAAATCTCTCTTATTCTCAATTTTTTAAAGAAATTTTAGTTTTAAATATCACGCAAAATATGTATGCACATATATGTATATACATATACATATAAGTTAACACATGACTCCCACGCCAACTGGCCTTCCACTCTAAACATCACTACGCTAAATCCATTCTTATGATAACTGCAACAATAGCACAGCTGCAGCTGTAACTGATCACAGCTTTATTTAAGTTCCTAGAATTAAGCCGATACGTTTAAGCAAATTTGTATTTACATTTTATTCTTAGAATTAATTTACGTAATTGTAAAGGCTGGAGTAAGAAATAAATTTTAATAAAGTTTAGTAAGATTCTAGCAGTCAATAAGTTCTGTGTAATTAATTCTCGTGCGTACTATTTTACTAGTTCAGTTAATTTTCGTCTTGGACTGTTTCACATCTGAGGAGCAAAAAAATCAACCGGAACCAAAAGGCAAAGGACTTACTCAACTTATATATCTATATTTATTTATTTATTTATTTATTTATTTATTTATTTGTCTATGAAATTTACAATTCATTCAGACTAAGTACATAGGAACACAGCAAAAAATAATTTTATTTTATTTTTCTTAAGATTACATTTAGAAACTAAAGAACAATATTGTTACTTAAGTATGATTTTAAATTAACTTTTAAGCTGGCTTTAGTACTTGAGAAATCAAGGTCCAAAGAAACAAATAGCTTATTGAATTCAAAAAGTGTCCTGTTAATCGGGGCATTAAAGCCATATACTGTTTTACTTGTGCCAACATAAAACGGATCCATATGACGCAAGACTCTACACGGCACATTAAAGTTGATTTTACTCAGTAGCGAAGAACAATCAACAAAGCCAGTGACAACATCTATCAAAAAGGAGACTGATAAGAAAATTCTTCTATTATGCAATGTCATTAAGTTGATCAACTGACAACGTGAGTTGTAAGCAGGTAAGGGCTCAGAGAAATGTAAAGAACGAAGAGCAAATCGGATAAACACCTTCTGAACCGACTCCAACCGATTTATATGAATTTGGTGGTAGGGCCTCCAAATGAAAACAGCGTACTCAAGTATCGAGCGAACATAAGAGGAATACAGTATCTTAAGAGTGTACGGATCTGAAAAAGAAAAACTATTGCGGCGCACAAATGCAAGCATTGCAAAGGCTTCAGAAATTGTATAATTAATATGTGTGACAAAGCTAAATTTAACATCAAAGTATACACCAAGGTCTTTAATCTCATTAATGGAATTTAACATATTAGAGCAAATGCTATAAGAGGTACAAATTGGATTTTGGAGTTTAGAAAAAGTTATTTGATGACATTTCTTAATGTTGAGAAATAAGCGATTTTTTTCACACCACAAGTACAACCTATCAAGCTCCGCTTGAAGTACTAGTGAATCATTAGCGTTTCTAATCACCGAGTAAATTTTAAGATCGTCCGCATACATAAGATACTTAGCTGTCGAAAAACAGTCCCCAATATCGTTAACAAACAATATAAAAAACAACGGACCCAGTACGCTACCTTGTGGAACACCAGAGGTCGGCACAAACGAGTTCGAATAAACACCGTCAATTACAACAAAGCTTTCCCTGCAAGCCAAGTATGACTTAATCCACTGTAAAAATGCAGAATGAAACCCCATATTAGATAGTTTTGCTATTAACAATTTATGCGAGATCCTATCAAAAGCTTTTGAGAAATCCGTGTAGATGGTATCCATTTGATACCCATTTCGAAAGGCAGTAAAACAGTCATCAGAAAAAACTGCTAGATTAGTTAATGTAGATCTACCTGATACAAATCCATGCTGCTTCATGGAAATTAAGTGTTTAAGATTAAAAAACAACTTCTCTTTAATTACACATTCTATTAACTTAGATACTGTAGATAGCTTGGATATAGGTCTATAATTCCTGATATCACTCTTATTGCCACTTTTAAAAGTCGGTGTTATTGAGGTCACTTTCCAATCATCAATCACTATACCAGAGGAAAGAGATTTATTGAAAATCCCTGTCAAAGGCTTAACTAACGCTGGGCAATTTTTCAGCAAGCTTACAGACAGCCCATCAATATCAGTCTTTGAAGATGTCTTTAAATTATTTATACCCTCTAGAATATCCTCCTCAGTAAGAACCAAACAACCAAAGTCAAATGAGGAATTCACACTACACTTATCCGAGAAATCCGCGTCTAGCATATCATCGTCATCGGAAACGAAATTCGATGCAAAAAACTCAGCAAAAAGATTGGCTGCTGCCAAGATTGAGTTAGCGGTTTTATCATTATAAAAAACAGACGTCGGAATATTTGAAACCCCTTTTTTAGACTTTATGTAGTTCCAAAAGCTTTTTGGGTTTGTCTTAATATTAGTTTCAAAACTCCTAATATACTTTTTATATCGCGACTTATTCAGCTTATTAAATTCATTCTTATAAGTGAAAAACAATTCATAGTGGATTGGATCATTTGTAATCTTAAACCTTTTAAAGAATTTGTTTCTAAGGTTCTTTAGACGCTTGAGCTCTCTCGAATACCAAGGAAGCTTATAGGATTGCGCAGCATGAGTAGGAACATATTTTTTACATAAGTTGTAAACAGTGCTTTTGAAAAGTTTGAAGCAGTCAGCAACCTCATCGAGTCCTGTAACAGCATCCCAATCAATACTAGACAAAACATTATCTAAACACTGAAAATCGCATAAACTATAATTAAAAGATAGCTTTAGCTCCTCCACGGGGACCTCAAAAAACTCATAAAATTCAGTGTCCAGTATTAATGGGGAATGATGTACATTCGTAGGTGAGATAGCAGACTCAGGGTGGTCTAACTTAAAATTAACGTCATAGCTAACAAAAATAAGATCTAGAATACGATCCAACTTATTGCGCAAGCCATTTATCTGAACTAGATCAATGCTAGACAAGTTATCAACTAAGTATGACTCTAATGAAGTACTAACATTAGTAGGAATTAAAAATAGATTATTATCTAAATAAGGCCAATTTAAGTTATTCAAATTATAATCGCCTAGAACACATAGCTTGTGCTCACCAATTTCCTTATGTAGTGCAACAGCATTATCCACATGAGCCTTATAAATAAATTCATCACTAGATGGAGGGATGTAGGATGCGCAGATATAGAGCAAACCAGAATTACTTTGAAGCCGTACACAAAGTTGATCGAGAAGTGAGTTATCATCATTAAGTTGTACTAATGAAGCTCGCAGCTTACACCGAGTGGCAATTAAAACACCACCTCCCCTATTACAGCCCGTTTTAATCGGATCTCGGTCTTTCCGAAAAACGTTAAATAATTTTGGGTCAAAAAACTCAGCATCATAAAATCTAGCATTAAGCCAGGTCTCAATAAATACGAAAATATCATATTCACACAGCGAGCTAAATAGACGCACATCATCAGCTTTAGTTCTGAGACCAGAAACATTTTGAAAATAAATTTTTAAGCAGTTATCAACTGAGTGTTTATTAGACGATTCCTCTAAGTATCCTGCAATTGTTGCACTCCTTTTTCGAAAAAACGGAACGGGCGTACAGAAACGTTCACTGGCCAAATCTCCGAATTCAACAATTTTTCGTACGACGTTTCTGGTACACGCAGTTTAAAACTAACTCTCTTCAGTGTTGAGACGGACGTATCTTTTTTCACTAGTTTATAACACATTAATACATTTTTAGGCACACCAGCATGATTAACTACGTAATCCAATATATTATCTTCTGTAACAGAAGGTGCAAAAAAAGATAAATGCAGCCATTTAGATCGAATCGAAACATTTAAGTCCGAATTTACATTGGTACCAACAACAAGAATTTGCTTTCGCTGTTTTTTGTTCTTCTTCACAGTAGACCACTGAGCATTGTTTACATTCGTAGCATCCAGAGACATGCGAGAAACGCCGGCGGCATTATCAGCAGCGAGCATACGGTTATCGTGCGAAGCAGATGAGAAAGTAACTGCAGGAGCACAAACAGCAGCGGAGAGACGAAGAGCACCAAATACGGAAAGAGCACCAGAAGTAGACGGATTAGCAATAGTAGGAGCAGCAGCAGCGGCAGCAGCAATCACAGTAGACGGGCAAGTAGCATTAGAAACACCAACACTACCAACATGCGAGAGCATTGCATTATTAGACAATGCATTATTGACAGTAGAAATTGAGTTAGCTACGGAAGCGGCGTCAACCGACACAATATCAGCACCAACCACATCAGCAGCAACAACAGCACTTATAGGAGAGACTTTAGGCGTTAATTTAACCTTGGATCGAGTCATTCGGACGTTGCTATTGTTTTCAGTTTTATGCACAGACGGTGAAACTGAGGCATTATCAACATTTGAACACCGTATTAAAGATATCAAAACATCTTTGATTCGATTTAAGTCGGCAAGAGCCTCTGTCAACTTAGCTTTTGTTGCAGTATCACAACCACAATTGGTACAAATAGGCATTATTAGAGTAACTGAAATTCAATTTACACACGGAGCAAAAATAAGCACGTCCGCACTGCACGGATTGTCATCACAATATATATATATATATACAGCTTGCCTACTCGAGCTGATGCATGAATGAATGAATTCAACTCTGTGCGCTTTCAAATGCATATTCGAATTACTGGAATTAGTGAAATTGCAGCGGAAAGCTTTGCTGGGTATCTGCGTCATGATTGTCTCATGCGCGTATGTACTAAATAAGTGTAGATAGATGGTGACCTTCGAATATTGGGATATTTTGTCTTTGTCGTGCATGTGACGAAACTTAAGTTCTTGCGCTACCTCCACAAAATACGCACAATACCAAAATTACTGGATTCTACTTACGAACCCGATTTGTCTCCAAATCAAATTTGACAATTTGTTGGTAAATTGTATATAATATTTATAAATGCACACATATACATACCCAAAATATACTGGAAAGTTGGCCCGACAGTTGATCCCAACAAACTTATTTCGGCCATACCTCCAACCAGGAGGTCGATGTTGTTGATATTGTTATAAATTGATTTCAGTTTGCTCAAGTCCTGAAAATCAAAATAAGACTCTCAAAAGCTGTTTTGGCAGGAATTTGTAAAAGATACATACGTCTATAGTGATAAAGCGCTCAAGATCCCCCCAACTACCAATTTTTAGGCCAGTATGAAGTTCAAGATAATTTATATAGCCCTCTAAGCCGTGATCTCGACCACGTTGAACATCATGCGCCAGGAAATCACTATGAGTGGGTCTATTTGTACTTAAGTTAAATAAAATTAGCTAAATAAAAAACACACAAATAGTTATTGAAAATGTTACAGATGCAAAACAATTACCATCACTTACACTGTCCTCATATATGGTATCGAACTTCATAGCAGGTTGATTTAAAATGGATTCAAATATCGAATCAATGGTTTTGGGCGTGTATCCCAAATTTGGTTTGTATGTTTGGTCAATCAATGATATTATATTTTCGCTGGGAAGAATATTGCTGCAGAAGATGTAACATAAAATTTAACTGAACTAATACTTATGGTGCGTTCCGTGGAAGAGTGGCATATTTGAAAACAAAATAGATGCTCAATAAAAAGAGATTTACAATTTTCAGTTTAAAAAATGCGTACTTGTAAAGAAGGCAAAGAGGAGAAAGACAACATATCTTATATTATATAATAACAAATATGTCCAAGTACAAAGTTGACTTACATTTTGGACATTATTACACTAAGCAACACACGAACTGTCAATGCTTGTCATATTATTCTTCCTTAATTTTTTTTCAGAAAGCTATATACATATGTGCACACCTGCAATAGAGTTGTTAGAACGTTTATGGTAATACTCCCGTATTAAAAGTTTTAAATTATTTAAATTTATTATTGCTGATATTGTAAGAAAGCAGAGAAACAAATTTAAATAATGCAACTATGAATTATTGAAATGTTAGTAAGACACGTAACGACATCTAATGAGCTTCCTTCATTGGATATACAGGGCTTTTTTCACATCATAAAATATAAAGGTGACCATAATTTCTGCATACCAAACAATATTTTTTTTTAAATATGCTACTCTTCCAATAAACTATTTACTAAAATCAAATACTCTAAAACATGCCTGTTTTTATTAGATAGGAGGCCAGATGTAATGTACTCCAAACGTTTAGCTTCCGCAAAATTATTTAAGACATTTGGCATCATTGATATATAAAACCGGATGGCTGCTGTAGCAAATTCATTTGAAATTCTGTCATCGTCTTCATGGCCCTCGTTACCGAATCCCTGCTTAATTTTCACAACAGTATCTTCACCTAATACATTAGGTAACCACTCATCAAACACAATATTCCTATAGATTTGTATGTTTATTGTTTTCGCTTTCTGGAAAAGAACTTCATCGCTCCATGAAGGATAGCTGGAAGCGAGTTTTTTAGCTATTTGGTTATGGTTTCTCATAAATACTGTATATATTGAAATTGTGAGCGGGCTGCTGTTTACACGGGAATCGCCCGCCTTGAAACACTGGCTAGTTGGATTGGAGTAATTTGCAAACGCACAATAGTTCCGCAAATTGCCAACAATCGTGGGCAGTTGATCAGTGTAGGACGCTCCTAAACTGCTATTTGCACTACTCTTGATTAAACCCTTGCATAAAAGGCGCATGCGCCTTTGTGCTTCATCTGTAAAACCATAAAGCTGAGAAAGATCCAAAACGGATGTCGCTTGATTCAACTGCAATATATATATATATATATATATATTTATTATTAGTGAGCGGCACATTTTAGGAGTGTTCGATATGATATCAATAACTCTGTACATCGATTCTTCGCGCTCCGATTTTTTGAGCCAATATTTTCCTTCATATTGGTGTTTAATTTGATTTATATTTTTCACCTCCAAAAAATTAGTAAATAAAAAAGAAAAGAAGCTCGTGGTTCAATTTGATACCGACGAGTTTATAAATATAAGCGACTTTATGAACTTCAAATATGTATAAAAAAAAGCATCGATTTTTTCAATATCACATTTTCCGATATCGATTTGCAAGGAATTATATGGATTCATGATATCGATATTTTTTATATGTACATATATCGAACAATCCTAATAAATATGTTTTATAGCGATTTACTTTTTCTACTGCGCCAAAAGTACATTTTGTGCTGACAGCAATAGCGCTGCGAACATAATTTAAACAGTTCAATTTGTCGTACGCAGATTTCCCACTTTTTAATATCAACGGCGCACATGAGGGATGGCGATGGCGTGGTCCGAGTTCAAAGTTATTTTTGTCACAGCATTCAATCTGGCTTCCATCTCCTATAACGTTGTCCAATATTAGTTAACATAGGTTGTCACGGTATACTCATAACTTACTCATTGAAGTGACAACAGGTTTACTGAGATCATGCTCAATAAATTGTGCCCATTGTGCCCCTGCTAAATTTCTCTCTCCATCCTCCAAACCTTTTTTGTTCTTGTTAAAGCTCACACTATTTAATGTTTTACTTACCATCAAAGGTGAGATCAATTGATTATCAGGAAACATCTATAAAAACGATTATTAAATTAATGGTCCTTCAACAGGTTTCTTTTAAATTATCGCGTCATTTTTGAATTGTTATTACAGCAACTTATAGTGAGATATCCTTTGACAAGTAAAAATTTGTAGAATTTTATTGAGCTCAAGATCAGTTTATTTTATTAGAGAATATTAGGAAAAGGCAAAACTTTTTCAAAGATAATTTTTCGGAGTGTTAGATTGTGTTTGATAGTGTTATCAAAAAAAAGTGAAAAAAATTGGAAAACATGTGCCCAATATATGAAAATGTCATTGATTAGAAAAAACCTCCCGAAATATTATTATTATATACTATTTATAAAGATTCTTGGAGGTATTTTCTTATTGGCCCACCTTTGATGGATGTATGAAAATATAATGAATTTTATAATAACGATGCAAAATTATTATATATTTTATTTTTGTGTGGGGATTAATGCACTCTAATGTGCACATTATTCAAAAAATTACAAATATGATTGAGTCCCTTTATGGATTTCAAAAATATTAATTGTGAACATTTGCTAACTGTTTGATGCATTGTATGCACGTACACAATTTTTTCCACACATTTTTTATTTTAATAAAAATGTTACAAATATTTGGCATATACGTATGCATGTGCACTTCAAGCACTTGTGCACGATCACCCACATACATATGTCCATACTATGTATGTTTCACACAAACTTACCCAAGTTTAGGGTGGGAATAGCACTTTTTTAAGATACAGCATCAGCCTCATGATGCTGGCGAATATTGCTGGCTGACATGAATTCTGATGCCGGGATCTTCAAATTATCCCTCCACTTTTGCTGCAATAAAGTATCCTGTGAAAATTGAAAAAAAGGATCACTCGTATTGCTTTCACACTCGCGTACACGATGTTTTCGTATATTGGACATATTTTTTCCAATTTTTTGTAGAACATTATCAAACACAATCTAACACTCCTCTCACGGAGAGGCCTTTTCCAAAAATTGCGGAACAACAACAGGAACGAAGCGGGATGCTACTTCTCTGTCTAATATCCTGATTCAATTATTCAGAGAACGTATATTATAGAGAAGGCTCATCCCAGTCCATTCCGTGATTCGTTCCGCTGCGGGGGGTCTGCTGTACACACCACACTCTTTTTCTTCCACCACTTATATACAGTAGGCCCACTTAATTTAACAGTAGAGACCCATATTAACAGTGCTAGAGCGTGAATTTGTAGTTAGAGAAAAAAATAATGTAACTTATCAGTGGTGTTGCAGGTGGTTAATTTGGTTTTAATAATATAAAAATTGTCTATAATCATGCAAATAAATAAATATTTTATTGAAATTTCTTTTTTGTTTATAATGTATTATAAACGAATTTAATATAATGGATCTTTTTATTAAAATATATGTCAAAATTTTCGTTTTCTAGTAACTGATGAAGTGAAAAAATTTAAATTTAATTTTAATTAAGATAATTTTTTTTAACCTTTTTTTACTATTAAATAATAACAAACATAATAGTTTAATAAAGTAATTTAATGCAATTTCTTTATATTGCACATCTTAAAATAATTAAATAAATGAAAACTTTTCAATAGTTTTGTATATTCATTCGTAACGAAATGAAATCAAAATAGAAATGTGAATGAAAAAAGATTTCCAAAAATTTATGAAAGGTAATAAATATATCGTATTGAATTTAAAAAAATCATAAAAATTGGACATGGCACGAAAAAAAAGCTAGGATTCGAACTATGGGCAAAAATTCAAACGTGCAATATGATAATGTGGCTGGCGACTAAGTGCGCTAAGCCACAGAAAACATTTCGCGAAATCTGCTTAAACGGCTAATTATGCAAATCATAGCAATGTGTGCGTACAAAAGAAGAGCAATTTACGAATCCAACTAAAAATGAAACAAAGAAGAAAAAGTAGTAACCCGAGAAGAAATCTGTTTTTTTGATTGTCAGCGGGGTAAGTAGAGACGCAAGAGGAGTTATGCAACAATTTGGATTAGGGAAGGGAGGAAAGGGAAAGGGAATGGTAACCAAAAGAATATTCTTTTCTGTTTTTCGGCAATTTCGCCAATTGCGCGTGCACGTGTACGCAAATGAATTGATGCGCATTTGGACAAAAGTTCTAGAATATTCTAGAATATTCCAGAAAAATTCCAGCAATTTGTCAGACTACGTTGCCAAAATACATTATTGTCTGTATTGCGGTGTTGAAACTTTTCAATGAACGTAGATGGTTTGTAAAATTGAAGATTTTAGCATTTTTGTGTTCGTCTCGAAAAAGATTGTTGAGGGGAACATTTGCGTGCGCGGGGAGATGAAATGCTTGCGCTTATGAATGAGCGGCATTTGTTTTCAGGAATACGCGCACGCGTTTATGCATGAATTTCTTGTTGTATGTAGTTTCAGATATTTTAGAATATTTGGCGCCAACGCAGGCACAAGTGCAGCTGCGGTTTTGATTGCGCTGTGATTTGATTTTGATTTAGCGTAGGTAATGCAACTAGGATGCAAAACGTTGCGAATGAAAGGACTGAAGAAGTACAAGAAATTGCACGTGAAGAGCGCCGCTTTAGTATGGCTCGACTTCGTGCTTCTCAATCACAAGAGCAAAGCGAGGCAGTCCGTGCAAAGGCTCGGTTGGCTATGAGAAATCATCGAGCAAACCTAAGAGATCAACATCTTGATAATTTTCGACGCGCAAGGAGAAATTTATCAAGTACTGATTTGAATCGAGCAGCGTTTCGATATGATTGCAGCACTGATTACTGCTTGCATACTAGCGTTCGCATTGGGCCAATGGATGTGGTTTGCGAGTATTGAAGTTTTCCGGAGAAACGCCAAGATTGTGCTGCCTTAATGGGAAAGTGAAATCGCCATTATTGACTCCCCCACCTGAGCCATTGTACTCATTGCTACTACATAATTCAGAATGAGGTCATTAGTACACTACATTCGTTCAAATCTATTGACTGTGCAACAAATGCAGATGATGCCACCAACTATCCAATTGAATTTTTAAACTCCTTGGATGTGCCTGGCTTACCACCGCATAATTTACGACTAAAGGTGAACTGTAAACTGTGCAACGGAACGCGTTTGGTGGTAAGTAAATTGATGAACAATGTGATTTACGCGACGATACTCAAAGGAAAATTTGAAGGTGAGGAAGTTCTCATTCCGAGGATCCCGATGATCCCAACCGACATGCCGTTTGAGTTTAAACGACTTCAATTTCCGATCCGTCTTGCATTCGCCATGACCATTAACAAATCACAAGGCCAATCCTTGAAAGTTTGTGGTCGAAATATCCTTGAAAGTTTGTGGTCAATTATATGCGGCATGTTCAAGGGTCGGAAGACCAGCTGCGTTATTTGTTCTTGCACATAGTAATAAAACTAAAAATATCGTCTATCACAAGGTGCTTCACTGAAGAGTGCAGCCTATGCACTAAAATACATGGCCAATAAAGAATCATTACAATAATTGATTTTTGGTACTTACTTATATTTATTATCCTAATAAAAAATTTAAACTCTTAAAATCAAGAATCTGCTCATTTATTGCTTCTAAGGCGGAGCAATGTTCGCCGGGTCAGCTAGTTATATTATAAAAAATCATTTTAAAGAATGAATATGCATGAATATTTTAATATTTCACATTTTTTTCATTTTTTAATAAATTCGGCAAATAATTTTAGTTTAAGCCAAAATTTTTTCTATTATTTTAAGTAATTTATTTCAAGAATTTCTTAAGTTTTTTCCTCTTATATTAAATTTTATATATTTATAAAACTACACAATATGCAAATTTGAAACGTCGGTAAAATAGCAAATGAGCCAAGTTGTTTTGGCATATAAAATTGACTCAATCTTATCATTTACATATTTAAATAAACCAATTTTCTCGTTAAATATGAAAATATAACTATTTAAATTTTTCCTTCAATTCATTTATATCATTGCGAAATCTAAAATTGGTACAAGAACAATCAACTTTTATTAGAATTTATTCTCTGTTAAAAGAAATATGTATTGTCTCTGCTCAGCTCTGTTAACTTGCCGCTCGCAATGTGGTGTATTTCCATGAGTGGGTCTATTGAAGATGTTTCGACTTTTGACAATTCACACTGAAATTCGGTCATGAGCCTTCTCATTTAATATAAGTTCTCTCAATTATTAAAGGCCTGCTACATAATGACAGCTAATTTCTAGCTCTCCCGCACAAAAGGTTGCATTTGCGAAGGACGTAAAAAATGGGATGAATGTAATCTCTTTTCGCAAACAAATTGTTCAGCAAGTTTCGTAGTCTACGAAATATTTGATGCATTCTTCTGATTGGAAACTCTTTCGTTATGCAAACATTGGTTTCAGTTAACAAATATCATTATTAAAAGTAAATAAAATTGGAGTTTCTACATTTAGTGGTAAATATATGAAATTGTTGGCACAATCAAATTTTTGTAGTTCACAATTGAAAAAGCATATGTGATATAGTTCTTTGTTCTTATAAAAACCAAGCAACACAAATTCGTTTGAACTCCATGTAATATTGCGAGGTGAGCCATATTAATTAATTCACCAAAACTCACATAAACTCCCATCCCAATTGTTGAGAGTTCTCTAGACGTAAGTCAAAACGGCGTAAATCAGCACATGATTGCAAAAACAAGGTTATTGATGGTTTCAAACAACGAAAAGTACTTTTTTATTATATTACGTACAGAAAAATGTATGATACATAAAGTACATAACCATAAATATCTAAGTTTGTACATATGTAATCACAGGATTATGTTTCAACAATTTACATCCAAAACGGCGGCAGTGAAGTTCGGGAACACAACAGTTAGATGCACAAATTACCTAATGAATTGCAAATAAAACCACATATTTGCATTATAAATGTAAAATATTTACATTTTTATAAAATACTTATTCGAATTGTCACAGTTTTCAGCAAAAATGTCAGTGAATTAAAACTTTTTTTTTGTGAATTTTACTACTATTTAAAAATACTTGGTAAGAATCATACATAAATTTTCAAAGAAGTAGTACTGTTTTAGCTAAGGGAGACGTCATGTGAAGAGTGAGGAGCAAAGCTGTTTATGTATCAAACCCTTCATTATTGAATCATGCATATTTATCACTTAATATCACTAAAATGTTTGAATACTTCCTTATTTTTCAATTTTACTTCCACCTCCACTTGTTTATATTTTGCTTGTTTTTATAGATAGCTCGATGTAGTAGATAATTCAGCTTATCGGGAATATAAACCTATTTTGTTATGTAAAGAACAAATTATGTGTTCCATAATTTTCGAACATCTTTTTCATTTTCAGATGTTCTCATAGTTTAATATTACCAATATATTAATATTAACTAACGTCAATGTTATTAACTCGAAATATAAATATTCATTTTGTTACTTTTTACAACTTGTCACCTATAATTCAACCAATTTTTATATTCACGAGATATTCGATATAAGGGCATGTTGTACCCTTAATTCATTAAGTCAGAATACTAATATTCTCTTTAAATACAACTTCATCATCTCTTCAATGCTTTTGTGATTATTAATTCGATTATTTTGTGGATTATGCTTATATGTACATTTCATTTTTACTTTGATGGTTAGTTAAATCGACTGTTCGTTATACTGGACGAGCACTGTATTTACAATGTAGGCATATTGCTACGCTACATCTTGATTCGGGCTGTCAATAGACTTATACCCCTGTGCTATGTTGACATTTGTTTTAATGAAACGAAATGTTCACAAGTTGTGTTTTAAGTGTTTCCCAACCCGTTATCAGGTTGATAAACAATCATGATGCAATAATAAATAGATGAATAAGTAGTGACAGCTCGCTTTGGTGCTGCCTTAGCTCAACGTCATATTTTGGAAATGGGGGAAAATGAAAAGAAATTAAGGCCGTTTTGGGTGAAAAGTTCTAATCAAAATATTATTATTTTTGGTATAAATAATTTGATTTCTAGTATATTAAGAATGAAAACATAACTAGACAGATTGTCATAAGTTGCCCAAACATTACCAGATATACAAGTATGTTCTGCATTTCGATTGGTTTGAAAAGTTAAACTGCAAAAAAAGGTTTTAATAGCAGATATAACCAAAAATTAAAAAATAAACAGTACTTTAAAAAACTAAAAACAAACACTCTTTAGTGATAGATAGAACTAAAAAGCAGAAAATATTATTTAACATACATAAGTGAAAAATAAAAAAATCTATTTGATTTTTAAAAATTAATTGCTTATAAATAACATAATAGTACAAAAAACGAAGAAAAGCCTGTAATAAATTTCTTTAACTGTAGATTAGGTATAGCAAAAAAGTACAAAGCACCAGCACTTTTTGAAATTTATATAGATCTGTTAATTATTTTACACTTATATTAAACATTTTCTGATTTTTAGTTCTCTCTAACACTAAAGCTTTTTTTTAGTTGCTTAAAAGTTGCTGTAAAAGTTCTTGAACTCGTGGTGTAATAGTAAGTTGAAGGAATGTCACCACTTACTTTTAATCAATTTCTATGCTTGTTGTAATTAATACTAAAGGATTTGTTAGCAAGATAGCGTGAAGTGATGTTTCGAAATTTAGAGTAGGAAATTCTTTTTTCTCACCAAACCCGCGTCTAAAAATGAGTTCAAATGCATCCTTACAGTTGGTACCATTCTTTAATTCAATAAATTCTTCTTACATTTCTTCCACAGCGTGTCTAGCTTTTAATATTTTTAAGGCTGACAAATTAATTTTTGATAGCTGTTTCATTGCCAAACGTATGCTAGACGATGTTACAACGGTTATTTCATTAGTTTTGTTAGAGAAAATAGCACAATCATAATCAAAATATTTATGTTGAATGCTCTATGTTTTTTTATAAGAAAATTATATTTTATTAAATATATATATATTATAAAAAATACGTTTTTGTTTATCTTTAAAAAAATGGTACACAAGTACCGAAATATGTCAAGAAAATTATTAATTAAAAACTACATTTTTTAATTGTCTGAGCCTGTAAATTCGCATAATCACTGCTATCGTCGTCACTCTCAGTGTAAATTCCCTTATATAGAGCACCATGATAAGTTTCACAATGAAATAGACATAAACAAATGGATTCGCAGACAATAAAAATACCATGTTTGCAATAAACCCCATAAAAATTGGAATCATTGTCCGACAGCGCCACCTATCGTAAGTTTGAGGCAAAAGCCAACTTCAAAAAAAAATTAAATCCTCGTCTCCAACAAAAGTAAGATACCATAACTTTCCAGAAGAATTCGATAAATAAACTTTATTTGCTCGAATTTTATTACATTTTGCCTGTATATAGAATATGGTAGAAATCAACATCTTTAAATACGTCTAACAAATAAACCATACCTAAAGGCTGAAAATCCTTTCGGGATTTTATTATGGGAAGTGCAAATTTGCGTTTACTTTTGGTTTCATCGAACACGGAGACGTTAACCCGATTTTGTTTCACAAAGCTATGAAATGGGCCCAATTGCAAAGCATTGTATTCATAACTTTGAGCGAACAGTTCATGGACGGAGCTATTTTTATGTGTAACTGGTATACTAATTGCAAGTTATTGCATTGCCACTCGCGTGAGGACGGTTTATAAAAGGAGCTGTCAGTTTGTTCATTAAAATTTTTTCCTGCTATATTACTCGCTATTTTTTATATTTTGGTTAATCATTTCTTTATCGCTTAATCTTAATCTTTCAATCAACATTATTATTTCATTACTTTATATCACTTTGCACCAGAGAAACAGAACTATAAATTAAGTTGCAGGAATTGATTCGGCAATTATTTCAGTTTGCTTGATTGAAACCAAGGCGAATTCATATAAGGTGGTGTTATAAGTACAACTACAAAATCCCAATGTATATTGTTTTTGCTTTTGCGTAAGAGTTGTCAAAATTACATACATTTTGTGTTTGCTTTTGCGAATTTAAGGTGGTGTCAAAAGAGCACCAGCATGCATTTGTGTAGGGATTGCCCAAATGAATATTTGTTTACGTTTACTTTAAACCATCATACTATAACAAACACCATGTAAATTAATGTTTCAAACTTTATACACAGTTTATAAAAACTCTACAATTTTTCATCAAAATTTTTTAATTTTTTAGAAAGATGTTCAGACATTTTTTGGGTATGCATCCACTTAGGTTGAAGTGGCTATAAACTATAGTTGATTTTATATACATATTTTTTTTAATTATTAAATACACATTTCAATATGTGGCAAATAAGCTTGCTCATTTCACCACTCTTTAACACACAGCTTTTTCATGTTTCTGAATTTTAACAAGAATCCGAAATTAACAAATAATTGATGTACTTATATTGGAACGATTTTTCGTCATCACTTGTCAAGTTTGGTTTGGAGACAAACCGGTTTCGGCGTTGTGCCATCTTCAATGTCATTTTCAACAAAAGAATATACTATCGTTATAACGAAAATTATTTAAGCGATCGGCCTACTCGAGCATGTGCGCGCTTCATTCGTTGTCACGGGTTCAAATCCAGGCCATCAATCAAAATATACAGAAAACCTTTTTTCTAATAGGGTCATGTATCGGATTTTCCGTTTAACCTATGCTCACTGGAGTTGAATGATATTTGGGTGTATAAGCTAGTTGCACAAGATTTCTTGATATTTTACAAATCTATATTATGCTACTACGTAGGAGTTAATTAAGAAGTAAACCGTTCCGTACCGGAGTCAACCAAAGTGTGTCTTTTAACATGAATATTGTTCTGAGGCAATTTCTTACTTCTACGTTGCTCAGTTGCTGCGCTGTCGCTGCTATCGTCTCAGTTGCTGTTGTCGTAGTTGTCGTTGGATAAACTGGAATCATACAATTTCTGTTGGTGTTGTTTATATTGTTGGAGTACCTGTAGATATTCAATGGTTAGAAGTTCGTAATGATCAACGCTATTTATAGAGGTTGTTTTAGGGGGCTCCACGACATGTATAAGACTTTTCGTGGTTTCGAATTTGGCATCGTTTAATAACAAACAGTTTTTAAATGATATTAAGTGTGTTCATGGTGTTCAGTTAGTGCATTTATAGCTTCCCTACGTCTACGCTTAGTACTATCTTATGCCTTATTGTGTTCGGCATAAACAATTTCGAGTTTATCATTTTCATAAAATATATCTATAACCATTTTCTCACTGTGCCTAAATTTTGCCGAAGGAAATATTTGCTTTAAAGTATTTTGAATTTTCGTTGGTCCCTCTAATCAGCAATAAATGCGTTAGCTGCGTTAGGGTTAATGGCCGACTGTAGAAAGCGCGTTAACTCATTGGTGGTATTAAAGATGATGGTACATATATCTGATTCTATTTTTAAAATGATTTTTCTTTTATGATTTGGTTTTCTTTCTGAAAGAAGTATCTGATAACGATGTATTTATTGTGAACAAGTAAGAATTCTCGCTGTGACTTATTAAATCCTCTATTGCGGAATTCCTTGTTTGTAAAGAAAGGTATGACAGAACTCCTCTATAAAAACATTATATATGTTTGAATTTTGATATTTGAGTTTTTTCAGAGAAAACAAAAGGGTGGTGATCTGAAAAAATTATAATATCAAAAGCTACATAAAGTTTGTGCCGGTATGTTGCAAAGTCCATATTATTACTTAAAGTTCTCTTTCATTTGTCGCAAATGACTCTTCCAACTTTGATCGCGTTCTTGAAATAAATCAATGTGCTTATTATTTTGCGATAGAACAGCGCCAATCCCATCACTTGAAGCATTGGTGGCTAGTTCAAAGGGTTTTTGGAAACTTGGGTGTTGTAGAAGCGCTTATGCAGATAGCTATAAACAACTATGATAGTTCTTCATATTTGAAAAATATATATTTTGAAATCCATTCCTATATTGTCGTATCCAACAATGACGTGAAATGAAGTCAGACCTGGTAAAATAAAAAAATATTGAACTTTCTCTTAAAATATTTATTTCATACTTTACAGTTAAAGTTTGTAAATTGTACACACTTTTAATTTTGAAAGGCATTTTTACTTTTCCAATATATTTTATTACTGAAAGATTTTTTAAGTAGTTTTGAGAAGTGCCGGTATTTAACAGAATTCTTAAAGTTGTTTCTTTGTTCAGCCTTTTCTCCATACAAGCGTGCGAAGAGGCTCCTACTCTAAAACATTATACTAACTATAACACTCCTCTTCTTCGGAACTTTCTAAAATGTTGTTGAGTCTTTTAGTTTTACGACAGGTCGATCTATTTGACTATTCCGAACTTTCAAAGCTAATTTTTTTGGGCTTGATATTGAGCAACTGTTCGTATTTAAATTTCTTTTATAATGGCATACTGATGGCTTTATATCCATCGGAACAGGCCTTTAAAAGTTGCGTTTGTTACCAGTACATATTACTTGTTGGGTGAAAATGAGAACTCATGCTCCCATTTGAGACAAAACTACTATTCACCATATCTTCCCACCTATTTACGTGGGTATTTGATATTATATCAAGGTATAATGAATATTGTAAGTCCAAAAGCACCGTTCTATATAGTATGATTTTAACGGACAACACCCATTTTCCAAAAATATAATTTAGTAAAATATTGAATATTTTCATTGCTTGTAAATACCGTTCTATGAGAGGTAAACGTAGTTTTAGTCTGATTTCTATAATTTTCGAAATTGTGCTTTCTGACTAAAAATACAAAGTGTGCATGTAATCGGAATCAAAAATTTTTGAAAATGTGCGTGCAAGTAGGTGTATCCCCGAAAATATGTCACCGACCTCTAAAAAATTTGGTATACATATTGGCAAAAACGACGCCCACTTTTCATATAAAATAATTTACGAAAATAAAAGAAATAAACAACGCGATATCTAAGTCAATATTGCAGTTAATTCGCTCAAATTTACTGTCCAGGATAGGATTGCATAAGTTAATACACGGAATCAAAAAATTGTGGAAATGGGTATGGCACAGCTCTCTTTAAAGCAAATAAGTATATCTTCGAAGCTATGCTAACAAACTCAAAAACCAGCAAAAGTTGTATAATTGTCAAAACAAGATCCACGCCCATCAGTGGCGGGTGTTACGTAACGGTAATTTACAAAATTAAAAAAAAATTGATATTTTCGTAAATTTAACTTCATTTTATCAAATTTCATATGCAGGATGGGGTTGGAAGACAACATAAGTATATGGATTCAACAATTTTTGGGGAAAAAAACCACGATCACCTCCTATATGGTTTACAACAAATCATAAAAATGCGATATTCCAGTAACAGATATTGGATATACACGATTCAGTTGGCGAGCGCCAGACGTAGGTTACGAAAGTTGTTGAAATGGACGCGGCCCACTTCAAGCCAAATCGGTATTTCACACTTTGATTTCAACTTAATAAGCACAATTTCGAATTTCATTAAAATCGGGCCAACAAAATTAATAAATTCGGTATTTCAGTGACTATGAAAGGTTATTTGCTCTAATACACAGAAATTTGTTGTGGAGAGAAGGACGAGGGTTAACACAAATTGTGTATAAGTCGTGGCCCACTTAAAAACAAATATATTATCTCCACAACCAATTCATCAAACTCTACTAAATTTGGTACACGCCTTGGATGTAAACTCAGGAAGTACACTTATTAAAATTATGTAAGTTAGAGAAATACCCTCCTCTTAAATAACCAAAGAGCAAAAAAAAAAAAAAAAAAACAGAAATTATGCTTGACGACCATCAAATACATGGAATTAAAAATTGGTATATCTCCGAGCTTGATTGTCAAATTCTACCAACTTTTGTAAACACTTTGGATTTCTAATCAGAAAGTACAATTTCGAAAATAATACCGGTAAGTTACAAAAAATTAAAATATTCGATATTATACTAAATCATTACGAATTAATTTACGTTTGTTGCGAATAGTTTAATAAAGGTGCGAAATACGTTAAAATTAAAAAAAAAAATTATAAATAGGTGTGATACGTCTAAAGCATAGGAATTTTCTTTTCCATTTTACCAAAATGATACACAGTTTTATCTACAAGACATTCATCTGCACCGAATAGTGCACATGAACTTTCTATTAATTTGAGTCAATGAGTGTTGAGTGTTATGACGGCTATAAAAGATGTTTATACCCACGACCTGGTGTCCAAGGCAGTGATGTCATTTTAGCCCTTTTCCGGCTAAATTTGCTTTTTTTAATTTTTTTACCCGAAATTTTTAATTTAGCCTCTAGACTTTTTTAGCACTTTCTTAAAAATGTAAATTCGATATTAAAGAAATAAACGCCATCAAAACGCAATGGAAAAAATTACACTTCAATCTAAAACTTGTACTGTAGAATTTTGGGCAGAGGTTCGGGAATATAAAAACGCGCTTGACAAAAATTCTTTTACTACCCTTTCTAGTGTTGTTTTAAATTTTTTAAGTCGAGCGCATTTTTAGCGCTATGAAAATTGTCGAAACAAAATAAAGAATTAGAATTAGTGTTAAAATATTATTTGAGAAGCTTATAAATCCAATACAAATAAGCCAAATCCGAACACTATATTTTATGAAACCATAACACGTGCAAAATGTTTGAATTGTTGATTTATATGTTTAGCCTTAAACAAATTGTTAAAACTATGCGCTTAAAAGAAAACCACGACCGTTCAAAAGTAATTAATTTATTGTAGTGAAGTTTGCTTATCGTTAATACATACAAGGTTCATAATATGGTGTACTAAAAATGACGTCGCGTTTGGGTTGCCTATGTTGCAGATCATAGAGATGCATTTTTTAACAAATTCCGCCTCAACCCAAATGCGATTTACAATAATATTTGAAATCAAAATATTAACTTGCAGCTAATTCTAATATTAAAAGATTATATAAAATCAATCTTTAATAGTTTACATGAAGTGATATGTTTATCTCCAGACAAAGGTTTTGTAAATATATCTGCTGCATTCTTCGCTGACGGAACGTATTCAATATCGATTTCATTTTTGAGATACTTCTCACGTATATAGTGAAACCGTATGTCGATATGCTTGCTACGCTTATGTGCGACAGGATTTTTGGCTACGAACTGTGCGCTCTGGTTATCGCAAAAGATTTTCGATGCTTCATTGACATACTGCTCAAAACCGATTTCTGTCAACAAACTTCTGAGAAAAGATAGTTCTTTCGCTGCACTGCACATGGCAATATATTCGGCTTCCATTGTGCTGAGAGATACGACTTGTTGCTTCTTAGACCCCCATGTTATCAACGCATGACCCAAAAACACTGCATAGCCGCTAATGGGCTTGCGATCAGTGGCATCTGAAGCCCAGTCAGCATCTGAAAAACAAACAAAGTTTTGATGGTTAGCTTTGTAAGTAATCATACCCTTCAGCTTCTCCTGCAAGTATCTTAGCACACGTTTGGCTGCAACGAAATGCTCCTTACGCGGGTGGCTTTTAAATTGCGCCAGTTTGCACACTGTGTGTGCTATATCTGGCCGAGAAATTATAGCCAAATACGTTAAACCACCAACAAGTGACATGTACTGCTGCGATAGGTAGCCAGGACATTCTTTACTGTTGCATTTTTCAAGAATCGTGCCGCTACTGTATGGCGTCGCAGCACCTTTTCAATCTGCCATATTCCAACCAAATGCCATATTCGGCAATTCGTCTACATAACGCGCTTGATGAACAGAAATTTTTCCACGAAGACCATCACTTTCCACTTCCAGCCCGAGATAACAACGAATCGGACCACGATCGATAGCTTCCACTTTCTCGTTCAACATTTTGATAATGTTATTCATCGTTTTTTCTGACGAACATGCCAACACTATATCGTCAACGTATGTACATATATACTCAATAAATTTATTTCTCCATTGCAACACATAGTGTAAACACAACTATCAGCATTGCATCGTTTGAAACCGATTTCACATAACACCTGGTTTATTTTATCATTCCAATATCTTCCGGGGGGCTTAAGACCATACAACGATTTCCGAAGTCTGCAGACCTTTTCGGGCTGACTCTCATCAATGAAACTTTCAGGTTGTCGCATATACAATTCCTTCTTCAATTCGCCGTTTAAGTACGCAGCTACGACATCTATATGATTTACCAACAGCATATGTATATTGAACTGCTAAAGCAAGAATCAAACGAATAGTCAAATGACTCGCCACTGATGCAAAAGTAAGTAAAATTTTCACCAGACTTCTGCGAACAGCCTTGCGCAACTAAACGAGCCTTATACTTTTCTAGCTTGCCAGCACCGTCGTATTTTTTCGCGAACACCCATCGACATTCAATCACGTTTTTTTCATGTGGACGGTCTGCGAGAGTCCAAGCACCGCTTTTGATTAGAGAATCACATTCCGCCTGCATAGCATTTTTCCACTGCGAATTTTCGTTGGGCTGCAATGCTTCTGCGACGCAAGTGGGGGTTTCATACGCCAAATTTAAAACTTCAGGATTATCAACTATATACTTTTTCCTTGGTCTTCCAACTTGTCCCGTTCTTTGTATCTGCGGCCTTCCTTTTTTTCTTTTTTCTAATACGACTTCACCTTCATCACTTGAAACAAATTGCTCCGCATTTTCTTCGGTTTGCTTGTTATCCTCTTCGTCTCTTACAACTTCAACAGTGCTCAAACTTTTATCAATTTCTGAGCTTTCCGTTTCATTTTCGTTATCATTAATTTTAGTCAATTTATTTTCATTATCGTTTAATAATCCGACATTAACAGTATTTGTGTTACAATTTTCAATATCCAATTTCGATGAAAGATTCTCGAAAAATATGACGTCACGAGCTATTATAATAGATACTTTTCTTTACCGAGTCATAAAGTCTATACCCTTTTGTATTAGCAGCATAGCCTACAAACCGTACTTTCGATCCTTTGCAATCGAATTTCGATCTACCTGGCTGCTTGTGTAGAGGAACCGCTTAGCAACCAAACACTATAAAATGGTTTACACTTGGTTTGTATCCTCGAAAACATTCATAAGGGGTTTTATTTTTTAAAATTTTCGTCGGACAACGATTTCGTATGTATGCGGCACGTTCGATTGGCACGTTCAGCTACTCCGTTCTGTTCTGGTGTATAAGGCACTGTCTTTTGGTGCACAATTCGTTTGGAATTTAAGTAATTTTGGAACTCCATGCTCAAATACTCTCGCCTGTTATCTCTGCGTAAACATTTTACTTTGTTCCCAGTTTGATTTTCTACGCGCGTTAGAAATTGCTTAAATGCACCGAATGCATCAGATTTTTGTCTTAAAGAACTTATTTCGATGAAACGAGAGAAATCATCAATAAAGGTGATAAAATAATTGGATCCGCCTTGCGATGTTGTACGCATGGGCCCGCAAATATCGGAATGGATAATTTCCAAATACATCGATGATTATACTTTCGAATATTTCGCAAAAACACTTCTTTTTATTTTGCACATCGCGCACATGTCACAGTCGATATTCAGAGAGCTGTTAATGTACAATCCCCGTACCATATTCTTTTGCGAAAGCGTATATAAATCTTTATAATTCACGTGACCGAAACGCCGATGCCACTTCTGCGTATTGTCATTGCTTTTTTCAACTACTGAATTAATATGTTCATTGATTTTGAGTGGGAATAGTTTTGCACAAAAAACTCCATTATTCATTTGTGCAGTGAACACTAACTAATTCATTTTCATTCTTTATAACCATTGCTTTGTTGTTTTTGAAATGCACGTTGCTCCCGTTCTGAAGTATTTTGCTCACCGCTAAGAAATTGTTTTTTTTAATTTCGGTACGTACAACACATCTACTAGCGCGAGAGTACTGGATTCTGACTTGAGCATTATTTTTCCGTCTCCTGCGTCGACAGCTTTTCCAGATGCCAAAAATACTTTTTGCGTGGATTTAGGTACCGCTATCGAGTATCCAGGTATATCGAAACTTCGAGCATTTGAGTCAAACAAACTCAATACCGTTGGGTCATGTTGACTTTTGCACTGCGCTCTGATGTGACCTCTCTTGCCGCAACTATAACACTTCACGTTACTCACATACCACTAAGTACTCTTTGTTGTGGTGCTATTATTACTAGCATGTTCATTTGACACCATCGGTGGTTGATCTCTCTTCTCAAATTTTGTATGTGAATTCACCGCAAAAACTTTTTCAGCTTCAGTAAACCGTTGCCCTCGCCTTTGTTCTTCCTCTAATATTTTAATTTTTAATAAGTCCATTTTCGGCAACGTGTCTGCTCTCAATTGCAATAACAAAAATTTTTTTAACTCATCTGGTAGGCTACATAACAGTAGTATACATAGCAAATCTTCTGGTACAGTAACGCCTATTTCACTGAGGTTGTCGACAATTCAGCAGAACTCATTAATTTGAAGGGCAAATTTCTCCGCAGCATTCAGCTTGAATTGTACCAACTTTTTAAATAAATTTACCTTGCGAGCCGGACCGTCTGCGTTATATACATAGGTCACTTAGCAGATTCCAAGCCACTTTTGCTGTTTGACACCTTTTTATGTGAATCAATTCCGGCGGTCTTACGCACAGGTGGATCATTGCCAATGCTTTTTGGTCGGCTGTCTTCCATGTCTTTATTTCCAAATCCGTCGGCTCTACCTTAGGAGCTTCTGCGATGACATACCACAAATCCTGCGCAACCAGTAAACTCCGCATCAACAGTAGTTCTCACCGTTGAGCTTTTCTATATTTGTTAACGCGTTACTCATTTTCGCGTGTATATTAAGCGAGTTTTTATTTATTTATGTATTTATTCTTTGTAATGACTACGAAATCGGCCAACGATTTATTTGACAAACAGTAAAATAACTTTCTTAACTATCCGAACCACGTGACCTGGGCCCATAACCCATGTTAAAACTATGCGCTTAAAAGAAAAACACGACCGTTCAAAAGTAATTCATTTATTGCAGTGAAGTTTGCTTATCGTTAATACATACAAGGTTCATAAAATGGTGTACTAAAAATAACGCCGCGTTTGGGTTGCCTATGTTGCAGGTCATAGAAATGTATTTTTCAACACAAATTTTAGATTAGCCTTTTTATTTTGCAGATCATAGAGATGCATTTTTTAACACAAATTTTAGATTAGCCTTTTTATTTTGCCTATTTAACCTAAATCAGCCTCTTTATTTGACCTATTTGGCCCAAGGTATTATAACTTTGTTTGAACCAACCGATATAGATATAGACATAAATTAATAGCGAAATTACTAAAGCTATTCTTGACTCTCGAACTCGAATAAATATTGAGCTATCTCAACGAAACTTGGTATACACGTTGGCCTGGCCCAAGGTAGTTTGGTATGCAAATGGACGAAATCGGATAACATTTCGGTGAAAATCAAAAGCATGCGATATTTGAATACGCTCTCAATAATTAAAATTTTTAAAACTGTTAAAATCAGACGCTTACCTCTCATATAACGATAATTTTCAAAAATCAAAAAAAAAACACGCGATATTTAAGTCAGCGATAAAAAAAATTTCCTCGAATTTAATATGAAAGGGGTTGCATTAACTTTTTGATTACATACAACAAGTAAGGTATATTTAAAATAAAAACTTGCGCTGGGTATTTATATTTCGGCAGAGAACTTGTAAGAAATGAGAAGGCGCAAATGTTAAAAGAGCGGAATTTAATTCTACCCTACAACAACAACCATCAGCCAAGCACCAACCAAGCCACCAAGAATAATGCAGAGTAGGCAATAAGATATTTAAGTGTTTTTAAAGTTCATTGAACACAATGTATTTTTATTGTTTCCTTTATTTTCTTTGTATGATTGCAACATTGTAACTAGCTTTTGTAGCATTCTTCAGAATTTATTTAGCAATCAATAAGTAGGCTATATTGTATTTTTGCTTAGCTTAATTTTAAGAAACCTGACGATTGTAAAATGTGTAAAACCAAATGTCAAGTTAAAATCAAGACTAAAGACATTATTAAAATTCAGTTCAATTCGAACACCAAAACCAACTAGTTGTGTTTTTTTAAACCGCTCTACGCTCGGAGATATAATTAGTGCGCAAATTATGATTATTAGATATGTAGATATTATGGTAATATTACATATGTATGTACTATGTAGATATTTTAATAATCTTGATTTTAATTCTTTATTCATATTTACATACATACATATGTATACGCACCTATCAACTAATCTTTATTTACTCATTTTCTAAGTCAAAAATAAGTTTAATAAAAACATGACAAAATTATATATTTTAAAATTTAATAAAAGTCAGAGCGGCAGCTGTTTTTGTCTGCTAAATCTTTTTGTGTTATCTATACTAATATTATAAAGAGGAAAGGTTTGATTGTTTTCTTGTTTGTTTGCATTGAATAGGCTCCGAAACTACTTGACCGATTTGAAAAACTCTTTCACTGTTGGGAAGCTACACTATCTGCGGTGAATACAGGCTATATTAAATTATTAAATTAAAGTTAGGGATCTACAGTAAAACTCCAATAATGTAACCCAAGGTGTGAAAAAATTACCAAAAAACTTTCTTACATCGGGTGCGCGGCGAAAACTATTGATTATAGAACAAAATAATGTACTACGTCTTTGCAGAACATATAATTATCTACAAATAATATCGCGACAGCATATGTCTAACTATTGTAGTTATGTCACAATAAGTGTTTTCTCATTTTAAAAAATATATATAAATGCCACCGCTATAAAAGCTCTTTTATTTCTACTTTGGAATTAATCCTTATCAAAATAAATAACTTCATATTTAAGTCTGCTTCAATACCATTACATAACTTTTTGAATTACTCAATTTGGACATTCCGTTCGAAAGATATCACAGTGGTAAATTTTGTTCTGAGGTTCGGCAATAAATAGAAGGAGGTATCGTAGAGCTTTGAAATTTTGCACAGATGCATTTTAGATAAAAATAAAATACTGACAAAATTTTTTGGAAAATCCGCCCACGGACACGCCCACCTCCAATACATCTGAAACTTAAAAAGTGCTTTATTTTCGAAGATTTTCAAGCTAGAGCAACAAAATTTTGTGAGATTGTTTGTTTCAACAATAGCATACCCCATAATAAATATTAGGGTGATCTGCCAACGAACACGTCCACCTCCCATACAACTTTGAAGTTATAAGCGTCGTACTCAACAACAATTTCAAAATAATAGAGAAAACATCAATAATTTGATGTTTAATCATATTCTATTAACATGTCCTTTACTTCATCATGATATTCTAATTTCTTAAGTTTTAATTTTTTTCTGAATTTGTTAATAAATGGATCTGATGTTACCAGCAAATGGTGCATAACGTCTTCATTGGTGGACGACCTTGAATATTTTCTCGAATGATGGAGTCTATAATTTCTATAATCTTTATTTCTGGCTTCCTGTGCTTCCTGTGCTTCCTCAGATAACAGTATAAATATTTGACAGCCAATCTGCATTTTCGCTTAGAAACCTTTGCAGATGGCGATTAGCTTTTTTTAATTTCAGTTTAAATTTCGCCAAAAATATGTTAACCAAAATTTTTTTAAAATTTCAATGTTTTCCGTAGATATATTAGTGTTATTTGTCGAAATAACACCAACAAGAACATCAATATCTTTCTCGCAATCAATAAGCGTTTCAGAAATTTCTTTATAAGATAATATTAAATAAGCCATTTTCGATAATATAATATAACTTGCGTAATCGGCTTGTGTTGCTGCTCCAATAATATTTATAAATAACTAGCAGCCCGCCCCGGCTTCGCACGGGTATTAAACAAACATACTTATGTACATACTCTCTCGTTTTTGCGTGGGGTCATTAAAATAGAGTATAATGAAGAAAATTCAAATATGAAATTATATTTTTTTTGTATTATTATTCTTTTTTTTTTGTACATATTATTATTATTATTTTTTTTAAATCTTATTTTTCATTTTTGAAAACAGCCATTTACTATATACTTCACTCTCTCTGCTCCTGAAAATCAATTTATTGAGTCAGAGCTTCCCTGTAAACGATATTTGATGTCAATTTATTTTGTGGTCATATAACATTTCACTTTGCCGAATATTTCGTCTTTCGTGAATAATTTTAAGAATGTCTTCATCTCTAAATACTCTTGAAATTATGTCATGACGATTGAAAGGCCGCTGACCAGATAATAGTTCCGCTTTAATTTCAGGCCTCTCGGGATTACACGTAAAAGTGACAAATATGTGTGGTCTCCCATAATTTCGGACATAAGTCATCGCATCTTGGGTTTTTTCATGCAGATAACGTGGAGAACCTGTGAATGAAGATGGCAAGATTACACGTTGGCCGATATTTGATGGGTCTACATTTGCATCTTGGTTTAAAGCGTCTCTCAGATGAATGTATTGGTCAGCCCTTAGTCTTTGTTGATTACGGCATACATATGTAATTCAATCTTTCTGATATCATTTTTGCCATCATATCGACAATATATTGACGAAATAAATCTCTGTAATAATGTAATGGATTAAAACAATTAGCTCTAACCATCAACCTAAATGCATAAAATTGTTTTGTTACGCGCTGTACCTTGCTGAGGAATGGTCAAATAATAACCGTCTTCTCCTATACTAACATTAAGGGATACTGTAGAGGATCATACGATCGGTGTAACTCAGCGACCCTTTTAAGTTGGCCGTCTCTACCATGTAGCACTATATCTCTTGGGCCTTTTTCTTCGTCAACCAAGAGGACGGCTACCTCGTTTACAGCTGGAGCATTATATCTACACGGGTGTGCTGTTTGTGGTGGGCGGTCGGAGTGAATAATACTTTAAATTATCTGAAGATTTACGTTCTAAGTTTTGTTTAAAACATCTTATGTATATATTGTTGCTATTCAGTGCGATCTGTAATTCGTTAATTAAATAAATTTTTAGCATTGGAGCTATGTTTAACCGTAACGATAGCTGATCTGCGTCTGAAATGAATAGATTTGCAAGAATTGTGGGCTTTGGCCGGATGATGGCAGAAGGCTACCTATTAGATGATACACTTGTCCCTCTAATTTAAAAGTAGGCATAAAATTATCTTCACTTATTTCTCTCGCGCCAAATGACGTCATTTGAAAAAGGCCATTGTACCTACGTATGTTGTTTAAAAAATTTACAGAATGTGTATGATTATTTGCCAATAGATTTTTGATTGGCTGTGGCGGCTCTTGCATATTGGGGAGATCGACTTTCCTAGAAGCACAGCACATACCATTCGGTTCATCGGCCCATTTTTTTAGCAGAACACTTAGAGCAGATCATATTCATGGCTCCAATTTGGACGGAAGACTGTTGAGCATAATCAATCTGTGGAAAGCCGACCTGTTACTATGAGCTAAAAATTAACTTCGCCCACTAGTCCTTGATGTCCGTTGTCTTTCTCTCTGATCATGAAGGCGTTGGGAACGCTCAGAGTTCGGCTCCCTAGTGCGAGCTTGTATATTTCTAATATTTTGCTCTTCAAGCCGCTGCACACGCTCCGTACTCGACTCTCGAGCGCGTACTTGGGAGGTTCTAAAATTTTGTTCAGCAAGCCGCTGCGATCGTTTAATAATCGATTCTCGCGCATTTGCTTGTGAGGTTCTCAAATTTTGTTCAGCAAGCCGCTGCGATCGTTCGATACTCGACTCTCGCGCGCATACTTGAGAAGTTCTTAAATATTGTTGAGCAAGCCTCTGCGAACGCTCGATACTCGACTCTCTGGCACGCGATTGCGATGCGTATTCTCTTCGACTTGCAAGACGATTTTCAGTTTCTGATGAAGGTTCTCCATCACGGTGTCTTTTTGATACCCTCGCCTGGGAACTATTTCTAGAAAGTTGAGATCTAGATCTTTTGGGCATTATAAAATGGAAAAAAAAAATTGAACTGCCTTTGCGCCAACTTTATACTAAATTATTTGCTTAATTAATAGCTATAAAAATGTAATTGGAAAATTATAAGAACTACTCGAGTCGCTAAGCTGTTTGGATAGTTAAAAGTTACAATATATTATTTACTGAAAAAAATGGAGTTAGTTCTGAAAAGAACTGTTGTTTAGTTCTGAAATTAACTGATGTTTAGTTCTGAAAAGAGCTTTGTTTACGTTGAAAAAAAACTTTTATTTTGGGTTGAATTACCTTGTACGAATTATAGGAATTTTTTGCTGCGTAGGGAACCAACCGCGCGACTGAGCATTTTATTCTTGCCATTGACTCCCCTCCCGTACCCCTGTTATCGAAATTGGGTAGAGAGAAGTGTACAAAAGCAACTGCGCAGTATCTCTCGCCTTGTTCGTTGTTGTACAAAAGCAACTACGCATTACCTCTCGCTTTGTTCGTTGTTGTTGTTTTGCGCTTACGAGCATTTATTGTCAAGTGCAAAAATTATAACGGTTATTAAGAAGTGAGAACAGTTGCTAAGAATGTATCTATATACATATTATTATATCAAGTGATTATTACAAATTATAAATCAACTACGATACAGTACAGCCAACTAAGTATGTTATTCTCAGAGAAATTTCTATATTCCAAAAAATAACAATAATTCCTGAAACATTGTTTAGCATGTAAAAAAATATTTAGGTAGCAAGAAATTTCCTTAATTGCTTAATTTGGGGTATTTTCACTCCTTTCCACAGAAAACTTAGCAGCGCTAATCACTTGCGCCAGAAATTAGGAAAAAAGGGTTCTGCAGTATTATGCATTTTATTAACCCTGGAGAAGGCGCGCTCCGCAGAGTGACATGGATTGTCGGGCGTGAACATTTTGCTCACGTACTGAAAATATTCAGTTACTTTTATATAAATAAATTGTTACATATTTAAATTTAAACTAAATACCATTATTGAGCCTTAAGCTTAAAAAATGTTTATTATTTGGCAGAAACAAAAATAAAATATAAAGGTAATTCAATTGTATAAAACATAAGAAACAATTTGAGATTTGATATGGAGATCATACAAACAATTATTATTATAAGTATATAAAGTATTTACATGGCTATATATCAATATTCTGAGAAATCTCCACTAATTTTCTTGTAGAAAAAGGTAGGACATGTATACTTTGAATGTTCAGTACAGAGTAATTTCCCACATAAATTGCCACCTTTTTTTGTGCGTCTATTTTTCCTCCTGGGACAGAAACCATAAAAGCCGTTTTCTCTAGACTGGTTTGGTGAATCAAGACCTGGTGCGTTCCATTGAATCCTTTAGATGTTTTGGTAAAGTTTGAATGGGTAGCCGCTTTACAATATTTGGCTTTATCATGTCAAGGGCCACTTCTTTCAAGAAAGTCCTTCTCTGAGTTAAGTTCTGCGTATTTCCCTAATAAATAATCTGCGCATTCATACCAGCTATGTCAAGCAGAGTAAAAAATAGCCTCATTGGCCATCTGCAAGTTTTGCGGGAAACTGAGAACGTTCCTTTCATCTGGTCGACGGTATCTCCACCTCCCTTTGTTCTATTGCAAAACATTATTATTTCGGGTTTACTGTTATCATCGGACTTATTACACAGTGCTACAAAAGCGAATGAAGTCGAAATACCTGGGAAGTGATGTTATTTTTCTTGTAGGTCTTATCGAGTAGAACGAGAATCCAATTTTCGAATTTGTCAAACACCCCCAAAATCTCGACTTAACCTTAAAAACCGATTTTTCGTGCTTTTGCGCACTTCTTAGCCCATATCTTTGCTAATTAACAACCGATTTTCATTCTAAGAACGGTTTAAGAAAGAATGAACTCAAACCTTTTGAAAGATTTATAAACGTCTTAATAAAGCTGAAGAAATTTACTTGTTTTTGCACAACAAACTTAAATTTTGCTACCCTTTTTCTTTTTTTTTTGATTTTGGCGATATTTTCCCACACTTTTTTATAAAAACACAAAATGAGTTTTGATTAGATTCAAAGAGTACGTTTAATACCGAGTTCAACGAATGTTTCTTTTAAAAAATCGGCCAAAAAGTGACTGAGCTATTTTACTTTTTATAAGAACGAAATTTTCGCAAAAATTTGCTTCTGCTGTTCCCAAGGAAATTATCACTTAATTTTTGAGTTTATACTCAATTTTGAAGTCTTTATAAATTTCCGTTATACTGAAGTACACGTGTTGTTTATCTTTTGTTGTGTTTGCTGTTAAATTGGATAAAAATCGTGGTAAAGTAAAACTAAAATGTGCGACAAGCGTAATAAGTTTTGCTTATTTACGGATACAAGTCATCGGCGTAATTTTAAAAATAATATTGGTGTTTTAAAAATATATAACAAGATTTTCGAAAGGTTTTATAGTGCGAGTCGCTGGTACGAGCCAGAATTTGTTTGTGAATATTGCTGCACAACATTAAAATATTTAAAGTTCAACAATCAATTACTTTGCCCTTTTCTGTGCCTATGACTTGGCATCATCAGGCATATCATAAACAAGACGATTGCTATTTTTGCAAAACAAACGTTTCAGGTCATAATTTTAAATCGCGGAAAAACGTAAAGTATGCGAATGTTGTTACGGTTACAAAACCAAAATACTTAAATGTCGAAGTGCCTACAATAAGTGGGTCCATTGATGCTGGTGGAACATATTTAGTAGAGGAAGAATTCCTTCCTTGTAAATCAAAATCAACGGAAAGGCATTTGGTTTCAAATTCTGATTTCGCCGATCTCGTGCGTGATTTGCATTTATCGAAACGAGAATCTGAAGTCCTTGGTTCTCGACTAAAGCAGTGGAATTTAGTGGAAAAATATTTTCAAATAACATCGGGTAGAAAAAGCGACCGCACTTTGATACTTATAGAAATGGCAATGACTGTGATCTAGTACATTGTGTAAATTTACCCAAATTATTTTCGACTTTAAATTATAATTTTAATGCAGATAAATGGCGACTTTTCATTGATGGATCGTGTAAAAGTATGTAACCTAAAAAAAAATACATTCGTGTTCCCTGAATGAAGTCTGTAATGCCACCCTTAGGTTTAAAAGCTGTGTTATTACACAATGAAAATCTCTTACCATCAGCTCCAATCGCGTATGGGGTTAACAAGAAAGAAACGTATGAAATGATGGAAGAAAATTTACGGTTGATCGACTATGCCACGCATAAATGGAAAGTCATCGCTGACTTAAAAGTGTTGACAATTTTATTTGGCATGCAAGGTGGCTACACAAAATATCCTTGCTACCTTTGTGAATGGGATAGTCGGGCATCCAATCGCTATGATCGCAAAGCATGGCCATCTCGAGAGTCACATCAGATAGACAGGAAAAACGTTTTAAGCCTCCCATTGGTAAAATCTGAGGATGTTATCTTACCACCACTACACTTAAAGCTGGGGTGCATGAAACAATTTGTAAGAAATTGGATGTTAATAGCGAAGCTTTTCTTCATCTTAAAACTGTCTTCCCAAAATTAAGTGAAGCTAAAATAAAAGCCGGTATTTATTAATTTGTTTTCATACCTACTTGTTTTTTTATTTTTTTATAATATGTGTATATAGGTATTCTCATTGGACCTCAAATTCGCAAAATTATGAGCGACGTTACCTTTAAGAACAAGTTAAGCTGTGTTGAGAAACGTGCATGGAAGAGTTTTGTAGCGCAATGTGATAATTTCCTTGGGAACAACAGAAGCGACGACTACATCACGGTTGTAAACGAATTTTTAAGTGCATATGGTGAAATGGATTGCAACATGTCGATAAAAATCCATTTCTTGCATTCGCATTTGGACTTCTTCCCACATAATCTGGGCCAGTTCAGTGATGAACAAGGCTACGATCGAAAAACGTTTCGAAGGAAAAAACAAAATAAATATGATGGCAGAATATTGCTGGTCAGTACAACGCGAAACTGACGATGCTGACCTAAGGAAAAAACGGTCAAAAAAGCACTTTTGATCTATATATTTTCATTTCATAAATTAAGTTCGTTGTAAATTTTTGCAAAAATTTCGTTCTTATAAAAAGTAAAATAACTCAGTCACCGATAACTCAGGCCGATTTTTTAAAAGAAACATTCGTTGAACTCGGTATTAAACGTACTCTTTGAATCTAATCAAAACTCATTTTGTGTTTTTATAAAATAGTGTGTGAAAATATCGCCAAAGTCAAAAAAAAAAAGAAAAAGGGTAGCAAAATTAAAGTTTGTTGTGCAAAAACAAGTAAATTCCTTCAGCTTTATTAAGACGTTTATATATCTTTCAAAAGGTTTGAGTTCATTCTTTCTTAAACCGTTCTTAGAATGAAAATCGGTTGTAAATTAGCTAAGATATGGGCTAAGAAGTGCGCAAAAGCACGAAAAATCGGGTTTTTAAGGTTAAGTCGAGATTTTGGGGGTGTTTGACAAATTCGATTCTCGTTCTACTCGATAAGACCACAGAACTGAGAAGTATCTATTTATCAAATTAATGTTTTTAGTTACTTAATTTTTATAAATGAGAGTGTGCACATATGTACAATACATATGTATGTAGTATGTGCGTATGCAGGTTAAGAAAACACTTATATTTATTTAGTATTTAAAACTTAAAGCGCAAGATTGATTCTGAATCAAGAATAATATTACAAATAAAATATGAAATATAAAAAAACTGGCAAAAATATATCTAAACTTTTGGCCAACTGTGATTTGAACCTAGAGGGGGTTTACTTAGATTTTTACTTTTTTGCAAATTCTTGCACTAGCATACATACATACATATGTATGTATATACATACATATATACATATGCAAGTTAATATATACTACCAGAGAATACTACATAAGTAGTACATATGTACATATGTATGTACATACATACATAGCTACATTTGAATCTACAGTCACAAAAAACTAAAATATCATCAAGTATACAATCATATATGTATGTATGCACACATCTACATATATGTATTCATATCTATGTATGTACACACATATGTATGTACATATTCATATCTAAATACATAAATTCATATGCATCCATGTACATACATACACACATACATACATATGTATGTACTTATGTAAGCGCATGTGCATAAATTCAACCTTGACCTACGCTAAATCAAAATCAAATCAAACCGAAATCACAGCCGCAGCTGCACTTGTGCCTGCGCCAGCGCCAAATATTCTAAAATATCTGAAACTACATACAACAACAAAAAATTCATTCATAAACGCGTGCGCGTATTCCTAAAAACAAATGCCGTTCATTCATAAGCTCGAGCATTTCATCTCCCCGCGCACGCAAATGTTCCCCTCAACCATCTTTTTCGCGACGAACACAAAAATGCTAAAATCTTCAATTTTACAAACCATCGACGGTCATTGAAAAGTTTCAATACCGCAATATCAGACAATAATGCAATTTGCCAAAGTAGTCTGACAAATTGCTGGCATTCTAGAATGTTCTAGAATATTCTAGAACATTCTAGAACTTCTGACCAAATGGGTATCAATTCATTTGCGTACACGTGCACGCGCAATTGGCGAATCGACACAAAAGTTGCCGAAAAACAGAAAAGAATATTCTTTTGCTTACCGTTCCCTTTCCCTTTCAACCCTTCTCTTATCCACAATTGTTGCATAACTCCTCTTCCGTCTCTACTTGCCCCGCTGGCAAGCAAAAAACAGTTTTTTCTCGGGTTTCTACTTTTTTTTTCGTACCATGTCTAATTTTTATATTTTTTTTTTTAATTCTATAGAAAATAAAATATCATACAACTTATCCTTCATTTTATGGAAATCTTTTTTCATTTAAATTTCTGCTCTGATTTTATTTCATTACAAATGAATATATAAAATCGTGAAAGAGTTTTCACGTGTCGAATTTTTTGGAACAGTTTGAAAAGCGAAATGCAAACATATTACATATTTTATTTATTCAATAGGATATAAAATAAAATATTAACTATCCGTGCATTTTTTGTACTTACTCCGATCCCTGAAAACAGTTGCATCACTTCACAAAAGTTCTGATCTGTTTCTATTTAGGTTCAAATAAATATGATACTATAAAAACTCTAAAACTAAGTAAGGAAAAAATTTCCGAAATGAAATTTCAAAAATTTTACATCAGTTGAAAAAAGCAAAATTATAATAATAATATTGGTAGGCACGCTGTTAATTGTCACATCTTAACATAATACATATATATTGTCGACATTTTCTTACTGACCTCTCTGTTAGAATGTTATGTGGAAATGTTAAATAGCTGTGGGGAAACCCAGTTTGGAAACGTTTCAGACAACATTTTTTGCAATCCACAAATTTGCAGCTTCTCATACTTCTAAGTTCTCTGATAAGACCTACAAGAAAAATAGCATCACTTCCCAGGTATTTTTGAGTGTCACACTGGCCATACGCATGAAGAGATGAAAGCATCAGTACGACTTTTTTATTTTTTTCATTGTAATGTAGGAAACAAGAAGCTTGCTTTCTACATATGCAACCATTGTATCGGGGGTTGGTCTTCCTTTACTTGTAATAAATTGTGGTGGAATTTCTTTTTTATTTTTTCGGATTATTCCTACATTAGTGGTTCCATAGTTAAATTTCCTCCGGTAATTTATACTCTGAACTTGCATCGTCCTCTGAACGGTTCAAGCATTTCGTCAATAGTGCAATATTCTCCAGGAGTATAACAGTCACCACAGGATTGGTTGATATCGTCAAATATTTCACGAAAAGCGGCTAAGTTATCAACTTCACTTCTAAGTGAACGTGAGTCAACGTCATCAAATCTAGTTACACGAATTAAAAACAGAAATTGTTTCAAGGACATTGTGGCTTTGAAAATATCTGGAGCAATGCCGTCTTGAAGCCACATCTCTTTTAAGTTTGTTTGGGTCATTCTCTTTAACCCAGCCATGTATAAGAGACCAATAAATGCATTTAACTCGACAGAATCTGTGGACTTACAATCTCTGTTACGTTCATATGCATCACTTATTTTTTCAATATATAAATTTGTATATCTGACAATTTTTGAGATCAATGAATCAATCAGAAACAAAGCAAGGCATTGGATTGGAGTTTGTGCAGTTTTCGCAATACTTATCACACATGGCAAATGCGTTATAATGTTGCACTGCCTAGTGCGAACATTAGGAACAGGACGACTAGGCGCCCATTTTGTGTTTTTATCTCTGCTCCAATAAAATGTGCGTTTTCCACGTGGTGCCTCCTCAAAACTGTTAAGGAAGTTCTCTTCCAAATCATCAACAGATTGATTAGTGACAGTATAGTGATCACTATGAATGCTCTCGCAATCACTTTCAGGGAGAAAACTTTCATCGTCCTGTTCTAATTCTTCATCGGCTGAAACTTCTTCTAACCACGACGTAATTTGTGACACATCCCCAGCATGGCAACACCGCTTGCTTTCCATTTTAATTACATACGAGTGCTACAATTGATGCAAACCACCACTTTCAATGAGAAAACTTGAGCTATTGGCAAAGCAAAAAAAACTTACGCAGTTTGTCGCGCAGTGAGGAAATTACCGCACTAAATAAACAACCACCTATCAACACTTTAAAACATTGTGAATATATACAAGTGAAAAATCTTAGCCATAGACGTCAAAATTAGGCCCAGCTGAGATCACCTGATTTGGAAAGATGTAATTTTTGGGCACTAGGCACCATTTTTACACAGAGTTGTTTTCACACTGTCCAAGAAAATGTGTAGTAATAACTGTCGGCGAAGTAGCAAATACGAAAAAAAGTTCAATTGTATTGAATAAATTGCAATATAAAAGTGCGTGGCATTGAACCTTACTTCATGTGTACATTATAAATGTTGTTAAAATTCGAGTTGAATAACATTTTTCATTCATTTTTAAAATATTTTCTTAGCTACCACACAATACAACATTGTGTTCACAAATTTTCCCAAAACTACATTAAAATACAACAGTGAAGTTGATGTTTTTTTTATATTCCTCTTTCACAATTTCTTTCGTGTAAAAATTTCTGCTGCTCAGTCAAACAAGGTAAGATAAATTTTAATTTTGCTTAAATTTAAACCATAAATTACCATATTTTCCCCCTCCCCACAATAGGGCTACTCAACCTAGGCGACTTTAATGGAATAATTTCCAGGTTTGGCTGTGGTGGCGGCGGTGACAGTGGTGGTAGTAGTAGTAGTCAGGAGCTTTTCTGCTCCATGACGAATCAAGGCTTAGTGGAATACACAACAAAGGTACATAGGTGTAAGCTAAATTATTGTATAACAATGTATCTAATAAAAATTATTTGCAGCCCCTTGGCTTATAGCGTGCTCATACTTTGGAAAACGTAGCATTGCTTGCTATAGCATGCACCAACTATGCCGTGGCTGAAAACAAATGAGGATTTTAACAATTTACGGGTCAGGTAAGCTCTTCACGCCTACTTATATGTCAATATTGGTATTAAATGGAATAAATTTAAGGCTAACTACATTTTTTTTGCAGTTCTTACAAGAAATCGACTATGGTATTATTCTCAAGAAGCTCACTGAGAAAGGTTCACCGCCGCAATATATGTAATTACTTAAACTGTTTTAATAGCTATTAGAATCATAACTTTTTAACAATTTCTTAACTATACGCTTTTTTTAAAGTTTTATGAATTTGTGTAGATGTTCATTGCACATATGTATGTACATAAGGCATTGTATAAAAATTAAAAATTTGTCCAAAATATGTAAAATTGTTAAATTAAATAAATTTTGAATTGATTACGTATGTACATTTATTAAATAATAAAAAATAAAATTATATACGTACATATATAAAAGTAAATATGGTATTGCTTGGTACTGAAAATATATAAAAATAATAGATATATTATTAAAAAATGGGTTTAATACAGAATTTTATGAAATGTTCAATATCTTATCCTTTTGCGCAGTGCCGTTTGGTTTGAATTGAAATGGCCTCCTCCATGCAGGGTTGCATTACAGTGGTAACTTTGCAGAAACTTTGTTCATGATAGTTTGTACCAATTGGTGCAAATTCTTGGTGGAAAAATGTTTACTTGCAAACAAATTGAGAAGTATAGCTAATCCCAACATTCTTAACACAATGAACATATAAAATGTTATTTCTCGAACTAATTTGGGACAGAAAGACGAACTTGAAAAAGAAAATGTGAGTTAAAATGCATAAGCAAAAACTGCATATTACTATAAGTTTCTATCTGATTCTTAACAGCATTACGCATTTTCTGACTAAAACTGACATATTCGGGTGATAATCTTTTCAAAGCAACAATTTCACGATGAGTTATGGTCAGAGATGACTGAATTGACTGACCACTTTTGCATTTGCATTTTCAAGCAATTTCATTTAAATTTAATTTCTTCATACATAGCTATTTTCCGATATAAATATAACATATGTTATATATCGCACTACGTATATACTTTTGGAACTATTTTAGCATGTTTTACTTTTATGTTGTTAATACAAATAAGTCATATCAATTGTGGATGTCTACCTCAAATATATGAATGCCTCCCAATAAAATTAAAAGTGAGACAGGAAAGAAACAAGATACAAACAATTTCCAGAAATATTTCTCATAAAATTTATTAAAATTTTGCTTTTGTATTTTGAAATCAGAAATAATATGTAATTACAACACGCCAACCCTTTTTGGCTATTTTTGTGGAAACGGGGTTGCCTTTCGGGAAACTGTGATCAAAATCAGTATTCGGCACCCTGCCTTTTTATTACTCGAATTCTTGTATTCACATATTATTTATCGTGCAATTTCTATGTCTGGCAGTTCTTATCAGCCCTTATGTGACATCTTATACCAGCTCTGACCATTCACAATGAGAATACTTTTCACTTGTATATATTCACAATGCTTTAAAACATGCACTGATTACAGCGAGTGATTGCGATCCAGCGGAACACAACTTTGAGCGAAGGTACTGAGCGTAACAAGTGGTGCAATAACATAGAACATAGAAATTTTTTCAATTAAAAAATTGTGTGAGCAAAATGCTCATAGCGCGCCTTCTCTAGGGCGCAGGTACAAGTTAAACAAATTGGTTTGTTTTCAAATTATAATATTTTATTCCTCCTACTATGTAGGAAGACCCGGTGTGATCAACAGTTAAAGTCGCTTGTCCGCCAAAGAGTGATATTTTGTGGTTGTGCAATAATGGCGCTAACCAAAATTATCTAAAACTATTACATGTTTTTTCTTATTGTTATTGTAGGACAACATAGCTTATTACTACCCTATTCTCTTACTCTTGTTGTCATTGCGCTGCCGCTACAGTTGCTGCTAACGCCTCTGCTACCGCCGCAGTTGGTATGTTGCTATCTCATGTGAACTATTGGTTGCTTTGTTATTGTTATTGTCATGCTCCAAACAGCAGACTTGCCGTCAGCATTTCTTATGGGAAAATATGTTTAAGCAGCTGGCTTGCCGTTGATGCAGCAGGTGCGCTTCTCGTTACATGTTGATACTCGAAAATTAGCTGGAATGAAGAGCATCAATTTTGCGTGGGATTGCAAGCTCAGGCAGATGAACACGTAGTTGGTGTTAACTACTCTCCCTTTTAAAAGCGACCGTCCTCGGGTGCCTTTTAGACGTCGCGTGGGGTGGAGGTGTCTGTATTTCTTATCACTTCAATGATGGCTAATTTTCTCTGCTTCTTGGACCAAAGGTAAACTATTAGAATAACTACCACGACGGAAACTATCATTCCCAATGAACTGACTGATATTAAATGTTTGGTCGCAATTTCCTGTTGTAGCGATGCGATATGCTTTAAGTTTCTTTCATGAATCTCCTCCATATACGGCAATGATAATGTTCTTGCATACACAGTAAACTTTATTATTGTTGCGAGAGGGGCCTCAGGGCGCGATTTAACATTTTTTTCCAGTTGACAAATTTAGTTTCATTAATGGTGACATTACCTTCAAACATGACAAGGAAGGTGCCCTTGGTTGTAATGCTTGAACGTGCAACTTCGGTGATATGTACGAGCTGGTCGTTCACAACTACTAGCCCATCGTCAATTTCCTCGATAGGTATGACGTGGTCTGCCGAAGTTGTTGGTGTTGTTGCAACAGCATAAACATTCCCCATAAAATTTTGGGGAATGCTGCTGAAGGGACAGTCCTTGGCCGGATATAGATCCGGGTCGTTCCGGTATCGTAGAACCGACTGTCGTGGGAACGCTGCCGAAGTTGTCTTGCACTGTGCTGAATTATGGTTCAGTAGCTGCTCTACGCATGCGGCTGAAGTAAATGGCTGGCAAAATATAAGGGTTGTGGCATTTTTGCAAGCTGTAAGTGGTTGGTATTCGGAGTCACAATATGCTGCTATCTCTGTTTCTAACTTAACAATCTTGTTACTATGAATTACAGGTAAGAGCCTTACTTTTTCACAAATTTTTCGGATTATTGGATATTTAATTAGGAAAAAAATATTGTCACTATCTTGTAATATTCTTAGCTTAGAGGCTGTTAAAATATCGCTTATACTAATACTGGCAAAGTGTTCGGCAAAAAGTATGGGTTTAGCATCTTCGCTGTCTAAAATATAAAATATATTTTCAACAAATCATTCATTGTCCGAGTTAGATTGTTTATTCTTGCTTGAAGCTGGGTGTTTATTGTTATCTGTCGGTCATTAGCCTCTATCAGTTCACGTTCTTTAGTCGCTACCTCATTAAAGTCGTCAAAGTCGGGTGTTCCGGCGATGTATTTAAGTGCCGTGCCTATTATGTTAATATGTATGACGATGATGGGCTTTAAGAATCTCTAGTAAACCGAGTATTTGGTCAGCGTCTGTTTGGAGTAATTTATTATTATTATTATTATTATTATTATTATTATTTATTAGGTCAAATTAGTACAATAAGATATTAAAATCTTTTATAGTACAACAAATTTCAGAGTCACATACATAAATAACAAGACATAACAGATCTTAAAGTAAGCTAATAATCAGTACATATGTATATAAATAAGCAATAAAACTTATAAATTAAATTACAGGTGTGTACTAGTCACCTATGTAACATCGAGTTAACAATGTTTTAACAAAGAAATTAGTTACAAAAATATGAATAAATTAGGGCTAAAATGGAAGATAGGATATCAATTAAAGGCTAAGTACTGAAGTAATTATAGATAGATTCCCTAAAATTGCTTTTGTTTATCTGTTTTCTAATATTGGCAGGGATAGAGTTCCAAATGCGGATAGCGTTAACGAAGAACAGCCTTGCTGAGACCATTGAGGTAAACTGAGGGACTATAAGATCTAATATGCGGGCAGATTTGGTAAAACACAGCTTATCATAGAGATAGCTAGGAGATTTCCAAGTGATAAGCTTATATAAAAATATACAATTATTGGCCTTGTGATACTCCGAGATCTCACAGCCTAAAAGTCGGTGCTTCCATGGCGAAATATGTACAAACCTTGATAAGCCGTAAACATAGCGCGTCACATTATTAAACAGTGTCTCAATCTTACGCGTAGAGCTACTATCCAGCTTACTATATATCAAATCAGAATACGTTATAATTGGGATAATTAGCTGTAAAGCAAGACGACGTCTTGTTTGCAAGGGGGTATAGAATCCAGACTGCCGTAGATTCCTCAGTGTGACATATACCTTGCTTACTACTTTGTTTACATGATCAGTACAAGTGAGACGAGAGTTTATGACAAAACCTAAATTTGTTATTTTGTGAACTATCCTTATAGACTCATTGTCAATGTAAAGCGGAAGTAAGAAATTAAAGTCTTTGGTTTTTTTTGTTATATATTGGTAACACACAAGATTTAGTACAATTTAAATAAAGACCATTTTCACTCGCCCATCTGGAGATTGTGGATAGCGCCCCATTGACATTAGCACAAAGACAGTCGGCTTGACTAACAGGTCCAGATACGTAAAACTGGATGTCATCTGCATAAGCATGTAGATTTGCAGTTCGGCAAACGTGGAAAACACCATTTAAAAATAAACTGAAAAGCAACGGGCCAAGAATAGAGCCTTGGGGAACACCAGCAGTCACCGCTTTCAGTTTTGAAACGTCAGCACCAATTCGCACTCGTTGAAATCGGCCTGATATATAGCTTTTCATAAGACCAAGCGCACTGTGCCCAAATCCAAAGTAACATTGCAGCTTGCTACACAAAAGTGCATGACTAACAGAATCGAAAGCCTTGCAGGAGATTGCTGAAACCGCACAAGGAGTTCTTCTGTGTCCGATTCTATGGCTTCATAGTATGTCAAGTTAGTTCTGTGCATTAAAATGGCGAATTGGTCATGTATAGCAACTTTTCCAGTAGAAATCAACATGTAATGAGAGTTTGTGCAGTTAAATAGTTTTGCCTGCGTCCAGTAAATAACCATGGAAAGCAAGTATCTGAGAAAAATTTAAGGAAAAAAAACTGTGTTACCTCAAGTTTGATTTGTGAATCCTTTTCCCATTTATCATTACCCAAGTCTTGTTCAATAATATTTTCTACGTATAATTTTCGAAATTTGTTACCAATTCTTTTGTTGGTTTTTACAAACACTTTGTCTCCAATTTCCTAGACTTATTCAAACGCTCTAACTCAAGTGCTTGCGCCCTGATAATTTTGTTCATGATGTCTTCTCGTAATTGCCGAGGAATTGAATGGACTACATCTATAGGTCTTTGCCCTATGACAGAGTGAACCGACCTATTATATTTGGACGTAGCAAGCAATATTAAGTCCACAGTATCGTTCAGTCCTTGGGTTAGTTTAGTGCACCTTGCGATCTCTGTTAATGTGCTGTGAAACCTCTCGACTTGGCCATTAGTAGTACTATGTCTCTCAACAGTGACTTTATCGTTTGTGAATTGAAGGACTTTTCATTGTCGCAAACTATGGTCTTTGTATTTTGAAAAAGATTCAGAAATGTATGATAGGTTCTTTTATGTCAACTATTGATCTAAAAGCAATCGGGGAAACTATTGCGAATTTTGAAAACTTATCAACGAAAGTTAAGAAATGTTTTTTATCAGTTGAGTAAATGTCCAGGTGGGGAATCTCTCCAGGATACTGTGGTATAGGAGTTTTGCCTCCCGTTGGAATTGGCGGATAGCGTTGGTATTTGGCTTCTCGGCAAATTTTGCAGTTATATACTAATTCTTTCAGTTTCGTTTGTATTTTTGTGAAGTAATATTCTCTTAGAATCTGTTGTAGATTTTCTCTCACAGGACGATGAGCTCTATTATGCTCTGTCTCCAGTATCTCTTTCTGATCGTTCTCATTGGTAACGTCTATCGTTTGTTTGGTTGTTGTAAGGTCACATAGTATTCCATTAACAACATTAGGATTAACACTGTCCCCTATGGTTTTCAGTAGATTATTTCTGTCATTAAAGACGAAGTGGTGTCTCATCTGCGTTCTAAAAATAATTTTTGAAGTTTTCGAAGGCGAATTACCTTCGTCAAGAATTATTTGATTTTTAGAACAGTTGATAGGGTTATTTATCGTGGGAATGGTTTGAGTGCTTGATTCCTCACTGTGTGCCGTGGCATCCGTAGAGGAGCCTGAATCTTCCAAACCATTAATATGCTGTCGGGACAACGCGTCCGCTACAACATTATCTTTCCCTGGTTTGTAAAAAAAAATTGGGGGAAAATTGCTCAACAAATGCTCTCCATCGCTTTGGTTTCGAGTTAGGGTTCTTATCAGATATAGCGAACGTAAGAGGTTGATGATCTGTGTAAATAATAAGCCGTTTGACACCGTAAAGGTAATTTCTCACTATTGCCAAGAGCTCGCGTACATTTGTAGCATAATTTTCCTCAGTGGCCGTCAATGTTCGGGAGATCATTGTTATGGGTTACAAACCTCCCTGTGACAAAACCGCACCCAATGCGTGTGAGGACGTATCAGTTGTTAAGTCGAAAGGCTTTTCAAAATCAGGGTATAATAAGAGGACATCCTCTGAAGACAAAATTTCTTTAATTTTTCCAAAGGCTCGTAACGCCTCTTCGTCTAACTGAATATGTATATTTTTGGAACGATTGGCACCCACATTCCCATTTTCACCGCGGAGATATTTAGTTAACGGCTTAGTGATAGACGCGTAGTCCTTCACAAATCGTCTATAGTACCCTAAGAGTCCGAGAAACGACCGCAGAGCTCGAAGTGTTTTGGGAATTTCATATTTGACAATGTCTTGGACTTTGTCTGGGCAAGTTTTAATTCCATCCCCAGAAACAATGAATCCAAGAAATTCTACTTCATCTCTCAGGAACCTGGTTTTCTCAAGCGACACTCTCATGTTTGCTTCATAGAGTTTTTCAAGAATACGCTTAACGTCCGTAACATGCTTCGTTTTTTGAAAAAATAATGACGACATCGACATAAACATGGCAACACATGCCAATCTTGTCTCGCAGAACGTCATCGATTGCCCGCTGGAAGATGCTAGGGGCATTTTTAAGACCGAACGAAAGTCGACAAAATTCGTATTTTCCATTATTAACAGAGAATGCTGTCTTTTCTCTATCTCGTTTTGCCAATTTAATCTGATGGAATCCAGATTTTAGATCAAGGGTGGTAAAAAGTGATGATTTCCCTAGATTAGTCAAGATGATTGAAGTTTCGGGGATTGGATATCTGTTGCTAATCATTTTTTCGTCAAGCTTTCTAAAATCAACAACCCGACGCATCTTCTTCACTCCCGTTTCCGTAAGTCCCTTTTTGGAAACAACCCATATCGGATTATTATATGGTGACCGTGAAGGTCTAATTATGCCATTTCGGAGAAGATCAGATATTTCTCCGTTTACGAAGTTAGCTGAAGCCATTGGATATGGATACGGCTTGGAATGGACTGGTTCATCGTTAATTGTTCTTATGGTCCCCACAATATTTGTGTTAAAAGGCAGTGATTCATTTGGTGTAGCAAATACTCCTGAATGTTCTTTAATGAGTGTAGAGATTTGGGTTTCGCGATCACTAGTGGGCAGAATGGCATTCACGTCGCGACAAGAAAAATGTCTGAGGCTTTCCTTTTTGCCATTATAATGAATTATCCCATTTTTCACGTCTATTTCCGCACATATTTCTCTAAGGAAGTCAAATCCTATGATACCGTCAAATGTCTGCAGGGATCTCAAAATATAAAATTCTGCATTTTTGTCAAAGAAATTAATTTTGCATTTATGTTTGATTTTGTATGTTCCATGAATTGAGTTGACAAGGAAAGGCTTTTCGATTTCTGTTATGCCCTTAAGGAACTCGAAATCTTTAACATAATTTTTCGCGGCACCAGTGTCTATTAAAAATTTTAATTCCCTTCCTGCGAACGATCTGCTAACGTATGGCAGGAGGGACTTTGTTCTAAAAAATTGATTTCATCAATAGGTTGGTCCAAGTATTCGTCCTCGTATTGTGAGTCACCGTTATTATTGATATTCTGGTCGTCGTTGAAGTCTTCATCATACCCTTGCTTTCCGTCGGCATATCCCTGTACTCCTAGATGGTTTATGCGCTGTAACTTCGGCACTGTCTGTCTATCGCTTTCTACTCGTCTTTTTTGAGCACCCTCAATGTCATTTTCCGTCCAATGGGATCGATAGGTATTGAAAGGATTCCTCTGAGGAAGGGGGTTTACGGCGGGTTTTGGTTGAATTGCCTGACTCTGACTATTCCGCTGACGCGGTGGAGGTCTGTTATGTCGATAGGAAATAGATGGATCTACTTCCATCGGTACCACATCCTGGTGTCCAGTCTCAATCCTGCGGTATTGGGGAAGACTCTGGGGTGTAAGCTCGGTCGCCTGCTGAATAGCTCCTAACGGTCGTTCATTCCTGTTGACGAAAGACTGAGCAAACGAAAACCTGGCTTGGTTAGCTTCTAGCTCCTGTGCAAGGGCTAGAGCTGTAGGCATATCGGCAGGCCTCGATGAGAACAAAACATCACACAAAGGTCTGTTAAGGCCTGAAATAAACACTCGAAGTGCTTCCTGACGATATTTTTGGTTAAGCGTGCTAATAAACTCAGCATTGCCATTATATGTCATCATTGTCTTGTTCACAAGTAATGTCAATTTCCGCTCTACCTCATCGTAGAACTGTAGAATGCTCTTGCCATCTTGGCGCAACGTCGACATCTCTTGTTCAATCATATGGACAGGTCGTTTATCAGAATATGTAAAATCTAACCTGGCGATAATCGCCTTAAAATTCAAAACTGTGTTAAAGGATGCAAGGACAGTATCGGCTGTTCCGGTTACCTTGTTCCTGATAATAGCGACCGCTTGGTAATGGCGGGAACTGCCGTCAAAGGGTTCGTACAATTTGTACGCGGCTTGGACGGCGTTCCTCCATGAAACGTATCGTGATTGAGTCCCGTTGAATTGGGGAAGTGATTTTATTACATCGAGGGATTCCTCACACTGGACGTTTCCTGTGATTGTCACAGGCGCGTATTGTATAACTGTAGTAGGGGTTTCTAGGGGTGCAAGTCTGTTTGTCAATCTGTCAATGGTACTTTTGAAGTCCCTCTTGGTTTGTTCTGTGGCAGCCCTTATGGCTACTGCCATTAAATTTTGCAACGTTTGTGCGTCCATAGTTAAGCAATAATTATTCACACACACGTAAACACTAATAAGAAAGAAAAAATAGAAAAATTGGCGAAACTATAAAAAAATTGATAAAATGTTGGTTATGCTCCTGACAAGGACTTCACAGGACAGTAATGGCGTCGCCTCTTTATTAAGACTATGGTTTAAGAATTCAGTGTCTTTTAGAAGGGTACGAATTTGAGGGCCATCGAAGACCCCTGCTTTTAATTTTTCCATACTAAGGACTGCAAATTTTTTGTACACATATTCGAAACAGTCACCTGCCTTATCAAGGGCTTTGATGAACTGATTCATTAGCCCAAGCTTGATGTGAAGTGGTGGAAGAATGATTTTTTCTCGGCTTATCAGTTGGTCATGAACCACATTTGCTGTTCCTACCTCCATATTTTCTCTCACCGGCCAGTACTTTTTAATCCAATTTTCATTTCTTGCACGACTGTCCCATAAACATATAAAACAGGGGTATTTAGTATACCCACTTTGATGGCCCATTTACAAGTTGCATTTACAAGCCACGCGGTCGATAACGTGCAGCGGCTGGCAGGGACTGTTAGAGTTTTCAGGTATTTAGGCGAAGTCGTCGAATTAATGTTTAGTTGCATTAACTCAACCGACTTAACCGGCTGCCCTTGCTCTCTTGCAAGGGAAATAAAATATTCAAACCAACGAACTACTTCTTTTAATAATTTATATAACAAAACTTATTGAGGAATAATTAAATTAATACAACTGGAACTAAGTCATATCATTTTTTTCCATTAATTTCTTAAGTTTCGTTTATCTCAAGAACTAGATCCAATCTAAAAAAAGTAAAAACACAGTTCGTAAGCCCGCTACTAATGTTAATAAAAACTATTAACAAAATCATGACCGCAGGTTTTTTTTTAGTTTTTGTTCCGCAGTGTAATTATATGTTCTGCAAAGACGTAGTACATTATTTTGTCCTATAATCAATAGTTTTCGCAGCGCACGCGATGTAAGAAAGTTTTTTGGTAATTTTTTCACACCTTGGGTTAAATTATTGGAGTTTTACTGTAGATCCCCAACTTTTTTGAAAATTTAATATAGCCTATGTTCACCGGAGATATTGTAGCTTCCCAACAGTGAAAGAATTTTTCAAATCGGTCAAGTAGTTTCGGAGCCTATTCAATGCAAACAAACATAAAAAACAATCAAACCTTTCCTCTTTATAATATTAGTATAGATATTTATAAAAACGGCCGAAAATACATTGCATATTGAGATTCCAGTAAATAAACCTTAAATAATGTTAAGGTCTGCAAATATTCACAATGGAAAACTGTCACAAGGAGATGTCGCTGTAAGCTACTCGCTGACAGAACTCGTTACTTGGTTTGCCTTTGCACGAGTCCTGTTAGCTGAACCCGTTGCCAGATAGTGGTGCTATAAAAGCAACTGGCAACCAGTAATCTTTCTTAATCTTTTGATTTTCATCACAGCGACAGCGACAACTTCAGGTGAGTGACACTCCTCCATTGGGTAATCCAAATCCAGGTTTTTTACAGCAATAAACGGCGATATATATACATATATATAAAACAGAATTTCTGTTCTTGTTATTTTATCTGTGTATATGTACACAAAGGAATTGAAAAAGTACAGGTAATTATTTGCCTTAAAGGATCGGCCCCCATTTTAAGATCCCCGTTTCCAGAATTCAAGAGGAATTCAGGACCCTAATTATCCCCGCCCTTAACAACTAACATATCTACCTACATAGGAAACTTTTAAATACCTTAAGTAACATACACTCTTGAATACATACATACGCTCCTACGAAGTACATATTAATAATTACATATCTATAAAATATACATATTTATTACATGTATGTATGTATATACTTATATATACTCATTATACCTACTGCAGAACCCTTTATTTAAAAGATCCCAAATAAAGTATATACATATAATACATATGCATGAGTTACAGCTACATATGTATGTATGTATGTCCTGCGTGTTTAATAAAATGCCTTATACTGCAGAACCCTTTTTTCCTCATTTCTTGCGCAAGTCATTAGCGCTGCTAAGTTTTCTGTGGAAAAGAGTGAAAAGAGCCCAAATTAAGCAATTAAGGAAAATTTCTTGCTACCTATGTATATATTTTTTTTCTTGCTCAACAATATTTAAGAACTTCTCAAGTATGCGCGCGAGAGTCGAGTATCGAACGATCGCAGCGGCTTGCTGAACAAAATTTGAGAACCTCACAAGCAAATGCGCGAGAATCGATTATTAAACGCAGCGGCTTGCTGAACAAAATTTCAGAACCTCCCAAGTACGCGCTCGAGAGTCGAGTACGGAGCGTGTGCAGCGGCTTGAAGAGCAAAATATTAGAAATATACAAGCTCGCACTAGGGAGTCGAGCTCTGAGCGTTGCCAACGCCTTCACGATCAGAGAGAAAGACAACGGACATCAAGGACTATAGGTTGAAATCAATTTTTAGAGCATAGTAACAGATCGGCTTACAGATACGATCCACAGATTGATTATGCTCAACAGTCTTCCGTCCAAATTGGAGCCATGAATATGATCTGCTCTAAGTGCTCTGCCAAAAAATGGGCCGATGAACCGAATGGTATGTGCTGTGCTTCTGGAAAAGTCAATCTCCCCAATATGCAGGAGCCGCCACAGCTAATAAAAAATATATCGACAAATAATCATACACAATCTGTACATTTTTTAAACAACATACGTAGGTACAATGGCCTTTTTCAAATGACGTCATTTGGCGCGAGAGAAATAAGTGAAGGTAATTTTATGCCTACTTTTAAATTAGAGGGACAAGTGTATCATCTAATAGGTAGCCTTCTGCCATCATCAGGCCAAAGTCCACAATTCTTGCAAATCTATTCATTTCATACGCAGATCAGCTATCGTTACGGTTAAACATAGCACCAATGCTAAAAATTTATTTAATTAACGAATTACAGATCGCACTGAATAGCAACAATATGTATATACATAAGATGTTTTAAACAAAACTTAGAACGTAAATCTTCAGATAATTTATAGTTAATTATTCACTCTGACCGCCCACCACAAACAGCACACCCGTGTAGATATAATGCTCCAGCTGTTAACGAAGTAGGCGTCCTCTTGGTTGACGAAGAAAAAGGCCCAAGAGATATAGTGCTACATGGTAGAGACGGCCAACTTAGAAGGGTCGCTGAGTTACACCGATCATATGATCCTCTACAGTACCCCTTAATGTTCGTAATGGGAGAAGGCGGTTATTATTTGACCATTCCTCAGCAAGGTACAGCGCGTAACAAAACTGTGACGTGCATGCAATTTTATGCATTTAGGTTGATGGTTAGAGCTAATTGTTTTAATCCAATACATTATTACAGAGATTTATTTAGTCAATATATTGTGGATATGATGGCAAAAATGATATCAGAAAGATTGAATTACATATGTATGCCGTAATAAACAAAGACTAAGGGCTGACCAATACATTCATCTGAGAGACGCTTTAAATCAAAATGCAAATGTAGACCCATCAAATATCGGTCAACGGGTAATCTTGCCATCTTCATTCACAGGTTATCCACGTTATCTGCATGAAAAAACCCAAGATGCGATGACTTATGCCCGAAATTATGGGAGACCAGACTTATTTGTCACAAGCGGAACTATTGTCTGGTCAGCGGCCTTTCAATCGTCATGACATAATTTCAAGAGTATTTAGAGATGAAGACATTCTTAAAATTATTCACGAAAGACGAAATATTCGGCAAAGTGAAATGTTATATGGCCACAAAATAAATTGACATCAAATATCGTTTACAGGGAAGCTCTGACTCAATAAATTGATTTTCAGGAGCAGAGAGAGTGAAGTATATAGTAAATGGCTGTTTTCAAAAATGAAAAATAAGATTAAAAAAAAATAATAATAATAATGTTGAATTCTCTCGATCGCACTTACAAATTTTGTTGATGAAAAAGCTCTTTTAACATTTGCGCCTTCTCATTTCTTACAAGTTCTCTGCTCATAGTGTTCATAGTCATGATGAAAAGAATAATAATCCTCTCTTGAAAATTTTGACAGAATTTCTAAGTACCACCAGATTTTGTTTACAAAAACCGTATATGTATGTATACTCGCAATCAGGTGTATTCTGGTATGACGTCACAGCCAAGTTACTTTCCGAATTTCAGATCAATCTTGTATTCTATCTATCTTGATCCATAGTAATAGCCATCATATTACCTACCTTCAAAATTTCTGAGAGAAGAAAACCTTAGGGCTTCCAAGGGAAATGCAGTAACCCAAACAACCCTAGTATTTCGAAATCTAAGGGCTTGCGAAAGGGACGACCACACTTGAGGAGGGAGGAGCTAACGCAGCTTACTTACAGACAGAGAATCCAACACCCCACACGCGCACCCCAAAAGTAGCTAACACAACCCAGTTCGCAGCTTCCAAGCCAGTACCCTCATAGTCACTAACACTCAGTCCAAAATGGTTCAAAAGTCTGTCCTGTAATGTGGCCTTACACCCTAATATCTGGTCACGGTCCATGCCTTACATGTTGTTTATTAAAAATATGAATACAACTGTTAAATATAAACTGTGTGATATTTAATCATATCGATAATATTTACGGACAATAGTGAAACAAAAATATGAATTCGTGATATTTAATGATATCGATAATGAGTTCAGATGATAAACGCGCTTTAACCGATAAATTTTACAAATACATTTCGAATTTTGCTCATTCAGGTCACTCCAACAATATCACTTAAACTACACAGTGTTACAAAATGGAAAAAATTGAATGAACTTTTAAAGTGGCATAGTGGAAATTGTTCACCTGGTCGAATATAACTCAAAACGGTTTTTGAAAAATTTGTAACACCCTCAAAATCTTGCTTTACCGTTAAAAAACCGTTCTTCGGAAGTGTACGCGCTAATCTTTTCATTACTTGGCCATTTCTTTACCGATTTTCAATATGAAATATGTTTTGGAAAGGTAAGGATTATATCTTTAAATTGAGATAGAAAGATCGGGCACTAGGGAGTCGAGCTCTGAGCGTTGCCAACGCCTTCACGATCAGAGAGAAAGACAACGGACATCAAGGACTATAGGTTGAAATCAATTTTTAGAGCATAGTAACAGATCGGCTTACAGATACGATCCACAGATTGATTATGCTCAACAGTCTTCCGTCCAAATTGGAGCCATGAATATGATCTGCTCTAAGTGCTCTGCCAAAAAATGGGCCGATGAACCGAATGGTATGTGCTGTGCTTCTGGAAAAGTCAATCTCCCCAATATGCAGGAGCCGCCACAGCTAATAAAAAATATATCGACAAATAATCATACACAATCTGTACATTTTTTAAACAACATACGTAGGTACAATGGCCTTTTTCAAATGACGTCATTTGGCGCGAGAGAAATAAGTGAAGATAATTTTATGCCTACTTTTAAATTAGAGGGACAAGTGTATCATCTAATAGGTAGCCTTCTGCCATCATCAGGCCAAAGTCCACAATTCTTGCAAATCTATTCATTTCATACGCAGATCAGCTATCGTTACGGTTAAACATAGCACCAATGCTAAAAATTTATTTAATTAACGAATTACAGATCGCACTGAATAGCAACAATATGTATATACATAAGATGTTTTAAACAAAACTTAGAACGTAAATCTTCAGATAATTTATAGTTAATTATTCACTCTGACCGCCCACCACAAACAGCACACCCGTGTAGATATAATGCTCCAGCTGTTAACGAAGTAGGCGTCCTCTTGGTTGACGAAGAAAAAGGCCCAAGAGATATAGTGCTACATGGTAGAGACGGCCAACTTAGAAGGGTCGCTGAGTTACACCGATCATATGATCCTCTACAGTATCCCTTAATGTTCGTAATGGGAGAAGGCGGTTATTATTTGACCATTCCTCAGCAAGGTACAGCGCGTAACAAAACTGTGACGTGCATGCAATTTTATGCATTTAGGTTGATGGTTAGAGCTAATTGTTTTAATCCAATACATTATTACAGAGATTTATTTAGTCAATATATTGTGGATATGATGGCAAAAATGATATCAGAAAGATTGAATTACATATGTATGCCGTAATAAACAAAGACTAAGGGCTGACCAATACATTCATCTGAGAGACGCTTTAAATCAAAATGCAAATGTAGACCCATCAAATATCGGTCAACGGGTAATCTTGCCATCTTCATTCACAGGTTATCCACGTTATCTGCATGAAAAAACCCAAGATGCGATGACTTATGCCCGAAATTATGGGAGACCAGACTTATTTGTCACAAGCGGAACTATTGTCTGGTCAGCGGCCTTTCAATCGTCATGACATAATTTCAAGAGTATTTAGAGATGAAGACATTCTTAAAATTATTCACGAAAGACGAAATATTCGGCAAAGTGAAATGTTATATGGCCACAAAATAAATTGACATCAAATATCGTTTACAGGGAAGCTCTGACTCAATAAATTGATTTTCAGGAGCAGAGAGAGTGAAGTATATAGTAAATGGCTGTTTTCAAAAATGAAAAATAAGATTAAAAAAAAATAATAATAATAATGTTGAATTCTCTCGATCGCACTTACAAATTTTGTTGATGAAAAAGCTCTTTTAACATTTGCGCCTTCTCATTTCTTACAAGTTCTCTGCTCATAGTGTTCATAGTCATGATGAAAAGAATAATAATCCTCTCTTGAAAATTTTGACAGAATTTCTAAGTACCACCAGATTTTGTTTACAAAAACCGTATATGTATGTATACTCGCAATCAGGTGTATTCTGGTATGACGTCACAGCCAAGTTACTTTCCGAATTTCAGATCAATCTTGTATTCTATCTATCTTGATCCATAGTAATAGCCATCATATTACCTACCTTCAAAATTTCTGAGAGAAGAAAACCTTAGGGCTTCCAAGGGAAATGCAGTAACCCAAACAACCCTAGTATTTCGAAATCTAAGGGCTTGCGAAAGGGACGACCACACTTGAGGAGGGAGGAGCTAACGCAGCTTACTTACAGACAGAGAATCCAACACCCCACACGCGCACCCCAAAAGTAGCTAACACAACCCAGTTCGCAGCTTCCAAGCCAGTACCCTCATAGTCACTAACACTCAGTCCAAAATGGTTCAAAAGTCTGTCCTGTAATGTGGCCTTACACCCTAATATCTGGTCACGGTCCATGCCTTACATGTTGTTTATTAAAAATATGAATACAACTGTTAAATATAAACTGTGTGATATTTAATCATATCGATAATATTTACGGACAATAGTGAAACAAAAATATGAATTCGTGATATTTAATGATATCGATAATGAGTTCAGATGATAAACGCGCTTTAACCGATAAATTTTACAAATACATTTCGAATTTTGCTCATTCAGGTCACTCCAACAATATCACTTAAACTACACAGTGTTACAAAATGGAAAAAATTGAATGAACTTTTAAAGTGGCATAGTGGAAATTGTTCACCTGGTCGAATATAACTCAAAACGGTTTTTGAAAAATTTGTAACACCCTCAAAATCTTGCTTTACCGTTAAAAAACCGTTCTTCGGAAGTGTACGCGCTAATCTTTTCATTACTTGGCCATTTCTTTACCGATTTTCAATATGAAATATGTTTTGGAAAGGTAAGGATTATATCTTTAAATTGAGATAGAAAGATCGGGTAAACTTGGAAAATTTGTTTTTTCTTCAAATTTTTCTACTTTGACTGCATTTTATTGCAGTATTTTACTAAAAAACATATCAAGTATGAGGAATTATTTTGAAAGTACATTCATGTCCAAAAATTTTGAGTGCTCATGCAATGAAATCGGACAAAAATTGACGAAGCTATTAAATTTTTTCTGCTATTAAATAAATTTACCTTGCGAAAAGTTTTTTTTTTAATTTTTCTACTTTGACCGCATTTCATTGCGTTATTTTACTAGAAACATAGCAAGTATGAGGAATTATTTTAAACACATTCATTTCCAAAAATTTTGAGTGCTCATCTAATAAATTTACGCCGTCAATTCAACCTTGCGATCGCTTCGCAATTATATTGTGTGATAAGTGTGGTAAAATGTGTGATAGGCGCAACAAATTTTGTTACGCCTGCGGTCTATTTGTTGAAAAGATATATCGGTTCGATTTAAGAACAAATAAAGCTGTGGTTGAAGCGTTCAACCTCTTTTTCAGTTGCTCATACGTGGAAAGTGCTTGGTATGAACCCGAATATATTTGTTCGATGTGCTGTACAACATTAAAACAATGGAAAACCGGTAAATGTGATGACCAGCGTCTGCCGTTTGTGACTCCTATGGCTTGGCATTATCAAATATATCACAAGCCGGAGGATTGCTACTTTTGCCAAACAAAAATCACTGGTCACCACTATAAAACTCGCCACCTCATAGAATATGCCAATGTGTTGACTGTATCGAAACCGATTCCAAGAGGAAAACAAGATCAGCGAACTGAAGACAAAAATCCAGCTACATTTCCTGATTCAAGCCACAAATCTTCTAATGAGGTAAATGACGAACCGTACCTTCCAACCAAAGCAATAGAAACGGAACGTCATTTCGTGTCAAATCACGATTATTGTGATCTTGTACGGGATATGGATCTGACAGACAGAGATTCTGGCCTCCAGATTAAAGCAGTGGAATATAGTAGACAGTAACTTTAAAGTAACGTCTGCACTAGACAGAGACCTATCTTCGTTCGAATACATTTTCAAAGCTGATGACACCAATAACAAACTAGTTTATTGCGTTGATGTGGATGAATTGTTTGCTGCACTCGATCACGTGCACTGCCCACAAGATTGGCGATTATTTCTAGACGGTTCTTGCAAAAGTACGTATTTAATGTGTTATGAGTGTGAGAGAACTAAATTTGAATACAATTTATCAATTAATTTTCAATTGACTAACATCGTAGGTCTGAAAGCAGTATTGCTGCACAACAGAAATGAATTGCCATCAGTTCCAGTGGCATACGCTACTGATATGAAAGAGACTTATCAAACGATGGAAAAAATTCTACGATTGATTAAATACAATAAATTTCGCTGGCAGATTGTCTCGGACCTTAAAGTCCTGACAATTCTACTTGGAATGCAAGGTGGCTACACTAAATATCCTTGTTACTTTTGTGAATGGGACAGTCGTGCCAAAAATCATTACAAGTGTAACATATGGCCACCGAGAAAGTTTCAAATTGGCAAAAATAATGTTCTCAATATTGCATTAGTTAAGCCTGATGATATAATTTTGCCGCCATTGCATTTAAAATTGGGGTACATGAAACAGTTTGTTAAACGACTCGAAAAAAACAGCGAGGCTTTTCTACACCTGAAACTTGTATTCCCCAAGTTGAGTGACGCCAAGATTAAAGAAGGTACTTATAAAAATTTCCCAACAAGAATTCTTCAAAAAGAATTCATCCTAATTTATTTATACATTTTGATCAGGCGTTTTCGTTGGACCGCAGATTCGTAAGATTATGACTGATGATGACTTCATAAAAAAATTGAACCCAGTAGAGAAAAGAGCATGGCTGAGTTTCATTTCTTTGTGCCGAAACTTTCTTGGAAACACGAGAAGTTCAAATTACGTTGAGGTGGTCCATGAATTTTTGGAAGCTTATGGAGAAATGGGATGCATCATGTCTATAAAAATTCACTTTTTGCATTCTCATTTGGAATTTTTCCCGGATAATCTTGGTCAATTCAGCGACGAACAAGGTGAAAGATTTCACCAAGAAACCTCCAACATTAAAAAACGGTTTACAGGAAAGAACCAAGTTAGGATGATAGCTAATTACTGCTGGTCACTCAAACGTGAAACAGATGACTCGTCTTATAAACGCAGAAGATCAAGCAAACATTTTTAGCTATAAAGTTATTTAGCATTTTAATGATTAATTTTTTTTTATTTTCAGTCACAATAAAAATTTGAAGTTGAAAGATAATCAAAATGTAAGAATTTTTAAATATGGTCATCATCTAAAATAATTTAAATAGTAATAACTCTGTCAATTTCCAACCGATTTTCTATGGAAATAGCTTAATCGACGCAGTACTAAATTCACTTTAATAATATTGTCTTTGATAGGTACCTTTCTGAATTAAGACTATCGTAAAATCGTAGTCAAAGTTTCAAAATTAATTTTTTTTTTATTAAGTTACGATTTTTTTTCTCTGTAGCTTCGTCAGTTCTCGTTTGATTTTGATGAGTTATACGCCATTAAAAATAGTGATTTGTCACCTTTCAAAATATATAAACAACTTTTGAATCGGATGAAAATTCGCAAAGATATTGATGATTGACTAGCGAATGACCTCAAAAACAGTTTTTTGGCCCTAAAATGAGATTTTGGGGGTGTTTCGCAAATGTCAAGTATACAGTTTTTCTTAGTTTTATAAGGCCTAACGCCTAGGCTAGGTCTCTTTCAAAGTTCATTTTCAGTGTTACACAGTGTTATGGTTGAACAATACATAAACGTAGAGAACATCATCTAATTACATACATACATATTCTTATTAGAGAATGTATTTGCTCTCCCTACTATCGGAATTGGACAAAACATAACATTTCTCTTATGTACATCTGCATTATCTGTATCTTGTGCTGTTCTGCACCAAGACAACGCCAGCAGCCTACACGTCACAGCGGTTGCTGTCACAGGAATAGCGAGAAAAAAAGGAAGGTGATAACTGCACTTGGGCGTTTTATTTGCACTGCAACGGCCAAAATACAAAACACGGCACTTCATATTTATTATTCTGTGTTTAACTTTTTGTAAAAATCACTAAAAACTCTGAAAAATCAACTTCTTAAGAGCGCGTTGTGACGTCAATCCTTCAAACGAGGCAAGTACGAAGTAACGGAAGTGCTTTTATCGCCACCTTCTTTTCTCTGCCTCGTGGTTCTTCGCTTCTGTCTACTGAACTTGTTGCATTCTTTGTTGCTGTCCCTTGATATGTCTGCTATGGGGTTGAAGTTCCGATATTTTCTTCGCGTTTAATTTTCAGGAAAATTCACGGTTATGTGCATCGATATATCGTCGTTTGGCGTGCAATACCGTGTATACGCAAAATGCAATACCACGTATGTATATACTGAAAGGTCCCGAATTGAGATTTGGTAACCCTGAAATGCAAAACCGAGTGTAAGATCTAAAACAAAGCTTGGCTGAAATACCGCTTATATTTTGAGTTTGTCTATTATTTACACTGCGCTGTGCATTGATCAATCCTAAGTCGGTGCAGTTTCTCTTAGTTAAAAACGCTACAATTTCAATGATATATATCTTGTTAAAAATTTTTTTTTTGTTATATCCTGTAATTTGCTTCAAAAAATTAATTTGATTTATTGCCTTTTAATTAGAGAAGATAAAAAATTATTTTAAAAAAAATTGCCGTTACTAAAATAATCGTTGAGGCATTTCAACTTCATTCTTCATGAGTTCTATATTTGTTCGTAAAATAATACTTGCACAAATTCGCTAAGCTTCGAATACTTGACTGCTGATACTTTGTGTTTCAGCTCAGCGTACGTTTTACAACACTATTTTGGCTTAGTGGACCAAGACTGAGTGATTTCACATTGGGGCATGTGCAGTAACCAACTTGCTCTAACGATTAACTTAAATCTTGCCTTGACAATACGGGCCACAACAACTCCTTTAATACGGATAACGTTAGTTGCACGACCTAGCGGAAAAGCGTTGGTGAAACCGGATCGAGCTTGAGCTTGGTTGAGCGAAGGTATTTTGTTAAAGGGCAGAATAAAAATGAACATTGAAACCGAAGGTTGAAGTAGAGTTTTATTAAGTTTATTAAGTGGCGCCCAACGTGGGGCCTGTCCAATAATTATTTTCGCAACTTGTTTCGAATGATCAACTGTACTGATAAATTCTACAAGAATAATTCCTATAAGGAAGACCGAATAGAGCGACAGGCCACAAAAGAACCAGGATCGTAACCCAACGGCGTGTGATATTTGCAACAGTGGGTCTTCAGCTACTTCGCCTACACGTGGTTGGACAATTGGAGTATTGGGGAACTCCATATCGGAAGCCATATTCTTACTTATATTTGGTTAACAAGTTTTTGCCGTAGCCGAGTGTATAAAAAAATTTTTTTCTAATAGCGGCCGGAGTCGGCGTAAAACTGTAGGTCCCTCAGTGTGTGTTACAACGTCAAGACGCACGCCACAAATTGTGGGAGAAGTTCGTCCAAAATCGCTTTTTGCATGAATTCGTTTCTCGCTCTTAAAGGTCTCAAGCTTAGAAAACAAAAAAATTCGCTATATCAGGAGAAGAACGAAAGAGATATCTGTGAATTTGAGCGAAGTTATTGAAACGTAGTAATATATTTTCTAACTTACGTAACATACACTTGTTCCAAATTCAGAGAGGTTAAGCATTTTCATGTCGGAAGTTTTTGCTTTGCATTTTTCTCCACATTTTTAAATACCGCGTGGTTTTAAAATAAAATAATCGCTATATCAATCGAGAGGAATGAAACATAGATTTCAGTGATTTATTTTTCGCAGATTAAGTAACATACCCTTACTTAAAACAGGTAGGGTCTAAAAATTTTGGATTTCGAAATAAGTACTCTAGTTTTATTTAACTTTAACGGCTGCACAAATACACATTTTATATAATGCAAAAACAAACGATATACTGTTGAATTAACATACATATGTACATATACATATGTGTCGAAAAAAGCTTAGTTTGAAGCTCAACAATTTTCAGGAAGGTTAATTAGGTTGTAAGTATTTTGCAGCCATCAGCAAATCGACGAATCAAATTTTTTTGTCTAACAATCTTTATAACAAATTCTTAGCGATAGATGTTTTGGTTCGATAGTGGTTGTTTTACCTTCTGCAGAATGGAAGTCACAAGAGAGCAAGTTTTAGAAATCGTAAGAGCCTCAACCGAACGTGCTAAAGAGGAATTTATGGCCCAAATTGATGAACTTTCTTTAGCCTTAAATCGTCTTAAACCACCGCGTGTTGAACCCTATCAACCCGTTTCGATTAACCCTTTAATAGAGTCAGGAAATTCTAGTCTAGACTTAGTCAAATCCTTACCCGAATTTAGTGGCGATGCCACATGCTACCCAGCTTTGCGCTCCGCTGCCACCTTTGCCATTAATTACTACCTTGAAGGCTCCGAAAGATATTACGTTGCAATGGGTATTTTCAGGAATAAAATTACGGGTGCGGCGAATTCGACATTGCCATCTTTCAATACCGTGCTCAATTTTAAGGCAATTATTGCCAGGTTAGACCAAACCTATGCAGATAAAAGACCAGTCCACGTTTTGGAAACAAATGACTAATAGTGGCAATTTTGAAGTTATAAAGGCTCTTAATGATCGTGCAAGAGCAAATGCACTGCGAGTATTCATTACGGGCCTTCGTCATCCGCTATGTGACATGTTATTTTCTTCGGCACCAAAGAATTTGCCCACTGCATTGGCCTTGGCACAGGAGCTTGAGCTAAGTCACAAGCGCTATGATTTCGCCCAAACCTTTGCAATGGGTAATTCAGTCAAACCAAATAAAGTAAGAGCAACAATGCCTCAATATAATTTTAATCAACAAAATGAACCGCACCGTTTATCAAATTATAACAATAACGCTGGCACATCTATTTATCGAAAAAACAATTCTAGTCAGAATATTACAACCGTTTCTAAAACCCCCAATCAAACTGTTGTATTAAAACGCTCTCGTGAGCCATCCGGGTCTTTCCAGAAACCCTACGGAAAGACACACCGAGTTAATTATATGCCCGAAAGTATCGGCATAGTTTCTGAAGAATAACGGGTACTTCCAAAAATTGTATTAAAATTTTTCCATTTCTCGAGGGAATCAAAGAAATGAAAACCCCATTCAAGTTATATTCAATAAACGGAAAAAATTTTATAGACAGCAAATTTTTGGTTAACGTACTCAACCACACCTCGACTTTTTATTTATATAATAACTTAAACACTTTCAATGGCATAAGCGGTTCCGACTTCCTTAGAGAAATTGGCTAAAAAATTGATATCAATGCAGGGTATTTATATTATCGAGATGGTAAGGTAAAACTCCAGCATCTTTGTTGCAATCAAGTCAACTTGATTACAATTAACGAAGATTCCGTGCCTGCGAATGTTCAAAATGAGTTTCATCAATTGATTAATAATAACACTAATGCGTTTGCCCACCCAGACCATGCATTACCATACAATACCAATTTAGAGGCTACAATTCGTAACACTACAGACAACCCAATTTTTAACAAAAGTTACCTCTACCCAATTTCAGCAGCAGAGTTCATAAATTCTGCAATTAAATCACTATTAGAAGACGGCATAATTCGCAAATCGTGTTCACCCTATAATTCGCCCGTCCATTTAGTAACAAAAAAGGGTATTGACGAAATTTGTAAACAAAAGCTACGTTTGGTTATAGACTTTAGAAAAATTAACGAACACACAATCTCTGATCGATATCCCATACCGGACACTTCTGTTATCCTGTCCAATTTAGGAAAATCAAAGTTCTTCTCTACGCTAGATCTAAAGTCAGGATTTCACCAAATTAACTTGCGCGAAAAAGATAGACCAACAACAGCATTCAGTGTAAATAATGGCAAGTGCGAATTTTGGCACTTGCCCTTGGTTTGAAAAACGCTCCAAGTATTTTTCAACGGGCCATAGATGATATTCTGTGCGATGAAATCGGGAAAAACTTGTCATGTTTATATCGATGATATTATCATCTTTTCACCCGATGAGCATTTACATCTGAAGGACATAAATACAATTTTAAACAAATTGGAAATAGCAGGTAAAAAGTTGCCCAAGCAAATTACAAAGTTCCAGAACTCTTCGTTTCCTGCGGTCCTTTCTTGGTCTTGCGGGATATTACCGAAGATTTGTTAAGGATTATGCAGCCATTGTCAAACCGCTGATGAAATATATGCGAGGGGAGAACGGGTGCGTGGAAACTAACAAATAAAAAAATATCATAAGATAAACTTGGACTCGGAAGCCATGTATGCCTTTAAAAAAGTTAAGATAATTTTAGCCTCTGAAGATGTTTTGCTCAAATACCCGGATTTTAGATGTCCTTTCGAGCTGACCACTGATGCCTCCTCAAATGCTCTAGGTGCAGTGTTGGCCCAGAAAAATAGGCCCATAACTATGATTTCCCGCACACTTTCCCCAACAGAACAAAATTATGCGACCAATGAACGGGAGCTACTAGCTATAGTTTGGGAATTGAAAACCCTTCGGCACTATCTATATGGCGTAAAAAATATCCATATTTTTACAGACCACCAGCCACTTATCTTCCCAATTTCGGATAAAAATCCTAATGCTAAAATGAAGCACGCCACCTGCTTTCGTCGAAGAGTTTTCTCCAACGTTTCATTATAAGCCTGGAAGTGAAAACAAGGTGGCATATGCGCTCTCCCTACAGTTCACCAATAATATGAGTGAGTCAATGGACACATCTCATAGTGAGGAATCATTTAGTAAAGTTGTAAAGACAGTCAAATGCCCCACAAATCAATTTAAGAACCAACTTATACTTACAAAAGCTTCATACATAAAAAAGTGACAAAAATTATTTTTCAAAAACATGTCCGTCATTCAATTTCCTTGGACTCGTTTGAAAACTTATTTGAATGTCTTAAAACCGTAATAAATCCAAATATTACGAACACGATTCATTGTGACCACCCAACACTTTCAGAAATACAAAACGATTTAATTGCTCTTTTCCCTGGAGTAAAATTTCTCCATACCGAAATTTTTGTAATAGATTTAACAAATAAAACGGATCAGTTAGAAACAATTGTTGCAGAGCATAACCACGCACAGAATTGTCTGCAGGAGAATTTTAAGCAAATTTCACGAGAATATTATTTCCCGGGTATTAAGAAAATGTTACAGACCATCATTACAAACTGTAAGATATGTCTAGAAAATAAATATCAGCGTATGCCGATAAATCTCGAAATAGGCAAAACGCCTATTCCAAAGATGCCTGGCGAGATCCTTCACATTGACATTTTTTTCACAGATAGACAACATTTCTTAACTTGTATGGATAAGTTTTCCAAACACTCGTACGCTATAGTCAAACCCATTCCCTCGCGCTCTACATTAGATATCAAGGAAGCATTGCTAGAAATACTTTTAATATTTAAAAACACTAAAACTATTGTTTCAGACAATGACAATTAAAACCCTTCTTACGGACAACCTTTCGATTGAACAATTTTTCATTCCGACGTTACATAGTCAAAGTAATGGACAGGTTGAGAGATTCCATTCAACTTTAATGGAAATAGCCCGATGCATAGAAGAACAACAGCTGAGCGAGACTATTGATCTCGTGCTACTAGCTACTCATAAGTACAATAACACCATCCATTCTTTAACAAACGCTAAACCTATCGACATTATTCAGAATTGTTCGAATGATGATTTGAAAACGATATGTAAAAGATTGTTTCAAGAGCAGGAGAAAGTTTCATGTAGACTTGAAAAAAATAATAAAATGAAAACCTATGAGTCCCGCGAGAAAGTACTTTTGAGGAGAAATAGACGTCTAGGAAATAAATTTAATAAGATATTTGTTGAAAAAGTTGTCGAAAAGGATCTAGGCAGCACGGTCTTGATCGATGGAAAAATCATTCATAAAAGCAGTTTACGATAAGTGTACACCTGTGTTTTTTCCTTTCTTATAACAGTTTTCGTCTTGGAAGTTATATTGCTACAAAGACGCAAATTTGACGCAGTATTAAAAAATTTAATCAGCAAATAAAATATATCATGAGTTCTGATTATTTACAAGTTCTTAAAAAAATACGTATTGTGAATAGATTTGGTATACTTAGTTTAATTGCCATCATTCTTTGAATTGTGACATTTATTTTAATTCTAAGTAGTCGTTGTTTGTAATTAATATTTTAAGGATTGAAAACATCCATTGTTAAGAAGAAATTCACGCTCCATCAAGCATTTAGCATTAATAACGCCTATAACCGACCAAATATCACATTTACGTGCTGTGAATTACGATCCGTATCTACGTTAAGCAACAAGTTGTACATTGAACAATTTATTCGGACACAGTTTGCTTTCAGTAACTGAAACGGGGACGTTTCAAACTCGACAAGGAGAGTAGTTAAGGCTACTCGCACAAATTCGCTAAGCTTCGAATACTTAAGTAGCTGCTGATACTTTGTGTTTAAGCTCAGCGTGCGTTTCACAACACTATTTTGGCTTAGTGGACCAATATTGAGTGATTTCATATTGGGGCATGCGCAGTAACAAACTTGCTCTCACGATTAACTTAAATCTTGCCTTGACAATACGGGCCACAACAACTCCTTTAATACGGATAACGTTAGTTGCACGACCTAGCGGAAAAGCGTTGGTGAAACCGGATCGAGCTCGAGCTAGAGGTTGAGCGAAGGCATTTTTGTTAAAGAACAGAATAAAAATGAACATTGAAACCGAAGGTTGAAGTAGAGTTTTATTAAGTTTATTAAGTTATATAAGAACTCTATCATATATTTTCGCACACTCCTTCACGTTGATTTTTTCCCACTAATTTTAACCCAACACAGTTATTTCCTGTCCCTGTTCTAAATTAATTATAAATTTACTATTTTTACGGTATCTGACCTAAGTGAGGAACTTCCACTCATTTAAGTAGCTTCGAATAAATAAATTTGAATAGCTTAATAATGTTTTAACAAGTGATTGCCAAAGTTTCTACTATAATTTACTCCATGAGGAATATCCATAACAATTGTTTTAATTACTTTAAATGCCAATTTAAATTTCTTTTTAATACAAATTTAACTTAATTTAAGTAATGTAGTGTATACTTTACTTTAATTTCTGCAAACAACCGAGATTGTCATCTGCTTAAAGCTCGATTAAGTTAAATTAACTGATATTTTACAACATGCGTGTCAAACTAAAAGATATATGTGAACACTCAAATTCAAAAATATTTTTAGAGAGGGTTAATCTAAAATAATATATATGATATAATGATTTAAATCAATTCTTGAAATGTGGGTATTATACGAAGGAGTTTTATCAAACTTTATTTTGAAAATACCTTAAAAAGTGGTGGTCCCTACTTCAAAAGGTAAATCAAATTAGATTATTAAGTTAAAGGAAATATACGGTAATGGATTCAAAGGAAGTAGACCTGAGAAAACTTAATCCTCAAAATGATTAGATTTTGTTTTAGGTAATACAAATAAAAAGCTAAGTTAAAAATGAATTAAAAGTTATTACCTTGAGCGAAATTATTTATTTATTTTCCATTACATTAGAATCCTCAGCGTTAAGCCGAATGCCATACGAGCGAAGCTGCAGGTAAAAGCTAGTGTCTTATACATAGATCAAACTGTAAATAATATTTTAGTCCAAAAGCACTTAAATTATTGACTTAAATGAAAACAAAAGGAACTTAATATTAATTATTTATTTCCTTAAGGTGGGCATGGCTTTTGTACGATTCTTACAATTTTGCTTATTGACCTAAGTGCACCTAATTTGGTGAGAGTTTGGTGCCATAATTTTTCAGATAAACCTATTTCCTTGAAAGTGGACGGTGCCAATTTGTTTATTCCGAGTATTTACATATACTCCCCATTCTACATATTAAATTTGAGTAAATTTACTGTAATAGTTACTTAAATGGCGTTTTTTTACTTTTTGAAAATTACCTTTATATGAGAGATGACCGTAGGCTTGACCGATTTTTTTATTTAAAAAATTGTGCTCACTGATTTGAATTGCAATATGTGTACAAAATTTGGTAGAGTTCGGTCAAATAATTTCGGAGATATAACTTTTTCTTATAAAGTGGACGGTGATACGGCCATTATAAAAAAAAATTACACAAGTATTCCTTTTCCCAACCCAACCCTATGTGTCGAATTTTTGCAAATTATCTTTACTGCTAACCGAAGTATCGCGGCCTGTTCATTTTTACGAACCACCATTATGTGAGATTGGTTATTATTCGTTTTCATCCATTTGCATTACCAAAGTACCTTGGGTCCAACACAATTTGTATCCTAAGTGTCGTTGAGATAGCTCAATATTTACTCGAGTTATCCGACCCTCGGACAGATTGATAGACGGGCATGGCTTAATCAATTTCGCTATTAATTGTAAGAATTTTTGTATATACAGGTCTTCCTCGTACAACGCGGTACTTCTACAACGCGTTTTCGATATAACGCGATTTAAAAAAAGTAACAGTTTCAGCACAACGCGAAATTTCGACTTGTATAACGCGAAATTGAAAATATGTATTGGCAACACTAATTTGGGAATTCATTCGCGTTCAATTGATTTAAAAGGCTGGCAATGCTAAGCTCAATTATTTTTGCATTACATAGTTTGCCATGCATTCCTAAATTCTGGGAATTACCCGTTTTTGCTTTCAAAACATATGTGATACATACATGACGAATTAAAAACTATCATTACAGTGAGAACTCTTTTGGAGAGTACTTGTTTAATTGGTGAAATAATGTGTCTTGTTATAATTAAAAATCCAAAAGTTGATTATATCTGTTTTTAACACGGTAAATATATTATTTTATTGTTTAATTATCAGCATAAAAAGCTTTATAAGAGACGTATCGTTCGTTAATAACTTACGAAATCATATTTTGCAATTAATTCCTACAAATAATTCTTAAAAATTCTTTTAGCCATGAATAGGATAACTTCAACTCATAAAAAAGCTACGTTTAAGCGAAAATTCATTGCCTTAGAAGATAAAATAAAGATTTTGGATAGATTGGGCAGTGGTGAAAAAGCAGGATTGATAGCAAAACCCCTCGGTTTAAGCGAATCCATAATACGCACCACTAAACAAAATGAAAGTAAAATAAAAAATTTTGTAACTGCTGGGTCATCAATAAGTACAAACCGAGTCGGGCATGTACGAAACGTTTTAATAGAAAAAATGAAGAAGGCTTTAATTTTGTGGATAGAAGACTGTGCCAGCAAAAAAATGCTGATCGATTCAAATGTCATTAAAGCGAAAGCTCTCAAAATGTATACCTATTTAAAAGAAACTGATCAAGCAGCAGAAGCATGGGATCAGGAATTCTTTGCTAGTAAAGGCTGGTTCGAAAATTTTAAAACACGATTTTCTTTACACAGTATTAAAACTCAAGGCGAAACTGGATCGGCAGATATAGAAGCAGCGAGAGAATACTATAAAACTCTTGCTAAAATTATTGAAGAGGGTGGTTATACAGCAGAACAAATATTTAATGCGGACGAAACAGGCCTAAATTGGAAAAAAATGCCTCGTCGGACATACGTCTCGAAAAATGAAACGTCTGCACCAGGCTTTAAGGCCGCAAAAGACAGAATTACCCTACTTCTGTGTAGTAACGCTTCAAGGAACTGTATAACAAGGCCATTATTTTTTGAGATTGGTTTTTAAATTGCTTTGTACCCGACGTGGAACTCTACTCGAAGAAAAATAACATCAATTTCAAAGTTCTGTTAATACTAGATAATGCCCCAGGATATTCTTAATAAAATCGATTCTAATGCTAACATGACGGTTACAGAATTGTGGAAAACATTTTCAATTTTAAACTGTATTGAAATAGTAGCATCGTCTATTAAAGAATAGAAACAGCCTACGTTAAACGGATCTTGGAAAAAGCTATGACGGGAGGGTGTTTTAAAAGATAGTGTGGTACCACCATTGAATTTGGAAGTTAGCCGGATATTAAATGTGGGCCACCGTTTTAGTGGAGAAAGTTTTGATGATATGACCGAAGAAGATATTAATGAAATAATATATCAAACTGAAGATTTCAACGAAGAAGAGTTGATTCTATTAGCAACTGGATCTCAAACTGCTTAAAATATCGCACATTAAAATGAAGACATCGATTCTGAGGAAGATATATGTTAATCAATTCCAGATTTCACCCTAAAGTGCATACGAAGGGCTTAAATTTGGCTGAGAGAATGAAATCTTTTTTTTTCAGATAATGATCCGTAAATGAAGAGATTGAGCAAATTCAAGAGGCAAATAGAGATGAATCTAGCGCCTTATTACGAAATCGAAAAACAACAATTTGTTTCTTATCAAATGACGAAAACTTTGCCGAGGAAATTTCTTCTGATGAAGTTATACGCCCAAAGCGCTTACTATTTCGACGAAGACAGTGACACAGACTACAAATGAAGTTTGTTAATGAATAATAGTTATGTTTTCCCATTGTTCTTTTGATTATGTTTTTTAATTTTTTAAATAAAGTATGCATTTTGATTTTGAGTTGTAAATGTAAATACATCTTTAACTTAGTACCTATTTTATTTTGGAAAAAGCTTATTGGAACATAACCCTCAAATTTATATGAAAGCTAAGTATTCTATAATGCGAATCACATAACGCGGAATTTTCCTGGAACGTATCCACCGCGCTATACGAGGGACACCTGTATAGGTATCGGGTCTTGCAATAGGAATGCTACAAAAGTTTTTTTTAAATAAAACAAAAACGGTTTCGGATATCAATTAATTTCTTTATCCCTGTGAAAGTACATTCGATGCCATTATGTATGGAAACGGATTTCTTTTGCATGGGCACCACGGGCACGCATGCAGAAGTCCAGACGCTGACCCAAATTTTCGACGGATTTCAAGCATAAATCGGCGGATACTGCTGCAATTTCACGTTCGATATTCGTACGAAGTTCATCAATCGTCGCTGGCATGTTGGCATAGACCATAGACTTGACGTAGCCCCACAGGAAATAGTCTAACGGCGTCAAATCGCACGACCGAGGCGGCCAATTGACTGGACCATTTCGTGAGATAACACGTTAACCAAACTTGGTTCTCAATAAATCTATTGTGACATTCGCTGCGTGGCTTGTGGCGCCGTCCTGTTGGAACCACATATTGTCCAAGTCCATATCATCCCATTCGGGCCAAAAATATTCGGTTATAATTGAGCAGTAGCGATTCCCATTCACAGTAACGTGCCGGTCTTGATCATCGCGGAAGAAGTACGGCCCAATGACGCCGCCGGCTCATAAACCGCACCAAACCGTAATTTTTTCGGGATGCAATGTTGACTCATGGAATACGTGTGGATTGCTGCCTGTCCAATAACGCATATTTTGCTTATTGACGAAACCATTCAGCCAGAAATGACGACGACCATAAATTGGACGTAGCGCTCTTAAAGTTGAGGCCATTGACTCCGAATTTCGGTAGTAAATTTTAATAATTTCGACTCGTTGTTGGATCGTATATCTTTCCATGATGAAATGGCAAACCTTACTGAAGAGAAATGTCAAAAAAGCGGGGAAAAATATGGCGTCGTGTGCTGTCACTATCGGTCTACTTTTGTAGCGTCCCTATTGCAAGACCATTTATATATCTATCGCGAGTGCTTTATGCAACAAAAACCGTTAGGCGAACAAAGTTATAATACCTTGGCGCCAGTACGCTTAGGTATAAAACATCTAATCAGCTAGTCTAGTAACACCGCCTTGTAAGAATTTGCCTGGACCAAAAGCGTATAGAAATTATGGGCAGAAATTTTTAGATTTGTGTAACTCATGTCCGTTGCTTAAAAAATTGCCTATTCACTCTCTAGAAGGTGCCCTGGAGAATTCTTTGTGTAGTGATGTTGAGATGGTCATTACCTTATGAAGGCAAGGCTTTGATTAATTTTCTTCTGTAATAGTTCACCAAAAAAGACTTAGAACTTTTAGGTGGTTCCTACAATGATATTTCGGCGGCAGACGCGTGGTCAATAAGTATAAACGTTTGTGCAATTAAATTAGAATTTATTATATTTTATTTTTAAAAATGGGTTTAAAATAATTTAATTTTTTAACCTATATTTATTATAAACGCACGTACAAAAAACAGAGTATATTATAAAAAATCAAAGCAAAGCATTAACTTCCAAAGCAGATTTCGGCGATAAAATTAAAAATCGATTCGGAAATCTTAAAGGTGTGGGCAAAAATACTATTACATTCCCCAAAAAACAGGATTCTGACAGATTTTGGAGGCTTATTATTATTTTTGCTAAAAACTACACGAATATCATCACTTACTTTTAGTCGATTTCTGGGCTTGTTGTAATTAATACTTAAGCAGAAAATTCTGGTTAGCATAAATATGTTTTGTTGAAAAAGCATAAGATAAGATAAAATTAAAAATCGATTCGGAAATCTTAAAGGTGTGGGCAAAAATACGATTACATTCCCCAAAAAACAGGATTCTTACAGACTTTGAGGGCTTATTATTATTTTTGTTCAATTTGTGAATATCATCAGAAAACTTGTAAGAAATGAGAAGGCGCAAATGATAAAAGAGCTTTTTCATCAACAAAATTTGTAAGTGCGATCGAGAGAATTCAACATAGCAATTTAATTCTACCATACCAATAAAAACCATTTTCACCATATTTTGCTATATTTAGAGCAGAGAGGCTATTGCGGAGGCGAGCGGCTGCATGTGTTCAAAAAGAAGATAAGTAATAAATCAAAACAAAAACCATAGAAGAAAAATAAGTAAACAAAAAAACCCGTTCCTGGATCACGAGGAGCAACTTGAGACGGCAGATGAGTTATGTAACAATTGAGGATAAGAGAAGGGTTGAAAGGGATAGGGGGAATCGTCGAAAGGATATTCTTTCGAGTTTTCGGCAATTTTTGTGTCAATCACCATCAGCGCGTGCACATGTGCGCAAATATTGTAGAATATTCTAGAACTTTTGTCCAAATGCGCATCAATTCATTTGCGCACATGTGCACGCGCTGATGGCGATTGACACAAAAATTGCCGAAAACTCAAAAGAATATCCTTTTGACGATTCCCCCTATCCCTTTCAACCCTTCTCTTATCCTCAATTGTTGCATAACTCATCTGCCGTCTCAAGTTGCTCCTCGTGATCCAGGAACGGGTTTTTGTTTACTTAGTTTTCTTCTATGGTTTTTGTTTTGATTTACTACTTATCTTCTTTTTGAACACATGCAGCCGCTCGCCTCCGCAATAGCCTCTCTGCTCTAAATATAGCAAAATATGGTGAAAATGGTTTTTATTGGTATGGTAGAATTAAATTGCTATGTTGAATTCTCTCGATCGCACTTACAAATTTTGTTGATGAAAAAGCTCTTTTAACATTTGCGCCTTCTCATTTCTTACAAGTTCTCTGATGATATTCACAAATTGAACAAAAATAATAATAAGCCCTCAAAGTCTGTAAGAATCCTGTTTTTTGGGGAATGTAATAGTATTTTTGCCCACACCTTTAAGATTTCCGAATCGATTTTTAATTTTATCGCCGAAATCTGCTTTGGAAGTTAATGCTTTGCTTTGATTTTTTATAATATACTCTGTTTTTTTGTACGTGCGTTTATAATAAATATAGGTTAAAAAATTAAATTATTTTAAACCCATTTTTAAAAATAAAATATAATAAATTCTAATTTAATTGCACAAACGTTTATGCTTATTGACCACGCGTCTGCCGCCGAGATATCATTGTAGGAACCACCTAAAAGTTCTAAGTCTTTTTTGGTGAACTATTACAGAAGAAAATTAATCAAAGCCTTGCCTTCATAAGGTAATGACCATCTCAACATCACTACACAAAGAATTCTCCAGGGCACCTTCTAGAGAGTGAATAGGCAATTTTTTAAGCAACGGACATGAGTTACACAAATCTAAAAATGTCTGCCCATAATTTTTATACGCTTTTGGTCCAGGCAAATTCTTACAAGGCGGTGTTACTAGACTAGCTGATTAGATGTTTTATACCTAAGCGTACTGGCGCCAAGGTATTATAACTTTGTTCGCCTAACGGTTTTTGTTGCATAAAGCACTCGCGATAGATATATAAATGGTCTTGCAATAGGGACGCTACAAAAGTAGACCGATAGTGACAGCACACGACGCCATATTTTTCCCCGCTTTTTTGACATTTCTCTTCAGTAAGGTTTGCCATTTCATCATGGAAAGATATACGATCCAACAACGAGTCGAAATTATTAAAATTTACTACCGAAATTCGGAGTCAATGGCCTCAACTTTAAGAGCGCTACGTCCAATTTATGGTCGTCGTCATTTCTGGCTGAATGGTTTCGTCAATAAGCAAAATATGCGTTATTGGACAGGCAGCAATCCACACGTACTCCATGAGTCAACATTGCATCCCGAAAAAATTACGGTTTGGTGCGGTTTATGAGCCGGCGGCGTCATTGGGCCGTACTTCTTCCGCGATGATCAAGACCGGCACGTTACTGTGAATGGGAATCGCTACTGCTCAATTATAACCGAATATTTTTTTAGCAAGAGTTTTATAGTATTCTCTCGCAGCTTCTATATCTGCCGATCCAGTTTCGCCTTGAGTTTTAATACTGTGTAAAGAAAATCGTGTTTTAAAATTTTCGAACCAGCCTTTACTAGCAAAGAATTCCTGATCCCATGCTTCTGCTGCTTGATCAGTTTCTTTTAAATAGGTATACATTTTGAGAGCTTTCGCTTTAATGACATTTGAATCGATCAGCATTTTTTTGCTGGCACAGTCTTCTATCCACAAAATTAAAGCTTTCTTCATTTTTTCTATTAAAACGTTTCGTACACTCCCGACTCGGTTTGTACTTATTGATGACCCAGCAGTTACAAAATTTTTTATTTTACTTTCATTTTGTTTAGTGGTGCGTATTATGGATTCGCTTAAACCGAGAGTTTTTGCTATCAATCCTGCATTTTCACCACTGCCCAATCTATCCAAAATCTTTATTTTATCTTCTAAGGCAATGAATTTTCGCTTAAACGTAGCTTTTTTATGAGTTGAAGTTATCCTATTCAATGCTAAAAGAATTTTTAAGAATTATTTGTAAGAATTAATTGCAAAATATGATTTCGTAAGTTATTAACGAACGATACGTCTCTTATAAAGCTTTTTATGCTGATAATTAAACAATAAAATAATATATTTACCGTGTTAAAAACAGATATGTATAATCAACTTTTGGATTTTTAATTATAACAAGACAAATTATTTCACCAATTAAACAAGTACTCTCCAAGAGAGTTCTCACTGTAATGATAGTTTTTAATTCGTCATGTATGTATCACATATGTTTTGAAAGCAAAAACGGGTAATTCCCAGAATTTAGGAATGCATGGCAAACTATGTAAGGCAAAAATAATTGAGCTTAGCATTGCCAGCCTTTTAAATCAATTGAACGCGAATGAATTCCCAAATCAGTGTTGCCAATACATATTTTCAATTTCGCGTTATACAAGTCGAAATTTCGCGTTGTACTGAAACTGTTACTTTTTTTAAATCGCGTTATATCGAAAACGCGTTGTAGAAGTACCGCGTTGTACGAGGAAGACCTGTATATACAAAAATTCTTACAATTAATAGCGAAATTGATTAAGCCATGCCCGTCTATCAATCTGTCCGAGGGTCGGATAACTCGAGTAAATATTGAGCTATCTCAACGACACTTAGGATACAAATTGTGTTGGACCCAAGGTACTTTGGTAATGCAAATGGATGAAAACGAATAATAACCAATCTCACATAACGGTGGTTCGTAAAAATGAACAGGCCGCGATACTTCGGTTAGCAGTAAAGATAATTTGCAAAAATTCGACACATAGGGTTGGGTTGGGAAAAGGAATACTTGTGTAATTTTTTTTTATAATGGCCGTATCACCGTCCACTTTATAAGAAAAAGTTATATCTCCGAAATTATTTGACCGAACTCTACCAAATTTTGTACACATATTGCAATTCAAATCAGTGAGCACAATTTTTTAAATAAAAAAATCGGTCAAGCCTACGGTCATCTCTCATATAAAGGTAATTTTCAAAAAGTAAAAAAACGCCATTTAAGTAACTATTACAGTAAATTTACTCAAATTTAATATGTAGAATGGGGAGTATATGTAAATACTCGGAATAAACAAATTTGATAATAAGCGTGGCACCGTCCACTTTCAAGGAAATAGGTTTATCTGAAAAATTATGGCACCAAACTCTCACCAAATTAGGTGCACTTAGGTCAATAAGCAAAATTGTAAGAATCGTACAAAAGCCATGCCCACCTTAAGGAAAGAAATAATTAATATTAAGTTCCCTTTGTTTTCATTTAAGTCAACAATTTAAGTGCTTTTGGACTAAAATATTATTTATGTTATGATCTAAAGAAAGTATGTATATATCGAATATCATATATGTATCTACGTCAAACTCCTGGGAAGATATGTGTGAATATTATTTTCGTCTTAAATGGGGTGTGAGTCCACCTCTTTCCCCAACAAATAATAATATATAGCCTCATATTACCAAATATTGTAGATCTGTATCAAATAGTTGCAGAGTTATAAGAAATGATTGTATAGGGCGTGGTACCGCCCGTTTTTTTCCAAAACGTTACACAGTTTGATCTACATATGTGTAAGACACTAGCTTTTACCCGCAGCTTCGCTCGTATGGCATTCGGCTTAACGCTGAGGATTCGAATGTAATGGAAAATAAATAAATAATTTCGCTCAAGGTAATAACTTTTAATTCATTTTTAACTTAGCTTTTTATTTTTATTACCTAAAACAAAATCTAATCATTTTGAGGATTAAGTTTTCTCAGGTCTACTTCCTTTGAATCCATTACCGTATATTTCCTTTAACTTAATAATCTAATTTGATTTACCTTTTGAAGTAGGGACCACCACTTTTTAAGGTATTTTCAAAATAAAGTTTGATAAAACTCCTTCGTATAATACCCACATTTCAAGAATTGATTTAACTCATTATATCATATATGTTATTTTAGATTAACCCTCTCTAAAAATATTTTTGAATTTGAGTGTTCGCATATATCTTTTAGTTTGACACGCATGTTGTATAATATCAGTTAATTTAACTTAATCGAGCTTTAAGCAGATGACAATCTCGGTTTTTTGCAGAAATTAAAGTAAAGTATACACTACATTACTTAAATTAAGTTAAATTTGTATTAAAAAGAAATTTAAATTGGCATTTAAAGTAATTAAAACAATTGTTATGGATATTCCTCATGGAGCAAATTATAGTAGAAACTTTGGCAATCACTTGTTAAAACATTATTAAGCTATTCAAATTTATTTATTCGAAGCTACTTAAATGAGTGAAAGTTCCTCACTTAGGTCAGATACCGTAAAAATAGTAAATTTATAATTAATTTAGAACAGGGACAGGAAATAACTGTGTTGGGCTAAAATTAGTCTGAAAAAAAAAACGTGAAGGAGTGTGCGAAAATATATGATAGAGATCTTATATAACTTAATAAACTTAATAAAGCTCTACTTCAACCTTCGGTTTCAATGTTCATTTTTATTCTGTTCTTTAACAAAAATACCTGCGCTCAACCAAGCTCGAGCTCGATCCGGTTTCACCAACGCTTTTCCGCTAGGTCGTGCAACTAACGTTATCCGTATTGAAGGAGTTGTTGTGGCCCGTATTGTCAAGGCAAGCTTTAAGTTAATCGTGAGAGCAAGTTGGTTACTGCGCATGCCCCAATATGAAATCACTCAATATTGGTCCACTAAGCCAAAATAGTGTTGTGAAACGCACGCTGAGCTTAAACACAAAGTATCAGCTGCTAAGTATTCGAAGCTTAGCGAATTTGTGCGAGTAGCCTTAACTACTCTCCTTGTCGAGTTTCAAACGTCCCCGTTTCAGTTACTGAAAGCAAACTGTCCGAATAAATTGTTCAATGTACAACTTGTTGCTTAACGTAGATACGGATCGTAATTCACAGCCCGTAAAGGTGATATTTGGTCGGTTATAGGCGTTATTAATGCCAAATGCTTGATGGACCGGGAATTTCTTCTTAACAATGAATGTTTTCAATCCTTATATCGGGTGTTTTTTTTACAGGTTTGTTTTTCGAATAGAGATGAAACTGGCATTTTGTGGTCAAATCTGGCAACTCTAATGTCATTTATGTTCAGTTTGGTTTGCCATTTCATCATGAACAGGTTGACAAAAGAACAACGCTTGCAAATCGTGCAAATTTATTTCGAAAATAATGGTTCAGTTCGCGAAGTTTACCGCGAGCTCCGTCAATTTTATGGTCGACATAATCGTCCATCAGAGCAATTCATTCGGTTAACCATGGATCGTTTTCGCACTACGTTTACTCTATGTGATAATACGCATCCGCAGAGACGTCGAACAGTGCGCACCGAAGAAACAATTGCCGCTGTAGAGCAAAGTGTTGAAGAGGACCCGAATGAATCGATTCGCCACCGTGCACAGCAATTGGAGCTTTGTCCATCAACTTTATGGAAGATTTTGCGCAAAGATCTTGGCTTGCGACCTTACAAGATCCAGCTTGTGCAAGAATTAAAGCCGCCAGACCATGCAATGCGTCGTGATTTTGGTGTATGGGCCGAAAATGAGATTGATCTCGATGCTGATTTTCATCGCAAAATTTTGTTCAGTGATGAGGCTCATTTTTGGTTGAATGGCTACGTCAACAAGCAAAATTGCCGCATTTGGAGTGAAGAGAATCCACATGAGACCCTTGAAACGCCATTACATCCACAAAAACTGACTGTTTGGTGTGCTCTATGGGCTGGTGGAGTCATTGGGCCATACTTCTTCCGCAATAATGCTGGAGAGGCAGTTACCGTTAATGGAGACCGGTATAGAGCCATGATAACCGACTATTTTGTTCCCGAATTGGATGGCATGAATGTGGATGAGTTGTGGTTCCAACAAGACGGCGCTACATGCCACACAGCGCACGTCACAATCGATTTATTGAAGGAAACATTCGATGAGCGCATAATTTCGCGGAATGGACCTGTAAATTGGCCACCAAGATCGTGTGATTTGACACCATTGGATTATTTTCTTTGGGGATATGTGAAGTCGCTCGTCAACGCCAACAAACCAGAAACGTTAGGGGAATTGGAAGCCAACATTCGTGGCGTTATTGCCGACATACGGCCCCATATGCTCGAAAAAGTGGTTGAAAATTGGACCTGTAGAATTGGCTTTATTCGAGCCAGCCGCGGCGGCCACATGCCCGAAATCATATTTAAACATTAATGGCATAAAATTATCCTTCCAATAAAGCCAAATTGATGGACCTTAAAACGATTTTCTTGTGTTTTATTTCAATTCGAAGTTCTATACCCCTAAAAAAAACACCCGATACTATTAATTACAAACAACGACTTCTAAGAATTAAAATAAATGTCACAATTCAAAGAATGATGACAATTAAACTAAGTTTACCAAATCTATTCACAATACGTATTTTTTTAAGAACTTGTAAATAATCAGAACTCATGATATATTTTATTTGCTGATTAAATTTTTTTAATACTGCGTCAAATTTGCGTCATTGTAGCAATATAACTTCCAAGACGAAAACTGTTATAAGAAAGGAAAAAACACAGGTTTACACTTATCGTAAACTGCTTTTATGAATGATTTTTCCATCGATCAAGACCGTGCTGCCTAGATCCTTTTCGACAACTTTTTCAACAAATATCTAATTAAATTTATTTCCTAGACGTCTATTTCTCCTCAAAAGTATTTTCTCGCCGGACTCATAGGTTTTCATTTTATTATTTTTTCAAGCCAACATAAAACTTTCTCCTGCTCTTGAAACAATCTTTTACATATCGTTTTCAAATCATCATTCGAACAATTCTGAATAATGTCGATAGGTTTAGCGTTTGTTAAAGAATGGATGGTGTTATTGTACTTATGAGTAGCTAGTAGCACGAGATCAATAGTCTCGCTCAGCTGTTGTTCTTCTATGCATCGGGCTATTTCCATTAAAGTTGAATGGAATCTCTCAACCTGTCCATTACTTTGACTATGTAACGTCGGAATGAAAAATTGTTCAATCGAAAAGTTGTCCGTAAGAAGGGTTTTAATTGTCATTGTCTGAAACAATAGTTTTAGTGTTTTTAAATATTAAAAGTATTTCTAGCAATGCTTCCTTGATATCTAATGTAGAGCGCGAAGGAATGGGTTTGACTATAGCGTACGAGTATTTGGAAAACTTATCCATACAAGTTAAGAAATGTTGTCTATCTGTGAAAAAAAAGTCAATGTGAAGGATCTCGCCAGGCATCTTTGGAATAGACGTTTTGCCTATTTCGAGATTTATCGGCATACGCTGATATTTATTTTCTAGACATACATATCTTACAGTTTGTAATGATGGTCTTTAACATTTTCTGAATACCCGGGAAATAATATTCTCGTGAAATTTGCTTAAAATTCTCCTGCAGACAATTCTGTGCGTGGTTATGCTCTGCAACAATTGTTTCTAACTGATCCCTTTTATTTGTTAAATCTATTACAAAAATTTCGGTATGGAGAAATTTTACTCCAGGGAAAAGAGCAATTAAATCGTTTTGTATTTCTGAAAGTGTTGGGAGGTCACAATGAATCGTGCTCGTAATATTTGGATTTATTACGGTTTTAAGACATTCAAATAAGTTTTCAAACGAGTCCAAGGAAATTGAATGACGGACATGTTTTTGAAAAATAATTTTTGTCACTTTTTTATGTATGAAGCTTTTGTAAGTATAAGTTGGTTCTTAAATTGATTTGTGGGGCATTTGACTGTCTTTACAACTTTACTAAATGGTTCCTCACTATGAGATGTGTCCATTGACTCACTCATATTATTGGTGAACTGTAGGGAGAGCGCATATGCCACCTTGTTTTCACTTCCAGGCTTATAATGAAACGTTGGAGAAAACTCTTCGACGAAAGCAGGTGGCGTGCTTCATTTTAGCATTAGGATTTTTATCCGAAATTGGGAAGATAAGTGGCTGGTGGTCTGTAAAAATATGGATATTTTTTACGCCATATAGATAGTGCCGAAGGGTTTTCAATGCCCAAACTATAGCTAGTAGCTCCCGTTCATTGGTCGCATAATTTTGTGCTGTTGGGGAAAGTGTGCGGGAAATCATAGTTATGGGCCTATTTTTCTGGGTCAACACTGCACCTAGAGCATTTGAGGAGGCATCAGTGGTCAGCTCGAAAGGACATCTAAAATCCGGGTATTTGAGCAAAACATCTTCAGAGGCTAAAATTTTCTTAACTTTTTTAAAGGCATAAATGGCTTCCGAGTCCAAGTTTATCTTATGATATTTTTTTATTTGTTAGTTTCCACGCACCCGTTCTCCCCTCGCATATATTTCATCAGCGGTTTGACAATGGCTGCATGATCCTTAACAAATCTTCGGTAATATCCCGCAAGACCAAGAAAGGACCGCAGGAAACGAAGAGTTCTGGAACTTTGTAATTTGCTTGGGCAACTTTTTACCTGCTATTTCCAATTTGTTTAAAATTGTATTTATGTCCTTCAGATGTAAATGCTCATCGGGTGAAAAGATGATAATATCATCGATATAAACATGACAAGTTTTTCCCGATTTCATCGCACAGAATATCATCTATGGCCCGTTGAAAAATACTTGGAGCGTTTTTCAAACCAAGGGCAAGTGCCAAAATTCGCACTTGCCATTATTTACACTGAATGCTGTTGTTGGTCTATCTTTTTCGCGCAAGTTAATTTGGTGAAATCCTGACTTTAGATCTAGCGTAGAGAAGAACTTTGATTTTCCTAAATTGGACAGGATAACAGAAGTGTCCGGTATGGGATATCGATCAGAGATTGTGTGTTCGTTAATTTTTCTAAAGTCTATAACCAAACGTAGCTTTTGTTTACAAATTTCGTCAATACCCTTTTTTGTTACTAAATGGACGGGCGAATTATAGGGTGAACACGATTTGCGAATTATGCCGTCTTCTAGTAGTGATTTAATTGCAGAATTTATGAACTCTGCTGCTGAAATTGGGTAGAGGTAACTTTTGTTAAAAATTGGGTTGTCTGTAGTGTTACGAATTGTAGCCTCTAAATTGGTATTGTATGGTAATGCATGGTCTGGGTGGGCAAACGCATTAGTGTTATTATTAATCAATTGATGAAACTCATTTTGAACATTCGCAGGCACGGAATCTTCGTTAATTGTAATCAAGTTGACTTGATTGCAACAAAGATGCTGGAGTTTTACCTTACCATCTCGATAATATAAATACCCTGCATTGATATCAATTTTTGAACCAATTTCTTTAAGGAAGTCGGAGCAGATTATGCCATTGAAAGTTTTTAAGTTATTATATAAATAAAAAGTCGAGGTGTGGTTGAGTGCGTTAACCAAAAATTTGCTGTCTATAAAATTTTTTCCGTTTATTGAATATAACTTGAATGGGGTTTTCATTTCTTTGATTCCCTCGAGAAATGGAAAAATTTTAATAAAATTTTTGGAAGTACCCGTTATTCTTCAGAAACTATGCCGATACTTTCGGGCATATAATTAACTCGGTGTGTCTTTCCGTAGGGTTTCTGGAAAGAACCGGATGGCTCACGAGAGCGTTTTAATACAACAGTTTGATTAGGGGTTTTAGAAACGGTTGTAATATTCTGACTAGAATTGTTTTTTCGATAAATAGATGTGCCAGCGTTATTGTTATAATTGGATAAACGGTGCGGTTCATTTTGTTGATTAAAATTATATTGAGGCATTGTTGCTCTTACTTTATATGGTTTGACTGAATTACCCATTTCAAAGGTTTGGGCGAAATCATAGCGCTTGAGAAAATAACATGTCACATAGCGGATGACGAAGGCCCGTAATGAATACTCGCAGTGCATTTGCTCTTGCACGATCATTAAGAGCCTTTATAACTTCAAAATTGCCACTATTAGTCATTTGTTTCCAAAACGTGGACTGGTCTTTTATCTGCATAGGTTTGGTCTAACCTGGCAATAATTTCCTTAAAATTGAGCACGGTATTGAAAGATGGCAATGTCGAATTCGCCGCACCCGTAATTTTATTCCTGAAAATACCCATTGCAACGTAATATCTTTCAGAGCCTTCAAGGTAGTAATTAATGGCAAAGGTGGCAGCGGAGCGCAAAGCTGGGTAGCATGTGGCATCGCCACTAAATTCGGGTAAGGATTTGATTAAGTCTAGACTAGAATTTCCTGACTCTTTTGAGGGGTTAATCGAAACGGGTTGATAGGGTTCAACACGCGGTGGTTTAAGACGATTTAAGGCTAAAGCAAGTTCATCAATTTGGGCCGTAAATTCCTCTTTAGCACGTTCGGTTGAGGCTCTTACGATTTCTAAAACTTGCTCTCTTGTGACTTCCATTCTGCAGAAGGTAAAACAAACACTATCGAACCAAAACACCTATCGCTACGAATTTGTTATAAAGATTTGTTAGACAAAAAAATTTGATTCGTCGATTTGCTGATGGCTGCAAAATACTTACAACCTAATTAACCTTCCTGAAAATTGTTGAGCTTCAAACTAAGCTTTTTTCGACACATATATGTACATATGTATGTTAATTCAACAGTATATCGTTTGTTTTTGCACTATTTAAAATGTGTATTTGGCCAGCCGTTAAAGTTAAATAAAACTAGAGTACTTATTTCGAAATCCAAAATTTTTAGACCCTACCTGTTTTAAGTAAGGGTATGTTACTTAATCTGCGAAAAATAAATCACTGAAATCTATGTTTCATTCCTCTCGATTGATATAGCGATTATTTTATTTTAAAACCACGCGGTATTTAAAAATGTGGAGAAAAATGCAAAGCAAAAACTTCCGACATGAAAATGCTTAACCCCTCTGAATTTGGAACAAGTGTATGTTACGTAAGTTAGAAAATATATTACTACATTTCAATAACTTCGCTCAAATTCACAGATATCTCTTTCGTTCTTCTCCTGATATAGCGAATTTTTTTGTTTTCTAAGCTTGAGACCTTTAAGAGCGAGAAACGAATTCATGCAAAAAGCGATTTTGGACGAACTTCTCCCACAATTTGTGGCGTGCGTCTTGATGTTGTAACACACACTGAGGGACCTACAGTTTTACGCCGACTCCGGCCGCTATTAGAAAAAAATTTTTTTATACACTCGGCTACGGCAAAAACTGGTTAACCAAATATAAGTAAGAATATGGCTTCCGATATGAAGTTCCACAATACTCCAATTGTCCAACCACGTGTAGGCGAAGTAGCTGAAGACCCACTGTTGCAAATATCACACGGGTTACGATCCTGGTTCTTTTGTGGCCTGTCGCTCTATTCGGTCTTCCTTATAGGAATTATTCTTGTAGAATTTATCAGTACAGTTGATCATTCGAAACAAGTTGCGAAAATAATTATTGGACAGGCCCCACGTTGGGCGCCACTTAATAAACTTAATAAAACTCTACTTCAACCTTCGGTTTCAATGTTCATTTTTATTCTGCCCTTTAACAAAATACCTTCGCTCAACCAAGCTCAAGCTCGATCCGGTTTCACCAACGCTTTTCCGCTAGGTCGTGCAACTAACGTTATGCGTATTAAAGGAGTTGTTGTGGCCCGTATTGTCAAGGCAAGATTTAAGTTAATCGTGAGAGCAAGTTGGTTACTGCACATGCTCCAATGTGAAATCACTCAATCTTGGTCCATTAAGCGAAAATTGTGTTGTCAAACGTACGCTGAGCTGAAACACAAAGTATCAGCAGTCAAGTATTCGAAGCTTAGCGAATTTGTGCGAGTAGCCTTAACTTATATAAATAACTAGCTGACCCGGCGAACATTGCTCCGCCTTAGAAGCAATAAATGAGCAGATTCTTGATTTTAAGAGTTTAAATTTTTTATTAGGATAATAAATATAAGTAAGTACCAAAAATCAATTATTGTAATGATTCTTTATTGGCCATGTATTTTAGTGCATAGGCTGCACTCTTCAGTGGAGCACCTTGTGATAGACGATATTTTTAGTTTTATTACTATGTGCAAGAACAAATAACGCAGCTGGTCTTCCGACCCTTGAACATGCCGCATATAATTGACCATGGGAAAAACATGGATTTTCTATATTTCGACCACAAACTTTCAAGGATTGGCCTTGTGATTTGTTAATGGTCATGGCGAATGCAAGACGGATCGGAAATTGAAGTCGTTTAAACTCAAACGGCATGTCGGTTGGGATCATCGGGATCCTCGGAATGAGAACTTCCTCACCTTCAAATTTTCCTTTGAGTATCGTCGCGTAAATCACATTGTTCATCAATTTACTTACCACCAAACGCGTTCCGTTGCACAGTTTACAGTTCACCTTTAGTCGTAAATTATGCGGTGGTAAGCCAGGCACATCCAAGGAGTTTAAAAATTCAATTGGATAGTTGGTGGCATCATCTGCATTTGTTGCACAGTCAATAGATTTGAACGAATGTAGTGTACTAATGACCTCATTCTGAATTATGTAGTAGCAATGAGTGCAATGGCTCAGGTGGGGGAGCCAATAATGGCAATTTCACTTTCCCATTAAGGCAGCACAATCTTGGCGTTTCTCCGGAAAACTTCAATACTCGCAAACCACATCCATTGGCCCAATGCGAACGCTAGTATGCAAGCAGTAATCAGTGCTGCAATTATATCGAAACGCTGCTCGATTCAAATCAGTACTTGATAAATTTCTCCTTGTGCGTCGAAAATTATCAAGATGTTGATCTCTTAGGTTTGCTCGATGATTTCTCATAGCCAACCGAGCCTTTGCACGGACTGCCTCGCTTTGCTCTTGTGATTAAGAAGCACGAAGTCGAGCCATACTAAAGCGGCGCTCTTCACGTGCAATTTCTTGTGCATCCTAGTTGCATTACGGCTTTTTCGGGGAAGATTTGATCGTCTTGGACGCGGCATTTTAATGATAATAATATCGGCACAATATTTATAGACACTCGAAACAAACACAAAAACCGGTAAACTTCAAAATTTCTAACTGTCAATTTTTCACCCAACAAAATTCGTAAAAGTAAACAAAATACATGTTAATATTGGCAATTCACACCCATTACATGGATATTGCCCTTCTCCGCTAGATGTCACTACAATTTACATCGATATTACCTTTCGCCGCCAGAGTACATGTAAATTTTAGTTTTCATACAAAAAAGCAAAAGCAAAATATATGAAGGGCGAAGAAAAAAAATCAAATTTACCGTTTTTTTTGTCGTCCCACGGTAACGGGATAAAAAGTATCTTATAACCTGCCCCTGCTTCTAAGCTACCTCCCCACCAATTTTCAGCCAAATCGGTTCAGCCGTTCTTGAGTTATAAGTGGTGTAACTAACACGACTTTCTTTTATATATATAGATATAGATTTTTTTAGAATTAGCATACACAATACAAAGGAATAAGTAGAGTATGGTATTCTTCTATTGAATTGTGTGTAAGTAAAAAACAAATAAATAAAAACCTTGAATGTCGGATTAAATCCTCGTTCTTCGATAATGTCTGCCCCAAATGAGGTCATTTGGAAACAACTATTGTATTTTTGAGTATTTGCAAGAAAGTGGCGTGATTCTTGTGTTTCGCCACAAAGCAATGAATACAATGGCTCGTGTGGCGGAGTCAACAATGGCAATTTCACTTTACCGTTAAGGCAGCATAATCCAGGCGTTTCTCCGGAAAACTTTAATGCACCACAATATAGATTTTTTTAGAATTAGCATACACAATACAAAGGAATAAGTAGAGTATGGTATTCTTCTATTGAATTGTGTGTAAGTAAAAAACAAATAAATAAAAACCTTGAATGTCGGATTAAATCCTCGTTCTTCGATAATGTCTGCCCCAAATGAGGTCATTTGGAAACACTCGATAAATATCTTGTTCTGCGTCGCAAATTATCTATTTGTTGACCTCTGTTGTTCGTTCGACGATTCTGCATTGCCAACCGAGCTGTTATCGCGGCGCTGTTCACGTGCAATTTCTTGTACTTCTTCAGTCCTTTCATTCGCAACGTTTTGCATCCTAGTTGCATTACGGCTTTTTCGGGGAAGATTTGATCGTCTTGGACGCGGCATTTTAATGATAATAATATCGGCACAATATTTATAGACACTCGAAACAAACACAAAAACCGGTAAACTTCAAAATTTCTAACTGTCAATTTTTCACCCAACAAAATTCGTAGAAGTAAACAAAATACATGTTAATATTGGCAATTCACACCAATTACATGGATATTGCCCTTCTCCGCTAGATGCCACTACAATTTACATCGATATTACCTTTCGCCGCCAGAGTACATGCAAATTTTAGTTTTCATACAAAAAAGCAAAAGCAAAATACATATATGAAGGGCGAAGAAAAAAAATCAAATTTACCGTTTTTTTGTCGTCCCACGGTAACGGGATAAAAAGTATCCTATAACCTGCCCCTGGTTCTAAGCTACCTCCCCACCAATTTTCAGCCAAATCGGTTCAGCCGTTCTTGAGTTATAAGTGGTGTAACTAACACGACTTTCTTTTATATAGTATATAGATAAGAATAGTGTTCTTCGAAGAGCAATACCAACAAGCAATTTGTCATCACTATGTGGCTAATATGTATGTAAATATAAATGTTGTTATGTAGGTCAGAAAGTGTTGAGTAAAACTTACAAAATAACACTACTATTTTTTTATTTTACAACAGAAAAGTAAAATTCACACGGCAAGGTTTATCTTGAGCACAAAATAAAATTCAAAAAATAAGTATTATTTTACGAACAAATATAGAACACATGAAGAATGAAGTTGAAATGCCTCAACGATTATTTTAGTAACGGCAATTTTTTTTAAAATAATTTTTTATCTTCTCTAATAAAAAGGCAATATCAAATTAATTTTTTGAAGGGAATCATAGGATATAACAAAAAAACAATTTTAATAAGATATATATCATTATATATCATTGTAGAGTTTTTAACTACGAGAAACTGCACCGACTTAGGATTGATCAATGCACAGCGCAGTGTAAATAATAGACAAACCCAAAATATAAGCGGTATTTCAGCCAAGCTTTGTTTTATATCTAACACTCGGTTTTGCATTTCAGGGTTACCAAATCTCAATTTGGGACCTTTCAGTATATACATACATACGTGGTATTGCATTTTGCGTATACGCGGTATTGCACGCCAAACGACGATATATCGACAACATGTAAGGCATGGACCGTGACCAGATATTAGGGTGTAAGGCCACATTACAGGACAGACTTTTGAACCATTTTGGACTGAGAGTTAGTGACTATGAGGGTGCTGGCTTGGAAGCTGCGAACTGGGTTGTGTTAGCTACTTTTGGGGTGCGCGTGTGGGGTGTTGGATTCTCTGTCTGTAAGTAAGCTGCGTTAGCTCCTCCCTCCTCAAGTGTGGTCGTCCCTTTCGCAAGCCCTTAGATTTCGAAATACTAGGGTTGTTTGGGTTACTGCATTTCCCTTGGAAGCCTTGGAAGCACTAAAAATGTTAAACACGTTGGAAAGAATACACCTGATTGCGAGTATACATACATATACGGTTTTTGTAAACAAAATCTGGTGTGACTTAGAAATTCTGTCAAAATTCTCAAGAGAGGATTATTATTCTATTCATCATGACTATGGACACTATGAGCAGATAACTTGTAAGAAATGAGAAGGCGCAAATGTTAAAAGAGTTTTTTCATCAACAAAATTTGTAAGTGCGATCGAGAGAATTCAACATAGCAATTTAATTCTACCATACCAATAAAACCCATTTTCACCATATTTTGCTATATTTAGAGCAGAGAGGCTATTGCGGAGGCGAGCGGCTGCATGTGTTCAAAAAGAATATAAGTAATAAATCAAAACAAAAACCATAGAAGAAAAATAAGTAAAAAAAAAACCCGTTCCTGGATCACGAGGAGCAACTTGAGACGGCAGATGAGTTATGCAACAATTTAGGATAAGAGAAGGGTTGAAAGGGATAGGGGGAATCGTCAAAAGGATATTCTTTCGAGTTTTCGGCAATTTTTGTGTCAATCGCCATCAGCGCGTGCACATGTGCGCAAATGAATTGATGCGCATTTGGACAAAAGTTCTAGAATATTCTACAATATTCTCGAATATTCTAGAAAAATGCCAGCAATTTGTCAGACTACGTTGCCAAAAGACATTATTGTCTAATATTGCGATGTTGAATATTTTCAATGACCGTCGATGGTTTGTAAAATTGAAGATTTCAGCATTTTTGTGTTCGTCGTGAAAAGGATTGTTGCGGGGGACATTTGCGTGCGCGAGGAGATGAAATGCTTGCGCTTATGAATGAACATCTTTTGTTTTCGGAAATACACGCGAGCGTTTATGAATGAATTTTTTGTTGTTGTAGGTATGTACATATGTAAATGTGTAGATATGTGCAGGCACAAGTGCAGCTGCGGTTGCGATTGCGCTGTCATACGATTAAGATTTAGCGTAGGTCAAGGTTGAATTTATACATATGCACATTGTATGTACATATTTACATACATATTTTATTTAATAAATAACACAAAAAGATTTAGCAGATAAAAACAGCTGCCGCTCTGACTTTTATTAAATTTTAAAATATAAAATTTGGCATGCTTTTATGAAACTTATTTTTGACTTAGAAAATTAGTAAATAAAGATTAGTTTATAGGTGCATATACATACATATGTAGGTATGTAAATATGAATAAAGAACTAAAATCAAGATTACTAAAATATCTACATAGTACATACATACATATGTAATATTACTATAATATCTATCCATATCTAATAATCATAATTTGCGCACTCGCGCTGAAAAAGCAAGCAATTTCTGCTGATGGCGATTGGCACAAATATTCTAAATTAATAATATGCATTTATTCAGTAATTCACGCGCGCATCAACTCATTTGCATACATGTACACGCGCTGATGGCGATTGACACAAAAATTGCCGAAAACTCGAAAGAATATCCTTTTGACGATTCCCCCTATCCCTTTCAACCCTTCTCTTATCCTCAATTGTTGCATAACTCATCTGCCGTCTCAAGTTGCTCCTCGTGATCCAGGAACGGATTTTTTGTTTACTTATTTTTCTTCTATGGTTTTTGTTTTGATTTATTACTTATCTTCTTTTTGAGCACATGCAGCCGCTCGCCTCCGCAATAGCCTCTCTGCTCTAAATATAGCAAAATATGGTGAAAATGGTTTTTATTGGTATGGTAGAATAAAATTGCTATGTTGAATTCTCTCGATCGCACTTACAAATTTTTTTGATGAAAAAGCTCTTTTAACATTTGCGCCATCTCATTTCTTACAAGGTCTCTGGTGGTGGGAGGCGGGCCACCAGTTGGGAAACATTATACTGCGGGCGCTCTTTAAAAACATAACTCTGATCAGACCAACTCCGGCTACGCTATCCACAGTATTTTTGTGCAGAAAACCTTTCTGCGCGAATTTCTCTAATAAGAACTTTCCTAATAGGTATACATATCCCCGACATGATGCGTTTCAGCCCTGGTTAATCGAAGAAAGATTGTAAAACCGATGTCAATGTGCTATATAAAACCGATATTCAACAACAAAAAAAAAATATATATATGGTTGGGAAGGTAAGTAAAAGATATTTCGCCTGATATGTAAATACCTATATTTATTCACATAATTCATATATATTTCAAACTCGTCAAAGAAGAATTTACATGCCACAACATTTTCATTGTGCTAGTACGATCGCAACTCAATATTTTTTTGTGCATCTTTCAGACGCCCTTCAAAAATATAACGCTGACTAATCCAACTCCAAAGGTGGCCGCCGTAGCCGAGTGTGTAACGTGTGAGCGCATCATTCGGTGGGTCCCGAGTTCAAATCCTGGCTGGGGCAAGTAACATTCAAATTATAGTCGCCTCTCGGCAGGCAATGGCAAACCTCCGCCTCAATTTGTGTTACAACATGAAGATGCACACCACTAATTGTAGGAAAAGTTCGGCCAAAATCGCTATAGCGGCAATTATATATACATATATCTATATATTATCCAACTCCGACTACTGACCACAGTATTTATATACGTGCAACAACCTTTGTGTGTAAGCGAAGGTCAAAGAAATAACCCTCACCAATTCAACTTACTTACTGCGTTGGCGGCTTTCGGCCAGGCATCCAAAAAACCGCTGGCTAGAATCAATGGTTGAAGACGCACTATGACCACTTTTCTTGTGTTTCCTAGGTCAACATGCCCTTGGGAAAGTCAGGCAACAACACCGCCAGGAAATAGAATGGCCGGCTCAAGGTAGAGCGCAAGCTTGGTATTGGATTCACTACGGTGGGCGAGCGCCTTGCCCCGATTAGTGAGGTTCTTCAACATCTCGCTGAATTACTCCCACTCCTCGACGAAAAATAAAGATGTCGTGATTAAATATGACTTCAATTAGCGCCTCAATCGGGCTTACATGCGCTACGTCACGATCTCAAAATCGTGTTTGGTAGCTTGAATGTTAGAGTGGGTGAGTACTAAACCTGACTCTGTTTCAATAATTTTTAGAGGTGATACAACAAAACAAAAAGTATGCACTGATGATGCATTTTAATATGTTAATTGAGAAACGTAAACCACCTGATAAGGAACTTGCAGTATATGAGGAGTCTAGCTCGACTGTCACCACTTTCTTCTTATTAATTACATACATATGTATGTATCAGACACATTTCCTAAATTTGAAACACACTGGGTCGTAAGAATTGGGGCGGACCGGCTTCTATATAAAATACTTTTTCTTTTGTAATATTGTAAATTTTAAAATTTAACCAAATCGGATCATAAATACCAATTAATAGAAGCATGCTAAATTTTTCGGTCACAATAAAACTTCAAGTGAAATTCCTGTATGTCATACGAATATATTACCTCGTAAATACCATCCTTATAACGGCGAGGCAGTATTCTTCTAAATGAGTTGTGCCCATTACGACGGCTTTCAATAATTTTTAAGCACTCGTTCAATAACTCGCTGTTCGCTGGAAGTGTCTTCATTGTTAAAAAAGTTTCGCAGTCTTCACCGTCTATGTTATTGGGTAGACATTTACTATTGAATACATAAAGGCTGGCAGCCAATAGCTTCCGTGCAATATCATTGTCTTTCCTAGCATCTTCATTAGGTAAGGAATCCAACAGTTGCATGTGCGATATACTTCCATTCTCAACAATTATACGTGATTTTACAAGATTTTCTTCCAACCTGTTTAAAAATTTGTAAATACATGCTATGTAAATTAAAGAGCTGAGCAGTGGAATAGGGTATGTAATTTATTGTAGTTGGCTAATGTACTAAATTTTAATCCTACTAATATTATAAATAAAATATAAAAGGGAAAGATGGTGTGAGAGTGTGTGACTATGTATGTTATTTTTTCTCGATCTAGCGAACAGATGGAATTGCACACATATATAACGTGGATTAACGTATGTATGTATGTATAGACAGCTGTCACTTGCCAAAAACGTTATAGTCAGTTAAATAAATAAGTTAAATTGCATATTGCAATATGATGACTGAACAGATTTGGATAAGAATTGGCGCGTATATAGCCCCTTCTATTGGTTACAATAGAAGCAAACAAAATTGGAAGCAGCTTAAAAATTTAAACTTAATTAAAACAATGAGTGAAATCAAATATTGCAATATGGATATCAAACTATATATGCTTAATACAGCTTTATTTCAAATATGTATTGAAAGAAGTTTGCTTAAAGGTAAATTAAGTTAAATTAATAAATTAAATTAAACTGTACAATATGAATATCAAGTCACAAATATTAACAAAAGTCAATTTCAAAAATATTTTTGTTTAAAAAATAAACCAATATTTGGATATCAAATGAATGAGGTTTAAGAAAGCTTTATTTTATAACTATTTTTTGGTAGGGTTACCAACTTAACAACCTAAATAATGCAATTAGTGAAATGATATTGGCACGTGTTTTAAAGGATGTAGCTTTAAGAAAACTTAATTATAAAAAGATGCTTAAGTAGCGCTGACACCTGTTTAAAGTAACTGAAAATCTATTATACTGGTATCAAACGGAAAGGCTTAAGGAGTTTTAATCGAGAAATATATTTTATGAAATAAATGAAGCATCACATTACAAGTTTGATCTGATAAAGGCTTATACTGTGTTCAAATTAATGCTTTAACCCAGTTAATGATATTTTACTGGATAAATCGATAAATTCAGTTGGTGAACGGTTTAAAATCACATGCAAACAGTTGTTGGAAATTCAACAAGTTCAACCACTTATCTGGTTTGAAAAGCAGTTGAACACATTTCAGTATGTATTCTTCTTAATACTTTTTGCCAAGGCGATTTTGGCCGATTTCAACATAACGCGCCAATCGCTCTTCTAGTTTGCTGAGAGCTAGCTTGAGATTCGTTGATTCAACGTGATCCTGAACGTGAAGGAGCTGTTCCAATCTTATTGATAGCTCCGCGCGATCCATGACTCGGAGTTCTCTTTAAGCATATTTTTACTATTTGACCGATTCTATATAGTCGACGAATTGACTACTACACTTTTATTTTGTTAGACCGAATGATTATTGCCGAATGGTCACGGTTTTCTCGGCAAACAACAAAAAAACTCTATTACACCAAGTTAACTGTTGAGTCGCCTTATTTATGTATTATTGTCTTTATACAGAAAAATACACACTATGTCAAGTAAAATATTAAAAGTGAAGGAGGGAACCGTGTGTAGAAGTCCACGCAAGTAGGGAAAGTCTCTGATCGCCATTCACCTGGGAGTGGCCAGAACGATTCTTCTGCATGCGGGTCAAGCCGCTCACAACTTCCGAGTGATTTCCCCCAGTGCCCTCTGAGTACCTCCCGAACATCCGTTTGGCATTGAGCTAAAATGAGAAGGCGGGCCTGGTGGTGTCAGTCCGACGTTTTCGGATTAAGGCTCACTGGGGGTTTGAAGCGTGTGTTCATCAGTAAATAGGGCTGCGAGCGGACGTCTGAGTTGGAGCACGCTGCTCGCTATATAAATGTGTCCTAAATTAGAAATGCACCAGAATCTCGTTGTGAGGGCTTGGTAACCGCCACGTAAAAACACCTTCGAATGAAAAATTTAAACAAAAAGTCTCGGATGAGACCCTGACGACCACGGCAAACGTTTAAAGGACTATGATTTAAGGGTATGCACCTGGAATGTCCGGACCCTTAATTGGGAGATGCCTCTGCATGGCTGGTGGATGTCCTCGTTAAGGCAAAGGCTGACATCACCGCCATCCAAGAGTTGCGATGAACGGGACTAGGAATGAAGAGAATCGGATCTTATGACGTTACTACACCTGCCATGTAATGGAGCGCAAATTCGGTGTTGGATTTGTGGTGGGAGAGAGACTTCGTCGCCATGTACTGTCGAACCGCAATTAATTGGGCGCAGCGGTGAATAAAAAAAATGTGATATTATTTTAATACATTATAACACAATAATCTTTATTCTTTGGTATATCTTTGGTGATACAATGATAAATAGTTGCTATAGGAAAATCCGTCTCTACCATTGAGAATCTCGAACAATAATAAATCAAACCGTTTACCGAAATTTAACATGGATCGCCGCTCTATAACTGGCCCTTAGGGGAAACTTAACGGCAGTTTGTTATCGGGCCGGCAGCGCTAATTTCGTACAAACATTTAAACTCAATTTCGGTATTTTCTCTTATCCGAGATAGTTCTTTCAAACTTTTATCGGCTTCCTTTCAGACAATATTGCTAGTTTCAAGAAATTTGAATAAAAGGTTGGCTTTCCTAATAACTTGGTTAATACCTTGCAAAGCAATTACAAACTCGCTCTTTTGTATGGAGCAGCTTAGCAAATTAGATTCGTCCGGAATATAGTTGCCACGTCGGCCGGATACTTTGCTTAGAGCCAACAACAAGGCATCATAAATCTTCATAAAGACAAATACTGAAACATATCTTTGAATCCACCTAGTGGGACATATTTTTATCAGTTTTTAGTGGTCAAAAGTCTTAATTTTTAAAACATTCTTGCAAAACTTGCTGTCTTTTAGGAGTATTGAAATAATCGTACATTTGCCTGCGCATTTTACTTGGACCTAATCCAATTTCTCCCAACTCTTTTAAAATCACTTTGGACATGACTGCGCCTGTTAAATCTTAAAATGGATCGAATTTTAGAAAAGTTTCTTTGATTTCGAGAATATTGTTACCAAAATCTCTAACACAAAGCGCCATTTGTTGTATACCAGATATATCAGAGGTTTCATCTTAAAGTACAGAGAAATAGTTTGCGGAATTAAAAAGTTCAGATAACGTTTTAAAAATTGGTTGCTCACATATTTTTATAACCTCGTTTTGAATTATCTAACTTGTGGGCATTGCATTACTATTGCTCTCAGATAACGTGCTCCTTAAATGTATATCGTGCTGTTACTATATCGTGCCTATACAGCAAAAGCCTTTTAAATTTGCCCTCATCTATTTTACTTGTGTCATCTACCAACCCACCATCCCGATGCCCCTAAGCGCAAAACAAAATTGCTTCAATGATTGGCTTTAATTTGTTCCGACTTTCCAGCACTTGCTTTTAGCTATCTTATCGATTTGATGTAAAATCGGATCATGTAGCTTATTTACTACCTTCGTAGCTTAACAGATTTGCTATGACCCAGTGGAGTGAAAAGCTGCTAAAGTACTGTTTGCTTCAGTGTCGTCACATTTTGTGGGAGGCTATATTGGGACCATCGATTGTACTCATTTATCAATTTTGGCGCCAAAGAATCATGAGGAGGCTTATGTCAACCACTATATCGACCATTCAATTAATGTGCAAATGCTAAAAGCAAACTTTCAACTAACTAAACTATGTTAACAATTCATTTGGTTTTCAAAATAAATATTTAACAATTCATGTTTTGGTTTTTGTTACAATTCACGAAAAATTAGTAAACAAAACGTATAGTAGTTGGTGATCTGGAGATCATACAACCGAACAGCGTATTCTGGGCGGCTAGTCGGGTGGGGGAGGCTGCCATAAGTCCCGGCCGCAGAATCATCGCGTACACCTCTGCTCCAAGGATCAACGATAAAGCGCTTGACCGATGGAAAGTCTGCCAGACGGAAATTGTCGAATTTAGTTGAAATTCGAGCATCTAACTTGTGCTCGGAGGTGATGCGAGAGAGGCCTGATCTGACGTTGGTGTAGATCTCCAGCCTCACGTTCCATCCCTTCAGGGTGAACCTACGCACCTCTGCACTATCTCGCTGTAACATTTGTAGTCGACATCCCAGCTGTCGAGATATTGTCGACTCATGCTGCCCTGGCAAAGATCTGGTCTTGTGGGGCCTGCGGGGTTTGCTGTCCTGTGTATTCCATATTGATTTGCTGCAATAGGGTGCCTATTAAAAAGTGGCCGGGGGTTAGAGGTTACGTTGATTTGGAATCCTAAGGCATGGGGCTGATAGGACGTGAGTTGAGACAAGATTCGATTCTTGCCAGCAACGTAGAGAGCTCCTAATGGTCTAATGGTTAAACGCATGTACTTCGCCATCTTTCTGAAGTGCATTTTTAAGGTTTTTACACCAGGTTCCCAAAGCCCTCCCCTGGGGGTATAAAATAACACGGCTGTGGGAAGGAACAGTTTGAACTCCTGTTTTAGTGTCTTGCTGGCTCCTACAAAGTTGGTGCCATTGTCCGAGTGCACGTTCTGAGGACAGCCGCGTCTGGCGGTGGACAAATCGCTGACAGCCTCCTTCGTCGCGAAACAGACAAATACACAGACATAGCTCTTGGTTATGCAGCATAGTGCAAACTTTACAATTGTGTATAATAGTTTTTATTAAATGTATCATTCGTACGATCCAGAATTCTGTCCTCAGAATTTGCAAACTTTACAATTGTGTATAATAGTTTTTATTAAATTTATCACTTGTACGATCCAGAATTCTGACCTCAGAATTCTCAACATAAGTTGGTTTCCTTCTTGGAGAGAAACCGCATGTACGAATTTCACCAAGAGTTTCGTTATAGAATGATGATCGGGTGTCGTTCCTTGTATAGCAAACCAACCAACGCTAATCTCCCCCCAGCTCTCATAACTCCATTCCCATCAAGGAATGCATTAAGAGTGCGCAAGAACAATGAGGCGTACTGTTGCTTCTCGAACTTCTGCTGGGCTTATTTGTGATGATTCCTCTTGGGGGACCAATTTATGGCTTGAGTGAGTGTTGCAGTGGGCTCGCTGTATTTGGGCGGCTCGAGAAAACTCAGAAAATCTCTAAAAAATGTCTTCTTTCTTTGTACTGGATGCAACCTGACTGATCACTTCTCCAGTTCAGTTTAAAAAGGGTGTGGTGCGGGCAAGAAGATGACTCTTGTTCCCACCACTTTGGACTACACAAGGTGCTCGCTTGTAGATCTTAAGGACATGCTCCTCGGGTGCCGGCATCCGACAGAGGCATCGCCGAAGCCATGGAACTCTACTTCGATCCATGGAGTACAATGGGTCCATCGGGGAATTCTTATGTTTTGAATACTCTCATAATTCTGCAGAAAGGTTTCCCATTGTAGCAATAAATTTCTGTCATCCAAATCTATTTTGGGTAGCCAGTTCGCTTGCATGAGGATCTTGGCTACCACTGTAATTGGTCCGAACCAGCCTGCGGGGTCGAACAGTTTTGCTACGCAGGATAAAACCTCCCGCTTGGTATACTCCTGAATCTTGGATATGAAGTAGAACATGTCGGCATTCCACCGAATTCCTAACATCTTCTTTTCGCTCATACCATCGATCTTCAAGAAGTTCTCCTTGTAGCCCTGAATCTTTTTGCAACTCCCTTAAGTGAAAACTAGCGCTGTTAAGAGCTTCGATTCGTCGCGCATTTGTATTGTGGTCGTGCAATCGTTAGCTCCTGCTAAACCGTCATCTACATTATCTTACATATATTGCTTTAGGATCTTTGCTGCCAATGGGAGACTCGTTTTTATATCGTCGGCGAGCTGATGTAGCGTCCTTTTTGCGAAATATGGTGCATAGTTTACTCCAAACGTCACGGTATTAAGTTCGTTATCCGACGATTCTCTGAAAAGAGTTCTCTGAAATGGAGTATTATAGGAACTTAGCAGAATTTTCCATACATCTTCTCAATATCTGCATTAAATACATATTTGAATAAGCACAACTTTAAGAGCAATCTGCTTGCAGAATAGGCCCGGGGTATAGTATATCATTAAGGTTAACTTCATTCGACGTGGGACACGAAGGGTTAAACACAACCCGGAATTTGGTTGTGATGCTAAGCGGTTTAAACATGGCGTGGGCACATGATTCCATGATACCTCTGCTGACAACTCCAACTACTAAATGGACTTCTGCAGTTCTTTGCGATGTGTGAATAAGATAGGAAGTTCATACACAAGTTGTGTTTTCTGGCATCGTTGATACGCTCATCAACTTTCATTGCCAAAAATTTGGGGGAACCCTTTAAAGGGTAGGTTTGTTCCGAGCATAACCTGCAAGTAGGCTGTGAAAGCTGGCCGTGGTGTGTCGACAATTCCCTGTCATATGCCGAAACGGATTGTCCACTAGGATATAGCACCCCGGTTATCGGACACCGTTCCTAATGTCTGGAATCGACTAGTGAGAAAGCTGCCTAATTCCTCCCACCTCGGAATTTCTCCCTTCCTCCCAATTCCCTGTTCCCATAACGCTAAATTGGCATCCGGAAAACGAGTTTAACAGAAACACAAATATGGCATCCCTATTCCTATTTCTATATCATACATTGCAAACCTGACATGCAATTTTACAACAAATCAAAATATATAATATTTTATGTAATCATGTCGCCGATTCCTCCAAATTTGGTTTAAGAATTTAACTAGTTAAAAGAATAATTGAAACCCCAAAATTTTGGAAATACCAATATAAATTTGTTTTTATTTAAAGCAATAAACGTCGTTTAAGGTTTCGAAATGACGTTATACTAGCAGACCCGGTTTGCTTTGATGTGCCAATGAAGACATATTCTTTTAGCTATTCAACATTGCTTTTGGGCTTAAAATATTCTTTATACCTTGATCTAAAAGAAATATGTATACATCGAACGTCATATATATATGTCAAATAGCTGGGAAATCGCGGCGAATCGTATTTTTGTCTTAAATGTGGGCGTGACTCCGCCGTTTCCCCAACAAATAATAGATAGCCTGATTTATAGGATTTTTGTACATCTCCATCAAATAGATGCAGAGTTATAAGAAATTCGGCTTTTTATTGTACAGGGTGCAAACGATACGGAATTTGATCTATAAAATATATGTACATATGAATGTACATGTATACCCAAACATTATTTAACTTCACCGAATAGTTGTGGATATAAGACGAATTCAAATTTCCTCTTCCATAGGGGCGTGGCACCGCCCAGTTTTTCAAATTAATATATATCCTTTGTTGGGCTCGAAGACCACATGAACCTACTGTAAAAATTTCGTAAATATCGGTTGAGAACTCCGGATGCCGATAAAGGACTATATATAAGACTAATTTTTTTGATTGTGTACAGCAATTAATGTTTATTTCAAATAAAAGCTTGCGCTGGGTATATAGGGTTCGGTTGCACCCGAACTTAGGCTCTTCCTTACTTGTTACAAATGCAGTTATAAAAATCTTTTTATATTTACTAAATAATTGTACAATATGTGAGGACTTAATTAAGGATGATTACTATTTTTAAGTTGGTTTAATAAAATAGTTTGTTGAAAACTTACATCTTAAAAATAGTATTAAAAAATAACTTTTTATCGCCGACATACTTTCCCTTTTTTGTTTTGCAATATAATATCGAATACTCGCTAGTCTTACAATATTTTATTAAATTGCAATATTTGATGATTTTAAATGCAGTATGTCACTCGTAAATGAGCGGATGTCGTACATAAACGCATTTTTTATTACCTTGACTGCTTATTTACAAAATCGGTTCCAAAGTCTAAATCAGATTTCCAGTCCTCCAGAGAAAGGCTGTTGAGATATTCCAAGGATCTTTCATCGGGCGCTTTAACATCTGCGTACAAAAAAGGTATGGATATTTAGCAATCATATAAAATTAAAGGTTATTAATAAGTGGATCAACAACTATTAAAGGGATTCAATGGAATCTATATAGTAGTTATATTCCATACACTATATCTATACATACATACATATATTTATAATATTTAGATGAAGAGTATTTATCATAAGTTTCATTTTATTATTATATTTATAGTAGATCCGACAAAAAATGTTGGGAGATTAGGAAAAAGGTGGAGATATTTTTTAAATTAGTTTGTTGAACAAAAATGTGCATAGATTAGAATAAGTAACAAAATATATTATATTATAACTACTATTATTATAACTATTAATTTTATAACTATACCCAAGCTTTATAACAAACACATTTTTTTTAAGAACTATACATCACGTTTATTTTTGATCTTTATATTTTTATGGCCGAACCTCACTGAGCAGGACATTTTGAAGGTACATATTAACCTCTCCACTTTAATTGTTATAAAAAAAGTGGCACTGGTTTAAATCACATGCATTTCATAAAAATAGTTATGTTTGTTAAAAATACAATAACACTTATCAGTTTAATACTCGACTTAATTTTACTGAAACAATCTCGGAGTATCACAAGGCCAACAATTGCATAATTTTATATAAGCTTATCACTTGCAAATCTCCTAACTATCACTATGATAAGTTGTGTTTTACCAAATCTGCCCGCATATTAGACCTTATAGTCCCTCAGTTTACCTTATTGGTCTCACCATGGATGTTCTTCGTTAACGCTATCCGCATTTGGAACTCTATCCCTGCCAATATTAGAAAGCAGATAAGCAAAAGCAATTTTAGAGAATCTATATATAATTACTTCAGTACTTAGCCTTTAATTGATATACCATCTTCTATTATAGTCCTAATTTATTCATATTTTTGTCACTAATTTCTTTGTTAAAACATTGTTAACCCGATATTGCTTAGGTGACTATTACAACCCTGTCATTTAATTTATAAGTTTTATTGTTTATTTCTGTACATTTATACTGCTTATTTCTTTACTTTAAGATCTGTTATACCTTGTTATTGTGACTCTGAAATTTGTTGTACTATAATAGATTTTAATAACTTATTGCACTAATTTGCCCTAATAAATAATGAATGAAGAAAAATAAACAAAAAAATAAATATATGTACGTGAGATGACTTATTTAACAATGGAGTTTTTCATAAGAAAATAGTTTTTAACAGCATTTATGTTGAAATATATTCTTGCCAATATAAGTAAATATGTAGATATGTAGATTTGTATTAATATTTTTATTTTTCTTTTATTAAGTAATAGGTAGTACAAAATTAATTAATTTGTGTTCTTTAGAAAGTGTTCAACGAGCACGGAGCAATTCAAATGTTTGGTTTCGAAATTAAAGGAACATCCGGACATACCGAAAATTTTTTACCGGTAATCTTCCGATTCTGTCTTCATTTTCATACAACACTTGAAAATATGTTGAAGCATCACTATTTTCCTAAACAAAAGAATCCTGGCTCATTGTATTAACAATGTAATATCCTTTAATATTATAATAAGGATTTGAATTGTATCCATCGAGTTTTAAATATTCAATGTGGGTGCCGTTTTACGTACAGTTCACGGTGAGTTATGCAGTGCATCCGTCGGTGTCAGCGATAGCGTTTAATGAAAAAAGTGAGTCAAGTACGTATCGAGTTTACTTCCTCCGTGGCACATCCGACGTTTACTATAATAGCCGTGATAAGTAGATCCATATATAGTTATGTTTGTGTATTGTACCAGATATAGGGTGTCTGACGTCTGAAGAATGCTAAATACCCACCTTAAATTTAGTAATTGAAAGATGATTAACGAAAAACGACAGGTTGCAACATTTTAAAATAAAAAACAAACAGACGTACGAAGAGATAAAATGCTGAGAGAAGTCGTAAAAGCCGAAGTCTCTTTATATTTTTTAATAAATAAACCTTAAGTTAAAATGAGTAAATCTGCAGTATTGGCTTAGGAGTTCAACAGGTGGCATTTCCTATGTACATATGTACATGCAGGATCAAATGTGCATTGGTTGTAAGCGGCGTCTTTGTTTTCCATCTAATTATTGTCGTGAAGTATTTATATTTCACCATATACAATAACTGATAATTTACCGTTATGCAAATGGTCAAGCCAAAGAACGAGGGTAACAAAGAAGCTGCATCACTCAGTCCCTCTAACAGAAAATTTCGTCCATTAAAGATATTTATTTTATAAAAATTTCAAGGGGAATAAACCGGTTAAACAAACTAACCAAAAACAGTTTGAAATTTTGGTGAACTTTATGGCAAGCCATCCGGACTTATGAAAGGGGCTTCTCAAAACGGCGGACGCAGGGGACACTTCCACAAATATGTGGAAAAAAATTACATGCGATCTAAATACAGCTGAGCCACCAATGCGTTTATGCTGTGCTTTAATTTTCTATTAAAAAACAAATTTCCATCTCTTGCCGGTGTAATCATTTCGATGTGTGTCCCATCCACTGCGCCAATTACACACGGAATTCCACACATTTTGTAGAAGCTCCTGTTGGCATCAACCTTCTTTTTGTCTGTCATTTTAAAAATTATGTGTTTTGGACGCAACATTTTCTCAATAGCGTTGCAGATTTTAACAATGCAACTAGAAACAGTTTGTTGTTCCAGCCCCGCGTACCTATCTTGAATGTTGGTATCCGCCTTGGTAAAAACAACTTTAAGCTTGACAAAAGTTTCAATATGTCAGGCACGCTGGTAGATCTGCGAGGGACTTTTAATTCGATGCCTCTTTGCTGAGCCGAAAATTTTGCACAAAACTGCGTATGCAAAATATAAATTTAGACGTGGATAAATTTATCAAAACTAACATTTCAACCGAAGCCGAAGTTCGTTCTTTCTCTAATATAACACTAGAGCACCGGATGCCACTATCCAATCCCTATTTACAATTCCTCGCTGATTCTGAAAATCTAGCTAATTGTTTCTATGGTTTTCGAGATATCTCCAATTTACTGTTATTCTTACGAACCCGTCGGACAATCTTAATAAGAGATATAGTAATGAAGGGTAATCAAATTTCCGATAAACTGTATATATTATTATTACTATTGGTTTAACGAAATCCGACCAAGTAGGCGTGGCATATTCTACATTGCAAAATCGTAGGAATATAAAATATAAGGAATTACCTTTATTGGGCATACTATTTGGTGTTAACTCGATTTTGTGAATCATTGAGCGATGTTAAATAGGAATTGGATAGTGGGATCGAGCACAAAAAAAAAGATAATTATCTGTGAAACAGTGATATTAAAGGTGAACATTTTGCTCACAATTCCGCATAAGTTTCATTTTTATACAGCGTGAAGAAAGCATTGAAAATTGCAATTGCTTAAAATAATTTATTGCAAAATCAATTATTTATAACAATTTAGTGTTTGTTTTCAATGAGAAAAATAGTGCAAACACTTTTCAATAAGCTCTGAAAGTTTCATCTCATTATCTATTGTAGTTTAGGAGATATTAATTTTTTAATTTGATCGTGCACAAAACTTTGATTGTTAATACTTTAAAAGATAATTATCTGTGAAACAGTGATATTAAAGGTGAACATTTTGCTCACAATTCCGCATAAGTTTCATTTTTATACAGCGTGAAGAAAGCATTGAAAATTGCAATTGCTTAAAATAATTTATTGCAAAATCAATTATTTATAACAATTTAGTGTTTGTTTTCAATGAGAAAAATAGTGCAAACACTTTTCAATAAGCTCTGAAAGTTTCATCTCATTATCTATTGTAGTTTAGGAGATATTAATTTTTTAATTTGATCGTGCACAAAACTTTGATTGTTAATACTTTAACAATAATTCAAATTTTTGCAAAATATTAATGGGACGATGTAAGCATAATATTCACTTCATAATAAACAAATTGTTTCTGGAATCCAAAATTTAGTGAAATTTTCGGGGACCACTTGACGTGGCTTTACTCAATTGGATATAGGCGTAGCACCCACTTTTGAACAAATAAGTATATATCAATAACTAGGCTGCGAAACTCTACCAAATTCGGTATACAAGTTGCATTTCAAGTCAGAAAACAAATTTTCGTAAATTGTATCATAACGTTAATTTACAAAAATGAAAAAAAATCGATATTTTATTTGCTGCAAATTAAATTAAATTAAAGAAGTAAATGGCAGCTAACAATATGAGTGCCAAACTACAAATTTTAAGAATGCGTAATTTATTTACATTTAAATTCAACTAAATTCAAAAGATAAATGAAGCGTTACAATACTGTTTTGAGCTGGCGGAGGTTTGGGAAAACTTAGTCTCGAAAAAACTGTGAGGTGTTGCTAAGTGTTTGAAAATTACAAAAGGTAAATATTTAATTTTAGACAATAAGAAAATAAAAAACAAAACTAGGAATATATATTAAAAATTATTACCTTTGATGAAATTATTTATTTAATTTTCTGTTACGTGCAGCCGCGGATAAAAGCTAGTATTTAATATTTACAATGCTGCATTAGAATCTTCTCTTTCTAATTTGATACTTTTTTTGAACGTATAGAGCAAAATTGTAAAAAAATTAATTCACATTCTAAACTATTTATTTTTTTAATATTTACTGAATAATGATCACACCATTTGTTTATCCCAAACTATTGTGATTGACATTTTTTCAAACGGGTTATTTAAATTTTCGTGCGAATCGCGTAAAAGGTTTGCTTAAAATTCGATCGAAAATATTTTCTATTTTATCGAAACATTTACAAGAAAAAACAAGACTAAATTTTGTAATGTTTTTTATACTTTCCTTTCACAACGTACTTCTAGTGTACCTTGAAACACGTGTGATCGGTGTTATGTAATTTATTCCAAACTACTTGAAAAATATGGCCTATTGCAGGTGTAAGTTTTTTGCATAAGTTATGTAATTTATTCCAAACTACTTAAATAATAATGCCTATTGACTTCATTTCTTTAAGTATGGATACTAGTTGAAATAATAGTTTTTTATAAAAACCCACAAACAGCGACAAAATATATGTATATTATATACATACATATGCCAATGCCTTTGAATAGATTAAAAAAAATACAAAGTTTTAATAATACAAATTAAAGTTTATTTACAGTTGATGCATCCTATAAAATTTGTTCTTAGGTTTAAATTAAAGCATTTCTTGGCGATTTTTCGGTTTGTCGACATATAACCGAACGATTTTTATTTAACGTTCATCAATTTAATGGAAACGTTTCCATTATTACTGCTACTTGCGCCCGTCGGTATGATTGCAATTATTTTCACACAAATTAATCTTCGGTATAGCAAATCGTCTACTACTCTCCAATGCAGTAGACATGTAAAGCTACATACAAATCCCAAAACAATCTTAATCCAGGAACCATGGGCACATCGCGAGCGTATTCGTGACCTTAAGGACTTTCTTGTGTCGGTGTGCAAGACAGAAAGGCCGCAGACATTCATTATAGTTCCGCAATCAGTAAAATGGGCGATGCTTCTGCTTATGCACATCACCAAAGGATTTGGTGGGCAGTCCACTTAGTATTCATAAACATGCATACCGGAGTTGAAAAGCCTGTGCATCATCTCTAAATGATCTTGTAACGAAGATGGAAGTGGGGCTGGAAGCAGGTGAGTATACACTGGAAGTTCTTGCTGATATTGTGGGAGCTTTTGACAACGCTAACTTTGATGCTAGTTGCTCAGCGGCCAGAAAACAGGGGTGGAAGAAACAATTGTAAGGTGGACCCTTCCCATGTTATCTAGAAGATTGCTGGGAGAAAGACTTCATTCACATCCAATTTTACGAGATCGCTGTTTGGGCGTTAGCGTCAGGAAGATTTCTCCCGAAGGTCTGTGAAAACATACACAAGATTGATGCATTTTGCACTACACAATGTTTTTCTGTCAACCTTAGCAAGACAACCATGGTATTGTTTTCGAGGAAAAGAAAATCGGAAGGTCTCAGTCTTCTGGTGCTTAGGGGCATAAACGTAAGACTTTCCCAGGAAGTGAAATATCTGAGTGTAACCCTTGATACAAAAATGAATTGAAAATCCCATGACGAGCAGAAGGTTTTTGGGTAGTGTCGAAGAACCTTCTGTAAGACTTGAGGTCTGAGACCACCGTTGGTACTTAGAGTACCCACAGACCAAATATCACGTATTCTGTTGCAGTCTGGTGACCTAAAACCATGGTTCAATTCACGGTGTATGCGTTAAACAGGCTGCGTGTGTATAGGAATCACGGGTGCGATGAGCACGACATCAGGAGTGGCTCTTCATGCCGCGTTGGAATTGCGGGCTGGATAATTGGCAAAAGGGGACGTGGATATCAAATCAGAACTGGCTGACAAATTGGCTAATTGCGGGTCATTGGCAGACCACATTTGACCGCAGCCAATTATAGCGCCAAACATATTGGGAATGGAAAACGTCCATTTCCACCTTTTCCGTATACTTTCCCCCTATCCCCTATCCCTTATTCCTTTTATCCTTCCCAGGGCTTAAGTGCAATGGGAAACTATGCCTGTGTGCTTGGAATCCCGACTTCGGACATCTGACCTACCTCAATTCCATTAAATTTCAACCTAAATCTGTATATACATTTTCTACAACTTAATTAATAGAAATATAGTATATACATTTAAGTGCATAAAATATCTTTTAAACAGTAATCTATGAACTAATCTAATTACAGTGTTGAAATCTGTACGCGCTTCATTTGGTGTGGCATGGGATAGAGCCATGGACGGAGCAAGTATCATAAAAAATTATAGAAAATCTTTTTTCATATAGCGGTCACCCCTCAGCAAGCAATGGCAAATCTCATACATAAGCTTCTAACCAAAACCATTTGTTGTTCGGTGTCCGTTTTTGTTACAACATCTCGAGCTATATGGCGTAAGCGACAAATTACTAATAGAATATAATGTATATTATAACATTATTAAGGATATATGTATGATTTCTGGTCAAAGTTTTGATACTCATTTCACAATTCTGATTTACATTAATTTTTTCGCGAAAAATCTATTTTCAATTTTATAAATATTGGCACATCGATATCAAACATGGAATATTCTGAAGAAGAATAACCATAAATGTCATTTGATTTCGTTAACTTCAATCCAACAGTATTTGGATTCTTATAAGGTGGCGTTATAAGTACAACTACAAAACTCTCATTTATTTGCATTTGCTTTTGCGTAAGAGGCTTTCGTAAGTGGGCCCAAAAGCTGACCACTCTGCAACATAATACAATGCTCAAGCTTCATCTGCTTAACAGCGGCAGAGCCACCGTAATCAACTTTGTGAACGGTTCGTCAGGCCGAGTATCAGCAAAGATGCACTCTTATGGAGGAGGCAGTGCATTCCTTGCCAAAGGTCAAAGATATATCGTCATAATCGCATCACACCGAATCACATTGATATCCCAGACAATCGCTTCGAACATGTGCATCTGGACCTCGTAAAGCTGCTCAAAGTTCGATATTTACGCTATTGTCTGGTAATCATTGATAGATTCAGCAGATAACCACTTGCTATCCCGCTCAAAAACATCACAGCCGACACTATTGCATTAGAATTTTATTCGCAATGTTTTTGTCAATTTGGTACTCCGCCACGGCCCAAGAGCTACAATTTGAATCAACGCTTTTTACATCATTCACTCGACTACTGGGTATCCAACGCATCAGGACAGCACCATATCTTCCCCAGTCCAACGCCATGGTAGAGCGATGGCATCGCATGTGCAAGACGGCTCTCATGTAATTCTTAAATATCCTGACCAGAACCATCTGCTTGGACTCGGGGCTACGTACAAACCAGACCTGAGAGCTTCTCCTGCTGAAATGCTCTTCGGAACACCTTTACGCTTACTTCCGAGAAACCTACCAGTAGACCCCTATATTGTCATAAAGAATTTCTCACCCGTTCAATCAGTTTTCAGTTAAAGTGCATGGTTAGGCACGTGGATTACAGTGGACGATATAACTTATTAATATAATGTTCTATCAGTTGGTACTAACCCTGGGTGATAAACAAATTGAAGATAGAAGATCGATAGTAATCTTCAGCCGAATCAGATTGTACGTGGAAGAGTTGAGTTTCACGTGCCGTTTACTAATATTTTTTGAAGTTCTCTATGGATTACTGAAGAATTCTCAACTTTATTACTCATTAAATAACTTGATTTATTTTACTTTAAAACTATTTCAAACTTACAGTTCACTTAGTATTCCTTATATACGGCGCAGCGTCATCCAAACTCATTATTGTATCGATTCTGGCGTCTGTTTCTTCACCATTAGGAGCCTCCTGACATCTTACAATTATTCGCTATTCAGCATATTTTATGGCCACTCGTATTGCTGTTTAAACTAAATTTAAACTCGTTGTGTAGTTAGTCAAAATTGTATTGTGTTAATGTCAAACTGAGCTCAACTAATCAACTGAATACTTGTCGTCAGCTGGCAATGCTTATTTGAAGAGAAAATACAATAAATGAACACATTAAATTACCAATTTGCCGACTGGTAATGGGCACGATAATGAATTTTGTAGGATTTCAGAATGGTGTCCAGCAAACCTCGGGTATTAGTGCTATATGTTCAAGCTCCTCCATAGCTTAGTCATGTGGAACCCCACTTCTAAGAACATAAAAAAGTATAACATGGAAAATTTTAACAAATCTTCCACGAAGCTGAAGGTGGTGAGTTTCAAAATATACCTCTGAGACTGAGGCAATTCTAGAAATCATCTTGGGTTTAAACAAAGAGTCCACCGCGATGTTGGAGAATGATTTAATTAAGTGCGGTTCCGATTACGTTAAATCAACGTTTACCATAAGGTAGCATACAATCTGGGGGCGAAAATTGAACCGGAGGAGGCCAACACCAATTATTGTATGGATGAGGAAGCCAAGCCGGCAAATCCGATGGATGTTCTGGTAAGGGGGTATGCCTATCAACATTTTCGCTCGGAGTAGAACCGTTGTTCCAGCAATTCACGAGGGTAAAGTTATTATAGATGTCTGATGTCTGATGGCGTTGCCAGACCCATCTTTTTCGTTGTCATGAGGCTAAGTGAACAATAGGTGCGGGTCCTTCAAATAAACAGTCTCCACAGTAAGGCAGTGTCGAGGTTCCCCATTTCTCAAAGGAGCGTGTACGGGATGGTACGTGTAGTACATCCACACTTATGTGGTAAAAAACAATTCAAAAAACTTCTCTCGCTAATTAAGAGAGGAATATCTCTAGCCATGAGAATACTTAGAGAACATATTTTTATAGGAGACAGGCAAGGCGACTTAACCCCCTTCCTTAATTGAAATTACATTTCTGTAAGTTTCCACTCAATTTCTAGCCCTCTTTGTAACATATCCTAATCTAAGCTTTGTGAATCCAATAAATACAGTTTTTGTAAAACCGTTGAAGCGACGCGTTCTCTATTTCGCTCCCCGGGAATTAGCAGTTCACTAACCGGGTTTCTCAACTTTAAACTCTCGCTCCAATCCTTTGCAGTTATTATAAAGATTGGGTGCACAATCAAACAAAGCATCTGATAAAACATTTGCCAAAAAGAAAACCAGCTCAGATGGTATGACTGAAATACTTTGACTATAGTTATATTGAACGCAAACCCATAATTATTATCTATAACTCATTATACCAAATTATGGTTATATTTCTAGCCATCATCGCTCCTTTAAACCGCCTGTGAAATCGTTGCATCATACTATTCACTTGAGAATGATATGCTGAAGTTGTAATGTGATGACTACTAAGCAATTTTGTTAACTCTGAAAAAAAGTTTGATGTAAATTGAGCACCCTGATTTTTAATGGTACCCCGAAACGTGAATTTTATTTACTGGAGATTTAATGTGACTAATTTTCGATTTTTGGCCATTTATACATTCCCTGACCAAATAGTAATTTCACATTTTTGCCCAACAGTACTTTTTACTAATCAGACGACGTGTATCTCTTGCCCAAGGATGTCTAATCCCTCGTATAGGGTTAAGCACTGTTCTGCGTAAGCTGCTTGATACAAGCGCCCTAGGATTTTTACCTGTAATATCACTCCAAATATTAAACTTCAGCAATGGAGTTTGAATTATTTTAAGATTAGCTCACCTGAGTTTAATTCATTTTCATTCATTCAATGTATAGACATGACTTTTCTGCAGTTTTATTATAGCATAGATTAAAGCAGTGTTTCCTTACCTGGTTTTGACCAGGGGCCCCTGGATCTCATTATTATTAGCTCTGATTGTCTTTTTGCCAATAACTTTACCATTTCTGAATCGATCATAAATTGTAGCTGAAAAAAAGGATTTATGGACGGCATGTAATTTACCTTATAATAATACAAAATAACGGCACTATTACCTCAGACTTAAGAAAAGTCTTAAATTTTGACAGATTTTTTTTACTTTAATTTAATTTTATAGTAGTTTTTCATATTACTCTGTTATATGTTACAAGATTTTAAAGCTACATTTAATTGCGAATGAAATGAGATACTCGCTAAACAAACAAAGCGAACGTATAGTTTTAGCATACTCTTTCCAACATTTCTGTCGACATCTCACGAATAAATGGTTCAATGTTGGCTTCCAGTGCGTCAATCGAAGCAGGATTGCCGCTATAAACATAAGCGTTAACATAGTTCCGCAAAAGTAGTCTAGTGGCGTTAAATCGCACCATCTAGGCGAAATTTAATAATAACGGTTACCCTCTTTCCCGCCCAACCGACACGAGAGGCACAGTCCGCATGACGTACGGATCTTTTTTTTTTTTTTTTTTTATAATTTTTTTTGTGCCGAGTAGTTAAAAGGAAAAAGTTTGTTAAGCGTCGAGATCCAAAACTGCTCAGCTACAGAAAAAAACTTCATCAGCTGAATCAAATATATATTATACCGCCGTTAATCATTTATTGAGAAAGGACAGTACAGCTCTTTTTATGGTGAAAAGTGAGTCCGAAATATCAAAAGGGCTGGAAAGACAGTTGAAATCTTGACATAAACATCGGAAAGGTTCATTTAATTCATAATTGGTTTTACACTGTTTTAAATAGAGGTTTAAAGTGTCTTGAAATCCGAGAAGGAACATTAAGTTCAACTTCGGTAATAAGAAATGTGCTTGCGATAGACCCTGTGAGTATTTTAGTAATGAATATTATGCCTAGCATTTCTCTACGGCTGGAAAGAGTAGGAAGATTTATTAGCTTCAAACGATCAGTATAATGAGGAAGATTAAGCCGAGAATCCCATCTAAAGTCTCTTAGGGCAAAAAGTAAGAACTGTTTTTGAATTGATTCCAGCCGATCAATGTGAACTTGATAACGTGCCTTATTAGCTATAGCATTAACATGACTATTAAAATTAAGTTTGGGATCCATTGTAACTCCCAAGTCAACAAAGTCAAACACTTGATCCAGAGTATAGTTATTTATTGTGTAAGAAGCGGCTGAATAGTTCTTCGTGAAAAACTCATAAATTTACATTTTTTAAGGTTAAGTGGCATATAATTTATGTTGCACCAATCAACTAAGCTGTTAATATCTATGTATTTGTAATAAATTTCTTTCTTCAATCGAAGCGTATGATTTAAAAAGTTTTACGTCATCGGCATACATTAGTATATTCGAATATCTTATTGCAGTAGTAATATCATTTATGAATAACAAAAACAGAATCGGGCCTAGATGGCTGCCTTGGGGAACTCCCGAAGTAACATTAATGACATTGGAAAAAGCATTTTTGAATATAAAGATTTGAGATCTATCATGTAGATAAGAAGAAATCCAGCGGAGGAGAGAGGGTGGAAAGCCCAGCAGATCAAGTTTGTGGATGAGTAAGGGGTGACAAACTTTGTCAAAGGCTTTACTGAAGTCGGTGTATATAACATCTGTTGGAATATTTTCTCTAAAACCATTTGAAACATGAGTTGTGAATTCCAGTAAATTGGTAATAGTTGATTTGCCCTTACAAAATCCGTGCTGAGAGTTTGCATTGATGAAGAGATCGAATATTTTAACTGATTAGTAATAATTGCTTCAAATAGTTTTGGAATTGCCGATAGCTTTGCTATTCCACGGTAATTTTTAATCGAAGACCTATTGCCGCTTTTATGAAGAGGGATTATAAAAGACTTTTTCCAAACAGACGGGAAATTACCTTGTTTTAGCGACAAGTTAAACAAGTTTGATAAATGCAGATATAGATAATCAGCAAATTGTTTAAGAATACATGTCGGAATCATAACAGGACCGTACCTGAATGATTCTTTTAAAGATTTCAGGTAAAATAATACATCTTCAGAAGATATTACTGGAACATTAAGCGAATTATTAGTATATAGATAATGTGGATATTTATAAGGTGGAAGATTGACTTTAGTGGAATAGTTAGACTCAAAGAATTGTGCAAATAGGTTAGCAATGTCTTCATTTTCGCTGGACACAGTGTTCTGATACCTCATATTTGAAGGAAAACCATTTACCTTACGCTTTGAGTTTACGAAACCATAAAATGATTTAGGGTTACAAATAATATTCTTTTTCATTTTATTTTGGTATTCTTGGTAAGATTTCTTATTTAATTTGAAATATTTATGTCGCAGAACTGAGTACTTTAAGTATTCTGTAAGTAAACCTGTTCTTTTATATTGTTTGAAGATACGCGATTTTTTATTTTTCAACATTCTCAGTTCCTTATTAGATCAAATTTGTATTGGTTCGTCTTGAAAGCATACACGTTTAGGTACGTATTTTAGAAATAAACTATACAAAGTGGTATTAAAATGCATTACGTTTTCTTCAACATCACCACTATAATTGGGCCATGTTAAATTGGAAAGTTCATTTCTTATTTTTTTTTAATTCGGCCTTAGCAAAATCAAACCGAGTACTAGAACCGACTGCTGTCGTATCATACCCCCGAGCAACACCCATCATTTCGAAAGTTATCTCAATTGCAGGATGGTAAACGTCTTCTGGCAAAACTAGAGGATCACATCGATTTAGAGAAGATCTGGAAATATCATCAACGAAAACCAAATCCAAAACCTTCCCAAACTTATTTGGAAAAACATTAATCTGACTTAGGCACAGTTCAGCCATCTCATCCAAAAAGTCGCAGCTGCCCAATCGCGTAGAAACTGGTACAATGTTATAGCCAATCATCTTCCAGGATATGTGCGGGAGGTTAAAGTCACCCAGGACAATCATAGAGTCAGAAGATTCAGTCATTGAACTAACGATTTTAAGAAAAGAAATATGTTGGGTATATACAGACAAATCAGACTGAGGAGGTATATAACAGAGAGCTAAGTAGATATAACCTGTGCCAAGCTGCACTCGGATGCACATAAATTCAATGGATTCCGTGGCAGGGACACAGATTTCTTCTGAAGGAATAGAAGAATGAACAGCGAGTAGAACACCACCCCCAACTCTGCACAGGCGATCATTTCTGTAAACCTGATATTCACTGCAAAAGATTTCCGAATTAAAAACGTGAGGCTTAAGCCATGTTTCGGTAAATGAAATATTATTATAATTGCACTGAAGGCTTGTCAAATACAAGTCAGTTAATTTAGTGTTCAAACCTCTTACATTTTGATAATAAATACTCAAATCAAACTTAACAATCAGTTTTTTGGCTCAGTGTTTTGACGAGAAATCTTTACAACATTTTGGTCATTTATATTAGGTTTGTACTCGAATTCGCGGTCAAACGCCCCGATCGGCCAGAATGAATTGTTTAGAAGAGCATCGAACTTTTCTAAAGCAACATCAATTTTAAAAGAAGAAATATTCCTTTCATATTTGAAGTTAAATTTCTTGATTGTTAAGTTGTCAATTTAAATTTTTGATGCGATGTAAAACTCAATGTCCTCGACAGCAGTGTCTTTGGCGAATCTTGACACAAAAACCAACCAGCTTCTTGGTAGTTGTTTCAACAACTTTAGGCGGTATAGAAAGTTCGCGATTTTTACTGGCAATTGACCTTGCTGAAGAGGATTTGGATGTGGAATTGGTGAAGCTAAATTAATGAGTTCTAATGAGGGAGTTGGAATAACGACCGGAGTTGGATTTAAAATCACTGAATCAGACGGACTCTCAACTCGCTTACGTTTATTTTCACGGTTAGAGTTATTGACAGGAGGTGAATCATTTAAGCATTTAAACGACTTAAACAAATTCTCATAAAGAGTAAATTTTTCGGTAAGTACCGAAAGCTCCTTACCAATTTCAGAAAACCCGTTCCTAGTATGTTTAAAGCATTTAAAAAGATCAACTTCGGTCGATCTACAATTTAAGCATGACCAGCGTAAGCCTTTGCCATTATTAATTGAGTCTAAAACTCTACCTGTCAATCCAGCACACTTCATATGGGCCAACCCATCACACAGCCAGCACGACACATAGCGTTCGGACTCACTTTTAATTTGACAATTTGCAAATATGCAAGACATATTAGATCAAAGAAAAGTGTAAGTAAAAATAAAACAAAATATTGATGAAAGTTTTGAAGCTATAAAACGAACAGTTTTAGATACACTGTATTGTGACACTTAATAAACACGCAAACAGCTGTGTCAAAAAAGAGAAAGCAAGAGATGAGTAAAGTACAAAGCAAAACAAATATGCACGCACAAAAACAACTGCAAGAGCAAACAAAGCCAATTAACAACAAATACAATTGCAAAATACGACTCGGCAATTAAATTGATTCAAAACAATAGCAGTTTGCTTGAACTTATCTTAGATCGATCAACAAAGTGTTGGCACTGATTTCTCACACAAAATATTTAAATATAAGTAATTAAAATCAAACTTATTTATTTAAATAGCACGGAACAGAAAAAATTGCAACTACGCAGCTTGACGTTTCCGATAATTTTATAATTTATAATTTAGTCACAATAGCCCGAATACCTCCCTTAGTAGAACATCCCTAACAGAGCACGCATTTTAATAATAAAGTTCAATAATTTGCAAGCGTTGTTCGTTTATGGTAATATTATAGATCAAACTGAAGATGTTTGACAGTGACACAAATAGTGATACGTTGCCTCTGAGTATCAGGGCATTGACATTTGTCTGCGTTTATATTATGCATGGGGTGCACTTTGCGTCATTCAGTGCCTTGCATTGAGCAAAAGTGCATATGATGCACCTTATAAAATTAGTAGTTATGTGCAAAAGAGTATTGATCATTTCGATCACTAATGCATCCATAAATGTTACTTTTATATTACATGATTAAAGTTATGCTTACATCCATAGAATAATAGTTTTCTTTGAAGAGTTTCTGCCACGTACTATAACAACATGTGTAATGTCAACTGCTTGCCATTTACTTTTATACGAGCTTGTGTGTGTGCGTGCAAACTTGATCAAACATACACAAGAGCTAATTAAACATCAATTTAAAACTATCTACATGATTTCAAAAAGGAAGTACTTCTGTCAGAGTAACTAAGACCTGGAACTTAAGTCCCCGAATATACATATACTCGTATACAAGTACATTTATAAATATATGTACATATGTATACGCAAGCTGTGTTAGTGGAAAATGAAAAGCCCAACCCTTGCAATAAGCATTCATTGCTGAAAGATCGTTGATTTCAGGTCATCTGCCGAGCCAGCTAATGGCTTGAAAATTTAACCAACTTGGATACATCCACCTGTATCACACAAAGAAAAAAACTGAATCACACATTAAGCTCACCGCGAATATTAAATTCTACTAAATTTGTAATTAAATGCTCGTATCCTAAGCTTCAGGCCAGCACGACTATAACGGCAAAAGATATGGAAAAAACCAACAACAATACGACGAGCGAACAGCGAACCAAACTAAATCAGCAGGAGCAAGTCAACGCAAAGATTAAAAGCGAAGGGAGCATATAGTAGTGGGAGGAGCAGATAAGTTATATGACAGCAATGTCAGCGAGAGCAGAGAAGATTAGGTCTAAGTCCACACCACAGCCCAGCAGCAGCCCCACTTGTCACTTGTAATTTCGTCTGAGTTCTCTTTCACGATTTCCGTTTATTTGAACCGACCGGTTAAGTTTTTATTAATGCCTTTTCATGCTTATTTTAATATTTAGTATAACCGTATTTTTCTTTGAAAATTGGCTAGGATTGGTTTTTAGTTTTTTTTTTTTAACTTTATATCTGATTTGTTTACCAAATTTTTCTTTGTTTTACCCAATCAGCATCAATATGTCCGTTTCGGTTGCCCCATGGCAATTACATTTTGCTTGAATTATTAAAATCTTTTTTTCAATTCATTTATGGATTTTGCTTTGTTTTTTCTTAGGTTTTGCTTTAGTTTACCATATAGTTTCTAAATATTTTGTTTATTTAGTTTTTTATTGAATTTACCGCGAAATAACAGTACGTTGAAACATTTGCTTACACACTGTGTTGTTAATTTTGGTATGCCTTCTGAATTGGGTGATTTTAATCTACCAACAAAACAAGATACTTTAAGATATTATTTTTACTTGGCCGATCGTGTTAAAAAGCAAAGTCAAACGTTTTCATATAAAACATTTACTACTAATGTGACGGACGAATTGGTTGAAATTTGGAATAAACTTGATACTGGAATTACACTTAAACACAAACTTGAGAAAATCTGCCGGTGGGTAATTGTTATAACATATTTATTACCTATTTTAAATGTATCTCTCCGATATTATGTTTCAATAATAAATGATTAAAATATCTTTAACTAATTCAATCTTTTCTATTGTCGACTAATTTTAGAAGGATTGTGAATAATGTGGGAAAAGAAAACGCGTACTTCGTTCACTCGGAAAACATTTTATAAGCAATGTTGTTATGTTATTCAAATATATTTTAACCACCATTTACTCAAAATATTCCACACGAACATCTAGAACAATATTTAGGTAACAATGATTCACCTCTGCCTGATCCGGAAATTCCTTTACATATACATACAAGGAACGGAAAGCAATTGCTGACTAGCGTACCCAAAGGTGTTATAGAACCGAATCGAGAGGGAGTTATGTTGGTTACATTAGAAAATCGTGCAAAATACCTCAGACTTGAAAGCAAGAAAGACTTGAAAATAAATTCATTTGTCTTTTTATTCCTTGTAAAAATGGATTCAATTGGAATTTTTGCATGTTTTTGATTTTTGAATTGAAATTTTGTTAAAACCATATATCAAAAGAAAGCAAGAGAAATTCAGAGAGCGAATAAAAAAGAAAATCGATGTGTCGTGTATGGGTACCCCACCTAATTTTCAGCGCTAAACATTTTGAGGTTTTTGAATTATGAGAAGGTCTTCAATTTTCCGCAAAAAAGTTAAAAACGCCAAAAAAGTATAAGAACGTCCGCTAGTGGCAGCCAAAAATAAAAATTAATGTGTCTTAATTAATGTCTTAATAACTTTTTTTGCAATTTAAATGCACCAAATAGATTAACTTTTTAGTATTTTTGAAAATAACGGCCAAAAGAATTCCGCGGTCTCGAAATTCATTTTAGAGGTATGGTTTCTTAACAAAAATACTTCTTACGATCCATAGTGCTAGAATCGCGATGATGCTTTGAACATTCTTAATATATATCGGGTGTTTTTTTTAGGGGTATAGAACTTCGAATTGAAATAAAACACAAGAAAATCGTTTTAAGGTCCATCAATTTGGCTTTATTGGAAGGATAATTTTATGCCATTAATGTTTAAATATGATTTCGGGCCGCGGCTCGAATAAAGCCAATTCTACAGGTCCAATTTTCAACCACTTTTTCGAGCATATGGGGCCGTATGTCGGCAATAACGCCACGAATGTTGGCTTCCAATTCCCCTAACGTTTCTGGTTTGTTGGCGTAGACGAGCGACTTCACATATCCCCAAAGAAAATAATCCAATGGTGTCAAATCACACGATCTTGGTGGCCAATTTATAGGTCCATTCCGCGAAATTATGCGCTCATCGAATGTTTCCTTCAATAAATCGATTGTGACGTGCGTTGTGTGGCATGTAGCGCCGTCTTGTTGGAACCACAACTCATCCACATTCATGCCATCCAATTCGGGAACAAAATAGTCGGTTATCATGGCTCTATACCGGTCTCCATTAACGGTAACTGCCTCTCCAGCATTATTGCGGAAGAAGTATGGCCCAATGACTCCACCAGCCCATAGAGCACACCAAACAGTCAGTTTTTGTGGATGTAATGGCGTTTCAAGGGTCTCATGTGGATTCTCTTCACTCCAAATGCGGCAATTTTGCTTGTTGGCGTAGCCATTCAACCAAAAATGAGCCTCATCACTGAACAAAATTTTGCGATGAAAATCAGCATCGAGATCAATCTCATTTTCGGCCCATGCACCAAAATCACGACGCATTGCAGTCTCGCGGCTTTAATTCTTGCACAAGCTGGATCTTGTAAGGTCGCAAGCCAAGATCTTTGCGCAAAATCTTCCATAAAGTTGATGGACAAAGCTCCAATTGCTGTGCACGGTGGCGAATCGATTCATTCGGGTCCTCTTCAACACTTTGCTCTACAGCGGCAATTGTTTCTTCGGTGCGCACTGTTCGACGTCTCTGCGGATGCGTATTATCACATAGAGTAAACGTAGTGCGAAAACGATCCATGGTTAACCGAATTAATTGCTCTGATGGACGATTATGTCGACCATAAAATTGACGGAGCTCGCGGTAAACTTCGCGAACTGAACCCTTATTTTCGAAATAAATTTGCACGATTTGCAAGCGTTGTTCTTTTGTCAACCTGTTCATGATGAAATGGCAAACCAAACTGAACATAAATGACATTAGAGTTGCCAGATTTGACCACAAAATGCCAGTTTTATCTCTATTCGAAAAACAAACCTGTAAAAAAAACACCCGATACATACATATACTTTTATGCTAGGATGTTAACTCTCCAAACAGATTCTCAACTCTATTGAACATCTTTTAAAGTTTGGAAGTAGTACAAGAGGAAGTAGTTATTGTTAAGATATGCCCATTTGAATTGTAATAAGGGTTAAATATTTTAGAAATAAAAATGTAAAACATATTTTCCGTATTATATGCGCCTGGAATGGCCGAACCCTTAATGGGGAAGGTGCCGCTGCCCAGCTCGAAAGAACTCGGCCTGACAACACCACCTTCCAAGAAATGAAGACGACGGGGCAAGATAAGAAAGCTATTGGACTTTGCGACGTCTACTGCAGCTGTCATTTAAAGGAGCGTAAGTTTCGTGTGGTATATGTGGTAGGAGAGAGACCTCGTCGCCAAGACCTGCCGTTCACTCGGCGTCTTGACTCGATTCGCATCAATCCGAAGACAAGGACGATGTGATAAAGGATCACTTCCAAAGGCGCCTATAAAGTACCTACGAGCGCTGCCCCCGTCACAATATCAAAATCGCGCTTGGCGACTTCAATGCCAGGTTGGGTAAGGAGAGGATATTTGGTCACACTGTCGGAAAATTCAGTCCCCATGATGAAACTTCCGCTAACGGACTGAGACTGATCGACTTTGGCGAGATTTGAAACATGGTGGTCTGTATCAGCAGATCGAAAAACGCGAAACTAAATCGACCATATTGACGTACGTACACTCCGAAGGCCTAATATCGACTGCGCAGCAAAAAAACGTAGCCTAAATACACAAGGAAAGCTCGATGTCGGAAAGCTGTAATCGCAAACGACAGCTACTAACTTCGCCGCTGATGGATTGGCTTTCACTGACACCGTTGAGCCACGCCGCTACGGAAATTAAAGATACTGCCAACCAAGCCACGTAGAAAGAAGGGAGAAGCCGAAGTACGTGAGAGCGAAGAGCTTAAGATACTAGTCGACATGAAAAGCACCGGAAAATTATACCAAATGGTGCGACGACTTAAAGAAGGTTTAACGACCCCGGCAAATTTCTGTAAGAACAAGAACGGCGACCTAATGACTGACGTCCAACATTGCTAAATGGTGACAGCGAAAGATTCGCCGGAGCATTCACACCCCGTCACCCGACCTCGATGAAGTTCGAATAGCAATAACGGTTACGGACCAACCATCTGAGCTATTCAAGCATGGTGCCGAAGAGCTGGTACGGTGCATTATCCACCTCATTTCCAGAAAATAGTTCGAGGAATGAAAACCCGCCCAATGGAGTTTTAGTGTGCTTTGCCCAATTCACAAGAAAGGTGATCCTGCAATATGCGCCAACTACCGCAGTATATCCTTAATATTTCATACAAAGTTCAATCGCGCGTATTGTGGGCAAGACTAAAGCTAACCGTCAACGAACTGATTGGACCTTATAAGTGTGGCTTTAGACCTGGTAAATCTACCATCGACCAGATATTCACGATACGCCAATTATTGGAAAAGACCCGTCAGAAGAGCATCAACATCATCTATTTGTCGACTTTAAATCAGCTTTTGACAGCACGAGAAGCAGCCTAAATGCCGCGAAGTCTGAGTTTGGTATCCCAACAAAACTAATACGACTATGTAAAATGACGTTGAGCAACACCACCAGCTCCGTCAAATCGGGAAGGACGTATCCGAGCCGTTTGAAAACAAATGAGGTTTCAGACAGGGTGACTCCCTGTCATGTGACTTCTTTAACATTATGTCGGAAAATATAATAAGAGATGCAGAATTGAAAAGTACAGGCACCATATTTTATAAAAGTGTACAACTACTCGCGTATCCCGATGACATCGATATCATTGAAAGAAGCTAACAGAATGGGTCTAGAAGTGAACGAGGGCAAAACGAAGTAGCTCCTGTCATCGAATACACAATCAGCGCATTTGCGTCTTGCCTCTCGCGTCACTGTCGACAGTTATAATTTTACAAAATAGAGGACTTTGTATTTCTTCGAACCAGCATTAACACCAAAAACAATGTCAGCCTCGAAATCCAACGAAGGATCTCTCTTGTCAACAAGTGCTACTTTGGGCTGAGTAGGCGAATGAACAATAAGCATATAGAAGAAAATGCTCCAGCCCTGAAAATATTTAACACGATACCCGCTAGTGGAAAAGGACTTGGTTTCACTTGGTGTATCTATCTGGCGCCAGTTGACTTGACATTCGATCTTACAACGAAACTGCATCTACGTTACAATGGCACCCAACTGATTCAATTTATTTCAAGCTACATTACTGGTGGTCTAGTATCATCCACGGATGCACACGTAGCCTGACAAAACCCATTGTGATATCGCTGGCGGGAGCCATGAGTTTTCTTCCTTCATATCCTTAGAACGTGAACCACCGAGTGCGCCTTACGTGACCGGTTATTGTCCCAACCATTAGTCGTAGAGGTGGTGAGTCAAGGCGTAAACTTGTCAGGTAATCCGAAAGGTGGGTTCCAGAGCCCACCTGATATTCACCTCCTCGATGAGTTTTGTCTTTAAACTGAGTTTCCAGGAGGTTAAAATCATGCCCGCTTCTAGAGAAAATTTATCATAGGTAATTCCTTCCCTTTCCTTGCCAACTCGTCTGCCGCGCGCGCAATTGCCGGGAATATCAATGTGCCCATGGACTCAAGTCATAGTCACGCAACGCTTAGTAGATTGAGGGAACTTCTGCATTTTATGGCAACTTTGGACGTTGTTTTTCAAGAATTAAGAGATATAATAGCCATTTGAGCATCGAAGTATATAGTGGCTGATCTGCCTGCAGCGAAAGCAGAGGTCCAGCGCTAATTCGTTATAGTGAAATCCGCTGTCCACTCCTTCGTTGAGCTTTTGACCATCTCTATAGATAGCCGTAGCTTCTTCCCATTCATTCCTCTCTAGAATTCTTATAGAGAATCTATTGTCCATGTAGAATAGAGAAGTAATGTAACCTATCTTCCTTAGTGTTTTCGGAAAAGCTTCCAGGCCCTTTGCATGCCCGTACTTTAGCTCTTTCCATGGATTGCGTTCAGCCTAGAAGCACTACAGCCAGCACGAAGTTTGCCATATAGATCCACGGTGAAAGATTTAAAATTACTTCTAGAGATTCAGTAGCTGTAGAGGGTAGCACGGAAACCGGGCATTGTACTCACTCTACCTTGGCTCTAGACAAGGTTTTGCTTATTGCTGGCCACCAGACGCTAACCCCGTAGAAGAGAATAGGTCTTATCACTGCCGTGTACAAGCAGTGTACATTGTGTGCTTTTATTCCTCATTCTTTTCCTATAGATGCCTTGTAAGCGAACAAGGCGGTGAAGGCCTTCCTGGAGTGGTCTTCAATGTTTCACTTCCGTTCGAATTTCCGGTTTAGTATAACTCCCTGGTACTTGACCTAGGTTGAGGGAGTGAGTTCAGCCCCATTTAATGAGGGTGCAGATTTTTACCGGCTGTTACGATAGTTATGTCATTGTTGGTTCCAAAGCAGGGCATGTACCGTTTGGATCCAAAGCAGGGCATCAACGTTTAGATTCAATACTAAAAGGGAGAGACCGTCCCCTTTTTGTAGGCATCTGGTCACATGTTTAATAAAGAACCCATCCCCTAGCTCAGGAAGAACAGTTCTCTTCTTGAGAACGAGTCCAACAAAGTCCATCACTCTCTACTCCACCCCTACTCTAACGAGGGACCTGGCCACCGAGTCAGGGTGAACATTGTTAAAGGCTCCCTCTATATCGAGGAAAACTCCAAAGGTGTCCTCCTTGAAGACCAATCGTTTTTCAATCTTTGAAAATACATCATGGTGTGCAGTCTGATTTGCCTTTGGAGTATTTACGCTGGCTGGGAGAGAGGCCACCGTATTTTATATTTCGTTAAATATCGGGTCTTGCAATACGAACGCTAAAAAGTTTTTTTTAAATAAAACCACAACGGTTTGGGATATGAATTAAATTTTTTATTTCTGTGAAAGTACATTCGATGCCATTATGTATGGAACTTTATTTCTTTTGCATGGGCACCACAAGCATACGGTTTTCAAGCATAAATCGGACGATACTGCAGCAATTTCACGTTCGATATTCGAACGAAGTTCATCAATCGTCACTGGCTTGTTGGCATAGACCATAGACTTCACGTAGCCCCACAGGAAATAGTCTAACGGCGTCAAATCGCTCGACCGAGGCGGACAATTGACTGGGCCATTTCGTGAGATAACACGTTCACCAAACTTGGTTCTCAATAAATCTATTGAGACATTCGCTGTGTGGCTTTTGGCGCCGTCCTGTTGGAACCACATATTGTCCAAGTCCATATCATCCAATTCGGCCCAAAAATATTCGGTTATCATTGAGCGGTAGCGATTCCCATTCACAGTAACGTCCCGGTCTTGATCATCACGGAAGAAGTACGACCCAATGACGTCGCCGGCCCATAAACCGCACCAAACCGTAATTTTTTCGGGATGCACTGTCGACTCATGGAGTACGTGTGGATTTCTGCCTGTCCAATAACGCATATTTTGCTTATTGACGAAGCCATTTAGCCAGAAATGACAACGACCATAAATTAGACGTAGCACTCTTAAAGTTGAGGCCATTGACTCCGAACTTCGGTAGTAAATTTTAATAATTTCAACTCGTTGTTGGATCGTATACCTTTTCATGATGAAATGGCAAACCTTACTGAAGAGAAATGTCAAAAGAGCGGGAAAAATATGGCGTTGTTTGCTGTCACTATCGGTCTACTTTTCTAGCGTCCCTATTGCAAGACCGTTTATATTCATTTAAGAGTCTCTTTAGAGTCTTAAGCGAAACGACCTAAAATCTTTGGGTTTCACATGCGCAGTTTGCTCATTTTGGAAGAACAACCACCGTCGCTCTTGCCAACTCGTGTGAGACATGAGTTAGGGTTAGACAATCTGTAAAGATTTGTGAGAGCAGCAGACACATTTCGTCCAGTCCTGGAAATATATGGGGCGGAAAGACATCATAGCCCATTCCACCTAGTTGCCAGAAACCCGTTCTTTTAGATCCGGATTCCACCAATGAGGCTTCTTTTCTCCCTCCAGGAGGGTGCTTGGGCAGAATGCCTTAAAAGCAATGTTTACAGAAACTTGTCAGAAAGTTCACTACTTTATCAATTTTAGACGGTCCAGCTCACCGCGAGAAACAACCTTCATGTGGGAAAACCGGTTCATCAGTCGCTTCGTTTCTTGTTCCTGTATGCTGGATTCAGAGAAAGTTTAAAAGTACTGTAGAGATGATCAAAGAGTGTTATTTTGAAACCAGTCAGTCTGTAATCTGGTCGGAGGGGCTACTCGACATGAGTCATTCAGAAGAATAAAATCAAGTAAAGACAAGCGCTGATGCTCATGATATCCTCGCCGCTATATTGTGAGAGTAAAACATAAGAAAAATTGTCAGCCTAGAAAGCTAGGCGATAGAAGTGAAACTTCATGGATCTCGATGGGTACTTGAAATGAAAATACTCACCCTAGCCAGCAAGTTTTATGAGATAGAAATATTTCCCCCATGGAATTTTTAAGGGTATTAGGTTAATGAAAAAAGATAGTTGATGTTTTCCCCTCCATTTATATAAAATCTATTCATTCACTTCATACTTTCATGTTCAAGAAAAGAGACAATTGGCTTGTGGTATGAATAATATGAAATGAAAACTCGTGATTGTAAATTATTTAAATATCTTGAGAAAATTGCATCTATTGTCGTGCCTGATCTGGTTGTTGAGGCTTTGGGATTATTATTCATTTTTAAATTAAATTTACTTTCTAAAAATTGTACAATTGTCCGACTGCCCCACCACACGCGCCATCCACTCCCTTTTCCTGTCGTTTTTTCATTTTATTCGATATTGGAATTACAGCTCAACGAGCGCAAAGAAGTTTCACTTCAAAAACAGTTTTTGAATAACAATGCAAGCTCTGATCCTACTTGCTACTGGGGCGGTTACCACCTGACAGGCATCAGAATTCAGTCCACAAACCGTGTTTCTGGCGACCCAAGGTTCCTGGACTAGAATTATGTCCTCAACTTTCTCGCTGAGGCGAAGAAGGTGGGCAGCCGTTTCCTACCAAGTGTGAACCGACCCTACGTATGCAGATATTGTCGGTCTCAGATACCGCGGTATCAGTCACACTCGTTGGGGGGCTCACTCTGGTGCTTTGTGCTAAGTGCAAAGAATACTTTCACCTAAACTGTGTTAGTGTTTTGCAGGGTGACTTGGGGTTCTCTCAGTTTCAAAGGTATCTTGTGCCAATTCTGCATGACTGAGCGCCGTAATTCGCTCCCCTTCTGCTACTTCGTCTAAGAAAAATGTTACCAACTTAGGCTCATCCGTCTCGCAAAAAATCAGAACATGCGGGTCAACAAATGAAACTGCTAATAAACAACAAATCACTTTGCTCACAATCGTTAAAGAAAACACCGCTCTTCGTAGTAACAATGCACGAGGGCTCTCGTTAGTGAATATTTTGCACGATGAATTCAGTTCGACGCCCTACGTACAGAAACAATTTCATTGCATATCAAACTCAATAGTGACGCTAACATTTCGCTTCTACAATCTGAACAGAGTTGCTCACACCTTCTGCCAGTTCTCACGAAACCACTGTTTCATGCGATAATGTTGCTGTTGCTGAGTCTCGGCCGACTGTTGCAGTTTTTTCTTCGCCAGCGCCATTATCTTCACAATCAACATATTCTGCTATTACTAATATAGAAAGAACTTTTACATGTCAATGTCTCTGTCAGCTATGATGTTAACGCCTTGGACTGCAGTAAATATCAACACTGCTACCACAAAGGCAACTGATTTAAACGCTTCGTCTTATGCCCACTTACCGATTTCATCACCTATGACATCTGTTCGGAACACTAATGTATCTATGCCTGACAAAAGCCCCATGTGGAAAAATGTTTCAAAAAATAAGAGTCGCAAACTAAAGCAACCCTTAGTTTTGGATCAAGTGATAATAATGAATTAGGTGTTGTTTCTAAAATGAGATAGTTGCACCTGTCACCTTTTCGGCCTCAGTTACGCTGATAACTTCAAAGAGTATATCGTTAAACGCACCACTAGTATTAACAAGAACTCCATCCTGTACTATAGCCTAATCAAGAATGGTGTCTAACCAAATACTCTGAAAAGCATTAATTTCAAACTGGGCGGGAATGCAAATTATTATACGAAACTTTTGAGACCTGAACTATGGCCTACTAACATAGTTCTTCACCCTTTTCGTTTCTTTCTAAAAAACGACGAGCTTCAACAGATATACAACGGAAATCGTTCAGTGGAGAACGTAACCCCCTGAAGATCGACATGCATAAGATATCTGGTATAGGAACTAAATTCCAGATTTTGCTTCTAGCTCACGTCGTGAATATGACATTATTGTCATTATTGAGACAGGGTTAAATGAAAACTTTTTTGGCGACGAGTTCTTTGACTCTAATTTTTATAATGTCTTTCGTAAGGGCAGAAGTGTTGATTTAACTGGATGTGCCAAAAGTTCTTATCGCTGTGCAATGTAAGCATCATGCTTCTGAGGTTACTCTTAAAAATAATAATGCTCTTCTGGGCCAACTTTGTGTTCACATTCGTGGTATTTCGGACTCCACTTTTGTTTGTGCTTCGTATATTTCGCCTAACAGTATCCACGACCTCTACACAGCCCATGTCGACAACGGTACTTTGTAGTTGGATAAAGTTGATAGTGATCATCTTTCCGTGCTAGGCGACTTTAACCTCTGCGATATCAAATGGTCACGCACTGTCTCGAAATCTGCTCTTATCGCCTATATGTTAACAGTTCTAGTGAAATGTATTTAGTTGAAAGCTTCTTAAGTATTGACGTTATACAAATTAACTGCTTTTTAAATAGTGTTGGTCAGACTTTACACCTTTTATTCTTAAGCAAAATTTTAAGTTTTTCCTTACTTGAATGTACTTCACCTATCTTTAATCTGGTGTACATCATGTACCTCTAGTACTTAATCTTGAATTTTATGAATATGCAAACAATAGTTGATCTAATAATAATCTTTTGGTTAGCATTAAGTGGGATAACCTATTTCAACATCTGGAAATTTTTAATTGCTTAGAGATTTCTAGATACACTGTTGTTGACACTTGTAAGAGACTAATTCCTTTTGTAATAAAAAAGCTATACAAAGTGCCCTGGCACTTGATAAATGCCTTTATAAATTTTTACACAGTAATCTATATTTTAAGGTTTGAAGAAACCCCGAAATATAATCCAAAAGCGTTTTGGAATTTCGTTAGTTCGAAGAAATCGGTCTCTAATATACCATCTTCTCTTGACAAATCTGCTAATACTCTTACTGATGCCGCTAATCTCTTTCCAGAGTTTTTTAAAGTCAAATTTCACATCTGGGTCCAATGGTTATGAAAATCATTCTTTTAACATTCAATCATCTCTAGATTTCGGCATGCTAGTATTGTCTGCTGAAGATGTCCTTAGTGGCACGTCACAAAGTGATGGTGATGATCTGTCTGCGGTTTTGTTCAAGCAGTGTGACTCTTTAGTACACCCACTGATGTTAATATTTAATAAATCTCTAGCTTCGGGTTTTCTATTGATGCCTGGAAATTGGCTTTCATCATACGAATTTTCAAAAGTGGTAGGAAAAATTTCAAAGCTTTCCGCAATACCAAAACTTTTCGCAGGCGTTATTCAAGAAAAGTAAATACTTCCTATTAAAAATATTGTATGCCCGCAGCATCCTGGTTTCTTTCCGGGCCGCTCTATATTGTCTAATCTATGTAGATGTCTTCTCAGACGATTGTATCTCTGCCTTTCGATCTGGGTTTCAGGTTGATACCGTTTACACTGATTTTTTTGAAGCGTTTGATAGGATCTCCCATATAATTTCGATTAAGAAATTATCTTGCATTCGTTTCCATTCATCTTTTTGGAGATGGATTGCATTTTATTTGCATAATGGTCGTTGCGTGGTTGTTGTCGATAATGTTAGGTCTTCGTCGTTCCTAGCTTGTTCTGGGATTTCGCAAGGCATTATTCTGGGTCCACTGTTTTTTGTCCTGTTTATCAATGATATCAAGTCTTGCGTCTCGTCAGCAAGATTTCTGCTTTATGCGGATGACCCTAAGATCTATTCTTTGATCAGTAGTTCTCTTGATTGATTTGAAATTGATTTAGATAATGTTAGTAACTGGTGTGCCAAAAATAGCTTTTCACTGAACGTAAAAAATGGTTTCATATTATCTTTTCTAGTCATTGACACCTCTTATATTACTTCTAACTCGCCCCTAAAGCAGGTAAAAGAAATTAAATACTTAGGGGTTATATTTGATTCGAAGCCTACTTCTGCCAGTCATAATAATTTCATTATTACCAAATCCTACATCATGCTTCCTTTTGCTAGGCGTAATAGCTCGGATTTTGCGGATCCCAATATCTACGCTGAAACTTCTACATACGGCGTTTGTTCGGTCCAAACTTGAGTATGCTTCATTCATTTGATCACCTTACTATGTGTGTCATGTCGCTAGAATAGAAAGGATTCAAAAAGTATTTATAAGACTATCTCTTCCTATGAATCACGGTGCCTACTGATTAGGTTAAAAACTCGACAAAACAGGAGAATTATCTTAGCTTTGTCTTTCATTTTCGATTTGCTTCATGGTGACGTTGACTGTTCTATTTTCCTACAGAGAATTTTCTTTAATGTTCCGTCCAGGCCCCATCGGTGTTCTGAATTTCTTTGCGCTTGAAGTGCTCCTTTTTGCCAGAGCTCTGATTGAGCTCAATAGGATTTCAAAATGAATCGATTTAGATTTTTCGTTTTCAAAAAATTGCTTTTAAATTCTTTGAATTGTTTTTATAAATAGTTTTGGTTATACTTTATTTGTTATTTTTCCCCTCAATCGCCTATTAATCTTTAAGCAAGTCTACTTAGCCTATAAGAACTTACTGCACTGATTGGCTTGAATAAATAATATATATGTATGTACATATACATATATATATGGGTCATTCCATGCAAAATTCACACTCAAATTTTTTTTTGGAAAAACATATTTTTTTTCGCGTTCTATATTGAAAAATAATCGACCCGTATTTTTTTATTTTAATATGATACTTAAAATTTTCGTGAAATGAATTTTCGAATTTTTGAAATCTTGAAAAAGACGTTTGCTCAGTATTCCACAGTAAAAAAAGTTTTGGTCATAAAAAATTCTTCCTGTCCTGACAACAGCCAAGTAGACGTTCTGTGAGTTTTTATTTTATAACAAATTAGTGTTTTTTCTAAACAATTAAACTTTTTCCAAATTTGGGACTCATTTTTTTGCTTTTTTTAATTTTAATATGATTGCCTGTGATTACTATATAACCTGTGAAAAATTTGCGATGTAGAAATGAAAACTCCGGGAGTATTGATTTTTTTATCTTTACGCGCGCTTCGACGCTGGTTAAAGAGCGAGCGCACTCCGAGGCTGACCTTGCTTGGACCTGCACGGACATGTAGCGCGAGTCGCCATAGTCCACCATACGCCCCAAAAACTGACCTCGAATCTTTTAAATATTGGATTGATGAACAAATTGATTTAAATGTGTCGTTACAAACGGATATCGAACTGGACGCAGTGGTATAATCATTTACAAATCTTATACATGAGGCCGCATATCAGACTACTCCGACAAGGGGTCAACCCACTCCTAATAGCCGTATGCAAGGCCCAACTGTAATATCATTGGTTATTAATATCATGAGAAGATTAAGAAAAACTAGCAGGAAAAAAATATCCGCCTGAAAAGATAGGGATTAGTAAAATAACGCGACAACTAAAATGTAAGCTATCTAATTTCAAAAATCAATCTTTCACTTCGTTTATTAAAACCCTTAAGTCCATAAAAAACGATGAGTACAGTCTATGGAGATCCACAAAGTGTCTTAAGCGATCAACCAAAGAAAACGTCGTCATAACGAATCTAGATGGGGTATGGTATAGGAGTGTTGAAACCAACAGAGGCCTTCGCCAAACACCTCTATCAGACCTTTCAGCCTAATTCTTTCGATAGTGACAGCGACGAAACGAAGGTACTAAATGTTCTTGAATATCCCTGTCACATAGATTTACCAATCAGCTGGATATCAAATAGCGCAGTTTCTAAAGAAGTACTTAGACTAAGTAACTGCAAATCTCCAGGACATGATTGTAATGATAGCAAAATTGTTAACGCTCTTCCTGATAAAGCTATCAAATTTCTAACAATAATATATAATGTTATTCTTAATATAAACCACTACCCAACCCAATGGAAATGTGCTGGAAATGATTCTAAAACCGAATAAACTCGAAAATTGTGTCAAACTTTATCGTCCAATTAGTTTGCTCACAACATTTTCAAAAACATTCAAAGGAATATTTATGCGAAGAGAGTTGCCAGTAGTTGAGGATCACAACATCATACCTCAACATCAGTTTGGGTTTAGAGTGAGGCATGGTACGCCCGAGCAATGCCATAGGTAATTACAGAAGCACTGGAAAAAATAAAAAATACTATTCTGCAGCTTTCTTAAATGTTCAACAAGCGTTTGACAGAGTATGGCACACGGGGATTCTTTTCAAAATAATAAAGCTATTACCAAAACATTTATATTTAGTACTAAGTCGATCTGAGAGACAGGCATCAGGATCCCTAATCAGAAATTTATTTTATTAACGCTGGTGTACCTTTGGGCAGCGTGTTAGGTCCCATCTAGACGACATTCGCAGATGAGTCTTGAAAACAAAGTAATGTGTTAAAAAGCTATTCTCAAGCCCATATACAGCTTTGGGGCACCACTAGCAAGGGCAATGTGGAGACTCTGCAACGTTACCAATCCAAAATATTTCAATCTCTCGTTAATGGTCCTTGGTTTGTTACCAACGAAGCTATGCACAAAGACCTAGGTATTAGAGTGAAAAACTAAACTTTACTAATAGATATCTTGGACGCCTATCCAATCCCATAAATCCAACTGCTATTTGTCTGTTAAATACAGCCTATGAGACCGTACATTTAAAGCGCTTAAATCTTAAGGTCAAGTAATATATAAGAATAAGTTCTACATTGAAGCTAAGCAACTTCGAAGTACCAGAGGAATTTAATAATTAAGAAATACATGCACAAAGACAAAACTTTGTAATACTCTATGTAGCCCTGCACGCGCGCTCTGTGTAGCCCTGCACGTGGCTGTTTTCTAAGGCCAAAATAAAGGACACGAAGTATTAGCGCTGTTGGACTCAGATGGTGGTGCCAGCTGTCTAGGCAAAAATGCAAAAGTATTACTAATGGGTAATGAAGACTTGATCACAATGACGTACAGACCGAAGCAATAAGGACTACCAATTTACCAGTGTTATGGGATGGCACTACAAAAGAATTAGAGGGATCTGTTTATGTATCGACCTACTTAGAATGAGTGTTATGAGCAAGGAGATAAGATCAAGTTGCAATACCACCCATTGGCTGTATCAAGGTTAGGTCGGATGGAATTACAAGTGCACTTCATTGAGGTAGCTGACGAGAATCTGACAGTTAACACACGTCATCATCCTATTTCACCCGTCATCAAGAAGTTTGTATATGCCGTACTTGACCGAATACTGAGTATTGATGTCATTAAGAGTATAACAGTAGTTGAAGTTCACCAGTATATTTGGTAATCAAAGGCACTAAGAATCGCTTGTTCTTCTCGACCGAAAGGTGAATGAAAAGACGATAAAATATGTGTACCCACTCCCACATACAGACAGCACTGTCAGCAGACTTCAGAATACCAGATACATCTAAGCCATTGACCTAACAGGCGCCTTCTGGCAGATTCCGTTAGAAAATAAATCAAGGGAAAGAACTGCATTTACTGTACCTCGTCGGCCATTATATCAGTTTACAGTGATGCCTGTCCATAAAAGATTGGCACGACTGCGCGAAAAATATTACTAGTTGCCGATGTGTACGCACATATAAAGGAGTCCGCGGTTTGTAAAACAAACAAGACGCAATACATCTTTAATAAATCTCTAATGAGCAAGTAAAACTTCACAGAATGACCTTTTCGGCATTTGTATATAAATTTTACGTATTTTCAAATTGTGATGGTAATGTGTATGACTTTGTATGTCGAGATCATTTTTCGAAATTCGTGTTTTGAAAACCTATGCGTAAGGCAACCGCAGCTGAAGTCATCAAGTATGTAGAAAAGGATGTGCTCCATGTTTCCCGTGCACCCTAATATATACACTCGGATAACGGAAAACAATTTGTTTCTAATATGTTTAGCAGTTTCTTGGAGAAATATGGCACAAAACACATTAAACCAGCATTTTGCTTACCGGAGGGTAACGCTGCCGACAGGGTCAACCGATAAGTCTTACAAATAATAAGGTCAGAGAATCAGAGAAAACCAAGGAAACAATCATGTCAACACATAACCGTACTACGGCACTTACGTAATAGCTTAGATACAGCATGCACGATGCACGTACGAGCTATACCGAAAGCTGTGCACCGTGAGGGACCGCGATTGCGAGAAACAAAATAAAGAAAGAGCTGAAGTTAGCCTACGAAAAGAGCAAACAAGTATACACCACTAGGAGTAGGGATATAAAATTTTAGTGGTGCATCTCCGAAAATTTAAACAAAGTTCATGGGTTGAAAACTTCAACGCGAAGCTAGCTCCAAAACAGATAAAAAGTGTAGTTTGCAAGTGATAGGGAATTGCCTGTGTTCGCAGTACTGCGGACAATGAAAAGAAAACTTACCGCGCACTGGCAGGACAAAAAATAAAAGAAAATAAAATTTAGGGTTTTTTTTGCAAATTGCTTTCCGCGTATTTATTTGTAGATGATTGCAGTTGGAGTGGCGAACAACGAATGAATTCATATTTTCAAAGGCTCACGTTGCTCGGTACATAAAATGCTCGTTTCCAATGGGGAGCTTAGGTGAGTACACCATACAGGGTGAGTACAAGTAAGTATTAAGGTAAGTATTAAGGTAAGTATTAAGGTAAGTATTAACTCATTCTACATTAAATCGATTAAATTGTAGCTCATGTCCTCGACATGCCGGCGGGCCTGCGGCGAGGTAAACTGCAGCAGCTCTTGAAGCTTGTCCATAGCGAGTTTGGCTTGGTCAAACAGACCACGGATGCGGCGTTGGAAGGTGGGACGACTCTTTTGTTCTGACGGTCTCTTGGCTACACGTTGTTGGTTTCGCCTCGTCGACTTGGACTCATTCCGGTCTACTCGTGGTTGGCGCTGCGTGATTTGCTTGCGCTTAAGGGGCTGAGTGCGCTCAAATGTGTGCTGATTTTGTCGCTTCTGAACTGGCAGTGTGGAGGGGGATCGGTGCAGCAAGGTGTGGTGTGCTAATCCACAGCGATGACAGCTATCCGGCGAATCACAGGCGCCCGTTACGTGGGAGGTAGCCAAGCAATTAATACAATAACGATGCTCCTTGGCCGACTCATACCGTTCGTCCGGTGTCATTGCCATAAATGCGTGGCAGTAGCGGAGAGAGTGCATTTGGCAGCACAGCCGACACTTGCGGAAGTCCTGGAATCTGTAAATATAGTTACATTCGAAAGACATTGTTAGTGCATGAGGGAACACATGAAAGGAAATGAGACATGCAGTTTAAATATTCATAGAACGAACGCGATAAGTGGGACTTGAGTTATGCGGGTGGTAATGAGCATAATTTTGTGATATTGCGTGTGACTATTCCGCCTTTAGTGCGGATGTCTACTACGCGGGCATTTTTATCTGGAGCGATATGGAGTGTGGTGATTCGACCTAGACGCCATTCATTGGGCGGTAAGAGGTCGTCTTTGATGACAACTAGGTCTCCTTCCTTTAAATCGGGTTGCTGACTTTTCCATTTGTACCGTTTGTGAAGCGCTTGCAGGTACTCATTTTTCCATCGTCTACTGAATTGGTGGTGGAGTGTCCTTAGTTTCTGCCATTTGTTTATTAGTGAGATATTCTCGGAGTTCGGTTCGGGTATGGAGAGCAGTGGGGCTCCTCGTAGGAAATGGCCTGGCGTAAGAGCTTGCAGGTCATCTGGATCTTGAGACATAGGAGAGAGTGGTCTGGAGTTTAATACCGCCTCAATACGAATGAGGAGAGTGTTGAACTCCTCATAGGTAAATTTGTGACTCCCGGCAACTTTAGTGAAGTGAGTTTTGAAGCTTTTCACAGCTGCTTCCCAGAGTCCACCCATGTGAGGGGCGTAGGGCGGAATAAATTGCCACGAGAGTCCATGTACGGCATATTTGTTTGCAATATCAGCCGATACTTCTGCAAGGAAAGAGGACAATTCCTTTTTGAGGCTTCTCTGTGCCCCTACAAACGTCCTTCCGTTGTCGGACATGATTTTATGAGGTATGCCTCGGCGTCCGACGAATCGTGTAAATGCAGCTTTGAATGCTTCTGTAGTTAAATCAGAGCATAGTTCGAGGTGTATAGCTTTTGTGGAGAAGCATACAAATACGCACACGTATGCTTTGGCATGAGATGCTCGGCGAAGAGTAGAAGTTTTCACCATGAATGGGCCAGCAAAATCAACACCTGTTGTTTGAAACGGGAGTGAATAAGTGGAGCGTTCTGGGGGTAATGCGGCCATCATTTGCGACCTAATCCTTTGCTTGTAAATGGTGCACGTTTTGCACCGAAATATGCAGGATTTTACCTTTTGTTTTAGGCGCGGGATATAATATTCCTGCTGGACCATGCGGATCATCAACTGTTTTTCGGCGTGGAGTAGTGTTGAGTGGAGGAATTCCAGGATTAGAGAGCAGAGCTTTGAGTTATCTGGGATTATAATTGGGTGACGCTCATTATAGCTAAGGTCGGCATAAGTGAGACGCCCGTTGACGCGTAATAGTCCTGACTTATCTGCAAATGGGTTCAAGGTGAGTAATGGATCTCTTTTGTTTATCGGATTTTTTGCTTCTAATGCTGCCATCGTTTTTCCGTAATATTTGTGTTGAGCATTCAATATGAGACGTACTTTCGCCTGGGTTATTTCTTCATGCGTTAGAGTGAGTGTTTGGGGGATAGGCAGTTTCTTAGCCTTGTTTATAAACCTTAACATGAACGCTACCACTCTGAGAGCTCTTGAGTAGGAGGAGAAGTGGTCTAAGAGATCGGTGCTTTCAGCTGCGTGAAATGCTTTGATTTGCCTTTGTTCTGGTGGAGATGTGTTGTTTGGTGTGCATTTCGGCCAGAGAGAGGGAGGTTTTGTTAGCCATTCTGGGCCTTTCCACCAAAGTGAGCAGTCTACAAGTTCTTGGGGTATAATTCCTCGTGTACCCAGATCGGCTGGGTTGTTTGGGCTGGAGACATGACGCCAGGTGGCATTTTTGACATTCTGAAGAATCTGGGATGTCCTGTTTGCTACGTACGTCTTCCACATCCAGGGGGGTTTTTCAAGCCAGGCTAGTACGATGGAGGAGTCAGTCCACAAATATAATTCATGAGAGGGTAGATCTAGTTGGGAACGGATCTGTTTCACTAATTTTGTGAGGAGGACTGCACCGCAGAGTTCCAGCCTTGGGAGAGAGACGGTTTGTAGGGGTGCAACTTTACTCTTTGCTGCGAGTAGGTGAGAAGTTGCAGTTTCGCCATGTTGAACTCTTAAATATATACAAGCGCAGAAAGCCTTTTCAGAGGCATCGGAGAAACCATGCAACTGGATTGAGTTATCCGGGTTAAACTGAACCCAACGGGGTATCTCTATTTCTCTGATAGCTGAGAGATTTTTTCGGAAGGAGTTCCATTTGAGAAGTGACGTAGGCTTGACAGTTTCGTCCCAGTCTGTCCCTTCCATCCACAGCTGTTGGAGGAGAGTTTTCGCTGTTATCATAATGGGCGATAGCCATCCTGCCGGGTCAAAAAGTTTCGCGACAGATGACAAGATCTGTCGCTTTGTGGCAGTTGCTGTGTCAGACATTGGGTCTACTGAGTATGAAAACGTGTCGGTGAGGGCATTCCATTTTATTCCAAGGGTCTTAGTGGAGCTCGTATCTTGGAACTGGAGAAATTCCGAGTCTAGGAGATCCGATTGGGGAATATTGTTAATAAGCGATTTGTGGTTTGCAGTGATCTTTTTCAAAGGGAATCCAGCTGATTTTAGGACATCGATAGTTTGAGATATCGATTCGCTTGCTGAGTTCAGGTCATGTCCACCTGAGAGAATGTCGTCAACATAAGTTTCTTTAACCAAAATGTCAGAGCTTCGTGGGAATTTTTCTTGAGTGTCTTTGGCCAACTGGTGGAGTGTTCTTATAGCCAAATATGGAGCGCAGTTGACGCCAAATGTAACTGTTTTCAGTTTAAAGTCTTCTATAGGACTTTCGAGGGATCTGCGGAATAGGATTCTTTGGAAATCCTGATCTACTTTATGAACGTATATCTGGCGATACATTTTCTCAATGTCGCCATTGAAAACATATTTGTATAATCGCCATTTGAGGATGACTAACATCAGGTCGTTTTGGAGAACAGGACCTGTGTGAAGTACGTCATTGAGAGAGAGGCCGGAGTGAGAGAGTTTTGACGCATTGAAAACTACTCGGACTTTAGTAGTTTTACTGTCAGGTTTTATCACCGCGTGATGTGGCAAGTAAAAAGAGAAATACTTCCCATCACGTATTACTTCGTGGGAATTTGTGGGTTCCATATGCTCTAGGGTTAAATATTCTTCCAGGACTTTCGAGTATGTGTTTTTTAGTTCCGCCTTCTTCTCAATGCTCCGTTCGATGCTGAGGTATTGCTGCTGAGCTGCGGGTCTTGAGTGGCCTAGGGCGATTGAGTCGGGAAATGCTGATTTGAATGGGAGTTTTACTACGTAGCGGCCGTCGTCTCTCCGATAGGTAGTATTTCTGTATAGTTCCTCGCAAAATTCATCATCGTCTGTGTGAGTAGGAGCATGTGGAACCTCTTCTTGTTCCCAAAATCTTTTGAGTAGATCTCCTAGGAAGTCGGCTGAACTTTCGACCACTTGGGTGGAAAATGTCGAGACTTGTTCAGATATTGGGCCACTTAATATCCACCCAAATATAGAGTTTTGGGCTATCAAGCTTCCGCCAACGTTGCTTTTGAGACCTGGAACGAGTATTTTCGGGAGTATGTCGCTACCAATGACCATGTCAATTCGGGCGGGTGCGAAGCAGTTTGGATCTGCTAGAGGTAATGAAGCGTATTCTTGGAGATCAACATTTGTCGCCTTGAATGTTGGTAAAAGTTGTGTCAACTGGGTGAGTATTATTGCGTGAGTTGCAATTTTCATTGTGAGATCAGGAGAACAGATTGTGATTGAACAAATTTTATTCGCGTTCTGGACTATTCGTCCGCCCATTCCAATAATATCGTAATTTGTTTTCATTGTCGGTAGACCAAGTAGCTTTTGTACGCGAGAGGTTACAAACGTTTTTTGGGACCCTTGGTCTATGAGAGCGCGAATTTTAGTTGTTTCTCCATTGTGAAGAATGGGAATGATTGCCGTGGGGAGTAAGGTTCTTTCTCTACTGCTTGAGAAGTGTGAGAGTACCTTATCAGTGTTGCTTTGAGGTGCATTTGCTGAGTTTGCTAATGCGGCCGGTTTTGAGGTACAAGGGCTTTCTTGATCGATTGTCACTTGAGATGTGACATAGTTTTTTATGGGCTTTTGATTGTTTGGCGCTTGGAATTTTGCTGGGAAATGGAGAAGTGAATGATGTCGCCTTTGGCAATACACGCAAGTGAAATTGCTGGGGCATTCCCTTTCCAAGTGAGAGTACGCTAAACAATTTTTACAATAATTATTGTCTTTAACAAATTTATTCCGATCGGAAACGGATAGTTCTTTGAACTTCACGCAACTCATCATGGAGTGATTAGAGTTGCATAATTTGCACGAGACTGGCTTTCTTTGCTCAGTGTGGAACGATTGAGTTTTGTTCCGGAAGTTGAACGATTGTGGAGTCGTTAATGATGACCGGGGAATGAAAGTGGGTTGAGGTGGTTTCGGTTTATTCGGCCTGTAAGTACTAAGGCGTTCTACCACTTCATACCGAGTTGTGAGAAATTGGTCCATTTCAGACCAGAGAGGTAACTCCTTTCTTGAGTTAAGAGATTGCTCCCATAACGTGAGTGTTTCGTCAGGAAGCTTTGAGGAACAGAGATATATGAGCATTGGGTCCCAACTTTCAGTAGAGACCCCATTTGCTTTTAGTGTTGCTAGACAATTATTTATTGTCGTTTGAATTTGTTGGAGTTTTTCCCCATTTTCTGTGTTTGCGGGCTGAATGTTAAACAGAGTTTTTATTTGATTGTCAACGACAATTCTACGGTTTTCGTAGCGGGATTTGAGTGCATCCCAAGCGAGTTGAAAATTGAGATCGTTCAAAGCATAATTTTTAATGAGCAGAGCTGCTTTTCCACGAGTTTTTTGTCTCAAGTGGTACAGCTTTTGGGCCTGAGATAATTTTGGATGATTAATGTACACTGCTGTGAACATATCTCTGAAAGATGGCCAGTCTTCATATCCGCCATGGAAGACTTCCGTGTCACAAGCAGGTACTTTGAGGTAGTTATGCGTATCGGGTTGAGTTTGGGGCATTTGCATGGCAGACGTATTGATTCTACTGAGTTCTGCGTTTGGCTGGAGTTGGCTAAGTAACTCGTTGATCCTCAACCTTGTGTTCAATCCGTTGTCGCTGGCTTTATCGTATGCGTTACTCATCTGCATTGCTTCGTTGGCTGCGTCCACCAGTGCTATATGCCTTTCGAGTTGATCCCTATACGTCTTGAGTCCGGCCTCGGTGTGGTCCGCTTCGCCTAAGCTCCACCATTTTTCGCAATATTTGTTCATTCTTGAGATTTCGAAGAGAATTTTTTTGTGAATGTAGCTTAATTCCTCTTCGTCGACCTGGGATTTGGATCTAGTCCTTGGGCCTGTCAGAGTTTGGAGGGTTTGTGGTTTCGCTTGCTTATCTTCTGCCATTCTGAGCAAGTGAGATTAACTGGTTTACTATATAGTATGTATATGGTGTATCAAAGACTTGTGAGTATTGAGAGACAAAAAAAAAAAATTTTTTTAATTTTTTTTTTTTTTTATTTTTTTTTTTATTTTTTTTTTATTTGAATTATTTATTAGACGTTGAGATTTTATTTAATTATTTATTATTTAATTTAATACTTTTTGTCCAATTATTATTTTTAACCCACTTTATTGTGAGTTGGTGCTATATTTTTGCACCACACTGTACTGCCTTAGCGCGTCTGAGTCCAGTACAGTTTATATTTGAGCAATGTATATCAAAAATATATGTATTTATATTTATGTATGGCGTGCAGGCAAATTGGGTTCGCAAGTGCAGCTTGGGTTATGTACGTATGTATATATATATGTATATCGCACAGGCTGGTGTGTTGGATTCAGCTTGCTCTGCTTATATGTACGCGTGTGTGTGTACCTATGTCACCCACCAGCTGTGCTTTGCAAATGGGAATAGCGAATGAGCGTGAAAGTAAACGGAGAAAATCACTGCTGAGCTGGAGCAGCGTATGTACGTCTGTATATATCGATGTAAATATGTAGCGGTGATCGCTTATATACCCAGTGATAACTTTGGCAGTTATATTTTTGGCGAGTGTGGAATAATTGTAAAGGGTTTGGACCAATTAACTAAATAAGTTATTTGGATTATATATGTACGTGTGAGTATGTATTATATATATTATATATACTTATATATACTTAGCGTATGTTGTATATTTTTGAATATTTACTGATGAGGGGAAAAGAGCGGGATTTTCATATATATAAGTATTGATATATGTATGTATATACATATGCGCAGTAATATACGGTAAATTAATGAGATTTTTCGTGTACCACCTTTGCGGTCCGCTAAGTATATATACGTATATATGTGAGTTTAGCTTAGCGGATTTTTGGGATATGTGTATGAGAAAATGCGCGGGATTTTTCGCCTGAATTTATATGTAAATATAGAGCGTTATTTACTTTACGGTATATGAATAGCGGAGGTTTTCATATACCGTGTTTTGGGAAATCCGCTAAGCTGTTTTTAGTACAGTTTGTAAAAGATGGACTTACTTTGGCATTCCGTTTCTTTGTTACAAACCGAGATTTTTGCGTGCTGGCCCTGTGTGTGTGGATGTGTGGCGGCTACTTGCTGGTGTTGTTGTTGTTGCTGCTTGTTGCCGGCTGCTGCTATCCGGCTACTTGCTGGTGTTTTGTTGTGCGGCTGGTGTTTGTACTTTATGTATGTGGTTTTGTTCGTGTGTATTGATTGTTTTTAATTTTTTTTTTTTTTTTTTGAAATTCTAATTTATTTATTTATTTATGTATGTGTATAAATTTTTGTTCTTCACGTATTTATGTGGTATAGGGGGTTTTTTTTTTTTTCTTTTCACAGGAGTGTACATATGTATGAGTACATCTTTTTTGTTGCTAGAATTGTCACGTAAATTGTGTATTTATTTTTTCAACTGTTTCAACTTTGTATGTATTTGCACTTTTGTAATTTTATTTAATTTGTTTTTTTGTATTGTTTCACACGGTAAAAATCGCGAATTTATTTGGTTATTTCGTTTTGTTTTTTTTTTTTAAACGGGTTTCGGCACCATGTTCGCAGTACTGCGGACAATGAAAAGAAAACTTACCGCGCACTGGCAGGACAAAAAATAAAAGAAAATAAAATTTAGGGTTTTTTTTGCAAATTGCTTTCCGCGTATTTATTTGTAGATGATTGCAGTTGGAGTGGCGAACAACGAATGAATTCATATTTTCAAAGGCTCACGTTGCTCGGTACATAAAATGCTCGTTTACAATGGGGAGCTTAGGTGAGTACACCATACAGGGTGAGTACAAGTAAGTATTAAGGTAAGTATTAAGGTAAGTATTAAGGTAAGTATTAACTCATTCTACATTAAATCGATTAAATTGTAGCTCATGTCCTCGACATGCCGGCGGGCCTGCGGCGAGGTAAACTGCAGCAGCTCTTGAAGCTTGTCCATAGCGAGTTTGGCTTGGTCAAACAGACCACGGATGCGGCGTTGGAAGGTGGGACGACTCTTTTGTTCTGACGGTCTCTTGGCTACACGTTGTTGGTTTCGCCTCGTCGACTTGGACTCATTCCGGTCTACTCGTGGTTGGCGCTGCGTGATTTGCTTGCGCTTAAGGGGCTGAGTGCGCTCAAATGTGTGCTGATTTTGTCGCTTCTGAACTGGCAGTGTGGAGGGGGATCGGTGCAGCAAGGTGTGGTGTGCTAATCCACAGCGATGACAGCTATCCGGCGAATCACAGGCGCCCGTTACGTGGGAGGTAGCCAAGCAATTAATACAATAACGATGCTCCTTGGCCGACTCATACCGTTCGTCCGGTGTCATTGCCATAAATGCGTGGCAGTAGCGGAGAGAGTGCATTTGGCAGCACAGCCGACACTTGCGGAAGTCCTGGAATCTGTAAATATAGTTACATTCGAAAGACATTGTTAGTGCATGAGGGAACACATGAAAGGAAATGAGACATGCAGTTTAAATATTCATAGAACGAACGCGATAAGTGGGACTTGAGTTATGCGGGTGGTAATGAGCATAATTTTGTGATATTGCGTGTGACTATTCCGCCTTTAGTGCGGATGTCTACTACGCGGGCATTTTTATCTGGAGCGATATGGAGTGTGGTGATTCGACCTAGACGCCATTCATTGGGCGGTAAGAGGTCGTCTTTGATGACAACTAGGTCTCCTTCCTTTAAATCGGGTTGCTGACTTTTCCATTTGTACCGTTTGTGAAGCGCTTGCAGGTACTCATTTTTCCATCGTCTACTGAATTGGTGGTGGAGTGTCCTTAGTTTCTGCCATTTGTTTATTAGTGAGATATTCTCGGAGTTCGGTTCGGGTATGGAGAGCAGTGGGGCTCCTCGTAGGAAATGGCCTGGCGTAAGAGCTTGCAGGTCATCTGGATCTTGAGACATAGGAGAGAGTGGTCTGGAGTTTAATACCGCCTCAATACGAATGAGGAGAGTGTTGAACTCCTCATAGGTAAATTTGTGACTCCCGGCAACTTTAGTGAAGTGAGTTTTGAAGCTTTTCACAGCTGCTTCCCAGAGTCCACCCATGTGAGGGGCGTAGGGCGGAATAAATTGCCACGAGAGTCCATGTACGGCATATTTGTTTGCAATATCAGCCGATACTTCTGCAAGGAAAGAGGACAATTCCTTTTTGAGGCTTCTCTGTGCCCCTACAAACGTCCTTCCGTTGTCGGACATGATTTTATGAGGTATGCCTCGGCGTCCGACGAATCGTGTAAATGCAGCTTTGAATGCTTCTGTAGTTAAATCAGAGCATAGTTCGAGGTGTATAGCTTTTGTGGAGAAGCATACAAATACGCACACGTATGCTTTGGCATGAGATGCTCGGCGAAGAGTAGAAGTTTTCACCATGAATGGGCCAGCAAAATCAACACCTGTTGTTTGAAACGGGAGTGAATAAGTGGAGCGTTCTGGGGGTAATGCGGCCATCATTTGCGACCTAATCCTTTGCTTGTAAATGGTGCACGTTTTGCACCGAAATATGCAGGATTTTACCTTTTGTTTTAGGCGCGGGATATAATATTCCTGCTGGACCATGCGGATCATCAACTGTTTTTCGGCGTGGAGTAGTGTTGAGTGGAGGAATTCCAGGATTAGAGAGCAGAGCTTTGAGTTATCTGGGATTATAATTGGGTGACGCTCATTATAGCTAAGGTCGGCATAAGTGAGACGCCCGTTGACGCGTAATAGTCCTGACTTATCTGCAAATGGGTTCAAGGTGAGTAATGGATCTCTTTTGTTTATCGGATTTTTTGCTTCTAATGCTGCCATCGTTTTTCCGTAATATTTGTGTTGAGCATTCAATATGAGACGTACTTTCGCCTGGGTTATTTCTTCATGCGTTAGAGTGAGTGTTTGGGGGATAGGCAGTTTCTTAGCCTTGTTTATAAACCTTAACATGAACGCTACCACTCTGAGAGCTCTTGAGTAGGAGGAGAAGTGGTCTAAGAGATCGGTGCTTTCAGCTGCGTGAAATGCTTTGATTTGCCTTTGTTCTGGTGGAGATGTGTTGTTTGGTGTGCATTTCGGCCAGAGAGAGGGAGGTTTTGTTAGCCATTCTGGGCCTTTCCACCAAAGTGAGCAGTCTACAAGTTCTTGGGGTATAATTCCTCGTGTACCCAGATCGGCTGGGTTGTTTGGGCTGGAGACATGACGCCAGGTGGCATTTTTGACATTCTGAAGAATCTGGGATGTCCTGTTTGCTACGTACGTCTTCCACATCCAGGGGGGTTTTTCAAGCCAGGCTAGTACGATGGAGGAGTCAGTCCACAAATATAATTCATGAGAGGGTAGATCTAGTTGGGAACGGATCTGTTTCACTAATTTTGTGAGGAGGACTGCACCGCAGAGTTCCAGCCTTGGGAGAGAGACGGTTTGTAGGGGTGCAACTTTACTCTTTGCTGCGAGTAGGTGAGAAGTTGCAGTTTCGCCATGTTGAACTCTTAAATATATACAAGCGCAGAAAGCCTTTTCAGAGGCATCGGAGAAACCATGCAACTGGATTGAGTTATCCGGGTTAAACTGAACCCAACGGGGTATCTCTATTTCTCTGATAGCTGAGAGATTTTTTCGGAAGGAGTTCCATTTGAGAAGTGACGTAGGCTTGACAGTTTCGTCCCAGTCTGTCCCTTCCATCCACAGCTGTTGGAGGAGAGTTTTCGCTGTTATCATAATGGGCGATAGCCATCCTGCCGGGTCAAAAAGTTTCGCGACAGATGACAAGATCTGTCGCTTTGTGGCAGTTGCTGTGTCAGACATTGGGTCTACTGAGTATGAAAACGTGTCGGTGAGGGCATTCCATTTTATTCCAAGGGTCTTAGTGGAGCTCGTATCTTGGAACTGGAGAAATTCCGAGTCTAGGAGATCCGATTGGGGAATATTGTTAATAAGCGATTTGTGGTTTGCAGTGATCTTTTTCAAAGGGAATCCAGCTGATTTTAGGACATCGATAGTTTGAGATATCGATTCGCTTGCTGAGTTCAGGTCATGTCCACCTGAGAGAATGTCGTCAACATAAGTTTCTTTAACCAAAATGTCAGAGCTTCGTGGGAATTTTTCTTGAGTGTCTTTGGCCAACTGGTGGAGTGTTCTTATAGCCAAATATGGAGCGCAGTTGACGCCAAATGTAACTGTTTTCAGTTTAAAGTCTTCTATAGGACTTTCGAGGGATCTGCGGAATAGGATTCTTTGGAAATCCTGATCTACTTTATGAACGTATATCTGGCGATACATTTTCTCAATGTCGCCATTGAAAACATATTTGTATAATCGCCATTTGAGGATGACTAACATCAGGTCGTTTTGGAGAACAGGACCTGTGTGAAGTACGTCATTGAGAGAGAGGCCGGAGTGAGAGAGTTTTGACGCATTGAAAACTACTCGGACTTTAGTAGTTTTACTGTCAGGTTTTATCACCGCGTGATGTGGCAAGTAAAAAGAGAAATACTTCCCATCACGTATTACTTCGTGGGAATTTGTGGGTTCCATATGCTCTAGGGTTAAATATTCTTCCAGGACTTTCGAGTATGTGTTTTTTAGTTCCGCCTTCTTCTCAATGCTCCGTTCGATGCTGAGGTATTGCTGCTGAGCTGCGGGTCTTGAGTGGCCTAGGGCGATTGAGTCGGGAAATGCTGATTTGAATGGGAGTTTTACTACGTAGCGGCCGTCGTCTCTCCGATAGGTAGTATTTCTGTATAGTTCCTCGCAAAATTCATCATCGTCTGTGTGAGTAGGAGCATGTGGAACCTCTTCTTGTTCCCAAAATCTTTTGAGTAGATCTCCTAGGAAGTCGGCTGAACTTTCGACCACTTGGGTGGAAAATGTCGAGACTTGTTCAGATATTGGGCCACTTAATATCCACCCAAATATAGAGTTTTGGGCTATCAAGCTTCCGCCAACGTTGCTTTTGAGACCTGGAACGAGTATTTTCGGGAGTATGTCGCTACCAATGACCATGTCAATTCGGGCGGGTGCGAAGCAGTTTGGATCTGCTAGAGGTAATGAAGCGTATTCTTGGAGATCAACATTTGTCGCCTTGAATGTTGGTAAAAGTTGTGTCAACTGGGTGAGTATTATTGCGTGAGTTGCAATTTTCATTGTGAGATCAGGAGAACAGATTGTGATTGAACAAATTTTATTCGCGTTCTGGACTATTCGTCCGCCCATTCCAATAATATCGTAATTTGTTTTCATTGTCGGTAGACCAAGTAGCTTTTGTACGCGAGAGGTTACAAACGTTTTTTGGGACCCTTGGTCTATGAGAGCGCGAATTTTAGTTGTTTCTCCATTGTGAAGAATGGGAATGATTGCCGTGGGGAGTAAGGTTCTTTCTCTACTGCTTGAGAAGTGTGAGAGTACCTTATCAGTGTTGCTTTGAGGTGCATTTGCTGAGTTTGCTAATGCGGCCGGTTTTGAGGTACAAGGGCTTTCTTGATCGATTGTCACTTGAGATGTGACATAGTTTTTTATGGGCTTTTGATTGTTTGGCGCTTGGAATTTTGCTGGGAAATGGAGAAGTGAATGATGTCGCCTTTGGCAATACACGCAAGTGAAATTGCTGGGGCATTCCCTTTCCAAGTGAGAGTACGCTAAACAATTTTTACAATAATTATTGTCTTTAACAAATTTATTCCGATCGGAAACGGATAGTTCTTTGAACTTCACGCAACTCATCATGGAGTGATTAGAGTTGCATAATTTGCACGAGACTGGCTTTCTTTGCTCAGTGTGGAACGATTGAGTTTTGTTCCGGAAGTTGAACGATTGTGGAGTCGTTAATGATGACCGGGGAATGAAAGTGGGTTGAGGTGGTTTCGGTTTATTCGGCCTGTAAGTACTAAGGCGTTCTACCACTTCATACCGAGTTGTGAGAAATTGGTCCATTTCAGACCAGAGAGGTAACTCCTTTCTTGAGTTAAGAGATTGCTCCCATAACGTGAGTGTTTCGTCAGGAAGCTTTGAGGAACAGAGATATATGAGCATTGGGTCCCAACTTTCAGTAGAGACCCCATTTGCTTTTAGTGTTGCTAGACAATTATTTATTGTCGTTTGAATTTGTTGGAGTTTTTCCCCATTTTCTGTGTTTGCGGGCTGAATGTTAAACAGAGTTTTTATTTGATTGTCAACGACAATTCTACGGTTTTCGTAGCGGGATTTGAGTGCATCCCAAGCGAGTTGAAAATTGAGATCGTTCAAAGCATAATTTTTAATGAGCAGAGCTGCTTTTCCACGAGTTTTTTGTCTCAAGTGGTACAGCTTTTGGGCCTGAGATAATTTTGGATGATTAATGTACACTGCTGTGAACATATCTCTGAAAGATGGCCAGTCTTCATATCCGCCATGGAAGACTTCCGTGTCACAAGCAGGTACTTTGAGGTAGTTATGCGTATCGGGTTGAGTTTGGGGCATTTGCATGGCAGACGTATTGATTCTACTGAGTTCTGCGTTTGGCTGGAGTTGGCTAAGTAACTCGTTGATCCTCAACCTTGTGTTCAATCCGTTGTCGCTGGCTTTATCGTATGCGTTACTCATCTGCATTGCTTCGTTGGCTGCGTCCACCAGTGCTATATGCCTTTCGAGTTGATCCCTATACGTCTTGAGTCCGGCCTCGGTGTGGTCCGCTTCGCCTAAGCTCCACCATTTTTCGCAATATTTGTTCATTCTTGAGATTTCGAAGAGAATTTTTTTGTGAATGTAGCTTAATTCCTCTTCGTCGACCTGGGATTTGGATCTAGTCCTTGGGCCTGTCAGAGTTTGGAGGGTTTGTGGTTTCGCTTGCTTATCTTCTGCCATTCTGAGCAAGTGAGATTAACTGGTTTACTATATAGTATGTATATGGTGTATCAAAGACTTGTGAGTATTGAGAGACAAAAAAAAAAAATTTTTTTAATTTTTTTTTTTTTTTTATTTTTTTTTTTATTTTTTTTTTATTTGAATTATTTATTAGACGTTGAGATTTTATTTAATTATTTATTATTTAATTTAATACTTTTTGTCCAATTATTATTTTTAACCCACTTTATTGTGAGTTGGTGCTATATTTTTGCACCACACTGTACTGCCTTAGCGCGTCTGAGTCCAGTACAGTTTATATTTGAGCAATGTATATCAAAAATATATGTATTTATATTTATGTATGGCGTGCAGGCAAATTGGGTTCGCAAGTGCAGCTTGGGTTATGTACGTATGTATATATATATGTATATCGCACAGGCTGGTGTGTTGGATTCAGCTTGCTCTGCTTATATGTACGCGTGTGTGTGTACCTATGTCACCCACCAGCTGTGCTTTGCAAATGGGAATAGCGAATGAGCGTGAAAGTAAACGGAGAAAATCACTGCTGAGCTGGAGCAGCGTATGTACGTCTGTATATATCGATGTAAATATGTAGCGGTGATCGCTTATATACCCAGTGATAACTTTGGCAGTTATATTTTTGGCGAGTGTGGAATAATTGTAAAGGGTTTGGACCAATTAACTAAATAAGTTATTTGGATTATATATGTACGTGTGAGTATGTATTATATATATTATATATACTTATATATACTTAGCGTATGTTGTATATTTTTGAATATTTACTGATGAGGGGAAAAGAGCGGGATTTTCATATATATAAGTATTGATATATGTATGTATATACATATGCGCAGTAATATACGGTAAATTAATGAGATTTTTCGTGTACCACCTTTGCGGTCCGCTAAGTATATATACGTATATATGTGAGTTTAGCTTAGCGGATTTTTGGGATATGTGTATGAGAAAATGCGCGGGATTTTTCGCCTGAATTTATATGTAAATATAGAGCGTTATTTACTTTACGGTATATGAATAGCGGAGGTTTTCATATACCGTGTTTTGGGAAATCCGCTAAGCTGTTTTTAGTACAGTTTGTAAAAGATGGACTTACTTTGGCATTCCGTTTCTTTGTTACAAACCGAGATTTTTGCGTGCTGGCCCTGTGTGTGTGGATGTGTGGCGGCTACTTGCTGGTGTTGTTGTTGTTGCTGCTTGTTGCCGGCTGCTGCTATCCGGCTACTTGCTGGTGTTTTGTTGTGCGGCTGGTGTTTGTACTTTATGTATGTGGTTTTGTTCGTGTGTATTGATTGTTTTTAATTTTTTTTTTTTTTTTTGAAATTCTAATTTATTTATTTATTTATGTATGTGTATAAATTTTTGTTCTTCACGTATTTATGTGGTATAGGGGGTTTTTTTTTTTTTCTTTTCACAGGAGTGTACATATGTATGAGTACATCTTTTTTGTTGCTAGAATTGTCACGTAAATTGTGTATTTATTTTTTCAACTGTTTCAACTTTGTATGTATTTGCACTTTTGTAATTTTATTTAATTTGTTTTTTTGTATTGTTTCACACGGTAAAAATCGCGAATTTATTTGGTTATTTCGTTTTGTTTTTTTTTTTTTAAACGGGTTTCGGCACCATGTTCGCAGTACTGCGGACAATGAAAAGAAAACTTACCGCGCACTGGCAGGACAAAAAATAAAAGAAAATAAAATTTAGGGTTTTTTTTGCAAATTGCTTTCCGCGTATTTATTTGTAGATGATTGCAGTTGGAGTGGCGAACAACGAATGAATTCATATTTTCAAAGGCTCACGTTGCTCGGTACATAAAATGCTCGTTTACAATGGGGAGCTTAGGTGAGTACACCATACAGGGTGAGTACAAGTAAGTATTAAGGTAAGTATTAAGGTAAGTATTAAGGTAAGTATTAACTCATTCTACATTAAATCGATTAAATTGTAGCTCATGTCCTCGACAGCCTGTATGAGCTTGGTGATAGTAGCGGGAAAAGGATCGAGATATATCACGCTAAAGGTATTGTTGCAAAGTAGTTCGGTTGTTTGTGCTAACTGCTCGATGTTAATTATGTAAATGACTTTAATATATACTTATCACTTGACTATATTGCATATTCATTATTTTCGTAACTATTTAATTATGTTTTACCATATTTGACCATACATATATTTTGTGATAATTTTTTTTTTATTCATACGTTCTTATTTATTTATATAATTATTTATTTATTTACACCCCATTAACCTTACTGTGATATTTTTTATTTTTTTATCTGTGATATTTTATATTGTTTACCTATCTATCTTATTTGTGATATAGCCGTAAGTGTTGTAGCTCATATAAATTAGAAGTAGAAACATACCTCTGACTTAGTAATTAGAAGTACGTAGACATTTCCAAGCAGTAACAAAACGAGACCCATTACGATTTCAAGCAGTGTTAAGCATCAGAGCAGGGCCCCGGCTATGGCTTCTGGGTCGAGGCCACACGTTAGGCGGAAACAAGACCTTGCAACCTGTCACGTGGGGTATCCTTTTACACACACGCTCGACGATGCGAGCACCATCGGCGGATGCGATCCTGTAACGACAGCTGCTTGCCAGATGAGTTTATATGAGCTTGAGTAGGTGCGTGCAAACTCGAACATACATGCACCAGAGCCAATCAAACATCAATACAAAACCACATGATACCCAAAAGGAAGTTCTTCTTTCAGAGTAAGAAAGTTCGCTAAACCTCCCTACAAGACATTGCTGATCAGTTTAAGCTTCAATTCTAGCACACTACAATTTTTTGACTAGTCTCTAATGCAACCGCATTTCAAAAAGAATTTTGTTTTTGTATTTATTAATGATAACTAAAGGGTTGTTAAATTGTAAGGGCCGATGTTGATTTTGAAAAAACCACAAATTATTTTGGAAATTATTGTAATTTCTTTTTATAATGATAATATGTGTGCGTCCACGTGAAAAGGGCCCACTTCGGCGGTATTGGAGTTATGCATATAGGCTTCCTGGTTGATTTCCGAACATTTTGAGACAAATTAGACCATCCTAACTGAAGAATTGAGGGAAATATAGAACTTTGAAGGTGAATATCCGAAAAATGACTAATTGAGAAAAATCAATTTGAAGTTGAAAGTTGTCCCTTGTGGGCCCTTTTCTTTTTTTTTCAAAAAATAAAGTTAATTACTTCTATTATACCTAGGAAGCTAAATTTGGTGTCATTTGACGCGTAAATGTATATAGTTTCATAATTAACCATAACAAAAAATTAGGAAATTCGATCCATGTATCGGAAAATAGATGCGACAAAGTGGACCCTTTTCACGTGGACGCACACATATGGTCACAGGTTCAATTTATGTATGGAACAAAATATCTGCCAAATGTCCGCCGCGATCTCGGCGGCACACCTCCACCCGATGGTCCAAATTTTCGATGACGCTGAGGCAAAATTGAGGTTCTATGTCGTTAATGTGCCGAATTATCTCATCCTTTAGCTCATGAATTGTTGCTGGCTTATCGACGTACACCTTTTCTTTCAAATAACCCCAATGGCCAAGAATTGAGCTTTATTATAAAGATAAGGGTTTGACATTATGTTTTAAGGGCACCACCAGGAGTGGAGCCTGCGGCTTAATTTGACTCAACACGGGAAAACTTACCAGGTCCGAACAAAAGCGTGTAAGACAGATTGATAGCTCTTTGTCGAATTTATGGGTGGTGGTGCATGGCCGTTCTTAGTTCGTGGAGTGATTTGTCTGGTTAATTCCGATAACGAACGAGACTCAAATATATTAAATAGATGCTTTCAGGACTATGATGTTGAAGTTTATATAGCCTTCTTGCGTGCGTTCATCTTGAATGGGCGAATGTTTGAATGTGTTTATATAAATGGAGTCGTACCTGTTGGTTTGTCCCATTATAAGGACACTAGCTTCTTAAATGGACAAATTGCTTCTAGCAATAACGAGATTGAGCAATAACAGGTCTGTGATGCCCTTAGATGTCCTGGGCTGCACGCGCGCTACAATGAAAGTATCAACGTGTATTTCATAGACCGAGAGGTCCGGGTAAACCGCTGAACCACTTTCATGTTTGGGATTGTGAACTGAAACTGTTCACATGAACTTGGAATTCCCAGTAAGTGTGAGTCATTAACTCGCATTGATTAAGTCCCTGCCCTTTGGGCATACCACCCGTCGCTACTACCGATTGAATTATTTAGTGAGGTCTCCGGACGTGATCACTGTGACGCCTTGTGTGTCCCGGTTGTTTCGCAAAAGTTGACCGAACTTGATTATTTAGAGGAAGTAAAAGTCGTAACAAGGTTTCCGTAGGTGAACCTGCGGAAGGATCATTATTGTGTTCCTTTCCGAAAACATACATATAATAATATATGTATATGATGATATGATAATATATGATGATACTATTTTATGTACATACTGCAAGTGTATGAAAAAAAAGAACAAAAAAAAAACAAATTTAAATTGTTTTTTCTTTTCGTTCTATTCATATCGATTTGTTTTGAAGCATTGAAACAGCTGCGCACGCATCAGTGATATCGAAACATATTGAAATGTTTTTCTTCTTTTTTTTTAAGTTTTATGAAATTTTTTACTGGATAAAAAGTATTCTGATTGAACGCATTGGATGCTTTTTTCGATCAAAATAATAGGAAAATTATTTTATGACCTTTAAACAGAAAATGGTTGTACTTATTTATTTATTTATCATTTATTGATAATAAAAAATAAGTTAATTTGCTTGCATTAATGCATGTTTTTAATTTTTCTTCAACCTTATACTTTGAAATAATAATTTTAAATGAAAAAGAAAAATTGAAGATATGGTTTTTGCGAACTGAGACATACGCAACTGGAAAATGTTTGGGTCTAAAATTATGGTTTATTATTCCTTCAATAAATAAATAATATACTTGTATGTTTGACGTTATATTATTATAAAAGCAGAAAATTATTACTCTAAGCGGTGGACCACTCGGCTCATGGGTCGATGAAGAACGCAGCAAACTGTGCGTCATCGTGTGAACTGCAGGACACATGAACATCGATACTTTAAACGCATATTGCAATCCATGCTGTTATGTACTTTAATTAAATTTAAGGTGCTGCTTGGACTACATATGGTTGAGGGTTGTAAGACTATGCCAAACGGCTGGCTCGAATAAATTCCATCCGAGAGGCCCAATTTTTGACAATTTTGCAGCGATTGGGGCCGTATGTCAGCAATAACCCGCCGAATATTATCTTTCAAGGCGTCAGTCGTCTCAGGCTTATCTGCGTAGACAAGAGACTTCACATAACCCCACAAGAAAATAGTTCAGCGGTGTTAAATCGCACGATCTTGGACACCAAGGGCTTCCTTCAATAAATTTATTGCTTCGATGGCTGCGTAGCGCCTTCTTATTGGAAACATTTGGTCTTCCACATCAACATCCTCCAATTCAGGCACGAAAACGTCAATAATTATGACTCTATAGCGTACTCCATTGACTGTAACATTATGGTCGGCTTCATTTTTGAAGAAATATGTACCAATGATTCCCTCTGCCCATAGAGCATACCAAACAGTGACTTTTTGTGAATTTAACGGCATCTCTACAATGGTTTGTGAATTGTCAACACTCTAAATGCGACAATTTTGGTTATTAACGTACCCATTCAACCAAAAGTGAGATTCATCGCTGAACAAAATTTTCTTGTAAAAATCGGGATCGGCGACCATCTCGTTTAGGCCCTATTCACCGAACGTGCGACGCGCTTGATAGTCGTTCGGCTTCAATTCTTGAAAATGGCATACCGAACTGAGTATAAATCAAGTAACAGCTGTCAATTGAAAACGTCTAAAAAACACCCTTTAAACAGTTTCTCAACAGAGTGCGTAGGAAGCCAAAGTGAATGAGAAAGAACTAGGTTTATTTCACAATATGGGCATACATCCATATACATGTTAGCACGACACATATTTGTGTAACATAATAGAATAATATCCGCAATACACACAACTCCAGACAACAAATTGCTGAGGTTGCGGCACGAGTAGAGCAAACCGTGTGAACAACCAACGGACAAAATAAGTCACGTTGACACAAACAACTCCACTTGTGGGAAGCGCAGTGTCAGCAAATTCCATTCACGCTGCAGCAAGGCAAACGTAGGTCTAGTAATAAGAAAAACACTTTGCAATAGCCAGTTGGAATTAAGAATGCAATAAAGGCTCCCCAAAACATATATTTTTTTTAAATTTTTTAAACAACGAAATTTGTAGCTGGCGCCCGAGCAGGGACCAGCGCGCAAAAGTAGTAACAGTCCGAAAAATAAAAAGTACGGCTACGCGACTCATAAATGTGTAAAAACTAAAAATAAAACGCATCAAGAAGCTTCTACTCGTACTTTGCAAGACAAGAGGAAATCAGTGACGCCGAGAGACCTTAGTACAAAAGGAAGAGGATCATCCTAGAGCGCCCGAAAAGCTCCTGATGACGTCACGCTGGACACTAGTGTAAGAAATTGTTATAAAAAAAAACTTATAAAGTTATCCGTCGAATACTACAAAGTAAAAAAAAGAAAAAGTTGTGTTAAACTAATATTACTTAAAATTTTTAAATTAAATTACGGAAATCATAAAGCTCGTAGAGTCACCCGCTAGAATTTGCAAACTGTAAAAAATATTTAGTCAATGTAAGAAAAAACAACTTTAAAGTCCTTATAAAATATTGAATGAGAAATATAAAATACAAGATTTGAGAATTAGAGTAAGAAGTTTTCGAAATAAAAATCATAAAAGTGAAACGAAAACTAATTGAAATTAAACTTTAATAGATATTTGAGGAAAATATGAAAGAAAATTAATTATACCGAAATTTTGTTAAACTTCAGTTTTAAAGTGTGAAAGAAAAACTTAGTAAAAGTTAATAATTTTAACGAAGTTGATAAGCATATTTTATCAGGAAGATACAGGTAAAAATAAATTGTATAACAAAATGCCAGGCACTGCCGAAGAATTAGTTGAGCAACTAAACCAACAAAGAATAGATTACGGAGCCACCCAACCCGAAAACCCTACTACTCCAAATCCCACAATAATAGACACAATAGTAAGGGAGGTACTCGAATTTAAATGATTCTAGAGAGCCCGACCATGGTGTGGCGCTAAATGCACAGAATGTAAATGAATTAGATAGAATTCCGGGCATGGTAAAATGTCTTAGGGAGTTCGCAGGTCGTTCGGGAGAGTTTACCTCCTGGAGGAAAAGTGTGGACGGTAAGACACACAATAGTCGGTGATGTCGACACAGCTTTGGAGTCTTACACTCGACTGGACTCAAATCAGGAAATACTTAATGATGCATTATTTGGACAAGAAGGACAATGGTACCCTAGAACATCAATTGACCACATTGGCACAACGCCACGACGATATCCAAACAGTTTATCAAAAGGTGTATCAACACCTTTCACTTATTCTAGATAAGATAACGTACCTCGAGCTAAGTGACGAGTCCATAAGGACAATGACAAATTCCTACAGAGACAAAGCCCTCGATACGTTTATCAGAGGACTGAATGGCGATCTACCTCGCCTTCTTAGTATTCGTGAACCTACAACTCTGCCTCTAGCCTTGCCTTTGTGTCAAAAGTTAACATGTCCTTCCGAATGAATCATGCACAAAATGTGCACAAATCAATCAGTCAACCACCACACGACCTGTCCGTCAAAATACAACATTTAATAACAGCAGACCTTTTTATCCCAAGCTTACCTATTCTTGTTCACCTAGGCGAAATTCCGGCCAACAAACAATCGAACCGTTACCAGCCTACCGAGCTCAGCAAACTGCTGTTCCACGTAACAATTATAATTACCCACACAATTTTCAGAGACTCTAAACAGGATCTAATAACCACGTAAATAACTCCTATATTACACCAGGATTTAGAAATCAACTAAACACTTCTTCCAATAACAGACCAAATTTACTCCCAAAGCCACCGGTCCCGATGGCGGTGCACAATTCACTACTACATTCAAGACAAGTTAACTACCAAAACAGACCTAACACTAATCAAACCAGTCAACCACAGAAGCGTCCTCTCTCCACACAACCAATGTACCCTCCAAATAAAGTGCATCGAAACTACCATGCCAACACAGGATCAGTAGCTCCTACTGATTATCAAGAAGAGCCAGACCCCAACGGAATTTATGGCAACGATTCCTATTATAGCAATTATGATACAGCGAAACAAACGAATCCAAAGCCTGAAGCAAATGTTAATTATATTAACAGTGAACAAGGTCAAGCTGAACCAGATACTATCCATTTTTTAGATAAGCCCCGTCTTCGCTGCCATATTACGAGTTTAGAACAAGGAGCGGAGACATAATAGATTTTTTAATTGATACTGGATCTAATAAGAATTATATCCAGTCAACTAGGATTAGGAACCCAATTTTAAATGAAAAACCCTTCACGGTAAAGTCAGTTGCCGGTACGATCGAAATTACGCACCACACTTTTGTGGATATTTTCGGACCAAAGGTAGGGAAAATTAAATTCTTCATATTACCAACTCTAAAGGCATTCCACGGTATAGTAGGTAATGACACGCTCAGGCTATTAAAGACAATTATCTATACAGATAAAAATTTAATGACGATTTCCCAAAATGTAACTATCCCGCTAAAGCAACGGATATCACAAGAAGTTAATAATGTCGGAATCAATATTCCACACCTTTCCCTATAACAGCAAAATAAAATAAACAACATTATTAGGAAATGCCCAAACCTTTTCGCCGATCCCGACGAAAAGCTCACATACACTACTCTTGTAACGGAGAGATCCGGACAGTCACCGAAACCCCCGTTTACTCTAAACCATACCCATACCCAATGGCTCTAAAAGAAGAGATCGAACGACAAGTCGAAGAACTTCTTGCTAACGGAATAATAAGAAGATCGAAATCTCCATATAACTCCCCAGCCAGGGTCGTTAACATAAAAATGGATGCTTCCGGTAAAAAGAAGTATCGAATGGTTATCGACTACCGTAAACTCATTTACTGTTATTGACTTAAAGAGCGGTTTTCACCAGATACCACTTCGCGAATCCGATATAGAAAAGACGGCATTTTCCGTAAACGACGGAAAATATGAATGCCCCCTCCACATTCCAAAGATGACATTCTTCGTCAACACATAGGAACTAGGCGCTATGTTTACATCGACGATGTAATAATATTCGGCAAGAATGAAGAGGAGCACTTGAAAAATATTGAATTGGTATTCAAAACCCTGGAAGACGCTAATAAGAAAATACAGCTGAATAAATTCGAATTTTCAAAACTAGCGGTTGAATTCCTGGGGTAATTGTTACTCCCGAAGGGATAAAAACCAATCCCAAAAAAGTAGAGGCTGTAGCACAATTCCCAGTGCCAAGATATTTGAAAGAATTAAGATCTTTTTTAGGTATGTCAGGATATTACCGTAGGTTCATTAGAGATTATTCTAAATTAGCCAAACCTCTCACCGCACTCTTTCGAGGAGAAGCTGGAAATGTTTCAAAAAATCATTCTAAGAAAAACGCAATAAAATTAGACGAAAAAGCTTTAAACGCATTTAACAAAATAAAAAATACTCTAGTATCAAAATTTATCGTCCTTACTCACCCAAACTTTGAAAATGACTTCGAATTGACCATGGACGCCTCCGACTTTGCTCTCGGAGCTTTCTTATCACAAGATGGCAGGCCTATCATCTTTATCTCAAGAACTCTGAGTAAAGCAGAGGAACACTACGCTGCTAACGAGAAGGAGATGCTTTCTATAATCTGGTCTCTCAATTCTCTGCGCAGTTACCTATACGGTTCCAAAAAAATAAAGATAGTTACTGACCATCAACCCCTGACGTATACGCTGAGTCACAAAAATACCAACAGCAAGATGGAAAGATGGAAAGCCATCTTAGAAGAATACAATCATGAACCCATCTATTCACCCGGAAAATCGAGCGTAGTGGCAGACGCTCTATCAAGAATACCCGTCCAAATGAACTCGCTTACATCCACTACACACAGTGATGAGAATTCAGGTCATAACCTTATACCTTGTGCAGAAGTTCCAATAAACGCTTTCGAAAATCAAATTTTTCTCGAGCAGGTAGAAACGCCATCCTACCAATTTAAAATAATTTTCCCAACTATGCACCGTCACTTAATTTACGAACCGTTTTTTGGTGAAGAAAAGATTATAATGTTATTAAAAAGATACCTAAATGCAGGTATACGCAGAAATTGGTCGAAGACATAACTAGCGAACAGGAGCACGAAAACATAATATTAAAGGAACATTTAAGGGCACATAGAAACGCGATCGAAAACAAGGCCCAAATTATTTAAAAAACTTATTTCCCCAGAATGATGAATAAAATTAAGCGAATAATAACCAACTGCACAGTGTGTAAAGAAAGCAAATATGACAAACAACCCAATCAGCCAAAATTAACAGCGACTCCACTACCAACCTTCCCAGGACACACAGTACATATAGACATCTTTTTGACCGAAGGAAGGAAAGTCCTGACTGCATTGGATAAGTTTTCGAAATATGCGGTAACAAAAATGATGAATAGTAGGGCCATAGAAGATGTTAGAAGACCCTTAAGAGACATTTTATTTTTCTTCGGTGTACCGCAAATTGCGGTAATCGATAATGAGCCATCGCTAAATTCCTTCTCAATTAAGTTTATGATGAAGGATGAACTAGGAATAGATGTTTACACTACTCCCCCATATAGAAGACAGGCCAATGGCCAAGTGGAAAGATTTCATTCCACTCTAAGCGAAATAATGCGTTGTATTAAAGAAGATGGAAAACACCGGAATTTTGAGGAATTGTTAGATAGATCAGTATCCGAATATAACCATACCATTCACCCAGTTACACAGAAAACACCAGTTAATTTTTTTTTTGACGAAATGTGACATTTACACCCAAAGACTTAGAAAGAACTAGACACGAAAATTTACAAAAGCTAGTGAAAAAACAAAATAAGGATATCGAATACCATAATAGGAATAAACAAACGCCTAAATCCTATTTACCAGGACGGGTGGTTTATGTATGGAAAAATAGAAGATTAGGAACTAAGCTAAGTAAATTATATAGCAGAGAAATAGTTAAGGAAGATAGAAATAGTACTGTAAGCAGGGCCGGATTAAGAATGTGGGGGCCCTGGGGCCTGGATACGTGTGGGGCCCTTCTTTTATATCTATCTATAAACAAAATCAAACACTTTTTCATTGCCGACCATATAAAAGATCTCATAGTTCAATTATAAAACAGAAAACCTTTTCATGACTGAAAATACTATTTCGAAGCAATTCACATTCAAACTGTCAACATGAATAATGATATGATAATCATAGAACCTGACTATATGGAGTTTTTTTAAATTTAAAAAAAAAAATTGTAATTCTAATAAGAATTAAAACCACAAATATAATTCTACAAATTGATATATATATTTTCACGATCTAAAATGATTAAATCATATCATTGACACCACAAATCAATTATAAACTATTTAAATTTAAATTCAAAATATACAAATATCTCTCTTTAAAATTAATAATTTTAAAGGAAACCAAGAAAGAAATTTTTTTTAATTTTGTAGATTGAACAATCCTTATGTTATGCCATGACCGTGTCTGTGCGAAATGGACGATTTCGGAGTGCCTGACATTTTATATTCGATAAATGAAAATTATGAAATTTCCTTGGGCCTACCCGTGCCTAAGGCAAACTGAAAACAATGTATATATATAGTCACTAACGCAGCTGCTTGAACACAACTAATTTTTTATTATTCAAACGCTGTGCACTTTGGATTAATAAGTTTGTTAATTTAAGTAAGGTTATAATAGTTATGATTCGATTATTTTTTAATAATCAAACTTGGATTGTATTTTTATGTCAAGGTTAACTCAGTTACAATGCAGGTGAGTTAGGTTATTTTTTACGAATGACAATCAAAAAATGAAACTAAAGCTCTTGAAAAGCTAATTTTACACGTTTGATTTTGGCAAATTAAAAATAAATCACATTTCATGAATTATGTTAGCAAAACCTGCAGATATATCTAGCGAATGCGTTATTAACTTGGGATATTGACAAATTTATCTTTCTTGCTGACGTTAATTAATCGAACAAACTCGAAACAAACGGTTCAGAGACAATAATATCATTAATGAGATTCATTTTACAGCAATTAACACAGTAAGACAAGGGAGACAAATTTTCCAATAAGTGTAACCCCGTTATTTCAACTGACTTTTGTTTACCCTCGATTTTCTCGAAATGAATCGATAGGTCAACTGCGTTGCTCACACTGAGAGGTGGAGGGAAAATTGAACGAAATATGACCTAACCAATGTCGCGTTACCTATTTGTAACACGATTTTAACCAAAAATTTCGTTATATCAAGTTAAAATAAAATGATAAGATCAACTGTGTCGAGTAATATAATAAAATTTTATTCAAATCAACTGAGTAACAAAAATTAAATTAAATAAAATGGAATAAAAATATCAAAGCAAAAAAAAATCGTTTGTACTGATGAAAAAAATTATTTTGTCGGCCCTGCCCTTAATCCGGCCCTGACTGTAAGTACCGAAAGAGGACAAATTATACACAAAAGTAGAATACAGAACTAACTATAGCAAATTTATTTTTCAGGCTTCTCTTACCACTATGCCTCGCAGAGGTACAAATTCTAGACTACTCGAATTCCCAATTAGTCAGTATAGAAAAAGGAACGGCCAAACTGCAGACGGGAACATTTAGAATAATACATGAAATCGACATTGACAAATATACAGAAATCTTGGAACACATTGAAACAACAACGAGAACAGAAATATTCTACAAAAACGCGAATTATTCTTTCATATCCCTTCTAATATCCCAAATAAAGGCTCAAACAACGTAGATCACGAAATAGTCTTAAACAAATTAAATAACGTTCTGGAAAATTATAACAACCAAGTCCTTATTAACAAGCTTACAATAGAAAAAGTGAATGAAATTACAAATATTACAAATCACATCATTAAAGATTTGCAAAATGATAAAAGCAAAGAAATATAATTATTTTTGAAATTAAAATACAAATTAGAAGTCATAAAAGAAGAAGCTGTAAATATCGCATACGCGATACATTGGGCGAAAGCCAATATAATTAATTCGTTCATTATATCGAGCGAAGAAATAGACATTGCTAAAGGAATTTTCGATAGAGATAATATTCCATTTATAAATTTGGCCGAAGCTCTTGAATTCGCAGAAATAAAAGTAGCAACCAATGGCAAAATAATTATTTACATTATAAGTTTGCCTACAGTAGAAACCCAAATTTATAAAACAATAGATATTACAGCAGTAAAAAGAAATGACAAGATCAACAAAACTAATTTTAACTCCATCCTTAACTGTGAAAAGAATCTTTACGGAATAATAACCAATTGTAAACAATATCATTCATTACAGATATGTAAACAATATATTAGATTTAAGTAATGACTATTGTATCAGTAATCTCCTAAATAGCCGTTTGCCAAACTGCACAATGACCAATAGCCAGCACATCGCAGACTTTGAAGAGCTGTCACCTGGAATCCTATTTCTAAATGATTTTAGAGGTGATATCCTAATAAATGAAAGCCTTACGACCCTTAATGGTACTTTCATGATTTTCAACGGGAAAAAAATTTTCAACGCAGAAAAATCGACAAATAAACCCCTACCTGCTATAGGTACTTCAGCCAATCTCAACACCAAAAAGAAGCGAAGAAACACTTTCCCTACAGATGTTAAAACAGTTAAATGTCAACAATACGAAGGAAATAAGCCTCACCCAATCTGCAAGCCAGCTAAAATATTACGCAAATACCATCCTTATACTAATAATCCTTATCACATTCTTAGCCAAAATAGCCTTATCACCCAAGAAAAACAAACAAAAGCCGTCCATCGAATTAACGGAAAATGCAATAGAAGGACTTAACCAAGTTTTCAGCAAAACTTCAAACGAGGACGTTTGAATCCTAGGAGGGGGTTTGTTAGCACGACACATATTTGTGTAACATAATAGAATAATATCCGCAATACACACAACTCCAGACAACAAATTGCTGAGGTTGCGGCACGTGTAGAGCAAACCGTGTGAACAACCAACGGACAAAATAAGTCACGTTGACACAAACAACTCCACTTGTGGGAAGCGCAATGTCAGCAAATTCCATTCACGCTGCAGCAAGGCAAACGTAGGTCTAGTAATAAGAAAAACACTTTGCAATAGCCAGTTGGAATTAAGAATGCAATAAAGGCTCCCCAAAACATATATTTTTTTTAACTCTTTAAACAACGAAAGTTGTAACTTACATATACATATGTATTTATACATAACGGGTGTTTTTTAGACTGATAGAACTTTTGATAGGGATAGCTGTCACTGGTAAATGTCATTTCGTTTTGACATTTCTGTTCAGTAAGCATTGACAAATCATAATGGAAAGAATGACGCCGCAACAACGTTTACAAATTGTGGAAATTTACTTTAAAAATCAGTGTTCTGTTCGCCAAACTTATAGAGCACTTCGTGATTTTTATGGTCCACATAATCAAGCTTCAGAGCAGCTTATTCGTCGAACTGTTGATAAATTTCGAACAACATTTTCTCTACTCGATGAAAAACCAACAACAAGACAAAGAACTGTACGTACAGAAGAAAATATTGGTGCTGTAAGTGATAGTGTTGGAGAAGATCCGAATTTGTCTATTCGCCGCCGTGCTGAATAAGTTGGACTTTGTCCATCCAACAACAACAAGCAATATCTAAAACCGACATAAGCAATTTTTTCAAGAAATACTTCTCTAGTTTACGATTAGAAGTTTGGCAGCACTAACAACACCACTACAAACAGTTTAACATTACCGGCAAACCAACTTTCTTTCCCAAAGACTGTAAGCAGCTACATACTTATATGTAAAGAAATACTTTAGCTTTAAGATTATTTTATAATTTACTTATAAAATGAACTGATAATAATAATAATAATAATAAATAATCAATATGCGAGTAAAATTAAAGACTATGGGTGATTAATTTTTCTTTATAATTATCTAAATTTAATTTATTAACTAACTCGGTGATCTTTCTCGGATGGGCTATTAAGAAGAACTGGACTCTCCGTCATTGACAGAGGACTGAACTCAGTACTTAGAGCTTTTATAACTTTGCAGATAAAAGTCAAAGTTTCAAGTACAGCATTAGGGCATGTCACTCCTCCCATCCGAAAATGATGCAATGTCCTCATTGCAATTTTCCTTTGTTCACAAATTAAAGTTTTTAAACAAAATTTACACATTATTTAAAAATATTTCTAGCGTATAACAAACTGTTTACATTTCAATAGGCTTAGTAGACTAATGAGAATAATAATGAATAAGTTAAATAGAGTAAGTAAGGGCAAATTAAAATTTTTGATTCATAGATTTGGACAATTTTTAGTTAGTATTCTTTTTTCTTTTGAATGTTTTTTTATATTTTCTTACATTTTGGCTTTTAAACTGAACAATATGATGTTCTCCATCCTCTTCTGTTTGAATGCGACTTACTTTTTTGTATGGATTACTAATTTTGTCTAATCGTTTTCTCGAAATTTCTGCGTTAACAAAGTTTGTATCAATATCTTTTTCTTGTCTGTTTTTATTTGCGTTATTGATTCTTCGTTCTTTAATAATTTGAGCATCATTTTTTGGCGACTCTTTGTTGAAAAAAATGTTATATGGAATTTGATTGGTGGTAGAGTGGACTATAACGTGGTTATAAGTATAGAGTGCTTGTTCAATTTCTAAATAATTTAGCTCTTTGTCGAGTGAGGTACTGATTATTCTCAGTTTTTCGTTTAAAGTTTTATGCAACCACTCAATGTCACCAATACCAGTTTTACCAGCAGTTACTTCCACTGCTATATTTAATAAATTGCACCATTGTTTAATATTAACATTATTTAGGCCTTGATCTTGGTCAATTTTTAAGGTTTTTGGAGGATCCATACAATTAAAAATTTTAGGCAAGGCTTTTTTCGTTTCCAACCAGTTTAATGCTTTAACTTTTTCAACCATAGCAAACTTTGAGTACAAGTCGATACAAATTAAATAACTTTCATTATTCCATTTCCAAAAATCCACAATAAATTTTTACCGAATTTCGTATATTGGCGGTGTAATTTTGAATGGCAGCCTGTTAGAAATATGATCGTTTTTACAATGATTACACAATTCACATTCATTTATTATTTTAGTAATTTCCTTAAGATAATTAGGGTAGTAGTATTGTACCTTAAAGCATTTTGCAATCTTTTCTATACCTTGATGAAGTCCACTAAAATGAATTTCAAGTAATATTTTCCAATTCTTTTGAACACCGATAAATGTTGTTTCCACTTGTTACTATTAATGTCTTATAAACGTTTTGAAACTGTAAAAAATCGTTATCGTTGGGCATAAATATTGTTGTGTTATTTTTTAGTAAATAGGTTTTAATGATTTTTTTTAATAAAGTCTATAGTTAGTTCTTTGTAGGTTATTATTATTAGGTTATTGGAAAAATCTTTAGTATTGTAGTAGAATTTTTACAATCTCTAATTAATTTAATTTGATGTTTAAATACATTCAATGGCCGTTCAGTTATCTTAATGAAGCCTTCATTATCTTCATCGGCGGAATGAATAGTATCTATGCTAGACTCAGATTCTTCATTCAAATAGCACTCTCTGATCTTGATACGAGATAGTGCGTCTGCAACGTGATTTTCCTTACCTGATATATATTTTACATCGAAGTCATATTCATTGAGCAGAATCTTCCACCTTTGCAGTTTGGAATTTGGTTCCCTTAGATTGTGGAGCCATTGTAATGGTCTATTTATTACAAATTTCCTTCCATATAAATAAGGCCTAAAATACTTTGTGGCCCATACCATGGCCAAAAGCTCCTTCTCAGTGGTTGAGTAGTGCAACTCCTGTTCGTTGAGTATGCGGCTAGCAAAGCAAATGGGGTGTCCTTGTTGACTTATCACTGCCCCTAACGCTACATTTGACGCATCGGTGGTCAATGTAAACGGCTTCTCATAGTTTGGGTATGCCTGAATTGGATCATTTGTAATCAAAATCTAGTGTTTATAGCTTCCACGTATTTTTTATCTGAGATATTTATTTTATTGCCTTTTTTTGGCAGTTAGTCAGTTTTCGGATAAACTTACGATAAAATCCCGCCAAACCAAGGAAATGTTTTATTTCCTTTTCGGTTTCAGTAATGGGATAATTTAAAATTGCTTTGGTTTTATTAGCATTAGGCTTAATGCCTGCTGGCGTTATAACATGGCCAAGAAATTCAGTTTCCCTTTTGAAAAACTCACTTTTATCCATCTGAATTTATAGATTTGCTTCGCTATATTTTCCTGTAGTGACGTACTAAAAACTACAATGTCATCTAAGTAAACCATGCAGTCTTTCCCTATTAACCGAATTAAGTCCGAATGGCGTTCTTAAAAATTCGAAAAGTTCGTTTTGAGTTGAAAAAGCTGTTTTTTTCTATCTGCAGGATCGCTTCCTTATAAAATATGATTTTAAATTTATCCAAAAGTGTTCCTAATTTGTTTAATTCTTCCCAGTTTAGGTGTTCAAGTCTAAATTTACTATCTTCAGCGTTGCGATTTTGGAAGGCAATTATCAAAGTTTCCACCTACGAATTTATTGTGGAAAAGTTTATAACGAACGCCGTTCATGTGTATTGTACGATTTTCTTGATCGATTTTAGATTTAAGTAGATAATTATTAGAAAAAGATTAACTTTTCCATGTGTTCGACGCTAAAAAGTTCTTGTACCTCGTTCAGGCACACTTTTCCTATCGCTGTTGTTAATGTTATTGGCTCAACATGTATGACCTTTTCTTTAAACGTTCCAGGTTTTATTAAGCTGACAGACGAGCCTGCGTCAACTAAAAATTTAAATCGCTTATTTTTTAATTTTAAGCCGACTATGGGTAGTCCTCCGAGGCTGTTAAATGAAAATTTGATGGAGTCGAATCGTGCATGCGGAGTGAACAACACGTAATCGGATATTTCTCTTCTTTTTTTTGCCTTGTGCAAAAGTAAAATTCTAATAAAATAATACATCTTAAATATTAAAACAACAGCGGCAGTAGTTTTAAATCTGCAGAAATAGTGATTAAGAATTATGAGCGAGCGCAATGCGCTTGACTTTGTATTTAATAAAGTTATAAACTCTGAAAAAAATGAGTTAAATAGAAAAAGAAAAAATTACAACGTGACCGAGAACACAATGTCAAAAATTTACAAAAACAATTACTACGCTATACTAGACGATGATCTAGAAGAGTGTAATGAAGCATTTGAAAAATTTCAGCAATATGTACACAAATTAAATAATGAGAGCGAACAAACACGAGCTAATAATGGTATAAACAACAACAATAACCCATCAACTAGCGCAGCAGCAGCCAAAGCTGCACCTGCTAATGTAACTCAAAACAATGAATCGACAGCAATTACAAATGTCAAAAGCAAGAGTAATAACAAAAACATTCCACCTATTAATACATTTGATGTAGAATCAAAAGAAATAATCGAACTTATTAAAAATGGTCTAAAGATAACACAATTTAAAATTAAAGAATATAAACAAAATAAATTAGCGATATACTTAACAAATCTCGACGATTATAAAAGAGTTCGCGGCTATCTTGAAAAAGCTAACGTCAAATATTACTCATATACACCTAAATGCCTAAAAACAAAAACATATTTACTGAAAGGCCTAAACGGCAATACCAACTGTGAAGAAATTCTCAACGAGCTTTGCAGCTACCAAAACGACAACCTCAAAATTCTTAAAGTAAGCCCATTTACCACTAAAAAATCAATACAACGAAATATATCGCTGCCAATATTCATGGTCCAAGTAACCGCTGAAAGCAATATTAATGAATTAAAAGCAATCAATTGTATTTTATATCATTGCATTAAATGGGAGCATCTACGTAGACCTCAGATACCACAGTGCAGAAATTGCCAACACTTTTTCCATAGCGCCGCCAACTGTAATATGCCACCAAGGTGCGTGAAATGTAGCGGATCACATAACAGCAAAGAATGCCCTCCCACAGAAGGAGAAAATACAGAAAAGGAAAACCTATACTGTGTATTATGCAAAAAATCAGGGCACCCCGCATCCTACAGGGGCTGCGAACGATATAAGGAGCTACAACAGAAGTTAAGATTGAAAAAACAAAATCTAGCTATATCTAAGCCTAACAACACTAACAACCCAAATAGATTCATTAACACTAATTTAAGCTATGCAAATGTAACTAGAGAAGAGCACGGCGCATCAAACACTTCCAACGATCAAAATACTCAAAACTCATTCCTAGTAGATTTAAAAAATACAATTTTATCCTTAAGCAAACAAATAACAAACCTCCAAAAACAACTAGAATTGCAGACGGCTAGAGTCGATGCAATATGCGGTTTAATGGACTCAGTATGAGCGTTGGACCCACGCAGACTATTATTAAACCCCAATTAAATATTATTTCTCTTAACGTCAATTCTCTCATAAGTTTATGTAGGAGACTAGATTTAAGTGAATTTTTGAAAAACAAAAACCCAGACATATTATTACTTAATGAAACTAAATTAAACCCGAAACACAAACTAAAATTTGTCGGATACAACTTGATAAGGAAAGATAGGTCAGCCGGCATGAGAGGTGGGGGCACAGCGATACTAATTAAAGAAGACATTAAATTTACCAAAGTTTTTAATCGCAAAATTGATCATTTATCATGCTTTGAAACTTGCATAGTTAAGATACATATGGCCCCGAATAACATATTATATATAATAGCAGCATATTACCCAGCAGGAAATAATAACGATGTATTTAAGACAGAGTTTAACACAGTTTTCGAAGCTTTAAAGCTCGAGCAACTCAATCACTACTATATATTAGCAGGGGACCTGAACAGTAAGCACATGGACTGGGGAAATGCCCAAGATAATCCTAAAGGCAGAGCGTTAAAAGATTGGCTTACCACAAATGAGTTCAAATTCAGATGCAGTATGTACGCCTCTGTATCACCTTCATACATGAGAGCAAGCTCTTTTTTGGATGTCTGCATTGCCGATCACAGGTTAAGTATACTGAAATCCAACGACACCATCAACTGTTTAAACTGCCTTCACTATGACAGTGATCACAACGCCATAGAAATTATAGCTCGTAGAGACGCTAGCTTCTTTACACTACTTGCAAACTCGGAAAAAGGAACATTGGACTATAAAAAAACCAATTGGAAAAAATTCAAAAACACTTTGACTTCAGAACTCCAGAACGATATACGGATACCAGACAATAGAAATCTAAATAATATTGAGATCGACCACCACTTGGACAAGCTAAACAATATTATATTAACTGCCATAAAAAAAAGTGTCCCGAAAACAAAAACTTGCGGCATTACTCATAACTTGGCCAAAATACCAGTTTTAAAAACATTACTTTTAGAGAAAAGTAAAACTCTCACCAATATAAAAAAATATAACCGGCTAGAACTACATTGCTCTGCTAGCACCATACAACAAGAAAAGACAAAACTAAAGCTAATCAAGAAGCTTATACAGGAAAATATCAAAATACATATAAACAATCAACTAGAACATAGACTTTCTCATATTAATACTAGCGATCCCTCAAAAATATCCACTGTAAAAAAATCGTTTCTCAAAACTCAAGATGAGACCATCAGTCACCTTTCTATCCCCTTTGCTTCATCCGAACTGATGCAAACAGCGGGACTAGATAGCTCTTTAATTGAAAAGAATCTGGCAACCAACAGCTACATTATTAAAAACAACAAAGACATAGTAGATGTGATCGGCGTCCACTTTGAAGCAATCCACTCTTCAAAACAGAATGTGCCTACTAATCTAGTTCACTCACAAGTTGATGAATGCTTCAATGAGTTTTTAAGAACAAAAACTTTATTTGATAGCATCGAAATGAAGAAAACAACATTTAGCACTGAAAAAAGAGCAAATGGTCTTACCGAGGAACAGACTGAAAGCTTCTTCATTCTCCCTAACGACCTTGCAGGGGTATTCGCAAATTTGAAAGGTAAATTGTCATCAGGTTTAGATCAAATACCAAATATTATTCTAAAAAATCTTCCCTTAGAGATAATTTTAGAATATTGTACTCTATTTAACAACATGCTGAACAATGCATATTTCCCACCTTGTTGGAAAAAGGCTAAAGTAATAGGTATACCAAAAAAAGAAAAAGAAAAAAATAATATTAAAAATCTTAGGCCAATCTGCTTGCTTCCAAATATTAGCAAAGTCTTCGAGGTGGTAATAAATATAAACATCAGTAGAATGCTCGAAAATAATAATCTGGTCAGCCCAAAACAATTTGGCTTTAAATATGGACATTCAACCATTCAGGCTATCAACCTTCTGGTCTCGGAAGTAACCTGGAACTGGAATAAAAAAAATGTCACAGGAGCCTGTTTCCTAGATATCGAAAAAGCTTTTGACCAGGTTTGGATAGAAGGACTTATAACAAAACTTATCGGATACAAATTTCCTCTTCATCTGATTATATTAATTTATAATATGCTTTGTAACAGAACATTCTCGGTATGGATAAATAATATAAAAAGCAGTCGAGAATTCAACATAAAAAATGGCTTACAGCAAGGAACTGTAAATGCCCCCATCCTTTTTAACATATTCATACTAGATCTACTGCATAAAATAAACAATATAATAGCCTTCGCAGATGATGTTGTTATCTACCACTCAGACAGCACAATTGCCAATATAAACACACAACTTCAACTTAAATACAATACTGTAGAAGAATATACAATAAACTGGCAACTAAAACTAAACACAAACAAGGTTTCACATTTGTTTGTGTTTAGTTTTAGTTGCCAGTTTATTGTATATTCTATTTCGTCCTCCTATAAAAAAATGCAACAGTAACATTAAAAAAAATTGGAAAAAGTTCAAAATCAAATCTGAGATTACTAACATCACAATTCAACAAAACGATAAAGTCAAATACCTCGGCATATACTTAGATAAGTTCTTGTACTACAATCATCACATTAACAACCAAATAAAGAAAACAACCAGAGCATATTACGCTTATAAAAAAATGTTCTCGACGAAATTTCTGCATAACAGACTAAAATCAATTATGTACCAGTCATTGGTAAGACCTATACTCACATATGGTTGTTCTATATGGTATAACTTGTCACCATCATACATGGAAAGGTTAAGAAAACTGGAAAGAAGGATCCTGAGATCGTGCACCTCCTTATATAGGACAACAAAAAGTAACTACACCAAATACGTAACAAATGCGAAAGTGTACAACACAGCCAACATATCCAGAATTGACTGTCATATAATAAATCTAACTAGGAGACACATAATGCGCTGTCTATACAATGATAGTAACACTCTAATAAGTGCACCTTACTACGAAAGCGACGAATATTTCCTTTCATCTATGAAAAAAGGATTTACACCACCGGAATCATTCCTATATCTAGACAAGAACGGTTTTATACAAAATAAGGAACATATACCGATTATTTATCACATTTTTAGAAGAGCCAACGTTAAAACAGTTACGTCAAAAACCCTTAACAGAGAAATCCAACGTTTTGACACATACATCTCTCCCAGAGACAAAATAGAAGCCCTTTCTATTAATAAAAAATGTTGGTGGCTAAACAATACGCAATCGTGAACACTAACTCATGCCGGATATCCGACATAACTTTTTTTTTTAACTTTTTTATCTTCTATTATAAAAAGCTAATCATGCATTGTTTTTACATGTTTTTTTCTCTGCAATATAATCAAAATATTATAAAAGCTTTAAGTTAAAGCAGACCAATTTAAATAACATCAATTAATAAAATGTTACTATTTATATCTATAAGAAGCTCGCTAAGTACTTGAGAACTCGTCTAGAGTCATTGTATAATTGTAGTATATACTTGAAACTATTGTTTATTTTAGTACATAGCATTATTAATATTAAATAAATAAACAACCTAAAAAAAAAAAAAAAAAATGAAAATTTGATGGTTCCTGATCCATTGGTTCGGGATAACCAAAACGTCGGAGTCGAGACTGGTTCGAACCTTGATACTTAGTTTGTTGCGAGTTAGTTAAGTTTCTGTTAGTATAAATGTTAGTAGAATTGAAAGGAGTATGCTTGACTTGTGATAAATCACTATTTTGTAAATTAGCTTGTCGATGACTATGTTCATTAGGTTCATTTCTAAAATTATTATTGTGATTGAAATAGGGTGGATTCATATTAGTTGCAAAATGTTCTACATTATAACCATTGCTATTCATATAATGTGGTGACTTTGGTTGAAAGTTATTTCTTTGACTTGATTTATTTTTATAAAGTTTTTTATCATCTTCATATACATTATTTTCCTTTAATATTTTGATTGCTGACTTAAGGTCAGTGGCAAGATTTTCATTTATTAACGCGGTTAGAAAATTTGACAATTCTTTCTTTAATGTTTTCAGGCTTATTTGATCTAATTCGTTACATATAAATGTCTTAGCGGAACTACTTTCGTCTTTCAATTTAATGGCATCCTTAACTCTAGAAACTTCTGTATTTATTTCCTCGCACAATAATCTTACGCTATTTTTAAATTTGAATTGCTTATTTCTAAAATAAGCGTTGAAACTGGTGTGTGTTCCCCGAACTCATCGATTAGCAACTGCCTTAACGTCATCCAGTCTGGCGGCTGTTCTCGTCTGACCACATCCAATCCAGCGCCTCTCAGCGTTCGTATTACGCAATTTAAATAAAATGCTTTACCTTCTTCGGGCATTATGGGAAACCGTGGCATTATAGCATCAATACCATGCATATACAGTGCCAAATAGTTTCGATCACCATCGAACGGCTGAATAAGTTTGATGATTTGTATAACCAGCTCTCTTGTTTCTCTATCCATTGTACCGCACACTTCTCTTATATTGATTGAGTCTAATAATGTGCTTAATTCATCTAACTCTTTTTCCATGGACTATTGTTCTTGTATTTTTACAGAGCTCAGCATCAGTAGAATTGGTAGTCTGAATTACGGAGCTGTACTTTTCTAGTTTTTCTCTTTTCGCGTGATTTTGTGTCGACTTTTACGACAAATCGTTTTTTTAACATACATATGCATTAAAGTTTTTCACACTTAACTCATTAGAATTGATAGTCTAAATTACGTCGCTGTACTTTTTTGCTTTGTTTTTCATACTTTTAGTTACGGTGTTTTTGCTAGTATTTTCAAGTTCTTACGACATTAGTGTATTCGGTATCAAATAAATGGTTTTTTTTTGGTTTTTTAAGTTTTGTGCAGCGTAAATTATTTCAAACTTTCACTCTCCACACTTCGTTTTACCAGTTAGTGGGTGATTCATTTTTCTTTATAACCATCTAAATTTTATTTATTAACTAACTCGGTGATCTTTCTCGGATGAGCTATTAAGAAGAAGTGGGCTCATTGACAGAGGAATGAGCTCAGTACTTAGAGCTTTTATAACTTTATAGATAACAGCCAAAGTTTCAAGTTCAGCATTAGGGTATGTCACTTGCGTGTTTATATTAGAATTTTTGAGGACATTTCCAAGCCCGCAGTGTTTCTCAACTTTTTGCTTTGACCAGGGATCACTTTAACCTCATTATTATTAGCAGGTACCACATGGTTCAAAAATTACTTAAACTGTATTAACCTCATAATAAACTTTAACGGAAACGTATAATTAACATAATCACAAAATGGGAAGATGAGGCAGTGTGTAGAAGTCCCCACAAGTGGGGAAAGTCTCTGATTGTCATTCATCTGGGAGTGGCCAGAACAATTCTTCTGCATACGGTTCAAGCAACTCAGTAAGTGCGGCTGCGAGCGTTGGGTTCAGACTTGGAGCAAGTGGCTCGCTATACATATAAATGTGTCCTAAATTAACAAATGCCCTAGAATCTGGTTGTGCGCTGGGCATGGTACCCGCAACGTGAAAACAACATCCAATGAAAAACTTCTATTCTAATGACGACCACGGCAAACATTTAAACGACTATGATTTAAGGGCATGCACCTGGAATGTCCGGACCCTTAATTGGGAAGCTGCCTCTGCCCGGCTGGTGGATGTCCTCGTGAAGGCAAAGACTGGCATTACCGCCATCCAAGAGATGCGATGGACGGGGCAAGGAATGAAGAGGATCGAACCTTGCGACGTATACTACAGCTGCCATGTAAAAGAGCGCAAGTTCGGTGTTGGGCTTGTGGCGGGAGAGAGACTTCGTCGCCAAGTTCTGTCGTTCACTCTGGTGGACAAACGTATCGCCGCGTTCCGCATCAAGTTCACGCATAAAAACATACATCACGCTACATGGCTATCTCCTGATGGAAAAACACGAAATCAAATTGATCATGTTGTGGTAGATGGAAGGCATGCTTCCAGTGTCTTAGACGTGTGCACTATTCGAAGAGCTAACATCGACTCGGGTCATGGTCTTGTCGCAGCCAAGATTCGCGCGCGCCTCTATACAGCAAAAAGTGCGCGCTCAGTGACACGAGGAAAGCTCGACGGCCAAAAGCTGCAATCACAATAGATACCCGACCGTTTCACTGGTACGATGAGGAATACCACGCCATCATGGAAAAGAAAGATGCCGCCTATAAGGTCACGCTGCGATCGGGAGCAACGCGAACTGCGCGGGAGAGATATCGCGAATTGAAGAAGGATACGAGGCGCATTTTCCGAAAAAAGAAGAGAGGCCGAGATGCGCGAGTGCGAGGAGCTTGAGATGATTGCAGCTAGGAAAAACACCGGAAAATTTTATCAGAAGCTAGGGCGCTTACAAAAGGTCTCAAGACCGGGGCAATTTCCTGTAAGACTGAAAACGGCGACCTGATGACCGACATCCAGAGCACACTCAAACTTGATGAACCCGAGCCTCCAATCAATGCAGAGAATCTGGACGAAACTCGGACAGCAATAGCGCGGCTAAAAGACGATGTAGCCGCTGGAGCCGACGGACTGCCAGCAGAGCTATTTAAGTGCAACGGCGAGGGGTTGGTAAAGTACATGCACCAGCTCATTTGCAAAATATGGTCGGACGAACGCATGCCTGCTGATTGGAATTTAAGTGTACTCTGCCCAATCCAACAAAATGGCGATCCTGCAATATGCGATATTAAATAAAAACTAAAACAAGTTGGTCTGCTTTTGTGGTATGTGTTGACGTATAGTTATTTACATATATGCTTAAATATAGTGCATTTTCAAATGACTGTTATATGGGAGGCTGTGTGGTTTTCGTCTGATTTCTATAACTTTCGAAACTTGGTTTTCTGATTAGAAATGCAAAGTGTGAACGTAATTTGGTAGAATTTGATAAAGAAGCTTATTATTATTAGCAGGTACCACATGGTTCAAAAATTACTTAAACTGTATTAACCTCATAATAAACTTTAACGGAAACGTATAATTAACATAATCACAAAATGGGAAGATGAGGCAGTGTGTAGAAGTCCCCACAAGTGGGGAAAGTCTCTGATTGTCATTCATCTGGGAGTGGCCAGAACAATTCTTCTGCATACGGTTCAAGCAACTCAGTAGGTGCGGCTGCGAGCGTTGGGTTCAGACTTGGAGCAAGTGGCTCGCTATACATATAAATGTGTCCTAAATTAACAAATGCCCTAGAATCTGGTTGTGCGCTGGGCATGGTACCCGCAACGTGAAAACAACATCCAATGAAAAACTTCTATTCTAATGACGACCACGGCAAACATTTAAACGACTATGATTTAGGGGCATTCACCTGGAATGTCCGGACCCTTAATTGGGAAGCTGCCTCTGCCCGGCTGGTGGATGTCCTCGTGAAGGCAAAGACTCATTACCGCCATCCAAGAGATGCGATGGACGGGGCAAGGAATGAAGAGGATCGAACCTTGCGACGTATACTACAGCTGCCATGTAAAAGAGCGCAAGTTCGGTGTTGGGCTTGTGGCGGGAGAGAGACTTCGTCGCCAAGTTCTGTCGTTCACTCTGGTGGACAAACGTATCGCCGCGTTCCGCATCAAGTTCACGCATAAAAACATACATCACGCTACATGGCTATCTCCTGATGGAAAAACACGAAATCAAATTGATCATGTTGTGGTAGATGGAAGGCATGCTTCCAGTGTCTTAGACGTGTGCACTATTCGAAGAGCTAACATCGACTCGGGTCATGGTCTTGTCGCAGCCAAGATTCGCGCGCGCCTCTATACAGCAAAAAGTGCGCGCTCAGTGACACGAGGAAAGCTCGACGGCCAAAAGCTGCAATCACAATAGATACCCGACCGTTTCACTGGTACGATGAGGAATACCACGCCGCCATGGAAAAGAAAGATGCCGCCTATAAGGTCACGCTGCGATCGGGAGCAACGCGAACCGCGCGGGAGAGATATCGCGAATTGAAGAAGGATACGAGGCGCATTTTCCGAAAAAAGAAGAGAGGCCGAGATGCGCGAGTGCGAGGAGCTTGAGATGATTGCAGTTAGGAAAAACACCGGAAAATTTTATCAGAAGCTAGGGCGCTTACAAAAGGTCTCAAGACCGGGGCAATTTCCTGTAAGACTGAAAACGGCGACCTGATGACCGACATCCAGAGCACACTCAAACTTGATGAACCCGAGCCTCCAATCAATGCAGAGAATCTGGACGAAACTCGGACAGCAATAGCGCGGCTAAAAGACGATGTAGCCGCTGGAGCCGACGGACTGCCAGCAGAGCTATTTAAGTGCAACGGCGAGGGGTTGGTAAAGTACATGCACCAGCTCATTTGCAAAATATGGTCGGACGAACGCATGCCTGCTGATTGGAATTTAAGTGTACTCTGCCCAATCCATCAAAATGGCGATCCTGCAATATGCGATATTAAATAAAAACTAAAACAAGTTGGTCTGCTTTTGTGGTATGTGTTGACGTATAGTTATTTACATATATGCTTAAATATAGTGCATTTTCAAATGACTGTTATATGGGAGGCTGTGTGGTTTTCGTCTGATTTCTATAACTTTCGAAACTTGGTTTTCTGATTAGAAATGCAAAGTGTGAACGTAATTTGGTAGAATTTGATAAAGAAGCTTCGGGTTTAAACTTGTTTGATCTAAGGTGGGTGATACCAAGGCAATTCCCAACATGGCAGGGTTTGATAACGGAGTTTCGGAAATAGATGTACCTATTTGCTCTTTAGTGGGGGATGCTACTCCTATTTCCAAAAAAAAGTAATTATGTATATTTCGTCGTTCACCCCATATGAAATTTCAGCAAATTATCTTTAGTAATAATAATAATAATTTGATGTTTGATTTTTTATGTTTGGTCGAACTTCTCCTATAATTTGTGGTGTGCGTTTTAATGTTGAAATACCCTGCAAAAATCGCGAGTACTCCTTGCACGCATATAAAGAGTACTCCAAATGTAACCCAAATGTATGAAGTAAAACTGGTCCAATTAACATTACGATGTCCTAGGGCAAGACCCTGTACTCTAGCTTTGCATTACATCAGAGTAACACAAAACTACTCTATGATATAACTCCATGGAGTACCTATAGGAGGCTACTTTCGTTACTTTTTGCCATTGAAAGTAAGCCGTTTCGAGACAAGAGACAGCATTAAAATATAAACATTTATATTAAAACTTGTGTTTCCTTTAATCAGAGTAAGACGACAAAATTTAACACATTCATATGGGTCAATTTCAAAAAAAACGCAATTTTTGTGTCCCTGCACTTTACACTACTATTTTAGGTAAAAAACAAAATATAAAAAAAAAACAAAAATGTGAGAGTGACCATCGAGGAATATGTAACAAAAACCCGTTATTCTCAAATTTGTATGTTTGTTTTTTTGTTTATTCAGAATGGTGTTTTGTTTCTCCCTCTGACTCCTTTCATACAAAAGCATGTGTCCCCCGTTAGAATTTTTAGTAAACAAAATAAAATAAAATCAAGAAAAAAGTAAATATGCAACATTTACTAGCAGTTTTCGAATTATTGGGTTTCTTTCTTTTGTTTTGCTTTGTTTTAGTTGTCAAAAATTAATTAGTGCGAATTTGGCATTGCAAAGAAAGGTTTTCCCCACAATTTGCATTGAGCGTCACTTTTTTATAAATCAAGTAATATTACCAGTTTTCAATTTGCATTTAAATAAGGTAAATAACGTAAGAAAAGTACAAACTTTAATTATTACAAAAGTGAAAAAGCGGAAAAAAAATCTATTAAAAAAAGTGTGCATTTAGTAGTTTTTGTGAACACCATGGTAAGTTCGCGATAAAATTTCATGAGCGTCACGCTAATTTTTTTAAAAGTGAATATATTAAATGTAAAAAATTGAAGTTGACAATCATTGTTTACATGGTTTCAACTCATTTTTTTATAATTTGTGAATTTGGGAAATAAGTTGCCTACGGAAAAAAACCAAAATATGCAAACATTTCATGAGCATCACTTTTGATACATATTGCTTCATAGCTTAAAATGCTTAATTTTTATTTTATTTTTTAATTTTCAAGAGTAAAACAATAAAATTAAAGGCGGCTGAAAGAGCACGGAAATATCGAGAGAAAATAAAGCTCGATAAAGCTCGTAATGACGAATATAAAAGAAAGAAGAAAGAAAGGTATAATCGTGGTATATTTGAGTTTAATTTTTATTGTTACTGACTGATTCTGTTTTTGAATAGCAACGAGAAACGGATGAAAAGAGGTGATATGCCGAAAAAAATGCTTCAGCGTGAGCGAGCTAAAAATAGAGAATATGTACGTGCGAGGAAGTTAAAAAAAGCTGTCGAACGTCAAATGACCGATACTTTAAGTAGTACAATTACTCAAGCCCATGGATTACCGGAATTTATAAGCAATGAAAAGGAAGAATTGCCAGCAATACCTGCTAAATTTAATGAGAATACTTCTGAAAACAAAAGATTAAAAAGGTATAATAAGCAGCTAAAAAACAAAAATCGCGAATTACAATTACTAGTTGACCGTTTAAAGGGTAAACTTAAAGATGCTGAAACAAAGAAACAAAAGTACAAAAAAAAATTACAAAGATCTAAAAAACATATTAAAGATACCAAAAGCTTAAGTTCGACTGTTCGAGATTCAAAGGAAACTTTGAGTCTTTTAAAACAGAAGTATACTCAGAAAAAAAACATTTGCTCAGTAATGGCTTCTAAAATTTTAAAACGTTACAGACTAGAAAAAATATTGGAAAAAGGAAAAAAAAATTGCCGGAACCACTGCCCAGAAAAAACACAACAGTAAATGATTTTTTTATGAGGGACGACGTTAGTAGAGCTTGCGCTGGAAAGAAAGAAACTGTTACACGCGGCAAAATAAAAAAGCAAAAACTATATCTGTCTGATACGATGAAAAATCTGTACAAAATGTTTAAATCCGAGAACAGTAATATTAATATGTCCTACATATCTTTTACGCGGCAAAAACCTTTTTTTATAAAAAGTCCTTCTGTTTCTGACAGAAATACCTGTGCTTGTATGGATCACGCTAATATTGATTTAAAGGCCTCGAAACTATTTCTACAAAAAGCTCTTGTTGAAAGAAATCCTGCTCAGTTAGTCAAACAAATTATGTGCGATAGCGAGTCGGTTTTTGCGCTTGGGGTCTTTGCAAAACTTGCAAGTCGAAAAAAAATTTTATAGGATCAACTAACAGTTCAGATGAATGCAAATGGTTTCAATGGGAGTCTGTTACGAAAAAAAGATTAAATAAGAAGAGTATTTCCCATGATAAATATGATGTTAAGGTCATGAAAAAGGTTGAAAAAGTTTCAACAGTAGCTAACTTGGTGAGTGAGTTTCAGAAAGACATACTGAAGTTTAAAAAACATTACTTTAATGTTCGAAATCAATACAGCGCATATCGTTTCTGCAAGGATAATTTGAGCGAAACGGAAGTTTTGATTCACATAGACTTCTCCGAAAACTACATGTGCAAACTTTCAGAAGAAGTGCAATCGTTTCACTTTGGTGCTTCGCGAAACCAAGCATCCCTCCATACCGGCTTAATTTATTTAAAAAAAATTGAAAAGCCCGTGAGCTTCTGCACGATTTCTTCGGATTTAAATCATGGACCCGGTGCTATTTGGGCCCATTTAGATCCAATAATTGATTATTTGAAAGATTGTGCTCCAGAAATATCAACCATACACTTCTTTTCGGATGGGCCATCTTCTCAGTATAAGCAGAAAAAAAATTTTTTCTTTTTCTGCAATCGAATATTTGACAAAAACTTTACATCCGCAACATGGTCATTTTTTGAGAAATCTCATGGAAAAGGTGCAGCAGATGGAGTGGGTGCTGTCGTGAAGCGAACAGCAGATTCGCTTGTTGCTCGCGGAGCAGACATAGTAGGTGCGGAAGAATTGTACCACTCGCTTTTAGGCAAAATTGATGTAAAATTGCTTTACGTTAGTCCAAATCAAATTTTCAACATCAACAAAACATTGCCCACAAATTTAAAGACAGTTCAAGGCACGAGAGATATTCACCAAATAATTACAAAATCCAGAGGTGAATTGATTTACAGATCTCTATCGTGCTTTTGCAACTTAAACCTCTGGGGGACCGGAAATTTATGCAACTGCCACAAACTTAATTCGAAAGTGGTAAAAATGAATGAGAATGAAAAAAAAACAAAGCCGCTTGTCATTTCATGAAGTTTATACAGATTCAGAATAAGAATTCGAATGAAAATTTATAAATTAAATTAAGTTAAGTTATTGTTTTGCGTCAAATATTTACATATGTGTATAAGTTTCTTCAAGAATTACTTCCTTTTTTCCATTTTTGTTAAAGACATCAAAGAATATGTACATGTTTAGTTTTGTATGAAAATTTTTGTTGTTTGAAGAATTTTTGTTTTCTTTTATTTACTTTTTGTAAAAAAATAAACTTTTTTTCGTTAAACTTTAAATTTGGCATTATTTCTTGTTTACGTGCAACAAAATCTCTTGATCGTCACAAAATATCTTGAGCGTCACACTTAGTTTTTTTTCCCTTAAAACGCTTATAATTGCAGTTTTTTTAAATATATTGTTACAAGCCTATTACTTTGCAAGTAACCTCTTAGTTTAAGTCTTTTTTTAACAAAAATTTACATATTTTCATCTTGAAATTTTTAAATAACTAGTCACTTTAAAAAAAATAAAAAATCAAGGTGAATCGTGATTTTGTGTTTATAATCGAAAAGGTGATTTTCGCAAAAGTCAATCTTTAAAAACAAAAGAACATCGTAGTAAGCTTGAATTTCAAATATTTTTGCATTTTTAGCGATTTTTTATACATATTTGGTGGGTGACGCTCAAGATAGAAATCATAGAAAACCTAAAAAAAATCCAAAAATATTGATTTTTTTGAGAGCCTAAATAAATTGGCCACTCTTACAGGCGAATTGAAAAAACTTTAAAAATAAGCAAAAAAAACTCGTTGTGTACGTTTTTTTTGAAATTGACCCATATATATGTATGTATGTACATATACGCGAAATCAAAACTTAATTTGTTGCATTTATTTACTGACATATTCGACATGTCTACTCGCTGTCTTGTCGATAACCAAACTTCCAATTTCAGAAAAGCAAATGCTTAATTGCATGAAACCGAAGTTTGCCTTCACAATAATTTCACTAAAACTTATGTTTGAAAACGCAAAAAGCTTAATTACGTGAAACGCGCACATAGTTAATAAAAACGAAGAGTAATTTTAAACACGAGTTTAGCACAGTAAATTATTAAACGAAATAAATTAATTTTTGCTTCTTGGCTATACAGCCAAACAAACATCGTTTAATAGTCGCGATGCAGAGGAAAGAAAGTGACGACAAAAGCACTTCCGTTACTTCGTACTTGCCTCGTTTGAAGGATTGACGTCATTAATGGCTCTTAAAAAGTTAAACACAGAATAATAAATGTGAAATGCCGAGTTTTATATTGTGGCAGCTGCAGCAAAAATCAAACTCTTTTCCTTTTCTTCTCATTATTCCTGTGTCAGGGACCGCTGTGACGTGTACGCTGCCGGCGTTGTCGTAATGTGGTATTCAATCATTCTTGGTGTAATAGTTACGATCTTTAAATCACGAGCAATTGTCGTGTAACGACGAGATGATTTGGTGGCATGAGTTGGCCCGCTTCTGCATTACATAGGAACATAATTGCAGTCACTACAATTTAGTAACAATGGACCACTTAGGCCAACGATTTTTGCAGGGTAGTGATGTTCCGATACCACTACTTTGAAGCAAATACTCGATACGTGTGTGCAAGTACTTGTTGCGTATCGTGTACATTATGCAAGTACTTACTCATAGCTAAATTAATGAAACTCGGATAAAAAATATGGATGAAGTTTTTCATTTTTTAACAACTCCTCTTTCTCCTCTTAAAAGTGGGAAGACTGAAAATCCTATTACCCAGTACTACATAAGCTTGCTCAAAATTTATTTTGCGTAGTTGTAACGTCGGTTCTGTGTAAGCGTCTTTTTTCCAGAGCAATGACAATAATTAAAAAAAAAATCGACGTTTACCTATACACATTAACAATCTTCATTTTTTTAAGAGGAAAATTTTGAATACTGACTTTAAATTGAATGTGTTTACTAAATTCGGAAGAGTTTGGTAATATAGTTTTCGAAATACATATATCTCTTTGCTCTAAGGTGGGCGGTCCCACGCCTATTTCAATTTTTTTTTACTTGTATTTGCTTATGCAACCCCATATGTGGTGGAATATGGTAACATAATTTCGGAATATATGTATTTGGTCTATAATTTACCCATGTACTCCTTTTAATCAAATTTAAGCAAGGTATCTTTAATAGCTACTGAAATATCGCATTATTTTAATTTACGCAAAAACCCATATGTGGGTGTAATTATTCTGCGATTTCGTTCAATATCAACCTGCCTTGGATCCAGGGCAATGTGTACATATGGGCAAATCCTGCGTTACGAACGCCACATTCGTACGCGTTTTCGGATTGAAATATAACAATTTTTTGGTCTTTCAAAAGACATACCTTCAAGTTATACACAGTGTTTAGTGGGATTTGAGTGTACTTTCGAATGTCATCAAAATATTTTTTGTAACAGGTTTAAGCTGCGAAAAATTTGAACTCAAAGTATTGTTACGCACGCTACAAAAAATGGAAGTAGCTTTGAAGGTTGAGGTATGTTTTCGTAATTTTTAGCAAATTTTGTATAATAAAGCACACCAAATGAAATACCTTAAAGAAAGATGAATATAAGAGAATTCTAAAATAACTTACTTGCAGCCAAAAAATTTTGTAGTTTTTTATCAATGGCCGTGAACCGAACGTTACGCACGCTACGTTACGCACGCTAAATTTGTTCCAGTAGTATATAAATAAAAACAATTGTATTTATTTTAACAAAACAATTTATATTTTTTTTTAATAAGATTATTTAATTCATATTTTGTGTTTATAAATTAATTTATTAATGTATATATGCTTATAAATAAATTTTATGTTTTGCTGAATCTGCCGTTAGTGCTATTTCGAGCTCATTTTCATTAAGTACTGAAAAATAATGGTTGCTTTTTATTCCGGGAATGGTCTTAACGTTAGCCCATCTCTCCGAAAGAAATGCAGTTGTATTTTTTATATATGTACTGTTTACATATAAAATAGAAATACCATTTATATTAATTTTTGCCAATTTAAAAAAATCATGGGCGTTATTAAGAACAATATTCTGAGCTTTCACCATTTGCCAAATTTTTCTCTTTATGACAGTTCCAATTCCGTCTACTGCACCCTTTCCGTGAGCAGTTGCAAAAAAATTCCACTCAAAGTTGGTCAAATCTAATTTTTCTTTAAAAAACGGTATAATACTCAAAATGAGCTTGTTTTTAAATTGACTTGCTCAGCCATCAGAAAATAAAAATAATTTCGAAATAGCATTTTGTTCTTTAAGTTTCTTTACAATTAACTGGAGAAAGCAATAAGCATCATATTTATTGTGTGACAGTTGATCGCAAGTAATAGCAAATGATCTTGTGCAATTGTGCAACCAGGCAACACAAGTAAAAATGGTAACTTGGGAGTAACTAAAATGTGCAGACTGAATTTCATTTTGATTGAGGAGCCTATAGTTTTCCGCAAAATCGACTTGCAGAACAGCTTCATCTTGTTTAATAGATATTTTTCGGTCTTGAAAGTATTTTTGTTGAGTCCTTTTAACGTAAGTATGCAGTTTAAAGGAAGGTAACTGAGATTCCAATTCATTAATCAAATCAGTTATTGGTCCTTTCGTATAACTAATGACCATGCGTTTATCAACGATTCTCCAATGCTTCCATTCAGTAAGCTCTTCGAGTTGATTAATGTAAATCAAAGGGACGAAAGCGTCTGTAATGTCTTTAATGCACTTGTTGCATTCATTCCTCATACAAACTTCAGAGGTTTCGTCACAACACACTTTTTTTTTAAAAATTGCCGAAGTTAGATGGGAACATACGAAAAATGCCAAACATAGCTTCCAATAAAAATGAAAAATTGGCGTGGTACTGGCATGTTATGTGGAAGCTTACTAGACAATTCCACGTGTTTTGGTCGGTTGTTATGAAATTTAGTACGTGAAATATTTGTTCCTGGAAACGTTGTTTTAAACAGTTCATATGATTCTCTAATTGTCATAACCATGAATCTTTTAGATATTGGAAGGTTATTTGATTTTGATATAAGTGTGGATTTTCTTCCGGCAGTTTCCGTAGAGATGTCATCATTAGTGTAAAACTCATAAATCATTTTAACATTTTCGTCAACCGTATTTTTTGTTTGAGCTTCTTCTTCCTCTTTCAAGTATTTTTCTGTAAGCATTCTAAGAATTTCCTTTTTTTTGTTAATGTTTTTTGGTAACGCTAATTCCACTTTTTTTAAGGCCTTGTAAAGGGTATTTTTGCACTTATATGCACCATCCAACGATATTATTGGTTGCTCTTGTTGTTTTTGTTCTTTTATTTTCTTTCTATAAATTTGCATACGGTTTCGGTGGCCAGCCTTTACTTTTTTTGATAATGAATCATCATTTTTAAGTTTTTCTTTAAGATTTTTTCTATAAATTTTCATTCTTTTCGCATTTTTTAAACGTTCTATTTGTGTTAAGTTTTCACTGGATTGTATTTTTTTGCGATATTTTCGAATACGCTCTACACCCGTTTTCATTTTTTCAACTGTTATTATTAAATATTACACTGTAAACAAACAATTTTCTGTGGTACTAATATGCCGATAATCTAAAGTGACACTGAAAGATAATTGCTAATGATTCAAACGAAACCAAAGGCGAGACAACGTGAAATTTACCGTTTAAAAAAATAATCGCCAATCGGTACGATTATAGTAGGCTAAGAATACTAGGCGAAGAATAGATTTAAGAAGCGAAGTGGAAAGAAAACAGAATAAAAATTGCAAAGGTTTCTATTGTAATTTTTGTGAGAACTCAAATCGTTACGCACGCCACAGAAATGAATATGCTGTAATTTTTTGGTTTTTAATTGTAGAATGAAATTTTTTTTTTTCTTAAAAGCAGGATATTTATTTAAATTAAAATTATAGATGATTTAAAAAAAAAAAAAATTTTCTACTCACAATATAAAAAAACCTGATTTTCCGTTACGTACGCTACAACGCATTTACCTGGCATTTCATACCAAATTTTAATGTTTCCAGAAAAGTAAACGGCATTTTTTTTTTTAAATTTTAAGGAGAATTGAGTGAATAACAATATAGCTTTCGATTGGAGCATCTATGTTAATACTAAAGCAATGATATGAACACGTAAAAAATTTCACTTTTTTTGTATAACATTAAAAGACCTGAGGTAGGGTAGGATTTGGTTATAATTTTGGTATTAATCATCATCGAAATAATTTTTGTTTTATAAATTTATAAAATTAGATATCTATTCTAATGCTCCATTAAAAAAAAATTAGGTTGGATTAAGTTCAAATATTTTTGGTTGGTAGACAGTTTCTGGGATATGCCCATATACCAAATTTCGTTGAAATAGCTACAATATTTCACGAGCGGACAGACAGACACGGCTTACTCAATTTCGCTATTCATTCTGAGCATTTTGGTATATATATATATGTCTATATCTCTCTAGGTTGCTTTATGTTATTACAAACAATCGTTAAGTGAACAATGATGTAATACCCTGGGCACCAGTGTACTTGGGCATAAAAATTAGTGTGAGTCCTGTATAGGCGCCCAGTACTCAACCGATCTTTATAGATTTTTACAGTAGGTGCATGTGGTCTCCGGACCTAACATAGGTGTATATAAATTTGGGAAAGTGGGCGGCGCCAAGCCCCCATGAAAGAGAAAATTTGGATTTTCGGTGCAGATGAATGATATTTAGGTATATATATTACATATGTCTTATAAATCAAACTTTGTACTATTTCGAGAAAATTGGAATAAAAAAAAAAACCAAATTCCTTATAACTCCATAACCATTGCATGCGGATGCACAATAGTTGGTATATAGATCCTATATATCACGCTTTATATTATTTGGTGAAAAAAGGCGGACTCCTGTCCCTTTTAAAACGAAACTACTATTCACCACGTTTTTAAATAAGCACTTAGTATACTTTAGCCGTACCAAATGTGAGCGTATTTTTAAGATTTAGTAAAACATTTAAAGAACGACCGAACACTGACCTTAAGGGCCAAATTTCAAGTTCAAAAACAATAAATGATCAAAGAATTTTTAAAATTCTATGTCGATTTTTTTTTTTGATTTTAGAAAAGGTACTTATGTATGTACATGTGTATATTTGTCTCAACCACATTCATTTCATTTCTTCATATACACATACATATATATTTTTGTAAAAATAACAATAAAAAACTTTTATTTTTAATGAACAAAATTTAAAACATTTATATTTCTAATGTATGAAACTGAGCTGCAGCACTGAACAATTGTCCACTACACCAGTTTTAGTTCAGAAAGTGGCAATTCATATTCAGAATTTCTATTTCAAATTCAGAAAATTGCAATTCAAATTTAGAAGGCTGCGATTCAAATTCAGAATTTTTAATTTCAAATTGAGAAAGTTCATATTCGTTGCAGAGCTACCGCGTTGAATACTTTCAAGACTGGAACCTTTTTTCTCCATTCGTACAACATGGCCTAGCCAGCGTATTTAAATGTCGTTATAAATCTGTATTATAAAGCGGTATTCGCCATCAAAGAGACGCATCTGATGTTGACAGAGTTCTTGCTTCTGCGCCATACAATAGGGCACAATGAGGGCGGGGTTTTCGTTCGTCGAGAGAGGGCATTACTAGTTGCCTACTCAGCCCAAAATAGCACTTGTTGGCAAGAGATATTTTTCGCTGGACCTCGAGACCGACGAGATACACAAAGTTCTCTACTATGTCAAAATTATAAATCAATGCCAATGACACGGGTACTACGATGCGAATGCGCTTATGGTTTGTTCCCTGACAGGAGGTACTCGTTTTCCCGCGTTTATCACCAGGCCGATTTATCCAGCTTGGAAAAAGCAGAACTAACAGCACGGTTGTTGAGGCCAATGCTGTCGATATCATCGGCATATGCCAGCAGTTGCACGCCCTTATAAAAGATGGTGTCTGACTGGTTTAATTCTGTAGCTCACACGATAAGGAGTGAAATTGCCTGAAATCTCGTTTGGTATCGAACGGCTCGCAGAGGTCCTTCCCAATTCTGACTGAGCTAATGGTGTTAACCCTGCTGTTAGGTTAAAAAAAAACCTACGAATCTTAGGTTAGAGGACCATTTGGTCCATACTGCAGTTTTCATACAAAATAACAATTTAATCTTAGTCTTTATATTTAGTTTGGTTCAATACTTGCTAAATATTATTATTTTATTATTTACTCAACTCTAGTAAAACCCAGCACCAGTGGCCTGCTCTAAAAATGCTTCTAGTTCAGGAGCTCGAAAGCGAGGAATTTGTAGTTGCTGCAAGTCTAAGTCTGATGTAAAATGCTCCATTTGCAGTGCGTTTATTTGCAAAACCAACCGAAAAACATTTTTTTGCTCATCATGTAGTGCCAAAAAATATCGAACAAACTAATAAATACTTATTTTTGGAAAATTAATGTAAAGAAAATCAAAGAAAATATACTATGGACCAAATGGTCCCTTAACCTAAGATTCGTAATTTTCAATTTATCTTAGTCCAGTTTTAAGTCAGAGAATTAAATTTTCGCACATAATATTGTTTTATAAAAAGACCACCTGAGCTGAAAAATTTAGACAGTATATATCACCGTTCCAAAGTTACAAAGAAAACAAAAAAAAAATTGGACCAAATGGTCTTAACCTAACAGCAGGGTTAATCATCGTCAAAGTGCATTCATAAAAAAATTGAATTTGTTTTGTTCAGGTGCGATTAAGTGTTTATAGATAGCTTTGATCTTTCACTCTTGAAATATATTTACATGTACAAGGACGAACTCCAGATACATATTGTTATATTCTTCCTACCGATAGCTTTTATTAGACTCGTATTTTATCCACATAAATCAATTGTACGAATTTAGGAAAAAAATTTGCGTTAGCGGTGGGCCTGACTTACCATATATTAGCCTGAAAGGTGAGTCTTATAGTGGGACAGTAAAGTGCAAAATATGATCTCGATAGGTTCATTCGTTTCTGAGTTAAGGCGGTGTAAACAAGCGTTTGACTTGTAAGTTTGACTTAGGCACACGGATTTCCATACGATACGATCTCATATCGATGCATTTATCATTCGATACCAATATTTTTTCCTCGATTCTTTCAAACCAATATTTTTTGGAATCGAGTACTTGACCCTATGTATCGTATCGAACTTGCGAAGAAAATTATTAACAAGACATTCTTTCATTTTTGTACAGAATTCAAAAAACATATGACAATCAGGCAGAATGAAAAAAGTATGAAAAAGGCCCTCATCAAATATAAGTATTAAAAGTGCAGTGCCTCAACAAAAATTGTAGTAATAAACGCTGTTCGGGGCTATCACTAAATCCATCGCATGACGAACTTCGTGATGTCAGCGACAATGTGTCGGTAATATGTAGATGGATTCGGTGATAGCTTTTCGTAGATTTCACGAAAATTTTGACTACGATGGAAATAAACATAGCAATATGCACACATGAGAATGAACCTATGTATGTACGTATTGCGCTTCTGGAATCCTATTTGAAGTAGGGCCATCTTTTTCTCATACTCGTAAGAGTGTATTCAGGTGCTATAATCGTCTAAGGGCATTAAAAGTAGCAGAAACTTTCAACCCGAAAAAATGTCCTTTATACTTTATTAATTGCAATCTGGTGACGCCGCTTGTAATATCTATAAAATATGAAGCTTCGAAAATGTCTGTATGCGTCAAAAACATTTGAAGTGGAACTACCTCCTGTTGTTGTTGTTGTAGCGGCTAGTCGCGCCCCGTAAAGAGTGGATTCACCCATGGTCATTGTCGTCGAACTTATCTACGGGGAGGCCAGGAAACGTGCAGTTTCGACAGGGTTGGACCAGAGGGAGAGGGGGTTAGATGAGTGGGTTTGAGGGGCATGTGAATAGGTGGTTGGTATCGTGCGGAGAATCTCCACATGCCGGACATATGTTGGGTCTGTCGGGGTTGATTCTGGATAGGTAGGAGTTGAGCCTGCTACAGTATCCAGATCGTAATTGTGCCAGAGTGACGCGGGACTCACGGGACAGCAGGGACTCCTCATCTGCTACAGGTGGTGGTTGGGCTCCGATAACTGCATTTGCCTGGCGGGAGTCAATGGTGGTAGTGACTGTGTCTCTATGGATGTTGCTTAGGACCCGCCGGTACGCCTCCGGATCCAGCGGTTGGGGGATGAGTGGCTGGATCTCGTCCTTTAGTTCTAAAAGATGTCTTTTGACGTGCCTGGGGGGTAGCTCCACTGCAAGCGATGCCCATTTGGGTGCCCCAAACGGTGACACCCAGCAAGGAACTGCTTGCTGAGCATGAGGTTGTGCTCCTTAACTCGGAGCACATTGACCTCTTGGTGGAGATGTTCCTCAGGTGACATCAGAAGACATCCTGTCACCGTGCGGAGTGCGGCGTTCTGGCAGGTCTGCAGCTTCATCCACTGTGTCCTGCTGGTTCCCGCGGCCACACTGGCGCAGCATAATTTATTACCGGCCGACCAATCGCCTCGCTGCCGGCGAGCGACTTGAGGACATTGTTGCGGCTCTGTGCTCTATTGGCGATTGCGGTAGTGTGCGCGGAGAAGGAGAGCAGGCTGTCGAAAGTCACCCCCATAATCTTCGGGTGATTAACCGTTGAGATCCAGCCTGACCTCCTTCGTCCAGGTGGTAAGGGACAGCAGGGGACAGCGCCAGGTTTCTGCTAGTAAAGAAATGGGCAAGATCGGAGAGATATCCGTTCACCTTCAAACACAGGTCATCAATTACATTGCCGATTGCCATTATCGAGCAGTCATCAGCATAGGAGACAATTGTGACTCCCTCTGGCGGTTGAGGGAGCTTGGAGATATAGTGATTAAACAAGAGTTGGAACAGGACGCCACCCTGCGGTACCCCTTGTTTAATCCCCCTTGGTTTGGATGTTTCATCTCTAAACCATACTGATGATTGACGACCACACAGGTAATTCGCGGTCCACCGTTTCAGTCCCTGTGGGAGAGTCGATGCTTCCACGTCAGCTAGTAGCGTGGAGTGACTGAATGTGTCAAAAGCTTTAGACAGGTTCAACGCTACGGACGGTTCTCTCGCAGGGGCGGTTTTGGTTAAGACCGCGGTTCTCCTGTGTGTTTATGGCATTAAGTGCTGTTTTTACGCTGTGCACTTTCCGGAAGCCATGTTGATGCTTAGCTGACCCAAGGTGGTATGTATAATACGGGAGGAGTAGGGCCTCAAATGTCTTTACCACAGGCGAAAGCAGGGAAATCGGCCGATAGGAATCAACCTTGTCGGCCGGCTTCCCCGGTTTCAGCAGTGGGACCACCCTTCCAACTTTCCAGATGTCAGGAATGATGAGGGTGGCCATTGACAAGTTGAGGATCCCTGTGAGGGGCTCGACTCCCGCGGGGCCTAAATTTTTCAGCATCAACACGCTTAGCCCGTCAGGGCCAATGGCCTTGGAGGCATTCGCCTTCCCGATGGCCTTCTTTACCTCAACAAAAGTGAAAGCAAGAGGCGCGCTGTTGTTCGGTAGTTTACGCAGCCTTCTGGTTACCTTCCGCTTGGCCCTATCCCCCGAAGGAGGCAGTATAAATTGTCGGCTAAAATAGCTCGCTCATCTCTTCGGGTCCGACGAGGCACGAACTCTGAATGAAATTTTCACTCGGTCGTCGTACTTCGTCGGGTTGGATAAGGACTTCACGGAGGACCAGAGCTTACCAACTCCCGTGACCAGGTTACAGGACTTCAAATGCTCCTCCTACTTGTTCCTCTTGTTTTGGGATCCTCCCTGCCGGGATGAAGCGAGCCGCAGCTGACGCAACCACCTTGCGGAACTTCTGTTCGCCTTTTTTCAATTTTTAATATCACAGTCTTCTTCTTCTGACAGTTCCACATCTACCAAATGTTTCAGAGCTTTGAAATACCTAACTAATCCATATGTTCATCCTCGTCGTGTCATCAGATCCACTTGATGAAAGAAACAAAACCATGCTCCACATACTGCTACCAATATACATTTATTTAACAAATTTTAAATCTATACTACTCGTGTTGGTTAAAGTAACACTAATGATCTTTACTTACTTACTTAATTGACGCTATAACCGCTTAAGCAATTTGGCCGAACTTCTCCTACAATTTGTGGTATGCGTCTCGATGTTGTAACACAAATTGAGGGACTTACAGTTTTTACGCCGACTCCGAATGTTTTTTTGTGAGAAGTTTTTCCATGGCAGAAATACCCTCGGAGGTTCGCCATTGCCTGCCGATCGGCGACCGCTATTAGCAAAAACTGTTCTATAATTTTTGATGTTACTTGCCCCAGTCAGGACTTGAACCGGGGACCTACCGAATGAAGCGCAATAAAATGTTATATGTATGTATTATAAAGAGGTATATTGACGAATACTTTTATATGAGCGGAATAGAGCAAAGTACGAATTTCAGCAAAAGTGGGACAACTTATTTTTAGTTTAGTTTAAATAACAAAAAAGTGCCAACGGTTATGAAGAATATTTAAATTAAGCCTTCTAGCTTCGTGCACGTATAAAATAACAGGCTTTCTCTGTCAAAGGTAGTTTATAGTCTTTCGAAAGGCAACCGTAGAGACTGTTTGTATTATGGAATCTTACATTAAAAAACTCTTCTTTGAACATTCGAGATGAAAAGCTTTATTGACAAAAAACTAGAATTTTCTTTTCGAAATTCAATTCGTCTTCTGAAAGACAGAGAATAGCCTTCAAGATAGTTGCCAGCAAAGACATTTGTCTTACAAAAGATGTGGAGAGTTGAAAGATAGTTGGTAGAATTGCCCTGTATATATGCATGTAAGCCAAACAAATATGTGACTATTAATATAAGTTAAAATAACCCCTGGCGGCCGCCGTAGCCGAGTGTATAGCGTGTGCGCGCTTCATTTGGTGGGTTCCAGGTTCGAATCCAGCTCGGGGCAAATAACATCCAAAAATTAAAGAAAAAGGTTTTTCTAATAGCGGTCGCCCCTCGGCAGGCAACGGCAAACGTCCGAGTGTATTTCTGCCATGAAAAAACTTCTCACAAAAACATTCGCCATTCGGATTCGGCGTAAAACTTTAAGTCTCTCAATTTGTGTTACAACATCAAGACACACCCCACAAATTGTAGGAGAAGTTGGTTGTAGCGCCAATTAAGTAAGTAAGTACAATACATATGCATACATATGTATGTGTAAAACTTAGAAACGTCAGCAATCGATAAATGCAGCTTCGATCAAAATGTCAGAACAAGATACATAGCAAATGTAGCAGAGAGGTTTTTTTTATTATGCGTTATGAAAATTGAGTGTTATTTTTTACAGATTTATTTAGATGGGGAAGATCGAGTGTTATTTCATTTTCGAATTTGTTCAATACTTCCCTCAATTTCTTTGTTTTGTGACCCACTCGGGATCAGCTGACTAATTAGTGACTTTGTTTTGAGACTAGAGACTTGAAACAGCTTATTGAGTTCCGAATTTTAAATATGAAATTTCAATGTGGTTTCATTACCAATTTACAATATATTATTGCCCAAAGCCGCATAGAGAAGTAGTTTCAGGGTGTGTATTCTAGGCCTAAGTACCTAATTTTCTTAATTCATGTGTGGACAATACGCGTTTTTTAATAACATCTCAAGATAATTTGTCTCTTAAGCCTCTCTGCCTAATTATCCAACACGTATTCCATATTCAGATGACGAAAATATCAGCACAATTAAAATTATAAATTATGATAAAATTTAATGTATCTCACAATCTAGGTCTAATAAAAATTGCACTTATTAATATTTCGCCGTTCATGTTGATCAGAGCGAGGAAAAAGAAAATCAGCAATTGATTTTATTGTCTATTAACACATATATATTCACAATTTTCTATGTTAGTAGCACAGCTCTTATTGCAGCTCCGACACTGTCGTATGAAAACAGAAAAAACGGTATAAGCACGCTGGTTGCAAAATACATAAGTCCGACCGCGTTGAAGTAAAAATAACTGTTGTAGATTAAAATGTCTGTATGTTTTTTGTTCGCTAAAACACCTAAACCTTTCTGGAATATAACAAACCTATGCTCTGGAGAGTTTTTAATTACAATGAAAATTGCGGTTGCATCCTCAAGATCAGTAATTTAGATGGGGTTGACTGAATTAAAATAAAAAGACAAAAAAAAAATAGTGTCGATATAATATACATGCATAAATAGATGGAAAACAAAACTTTCTCAAAATTGAAGATAAATATTTGTATGAATTGCAGCAAAACATTCACTGCTGTTCGAAACTAAATTATGTTATAATTTAAAAGATCTGTCTCAGAATTCTGCCTCAACTAAAAAAAGTAATATTAATCTGTAACACAGCTGCACCCAGGGAAAGGTTTGCACCTACAAACTAAAATAGCAAAACATAGATTTTATAATATACTCTAGTCGCTCACTTCACTATCTGCGCTCTTATCGCAGCTCCAACACAAACACGGAGAGAACGTGACTGTAATTCCTAAATAATATAATTTATATACTGTAGAATGAAATATTAAGCGCGTACGATTTCTATACTAAACTTGGAAATATTTGCATAACTCAATAAACTCATATGCTTTTGAATATATCGGGAGACTGAAGCTGGCTACTGGCTCTGCGATTGCACGATGTGGAGAAATTTTGAGCAAAAACGTAGTTTTCTTAATTTGCTTAGATACATAAAAATAAACCAAATTTTGATAAATCTGCCATAAAATAAAGGAAATACTATCATTGCTTTGCAATTGCCTATCGCTTTCCTTTTCTTTTCATTATTTGTTCTTTTGTTTCTGCTCTTAATATGTACGCTACCTGTGATGGCGCAATCTTGTACATATATTATCTACAAGGTGGCGCTAAAGTAATCCTCCTATCAGAAAATGCTATAAATTTTGGGATTGGCCCCTAATGTCAGTTCTGTTTTGACATTTGTGTAGTAAGCACATGCGAAATACACGTTAATAAACAATGTTACGCTACACTGCTCCAGAACGCGGAATATTGCTGACTATTTATTTGACCAATAATCGGTCGGTGACTTTGGCACAACGTGAATTTCGTCGCAGATTTCCTGGCCGTCCAACGCCTACTGGTGAAACACTGCGACGTTTAGCCGCTCGCCTCGAAGAGACTGGCACAACACGAGATGCTGCCAGGCGTGGCAGACCCCGGAGTAGCCGTTCTGCAGAGAATATTGCTGCTGTAGCCGAGGATGTCATGGAAGCGCCGTCGACATCGACCAGACGACGTGCCACGCAAATGGGTATCAGTCGACGGTCTTTACAGCGAATTTTGGTAGAAGATTTGAAGATGTTTCCGTACAAAGTCCAAACGGTGCATCAGCTGTTAGCTGCTGACCGCCAATTGCGTCTAACATACGCTCAAGCCATCCTTAATCACCACCAAGAGGAAGATGATTTTTCATCAAAAATAATCATGAGTGATAAGGCCAATTTCCATCTTAGCGGGTACGTAAATAAGCAAAAATTACGCTTCTGGAGCACTGAAAATCCGCGTGTAACCCACGAAGAGCCATTACACCTGCTCAAAGTCACTGTATGGTGTGCTGTTTTCGCTGGAGGAGTCATCGGACCTTTTTTCTTCGAAGACGTCGCGGGCCAAATGGTTACTGTGAATGGTGAGCGCTACAGAGCAATGATCAACGAGTTCTTTTTGCCGCAACTTGATGAATTGGGATTGGAAAACATGTGATCCCAAAAGGACGGTGCAACGGCACACACTGCACGTGCCACAACCGATATGCTGAAGGATGCATTTCCCGGGCGCCTAATCTCCCGTTTTGGCGATTTGCACTGGCCAGCAAGATCGCCTGATTTGACTGCTCCAGACTTCTTTTTGTGGGGCTTTTTGAAGTCGCGGGTTTATGTCAACAAGCCTCAGACTCTTGCAGCTCTTAAAGAGAATATCCGTCAATAATGTGAGGACCTATCGCCGGAAGTTTTGGCCAAAGTGATGGAAAATGCCATAAAAAGGGCTCAAATGACAATCAACTGTGACGGCGGGCATTTACATGACATCATATTCTCGACTTGATGTAAAGAAAATTAAAAGACCAGATAAAAATAATCCACAAGAAGAGTCAAAGTTTTTCATTTTTTTTTTAAATTACAGCCAAAAAAACATCGGAAGTTTACTTTTGCGCCACCTTGTATCTAGGACAGGGCCGGCCAAATTGACTGTGTGAGTGTTGAGCTTGTGTTAGTAAGCAGCAGAGACGATGATTTCGTCGCAAGCATGTACACTGAGTAGAAAAGAGAAATTTTAATAATTGTTTAGCATTAAATGATCAATATCAACTCCTTCGTTGTATTGCTTATTCCGAATCAGATCGGATAGGTGTTCATTTCTTAAACTAGTAAGTAATTATTTTCGGGCATCTCCTTCAACATTTGATAAATTATTATGGCAAGAAATATAATGCCTTTCCAATGCATGTTTGCTCAATCGACAAACTGTGCCAGAGCAGACAAAACATTGCGGCTGGCCTTGCGCATTTAAAAAAAAAAAATATTTCATTTCCCACAATTTGTTAAACATGTTTTTTATTTTGTTGTATCAGTTTTACAAGCGGTAAAATTTTGCATGAAATCGCTTTCTTGAAGTTGTAACATCAACTGATCGTAAAATTTGTTTTGCTTGCTAGCGTGCATGTAGGAGACGAAGCGAAAAGATATGAATGTGTCTCACTGCTGTGCAGGAGTATAAGCGTCGCCGGCTTATTTTTTTTAAATTAAATGATCAATATCAACTACCAAGCATAATAGAATACAAGATTGCGCATTCGGACAGAGCTAAAGTAGCGGTTTGATGAAAGCGCTACCTTTGTATTTTCTACATCTTGAATACAATTTTAAAATAACATTTTTCTGCTCAGTGCACATGCTTGTTGACGAAATCATAGTGTCTGCTGCTTTCTACTTAAGCAAAATTCTGTGTTGCTTGGTAGCGTGCATGTGAGCGGCGAAGCGTAAGCGTGTGACTGCGGCAGCGCAGTCAAAGAGCACATAGGAGTATACGCGTGGCCGGCCCTGATCTAGAATGATAGAAAGCAAGATTGCGCTGTCCTGAGGTGAGTGGCATATCCCAAACAAAAGTAAACATAGAAAATGGAGACAGAAGAATGAGCAACTTTTCAGTGGAAACTTAAGTTTAAGTTGTCAAAAAATTAATTTATGCAATTGAGCTATTTACTTGTTATAATATGTAGCGTGTTCCTGATTCACTCTTCTTGTTATTGGCGTAAAACTGTAGGTGCCCCAATTTGTGGTAAAATATTTAAAAGGCATGCCACAAATTGCAGATTAAGTTTCACGAATCATCCATACAAAAACCATTTGCCGTTCGGACTCGGCGTAAAACTGTAAGTCCTTCAATTTCTGTTACAACATCAACACGTACACCACTGCACACTACAAATTGAAAGGGAAGTTCGGCTAAATATCGAAATATGATGTAATTCACTGGGTATACCTGGGATCAAAAACAATGAATAACAATAAACATACAATTAAATCAATTTAAAATATAATAAACGTAGAAGCGTCTAGAAAAACATGTGAAGCGCAGGTGAGGGCACGCACCTGGCTTCCAGTCACGACTCAGCATACTCTACCGCGCTACCGGTGAATGCGAAGCCTGAAAATCCCAATGACAAACCGATGATCTAATCAATTGGAAATTATTGCCACCTAAATTGATTTAAGTAGTTCAAGTTTTACTTATAATTATAATAAGTTTTAGCATTTATATATTTTTATACCAGGTTTTACATATTTGCTTATAATATAAGAGCAATTATAATAAGTATAATACAACAATTGGTGTAGCCAAATTATTCGAAGTATGGCGTCTTGAAGTAGAGCGTCACTATCGCGTAAAGATATTTATTTTTACAAGCAATTATGTACATCCTTATTCATTGAAAACTTCTGAAATAATAAATAAGTAAATCAAAAATTTTCATTTTGAAAATACAAAAATCCAAAGAACAGTATTCATAATATTAAACTAAAAATAGTATACTTTAAGTAGATTAATCTCAAAGTAATCGTAAGATATTAACAGCAAATTTGAATTAAAAAGCGTTCCTTTAAAAAATAAAAGGTATTTATTAAAATTCTAGTAAAATGAGGGAATTAATAAGGATAATTTACTTTACAGGATTTTTAACAAAAAAAAAACGAAATTTCTTCTTACAATTGCATATATTTGGACAAAATTTCATAAAAATGAATAAACAGAAGTTATCTCGTTGTTTTAAGCCATTTTCCTTTTCAATAATTGAGAAGAAAATCAAAATTAAATTACGAAGATGTTCTTGCAAAAATTTCTTCAATATTGTCCCCTCTGCCACCAAGTTTTTATATGCGTATGTCGATGTCTTTGAATAAAGGTGAACTTTTTAGCTCTGTGTACGGAAGGTATCTTACTTCGCCTGAGGTCGTTAAGCGAAGTAGAGCTCTTTGAACATGTTTGAAAATCAGGACAACATTATCCCAGAATTCGACTTTAGTGAGTCCCTAGAGTATGTCGGATTTTCAAATGTGGAGTGGAGATTTGTAGGGAGTTCCTAGGCAAGTGCGTAACCGTGCTCGAGAGTTTGAAAATCAAACTAGTCCCGGCCGAGAAGATATCTAGAAACCCCTGGGGCCATATTTGGCTGCCAAAGATCGCCATGGTCAGTGGCAAAAGCGTACGCTTTGTGCAGCAGTACAGACCGCAGGTACCAATACGTAGCACGGCAAAGCCTGTGTCTCAATGAGCCGATCCCGGACGCTGATAACAAAACTCTCTGGGAACTATTTTAAAGAGTTATTGTGAAGGAATTGGACAAAATATCTGTGATGATCCCACAATGATCGAACTGGATTCCATGAAAAGGCTCTTCCGCAGGTTTGCCTCTTGAGTTATGGTACACCTTGGTAGAATGAGGTCCTGATAGAGCTCCGAAACCAAAACAAAGAATCCTTCAGCTAATACTACAGAAGTAAGGTTTTGGACATATAAAAAATGAACTTTAAGGAATATTAAAAGAGAATCCAGGACGCTAAGGAGAAGCCCTGGGGAGAATTTTGTGAATATATCGAGGATACCAAAAGTCCGCAGGCTAAGTAGAATACTGTACAAAGTATATAAAAAGTCAACATATAGTATATAAAAGGTCTCATTGTTCGCTAACCGAGTTGGCAGTGGAGTTGCTGGACCTTCTTGTAAATACTCACTTTCCACGATCAACGAATTGGGAATTACTGTATCCCAATAAGCCTAAAGTCCTTTATACCGAAGGCGTTTGAGGGGATCTTTTTTTATTAGAGACAAAAGATCAAATTTTTCAACTTGCCTACCTGCAAAGGAAGTCAACAGAGACTACCCTACTTGAACTGGTACGTACGATTAAGAGGCCTTTAATAACGTCAGTGTGGGCTTAATCTAAGCTAGAAAAGCGTGGAATACCCAAAACTGGTACGTACGATTAAGAGGCCTTTAATAACGTCAGTGTGGTCTTAATCTAAGCTAGAAAAGCGAGGAATACCCAAAAAGGCATATTTTTTCATTACATTTTTTTGAAAAATCCTGTTAATAATCGTTTAACTCACTTATGAAAAACCCAAAATCAGATCAATGACTATTTGTTAAACACGGAAATTTTAATAAAAACCATTAGATACTTCGATCTAAGCTTTTATATCATGCTTCAAATATAGTATACTAAATACATATATAGAACGACTGAACTTGGACTTCGGCCATGTTCGTACAGCAAAGTTCGCTTCGGCTTCGGCCAAAAAATCGAAATTTGTCCGAACATTCTAAATTATTATTAATTTAAAGATTGTACAAAGTTCGCTTGGTCGTTCTATAAATATGTATAGGAAGAATTAACAATCAAAGTAGGTTTATCAAATTACTACTACACATATGTACTGCATACTTATGAAAATCTTTCATCTCACTAAAAACTGCCATTTTGAATATTTCAGTTATAAATACAGCTATAAATAAAGTGGTCATGTCATTTGTATCACTAGTTGCGAATACTATTTGATATTACTTAAACTCCTCTGTAAAATCAGTTTAGAAGATATCCCGAAACGACAGCAATTGTTTTGTTATAATTACGGTTGCCACACTTAGTTCCTTGAAACCAATACCTGGTTTGTTTTATCATAAAGAAAGAAAACAACTTACTTATAGCCGATATGACCGACATATTCCAAATTATAAATATGAGCATGATTGACACAATGACCATTATAAGAACACTTTAACATAAGTTTTATCTGTTTTTATATTTTTTAATAGCGGCTCACAAAATAAAATATTTTTTATACTTTTTGTATCTGCGTTCGGTCTCATCTGCTGTAATACTACTTTACAACTACTACCTTGCTTCATAAACTCTACTCGTAAATGCCCCTACGGAATTTTTAATAATTCAACATCGATAGCAAATAATTGCGTCTTTATATAAGCTGAGTTTAATAGGATTTCGCTTCGGGAACAACATATGTATGTATATGCATACATATGTATGTCGTTGCGGATAATGCATTCGTATATGTATAAATATCAGTACCCAACTTGGCACGAAAATAACCTAACTCCTTGTTTTTTGTTTAGAAATTTAACTTTTAACATAATCGGTGCGGCACTGTAATGTACTTTAAGTTAAAACTTTATGCATGAGAAAGAAACAGAAAGGCCTGGCTTGTATGCCTTTTGATATTTGTATCAGTAGAAAGTACATAAGTCAGGGATTTTGAACAAACCTAAAATAAGTATGTACATACAAAGCATATAAGATATGTTTGTATTGTTTTCAGTTTTGAACATTCCATTGAATAGAACTCAGTCTTAGTCGTTTCATTACTTTTTTCTTCTGAAAATTCCATTGACGATGAGTTAAGACCTTTTTGCAATAAGCAATCGATGTGTGTTTATACGTAAATGTACGTACATTTGTATGTTCCTTATCATTGCATATAAATATGTATGTATGTATATATAAATATGTAAGTATTTTAAAAAAGTAGCAAATATCAAATGTATGATATTTGTATGTACATACATATTTACATATGTGCAAAGAACATACTAAACCAAAAAAAACCTAGATTACCAAAAAACTTGAAACCAAAGAAGTTGCATTCCTCCAAATCGGCTTCAATATTTGGTTGTGTAAAAGTATTTGGTTATAATATACACTAGCTAATGCCCGGCGAACTTCGCCTCATGAGAAGTTTTAAATCAACGTGGTGTTGAAATTCAAAAAACTTCTTCAAGCACAGGAAAAATATTCGGCTAAACGAGGCACTAATCACTATCAGCCCTATTGAGAATAGAAGCTACCGGGGTATTTTCTCCCTTTCCCATGTTAAAGAAATGCGGAAAGGAAACAAATGTCCCGCGCTGTACTTATATACATAAGAGTTACGGCTATATTTATTCACCACATCAGTTCTAATTTGAATATTATGTGTGCTTGAATCTATTCAATTCTAATTTGATTGTTTGCCCGTTAGTATGGTGATTTACTATGTGTACTTATGTATGTGTGCAGAATTTGCGAGAAACAAAACAAATAGATCTTGCTTTGCTGTTGTTTAATCTGCTGTAGTGGCAGCAAAGAACGTAGATTACAAAGAAGTAGCATCACTACCACCGTTCCTGTTACAGAAATCTCGTCCAATTTCACCATATTAATTGACTTTTGCTGATTAATATTAGAATCTGATTGGATCCAATTTGTTTTATGGTTTGGTGAAATTGGATGAATAGTCTTGACACAGGAGAGAAACGCTATGCAACTTCTTTGCAACCTATGTACCTTCTGTGGTGGCAGCGTTGTCAAATTAGGATTCTGCTGCGTTATTGTACGCCTCACATATACGCTCATGGCAGAGAACTTGTAAGAAATGAGAAGGCGCAAATGTTAAAAGAGCTTTTTCATCAACAAAATTTGTAAGTGCGATCGAGAGAATTCAACATAGCAATTTAATTCTACCATACCAATAAATACCATTTTCACCATATTTTGCTATATTTAGAGCAGAGAGGCTATTGCGGAGGCGAGCGGCTGCATGTGTTCAAAAAGAAGATAAGTAATAAATCAAAACAAAAACCATAGAAGAAAACTAAGTAAACAAAAAACCCGTTCCTGGATCACGAGGAGCAACTTGAGACGGCAGATGAGTTATACAACAATTTAAAACAAAAATGCTAAAATCTTCAATTTTACAAACCATCGACGGTCATTGAAAATATTCAACATCGCAATATTAGACAATAATGTCTTTTGGCAACGTAGTCTGACAAATTGCTGGCATTTTTCTAGAATATTCGAGAATATTGTAGAATATTCTAGAACTTTTGTCCAAATGCGCATCAATTCATTTGCGCACATGTGCACGCGCTGATGGCGATTGACACAAAAATTGCCGAAAACTCGAAAGAATATTCTTTTGACGATTCCCCCTATCCCTTTCAACTCTTCTCTTATCCTCAATTATTGCATAACTCATCTGCCGTCTCAAGTTGCTCCTCGCAATCCAGGAACGGGTTTTTTTGTTTACTTATTTTTCTTCTATGGTTTTTGTTTTGATTTATTACTAGCCTCTCTACTCTAAATATAGCAAAATATGGTGAAAATGGTTTTTATTGGTATGGTAGAATTAAATTGCTATGTTAATTCTCTCGATCGCACATACAAATTTTGTTGATGAAAAAGCTCTTTTAACATTTGCGCCTTCTCATTTCTTACAAGTTCTCTGTTTGTACTTATCTACTTCTACATACGGAGCGAGCACTACAACGGTTTTAAGTGTAAAGTAAATAAGAAACGGGGAACGGAATTTTAGCAACAGAGAAATTTCATGCAGATCGTTCCAGATAAGATTATGACATTTGACATTCTTATTGGTTTCTCTACTTTCGGTTGATTACTTGAGATGACCATGTCAATTTCCGTTGTTTTACATCTGCCTAACCTTGCCAAATCCAGCAATCGGTATTTTTGTGAGCACATCAGTTGGTAACTTGGTGTTTACCTTAAAACATCGTCCGGTTTTCTTACGAATCTGCATCGCACCAGTTTCGCTGATTAACCTGGCAAAGTACATATCATTGTGAATAAATACAAGTGAAAAGTCTTTGCTTATAGGCGTCAAAATTCGGCACAGCTGAGATCGCCTGACATAGCATTTTTGTGCCATACACTGAACGAATTTCTATGTTTGACAATTAATATGGGCTATTTGTGACATTTAATATCAGCCGCCGCCATCTTTAATTTAGAAGACTTTTCACTTGTATTCATTCACAATGATATGTACTTTGCCAGGTTAATCAGCGAAACTGGTGCGATGCAGATTCGAAAGAAAACCGGACGATGTTTCAAGGTAAACACCAAGTTACCAACTGATGTGCTCACAAAAATACCGATTGCTGGATTTGGCAAGGTTAGGCAGATGTAAAACAACGGAAATTGACATGGTCATCTCAAGTAATCAACCGAAAGTAGAGAATCGTTACCTAGTACCTCTAACTCAGCGGACAACATTGTCAACGAATGTAATTTAATGAGTAATGCCGTGACTCATTAAATATATTACGGTAGAGTTCATCGGAAACTGCAGCACCTGTTATTCTCTTCCCTATACCAGTGGTGGAGAAAAAGCTATAAAATCTGGTGGGTAATACGCTATTTAAGCAACTCGGCATGACGTGGTATTATCAAATACCATTGAAGGATGAATGTAAACAGTACACGGCCTTCTTTACGCCAGATGGACTATACGAACACATTGTCATGCCGTTCGGGTACACAACGCAATTAAGGTGTTCCAGGAGATGATCGTCTGACTGATTCGAACCCTGAAACATCGTACCCATATTATCAGGTGCGTAGATGAGGTGAGAATCGCAACCAAATATGTTAACGAAAGCATCGAGGTCTTTTCAGAATTTTTGCAAGCGGTAGGCGTAGCAGTACTTTCGCTTGCTTAAGCCATCAAATTGTTACTTTTTAGCAACAACAATAAACATTTCGGGTCACGTCGTCGATGCACATGGCATCAGACCAGGCGAAGAAAAGGTGAGAAATATTACACAGTTTTCAAAGCCACACACACCGACCTAAGTAAGGTAGTTTCTGGGGCTCACGGGATTTTCCGCAAATCCGTCGAGGACGGGTTATTAGGCATAATGTTGCAGGCGTCGAGTGGAAACCAGTCCAGCACTACAGCCGGTAGTGTAGTTCTGTCGAAACGCAATATTCGACCCATGAGTTGGAGGTCCTCGCTGTCATCGAGTCCCTTGAGCGGTTCCTGTGAGGGCGAAGAGTCAGGAAAGACCGAGCTGTCGTTGGCACAAGCAATTAGTTAGATGATATTTGACCGCTCGGACAGCACACGCATTCTCTGCGTCTTCAGTATTTTTCCAGCCGTGTTAATAATATTTTTATTTGCATTCTTACTTCTTATTTTTGAATAATAATCATCATTTACCATTAAATGTACTGTCCCCAATGGCATACTTCAAATATTTTTATTTTTGTATTATATTTAACCAAAAACCACTTGCGAAAATAAAATCGCCTTAAAAATAATTCGCCCCCACTTTAAATGTATTTAAAATTCGGTCTATGTTCCGAAGGTACTTTGATGTTAAAAAAGGACCGGAAAGAGTACAATCGTACCTACTTTTCCATCACTGCACGCAACCGATCGAAAGATGACAAACATTTTTGAAATGGAGGGAGGACAAAAAAACACAACTTTCGTTCATTTGTGTGTCAGATTCTTCTAGGCGGTTTATTTATACCGTCGCATTTTTTGACAACGCATTCAACAGGTAAACATTGTTTTATATTTCAACTGATTTTTAACCGAATTAAATACAATTTCATGGTCCAATAATTTTGTACGTTGGCGGCTTTTCACTTTAAATCGGCCATCTTGAACGCCCTCTGAAAACATTATTTTTCCAAAAAGTGCGTTTTTATCGTGAATTCCACAAAAAATACTAAAAATCCTGCATTCACAACGAAAAGTAAAGTTCGGTGTTTGTATTGTTGATTATTATTATTGAACTATCTATCAATTTTAAAAATTAACTGTTACTTCGGAAAATTTTATTATAAAATATGTGTTATAATAGCCCCGTTTTCATCACATCCACTGTTTCGTTGTAAGTACAAGCAGGGCCACCGAGAGGCAATCCGGGCCCAAGGATAAAAAGGTGGATCCCCTTTTCTACATGAAAGTTTCGAATACTTCATCAATTTCATCAACTATCTTTCTACTTACTACTTCAATATTTTTAAAGAATAAGTCAAATACGACGTTTTTCGCTCTCAACAGTTCATCACATCTGTATTGAATTTACTTTATAGTTGATGTTGGGTGAAACAATTTTTTTTATACGATTTCGAAAATCAATAGAATGTATTAATCAGTTCATATATATAGACTTTGGGTAAGAAATATTTATTGAGATTATATCGGAATATTCGAATATAGGGATAGCAGAACTTGACAGTTAATAAGAACATGTTATTCAAACATTTATTTATCTATCTGATTAATTAAAAAAACAGTTCTTTCGAAGTCTGTTGACTATCATGATTAAGTTTGAACATGCAGTTTAATAGTGTACATGTGAAAGTGCTGAAGTGTAGTGTGCTCGGTTAGCGGCTGTTATGCCGACTCTTATTACATTACTTTGCCAGTTTTTGCATATGTACATATGTATGTATGTAACTGCATATGTATGTAGCTGTTTTTTTGTACATACACGCAAGAAGGCGCTTTATCGGTAATCACAACTTTCAAATAAATGTTTGAATTAATCGACTATCAAAAGCATTCTGATTTAACTATACACTCAATTTCTTGAAAAATACGGGCCCCTTCGAGAACTCCGGCCCCGGGGTGAATCAACCCCGACCCTCCTCCCCCCCTCCATCGTCGGGCCTGAGTACAAGTGGAATATATGAAAATAACTTATATTAATAGTGGTTTTCCGTTAGCTGCTGCGCTGCTGCATATTTGCGTTCCCCCTGCAGACGGAATATAAATTATGTATGTGCATAGCTATACACATATATATATACATATGTCAATAGATATTAAATTGATGATTTGCTAAAACAATTTAAAAATATGGAAAATGCTGGGGCGACCTTAATCTTAGTACAATGATCACTTTACTTATTGGAGCATTAGCTTAATAGGGTGAATCAAGACCAAAATATTATATTATTCAATACTCTCTTACTTACTTAATTGGCGCTATAACCTCTTAAGAGATTTTGGCCGAGTTTAACAAATTGCGCCAGTCACTCCCACTTCTTGCTAACTGGCGCCAATTGGAAATACCAAGTGATGCCAAGTCCTTTTCCACTTGATCTTTCCAACGCAGAGGAGGTCGTCCTCTTCCTTTACTACCACCAACTGATACCGCGTTGAATATTTTCAGGGCTGGAGCATTTTCGTTCATTCGCACGACATATCCGAGCCAACGTAGCCGCTGTATTTAAATTCGCTGGACTATGTCTATATCGCGGTAAACCTCATACAGCTTATCGCTCCTTCGTCTGCAGTATTCGCCGTCGCGAAGACGTAGAGGTCCATAAATCTTTCGGAGAATCTTTCTCTCGAACACTCCATTGCCTATGCTTAAGCGCCATACAATAGCACGGGCATGATGAGAGAATTATAGAGTATGGTTTTGGTTCGTCGAGAGAGGGCTTTAATGCGCAATTGCCTATTCAGCCCAAAGTAGCTCTTGTTGGCAAGAGAGATTCTACGTTGGATTTACAAGCTGACATTATTTTGGGTGTTAATGCTGGTTCCCAAATAAACCAAGTCCTACACTTTTTCGAAATTGTAATTGTCAACAGTGATGCGGGAGCCAAAGCGCAAGTGCACTGACTATTTATATGATGGCGGGAGTTTTGCCCTCGTTCACCTCCAGACCTATACGTTTCGCTTCTTTATCCAGTTTGGAAAAGAAAGAAGTAAAGGCGCGGTTGTTGAGGCCGATGATGTCGATATTATGAGCATACGCCAGAAGTTGCACGCTCTTATAAAATATGGTGCCTGAACGGCTCAACTCTGCAGCTCGAAATATCTTTTCTAACATAAGGTACTTATACTACGTCTTCATTGATTGGAGGTTCGAGTTTATCATCTTCAATGTTTTCCGCTCCACTACCATTAATTAGCGTAAAGAAGTGCTCCCTCCACAGTTTGAGTCTACTGGATATCGGTCATCAGGTCTTTCATTCTTTTGATAAAATTTTCGGTCGTTTTTCCTATCGGCTAGCATCTCAAGCTTCTCGCACCCGCACATCTCGTCCTCTCGATTTTTTTTTTGTGAAAATGCCCCTCGCTTCCTTCTTCAATAGGCGGCATCTATCTTTTCCATGTCGCCGCAGCATTCCTCATCGTACCAGTCATTTTTTTGGGCACGCTGAAAACCAATGACATCTTCAGCAACGGTACGTAATGAGCAAGAAATATATTCACTTTGCGGGCGGATATCCGCATTGCTCTCAGAGAGCTGGAGTGCAGGTCGAGTGGCGAAACAGTCGGCTATCTGTTGTGATTGCAGCATTTGGACGTCAAGCTTTCCTCGTGTTACAGAGCGCGCTTTTTTTTCTACACAGAGGCGCGTGGGAATATTGGCTGGGACAAGATGATGATCCGAGTCGCTGTTAGCTCCTCGAATAAAGCGCACGTCTAAGACCCTGGAAGCATCCCTTCCGACCACCACAACATGATCAATTTGATTTCGTGTTTTTCCATCGGCAGATAGCCATGTAGCTTGATATTATTCAATATTTTACAAAAACGAATATTGTGGTAGATAACGAAGGTGTATGCAAATTACTAGTATTTTCCAAAACCGTGTTTAATTAATTCGTGATTCTCACACTTCCAAAATACAACATTGAGCGTTCAATGCATGGAAATATAATAAAAAAAACTTCCAAAATCCTTATTTTTGTTTTAAATATCAAGAAGGAACGTTAACAAAAGCACAATATAATGTTTTGAGAGTATGTGGGTTAGAGAATGCAGAACAATTTCGACGTACAAATGCTAGCATCGAGTATGACCGTGCTATGACGTGGTTAATGTAACTAGTGAAATTTTACTTAGAATGGACAATAACGCCTAAATCTTTAGTTTCGTCAACGGATTTCAAAGGAGAGCCAGCAATACTATACGAAGTGTGCAAAATAGTAGCCGATTTAGCAAAAGTTATGTGAAAACATTTGCTTATGTTTAGCGATAAACGATTTAAATAACACCAATTGTGTACCTTATGTAGGTCGGATTGCAACCTTTCAGAATCTTGAGTGCTGTTAATAATCGCAAACATTTTAAGGTCATCAGCATACAGCAAGTATTCAGCAAACGAAAAGCATGAACCTATATCATTAATAAAGAGATTGAGAGGGGTCCTAGAATGCTCCCCTGCGGGACATCAGAGGTTGCAATAAACGGACGGGATGTGGCATTATCAACGGCAACAACGGAGCGCCTATTGGACAAATATGACTTGGTCCCTGACAAAAACACGGAGTGAAAACATGCACACATGCCTGTTTTTTTTGGTTATGCCTACCAACCATCGTGAAATAAAAACTGGATTTGAAAATATTTATATTTGTTATTTAGGTTTGCTGCAAATAAAACCACTTTTAGAGAAGTTGCAAATCTATTTGGCATAACTATTTTTTAACTATATTGTCAAGGGTATGGCGCCGGAACCAGTAAAGTTTTAAAATGAAAAGAAAGTCATCGCAAAATCATTTGAAAATGTAAATATAATATACATTTTGTGTGTTATACAGATAGCTGGATTTTCGAATGTTTTGGGTTGTTTTGGAAGTTTCATTACTAGCGGAAAGACAAAACATAAAATACGGTTCACTTATACGAACAGACACGATTGTGTATCTATCATTCTGTGAGCCAAATGTGATGCGAAGTTACCGACATTAAGTTATCTGAGTTTAATCTATCACTGAAAAACTAGCCCTAGTAATAATATGATAGCTAGATCAACATGCGTATTAGGCAAGTGACATTTTAGTCAATTTGACACGCAATTCCAAGATGAAAATATTTTCATATATAAACATATACAATAGCAATTTTTTGATGAATATGGTTAAAAAAGTTCACGCCGAGAAAGAATGAATGTATTTAGCTTATGTTAAATGTATGGATAATTAGGTGTCAACGGAATATTGACTACGATAAAAAAGCGTGGAAATTATAAAAAGCAGAGAATTTTTTAAATTTAAGTAAATGAATATTTTGAAAACTGATAAATAACAAAATTAAGTCCAAAAATTAACTTATACTGTTTTAATAAATAGATCTCACAGCGTGATGCTATGTTTTCTCAGACAAAACTTAAGCGTAATTGAATTTTTCGTGAAAGTTATATAAAAACTAAAAATTATTAAATTATTTGTAACTATATTTATATATTTAAATATACAGCTCTGTTTACTTAATGCCTGGTAAAATAGTTTTGCCAAATAATGACCAAAGTGTATAACAGTAAAAGTAAGCACCTAAAAAGTTGTTAAGTATTGCGCAACTCAACAACATTTGCCGTGGCTCGAACCCCTTAAATATGCCACTCTCATCTCTTTCTTTTTCTGCGACATTTCGCTATTTTACATTTCTCTCATTTCAACGACATTCGCATTGTCATATTCTTCAAATCCTTTTCGTGTTGGACATTCTGTTATTTAACATTCGTCATCATGCTTTTCAGTTGCCAGGCACATCCATTTTTCGAAAGAGAATTGACAAAAAGGGGTATAGTTTCCATACTTGTAAGCCTGTACAATGTTTAGCAGGAATATTTGAAGAATTCATAGGCTTCGTATTTGACATTGGTATACAAAGAAGACCACAACGCCGTTGACTCCGTTGTGCATCTTAAATTTCTGGCTCTATTGACAGCGGCATTAAAATGTGTGATATACAGCAATTTTAAACAAAACAGCAATAATTGTGTTTTGATCATAATTTATTACAGTGGTGAGCTATATTATTCACTGATATACATTTTTCTTGTACATATGTATAAGTATATCCTTTTATCCAAAGTTATTGTTTAGTTAATATTACACTTTTGCATGTATTGTAAACACCTCTCTGAGAAAATATTATGGGTCCGTTTCTTTGTAACCGAGTTGCAAAAGAACACTAGGTAGGATAAGAAATAGCATCTAAAGCAACAACACTAACTCGGAAAAATACGCAAGTTGAGCCAACTCGGTAAACTGATATCCGACCTAAGATGTAGTGTTGGGAAGTGAAAAAACTGCGCTATTGTGAATGAGCCGGAAGAAATTAGATGGCAAATTTCAGTTTAAGACCTAATTCATTTTTATTTGCATAGTATTTTTAAATATATAACCCCATCAACTAAAAAATTGACAACACACCTATTTTCAATTCTTAAATAGCACTTAACAAATCTTTTGTTTCATGAAAGATGCCAACAGGGTTGCTTTTGCAACTAAAGGAAATTTTATCCGAGCTGAAGCGTTCTTTTGCAACTCGGGTGCAATAAAACGAACCCATTATAAAAACGTTCATTCACCTTAATACGATATACACACATCTACGCATACATATAACTTAAATTATTCGGTTTTCGATTTTCAAAAAACCATCCTTCGTTAACAAATCCGAATGCGAATAATGAGATTTGTACAACTTCAATCAAGCTTCCGCAATTTCGGACTAGATGCCCAGAAGCTTGGTTTATTCATCCGTCTGTAATTTAGCACTAAAACATAACACAGGAAAGTACAAAGTTTGAACACATAAACACAGCACTTCCGCAAGAAGTAATTATAACAGTTTCAGACTTTATTCAAAATCCAAGCAGAACAACAAATTTTCAAAACTAAAGAGAGTCTTGGTAGAGATGGCGATCGTAAATTTTACTGAATTTTACCGATCACTCAGTCTCCTTGCGGGGTCAATATTTATTCAGGACGTTCTTACAAAGATTTAGCTGGGAAAATTGCCTAAAAGTCTTATTGCAATATTAGCTGGTTCTAGTACTTGTGACGTAAGCGAGTTAACGAGACAAGCTGATAATATTCGAGAGGTTATTAATGTGTCGAAAGAAAAATGCTAAATCACCAGATCCCATTATTGACAGTTTAGTTAAAACAACAACATACGCGATCTAGTTCTAGATGCTTTAATAGGAATAACTTCAGAAGTCAAAACAGAAGTAAATCAAGATCTCGTGATAATCAAAATTGGTTTTGTACTTTTCATTATAAATTTGGAGATAAGGCTCAGAGATCTCAGCAGCCTTGTGCTATCTCAAAAAAAAAAAAATTTGTTAAACTAAAACCGCCCGTTGTTGTGGCGACAAACAACACAGGTTTTGGCATTTCAACTTCTCGCCTATTTATATTTGATAAAGCGAATAAACAAAATGTTTTAAATGATAGAGAAGCAGAAATTTCGGTACTTTTGGTAGGGAAATTTCCTCACAAAAAACGTCCTTCAGATGTATTTCTTACCGCAGCTAACGGTTCTACGATTTTAATGTATGATCAAAAACTTTTAAACATCAATTTAGATCTAAAACGCGAATTTACGTTTTTATTTTTGATAGTGAAACCAATTAGCTGATTTTCTTTGCAATTACGGAATTTTAATAGATATTAAAAACAAGCGTTTGATCGATTCAGCAAAGAATGTAGCTTACAAAGAAGTTTGCATGGCATTTCGTTTCCTGTGTCAAGAATTGTTTTGTATCCAATCAGATTCTACTATCAATCAGCAGAAGTCAAATAAGTTCTAGTATGGTGAAATAAAACAACACATCTCTTGGAGAAATGGTAGGAGTGATACCACTACATTGTAATCTACGTTATTTGGATCCAGTAACAAGCCTTTCAGTTAATACATTTGCATTTGCTTGTAACATTTCCCTCTGTTGAAGGAAGGATGATATTGCTTGGGAATAGCTGGAAATACATATATAAAAAATATAGATATTAAAAAATCCGCAGAGCCGTTTGGTTTGAATTGAAATGGCCTCCTCCACGCAAGGTTGCATTACAGTGGTAACTTTGCAGAAACTTTGTTCATGATAGTTTGTACCAATTGGTGCAAATTCTTGGTGGAAAAATTTTTACTTGCAATAAATTGTGAAGTATAGCTAATTTCTGTCTGATTCTTAACAGCATTACGCATTTTCTGACTAAAACTGGCATATTCGGGTGATAATCTTTTCAAGGCAACAATTTCACGATGAATTATGGTCAAATATGACTGACCACTTTTGCATTTGCATTTTCAAGCAATTTCATTTAAATTTAATTTTTTCATAGCTATTTTCCGATATAAATATAACATATGTTATTATTGCACTACGTATATACTTTTGGAACTATTTTAGCATGTTTTATTTTCCTTCTATGTTGTTAATACAAATAAGTCATATCAATTGTGGATGTCTACTTCAAATATATGAATGCCTCCCAATAAAATTAAAAGTGGGACAGGAAAGAAACAAGATACAAACAATTTCCGGGAATATTTATCATAAAATTTATTAAACTTTTGCTTTTGTATTTTGAAATCAGAAATAATATGTAATTACAACACGCCAACCCTGTTTGGCTATTTTTGTGCAAACGGGGTTGCCTTTCGGGAAACTGTGATCAAAATCAGTATTCGGCACCCTGGGTTTCCTGCCTTTTTATTACTCGAATTTTTGTATTCACATATTATTTATCGTGCAATTTCTATGTCTGGCGGTTCTTATCAGCCCTTATGTGACATCCCATATCAGCTCTGATCATTCACAATGAGAAGACTTTTCACCTGTACATATTCACAATGGTCCAGTTCTTCTTAATAGCTCATCCGAGAAAGATCACCGAGTTAGTTAATAAATTAAATTTAGATGATTATAAAGAAAAATTAATCACCCATAGTCTTTAATTTTACTCGCATATTGATTATTTATTGTTATTATTATTATTATCAGTTCATTTTATAAGTAAATTATAAAATAATCTCAAATCTAAGGTACTGGCGGCTAGGGGCCATCGACCTTTTTAGTTTAATTTAATTTAATTACAAAATAGTAAATTGAATTAAATTTTTTTTTGTTTATTTTCTTTTTCATATGTAGTATAAAAGGCCCGTTCTTTTGTAACCTAGTTGCACAAAAACACTAGGTAGGATAAAATATAGCATGTTAAACAACAACACTAACTCGGAAAAATATGCGAGTTGAGCCAACTCGATTATATGATATCCGACCTGAGATGTAGTGTTGTGAAGCAAAAAACCCGCTCTATTGTGAATGGGCTCTGGAAAAATACTTGGGAAATTTCAATCAACTGTCAAATCTTGTTTGTTTTATGGATACATAAACAAAACAAATAAAAATGGAACAAGGGTAAGAAAAATTTGAGCTTCGTATATTTTACATAAAATTATGAATTAAAACATGTTTGTTATTTCAGAATGCAAGAAAAAAGGCGCAAGAGATGGTCATGTGAGAAGACAATTGAGTATTCGAGATGCTACCTCGCCCGGAAAAAGGAGTTGGAGCACCCAAAAAGAAAGAGGTTGGCCTACGCGAACGTATTGGAAGACCTGTAGTGCGATTCACTAACTTATTCTTAACGACACTTAACAGCTGTTTCGTTGTATTTATTCAAAGTGATAAAGAGTGGCATCTCAGTCAAACTAAATGCCAAAATAAGCGAAAAGCACAAAGAGGAATAGAAAAAAAACAAACGAATGCCTGCTGCCAAATAAAAATTTGAGCGATGTTGTTATATTTCATTAAAGTGAAATAGATATTAGTTTGTTTCAAACTACAAACACTTAAAATTCTTTATATATGTATGTATATTGCAATGATCCATTGTAGCAGAATTCCGGACTCTTCTATGAGTGTTTTGTTAGAATAGTCATCAACTCGACTCCAAGGAATATGCGGAATAACCTGCAAATAAGCCATGGTTATCGTTTTCAAACTTCGCGTTGTGCTCCAGCGTATTTAGGATTTACATACATATATTTATTTTTTTTTAATTATAATCATTTATCTATATATTAAAACTAAACTATATTTCTGTTTTTATAAATGGATCCTTGTAAAAGTTTGCTTTTACCATTTGCATATTAATTGAATAGTAGATGTGGTGGTTGGTATAAGCCTCCTCATGATTCCTTGGTGGCAAAATTGATATGTGCGTGGAATCGACGGCTCCAATACAGCCTCCCACAAAGGGAGACGACGCCGAAGCGAACATTTCTTTAGCAGAATGGCGTTCCACTTGGGTCATAGGAAACCTCACTTTCTGGTGAAACAACGAATCATTGATTGCATCCGTTACCCGATGAGTGCCGGCTTACGGAAAACTGGCTCATGGATATTCCCCATTGTTCACCTACGAGTCGTTGATAGCAACCAGTTGCGAAGAACCTTAACGCCGCTAGAACCTCCCAAAAAAAAAGTAAAATTTAAAATTGCATACAGGCTTAAAGATTACACGAGCTACCTATTTCTCAGTTGATATTGCTGTTATTCTGGATCCTCTTATTTGGTTATCAAGCTGATAAATTAGGTATTCAGCCAAGTCTGGAGTTAACCGATACAGTTTTTGAAAGTCTGTTGCATTTAGATGCACATCTCGGAGTAAACGTCGATCCACTGTTGGAGCGCTTACTTCTTCATCACCTCGTGATAAATCATATGCCAAATATTTAAACGACATTATTTAATATTCCTTTTTTAATTACACGAAAATAAATCACTGAATTTAAAATTTTTCTTTTATTTAAATTGAAATCACGAATTTCACTTTTCTCGATTGAGTTAACAACATCAAATTTGTTGTCGTTTAGTTGTCGGTAATCGATATAGGGGGCAAAGCACGGGCTGGCGTCAGTTCTGCTGTTGTTGTCCAAGCACAGCGGCATTCTTTCAAAGTCCTGGAAGTGGATTAATAAATATAATTTGTTCAAACATATACTTATTTCTTGAACCTACCGTGATCGCCATTGCCCCAGTAGTGCGATTCACTAACTTATTTTAAAGATATTCGTTTGGTTAACTCAACTTAACCAAAATTTTAGCGACCCTGCTATTCAGTAGCCATTTTTTAACGATTTTCGCATTCGCCGAATCAGTAGTGCGATTCAGTAACTTTAAACGATACGACAATTGTTATTTTTAGCGGCAATATTTGCCATTTGCACTAACGATTGTGCGATTCACTAACTTATTCTTAACGACACTTAACAGCTGTTTCGTTGTATTTATTCAAAGTGATAAAGAGTGGCATCTCAGTCAAACTAAATGCCAAAATAAGCGAAAAGCACAAAGAGGAATAGAAAAAAAAACAAACGAATGCCTGCTGCCAAATAAAAATTTGAGCGATGTTGTTATATTTCATTAAAGTGAAATAGATATTATGGTTGGCATAAGCCTCCTCATGATTCCTTGGTGGCAAAATTGGTATGTGCGTGGAATCGACGGCTCCAATACAGCCTCCCACAAAAAGCGAGCACGAAGCATTTACATCAAAAACATTGCAAAAACTTCACTAAAATGTTTTCACTGAAACTGGATTTTTTTTTTAATTTGCTTTTGGTTTGTTATTTTATTTGTAATTAGAATAAGAAGTGATCTGAATTGAATTTTATATGTGATACTCCTTGTGAATTTGTTTTAGTTTTATAGATTTTAAGTTGAATGAAATGCAATGAATTCTTGTAAATATTTTTATTAGTGAATTCAAAGATATAAATATAGATGTATATGCAGTGAAATTTTTAAATAATATTTTGTTGTCTTAAATAATTAAAAAGGGTTTGCCTTCTGTCAAGGGCTGCATCTTGGTTTCATTTTTCAAAACCTTCATCAAGTGCAAACGTATTTTCATCACTCACATCGTTGATATCGCTCAAATTTGCTAGTTGCCTAAATGCCACTGTATTGCTTGCATACCAAATGTACATATACACGGATTTTTTATGGTAATATACGCGTTCTATCACCACCAGATGTGGCAGGTACGCAGTTAAGACTCCGAATACTTCACTGAAAATAAAATAGCATTAAGTTTATGCATTTCTTTTGCACACATTTTGTTGTTACTTGTTAGATATTCCACCGTTTGCCATCTTAGCCTCATGTGCATTTTGAAATCTGCCTCACTAATTGCATCGAGTGTACCTTCAAAATTGGAGCACTTCTCATGTGCCTTGTTTTTCACTCTACGAGTCTTTAGAAGAGTTGGAGCTTGCATACATCGTTTCCAATACTTCTAGTACTTCTTGCATCTCTCTATTGCGACGTAATTCGCAATGCTCACCCGTGTACAAAAACACCAACTACAAAAGTAAAAGGTTATTTAATGCATTTATTTAATGTTTTTAAATAAATTTAATAACTTACCACAGAATCCTCAGAATTGCTCATTTTGTTTTGCTTCTTTAAAATTTCACTAAACAAATCATATGTTTAATGACAGATATTGCCAGTGTTGTGAAGTAACTAAAAGGAAATTTTATCCGAGTTGGAGTGTTTTTTTGCAACTAGGTTACATTAAAACGGGCCTAAAATATTGCAAAGTCTCAAAATGTTCATTACATTGCACACGTTTTGCTTGGTGGAGTATTTTAGTAGCTCTGCTATAAGTGTTAGGTTTAGGCTTTGTTGTACTTCTTTTATGATGTGGCAGTCGTTAATGATGTGTTGGATAGACATTATTTCTCGGTTGCAGAGTCTGCAGGGAGGTGTATCTGATTTTCCCATTAAGTGTTGATTTGTTAGAAGAGTGTGTCCAAGCCTTAAACGCGTGTATTTCTTTACATATAGCTGCTTACAGTCTTTGGGAAAGAAAGTTGGTTTGCCGGTAATGTTAAACTGTTTGTAGTGGTGTTGTTAGTGCTGCCAAACTTCTAATCGTAAACTAGAGAAGTATTTCTTGAAAAAATTGCTTATGTCGGTTTTAGATATTGCTTGTTGTTGTTGGATGGACAAAGTCCAACTTATTCAGCACGGCGGCGAATAGACAAATTCGGATCTTCTCCAACACTATCACTTACAGCACCAATATTTTCTTCTGTATGTGGTTTTTCATCGAGTAGAGAAAATGTTGTCCGAAATATATCAACAGGTCGACGAATAAGCTGCTCTGATCCTCGATTATGTTGACCATAAAATTCACGAAGTGCGAACAGAACACGCGATTTACTTTGAAAATAAATTTACACTCGAATATTACTTACGTAAAATATCTTTCTCGAAGAAACTTTGAAGTCCACAATGAATCTCGTAACCTTCTTCGAGTTTTGCTTATAACTTATTTAAATTGTAGTGTTTTAAATTGTTATTAATTTGTAATTAATTAATTAACTTGAGGAGCTTTTTTCCGTTTAAACGCCAGGAAGTTGCCAGATCGAGTGTTCGGTTAGATTAATGGTAAAATTAACTCGAAAAAGTCAGTTTTGCGGTTAGTTTTGTATGGGGATCGGGTATAAATTTACCTCTCCTCTTGCTCGCTTGTTTGAAAACGAATTCACAGAATTCTTTATTTTCTTGGGATTACTCACTCTTGGTTCGTTGTTCTCCACAGCTAATAACAATACGCTTTGTTGTTAAAGTTCGAACTGTCAAGCAAAGCGAGGAAAGTTGTCTGTAAACGGCCCTTTACAGATCTCGCCTTTAGTTAACAACATCACGGGGGAGAGAAAATTGAATAACTTCCGATATTTTAGTGAAAACGCGTTTTAATTGTTCTAAGGTGTAAAAAACATGGATTTATGGGTAGAGATTTAATAAATAAATCTGAAATGCTAAAAAAGTGGATTTTTTCCTAATTTATGGTAAAAACTTTAGTTATGTTTGCGTATTCTCCAGTAAAAACATGCCAGTAACGAAATTTGCTCTCAGTGAGTGAAACATGCAAGAAAGAACGAAAACGGAAAACTGGCAAGAAGCTGAAGTTTTTGTTACAGCTGATTGTGTTTTAATGAAAATAGTTTGCATTTTAAATATTTGGTTTCTACTTTCAATCAGCTGTTCATCTTACTGCTAAATTCTTGCTAGTAGAAAACTTGCAAGTTCGGCTGTAATTTTCGCTCTATCAATTTCCCATACTTTGCTAGTTTTGGTAAACGAAAACACTATACAGTAAAATTATTGCTGGTTCTTGTTGGTTTTTACTGGATAGTGAATACGAAAACATAACTATTGGTTTTTTCTCATTGTTTGCAGGAATGTGTGTATACAATCGATAACTTATTTTCGATATGGTCTCTAATTTTTTGCTGGAATGGAACCCGTCAATAGTTGCCCTATCAAATGTTTGACTTTAATAAGAGGGGAGGTAAAGTTGAAATGAGGGAATATATGATTATGTTTTAGCAAAAACTTTATTAACTTCTAATTACTTGTGCTTTGAAAAAATGTAATCCTATGTTTGGAATGTTGTTTTTTCATCCGTAAATCCAGATAATTTAATTTGTGCAAAAAATGCCTTCATTAGACACAGCCAACAATGGGATTGATTCGGCGACGCAAAATAATGATCAGGCGAAGCCCATGTCTGGCCCTATAATTGGAATAATATATCCTCCACCGGAGGTGAGAAGTATCCTTTTGAATTAAGTCATGTAAAAATATAGTTTTACTTATATTAAATATATGTACATATATATATCCATATATCTTTACTGCTTTAAGTTTCGGTATAATTTTTCCTTATCATTCATATGTCATATTGTAAAGATATTGTCGATAAAACGGCTAGTTTTGTCGCTCGTAATGGGCCAGAATTCGAAGCCCGCATTCGACAAAATGAATTGGGAAATGCAAAATTTAATTTTCTCAGTGCTGGTGATCCATATCACGCATATTATAGACACAAAGTAAATGAATTTCGCGAGGGAAAAGGTAAGACGTTGATATAAGGAGAACATGTATAAGTTTCTATTTACCTGTATTTAACACAGATGCCTCTGGAGGGCCAAGTGTTGTTGCAGGCATTAAACAATTATCTGTAACCACTGCGGCCCAACAAAAGCAGCAGGAGCTTTTAAAGCAAGTTGCAGAGCAGCAGTTCGTGCCAAAAGACCCTCCTTCGGAATACGAGTTTATTGCGGATCCGCCATCTATTTCAGCCTTAGATTTGTAAATGATTTCTATATTTAAGTGATTCCCATCTTTCTAACGTGTTTATCTCTTAAAGGGATATTGTTAAACTAACGGCACAATTTGTTGCCCGCAATGGTCGTCAATTTCTAACAAATTTGATGAACCGCGAACAGCGTAATTTTCAGTTTGACTTTTTACGACCTCAACACTCATTGTTCCAATATTTCACTAAGTTATTGGAACAATATACAAAAATATTGATTCCACCTAAAGATCTTCTGAGCAAACTTCGCTCGGAATGCTCGGATGGTCGGATCAGCATGAACCTAGTTTTGGATCAAATAAAATACCGCGCTAATTGGCAAAGACATCAGGAAGCACAGCGTCGGCGGGAAGAGGAGAAAGTTGAAAAGGAAAGAGGTACTTACTGAGAATCATACTATTTGTGGCAAAATATATTCATATCAAATCCAAATTTAATTCAGTGGCCTATGCACAAATCGACTGGCATGATTTTGTGGTTGTGGAAACTGTAGACTATCAGCCATTCGAGACGGGTAACTTTCCGCCACCAACTACACCGGAAGAAGTTGGAGCCCGTGTTTTAATGGAGGAGCGTTTGTTAGAAGAAGACGGGGATATAGAAATGCAGATCGAATCAGATGAAGAGGATGGCAAAGAAGAACCAGCTGTCGTTAAATTGTCACAAATGGAAAATCGAACCGGTATACAAATGAAAGGAACCTCGCATAATCAACAGCCATCAAATGGAAAGAAAGATAATACACAAGTTCAAGATATGGATGAGGCCTCTAGCGATGAGGATACACCTTCAAACTTAAAGATGCAACCTCCGGTTGCACCGCTTCTGCCGCCAATACATGATAAGGTAGTTGTTAAAAAATACGATCCGAAAGCAACTCAGCAGAAACAGCCAAAACAAGGCACTACCGATGAATATCTAATATCCCCAATAACGGGTGAAAAAATACCGGCTTCGAAAGTGGCCGAACATATGCGTATTGGTTTATTAGATCCACGTTGGGTAGAACAACGTGATAAACACACTGTTGAAAAAATTAATCAAGACACAGTCTATGCTGCAGGTACTGCTATTGAAGCTAGTTTAAAACAGCTGGCTGAACGCCGTACAGATATTTTCGGTGTCGGCGATGAGGAGACGGTTATTGGTAAAAAATTAGGAGAAGAAGAAACAAAAAAAGATGAAAGGGTTACTTGGGATGGTCATACATCGAGCGTAGAGGCAGCAACTCGAGCTGCACGAGCTAATATAACATTGGAGGACCAGATTCATCAAATACATAAGGTATACAACCATTCATAAGTAAAATTTTATAAATTTTATTTTATAATATTTAGGTAAAGGGGCTGCTACCAGATGAAGAGAAAGAAAAAATTGGGCCGAAACCGGCTAGCAGCAAGACCACTTTGTCGGCACCGCCTTTGTCACACCAGACATTAAAGGGACATGCTCAAGTCTCCCATCACTCTATATCTCATCACCACCATTCACAACAACAACAATCTCATCCGCCAACACATACTTCCCAACCATCTTCACTTAATATGCCACCTACTGCACCACCAGTTATGATGATGCCAATGAGACCTCCACCATCTATGATGCGTATGTGGCAAATCGAATTACTTTGTTTAAATTTGCTTTGATATAAAATTTACAGCACCACCATTCCCAGTTGGCGGTTACATGACCCCTTTGCAAGCAGGCGGGCCACCACAAATTCCTACTGGTTCGAATGTAATGGACCAACCAATGTCACTTTCCGCAATACCAATGGATGAGGAACCACCAAATAAGAAAATGCGATCGGAAGATAATCTGACATCAGAAGAAGAATTTTTAGCGAAACATAAGGTATTTGTACAGTCGTATGTAAAATATTAAGGCTACAATTCTTGCACTTGACTTGAACACGCCTAACACCGACCGGACCTGCAAACAGATTATATAATTAGTTGTTATTATAGTTATTATATTTATGGACCATATCTATAATAATGCAACAACTTTAGGGCATAGCGCACTTGTTCCCTACGAAAAAATTGTTTTCAATTTCTCTCATTTCACAGGTAACGCAAAAAATTCAAACATTTAAACTACATTAAACCAAATAAAATATTTTCATTGAGCTATGCTGATGCCCTTTTTGTTGTTGCAGAGGAACTCAGTAACCCCAATGCTGCAAGCTCTCAAGGTTTAGTTTAAAGTTAAGAGAATATTTTGACTGAGGGGCTTAATATTGTACACACGATTGCACATACTTGGTTTTAGTTTTAAATTATGTTTAAATAAAAAAAGGAGTCCTGCAATATTCCTATACATGTCAAGGTTTACACATACATATATTATCTGTTTGTTAAAATATAGTATGCTTTAATAATATATTAAATAGGTTACTTTTATGTTGATTCCAGAGTCCAATAACTATTCAAATACAAATTCCAAATGTGGTGGACAAGTCGGAGTGGAAACTAAATGGGCAAACTATCGCATTTTCTCTATCTCTCACTGACACAGTTTCTAATCTTAAATCGAAGATCCAAGATGAAACGGGAATGCCACCTGCTAAACAGAAAATTTCTTACGAGGTAAGTGAAGTCTATATTATTAGTTTCGGCATTCGATACGCAGTGCATTGCGCTCTAAATAAGGATTAAATTGACTCCATCCGACATGCTTTAAATGAAAAATAGGCAAAACGCCATTGCTTTATATTTAGTGAAATTCGCTCAATGGATAAACCCGTTTTATGATCTGCTTAGTTTTTTCAGTGCTAGTTTAAACTCAAATTACTTAAACTTGGGGTATATTTAAACTCAGTTTAAACTATTAAGGAGTTTTTAAGTAAGGGTCAGTTTTTCCATGCAAGTTTAAACTCAGTTTAATCTTGGTATAAATAAATATAAACTTAGTATAAACTACAGAGCTGTTTTTCAGTGAGAGTTTAAGGACGCCAGGCAAAACCGAACACACACAAATATTGTTTATCTTGTATAGGCTGCGAAGATGCGTTGCTGCTGTCGAATTGAACGTTTCAGTTAAATCAAGCAGAGAATGAGTGCTATTGTCAAACGTGGCTTTCGTGTACGTGTGAATTGCCAATCGTTGCTGTGTAAAAAACGATTATAGCTGACCTCGTAAGTTCAAAAGTTAAACTCAATTTAACCCTGCCAGATTGTCGGTTTAAACCAGGTTTAAAATTGACTAAAAACGGCATAGCTAGTTTAAACTTGTTTTAAACGAAAAGCAGAGTTTAACTCGCACGTAAAAACGGGCCCTATGAGTTTAAGGACGGCTTAAATTTGGCAAAAGTGTTCATTTTTTTCTTTATCTAGATAAACACCTCTTGTTAATATAATATACTATAAAAATGTAACACTGCCCAAAAATAAATATTATGTCTGCGAGAAGTAAAATTTTTTCTACAAAAGAAAAAAACTTTTTACCAGAAATAGTAACCGGAGTGCAAAGAACGGACCGAATAAACTCAGGCGAAAAACTCGAGTATGAAACGATATAGAGATATAGTTCAATTCGCAATTTGAGCAATTGTAATTGAAAGAACTTCGCTTATTTCTGCGTCACTATAGTAACTTTCGCCAGAGGAAATACCCATTTTTTAATTACATGAGACGACCTTTTTGATGATTTTGATTGAATTTTTTGCTACCAAAGCCTAAGAGGCAGCTCAGAACCGACCGTAGAGTCGGTTATGCGTACCGGAATGACTCGGGTTTCACCCGGCCAAGGACTGTTGTTTCGGCGACCTAACCCTATTTAGATCGGCCTACCCCATAAGACGCTTGTCTGCTCTGGAGCAACTCTTAGTTCAGGGCTGGCATCGAGCCAAACCCTGGACCTGAAACCTATTTTGCTGCGTCTGCCAGAAAAGACTCCATCCGAACTCGACTTCGAAAAGGAGTAATTCGTGCTACGGATGGATCCATCTTAAGGTCTGATCAGGCCTAAATACCCACAAGGAGTTATCCACAAATTATATGGCCTCATGTTGTTCGTGCCCTATGGCGCCCATAGCCTCTACGGCCCCCTTAGCCGCACCTAGAGCACCGGCAGAACCTCCATGGTTCAAAGGAGCCCACAACAACAACATGCTCGCTTATCTCCCCCACCCACCTCCGCCCCTCGTGTGGGGACTAGCTAGCCGCTCTTGGTACCCCACACAGTCTGCTCCGTGTGTCAGACCAGGATATACCGGAAAGCGCCATTAGTCAGGGGCAACTCGCACCAGGGCTGGTGGCACTCTTGAATGGTCGGGTGACTACCTGGCTCCCTGCTGTAGAGCTCCGCAGCCGCATAAGCCCATTGTGGCGCTGCCACACAACACCTCAAGACAGCCTAATTCATTCTGCATGTGTAGCAGGGACCAGGTGGGCAACATCACCCTTCTCACACCTCTCTCTGCGACGACTCTCCCGAGGCAAACGAGACTCCTTCAGCTGAACTGCAACTTTGTTGAGTTGCAACGGCTACAATGTGCATCGTAAGGATCGCGAGCGTGGTAATGGTGGTGGCTTAGCGTTCATCACCCATCACACAGTGCAGTATCATTTCATCGAAGAAGACATCGACCGCAGGGGCACTACCTTAGAATGGCAAGGAAGAGCTGTCCGGCCAGGCGATGTCCAGGTCGAAATATTTGATTTTTATATACCCCCTGTCACCTGCTGCCCGCCAGGATATCACCCTGACATAGGTGCGCTTGCATCAGACCACCTACCCATAATTATCTCGATTAACAGACCTGCTGACTTTGTCTCCGCGGACCACCGCAATTACATCAACTTTAAAAAGGCTGACTGGGTCGGGTTTGCGGAGTTCACTGAAAATGCCCTCAGATATCTTCTCACACCCACTGACGTTCGCAAAGGCGAAAAGAAGTTCCACTGGGTGGTTGCGTCTGCTGCGGCTCGCTTCATCCCGGCTGGGAGGATCCCCGAGATCCATCCCAATTTGCCGGCTGAAGCGGCTGCTCTAGCAAATGAGCGTGACCACCTTCGCCACTCCGATCCCCGCAATCCTAATATAAGGGATTAGAACGTGGCGATTCGGAGATTGGTGGACCAAAATAAGCGGAACAAGTGGGAAGAGCATTTGAAGTCCTGTAACCTAGTCACGGGTGTCGGTAAGCTCTGGTTCACTGTGAGGTCATTGTCCAACCCGACGAATCGCGACGACCGAGTGGATCGTGACTCGTCGTACCCGAAGAGTTGAGCGAGATACTTTAACCGGCAATTCATCCGAGGGATAAAGCCCAACGGAAGGCTAAGCGTGTTGATGCTAAAAAACTTAGGACCCGCGGGCGTTGAGTTTCTTACAGGAATCCTCAATCTGTCCAAGCCCACCCTCATCATTCCTGACATTTGGAAGGTTGGGAGGGTGGTCCCACTGCTGAAACCAGGGAAACCGGCCGACAAGGCAAGCTCGCTGCTTCACAAGTGATAAATACACTTGAGGCACTACTCTTCCCGTACTACACTTACCCCCTGGGTTCGGCTAAGCATTGCACAACAACAGCGCTCAACGCCACAAGCACACAGGTGAATCGCGGTCCTGACCAGAACCGCCCCTGCGAGAGAACCGTCGTAGTAGTGTTGGACATGTCAAAAGCTTTTGACACAGGAAACCATTCCGCGCTGCTAACTGACGTGGATGCATCAACTGTCACGCAGGGAATGAAACGGTGGATTACCTGTGGGGTCGTCAAATATCGGTATTATTTATAGGCTCAACATCGAAACTCAGGCGTACCGCAGGCTAGCGTTCTGTCTCCACTCTTGTTTAACCACTATATCTCTAAGTTCCCTCCACCGCCAGAGGGAGGCACCATAATCTCATATGTCGATCATTGCTCGATAATGGCAACCGGCAAAGCAATTGATGGCCTGTGTTCGAAAGTGAACGGGTATCTCTCCGACCTTGCCCGTCTCTTCATAGACAGAAACCTGGCATTGTCTTTACCACCTGGATGAAGGAGGTCAGGCTGTATCTTGATATCCATATTGATGGCACCCCCATTCCGATGGTTAATCTCTCGAGGATTCTGGGGGTTACATTTGACAGCCTGCTTTTCCGCTGCGCACACTACCGCAATCGCTTGGGGCAAAGACAAAGAATTGTTGTTGGCAACATACAAGTCGATTGGCCGGCCGGTAATTAACTATACTGCGCCAGTGTGGTCGCCGGAAACCAGTAGGACACAGCGGATGAAGCTGTAGACCTGCTAGAACTCCGCACGGTGACGAGATGACTGCTGATTTCGCCTGAGGAACATCTCCATCAACAGGTCAATGTGTTCAGCAAACAGTTCCTTGCTGGGTGTCACCGCTCGGGGCTGCTTGAAGTTGAGCCATCTCCCAGATACATCAGAAGGCATCTCCTAGAACTGAAGGACGAGATCCAGCCATATATAACGTAACCGCTGGATTCGGAGGCTTACCGGCGGGTCCTAGCAACATCCACAAAGAGACAGTCACCACCACGATCGATTCTCGCCAGGCAAATGCTCTCCCTAGCTGAGTTTGACGACAACGACCATGGGTGAATCCGCTCTTCACAGGGCATGACTAAATAGTCGTTTGTTGTTTCGGTGACCAAACCCTTTCGCAACCTCCGCCCAAACTGTTGCGCACAATGCGCTGGTGCCAAATAGCTCTCAAAGGACCTGCCCGGTCCAAAAGAGCTCACCACAGTAACATGGACATTTCCCACCCCTCCCGAGTGAGGGCAAATCAGCAGCTCTTGGTTCCCCACATGGTCTGGTTTTGTTTCCAATGTCGTGCATCACACATAGTCTTTGTGCGCAACTAGCAGGTTGTAACAGAATAAGTCATTCCCCATAAACATAAACAACCTCGACAAATTTCACTCGAAGATCAGACAACTGAGAGTATGTATGCAACAACAACGGCTCGTGCGCCAAACGGTCGTTATATTGTACGGCTTCCCTTCAAGGAAGAATTCCCAAAAAACTCTCGGCCACTCGTTCAGCTGCACTCCAGCAATTTTTCCATATGGGGAATACAGTATTTGTATTACAACATCAAAGCGCACACCGCAAATTGTAGGAGAAATTCAAATTGTCATTATTAATATTATTATAAATACATACCACGTGCAACAATGTGTTGTACGATCTTGGTCATACGAAGGCCCCTCCCCTCTTTGTCAAACCTGATAAGGAGACCACCAAAGTACGCGTTGTATTCAATCCCTAAAAACATCTGGTTTCGGAAACTCCCTGAATGACGTGTTGCACACTGGTCCCACAAACCAAACAGACCTCACATGCTTATTCTGCCGTGACACATGCACAAATTCGTGTTCAATAGAGACATTGGAAAAATGTTTCCTGTCACCGATTATATCCTTAAGAACGCAACATTCGGTGTTATTTGTGGACCCTACATTAATGAACAGATGGCGATATAGCGACATTCCCATTGGCTGCAATCATACTTAGAAACCAGATCTATGTGGACGATATCCTCTTGTGAAGTCATGACATTGAATTACTTGTTCAAGTGATTAAAGCATTGAAGTCAGCTAGTTTCATTTTCAAAAATCTAACAGACAATCTCCCGGCCATTTTGGAACAATTTTATTGGGAGGACCTTCTCGGCTTTGTCTTTTTAAATTTTGAGAGTACTTCCACAACCAAAACCCCTTACATTCGATGGAACACACTCATCGACGAATTTTCTTACACCATTTTGCCTTCGTCAACTACAAATGCCGTCACAAAACGACACATTTTATTTCGCATGACTTTTTGACCCGGCAGGATGGGCCGGAATTTGCTTTTGTGCCGCATTGAAGTATGACCAAAATCAAATGGGGCAGCGCAGTTCTTCCAGAGTAGCGAATAGTCATTCTCAGTTACAGCTGAGAATGTTTTGATTTTCTTGATCTTTTTCTCGAGGCATCTGTGTAACTGCGTACATGTTCCCTTGGGGAACAACGCAACAATCACAAAGTCAAATCTGACACGTGACGAATACCATCAGACAAAAACGAGTCTTATCGATGTAGCACAGACACGCCATTTTCCGAGTGAAAAAAGCGTTGAGAAATAACGAAAGACACCGACTTATTCTTCTCCCAAAATCGAGGTTCTGCCAGCTGCATTTGGTGTTTTTACACACGCTTGTTGTTTATGCAGAAACGTAGTCAATGACCCAAAGGTAAGGCAATAAAATCTCTAATCAAAAGGTGCCCCGCCTAACCCTAACTCCCTTAAGAAGTCTAATACGATGGTTGATGATAGCGAGCGTACGGGTTTCTGATCGGGACTATATGAGCCGTCTTCTCGCGACGGTTTCACACTCGAAGAGCAGATGCAATGACCTGTAAAAAGCATTCCCACGACAGTCGGTTCTACGTACCGGAATGACCCGGGTTTCACCCGGCCAAGTACTGTTGTTTCGGCGATCTAACCCTGTTTAGATCGGCCTACCCCATAAGTTGTCTGTCTCTCCTGGAGCAACTCCTTGCAGCAGGGTTGCTTCACCTCCTTCTGATCAGGGCTGGCATCGAGCCTAACCCTGGCCCAGAAACCTATTTTTGCTGCGTTTGCCACAAAAAGCTCCATCCGAACTCCACTTCGGTAAGGTGTAATTCGTGCGACGGATGGAGCCATCTTAAGGTCTGCTCAGGCCTTAAGACCCATAAGGAGTGGTCCACAAATTATGTGGCCCCATGTTGTTCGCGCCCTAAGGCGCCCATAGCCTCTACGGCTCCCCTAGTTGCACGTAGTGCACCGGTGCCTAGCACCGGCAGAACCTCTACGGTTCGCAGGAGCACACAACAACATGGACGCTCCCCTCCCCCCCCCCCCCCCCCCCCCCCCCCCAACCTAGCTCCGCCCCCCGTGTGGGGAGTAGCCAGCAGCTCCTGGTACCCCACACAGTCTGTTCCGTGTGTCAGGCTCGGATATACCGGAATGCGACATCAGTCAGGTGCAATTCGTGCCAAGGCTGGTGTCACTTTCGGGTGTGTTCTGGCCTGCGCACCACACGTGAATGGTCGGGTGACTACCTGGCTCCCTGTTGTAGAGCCCTGCAACCGCACGCGCCAGTGGCGGCGCTGCCAAACAACACCATAAGGCAGCCCAACGTGCCAATGCATGTGCAGCAGGGACCAGGTGGGCAACATCACCCTTCCCTCACACCCCTCTCCGCGACGACTCTACCGAGGCAAACGAGACTCCTTCAGCTGAACTGCAATGGGCTGCAGGGCAAGATTGAGGAGATAACCGACTTTATGAGTCGGCATAATCTGTCAATAGCTGCGATCCAAGAAACGAACCCTGTTGAGTTGCAACGGCTACAACGTGCATCGTAAGGATCGCGAGCGAGGTAATGGTGGAGGCTTAGCATTCATCACCCATCACACAGTGCAGTATCGTCTCATTGAAGAAGACATCGACCGCAGGGACACTACCTTAGAATGTCAAGGAATAGCTGTCCGGTCAGGCGATGTCGAACTCGAAATATTTAATATTTATATACCCCCTGTCACCTGCTGCCCGGCAGGATATCACCCTGACATAGGTGCGCTCCTCAGAGGTGAAAACCAACTGGTAGTTGGTGACTTCAACGCGCACCACGATCTCTGGCATTCAAGCCTACCAGCTGATCGTTGGGGAAATGATTTGGCAGAGCAAATAGACGATTCGACATTCTGCACGATGAATGATGATGCTCCCACCAGGATTATGGGTAGTTGCAGCAGCTCGCCTGACCTAACGATAGCTAGCGCAGGTCTGATAAATAGCATAACGTGGCGACCTATGCTATCGCTTGCATCAGACCACCTACCCATAGTCATCTCGATTGACAGACCTGCTGACTTTGTCTCCGCGGACCATCGGACCTATATCAACTTCAAAAAGGCTGACTGGGTCAGGTTCGCGGAGTTCACCGAAAATGCCTTCAGGTCTCTTCCCACGCCCACCGACGTTCGTAAAGGCGAACATAAGTTTCGCAAGGTGGTCGCGTCAGCTGCGGCCCGCTTCATTCCGGCAGGGAGGATCCCTGAGATCCGTCCCAACTTCCCGGCTGAAGCGGCCGCTCTAGCGAACGAACGCGACCACCTTCGCCGCTCCGATCCCCGTAATCCGAACATTCAGGATTTGAACGTGGAGATTCGGAGCCTGGTGAACCAATACAAGCGGAACAAGTGGGAAGAGCATTTGAAGTCCTGTAACCTGGTCACGGGTGTTGGTAAGCTCTGGTCTACCGTGAAGTCCTTATCCAACCCGACGAAGCACGACGACCGAGTGGAAATTTCATTCGGGGATCGTGCCTCGTCGGACCCGAAGAGATGCGCGAGCTATTTTAGCCGACAGTTTATACTGCATCCTTCGGGGGATAGGACCAAGCGGAAGGTGACCAGAAGGCTGCGCAAACTACCGAACAACAGCGCGCCTCTTGCCTTCACTTGTGGCGAGGTAAAGGAGGTCATCGGGAAGGCGAAAGCCTCCAAGGCCATTGGCCCCGACGGGCTAAGAGTGTTGATGCTGAAAAATTTAGGCCCCGCGGGAGTTGAGTTCCTCACTGGGATCCTCAATTTGTCTATGGCCACCCTCATCATTCCAGACATCTGGAAGGTTGGGAAGGTGGTCCCACTACTGAAACCAGGGAAACCGGCCGACAAGGGTGATTCCTATCGGCCGATTTCCCTGTTTTTACCTGTGGTAAAGACACTTGAGGCCCTACTCCTCCCGTATTATACATACCACCTTGGGTCAGCTAAGCATCAACATGGCTTCCGGAAAGTGCACAGCACAACAACAGCACTTAATGCCATAAACACGCAGGTGAACCGCGGTCTTAACCAAAACCGCCCCTGCGAGAGAACTGTCCTAGTAGCGTTGGACCTGTCGAAAGCTTTCGACACAGTCAGTCACTCCACACTACTAGCTGACGTGGAAGCGTCAACTCTCCCGCAGGGACTGAAACGGTGGACCGCGAATTACCTGTGTGGTCGTCAATCATCGGTATGGTTTAGAGATAAAACATCGAAACCAAGGAGGATTAAACAAGGGTTACCGCAGGGTGGCGTCCTGTCCCCATTACTGTTTAATCATTATATCTCCAAGCTCCCTCAACCGCCAGAGGGAGTCACGATTGTCTCCTATGCTGATGATTGCTCGATAATGGCAACCGGCAATGTAATTGATGATCTGTGTTTGAAAGTGAACGGATATCTCTCTGATCTTGCCCATTTCTTTACCAGCAGGAACCTGGCGCTGTCCCCTGCTAAGTCCTCGGCGACCCTTTTTACCACCTGGACGAAGGAGGTCAGCCTGGACCTTAACATCCATATCGATGGCACCCCCATTCCGACGGTTAACCACCCGAAGATTCTGGGGGTGACTTTCGACAGCCTGCTCTCCTTCTCCGCGCACACTACCGCAATCGCTAATAGAGTACAGAGCCGCAACAATGTCCTCAAGTCGCTCGCCGGCAGCTCTTGGGGCCAAGACAAAGAAACGTTGTTGGCAACATACAAGGCGATTGGCCGGCCGGTAATAAATTATGCTGCGCCAGTCTGGTCGCCGGGAACCAGCAGGACACAAAGGGATGAAGCTGCAGACCTGCCAGAACGCCGCACTCCGCACGGTGACGGGATGTCTTCTGATGTCGCCTGAGGAGCATCTCCACCAAGAGGTCAATGTGCTCCGAGTTAAGGAGCACAACCTCATGCTCAGCAAGCAGTTCCTTGCCGGATGTCACCGCTCGGGGCATCCAAATAGGCACCTGCTTGCAGTGGAGCTGCCCCCCAGGCACATTAGGAGACATCTACTTGGACTAAAGGACGAGATCCAGCCACTCATCACACAACCGCTGGATCCGGAGGCGTACCGGCGGGTCCTAAGCAACATCCAGAGAGATACAGTCACCAACATCATCGACTCCCGCCAGGCAAATGCGGTCATCGGAGCCCAACCTCCACCTGTAGCAGATGAGGAGTCCCTGCTGCCCCGCGAGTCCCGCGTCACTCTGGCACAACTACGATCTGGATACTGTAGCAGGCTCAACTCCTACTTATCCAGAATCAACCCTGACATTCCCAACACATGTCCGGCATGTGGAGATTCTCCGCACGACACCAACCACCTATTCACATGCCCTCTCAAACCCACTCATCTAACCCCCCTCTCCCTCTGGTCCAACCCTATCGAAACTGCCCGTTTCCTGGGCCTCCCCCTAGATGAGTTCGACGACAACGACCATGGGTGAATCCGCTCTTTACGGGGCGCGACTAGCCGCTACTACAACAACAACAACAACCTGTAAAAAGGTTGTTAGTATCCTTACGTTATCCTTAGAGAGGTGGATACATTGTTTAGATCGTTTACTAGACATTTCGCCTGGTAGGAGTTGAGCCTACTACAGTATCCAGATCTCAATTGGGACAGAGTGACGGGACTCGCAAGGCAGCAAGGACTCCTCATGTGCTATTGGTGGTGGTTGGGCTCCAATTACGACATTTGCCAGGCGAGAGTCGATGGTGGTGGTGACTGTCTCTCTGTGGATGTTGCTTAGGACCCGCCGGATCCAGCGGTAGCGTTATATATGGCTGGATCTCGTCCTTCAGTTCTAGGAGATGCCTTCTGATGTGCCTGGGGGTTGGCTCAACTGCAAGCAGATGTCTGTTTGAGTGCCCCGAGCGGTGACACCCAGCAAGGAACTGCTTGCTGAGCATGAGGTTGTGCTCCTTAACGCGGAGCCCATTGAGCACTTGATGTCAGGCGACATCTCCAGGCATCCCATCACCGTAATGAATTTGTGATTGCATTCTTCGCCTTGCTTGAGCCTTTTTCAACACACTGAAGAACCCCGGCCGCCGTAGCCGAGTGTGTAGCGTGTGCACGCTTTATTCGGTGGGTCCCGAGTTCAAATTCTGACTGGGGCAAGTAACGTCAAAAATTATAGAACAGTTTTTTCTAATAGCGGTCGCCACTCGGCAGGCAATGGCAAACCTCCGACTGTATAACTTCTCACAAAAAAACAATCGCCGTTCGGAGTCGGCGTAAAACTGTAGGTCCCTCAATGTGTGTAACAACATCAAGACGCATACCACAAGTTTTAGGAGAATTTCGACAAAAATCGCTTAAGGGGTTATACCGACAATAAGTAAGTAAGAAAAAACCCGTTTGTCTCAGTCACATCCAAATTTTAAATTAATTAGTTGTAAGTTAACTTATGCTCAATTATTGCATTGTATAGGGTGTTCTACTCACTTTTAATTCCCACTTTCACATTTAACTCGCGGAAGCTATTTGGCCTGTTGTTTATGTCTCAAAATATTTATCCGCAAAGACGCCTTACATCCGTTGGAAAACCAATAACGTAATTGCATTCCGTTGTCAAATAATTATTTTGTATCAATAAGAAATTTTTATTATAACTAACTAAATAATATTAAATCTTAATCACGGTTTATGCGCACGAGACGGACGCGGATAAAGAAAATAAAAATCTAAATATATTCAAGAGGGAGGGGATGAAGAAAATAACAAACAATTGTATTTGAATATAATTTATTTAAATAAATTCAGGAACTCAACTTACCGCGTCAATCTGCTGTGGGGATCACTAGAGAATAGAAGGAAGCAAGGGCTTCCTTAAACTTCGGAGAGGAGCTTTTTGACGAAAGCGGTAAGTTAGGGTTGCCTTTTGTCAAACGGAGTTAACAGTTTATTTAAACAACTTTCAAAATGCTTACTTTTTATAATACATATAATAACCTATTAAGCTAGTTTGTTTCAATGAGAATAGGGTTTAAGATATTAAAAAAAAATTTAATAAGTTATTTAAACCAATAGTTTCCAGTTGTCATTATAGAAGTTCGAGGAGTCCTTATTTATTACGAGTAATAGAAATTTAATTTTATTAAGGTATATTTGCAAAAATCAGTGGTGTACGCTCAATTCTGTGAGCGACTGCATATTATTCTTGCCTATATACATATGCATACATACATACATATACATACATATATAATATTCAAATTAAGATATAAAAATGATATTACATCTGTTTTTATTTCAGGGAATGTTCTTTAAGGATAACAATACAATGGCATTTTATAATTTGCTAAGTGGTGCAACAATACATCTACAAATTAAAGAACGGGGTGGACGAAAAAAATAGAGAACTCCCATTTTAATATTCAATTGTAAATATAGTGAGCATCCGTTCTACAAGTATTATTTTTTAGTAAATAGTACGAGTATTTTCTGGAGTGTACGACTGTAATGCATTATAACACCATAGTATAAAAAAATTAATTGTGTGAGCAAATAATTTGGCGATACACAACACTGAAAAAAACTTAATTTCTATTAAATTGGAAAAATAGGCGTTAAATATTTGTCAAAGACCGTCGGAGATTGGTAAACTCCTTGTGAAATTTGTTTAGACTGAACCTTCCAGGTATATATACAGTGGATCCAAGCCAAAGTCGAAAACCCTAGAAAAAATGTTCCTTCCTAAAAATATTTCAACCAAAGCAATTAAAAAAAGGTAAAATATTTTTTCAATTACTCATTTATTGCACTTCCAAAATATAAAAACAAAACATATAAATTAATTCAGTATTATAAAATATTCTAGTAAACATCAAGTAAGAGTAAATTCAATGCACAAGCCAAACTCGGACAATCAACAAGTTTTTTGAAATATCCAAACATTGACTTAACCAATTGTTCGCAAAAACTAGGTTCGATTTTTTCCCATTCTTGTAATAAGATAAATTTGAAGACATTTTTGCTTGAAACTGAATGCTGTCGAATTTTTGTGTTAAGATAGTTCCATAAATTTTCGATAGGACTAATATCAGGACTTTGTGGCGTTTCCAGAACGTGGTGGCATTTATCAAGCAACTAAGAACGCATTTTGTAGGTCTTATGCTTTGGATCATTGTATTGGTAGAAATATCAATCATCACCGAGATCCAATTTTTCAATTTTGGTAAGTTTTCTCTAAAAATGTTAAGATAGTTCATTGGTTTCACTAGTTCATTATTCCTTCAATAAAATGCAAAAATCCTGGTCCAGAAGCCGAAAATGAACCCCAAACCATTAGCGATCCGCCACCATGTTTGACAGTTGGTCTCAGATTGCGCACTTGCAACTCCTCATTTGGTTTCCTCCACACATATGGGTTTCCATCGGAGCCAAAAACAATAAATTTATTTTCGTCAGTAAACATAACATTTTTCCAGAACGAAAAATCCTTATTTTCATGTTCTTTTGGAAATTTTAATCAGATGGTCTGCTTGCGTTTGCTGATCAACGGCTTTTATCGGGCCTTTCTACCATTTAGATCAGCCTCATGAAGTAGATTTTTGATGGTAGATGCACAAGATTTCTTTCCCAACTCATTTTCAGCTATAACAACCAACTTTGGTGCACTAAGGAAAGGATTATCTTTAACTATTCGGTAAAAATCTTGTTGTGGGCAGCTTTAGCCTTGTTTTCCACTTGTTGGTTTTGAAGCGCTTAATTATATCGTTAACAGTAGAATGACTTCTATTGACAATATCAGCAATTTCACGCACAGGTTTTTCATCGTTGGAATGCTTAATAACCAACTTTCCCAATTCAATACTTGTTTGGTCTCTTTGCCTAGACATTTTTAAATCACAAACCGTAATTCCAACTATGTATATATTAAGAAAAACAACCGGGGAACTCCCTTTAGTCTGTTAAACACTATACTTGAAGTTGGTTGCAATTCTTCGACAGACTTGAGTTTGGTTTGTGCATTGAATTTACTTTTATTTGATGTTTTACTAGAATATTTTATAATACTGAATTAATTTATATGTTTTGTTGTTATATTTTGAAAGTGCAATAAAGGAGTAATCGAAAAAATATTTTACCTTTGTTTTAATTGCTTTGGTTCAAATATTTTTAGGAAGGAACATTTTTTGGCTTGGAGCCACTGTATGTATTTATTCTTGTTTTTATATTTACACAGTTGACGCAAATTTATGGGGCTAATTGATTAATTGATGCTATTAAAAGTATCCTCTTTATTTTAAGAAAAAATCCCAATCATTTTAAATCATACTTTTAATGAATATTGTTCCGAAATCTGTTTTTTTTTGTAACATTTTTAGGATATTCTTTCTCATAACTTATTGTAATACATATGTACGTACTAAGGAATTAGACCCAGCAGTATTAACTATAGTTCTCATTGTAGGATCGTAGAGCGTTTTCTACGAACACGCAAGCAAATAGTAAGAAAAGCGACAGCAAGAGCAACGCAGTAAATTTTCAGAAACTTTATTCCTTATATAAAATTCAGATGTGCATACACCTAATATCGTAAGTTACAATATTTGTCCTTAAGAAATAATAAACTTTACAGTAGCGGACAAAAAACAGGGCACCTTAGAAATTTTGCGATAATTCGGTTTTATTTAAACATTTCAGTAAATGATAAGTTACAGTTACCAGCGTTGCATATTTCTGAAAAAAAGCGCCCACAGTGAATTTTTCTCCGAATCTCACTTTTTCACTAGTTCACCGTATACTCATAATCTGTGAACGCAAATCCAATATTATGGGCTTATCCGCTTCCGACAATTGTGTGCTTTTTCCTTTTTCCATTTTATTTTTAGCCGTGTGTAGCCCAAGGAAAATAAAACTAAATTTTTAATTGTAGCTAAATATTGTAATATGTATAATAAATACGAAAAGTAAAGATGCCGCATACAGGTCCACGCTGCGATTTGGCGTCTCGCGGGCTATACGGGAGATGAGAAAGAAAGACGCATATTGTTCGCAGAAAGAAGAGAAAGGCCGAAATAAGTGAGTGGGGAAAGTTTGAGATGCTAGCCGATAAGAAAAGCGCCCGAAAATTTTACCAAGAGGTGCGACGACTTACGGAAGGTTTTAAGACCGGGGAAAATTCCCTTAAGAACAAGAACGGCGAGCTGGTGACTGATGTCCAAAACACACTCAAATTGTGTAGGGAATATTCCTCTACTTTACTAAATAGTCTGTTGGTCTCATTGACGAGGAGGTCGTATGGTTGTCTCTGTCAAGGACTTCTATGTCACCACTAGCTAAGAGGGAGGCTATGCATGGGAATCTGTGTGGGAATTCCTCTTGCACGACTTCCTATGTAGAGATTACCGTATCAACGATTCTTCCCTCTTACCTCTCTTGCATTACTATGTTTTCCATGCCTCCTCTCCTCTCTTACCAGTCTCCCCCTCCCCCTAATCCAGGGTGTTACGCATCACCGTGCCCAGTGGACGGTTTACAGCCAGGGGGTTAACAGTCCGCCTGCATTTTAAACGCGCCTTCCGGATGCCGGGCAATCTCAAGGAGTAAGCTGGCCCAACCGCGGCAGGAGACGTTGTTATGGTGTACCATCTGCTTTCCCCTTCTATCTTAGACCACTGCGCTCGCCTCGTCAAACTGATGCACAATAGAAACAAAAATAAAAATGAACTAAATTAAAATTCCCCACTTTGGGGTAAAACCACGTACTCGCTAGCGCGTAGCAGAAACAGCACCTCGTCTTCCCCGCTTGCATCAGACCACTTACTCATAGTCATCACGATTGACAGCCGACTTTGTCTCCAGGGATCGAAAGACTTTTATCAACTTTAAAAAAGCTGATTGGTCCGGATTCGCTGATTTCACTGAGAGTGCCTTTGGTGCCCTACCCACACCGACAGATGTTCGCGTTGGCGAACGACAATAACGCAGGGTGGTCACGACCGTTACGGCCAGCTAAAGTATACCAGAAATTTTTCCGAATTTTCCAGCGGAAGCGGCTACATTAGCCAGCGAACGTGGCCAATTTCGCCAGTTCACCGGAAGCCGTTGGGAAGGCGAAAGCCTCCAAGGTCATTGGTCCTGATGGACTAAGCATGTTGATGCTGAAAAATTTGGGCCCCACGGGAGTAGCGTACCTGACAGGACTTTTCAACCTGTCTATGTCCACCCTCATCATTCCGGAGATCTGGAAGGCTGGGAGGGTCATACCGCGGTTGAAACCAGGGAAACCGGCCGAAAAGGGTGAATCCTATCGACCGATTTCCTTTCTTTCACCAGTGGTGAAGACCCTCGAAGCTTCATTCCCACGACAGTCGGTTCTACGTACCGGAATGACCCGGGTTTTACCCGGCCAAGGACTGTTGTTTCGGCAATCTAACCCTGTTTAGATCGGCCTACCCCATAAGTTGTCTGTCTCTCCTGGAGCAACTCCTTGCAGCAGGGTTGCTTCACCTCCTTCTGGTCAGGGCTGGCATCGAGTCAAACCCTGGTCCAGAAACCTATTTTTGCTGCGTTTGCCAGAAAAAGCTCCATCCGAACTCCACTTCGGTAAGGTGTAATTCGTGCGACGGATGGAGCCATCTTAAGGTCTGCTCAGGCCTCAAGACCCACAAGGAGTGGTCCACAAACTATGTGGCCCCATGTTGTTCGCGCCCTACGGCGCCCATAGCCTCTACGGCTCCCCTAGTTGCACCTAGTGCACCGGTGCCTAGCACCGGCAGAACCTCTACGGTTCGCAGGAGCACACAACAACATGGTCGCTCCCCTCCCCCCCCTCAACCTAGCTCCGCCCCCCGTGTGGGGAATAGCCAGCAGCTCCTGGTACCCCACACAGTCTGTTCCGTGTGTCAGGCTAGGATATACCGGAATGCGGCATCAGTCAGGTGCAATTCGTGCCAAGGCTGGTGTCACTTTCGAGTGTGTTCTGGCCTGCGCACCACACGTGAATGGTCGGGTGACTACCTGGCTCCCTGTTGTAGAGCCTCGCAACCGCACGCGCCAGTGGCGGCGCTGCCAAACAACACCATAAGGCAGCCCAACGTGCCATTGCATGTGCAGCAGGGTCCAGGTGGGCAACATCACCCTTCCCTCACACCCCTCTCCGCGACGACTCTACCGAGGCAAACGAGACTCCTTCAGCTGAACTGCAATGGGCTGCAGGGCAAGATCGAGGAGATAACCGACTTTATGAGTCGGCATAATCTGTCAATAGCTGCGATCCAAGAAACGAAACTGCACAGCAACTCAACTCTGTTGAGTTGCAACGGCTACAATGTGCATCGTAAGGATCGCGAGCGAGGTAATGGTGGTGGCTTAGCATTCATCACCCATCACACAGTGCAGTATCGTCTTATTGAAGAAGACATCGACCGCAGGGACACTACCTTAGAATGTCAAGGAATAGCTGTCCGGTCAGGCGATGTCGAGCTCGAAATATTTAATATTTATATACCCCCTGTCACCTGCTGCCCGGCAGGATATCACCCTGACATAGGTGCGCTCCTCAGAGGTGAAAACCGATTGGTAGTAGGTGACTTTAATGCGCACCACGATCTCTGGCATTCAAGCCTACCAGCTGATCGGAGGGGAAACGATTTGGCAGAGCAGATAGACGATTCGACATTCTGCACGATGAATGATGATGCCCCCACCAGGATTATGGGTAGTTGCAGCAGCTCGCCTGACCTAACGATAGCTAGCGCAGGTCTGATAAATAGCATAACGTGGCGACCTATGCTATCGCTTGCATCAGACCACCTACCTATAATCATCTCGATTGACAGACCTGCTGACTTTGTCTCCGCGGACCATCGGACCTATATCAACTTTAAAAAGGCTGACTGGGTCAGGTTCGCGGAGTTCACCGAAAATGCCTTCAGGTCTCTTCCCGCTCCCACCGACGTTCGAAAAGGCGAACATAAGTTCCGCAAGGTGGTTGCGTCAGCTGCGGCCCGCTTCATTCCGGCAGGGAGGATCCCTGAGATCCGTCCCAACTTCCCGGCTGAAGCGGCCGCTCTAGCGAACGAACGCGACCACCTTCGCCGCTCCGATCCCCGTAATCCTAATATTCAGGATTTAAACGTGGCGATTCGGAGGCTGGTTGACCAACACAAGCGGAACAAGTGGGAGGAGCATCTGAAGTCCTGTAATCTGGTCACGGGTGTTGGTAAGCTTTGGTCTACCGTGAAGTCCTTATCCAACCCGACGAAGCACGACGACCGAGTGGAAATTTCATTCGGGGATCGTGCCTCGTCGGACCCGAAGAGATGCGCGAGCTATTTTAGCCGACAGTTTATACTGCATCCTTCGGGGGATAGGACCAAGCGGAAGGTGACCAGGAGGCTGCGCAAAATACCGAACAACAGCGCGCCTCTTACCTTCACTTGTGGCGAGGTAAAGGAGGTCATCGGGAAGGCGAAAGCCTCCAAGGCCATTGGCCCTGACGGGCTAAGCGTGTTGATGCTGAAGAATTTAGGCCCCGCGGGAGTTGAGTACCTCACCGGGATCCTCAATTTGTCTATGGCCACCCTCATCATTCCAGACATCTGGAAGGTTGGGAAGGTGGTCCCACTACTGAAACCAGGGAAACCGGCCGACAAGGGTGATTCCTATCGGCCGATTTCCCTGCTTTCACCTGTGGTAAAGACACTTGAGGCCCTACTCCTCCCGTACTATACATACCACCTTGGGTCAGCTAAGCATCAACATGGCTTCCGGAAAGTGCACAGCACAACAACAGCACTTAATGCCATAAACACACAGGTGAACCGTGGTCTTAACCAAAACCGCCCCTGCGAGAGAACCGTCCTAGTAGCGTTGGATCTGTCGAAAGCTTTCGACACAGTTAGCCACTCCACGCTACTAGCTGACGTGGAATCATCAACTCTCCCGCAGGGACTGAAACGGTGGACCGCGAATTACCTGTGTGGTCGTCAATCATCGGTATGGTTTAGAGATACAACATCGAAACCAAGGAGGATTAAACAAGGGGTACCGCAGGGTGGCGTCCTATCCCCATTACTGTTTAATCACTACATCTCCAAGCTCCCTCAACCGCCAGAGGGAGTCACGATTGTCTCCTATGCTGATGATTGCTCGATAATGGCAACCGGCAATGCAATTGATGACCTGTGTTTGAAAGTGAACGGATATCTCTCAGATCTTGCCCAATTTTTCACTAGCAGAAACCTGGCGCTGTCCCCTGCCAAGTCCTCGGCGACCCTTTTTACCACCTGGACGAAGGAGGTCAGGCTGGATCTTAACATCCACATCGATGGCACCCCCATTCCGACGGTTAACCACCCGAAGATTCTGGGGGTGACTTTCGACAGCCTGCTCTCCTTCTCCGCGCACACTACCGCAATCGCCAATAGAGTACAGAGCCGCAACAATGTCCTCAAGTCGCTCGCCGGCAGCTCTTGGGGCAAAGACAAAGAAACGTTGTTGGCAACATACAAGGCGATTGGCCGGCCGGTAATAAACTATGCTGCGCCAGTTTGGTCGCCGGGAACCAGCAGGACACAATGGACGAAGCTGCAGACCTGCCAGAACGCCGCACTCCGCACGGTGACGGGATGTGTTCTGATGTCGCCTGAGGAGCATCTCCACCAAGAGGTCAATGTGCTCCGAGTTAAGGAGCACAACCTCATGCTCAGCAAGCAGTTCCTTGCTGGATGTCACCGCTCGGGGCATCCAAACGGGCACCTGCTTGCCGTGGAACTGCCCCCCAGGCACATTAGAAGACATCTACTGGAACTAAAGGACGAGATCCAGCCACTCATCACACAACCGCTGGATCCGGAGGCGTACCGGCGGGTCCTAAGCAACATCCACAGAGACACAGTCACGAACATCATTGACTCCCGCCAGGCGAATGCAGTCATCGGAGCCCAACCACCACCTGTAGCAGATGAGGAGTCCCTGCTGCCCCGCGAGTCCCGCGTCACTCTGGCACAACTACGATCTGGATACTGTAGCAGGCTCAACTCCTACTTATCCAGAATCAACCCCGACATACCCAACACATGTCCGGCATGTGGAGATTCTCCGCACGACACCAACCACCTATTCACATGCCCTCTCAAACCCACTCATCTAACCCCCCTCTCCCTCTGGTCCAACCCTGTCGAAACTGCACGTTTCCTGGGCCTCCCCCTAGATGAGTTTGACGACAACGACCATGGGTGAATCCGCTCTTTACGGGGCGCGACTAGCCGCTACAACAACAACAACAACCCTCGAAGCTTTGCTGCTCCCTACTTCACGCACCACCTGGGCCCTGCTAAGCATCGACACGGCTTTCGGAAGGTGCACAGCACAGCAGCAGCTAAACGTCATAAAAACTCACGTGGATCATGGCTACGGATCGGCCGCGATTCAAAAAAATAACCCTGGCCGTTTTCGGTCGCTCAGGATCATAACCCTCAATATAACCAATTCTCCCTTCCACAGTAACACAAATAAATCAAAACATCTTACTATATTTAAACATAACTATATAAAATTATATATCAAATGAAAGGTATTTTTATGGACTATTTCATAAATATATTTTTACACATAGTTAATTACGTAAAGAAGTTTTTCTTAAAAAAATAGGCATTATTTTTATATTTTTTTTTTGATTTTCTCGAAATATATGTATATATAATACATATACGAATATACAAGGTGGCGCAAAAGTAAACTTCCGATGTTTTTTGGCTGTAATTTAAAAAAAATGAAAAACTTTGATTCTTCTTGTGGATTATTTTTATTTGGTCTTTTAATTTTTTTTACATCAAGTAGAGAATATGATGTCATGTAAATGGCCGCCGCCACAGTTGATTGTCATTTGAGCCCTTTTTATGGCATTTTCCATCACTTTGGCCAAAACTTCCGGCGATAGGTCCTCACATTCTTGACGGATATTCTCTTTAAGAGCTGCAAGAGTCTGAGGCTTGTTGACATAAACCCGCGACTTCAAAAAGCCCCACATAAAAAATTATTTTTGGAGCGAATGCTCTTTTTCCGACTTAGTTTATTTCAGACAATTTCAGAACTGCTTTACATGTTATTTCTTACATCTATTTATACTACTTCTAAACAATATTTATTTGGTGATAAAGTTGTTATTTAGTATTTATCATTTTACATTATTTCTAATATTATCATAATCGCTTTGTCAGAGGAACAAAAGAATATGCTATTCCTTTGTTACTATGTTATCGCTTAAACTCAAAGATCATGTTATTACTTGTTTGTGAAGATCAATGATGTATGTAAGTAGTAGTAGTGTATACATCAACGTCGTTAACTAGGAACAAAAGAATATGCTTGGTCATGTACACTATCATATTCCTTTGTTACTATGTTATCGCTTATACTCAAAGATCATGTTTGTGAAGATCAATGATGTATGTAATTAGTAGTAGTGTATACATCAACGTCGTTAACTCTCCCCGGTGTTAAAATGAAATGTCCTCATTTCAAAGGGTTCAAGGTTTCGACATCGTTCTAATTCGGTTATGTAGGCTTCTTCAAACATTCTTTGCCGTTTGATATTTAATTGTAGTTGTCTGTATGTATACAATTTTATAATAATGTATGCAAGAAAAATTAGTATAATTATAACTGTGGTTAAATATAAAATAAATTTCCAAGGATGTTGTTCAATTGGTATAACTAATTTATACATCTCTTGTATATTTGTAAATTTATAATTTGACTCGGAATTTAAAATCTTTAAAATATTTACCTTTTCATTTTGATGAGCATATATTACTTCTTTTATTTCCTGCTTATGATTAGTATAAGTTTTGTTATCAATATTTGTATTGAGACTGAATTGTATTAAATTTGGACCATTTACCTTGAGTCCGTTCCATGTGTGCTCATAGTCAATTATAATGTTACCATTATCTAATACTAGCAAAGGAAAGTTATTTTCTTGGATAATGTTACAATGAGCATTTTGTTTAGACAATAAAGGAATAGTACAATTATCATTTGATTCTTTTTTACAAATGTATGTTCCTACATAATTTTTACATTTTGATAAATTAGTGAATTTATTATTACATAAAGCGATTTTATCCTTAAGTTGGTATTTTCCGTATTTAAAGGCTAATGGAGTTAAATTGTACATTTTACATTTATTTGTTATTATAGGATATTTGTAGACTGTAACAATAGCATCACGAAAAATACATATGTGAATATCGGAATATTCTAATACATTTATTATTGGAATATCATATGCTTCCATTTTTATAATTTCTTGTACATCCCTGAGATTAAGTGTTCCAGAGAAAAAATTTCCTGTTTTTGCAAAGTTAATCGTATTTGTAATAGTTACTAATTCACTGTATATTTCTGAAAGGATCGACTGTTCAAAAATAGATTGCGGATCTAATGTTTCTAAAATTTTTTCGAATCGGGAATTTATTTTTATTTGCTTGTTATTATTATCTATAAGTTTATTCAGTCCTGTTTTAATTTCAACTAGATCATCATGATCTGGTATACCTGTAACGAATTTTAAAACTGAGCCTAAAAAATTAAGGGCACGTTTGACACGATACTCGGACAGTATTAATTGTGATTTTAGGGTTTCTATTTTATCGATTATTATATCTTTTTCTGTAGTATGATTTGAGTAGTCGTAATTAGTTCTCATAATTTTTTCATATGGTTCTAATATCAAGGATAGGTTTGATATGTACATGGTAAAAATAAGATGAACTCTCGTAAGTATACACATTATCTAGTTCAGTAAGTACATATTTTTTACCGCTCAAATCTGTTATTTTATCGCAAGCGCCGTATGTAATTATCACTAAAGTTAGGAAACCGATTCGTTGCATGGTGTGCTATTTTTTCTTATGCTGTCCTTGTGTATTATTTTTCCCCTCACTGTTAGGATTGTGTCCCCACGATCTACTTTTACTTTGTGTTTATTATATTTTGTTGCTAGTTTGTTGCGGCGATCCGTTCGGCTGTATATTATGTCACCTGGATTGTAGGTTATGCTTTTCCTGTTTTTATTTTGGTATAGGAGCAAATTTGTTTGTTTTTCCTCAAGTATGTCCTTGATATCGGGGTATTTTTCGCGGTTAAAAAATACGTCTTCAGGTTTGTATCCTGTAGATGAATGGATCGTCCGATTGTATTGGCGAACGGTGTTGAATAATTCGTCTGCTGGGGCAGTTTTATTTTCTGCTGCTAAACTTTGACAAAGTTCGATAAGCGTACTATGTAACCGTTCAACTTGAGCGTTTGATGTCGAATGATGTACGGGCGTGACGGAGTGGGTTATTTGTAGGCGGTTGTATAAGAATTTTGCTATATTTCCATTAAATACACTCTCGTTATCAGTCATGCGGTATTTGGCATTCGGGTAAACTTGTGTGAGTACTTTTTCTATGTATTCGTGACAGTTTGTCTTTGTGTCTAATTTCTGTAAGAAACAATATTTGGAGTATCTATCTATTGAGCTAAGATACTGTGGGCCAGTTTTTCAGTGCTACTTTGAACTGAGTTTAAACTAAGTTTACTTAAACGCCGTTTAAGGTTAAACTAAGTTTAAACTGCAGTGCTGTTTTTCAGTGAGCGTTTAAGGCCGCCCTAGAATTTGACAGTGTGGTAGGGCAACACTGTTTTTTTCTTTATCTACACAACAAAGCAGCTGACGTTTGTTTACATTTTTTGTACACAAAAACCTTCGTGAATTATTTGTGAAAATTGAAGTTACTAATACGGTGAAAAAATGTATAAGCGGAGCGGTAATTTTTCGACGAGAGAAGTGAACTTCGTTTACTTCAGCATCGCTATAGTCACTTTCACTTGAAAAATCCATATTTTAATATATTTTACGGACAAAAAACGTAATTTTGTTGATTTCAATTTCTGTGAACTCATGAAATGACAGCTGAACAGTTGAACAGCTGATTGCATAAACTCAGTTTAAACTTAGCATATAGGGCGTTTAAACTTAGTTTAAACTAAGTTTAAATTCGACTGAAAAACAGCACATCGAGTTTAAACTTAGTTTAAACTGCAAATCAAGTTGAACTAGCTCTGAAAAACTGGCCCTGTGTGTTATTAATATGGAATATGTCCATCTGTATGTATTCTCCTACTCGTGTTGGTATTGGGGTTTTTCCTATAGGTTGTTTATTCGGTTATCTCTCATATTTATGTTGTAAACATATTTGACAATCTACTGCTTCTTTTCTGCACATTTCTTTAATGTTAGGCCAGTAATGGGTCAACAATATTTCTTGTACGTTATTTTTATAATTTCTATGTGCGCGTTTATGTGTCTGTGTGAGGATTTCTCTTTGTTCATCCAATGAAGTTACGTCAGTTAGCTGATTTTGGGCTAGCACTAGGGCACAATTTGGGAAGGTGGAAATAATTTTTTGTTTTAGGTGAAATAGCATTTCCTCATCTATTTTTATTGCGTTAGTAACTTTTGGTTTAATAGTGCCTTTAAGTTTAGAGAGCAAATCTGCGGTATCTTTAAAATATATCGTGTGTCTAGATTGACCGGGAAATGTTGTTTGATTAATGACTTCATTTCCGTCATTATCTTGTAAAATAATAATTTGGTTTTTGAAAGAGTTTAGTGGCTGTTGAACTTTTTTTATAATGTCTTTTGGAGAACTTTGTTGTGAATGCTCCGAACAATTTGTTGTGTTATTGATTTGTTGACGTGAAAGCGCATCTGCAACAACATTCTGATGTCCAGGTTTATAAACTATTTTGGCACCGTATTCTTCAATTAGATTTTCCCAACGTTTTAATTTTGCATTTGGATTTTTTTCGGAGATCGAAAAAATTAAGGATTGATGGTCCGTATAAATTGTTAAGTTCGCTACACCGTACAAGTAATTTCTAAGTTTTTGTAAAGACCAAACAATTGCTAGTAGTTCTTTCTCGTTTGTACTATAGTTTTGTTCTGTTTCATTTAGCGTACCTGAAATAAATGCGATAGGGTGGCGATTTTGCGATAACACTGCTCCGATAGCAAAATTGCTAGCATCGGTTGTTAAACTAAATGGTTTTGAGAAATCTGGTTGAAAAAGTTCGACTTGTTCTTGTAGAGCATTTTTTTATTATTTCCAAGGCTTGTATTGCTGCTGTATCTAAGTGTATTAGTACTTTAGCACTTTGGTTTTTTGTTATCATCCCTAATTCTCCTCTCAAATGGATCGTTAAGGGTTTCGTGATTTTAACAAAATCTTTTATAAACTTTCTATAGTAACTAGCAAGTCCTAAGAAAGATCTCAATTCCTTTAAATTTTTTGGCTGTGGGTAATTCTTTATGGTTTCAACCTTTTTTGGATCTACTGTAATTCTGTTGTGTTTTATAATATGTCCTAGGTATTCAACTGAATCTTGAAAAAAGTGTGACTTTTCGTCGGAAATTTTCATGTTAGCATTGTGGAGTGCATCAATTATTATTCTAATATGTTCCATATGTTCTTCGGGTGTAGATGAATAAATTAATACATCATCAATATAAACATATGCAAATTTTCCAATATATTCCCTTAGAATGTCGTCAACGCATCTTTGGAAGATAGAAGGTGCATTTTTCAATCCGAATGGCATTCTAACAAATTCATACTTGGCGCCGTTGACAGAAAATGCTGTCTTTTCTCGATCAGATTCTTTAATTAATATCTGATGAAAACCTGATTCTAAATCTATTGTAGAGAAAATCTTTGCTTTCCCTAAGTTTTGTATTGTCATATTAACATCTGGAATTGGATATCTGTCAGTAATCGTATGAGTATTAATCTTTTGAAAGTCAACAACCATCCGTCTTTTGGGCTTACCTTGGTCATCGGTGCCTTTTTTTGGGACAGTCCATATAGGCGAATTATATGGGCTTTTGCTTGGTTGTATTATACCGTCATTTAAAAGTTTCTCAATTTCTTTCCTGACAAAATCGTGATCAGACATGGGATATGGATATTCAGCCCTATCACGCAATCCATCGTTTACTGTTTTTTCGGAGAAGTTACGAAATTGCGATCATACAATTCGAACAGCTCCGAACGTACGTTCGAAATTCGTAGAGTGGCATTCACTGAATCCACTCGAAACGTCAAATTGTGAAGTTTCGGACAATTTTGCTACGAAGAGTTTTTGCCAACGGAGAAAACCTACGAAAAACGGAAAAATTTTAAAAATAAATACAATAATTAGAAAAAAAAGCTAAAATGTAAGTTTGAATTTAATAAATGTATAAACAGCATCGAATATTTTAAAATACTATTTTTTGCCACTTCCACAGGTCCAAAGTAATAACAACAAGGCAACAGTACGCGGTTTTGTTTGACTTGTTGCAGAACAAACCTGAAATGGCACAGGGATTCACAAAGTGCTCCAAGGAAGAAGCGTCGGAGTTTTGGAAGAATGTGGCAGAGGAGCTTAATAGTATAGGCCCACCAATTAAAGACATTTCCAGCTGGAAGAAAGTAAAATATTGTAAAATGTATTGTTTGCAATTTGTATAATTTTTTTGCAGGTATGGCTAGACTGGAAGGCCTATATAAAAAAAAGCTGGCCGGGAATAAAAGGGAACAAGCAGCAACAGGTGGCGGTCGAAATAGGCAGCACCATTTCAACGAAATGGAGGAAGCCGTTATCAGGTTGACTGCATTAGAGACCAGCACGCATGGCATACAGGACACAGTGAGTGTTGGGCTACCTGTGACAGCTAACGTAACAAATGAAAGCGAAGCTGACGTATCGATGCTGTCAGAGAGATGCAGTCCAGCACCCCCAAGACGTGCTTCTTCTGCGCAGAGGCCAGCCACAGAGGCAAGTGCGTCGCAGTTACTGAAGGAACAAATTTCGATTCAAAAGCAGTTCCAAGAAGAGAACATCAAACACTTTTCTCAACAGGATGCGAAGATGGGAGAGCTTTCTTCAGGTATGCGACGCTTATGCAGAGCGACTGAAAAGCTTTACGACCTGAAGAAAGCAGAATTAGAAGAAGCTCGCAGGCACAGTAATGCAATGGAATGTTTGATTGGTGCTAAAAATGCAATAAAACAGCAAATGTTAAACGTGGAAAACAAAAATTTGGAAGCAATTCAAAAAAAAAATAATCCAATAAATGAAAGCCAAAAATATTTCGTATTAAAATTTATTTTGAATATTATATTCGGGTTAGTCTCCTAGATATAGATTCTCTTATCTGAGAAGCTGCACCACTGTACGTTGATGAAGAAGGTTCATTATTTTCGGTTAAACCATATGGTTCCACATTTTCTGGAATATCGTCAACCACGCGGTAGTGAATGCAAATATTGTGTAACGCTGCCGCAACATTAACAATTTGGCACACCTTCCAGGGCTCGTAATGAAGCTCACGAGCACCCAGCAGGCATCGAAATCGGTTTTTAAGTACACCAATTGTCCTCTCAATAATATTTCTAGCTTTTGCATGCACTTTATTATAGTTACTTTCGGGGCTTCCTGTTAGAGGAGAACGGAAAGGTGTCATTAGCCATGGTTCAAGGGCGTATCCGGCATCTCCTGTGAAAAAATATGATCGTTTTGATTTTGATCATTCAAATTGGGCGGATATACAGTGGCTCAAAGTTTAACTCGGACATCCAAAAAAATTAGGTGTACGAATAAAACTTTGGATCACTGTATGTACGTATTATACATACCCAGAATCCAAGTATTACGTTCACCATCTAGGTACTTATTTTCAAAAAAATTTCGCGCATTGCGGACATTCCATATATGAGAATCATGGTTGCTGCCAGGATACTGCGCATTCACATATCGTATTCTCATTTCATTGTCGCATATCTACAAAAAATTATATAAGAAATTTTAAATATAAATTCGCTGCCATACTTACGATCATCGCATTGATACTATAGTAACCTTTACGGTTAAAATATAGAAATTTGTCCTTATTTGGAGCAACAATTTTAATGTGTGTCCCGTCTACACACAAAATCGCGCCTGGAAATCCGTATTTCTGGTAGAAGCCCATCTTGGATTGCCGTTTTTCTTCATTGATCAAATCGAGATTCACCCACTGAGGGCATAAATTCGTTTGAAGCGATGCCAATACGTCTTTTAAGACGCAACAAAATGTTGACTGGGCCATTGGGATGTCAAAGTCTTTACCCACTCCGTGCTGATAACCGCCTTCCGCAAAAAAACGTAAAACGGAAGACAAACGATGGAGTAAGGGAATAGATGACGACCTTGTAGAGCTTGTACTCTGTTCTAGAACCCCGAGGAGGTAAGTAAAGGCCGCCTTATTTAAGCGATAGTTTTTAATAAACCTGTATTAGTAAAATATTTGAAAATAAATTTTAAATATGAAGTTATGTATGTAGATTCGTACATATATGTACTTACATTGATTCGTTTACATCGAGAGGGTTGCTTACATCCCTCAATGATTTTCGCTGAATTTTTAGGTTGCGTCTGTTTCTCCCACGTTCGTCCTCCATCAGCATAATTGCACACGCCAGCGAGTCCATCTTGTAATTGCTTTTCTTATGTTTGAATTAAAACAACCGATTTTTTTTTGTGTTTGAATTTATTTATTTACTTTGACCAGCTGATTTGGAAACGTCAAAATTCAGAATTTAAGAATGGCAACAACTCTTTCGAGTTCACATGGATTCAGTGATACCAAATTGTTCGGATTCGTAGCTGACATTCGTATTCGTAGCTTTGCTCCGATGGATTGCGTGATAGGGCTGATTGCTTTGTCCATATGGGATCTTCTGATTCAGTCTTGATTGAAGCTTGTATTGTTGTTGTAAAAGGCAATGTTCCATTGGTATTATTATTCCTTTTCATAAGTTCAGTCACCTGATCCTTGAATTTTTCATTGCTAATCGTATAATTAATTTTTGGTTCTACTTTCAAATCTTTCTTTTTTTGATATTGTAAACTGTAGTCAAATAAACTAATTTCTGCTTTTATTTGACGTAATCCCTGTTCTCCGAGTATTATGTCAAAATCATTTAGCTCTTTAATTTCATAAAAGGTTAAGTGATGTCCATACATCGTTATTATTTTTTTAGAATTTATAATTGAGTGACCATGTAAGGTTTTAGTTTTGAATGGTTTTAACTTAATAGATTTACCTATATTGCAATTAATATTTATATAATTATTGGTGGAGCCTGTATCGATTAATAAGGTAACGGGCGTGCCGGTTAGGCCGCATTTTGTTTGTAAGCAAGGCCGCCCGTTTATTCTCCTAAAAAAGTACTGCCTGCCTCAAATTGATCATAATTTGTTAAATCTACTGATTTTAATTCTTTATTCATTTGATTTATTCTTTGGAACTTCCTATTCTGTGGGACGTTGTTGTAACTAAATGCCCTATCTCGCTTATTATTATAGTTATTATAACTTACGGTATTATTTCTTGTGGTCTGCATATATTGCCTGGATTGGTCCACGTCCATTGGTACTGGTGCAGGTTGTCGTTGTTGTTGTTGTTGTTGATTATAATTTCTATGCTGGTAACTATTCCTCTGCATTCTCACATTTGATTGGTAGTACCTATCCTCCCGATGTGGTTGTGTGTAACTGTTCCGGTTTTGGATTGGATTTCTTTGTCGATGTTCGAAACGAGAATGTGTTGCTTGTGTCTCGAATTCGTGGTTTACGTTGTCATGGGAAATGGTACAAGCTATGGCGTATGCTGATTCCAAATTCTCGGGGTTATGACCATACAATGTACCACTTGTATACTTGGAGTTTAATCCCAGAATAAACGTTCTCACCACTTCTTGGTTGGCATATGCTTTCATTCCTTTGTTTTCTTCACTTGACATTTCAATTTTTGACAAGGCTAAATTGAGTGCTTTCGACACTTCGCTATGAAAATCTGCAAGAGTTGTCCTTCCTTGAAATACTTTTTTCATTTCATCTAATAGAACGTACAAAGGGCGTTGATCAGCAAATGTGTAATCAAGTCTATTAATTATTGAATAAAAATTCAGCTGCGTATTATGATTTGTAAGCATGTCTGCGGCTGATCCTGTAATTTTCGTACGTATGATTCCCAAGGCGCTGTAATATTTTGGGTGAGTCTGGAAGTCTTTTATGGCTTCCATGAAAGTCCATACTTGTGATCTCCACGATCTATATTGGTCTTTGTTTCCATCAAACTTGGGTAGAGATTTGAATAGTTCTAAGTCGATATCCCTTGGATCAGTGATGTTTAATTTGATCTCATTATGTAATGTTATAATTTGTGGAGCATATTGTTGCTCTAACACAGCTATCCTTTCTGTAGTTTCTGTTTGCTGATGTTTAATACTATTAACCAATGCTGCCATTTGGGCATGTACTTGTGCCAGTTGTTGCTCCATTTCTGTTGATGTTTCTAATTTTCTAGCAATGTCATGATTTTTTCTTTTATTTGCTGACCGGCGTTTCTGTAGGGTATCCAGTTTATATTTTTTTTTCAATTTTTAGAGACTTTGTTTAATTATTCACCTTTGTTACACTTTTTCCAGATAGACGTTTTATGTCCACTTTTTTCTCAATTTTTCAGAGACTTTGTTTAATTATTTATTCACTTTTTTCAGATAGACGTTTTATGTCCACTTTTTTTCTCAATTTTTCAGAGACTTTATGGCTTTTAAAATCGGTTGAGCCCCCAGTTTTGGTTCTGTCATCGGAATCAAAATAAAAAATTATTTTTGGAGCGAATGCTCTTTTTCCGACTTAGTTTATTTCAGACAATTTCAGAACTGCTTTACATGTTATTTCTTACATCTATTTATACTACTTCTAAACAATATTTATTTGGTGATAAAGTTGTTATTTAGTATTTATCATTTTACATTATTTCTAATATTATCATAATCGCTTTGTCAGAGGAACAAAAGAATATGCTATTCCTTTGTTACTATGTTATCGCTTAAACTCAAAGATCATGTTATTACTTGTTTGTGAAGATCAATGATGTATGTAAGTAGTAGTAGTGTATACATCAACGTCGTTAACTAGGAACAAAAGAATATGCTTGGTCATGTACACTATCATATTCCTTTGTTACTATGTTATCGCTTAAACTCAAAGATCATGTTTGTGAAGATCAATGATGTATGTAATTAGTAGTAGTGTATACATCAACGTCGTTAACTCCCGCGAAATGCGTCCTTCAGCATATCGGTTGTGGCACGTGCAGTGTGTGCCGTTGCACCGTCCTGTTGGAACCACATGTTTTCCAATCCCAATTCATTAAGTTGCGGCAAAAAGAACTTGTTGATCATTGCTCTGTAGCGCTCACCATTCACAGTAACCGTTTGGCCCGCGACGTCTTCGAAGAAAAAAGGTCCGATGACTCCTCCAGCGAAAACAGCACACCATACAGTGACTTTGAGCGGGTGTAATGGCTCTTCGTGGATTACACGCGGATTTTCAGTGCCCCAGAAGCGTAAATTTTGCTTATTTACGTACCCGCTAAGATGGAAATGGGCCTCATCACTCATGATTATTTTTGATGAAAAATCATCTTCCTCTTGGTGGTGATTAAGGACGGCTTGAGCGTATGTTAGACGGGATTGGCGGTCAGCAGCTAACAGCTGATGCACCGTCTGGACTTTGAACGGAAACATCTTCAAATCTTGTACCAAAATTCGCTGTAAAGACCGTCGACTGATACCCATTTGCGTGCCTCGTCGTCTGGTCGATGTCGACGGCGCTTCCATGACATCCTCGGCTACAGCAGCAATATTCTCTGCAGAACGGCTACTCCGGGGTCTGCCACGCCTGGCAGCATCTCGTGTTGTGCCAGTCTCTTCGAGGCGAGCGGCTAAACGTCGCAGTGTTTCACCAGTAGGCGTTGGACGGCCAGGAAATCTGCGACGAAATTCACGTTGTGCCAAAGTCACCGACCGATTATTGGTCAAATAAATAGTCAGCAATATTCCGCGTTCTGGAGCAGTGTAGCGTAACATTGTTTATTAACGTGTATTTCGCATGTGTTTACTACACAAATGTCAAAACAGAACTGACATTAGGGGCCAATCGCAAAATTTATAGAATTTTCTGATAGGAGGATTACCTTAGCGCCACCTTGTATATATCAGATGAAAGATCTTTTAATTACCTCTACAACCACAACAATATTTTTGAAATGGGCTAAATTTTTTTTTAAATATAAGCTATTAAAAATTTTGAATATACCCCCATTTACCCTTTCATAAAATCCGCTGCCGATTCGCGTTTGGATGGAAGACATCAGATAAAATGAGTAACTAATTACGAGATATAATGTCTAAGCATTTTAGCAGAAGACAATTTGCAAGCCAGTGGTAGATATTAAACTTGAACTGACTAGCTTCATTGACAGGACACCACTACAATATTTGGAGTTGGTAATTACGTACACAATTATGACAGTTTTCCTGAATGCAGAAGATTATTCAGATTGGTTTTGACTCTGTCAGTCAGTTAAGTTAGTGATGAATAACAAAACTGAACCTATAATCAGCCGATAACCATCCCTCCTCATTCTGTTGAAGGAATCCTCATCTACAAAAACAACTAGTTGTATACCTTTGTCCTCCACGTTGCTGCTCACTACACGCCAGGCCGAGGTATGTATTCCCTCATTTTGGGCATTTAACAGCCCGATAGCTTGCTCGATGGGCTTGTCCGCACTCCTCGGGAGGAACCATCATAGTATGCGTTGGAGGTATCTCTTCTCCCCTCCTAGTGTACAACTTCGCGCCTCTCCAGGCTCCGAGTTTGGGCGTTGTTAGGATATTCTTTCTCATAACTTATTGTAATACATATGTATGTACATACGTACTAAGGAATGAGACCCAGCAGTATTAACTATAGCTCTCATTGTAGGATCGTAGAGCGTTTTCTACGAACATGCAAGCAAATAGTAAGAAAAGCGACAGCAAGAGCAACGCAGTAAATTTTCAGAAACTTTATTTCTTATATAAAATTCAGATGTGCATACACCTAATATCGTAAGTTACAATATTTGTCCTTAAGAAATAATAAGCTTTACAGTAGCGGACAAAAAAACAGGGCACCTTAGAAATTTTGCGATAATTCGGTTTTATTTAAACATTTCAGTAAATGATAGGTTACATTTACCAGCGTTGAACCATCTTTGCGTTTAAAGACCCAGATTTGCATATTTCTGAAAAAAGCGCCCACAGTATTTTTTCCGAATCTCACTTTTTCACTAGTTCACCGTACACTCATAATCTGAGAACGCAAATCCAATATTATGGGCTTATCCGCTTCCGACAATTGTATGCTTTTTCCTTTTTCCATTTTATTTTTAGCCGTGTGGAAAATAAAACTAAATTTTTAATTGTAGCTAAATAATGTAATATGTATAATAAATACGAAAAGTAAAGATGCCGCATACAGGGCCACGCTGCGATTGGGCGTCTCGCGGGCTATACGGGAGATGAGAAAGAAAGACGCATATTGTTCGCAGAAAGAAGAGGAAGGCCGAAATAAGTGAGTGGGAAAAGTTTGAGATGCTAGCCGATAAGAAAAGCGCCCGAAAATTTTACCAAGAGGTGCGACGACTTACGGAAGGTTTTAAGACCGGGGAAAATTCCCATAAGACCAAGAACGGCGAGCTGGTGACTGATGTCCAAAACACACTCAAATTGTGGAGGGAATATTCCTCCACTTTACTAAATAGTCTGTTGGTCTGTTGGACTTCCATGTCACCACGAACTAAGATGGAGACTATGCATGGGAATCTGTGTGGGAATTCCTCTTGCACGACTTCCTATGTAGAGATTACCGTATCAACGATTCTTCCCTCTTACCTCTCTTGCATTACTATGTTTTCCATGCCTCCTCTCCTCTCTTACCAGTCTCCCCGTTCCCCCTAATCCAGGGTGTTACGCATCACCGTGCCCAGTGGACGGTTTACAGCCAGGGGGTTAACAGTCCGCCTGCATTTTAAACGCGCCTTCCGGATGCCGGGCAATCTCAAGGAGTAAGCTGGCCCAACCGCGGCAGGAGACGTTGTCATGGTGTACCATCTGTTTTCCCCTTCTATCTTAGACCACTGCGCTCGCCTCGTCAAACTGATGCACAATAAAAACAAAAATAAAAATGAACTAAATTAAAATTCCCCACTTTGGGGTAAAACCACGTACTCGCTAGCGCGTAGCAGAAACAGCACCTCGTCTTCCCCAGTTCGGGGTAAGACTGCGCTTTCGGAAGCGCCTAATGCGCCGCTTCGCTCCAGAAGGAGCTCTTCCGGGCAGGAAGTGGGGCAACACGTCGGCCCGTGGGTATGGTTTTTATGGTGGGACCAAGCTTCAGTAAAGCTGCGGAGATTTTGGTGGAAACATCAAATCCATCCGTGGTGGAAGGCGCTAGTGACATCGTCATCATTGATCTCAACAACCGCAAAGCAAATGTGTGGAGGTGAACGAGGGTTCACGATATATGGCACTCAAGCCTGCTAGCAGGTCGTGGGGGAAATGAATTGGCTGAGCAGATAGACAATTCGACATTCTACACAATGAATGATGACGCCCCACCAAGATTGGGGGCAGTTGCATTAGCTCGCCTGACGAAACAATAGCTAGTGCAGGACGGATAATAGCATAACGTGGCGACCTATGCTATTGCTTGCATCAGACCACTTACTCATAGTCATCACGATTGACAGCCGACTTTGTCTCCGGGGATCGAAAGACTTTTATCAACTTTAAAAAAGCCGACAGATGTTCTCGTTGGCGAACAACAGTAACGCAGGGTGGTCACGACCGCTACGGCAAGCTGAAGTATACCAGAAATTTTTCTGAATTTTCCAGCGGAAGCGGCTACATTAACCAGCGAACGTGACCATTTTCGCCAGTTCACCGGAAGCCGTTGGGAAGGCGAAAGCATCCAAGGCCATTGGTCCTGATGGACTAAGCATGTTGATGCTGAAAAATTTGGGCCCCACGGGAGTAGCGTACCTGACAGGACTTTTCAACCTGTCTATGTCCACCCTCATCATTCCGGATATCAGGAAGGCTGGGAGGGTCATACCGCGGTTGAAACCAGGGAAACCGGCCGAAAAGGGTGAATCCTATCGACCGATTTCCTTTCTTTCACCAGTGGTGAAGACTCTCGAAGCTTTGCTGCTCCCTACTTCACGCACCACCTGGGCCCTGCTAAGCATCGACACGGCTTGCGGAAGGTACACAGCACAGCAGCAGCTAAACGTCATAAAAACTCACGTGGATCATGGCCCTAGCCCTGAGCGCCCCTGTAAGAGAACCGTCTTAGTGGTGTTGGACCTATCAACGTATCTCTGATACGGTCAGTCATTCAACGCTTCTTGAAGACGATGAGACATCCACTCTCCCACGGGGTTTGTAGCGATGGACTGCGAACTACCTGAGAGGTCGACAGTCGTCCATATATTTTAGAGTTCAACGTCAAAACCGAGAAGAGTTTCAATAGTCTCATATGCTGACGACTGAACGCATACGCTACACACTCGGCTACGGCGGCCGCCAATGGTACAATATATGTTGTTCAGTATAATCGCTGCAGTGAGATTCTATGTATGTAAGTATGTTGGTCAGTACGATTTATGTAGTAAAATACAATGTTTGTTTGTCATAATGCAAGGATATTCAGCGATGTGTCTTAATGGAATATTGAGGTGAATGACTTATGCATACATAGCTGACCTTGATTTTAGTTTAAATCCTGGCGCGGTTGAAAGGCATTTCAAACAAGTAATATTACTATCTTATGAACCAGCTGCTGTTTGGATGTCAACCAAACGGATTTAGAAGTCCTTTTCAGGTATGCAATTGATTACTCTTATTTGTGATGGTAAATTAAATTCGTGGATGGTGATCACTATGATCTTGTTAATGTTCGGGCAATCCGTAAACCATGTGGAGCGCGCTTGAAGGTCATTAATGCATTCGTCGGGATATCTTTTCCAAACCGCTTGCTTAATGCCAGTCACTTGACTGGCCCACAGAAGTCAATGCCACGGCGCACAAAGGAGCGTTACGGAGTCAGCCGCTCGACCGTAAAAAGCTCAATTGCTTGTTGCAGAAGATTTGGTTTGTAACGTACGTCGCGTTGAGTTATGTCTAATTGAGTCTAAGAAAAGGTTTAAGAAACTCAGCCGGCTACTTATTGCTTGATCCTTATGAAAAAGTTGAATGTTATTAGTTAGTGATCAGCGTTATGAATACAGTTGAAGTTCCTTTGCAAACAAAAAGTTCTGGATTTGATGGCGTAGAGGTGCATGTCAACTGCTTTAAACAAATTAGAAGACTTGAGAAACTAAAACACGTACGATAATTTTGTTCTCAAGTCGAAACACAAATGGGGAAAAATGTGGGAAAATGCTGCTCCTTTCGTCAGAAAACATAATATAAAAAAATGCGGAACAAGTAAAGAATAGGGTCCACTGAGCTAGAAAAAAATTAAAAAGTGGGCGTGGTTCGCCATCTTTTACTGATTCTTATGCTCTTCAACTTTTTTTGCGCAAATGTATAGGGTGGGAGTTATGGTGGGGTAAAGAGGGCAGTTGCACTATTTTTAATAGCTTATATTTCAAAAACTATTAAACCGATTTTAAAAATATAATTAAGAGATCTTTCGCCTGATATGTCTAGTCGTATATATGTTATATATATATTTCGACGAAATCGAAAAAATTTAAATAAAGTTTTTTTTTTCAAAAAAAATATTTTTTTTCTTTAAAAAGTACGTAAATAACTGTATATAATATAATATAATATAATATATAATATAATATTTGATATATAACTTTATATAGTTAGATTTAAATATTATTAGACATTTTGCTTTTTTGTGTTGCTGGCGAAGGGAGACCATAGAATTTTTGCATGTAACCCTGGCCGTTTCAACTCAAGAAGCTTTTGGTCGCTCAGGATCATAACCCTCAATATGACCAATTCTCCCTTACACAGCAACACAAATAAATCAAAACATCTTATAATATTTAAACATAACTATATAAAATTATATATCAAATAAAAGGTATTTTTATGGACTATTTCATAAATATATTTTTACGCATAGTTAACTTTTACACATAATACACATAATTTATTTTTTGATTTTCTCGAAATATATATATAATACATATACGAATATATATATCAGATGAAAGATCTTTTAATTACCTCTACAACCACATCAAATTTTGAAATGGGTTAAATTTTGTTTAAATATAAGCTTAAAAATATTGAATATACCCCCTTTACCCTTTCATAACACCGGCTGCCGATTCGCGCTTGGATGGAAGACATCAGATAAAATGAGTAACTAATTACAAGAACGTGCTCGGGGATTTCGAGATATAATGTCTAAGGATTCTAGCAGAAGACAATTTGCAAGCCAGTGGTAGATATTAAACTTGAACTGACTAGCTTCATTGACAGGACATCACTACAATATTTGGAGTTGGTAATTACGTACACAATTATGATAGTTTTCCTGAATGCAGCAGATCATTCAGATTGGTTTTGACTCTGTCAGTCAGTTAAGTTAGTGATGAATAACAAAACTGAACCTATAATCAGCCGATAACCATCCCTCCTCATTCTGTTGAAGGAATCCTCATCTAGAAAAACAACTAGTTGTATGCCTTTGTCCTCCATGTTGCTGCTCACTACACGCCAGGCCGAGGTATGTATTCCCTCATTTTGGGGATTCAACAGCCCGATGGCTTGCTCGATGGGCTTGTCCGCACTCCTCGGGAGGAACCATCATAGTATGCGTTGGAGGTATCTCTTCTCCCCTCCTAGTGTACAACTTCGCGCCTCTCCAGGCTCCGAGTTTGGGCGTTACCTCCGCAAGCCATGTTGCGGTGCTCTCGTCTTTGCAATCGACCAAGAGCAGCCCTGGACGAAAATAAACTCCACAAAAAGCTAGCGGGTGTGTCCATCCTTTGAAGACCTCGTCGATTATCGCCTCCTTCAGATTTGTTAGGCCCTCTGAACTCAGCGCTACCGCCGGATAGTTTCCAGGCAGCACCGTCCGCTGGGAACACCGACTCCTGAGTTCCCTCACGACCTGCCGAGCTCGATTGTGGAGGAGGTGGGTGAGCCTGCTGCCGTTTGGGGTTAGGTGTCTGGGGTGTTATTTGCCCGCTCCTCTGCTTAATAGCGGGTGCAGGTTCATTTGTATTTAGGGGTTTCCCGCTTCTCCGCTCTACAGCGGGCGCGGGTCTGTGCTGAGCCCTACGTTTCCCGCTACTCCGCTCTTCTGCGGCTGCGGGTTCGGTTTCCAACCTCATTCTCAGTCCAGCCATCTCGCGTGCTATTTCAGGAGATTTTCCCTGCTCCAGGTATCTTAGATACCACTTGACGGCCGACCCGATAAGCCCAGATCTCCTTCGATCGTGAAGGGCTCCTGGCTTCCCCGGAGAGGACAGAGGTGGTGGTATGAAACGTATGGGCCTGAAAGACGCGCTAGGGTTTGGACTGGGAGATCGGTGACTCTTGGATGATGCTGGGGTTGTGGAGGGCTTACTGGAGACAGATGCCTCGCTTGCTGGTTCGTGACCAGCTTTGGCGTGGTTACATGCCCACTGGGTACCTTCTCCTCATGTTTCGCTACTTCCCTACTAGTTGAGGGCCCGTCGCTATCGTCCCGAGCGTGCTCGTCGAATAGGGTTGCCTCTGCATGGGAAAAGTCTACAGGGAGGGGATTTTTCGTCTCCCTTTTTGTTGTTGCTGTTGTTTACGTTGTTGTTGTTTTTTATTGTTCCCCGGTATTCGCCGTTATATTCAGCCCTATCACACAATCCATCGCAGAAAAGCTACGAATTCGAATCTCTGTTACGAATACGAAAAAATTGCTATCATACAATCCATGTGAACTCTAAAAAAGTGCTGCCAACTCAAATTTCTTATTTTGAAGTTTCGAAATCAGCTGGATCAAAGTAAGCAAAAGAGGTTTTGCCTACAATAATAAAGATATTTCAAATTTTTCATTAGTTAAGTTAATAAACATAAATTCACTGACTTGTGCGATTATGGTAATGGAGGAGGAAAGTGCAAGACGCAAACGCACTCTCCGAATTGAGCGAAAAACATTGAGAGATGCAAGCAACCCCCTTGATATGGGCGAACAAATGTAAGTGCACGCGTTTACATTGAAGAATGTGTTTATACTAAAATACTTTTTAATAAAGGTTTATTAAAAACTACTACAAGGTCGTCTTCCATATCTCCAGTACACCGATTGTCTGCCGTTTTACGGTTTCTTGCCGAGGGAGGATATCAGCATGGAGTGGGAAAAGATTTCGATGTTCCAATGGCTCAATCAACATTTTGCAGCGTTTTAAAATACGTATTATCGTTGCTAGAAACACGGCTGTGTCCTCAGTGGGTCAATCTCGCCATGAGTGATGATGAAAAAAGGGAAGCCAAGAGAGAATTCTATCAAAAATTCAGATTTCCTGGTATAATTTTGTTTGTTGATGGGACGCACATAAAAATGATTTCTCCAGCTAAAGATAAATTCCTTTACTACAACCGGAAAGGCTACTACAGCATCAATGCAATGATTGAAAGTTTTGCGAACGATTTATACCTACTACAAATTTCTAATTCAGTTATGTACATATGTATTTGCAGATATGCGACAATAAAATGCGAATCCGTTACGTGAACGCGCAGTACCCTGGCAGCAACCATGATTCCCATATATGGAATGTTAGCAATGCCAGGTCGTTTTTGAGAGAAAATACCTAGAAGGTGAACGAAACACTTGGCTTTTAGGTACGTTTTCACGGTTTGAGTAATTTTTTTTAAATATTTATAAACTTTTATTTATTGCACAGGATACGCTGGATACGCCTTGAACCTTGGATGATGGCACCTTTTCGTTCACCACCGGTGGGCAGCCCTGAAGCTAACTTTATTAAAGTACACGCAAAGGCCAGAAATATAATCGAAAGGACGATTGGTGTTCTAAAAAATAGGTTTAGATGCCTTCTAGGGGCTCGTGAACTGTATTATGAACCCTTGAAGGTATGTCAAATTGTCAATGTTGCTCCAGCTTTGCACAATGTTTGTCTTCATTTTTGTGTGGTTGATGATGTTTCAGAAATCGTGGAATTACCATCCGTCAGCGAAAATATTGAACCGTCATCATCCACTTATAATGATGCAGCTTCGAACATTAGACAAGCTATATGTAGAGCGCTAGTATAAATATTGTTTTCAATGATCTAACTATGGATGGCAAGTAAGAAAAATAAATTTTAACACAAACATTCATTGTTTTCAATCAAATGAGTTTATTAATTATTTTTTCGACAACTTGTCTAAGCTTCGTTGCTCTACCTCCAGCATTTGTTTTTTTATTTCATTTTTTGTCGCATTTAGGATCTGCTTCTGTCTATGGTGCCAGCGTGTCTCTTCCAACTCAGCTGCTTTCACATCGCACATTCTTCCAACTGCGGAACACAAGCGCTGCATATTCGATGCGAGGGCGTCTAGCTTCGCATTTTGTTGTGCAAAGTGTTCTACACTCTTTTGCTGGAAGTCCTTTTGAAGCTCCAGTTGCTCTTTCAAAAGTTCTGCAGCACTTGTGTCGGCTCGCGTCTGGACAGTTGGAGCACGTCTCGGGAGGGAGGGACTGCAGTTATCCGACAACATGGATACGTCGGGATCGGCCTCGCAACTTCCCACTTTGCCGGTAGAATGTAATCCTACACTCAGCGTCCCTGTGATACCGTGTGTGCTGGTCTCTAAGGCTGTCATCCTTATGACTTGCTCTTCCAATTCATTGAAATGGTGCTGCCTGTTTCGTCCTCCACCTGTTGCTGCTTGCTCCCTCTTGTTTTCGGATAGTTTCCTCTTAATGTACGCCTTCGAATCTAACCACACCTGAAATAAAAATATGCTGGACGAACATATGTATATGTATGAATGCGTAATTCATTACTTTTTTCCAGGTCGACACGTCTTTAGTTGGTGGGCCCATACTATTCAGCTCCTTAGCCACATTTTGCCAGAACTCCGTTACCTCTTCCTTGGAGCATTTCGAGAAACCTTGGGCAATTTCTGGTTTCTGTTGTAAAAGCTCCAACAAAGTAGCATACTGCTGTCGTGTTGTAACAACCTTACTCCTACATAAATCTCATTAAAGTATATACTTATGCATATATATAAATGTATTTATAATTGAATTAATGGTGGACTTACATATTACAGCTTTTTTTATGTTTTTTCTTTTAAATTTTTATATTTATTAAATATTTTTTATTTCTGCCCGATGCAAACACACGTCGTAGAAAAATGGTACGAAAATCTACGAATTGACGTTTCGAGTGGGTTCAATGAATGCCACTCTACGAATTTCGAATTTACGTCGTAGCTATTCGAATTGCGTGATAGCTATTTCGTAACTTCTCCGAAAAAACAGTCTACGATGAATTGCTTGATAGGGCTGATTACAGTCGGTTGTCCTCCTGGCTCCAAACCGTTCAATAGGCACGGTGTCGCTTAACGCCCTGGATTAGGAGGTGGCAGTTCTTGGTCATCGTACTCAAGCGGTATCTGCTATCCAGTTGAGGCATCTCCTATCCTACGGTACCCCATCTCGATAGCAGGTTCTGATTTGAGCTTAGATTAAGCCCCTGCACCACGTCAAGGTGCCTGCCCTAGCAGGCCTAGATACACACGTAATGAGTGGTCCACTAATTATGTGTCCCCATGTTGTTCGCGCCCATAGCCTCTACGGCCCCCTTAGCCGGACCTAGTGCACCGGTGCTTTGCACCGGCAGAACCTTCACAGTTCAAAGGAGCACGCAGCAACAACATGGTCGCTCCTCTCACCCACCCAGCTCCGCCCCTCTTGTGGGGACTCGCCAGCTGCTCCTGGTACCCCACACAGTCTGCTCCATATGCAAGACCAGGATATACCGGAATGTGGCATCAGTCAGGTGCAACTCGTGCCAAGGCTGGTGCCAATTTCGTTTGTGTTCTGGTTTGCGCACCACTCGTGAATGGTCGGGTAACTACCAGGCTCCCTGCTGCTGACCTCCAGAGCGGCGTACACCCGTAGTGGTGCTGCCAAACAACACCTTAAAGCAGCCTAATGTGCCACTGCATGTGCAGCAGGGACCAGGTGGACAATATCCCCTTCCCTCACCCCTCCACGACTACTCTCCGAGACAAACGAGACTCCTTCAACTGAACTGCAACGGGCTGCAGGGCAAGATTGAGGAGATAACCAACTTCATGAGTCGGCATAACCAGTCATTAGATGTGATCCAGGAAACGAAACTGCAGCGGCTACAATGTGCATCGTAAGGATCGCGAGCGAGGTAATGGTGGTGGCTTAGCGTTCACATAGTGCAGTATCGTCTCATCGAAGAATGCATCAACCGCAGAGACACTACCTTAGAATGTCAAGGAATAGGGGATGTCGAGCTCGAAATATTCAACGTTTTTTACCCCCTGTTACCTGCTGCCCGGCAGGATATCACCCTGACGTAGGTGCGCTCCACAGGGGGTAAAACCGATTGGTAGTAGGTGACTTCAACGCGAAGCTCGATCTCTGGTACTCAAGCCTACAAGCTGATCGTAGGAGAAATGATTTGAGAGACCACTAGTGCAATTCACTAACTTTAAACGATGCGACAATCGCAGTTTTTGACGACAATATTTATCGATGGCAATAACGATTGTGTGATTCACTAACTTATTCCTAACGATACTTAACAGCTGTCTCATTGTATTTATTCAAAGTGATCATGAGTGGCACCTCTGTCAAACTAAACGTCAAAAAAAGCGAAAAGCACAAAGAGGAATAGAGAAAAGCAAACGAATGTGATGAGCCTCCGATCTCCGTAATCTATACTAGGGGTTTGAACATGGGGATTAGCATGTTGGAAGACCAGAATAAGAGGACCCAGTGGGAAGAGCACCTGAAGTCCTCCAACCTAATCATGGGTGTCGGTAAGCTGTAGTCCACCGTGAAGTCCTTGTCCAAGCCAATGAAGCGCGAGCGGAAATTTCATTCGGGGGTCGTACCTCGTCGGACCCGAAGAGATGTGCGAGCCATTTTAGCCGGTAATTCATTCAGCATCCATCGGGAAGGACAAAATTCTCCACGGCCTTGGCGCTGTCGGGCTAAGCGTGTTGATGCTAAAATATTTAGGCCCCGCGGGAATTGAGTTTCTTACAGGAATCCTCAATCTGTCCTTGGCCACCCTCATCAGTCCTGATATTTGGAAGGTTGGGAGGGTGGTCCCACTGCTGAAACCAGAAAAACCGGCCGACAAAGCCGGCTGGCTGCTTCACCAGTGATAAAGACAGGCCCTACTCCTCCCGTACTACACTTACCACCTAGGTTTGGCTAAGCATCAACATGACTTCTGGAAAGTGCACAGTACAACAGCAGCACTCAACGCCATAAATACACAGGTGAATCGCTGTCTTATCCAGAACCGCCCCTGCGAGAAAACGGTAGACCGCGAATTTCCTGTGTGGTCATCAATCATTGGTACTATTTTGAGACTCAACATCGAAACTAAGGAGAATCAAACAAGAGGTACCACAGGGTGGCGTCCTGTCTCCACTTTTGTTTAACCACTTGTATCTCCAAACTCCCTCAACCACCACAGGGAGTCACAATACTCTCATATGCCGATGATTGCACGATAATGGCCACTGGCAATGTAATTGATGAGCTGTGTTCGAAAGTGTGCTGATACCTCTCCGACCTTGCTCTTTTCTTCAAATGCAGAAACCTGGCCTTGTCCCGTACTAAGTGATTGGCGACCCTCTTTACCACCTGGACGAAGGACGTCAGGCTGGATCTTAATATCCAAATCGACGGCACCCCCATTCTCACAGTTAATCGCCAATAAAGTACAGAGCCACAACAATGTCAAGTCGCTCACCGGCATCACTTTGGATTAAGACAAAGAAACGTTGTTGGCAACATACATACAAGGCGAATGGCCGGCCGGAATCAAACTATGCTGCGTAAGTGTGGTCGCCCGGAACCAGTAGGACACAGTGGATGACGCTGCAGACCTGCCAGAATGTCGCACTCCGCACGGTGAAGAGATACCTGCTGATGTCGCCTGAGGAACATCTTTGTCAAGAGGTGAATGTGCTCTGAGTTAAGGAGTACAACCTCATGCTCAGCAAGCTGTTCCTTGATGGCTGTCACCGTTCGATGCCCAACCAACACTCTGGCCCAATTGAGATCTGGATATTATAGTAGACTCAACTCCTACCTACCCAGAATCAGTCCTGACATACCCAACACATAGCCGGCGTGTGGAGATTCTCCGCACGTTAGCAACCTCCTATTCAGATGCCCCCACAAACCAAATCATCAAACTTTACTCCCTTTGGTCCAACCTTGTTGAAACAGCTTGTTTCCTGGGCCCTGTTTAGATCGACGCACACTATAAGTAGTCTACCATCTCTGGAGCAATACCTTGCAGCAGGGTTGCTCCACATACTTTTGCTCAGGGCTAGAATCAAACCCAGGCCCAGAATTATTTTCTGCTGCGTATGCCAGAGAAGGCTCCATCCAAACTCCACCTCGGAAAGGTGTAATGCGTGCGATAGATGGAGCTTTCTTAAGGTCTGCTCAGGCCTTAAGACCTATAGGGAGCGAACCACACGGCATGTGGCCCCGTGTTGCTCGCGCTCTCAATCGCCAACGGATTCTAAGAGCTACCCAGCAGCAATACCCTGATTGCCCCACACTGTCTGTTCCGTGTGTCAGGCCAGGTTATGCCGGAGTGTGAACTCAGTTAAGTGCAATATGTGCCAAGGCTGGTGTCACTTTTGGACGATCCAAGAGGCGAAATTCCACAGCAATTTAACTTTGTTGAATCGCAGCGGATATAATGTGCATCATAAGGATTGCGAGCGTGATAATGGCGCTGGCTTATCATCCATCACATACCACACAGTACAGCATCGTTTTATTGAAAAAGACATCCACCGCAGGGATACCACCCTAGAATGTCAGGGTATTGCTATCTCACCAGGCGATGTCGAGCTCGAAACAATTAATATATATATACCCCAGTTACCTGTTGCTCGGTAGGATATTACCCTGAGGTAGGTACGCTCCTATGCACTCAGGCTGATGATGACTGATGACGCCCCCACCAGGATTGGGGATACTTGCATTAGCTCGCCTGACCTAACAATAGCTAGTGAAGGACTGATACCTATGCTATCGCTTGCATCGATCACTTACCCATATTCATCACGATTAACAACCGACTTTATCTCCACGAAGCGAAAGACTTTCATCAATTTTAAAAAAGCTGATTGGTCTGGATTCGCGGAGTTCACCGAAAGTGCCTTCGGTGCCCTGCCCGCTTTGTTTCCGCTGGGCGTATACCTGAAATTCGTCCGAATTTCGCAGCGGAAGTGACAACATTAGTCAGCGAATTTGATCATCTTCGCGAATTCACCGTTGGTCTTTATGGTCAAACTCATTCAGGAGGAGGTCCAGGAAACGTGCTGTTTCGACAGGGTTGCCAGACATGGGTTGGGAATGTCAAGGTTGATTCTGGATAGGTAGGAGTTAAATATACTACAATATCCAGATCTTAGTTGGGCCAGAGTAGCGCGGGACTCGCGAGGCACCAGGGACTCCTCATCCGCATTTTGGCAGATGCAGCAAAAATAGGTTTCTGGTCCAGGGTTTGGCTCGATGCCATCTCTGAGCAGAAGATTGTGAAGCAACCCTGCTGCTAAAAGTTGCTCCAGAGGAGACAAACGACTTAGGGGGTAGGCCGATCTAAACATTGTGAACCCTGGTCATTCCTTTACGTAGAACCAACTTCGCCAGTATGACCCCAAAATCCCTGCATCATGGACTTGGTCGCGAAGATTCGGACTCTGTTAAACAAACACAAGCGAAACAAGTGGAAGGAGCACCTGAAGTCCTGCAACTTCGCGGAGGGTGTGGGTAAGTTTTGGACCACCGTGAAATCTTTGTCCAACCTGGCGAAGCGTGATAATCGAGTGGAGATATCATTCGGTGACCGCATTTCTTCAGACCCGAAGAGATGGGCTAGGTACTTTAGCCGACAGTTCATAGTGCATCCTTCAGTGGACAGGACTAAACGGAAGGTGTCAAGAAGGCTGCGCAAATTGTCAAAACCCAGCGTGCCACTTACCTTCTCCCGTAAAGAGGTTGCGGAGCCACTGGGAAGGCGAAACTCCAAGGTCATTGGTCCTGATGGACTAAGCATGTTGATGCTGAAAAGTTTGAGCCCCACGGGAGTAGCATACCTAACGAGACTCTTCAACCTGTCTATGTCCACCCTCATCATTCCGGAGAACTGGAAGGCTGGGAGGGTGATACCGCGGTTGAAACCAGTCGAAAAGGATGAATCCTATCGACCAATTTCCTTTCTTTCACCAGTGGTGAATACACTCGAAGGTATGCTGCTGCCCTACTTCACGCACCACCTGGACCCGGCTAAGCATCCACACGGCTTTCGGAAGGTGCACAGGACCACAGCAGCATGAAACGTCATAAATGCTCAGGTGATTCATGGTCCTAACCCTGACCGCCCCTGTGAGAGAACCTAAATGAATTTATAAAATGTACTACTTTGTCATCATTGTTTTGAAAAATCTTAAATTTAGATACATCCACTAAGTCGGTCAGTGTTATCTGTTCATGTTCATGTTTGGTAATTTCATGTACCTCTTTTAAATTGAGTATAGCCGGATTTAGAATGCCTACCTTCGATAAAGTTATTGTCTGAATAATATTTAGCAATTCTGTGGTTATTAGCCTGTTCCTGTATCTGGTTGCTAACGTAATTTGCACGTTGGTTCTCATTTCTTTTAGTGAATGTGTCAATTCTGTAATAGCTTTAAATATTTCGGAATTTGTTGTCATTTGCCTATTGTTATTCCGTACAAGTTCGTTTAGTTTCGTATTGATGTTTACCATATCGTCGTGGTCTGGGTACCAGATATCCATTTCCATACGGTTCCTATCTCGTTAATACCTGTTTTGTTCCTGAAATTTATCTTGGTCAATTGCCCGAGTAGAGTGTCAATTAGTTCCAGTTCCAAGTTCATTTCCTTGTATTGCGATGTAGCATTTTCTGAAAAGTATTCAAAATTTTTATTCCATGGGAAGCGCAGCGTCAGCAATTAATAAAGCCGGTTAGTCAGTAAGCCGTAGCTTTAAGAAACATTTTGTATTCATGTCAATTTAGACAGTGAACGGTGATGGTAGATATACTCCCTCAAATTTAATAATTGCGTTTTACTTATTTTAGCAAGGACTTCCTGGGGCCGTGATGCGGCCCCCAACTTTAATTCGCCGTCAAAGGACCTCCTTAAATGTGAGGCCTTGTGAAAGGGATCTTCTTAATTGAAGAAGTTCTTTTCAATTGAATGTGTGGTGATAGGTGACTAAGTGAAAGTGTTAAAAGTGCAAAAATGAAAATGAAATAAATATAACTATAAATTTATGGCTTGTACATCCACATAACAAAATACTTTAAAACCGTTGACTGCCTTTGAGTGTCCTTCGGTTTATAACACAAGCTTAACTCTGCGATTCCCATCTCCAGGGGCAGTCCAGGGTGTAAAAGCTCCTCTTCCTGGAAGAGGTCAAATGTTCAAAATAAAATTAAAACAAGTGAATTAAAATCTGGGGGCGGTGGTGCCCAATATTTAACTAATCTAATTCTGGTGATGCTTGCGACCCCGAAGACCCTCAAGTTGACGCTATAGATTACTACGTCAAAGCCCTCTACGCCCTTAGTGATTCTGAAGGGGATAACAAATAAAAAGTTGTACTGCGACCCCGAAGACCCTCAGGCACACAATTAAAACCAATACGAATAAAAAGAAATTAATCCCTGAAACCTTCCACTATCGCAACGACTGGACGTCCTTACACAATCACATTGGCCCGGTGAATCCGTGTTCCTAAACTCCTAGGGCGGAATTCATTCCCCAAAAAAGCCAATTGGTTAACGTATTTCGAGACCATGCAACAGCCGCTAATTACGCCCTAAACGGGTGCTTGTTGCCATTCACATCGGAATACGGCAACTATTCCAACACTGGAAATTGCAATTGGTTCAAAGTCACGTTTTGAAGCGAGTTGTGCCTTAGTAGGTTGCCTTCAATCTGATTGTTGACGACTAAAACGGATAACACAGCCTTCCTGACCAAAACCTGTATTTAAAGACTAATGTGCCGTGAAACACCAACCGGGTACATGTCGCCAAAGTTCTTATGTAGAACACGGTAAAACTTTCACATATCTAATCATGGCTCCTCTATTATTTTTTTTTTTGCAGGAAACTCTGAAAACGTAAGAAAGAATCCCAGATCACAAAAAAGTATTTAAAAATAAAAAATAATACATAAACTGTACAAAAAATTAATCAGTACTAGACCAAAATTCAAAAATCAAAAAAAAAAAATCATAAATCTTGCAAAGCAAAAAAATAAAAAATTGATACTGTATAAAAAACAGTCAGTATGTGGACAAAGATCCAGAATAAAAACCAAAAAATTGGTAATTTTGCAAGGCAAAAAATACAGTTTTACTGTTTTATCCTGTGACCTGATCGGAAAAAAGTTACTCTTATAACATTTAAAAGCCAAATTCGAAACAAAAATGGACCCACTAGTAACAAAAGTGAACGAACTAAATGGAGGAATTAATGCTCTCCTGGAGCAGATTAGAAGATTAGAGGGGCGTCTTACAGGAATTGAAAATAATGGGTTAGGAATAGAATCTCGATTAGCAAGAATAGAGTCTGGAACCGCAATCCTAGACCAAAATCTTGCCAGAATCGATGGAAGGCTAGGTAGTGTAGAGGAAGCGAACAACGCTCAACTGCAAATTTTCGAGGGCAACCCAGCCCAATATATTTCATTGAAACACAATGTCGAAGGCATCCTTTCCGACTACAGCGTGATGAAAGAAAAACCTTTGTATAGGGCGATCCTTCAACATATTAAACAGAAGATTCGAGGAAGCGCTGATGCAGCGTTAGTTGCATACAATGGGTTCGGGAGCGACTGGGCTGACATAAAGAAAGTCCTTTCTCTGCATTACGCGGACAAGAGGGACATACGGACGCCAGAACACCAACTGAATCAGCTTGCCCAAAGAGATTCCAAGCTAGACGAATTCTATGCGACGGTTAACCATCAAATGTCGTTGATCGTCAACCAAATTAAGTGTGACGATTACATGCAGGAGACGGTTTCCGTCCTCATAGAAACGTATCGGAATAGGGCCTTTGACATGAAGCGTATTCAGCCTGTCTAGACATGCAAAATTTGACATTAAGGAATACAATAGTACATACAAATACAGTTAGTATAGTCATTGTTCCAAATAACGTGTTGCAAGACAATCAAAGGCCGCCCATACCTCCTCGAGCCCGTACCAGCTATAGTTGGGCAAACAGAAGCGCTGGCCATGAGTTCAACAAAATGCCATACAATAAGTTTCGGTATAACCAAGAGTCATCCAACACATCGCCTCCAGGCAGACCGACGGCTCCGAAACCTGCGGAGAAAATGGAAATCGAGGGCAGCATTCAATCCAGAAAAGTGAACTACATGAATAGACCCGCAAATAGTAACGCTAAAAGAGGTCCAGGTGCATCCATTGAAAGATTTCCGAAACAACAAAAACTTTACCACATGGAAGGCAGTAACAGCGAGCCAGTGGAAGAAGAGACTCAGCAGGTAAATTTTATGATGGACGGGCCACCGGCTTATTTCATATAAAGGCCCCGTATTCCAGTATACCCTACCTTACTTGCGTGACCACCGACAATATTGCTTTGAAGTTCCTTGTCGGCACAGGTGCGAACAAAAATTTTATAAACCCTAAACTAGCCACCCACTCAACCCCAGTCGAGCCACCTTTTTCGGTGCAAACCGTTGCAGGACCTGTTTTAGTAAACAGGAAATTAGTGGACAATTTTTTTACAACATAGGCAATGATAATGAAGTAACGTTTTATGTCCTACCAGGGCTGATATCCCTTGACGGCTTTAGAGGCGACGATACCTTGAAAGAATCGGGGGCTGTGATCGATAGAAAAAATCATACATTGACGATAGACCCCGATGTCGAGATTCCCTTTAAAAATAAGACGGTTGGGGGTATTAACTTTTCCGAAGCACCAATCCCGGAGGCAATATTGCCCGCCCTGAAATTTCTACTCAAAAATTATTCGCATCTACTTGAGCCTTTGAACGCAAAAATCAGCATTAAAACATCAGTCAGAGCTGAAATAAAAACAACCACAGATGACCCTATATACGCCAAGAGCTATCCGTACCCGGCAAATATGAGAGAAGAGGTAGACCGACAAGTCTCTGAATTACTCGATGAAGGAATTATTCGTCCTTCCAAATGCCCTTATAATTCTCCGATTTGGGTGGTACCAAAAAAGCCCAAACCATCCGGAGAAAAACAATATAGGATGGTAGTGGATTTTAAACGCTTAAATGCGGTTACGATACCTGACAGTTATCCCATCCCAGATATCAATGCAACATTATCCAGTCTTGGCTATGCCAAATACTTCACGACCATAGATCTCACGTCCGGACTCCACCAGGTAGCGATGAAAGAGGCAGACATCCCGAAAACAGCCATTTCAACCATGAATAGGAAGGAACCATGGAAGGAAGTTGAGGAATGCGTCGGCCATTTTTCAACGATTGATAGACGACGTTCTGAAGGAGTATATTGGGAAAATATGCTACGTGTATATCAATGATATAATAGTATTTGGTAAAGATATAGAGCACTTGCGGAACGTTGATATTATATTCGAACATGGCGCATAGGAATCCCAGAGAAAATAAAGAACAAATTCTTCAAAAATACTACTTTCCAAAAATGGCAAGTCGAATAAGGAAATTCGCATCTCTCTGCGAAACTTGCCTCACTAACAAATACGATAGACATCCCGCGGTACCCCCTATTAAGGAAACTCGAATCCCTAAATACCCTTGCGAAATTTTGCGCGTAGATATATTTGAAATTCAAAATGAAAAATTTTTGCCGTGCGTTGACAAATTTTCGAAATTTGCGAAACTATTTCATATAAAAACCAGGTCATCCCTCACTCTTCGTGCTAAATTTGTGAAGCTTATTCACTAATTCACAACCTCAGGGTCATAGTAACGGACAATGAGCGGATTTATGAGCCCGCTAGTAAGCAATTACATAAGAGGTTTAGGGATCGAATTATACCAAACTCCAGTGCAAAGAAGTGAGGTGAATGGTCCAATCGAAAAATTCCATTCAACTCTGATCGAAATCTATCGATGTCTGGGAAGAGAAACAACCAATACAGGTCCAAAAGAATTAGCCTACATTGCGGTCGACTGCTACAATACAACGATTCATTCGGTGACTAAAAGGAAGCCCAGTGGCGTATTCTTTAATCGAACCGAAAGGATAAATTACTAAGGACTGACAGATTTTAGAAGTAAGGTTCACATGGAAATTAGAGACCGCATTAGGAAAGATCAAGAATCGCGAAACCTTCGACTAAATAGAAAAAGGAAAGGAGTAAAACAGTTTAAAATAGGGACGACATTTAAGTAATGGACAAACAGATTAAGGGTAAACAAAAACCACTTTACAAAAAGGAAAAGGTTCGAGTAACTTTAGAGACGGACACTGATAGGAAAATCCACAAGGCACTGGTAGGAAATACACACAAAAGAGGCGAAATGGCCCAATAAACAATGAACACTGTCATACCAGCACAGATACACACAAAAGAGGCAAAATGGCCCGAAAACAATAAACTCTGTCATACCGGCACAGGTACACACAAAAGAGGCGAAATCGCCCAAAAGCATATTGAACCAGGGTTGGGCATAGTGCACTAAAAAATAAGTGCAATAAGGTTTCACACGGAGTGTATCGATTTATTGTATTGTTGAACAGCTCTGTAAATTGCTTCAACATCGCTAATTAAATGGAATTCTTCTTTCATGCATCTGGACATCTCGAGTAGAGTTGAGTGGACTCTCTCGACCTGCCCATTTGTGGCACTGTGCCGAGGACTACAGAAATATAGTTCGATTTCTAACCTTTGCATTAAACTTTTAAATTGCTGTGTGGTGAATCCTGGCTCGTTATCTAAAGTGATCTTTTTTGCCTCTGGGAAGTTTATGAGCACTTCCATGATTTTTTCATCAAGTTTAAGTTTATCCTCAATTTGCTTAATGACTACAAATTTCGAATAAAAATCAACGCATGTTATGAATTTTAATTTTTGAACATAAAAAAAGTCTATATGGATCTGCTCCCCCTCTTTCTTAGGAATTGGAGCCTCTCCAATAGGTACCGTCTGAGGATTTCTACAGTACTTATTTCTATTACAAATGTCGCAACAATCAATGCATTGCTTAAATTCTTGCCTCATTTTTGGCCAATAGTACATATCGCAGATTTGTTTGTGATTTTCGATATAGCTCCTATGAGCTCTTGTATGGGTTTGCTCAATTATGATCTTTTGGTCATCTGTATTGATTATATCTATAGGAAACTTCCTAGTGAAGACGAATTTGTTTATAAAGTTGTCCTTTATTGGCTGTTGGATTTCGTATAAAACTTCTGGTGTGCAATGGATCCCTGTTACTAAATTGGGTTGCAAAAACTCTTTAAAAATTCCTATTAAATTGTCTACTGTGTCATATTTACAATATATGCCTTATTCTATCAAAACTCCTTACGGATCCGTGAATTGTGAATTTTGAATTTTTTCCTAATAAAACTTGTTAAAATTCATTCAATGGCGTCGGCGTTTCTTTTATGGCCTCGTGTAAGGTGCTTTCACACGAATGTTGGGCGTCGTCCGTTGATGTAGATTCGGAAAGGTTATTTAAAAATTGTCTGGACAATGCGTCCGCAACGACGTTTGTGGTTCCTGGTCTATATACCATTTTTGGGGAAAATTCTTATAAAAATGAAGTCCATATTTTAATCTTTGAGTATGGATTTCTTGTTGAAATTGCAAAGGTAAGTGGTTGGTGGTCTGTATGAATTTCTAAGTCAGATACTCCATACAAATAGATTCTCAATGTCTTTAATGCGCAGACGATAGCTTAAAGCTTCTTTTCATTTGTTGCATAATTTGACTCTGTGCTGTTTAAGGTTTTTGAAATGAAGATGATTGGTGATTTTCCGAAGTCTGGTTACGTTAGTTCCACTTGATCTTTTAATAAAATTTTATTCATAGCTAAAATCTCTTGGTCTAACTTTATTTCAATTTTTTTTGACATATATTGCGACACCATTCCATTTTTCCCTGACACAAACTTTGTTAGCGGCTTCGTAATTGTTGCATAATTTTTAACAAATTTCCTGTAGTAGCCGGCCATCCCTAAAAAACTTCTTAACTGCCTAAGCGTAGTTGGTATGGGGTAATTATTTATTGCTTCAATTTTTTTTGGGTCTGTCATAATAACGTTATAACTAATAATGTAGCCTAAAAACTCTACATCCTGTTCGTAAAATTTATATTTCTCTATTGAAATCTTCATGTTTGTGTTCCTAAGAATTTGAATAATTTTTTGTAAATGCTCAGTATGTTCTTCAATTGATTTTGAGTAGATGATTATGTCATCTATATGTATAAACATGACAAAACTTTCCAATGCGATCCCTTAGGATATCGTCCATTGCTCTTTGAAATATGCTGGGTCCGTTTTTCAACACGAAAGGCATACGTAAATACTCGTATTTGCCATTATTAATTGAAAAGGCCGTCCTTTCAATGTGTTCCTTTTTCATGAGTATCTGGTGAAAACCAGATTCGAGGTCGATTGTTGAGAACCACTTGGCTTCTCCTAAATTTGACAAAATAACATTGGTGTCTGGAATCGGATATTTATCTGAAATGGTGTGTTCATTTATCTTTTTGCAATCAATCACCATCCTTAATTTTGGTGTTCCATCTTCATTTACACCCTTCTTGGGTACTACCCATACCGGTGAGTTATATGGGCTTTTGATTGGTTGTATTATTCCTTTTGCTACCATTTGTTGGATTTCTTCATCATCCGTTCTAAAGGGTAAACTCAAATCTATGTTTGAATGCATTAATTTAATTCTTCGCTTAATTACATTCTTGAGGTTATCAACATTCTCTGGCATCCTTTTCCTTAAAGGACTTTCTTGGTTACACTCAATTAACCTTAAATTGCAAATATAATCGTAGGGTTTGGGTATCAGCTCCTTCGGCTGACTCGAAATATATATTTGTTCCTTTACTTTTTCTGTTTTTCTGTTTCAAGGGTCAGTTTATCTAAATCAATTATGGCTTTTGCTTTGAAAAGCAAACTCATTCCTATCAAGACATCTGTTTCTAAATTCGCGATCTCGTAGAATCGGGTTTTTATACCGAATATTAAAGCTTCTGAAAAATGTGTTATAATCGTACATCCGTTAATAGTTGTTACTCTTTTAGCTATTTCTAAATTTTTCCTATTGGGTAAAGTGTTGGTTTTGCAGTAGCAACACGTTGCTCCTGTATCCAATAAGATTTTTACTGTTCTTCTAGTACTTCTGATTGTTCTGAATATGTGGGGCAGTTTTTTTCCTGTCCCTGATCGTCGCCTAAAAAAGTTTGCTCATTCAAATTATTAATCTTGTGTGCCTTATAGTTCGGTTGGTTACTAAATTGGCTACTATTAGCTTGCCTTTTGGGCGGTGGTTGCTTAAAATTGGGGCGATCTGAATAACTTGGATGAACATAGTTATTGGTGAAGTTTCGTTGGTTATTTTGATATCAATTAAAGTTTCCAGGATTTTGGTTTTGCCTGGGATAGTTATTCTGTCTAAGCATTGACAATGAAGGATCCACCTCCTTTGTTTTCATTTATTGTAAAATTTTCATTCGTATTTTTGTTGTATTTTATTAATATTTTTCACTTGCTTTCTGTTCAGTTCACTTTCTAATTTAATAATGGAAAATTTTGATTCACAATATTAAATACTTGCATAAATATCTTCTAAAATGAATGGTTTTTTGTTTTGGTTTTTTCTGGTTTTCTCCTTTTTTTTGGATACTTTTACGTTTATTTTTGTGGCACTCGCGACCGAATCGTTACCTGGAGTTTTCAGGATAACTATTACACAGTTGCGTTGCCCCACGTTGGGCGCCAATTAAGTATTTTGCGTGGCGGCAAAAGAAAAAAAATTTCGGCAAGTAGTAGACATAGCGTCAGCATTATTTCCACACGCGCAACGGTGCACCGTGGGAAACAACAACAAAACTTACGAATATTTTGATAAATGCAATCTTGGAATTTTTCCTATGTAAACCTTAGAATAAATGGTGATATAACTTGCATATTAAAACAGAGAAAGGAACAAACAATACATCGGTAAAAATAACATGTGAAGAGGACTTGATGCATTTTCGGTAGCTGTATGCTGCATTAGTTACTACTAAGTATATGCTTTTTATTATTTTTGTTATTATTGTAAAGTTAGCACATCTTTGTTTTTGTTTATTTCTGTCTTATGCTTCTGTTTATATTTGCTGTCTTAAAGTTGATTTGGTTTTGTTTAGTAATGATTCAGTGTTCAGACAGGGAAACTTTTGTCGCGGCAACTCGTTACTTGTAGGAGAGAGAGGGACGGGGAAAGGGGAGGGGCACCGAGTTGATCGTGCTCGGGCGACACGCTTTGTGTTATTATTCGTCTCAGTCGGCAGCTAAGAAATTTGACATTCCTTTTCATTTATAAATTCTTTCAGTGGTTGCAGTTTTGCTGAGTTTTAAGTGAATAATTACGGTAAGTTGGGAAATGAAATTTTGTTCTTATTTTTTTGCGATTAAATAACACATGTGTATGCATATACTATACATATTAACATAAATTATGTTAAAACTTCATTTTTCAACACCTTTTACTTATAATCACAAAATTTATCAGAATGTGTAAATGCCGATTAAGCGAAGCGTACAGAAATTTGCGAAAATGATATAAAATGAAATGCCAGAAAATTGCCTGAATAGAGTTGCTCTGTGTGAACGCGACGAGCAACACCAAAAGGGAAATCGCCGATAATAAGCAACAAAAGTTTCCCTGTCTGAACATTGTCTGACTGCGAACACCAACAAGGCGTCAGCGTTGGTGATTGTAGCCTTGCCGAATGTTTTATATAATCGCCAAAAAGGCTTGAAAATAGTTTATTTTAATGCACGGAGCCTAAATGCTGAAAAAATGGACATTGTGAGAAGAACGTTTGAGTTTTCGTCTGTTGATATTATTTGTGAATCTGAAACCTGGTTCAGAAATGACATAAATGAGATTCATTTTGACATTAAAAATTATAAATTGCTTCGGAATGATAGGTTAGTCAAAAAATGTGGAGGAGTGGCTGTATACTGCAAGAGCCACCTAAGGACAAAGTTATTATCTCAGTCATGTAGAAATAATGTAGAATACTTGACTATTAAATTATCTAACTGCTCGTCTAAGACCCTGTTGTACTGTTTATATAATCCTCATAAGAATTGTGATCTTTGGGACTTTGTTGATTATTTGTCCCCTGTAGCTGTTGATTATGATAACATTATTGTGTGACTTTAATGTTAATTTGCTACGCTCTGACTCGTATAGTTCACGTTTAGTTGATAATGTGTCTAGTGTTGGGTTGTCATTCGTTAATGTATCTATACGAACGAGGTATGGAAATAATTGTTGTCCAAGCCTACTTCACTATTTCATTGTGTCCGACCCTGCTATCATTTTAAAATTTGACCAGATATCGTTTATATCGGATCATGACTTAATATTCTGCTCATTTGACATTAGGCTTGGCCACAACAACGAACCTGCTAGCACTTATAATTTATTTGACTATCGTTTTTTAAATGTCAATAGTCTGTTTGGTCATACATATGTCGCAAATAGATTGGTATACCTGTTGGGGTTACAGCTCAGTGAATGAAAAGCTTGCATTTCTAAATAATAATATTTTGCAGGCGCTTAGTAGCTATGTCCCTGTCAGAACCTCGGAGAATCGGGGTTCGTCTTGCCCGTGGTTTAACAGTGTAGTTCGATCTGCAGTCAAGAAAAAAAAACAAGTCCTACCCCGTGAAGAAAAATCATCGCACGGACTCAAATTGGTGTGCTTTTAAGGCGATTAGAAACGAAACGGATGAGGTAACAACTAGTATCGAGATAGGTATACCCCTAGCCGTAGTGAAGGGAAATATACGAAATTTCTATCTCAACAGGGCTCAACAAAGATGGAAAGATACCCTTACATGCAGGATATCAAGAACTACCTGGCCGGACTACAATAAGAAGAGGACCAGAGGTCTTCTTTGTAGGCCCAGGGCTGTCACCCACAAACTTATTGCAGTATACACGGGCCACTGGACTTTGGGCACGCATGCGGAAAAAATGGGCATTCCGCATAACCAATACTGCAGAAGCTGCAAAGATGTGGCTGAAAAGGAAACGGTCGAGCATCTCCTGTGCAAATGCCCGGCCCTGGCCCGTAGTCGGCTAACATACTTGGGAAGTCCCTTCCTTGACAACCTAGGGCAGGTATCTAGGATCGAGACCTCCAACATAGTAGATTTCATTAACATTTCTGGTTGGTTGTAATGCACATCCTTCCATTACCAAGTAGGTTTTTCGAGTTTATGGCATCAAAACGGCAGTATTTGTTTTTTTTTTTGCTACTTGGGCGGCATGGGTCGCAGCCACTTTACCTACCTACCTACCTAGAAACGAAACGACGCTGACAACAAGAAGAGAAAAACGTAAGTTTTTTGCTAAACAACTCAGTCCCTCACTTCCTAACACTTTCCTTTGGCGGAACTTAAAAAAGTTACATATTCATGTGAGTGATAGTTCAGCGTGCCCACTCTACCCCGATACCTTAAATGACTCTTTCGTAAATTTTGCCTCTCCGTCTTAAACTCCTAACTGTTACCCAACATTACCTGGTGATGTTGTTTTTTCCGGTCACACATTTGAGTTTTGTGCAGTGTCTGAATTTGAGGTAGAAAAAGGTATTTATAAAATACGGTCCAATGCCATTGGGAACGACGGCATCCCAATTAAGTTTATAAAAATAATTTTGCCTTTAGTTTTGCCCACCCTAACTCACATAATAAACCATAGTTTTACAACGTCTTGTTTCCCTAATGCATGGAAAGTTGCTACTGTGCTTCTTGTTGCCAAAAACAGAACTGCGTGTAGCCCCAGTGACTTCCGTCCCATTAGTATACTACCTGCTCTATCAAAAGTCGCTGAATCTCTGATGTTTCAGCAAATCTATAACCATGTTGATAAATTCAACATCTTGTCTCCCTTTCAGTCTGGATTTAGGTCTAAGCACAGTTGTTCCACAGCTATGATAAAGACACTTGACGATATCAGACATAACTTTGACAAAAAGCATCTAATACTTCTCTGTTTGCTGGATTTTTCTAAAGCATTTGATACTGCTGACCATAAACATCTTTGCTCTAAACTAAAAAAGTATTTTGGTTTTGGCCAATCTGCTGTGCAATTGATGGAGAGCTACCTCACAGGTAGGTCGCAGCGTGTGAAAGTTGATTTGAAAATGTCTTACCTACGTCCATTGTCGTCAGGCGTTCCTCAAGGCTCAATCTAAGGGCCTCTATTATTCAGTTTGTTTGTGAATGATGTTTTTTCTGTATCTCAGCAGGCGAGCATTCATGCATACGAGGATGATATTCAATTGCATATGTCTAGACCTCTTGACCAGTCAGCCAGCTTGTGCTCAGACTTTAATAAAGACCTTGCATTGATTAAATCTTGGGCAACCCAAAATGGTCTTTGTCTTAATTGTGATATGTGGTATGTATTACCTATTTGTAAGAAACGTTTTAACCTCACAACTATTCCATCTTTGTATAACTTAATAAACTTACTAAAACTCTACTTCAACCTTCGGTTTCATTGTTCATTTTTATTCTGCCCTTTAACAAAATACCTTCGCTCAACCAGAGAACGTATATTAAATGAGAAGCTTCATGACCGCATTTCAGTGTGAATTGTCAAAAGTCGAAAAATTTTCAATAGACCCACTCATGAAAATACACCACACATTGAGAGCGGCAAGTGAACAGAGCTGAGCAAAGACAATATTTCTTTTAACAGAGAATAAATTCAAATAAAAGTTGATTTTTCTTGTACCAATTTTAGATTTCGCAATGATATAAATGAATTAAAGGAAAAATTGAAATAGTTATATTTTCATTTGGTTTATCTAAATATGTATGTAAATGATAGCATTGAGTCAATTTTGATATGCCAAAACAACTTGGCTCATTTGCTGTTTTACCGACGGCATTTCACATTAGCATATTGTGTAGTTTTATGGGTTGCTTGAAAACATATACATATGTATAAAATTTAATATAAGAGGAAAAAGCTTAAGAAATTCTTAAAATAAATTACTTAAAATAAAAGAGAAAAATTTGGCTTAAACTAAAATTATTTGTTGAATTTATTAAAAAATGAAAAAAAGTGAAATATTAAAGTATCCAAGCATGTTCATTCTTTAAAATGATTTTTTATAATATAATAAATATTACTAAGAGTTTGCTTCCAATTTAATATTTCATTTGATTTCCTATGTTGATTTCCTTTTTCTGTACACACATATGTATGTACTTACGTGCATTTGAATAAATTCAACCTTAACCTACGCTAAATCAAAGTCAAATCACAGCGCAATCAAAACCGCAGCTGCACTTGTGCCTGCGCCGGCGCCAAATATTCTAAAATGTCTGAAACTACATACAACAACAAAAAATTCATTCATAAACGCAGGCGCGTATTCGTGCAAACAAATGTCGTTCATTTATATGCGCGAGCATTTCATCTCCCCGCGCACGCAAATGTTCCCCTCAACGATCTTTTTCGCGACGAACACAAAAATGATAAAGTCTTCAATTTTAAAAACCATCGACGGTCATTGAAAATTTCAACACCGCAATATCAGACAATAATGCAATTTGCCAACGTAGTCTGACAAATTGCTGGCATTCTAGAATGTTCTAGAACATTCTAGAACTTTTGTCCAAATGCGCATCAATTCATTTGCGTACACGTGCACGCGCAATTGGCGAATTGACAGAAAAATTGCCGAAAAACCGAAAAGAATATTCTTTTGCTTACCGTTCCCTTTCCCTTTCAACCCTTCTCTTATCGACAATTGTTGCATAACTCCTCTTCCGTCCCTACTTCCCCCGCTGACAATCAAAAAAACAGATTTTTTCTCAGGTAGTAACTTTTTCTTCTTTGCTTCATTTTTAGTTGGATTCGTAAATTGCTCTTCTTCTTTACGCACACATTGCTCTGATTTGCATAATTAGCCGTTTAAGCGGACCCCGACAAGTGTCTGCTGTGGCTTAGCGTGTTTAGTCGCCAGCCACATTATCATATTGCACTTTTAGCTTTTGCCCCATAGTTCGAATCCTAGCTTTTTTTTCGCGCCATGTCTAATTTGTATGGCTTTTTTTTAAATTCAATACGATATATTTATTAACTTTCATAAATTTTTGGAATTCATTTCGTTACGAATGAATATATGTACAAAATTATTGTAAAGTTTTCATTTATTTAAATAATTTAAGATGTGCAATATAAAGAAATTGCATTAAATTATTTTATTAAACTATTATGTTTGTTATTATTTAAGATTAGAAAAAAGTGTTTAAACAAATTATCTTAATTAAAATTAAATTTGAATTTTTTCACATCATCAGTTACTAGAAACGGAAATTTTACATAAATTTTAATAAAAAGATCCATTATATTAAATTCGTTATATTACATTATAATTAAAAACGAAATTTCAATGAAATATTAATTTATTTGCATGATAATAGACAATTTATATATTATTAAAACCAAATTAATCACCTGCAACACCAGTGATAAGTTACATTATTTTTCTCTCTAACTACAAATTCACGCTCTAGCACTGTTAATATGGGTCTCTACTGTTAAATTAAGTGGGTCTGCTGTATATTAGCGGTGAAAAAAAATGAGTGTGGTGTGTACAGCAGACCCCCCTGGCAGCGGAACGAATCACGGAATGGACTGGGATGAGGCTTCTCTATAATATACGATTTCTGGCTCAACCAAGCTCAAGCTCGATCCGGTTTCACCAACGCTTTTCCGCTAGGTCGTGCAACTAACGTTATCCGTATTAAAGAGGTTGTTGTTATCCGTGTTGTCAAGGCAAGATTTAAGTTAATCGTGAGAGCAAGTTGGTTACTGCGCATGCCCCAATATGAAATCACTCAATCTTGGTCCACTAAGCCAAAATAGTGTTGTGAAACGTACGCTGAGCTTAAACACAAAGTATCAGCAGCTAAGTATTCGAAGCTTAGCGAATTTGTGCGAGTAGCCTTAACTACTCTCCTTGTCGAGTTTGAAACGTCCCCGTTTCAGTTACTGAAAGCAAACTGTGTCCGAATAAATTGTTCAATGTACAACTTGTTGCTTAACGTAGATTCGGATCGTAATTATCAGCACGTAAAGGTGATATTTGGTCGGTTATAAATGTTATTAATGCTAAATACTTGATGGAGCGTGAATTTCTTCCTAACAATGAATGTTTTCAATCCTTATACTATTAATTACAAACAACAACTTCTTAGAATTAAAATAAATGTCACAATTAAAAGAATGATGACAATTAAACTAAGTTTACCAAATCTATTCACAATACGTAGTTTTTTAAGAACTTGTAAATAATCAGAACTCATAATATATTTTATTTGCTGATTAAATTTTTTAATACTGCGTCAAATTTGCGTCTTTGTAGCAATATAACTTCCAAGACGAAAACTGTTATAAGAAAGGAAAAAACACAGGTTTACACTTATCGTAAACTGCTTTTATGAATGATTTTTCCATCGATCAAGACCGTGCTGCCTAGATCCTTTTCGACAACTTTTTCAACAAATATCTTATTAAATTTATTTCCTAGACGTCTATTTCTCCTCAAAAGAACTTTCTCGCCGAACTCATAGGTTTTCATTTTATTATTTTTTTCAAGCCTACATAAAACTTTCTCCTGCTCTTGAAACAATCTTTTACGTATCGTTTTCTAATCATCATTCGAACAATTCTGAATAATGTCGATAGGTTTAGCGTTTGTTAAAGAATGGATGGTGTTATTGTACTTATGAGTAGCTAGTAGCACGAGATCAATAGTCTCGCTCAGCTGTTGTTCTTCTATGCATCGGGCTATTTCCATTAAAGTTGAATGGAATCTCTCAACCTGCCCATTACTTTGACTATGTAACGTCGGAATGAAAAATTGTTCAATCGAAAAGTTGTCCGTAAGAAGGGTTTTAATTGTCATTGTCTGAAACAATAGTTTTAGTGTTTTTAAATATTAAAAGTATTTCTAGCAATGCTTCCTTGATATCTAATGTAGAGCGCGAGGGAAGGGGTTTGATTATAGCGTACGAGTATTTGAAAAACTTATCCATACAAGTTAAGAAATGTTGTCTATCTGTGAAAAAAATGTCCATGTGAAGGATCTCGCCAGGCATCTTTGAAATAGGCGTTTTGCCCATTTCGAGATTTATCGGCTTACGCTGACATTTATTTTCTAGACATATCTTACAGTTTGTAATGATGGTTTTTAACATTTTCTTAATATCAATATGGATAGTGCGAAGGGTTTTCAATGCCCAAACTATAGCTAGTAGCTCCCGTTCATTGGTCGCATAATTTTGTTCTGTTGGGGAAAGTGTGCGGGAAATCATAGTTATGGGCCTATTTTTCTGGGACAACACTGCACCTAGAGCATTTGAGGAGGCATCAGTGGTCAGCTCGAAAGGACAGCTAAAATCTGGGTATTTGAGCAAAACATCTTCAGAGGCTAAAATTTTCTTAACTTTTTTAAAGGCATACTTGGCTTCCGAGTCCATGTTTATCTTAATATTTTTTGATTTGTTAGCTTCCACGCGCCCGTTCTCCCCTCGCATATATTTCGCCAGCGGTTTGACAATGGCTGCATAATCCTTAACAAATCTTCGGTAATATCCCGCAAGACCAAGAAAGGACCGCAGGGAACGAAGAGTTTCTTAACTTTGTAATTTAAAATATCGTTAATTTTGCTTGGGCAAGTTTTTAATCCGTTCTGCGATACTAAAAAACTTAGGAACTTCTTTGAAAGAATTTGGATTTTTCGGGCGAAACTCACATACCTGCCATTTCCAATTTGTTTAAAATTGTATTTATGTCCTTCAGATGTAAATGCTCATCGGATGAAAAGATGATAATATCAGCGATATAAACATGACAGGTTTTACCGATTTCATCGCGCAGAATATCATCTATGGCCCGTTGAAAACCAAAGGGCAAGCGGCAAAATTCGTACTTGCCATTATTTACACTGAATGCTGTTTTTGGTCTATCTTTTTCGCGCAAGTTAATTTGGTGAAATCCTGACTTTAAATCTAGCGTAGAGAATAACTTTGACTTCCCTAAATTGGACAGGATAACAGAAGTGTCCGGTATGGAATTGGTTTATTGTTATAATTTGATAAACGGTGCGGTTCATTTTGATGATTAAAATTATATGAGGCATTGTTGCTCTTACTTTATTTGGTTTGACTGAATTACCCATTGCAAAGGTTTGGGCGAAATCATAGCGCTTGTGATTTAGCTCAAGCTCCTGTGCCACAGCCAATGTTGTGGGCAAATCCTTTGGTACCGAAGAAAATAATGTGTCACATAGCGGACGACGAAGACCCGAAATGAATACTCGCAGTGCATTTGCTCTTGCACGATCATTAAGAGCCTTTATAACTTCGACGTTGCCACTATTAGTCATTATTTGCTTATTTATGATAAGCATCAAATGCTTGTCCACCGATTCATAGTAGTCCGTAATTGAAAAATTGAAAGATGACAATGTCGAATTCGCCGCACCCGTAATTTTATTCCTGAAAATACCCATTGCAACTTAATATCTATCAGAGCCTTCAAGGTAGTAATTAATGGCAAAGATGGCAGCGGAGCGCCAAGCTAGTTAGCATGTGGCATCGCCACTAAATTCGGGTAAGGATTTGATTAAGTCTAGACTAGAATTTCCTGACTCTATTGAAGGGTTAATCGAAACGGGTTGATAGGGTTCAACACGCGGTGGTTTAAGAAGATTTAAGGCTGAAGCAAGTTCATCAATTTAGCACGCTCGGTTGAGGCTCTTACGATTTCTAAAACTTGCTCTCTTGTGACTTCCATTCTGCAGAAGCTTAAACAACCACTATCGAACCAAAACACCTATCGCTACGAATTTGGTATAAAGATTTGTTAGACAAAAAAAATTTGATTAGTCGATTTGCTGATGGCTGCGAAATACTTACAACCTAATTAACCTTCCTGAAAATTTGTGAGCTTCAAACTAAGCTTTTTTCAACACATATATGTATGTAAATTCAACAGCATATCGTTTGTTTTTGCACTATATAAAATGTGTATTTGTGCAGCCGTTAAAGTTAAATAAAACTAGAGTACTTATTTCGAAATCCAAAATTTTTAGACCCTACCTGTTTTAAGTAAGGGTATGTTACTTAATCTGCGAAAAATAAATCACTGAAATCTATGTTTCATTCCTTTCGATTGATAAAGCGATTGTTTTATTTTAAAACCCCGCGGTATTTAAAAATGTTGAGAAAAATGCAAAGCAAAAACTTCCGACACGAAAATATTTAACCTCTCTGAATTTGGAACACGTGTATATTACGTAAGTTAGAAAATATATTACTACGCTTCAATAACTTCGCACAAATGCACAGATATCTCTTTTGTTCTTCTCCTGATATAGCGAACTTTTTTTCCTTAACTTGAGACCTTTAAAGATGGAGAAACGAATTTATGTAAAAAAATATTCTTTTACACGAACAATTGAACCTTTCTTAATTTGAGCAGGTGTATTTTACGCAATTTGGAAGAAATCTTGCCACAATACGAGTTATCAGTTGTGATTATTACTTACAAATGTAATTACGAAAACTGGTTAAATAAATTTAAGTAAGAATAAGGCTTCCGATATGGAGTTCTGTAATACTCCAATTGTCCAACCAAGTGTAGGCGAAGTAGCTGAAGACCCACTGCTGCAAATATCACACGCCGTTGGGTTACGATCCTGGTTCTTTTGTGGCCTGTCGCTCTATTCGGTCTTCCTTATAGGAATTATTCTTGTAGAATTTATCAGTACAGTTGAACATTCGAAACAAGTTGCGAAAATAATTATTGGACAGGCCCCACGTTGGGCGCCACTTAATAAACTTAATAAAACTCTACTTCAACCTTCGGTTTCAATGTTCATTTTTATTCTGCCCTTTAACAAAATACCTTCGCTCAACCAAGCTCAAGCTCGATCCGGTTTCACCAACGCTTTTCCGCTAGGTCGTGTTGTGGCCCGTATTGTCAAGGCAAGATTTAAGTTAATCGTGAGAGCAAGTTGGTTACTGCACATGCTCCAATGTGAAATCACTCAATCTTGGTCCATTAAGCGAAAATTGTGTTGTGAAACGTACGCTGAGCTGAAACACAAAGTATCAGCAGCTTAGTATTCGTATTCGAAGATTAGCGAATTTGTGCGAGTAGCCATAACTTATATAGGAAATAACCCAATCAAATTCGTTTCCAAAGTAACAAACCTTGGCTTTGTTATTAATTCCTATTTAACGTGTATTGACCATGTGAATTTCATCGTTAGCAAGGTATATTACACCTTAAGAAATTTAAGAATGTCTGCCTCATTTACGCCGATCAATGTAAGACGAAAACTTGCAATCCAACTAATAATGCCGAAAATTTGCTACCCTGGATTAGTATATTGCAAGTTAGATTCTCAATCTGCGCATAAAATTGAGGTAGCCTTTAACCAATTAACACGTTATGTGTTTTGTCTAATGAAATATGAAAATATCATCTCTATGAGAAATTGCTAGTTCCAAAATCAACACGTGCAAATGACATAATAGTTCCTCAGCGCTATACGTTTATGGAACTCTATCCGTGCCACTACTCGCATTTAAATAAAAGCAACTTTAAGACTGTTTGTACTCACATTTTCGTTAGTTTTTATTATTATTATTATTATTATTATTTATTAAACTTATAATAAATTAAAAGCTTAATAGTATCTACAAGAGCATGGCTACAAGGCCATCAGCTCGATAATTTCTTATGTACAGACCTAAGATGTGCTCTCTATTTATACCTATCTGCATACATGTGTATCTAATCATACCTATGCTTCATTGCTTCCAAGTTCTAGTTTTTAAAATGATCATTTTTATATCAGTATTGTTTTTAATATAATTTGTAACTAAATTTCCATATGCACTTATTTATTTGTTTATTTTAAGTGTTCACTACTGTATTTTATATTGTTGTACTACAAAAGACATCTTTGATCTTAGGTACTAATGTGTTAATCAATAAATTTTTTTTTATATTATATATATATTTTTTTTTTATATTACATATCTTTATTTACAATCTGTCGTCAGTAAATGTATCGAATGGTTATTATTTGCATTAAATACTTAATTAATTCTTACGATCTAAACGGCAGGTCTAAAGGATGCAGTCTTTGCAGTCGTCGTGTGTCTTCACTGTTGTCTAGTAAGCTTATGGCGTGTGTATTGGGATGGAAATTTAGTCTTGTGATGTACTTATAGCTGTATCTTTTTATTTCGTCAATCACCGTAGATGTTTTCAGATCCTTGCGGAGATGGTTATTTTGTATATACCACGGAGCGTTAGCAATCTGTCTAAGAGTTTTTGACTGGCATCTTTGAATAATGTGTATATTGGATTTACTTGCAGTACCCCAAATTTGAATGCCATAAGACCGACCACACAGGTTTCAACACAGCTTTGTAGAGAAGCAATTTGTTTTTCAGACTAAGTTTAAACTTGGGGCCAAGCAACCAATACATTTTTCTTGTTTTAATTTTGAGCTAGCCGAAGGCCCTAGACGCTAGTGCTCCTCTTATAATGTAAGCGATTGATTTATCACTCGTCTTTCAAATAATAATAATAATAATAATAATAATTTTGAGCTGTATTCTCTTGGCTCTGATTTGTTCACGCCAAGTAAGTCTTTTATTATCTAAATGTAATCCGAGGTATCTTACACTATTGGATTTAGGAATTATGACTCCATTAAGATTTACACTGGGGCACTCTTCTTTTCTCAATGTGAAGGTGACTTGAGCAGATTTTAAGGCGTTTACCGAGATGTTCCAGTTACGAAGCCAGGATTGCAATTGATCTAGCTGTGCTTGTGCGGTTTCAGCAGCTTCGCCAGCCGAGTAGGAGGATGAGAGTATAGCAGTGTCGTCTGCATACATAGGTGGCAACTATTAATTTATCGTCTTCTAGTATTGGCATGTCTGCGGTAAAAACAGTGTAGAGCGTTGGTCCCATAACACTACCTTGTGGGACTCCAGCTTTTATCTCGTGTATGTCCGAGATTTCGTCTTGAATTTTAACGTAGAAATGCCTGAAACTCAGATAGGATCTGAGGAAGAGATAGAGCGGAGTAGGTAGTATTTTTTTAATTTTATACAGTAGGCCTGAGTGCCAGCCTCTGTCGAATGCCTGCTGAATGTCTAGGAAAATCGCACAACAATACTTCTTCTCTTCCAGGCTATAAAGTATAGCTTTCACAATACGATGACATTGTTCCGGTGTACCGTGCATTTGTCTGAAACCAAATTGATGATCTGGAATGATCGATTGCCTTTCCAGCTCTGGCAGTAATCTTCGAAGAAATATTCTTTCAAGTATTTTCGAGAATATTGTATCATAATTATTTCAGCACATTTCCACTGTGTAGGAAAATGACTCAGCCTGAAGCTACAGTTAAAAAGCAACACTAAAAATAACAGGCATTTCTTAGGAAGATTTTTGATTGTCCATGCGTCGATATTGTCGTGACCTGGAGACCTTGAATTTTTTATTCCCGAAATTTCAGACTGAAGTTCTGAAAGTCTTCAATGTATTCTTCAACTTCCCGGCGTTGGCTGGTACTGTTGAAGTTAAATGGCTCAAATGTAGCTTTAAGATGGTTGGCAAAAGCATGACCTTTACTCATGTTTGATCTACACCAAGAATTGTTGGCATCTTTTACCGGAACCTGTCTTACTGTGGGCCGTTTTAAGTATTTGGTGGCCTTCCTGATAATATAGTCTCCGTCCTTGTTTGGATCAACATTTTTGAGGTATTCTCCTATCGACTCATCTTTAAGTTCAGCCAACTTAGTTTTAAGCTCCTTGATTGCTTTGTTAAGGACTGTTTTGTCATTAGGATTCCTGCTGTTGTGCCAAATCCTTCGAAGTCGCCTCTTGTTTTTAACCAGTTCAGAGACTTCATCAGAATATGGTTGCTTATTTCTTTGTGTTCGACAAGGTTTAATTAAAATGAATAATGAGAGCGGAATGATATGAGCTGAGATCGTCATCATTGATTATTTCGAGGAGGTTGGCGTCAATTCCTAAGTGAACAGCAAAATCAATTAAATCAGGAGTCTTGTTAGGATCAGTGGGCCAGTAAGTGGGCCCGCCAGTAGAAAGAACGTTAAGATTTTTCTCTGTTATACATTTATATAGCTCGCGACCTTTCGGATTAGTAAGACGAGATCCCCACCATGGATGTTTGTTATTGAAATCACCACCAGCTAGAAATCGACTGCCCAGTTTGTTGAAAAACGTATTAAATGACTGTTTATCTATGTTGAAACGCGGAGGTAGATACAGTGCGGTTATGGCAATCCCTCCATTAAAGCTTGTGATTTCAATAGAGGCTGCTTGAACTGAAGGCATCGAGATTGGTTCTAGTATCTTATATTTTAAAGTGGACTTCACAATAATAGCAGATCCACCATGTGCTTTACCATCAGGATGGCTGCAAGTAATAAGGTAAGGCATTAATTTTAAAAAAAGACTTGTTAGTAAAATGAGTTTCGGAAATCAAAGTATATCTATGTTTTTAATTACAATGAAATGTTCGACTTCTAATCTGTGATTACTTAGTCCATTGGCGTTCCAGATTGCCATCTTTAGACTTAATTGCATAATTTTGCAACAAGGGAAGACATCATGGTTAATAGCGCTGAGGTCATCTCAATTTGCTTAGAAATCAGCGCTTCTAACTTTTCAAAATTATTGTGACTGCATGCAGCAGTGCTTTGTTGTCCTCTTGTGATATCTGCGTAGCTGTAGTTGTTGTAAAGTGGTTGCTCAGTATTTAAACTAGTGCCGACTTTAGGCCTTGGATTATTATTAGTTGACTTAGTTGGATCTCTTTTGCATACAAGTGCCTGATGGACTTGACAACCCTTGTAATTGGCAGTATGATTTTGCAAGCAGTGTACACATTTTGGTAGAGTACCGATGTCCTTTTCACATTGAGCGGTTGAATGGTCTAGACCGCACTTCACACATCTAAATGGCTTTTTACAATAGCGTTTAGTATGTCCAAACTCTTGACAACGATGGCACTGAACTAAATCATTAAATTTTCGAGGAGGCTCGATTTTGACTACTGAATTACATAAGCGATTAATGTCGAATGCACTTTTGTTGTTTGCTGACGGCTCTAAGTCAGCAAAAAATAGTGACATTGGCATTTTTGTTGCTTTACTTTTTGCATTAACAATGTTTCTCACAATGTGGCCTTGTTTAGCTAAGTCAAGTTTGATGTCATCTATCGGTGTGGAAAAATTAATATTTTTTATAACGATTCTATAGGGCTTATCTTCTTTTAGCTGATAAGTGTGAAAAATTATATTTTCAGAGTCTAAATAAGTCACAAGCTTTCTATAAGATTCACTGTTTGCAGGCATAACTCTGGCTTGTCCGTCTCTGCCGGACTTGTACGCAAAATTTTTGTTGCCAACTAGAGCTGAGAAACTTATTATCATTTTATTTATGTCGTTAACTTGTGGTATGAAAATTGGTAATGGTTTGTAAACACTCGCAGTTGTCTCTATTTGTTGCTCATTGTTGTTATCACTAATATTGCTGTCGCTTTGTGTGTTTGTGTCTAAGACTGCAAACCGGTTTGATGTATTTATAGTATTGTTTGACTTTAGTTGCTTTTTTAATAGATATTCACTTTTTTGCGCTTCACTACATTATGCTGGTACGTGTTTTGCCAGCCTCCGCTGTTATCACACGTACCGCCCGCCTCAACGTCCACGCCATCCATTAGGTAGAGGTTTTGCTTGTGCCGATTTTTCGCGTTTTATTTCACACGATTTTTGTTTACAAAAATAATGCAAATGCACTTTTCCAAATGAAATCAACAGTTCTGCCTATGATTGCACTCACAAAGTTTTGTCTATTTTAAATTCAATTAAAATTTTTTTTATTAACGATGTGAAGGCTTTTGCAAGGCAATACTTAATCCAATCAATAATTGAAATGAAATACATGTTATGTGTGTGGCGTTTAGAAATGTGTAGAAAACAATTAAAGTGTTCATGTAAAAATCCAGTAAAAGTTTTCCAGTAACAATATTTCCCAGAATTTGTCAGCATTCGCTCTTAAAGAGAATACTATCCAAAAAAGTACATGAAAGTAAAACTTGTTGAAGCACAAACTAAAAGTCCGAATTAACTTGAAAAAAACCTTTGCTGAAGTATGTTCACTCACCTTTTCCATTCCAGATTTGTTCTTCTGTCTCTTATTTGATCAAATTAGTTCAGAAACATAATTTTCTATGGATATTATTATTGTGTTCATACATTTTTCGATCAGGTGTTTTTTTTTTAGGGGCAAGTTGTTTTAAGAGTGATCGTTTGTCAGAAAACTTATAAAAGCTTTTACCAACTTGTACCAAATCGCCTTCGTTTAGGCAAAAAACTTGCAAAAAGTTGCTAAGTCGTGCTGGGAAAATCTGCTACATGAACAAATTAAATGCAGTTCAATATTGGTATTACATGTTTGCGTGTATGTTTCCGAAGTTATAGTAGAATATATGTATACTTACTTACTTAATTGGCGCTAAGCGATTTTGACCGAACTTCTACACACAAATTGAACGACCTAAAGTTTACGCCGACTCCGAACGGCGAATGTGTTTTGTGAGAAGTTTTTTCATGGCAGAAATACACTCGGAGGTTTGCCATTGCCTGCCGAGTGGCGACCACTATTAGAAAAAACTTTATCTATAATCTTGGATGTTACTTGCTCCGAGCAGACACACGACTACTATGGCGTATTGCAATATTGAGGTGAATGACTAATGCGTACATAAATACATAGCTGACCTTAGGTAATTACATAGAAAGCATGACAAAACGAAATACTTTAGAATATGTGATGTAGATGTGTTTATTTATTTATTTATTTGGAACAATTGTAATTTTTTAATCACAAAAGAAAATTAAATTTCAGAGATAGATAGATAAATAATGCAAATGTATGTATGAAGGTATTGTTTCCGTAATAAAATTTGTATAAATAGACTTGTGAGTACCCTGCTATATGCCCTTGGTGTTGGTTTAAGTGACAAGCAATGTGCAAACTTGCAATTTTGATTCCACAACTCCCGCAACCAATAGACATGCGGCGGTTTTAATGCATATCAGTATGTGATACAGAGAGAGACGGATGCACTCGGAAATGTTTATGTCTCTCTTAATCCCGGGTCTTCGCAGCTGCGACGATGCCTGCCAACTTTTTCGGCATACGCTCTTAAGCGGCAGTGCCTTGCGCAGACTGCCGTGAGTGTTTAAGTATTTTCTTTGCTCTTTCCTAACAGCCCCTGGTTTTAGGTGGACTATAGAGCACACGAAACTGCTGGGTAATCCTATATGATATCGTATGGTTACATCTCAGTTTATATTTGAAATAGTAAATTTCGGCACTTCTGGGTTTGATTCTAAACGAGGCACCCATAGGACACACTCATTGCAGAGCCGCACCGTTAGTCCGCTGTTTCATTTCCGTTAATATCCCTATGCCCCGGGAACCATTTTAGAGTAATCTCGTAAATATCAGAAATGGAGGTCTGCTCTCTCCTACACTTATCCACTAGTTGGGATCTGGCGGAGGTAGACGACAGTGCCTGAATAGCCGCTTGGCTCTCTTCCCGCGGTTGCATTCTGCTTTATGTATCTTACTGCCCCCTTTATCATTTCGGTCTGAAAAACGTCTGCATGGTCGGGCAGGCAGAAGGACAGCCTTTTATTTTATTCCTCAATGAAAATCCCTGCTTCAAGCCCACATTCCATCTTTGAACCGTCTGCAAAACACAGTTAAGCACTTTAATGCATGAGTCCAATATATATTGGTGAGGGGTATCATCAACTCAACTTTTAATCAGCTGTTCACATTGTTGCCTTCGTGAAGTTGTTGGTTGTTATGGTTGACAACCAAACTCAATTTGATCAGCTGTGCGTTTAAAATGTCCATCGCGAATGCATAACATGTCCAATAACTATTTATACTAAAATTTATTCCAGAATAACTTACCTCTTGCTGGGTTAATCAAAGAGAGACCTTAGAAGTATTGCAGAAAAGTGAAGAAATAAAAAGAATGTTTGGGGAACTGAAAGAATCTAAAAGTGAATGTAGTTTTTATCACCATTTTTTTTATTAAGAAACCATTACCGTGTTTGATATTTAATGTGAATATTTTTGATATTATGATGATGTGATGATCGCAAATGGAGAACAAAAATTTTAAAGCTGATTTCGTTACCTAGTTGAGACAAAAGATATATCGTATAGAAAGAGAAAATGAGAAAGACATAGTCGTACAAAGAAGTTGTACTTGCTGCACAGGCAGCTGCACGTCTACCTGTCTTGAGGTGTTAGGTAGCAGCGACACTGCGGGCTTAGTACGGATTCTAGAGGTCTACAGCAAGGAGCAAGGTAGTTATCCTTGGCATGCATTATACCTGACTGATGTCGCATTTCGACATAGCCTGGCCTGACACACATAGCAGACTGTGGGGTACGAGGAGCAAGGTCTAACCAGCAATCCCCACAGGAGAAACGGAGGAAGGTGAAGGGGAGCGTCCATGTTGTTGTTACGTGCTCCTTTGAACCGCGGAGGTTCGTCAAGTGATGGTAGACACTGGTGCACTAGGTACGACGATTATGGCCGTAGAGGTCATAGGCGTTCTGAGGCGCGAACAATATGGAGCCACATAGCTCGTGCCAGTATATTCGCAGTACTAAGATACAATGAAAGTTTGTCATAATGCAAAACTATTCGCCGGTGTGGCTTAGTGCAATATTAAAGTATGTGACTTATGTATGTATACATTATAATTATTAGTGAGTATTGTCCACTGAGACCTTGAGGTCTACTATGCACCTTTACTTAGAACTTTCTTTAGTCTAGCATCCGAGATAAACTTTAATATCGAGTCTTAATCTCTGGGATTCATATTGCCATCCGTTATTAGATATCCACCCAGATACCTTTTGCGTTTATGTGTTAGGGCAGGGCGTTGCTCCAGTATATGTCCTGAAGTTTCCGTTTCTTCTCTGCAGTATTCATACGAGTAAATTCCCAGTTTGGACAGGTGATATTTCAATCGCCAGTGTGCTGAAAGAATCCCCATATTAATTCACAGGGTGTTCTTCGATAATCCCACGCATTAATATTATTGGCAAGCCCCATAAGTAGGGGTCGGCTTTCCAAATAATATAGCATTGGCTGTTTTAGCCAAACTACGTGTATGTTTTTAATAAAATTCACAGGGGCTGTTATGTATGTATGTAGGTGCTCGTTGACCAATATTTATAACACTTTGGTCAAAAATTATAATAGTTTTAAAGTTATTTGTTGTTAAAGTTTATAGATTTACTTTACGAAATTTTAATATAAACACTGCACTATTGACGTTTATTTTTACTTGTGCATAACCTTTCATGCGCATGCAACTTAATTCACACATATTTTCTTACAAAATGCGTAAGAATTAATACTTTTAACACTATTTTCCAAATCTATCGCTATTTTCTTATAATTGTAAACACACAAATGTTCAAAGATGGCTCCGATACTTCATTGCTGGTGATGCCAGATCCTTCAAAATTGAAATATGTTTTTGCCTCTAAAACGTGAGTGGCGTAATTAAATCGAACTCAGTAATTTCTTATCATTAATTTTTTAAAAAATTACGATTGAATATGCACTTTTTTGTAAAAATACAAAAAGGGGTTCTGTACAAAAATACTGCGGATGGCGTAGTAGGAGTTGGACCGGGCAGGATAATTTTTTATAAGCGCGGCTGGAGGTCGCCAATGCAGAAAGGTGTTATGTACAAAAATACTATGTATGGCGTGGCCGGAGTTGGACAGGCCAGGGTTATTTTTTACAAGCGCTGCCATAGGCCGCCAACGCAGAAATGTATTCTGTTCCAAAATACTGTGGATGGCGTAGCCGGAGTTGGACCGGCCAGGGTTATTTTTTATAAGCGCGGCCGAAGGCCGCCAACGCAGAAAGATGATTTGTACAAAAATACTGTTGGGCATTTTTTTGTACTGTGTGGCAGCACCAACTTTCAGTTCAATTCAACTACAAAGGAAAAAGTGAGGTTAAATGAGACTATTTTTGCAACTTTAACAACGAATAACTTAAAAACTATAAGCCTCCGGAGCCCGGGACTTACAGTTATATGATCAGGAGGACTCACTCTACCCCACCTTATAAGTCCCTTTTTTCAAAGCATGCTATATTATTGAAAAGTTTTCCCCATAGTAGAATCGTTTCACATTCGAGAATGTTAGAAATATAAAATCCTGTAAAATGCCGTGTAAGAAGTTCACGATTAAGAAATGATTTAGAAGCGCAAAAATTGTTTGTCGTGTGGCGGTGCTGGTACAGACGAACTTTTATTATGCATTACACAACTTTTTCCACGTTCAAATCACAATTTGATATATTTTTGCGACATTTTTTTTATTTATTTTTTATGTTTTTATTGTCAATAGCAGTCTTGCACTTTAAGTTTTAAGTACAGAATAAATATAAATGTTTTGCTAGCCCGCATATGTTTTGCCAAACTTTTTTCATGTAACAAGGTATCTGTGCATATCCTCATTTATAAATATTAAATAACTATAAAAAATATTAAATTTATAAATATGTACACTGAAATCTTTATTTCGTCCTCAATATCAAAAAAATCTTACTATCTTAAGTTTTTTTTTATTCTCATCTTCATTCGTTTGCTGTTAACGACCAACGTTGAATAGTTTCCACTTTGGATTTGCAGTTTCTCAAACTTCTAAGTTTGGCCACAATGTCAAAAGCAAATTTTTTCGATCAGCTCTTTCGACCACAGTCGAAGTTCGAATGTAGCTCATTATAAGGGCCGCTATTTGGTCGAATTTTTCTCAAGCTTTTTGGGTGAGTCAGTTTTTCTATTCGAACGTAAGGCTTTGGTGTGTCCAAAAAGGTAAAATTGGCGATGAAGCTACGAATGCATGGTCGCCTCCTCGTGGTGCATCCTGGGTAACGTTAAATGATCGTGCGGCCTTGACGGCCTTAACATGAACGGTAACGACCCCTGTTTTGTCCATGGACTATTCTTTGATTTATCTTTTTGTGATTCTGTTGGCTTTGGGCTGGCGGTCGTGGTATTCTACCACCTTAGTATGCTGGGGTGAAACTCAGCAGAAATGGCTGGTAGGCTAATGCCACCGCCGCCTCCGACCCGTTAAAATCTGGCAAGTCTCAGAGTACGTTCCAATTCCCGTCGTCATTAGGTTGGTGGTGTAGGTGCGGTTGAGAGGACTCCCGTCTTTACGTCTGGTCTGGCTCTGAACGTTCACCTCATAAGGGTGTGCGTCAACCCTCGCATGGCATCCCTGCTTCGGCACAGACAACCATGGGACCATCTTTTCAGGACGACTACACTTTCGGGTTTTGGATAGCGGCTCTGAGTTGGGACCCAGTGAAAACAAAATTAAAATGAACTCAAAAAACCAAAAAAATATTAGTAAAGTTTCGAGCAGTAGAGGGGCGTCGAAGCCGATCCCCAAAACTGGCTCATCGCTGCGAGTGGCAGCTTCTACTGACGTGGGGAGGGCGAAACCGCCTCCCTCCGTTTGCTCTGTACGGGGGACAGCTGTTGTGGCCAAAATTAAGGGTGGTGAAGGATCGTCGGAGCCGACATCCAAAGTCGTGATTAGACCGGGAGGTACAGTCACTGCCACTCGCGTTGTTAGAGGGGGAGAGTCCAAGCCGACCTCCGCGGCCTCTAGGTTAGTTGGGGGCGTGATTCCGGCTGGCTGCGAAGGTGAGTTGTAGGGGGCATCGCTCGCGGCCTCTGGAGGGGGGGGGGGGGGGGGGGGGGGGACTGGACGATATCGCCAGTACCAGCAAGTGTTTATCCTGCAGCGTACTGGTGCAGGCGAAGGAGACCCAAATGCAGCCTTCCGAGGGATCTAAGCGGCGATTGGGCACGGGGAGGAGAGCCCACTCCGATCGTCGCATGGCCTTCAAGATTCTGGAGCGCTAAGGCGTCCAGGCGGGATCTCAGTTATCTGAGAGGCATGCTAAGTCGCTCGAACGGGCCTAGGGGGTACTGAGGGAGAACGGGAATGCGCCTTCGAAGAGCTCAGCCCCAAAGAGACAGCGGTCTCAGGAGGGGGAACCTCTTCAGTCAAACGGCCCAGGACTGGGGTAGCGCCAAAAACATTCAGCGAAGTCGCGAAACAGGCGGGCTCCATATCCTGGGTGTCGTGGACCGCAGTAAGGAGAACGGTGCCATCTCTAATATGGACTGGAGGCGTGTGGCGGCAGCGATCTCTGCCGCCTTTATGAAGGTGATCAGGGATAATCCTGGTCCACCTCCTCGCTGCGAGAGTACGGGTTGGCACTCTGGCCTCTTCAAGAGGATCTCGTGCGCTGACGAGCGGTCGGCCACGCTTTATTAAGCGGCGGTTTCCTTGGTGGGGGAGGTCTGGAAGGGTGCCAGACTTGAGGCCGTGGATAAGAAGGATTTGCCTTTGCGTCCGAGGCACAGTGGGGTATTTGACACTGTAACTGTAGATCAATTCACACGTGCATTTCATTGAACAAATTTGGATTGATTTATATTATTTGCATCGTGTTTACTAAAAAAAAGTCAAGTCCGAAAACAGCTTAGTGGGACATTTTTTTTTACGAAGGTTTACATAGTATTACCAAAGAGCAAATAAACTGAATCTTATGTTCCTATTCTCATATTTACATGATTATACATTATTGCTACAGTTTTAAGCATCATGAATAACAAATTAATAACCATCACTGTCACTACTACTATAATCATCAGTATCTGTACTATCAGATTCATCATTATCATCATCATCAGGATTTGCTGGAGGAGCTGATTTCAAAAGTTCCAAAGCCGTTTGCGGCAAGCTCTTAGATTTGTTTGCAGTTAATTTTGTTTTACTTGAAATTAGTGGATCTGAAGTAACTAAAAATCTCTTTAATATATCCTCATTACATTTTGTTCGACAACTTTTGCGAGAAAAATGCTCCCTGTATCTTTTAAAATCTTAATTTCGAGCTTCCTGCGCTTCCTCTGATAGTTGGCCGATTGGAAGTGGATAAAGAACTTATGTAAAGTTGGAGTCATGTTATACCAGGGATAACATTGTACAAAGTATCGGACAGTATTTTGTGCAAAATCACGAAACTTCTCTATATCTATGTATTTCATATCCCGAAGTAACCACCACTAATAATAACTTGTATGCATTCGTATAACTTTCGTTATACTTGCAGATAGTTCTGCATTTTGGAAGAAACGTCTGGCTGTATTTCCATCATTACTATTTCCACAACCAGGTTTTGGTTGATGAATGATTAATACAGTTTTTTCTCTAAACTCCTTTATTATTCGATTTTTATTTTCATTCACGACTTTTTTATCACTTTCTGATCTGGCTTGCCATTTCTTTATTGGTAATTTATACGACAAGTGAAGAAGACATTCCAAAAACCTTATCCATCCGTGTAATGTAGATAGTCAAAATTGTAAATTTTCTATTTTTACCTCCTTTTCGATCATTTTGTCAATTAAATTAAATTCTCTACTCATTCCGTCGCCACACAAGTAGCACTTTTGGGTAGAAGATGTTTCCGTTAAGGCATTGCAAACTTTTCCGTCTACCATTGATAAAATTAAAGTGTGTCTCACTTCTATAAAGTTATCGCCATACGGTACAATAGAGCAAGAAAGATCCCCTATCTCCTCATCTACTCTATTTTTTTCTGCTACTGAAACTCTTGCGGACTCTTTTTCAAACGACATTCTCAAAGGTCTGCAAAATCTGGTGGAAGAGGGTCGGGGATTTTGCCATATTATTTTTTGCTCACAAACCAATTTAACTGGAACAATGGAAGTCATAAAAACCGACGAATCGCTTGCTTCTGCTCCATGGAAAGCTTGTTTATACAAACTATGACCTGAACTATCATCAAAGCCCCACTTCGTATACAAGCATAATTTAGAAAACTTACTTTTATCTAGAGTGACAATAACTTCATTTTGAAGTAATAATAATCGTTCAACAGTGTGATTAAGCAGGGCTTGCAAGTCTACTACTGCTAAGTTTTCGAAAATATGAATGCTCTCAGTTCTAGGATAACATTGCTTCTTTGCAGATTGAACACCAGTGTATGAAGGAAATATTTTTGAAGCGGCTTTTTAACAACATTGTACTGATGACGAGTTAACTGAGCTTCAATCAACACAACTAATGCTTCTTCATTACTCATTTTCGTTACTTTTGACTCGTGAAAACTTTGAATATATTTAGAAGCCCTTGATGGCGATGCAGTTGTCAATTCATGCACAAGCTTTGATGCCTCAAGATTTCCTGAAGCTCTTAAATTTACCTGTGTAGCGAAAGCTAACATGGAAAGTGGAGTTTTTTCCCGTAGGTCTTTAGTTTTTTTATATTTAGTGCGTTGATCAGATAACTCAAAGGATGTCTCTTTCCGACCACGCTTATCTCGTTGGCAGCTAATAAAAGCAATGCCCGAATCTAACCAACTACGATTTGTTCTGCAAAAACGCTCTTCTACTCTGTGTGATCGTGTCCAACGAGACTTAAAGTCCACGAAAAACATTCTCACTCGGTTATCAAATTCATCCATATTCTCATCTGTGGGCTTAAATCGTTTTTTCAATTCATCTTTTAAATATTGGAATCTTTCTTGAAAATTTTGGCAACTTGAGTTCCGCATAATATCATATAGGCTCTGGCGCGTTATAAAAAGCGAATTAGAATTTACTCCTAAAATGAAAAACAATTTTTTTAAAGAAAACCCGAATCGAGTTGCATTCCCTTCCGCCATCTCTTTCGTTTGTCAACACTTATGTTATCTACGTGACATGTAGGTTGCTGACAATATTATTACAAGAACAATCACATACAATGCATGTAAAGAAGTTCCGTTCTACTTATACATATGACACCCTCCATATTGAATTTGTGTTGCAATTTTTAATTTTATTTACCCAACTTTAACACTTAACTATGATAATAATACAAAATATATGTAAACCTAAACAAAAAATCTACCAAAAATACGGTTACGCAGTTATTAATTTTATCGTAAAGTTTAAGGGTAAACAAGAGGAAGAAACATTTACCTTGGTGCTGAATGTAGGGTTCATAAAGAAAACAACTTACCCGCAATAATAACAACAACAAATGACATTAAATGACTTTGGCAAATACATTTTTTCATACTTTAGTAAGCTTGTTCTTATATTATTGCAATGAGTTTATGATGAAAAGTTGAATATTTTAAAAAAGGCACAAAAGGGCACCTTTATGTTTTTTTGGATATTAGTCCAATATGCACAGATTATGGTAAACGCAAAATTATAATCTACACTCACGCACAAAAACATATGTAGATATATATAAACATGAAAATTACCAAACAAATACCAATGTTTTAAACAAAAATCTATTAAAAATATAAACACACTTTTTTTCAATGTAACAATTGAACTACCTGACGTTGAAGGTTCCATATCAACTTTAAATCGTTCTTTGGAAATTATTACGAAAAAATACTTTAGTCACCGACGAAATCACACAAATCACCTCTTGCTAACAAACTTGTTATAAATAGTCAACTTTGGGAGCTTAGTGTTGGAAAACGGTTAAGGATAGAACAAAAATACTTTAAATTAGTGATGTGAAATATTGTCTAATTTTACGTGGCACCAAATACTTTAAACATATTTCAATTTCATTTTTTGAATTAATTCGCTAAATCAGTGTGAAATACCCCAGTGTGCGAGGGCTCGGGTCTGGCTCCCTGCGGAGCCCTCTGCACCGGGAGACATTGCGGAAATCCTCCGCTTTTGTAACCCGAACCTTCCGGCGCACAATTGGAAGGTTGTTCGGTTTGAGAAGTCCGAGGAACCATATCGGCAAGCGCTGATTCTGCTTAATGCGGAGACCCTCGGCCCTCTCGCCGAGCAGCAGGGAGTCATTTCCTATGGCTTCGAGAAGGTAGCCCTTAAAATCTACCAATCCGATGCCAGATGTAGTGACGCCATCCTTCCGGTTGAACCGGAGTTGGTGCCGGAGGTCTGCGGACTTGACGCGGAGGAAGCGGTGGAGGTTATGGAGGCCTTCATGAGTATGGAGGTTGACTCCGTCAGATCGGACGCCGAGAGCGCTGGGGGAGTCTCCTCGGTAGCGGGGTCCGGCCTAAGCCTAAACAGGCTGTTCGATGGGGTGGAGGAGGAGAGGTTTCTTGCCTCGGATAGCGAGGGGGCCACCGGGGGGCTGGAGGAGATTACTGAGGATGATTATCCTGCAGATCAATCTACAGCACTTTAAGGCCGCGTCCGCCAATTTGATGGTCCACCTTGAGCAAGGTGGGGCAGATATAATCCTGATCCAGGAACCGTGGCTGAGCAGTAATGGTATTTCTGGCATCGGGACGAAGAAGTACAAGCTTCCAGTCCAGTGACGCAGGTAAACCTAGAGCTTGTATGCTCATCAGGCGTGAAATAAATACTTATTTTCTGTCTAATTTCAGCAACGGAGACGTAGTAACGGTGAGACTCGAGGACGGGGCCGAAGAACTTTGGCTCATGTCCGCGTATATGGCTCACGATGATGAGGTGGAACCGCCTCCAGTTCTGCTGAGGAACGCTCTGGCGGAAGCGAGGCGCAGGAAAGCCGACGTCGTGGTGGGCTGCGATGCCAATTCGAGGCACTCCTGCTGGGGTAGCTCGGATATCAACGCAAGAGGTGAGTCTCTCTCTGATTATATACTTAGCGAAAACTTGTCTATTTGTAATAGGGGGAGCGACCCTACGTTTGTAACTTCGGTAAGGGAGGAGGTCTTGGACCTTACCCTGGTGTCGTCTGAATTGTTATCCCGTATCTCGAACTGGAGAGTTCTTACCGATCACTCCTTCTCTGATCATAGGTATATTCAATTCTCCTTGGGCGATCCGTGTCCCCAAAATCGTCCCTTTAGGAATCTGAGGAACACGGATTGGGATCTTTACTGTAAGAAGCTGCAGGAGTTTCTTCCTGGGGAACCTCAGGGAAACTTACTCCTGTCGGAAAGTTGGATCGACAGCTTAGTGGAAAAATTCACCGTAGCTTGTAATAAAGCGATAAATATTTCGTGTCCGCTGAGGAGGCCTTCAGGCAAATCTAAGCCGTACTGATGGACTTTGGAAATTTCGGAGCTCAGGGCTTCGAGTAGAAGACTTTTTAACCAGGCGAGGAAGAGCAACAACCCGTCGGATTGGGAACTCTATAAGATCGGATTGGGAATATATAAGTCCGAAATAAGGAAGGCTAAGCGGGAATTGTGGAGAAGTTTCTGTGAGAACGTCGAAGGATGCCACGAGTCCTCCAGGCTTAGGCGAGTGCTCGCGAGGGCTCCCGTCCCCTTGGGATGTCTCAGGGACGACTCGGGAAACTGTGCGATGAGCAGTGAGGAGTCGCTCAAACTTCTCCTCGATTCCCACTTCCCCAGAACCATGTGAGACTACAGGCGTGGAACCAGGTGCCATCTATGTCCCTCCTTGCGACATGTTAGAAGAGCGTCGCCTACTCTGGGCGTTACGCTCCTTCAAAGCGTTCAAGTCGCCGGGACCTGATGATATCATTCCTGCCCATTTGCAGATGTCCGAACGGGTGTCGTGTCGGTGGTTGGCGCCTATTTACGCGAGCTGCATAAGTAGGGGCTATATTCCCAACTTTGGAGGAATGTGGGGGTTATATTTATTCCCAAGGCGGGTAAGAGCTCTCATGCAACCCCAAAGGACTTTAGGCCTATCAGCCTCTCTTCTTTTCTTTTGAAGACACTGGAGAGGCTGATTGATCTTCATATAAGAGAGGAAATACCGCGGGAGCGGCTGTCGCATGCTCAGCATGCCTACTCGAAGGGCAGGTCCGTGGATACGGCCCTGCATACAGTTGTTAACGTCATTGAGGAGTCTCTTGAACACAAGGACTTTGTAGTTGGTGCCTTTCTGGATATAGAAGGTGCCTTTAATAACATTCAGCCACAGGCAATAGTCGGATCCCTGGCGGAACTTGGGGTTGAGCCGGGTCTGGTAAGGCTCATCAATCAAACCTTCTCCGGGACAGAACTGTCGTGGCGGAATGGGGCAGCGCCTCCATCCAGCGAAAGGTGAGTAGAGGCATTCCACAAGGAGGGGTTCTCTCGCCACTCCTTTGGGTCGTTGCTATCAATGGCGTACTGAAGGAGCTGGAAAGGGAAGGCTGCACGGTTATTGCCTATGCTGACGATGTTGCTCTCATTGTCAGGGGTAAGTTTTTGAGCACCCTTTTTGATATCATGCAGGGGTACCTTAATTTGATCGTGAAATGGTCTGCAGGGTGAGGACTCGCGATAAATCCTAGCAAGACAGAGCTGGTATTATTCACCAGGAGGTACAAAGTACCGGTCGCCCATCCTCCTTCAATAGGTGGCGTCCCGTTGGTGCTTTCTGACCGGGTCAAGTATCTTGGTTTGATTCTGGATAGGAAGCTCTCCTGGGGGCCAAATATTGAGGAAAGGGTGAAAAAGGCTTCGGTTGCGGTGTACTGTTGTCGGGGTGCTATTGGCATGGATTGGGATCAGTGGGACACTTAGGACCACACCCACTCTCGCGCTCAATGTTATGCTTAACGTGCTACCTGTGGACATTGCAGGCAGAGTTGCTGCAGCCCATGCCTCAGCCCGGCTAGAGTGCAATGGATACAGATTCAGCTCGGCCTTTGGGCATTCTAGGATTCTTGCCAGCTTCGACTTTGTCCCTCCGGAAACAGATTACTGTCTGCCGGCTTCAGCTTGGAGTTGCTCCTTATCCACTTACATCCCGCGTAGGAAGGAGTGGAAGGAGGGTGGCTTGTGGGGCGGTGCGACGGTGATGTTTTTCACGGATGGATGGATGGGGGAGGGGTCTTCTGCGATGAGTTCTCCCTCAGCCGTAAATTTAGGCTTCCGGCACTATTGCAGTGTATTTCAAGCAGAGGAGGCCGCAATAAAGCAGGCAGCCGATTGGCTACTTACCAATGTAATGCCCTCTAGACGGGCCAACATTTATTCGGATAGTCAGGCCGCTATTAAGGCCTTAGGATCGCTAATGGTGAGATCAAAACTGGTCAGGGAATGCCTGACTTCCCTCGCAGCCGCCTCGGAGTATCTCGACGTTAGACTAATTTGGGTACCGGACCATAGCGACATTGCAGGGAACTGCATGGCTGATGAGCTTGCTCGGCAAGGTACCCTGGAAGTCATTTCTCCTTGCAGGGAGGGGGTGGGGGCTCCTTTGACTGCCTACGGGCTTCTCCTGGACAGATGGGCTTTATGTCGTCTCAGCGAGCGCTGGGTAATTGCCACGACATGCAGAATTGCAAGGTCCCTCTGGCCGAGAGTGGATCGTCGGCACTCAAGAGAGCTGATGTCGCTTACTAAGCGGCAACTCTCGACCCTTCACGCGGTTAGGCTGAAAATAGTCTCTGACCCTTTCTGCCGCAGCTGTATGGAGGAGGATGAGGTGGATTCATCTTGTCATTTTCTGCTCAGCTGCCCTGCATTTGCGAGACTGAGGTTCAAGTACCTAGGCTCGTACTTCTTTAGCACTCCAGAAGACCTTTCTGGAGTGGAGATTGGTAATTTGCGTGACTTCATTCGGGGCACGCAACGTTTCTCAGGTTAATCTTTCCTGACTTTCCGATTCACGTTACCGTTCATAAACTAGGTGGTATCACAACGGACTCCCACTATGTCTAAGTGAGTTCCCTTTGGGGAACTACCACAGTAACCTAACCTAACCTACCAAAAATAGGTTATTAGCTAGCTAATAAAAGAAAAATTAAAAATCCACCCCCACCATCACTACCTCCACAACCAATATCAGCAGTCCCAGCTCCGTCGCTACCACCAGCATCACTGCTAATTCCAAGCCGGCTTCGCCGCCACCCCCCTCATTACCATCAGTCTCGCAGCAGCTAGCTGCGCATCACCAACAACAAAACAGCGTCCCGCCTGTAGAGTTCAATCTTTCGAGGCGGATGCGTTGAATAGTGTCCAGAAAAGAGCGCGTCCTCTTCATCGAAAAACTCAGGTTTCAGTAACTCTCACAGTAAGTTGTTAACCAAAAGCTTTAATAAACTAAAAATATGACAATACTAGCACATGTTGCATCATAATGTTGGTAGCATTGCTATATGTTTTTGTTTCAATGGATTTTATTCCCATTTCAACAAAATGAAGAAGAAGGATTATAAAAAATATGAAATTTCCCAATATGACAACACTTTTCTGTACACTGAAAAGAATGTGGATTTTATGTCGAGACAATATGCATTCGCGTGGATTATCAGCAGAGCGCTCATTACCGCATCCTCAAGGATTTTGATGAAGGTGGTGTGTCTGCATCGTACGCCATGCATGTTGATGCTAGCCATATAGTCCTTCCACAGGATATCACGTCGATGACTACGTTAACCGCGTCGCTAAATTGTATCAAAAGAAAATAATTAATACACTTTTTATCAATATGCCCATGAGTTTACTTTTGCCGGTGATACGACCAGTTTATATCCTTAATGGGTCTCACAAAGTCGATCTTTTAATACAAAAGTTTCCTGGATGAGCGCGATTTCCTCTTCTCTTTTGGCGGGACGGATGTGAAACGCGGCTGACGCCATCTCGCAGTGGTGGAGATTAATCTAAACAGTGGGACTGTTGGGTTGGTTGGGTGGACAGCCTACCACGGTCTGATTGGCGTTCTCCTTATCCGCGGTGATTTCCGCGGTAACTGCTATAGACATGGAGATTTTGGTTGGCAAGTAGGCCTACTGATTCTCGCTTGCCATCTATATCGCCTATCTTTGCTAAGTTCCAATCATAAGTGTGTAGCTCGGGGCTGCCCAATTGGATGATTTCCAGGGCCTTCTGTGAATGGGGAAGTCTGGGATCCACAATATAATATAATTGACACCGATGGATGAACTGCATAACTCACCGTGAACTGTATTATCAACATAAGACGGGACCCACATTAATATGTTAAAAATCGCTCGAGACAATTCAAATCCTTATTATAATAGGAAACGATATTAAATTGTTAATACAATGACTAAAATCACTTACTTTGCATCTTCAGATATGTGACCATAAGCAGGGAATAAGGTATACGTCCCGTAGGCGCAGGTGCAAACCAGGATTAAACTAACGTTGTATGAAAATAAAGACAGAATTAGAAGATTACCGGTAAAAATAAAAAAGCGCATAACAACGTTGAACACTTTCTAAAGAACACAAATTAGTTTCGTCTGTATAATTTATAGAGCTTGAGGCAAGTTTGTATTAGGAAATAATATGAGAAATCAACAATTTTTCAAAGTGGTAGAAGTCATAGCTGCTATTTCGGAGATCACCACATCTCATCATCAGACTTCTTTCTTGCTAGACTTTACCTGGCTTTGAACCATGGTACACGGAGTTGCTAGACGAGCACGCAACCACTCAGCCATGCTAACCGTGTGCAAATTGTTTGTTTTCACTTTATCCCTATCTCCAACGCTATTAAGTGTGACGTCGCCACTATGTGCTTAACATGGTGGTCGGTATTGTTGTTTTACAAATCTATAAGCTTTATAAAAAGAGCAATTCTGCAATATGCGCCAACTACCGCGGGATCAGTCTTTTCAGCATATCATATAAGGTTCTGTCGATCGTATTGTGTGAACGCCTGAACCCCATCGTGAACAAAATGATTGGACCTTATCAGGCTACCATCTACCATCGACCAAATATTCGCGATGCACCAAATCTTGGAAAAGACCCGAGAAAGAAGAAAAGACACACATCATATTTTGATCGACTTCAAATCCTTTTTCAATAGCACTAGAAGAAGCTCCCTATTTAGCGCAATGTCTGAATTTGGTATCGCAACATAACTAAAACGGCTATGTAAAATAACGTTTAGCAACACATCTAGCTCAGTCAGAATCGGGAAGGAACTCTCCGAACCGTTTGAACCCAAATGCGGTTCCAGATAGGGTGACTCTCTTTCATATGACTTGTTTAAACTTATGTTAAAAAAGGATAATTCGAGCTGCAGAGTTTAGTCGTTCAGGCACTATATTTTATAAGAGCGTGATATCGATATCTGCGGCCTTACCAACCGCGCCGTTACTTCTGCCTTTTCCAAACTGGATAAAAAAGCGAAACGTTTGGGTCTGGAGTTGAACGAGGGCAAAACTAAGTACCTCCTGTAATAAAATAAACAGTCAGTGCACTCGCTTCTTGGCTTCCGCATCACTGTTGACAATTAATATTTCGAAAAAGTGGAGGACTTTGTTTATCTGGGAATCAGCATTAACACCTACAATAATGTCAGCCTGGAAATCCAACGTAAAATCTCTCTTGCCAACAAGTGCTACTTTGGGCTGAGTAGGCAATTGCGCAGTAAAGCCCTCTCGACCAACCAAAACTACACACACATAAGTCTCTCATCATGCCCGTGCTTTTGTATGGCACTGAAGCATGGGAACTGTCAGCATCGGATGAGACGGCCCTTGGAGTGTTCTAGAGAAAGATTCTCCGAAAGGTTTATGGATTCTACGTATTCGCGACGGCGAATACGGCAGACTATAGAAGTATAAGCTTTACCGCGGCATAGACGGAAATGATCCTGCCCTGAAAGTATTCAACGCGGCACCAGCTGGCGGTGGTAGAGGACGGCCTCCTATGCCTTGGAAAGATCAAGTGGAAAAATACTTGTTGTTGTTGTTGTTGTTGTTATAGCGATCTAACCTTATTTCGAAAAATACTTGACGTCATTTGTTATTTACAATTGGCGCCACTGAGTGACTGGCGCAATTTCTTGAAATCGGTCAAAATATCTTAAGAGGTTACAGTATAGCGCCAATTAAGTAAGTAACATAGCATAGCAATTTCATTAAAGACTTATGGGACGCTTTCGTGGGACGAATTTATTCCAATGGGAGACAATACAGCAGTGTTGTAACATAACCATAAGTAAACAAAATGTTTTCCTTTTTATATATGTATGTATTTACAAGGTTATCAAAACATATTATGTTATGTAATTATACAATTATTCCTCTTATTATACCAACCTCAGATTTTCCGAGTTCAACATAATTTTTATATTGGTGTAATTTAGGCACATACAACACCCTTTCGTCTAATTTGATCGACTTTAACATGTGGGCGGTATTTTGTATGTGCTACAAATTATCTCTTGTGTTTATGGTGTACGGTATTTGGTTTCAGCATACTTCCTAAGAATTTCCAACAACGAGAAGCAAAGGAAATTTTGGCTCCGGTTTTGTGGAACTGAGGTTAACATTACTTCAAGAAATTACTCCAAACATTTGGAAACTGTTGACTTTGCCTTATCAAAGGCAAAAACAGAGGGAGCACTCCATAATCCCGACCTTTTAGATCTTGACAGACACAATTGAATCCGAACAACTGTAAATCCCCGCAAGACAATCCAGACAAAAAAGTTAAAATACTTTATTAACCTAGAGGATCGGTCTAGTTAGCTGACTTTATTAATCCATTCAAAATACATACATTACCTTGATATATGTATATTTTTTACAAATACAATTATAAGTAAACGAAGTTCATTTTTAAATTAAAAACAAACAGAGATATTGAATGTATACGTACAAATGTATAAGGAAAAATATTTAGTTAACTAATAAGCCATATGCATACAAATATTACTCAGATAAAGAATGATTATACGCTTAGAACAGCAATCTTACATCTCATAACATCTGCTTTTTGGTTATTTTCTCCTGCGTTTATTTCTATCTTTTTAGTTTCCACTGTTATTTGTTCATTGATTAGACTTTGAATTAAATTATAAATATTTGTATTCATATGGGCTATTCGAAAATCAACCATTTGTATACTGCTAAAAATTTAGGTGAATATATAGGCGCTTTAGTCTTATTACTCCGTTTTGATTGTTTCTCATATAAGTATACATATGTCTAGTTGCCTTCCAAAAAATTTAAGTTTTTGCGAAAAATCTACATTTTAAGTTCATTTACATGCAGTATAAATAGTGACTTTTCAGTACCAGGGAAGAGTGATGGCGATTTTTAAATCACAGTAATTTTATATAGCTATTGCGATTGCTAGTTCTTTAAATAGCACAGAAATGTGTAATAGTTATAACAAATGGCGACAAATTAGTATTCAATAAATCCAAAGAACTTAATGTATGTTTTCGATATTACACTCAAAGTTCGTTATTCATAAATTAATACAGGAACTGAAATTACTTGCACTTTTTTTAATTATTAAAAATATATTTTTTACTGAACATAAATATAAAACCCGTGAACGTTGCAATATGTTTTAATTCTAAATAAACAAATTTGACACTAGAAACACAACTGCGATGTTTAATCCCAAATCATTGCACGCCAAATAAAATAAAAAAATATGAGTTTTTTGTCCACTTTAGGTTAAAAATAATATTAATATAACTCGAATTATAACACTAGTTAACACGAAAATCAAAACTTGCTGAGAAGTTTTCTAAACTAACTTTGTGTTTATGTGAAACTAACAAAGAAATATATGCATACATATTCTATATAGGGTCTGTGCCAATTAATAGAAAAGTACTAAGGAAAGTAAATATTTGACAACAATCAGGTGAGTAAAAATTTCCGAGCCGCCAGGGCTAGCGAAGAATTTGACAGCAAGCATAACCAAGAAAAAGACGGTATTGTTTCGTTTTTTGTTCCAACAAAAACGTGTATTAAATGCAAGTTATCACTACGGTATCCCACGGTTCGTACACTTGCTCACGTTGCCATGTAAGTGACCGCTACTCGGTTACGCAACTTGCATTCACACGGGCAGAACTTTCGCTGACATGACACACGCGCATCCGGCGCGCCATACCAAAATGTGGGAACCGCTACATCAGCAAGTTGGAGTCGTGGACAGGCGCGCCATACCAAAAGTGTGGGAAGTGCTACATCAGCAAGTTGGAGCCATGGAAGTTATCGTTGGGGCTACTAGGCTAAGAACTTACCTTTTAAGTAAATTGGAATTGTAGAGTTAGTTCTGTTGGAGTGCGCAAGGCGCACGGAATTAAAATTGTAACGTTTTCTTAAACTTGTGTTTAATTTCAAAAGTCAGCGAACGAGTTGGTTCGCCGCAATCTTATTTTTTTCCAACTCTCCTTTAATGAGAGTTAACTGGCGCCCGAGCGGGTTGCAAAATTGATTTGTTTCAAGTGAATGTATTTAAAGTGACTTGTTTCAAGTAAAAGTATTTAAAGTGACTTCTTTGAAAGAAAAGTATTTAAAGTGACTTGTTTCAAGTAAAAGTATTTAAAGTGAATACAAAAAAGAAATATTTAAAGTGACTTGTTTCAAGTATTTAAAGTGAAGACAAAAAAGAAATATTTAAAGCGACTTGTTTCAAGTAAAAGTAGTTAAAGTAATTTGTTTACTTTACTTATAGAAAAGTGACTCGACTCGAAGAGCAAAAAGCGCTAAAGCCCGAATGAACTTCTGGGTTATGTAAGTTAATAAGAGAAACAAACAAAATTTTTTCCGTCTATATTTTCAGAAACAACAATGAATGCGGAGGAAATGAAAAGGTCCCTAACGGAAATGAACGGCGCCGTAAATGCCGTTCTACAGCAATTGAAAGTTGTAGAAGCCCGTCTACAATCCATAGAGGCCAGAGACAGTTCACAGTCCTTACAAGGACTCAGTGCTAACTTAAAAAGTTTAGAGGATAGGCTAGATGAGGTGCGTAGGCAATCCCCAGATACTGATCCGCAGGAGGCATATGAGCCTCTTATCAGTCCTCAGACGGAGGCAGAACTAAACGAAATTGCTAGGTTACCAGATTGTGTAAAGGAGCTACAAGTTTTTGAGGGAAATCAGGAACAATATTCGTCCTGGATGCACAGTGCAGAAGAAATAGTTAATGATTACAAGATAGTAAGGCATAAGCCTATATTTACGGCCATCTTACGCCATATAAGGCACAAGATCCAGGGGGCGGCAGACGCCGCATTAGTTGCGCATAATATTCTTGATGGCGATTGGCACCAGATAAAAGAAATCCTTTCTCTGCATTACGCAGACATCAGGGATGTGGAAACTTTAGAACAACAATTAATTCAGATGACTCAGGGACGCCAAAAAGTGTCCGATTTTTATGCACAATTAAATAGGCAGTTATCACTCATGATTAACACAATAAATAGCGAGAAATACGACCATGCGGAAACAGTCATGGCATTAGCGGAGACACATCGGAGAAGGGCACTAGACGTGTTCATAAGGGGGTTGAACGGGGATCTTCCGACCCTGCTTTTGGTTCAAAACCCCAAATCTCTGCCCGAGGCTTACTCGGCGTGTTTGGCGTTCATGAACGTAGACCGAAGAAACGCCATATACCGCCCGCCACGCGCAGCAAACCCACATGACAGGTTTTTCAATAATAATTTCGTAGCTTCCACTTCTCGATATCCTAACAACAGTTATTCAGGCATAAGCAAACCTTACTCAGGCCAAAGCCAACAAGGACTAAATCCAAGTTTCCCAATCAGGAACAAAATGATGGTGATGAGATAAATTTTACAATAGGCGCCTCGTGTCCGGCGTACCATATTTAGAATATGATACGCCAAATCAAGGCACTCTAGAGTTTTTGGTGGATACGGGGGCCAACAAAAACTATATCAGCGAGCGCGTGGCACAGACAACCATGCCAGTGGAAAAACCATTTCAGGTAACCTCCGCAGGGGGTAAAATTAAAATAGAGAAGAAAGTTTGTGGACATTTTTTTAAGTTCGTCGGAAGAGACATCTCCACTACATTTTTTGTTCTTCCAGGACTTAAGTCCTTTGATGGCATCCTAGGCGATGATACACTTACAGAAATCAAAGCAGTACTAGATAGGGAATTGAATCTTCTTATTTTAAAACCAGATATTGTGTTACCCCTTAAACGGAGAAACGCACAACAAGTCAATAGCATCACCGCAGACCTTCGTCTTGATCCTTGCATTGCGCAGCATACAAAGGAGAAACTTCACAGAATACTGGACAGACATGAACAGCTTTTTGGCCCAGTCGACCGAAGCACAGAAATTGACACCAACGTTCAGGCGGAAATTAAGACAACAACCGATGATCCTATTTATACAAAAAGCTACCCTTATCCTGTTAACATGCGTGTGGAAGTCGATAGACAGATTCAGGAACTCCTTTCAGAAGGCATTATTCGTCCTTCAAAAAGTCCATACAATTCTCCCATCTGGATTGTCCCAAAAAAATCCCAGCCGGACGAAGGAAAAAAGTATCGAATGGTAATTGATTTTAAAAGGCTAAACGCCGTAACCATCCCAGATACATACCCCATTCCAGATATAAATGGAACTATTGCTAGCCTCGGAAACGCAAAATATTTTACCACGCGTGACTTGACTTCGGGATTCCACCAAATCCCTATGAAACAGTGCGACATTCCAAAAACAGCTTTTTCTACCATGAATGGCAAATATGAATTTTTGCGGCTTCCTTTCGGCCTAAAAAATGCGCCTTCTATCTTCCAGCGCATGATAGACGATGTCCTCGAGGAATTCATAGGGCGGATATGTTTCGTCTACATTGACGACATAATTATTTTTAGTAAAGACGAGCCCACCCATTTACGGGATATTGAGACGATCCTTTGTAGACTATCGGCCACAGGTCTTAAAGTTAATCTACAAAAAACGCAGTTTTTAAAACAAAGCGTTGAATTCCTTGGCTATGTGGTGACTTCCGAGGGAATTCTGCCAGATCCAAAAAAAGTAAACTCAATAAGAAATATGATACCACCATCGAATTTAAAGGAGCTCAAAAGCTTCTTGGGACTAACCTCCTATTACAGGAAGTTCATTCGCGATTATGCTAAAATCGCCAAGCCACTTACCAACCTTACAAGAGGGGAGCACGCTCAAATAAAGGCAACTCAATCTAAGAAAGTGGCAATTACCCTAAATAAGGAAGCCCTTAAGACATTTCAGGACCTTAAAGAGGTTTTGACAACTTCGGAGGTCCTGACTTTGCCCAATTTCGAAAAAGCCTTCAACTTAACGACGGACGCTTCCGACTTCGCCATTGGTGCCGTATTGTCTCAGGACTATGACGGTAAGGACAAACCAATAGCATTCATATCAAGAAATTTAACATCCACAGAAGAAGGGTATGCGACCAATGAAAAGGAGATGCTAGCGATCGTTTGGGCGCTAGATAATCTCCGAAATTATTTGTACGGCGCAAAGAAGATACGTATATTTACAGATCACCAACCGCTAACTTTTTCGCTCAGCAATCGTAACTACAACGCCAAGCTCAAACGCTGGAAATCTAGAATAGAGGAGTATAACTACGAACTTATCTACAAACCTGGTAAGTCCAACGTCGTAGCCGATGCCCTATCCCGCCTAAAAACTCAGGTAAATCAACTAACGGACTCAACCGTTTCGGCTTCAGAGGTATCCAGCCAAAGAGCAACCGCAGGATCAACGACAGACACTGCGAGTGAATGTGATACAGTTCACAGCGCGGAACAGGATAACTCCGACCTGATTCCATCCGTCGAGGTGCCGTTGAATGTTTTCAGAAACCAAATTGTATTCGGCGGTAGGCTTCACATCCTCGAGGAACCTCACCCAGGATATTCAAGGCACTATGTAGGAATAGAGGGTATGGGCGAAAGCGAACTTGTTAGCATACTTAAGGAAAAATTAAGACCCAGCGTTATTAACGGAGTAAAAATGCCAGAAAGCCATTTGGGCTTACTTCAAAAGGTATACTTAGAACATTTCTCCAATTATAAGATTCTCGTAGCTCAAACGCTCGTGCAGGATTTGCGAAATCCCGACGTGGTGTGCCAGGTGATAATGAAGGAACATAAAAGGGCACACCGCAATGATAAAGAGAATAGGCAGCAGATTTTAGAGCATTACTACTTTCCGAGAATGAGCAGCCAGATTAGGAAGTATGTACTGGCATGCGAAACATGCAAATCTAATAAATACGACAGACACCCAAACAGGCCAGAACTTCAGAGTACACCCATCCCTTCACGACCATGTGAGATAATTCACGTAGATATTTTTGAAATCCAAGGACAAAAATTTTTAAGCTGCATAGATAAATTCTCAAAATTTGCAAAACTCTTTCACATCAGAAACAAATCAAGTTTGCACCTTAAAGACAAAGTGATCAAACTACTGCACTATTTTACGATCCCAAAGATCCTAGTAGCTGATAATGAGCGCGGGTTGATTAGCCCGCTAATTAGGAATCTGTTAGAATCACTGGGAATTCGACTTTACCGCACACCATCGCAAAAAAGCGAGGTGAATGGTCAAGTCGATCGATTTCATTCCACCTTAATCGAAATATTTAGATGTCTAAAAACGGAAACCCCTGATCTCAGGACAAAAGAGCTCGTAAATATTGCAGTAGATCGCTATAACAATTCAGTTCACTCGGTTATAGACAGAAAACCGACTGATATTTTTTTCAATCGCTCAAAAGCTTCTAATTATCAAGAACTTCTTGAAAAAAGTCGAAAAATTAATAGATATTTGAAAATGATATTAGAACAGAAACAAATGTCGCAAATCAGAAATCACAATAGGGACAAAACCTTACCGGAGCGTTATGACAGGAACGATGTCATATACGTGAAGGATAAGCAAATAAAAGGGAAACAGCGACCGCCTTACAAAAAAGAAATTGTTGCTAAAGATAATAAGGTTACAGTCACCACACTTAGTGGTAAAAAAATTCACAAGTTGCACATAAAAAATGTGAAGCGCTAAAGAAACTATACGACAAAACAATACAAATACCTAAAGGATGCTTAACTACAAGAGCGGGCCTGTAAGTGGGACAAATCGTGCCTTAGTAGGTTGCGACGCCATCGAATTTGACAAATGGTTACGTGGCTCCCAAAACGGACACCACGATCCCCTATGGCTGGTTCGAGAAATGTTAGCATTCCTGATCCAATATAAAGAAGATATTTAAAGAACTTTTGGCGCCTAATCCGCAAAAGCAAAAGAAATAAAAGATCCTTGCGCCTAATCCGCAAGGCAAATATAAATAAAAGATCTTTGCGCCTAATCCGCAAAGCAAACAGAATAAAAGCTTTTTGCGCCTAATCCGCAAAAGCAAAAGAAATAAAAGATCCTTGCGCCTAATCCGCAAGGCAAATATAAATAAAAGATCTTTGCGCCTAATCCGCAAATCAAAGAGAATAAAAGATTTTTGCGCCTAATCCGCAAAACAAACAAGAAATAAAAGATCCTTGCGCCTAATCCGCAAGGCAAATATAAATAAAAGATCTTTGGGCCTAATCCGCAAAGCAAACAGAATAAATGATCTTTGCGCCTAATCCGCAAGATAATATAAAAAAAGAAAAATTTTTTTTTTTTAAATACAAAAAAAGGGATTTTTATCTTTTCATTTAAATAGCTGCGCTTAAACCGCAAAGCAATGTAAGAAGATAAGAATTTTTATTTTTTTACAAGAATAAAATAAACAATTGCAAGCTTCTAGTAGTAGTTTTAGCGAACGCTTCATTTTCTGTGCGAAACAGTTTTGGAATTTATTTAATTACTAACCAGAACATATTAAAATTCTAATATTAACACATATTAACTATTAAAAACTGAGGATTTTCTTTTTTTTTGGCGTTATTTTCTTAGAAAATTTTGTAAAAAATCCAGCCGCAAAATTATTTATATCTAATAGAATTAGTAGAGAAAAGTTGTTAAGGATTAATGAAAATTAAATTACAAAGTGTAAAAATTGATTTTTTTTTTATTTTTGGCCTAACTTTCGTAAAGAAGCATATAAAATTCAATTACTAATTTAAGCATATCCAATAGAATTAGGAAAAAAGGTTTAAGAACTACTAACCCACTAACAGTCAGTAGCAAGTATATACATTTAGCTATGGGAAATTAATTGTACAAATAGAAATTTTGTATTTTTTAGCCTATTTTCGTGAGAAATGTACACTAAATTCAATTACTAATGTAATAGTAACCAATAAAGTTAGCATCGAAGAAGCTTTGCTACTATCCCACTAGCAACATTAAAATCAATTACTAGTTTAATTATAACCAATAATGTTACTATAGAAAAACCTTTATTACTAACCAACTAACAACTGTAGATTTAGAGATAACATTTTGCATTACAGACTGCCACTGCTGGCGTCAGCCATCAGCGGTCTTCATATCTTCCACTATAAGGCACCGATGGTAACGATCCAGAATGGAAGCGGCTGGATTATCAGCGGAACATTTAAATTAATCCACATCATCGACCTTCAAAAATACGCCACGACTATGATGCAAATGAGAGATTTGGCGAGCCGCTTGGTCAAGCAGTCTGATGACAGGCTCCTGGCAGAGCTCTATAGTAACCAGATGATGGAGCGCCTCGAAGAGCTTATGGGAGGTAGAGACAAAGCTAGAAATTCCCGTTCTATCGACTGGATAGGGTCAGCATGGAAATGGCTGGCAGGATCTCCAGACGCAACTGACTGGAATAACATTCTCCACAGCCAAGACCAGATCATCGAAAACAATAATCACCAATACAAGGTTAATGATAAATTATTCACCGAGACTCAAGAGGTTTTGAAGAAAATCAACGAGGTAGTGGACCGCCTGAACTCTGTGGCGAAGGAAGCTGAAGCAGAAACCTTTGAGAGAAGCGCACTTCACAACATTGTCCTTCTTCGTGAAGAGATAAACGAAGTGGTCCGGGCATGCCGACTGGCAAAGCGCGGAATAATTAACACCAATCTACTCGACACCGACGAAGTCAATCAAATCCTGTCGGAAATGGAATCACTCCCATACCAGAATATAATTGAGGCAATAGAATACGGCACGCCATCGGTATACACCAATGGGACACTGCTTCTCTACATTCTATCCATGCCGAAGGTGAGAACTGATAAATTTAACTTATTGACGACTCGCGCTGGTATCTACGACGGGAAAGAACTAGACCTACCATTCAGCAGGATGCTAGTGAACCAGGAGGAAACTTATGGGCTCACAAAGGACTGCCTAGTATTAGGTTCATCTACAATATGTGGATCGCAGTCTATAAATAAGCTAGAAGAGAATAGTTGCCTGCCGCGACTGTTAAAAGGTGGGGAAGCCACTTGCCAATTCAACAGGCGGAATGGCACATTAATCGAACTAATAAATGAGAACACAGTTTTTGTTTCAAACTTCCAAGGCGAAGTTAAGAGTAGTAACGCCACATATGCCATCAATGGTACCTATGTAATCCAATTCAACAACGAGACCATCTCGATTGGGGATCAGGTTTTCTATAGTAGAGAAGCTACTTCAGCGCAAGCTTTACCAGCGGCATTATCGAATATAAGGAACAGCACGATGAGAGTCAACCTGGAATACGTCCACGATATCACTATGGCGAACGTCAAATACCTAAGGTACGTTAATGAAAAAATAAATTTCTCTATCGTTACAGAGGCATTTTCAATATGCGCAATAATCCTTATTGCGGTTTTGCTGTGGAGAAAAAACGAAAAAACTCGACCTACCACCTGTCCAAATCCCTACCCAGTGGACAAAAAACCCCAGCAGCAGCAAGAGTCCTCAGGGCGAGTCCTCACCAGAACTTAACAGATTAGAAATTGACCTGCCAGGAGCCAAATCCAGGAGAAACCAAGATACATCGCCGCCAGGAAGTTGTGTTTACTCCTTAAGGGCCACTAACCCCCCGTGCCGCTCAATCGCTGATCTGCGGGTCGCAGATCTTTAAAGGGGGAGGAGTTATCACTACGGTATCCCACGGTTCGTACACTTGCTCACGTTGCCATGCAGGTGACCGCTACTCGGTTACGCAACTTGCATTCACACGGGCAGAACTTTCGCTGACATGACACACGCGCATCCGGCGCGCCATACCAAAATGTGGGAACCGCTACATCAGCAAGTTGGAGTCGTGGACAGGCGCGCCATACCAAAAGTGTGGGAAGTGCTACATCAGCAAGTTGGAGCCATGGAAGTTATCGTTGGGGCTACTAGGCTAAGAACTTACCTTTTAAGTAAATTGGAATTGTAGAGTTAGTTCTGTTGGAGTGCGCAAGGCGCACGGAATTAAAATTGTAACGTTTTCTTAAACTTGTGTTTAATTTCAAAAGTCGGCGAACGAGTTGGTTCGCCGCAATCTTATTTTTTTCCAACTCTCCTTTAATGAGAGTTAACTTGCATGAATATCTGTTCCAGATGCATTAAAATGTGCATAAAATATTCTCCATAAAATTTTGGGAAATGCTGCTGACGTGACAGTCATTGGCCGGATATAATTCCGGGTCGATCCAGTATTATACAACCGACTGTCGTGGGAACTTTTGAAGGGGTCCTTAACTTTAATGAAACGTTTAACTATATAAAACGTAGTTCCAACGAGTATCGACGCTTTGAATAAGCTCGGGTCGGTGCTGGCTTGCGTTGAAAACTCATAAATTTTTAATTTGCGGAGGTGCTTTTCCTAAAATGTTCGTTAATTTTACTGTTTGTAAAACTGAATTAACAACGTGACCACTTATATTTGCTTTTACAATTAAATTTAAAGTGTGCGCAAAACAACCAAAATGCCGCAATTCAGGTTCATTTTGCATAATATTATTTGCAATATCAGACACTGTCAACATTATTTAATCAAATATCCCCCACTCGGTCATAACTGTTTTCAATTGCTCAGCTAAATTTTTCGAAGTATGTATCTCTCTCTTTGGACAGAAACCAAGCAATAGTTATGTTTGCGTATTCTTCAGTAAAAAAAACTATCTAGGAACTTGCCAGTAACGAAATTAAGCGTAAGAAAAATTTTCTCTCAATGAGAGAAACATGCAAGAAAGTACGAAAACGCAAAACCAGCTAGAAGTTGCAAGTTTTTGTTACAAATGATTTTTGTTTGGCGCGAAATTTAAAAAATTAATAAATAAAATAAATAAATAGCTCCACAATTCATAACAACAATTGTTAATTGCAGCTACTTGGGCTAAAGATGCAGAACTATCCTTGCAACCAGACATATTAAGTTTTTATATTTTTCGCCTTTTTTTATGAAAATAGTTAGTAATTTTAATAATTGTTTTCTACTTGTGATCAACTGAATAATTTGAATCAGCTGCATCTTACTGACAAATTCTTGCTAGTAGCAATTTATCCAGTAAAAATCCAGTGCAAGCAGTCGATTTCGCTCATTTTCGCTCTCAATTTCCCCAACTTTGCTAGTTTCTTGCAAGTTTTGGCGTACGAAAACACTACCCTTGCTGGTTTTTACTGGATAGTGAATACGAAAACAGAACTAATATATTGTTAAATTCGAAATCTTCATTGACAGAATGAGCTGTGATAGCTATGTAACTCACTGTAGTACGAGATGCCCAACAATCGGTTGTAATGCAGAACTTAACTCCACCCGCCACTTTCATTTTAATTTTGCGATACATGCTTCATACAATGCAGGAGTTATCGTACTTGATATTAAATGCCGGCTTGATAGTTCCGAAATCCGCTGCCCTCAACAATGCTCAATGGCTGCAAATCCTTAATAAAAAGCATGGGCAGTGTGTCATAAACCTCTTTTTTAGCTTTCGCGGAAATCCTCATATTATCAACTCAAATATAAAATGCAAAATTAGGTGCTTTACTGTGTTGTACACACAAAGAAAAAGAGAGGTAAATCTAACCGAAAAAGACGAATAAAATTGCAGTGACCGAAAAACATTGTAAATCAAACCGACTAAAAATTGTTATTATGAAATTTCGTTCGGGTACCATTAAAAATAGTTCGGGTACCATTAGCTTACCATCGAAAATAGTTCGTGTACCACGAAAATTGTTTTTAAACCAGAAAAATAGTTCGTGTACCACGAAAAATAGTTTTTTACCATGACAAATAGTTTTTTTAACATTAAAAATAGTTCCTTTACCGTGGAAAATAGTTTTATTACCATGAAAAATAGTTTACCATGGAAAATAGTTTGTGTACTATAGAAATGGTAAAACTACTATTTTCTTACCTCCAAAAGTTGTCCACTTACTATTTTAATAGTTAATTTGCTAAAATAAAAAGAAGTCATTAAAAAAACATTGGTTTTAAATAAATTTATTATTATTTATTACTTTTAATTCAATAAGTACATATTTTTATGTGTTTTACTATTGTAAGTTAATTTTTAAAGATATATAAAATTTTTACATGTATAGTTTTAAAAAAAACTTTGGACGAATATACGTATTTCCATTCGGGGAAAGAGTTGTATTAAGAGGTGAATAATATAATACGGAAAAGTCCAATAGATAAAATTGGTCTGTACTTTTTATAATTTGAAATGACTGGAAATGGTCTGAAAACATTGCAATTGCGTGTTCAACACATACGAAAACTACTTTGTTGTTTTCAAGTACAATAATGTCTTTGATTTCAAATAATTTCACAGATTTTGACATCAGGAAATATCCAATTTTATAAGTTTTATTTCAACTTTTGTTATAAAATTGTAGCTTTCATTTATTAATATTTCGCATTCAAAACAACTTATATTTACTTTATTACTGTAATATTTGTTTTTAAATTTTTCTTTTGATTGGTTTTCGAAAATTAAGTTTCTATTTAATCCTTTATTCAAAAGTAACCGATTTGAAAACTTTGTCATACATTTAACAGCGATTGACAAAGGTGCATTCCTTCTAGAGGTAATACAATTGGTATACGATTTAATTTCTCTATGCTTTGACTCGAACCTGAAACACCATACATGCTTAAGAGGTCCCACATTTTTTATGATTGTAGCGTAATGAAGTAGAAAGTGAAATTTCGGTTTTAACGTCGGGCCAAATAGTTGTACGTAAATCGTGTGATGTCTCTTAATTTTTAACTTTAATTTATTTAAGGACTCATCGTCGAATTCTGTTTTTAAAATCTCGTCTATAACTTCAATTAATGAACAAAAAAGTTTCCAATATTTATTGTGTAGTGGTATTAAATCTCCAATTATTATCGGAAGAAAATGGCAAAATGTCCACATTTCTCGTGCTGACATATTAAGTTTTTGACATTTCAAATGTGATATTTTAATTTCTGGAGATCTATTACTTAACTCAATTTCACCGTATTGAAATTGACTTTTTCGATCATTTAAAATTTCAATTGTAAAAAATTTTTCTGATTCAATAAAATGGAGTAATATTTTCGAAACGTCATATCGGCAAACACCTTCAAAAATATCATGCATAATATCCCCGGTAAGATTATTTACCACATGAAATGTATTAATATCATTGAAAATGGAATTCTCAGATATACCAGTTAACTTTATTCGCTTCTCTGGTATATCTTCTGTAGCAAGGTTTTCTGCATAGTTTAACTCATTCCGAAGTTTGCTCTCTATTTCCTCGACCATGTACGAAGTTTCTTCTTTATTGCATAAACAATATCGACAAAAGTAATTAGATGAAAAACTTTTAGTGTAGCCGAGAATACTATTTAAACCCAAGTTATCACCCACAACTAGTGCTAGTACAAAATAAATTTTTTTGGTTGTATTATCAAAGCTAATGTCGATTCCCTCTTCTTCAAGACTCTTAATTTTTTCTACCAGTAATTTCAATGATGCGTCATTTCCATACTGTTTATGCTTACTTCTGAAGAAAAGAGCTGGGAATATATTTTCTAGTCGCGATTGGTAGTGCTGCGGCAAAGTAGGGAAACTGTAATAAAAAGCAGCTATTGATTGTGTCCCTCTGTGGGAACCTAAAGGATTGTTAATTTCAAAATCGTCAAAATAGATAATGTAAGGAATTGCTGTTTTATCGCTAAATAAACTCATTTTAGATTTCCATAATTTTCCATTAACAATGTTTTTTAATTCATTATCATTTGCAAGGAGTTTCTGTGTATTTTCCAAAGTATCTCTTAACACATCAGGAAGTTCGAAAAAATGTTTAATTTGAAATCGTAATGGCATTAGTACACCCTTACTGTGTTGCTCTGTTAACGAAATTTCATGGTGATGAACTACAGGCGCAATTCTATTATCAATGTCGAATTCTTGTGGGTCTTCAAAGCACTTTCTCATTTTGAGTTCCTTTAAAAATTTGTAAAATGTTTTACACTTTGAAAAGGGATCTCTTAAATCATCAATTAGTCGTTCTGCATCAGATCGAGCGATATTTGATTGACTGTGCAATTTACTCAAAAATAGTAGCGCAATATTTTCGAACTCTGCATGAGAAAATTCGTATATTTCTTGACGTTCTTTACTACATTTCCGTTGGTTTAATTGTAATGGGAAATTATTATTTTCGGATTCACTAAGCCTCTGAACATTTGGAATTATATTAGAAATGCATGAATTCGCTTTCTTAAAGTGTCTTTTAAAAGTTCGCAAGCACTGATAATAATGACAGCAATGTAGGCAGTAAAAGGTACTAAATGATGTTAAATTGTGCAAATTTTTCAGATGATTTACGAGTATATCAACATCTTCAAAATTGTTGTTGCATACAAAGCACAAAACCATTTTAAACAAAAAAATTCTAACTAGTAATTACAAATATAATATTTAATAATAATTTATATATATATATATTTAATACATTACATTAAGTCGCTCAGCAAACAAAGGACATTTGGAGAAGTTTTATCTCCGGTCAATTCAATGGAATAAAAATATCTTCGGACAAACGTCCAAAACTCAATGCTATCCTGTGGATATTTTAAATGTAATACATGGAAAGTCTTAAAGCATATGTCTAAAGCACTTAAAAATGAAGGAAGCTCATACTTAATGTCGTCATAGTAAACATAAAATTTGCAATTACTTAAATCACTGTGGTTGCAATGTCTCACCGCGTGCATATAGCGATTTTTTCAGATTATCCAATTTATTTTCGACATCGTTCACAGTACTAACTTGTAGTAAAAACGAGAGCTGAGAATCTTTGATAGTGCTTCTAAAAACCGTTTTGTCACCTGCCTTCCGCTTTATATTAGGTCGTAGTACAACGTGCAGTAACAATGCTATAAGTTGATCTGAACATTTAATACAAATATATTTATTATAAAAACCATTTAATCTTATTATTACCAATGTTAACAAACCTTTATCAATCTCATTAATTTTTTTCAAGTGCTGAAGATTTTGTATATCCTTCACCCTCTTATTAAAAATTGGTATAATTTTTGTTTTAAAACCTTGCCATTTCTCTGTTAGCTGTGAGCAGTCCTGATGTAGAGCTTTGAAATCAATATCAATCTGCAATAAAAGAAAGCATTATTAAATTATTAAGCAATTGCTATTTCTCAAATTTTCTATAATTTTACTTAAATTTTTATGAAGAAACTTGAAAAATTTGAGAAAAATGCTTGAAAAAGTAGTTCCTTTTTTTAATAATATAACCCATTGGGTCATCTAATTAAAAAGTAAATGCTTTTTCGAAACTTTTCTCAAATTTCGAAAGTTTTTTCATACATACATACAAATTGATATCAAATTTAAGAAAAACTTTTTTTTTAATATGACCCATTGGATTGTAAATTCAAACTAATCAATTAATTCTGAAAAGTTTAAACGTAAAACTTAGAAATCCATTTACCAGATTGTATCCACATGAATTGGAAAAAAGTTTCCAGGTCCGTAAAGTTTTCGCTGATGTGCTACAACTTGAGTTGAAAATTTCTTGTCGTCTGATTTTGAAAGTTTTTTTTTCCAATTTGCTTCAACTGTGCTCCACGGCGAATCAAAAAGTTTGAGCCAGTCATAGGCAGCTGCATAAAAATATATGAAATCATTACAAAACAAAAGCTATTGTGGTGGCATTACATTTTTCATCCTCGAAAGTAAATGTATATTCCTCTGTGGGTGATGCCTCAGGAGTTGAACTTTCTGGGTCCACTAATTCACCGGGTTTCCTCAATCTCTTCAATGTGTTGTAATATTTATCGTACAAGCGGCCTGCTGGTCTCAAGGTAATAGGATCTTTGTGGTAGTAAATCGACTGAAAATAGGTGAAAATTTAGAAAATAGTTTTGTAATGAGTAAATAATTTACCTTGTCGTCTTTAAACCTGTTTGCAATATCTTGCGCAATGGATTGGAATGTAGTATTTCGGCATATTTTGATTTTTCTTTTAATAAACCACGACACAGTGGCATCAATTAAGATCTTCCTCCCAGCGTCATCTAGTTTGTCCAGTCGCAGAACATACTCGCCAGTTGGATGGGCACTTAACACTTGCTGCAAATCCTTAAAAATTGTAGTTTTTTATAACTTGTTTTATATTTTGTAGGGCTTGTGAGGTGATTCCCATATAAACTAACGAAGTCATGTGAAGATGAACTGGATGTTTGTGAGCATGAAGGAGATTCGATGCCATTGTTGATCCGCTGTCGCCACTGCTGCACAAAGTCAACAAAACCAGAATTGGCGGATGCTGTATCGCACGTCGACACGCTGCTATATCCCTGAACAAAAAAGCTTCTTCATGAAATGTTCACAGAGGGATTCACAATACTTACGTTTGTTTTCCTCCAAGTTATGAGTTGATGACGGAATTCCGCTCTAGCACCAATGGTGTCGTTTTTAAACAAATCAGCAAGGTCAGACTCCGTCAGATATTGCAAATTTTTCAACGTTATTGCTTGCGCTGGAATTTCACTAAATTACTAAAAACTATAACAATGACATATTTGCAACTTACCTTTAAATTCAGCGATTTTATGTGAAAATCCCCACTCCAAAATCAATTTACAAAACTCCGTGTCTTCTGGATCAGGATTATCCATAGCATCCGCCTCCACAACGCGCAAAATATTTAGCGAAAACAATTCACTATTGTTAAGACTCATCAACACTTAGTTTTAATATATTAATTAATTTAATTTCACTTCACTGCAGCTACGCAAATAACAACGTCCATGAAAAGTTTGCAACCGAATATGCAAGAAAAGAAGAAGCAAAGCATCAAAAATGCCGTTATTCTTATTGCATAAACTATCTTTTCGGTTAGATTAACCCTCAAAATAGTAGAGTTACAATTTTATCCGGCTAGTTTTACTATTTCTGTGGTTAAGAATAGTAACTTTACAATTTCGCAGGTTGGCCATACCATTTTTTGTAGCTAAATTTATGTTCTACAATTCTAGCGATTAGTTTAACTATTTTTGCGGTTGAAAATTACTAAATTCGTTTAACAATTTTTCGTCGATTATATTAACAACCTGAATTGTACTTGTTGTTTGTGTTTTCAATGCAAAATAGAAAAATGGTTCATTTACAACATTTTTCGGTTAGATTAACCTATCTTTTTTCTTTCTGTGTACATCTGGTTCCGTAAGAACTTCAGGATGCACATCTGGATGTATTGACGGTTGAACTGGTTGTCTTTGCACTACTGCTGCTCCTGGAAGCTCTACAGCTGGATAACGGGTTTGCATATGTCTCTTTAAATTTGTATTCGACGTTTTGTATAAAATATTCTTTTTGCGAATATTACATTTTGCACGTGTTTCATTTATTGGCTGAAAAAATTGCCATATTTCACTTCATGTGAACGCCAATAACGCGATTAATTAAACAAAAACCGTCACCGTTGAACAGTAATGTAAAAGGCAATATAACGGGGTTTTCAATAGGGACGCTACAAAAGTAGACCGATAGTGACAGCAAACGACGCCATATTTTCCCCCGCTCTTTTGACATTTCTCTTCAGTAAGTTTTGTCTTTCATCATGGAAAGATATACGATCCAACAACGAGTCGAAATTATTAAAATTTACTACCGAAATTAGGAGTCAATGGCCTCAACTTTAAGAGCGCTACGTCAAATTTATGTTCGTCGTCATTTCTGGCTGAATGGCTTTGTCTATAAGCAAAATATGCGTTATTGGACAGGCAGCAATCCACACGTATTCCATGAGTCAACATTGCATCCCCAAAAACTTACGGTTTGGTGCGGTTTATGGGCCGGCGGTGTCATTGGACCGCGCTTCTTCCGTGATGATGAAGACCGGCACGTTACTGTGAATGGGAATCGCTACCGCTCAATGATAACCGCCGCAAGCCACACAGCGAATGTCACAATCGATTTATTGAAAACCAAGTTTGGTGAACGTGTTTTCTCACGAAATGGCCCAGTCAATTGGCCGCCTCGGTCGTGCGATTTGATGCCGTTAAACTATTTCCTGTGGGGCTACGTCAAGTCTATGGTCTATGCCAACAAGCCAGCGACGATTGATGAACTTCGTACGAATATCGAACGTGAAATTGCAGCAGTATCGGCCGATTTATGCTTGAAAACCGTCGAAAATTGGGTTCAGCGTCTAGACTTCTGCAAGCGTGCCCGTGGTGCGAAAGAAATCGAGTTCCATACATAATGGCATCGAATGTACTAACTAATAAAGAATTTAATTCATATCCCAAAGCGATTTTGTTTTATTTAAAACAACTTTTGTAGCGTTCGTATTGAAAAACGCTGTATATACAAAACGCAATATTCACAACCAGTAATCAAGAATTGTGAAACCACCATTTCTAATGAAAGCAAAAAAAAAAGCACCTTTTGCAATTTCTGTTGACTAGTGGTTAGTGGGCCACTTACCAAATGGAGCCAACGAATTAATTTAAAAAACTTCCTTGTTTTTTGATTTATTGCGTACTTTGGTTTTTAATTCTAATTGCACATCATGCACATCAATATGCAACGATGCGTTGACTGTAATTTTCCATCTGTGCTCAAATGCCTATTGACCGACCTTAAATGTGAGAATTCCGTACCGCTATCCCTTTTGTGTTGTGGGAAGTATACCTATTGTTAAGAGTAAAACTACGATGAAATGCATATCATGCGAAGACAACGGGTGAGAGACAAAACCCGTTTGGCATTACAAGTGTTGTTGTCAATGCAGATGTACTAAAAGCTGCGCGCGCTGGACACAAACAAAATAGCAAAGTGCGAACAAACAATGAGCAAGAAAGCGATGAGTTAGAAATTAGACGATGTATAGAAAAACGAAAAGCAAGTTGCGAGAAGAGGGGTGAGATCCCAGAATATGGTTAATGCGATACTACATTTAAGATCTTTAAGGTCAAGCCCTTAACATTCTCCCCCCAGTTGGAGTCACAGGCTCCAAAGTATATCAATCATTTTAATTCAATGGTAATTTACAAATCTTGGAAATTGCTCGTGTCTGTAGACCATTGCTGGTTTTTACCACCACAACACCTGCATGCCCATCATTACGAATTTTGACTTCGGTTATACGGCCGATTACCCATTTCAATGGAGGCACATTATCTTCTTTAATCAAAACCATGTCGTTTGTCTTTAAATTTTGGCATGTCAATTTCCATTTGGTACTTTGTTGCAAGTTATTAAGGTACTCACGGTGCCATCTTTCCCAAAATGTTTGGTGTATATGCTGAACCATTTGATATCGCTTCAATAAATTGACATTCTGGTTCGCAGATGTAGGTTCAGGAATAGTTGTCAGCGGTCGGCCCACTAAAAAATGTGCAGGTGTCAACGGACGCATATCGTTGGCATCGGTTGAGATTGGGGTAATGGGACGGCTGTTGATGATCTGTTCTGCCTGGCAGCAAATAGTCTGTAGCTCGTCGAGTGTCAGGATAGATGTACCGATAGCACGGCGAAGAAAATGTTTTGCTAAATTCACTGCATTTTCCCACAGGCCACCAAAATGCGGCGACCTAGGAGGAATAAATTGCCACTCTATTCCGTTCTCTAAGCATGTCCGACGCACCTCTTCAGAGTAGTTTTTTGTAATGAACGCAGAGAGGAGGTCTCGTAATTCCCGATTGGCGACAACGCGATAAATCTCTTTAAAGCTGCAATAAACGCTTGTGTGGTTAAATCGGGTACAACCTCCAAGTGCACTGCCTTAGTTACAAAACAAATGAAGACTGCGATATAGGGCTTAATTGGCGAGCGACCTCAAATGAGTTGAGTGATGAGAACAGGACCGCAATAATCCACTCCAGATACTTCGAACGGATGAGTTGGCTGAACGCGATCGGCTGGCAGATGTCCCATAATTTGTTCTGCAACAATTGGATTAGGTCGGTAGCAGCGTATGCAGTTATGAATAACTCCTCGTATAACGTTTCGTGTGTTTATAATCCAAAACTTATCCCTCAGAATGTTTTGAAGCGTTTGGGTGCCGGCATGCATATGATGATGATGAAAATGTCGAATCAATGTATGTACAAAACGATGAGATGATGGAAGGAGAATAGGGTGTTTGCTGTTGAATGGCAATAGTGAATGTGCGAGTCGTCCTCCGACTCTAAGTATGTTGTTATGCATGAATGGCGATAGTGACGACAATTTGGAGTTACGGCTTTGGAGGCTATCACGAATTTCACGAATGTCTGCTGAAAAAACGACATTTTGGACGTGTCTGCACACTAGTTCAAGCGCATCTTCTAATTCTGGTGACGATATGTTGAAGGCGCTGTAGAGTGCCGATTGCTTTCTACACCCTCGAATGAATCTATTAATATACGCAAAAATTCTTAGTAGTTTCATGTAGTTATTAATATCCTTGTGATTACTGGTCAGGCCGATATTGGGAACAGCAGCTAATGCAACCATTTGAATTCGTTGTTCCGGTACATCATCTGATGTTGTGTGCCCTACTGTTGGCCACTGCTCGCGAGGATGATGAAGAAATTTTGGTCCAGTCCACCATAACGTGTTTCCTTCAAGTTGCATGGCGTATGCTCCACGCGAGAGGATATCAGCTGGATTTTGATTTGTCGAAACGTGATTCCAGATAAAGTTTTTAGATAGGTGCTGAATTTTCGCTACTCTGTTGGCCACGAAGGCATTCCATTTCGAATGTTCAGCCGCTATCACCGCGAGTGTGATTGTGCTATCTGACCAGCAGTACACGTTCGCATCAGGAAGTTTGAATATGGGAATGATGGTTGAAATCAGTTCTGCAGCCAATAAAGCGGCACAAAGTTCCAGCCTAGGAAGTGTGATCTCCTTAGTTGGCGCTACCCGCGACTTAGAACACAATAAGGTTGAATGTTTACCGTTTGAATCGCCCCAGACTGCGTATATGCAGGCTCCGTACGCTTTAGTGCTGGAAAGGCATGAAATTCAGTGTCATTATCAATTTTTGGATACCTGGGTATTTTCAAATTTCTTATATGTTGCAAGTGCTCATTAAAGTGCTCCCATTGTACCCGTATCCCGTGAGGGACTTCCTCGTCCCATGCTGATTTCAACTTCCATAGTTGTTGCATCAGGATTTTACATTTCGATCGATGGATTGAGAAATCCGATGAGATCGAAGAAGCTCGACAATTTCGATAAAATTGAACGCTTCGGGGGTTAGCCGCAGTTATCTGCCACAAAGTCGAAAAGAAAGCTATCTTCCAATAGTAACCACTTCATACCCAACGTTTTTATGAACTCTGTGTCGTGAAAGCGAATCAAGTCTTCTTTGTCTTCAGGTAATATATCGTCGATAATTTCTGACGCGTTTGATGCGAATTTTCGGAGAGGAAACCCCACACATTTTAATAAATTTATTGTTTAACGCTTAATTTCAATAACGTCTGATACACTGTCTGCGCCACTTATTAAATTGGATAAGTTGACACCTCCTCTATTGCAATCTGAAGTAGGCATTTCACCGCAAGGTATGGTGCACAGTTGGTACCATAGGTTACTGTTTGCAATTGGTTTGTACGAAGTGGGTTTTGGGATGCTGGTCGCCACAGAATGCATTGCCAATTAGCATCTTGTTCATCGACCCAAATCTGCCTGTACATTTTGGTGATGTCAGCAACGATGACGTACTTGTGTCTCCTGAAACGGGATAGGATTGTAAATATAGGGGGTGGTCGAGCTGCGATTATTGCGGCAGTGTTACTTTTGATGATAGAGCATCACGTTCTTCGGCAAAATTTCGGCAACAGTGGCAACGTCACGCGTTCGTTGAATAAAATGTTGGCAATCTGTTTCTCATCACTAGCAAATCAAACGCAATATAAAAATTTTTACTGCGCAATTGAGATGGAGGAAGAAAAGTAAGTAAAGTTTTTAATAAGTGTTATTTGAATATGTAATATTGTTTATTATTTGTTTTTAGCTTAAAATTAAGCGTGACTGAAACCAAATTATTGGTCAGGTGTCGATTGGACCTGGAAGATGAGTTTACTTGCGGGAGGAGAAAGAAACATGTCCTTTGGGGCAAAGTACTGGACAAGATGAAAAGTGATGCTCCACTTTTCACTTCCTCACTTTTCTTCTTTTGGAACACTCTTCAAACAAGAAACGTTTTATCTTATGTCTTCTCCGCCTTCTTTTGTCCATCTCATCAGCTATCAAATAAGTTGAAATCTCCATATTTCCCAATTACGCGTTCTGTGCAAAATAAATGCCGCAATATTGCTGAACATTATCAGCTGAGTATCAGCAACAGAGTATCAAGTAAGTAACAGGGTTGCAATATTGCTGTAATTATTGAGCGCCTCGAACACCCCCATAGTATCTTGAAGCTGAGGTCCAACTCTCAAGACTGTCGATTTTTGTCTCCCCATGATGCGGAATGTAGTTAAGCTTTCTTCCACCAGCAGCTTCTTCGGTTACTGGGATCATATGCCTCATATTGATATATTCATTCATGAAATCATTGTAATCTCTGTAAAATTTCGAATTATGTTTTAGCTTGGATTCTAATGAGATGACTCTTTTGTGGGCGATGTCTACTGAATCACCAATACACTGCGGATCTTCCTTAAATGGAAGGCGAACAACGAATTTATTGGTGTTGGGGCATCTACGCGTAGTGCGGCGAAAGTAATCTTCACACTCGACTTCATCCGAAGACAAGCTTGGCGATACCAGTTCAGGAATATTTTCAAGTGCCCAGAACAATTCCAGTTTTTTGTCCAAGATGGGCTCGGATGAGGCTGAAGTGAATACCTTGTACGGCGACGGCGATAATGGTTGACCAATTTGTTCTATCAAAGGTCCTGGAATGGCACCTGCAACCACCCATCCGAGTTTGGTATTTTGAAGAATGGGACCGTTGATTTGTATTTGGTCGTTAAGAAGTAGCTCGAAGAATATTCCCTCTCCAATGAGCACATCGGCCTGCCCTGGCAAGTGGAATGCCGGATCAGCGATATCAATTGTGTTCGGAATCGAAAGGCTTGAAATATCGATGCGACGATTGGGCTGACATGTTGTAATTTTGGTATGATGATGGTTTCGGGATTTAATCGTCATGCAGCATAGGTGTTGGGCTCTCGTCTCTCCCTGACCGATTCCGGAGACGCCTATGTCTATGCTTTTCCGCTTCAGTCGTAAATGTTGTGCCATTTTTTCGGTAATGAAATGTAGTTTAGAGTCGGAGTCTAGTAAAGCTCTGGCTTGGATTTTAACTCCCCGATAATTAAAAATGTATATAATTGCTGTTCCGAGGATAATTTCTGATTGGTCAAGACTCACCTTGAAGGCAGATGACGAAAGCTCTTTGCGGCTTATCAATGGTTGTGCATTCTTCACTCGTTGAAGAATTTCGATGAAGCAGCGTGTGGTGTTTCACATGGCACTGCTTACAGGCGTGGATTGTCGGACAATCATTGGATTTGTGGACTGCTCCCAGGCAATTCAAACAGAGATTCAATCGCTTGACGCAGTTATATCGTGCTAGTGGATCTATTCCAAGAAATGTGTCGCATTGGAACGCATTATGATGAGGAACCGCGTTGCAAAACTCACACCTCGATTTTTGCATGCTCACAAATGCCCATTTGACATCACGTTTGTTGGTTTTAGGTGCTACTGGTTGCGGTTTAAGTTTGAGCATTTTAGGCTGCCCAGCCTCCAATATGTCAGCAATTTGACACCCACGCTCTAAAAATATTGCTAAGTTTTCCCATGTCGGTAGTTGTAGGCTCGTAGCGGTTATGTGATGATCAAATGAGTGTGTAATCTGTTTTTCCCATTTAGCCTTTGTCTCGGTATCCAGTTTCGAACATACAAGGTGCAACAGTATACCGTCTGAGATTTGCTGTTTTGATGCTAGTGATTGGACTGCTCGTAGATTGGTGTTGACTACGTCGATGAATGACCTCAATGACGATGCATTTATTTATTTATTTTATTTTATTTATTTATTTATTAATCAACAACAAACCAAGTGCTTAATGACTATGTGATATGAATATGGATATAAATTTTATATTATAATAAAGTCAAAATAATAATTGATAATTGATAAGAGAGACTCTAAGACAAGAGTTTTAAGAGCACACTTTTAAAAGTAAATTTTGAAAAAGAAAAATCAACGTCTAAGACAGAAGAATAAGCATTGAATTGAGAAAGTGCCCTCCGTAAAGGGGCATTCATCCCATAGAGAGTTTTAGCAACACCCACAAAAAACAATTCATTGCAGCGCAGAATACGTGCCGGAACATTGAAACAAATTTTCATTAGAAGGTACGGGCAATCGATGCCACCTGCAATGATATCAAAAACAAAGCACAGCGATAAAAGAGTATGCCTGGACTCCAACGACATTAAATTAATCAATAAACAGCGAGAACGATAAGATGGGATAGGATCCTCAAATCTCAACGAACGCAGAGCAATGCGTAAAAAAGACTTTTGAACAGACTCTATTCTATTAACATAGATAGCATGAAAGGGGCGCCAGATAAATGCTGCATAATCCAATCTCGACCGCACCAGAGTTGAGTACAACAGTTTGAGTGTGTACGGATCTGAAAAAGAAGAGCAATTACGACGACCTTGTCTCTGATTGTATTTCAAAAATATGCTGGATGTGGGCTTAAAAAGTGAGGCGCTTATTCCCATATCTAGACTGCAGCAGATCCAGAGCCTTAATGTAATTCTCATCGGTTACTTCCAATGATTGTATTAAATTCGCAGCTGCGTCAACGAGACATGAGCGAAGGTACTGGAATCTTTCAATGTTTGATAACTGGTTGTTATTATGAACCAGAGCCACAAACATGATATGAAAGTCCATCCAGTTCCGATGGTGGCCATTGAACTTTGTGAGTTGTAGTTTTGGTAGATTAGCCCTATGTAATGGGGGTGCGATCGCAGTGCTGTTAAATATCGTTTCTCTTCGTGTTGGGTTAATCACGTTCATGCGCTGCATAATTAGAGCCTTAGCTGCACAAAAGGATTCCTCAAATGTGTCTCGATGAGTTTGATTTAGTTCTCGGTCATTCAGCAGTAAAGAAAAACTATTGAGTTGCGGGAGCATCCGAACAATGTTTATTCGATCTAGAATTTGCTGGCGCTGCATGACCTTAATTCGGTACTCATTTACCGACATTGAGTGTCTAAACGTATCGTTCGCATGAGACCATGTTGACTGGGATGTTAGTGGCGTCAGGGGACTCAGGGACTCATTCTGCGTTGCAAGTTGCGAGAAGAGGGGTGAGATCCCAGAATATGGTTAATGCGATACTACATTTAAGATCTTTGAGGTCAAGCCCAGTGAAATATCATGGTAGTTGAAAAATCACTAACCATTGTTATAGTGGCTTAGCCGTTCCCACGACAGTCGGCTCTACGATTCTGGAACGACCCGGATTTATATCCGGCCAAGGATTGTCACTTCAGCAGCATTCCCCAAAATTTTATGGGGAATATATTATACAACAACATTGTGGCCAACAACAACATTGAAGCAGTATCGCCTATCACTACTTCCTAGCATATTGTAGCCATTATTTGAGTGCAAACAGAAAATCATCAACCAAAATCCCGACGAAATACAAAACTAATTTTAAAAAAATTGTGAGATTTTTGTCAGGATTTCTTGTTCGGGTTGTGTTATGTCGGAATTATGTATGGTCCGACTTTGGTCGTACTAGAGATTTTATTTCAGGATTTGGTATTTTGGGATTTTGTGTGAGGAGATTCCATTATACACAAAAAACAGACTTAAACTTGATTTAAAACCTATTTAAGAAACCTAGAAAGCTTTTCCTGAGTAGATCTCTTAATATAGATACATGTACATATGTAATTAAAAACGAAAATGCAAAAATGAAAAAAAAGATTAAAATTATTTATATATTTTTTTATTTTGAAAATACGAATGTGACTATATTAGTTCTATGACGTCACTTCTCGTCGTAACTTCTTATTCTGTACCCCATGCACTAAAACATTTATTTTTATTTTTCACCCAAAATATAAAATGAATTTTTGAATTCCATTTGCTTTTTTGTCAAAACGAAAACTGAAAGCATCACAAAGTTTCATAAAATTGAGTTAAATGAGAATCTATTTCGATGTCTTCAACGCAAGCAGCACAATACAAAATGAATTATATGGCGGTGTTAATTTTATTAGTGCTGATGTACATAATATCAATATATTCAAAATAATAATTATTAAGTTCAGTGTCTGACAAAAAATTTGAACTTTATCAAGTAGAGAATTTGAACCCGAAAGGTATAGTAGGTACCTGATAAAAAATAGAAAACATGTTTTGTTTCCGAATAAACACTAAATTGATTATTACTGTAGATTTAAAACTAAAGCTAGTAAAATAATCAATAAGTATTAACGTTTTTGATAAAGTTCTGTATAATTCAATAAGAAAAATTCCCATAGAATATTACGAACATAGCAATTGAGGATTAAAACTAAAAAATGGAAACATTATACTTAAACTGTTACTGTATGCCTTTCATGGGGAATGTTTCGTATTATCATCGGTACGTCTAAGTTTTTACCAATGTTATCGCCATATTGCGATAACGCTCCAACATTGGCGAATAAATTTGGTCACAATCCTTGCTGGGCTCACAAACTAGCTGCAAATGATTAGGAATGAATTGTATTATGTAATCGTGGTAGCTTAGTGGCGCTATCTTTGTTGAATGCTTCAAATCGCCGTTTTCTTCCGCAGATTCGTAAGAGTCTACATAAAGAGCATATTTTGCTCGGTAGGCCGCTCCAAATAAAGCAGCTTCACTCTCATTCTGTATAAAATTAAATAAATAAAACTTAATTTTCATTTGTTTTGCATATTGTATATATAGTTTCACATTAAACCTGTACAAAAACTGTAACTTGTAAAATCGATTTGTTTACGGATGCTCCTCCAGTGGCTATAATTTTTGTATCAACTCCAAAGTGAAAACCCATGTCCGCTGCTACGGCACGTTTATGTAAAATCTGTCCTTCAATCAAAGCACGTATTTCAGTTTGCGGCGACAAAAACCTAACGTTTGTATAAATAAAAGCAAACAATTTTAGTTTTAATAATTACTGAGGATAAGCATCAAATTTGTATCTAAAAAATCAATATGAACTTCCTTTATGTAATACAAGGTGGCGCAAAAGTAACCTTCCGATGTTTTTTGGCTGTGATTTAAAAAAAAAATGAAAAACTTTGATTCTTCTTGTGGATTATTTTTATTTGGTCTTTTAATTTTTTTTACATCAAGTCGAGAATATGATGTCATGTAAATGGCCGCCGCCACAGTTGATTGTCATTTGAGCCCTTTTTATGGCATTTTCCATCACTTTGGCCAAAACTTCCGGCGATATGTAGGTCCTCACATTCTTGACGGATATTCTCTTTAAGAGCTGCAAGAGTCTGAGGCTTGCTGACATAAACCCGCGACTTCAAAAAGCCCCACAAAAAGAAGTCTGGAGCGGTCAAATCAGGCGATCTTGCTGGCCAGTGCAAATCGCCAAAACGGGAGACTAGGCGCCCGCGAAATGCATCCTTCAGCATATCGGTTGTGGCACGTGCAGTGTGTGCCGTTGCACCGTCCTTTTGGGATCACATGTTTTCCAATCCCAATTCATCAAGTTGCGGCAAAAAGAACTTGTTGATCATTGCTCTGTAGCGCTCACCATTCACAGTAACCGTTTGGCCCGCGACGTCTTCGAAGAAAAAAGGTCCGATGACTCCTCCAGCGAAAACAGCACACCATACAGTGACTTTGAGCGGGTGTAATGGCTCTTCGTGGATTACACGCGGATTTTCAGTGCCCCAGAAGCGTAAATTTTGCTTATTTACGTACCCGCTAAGATGGAAATGGGCCTCATCACTCATGATTATTTTTGATGAAAAATCATCTTCCTCTTGGTGGTGATTAAGGACGGCTTGAGCGTATGTTAGACGGGATTGGCGGTCAGCAGCTAACAGCTGATGCACCGTCTGGACTTTGTACGGAAACATCTTCAAATCTTGTACCGAAATTCGCTGTAAAGACCGTCGACTGATACCCATTTGCGTGGCACGTCGTCTGGTCGATGTCGACGGCGCTTCCATGACATCCTCGGCTACAGCAGCAATATGCTCTGCAGAACGGCTACTCCGGGGTCTGCCACGCCTGGCAGCATCTCGTGTTGTGCCAGTCTCTTCGAGGCGAGCGGCTAAACGTCGCAGTGTTTCACCAGTAGGCGTTGGACGGCCAGGAAATCTGCGACGAAATTCACGTTGTGCCAAAGTCACCGACCGATTATTGGTCAAATAAATAGTCAGCAATATTCCGCGTTCTGGAGCAGTGTAGCGTAACATTGTTTATTAACGTGTATTTCGCATGTGTTTACTACACAAATGTCAAAACAGAACTGACATTAGGGGCCAATCGCAAAATTTATAGAATTTTCTGATAGGAGGATTACTTTTGCGCCACCTTGTATATGAACAAAAATGATAGTTGTTGAGTTATGATATAAACCTCTTACAAAGACATGAGTGATTCTTTGCTGTGAATATAAATACTTCAGAGCTGCATATACAGCTATGACCAAAAAATATAAACATCGTCCATGACAGTACATATTGAAATGAAATATATAGTAAATATATTTAGATTTAATTCTAATTAGGTCCTCACCGAAAAAGAAGTTTACAACGCTTCACGCAAAAAAACGGTAGGGAACCGAGGTCGACCGCGAAAATAGTCCTTCTGGTAAAAAGCTTGCTAATGAGGAAGGCTAAGTCCAATCCGTTTTTTTCGTCAGGTGAGGTGAAATACTCTACAGGACTTGAAGTAAGTGCAAGGAAGATAAGGCGAGTCTTGGTGGAACATAACCGTCGGGCGAGGGTACCGAGATAAGTTCCACTTAAAAAAAACAGTACATCAACAAACTGTCCTTTGAGCAACAACAGCACAACAGTGTGGGCTCACAACATTGGGTTGTCTGTAAGTTGGTGTGGAACCCAGGCTACTCTAGCAAGAATTCATAACGATGAGCGTACAAAACTTGGTTGCTTGTAAGTTCGTTTGGAACTCAGTATTTCGTCAAGAGGAAAATAGCACATCAGCGTGAGCCTTTAACCTTCATCGCCTGAAGGTATAAATCAGCTCTAACGAAGTCGCATGGGCACAGTGATGTGAGCCTACAACGCTTGGTTAACTGTAAGCCCATCGAATGTATAATGAATGCGACGATGAAAATATAACAGCTGAAGACATAAAGGTCCATGCTGAAAGGGCAAATGAATTGTTTAAGCACTATGAAGGGATTCAGCTTGAAATAGACATGTTAACATTGAAAACAGATCAGCAGGCAGAATAATATGTATACCACTTCGAAATGTACGGAATGGATACGTTTTCGCGACTTATTAAAGATACTGATACAAAATATTGCAAATATTGAGATATTAGCTTATTTACAAAAAAAAAATTCCTGAAATTAATGAAAATTATGAAATTAATAGTTTAATAGATTGTCACTGTGGGATCCATATGAAATGAACAAATTGAGTCAGCACCGGGAGGGAATATGTGTATTTTAATAAGTTCCCCATGTACCAGCTTATTTTTATTTACACATTTGGAGACATTGCGCCAAAAGTATGGAGCAGAATGCATACAGATATTTACTAAACTAAATGCTGCTATACGCTGTCGGTTGTGGGCATGTATTTTCGCTCGCTATATATTTTTATAAATTTTTCCAATATAATGTGCTTAAATATGTTGTTAGTTTTATACTACAACCTCTTTTAGAGACAGTGACTCTTATTTTAATAAAAATACATTTGTTTCTGTGAAAATAAATGCTGAATCTAATTCGAAATTATATTTTAAAAATCTGCGATAATAGAAGCAAAATAATATGCCGTGTTATTGTGGTCAGAAAGTTGTTCGTGCTCAACCGAAGATTGACTGTACGATTTGTAAAGTTTTTTCATCTCAATTGTGTTGGTGTCGTGCAAGCAGATATCGATTACTTATTAGCCGCGGAGAAGCCGTTCTTTTGTATAACGTGAGAGTAGAACGTTACTGTCTCTGACTGCTGCTGCTGTACCTGCTACTACTACTACTGAACCTATCTCTTATGCTCATGCTGCTGCCATGCCGCCGGCCACATCTATACTCTCACCGGTGAGTTCATATGTGTACCAGATGCCCGTGCGGAATTTAGCTGCCAAAAGTAGTAATAGATCTATTAATAGATCCATTAATAGATCCATTAATAGATCTACATATTAATAAACCAATTGTCGTTGGTTCGAACAATAGCGAAGAGCTACATGTTGTTCCAGGAATGAAGTGGTTGCACCTATCATCTTTTTCAAATAAAGTAACTGTTGCTGATATTCTAAGTTATGTTTCAAAGCACGCTGAGATTGACTCCAAGTTGTTGGCTTGTCATATGCTCGTGAAAAAGGACACTGAGGTTAACAAATTTAAGAAAATTAATTTTAAACTTGGTGTATCGTTATGTTGCTATGAAAAGTTGCTCAATGCGGACATTTGGCCAACGCATGTAAGGATTCGTTCCTTCCGTTTTTTTCCAAACGTTTCAGCACAGCAAGAAGTTTAGCTGTACCTCCTGATGTTGTCCCTAATCATCATATAAAAGTATACTATGAAAACGCATCGGGTCTGAGAACCAAATCTAATCAACTATATACCATAAGTTCACATTTGGACTACGATATCTTTGTCATAGCTGAAACGTGGCTTAACGACAATTTCTTTGATAATGAGTTCTTTGACTGCAATTTGTTTAACCTGTTTCGCAAAGACCGTGATGTTTCAAAAACTGGTCTCTCGAGAGGAGGAGGTGTTTTGATAGCCGTTAGTCGAAAGTATCGCTCGTCGCTTGTGCCTTTAAATAATGGGGATACCCTCTTGGACCAACTATGCATTGCTGTGGATGGTACTACAAAACTCCTAATTTGCGTATCTTACATACCACCTTCCAGCAATGATATAATATATAAAGCGCATGTAGATAATGTTTTGAATTTAACATATAGTAATGAAAATATATGTGTAATTGGTGACTTCAACCTAAGTAATATCGTGTGGTCTACTAGTTGTGATAGCACTGTACTACATCCGAAATCCGTAAATACTTATCCCGAAACCTATCTGTTGGATAATTTTTTGAGTTGTGACCGAATGCAAATAAATAATTTTACGAATAGTTTGCATCGAATATTGGATCTTATTTTTATAAATGATAATCTAAATTTTTCTTTATTGAAATGCCTAGACCCCCTATCCTCACCTGGCTTGCACCACGTTCCGCTGGCCCTTAATTTATAGTCTTATCAGTTTAATACTACATCTTTCGAAATCCTCCCAACGAGTTTTCGTTTCAGACACTGTGACTCTCAAGCAGTGAACGTTGAGGTCGAGTCTGTAGACTGGAATTCCTTATTCACTGGGGTTGAAGTTGCTAAGTTTTGACATCTTTAAATGTAAGATTAGTGAAATATGTAATAAGAATATACCAATAAATAAAAAGCAATGTTATAAGATTCCTTGGCACACCAAAGAACTGAAAAAACTGAAGACTTTGAGAAACCAGTTCTATAAAAGATTTAAAGTATCTAACTCTTTCATACATAGAAATAAATATATGTATACAATACTCTACTGAGATCAAATCTTTAAGTAAGAAATTAAAGCGTAATTATGTCCTAAATTTTGAATCTGATATAAAATCGAGTCCCAAAGCTTTCTGGAGGTATGTCAAATTGAAGAAATCATGTTCAAGTATTCCCTCAGTAGTATTTTTTAATGACGTTCAAGCTCACACATCTTATGAAGCTGCAAATCTGTTTGCAGATTTCTTTAAATCCAATTTTGAATCTGATCTTGATTTAAATGGAAATAAGGTTTCGGAAAATGCTTCTACAGTTAATTTTGGAACTCTTTCATTAACCATAGAAGATGTTGAAGATGGCATCCGACAAATAAAATCGTCAACTCAAACGGATGTTGATGGTTTGTCCCCATACCTTCTGAAGAGCTGTAACGCTTTCGTTTATCCTCTTTTGTTAATTTTTAACAAATCTCTAGTGGCTGGAGAGTTCATCGATGCCTGGAAGGTTACTCATATAAATCCTGTATTTAAAAGTGGGAATAAGAGCAATATAGCTAACTTCAAACCTATTGCCAAATTATCCACGGTATCTAAATTTTTCGAATTCATAGTTAAACAAAAAGTTTACTTCTCAATTAATCGCTTAATCTCTCCAAACCAGCATGGTTTCATGGCAGGTAGGTCTACTGTTTCTAATTTGGCAATGTTTACGGAATACTGCATTTCGGCTTTTCACCAGCATGTACAAGTCGATTCTGTGTATACAGATTTTTGGAAAGCCTTTGGCAAAGTGAATCACTCTATTTTACTTTTAAAGTTACATAGCTTAGAATTCCATTCAATCTTTTTGATGTGGATAAAATCGTATCTCTCTCGCCGAAATTGTGTTGTTGTAATTGACGGAGTATCCTCCCACCCCTTTACTGCATCATCTGGTGTTCCACAAGGAAGTATTCTAGGCCCTCTTTTTTTTTGTAATTTTCATAAATGACATATCCAGCTGTTTTAAGTTTGCTCAGTTTCTTTTGTATGCTGATGATCTGAAGATTTACTCTACCGTATCTTGTTTCTCAGACTCTCTTTACCTTCAAAGGGATCTCGATAATGTTGTCACTTGGTGTAACAAGAATAAGCTTAAATTAAACATCAGCAAGTGCCATCATGTTACATTTTCAAAATCACGCTCTCCTATCCTAACATCCTACCATATTGGTGGTTCTCAGTTGGGTAAACCTACTGAAATTTTGGATCGGGGTGTGGTATTTGACTATAGGTTTTCATTTCAAAGCCACCTAAATTGCACGATAGCTAAAGTATACTCTATGCTGGCTTTCAGTTCACATTTTTCTGATCCGCATCCGGAATTCTGTTTTAAATCGTTACTCAATGAATTAATTACTTAGCTTGTTCTTTTTATTTATTTATGTTTCTTTCAAATCTTTACTAAATTTATAAATTACTTAGTTTGTACTTTTTGTATATAATATCTTTGTAATCTGTGTGAAATGTAATTACTTTCTTGATTATTAATACTAAATAAATAAATAAATAAATAAATAAACTGGTTTTCAAACGTGTTCAATGATTGAACTGGTTTAAATCCAATTTCCAATTGTCCATTTCACTAGTAAAATTTCATTTAATTGGTTTATAGCGTCAATTTGAATGCGGTATAAGAAACTATACAATACAACCAACGAAATTATAAATGCGTTAAAGGTACTCAATGAACCCGTACATTATTGGGATTTGATTTTACTTTTCACGTTGGAAAAAAGTTAGACCCCGAAACGCCTTATTATGGTGTAGGGGAAGGGAATCAGATAAAGGGGAAACGGTTCCAGACTTTTTGAATTTTTCGGAGAAGAGTAACTACAAATTAAAATACTAATTATTTCATTTTCTTCGAACGACTGATCCCGATACCATCGTCATTTGTATCAGGCGTGTACATGGTCCTTCGAGCCGGATGGAGCGCATAACATCAGCAAGAAATAAAAAAAGATCTCATCAAGCAATTTTATATGCCAGATTCGTCACTACCACCTAGGACCGCAGCATCATCATGGCCACAGCATAAATTTGAGAAGTCCACATACCGACGGACAGAAAAAAAATTTATATGTCGAATAAAGTGCGCCAGTTCAATTCAATGATTGTATCGGGTGTTTTTTTTACAGGTTTGTTTTTCGAATAGAGATAAAACTGGCATTTTGTGGTCAAATCTGGCAACTCTAATGTCATTTATGTTCAGTTTGGTTTGCCATTTCATCATGAACAGGTTGACAAAAGAACAACGCTTGCAAATCGTGCAAATTTATTTCGAAAATAATGGTTCAGTTCGCGAAGTTTACCGCGAGCTCCGTCAATTTTATGGTCGACATAATCGTCCATCAGAGCAATTAATTCGGTTAACCATGGATCGTTTTCGCACTACGTTTACTCTATGTGATAATACGCATCCGCAGAGACGTCGAACAGTGCGCACCGAAGAAACAATTGCCGCTGTAGAGCAAAGTGTTGAAGAGGACCCGAATGAATCGATTCGCCACCGTGCACAGCAATTGGAGCTTTGCCCATCAACTTTATGGAAGATTTTGCGCAAAGATCTTGGCTTGCGACCTTACAAGATCCAGCTTGTGCAAGAATTAAAGCCGCGAGACCATGCAATGCGTCGTGATTTTGGTGTATGGGCCGAAAATGAGATTGATCTCGATGCTGATTTTCATCGCAAAATTTTGTTCAGTGATGAGGCTCATTTTTGGTTGAATGGCTACGTCAACAAGCAAAATTGCCGCATTTGGAGTGAAGAGAATCCACATGAGACCCTTGAAACGCCATTACATCCACAAAAACTGACTGTTTGGTGTGCTCTATGGGCTGGTGGAGTCATTGGGCCATACTTCTTCCGCAATAATGCTGGAGAGGCAGTTACCGTTAATGGAGACCGGTATAGAGCCATGATAACCGACTATTTTGTTCCCGAATTGGATGGCATGAATGTGGATGAGTTGTGGTTCCAACAAGACGGCGCTACATGCCACACAGCGCACGTCACAATCGATTTATTGAAGGAAACATTCGATGAGCGCATAATTTCGCGGAATGGACCTGTAAATTGGCCACCAAGATCGTGTGATTTGACACCATTGGATTATTTTCTTTGGGGATATGTGAAGTCGCTCGTCTACGCCAACAAACCAGAAACGTTAGGGGAATTGGAAGCCAACATTCGTGGCGTTATTGCCGACATACGGCCCCATATGCTCGAAAAAGTGGTTGAAAATTGGACCTGTAGAATTGGCTTTATTCGAGCCAGCCGCGGCGGCCACATGCCCGAAATCATATTTAAACATTAATGGCATAAAATTATCCTTCCAATAAAGCCAAATTGATGGACCTTAAAACGATTTTCCTGTGTTTTATTTCAATTCGAAGTTCTATACCCCTAAAAAAAACACCCGATACTACTATTATTGTTAGAGATAAATAGAATATGTTATAACCAACAACAACCACACATTCATGTAATAGCTGCAGACTGCCGTACTTGAAATTGTGTTTGCAATAATAGGAAGAAGAAAAAGCAACAACAGTATACACAGCTTACTTGGTTCCTCTCGTTTAGGCTTTGCCTTAATTAGTATAAGTTAGGGGACGTGAGTTCGATCCCTGCAAGAAGTCTGATGTGGAGATGTAGTGATCTCCGAAATACTCGTAGCTATAACTTCTACCTATAATTCTTCCAATTAAAAACTGAACTTGAGCTCATAAAATTATTGTTTGATATAAAAATAAATAGGCCAAAAAATATTAATGTATATACATACATATGTAATGGATGAGCACACCCATAACAATTTCTTTAACAACTATAGTAGTCGAAATTGTGTTTGCAAAAATAGGAAGAAGAAAAATCACTAACAGCATACACAGATTACTTGGCTCATCTCGTTTAGGCTTTGACTTAATGAGTATAAGCTATGGGACGTGAGCTCGATCACTGCAAGAAGTCTGATGAGGAGATGTGGTGATCTCCGAAATCTCCGGTAACATCATGCATCTCATTCTTCATTGAGGTCGCGTTGGACTACTTCCTGGATCCCATTCTTCAAAGTGATCTGACGTTACTTATTCTCCGATGGAGATTATTCAAATTCATATTTGACAGCGATATTGAAAAGATGTATCGTCAGCGTAGATTTCACAGGTGCCTTCGAAATAAAGAACTGTAGGGGTCGAAGGTGCCCGAAAAACATATACTCCAACAACGGAACTAACTTTGTCGGAGCCTCCAGAGCTTTAAAAACTGAATTTAAAGCGTTTCCCTATAGCTCTAAAACCGCTGTGGTGTCTAAATATTCTTACCAACAGCTTTCATAGCATTTTACTCCTCCTTCTGCTCCATATGGGCGGTTTATGGGAGGCTGGAGTAAAGAGTTTTAAATCACATATCCGTAAAATCGCTTCGAGTTTTAAAAACACTTCTGAGGAATTTGCAAAATTACTTTGCAGAATAGAAGCGTGCTTCAATTCCACACCTCTAAGTCCAGCTTCGTCGAGTCTGGAGCCATTCACTCCACTACATTTCCTCGTTGGAATTCATCTGCTCGCACCGCCTGAGATCGACGGAATCCAGCTTCCGTCATTAACCGATGGAAGAAGATGAAGCCGCTTCATCACTCATTCTGTCACCGGTGAAAGAACGAGCACCTGAAGTTACAGAAAAGGACTAAGTGGAAAACACAACATAACCACATGCAAGCGGACGATCTAGTTGTCATCCGAAAGTACAACTTATCTCCTAACGATTGGCGGCTTGGAAGAGTCGTAGATTACACCCCGGTACCGACAATCGAGTCTGAGTGGTGAATATCCGCACGGAGAAGAGTGGTGACAATACCAGCCGTCAAATTGGTCCGGCTTCCATCGGACAAGGCGACTCCGTTATACAGTTTTATTTATGTGTAAGCAGTGTACCTTCATACATTCAGGAAGATTACCCGTTTTACCGGAGCCCGCAAAAAGTAGGAGCAGCGCACTACGGTGATTCCTTGGCAAATTGGCGGCGCGAACCACGGGATTTCGTTGTGCCAGAAATATCGCAAGAAATTGGGGGAAGAAAGGACGCGCGCGGTTCTAATCCACCGCTATTGTTCAAATTGCCTCTCCCCATATCATCGCATGGAAATTTGCAGCAGCCAAGATCGATGCCATCAGTGCCGTGCGAAACACCACACGAATATGCACCTCGAGTTTGAGAGCGATCGGACACAGCCAAAGCAAGGGAGGATGAAAACAGCTCCAACGATGTGTTGTCCATCCATGTCCGACAAAATCATGGGCTCAGCGGGATGAGGCGGACTTGTATTTTCCGACCGCTACTGCAGCATGAAAGGCGAAGGCGCGGCTTGGAAACAGGTCCTTTCCGATCGCCCAGGCAGCGCGTCACTGCATCGCGTTTCTTCAGACCGCCTGCCCAACCGGTACAGCAACACCAAGGTCCACGCGCTAGTTGACCAATGCTCTACTAACGCCATCATCAACACCGCTCAGAGCAGACGATCGCAGGAAGACACAGAACCTTCTCGCTAGTTCTACGAGGTAAGCACGGCGTACCTGAAAGGGTAACCCACGCAGGCGGTCGAACATCGACCCTAAGGTAGCAACGTCCCTTCGATTCATGCGGCTGGAAGAGCTCTACATAAAGGAGCCAGATACGTCACCCGCCCACTCACGTGTGGTGCATAGCTCAGAACATAGCAGAAAATGACTCCAGCATGCATTACACTTGCGTGATGCTGCAGTCTTATATATTATGTTCGTAAAGGGTCTTGCAATAGGGACTCTAGAAAAGTAGACCGATAGTGACAGCAAACGACGCCATGTTTTTCCCCGCTCTTTTGACATTTCTCTTTAGTAAGGTTTGCCATTTCATCATGGAAAGATATACGATCCAACAACGAGTCGAAATTATTAAAATTTACTACCGAAATTCGGAGTCAATGGCCTCAACTTTAAGAGCGCTACGTCCAATTTATGGTCGTCGCTATTTCTGGCTGAATGGCTTCGTCAATAAGCAAAATATGCGTTATTGGGCAGGCAGCAATCCACACGTACTCCATGAGTCAACATTGCATCCCGAAAAAATTACGGTTTGGTGCGGTTTATGGGCCGGCGGCGTCATTGGGCCGTACTTCTTCCGTGATTATCAAGACCGTGGGGCTACGTCAAGTCTATGGTCTATACCAACAAGCCAGCGACGATTGATGAACTTCGTACGAATATCGAACGTGAAATTGCAGCAGTATCGGCCGATTTATGCTTAAAAACCCTGCAAGCGTGCCCGTGGTGCCCATGCAAAAGAAATGCAAAAGAAAGAGTTCCATACATAATGCCATTGAATGTACTTTCACAGGAATAATGAATTTAATTCATATCCCAAACCGTTTTTGTTTTATTTAAAATAGTAACAGTAGCTTCTGGTTGGTCACCACACGAGAGGCGGAGCAAGGTGGAGAGGGGGAGCATGTTAAGTGGCATCCATCCATCGAACGTATTCAGACAAACGCAGCAAAAATATGTTTCTGGGACAGAGTTGGACTCGATGCCAGCCCTGATCAGAAGGATGCGAAACAACCCTGCTGTTTGGAGTTGCCAAACGACTGATAAGGTAGGCCGATCTAAACAGGGTTAGATCGCTGAAACAATAGCCCTTGGCCGGGGAAAAAACGGGTTATTCCGGTACGAAAAACCGGCTGTCTTGGGAACCTGGACAGACTCGTCAATTGTTCTGGCTTGCTTGTTAGATCATCCTCGATTATTGCTGCGCTATATATATAGTTGCAAGGCATTAGATTCCAAAAAACTAAAAAGAACAAACGGGATTTCAACTACGGAACTGCAGCTTGCTCATAATATGTTGAAAGGCAATTATTTACCAATCTCAAACAAGCTGACGACTCTCCCACTCTTTATCGATGAGAACCGGCTTCTTCGGATTGGTGGCAAGATCGTTAACGCTAATATCAGATATGACCTATAATCAGCAATCAGTTGCAGCAGCGACCAAAGTTTTTTAACCATGTTATTGCATCATGAAGCACATGGAACACAGTTTCAAAGCTCAATTGAGAAGGATAATTGTGTACGAGGTTAATTCCTCACTCGATTCTAAAAAAATAGAAAGACTGAACATTTATTTCAACATAAACCGTTTTGTTATAACAATAGAAAAAATTATAATTCACAACAATAGTTAATTAATCTTGCGCGACGATGTGTTTTAAATTGATAAACAAATCTTTTCGGCAACAAATTCAGTATTTGTTAAGCTCAGTGTGTAAGTAAGTTAATAATGCTTTCTGCACATTGAGCAGTGAAAGTCGTCCTTACATAAATTATATACGTTTTTGTGAGTAAATAACTTACTTTTGTACGCCTCTTGCCGCTTCAGAATTTTCAGCAGAATTATTTCGAGTCCAACGCAAAACTCCTTTTACATGAGGAATTATTTCAATAGAATGAAAATGTAAAGCCATATTTCCGTAATTGCCACGTGGTGTCGAATCAAGCAATTCATTAAATTTGCTCCAGTCACTGTTAGCCTCAATTTTATTAAATGAATCCCGCACTAGAGAGCCGTTGCGAAAGCTATAAAAATTACATATTAAATGAAGTTGAACCAAACTGAACTGAAATCATATACCACTTAAAATAATATCAATAATCATAATAAAAATAACAGTAGTTGTGTTAGTAGTAATAATAGTAATAACAGTAATGAACAAGAAACCAGAATTGACTTTTATATGTTTTTTTTTTTTTAAATTGCAAACAACGATTGTTTCTTCTCCGCGAACCAGACTTTTCATTCCAAATGTGTTTGGTGTGCTGAGTATGAAGTCAATGTTATAAAAGCAATTCAAGTGATAATTTTGTTATTATTTGCAAAAAGCCCAAAAATTGGAACATAGATATATGTGGTATCCAGGCGACTTACAGGAGTCCGCTGTGCTCCCGCTTAATATCTGAACGGTCATGTACACTGTAACCGTAAAGATAACAAGAGTCACGGTGCGTACACAAAATAAGGTTCCGGAAGCTGCTGATTTCCACCCCTGAGAGCTCTTTTGGGGTGTTAATGAAGTGAGACCCCCGCATAGGCAAGGCTGCTGATTAGAAAATGAAAAGATGGTTCCACCTCGTCACCCTCCTAACAGCTAAGACAAAGAGTGTCGGATACTATATTCAGTCTAACAGCATGAATCATTACTGGACAATGCCTGGCCAGAACTCCTACGACAGAACTCTCAATGAGTTGTCGCTTTGTTAGCGACCGGAGCACCTTCGAACGCTCACAGTCTACCACCGGCCAGAGGATCTTTGCAATTATGCAAGTCGTGGTATTTGGCCAGCGGTCGCCCAAATAGGGCAACCTGTCCAATAGGGCTCCATAGGCGGTCGGAGGAGCTCCCACCCTCTCCATCTCCGGAGTCATAACTTCAGTAGTCCGGAAGCCAACATTTATGGCTGAGGAAGAGCTCCTTGCTGAAGACACCAATCCAGCCTTCCGACCTGTCTGTAAAGAAGTTCATCGGACCTTGTCCGCAAATGCTGTGGATGCTTATTTCTTTGTTTTCGGAAAAAAAGATGAAACTTAGGTTGTGCACATATGTAGGAGAAGCACTCGAGCTTTACGAGATTCTCGATAGGAGAGAAAGCAGTCCTCGCAAGAAATTTATTCTCGAGCAGTATCGAGAAACATAATAATAATAATAATAATAATTTGGCGCTTACACCATAGCTTGATGCTTGGTCGAACTTCTGCAACAATTTGTGGTGTACGTCTTGATTTTGTAACAAAAATTGAGGGACCTACAAGTTTCACGCCTACTCCAAAATACACTAGAAGATTTGAAAAAATATCTATATATTTTGATGATAACCCACCGAATGAAGGACGCACATGCTACGTACTCGGCTACGGCGGCCGATATATAAGACTCTAAGTAAAGTAAGAGAAGAGAGGGCAAAACGAACAAAGACCTTTTGAACTCGTTCAAGTTTGTGATGGAGACTAAACGTGGAAAATGTAGAGTAAGCTCGCGTGATGCTACTATACCGTGCAATGGTGTGTGCGGAGTTGTTTTTCATGTGAAATGTCTTGGTTTCTCTAAATTTGAGACAGATGCGTTGCTAAAGCACGCCAACCTAAAATTTTTGTTTGATTATTGCATTGAGTACATTGGAGGTGCGCATAATAAATTCGATGAAATATTAAGCCTTATTAAAGATACTGAAAAAAAATGTTCAAATATTGTTGAAGAAAAAATAAATGAGGTGAATGAAGCGTTAAAGCAAATCCAAAAAGTCGTAGAGGACAAAAGTGCAAACAAAGAGAAGCATTTAGAAATAAGAGCAATCTATGCGGATAAACTAAAAAACCCGATAACTGGAAATGCACCTGTTATACTGAAACCAAGAATAAACCAACAAAGTGAAGTAACGAAGAGTGATGTAAAAACAATAATAAAGCCATCAAAATTGAGTGTAGGTATAAACGGGATAACTAATACGCAAAACGGAGCAGTAGCTATACGTTGTGAAAGCGATGAAGCGAGGAAAATATTGGTAAATGATATTAAAGAAAGAGTGAGTGAAAAATATGACATTCATCTACCAGCAATGAAAAGGCCAAAGATATTGATATGTGGGTTGAGTGAAATGCTCGATGGGGAGACAATAGCTCAAGCAATAAAAAGTCAAAACAATTTGCAGGAGAGCTACTTGAAGTGTATTAAAGTGTACAAATCCTACAAAAATCCAGCGGTGCACAACGCAATAATTGAAATTGATGGAAAAGGTTTTGAAAAAGTTATGGAACTTGGAAAAATTAACATGGAATGGGATAGGTGCAAGGTGTATGAAAGCCACAATATTTTAAGGTGCTATAAGTGCTGGGGTTACAACCACACAAGCAAAGTGTGTAAAGAAAGCCTGCAAATATGTGCTAAGTGTGGCGAAAAAGGCCATGCATACCGACAGTGTACAAACGATGTTTTAAAGTGCGTTAATTGTGTAAAAGTAAATGAGAGACTTAATCTGGCTGATTTATAGGCAGAAGCCCTGAATGTCAGACATTGCAAAAGAAGTTAAAAATTGAGTCCGAAAGGATTCAATATTAGCAATTAAATTCAGAGATAAGAGGCTTGTATTTAAATATTGGCGGTTTAAGGACAAACTTTAACCAGCTCGAAGCTATATCATTTGGTGTAAAATTCGAGTTTATCTGTGTGAGTGAATCTCATTTAACGAATTCAATAAAGAACTGTGAAATAAAACTAAGTGACTATCAGCTTGTGAGATGTGATAGCAAATCAAACCACACAGGAGGTGTTCTATTTTATATTAGCCCAGAATAGCAGATTGAAGTTATAGAGGAAACAGCGATCGAAAAAAGTATATGGTGCTTAATAATAATGGTTAAGCAAAAAAAATATTAATATAACCTTAATTGGATTATATAGATCACCTGACAAACGTAGATCCCCAGAAAGGGTGTTTTGTGACTTTATTAAAGAAAAAATTGAGCACTTATGTGACAGTGGTAGAGAAGTTCTCATAATCGGAGATTTTAATATTGATTGGCAATAGTGCCTACAGGGACCAAATTTGTCAGTCAGTATCAGACAATGCATTAAAGCAAATAGTTCTTGAACCAACAAGAATCACAATAACTAGCGCAACGCTAATATTTCAAAAGCCGAGGCCAAGGTTAACGCCAACTATAAAATAAGTGAACATGAGTCCATTGAAATTAATATAAACATAAGACAGGAAAGATGCAATAAGCTCATGAAAGTAATAAAAAAGTTCCGCTTTGACAATATTCTATTCGCTGAAGAAATAGCAAAGTCAAAATTCTCGAAAATTGACATACATAATTTTAACGAAACTGTGAGCATTTTCAGTGAAAAAATAAAGGAACCTATCAAAAAAATGATTACGGCTAGAACGAAAACAAAAAAGAAACTTTGATGGGTGGTTTGGTGCTAATCTGCTCCAAATGAAAAAAACAAAAATTGAGTTATATAAATCAGCAAAATGGAGCAACTCCCAGGCAGAGTGGCAGAACTATAAACAGTACCGAAATAGGTATTCAAAAGAACTTAAAAAAGCGCAAAACAGCTACATTTCGAAGAAGGTTGATGCATCGAATGACCAAAAGACGATGTGGAGAACAATAAAACAATTTGTCCTAAACGAAGAGAGAACAGAAATGAGCAAAATTATGGTGAAATCCATCGAGATAAAAAATCCGTTGGAAATCGCAAACAAACTTAATGAATTTTTTATAGAAAGTGTTGAAGAGCTGAATAAAAATATACCCAATGTGACATATATAAACAACGTAAAGCCTTGTGATAAACAATTTAAATTTAAGAAATTAGAATTGAATGAGCTCAAGAGTATACTCAAAGCAATGAATAACAAGAAAGACTATAACTTGATATCCCCAAAAATTATACTATGTGAATTTGATGTGCTGGGCCCAATCCTCCTTGAAATTGCTAATGCGTCGTTCGAACTGGGAGAATTTCCAAAAGAATGGAAAACTTCAATGGTGGTACCAGTAGAAAAAGTTAAAAACACGCTGAGTCCTGAAGAGTTACGTCCCATGAATATGTTCATGACCGAAAGTAAAATACTTGAAAAAGTGGTGCATATACAATTAGAAGGCTACATGGAGAGTAATCGGCTAATATCGGAAAACCAATCGGGATTCCGACAACGTCATAGCTGTGTGTCGGCAATAAATCTAGTAATTTCACACTGGAAATCAGAAATGAACAACGGGAAAAGTATAGTGGCTGTTTTCTTGGATTTCAAGCGAGCATTTGAAACAATTGATAGAGGAATTTTGCTAGATAAAATTAGGCAGTACGGAATTAAGGGAGCTGAATACCGGTGGTTTCAAAGTTGCTTAAGTAACAGATGGCAGCGTACTAAAGTATCTGAAAGTGTATCGGAGCCAGCAAAAATAATGTTAGGCGTACCTCAAAGCGCAGTGCTTGGGACACAAATTTGTCAATTTGCAGATGATACATTGCTTTATATGACCGGCTGAATGATAATTTGGAAAATATATGCAAATATCTGGAAATGAACAAACTAAAACTTAATGTCAATAAAACAAAGGCAATGATAACACTGTGTGACAGTGGAAAATTACTTGGGATCAGACCTAAAAAAAGTGATTCGGGATAAAAATCTAAGAACTACTTCATACTTGAAATGGGCGTGGCACGTCAGAATTTTTTTTATAGCGAAAAAACCGTTTTTCGGCTGTTTTTGCATAAAATACGCTGTAACTTCGTCATTTCTTCCTCGATTTTCATTTTGTTTGATTTGTTTTAAAGCTAAGAAATGGGACTTTTTATTTGCGCACAGGGGTTTGCGTAGAAAAAATATTGATGGTAGTTATAGAGTGACAAAGTTCCAAAAAAATTTTTTTTTTTTAATTTTACAACTTCGGCAATGATTTAGGGATCTATTTTCCTCCAAATGGGTTTAATATTTACTTATTTGTTGGAAGTGTATTTGATTCTGCGTCGAATGATGTATTTTGGAAAACAATTGGTTGAAAATTGGCTGAGCTATAGCACTTTTCGTTTTTATAGTCAAAGTATTCGATGTAAGTAATGAACAGTTTTAGCAATTTTATTATGACAGAAACCCTTAGAAACAAGTGTTTCACTGAACAATCATACTTGTTGTTAGAAAAAAAAAACACAGGACGCGGTGACTACCGAAAAAGCTATAGTTTAAGTGCAAATACGTTTGCTTGGCGTGACAAGCTGAATAGTAGTTGTCATTAGAAATTCAAAATCTTATTAAAGTGGAAGAAACAAAATGTGTGATAAGCGCAATAACTTTTGTTACATATGTGGATATTTTGTGGACAGTAACCATCGGTACAAATTTCAAAATAACCAAGTTGCTGTTGAAGAATATAATAAGTTGTTCAATTCTTCTTATAAATCCAGTTCAGGGTATGAGCCAGAATACATATGCTTATTATGCCTTACTAAGCTAAAACTTGGAAAAACAAAAAAAAAACGGAAACCATATTTTGCCTTTTTCCTCACCGATGATATGGCATAACCAAACCTATCATAAGAGAGATGATTGTTATTTTTGTAAGACGAACACTGCAGGCTTCAAATATAAAAATCGTCAAATGATTCAATGCGCCGAAGTGTTGAGTGTTTCGAAACCTGTGCCCCTTAAACAACTTCAGGATGAACAATTTCAGACGGAAAAAGAAGCCAAATTTGAAGACATTGAGCCAAATGATCCGGATTATCTGAAAGAAGCATCATGTTCACGGAAACGACATTTCGTTTCTAATGCTGACTACAAAGACCTTATACGCGATTTCGGCTTATCACGAAGACAGTCTGAGGGTTTGGGCTCCAGACTAAGGCAATGGAATTTGGTACAAGCGGATTTCAGGGTGACTTCCATCACCAGCAGTAAAATACATATAAATATATGTTAAAACCATTTTCTGATTAATTTTAGGTGTATTCGTTGGCCCACAAATTCGGAAAATTATGCGTGACGACGAATTTTCAGCAAAATTGACTGAGGTAGAAAAAAGAGCATGGAATAGTTTTCTTGCGTTGTGTAAACATTTTCTTGGCAACAAGAAGAGTGCTGATTATGCTGAAATTGTGCAAGAATTTTTGACAGCATATGCGGACATGGGATGCAATATGTCTATTAAAATTCATTTTTTGCACTCCCATTTAAATTTCTTTCCGGATAACCTTGGTCAGTTCAGTGATGAACAAGGAGAAAGAATGCACCAGGAAATGGAATGCATAGAAACGCGTTTTCAGGGCAAAAGTACAATAAATATGCTTTCGAACTATTGCTGGTCGCTTAAAAGAGACACGGATGATTCTGCTTACAAAAAAACACGAAATAGCAAGCATTTTTAATTATAATAGCAGACGTGAGAAAGCAAAGTTGTGATATTACATAAATAAAGAGTGGTTTTTTATAAGACAATGCTTTTATTTATTCGGGGTTCGTTTAAACGGGTTTTTGTAATGAAACAATTTCTAAAATTGTTAAAAGATGATAAATACCATTTGCGACCATTGAAGAAACCCAAAAGAAAAGGAAGTACTGTTCATTACTTACATCGAATACTTTGACTAAAAAAACGAAAAGTGCTATAGCTCAGCCAATTTTCAACCAATTGTTTTCCAAAATACATCATTCGACGCAGAATCAAATACACTTCCAACAAATAAGTAAATATTAAACCCATTTGGAGAAAAATAGATCCCTAAATCATTGCCGAAGTTGTAAAATTAAAAAAAAAAATTTTGTCACTCTATAACTACCATCAATATTTTTTCTACGCAAACCCATGTGCGCAAATCTATTACTTAACTCAATTTCACCGTATTGAAATTGACTTTTTCGATCATTTAAAATTTCAATTGTAAAAAATTTTTCTGATTCAATAAAATGGAGTAATATTTTCGAAACGTCATATCGGCAAACACCTTCAAAAATATCATGCATAATATCCCCGGTAAGATTATTTACCACATGAAATGTATTAATATCATTGAAAATGGAATTCTCAGATATACCAGTTAACTTTATTCGCTTCTCTGGTATATCTTCTGTAGCAAGGTTTTCTGCATAGTTTAACTCATTCCGAAGTTTGCTCTCTATTTCCTCGACCATGTACGAAGTTTCTTCTTTATTGCATAAACAATATCGACAAAAGTAATTAGATGAAAAACTTTTAGTGTAGCCGAGAATACTATTTAAACCCAAGTTATCACCCACAACTAGTGCTAGTACAAAATAAATTTTTTTGGTTGTATTATCAAAGCTAATGTCGATTCCCTCTTCTTCAAGACTCTTAATTTTTTCTACCAGTAATTTCAATGATGCGTCATTTCCATACTGTTTATGCTTACTTCTGAAGAAAAGAGCTGGGAATATATTTTCTAGTCGCGATTGGTAGTGCTGCGGCAAAGTAGGGAAACTGTAATAAAAAGCAGCTATTGATTGTGTCCCTCTGTGGGAACCTAAAGGATTGTTAATTTCAAAATCGTCAAAATAGATAATGTAAGGAATTGCTGTTTTATCGCTAAATAAACTCATTTTAGATTTCCATAATTTTCCATTAACAATGTTTTTTAATTCATTATCATTTGCAAGGAGTTTCTGTGTATTTTCCAAAGTATCTCTTAACACATCAGGAAGTTCGAAAAAATGTTTAATTTGAAATCGTAATGGCATTAGTACACCCTTACTGTGTTGCTCTGTTAACGAAATTTCATGGTGATGAACTACAGGCGCAATTCTATTATCAATGTCGAATTCTTGTGGGTCTTCAAAGCACTTTCTCATTTTGAGTTCCTTTAAAAATTTGTAAAATGTTTTACACTTTGAAAAGGGATCTCTTAAATCATCAATTAGTCGTTCTGCATCAGATCGAGCGATATTTGATTGACTGTGCAATTTACTCAAAAATAGTAGCGCAATATTTTCGAACTCTGCATGAGAAAATTCGTATATTTCTTGACGTTCTTTACTACATTTCCGTTGGTTTAATTGTAATGGGAAATTATTATTTTCGGATTCACTAAGCCTCTGAACATTTGGAATTATATTAGAAATGCATGAATTCGCTTTCTTAAAGTGTCTTTTAAAAGTTCGCAAGCACTGATAATAATGACAGCAATGTAGGCAGTAAAAGGTACTAAATGATGTTAAATTGTGCAAATTTTTCAGATGATTTACGAGTATATCAACATCTTCAAAATTGTTGTTGCATACAAAGCACAAAACCATTTTAAACAAAAAAATTCTAACTAGTAATTACAAATATAATATTTAATAATAATTTATATATATATATATTTAATACATTACATTAAGTCGCTCAGCAAACAAAGGACATTTGGAGAAGTTTTATCTCCGGTCAATTCAATGGAATAAAAATATCTTCGGACAAACGTCCAAAACTCAATGCTATCCTGTGGATATTTTAAATGTAATACATGGAAAGTCTTAAAGCATATGTCTAAAGCACTTAAAAATGAAGGAAGCTCATACTTAATGTCGTCATAGTAAACATAAAATTTGCAATTACTTAAATCACTGTGGTTGCAATGTCTCACCGCGTGCATATAGCGATTTTTTCAGATTATCCAATTTATTTTCGACATCGTTCACAGTACTAACTTGTAGTAAAAACGAGAGCTGAGAATCTTTGATAGTGCTTCTAAAAACCGTTTTGTCACCTGCCTTCCGCTTTATATTAGGTCGTAGTACAACGTGCAGTAACAATGCTATAAGTTGATCTGAACATTTAATACAAATATATTTATTATAAAAACCATTTAATCTTATTATTACCAATGTTAACAAACCTTTATCAATCTCATTAATTTTTTTCAAGTGCTGAAGATTTTGTATATCCTTCACCCTCTTATTAAAAATTGGTATAATTTTTGTTTTAAAACCTTGCCATTTCTCTGTTATCTGTGAGCAGTCCTGATGTAGAGCTTTGAAATCAATATCAATCTGCAATAAAAGAAAGCATTATTAAATTATTAAGCAATTGCTATTTCTCAAATTTTCTATAATTTTACTTAAATTTTTATGAAGAAACTTGAAAAATTTGAGAAAAAGGCTTGAAAAAGTAGTTCCTTTTTTTAATAATATAACCCATTGGGTCATCTAATTAAAAAGTAAATGCTTTTTCGAAACTTTTCTCAAATTTCGAAAGTTTTTTCATACATACATACAAATTGATATCAAATTTAAGAAAAACTTTTTTTTTAATATGACCCATTGGATTGTAAATTCAAACTAATCAATTAATTCTGAAAAGTTTAAACGTAAAACTTAGAAATCCATTTACCAGATTGTATCCACATGAATTGGAAAAAAGTTTCCAGGTCCGTAAAGTTTTCGCTGATGTGCTACCACTTGAGTTGAAAATTTCTTGTCGTCTGATTTTGAAAGTTTTTTTTCCAATTTGCTTCAACTGTGCTCCACGGCGAATCAAAAAGTTTGAGCCAGTCATAGGCAGCTGCATAAAAAAATATGAAATCATTACACAACAAAAGCTATTGTGGTGGCATTACATTTTTCATCCTCGAAAGTAAATGTATATTCCTCTGTGGGTGATGCCTCAGGAGTTGAACTTTCTGGGTCCACTAATTCACCGGGTTTCCTCAATCTCTTCAATGTGTTGTAATTTTTATCGTACAAGCGGCCTGCTGGTCTCAAGGTAATAGGATCTTTGTGGTAGTAAATCGACTGAAAATAGGTGAAAATTTAGAAAATAGTTTTGTAATGAGTAAATAATTTACCTTGTCGTCTTTAAACCTGTTTTCAATATCTTGCGCAATGGATTGGAATGTAGTATTTCGGCATATTTTGATTTTTCTTTTAATAAACCACGACACAGTGGCATCAATTAAGATCTTCCTCCCAGCGTCATCTAGTTTGTCCAGTCGCAGAACATACTCGCCAGTTGGATGGGCACTTAACACTTGCTGCAAATCCTTAAAAATTGTAGTTTTTTATAACTTGTTTTATATTTTGTAGGGCTTGTGAGGTGATTCCCATATAAACTAACGAAGTCATGTGAAGATGAACTGGATGTTTGTGAGCATGAAGGAGATTCGATGCCATTGTTGATCCGCTGTCGCCACTGCTGCACAAAGTCAACAAAACCAGAATTGGCGGATGCTGTATCGCACGTCGACACGCTGCTATATCCCTGAACAAAAAAGCTTCTTCATGAAATGTTCACAGAGGGATTCACAATACTTACGTTTGTTTTCCTCCAAGTTATGAGTTGATGACGGAATTCCGCTCTAGCACCAATGGTGTCGTTTTTAAACAAATCAGCAAGGTCAGACTCCGTCAGATATTGCAAATTTTTCAACGTTATTGCTTGCGCTGGAATTTCACTAAATTACTAAAAACTATAACAATGACATATTTGCAACTTACCTTTAAATTCAGCGATTTTATGTGAAAATCCCCACTCCAAAATCAATTTACAAAACTCCGTGTCTTCTGGATCAGGATTATCCATAGCATCCGCCTCCACAACGCGCAAAATATTTAGCGAAAACAATTCACTATTGTTAAGACTCATCAACACTTAGTTTTAATATATTAATTAATTTAATTTCACTTCACTGCAGCTACGCAAATAACAACGTCCATGAAAAGTTTGCAACCGAATATGCAAGAAAAGAAGAAGCAAAGCATCAAAAATGCCGTTATTCTTATTGCATAAACTATCTTTTCGGTTAGATTAACCCTCAAAATAGTAGAGTTACAATTTTATCCGGCTAGTTTTACTATTTCTGTGGTTAAGAATAGTAACTTTACAATTTCGCAGGTTGGCCATACCATTTTTTGTAGCTAAATTTATGTTCTACAATTCTAGCGATTAGTTTAACTATTTTTGCGGTTGAAAATTACTAAATTCGTTTAACAATTTTTCGTCGATTATATTAACAACCTGAATTGTACTTGTTGTTTGTGTTTTCAATGCAAAATAGAAAAATGGTTCATTTACAACATTTTTCGGTTAGATTAACCTATCTTTTTTCTTTCTGTGTACATCTGGTTCCGTAAGAACTTCAGGATGCACATCTGGGTGTATTGACGGTTGAACTGGTTGTCTTTGCACTACTGCTGCTCCTGGAAGCTCTACAGCTGGATAACGGGTTTGCATATGTCTCTTTAAATTTGTATTCGACGTTTTGTATAAAATATTCTTTTTGCGAATATTACATTTTGCACGTGTTTCATTTATTGGCTGAAAAAATTGCCATATTTCACTTCATGTGAACGCCAATAACGCGATTAATTAAACAAAAACCGTCACCGTTGAACAGTAATGTAAAAGGCAATATAACGGGGTTTTCAATAGGGACGCTACAAAAGTAGACCGATAGTGACAGCAAACGACGCCATATTTTCCCCCGCTCTTTTGACATTTCTCTTCAGTAAGTTTTGTCTTTCATCATGGAAAGATATACGATCCAACAACGAGTCGAAATTATTAAAATTTACTACCGAAATTAGGAGTCAATGGCCTCAACTTTAAGAGCGCTACGTCAAATTTATGTTCGTCGTCATTTCTGGCTGAATGGCTTTGTCTATAAGCAAAATATGCGTTATTGGACAGGCAGCAATCCACACGTATTCCATGAGTCAACATTGCATCCCCAAAAACTTACGGTTTGGTGCGGTTTATGGGCCGGCGGTGTCATTGGACCGCGCTTCTTCCGTGATGATGAAGACCGGCACGTTACTGTGAATGGGAATCGCTACCGCTCAATGATAACCGCCGCAAGCCACACAGCGAATGTCACAATCGATTTATTGAAAACCAAGTTTGGTGAACGTGTTTTCTCACGAAATGGCCCAGTCAATTGGCCGCCTCGGTCGTGCGATTTGATGCCGTTAAACTATTTCCTGTGGGGCTACGTCAAGTCTATGGTCTATGCCAACAAGCCAGCGACGATTGATGAACTTCGTACGAATATCGAACGTGAAATTGCAGCAGTATCGGCCGATTTATGCTTGAAAACCGTCGAAAATTGGGTTCAGCGTCTAGACTTCTGCAAGCGTGCCCGTGGTGCGAAAGAAATCGAGTTCCATACATAATGGCATCGAATGTACTAACTAATAAAGAATTTAATTCATATCCCAAAGCGATTTTGTTTTATTTAAAACAACTTTTGTAGCGTTCGTATTGAAAAACGCTGTATATACAAAACGCAATATTCACAACCAGTAATCAAGAATTGTGAAACCACCATTTCTAATGAAAGCAAAAAAAAAGCACCTTTTGCAATTTCTGTTGACTAGTGGTTAGTGGGCCACTTACCAAATGGAGCCAACGAATTAATTTAAAAAACTTCCTTGTTTTTTGATTTATTGCGTACTTTGGTTTTTAATTCTAATTGCACATCATGCACATCAATATGCAACGATGCGTTGACTGTAATTTTCCATCTGTGCTCAAATGCCTATTGACCGACCTTAAATGTGAGAATTCCGTACCGCTATCCCTTTTGTGTTGTGGGAAGTATACCTATTGTTAAGAGTAAAACTACGATGAAATGCATATCATGCGAAGACAACGGGTGAGAGACAAAACCCGTTTGGCATTACAAGTGTTGTTGTCAATGCAGATGTACTAAAAGCTGCGCGCGCTGGACACAAACAAAATAGCAAAGTGCGAACAAACAATGAGCAAGAAAGCGATGAGTTAGAAATTAGACGATGTATAGAAAAACGAAAAGCAAGTTGCGAGAAGAGGGGTGAGATCCCAGAATATGGTTAATGCGATACTACATTTAAGATCTTTAAGGTCAAGCCCTTAACATTCTCCCCCCAGTTGGAGTCACAGGCTCCAAAGTATATCAATCATTTTAATTCAATGGTAATTTACAAATCTTGGAAATTGATCGTGTCTGTAGACCATTGCTGGTTTTTACCACCACAACACCTGCATGCCCATCATTACGAATTTTGACTTCGGTTATACGGCCGATTACCCATTTCAATGGAGGCACATTATCTTCTTTAATCAAAACCATGTCGTTTGTCTTTAAATTTTGGCATGTCAATTTCCATTTGGTACTTTGTTGCAAGTTATTAAGGTACTCACGGTGCCATCTTTCCCAAAATGTTTGGTGTATATGCTGAACCATTTGATATCGCTTCAATAAATTGACATTCTGGTTCGCAGATGTAGGTTCAGGAATAGTTGTCAGCGGTCGGCCCACTAAAAAGTGTGCAGGTGTCAACGGACGCATATCGTTGGCATCGGTTGAGATTGGGGTAATGGGACGGCTGTTGATGATCTGTTCTGCCTGGCAGCAAATAGTCTGTAGCTCGTCGAGTGTCAGGATAGATGTACCGATAGCACGGCGAAGAAAATGTTTTGCTAAATTCACTGCATTTTCCCACAGGCCACCAAAATGCGGCGACCTAGGAGGAATAAATTGCCACTCTATTCCGTTCTCTAAGCATGTCCGACGCACCTCTTCAGAGTAGTTTTTTGTAATGAACGCAGAGAGGAGGTCTCGTAATTCCCGATTGGCGACAACGCGATAAATCTCTTTAAAGCTGCAATAAACGCTTGTGTGGTTAAATCGGGTACAACCTCCAAGTGCACTGCCTTAGTTACAAAACAAATGAAGACTGCGATATAGGGCTTAATTGGCGAGCGACCTCAAATGAGTTGAGTGATGAGAACAGGACCGCAATAATCCACTCCAGATACTTCGAACGGATGAGTTGGCTGAACGCGATCGGCTGGCAGATGTCCCATAATTTGTTCTGCAACAATTGGATTAGGTCGGTAGCAGCGTATGCAGTTATGAATAACTCCTCGTATAACGTTTCGTGTGTTTATAATCCAAAACTTATCCCTCAGAATGTTTTGAAGCGTTTGGGTGCCGGCATGCATATGATGATGATGAAAATGTCGAATCAATGTATGTACAAAACGATGAGATGATGGAAGGAGAATAGGGTGTTTGCTGTTGAATGGCAATAGTGAATGTGCGAGTCGTCCTCCGACTCTAAGTATGTTGTTATGCATGAATGGCGATAGTGACGACAATTTGGAGTTACGGCTTTGGAGGCTATCACGAATTTCACGAATGTCTGCTGAAAAAACGACATTTTGGACGTGTCTGCACACTAGTTCAAGCGCATCTTCTAATTCTGGTGACGATATGTTGAAGGCGCTGTAGAGTGCCGATTGCTTTCTACACCCTCGAATGAATCTATTAATATACGCAAAAATTCTTAGTAGTTTCATGTAGTTATTAATATACTTGTGATTACTGATCAGGCCGATATTGGGAACAGCAGCTAATGCAACCATTTGAATTCGTTGTTCCGGTACATCATCTGATGTTGTGTGCCCTACTGTTGGCCACTGCTCGAGAGGATGATGAAGAAATTTTGGTCCAGTCCACCATAACGTGTTTCCTTCAAGTTGCATGGCGTATGCTCCACGCGAGAGGATATCAGCTGGATTTTGATTTGTCGATACGTGATTCCAGATAAAGTTTTTAGATAGGTGCTGAATTTTCGCTACTCTGTTGGCCACGAAGGCATTCCATTTCGAATGTTCAGCCGCTATCACCGCGAGTGTGATTGTGCTATCTGACCAGCAGTACACGTTCGCATCAGGAAGTTTGAATATGGGAATGATGGTTGAAATCAGTTCTGCAGCCAATAAAGCGGCACAAAGTTCCAGCCTAGGAAGCGTGATCTCCTTAGTTGGCGCTACCCGCGACTTAGAACACAATAAGGTTGAATGTTTACCGTTTGAATCGCCCCAGACTGCGTATATGCAGGCTCCGTACGCTTTAGTGCTGGAAAGGCATGAAATTCAGTGTCATTATCAATTTTTGGATACCTGGGTATTTTCAAATTTCTTATATGTTGCAAGTGCTCATTAAAGTGCTCCCATTGTACCCGTATCCCGTGAGGGACTTCCTCGTCCCATGCTGATTTCAACTTCCATAGTTGTTGCATCAGGATTTTACATTTCGATCGATGGATTGAGAAATCCGATGAGATCGAAGAAGCTCGACAATTTCGATAAAATTGAACGCTTCGTGGGTTTGCCGCAGTTATCTGCCACAAAGTCGAAAAGAAAGCTATCTTCCAATGGTAACCACTTCATACCCAACGTTTTTATGAACTCTGTGTCGTGAAAGCGAATCAAGTCTTCTTTGTCTTCAGGTAATATATCGTCGATAATTTCTGACGCGTTTGATGCGAATTTTCGGAGAGGAAACCCCACACATTTTAATAAATTTATTGTTTAACGCTTAATTTCAATAACGTCTGATACACTGTCTGCGCCACTTATTAAATTGGATAAGTTGACACCTCCTCTATTGCAATCTGATGTAGGCATTTCACCGCAAGGTATGGTGCACAGTTGGTACCATAGGTTACTGTTTGCAATTGGTATGTACGAAGTGGGTTTTGGGATGCTGGTCGCCACAGAATGCATTGCCAATTAGCATCTTGTTCATCGACCCAAATCTGCCTGTACATTTTGGCGATGTCAGCAACGATGACGTACTTGTGTCTCCTGAAACGGGATAGGATTGTAAATATAGGGGGTGGTCGAGCTGCGATTATTGCGGCAGTGTTACTTTTGATGATAGAGCATCACGTTCTTCGGCAAAATTTCGGCAACAGTGGCAACGTCACGCGTTCGTTGAATAAAATGTTGGCAATCTGTTTCTCATCACTAGCAAATCAAACGCAATATAAAAATTTTTACTGCGCAATTGAGATGGAGGAAGAAAAGTAAGTAAAGTTTTTAATAAGTGTTATTTGAATATGTAATATTGTTTATTATTTGTTTTTAGCTTAAAATTAAGCGTGACTGAAACCAAATTATTGGTCAGGTGTCGATTGGACCTGGAAGATGAGTTTACTTGCGGGAGGAGAAAGAAACATGTCCTTTGGGGCAAAGTACTGGACAAGATGAAAAGTGATGCTCCACTTTTCACTTCCTCACTTTTCTTCTTTTGGAACACTCTTCAAACAAGAAACGTTTTATCTTATGTCTTCTCCGCCTTCTTTTGTCCATCTCATCAGCTATCAAATAAGTTGAAATCTCCATATTTCCCAATTACGCGTTCTGTGCAAAATAAATGCCGCAATATTGCTGAACATTATCAGCTGAGTATCAGCAACAGAGTATCAAGTAAGTAACAGGGTTGCAATATTGCTGTAATTATTGAGCGCCTCGAACACCCCCATAGTATCTTGAAGCTGAGGTCCAACTCTCAAGACTGTCGATTTTTGTCTCCCCATGATGCGGAATGTAGTTAAGCTTTCTTCCACCAGCAGCTTCTTCGGTTACTGGGAGCATATGCCTCATATTGATATATTCATTCATGAAATCATTGTAATCTCTGTAAAATTTCGAATTATGTTTTAGCTTGGATTCTAATGAGATGACTCTTTTGTGGGCGATGTCTACTGAATCACCAATACACTGCGGATCTTCCTTAAATGGAAGGCGAACAACGAATTTATTGGTGTTGGGGCATCTACGCGTAGTGCGGCGAAAGTAATCTTCACACTCGACTTCATCCGAAGACAAGCTTGGCGATACCAGTTCAGGAATATTTTCAAGTGTCCAGAACAATTCCAGTTTTTTGTCCAAGATGGGCTCGGATGAGGCTGAAGTGAATACCTTGTACGGCGACGGCGATAATGGTTGACCAATTTGTTCTATCAAAGGTCCTGGAATGGCACCTGCAACCACCCATCCGAGTTTGGTATTTTGAAGAATGGGACCGTTGATTTGTATTTGGTCGTTAAGAAGTAGCTCGAAGAATATTCCCTCTCCAATGAGCACATCGGCCTGCCCTGGCAAGTGGAATGTCGGATCAGCGATATCAATTGTGTTCGGAATCGAAAGGCTTGAAATATCGATGCGACGATTGGGCTGACATGTTGTAATTTTGGTATGATGATGGTTTCGGGATTTAATCGTCATGCAGCATAGGTGTTGGGCTCTCGTCTCTCCCTGACCGATTCCGGAGACGCCTATGTCTATGCTTTTCCGCTTCAGTCGTAAATGTTGTGCCATTTTTTCGGTAATGAAATGTAGTTTAGAGTCGGAGTCTAGTAAAGCTCTGGCTTGGATTTTAACTCCCCGATAATTAAAAATGTATATAATTGCTGTTCCGAGGATAATTTCTGATTGGTCAAGACTCACCTTGAAGGCAGATGACGAAAGCTCTTTGCGGCTTATCAATGGTTGTGCATTCTTCAATCGTTGAAGAATTTCGATGAAGCAGCGTGTGGTGTTTCACATGGCACTGCTTACAGGCGTGGATTGTCGGACAATCATTGGATTTGTGGACTGCTCCCAGGCAATTCAAACAGAGATTCAATCGCTTGACGCAGTTATATCGTGCTAGTGGATCTATTCCAAGAAATGTGTCGCATTGGAACGCATTATGATGAGGAACCGCGTTGCAAAACTCACACCTCGATTTTTGCATGCTCACAAATGCCCATTTGACATCACGTTTGTTGGTTTTAGGTGCTACTGGTTGCGGTTTAAGTTTGAGCATTTTAGGCTGCCCAGCCTCCAATATGTCAGCAATTTGACACCCACGCTCTAAAAATATTGCTAAGTTTTCCCATGTCGGTAGTTGTAGGCTCGTAGCGGTTATGTGATGATCAAATGAGTGTGTAATCTCTTTTTCCCCATTTAGCCTTTGTCTCGGTATCCAGTTTCGAACATACAAGGTGCAACAGTATACCGTCTGAGATTTGCTGTTTTGATGCTAGTGATTGGACTGCTCGTAGATTGGTGTTGACTACGTCGATGAATGACCTCAATGACGATGCATTTGACCTTGTCTCTGATTGTATTTCAAAAATATGCTGGATGTGGGCTTAAAAAGTGAGGCGCTTATTCCCATATCTAGACTGCAGCAGATCCAGAGCCTTAATGTAATTCTCATCGGTTACTTCCAATGATTGTATTAAATTCGCAGCTGCGTCAACGAGACATGAGCGAAGGTACTGGAATCTTTCAATGTTTGATAACTGGTTGTTATTATGAACCAGAGCCACAAACATGTTATGAAAGTCCATCCAGTTCCGATGGTGGCCATTGAACTTTGTGAGTTGTAGTTTTGGTAGATTAGCCCTATGTAATGGGGGTGCGATCGCAGTGCTGTTAAATATCGTTTCTCTTCGTGTTGGGTTAATCACGTTCATGCGCTGCATAATTAGAGCCTTAGCTGCACAAAAGGATTCCTCAAATGTGTCTCGATGAGTTTGATTTAGTTCTCGGTCATTCAGCAGTAAAGAAAAACTATTGAGTTGCGGGAGCATCCGAACAATGTTTATTCGATCTAGAATTTTCTGGCGCTGCATGACCTTAATTCGGTACTCATTTACCGACATTGAGTGTCTAAACGTATCGTTCGCATGAGACCATGTTGACTGGGATGTTAGTGGCGTCAGGGGACTCAGGGACTCATTCTGCGTTGCAAGTTGCGAGAAGAGGGGTGAGATCCCAGAATATGGTTAATGCGATACTACATTTAAGATCTTTGAGGTCAAGCCCAGTGAAATATCATGGTAGTTGAAAAATCACTAACCATTGTTATAGTGGCTTAGCCGTTCCCACGACAGTCGGCTCTACGATTCTGGAACGACCCGGATTTATATCCGGCCAAGGATTGTCACTTCAGCAGCATTCCCCAAAATTTTATGGGGAATATATTATACAACAACATTGTGGCCAACAACAACATTGAAGCAGTATCGCCTATCACTACTTCCTAGCATATTGTAGCCATTATTTGAGTGCAAACAGAAAATCATCAACCAAAATCCCGACGAAATACAAAACTAATTTTAAAAAAATTGTGAGATTTTTGTCAGGATTTCTTGTTCGGGTTGTGTTATGTCGGAATTATGTATGGTCCGACTTTGGTCGTACTAGAGATTTTATTTCAGGATTTGGTATTTTGGGATTTTGTGTGAGGAGATTCCATTATACACAAAAAACAGACTTAAACTTGATTCAAAACCTATTTAAGAAACCTAGAAAGCTTTTCCTGAGTAGATCTCTTAATATAGATACATGTACATATGTAATTAAAAACGAAAATGCAAAAATGAAAAAAAAGATTAAAATTATTTATATATTTTTTTATTTTGAAAATACGAATGTGACTATATTAGTTCTATGACGTCACTTCTCGTCGTAACTTCTTATTCTGTACCCCATGCACTAAAACATTTATTTTTATTTTTCACCCAAAATATAAAATGAATTTTTGAATTCCATTTGCTTTTTTGTCAAAACGAAAACTGAAAGCATCACAAAGTTTCATAAAATTGAGTTAAATGAGAATCTATTTCGATGTCTTCAACGCAAGCAGCACAATACAAAATGAATTATATGGCGGTGTTAATTTTATTAGTGCTGATGTACATAATATCAATATATTCAAAATAATAATTATTAAGTTCAGTGTCTGACAAAAAATTTGAACTTTATCAAGTAGAGAATTTGAACCCGAAAGGTATAGTAGGTACCTGATAAAAAATAGAAAACATGTTTTGTTTCCGAATAAACACTAAATTGATTATTACTGTAGATTTAAAACTAAAGCTAGTAAAATAATAAATAAGTATTAACGTTTTTGATAAAGTCCTGTATAATTCAATAAGAAAAATTCCCATAGAATATTACGAACATAGCAATTGAGGATTAAAACTAAAAAATGGAAACATTATACTTAAACTGTTACTGTATGCCTTTCATGGGGAATGTTTCGTATTATCATCGGTACGTCTAAGTTTTTACCAATGTTATCGCCATATTGCGATAACGCTCCAACATTGGCGAATAAATTTGGTCACAATCCTTGCTGGGCTCACAAACTAGCTGCAAATGATTAGGAATGAATTGTATTATGTAATCGTGGTAGCTTAGTGGCGCGATCTTTGTTGAATGCTTCAAATCGCCGTTTTCTTCCGCAGATTCGTAAGAGTCTACATAAAGAGCATATTTTGCTCGGTAGGCCGCTCCAAATAAAGCAGCTTCACTCTCATTCTGTATAAAATTAAATAAATAAAACTTAATTTTCATTTGTTTTGCATATTGTATATATAGTTTCACATTAAACCTGTACAAAAACTGGTGCGTTGAAAACATCTGAAATAACTTGTAAAATCGATTTGTTTACGGATGCTCCTCCAGTGGCTATAATTTTTGTATCAACTCCAAAGTGAAAACCCATGTCCGCTGCTACGGCACGTTTATGTAAAATCTGTCCTTCAATCAAAGCACGTATTTCAGTTTGCGGCGACAAAAACCTAACGTTTGTATAAATAAAAGCAAACAATTTTAGTTTTAATAATTACTGAGGATAAGCATCAAATTTGTATCTAAAAAATCAATATGAACTTCCTTTATGTAATACAAGGTGGCGCAAAAGTAACCTTCCGATGTTTTTTGGCTGTGATTTAAAAAAAAAATGAAAAACTTTGATTCTTCTTGTGGATTATTTTTATTTGGTCTTTTAATTTTTTATACATCAAGTCGAGAATATGATGTCATGTAAATGGCCGCCGCCATAGTTGATTGTCATTTGAGCCCTTTTTATGGCATTTTCCATCACTTTGGCCAAAACTTCCGGCGATATGTAGGTCCTCACATTCTTGACGGATATTCTCTTTAAGAGCTGCAAGAGTCTGAGGCTTGCTGACATAAACCCGCGACTTCAAAAAGCCCCACAAAAAGAAGTCTGGAGCGGTCAAATCAGGCGATCTTGCTGGCCAGTGCAAATCGCCAAAACGGGAGACTAGGCGCCCGCGAAATGCATCCTTCAGCATATCGGTTGTGGCACGTGCAGTGTGTGCCGTTGCACCGTCCTTTTGGGATCACATGTTTTCCAATCCCAATTCATCAAGTTGCGGCAAAAAGAACTTGTTGATCATTGCTCTGTAGCGCTCACCATTCACAGTAACCGTTTGGCCCGCGACGTCTTCGAAGAAAAAAGGTCCGATGACTCCTCCACCGAAAACAGCACACCATACAGTGACTTTGAGCGGGTGTAATGGCTCTTCGTGGATTACACGCGGATTTTCAGTGCCCCAGAAGCGTAAATTTTGCTTATTTACGTACCCGCTAAGATGGAAATGGGCCTCATCACTCATGATTATTTTTGATGAAAAATCATCTTCCTCTTGGTGGTGATTAAGGACGGCTTGAGCGTATGTTAGACGGGATTGGCGGTCAGCAGCTAACAGCTGATGCACCGTCTGGACTTTGTACGGAAACATCTTCAAATCTTGTACCGAAATTCGCTGTAAAGACCGTCGACTGATACCCATTTGCGTGGCACGTCGTCTGGTCGATGTCGACGGCGCTTCCATGACATCCTCGGCTACAGCAGCAATATTCTCTGCAGAACGGCTACTCCGGGGTCTGCCACGCCTGGCAGCATCTCGTGTTGTGCCAGTCTCTTCGAGGCGAGCGGCTAAACGTCGCAGTGTTTCACCAGTAGGCGTTGGACGGCCAGGAAATCTGCGACGAAATTCACGTTGTGCCAAAGTCACCGACCGATTATTGGTCAAATAAATAGTCAGCAATATTCCGCGTTCTGGAGCAGTGTAGCGTAACATTGTTTATTAACGTGTATTTCGCATGTGTTTACTACACAAATGTCAAAACAGAACTGACATTAGGGGCCAATCGCAAAATTTATAGAATTTTCTGATAGGAGGATTACTTTTGCGCCACCTTGTATATGAACATAAATGATAGTTGTTGAGTTATGATATAAACCTCTTACAAAGACATGAGTGATTTTTTGCTGTGAATATAAATACTTCAGAGCTGCATATACAGTAGCGTGGGCCGAAATCAATATAAAAAAAAAATTTTTACAAATCTATTTTGCCGTAGTGAAAATTTACTGCCTTTGTTGCATCTTAATACACTGTGAAAATTTGGGCTTAGTTTTTCAACTTTTGACCGGATCCCTGGAGGTTTAAAAGGGTCAAGGGTCACAAAAAAACAAGATTTTTCTCAAATAACTTCCAAACCAAAACTCATATGAAAATCTAATATTCAGTAAAGTTGTAGATCAGAAAATTTCCTACAAAATTGTCTCTTGCATATTTTGCCTGTGCCTTATCACTTCTTAGATATGGGGCTTTTTTTAAAACTAACCATTGTAACCACTATGGGGAATTTTATTTTTCTTTACAATTTTATTTTTATTTTTACGTAATATACGAGTACATATGTACATATAATTGAAAAGGCTCTGCGTTGAATACTCAATAATAACTTATTGCGAATTATGTTTCGTTGTTTTGATAATGAAAAACGTTCTGCTGCGTAGTAAAAAAAAAAAATTAAAAAATAATAAACGGTAATAAAGATAAGAGATATTTCAGTTCATTATTTCAATTTCACAAGAGCTGTAAGCCCAAAATACAATAACGCAGTGACAGTGGTAGTGGCAGTTTCTGAAATCAGCTGTTACTGTCAATATCGGCAGTGACTGCCGGAGCAAACACAATGCGGCGTCGTCAGTGAGCATAGTTTTCTATAAGCTGCATATGCTGTAGTCCCTCTCACACTCGTTGAAAATGACAGCAGTGGCAGTGAATTTAGAATTAGGGCTAAACGGAGCAGTACTCCCAACTGTCACTGCTGTATTGTGTTCAGCTCCATTAGACAGCATTGCTTCTACAAAACAGCTGATTTCGAAAAAACAGCCACTGCCACTGCGCTATTGTATTTTGGGCTTTAGTCTTGCAATTTCTGGCGTTGTTTCAGTCGAGTGTTTGTCATTAGTGCATCAACAAATAGATTACAATTATTTTCATTAGTGAAGTTTTAATATTGATTGTGAAAAGTTAAAAGGTAAACATAACCTATTATTACACATTTTTGATCAACTTTTATTATAATATTTTATTACAATACTTGCTTCAGCGAAAAGATATTATGGCAAAAATAACAACTCGTACGAAAGACTTGTGCCCACTTTTCGGAAATGTTGAGGATATTTCCCCAAATATTGCACGACAACTACCAACATACCAGGATACTATAAAATGTTACCATTACACTCGAAAGCAGCTTATGGGCCAAGGAAGCCAACAACCACCATCAAGAAAAGTAGCTAATTTAGTTGCAGTAAAGGTAGCGGAAGTTTGGAGTCGCGCATCTCTTCCAATATTGACTAATACTCGCATAATTGACATGATTTTAGCTTACAATAAAAAATACCAGAATGTTATTAAACCTCTCAAACGCAGGAACACACAATTTTTAGAAGAAAAACTGTCTAAATTTAAAAGTGAAGCTTCAAAACTTTTTGATATATGTCATTGTAAATGTAAAGTACGAGAATCGTGTCAATGCGAGAATTTTCGTAAAGTACCGCTAATTGAGACGGAATTCCTGAATGACCAACGAACTGATCGAAAGATGTTTATAGGGAGTATAGATCAAATCAAAACAAGAGAGCTGCGAAAAAAAGTCGAACGAAAAGAAAAAGTACAACAACTTGAAGCTGCTATGCCAAATCTGATTTCAAATGAAACGGAAATATGTTTGCCTACAAATGAAAGCTCCGATAATACTTCAACTGACGATGAATTTATTTGTCCTTATGTTGACAAATCTAAACGGCAAAAATTAGAAAAGTCTCAGAGTCAAATGAGGTTAGCGTTACCGTCTACGGCAAGGGTTGCAGATTTAACTGGTGCATCGAACAGAACTATTGCTAAAATTGCTACGGCTGTCTTAGAAGATATGCAAATGGTTTCGGTAGATAATAAAACAAATATAATAGATAAAAACAAAATACGTAGAGAAATAATTAAAAATAGAAAATGTCTTCAAAATTCCGCCGACAAAAAATGTATAAAAGGATTGTTCTACGACGGCCGTAAAGACTTAACAATATTCCAGACAGATGGCCGTCGAGTTACGGCGAAAGAGGAACATATTTCCATAATAGAAGAACCTGGAAGTGTTTATTTTGGTCATATTTCATTAAATGCTTTAGGCAGTGCTGAAGAAATATTTCAAGGGTTGGTTTCACACTTTTTGGAATGCAATACTAGCCTTGAACATTTGATGGTGCTTGGTGGTGATGGCACCAACGTTAATACGGGGTGGAAAGGAGGCGTATTCCGGAAGTTTGAAGTCTTTATTGGCAGACCATTACAATGGAGTGTTTGCATGCTTCATATGAATGAGCTTCCTCTGAGACATTTGCTGCGGGAACTAGATGGCGGTACAGAAGGTCCAAGCTCATTTTCAGGACATTTGGGAAAACTGCTCGAAGGCTGTGAAAAGTTGCCTGTAGTTTCTTTTCAACCCATTGTAACAACTCTGCCAATACTTTCAGAACAAGAATTAAGCACGGATCAAAAATACTTATATAATATTTGTTGTGCCATCAGTTCGGGTTATTGTTCTGACCGTTTATCTAAAAGAAATCCTGGACGGATAAATCATGCGCGTTGGTTAACTACAGCTAATCGGCTGTTACGGTTGTATGTCGCGACAAATAAGCCACCAGAAAATCTTGATATCTTGGCCAGATTTATTTTAAAAGTATATGCAACAACGTGGTTTCAAATTAAAACCAAGCCACTTTTACAATATGGTGCTATTCATCTGTGGAATGCCATTAAAGCATCAAGAGAGTTTCCAGATAAAGTCAAAGCAATATTTGAAAGAGTTATTTCTAAAAACGCCTATTTTGCACACCCCGAAAACTTACTTTTGGCTATGCTTTTTGACTCTCGGGAAAATGTAAAAGATTTAGCAATAAATCGAATACTTGCAGCACGGGAAATTTTGCAAAATGGTATACGATTTTTTAAACCACCTGCTGTTTTATTTGAAGCAGATGATTACATTAATTTAATTGACTGGCAGGAGTGCATATTGACAGAACCTCCTTTAACTATGGGACTTTCAGAAGAAAACTTAAAAAAACTGAACAAAGAAAATCAAGTTCTGGGAGAAATATCCAATATTCCATGTCATACGCAGGCAGTAGAAAGGTGTGTTAAGGCTGTAACGGAAGCATCGTTGAAAGTGTGTGGAGAGACTTCCAGAGACGGCTACCTTAGAGCAAAATTTGATGGGAGAAAATTTTTACCAAAGTTCGACAATAAGAGCCAATACTACAAAGCTGAAGATACAAATAATATAAATTAAGCATTTTCAATTATATGTACATATGTATATTACGTAAAAATAAAAATAAAATTGTAAAGAAAAATAAAATTCCCCATAGTGGTTACAATGGTTAGTTTTAAAAAAAGCCCCATATCTAAGAAGTGATAAGGCACAGGCAAAATATGCAAGAGACAATTTTGTAGGAAATTTTCTGATCTACAACTTTACTGAATATTAGATTTTCATATGAGTTTTGGTTTGGAAGTTATTTGAGAAAAATCTTGTTTTTTTGTGACCCTTGACCCTTTTAAACCTCCAGGGATCCGGTCAAAAGTTGAAAAACTAAGCCCAAATTTTCACAGTGTATTAAGATGCAACAAAGGCAGTAAATTTTCACTACGGCATCTTTATTTTACGTAATGAGTTTTTTCGGCCCAGCCTAATATACAGCTATGACCAAAAAATATAAACATCGTCCATGACAGTACATATTGAAATGAAATATATAGTAAATATATTTAGATTTAATTCTAATTAGGTCCTCACCGAAAAAGAAGTTTACAACGCTTCACGCAAAAAAAACGGTAGGGAACCGAGGTCGACCGCGAAAATAGTCCTTCTGGTAAAAAGCTTGCTAATGAGGAAGGCTAAGTCCAATCCGTTTTTTTCGTCAGGTGAGGTGAAATACTCTACAGGACTTGAAGTAAAAGCAAGGAAGATAAGGCGAGTCTTGGTGGAACATAACCGTCGGGCGAGGGTACCGAGATAAGTTCCACTTAAAAAAAACAGTACATCAACAAACTGTCCTTTGAGCAACAACAGCACAACAGTGTGGGCTCACAACATTGGGTTGTCTGTAAGTTGGTGTGGAACCCAGGCTACTCTAGCAAGAATTCATAACGATGAGCGTACAAAACTTGGTTGCTTGTAAGTTCGTTTGGAACTCAGTATTTCGTCAAGAGGAAAATAGCACATCAGCGTGAGCCTTTAACCTTCATCGCCTGAAGGTATAAATCAGCTCTAACGAAGTCGCATGGGCACAGTGATGTGAGCCTACAACGCTTGGTTAACTGTAAGCCCATCGAATGTATAATGAATGCGACGATGAAAATATAACAGCTGAAGACATAAAGGTCCATGCTGAAAGGGCAAATGAATTGTTTAAGCACTATGAAGGGATTCAGCTTGAAATAGACATGTTAACATTGAAAACAGATCAGCAGGCAGAATAATATTTATACCACTTCGAAATGTACGGAATGGATACGTTTTCGCGACTTATTAAAGATACTGATACAAAATATTGCAAATATTGAGATATTAGGTTATTTACAAAAAAAAAATTCCTGAAATTAATGAAAATTATGAAATTAATAGTTTAATAGATTGTCACTGTGGGATCCATATGAAATGAACAAATTGAGTCAGCACCGGGAGGGAATATGTGTATTTTAATAAGTTCCCCATGTACCAGCTTATTTTTATTTACACATTTGGAGACATTGCGCCAAAAGTATGGAGCAGAATGCATACAGATATTTACTAAACTAAATGCTGCTATACGCTGTCGGTTGTGGGCATGTATTTTCGCTCGCTATATATTTTTATAAATTTTTCCAATATAATGTGCTTAAATATGTTGTTAGTTTTATACTACAACCTCTTTTAGAGACAGTGACTCTTATTTTAATAAAAATACATTTGTTTTCTGTGAAAATAAATGCTGAATCTAATTCGAAATTATATTTTAAAAATCTGCGATAATAGAAGCAAAATAATATGCCGTGTTATTGTGGTCAGAAAGTTGTTCGTGCTCAACCGAAGATTGACTGTACGATTTGTAAAGTTTTTTCATCTCAATTGTGTTGGTGTCGTGCAAGCAGATATCGATTACTTAGCCGCGGAGAAGCCGTTCTTTTGTATAACGTGAGAGTAGAACGTTACTGTCTCTGACTGCTGCTGCTGTACCTGCTACTACTACTACTGAACCTATCTCTTATGCTCATGCTGCTGCCATGCCGCCGGCCACATCTATACTCTCACCGGTGAGTTCATATGTGTACCAGATGCCCGTGCGGAATTTAGCTGCCAAAAGTAGTAATAGATCTATTGATAGATCCATTAATAGATCCATTAATAGATCTACATATTAATAAACCAATTGTCGTTGGTTCGAACAATAGCGAAGAGCTACATGTTGTTCCAGGAATGAAGTGGTTGCACCTATCATCTTTTTCAAATAAAGTAACTGTTGCTGATATTCTAAGTTATGTTTCAAAGCACGCTGAGATTGACTCCAAGTTGTTGGCTTGTCATATGCTCGTGAAAAAGGACACTGAGGTTAACAAATTTAAGAAAATTAATTTTAAACTTGGTGTATCGTTATGTTGCTATGAAAAGTTGCTCAATGCGGACATTTGGCCAACGCATGTAAGGATTCGTTCCTTCCGTTTTTTTCCAAACGTTTCAGCACAGCAAGAAGTTTAGCTGTACCTCCTGATGTTGTCCCTAATCATCATATAAAAGTATACTATGAAAACGCATCGGGTCTGAGAACCAAATCTAATCAACTATATACCATAAGTTCACATTTGGACTACGATATCTTTGTCATAGCTGAAACGTGGCTTAACGACAATTTCTTTGATAATGAGTTCTTTGACTGCAATTTGTTTAACCTGTTTCGCAAAGACCGTGATGTTTCAAAAACTGGTCTCTCGAGAGGAGGAGGTGTTTTGATAGCCGTTAGTCGAAAGTATCGCTCGTCGCTTGTGCCTTTAAATAATGGGGATACCCTCTTGGACCAACTATGCATTGCTGTGGATGGTACTACAAAACTCCTAATTTGCGAATCTTACATACCACCTTCCAGCAATGATATAATATATAAAGCGCATGTAGATAATGTTTTGAATTTAACATATAGTAATGAAAATATATGTGTAATTGGTGACTTCAACCTAAGTAATATCGTGTGGTCTACTAGTTGTGATAGCACTGTACTACATCCGAAATCCGTAAATACTTATCCCGAAACCTATCTGTTGGATAATTTTTTGAGTTGTGACCGAATGCAAATAAATAATTTTACGAATAGTTTGCATCGAATATTGGATCTTATTTTTATAAATGATAATCTAAATTTTTCTTTATTGAAATGCCTAGACCCCCTATCCTCACCTGGATTGCACCACGTTCCGCTGGCCCTTAATTTATAGTCTTATCAGTTTAATACTACATCTTTCGAAATCCTCCCAACGAGTTTTCGTTTCAGACACTGTGACTCTCAAGCAGTGAACGTTGAGGTCGAGTCTGTAGACTGGAATTCCTTATTCACTGGGGTTGAAGTTGCTAAGTTTTGACATCTTTAAATGTAAGATTAGTGAAATATGTAATAAGAATATACCAATAAATAAAAAGCAATGTTATAAGATTCCTTGGCACACCAAAGAACTGAAAAAACTGAAGACTTTGAGAAACCAGTTCTATAAAAGATTTAAAGTATCTAACTCTTTCATACATAGAAATAAATATATGTATACAATACTCTACTGAGATCAAATCTTTAAGTAAGAAATTAAAGCGTAATTATGTCCTAAATTTTGAATCTGATATAAAATCGAGTCCCAAAGCTTTCTGGAGGTATGTCAAATTGAAGAAATCATGTTCAAGTATTCCCTCAGTAGTATTTTTTAATGACGTTCAAGCTCACACATCTTTTGAAGCTGCAAATCTGTTTGCAGATTTCTTTAAATCCAATTTTGAATCTGATCTTGATTTAAATGGAAATAAGGTTTCGGAAAATGCTTCTACAGTTAATTTTGGAACTCTTTCATTAACCATAGAAGATGTTGAAGATGGCATCCGACAAATAAAATCGTCAACTCAAACGGATGTTGATGGTTTGTCCCCATACCTTCTGAAGAGCTGTAACGCTTTCGTTTATCCTCTTTTGTTAATTTTTAACAAATCTCTAGTGGCTGGAGAGTTCATCGATGCCTGGAAGGTTACTCATATAAATCCTGTATTTAAAAGTGGGAATAAGAGCAATATAGCTAACTTCAAACCTATTGCCAAATTATCCACGGTATCTAAATTTTTCGAATTCATAGTTAAACAAAAAGTTTACTTCTCAATTAATCGCTTAATCTCTCCAAACCAGCATGGTTTCATGGCAGGTAGGTCTACTGTTTCTAATTTGGCAATGTTTACGGAATACTGCATTTCGGCTTTTCACCAGCATGTACAAGTCGATTCTGTGTATACAGATTTTTGGAAAGCCTTTGGCAAAGTGAATCACTCTATTTTACTTTTAAAGTTACATAGCTTAGAATTCCATTCAATCTTTTTGATGTGGATAAAATCGTATCTCTCTCGCCGAAATTGTGTTGTTGTAATTGACGGAGTACTGCACCCCTTTACTGCATCATCTGGTGTTCCACAAGGAAGTATTCTAGGCCCTCTTTTTTTTTGTAATTTTCATAAATGACATATCCAGCTGTTTTAAGTTTGCTCAGTTTCTTTTGTATGCTGATGATCTGAAGATTTACTCTACCGTATCTTGTTTCTCAGACTCTCTTTACCTTCAAAGGGATCTCGATAATGTTGTCACTTGGTGTAACAAGAATAAGCTTAAATTAAACATCAGCAAGTGCCATCATGTTACATTTTCAAAATCACGCTCTCCTATCCTAACATCCTACCATATTGGTGGTTCTCAGTTGGGTAAACCTACTGAAATTTTGGATCGGGGTGTGGTATTTGACTATAGGTTTTCATTTCAAAGCCACCTAAATTGCACGATAGCTAAAGTATACTCTATGCTGGCTTTCAGTTCACATTTTTCTGATCCGCATCCGGAATTCTGTTTTAAATCGTTACTCAATGAATTAATTACTTAGCTTGTTCTTTTTATTTATTTATGTTTCTTTCAAATCTTTACTAAATTTATAAATTACTTAGTTTGTACTTTTTGTATATAATATCTTTGTAATCTGTGTGAAATGTAATTACTTTCTTGATTATTAATACTAAATAAATAAATAAATAAATAAATAAACTGGTTTTCAAACGTGTTCAATGATTGAACTGGTTTAAATCCAATTTCCAATTGTCCATTTCACTAGTAAAATTTCATTTAATTGGTTTATAGCGTCAATTTGAATGCGGTATAAGAAACTATACAATACAACCAACGAAATTATAAATGCGTTAAAGGTACTCAATGAACCCGTACATTATTGGGATTTGATTTTACTTTTCACGTTGGAAAAAAGTTAGACCCCGAAACGCCTTATTATGGTGTAGGGGAAGGGAATCAGATAAAGGGGAAACGGTTCCAGACTTTTTGAATTTTTCGGAGAAGAGTAACTACAAATTAAAATACTAATTATTTCATTTTCTTCGAACGACTGATCCCGATACCATCGTCATTTGTATCAGGCGTGTACATGGTCCTTCGAGCCGGATGGAGCGCATAACATCAGCAAGAAATAAAAAAAGATCTCATCAAGCAATTTTATATGCCAGATTCGTCACTACCACCTAGGACCGCAGCATCATCATGGCCACAGCATAAATTTGAGAAGTCCACATACCGACGGACAGAAAAAAAATTTATATGTCGAATAAAGTGCGCCAGTTCAATTCAATGATTGTATCGGGTGTTTTTTTTACAGGTTTGTTTTTCGAATAGAGATAAAACTGGCATTTTGTGGTCAAATCTGGCAACTCTAATGTCATTTATGTTCAGTTTGGTTTGCCATTTCATCATGAACAGGTTGACAAAAGAACAACGCTTGCAAATCGTGCAAATTTATTTCGAAAATAATGGTTCAGTTCGCGAAGTTTACCGCGAGCTCCGTCAATTTTATGGTCGACATAATCGTCCATCAGAGCAATTAATTCGGTTAACCATGGATCGTTTTCGCACTACGTTTACTCTATGTGATAATACGCATCCGCAGAGACGTCGAACAGTGCGCACCGAAGAAACAATTGCCGCTGTAGAGCAAAGTGTTGAAGAGGACCCGAATGAATCGATTCGCCACCGTGCACAGCAATTGGAGCTTTGTCCATCAACTTTATGGAAGATTTTGCGCAAAGATCTTGGCTTGCGACCTTACAAGATCCAGCTTGTGCAAGAATTAAAGCCGCAAGACCATGCAATGCGTCGTGATTTTGGTGTATGGGCCGAAAATGAGATTGATCTCGATGCTGATTTTCATCGCAAAATTTTGTTCAGTGATGAGGCTCATTTTTGGTTGAATGGCTACGTCAACAAGCAAAATTGCCGCATTTGGAGTGAAGAGAATCCACATGAGACCCTTGAAACGCCATTACATCCACAAAAACTGACTGTTTGGTGTGCTCTATGGGCTGGTGGAGTCATTGGGCCATACTTCTTCCGCAATAATGCTGGAGAGGCAGTTACCGTTAATGGAGACCGGTATAGAGCCATGATAACCGACTATTTTGTTCCCGAATTGGATGGCATGAATGTGGATGAGTTGTGGTTCCAACAAGACGGCGCTACATGCCACACAGCGCACGTCACAATCGATTTATTGAAGGAAACATTCGATGAGCGCATAATTTCGCGGAATGGACCTGTAAATTGGCCACCAAGATCGTGTGATTTGACACCATTGGATTATTTTCTTTGGGGATATGTGAAGTCGCTCGTCTACGCCAACAAACCAGAAACGTTAGGGGAATTGGAAGCCAACATTCGTGGCGTTATTGCCGACATACGGCCCCATATGCTCGAAAAAGTGGTTGAAAATTGGACCTGTAGAATTGGCTTTATTCGAGCCAGCCGCGGCGGCCACATGCCCGAAATCATATTTAAACATTAATGGCATAAAATTATCCTTCCAATAAAGCCAAATTGATGGACCTTAAAACGATTTTCCTGTGTTTTATTTCAATTCGAAGTTCTATACCCCTAAAAAAACACCCGATACTACTATTATTGTTAGAGATAAATAGAATATGTTATAACCAACAACAACCACACATTCATGTAATAGCTGCAGACTGCCGTACTTGAAATTGTGTTTGCAATAATAGGAAGAAGAAAAAGCAACAACAGTATACACAGCTTACTTGGTTCCTCTCGTTTAGGCTTTGCCTTAATTAGTATAAGTTAGGGGACGTGAGTTCGATCCCTGCAAGAAGTCTGATGTGGAGATGTAGTGATCTCCGAAATACTCGTAGCTATAACTTCTACCTATAATTCTTCCAATTAAAAACTGAACTTGAGCTCATAAAATTATTGTTTGATATAAAAATAAATAGGCCAAAAAATATTAATGTATATACATACATATGTAATGGATGAGCACACCCATAACAATTTCTTTAACAACTATAGTAGTCGAAATTGTGTTTGCAAAAATAGGAAGAAGAAAAATCACTAACAGCATACACAGATTACTTGGCTCATCTCGTTTAGGCTTTGACTTAATGAGTATAAGCTATGGGACGTGAGCTCGATCACTGCAAGAAGTCTGATGAGGAGATGTGGTGATCTCCGAAATCTCCGGTAACATCATGCATCTCATTCTTCATTGAGGTCGCGTTGGACTACTTCCTGGATCCCATTCTTCAAAGTGATCTGACGTTACTTATTCTCCGATGGAGATTATTCAAATTCATATTTGACAGCGATATTGAAAAGATGTATCGTCAGCGTAGATTTCACAGGTGCCTTCGAAATAAAGAACTGTAGGGGTCGAAGGTGCCCGAAAAACATATACTCCAACAACGGAACTAACTTTGTCGGAGCCTCCAGAGCTTTAAAAACTGAATTTAAAGCGTTTCCCTATAGCTCTAAAACCGCTGTGGTGTCTAAATATTCTTACCAACAGCTTTCATAGCATTTTACTCCTCCTTCTGCTCCATATGGGCGGTTTATGGGAGGCTGGAGTAAAGAGTTTTAAATCACATATCCGTAAAATCGCTTCGAGTTTTAAAAACACTTCTGAGGAATTTGCAAAATTACTTTGCAGAATAGAAGCGTGCTTCAATTCCACACCTCTAAGTCCAGCTTCGTCGAGTCTGGAGCCATTCACTCCACTACATTTCCTCGTTGGAATTCATCTGCTCGCACCGCCTGAGATCGACGGAATCCAGCTTCCGTCATTAACCGATGGAAGAAGATGAAGCCGCTTCATCACTCATTCTGTCACCGGTGAAAGAACGAGCACCTGAAGTTACAGAAAAGGACTAAGTGGAAAACACAACATAACCACATGCAAGCGGACGATCTAGTTGTCATCCGAAAGTACAACTTATCTCCTAACGATTGGCGGCTTGGAAGAGTCGTAGATTACACCCCGGTACCGACAATCGAGTCTGAGTGGTGAATATCCGCACGGAGAAGAGTGGTGACAATACCAGCCGTCAAATTGGTCCGGCTTCCATCGGACAAGGCGACTCCGTTATACAGTTTTATTTATGTGTAAGCAGTGTACCTTCATACATTCAGGAAGATTACCCGTTTTACCGGAGCCCGCAAAAAGTAGGAGCAGCGCACTACGGTGATTCCTTGGCAAATTGGCGGCGCGAACCACGGGATTTCGTTGTGCCAGAAATATCGCAAGAAATTGGGGGAAGAAAGGACGCGCGCGGTTCTAATCCACCGCTATTGTTCAAATTGCCTCTCCCCATATCATCGCATGGAAATTTGCAGCAGCCAAGATCGATGCCATCAGTGCCGTGCGAAACACCACACGAATATGCACCTCGAGTTTGAGAGCGATCGGACACAGCCAAAGCAAGGGAGGATGAAAACAGCTCCAACGATGTGTTGTCCATCCATGTCCGACAAAATCATGGGCTCAGCGGGATGAGGCGGACTTGTATTTTCCGACCGCTACTGCAGCATGAAAGGCGAAGGCGCGGCTTGGAAACAGGTCCTTTCCGATCGCCCAGGCAGCGCGTCACTGCATCGCGTTTCTTCAGACCGCCTGCCCAACCGGTACAGCAACACCAAGGTCCACGCGCTAGTTGACCAATGCTCTACTAACGCCATCATCAACACCGCTCAGAGCAGACGATCGCAGGAAGACACAGAACCTTCTCGCTAGTTCTACGAGGTAAGCACGGCGTACCTGAAAGGGTAACCCACGCAGGCGGTCGAACATCGACCCTAAGGTAGCAACGTCCCTTCGATTCATGCGGCGGGAAGAGCTCTACATAAAGGAGCCAGATACGTCACCCGCCCACTCACGTGTGGTGCATAGCTCAGAACATAGCAGAAAATGACTCCAGCATGCATTACACTTGCGTGATGCTGCAGTCTTATATATTATGTTCGTAAAGGGTCTTGCAATAGGGACTCTAGAAAAGTAGACCGATAGTGACAGCAAACGACGCCATGTTTTTCCCCGCTCTTTTGACATTTCTCTTTAGTAAGGTTTGCCATTTCATCATGGAAAGATATACGATCCAACAACGAGTCGAAATTATTAAAATTTACTACCGAAATTCGGAGTCAATGGCCTCAACTTTAAGAGCGCTACGTCCAATTTATGGTCGTCGCTATTTCTGGCTGAATGGCTTCGTCAATAAGCAAAATATGCGTTATTGGGCAGGCAGCAATCCACACGTACTCCATGAGTCAACATTGCATCCCGAAAAAATTACGGTTTGGTGCGGTTTATGGGCCGGCGGCGTCATTGGGCCGTACTTCTTCCGTGATTATCAAGACCGTGGGGCTACGTCAAGTCTATGGTCTATACCAACAAGCCAGCGACGATTGATGAACTTCGTACGAATATCGAACGTGAAATTGCAGCAGTATCGGCCGATTTATGCTTAAAAACCCTGCAAGCGTGCCCGTGGTGCCCATGCAAAAGAAATGCAAAAGAAAGAGTTCCATACATAATGCCATTGAATGTACTTTCACAGGAATAATGAATTTAATTCATATCCCAAACCGTTTTTGTTTTATTTAAAATAGTAACAGGAGCTTCTGGTTGGTCACCACACGAGAGGCGGAGCAAGGTGGAGAGGGGGAGCATGTTAAGTGGCATCCATCCATCGAACGTATTCAGACAAACGCAGCAAAAATATGTTTCTGGGACAGAGTTGGACTCGATGCCAGCCCTGATCAGAAGGATGCGAAACAACCCTGCTGTTTGGAGTTGCCAAACGACTGATAAGGTAGGCCGATCTAAACAGGGTTAGATCGCTGAAACAATAGCCCTTGGCCGGGGAAAAAACGGGTTATTCCGGTACGAAAAACCGGCTGTCTTGGGAACCTGGACAGACTCGTCAATTGTTCTGGCTTGCTTGTTAGATCATCCTCGATTATTGCTGCGCTATATATATAGTTGCAAGGCATTAGATTCCAAAAAACTAAAAAGAACAAACGGGATTTCAACTACGGAACTGCAGCTTGCTCATAATATGTTGAAAGGCAATTATTTACCAATCTCAAACAAGCTGACGACTCTCCCACTCTTTATCGATGAGAACCGGCTTCTTCGGATTGGTGGCAAGATCGTTAACGCTAATATCAGATATGACCTATAATCAGCAATCAGTTGCAGCAGCGACCAAAGTTTTTTAACCATGTTATTGCATCATGAAGCACATGGAACACAGTTTCAAAGCTCAATTGAGAAGGATAATTGTGTACGAGGTTAATTCCTCACTCGATTCTAAAAAAATAGAAAGACTGAACATTTATTTCAACATAAACCGTTTTGTTATAACAATAGAAAAAATTATAATTCACAACAATAGTTAATTAATCTTGCGCGACGATGTGTTTTAAATTGATAAACAAATCTTTTCGGCAACAAATTCAGTATTTGTTAAGCTCAGTGTGTAAGTAAGTTAATAATGCTTTCTGCACATTGAGCAGTGAAAGTCGTCCTTACATAAATTATATACGTTTTTGTGAGTAAATAACTTACTTTTGTACGCCTCTTGCCGCTTCAGAATTTTCAGCAGAATTATTTCGAGTCCAACGCAAAACTCCTTTTACATGAGGAATTATTTCAATAGAATGAAAATGTAAAGCCATATTTCCGTAATTGCCACGTGGTGTCGAATCAAGCAATTCATTAAATTTGCTCCAGTCACTGTTAGCCTCAATTTTATTAAATGAATCCCGCACTAGAGAGCCGTTGCGAAAGCTATAAAAATTACATATTAAATGAAGTTGAACCAAACTGAACTGAAATCATATACCACTTAAAATAATATCAATAATCATAATAAAAATAACAGTAGTTGTGTTAGTAGTAATAATAGTAATAACAGTAATGAACAAGAAACCAGAATTGACTTTTATATGTTTTTTTTTTTTTAAATTGCAAACAACGATTGTTTCTTCTCCGCGAACCAGACTTTTCATTCCAAATGTGTTTGGTGTGCTGAGTATGAAGTCAATGTTATAAAAGCAATTCAAGTGATAATTTTGTTATTATTTGCAAAAAGCCCAAAAATTGGAACATAGATATATGTGGTATCCAGGCGACTTACAGGAGTCCGCTGTGCTCCCGCTTAATATCTGAACGGTCATGTACACTGTAACCGTAAAGATAACAAGAGTCACGGTGCGTACACAAAATAAGGTTCCGGAAGCTGCTGATTTCCACCCCTGAGAGCTCTTTTGGGGTGTTAATGAAGTGAGACCCCCGCATAGGCAAGGCTGCTGATTAGAAAATGAAAAGATGGTTCCACCTCGTCACCCTCCTAACAGCTAAGACAAAGAGTGTCGGATACTATATTCAGTCTAACAGCATGAATCATTACTGGACAATGCCTGGCCAGAACTCCTACGACAGAACTCTCAATGAGTTGTCGCTTTGTTAGCGACCGGAGCACCTTCGAACGCTCACAGTCTACCACCGGCCAGAGGATCTTTGCAATTATGCAAGTCGTGGTATTTGGCCAGCGGTCGCCCAAATAGGGCAACCTGTCCAATAGGGCTCCATAGGCGGTCAGAGGAGCTCCCACCCTCTCCATCTCCGGAGTCATAACTTCAGTAGTCCGGAAGCCAACATTTATGGCTGAGGAAGAGCTCCTTGCTGAAGACACCAATCCAGCCTTCCGACCTGTCTGTAAAGAAGTTCATCGGACCTTGTCCGCAAATGCTGTGGATGCTTATTTCTTTGTTTTCGGAAAAAAAGATGAAACTTAGGTTGTGCACATATGTAGGAGAAGCACTCGAGCTTTACGAGATTCTCGATAGGAGAGAAAGCAGTCCTCGCAAGAAATTTATTCTCGAGCAGTATCGAGAAACATAATAATAATAATAATAATAATTTGGCGCTTACACCATAGCTTGATGCTTGGTCGAACTTCTGCAACAATTTGTGGTGTACGTCTTGATTTTGTAACAAAAATTGAGGGACCTACAAGTTTCACGCCTACTCCAAAATACACTAGAAGATTTGAAAAAATATCTATATATTTTGATGATAACCCACCGAATGAAGGACGCACATGCTACGTACTCGGCTACGGCGGCCGATATATAAGACTCTAAGTAAAGTAAGAGAAGAGAGGGCAAAACGAACAAAGACCTTTTGAACTCGTTCAAGTTTGTGATGGAGACTAAACGTGGAAAATGTAGAGTAAGCTCGCGTGATGCTACTATACCGTGCAATGGTGTGTGCGGAGTTGTTTTTCATGTGAAATGTCTTGGTTTCTCTAAATTTGAGACAGATGCGTTGCTAAAGCACGCCAACCTAAAATTTTTGTTTGATTATTGCATTGAGTACATTGGAGGTGCGCATAATAAATTCGATGAAATATTAAGCCTTATTAAAGATACTGAAAAAAAATGTTCAAATATTGTTGAAGAAAAAATAAATGAGGTGAATGAAGCGTTAAAGCAAATCCAAAAAGTCGTAGAGGACAAAAGTGCAAACAAAGAGAAGCATTTAGAAATAAGAGCAATCTATGCGGATAAACTAAAAAACCCGATAACTGGAAATGCACCTGTTATACTGAAACCAAGAATAAACCAACAAAGTGAAGTAACGAAGAGTGATGTAAAAACAATAATAAAGCCATCAAAATTGAGTGTAGGTATAAACGGGATAACTAATAGGCAAAACGGAGCAGTAGCTATACGTTGTGAAAGCGATGAAGCGAGGAAAATATTGGTAAATGATATTAAAGAAAGAGTGAGTGAAAAATATGACATTCATCTACCAGCAATGAAAAGGCCAAAGATATTGATATGTGGGTTGAGTGAAATGCTCGATGGGGAGACAATAGCTCAAGCAATAAAAAGTCAAAACAATTTGCAGGAGAGCTACTTGAAGTGTATTAAAGTGTACAAATCCTACAAAAATCCAGCGGTGCACAACGCAATAATTGAAATTGATGGAAAAGGTTTTGAAAAAGTTATGGAACTTGGAAAAATTAACATGGAATGGGATAGGTGCAAGGTGTATGAAAGCCACAATATTTTAAGGTGCTATAAGTGCTGGGGTTACAACCACACAAGCAAAGTGTGTAAAGAAAGCCTGCAAATATGTGCTAAGTGTGGCGAAAAAGGCCATGCATACCGACAGTGTACAAACGATGTTTTAAAGTGCGTTAATTGTGTAAAAGTAAATGAGAGACTTAATCTGGCTGATTTATGGGCAGAAGCCCTGAATGTCAGACATTGCAAAAGAAGTTAAAAATTGAGTCCGAAAGGATTCAATATTAGCAATTAAATTCAGAGATAAGAGGCTTGTATTTAAATATTGGCGGTTTAAGGACAAACTTTAACCAGCTCGAAGCTATATCATTTGGTGTAAAATTCGAGTTTATCTGTGTGAGTGAATCTCATTTAACGAATTCAATAAAGAACTGTGAAATAAAACTAAGTGACTATCAGCTTGTGAGATGTGATAGCAAATCAAACCACACAGGAGGTGTTCTATTTTATATTAGCCCAGAATAGCAGATTGAAGTTATAGAGGAAACAGCGATCGAAAAAAGTATATGGTGCTTAATAATAATGGTTAAGCAAAAAAAATATTAATATAACCTTAATTGGATTATATAGATCACCTGACAAACGTAGATCCCCAGAAAGGGTGTTTTGTGACTTTATTAAAGAAAAAATTGAGCACTTATGTGACAGTGGTAGAGAAGTTCTCATAATCGGAGATTTTAATATTGATTGGCTGGGAAATAGTGCCTACAGGGACCAAATTTGTCAGTCAGTATCAGACAATGCATTAAAGCAAATAGTTCTTGAACCAACAAGAATCACAATAACTAGCGCAACGCTAATATTTCAAAAGCCGAGGCCAAGGTTAACGCCAACTATAAAATAAGTGAACATGAGTCCATTGAAATTAATATAAACATAAGACAGGAAAGATGCAATAAGCTCATGAAAGTAATAAAAAAGTTCCGCTTTGACAATATTCTATTCGCTGAAGAAATAGCAAAGTCAAAATTCTCGAAAATTGACATACATAATTTTAACGAAACTGTGAGCATTTTCAGTGAAAAAATAAAGGAACCTATCAAAAAAATGATTACGGCTAGAACGAAAACAAAAAAGAAACTTTGATGGGTGGTTTGGTGCTAATCTGCTCCAAATGAAAAAAACAAAAATTGAGTTATATAAATCAGCAAAATGGAGCAACTCCCAGGCAGAGTGGCAGAACTATAAACAGTACCGAAATAGGTATTCAAAAGAACTTAAAAAAGCGCAAAACAGCTACATTTCGAAGAAGGTTGATGCATCGAATGACCAAAAGACGATGTGGAGAACAATAAAACAATTTGTCCTAAACGAAGAGAGAACAGAAATGAGCAAAATTATGGTGAAATCCATCGAGATAAAAAATCCGTTGGAAATCGCAAACAAACTTAATGAATTTTTTATAGAAAGTGTTGAAGAGCTGAATAAAAATATACCCAATGTGACATATATAAACAACGTAAAGCCTTGTGATAAACAATTTAAATTTAAGAAATTAGAATTGAATGAGCTCAAGAGTATACTCAAAGCAATGAATAACAAGAAAGACTATAACTTGATATCCCCAAAAATTATACTATGTGAATTTGATGTGCTGGGCCCAATCCTCCTTGAAATTGCTAATGCGTCGTTCGAACTGGGAGAATTTCCAAAAGAATGGAAAACTTCAATGGTGGTACCAGTAGAAAAAGTTAAAAACACGCTGAGTCCTGAAGAGTTACGTCCCATGAATATGTTCATGACCGAAAGTAAAATACTTGAAAAAGTGGTGCATATACAATTAGAAGGCTACATGGAGAGTAATCGGCTAAAATCGGAAAACCAATCGGGATTCCGACAACGTCATAGCTGTGTGTCGGCAATAAATCTAGTAATTTCACACTGGAAATCAGAAATGAACAACGGGAAAAGTATAGTGGCTGTTTTCTTGGATTTCAAGCGAGCATTTGAAACAATTGATAGAGGAATTTTGCTAGATAAAATTAGGCAGTACGGAATTAAGGGAGCTGAATACCGGTGGTTTCAAAGTTACTTAAGTAACAGATGGCAGCGTACTAAAGTATCTGAAAGTGTATCGGAGCCAGCAAAAATAATGTTAGGCGTACCTCAAAGCGCAGTGCTTGGGACACAAATTTGTCAATTTGCAGATGATACATTGCTTTATATGACCGGCTGAATGATAATTTGGAAAATATATGCAAATATCTGGAAATGAACAAACTAAAACTTAATGTCAATAAAACAAAGGCAATGATAACACTGTGTGACAGTGGAAAATTACTTGGGATCAGACCTAAAAAAAGTGATTCGGGATAAAAATCTAAGAACTACTTCATACTTGAAATGGGCGTGGCACGTCAGAATTTTTTTTATAGCGAAAAAACCGTTTTTCGGCTGTTTTTGCATAAAATACGCTGTAACTTCGTCATTTTTTCCTCGATTTTCATTTTGTTTGATTTGTTTTAAAGCTAAGAAATGGGACTTTTTATTTTACACAGGGGTTTGCGTAGAAAAAATATTGATGGTAGTTATAGAGTGACAAAGTTCCAAAAAAATTTTTTTTTTTTAATTTTACAACTTCGGCAATGATTTAGGGATCTATTTTCCTCCAAATGGGTTTAATATTTACTTATTTGTTGGAAGTGTATTCTGCGTCGAATGATGTATTTTGGAAAACAATTGGTTGAAAATTGGCTGAGCTATAGCACTTTTCGTTTTTATAGTCAAAGTATTCGATGTAAGTAATGAACAGTTTTAGCAATTTTATTATGACAGAAACCCTTAGAAACAAGTGTTTCACTGAACAATCATACTTGTTGTTAGAAAAAAAAAACACAGGACGCGGTGACTACCGAAAAAGCTATAGTTTAAGTGCAAATACGTTTGCTTGGCGTGACAAGCTGAATAGTAGTTGTCATTAGAAATTCAAAATCTTATTAAAGTGGAAGAAACAAAATGTGTGATAAGCGCAATAACTTTTGTTACATATGTGGATATTTTGTGGACAGTAACCATCGGTACAAATTTCAAAATAACCAAGTTGCTGTTGAAGAATATAATAAGTTGTTCAATTCTTCTTATAAATCCAGTTCAGGGTATGAGCCAGAATACATATGCTTATTATGCCTTACTAAGCTAAAACTTGGAAAAACAAAAAAAAACGGAAACCATATTTTGCCTTTTTCCTCACCGATGATATGGCATAACCAAACCTATCATAAGAGAGATGATTGTTATTTTTGTAAGACGAACACTGCAGGCTTCAAATATAAAAATCGTCAAATGATTCAATGCGCCGAAGTGTTGAGTGTTTCGAAACCTGTGCCCCTTAAACAACTTCAGGATGAACAATTTCAGACGGAAAAAGAAGCCAAATTTGAAGACATTGAGCCAAATGATCCGGATTATCTGAAAGAAGCATCATGTTCACGGAAACGACATTTCGTTTCTAATGCTGACTACAAAGACCTTATACGCGATTTCGGCTTATCACGAAGACAGTCTGAGGGTTTGGGCTCCAGACTAAGGCAATGGAATTTGGTACAAGCGGATTTCAGGGTGACTTCCATCACCAGCAGTAAAATACATATAAATATATGTTAAAACCATTTTCTGATTAATTTTAGGTGTATTCGTTGGCCCACAAATTCGGAAAATTATGCGTGACGACGAATTTTCAGCAAAATTGACTGAGGTAGAAAAAAGAGCATGGAATAGTTTTCTTGCGTTGTGTAAACATTTTCTTGGCAACAAGAAGAGTGCTGATTATGCTGAAATTGTGCAAGAATTTTTGACAGCATATGCGGACATGGGATGCAATATGTCTATTAAAATTCATTTTTTGCACTCCCATTTAAATTTCTTTCCGGATAACCTTGGTCAGTTCAGTGATGAACAAGGAGAAAGAATGCACCAGGAAATGGAATGCATAGAAACGCGTTTTCAGGGCAAAAGTACAATAAATATGCTTTCGAACTATTGCTGGTCGCTTAAAAGAGACACGGATGATTCTGCTTACAAAAAAACACGAAATAGCAAGCATTTTTAATTATAATAGCAGACGTGAGAAAGCAAAGTTGTGATATTACATAAATAAAGAGTGGTTTTTTATAAGACAATGCTTTTATTTATTCGGGGTTCGTTTAAACGGGTTTTTGTAATGAAACAATTTCTAAAATTGTTAAAAGATGATAAATACCATTTGCGACCATTGAAGAAACCCAAAAGAAAAGGAAGTACTGTTCATTACTTACATCGAATACTTTGACTAAAAAAACGAAAAGTGCTATAGCTCAGCCAATTTTCAACCAATTGTTTTCCAAAATCAAGCAGAATCAGAATCAAATACACTTCCAACAAATAAGTAAATATTAAACCCATTTGGAGAAAAATAGATCCCTAAATCATTGCCGAAGTTGTAAAATTAAAAAAAAAAATTTTGTCACTCTATAACTACCATCAATATTTTTTCTACGCAAACCCATGTGCGCAAATAAAAAGTCCCATTTCTTAGCTTTAAAACAAATCAAACAAAATGAAAATCGAGGAAGAAATGACGAAGTTACAGCGTATTTTATGCAAAAACAGCCGAAAAACGGTTTTTTCGCTATAAAAAAAATCTGTCGTGCCACGCCCATTCCAAGTATGAGGTTGTTCTTAGATTTTCATCCCGAACCCCTTTTTTGAGGTCTGATCCCAAGTAATTTGATTTTTTGTTTTTTTGTAACACAGTGTAATCAATGGCGAGTCAAATGAAAACATTACAGTGAATGGTGAAATAATCGGCAAAGTTGATGAAATTAAGTATTTAGACATTATTATCGATGAAAAATTAAATTTCAACAAGCATTTAGACTATGTTTGTAGTAAAATTAAAAAAAAAATGGATTTTTCCAGAGAATGCGCAGAAAAGTCTCTGTAAATAGTGCCCTAAAGATATATAATGTCATGATAAAGCCCCATTTTGAATATTGCTCAACTATACTGTTCCTGGGATCCCACCATATGAAAAGCAGACTGCAAAAATTGCAGAATAAGGGAATACGGTGTATTCTTATTTGTAATAGATTGACACCAACCTCGCATATGCTCGATATCCTGAAATGGCTAAATATAAACCAAAGAACTAACATGAATGTACTACTTTTCGTATTTAAAATGAAAATGAAGTATAATCTGCTACCAAAGTATTCAACGAGCCACATTGTGTATGTTGGAGATGTGCAACCCTACAGTTTAAGGAACAAAAATGATTTTAGAATTAACTTTTATAAGTCTAATAAGGCACAAAACATTTTAATGTACAAAGGCCTAAAACTATTTAATGAATTACCAAGTAATATCAAAAATGAAAGAAACATTAATGTATTTAAAAGACTGTTAATAAGTAGATTACGTTAGAGCAGTATTTTAGCTCACAATTAATTACTTATAAACAAATTACTATCTAATAAGTGCACATAAAAAATTGTATATTCTTAAATAGCAAAAAAACCTAAATAAAGTTACTTTACATTAAAAAAAAAATAATAATATGTATACTTGGATAGTGATTTTACCAAATACCGGATATTTGGCAAACTGCGTGACCTTAGGAACGATTATTCGGCGGATTGTCTCTTTGCCTCTAAAATAAATATATGACTAATTCGACCGGAAACAATGTATGAATGGAAAGCTGCGTGTTGCTAATGGAAAATATAATTAAAAACACAATTGTTCAGCGTTTGTTTTTTTCCCAAAATTTAATTTTTGAATAAAATCCACCACAATTAGTCAATTTATTATTGTTAGTTACCTAACTAAGATTTTTTTGTTTGCTGGGTTGGAGCTTACTTGCTATATAATAAAACAATAAAGCAAAAATATGAAGAAACCGGCGAAACAGAAGGAGAGGTTAAAGTTCCTACTTTGATCCACTCCACCACATCTACAGGAAAAGACGAACAAACTTATACACTGTTTCAAATTAGATACAACCCAGTGAGAACTTAAGAAATTGGAACACTGCTTCCTGCTTAAAATTCTAAGCTTAGAAATCAAGGAAACTAATATAGATATGAAAATTATTGCAACAAATAACAAACACATAGAAAATAAATTAAGTAAACAACTTCAAGAAGTAGACTTCGGGAAAATAGTAGAAGCTCAAAAGCACTTCTCCAGGCAAATCTCCGAAAAGACACAAAAACTCACGAAAAGAAGCTTCACCAACAAATATTAAAAACGTCCCGAAATTTGGCATAGGGTTCAACGAGGAAATTTCAGCTCCAGAAGAGTTCCGTTGGTTACTATCGCTCGGTGGAAAATTTGCACTTCTTATGTCTTGTAAGACATTCTCCCCATTACAGGATATTGCTGACTTGGAACAAAGAATTACAGATGAAAGGAAGAAAGACGTAACTAGGAGCAATATCGTAGCAAAAATAAATAAATACAATGGCAAATTAAGGAACAACAGTATTAAGGAAATACAAAACTTACTTATATCAACAGAAAATACTTGACTGAAAACAAAAATTCAAACTGGCATGCTCTGCAGCCAATGCACCAAGACTATATGGCCTAAAAACATTGAACGGTAAACATACTAAGAAAGAAAATAACAAGATAGCATTCCTGGATATTCAAATACGCAAGCGACAAAATAACATTAAGTTTAATTGGTACACCAAATCGATTGCATCGGCTAGGATAATATGACTTCCCCTCCAATTATCCACGGAAGCAAAAAATTAACACAGCTACTAGTCTGATTAGAAAAATTCATATACATATTTACTTAGTGGCGAAGAAAACAACAAGATAATAAAAAATATACTCGAATAAAATAGCTACCCTAAAGAAACAACACAAAGGATAATAGAGACAGTGGCAAAAAAATGCACACCCAACGCAACAACAGAAAAGAACCCAAACCAGAAATGTTATGGCACTTAAATAATTTTTAAAAATGAAAATATTAAATATATATGTATGCTCACAAGCCATATACTCGTAACACGCTGAATAGAATACTTACGAAAACAAAAGACAAAATTGAAAAGTAGAAATAGCACAATGTTGTATACCAAATAAGGTGCAAAGGCAAAGAAAACGAAAAATGTAACAAATGCTACCCGGCCTCGACAAAAAGACTACATACATATATGTAAACATATATGACTTCACGAATACGACGATTTTAGACGTCGAAAGAGGAGCAAGGAGGAGAATAATATTGGAAATCCTACACATACAACAAAACGTGGAGAACGCGATTAACTTTAAAAAAGATATCGACAAAACAATTAACGCATACACAACTGTGATTAAAACATGAATATAAATAAGAGTAACTTGAACAATTATGTTTGAAATCTTATTAAACTAGTGCCAAGTACATATGTACATACACACTTTCACCTGAGATTTTATTACAATTATTAAATTTAATGCGAGTTGATAAAAATATTACAAATGTAGCTTTTTCCATTTTACTTCTGAAAAAACATCTGATCTGTGAACATTGAAACACGCGAGTTTTATTAGGTTATGGGCACAGAGGCCCCATTCTGATTCTAAAAGTTTTTCTAATTTAAAAGTTTCGTAATGACGTCGCTATATACTATAGATAAGCTTAATGAATCAAGCTACGAGACCTGGTCAGTGCAGATGCAGAGTGTGCTGATTCATGATGGTCTATAGAAAGTGGTGACTGGCGCGAAGCCATCGAATGCAGAGTAACTTACGCTATGGACAATGAATTATGAGAAGGCATTAGCAGCTATTCTACTGAGCGTGAAGCCTAATCAACAGAACTACATAAAGAATTGTAAGTCGGCGGCAGAGGCTTGGCAACAGCTGCTGGAAGTGCACAAGCCACAAGGGCAGGTACAAAAGGTTAGCTTGTGCAAACAGCTTTTGAACAAGCGTATGCGTGAAGACGAGAATGTTGTGGAGTTCCTCAATTCTTTTACGGAAATCGCCAATAAAAAACAGAGATGGGCAGTCATTCAAGATGAAGTGTTAAGTATAATTCTGCTTTCTAGCTTGCCTAAATCGTTTGAAAATTTCTTCGTAGCAATAGAGACACGCGATAGTTTGCCTTCACTTAGTGATTTAAAGTTAAAGATTTTGGAAGAGGATGAGATGCGAATGCGGCAAAATGAATCGTCGGACGAAAGCGGACCTTCATAGCACGTGAGCACGGCAGAAGCAGCAGAAAATGTTTAAGGCTTTGCTTGCGGGAAGAAGCGTCACTTTGCCAATAATGCAAGGACAATCAAAAAGGTGGAGACGCAGCAATGAAGTCATAACAACTGAAAACGCACCCAGTGGTTTCGATCGATCGTGTTGGTACATAGACAGCGGGGCGACTTCGCACATGAGCAACAACAGAAATATGTTTGTAAAATACGATGACTGTAAAGAAAAGATTTGGTTAGCAGCGAACTGCGCTGTTACTGCGCTAAGCAAAGGTGAAATAGTTTTGCGTACGAAGCATAGAACAGTTCGATTGCGCAATGTGTTATACTCGCCGGAGTTGAAAGGAAATTTTATCTCAATTAGCAAAGCAGTCGAAAACGGCATGACGGTCAGATTTGAACAGCATCGTAGCTTGTACGCTGTAAACAGTAACGAAGTTTGGTTACCTGAACCATCAAAGTCTTCGTGAGTTAAGTCTCTGTGATATGGTAAATGGATTAAAATATGACGAAAAGGTTGAGCAAACGTGCTGCAATACTTGTATGTTGAGGAAAATACATGTTCTACCATGTCCGAAGGCAACCGAGCGCAGATCAGAAAATCTGTTAGAGCTAATACATTCTGATGTATGCGGCCCTATTAACGTAAAATCTATTGGAGGCTCACGATATTTTCTGACTAATAGATGATAAATCGAGATTAATCTGTGTTTATTTTCTAAAAGCCAAAAGCGAAGTGATCGAAAAGTTTAAAATATACAAGACTTACGTAGAGCGGCAAACGAACTGTAAAATAAAGCGCTAAGGAGCGACAATGGCAAGGAGTATGTCAATAATGATTTTGAAGCGTTCTTGAGGCAGCATGGCATACGACACGAATTTACCGTGCGACATACGCCGCAGCAGAATGGAGTTGCGGAGCGAGCAAATCGCACTCTGGGAGAGATAGCGCAGAGTATGTTGTTGCATGCGCATGAAGTTTGTGAGCGGAAGCGGTATCAACGGCTGCATATGTATCTGAGAAATAGATGCCCAACAGCAATTTTAAAGAACAAAACTACGAAACCTACGAAATGTGGTTTAATCGTATACCAAAAGTCGGTCATTTCAAAACGTTTGGTGCTGTTGCCGTGGCACGACGAGAAAAGTTTGCAGCAAATAGTAAACAATTGATTATGGATATTCACTGGATAGTAAGGTATACCGTTTTTATGATGAAGGGTCACACAAAATTGTTCTGAAGAGGGATGTATTGTTTAACGAAAATTTCGTTGATAACGGCAAAGCAGGCAGTGATGGTGATAAGAGCAACGAAAATGTTGATGTGAAATAGTTCAGTCTCTGAGAGTGACAGTTCATTTTATGACAGCGAAGATGAAGAAAGAGCGTGTGAGTCTGTACAATGTGGTCAATGGCATAACAAGTGAAAGTGTTCCAACGAGCGGCGAAGAGGCCCTTTCGAGTGAAAAATGCAACGAGTGGAAGAATGCTATGCAAGTTGAATTCGCAGCGCTGAAGAAAAATATAACGTGGACGTACGTTGATCTACCGCCAGGTAAGAAGGCAATTAGAAATAGAAATAGCTGGGTGTTCGCTGTAAAGCGCAATAAAACCGGAGAAATTGAACGCTACAAGGCACGGCTGGTAGTAAAGAGGTGCGAACAACGATTTGGTATTGACTACCAAGAAACTTTCTCGCCAGTAGTTCAGTATGCTGCAATAGTTATGCTGATGGCAATAGCGATCGAAGAGAAGATGCACCTTCATCAGTTAGATGTAAGCATGGCTTACTTAAACGGACATTTAGAGGACGAGATATTTATGCCGCAGCTTGAAGGTTTTATTGACCAGAAACAACCAAGAAAAGTTTTGAAATTGCACAAGGCGATTTATGGTTTGAAACAATCTGGCAGGCAGAGGAACTTCAAGCTGGGCGAGGTTCTTAGACATATTGGTTTTGTTGCATGTGATGATGAGCTATGTTTGTACAAAATGCATTCCGGCGTCGAGTTAGTTGTCATCGCAGTGTATGTCGATGACATGATCATCGCTTGCAAGGATATCTCAGAGATACGTACGGTGAAGGCAATTATATCCGATATTTTCGACGTAGTAGATTAAGGTGAATTACAGCATTTCCTAGGTATGGAAATCGAACGAGATGGCGAAGTTGGTTCTAATACTGTTAGTCAAAAACAGTATATACGTGACTTGCTAATGCAATATAGCATGGAAAAATGCAAGAGTGTGGCGATTCCTTTGGAGAAGGGATATCAATGAAGCAATGAAGATTGCGCCAAAGCAGATGTTACACAATACCAATCGCTGATTGGAGCACTAATGTATTTGAGTGTTACAACAAGACCTCACATCCTTCATACGGTTTCATAGCTGTCGCAAAGAAACGTAGACTCACACATAGAGCATATGACTGCAGCAAAGCATATCTTAAGGTACTTGAAAGGTAGTATGAATCTTAAACTTCTTATCGTGCAGGTGGCAAGCGTCTACAAGGTTATGTTGATGCCGATTGGGGACGCCATCTCTATAATCGTGAATCGTACACAGGCTTCGTGTTCATGTATGGTGGTACCTGCACTATATCACGGGAATCGAAGAAGCAGAACACAATCGCGTTAAGCAGCACAGAGGCTGAATACATGGCCGCATCGAATGTAGCTAAGGAAGCAGGATATTTACAATGCTTACTGAAAGAAATCGGTTTTTCGAAAGACGATCCTGTTGTGCTGCAGATCGATAATCACGGGGCAGAAAATTTAGCAACCAATCCGGTGTACCACAAGCCTTTTTTATTTGAACTAATTTGGAGAAAGATAATTCGAGCTGCAGAGTTGAACCGTTCAGGCACTATATTTTATAAGAGCGTGCAACTTCTGGCGTATGCTGATGATACTGATATCATCGGCCTCAACAACCGCGCCGTTACTTCTGCCTTTTCCAAACTGGATAAAAAAGCGAAACGTATGGGTCTGGAAGTGAACGAGGGCAAAACAAAGTAGCTCCAGTCCTCAAATAAACAGTCAGCGCACTCGCTACTCGGCTCCCGCATAACTGTTGACAATTACAATATCGACAAAGTGGAGGACTTTGTTTATCTGGGAACCAGCATTAACACCTACAATAATGTCAGCCTAGAAATCCAACGTAGAATCTCTCTTGTCAACAAGTGCTACTTTGGGCTGAGTAGGAAATTGCGCAGTAAAGCCCTCTGTCGACGAATCAAAACCACACTCTACAAGTCTCACATCATGCCCGTGCTATTGTATGGCGCTCAAGCATGGGCACTGTCAGCATCGGATAAGGCGGCCCTCGGAGTGTTCGAGAGAAAGATTCTCCGAAAGATTTTTGGACCTTTACGGCTTTGCGACGGCGAATACCGCAGACGATGGAGCAATGAGCTGTATGAGCTTTACCGCGACATAGACATAGTCCAGCGAATTAAAATACAGCGGCTTCGTTGGCTAGGAGATGTCGTGCGAATGGACGAAAATGCTCGAGCCCTGAAAGTATTCAAAGCGGTACCAGCTGGTGGTAGTAGAGGAAGAGGACTCCTCTGCGTTGGAAAGACCAAGTGGAAAAGGACTTCACGTCACTTGGTATTTCCAATTGACGCCAATTAGCAGGAAGAAGGAGTAACGTAAGAGGTTATAGCGCCAATTAAGTAAGTAAGTAAGTAATTTTGAGAAACTGTCCGAATAGTAAATTTCCAAAGTGAGTTATCACTCCACTATGAAAATAACTTATTACAAAAATCATTTGCAGTTTTAACTGCTAATTGGTTTAGGCTGATATACTGACATGGTCAGTTTTACAACGGTTCGTTCTAATACTTTCCTTAAGCAATGTGCCAGGGAAATCGATCTATATCTGGAAACCATTGGTGAAAATCCATTTGCTTTGGCGAAAGGAACTATTATTATGGCGTGTTTCCATATTTGTGCGAGTACACCATCTATGTGGAGAGTAAGTAATTGTGATTATTCGTACTCGAATTTTGAGGAAACATTTAAATAATAAATTATGGATATTTACATGCTTATACTTTTAATAGTTCAAATATATATATTATATTATAACGTAATATTTATTTATTTATTTATTTGAATAATTAGTGTATTAAGAGTGTAGCAGCAATAACAGCAAAGGCCTTCAGCAGCTATAACGTAATAATCATGATGACTTTGTATTCATTACATATAAAAAAGGGTCATAAATATTCCCCGTTTATGAAATAATATTAAACACGGAGTAAATAATGGCCATACATTTACTTCATTTTCTACAACTTTTGAGTGCAGCTGTCGTCAATTTGAGGATAAGTTGCTGAATACAATTGTTATCAGTCCACCATAGGTTTTGAGATTTTGCGAAATCATCGCTTTTTTCCAAATGGGAAACACATTTTTACTTTACTCCTGAAATCGGCCGTTCTACTTATCCGCAATATGCTTTCCACCATATTAAATAAAGTTACCAATTTAGACATCGGGCACTATTACAAGCCACATCTTTATTACGCCTTGAATTATGTCTAAAAGGAACAAATGTAATGTTAAAGCTTTATCATTTTCAAAGAATACATAGCGGTGAAGCAGGTCATGCAATACGCCCCGTTTCTTCGTTAACCGAGTTTTTTGAGAAAATGGTGTTTTTAATTAGTAACTGTTAAAAGCTATAAAGAATGTAAAGAAAACATTATTCATTTTTTTCATCGTATGACAGAGTTAAATCAAAAACTAAGCGAACAAAAACTTATTTTTATTTTATTTCTGAAAACTGATCTATTTTAAAAACGAGTTTAACGCTGAAACGGAACGAATGGTTTCCCTAATTCTCTTTATGTTTATTTTTTTCGTTGACGTAATAATATCATATTTTTATGTAAGATGTTTCTTATGGTTTGATTGGTTTTAGTGGCAACACTAAAAGCAAGTGGTCGGAAAAATTTTCGCTGGTATATTAACAGCCAAAATAAATAAGATTATTACACTAAATTGATCAGAAGATTGCAAGTTTCATCAGTTTGAGTTAATTAAAATGATATAAACTGATTAAAGCGAAGTTGAGATATAGAATATAGCACAATAGCAAGTTGTGGTGCGAGTGACAAAGTAGACTTCTGATAAAGTGAAGTGGAACATTTAGCTAGTGGGCAACTTAGCCTCAAAAGACAATATTGGAAGCAAAGAAGAGTGTTGTGGGAAATGCAAGAAGAAAATTGTAAATAATGAATGCATAGGTTGTGAGGGCGTTTGCCAAAAATGGTTTCACTCAAGCTGTGCGTCAATATCAAAGGCGGAACTGGAAATGATAATGAAGATCCCAAATCTCAAATGGATGTGTGATGTGTGCAATGACCAATATGTCCATATGGTTGATAATTCTGTGAAGAAAATCATGATGGAGACGATGGAATCAATGAAGATTGCAATGGAGCAAATGATGGTGAAGAAATTAAATGAAGTAATGAAGAAGAATATGAATGTGTGGAAACATACAACTGAGAACAGTGGAACATATGCTGACAAAGCCAGGGAGGCCAGTCAGGAGGTACTTATTGTTCACCCGAAGAAAAATCAAACCAGTGAGAAAACAAAGAAGGATTGCTAAGCAAAGTTGGACCCATCCCAAATGAAGGTTGGAATTGAGAATGTCAGGAAAATAAGGAATGGTGGTATTACTATAACCTGTAAAACTAAAGCTGAAATTCAGAAGATTAATACTGAAGATCAATCAAAGATGGCGAAGGAGTATGAGGTTCAAATTCCTAGCTTGAAGAAACCAAAGATAAGAATATTTGATGTGGAGGCGATGGAAGATGAGGACTTATTGGAAGCCATAAGGAATCAGAATCCACAGATCGTCAAGTCAGACTCGGAGGTGGAAGTGAAGATAAACAAGAAGACTAGGAATGCATATATGATGGTCATCGAACCGGATCCACAAACATTTCAGAGGGTAATGGTGGAGAAAAGGCTGAAGATTAAATGGCACCGGTGTCAGGTTAACGAATACCTGGGAATTTCTCGATGCATGAACTGCTATACATATGACCATTGGAATGCTGAATGTGACAAGGGAAAGAGGTGTTTGAAGTGTGGGGATGAACATATGGTCAAAGACTGTCAAGCTGATGAACTAAAATGTGTAAACTGTGTTAATGCCAACGAAAAGCTAAATCTTTACTTGGATGTTAGACACAGCGTTCGCAGTACAGAGTGTCCAGTGTACCAAAGAAGAGTGAGCATGAAGAGGAGATCAATTATGTATAAAAGTATATAGCAACCACAGAAACAAAATAATCAAAATGATGGAGGTATCCTAGTCTTGAATGTTGATGGATTGATCGCTAAGAGAGACATGATTGCACTCTTTATGGTAGAGACTAAACCAATATTGGTGATACTTGTTGAATCTCATGTAACAAAAGAAGATGAGGATGCTTTAATTGACATTGAAGGTTACTCATGTGTTAGGTGTGATTCAGATAATAGGCATACAGGAGGAGTAGTAATGTACATATGTTGTTGACAACTTGTCTTTTGAAGTGGTAAAAAGTGAAGCAAGACAGAGAGATTGGTGGACATTAGCTATTAAGCTTTTTTTTGAATCTGAGTTAATAGGAACATTTGCTAGAATTTACAGATCACCAAGCTGTAGTAAAAGTGAATTTTTAGATAGTTTTTTGATAGTTCTGGAAGAACTATTGGATATGAGTCAAAAAGAATGTACTATTGGGGGAGATTTTAATATAGATTGGTTTAAAAGTGATGATTATTATACAAATAGACTGAAATTTTCTATATATATGGAGCCGGTATAAAGCAAATGGTGATTGAAGCAACTCGAATTACCAAAGACAGTGAAACTTTAATTGATCTTGTCCTCACTGATAATAGTAATTTAGAATGTACCGTTTTACACAAACCCAGGCTATCTGATCGCAGTATGATTCATATTAAAGGAGTGTTAAATCGAAACAATAGTAAGGGAGAAAAGTTCTAAACGAAAGGGAAGATTGATATCAACAAGGTATCTGATATACTCAAACAAAAATTGGGAGAAACTTCAGATATACATGGAATGGAAGTAGGAATTGATAATGAGTATAATATCTTAAGAGAGAACATTATTCAAAGCGTTCAGGCATCCAAGAGACCAGATATTTGGGTGAACATGCAGCAATGTCCGTGGTTTTCAAGAGAAATAAAAGACTACATGAAACAAAGAGATATAGCATATAGTAGATTTTTATTACTGAAGGAAGTGGGTCATGGTTTTGAGGAGGCCTGGAATCAGTACAAACAGTGTAAAAATAACTTTGTAAATATGTGGAGGAATGCAAAGCAAGAGTATTATGAAGAGAGCTTTGAAAGACTAAAAAGTGAACCAAATAAACTATGAAAACATTTAAAGACTTTGTACAAAGCTAAAACAAAAGAAATGAAATATGTTGTGTTTGAGGATGAATATGTATTTAATACTGAGAAACTGGCACATAGATTAAATCAATATTTGGTTAACAGTGTGAATGAAATTGTTGCGAATATAAGATACATATGTTTGCTGATGATACTTTAATATACATGAGTGAGAAAAATGCACAAAGTGTAGGTAATATGATAAATGACGAATTGAATATAGTTTGTGAATGGCTGTGCAAAAATTATTTAGGGATAAATGTGCAAAAAACGAAGTGTATGGCGCTGGGGAAGAAAGGATTTAGGGATGTGGTTGAGACGGGGCACACAGTTGTACTCATGGGTTCTAGTCTGGAGTGGGTTGCAAATTATAAATACCTGGGAGTGATTATTGATAATGGCTTAAGTTTCAAAAACCATGTGGAACACATAAACAATAAAATAGCAAAGAAAGTTAATTTGTTGTACAAATTACGAAAAACGCTAGCGAAAACGGCCAAAGAATTGTTATTTAAGTTACTCTTAGTTCCTCATATAAGATATTGTTCTACTATTCTTTCTATGGCAAGCAAACGAGAACAGGCAAGTGTGCAACGTAATTTCAATCGAGGAATGAGAGCAATCTTAAATAAAAGGCGAAGCGAAAGTATCAGTTCAATGTTAAAAGAGTTAGGATATTTATCTGTAGAAAATGAAATCAAAAGGGATGTGCTAACATTTATTTATAGATTAGAAAACAACCTTCTCCCAAAGTACTCGTACTTAGACTGCCTGGTTCGAAAAAACTCGGATGTTCATAACTATTCAACGAGGCAAGCAAGAGATTTTCATTTGGAGCGTGTACATAGCAGTAAAGGATTAAAATCATTATTCGGTAATGGACTTGTATTGTATAATATGTTGCCAGGAGAAATAAAACATATTGGGTCAATTAAGACATACAGGGAAAAGGTGGGGAATGGTTGGATGCACAGGCATAGTTATTGTTAGTGAGAACTATGGATGGATCGTTTGTAGTGCTTTAATTTAATTTAAATTATGTCTCAAAATTAAGTTGTTACTATTAGGGGTATGTTTAGCTTTGTTAATGTTAAAGGGCTGTGATTGGCTGTTAGTGAAAAAATGTTGGAATTGTAAATTCTTTTAGCCGTAGGCTATTTGGTAATAAATAACTAAATAAATAAATAAATGAAATTCGTCCATATTTTAATAATATAGACAAATGCCGCTATTGATATTCTTCTGTAACTATAAATCTTGTTCAGATAACGGCGCACTTTTAAATACTGGGTAGCGAATTCACTTTTCTTTGTTGATTAAATAAAATTTGTTGATCGAAATAAAAAAAACTATTTATCTGAATCTATCTCTATATTCAAATCCCAGAAACAAATGCAGCAGCTTGCTCAGCTTTGCCGCTTTCCCTCTGACATCTTATAGCATTGTTTCTATTGCCGCTTCAAGGTTCAAACCGCTTATAACAACCACTCCGGCATCAACCTAAAGCTCCACATTTCTTTTAGAAACCTTCGGCGCCACTTGTTGAAGAAAAACAATTGAAAACTTTCCTATTTGGTGGCAACTTCGAATCGAAGTGTTACGACATTACTGAATAAGTTAAATAAAATAAATAAATATTTCTTCTGTTGACAATTCATTTAATTAATTTCTAGTCTTTTGTTTTTAAAAGCACTACGAGCTCTAATTATGACGCGCATATTCAAGTGATTTTAAATAGGCTTTTCATCGATCTGCCAGCTCTGGAAAGCAACGGACGAGCAATTTTCTGCCTTTCTTCTATTTAAAAACAATACTATTTAACTTGTCAAGAAATAAAAGAAACAAATTAATAAAGAAAATAAAGTGGATTTGGAGATTCCAGCATTTCAACTACGAAAAGTGGTCAGGAACTATTTAAAGAAAACGGTTATTTAAGAAACCCGTTATGGATGTTGAAGGGCTTGAACGCCCTGAAATAAGGCTACAGGAAGCAAAGAGTGGAAGCAAAGAGTGGAAGCAATTCGGCATAGAAGGCATCGCAGTCGCTCAAACACAGGTTGATGCATAATTTTATTAAAATCGTCAAAGGAAGCCAGCATAACTTTATAATTACCAAATTCATGAAATCCAACGTACCAATAATAGAAACTGTGAGAGTAGTAAGGCGCTACCCTAATGATCCATGGAACAATAAACCCACTAAAAGGCTAAAGAATTGGTTTACAATTACCTAAAGAAATATCGTCTTCCTGCACAATACACGAAAATCATTTCATAAGTCTGGCTCAATGTTACCGGTGTTACAGATTAAACGATGTAGCTCAACATTGCAAGCAATCAACGGATATATGCCATAAGTGTTCACTGAATCAACCTAAATCAGATAGGTGCAACGGACCTATCAAATTTGTTAATTGTAAAGTAGCCCACTAATCAACAGCCAAAAACTGCCCGGCCATAAATACTTAAAGCGCATACATTACACTAGTTTACAGTACATTTGTTGCCGAAGAAATTTTAGCTGTTGCTGACTACATATAATATGCTATTTTCAAAAATATAATTAGAATATTTTTATCAGCTCTAGTTTCTGAGTTTCAGCTATGTAGGTATTAGACAGAAAAAAACATGTATTTAATAAGAAAAACTTTATTTAAAGAAACAATTAATCATTGAGTTCTAAAAAACTTCGTTTTAAAGCTTTTCTCCGATGTTTCGACTTTGGAAAATGACGTATTAGAGACCAACAATAGTCAGACATCATATTTGTATCCCAGAAACCCTGATAGCGCTCTTCCATGACGCGTAAGTCTTGATGCATACGCTCTCCCTGCTCTTCGCTCATATCTCCTAAATTTTTCGGAAACCTGTCCAGGTGACTATGGAGAAAGTGGACTTTTATACTCCTATTGCATCCCATATTTCTTAATTGTAGCAGAAGGTCTTCTACAAGTTCAACATAATTTTCAGATTTCCGATTTCCGAGAAAATTCTGCATCACAGATACGAAAGCTGCCCAAGCCTTTAGTTCTGACTCAGTCATAGAATTTCTAAATTGAGTATCATTCGTAAGTTGTCTAATTTGAGGGCCATCAAAGATACCGGCTTTAATCTTTTCCATAGTGAGCTGAGGAAATTTTTGGCAAATGTAAGAAAAGCAGTTCCCATTTTTATCTAGTGATTTTACAAACTGTTTCATGATGCCCAGTTTTAAGTGTAATGGTGGAAGGATAATTTTGTCACGAGATACTAATGAATTGTGGACTATATTGTGCTTTCCAGGCTCCATATTTGCTCTCAAGGGCCAGTTTTTTCTTACCCAATGTTCTTGTTTAGCTCTACTGTCCCAAAGACATATAAAACAGGGAAACTTGGTGTAACCACTTTGTTGACCGAGAAGAATGTTGACCATTTTTAAATCGACACAAATTAGCCACTTATGGTCATTGTATTTTATTTTGTTCAAGACTAGCGAAATGTTACAATATTCCTCCTTTAACTTTGTACTGTGGGCAATAGGTACCCCAGCATATTTATTTCCATTATGTAATAGAATACATTTTAGGCTACGTTTTGAGCTGTCAGTGAATAAACGCCAGTCATTTGGTTCGTATTGCTTCAAGCCCATTTTTATCAACAATTTTTTGATATCTGAACAAAAGGTAATGCCATCTTCTTCGGAAAAATAACACCGTAATTCTGTATCTCTTTCACGATAAAAACTTATTTTAGTATCCGAGGATAGCAAATTTTTTTCTTTTAGTCTTGATGCTAACAATTCTGAGGCTTGTTTAGAAAGATTTAAATCTCTTACAAGATCATCTAACTCATTTTGGGAAAAGCATTTTGGCTCATTAGACATAGCTTCAAAATCAGGATCATTTTGTGATGAGCTTGGTCCTTCAATGTCTTGCTCTAATGGTTCAGATATATTTTTAAGCTTTGAAGAGTGAGGTGAACGCTGCACTGGACGTTGAACACAACTAGTACTTGGGTATTGCCATTTAGCTCGATTTTTAGTGTTTAAACCGTTTATGTTCACACTACAAAAATAACAGTCTATGAGATGATTTTGTGGTTCTCGCCAAATAGTCGGTGTTCCAAATTTAAAGGTACTTCTTTTACCACTTTTCCATAATCTTAAATATTCCACACACGATTTACAAACACAATTGGGAGCCCAAGACTTCTCATTTTTATCCAAGAGCATCCCAAAATACTCAAAATAGGTATTTTTCACCAACTCTGATATAACTTTTCTACTATTGTTAAACACATATTCTCCGCATATATAGCAAAAATGATCTGGATTGTTTAAACAACGTCTCCTTGAACTACTCATGACGCAAAAACTAGAGAAACTAATTTTAACACAGTAAAATATGCCTGTTATCGATTAATATATATGATATAAATTAATATAAATGATGAAATCAAAAACAAAGTAACTCGAGCTGCTCAAAAAATTTTGAGGGTAGATTTGACAAAAACAAGTGATGAGTGAACAATATCAACCACAGGATTCGCGGCAACAGACAAAAAGTTTAATATTGTAAACCAGTGTTATCATAGAGAACCTAACTTAATTGGAAGCGAGACAGAAATTCCCGGCAGTATTTGGTAACAGATTTAGCTAGTACTAGACACAAATGGAAACGATTTTCCTATAATACTATAATGCAAGACACTACTAAAATAGCAGACAGTTGTGCACATTCTGAACATGAAAAATAAACAACGGTAATCAACAAAATGCTTAACGATATATTACTTAATCAAGATGATATAATTAAAAATATCACGAGAGCGCCGATAAGTGCTACTAAAATAAACCAATATCAAATAAATAAAAATGTAGAGTTAATACATAAAACTACAATATAATATACAAATCTTAAAAAAATCAAATAACAAGGAATCACTCGATGTAGTGTTAATAAATCACAAAATCGTTCCAAGTCACTTGTAATGCAATACCAGTTTACAGAATCATATACATATGTATGTACCTAAATACAATCCGGCAATAGCCACGATGAACATTAAGCCAAACATTAATGTTTTTAGTGTATATTGCGAGCCGGATCGTAACAACGTAAAGCTTTCGTAATCCTAAAATGATTGGAGTGGTTTGCATGCCAGTTTAGCATGGGATAGCAACCATAATAATGCAAAAGATAATATATGTACTAGATAATATAGCACAAGACGGACAACTTCAGTGCATACACATACAAGAAACTAGAAACTACAGCTGAATTTTTAAAAGTTTTTTAGTGTTTTGCTTACGGTGTTGCGCATTTTCTTCCATCCAAAAATTAGTTTTGTTTATGTGTTTACTAGCTGGCAACGGTTCGCGAGGCTTTGCCACGCGCTTTCTGTTTATGTATGTATATGTATAAGAAATTACTAACTATTAGTTACTTTGGTTCTGAAATAGTTTGATTTTGCATTTACCTTAATTCCTAAATATACAAACTCATAAAAATAACAATTTTATGTTGCATACAATTGCAATTAAAACTTTTTATTGGATACACATCCCAAAATTTCTTTGTATACAATACAAGGACGGCACGGGAAAAACATTTTTAATAAATTTACTTCTCACTAAAGTAAGATCTGGCGATAACGTTGCCCTTGCGGTAACGTCTTCTGGGATCGCAGCTACCCTTTTAGAAGGTGGAAGAACGGGGCATACTACATTTAAACTTCCTCTAAATATTTCTGACGATTGTGCCAGCGTATGCAACATTTCTAAGCAAAGTAATACTTCTAAGCTTATCCAGATGTGCTCACTGATAGTTTGGGATGAAGCCACAATGTCACATAAAGCGTCAGTTGAAACCCTAGATAGGACCATGCGCGATTTAAGAAGTATGAAGACACCTATGGGTGGTTGTACGATATTATTTTCAGGAAATTTCCGTCAAATAGTGCCAGTTATATCTAGAGGAACCAGCGCTGATGAGGTGAATGCGTCATTAAAACGATCATACCTTTGGTCCCATGTAATAAAATTAGCACTCAAGATTAACATGAGAGTGCTTAAAGCCTCAGAAGATAACAGGACGTTTGCTGACATGTTACTGAAAGTTGGTAACGGTGAGCTTCCAACAGTTTGTGGGAAAATCTCCTTCAATAATGATATATGCGTTTCAGTCACCGACCATCAACAACTGATTGACAAAATATATCCCACAATAGACGAACTTGCTTATAAACCTATATTCTGGTTAAAGGAACGAGCAATATTAACACCTACTAATGAACAAGTCGAAAAAATTAACGAATTGGTATTGGTAAAATTCCACGCACAAACGAGAGAATATTGCTCGGTGGATACAGTAGTCGACGGTGAAGAAGCTGTGCACTATCCAACGGAATTTCTAAATTCTATGAACCCTTCAGGTATGCCTCCCCACAAACTTACTTTAAAAGTTGGAGCTCCAATAATTTTATTGCAAAATTTAAGTCCCCCACTGTTATGCAATGAACTCGCCTTGAGGTAAAAAGGTTACATTTTTATCTGGTTGAATGTGCTATTTTAACTTGTTGTGGTACTGGAAAATCTACTTTAATACCTAGAATTCCGATGATACCTACAGATTTGCCAATTAGATTTAAAAGACTTCAGTTTCCGGTAAAGGTTTGTTTTGGAATGACCATAAACAAGGCACAGAGGCAAGCATTTAATGTAACCGGAGTGGATTTGAGTAAGCCATGTTTTTCACACGGACAACTGTACGTAGCCCTATCACGTGTTACATCGAAAAGAAACCTTTATGTCCTTGCAGAGGGAGGTACGCATAATATTGTATACAAAGAAATTTTTTGATGTTTGTCCAATAAAAAGTTTTCATTGCAATTGTATGCAACATAAAATTGTTATTTTTATGAGTTTGTATATTTAGGAATTAAGGTAAATGCAAAATCAAGCTATTTCAGAACGAAAGTAACTAATAGTAAGTAATTTCTTATACATATACATAAACATAAAGTGCGTGGCGAAGCCTTGCGCAACCGTTGCCAGCTAGTATATATATGTATCAAAAATTTTAATCGACAAAGAAAAACAAATTTAAGACAAAAAAAATGTAAACCAAGATAACATAAATAGCCTTGTACAGAGAAAATAGCGAAACTACAGCAAGCGCAGTTTGAAATAATATTTACGGATGGATCTATTAAAGATAACCAAACTATGGCAGCTTTTGTACACGGTAAATCTAGCACAACAAAGGCATACTACAGCAGCAAAAACATTCCCTTTACAGCCGGTTCTACGTACCGGAATGAACAGGTTTCACCCGGTCAAGGGATGTTGTTTCGGCGATCTAATCCTCTTTAGATCGGCCTACCCCATAAGTCGTCTGTCGTTTCTGGAGCAACTCTTAGCAGCAGAAACCTATTTTTTCTGCGTCTGCCAGAAGACTTCATCCGAACTCCACTTCGGTGAGGTATATCCTGCGATAGATGGAGCCATCTTAAGGTCTGCTCAGGCCTAAGGACCCACAAGGAGCCCTTGAATGCGGCATCAGTGAGGTGCAACTCGTACCAAGGCTAGTGCCACTTTCGTGTGTGTTCTCGTCTGCGCACAACTCGTGAATGGTCGGGTGACTACCAGGCTCCCTGCTGTAGAGCTCTGCAGCCGCACACGCCCGTAGTGGCATTGCCAAACAACACCACAAGGCAGCCTAATGTGTCACTGCATGTGCAGCAAGGAACAGGTAGGCAACATCAACCTTCCTTCACATCTCTCTCCGCGACGACTCTCCCCAGGCAAACGAGATTCCTTCAACTGATCTGCAACGGGCTGCAGGGCAAGATTGAGGCGATATCCAACTTCATGAGTCGGCATAACCTGTCAATAGCTGGGATCCAGGAAACGAAACTGCACAGCAACTCAACCTGTTGAGCGATGTAATGGTGGTGGCTTCGCGTTCATCACCCATCACACAGTGCAGTATCGTCTCATCGAAGAATGCATCGACCGCAGGGACACTACCTTAGAATGTCAAGGAATAGCTGTCCGGGCAGGCGATGTCGAGCTCGAAATATTCAACGTGTATATACCCCTTGTCACCTACTGCCCGGCAGGATATCACCTTGCCATAGGAGCGTTCCTCTGAGGTGAAAACTGTTTGGTTGTAGGTGACTTCAACGCGCACCACGATCTCTGGCACTCAAGCCAGCAGATCGTAGGGGAAATGAATTGGCTGAGCAGATAGACGATTCGACATTCTGAACAATGAATGATGACGCCCCCACCAGGATTGAGGGTAGTTGCATTAACTCGCCTGACCTAGCAATAGCTATCGCTTGCATCAGACCACCTACCCATAATCATTTCGATAGACAGGCCTGCTGACTTTGTCTCCGCGGACTACCCGATGTATGTCAAATTTAAAAAGGCTGATTGGGTCGGGTTCGCGGAGTTCACTGCAAATGCCTGCAGAGCTCTTCATACACCCATCGAAGTTCGCAAAGGGGACAGAAGTTCCTCGAGGTGGTTGCGTCTGTTGCGGCTCGCTTCATACTGGCAGTGTGGATCCCTGAGATCCGTCCCAATTTCGCGGCTCCGCTAGCAAATGAGCGTGACCGCCTTCGACACTCCGATCCCCATAATCCCTATATTAGGTATTTGAACGTGGCGATCCGGATTCTGGTGGACCAGAACAAGCGGAGAAAGTGGGAGGAGCACACCTGGTCACATGTGTCGGTAAGCTCTGGTCCACTGTATAACCCGACGAAGCGTGATGACCGAGTGGAGCGAGCTATTTTAGCCGACAATTCATTCTGCGTCCTTCGGGAAATAGGCCCAAACGGAAGGTGATCAGAAGGCAGCGCAAACAGTCCAACACCCGCGCGCCCCCTCCTTTCACCTGTGGCGAGGTGAAGGAGGCCATCGGGAAGACAAAATCCTCCAAGGCTATTGGCCCTCACGAGCTAAGCGTGTTGATACTAAAAAATTGGGTGCCCGCGGAAATTGAGTTACTCACAGGGATCCTCACTCTGTACATGGCCAACCTCATCTTTCCTGACATTTGGAAGGTTGGGAGGGTGGTCCACTGCAGAAACCAGGGAAACCGGCCGACAAGGGTGACTCGTACCAGCCGATTTCCCTGCTTTCACCAGTAATAAAGACATTCGAGGCCCTACTCCTTCCCTCACCACCTGGGCTAAGCTACGCATCAACATGGCTTCCGGAAAGTGCATAGCACAGCAACAGCCCTCAATTACATAAACACACAGGTGAATCGCGGTATTAACCAGAACCGCCCCAGCTAGAGAACTGTCTTGGTAGGGTTGGACCTGTCAAAGACTTTTGACACGGTAAGCAATTCCAATTGCTACTAGCCGACGTTGAGGCTTCAACTCTCCCGCAGGGAATGCAATCATCGGGATTATTTAGACGCTCAACATTGAAACTAAGGAGAATTAAACAAGGGGTACCGCAGGGTGGTATCCTGTCTCCACTCTTGTTTAATGCCATAGCTCCCTAAAGCGCAAGCGGGAGTCACCATGCCGATGATTGCTCAATAATGGCCAATGTTCGAAGGTGAACGGATATCTCTCCGATGTTACCCGTTTCTTTAGAGGCAAAAACCCGGCGTTGTCCCCTACAAAGCTCTCGGCGACCCTCTTTACCACGTGGACGGAAAAGGTCAGGCTGGATCTTAACATCCATATTGATGGCACCCGCATTCCGAAGGTTAATCACCCAAGGGTTTTGGGAGTAACATTTGACAGCCTGCTCTCCTTCTCTGGGGACACTACCGCAATCGCCAACAAAGTACAGAGCCGCAACAATGTTTTCAAGTCGCTCGCCGGCAGCCCTTGGGGCAAAGGCAAAGAAATCTATGCTGTGCCAGTGTAGTTGCCAGGAACCAGGAGAACACAGTGGATGAAGCTCCACAACTGCCAGAACACCTCACTCCGCACGGTGACCAGATGCCTGCTGATGTCGCCTGAGGAACATCTACACCAAGAGGTGAATGTGCTCCGCGTTAATGAGCACAACCTCATGCTCAGCAAGCAGTTCCTTGCTGGATGTCATCGTTTGGGGCACCCAAATAGGCATCTGCTTGCAGATGAACCACCTCCCAGGCACATCAAAAGGTATCTCCTCGAAATGAATGACGAGATCCAGCCACACGTAACACAACCGGTGGATCCGGAGGCGAACTGGCGGGTCCTAAGCAACATCCACAAAGAGACAGTTACTACCACCATCAACTCTCGACTTTTCAATGCCGTATTAGGAGCCCAACCACCACAAATTGCAGATGAAGAATCCCTGCTGTCTCGCGAGTCCCGCGCTACTCTGGCCCAAACACCTATTCACATGCCCTCTCAAGCCAAAGCATTTAACCCCCTCTCCCTCTTTTCCAGCCCCGTCAAAACAGCACGTTTCCTGAGCCTCCCCCTAGATAAGTTTGCCGACAACGGCCATGGATGAATCCATTCTTCACAGGGCGTGAATAACCGCTACAACAACAGCAACAAAAAAAACGACATCGATAAGTGCGGAATTAATAACAGTTCAAAAGACAACACTGCGTAACAAAAATTAAAAAAAAACCTGCGGTCATGATTTTGTTAATAGTTTTTATTAACATTAGTAGCAGGCTTACGAACTGTGTTTTTACTTTTTTTGGATTGGCTCTAGTTCTTGAGATAAACGAAACTTAAGAAATTAATGAAAAAAAATTATATGACCCAGTTCCAGTTGTATTAATTTAAATATTCCTCAATAAGTTTTGTTATATAAATTATTAAAACAAGTAGTGCGTTGGTTTAAATATTTTATTTCCCTTGCAAGAGAGGAAGGGCAGCCGGTTAAGTCGGGTGAGTTAATACAACTAAACATTAATTCGACGACTTCGCCTAAATACCTGAAAACTCTTACAGTCCCTGCCAGCCGCTGCACGTTATCGACCGCGTGACTTGTAAATGCAATTCGACAATTTACCGCTTGTACAAGTGCAATGCTTTCGCTGTTTTATATGTTTATGGGACAGTCGTGCAAGGAATGAACATTGGATTACGAGGGCTGCCTTTTATATTTTGCGCCTAATAATGAAAACACAGTCAAATATTAAGGAAAATAGTTTTATTGTTTTTCAAAATATTCTCCATCCAAGTAAAAGATGCTAGATCTTTTAGGGGTTGTCAGGATTCTGATTTATTATTTAAAGATTGTATCTCGTACAATATTATTTATTATTACATAGTTCAATTATATTAAATATATTCGTTTTGAAAGTTAAAATAAAAAAAACTAAATGATTATTCACGAACGATGTTGACGCGACGACGTATCTACTCCGACTTCTTTTCTCGGGTTGATGGTGCGCTCGTTCTTTGGTGTTGCAGGGATGCAATTATGCGGTTGACCTTACAGTCGGCCAATCCTGATTACAGGAGTCGACCTCGACTCCGACATCATCATCAAACCCATCGAAATTCGGCAAATTACACAATGGCTTCAACTTATCAGATGCATAGATTGATGTATAATGTCGTTGTTTGCGTTTTGACCCTGGTATATCTTCAACGAGATACCTGTCGTGGCCAATCACATTGGTTACCATGAACGGACCTTTGTATAGTGGCTCCAATTTGCGAGAACCACCAGTACTAACAGGCTCATTTTCGGCGAGAACCAAATCACCAACGTTATATTGTGTAGGTTTTCGATGTTTTTCGTTAAAACGCTGTTTAGCTTTTTCTCGCTGCTGATTAATACGACTTACTGCTTCAGTTTGAATTTCGTTCATCTCGTCATTACTTGTAAAGCTAATATTAATTTATTCTGAAGAATATCTCGAGGCTTGTAATTGAATAAAAGTTCTTGTGGAGTTCGCTGAGTTGTTTTGTTCTTTGTAGTGTTTAGTGCCCACTGTATACCTCTAAGTTGATCATCCCAGGTTTTGTCGTCTTCCGTCGCCGGAAGTAACATACCCAGTAGAGTTCGGTTGGTACGCTCTGCATGTCCGTTTGCGCGCGGAGTTCGAACAGCATTCAAAATCTGTTTAATATCATTATCGTTGCAATATTGTCTAAAATCCTGAGAAGTAAACGCTGTTCCACGATCGGTTACTATTCGTGTTGGCACTCCGAAATAGCTGCTTACTTCGTTAAGTAATGTCAATACATGTCGTGTCGCTGTGCTTCTAACAGCTCGTAATACTGTAAATTTCGTGAATGAATCACGAGGACTATTACGTGTTCGTTCTGCTTCTTGCTACGAGGAAAAGGTCCTAGATGATCGATATGTACCGTCTTGAATAGTACAGGTTCTATCTCGTCATAATGATACGCTCCTTCTATTTTGCCACCCCGCTGTTTATTATATGCGCATTCAATGCACGATTTCAAAAATGTCTTTACAAAATTACGCATTCGAGGAAACCAAAAATATTTATTTAATTCTTCTAAAGTCTTTTCTGTACTAAGATGTTTAACTTTCTCGTGCACGCTCTGTACAATTTTGTATCGCATTGATTTTGGTACTACCCATAGCTTATTACTTTTCTGCTTTCGATAAAGTCTTCCGTTTTCGATTTTGTATTCATCATTAGTAATTTTATCACCGCTGGCAAGTTTTTCTACAATATCTCGAATATCTTTGGCTTGATGCTGCATACTGTATATCCAGTCACCTACGTCTAAAGTTGTTTTCGCAATTTTCAGAGACGCTGTATCGATTTCTTCACCTTTTTCATATGGCATTCTGCTGAGAAAATCGGCATGCTCCATTCTTCTACCTGGTCGGTGCTCCAATTTTACAAGAAAGTCTTGAATACGTAGCCACCAACGTGCAATTCGTGGTATCAACTCACGTTTGTGCATTGCTGCAGTAACCGCGCTACAGTCAGTCACAACTACGATCTCTTTCCCTTGCACATAATACCTAAAACGCTCTAGGCTGCTCACCACCGCCAGTACTTCCAGCTCATAGCTATGAAAGTTTCGCTCGCTGTCTGTCGTAGATCTGCTGTAATAAGCAACTGGTTTCCAGTCGCCGCCGTCTCGTTGTAAAAGTACACCCGCAATACCAACAGAGCTAGCATCAGTATGAATCTGATGATCTGCCTCGACACGATATCCTGTCATCAATGGCTTCGATGTTAACGCTGTTTTCAATGCTAAAAATGCTTCTTCTTGTTTTTCTGCGTCTTACATCTGTTATAGATTTTGGAGTAGTAAAACAATTCACGGCAATTGTCTTCACAGTACCTGGGCTTATGCCACCTGAATGAAGTTTGTGCCCTAAAAACTCGATCGTCTGCTTCATAAACTCGCATTTCTTAATATTTAATGTTAAATTGAGTTCGCGCAATGCCTTAAAAATACGTTTAAGTTTTTCATACATCTCGGTGACGTTACTGCTACCTACTAATATGTCGTCCATATAGTGGATCATGTCACCAGGTCGAGTTCTATCTTTGATATTTTGCATTAGCCGCTGGAATACCGCAGGCGCGTTTCTGAGGCCAAACGGCATTCTCTTAAACTCAAACAAATCTTCAGTTGTTATAAACGCTGTATACTTGCGACACCCTTCTTCTATTGGTACCTGATAGTACCCGCTGTTTAAATCTAGTACTGAAAAATATTTGTATCGCATGGCTTCGCTAAGCCTTTCTTCAATATTTAGTGTTGGATAAACTTCTTTTACCGTATGCTGATTAAGTCGCCTATAGTCGACGCAAAGGCGTTCACCGCCAGTTTTCTTTTTTACTAAAATAATTGGACTTGCGTATTCGGATTTAGAAGTGGCAATAATATCGCATGCCAAAAGTTCGCTAATCATTTCGGTAACTAAATGCTTCTTCGGCTCCGGCACCCTGTACGGTTTTTGAGCTATTGGTACATTCGTTGTCAATTCGATTTTCATTTCCGTCGCGTTAGTCAAGCCAATATCAGTAAGATTTTCCGCAAAAACGTCTGTGTTATCAGCTAACAATACTTGCAAGTCAGCTTTTACATTTATGTCGTCAATACTGCTAATAATTTCGCTGAAATCAGTTTCTCGATGCTTAAGTTCTACCTTTGTAACCTGCGTAGAAAATACGAAGCTGTCGTTCTTTATTTCTGCAACAACGTCTGCGTTTTTAAAAATATCTTGCCCCAAAAGCACGTCCATTGTTAATATATCATCATCAACAATAAACAAATTGACGATTAAAACTACATCATCAACAGCCATGTTCACGTTGATACTCTCAGTTGAAGTACGTTTTCCACCGCAAATGCCTATTATTTCTACAGCGCATGGATACTTCTTGGTATTTAAATTTGTTACAGCTGATCGTCGTATCATACTGCATTCACTACCAGTGTCTACGAAAGCTACTAACGCCTTACCGTTTACGCCGATTGGTTTTTCGAAAAACTTAGATGGTTGATGTATGTGTGTTTGCTTCACAGCTACTGCTTTTTTACCACAATTTTCTGGTTCGCTACTTCCGTGGAATTTGTTACAATCTTTACATTTACGCGGTTGCCTCGGTTTTGGACAATTCCGCGCGATATGTCCACATTCTTTACAATTATAACACGTTATGCCTTTTGTTTCGATTGTATTCCGACGCATGTCTTTTGCACTGTCTTTATTTCGATCACTCGTATATTCATTTTTAAATTGCTTTGTCACAGTTAAGTTTTGAAGGTAACTTTCAATTGTTTCGCGCATATCTTTTAACGAATTAAACTTCAATGCAGCTATTGCAGTCTGCAATTCACGGTGTTTCAATCCGTCGCGAACGTATTTTATAATTGAACTTTCACTCAGGCCATACCGTCGGCCTAGTCCGCTCATTCTAAAACAATACTCTAAAATCTTTTCATTTTGCATACGCGTCGTACTTGCCATTTTATAATGTACTTGCGCTTCATTCAATTCACAACCGAATTCGCTTTTTAACGCTTTCGCCAAATCAGGCCAATTGGAATAAAATGCTGGTGCTGCGTCTAACCACATACGCGCAACACCTTTTAATTTTCCATACACGGCTAAGAGTAAACACTTTTCGTCCCAGTCGTAAGCACTTATGGAACTGTCCACTCTATTTACAAATTGTGTCACTGTTAGTGAGTTATCAGTAGTTGGGTCAAACTCAGGAATTGTCTCTGCAATTTCCTTTACACTGGCACTTCGGCCCACTGTTCGTATTGAATTCTGTGGTGTAGTAACTAAACGTTCTTCATTTACATTTTCTCGCACTGTATCATTATTTCTTTGCTGCATTTGACCAGCAAAACTTTGCATGGTCGTCATCATATTCTGCATCATTTCACGCAAATCATTTACCTGGCTTTGTAAATTAGATTCTGTTTCGATTTCGATTTCATCACTACCTAAGAAATCATTTAATCGCATTATCAATTCGGCTTTTGAACCCGATGTTAGTAAATTATTATTACGTAGTTGCTCCTTCAGTTCGTCAACTTTCAAAGATGCTACTTTTTTTTTCATTTTGCGTTTTTTTTATTTTTTATTAAGAAGTATTCTTATTGGATTTTACTTTTCTTTATTTTGCTTCCCATGTCATGCAAACAAAATTTTAGACAATAACAACACACAATTGTCACTGTTTCTCTTCTTTTGTTTTTACACTTTCTGTATGTATCCGTTTCGCAATCTCTCGTCCATTCGTACGCGAGAATGTAATTCAAACACAAACCGTCACAATGTCTTTTATTTATTTCTCTCTCTCGCTTCACCGTACGCTTGTCCGTTTGTACATGCGCAAATGCAAACCTTCGCTTTTCTTGCTTTTATGCCTCGCCAACTGCTCGTCCATTCGTACGAGCAACAGGCAAATTACAACAACAATTATGTCTACGTTTTTAAATGCAAACCGCCGATTTCGTTTCTATGCTTCGCTAATCGCTCGTCCATTCGTACGCTCGATAGGCTAATCGCAACAACAATTCTGTTTGATTTTCAAACGCAAACCGTCACCAACATGATCGTTCTTGCCACACTTGGTCTGCTATGTTCAAACGCACGACCACTCGCATGTGCGACTGCTCAAACCGATTACAACAATAACACACACATGTGAGGCTATGAGAAGCGTCTCACTTCTGAACTAAAAGATGCTAGATCTTTTAGGGGTTGTCAGGATTCTGATTTATTATTTAAAGATTGTATCTCGTACAATATTATTTATTATTACATAGTTCAATTATATTAAATATATTCGTTTTGAAAGTTAAAATAAAAAAAACTAAATGATTATTCACGAACGATGTTGACGCGACGACGTATCTACTCCGACTTCTTTTCTCGGGTTGTTGGTGCGCTCGTTCTTTGGTGTTGCAGGGATGCAATTATGCGGTTGACCTTACACAAGTCAATACACTTCTGCATTCATTAGGTGCCAAATGAGGGCTGTAAGGCGGATGACCCATCAATTTGACCTTTTCAGTCCTCAAAAACTCTCTTGTGTGAATCAACACGTGGGAGCTCGCATTGTCTTGATGAAGAATGATTTGTCTTCGGCGGTTGGTTTTCCTTAATTCTCCAAAAACTTTTGGCAGCAAATGGTTGTATACGCCTCAGAATTGACCGTTTTAAGTTTATCTAGTGGAACAGTTGCGATATGACCAGATTTTCCGAAAAACAGGCGACCATTTGTTTTGAGGTGCTTCTTGCGCAAACAACTTTTGTTGGATTAGGCTCGTCTTAGAACACCCATACAGTCGATTGCTGCTTTGTTTTCCGGCTCATATGCATTGATCCAAGATTCGTCACCTGTTACGATGTCATAGACGTGCTTTGATTCACCGCGGCTAAATTTCTTCAACATTTCTTTACACCAATCGACACGAGTCCTTTTTTGGGCAATTGTCAAATATCTTCTTTACGACCAAATGTACATGCAATATTGAATGTATGCTGGTCCCACTAATGGCCAAGGATGCCTATATCTCGCGATATGTCACATGACGATCTTGTATTATCAATTGACGCCACAGCATCGACTGTTTCTGGCACAACCACCGTTTTTGGACGACCTTCACGAAATCCGTCCTGCAAAGATTGGCGGCCACGTAGAAACTCATTGTACCATCGTTTCACAGTGGCTAAGTGTGGTGATTCAACACCAAAAGTAGAAGTAAGTTGATTGATGCACTCCTGTCTCGATAATCCACGTCAAAAATCGTAGTAAATCATCGCACCAAAATGTTCACGGGTTAATTCCATTTTTAGGCAATATGAATTTTTAAACTCACTATAAATAAACACAACCAAAACTCGTAAGTGAAAACGTTATATGCAAGTTTATGCCAAAAAATGCCAATACGATAAAAATATCTAATTACAGCTAATCACATATAGTATTGCGAAGGCACAAAATATAAAAGGCAACCCTCGTAGAAAGGACTGGCCGGTGAGAGAAAATATGGAGGTAGGAACAGCAAATGTGGTTCATGACCAACTGATAAGCCGAGAAAAAATCATTCTTCCAACACTTCACATCAAGCTTGGTCTAATGAAACAGTTCACCAAAGCCCTTGATAAGACAGGTGACTGTTTCGAATATGTGTGCAAAAAATTTCCAGTCCTTAGTATGGAAAAATTAAAAGCGGGAGTCTTCGATGATCCTCAAATTCGTACCCTTCTAAAAGACACTGAATTCTTAAACCATATGTCACAAATTGAATCCGTAGCCTGGCTAAGCTTTGTTAATGTAGTCAAAAATTTGTTGTGAAATCATAAATCAGCAGGCTATACAAAACTAGTTGCTGATATGCTTCTCATTTTTCGCAAACTAGGAGCTAAAATGAGCATTAAATTACATTATTTACATAGTCATTTGGACAAATTCCCGGACAGCCTAGGCGTTTACAGTGAGGAACAAGGTGAACGGTTCCACCAGGACATAAAAATAATGGAAGAAAGATACCAAGGTCGATGGGACGACCACATGATGGCAGACTACTGCTGGAACTTAATACGGGATTGTCCTGAGCAACGACATCATAGGAGGTCCTACAGAAAAAGTTTTTTGTAATTTTTTTAAAATTAATTAATGAAAAGAATATATTTTGTTTATTTTTGTATTATTTTTATACAGGCGCGCAATAAAAATATAATTTAAATCCATATTGGTATTTTTAATTAGGTTTTTTCGTGAAATATTTAAGTCTTTATCTGAAAAACTAGAGCCAATTCGACAAAACTGATATTATTTTCGTAATCAGCCAAATCATAATCAATAAATTACCCTAAATCGACTTAAAAATCTCCGACCGCAAAATTTTGTTCCGCAGTGCAATCGAGTTTTCACTTCAATACAAAAAGGTACCACTATTAACGTACAGCATGAGCAGCATTTTAATATAAAAAAATTGAGAAATTACATCTATACTGCAAGGGCTTAGTTGTATCGCTAATCAGACCATATCAACAGGTGGAAGTGCGATTCCGTAAGTACTAGTACTAGACTCTGTCAATAAAGAGCCGCCTTTTGAATGCGGAGGAGGACGAACTGACAACCAAGCAAGCTGAAGCAACCAGGATTGCAACAGCTTCAAAGACCTTAGAAGGTCCTTTTTCTCTTTCAAACCGGACACTGGTAGCAGTGGCAGAACCGACAATGGTTAAACCTGGTGCAACTCAAGAGAGTGCCGGTAAGGAGACGCTCTATTTTAGTGATCCCAACTTCTGTCTCTACGCCCAAAACGGCTACGGGGAAACGCACAGGCAAAGAAGATGAAGGTATTTGAATCTGAATTGGGCGTGTCTGCATATTAAAGCCAAAAGCCTGTATGCCAGCTTTCTCCTGCACAGGAGGACGCCAAAAGGTCCCGAACGTCGGATGAAACTCAACCATCAACCTCTGGTTCATTCGCTAGAATGGCTGCCAAGACTATGACAGTTGAGATACATCCCGACAATGATCGCTGTCCAAAGGAAGAGACGTTCTCGATAACTATCGATAAGGCTATTGGAGAGTCAAACCACACTTCGAAGAAATACGCGTAGACAACGGTATCAATAAGATTCAGTGCTCTGGCGGGCATTCGCGAGAATGGCTGAACCAAATGATAGCGAATATCCTGCGAAAAATGCAAATCCGTTCTAAAAGATGGAAGCATTCACTGGTTGGTAGGTAAGAGCCTCTGCTTCGATACCAGGCTCACACCGGAAGCCAAGTGAGGTTCTGAAACGTATCGGTGCCCAGAACGGAGTCGCAAAATCTGTACGTAAATCGCAGTCTTTTGTACAAAATTCAAAGCTCAAACAGCGCTAGATCGAGGCGCAAAGCAAAATCCCGCAGCACAAAATACAATGTACAAATGCATTGTTATGGGCGACGAAAGCTCCTGCGTTGATAATTTCAAATATATGTCTGGCCAAGATTTCTATACTTCTGCAAGTCGCCAAGATGACCCTGAAAACGGTAAATTGAAAATGAAGTCCAAGTATCCAAAAAAACAAAATACATCGTTTGGCAAGCTATTTGTTCCTGTGGCCGTAAAAGCAGCCGTTTTATCACAGCCGGGTCAATGAATGCCTCAAGCGTCTTCTGCCATTTATTAACAGCCATGGTAGCAGAGCACTGTCCGGATCTGGCCATGATAGTAATTTCTAAGCGCCGCGGAAATCATTTGAAGGACACCACAAATTGATATTCGACCAAACTTCAAGCTAAATTATTATTATTATAGATGTATCGTAACTACTACGACTGTTGTCATCATTGGAGGGCTTAAACCCATTTTTGCAGCATAGTTTCAGGCGCAGTAAACCTAACAACTGTCAGACTGACAAGTTTTCATTCATATTCCTTAGAAGACTTGTTTAAAAATGAAAATATACACTTATTTGCGACGACAACCAACTTCCTTAGAGACATTCAAATACATTTACATTTATTAGACATTAATATAACGTATATACATATATAATATAGCACAAATAATTCCTCTACCTGTGTACACACGGTTAAGAAGTAACTTAAATTTTCGATTATAATTGTAGAACAATATTGATATGTTGAATGAAGCAATATCATGAGCTAAATTTGCTATAACCTTCCTGTTTTCAAATCGATTTCAAAGGGGTTTGGGTTTATATATCTTTGAAAATAAACAATGGTAGAAGTTATAGCTATTTCGGAGATCACCACATCCCTTCATCAGACTTCTTCCGAGGATCGAACTCACGTCCTCCACACCAACTCGTACCAGTACTCCTTACGGCAACGCCTTAACCACTTGCACTAAGTAAGCTGTGTACACTGTTGTTGCCTTTTCATCTTCCTTCGAAAATGATAAATAAAAGCAAAAGCGTTATACCTTTTAGACGTGTAGTGATTGAAAAACATTATGCAGCAGGTTGTTAGGTAGTTGAATGGCTGATTTTTGGAATAAAGTGGAAATTTTGTTTTCTCATTAGGAAAAAGGGATAATTTCGTAAAATCTAAAAACTTTTTTTTATAGACTAAATGAGTTTAAATTGCCGATTTCCATTTTATTTATACAAAAGGCTTTTCCCTGAATCTATGTGGGTTTTCAAAATTTCAAACGCAATGTGTACATGTGTACTTATGTAGAATTATCATATTCAAATGAAATTTTGTACAGCCTAGTTTTGGACAAAAAGACAGTTAGATGTAGATTAGATCGTACCACAAAAATAGGTTAAATTGTTCCAAGCGATTTACAACACATCCTGTAAAACAGCTAAATCGGTTTCTTTTTATAATTTCTTTTTTATAAATTCTTATCAATAGAATGAAGTTTATTCCCTGTAGACCTTATGAAAACACCAACACATTAACAGAATTTTTGACACCACCAATCCTTTAAAAAAGGTTCGTATTCTTCTTTTTTATCTGACAGCGAAACATATGGAAAGAGTAAGCAGTCGGACCGATTTATGCTTATTCAACACGTTATAAAATAATTAAAAATAGGAATATGAGGCATTTGAAAATCTGTCTTAATAGTGAAAAAATGGAGTCGTTTAACTGGGAAGAGCGATGGGGGAAGCAAAATCTAAGCAAGCTCCAAATATTGAACAGAATTTTACGAGGTAAGATGGTGGGAAGACTGTCGAGCTGAGATGGGATGGTCGAAAAAAATACAGCAGGCAATTTAAAGAAACTGTAAAATGGGCTGTTATACTTATGTTATAGTCTGGGATTAAACTAAATTTATCGTAATAAAAACGTTTTTGTCCATAAAAAATCTGATTCAGTGATCGCATTTTCGCAGATTTCACGTTGTCCCGAATATTTTAATATATTCTATTTGACTTTTTCATTTTTAAGTAGTACTTTTATTGAATTTGATATTATTAATTTTAATATATTACATTATTGTTTTGCTTTGATGTATATTAATAACACTGTCCGACAGTGATTTTATACTTTTGAAGCGACATAGTAGAAATTGTTTATCTGGTCGAATAGTACACGAAACCACGTTCAAAAGATTTCTAACGATCGCAGACATTTCCTGGTGAAAATATGTGTACTACCTTAATATTGAATGCAACTAGCTTATATGATGTAGTAATGACTTATTCAGTAATGACTCAATCAAGTCGTAATTACTTAGGCGAGTCACTAATGGAGAATAAATAGTCAATTACGTAAAGTCATTTCAGAATATGGAGTTATAATGACTGCATTAATGGCCAACGATATAATGATTAATGTTTTACCTTGAAATTCTTCTTACATTCAGCAAACTTCTTCATTTACACCCGGTACCCCTGGAGGTTAGATTTTGGATTATGCTGCATAACTTGAAAACTTGAAGTCCTTTTTGAAAGAAATCAATTGGTGTCTTTAAGTAGTGATAGCCTGTCGATGATCATTCCTTTCCAATTAGTGCCGAAAATATTACGTCAAAATCGAAAAAAACAGGCAAATCGGGCAGAAAATTCAACTTCTAGTGTAAAAAACACGACATAATCTTTTCAAATTAACAAAACACTAAATATATTTCGAAACTGTAAATATTCACCTATCCAAACCCGTTGAGTACTTTCAATTCGATTGAAAAAAATTTTTTTAATGAATTTTTTAAGACGAAAAAACTAAAAAAAAACGGTTTTTTGACTTTAAAAAAAGATTATGGGAGTGTTAGAAATAATTTGAACGTGGTTTCGTGTACTATTCGACCTGTACAATCTCTACTAGGTCGCTTCAAAAGTATATTCACTTTTTTTTTTGTCGGACAGTGTAATTTGAATAATGCTCCTGTGCAATAAATTCAAATATTTGTATATATATTCGTATTTTATTTTCATGACGGATTTTCTCATCAGGTTTGATTTTATTTAGGTTGAACTTATTTTTACATCAGGTCTGTGTGCTCATTCCTGATTTAAGTATATTTACATCTAGACAGAGGAAATTCCCCATAGACAACATAAGGTCAGAAGATGCGCCATATTAATGTGTTAGAGGAATATGCAAAATCGTACACCTATGCAAATATTTATATCAGGTTTGTCAGATTGCTCGAAAGAAAATGAGAGAAGTTTTGCTCTACGGCCTGATAGAGACTTCTACCAATCAAGGGTGAAAAGTTGATGTATATTGGAAGTATTTCCAGTCATTCCTTGTCAAGTTTGAATTGGTAACAAACCGATTTCGGAGTTGTGGAATTTTTCATTCTGTTCAGCTAGCGTCTACTGTTTCGTATTTATATGATATTGTTATTAGCAGATAGTAAGGATTTGTGTTATAGCAGCTCCGCATGTAGGTACCTGAACGGTATGTCTCGCATATGTACTATATAAATACTATATGATTTGATTTTACCGGCAAAATTAAAAATTTTTTTGGCCCACGAAATACTGTCTAATATATGAATATTCAAAAGTTCGTTTAGTTGGTGATTCTTAAATCTTTAAAACAGAAGCAAAAAATATCAAACACTTACTTTACGCGACCTCTTTCTAAATTTCAAAACCATCCGTTGAAGTGAAGGCGAGAAAACGTAAAAAAGGTGAGGGTGGATCAGACGAAATTCCGTCAACAACGCAAACAGAATCGCTTTGCGTTTCCCTTCTGTTTTCGACGTAAACTAAAACCACTATAAATATTGAATTGATGTCAAATTGCATATGGAACGATTGCAAGAAGATATACAGACTATTTTCAAGAAGATGCGGCGAAGTCCAAAGTTGACGACGATCCACGATTGACACAAGATATTATTGCTGATGAATTGGACTTGAATGGCATGGCTATATAACGAATATTAAGTAATCATCCGGGATGCACGAAGAAATCTGCTCGATGGGTTCTACGAATTATAAATGGGGCCCAAAAAAAAGCTCGAGAAACCAAACAGCAGTATGTTCTCAACCGAAGCAAACCCATTCATAATAGCTAAGCAACAAAAATCAGCAACAAAAGTAAATCAAAATGGTATGCCCAAGACTGCTTATCAAAAGTTTTCAAAAATTGTTTGGAAAACCGGAAGGAGGATTTGCCGTGCTAATTTTTACATCATGTGGCAGCTCACACTGATAAAATAACGAGTAACTTTATTGCAATCTCTGGCATAGAAAAAATGCGACCAGTACCAGACTCCCCAAATCTAGCACCTTATGTTTTCTAGTTGTTACCAAAAATTAAAAGAAATTTCAGGGTAAAGGTCTTTATCAGCAACGCGGGGATAATAGATGCGGTTAATACTGAGCTCGATAAGCTTAAAAAGCTAAATTTGGAACTGTTAGTTCCAAATGAAGTGAATCGATAGGCTTAAGAAATTCATTGAAACCAGCGGCGATTATGTAGAGAAGAAAAAAAATCACGAAGATTAAGAATAAATACAAAATATTTTTTTTTGTTTTTTTTTTTCTACCAACTACTTAAGTGACTTTGGTCCCCTAGTACATGCAAAAATAAAAAAAATATGAATTGTTTTTATTTTGTTTCCTTTTGATAACCTATTTTTTAGTGCAATACTGTGCGACAAGAATTTGAGGGCAGCGGGAATATAAAATAATTTAAAAAAGTAGATTAAAAGTATGAACTTTTTTCATATTTTCCTTTCATACTGTAATCATTTGTGATAGCAAGATAACTAGACAACTGCCTTTCATCAGTTGTAATGTGTATAAGCAAACGAATAAAATGTCCGGGAACTATTCATACTGAAATTTATTCCAGAAAAAATTACCACTTGGTGAATTTAATGGAAAAAGAACTTTGAAAGAATTGAAGAAAGGAAAAGTGTGTTTGGAGAAGTTACTTCACTTTACAGAATTGCAAAATTTCAACAAAAAAAAAAAACTGAAGTGATTGTAACCATTTTTGATTAAGAAACTATTCTCTTTTTTATATTTATTTAGATTTGTGGTGTTAAAGATTTATCTCAATATGTATAGATGTATAATGCCGGCCGCTGTAGGCGACTGTGTAGAGTGTGCGCTCTTCTGTGGGTCCCAGGTTCAAATACTCGCCGGAACAAATAACATAAAAAAATATAGGTATTTCTGCCAAGAACAAATTTCTCACAAAAATCATGCTGCACACCATAAATTGGAGGATAAGTTCGGCCAAACGTCAATCTATTTGGTGTAAATGCCAAATTATTATTATTATAGATGTAATAATGACTTACCTACTTTTCCTCATGACTGTTTAAGACCAATGCTTTTAATTTTAAATTAATTTATTGTGTATATGTGTAATATTAGTGTTTAAATGAATTCAAATTTTATTGCAACGAATGCATTATGTTGTTCGTTATTCCTTCTGCTTCGCTGTTTATTAAAGGATTGGTTTCTTCCACTATAGATTCTTGTTGACGAACTGCATTCAAAATGTGTGCAAATGATAATTATGCGTTATATTTATGTATATACATATCCACCAACTCCACCCTCGGTAGTGCGATTATATAAGTTATTTTTAGCGATATTCGCATGGTTAAGTCATCTTAACGAAAATTTTAGGGGTGTTGCTATTCAGCAGGCATTTTTTTTAACGATTTTCGCTATCGCCAAATCAGCTGTTGTCGTTAGCTAGTCGATTATCGAAAATTAAACGACAACAAACTTGATGATGTTAACTCAATCCAGAAATTAAAAATTTCAACTGATTTCAACTTAAATAAAAGATAAATTAAAATTTTGGTGATTTCATCTTTTTGAAATTAAAAAGGAACTTTAAATAATGTTGTTTGAATCGGCATACGATTTATCACGGTGTCGACGAAGTAAGCTCTCCAACCGTGGATCGACGTTTACTCCGGGATGTAGACAATCATTTGAATCCAACATAATTTCAGAAGCTGTATCCGTTAACTCCAGGCTTGGCTGAAGACTCAGCTTCACAGGTTTCCTATGACCCAAGTGAAGCATCAAGCTGCTAAAGAAATGCTTGATTCGGTGTCGTCACCTTTTGTGGGAGGCACTGTTGTGAAATATAGTCTAGTTTTAATTCTAAAAAGTTTTGATTCTAATTTAAATAATTTAAATATAAAACCTAAATACCCTGAAGTACAACACGGTATAAAATGACATATTTACAGGTGATTCTGGATCATTACAATATAAAAAAGCAATTATAAGTATTTGTAGTTTGAAATAAACTAGTATCTTATTTCACTTTAATCAAATATAATAAAAACGCGCTGACAGCTGTTCAGTGTTGTTAAGAATAAGTTAGTGAACCGTACAATCGTTAGTGCAAACGACATACATATATTGTCGACACAAATTGCGATTGTCGGATCGTTTAAAGTTAGTGAATCGCACGACAGGTGGCTAAATACCACGCCTGAAACTATGCTCTGATGAATTTCCAGCAGTCACTACTCAACGACTAAAATTGGTTGTAAATCGTAGTACAAATAGTTGAGTTGGGTGTATCATACCGTAATATGGGCAATAATCTCTCAAATATGTAGTTGAAATTCTTGTTAAGAGAACTTATATTAGACAGAGGACTAGCATCTCGCTTCATTCCTTGTCTCGAACCGCGGATTTGAGGGGAACTGTATTTTTGGGCTTATCCTACCACTCACCAGAAGCTGCCAAACCATAAAGCATTTGTTCGCATTCGTCATTTTGAGGCGCATTCTGTGGGGTGCAAGTACCTCAAGAGTGGTGCTATTCCCCACTAAACTTGGGTAAGTGTTATATATTAGGTATGTATGTACATATGCTTTGGTGGTAAACTCAGTAAGAAAGTGTTTGTATATTACTTTGATTTTGTTAGCTTTTTTATAATATTTCTCCACGGATACCTACATATGCATCAGAGCCTAGCTTTTTAAAACATTTAACATAATCACGATGGATTTAGTTATGTTTTAAAAAGCAGGCAAAATATCAGCCTAATCGTTATTGCTAATTCGGCGGTTCGGTAAAACTTGATTGAAACATTATGAAGCCTGGTCTGAATTCCCGTATTGATTATTAGGTCGTGTGAGAAAATATTGTTATACTAATAACAGTTTCGTAACTCTGATTTAAATTATATATATTTTGTTATACTTTTTTTTACTACATATCTAATCAAATTTTTTTCTTTGTTCGTTTCAACCTTTTTTCTTTTCGCTGCAGGAAATTTTAAGTTAATCAAATTTTCAAAGATGTTAAACTAAATAATACAAATTGAAATACAATAAAGTTAAAAAATTAAGAAATAACCAATATTTTATTCATAAAGGTATCTTGTACTTAAGAGTTGAAATAAATGTTGGTAAGATATGTAAAATCGTCGATTACTTAGGCAATTCCAAGCATGTACCTATGTACATACGTAGATAAAAATCATTTCTATAATCAAATAAATACAAACGTACATAGTATATATGTGGCAAGCTCCCCATCCCCTTAGCAGAAAACATATAAGATGAAAGCGAAATAACACTAACAAATTTAACTCAGTTATCACTTTTTTCTATCAAGCTTAAAATTACTATGTTCGAACCATGTATTCCAATGAATAGCCAAGCTTAACTATAGTTTAGCAGGTTATCTTGGTAAAAGTCAAATGAAAATATTTAATTTTTGTGCGAAAGATCGCAATTTATTGATTTTAAAACATATATTCTAAACCTAAATGAAACGTTTTGTCAAAACTCCACACAAGTAGTGGCTTCTGCGCGAAATTCGCACGAAAAAGCTGCGTACCGACATGTACCCGACATATTTACATATATAAGTACATAAATGTGCCATACATATGTACATTTGCACTTGCGCAAAAATTGTAAAATCTTCACGACAAATGCGACAAATGTTTCGCGGCTATGGTGCCACATTGCAGTATTGTCTGATATCACGATGTTGTGACTCTTCAATGACCGTCGATGGTTTGTAAAATTAGGATTTTAGCATTTTTGTGATCGTCGCGAAAAATATTGTTGAGTTATATTTATATCTCAGCAAAATCTAAAATTCGAGCCAAAACAATTAACATCTATCAGAACAAATTTTGTCTTCGCTCAGCTCTGTTAACTTCCGACTCTCGGATGTCCCCAGCCGCAATTGCAATGGTGAAGTAAGCCAAAAAATATTGATGGACTTTGACAATTCACACCGTCATCCTAATTTAGGCCTGATCTGTCTAATATAAGTTTTCTGTTCTAGTGTAACTTGAAACCCATGTGATTTGTTTTTGCAGATGTTTTTTGCGTATTTTTTACAAAAGATACACAAAAGGATGAATACTTATATTTCGGAACTTGAATTGGTACTTTCGCAATTAGAAATGACAATTTTTGAATTTGAAATGGAAATTCAGAATTTGAATTGCAACACTCTGAAATAAAGCTGGAAAAGGTGTAGTTGAATATAGTGCCATATTCGACATTAACGCATTTAGTTAATGACTAATCATTAAATTACGAATGATCAAATGTTATATGAACATAATCTTGAAAACAGCTATGGAATTTATAGCTTACATATAATAAAAATAGCATGCCTATATCAGGGATTATAACAAATCGGTATACACATTTTAAGCCATACCATGATTTCAAAATCCCATATCTACAATAAATATATATTATATATACAGCTTCGGTCAACTAATTAACAACGCATCCCGCAAGGCTATTATTATTTCACTGTACATAGTACTTCACTGAAAGTAATGTTTCTTCGATACAAATTTATTTTTTAAGATACTTAAAATATGTTGCGATTTCTATAATAATTACATAAAACAGGACCTAGACTATCGGCCATATAATTAACAACGCTTCGTTTTTTATTTATAAAAAAATGTTTTTTATTGTAGGGAAATTAATATTTTGTTGCAAACCCCTTATTCCGAACCACCACTTCACACCGACGGGGTATTGACTCGATTAACTTCTCGCACACAGAGGTTAGAATGGCTTTCACTTCATCTGGATATCTGCCATTAGATCGGCGAAGTTTCCTATTTTGTGCAATCGAACTTTTTTCTTTAAGTGCTCCTCGAGATTCTCAATGGGGTTCAGATCAGGGCTAAATGAAGGCCAGTCTAGCAATTTTATTATATTTTGTTCCATCCACTGTTTTGTTGCTCAGGTGGTATGTTTCGGATCCGTGTCTTGTTGAAAGATCCATGTAACATGGTATGCTTTCATCGCAAAAAGGAAGCGTTACATCATCCAATATTGAAATATATTGATGCTGACACATACGGCCTTCAATTTTTGTAATGGGCTCAACTGCTCGCCATGACATAGCCCCCCAGACTATAATGTTACCGTCTTCGAGCTTAAGAGTACGGCGGGTATATTTCGGGTGAAAGTCATCGGAAAAAAACTTACTTTTCAAATGTTTAATAGACCAATCGCGATGTCTGATAGCGAACTCCAATCTTTCTTGCGATTTCGTTCCGATAGCAAGGGTTTCTTCCGAGAAATCCATCCAAATAAACCCCTTTCTCTCAAATGACACTTAACTGTTTCTACCAATGGAGAAGCGTTGTTTTCGGCAAAAACACGAATTTCATTTGCGGTTTTTAGAGGGAATTTTGTAGGCTCATGCACTATAAGTTCGTCTTCCCTAGTCGACGTTATCCGGGATCTTTGCTTTCGTGGAACTTTGTCGACAGTTCCATATCTCCTGGAATAGTGTATAGCGTTGAATCCCATCCTTTTTGAAATGCTTACGAGTTTTTGCGATTTTGCCATACGATTTTCGGTCGTTGCGGAATTTCATTATTATGGCTCTCGTAGTTTCGTCGCAGGATTTATTTTTACCCATTACGTTCAAACTCTAATACGCTAGAATATAACAAATTTGTTGTATTTTTCTATAAAATGCATAATCTTATCAAAATTATGCAATATAAGACAATAAATGCAAATAAAATCAAATTAAATCTTAGGTTGCTTATATGACCGACTGTTTTTTTTTTAAAGAAATGTGAAAGTCTCCAGAACTAACGAAAAAAAAAAAATGAGATTTAAATCAATGTACACTTTCAATAATTAGATGCTCTATAAAAGGTGAATGTATTCACTGCAAATTATATAAATTATATGTATATATGTATATAGTTTATATTGTAAAACAGTGCATGTAACTATTCCATTAATACTTCTGCTCAGGGCTGGAGTTGAATCATTCCTACTGTAGCCGGTTGTACGTACCGGAATGACCTGGGTCTCACCCGGCCAAAGGTTGTTATTTCGGCGATCTAACCCTGTTTAGATCGGCGCATACCATTTGTCGTGTATCATCTCTGGAGCAATGCCTTGCAGCAGGGTTGCTCCACACACTTCTGCTCAGGGCTGGAGTTGAATCAAACCCTGGTCCAGAAACATATTTTTGCTGCGTATGCCAGAGAAGGCTCCATCCAAACTCCACCGCGGTAATGTGTAATACCTGCGATGAATGGAGCCATTTTAAGTCTGTTCAGGCCTTAAAACTTATAAGGAGTGGCCCACACGGTATATGGCCCCGTGTTGCTTGCGCTCGCAAGATCGAGGAGATAACCGACTTTATGAGAAGACATGGTATATTGGTAGCTGCGATCCAAGAGACGAAATTGCACAGCAATTTAACTCGCGAGCATGACAATGGTGGTGGCTTAGCATTTATCACATACCACATAGTGCAATATCGTGTTATCGAAGAAGACACTGACCGCAGGGATACTATCCTTGAATGTCAGGGCATAGCTATTCGGTCAGGCAATGTCGAGCTCGAAATATTTAATATATATATACCCCCTGCTACCTCCTGCCCGGCAGGATATCACCCTGACATAGGTGCGCTCCTCAGAGGTGAAAACCGTTTGTAAGCAGTGACTTTAATGCGCACCACGATCTATGGCATTCAAGCCTTCCAGTAGATCGTAGGGGAAATGAATTGGCAGAGCAGATGGACGATTCGACATTCTGCACAATGAATGACGACGCCCCCACCAGGAGTAGGGGTAGTTACTACAACTACGCCTTTCTTAACAATAGCTAGTACAGGCCTGATAAATAGCATAACGTGGCGACCTTTGCTATCGCTTGCAACACACCACCTACCTATGCCATCACGATTGGCAGACCTGTCGATTTTGTCTCCGCGGATCGAAAGACTTTTATCAACTTTAAAAACGCTGATTGGTCTGGATTCGCGGAGTTCACCGAGAGTGCCTTCGGTGCCTTACCCACACCAACAGATGTTCGCGCTGGTGAACGACAGTTCCGCAGGGCTGTCAAGATCGCTACGGCCCGCTACGGCCCGCTTCGTTCATCAGATAGAGTATAAGCGGAACAAGTGGAAAGAGCACCTGAAGTCCTGCAACTTCTCGGCAGGTGTGGGCAAGCTTTGGACCACCGTGAGGTCCTGTCCAACCCGGCGAAGCATGATGAAACTGGCCGAAAAAGGGGAATCTTATCAAGCGATTTCCTTTCTTTCGCCAGTGATAAAGACACTCGAAGCAATGCTGCTTCCCTATTTCACACACCACCTGGGCTCGGCTAAGCATCAACACAGCTTCCGGAAGGTGCACAGCACAACAACAGCACTAAACGTCATAAACACCCGGGTGATTCGTGACCTCAACCGTAACCGTCCCTGTGAGAGAACCGTCTTAGTGGCGTTGGACCTATCAAAGGCCTTTGATACGGTCCATCACTCAACGCTACTCGACCACGTTGACAAATCTACTCTCCCGCAGGGTCTGAAGCGGGGGACTGCGAACTACCTGAGGAGTCGACAGTCGTCGGTATATTTTAGAGACTCAACATCAAAACGAAGAAGAATTAAACAAGGGGTACCACAGGGTGGCGTTCTCTCCCCAGTTCTGTTTATCAGTACATATCGATGCTCCCTCAACCACCCGAGGGAGTTTCAATAGTCTCATATGCCGACAACTGTTCGATTATGGCATCCGGCAATGCAATTGATGGCATGTGCTCGAAAGTGAATGGTTACCTCTCAGACCTTGCTCGTTTCTTCACTGGTCGGAACTTGTTTCCCTCCCCTCCTAAGTCCTCGGCGACCTTATTTACCACCTGGACGGAGGTCAGGATGCAATTAAATATACATGTGGACGGTACAGCTGTACCGACAGTAAACCACCCAAAAATCTTTGGTGTTACGTTTGACAGCCTGGCCTCTTTCTCTGCGCACACAACTGCAGTCGTCAATAAAGTACAAAGCCGCAACAAGGTCCTCAAGTCGCTAGCCGGCAGCACTTAGGGCAAAGACAAAGAAACGTTGATGGGAACATACAAGACGATTGGCCGGTCGGTTTTAAACTATGCCTCTCCAATTTGGTCGCCTGGGACAAGCGGGACCCAGTGGATGAGACTACAAGCTACCCAGAACGCAGCACCCCGAACGGCAACGGGATGCCTTCTGATGTCTCCTGCTGAACACCTACACCATGAGGTTTCAATGCTCCCAGTCAGGGAGCACAACTTTATGCTCACCAAGCAGTTCCTCGTCGGCTGTCATCGTAGTGGCCACCCAAACAGGTACCTGTTTGATGAGGATCCGTCTCCGAGACATGGGGCATCTCCTTGATATGTCAGACGAGATCCAGTCGCTCACCTCCAACAGACTGGACCCTGCTGCCTACCGGATAGTCTTAAACGACATTCACCGAGAGACAATCACCACCTTCATCAACTCTCGCCCTGTGAATGACGTCCTCGGGGTCAAACCACCACCCATGGCAGAGGAGGAGCTCCAGCTGCCTCGTGAATCCCGCGTCACTCTGGCTCAAGTACGTTCTGGATATTGTAGCAGATTAAACTCCTACCTGTTCAGATTCAACCCAGACATACTTAATGTGTGATAACTCCCCGCACGATACCGCTCACCTTTTCACATGCCCTGTAAAACCGACTCATCTAACCCCCTTTCCCATTAGTCCGACCCTGTCAAAACTGCGCGTTTCTTGGGCCTCCCCCTAGATGAGTTTGATGATAACAACCATGGTTGAACCGATCTTGCAGGGTCTGAGTAACCGTTACAACAACAACAACATTCCATTAATTATTTTTTTTGTACGTTATTTTAAAAAACTTCAGCTAGAAATGACAATTAGTTGAAATAATAATTAAATTTTTAAATAGTTTACATAAGAAAACTAATTCAACATACGATGAAAAACATTAAATGGAATTATTCTATCAAACTCACCATAACAAACCCATAAATTGGTCTATTTCAGTGGGATGGCATAGCACGTGTCCTTCTTCTAAATGCGGTTTATCTTTTAGATGCATCATTAACGTGTCGCTTGTCCCCAGAGACATTACCAAACAGTCCTGCTCAAGAACCATCCCAGACATTGCCGATAGATTATCGCCAGTAAATGCAGACACTTTACATTCAGGAGGAAAGCCGAAACGTTGTACAAAAAAATTACAAATATTGCCAATAATAGTGCCGGTAGGAACTGGTTTGCCTAACCGATCCTCGAGGTCGGGTGCGCATGAGTTCAAACATTGTTTTGACCAAGTTTTTGTATTGATGTCAAAAAGATTCATTCCAGATGCATCACCGTAATCTATAGGTGCAATACCACCAGTGAAAATTGAGGCCAAAAAGCTACTAACTAACGAAATTATTTGCGTTTCTTCATATGCGTTGGAACGTTCTTGGTAAATTTTGCGTATTTGTGGGCCAGTAAATCGAGGATAACACTTTGATCCAGTGATTTGCACCATCTCTGCACGACCGCCTATTGCAGTTTCCATTTCTATGCACTGTTTTTCTGTTGAACCATCCATCCAAATAGGCGTACGGTGCACTGTAAAGGCAGAATCGTCAATTTGAAGGTGAAGAAATTTATCCGAATCCAAATTCGTCAAAGTTTGAACTCCATGCCGTGACCAATATAAGGAGCCATGTTGCTGTTAAAAAATATTTTAATTATTTTTATTTCGCTAAAAATATGGGAGTTATCATTATGAATTTTACTAGGTTGAGATTGTAAACTATAGTTAAAAAAAAATATCTGTTCGCTTTATATTTCCTCATATTAATAACAACTTTCAGTGATCGGACAAACACACGCCCCGCGAGCAATAATCAATTCGCCTACGTTAACTATCGAACTTAATCTGAGAATTTGATAAGAAGTATTGAGACGACTGTTTAGAATTTCAAAAACCATTTCCGCCTTGGTGGAATAGTGAGTAACCTGAACTAAGGAAATAAACCAAGAGAATATTGATTTCAAAACATGAGGCTTGCAAGCGGTGCTGCTCTCTGGAGGGAATTAATGGCACCGGCAGGCTGCAAGTTGTTAGTTAAGGACCATTGATATAAATTGCCTACAAAATTTTAAACTTGCCTCTCTATATACCTTTTATTAGACAAAGAACCAAAAAAAAAATCAAAAGAAAGAATGTTCCAGTTGGGTGCTAACACACTTTCAAAACGCGGCGCAAGTTTTGATTTCAAATAAAACAATACTTGTTGTACGCAATAAAACCAGTTAACCTTATATATAAAAAAGAATTAATGTGAGTCTTTTGTAGGTGTCCAAAGTATTCAACCGATCTTTATGAAATTTTTACAGTACGTTCATGTGGTCACTGGGCCCAACATGGGATATACATACATAAATTTATAAAAAATGGGTGGTGTCATGCCCCTATGGAAGAGAAAAATTTAATTCGTCATATATCCGCAACTATTCAGTGCAAATGAATCGTATTTGTGTATATATGTATGTATGTATGTATTCAGATGTCTTATAAATCAAACTGTGTATCATTTTGGAAAATGTGCGGTGCCATGCCCTAGTAAATGCCAAATTTCTTAGAACACCTCAACTCTTTGACGCAGATGTACAATATTTGAAGAGAGAGGGAACTACTGCTCGCCATATCTTCCCAGCTATTTGACGTAGATATGAATATGATATTTGATATACATAGATTGTCTTTAGATTAAGGTATAAAGTGGTTTTACAATACCAGAACACTGCAATAAAATACCTATTCAATATCTAAAAAAATTTTGGCGCAGTAAAGCAAGGGCACGCTAGTATAACATCAGTTTGAAACCTTAACTGCGGTTTATGGGGTAACTCTATTACACCGGCACCTGCTATCAGTGAGAATTCAATTATTACGCGTTCAAAGTCTAAAATAAGTGACATTGTTGCTAGTTCAACTGCGAAAACATCTAAAGCTACCCATTATCATGCTTGTGATGCCGCCGGTGCCGCGCTAACAGCTGATGCTGTTGCTAATAATATCGTTTCTGTGGTTCCTGGTAATAATACCGGTTTGACTGCTCATGTTACTGCTGAAAACATTTCTTCTACTGCTCCTGTTATTAATACTGGTTTTTCTGTGCTCGCTGCTTCAAAAACCAGTTTTTCTTCATCTTCTTCTGGTGTCACCCCACTGTCAGCTGTGAGTGCGCTCTCCAGCTCTTCACTGCGGCCTATTACAACTGCTAGTGATGCTCCCTATGCTAGTGAAGGTTTCGCTGCTCCGACGTCTTCGTATGCCGCTGCCACAGCATCAAAACCTGACGCAGCCGGTAATAATCCTCCGACACAGAATGCACAGTGGTTTTCTGTGACTAAAAAACGCGCTCATAAAAAACAGAAACCGTGTGTGTTTGGAACTAATACGAACTCAGAACTTGAAGTTGTAGTTCGTTTAAAATGGCTGTATCTTTCTTCGTTTGTGTCTACTGTGACAACTGAAAATATCATTGAGTATGTGGCAAAGTACGCCGGTATCAATAAAGAGACGATTTCCTGCTTTAAGCTTGTGAAGAAAGGCTCCGATTTGAAAGCTCTTAAGCGTGTACGTTTTAAGCTTGGAATTCCGGAATGTTATTATGACAAGTTGCTTTCGTCGGATATTTGGCCAGCTAACGTCGCGATTAGGCCTTTTGATTTTTTTCAAAAGGATCCTCAGGTGCTACACCAGAAATAATAACGCAATCGATTTCAAGTAGCAGTAAAATTAAAATCTATTATCAAAATACCTCTGGGCTCAGAACCAAATCTGAATCCGTCCGCATTTTAAGCTCACAACTGGAATTCGACTGCTTCGCGCTAACTGAATCTTGGCTCAATTCCAACTTGTACTAATAGCTACCCGCCGCCATCTTCGGGCTACTGTTTCTCCGCTTCTAGATGAAAATTCTATCGTGGACCAGATATGTGTAAAGCTACAGGGTGCATGTGGTGTGCTCTACATTTGTGTTTCATACATTCCGCCGGGCAGCTCTGATTATTTGTACAGGGCTCATGTCGACAACATACTTGACCTTCATGCGAAAATATGGGATAGTCAACTCTGTGTTCTAGGCGATTTTAATTTAAGTAGTATTTCCTGGAGTTATCTAGATAATAATAATTTCCTCACGCCGTCTAACGTTAATAGTTTTTTGGAATCATATTTAATTGATAATCTGCAATGCGTTGAATTATATCAAGTCAATGGGTTCCTTAATGAATTAAACCGTATTTTGGATTTGATTTTTGTTAGCTTTAATTTAAACTTTAAGCTTTATCATGCATCTAGCTACATCTCTCCTCCAAATCAGCACCATACTCCACTAGTGTTGGAAATTGAATTTTTTGAATTTTTTGAGTTGCCAACTGGCATTCAGAGGGTAGCTTTTAATTACTCTCTTTGTGATTTTAATGAGCTAAATAATAATTTGCTTGAACTAGATTGGTCTCAGCTTTTTGGGAAGAATGATGTAACTAGGTGTTTCGATATTTTTAAGTCTTACGTTTATGAAATTTGTGTAAATCATATCCCACAATTACTGTCAAAAACTTTTAAGCTACCTTGGTTCTCTAAAGAGCTCAAACGCCTAAGGAACTTGAAGAACAAGTATTACAAAAAGTTCAAACGTTCAAACGACGTTAATCTGCGCGAACGTTATGTGTTTTATAGAGCAAAATTTAACAAGCTTAATAAATCTTCATATAGAAATTACATAAACAACGTAGAAAGTAACATAAAAAGAAACCCTAAGTTTTTCTGGAGTTATATAAAGTCGAGAAAAAATTGCTCAAATATTCCCGCATCAGTTCAGTTTAAAGGTGTTTCAGCTAATTCTATTTTGGATGCTGTTAATCTTTTTGCTGACTTTTTTTCGTCTAATTTTCTTTTAGAAAACTCTGATAGTGTTGTTCCAGAGGACCTTTCTTCAAACTCAAATAGTTCTCTAAACTTCGGGAACTTAGTTTTGTCTAATGAAGATATTGTTAAGGGCATAGTTAATTTAAAGTACTCCACTAATACTGACGCAGATGGCCTCTCAGCTATTTTTTTAAAAAGCTGCCCATCTCTGATCGAGCCTTTGAGACACATATTTAATATGTCATTGGCTGCTGGGATGTTCCTCGACGACTGGAAACGGGCTTTCATTACGCCGATATTCAAAAGTGGTAACAAAAATGATATCGCGAACTATAGGCCGATCTCAAAGCTCACTACAGTCTCAAAGTTGTTTGAGTCTATCGTTAAGGATAAAATATACTGGGCTACCAAGCACTTGTTATGTCTTAATCAAGATGGGTTTTTGCCGGGCAGATCCACGGTAACTAACTTAGCGGTTTTTACGGAAGACTGTTTTGCTTCCTTTCAAAAGGGATACCAAATTGATGCCATTTATACGGATTTCTCTAAGGCCTTCGATAGGGTATCCCATCGTATCTTGATTGCTAAACTGGCCAAAATAGGCTTCCACTCTGTATTCTTGAAGTGGATTATATCGTATCTAAACAACAGGCGATGTACTGTCGTAATTGAAAATGTAACATCCCGTTCATTCATTGCTTCCTCAGGTGTGCCGCAGGGTAGTATCTTAGGTCCTTTATTATTTGTCCTCTTTATTAATGATATTTCCTCTTGTTTCTCTAAGTGTAACTTCCTTCTGTATGCCGATGACCTGAAGATTTATCATGAAATAAGATGTCCGCAAGATTCACTAACTCTCCAGGCCGAGGTCGACAACTTATACAATTGGTGTTTGCGTAACTGTCTAGACCTTAATATTAGCAAATGTCATTATACCTCCTATGCTAAGTTGTTGAGACGGCATTTGTTCGTCGTAATTGTTCTGCATTCTCCGATCCTTATACTTTCAAACTTTTGTATACGTCCTTCGTTCGCTCTAGAATGGAATATGCTGTATTTATTTGGAGGCCGTTTCATTCGATTCATATCAACAGATTAGAGTCTGTTCAAAGGGTCTTTGCTAGATTTGCTTTTCGCTCGCTAAGATTTACTGAACCTCTACCGTCTTACCGTTCTCGCTGTCTATTAATTAACCTTATGGCCTTAGATGCGAGGCGTACTCTTTTATCGATGTGTTTTGTATTTGACATCATCTCAGGCTCTATTGATTGTCCTTATCTTCTTATGAGAATTGGTTTTTATGTTCCTCCACGTATTCTTCGTTGTCATGAATTATTTTATGTTGGTTTAGCAAAAACCGTTTATGGCATGAACACTCCTTTAAGAAGGGGGCTTTGTCAACTCAATGCTTTTTCTTCTTCCTTAGAGTTTGATCTCTCTTCTTCAAAATTTACTTTTAAGAATATACTTATAAGGCACTTGATGCATTAACCATATTTTGTAAGTATGTTTATGTATTTCTTTTTTTTTGCATTATCCTGTTTATAAATTTGTCACATAGTCTGTAAGCACATTGTTTATTGATTAATAAATGAAATGAAATGAAATAAATACAAAAAGAAATGAGTATGATTTTAACGTACCACACCTATTTTCCATAATTTAGATCTTTTAAGTATTTCTCTCCCATATTAAATTATTTATCCAAATTTGAAAGAATTCGCCTCATGATTTATTAAAGTAAATTGTATTTGCAAATTTATTAAAATATTGAATATTATGATTTACATAATTTTCGAAATTGTGTTGAGGGGAAAGGCAAAATGTTTACCTAATTTGGCAGATTTTGACAAAGTGATTTCGGAGGTATACCTATTAGTTCTAACGTGGGTGATACCATGCCCATTCCCAACATTTATGATTCCATATATTTCATTCCCAAATCAAATGTTGTTCATGCAGATTGAGCAAATCACCTTGTATAGTTAATAAATATCGGATTTTTTTTCGATTTTTGTGTTTTAGCGTTACATGAGAAGTGAGCGAGGTTTTTGTATGTATGTACATAAACTTACGGTCAATAAAACGTAGCACCACTTTGGTAGACTATCTTCAGCTATATAACTGTAAATTTGAAAAAATTTCTACTAGATCTAGTAAGCACTGAGAAATAAATTATTTTTTATGAAATTGGGTTGCACACTGTTCAGTTATAGTCATGTTTTGGTTGTGTATTTGAGAAGTTGTGCAAAATGCCAAATAATCGGAAGAAATTATCGCGTGATTAAAAAATTCGCATATTGGCATTAGATGAAGAAAACTTATCTTCTCTCGGCAAATAGCAGCTAGAATTGGTTGTAGCCATATTGTTCGTATTTTACAAAAAAAAAAAAAGAGAGTAGTGATGTGTTGGAGCGTTAAAAGGGATCAGGTCGTCATTGAAAGTCAACTGAACATACTGCGGCGGAGATGCAAAAAGATTTAAGTGTCGAAACCATACGACGACGGCTTAGAGATGTGGGTTTTTATGGAAGACGCCCTGCCAAAAAGCCACTATTAACACAAAAAATTAAGGATGCACGAATTTTTTGGGCTAAAAAGTACCAAAATTGAGATCAAAATGATTGGCAACAGATTATGTGGTCTGACGAAAACAAATTTAATTCGCTAAGCTCACAAAATGTGCTTTACGTGCGCCGTTCAGGTGGTGAGATGTTCCAGGATAATTGTGTAGTAAAGAAAGTTAAGTTTCCTCAAAGTCAAATGATTTGGAGCTGCTTTTCATACCGTGGTTTGGGGCCTCTACGCCTTATTGATGAAATAATGAATGCACAAAAATATGCGACAGTGGTTAACAATTTTTTAGTACCCGCAATTGAAGAGCATTATTCTTATACGGATCGCCTAGTCTTCCAGGATGACTCAGTGCCATGCCATCGTGCAAAATGGGTAAGTTTTGATTTTAAACAAATTTTATATAAAACGTCTATACAATATTGGTGTGTATGATCCTATTCAGCTCGAATCTTTATTTTTAGTGGCCCAATACATTTAACGATCCAGGGACTCAACGCTTGGATTGGCCCGTTGGTCCCGTTATAAGGAAATCAATTGAGATCCTAGTGAATTACATGCCTTCAAGAATTAAGACAGTTATTGAGGCTAAAGGAGGAACGACTCTTTATTAGGAAAGCCTATTGTGAAGTCTATATTCTACCGTTAGTGATGAGAATGATTTAGTCCCTTTAAGTTAACTTCACATTGTTTTCTTTTAATTAATCATGAATTGCATCGAATGTACATTTTTGTTAATTTTTTTTAATTAATTGGCATTTTCGAGACAATTATTTGTGGATAACTAATTTACACTATGCTGCCAAACAAAAATGACCCTAATATTGTAACTTTATAAACAAATTGCCCATGTGATCTTATTTGAATTATATTTGGTGGTGCGTTTTTATTTTCTGTAAGTGTATGAATGTACATACATACATAAATTTCAAAATTGTGCATACTGACTTGAAATGCAATAGTTATACTAAATTTTGTAGGATTTCATATCGTAGTTTGTAGTAGTACATATTTGCTCTATAGTGGGCAGGGCTACACGCCTATTTCCAAAAAAGAAATATAATTCTTATATTTCGTCTTCCAATGCATTCCTGCATAAGATATTTGAGCAATGTTTAATAAAATATCGAATTTTAATTTTTGTCAATTACCGTGAGAGGTGGACGTGGTTTATTCTGACAATTTTCAAAAGCCAATAAGCGACTTGAAATGCAATGTCCGTATCAGAACAATGTGTGGTACAATAGAGTGTGGTAACATAGTTACCGAGATATGTCTATGTACAATATTAAATTTTAGCAAATCTTTAATAGATACTGAAATACAGTATCATTTTGATTTTCGCAAATCACCATTACATGGTCGTGGTTATAACTCGATTTCGCTTTCGAATTGGAATACCCACTTGAAGTCAGGACAATTCTGAGATAGCTCAATATTTAGTCAAGTTATGCGATAGAGGGACGGACAGACAGACATGACTTAATCAATTTCGCTATTCATTCTGAGCATTGGATAAGTCAATATTTATCGCGATTGCTTTAAGCTGTTAAAAACAACCGTTAAGTGTTGGCACCTGTGAGCTCGGGTAAATTAAGCATTTTAAAATTTAATTCCCCTGCCGTGTAAACTTACTTTCAAGAATTTTAATTCATTAACAAGCCTAATTTTTTCTATTCGAAAACAGTAGATAAAACAGAGTGAAAATATCGTTTTTTACATAAATTAAAAACCGGCGAAAAAACATTCGCATACAAAAACTGTTTCGGCCCGTTTACGACTACTCGTAGGCGCTGCAAGTATTCGAAACCGAATTGTAAAAAGCAACATCATAAACAAATTTTTATCCAGTTTTCTTTGAGAAAATATCCAGTTACGAGCTCGTTTGTGATAATTTTGCTGGATATGACATGTTTATGAATATGCTACGTTACTAAAGAGTTTATTTGCTTTTATAGAGTGGTAAAATGGTAACAGTCTAGCGTTCCTGAAAATGTAGTAAGGAGATATTATCTATTTGACTCAGAGCTTACCAGTTACACTGCTCCATTTTCTTGCACAGCAGTAGGCTGGGCATTGCTTCAGAATTTAAAGCAATTATTGAGGGTAAAACTATTATGTTTGTGACAGTTTGCCATAACTAAAACACAAAAAACAATTTTTTAAACATTTGTTGGCTTCAATTCCTTTAAGTGAGCTATAGCAGAGCAAATCGATCACTTCAAGTGTAAGTTTTAAGTGGATACAATGCGACGTAAATTTTTGAAGTTTGTTGTTTTTTTTTAATTTGGTGAGTTCTTGTGAATTTTGTACAAAGTTTGAAATTTATTCTAATATGGTTTTTGTTATAGAATGACCTAAGTATGTATATTGTGATAAAAAATTAACGAACAAGTTTTAGATGAACAGCTTTGTGAGTATTAAAAAAAAACTTACTGTGACTATACATTTTGCGATACTGTATGTATTTAGGTTGGTAAAAACGTGCTTACGCATAGGGAAGGCACACAGTGATTTCTGATCCAGTATGTACATATGTATGTACATTTAATTGGGTTACGAAAAAAAGTTAGCAGGTTAGTTAAGAATTGTGTGATAGATGTAGTAGAACACCACATTAAAAATGAAATGAGCGCTGCTTCAAATTTGACGTAATTTTATTTTATTTTATTTTAAACATATGGGAGGAAATTTAAAAATATTTTCAGTATTCTTATTGATTTTTGACTCTATGAGAGCGTTTATTTTTTTACGATTCGCTTCGTTACTTCGGTATACGTATGTATAAGCTTTTCCGAAGCTGGCGGTGCATTTTTATTAACATACAATTTTTAATTAACTTTTATTTAACCTAGTGTTAGGTTAAAATATTTTATGGGGATTTTACAAGTTGTAGTACCATTATAACAAAGTGATAACCATGACAGCGTAACGCACCAATACCATGACAACTATTATTGTATTAGTGCCGATGTTGTGCCAATCATGTCAGAAGATACATTGCCAATAGAGACCGCGCAATGCTCAATGTCTTGAATATATGCCAGATATTATTGCTTGATAACTGTTGCTTTACTTTTCATTTGCGTAAAAACTTCGTGGAGGCAATATCGTTGGAATTCTGATATGAAACCAAAAATTGTAATTTTTTCTATTGGACTCTTGAGTGATTATGTATTTGTTATTAGAGACGCACAAAAAACCTCAATGAAAATGTTTTCATGGATAGCAAACAATACACTTTTTCAGTCTTTCGTCAACGGTGTTATTGCTCTTAAAAAATTAAAACAATATGGTTATCGTAAAATTAACCTTGAAATTAACCATTCAGAAATCTTATGACTCCATTTTAGGTGAACCGATTATTTAAAATATGTGTAAAAATTAGATCTATCAACAATCGATAAATGCAGCTTCTCATCCATATGCACATTCGATAAAAATGCCAGGACAAGATACATAAGCAAATGTAAACACATAGTTCTTTTATTATGTGTTATGAAAAATAAGGGTTATTTTAACAGATTTAAGCGAAATGTAGCGTACGACAAAGGGTCAGATCGAGTGCTACTTCTTTTTCGGGAAGTCTCAATTAGTGAATAGCGGCATTAATTTACATAAAAACTAGAATCGATTACTCAACCTGTCAACCTGTCAAATCGTACACATACAGCCGCAAGCCAAATAATTAAGGGCAGCAAAATATTTTGCGTTTTTATTTTGTACGCTTAAGAATGCATAAATAATACATCATATATATATATGTAATCCGCAATGTGAATTTATGCATTCATTTTGCAAGCAAAAAGTGACTTAAAAGCATTTCACTATTTCTGTGGTCCCAATAACCATGTAACATACTATACATTTCTTTCCACTATTTCTACAATTCGTTTTCAAATATGCCGCATCAATTACATAGTACATATGTATGTATGTATGTATGTTTATGTAAAAAGTTAGAAGTTTCTTAACCTAATTTTAAGTGTTGATAAATATAGTTTTTATTTTTATCTACGAGGTTGATTTCTAACGATTACAGTATTTATACAATCAACATATTTTATAGGAAACTAACTAGACCACGGGAGACGCTCACTGACAACAATTGTTCTCACACACACATTCTCACTATTCTGCTCACTTCGAATTACCAGTGCCGATCAAAGAAACCTTAAAAATATACCTGGTTTCATTCAAAAATCGCTGGTCACAAAACTCTAAAAATCTCCACGATAAAATCCAAAACTGATCCGAAAGATTGGGGATTGGAAACTACCCAATTTTAAAACAAAATTTTTTAAGCCTGATACAATGTCAGATATTTTTTCTAAAATATTTATCAACAAATCGCTTAAACAACCTTGATAACTCAATACAATGATGTTAAAAATAGTTCGGAGGTTTGCCATTGCCTGCCGTGGGGCGACCGCTATTAGAAAAGACTTTTCTATAATTTTTGATGTTACTTGCCCCGGCCAGGATTTGAACCCGGAAACCACTGAATGAAGCGCGCACACGCTACAGACTCGGCTACAGCGCCGCCCATATTATCTGTTAAGAGTTATTTATATTGCCCCGTCTTCCAGGGTTTTATGTTCTTCATTTTGTCCACTTTTCAGCATGCAGTAATGGATTCAGATCCGGGAAAAGGACGGTAATTTATCTGACAAAATAAAATCAGTAAAATCGCTTTTGTACCAGCTCTGAACAGTTCGAGCCTTGTGAGCTGGAGCAGAATCTTATTGAAAACAAAAATGCGATTTGAAAAAAAATAAATGCATGGCCTATGACAGCATATACTTCTTTAAAAACTCCTCCAAGTAATAATTTGGCCTGTTTTGTGAAATCACTCTCCATGTCATAACGAATGATACGTTTTGGTACATGACAAAGGCCTTTTTCTGAGCCATGATATCAGCCATGCGGGCGGCATATATGGGACCATTTTACGCGTTGTGACTATCCTGTAATAAAAAACAACTGATTTTCCTCCCTTTACATAAAAATACAAACGGACGAATTAACTGATCACTTATTTTTGCTCTCATTTTCGTTTGACGCCTTGCAAGGTCATTAATTCACATTTTTTTAAACACTCATCTTAAAATGTTTTTAATGACGATTTGTCTAGTTTTGTGGCACACCCACCATGTCTCTAGCGATCTTTCTCGCCGATATAGAACAATTTCGACATATTCGCGCACGCACTTTCAATTTGAAAAGTAAATAATGAATAAGTTAACTTGGCTTTCCATCCTTTCTATGAATTTTTTTTACCAGTTCTAGTTTGGCGTTCATCCTCGTGAACTTGTTTACACTAAGAGTATTTAAATTAGTCGGTTTGTTGTTCACAGTAATGACATAAAAAAACAAAATAAACAAACACTTTAATAATATGCTTGATGCATTTGTCACAATAGGGCTTTGAAAAATGTAACAGTTATTCGTCGCCACGGTGTAAATTCTTAATATAGAGCAAACGTCATTTCTTAAATTTAATTAGACCTGCATTTTTTTGGTAACTTCATTTTACAGAAATTTCCCGTAATAGTCTTTTTCTAATTTAAAATTTATTCATCAACGTTTATTAATTTTGGTGTGTGTTATACCTGAGCAGAGCCGCCTATCGCCATAACAGTACTAAGATCAGCACCTTGCATCACCAAACGGTCCAGCACAATATCAATTGCTTTCACCCACATTACGGGTTGCACGAAAACTCTTGAAAGATATCCTTTTAGGACGTATATTGCTTTTATAAACTTTACTCACTCATGTTTCCTTGAACTGGAATTAGCACCACCGCTTGTACGAAATTCAGGCAGGTCAGAGTCGAATTTCACCTCAGCAGTTGCAGTAACCTCCAACTTACAAGACAATTGAACAGCTTTCAGCTAAAATTTAAATAGTTTAATGGATTATTATAAAAGCTCGGAAATGTTATCTAGTTACAAATATAGTTAATGTCATTAGAATAGTTGTTATTTGATACGGTTTAATTTATTCGAAAGCGCGATCTTTCGGTGATTTGTGATTCATTCAAATTGCTTTCTTGACTGGCTTTTGCTTTGGGAATCCTATATGGAATACAAATTTTCTGACAAAACGAAATTCGACCTCGCTGTTTACGTTAACATGCAAAATTAACTGATAGTTGAGAAGCCAATGAATCCTCAACGAGTAGCTGGCTTTTTTCTTGAAAATAAGGTAAATTCGTTGCAGTGAATAGTACGCGCAGTTATGAATGATTCACATTCCACCAAATATTCATTTCCCACATTCCCACCAAAAACCGCTGACACCATTAATATTTGGTGCACCTGCACAAACATCTAGCCATGTGAAAATAGCAAGACAAGAGACAAGCGTTTCATTGAATTGGCGCAGCAGCATCGAATGAGCATCAGTCGCTTAGCATTATATAATATATAAAGATTAGAATTAATTTGGCATCCAAACGGATCATAAGTTATTAATTTTTAACTGGGGCCCAGCAAAGGGACAGCAGTGAAAAATAAATTTATAATAAAAAATCTCACTTAAAATGTATTCTTGAAATAAAAGGAGAAATTAGCGATATTGTTAACTAAAAACAATTTATTCTAAAAACCTTTTGCCAAAAATTTTGTGCAAATAAATATTTCTCGACAACAATCAACAATCAACTTACCGGATTAGAAATCAACAATGAAGTAAGCCGAGATTTTGGAAGGACAATAATATACAAAAAGGACATCCCACGACAAAGATATCCCAGGAAAGTAGAAGGGTAAATATAATTCTAAGCTTATACATAAAACAAAGAAAGTAAATCTAATTTTTATATGTGTTTATACTACAAAAAGTGACAAAAAACAAGAAAGTGAAAATGGCTACAAGTCCAGATGAATCATTAGCTCGACTAATTTCGGTACATACACTAAGTTTGAAAAGAGAAATAGAAAATTTAAAATTACAAGTAAGAAATTTTACAGACGTGCATAATGTGATCGAATTCGAATAAGTTGTAACGAAATATTAGACACAATAAGATCACTTCCCGAATTTAATGGGAAAGGCGAGATGTTAGTTGGCGAGAAGTCGCAAATAATACTATGATTTTGTACGAAAAAGGGCTTTAACAATTTTAAGAAATAAAATACTTGGTGAAGCAAACGACACTTTAACTAATCCCGGCACAGTCCTCAATTTTGAGGCAATAAGTAGCCGATTAGATTTCGTATATGCACGGAAATCCTTAAACAGGAATTAAACTTAATAAGACAAATGAATATGAAATATTAATATAAAAAAATATTAATACCGATTACAATCGAAAGAAAGAAGTCATGAATCAATCAATAGCCATCAGCTTCCGCAAAAACATTAAAGAATCAACCACATTCGAGAAAAACCCTTCCCTATATATTCAGACAATTACGAGGGATAAATAGAAAATTAATAATTCTAATAGATAAAGGAGCAACAAATTGCTATTGTACACCGAACTATTTACCTAATAGGTAAAGGTTGGAAATTGCAAAATGTGTAAAACAATAAATGAATATACGTTGATTACTCATTATTACAGTGTGCACATTTTTGATCATTTAACACAATTTTATAAAGTTAGAAATTTGCAAAGTGATATGCTAATAGGGATGAATTTACTCAGCAAGCCAATAATACAATTAAATTTTAAAGATAACACATTTATACCCGATAACTATAATCATACAAGAGAAATTCTATACACTTAGCGAACTAGAATTAGGACAAATAAATAATATAAAAAATGAAAATGGAAACACAGACAAGATAAGAGAAATAAAACATAAAATTTTAAAAATCCACGGGAATATAAATACGACTTTGCCGTTTAGAACAGATGTTAAGGCCGAAATAAGAACGGTCACAAATGAATCAATATGGAGTAAACTATAGCCTCTTTCTGCGAATGCATTTGTGAATAAAGAAGTTAAGAAATCGTTAAAAGAAAATAAAATCAGGGAAAGTAGAAGCCCTCACAATTCACCCAAAAAAGGGATTAACGAAGATGGATCATCCATCCAAAATGATAATGGTGATCGACTATAAAAAACTAAATGAAGACATTACATCCGACGTCGACTGCAATGTCATATTGGCAAACTTAGGGAAAGCTAAAATATTTTCCACTATCGATCTTGAATCAGGGTTCCACCAAATACCAATGAAAGAGAAAGACGTAGAGAAAACTGCGTTTTCAATTAATAACAGCAAATATGAATATGTTCGAACGCCTTTCGGATTGAAGAACACACCTTCAATCTTTCAAAGAGCCATAGAAAACACCCTTCGTCAATACGTACTTTTGCACTATGTAGCAGATGCATTATTAAGGCAATTTTTGAACAATATTTCAGAAGAAGACAATAATGAAAATATCAAAGGAAATGAAGAGGACAACCTCACAGAAACAATGCATTCACCTCAGAAATTTTTGTTTTTTAAAAACCTTAAATAAACCCTTAAACTCATTCCCACAACAAATTGTACTAAGCAAATCAAATGGTGACGGACATTTTAGAACGAAAACTTTTAATATCTCCAGGCACCACATAAGATAGTATAAAGATTTGGAATTTTTAAAACAAATAATTTTAGAAAGAGTACATAAAACCCTATTAAATTGAGTAAATTCCACATTAGAAGAATTACATGAGGTTAAACGAATTTTACGAAACAGAATTGCATTAATTTTCCATACAGATATGTATAATAGCTATTGATGTAACCAAGGAAGAGGGCCAAGAAGAAATAATTAGACAAACACATACAGGTGTTATAACGAAATTTTACATCAAATTTGCAAGGATTATTACTGGCCGTATTAACAATACGCGCAGCACGATCATATATTCAAACTATTCATTCTGTAACGGAAAGGAAACCTTTTGAAATTTTATATAAATAAATAGTGCTTTAGCACAATGAACTACCCGAAAAATTAAAATTAGGCCAAAGTCAGATGCTTAATTATAAAAATAAAAACCGTAAAATAAGAACATTCAACGAAAATCAAAAAATTTGTAAAAAGGGAAATAAATTTCAAGGGAAAACCAAACCTAAATATGTATAAACAAGCTTTGATTCAAGAGAAAAATAGAGATATTCACAAGGATAATATAAAATTTTGTATCTTATAGGTAAAACACTATGATCCAAATACCTCTAATCGCACCCCAGATAGAAATAGTAGATTTGAACCATACTAACGACTATTCACTAATAAAATTAAATGAAGTCAAACTAATCGAAAGATATGATCGAATAACCTACTTAATAAATACAACAATGTAGAAAGGTCAAGTAAATAATTTGGAAAAATCAATTTTGAAACAAAAAAAAACCCCAGCCCTTAATAATTGCTAAACTAAAACACATCAGAATTCATATTGTTTGGTTTTATGCTTTCAGTTGAGCTGATGGACTAGAATCGTAGTCACGGCAAGCCTCTTTGAAACAAACGCGTTTTGCGTAAAATGTCATAACTTTGACAATGCACGACGTATAACAAGTGTTTAATAAAAATATGGCTACATGCCTTTACAAAAACTCAAAATTTTTTCCATTTTCCTGCATATATAACCCCTTAAAGAAAACGAAATATTGTCCATTGATCAAATAACTTATAAGACCATATTACCAACCTAATTTGAAAACACCCAGTCAATTTCCGTCCCTGCAGATGTGGTAGAACATTCTAGACCTAACAGCGATCTAAAACTGCTTTCCTTATGAAAGTTTTCTATTCTATTCAAATGTGGCGGCCGCCTTGTGTAGCGTGTGCGCGCTTCATTCGGTTGGTCCCAGGTTCAAATCCCGGCCGGGGCAAGTAACGTCAAAAAATATATAAAAATTTGTTCTAATAGCGGTCACCCCTCGGCAGGCAACGCCAAACCTCCGAGTGAATTTCTGGCATGAAAAAACTTCTCACAAAAAAATTCGCCGTTCAAATTCGGCGTAAAACTGTAGGTCCCTCAATTTGTGTTACAACATCAAGACGCACACCACAAATTGTAGGAGAAGTTCGGCCACAATCGCTTAAGCGGTTATAGCGCCAATTAAGTAAGTAAGTAAGTAAGATACAAAAGTCATTACTAAGAATATCAAGAAGAACTGATTATAAGGGCATCGTTGTTAATTAGTTTACCGGGGATGTACATATTTTCTTTAGAGCAAGGTATAACTTATAATCTCAAAAGCACTGTTCAATATCTAAACAAAAAACGTCTTAATTGGCGCATCAAAGCAAGCCGGGTGTGTAGTTTTACATAATTTTAAAACCTTAAACGACGTTTATTGATTTAACCAAACACAAAAGGAAATTAGTATGACTTTAACGTACCACACTCATTTTCCAAAATTTTGATTCTCTGATTGTTTCTCTCCCCAATTAAATTCTTTATACCAAATTTGAAAGAACTCGCAACATGATTTAGTAAAATATTTAATATTTTGATTATTTGTAAATTACCATTACATATATGAGAGAGAACAGATAAAATTCCTTTTCATCCATATTTTTCTTATAAGGATATTGTAGGATTTATTGTAATAATTATATTACTATTATTGTCTGGTTATTATCCGATTTTAATATTTTCGCTTATAGACATAAAATGCAATATGTGTACTAAATTTGGTAGACTTTGGTAGCATGGTTTCGGAGATATACTTATTTGCTCTAAGTGGACGGTGCCACCATTTATTTCTTTTGATATATTGGTAAACTTTTTAGTGTAGCCCCATTCCTCATATGAAATTTGAGCGAATTGCCAGTAATGCTGACATCTCGTTTTTTTCCATTTTTTGAAAATTATCGTTATATGAGAGGTGGGCGTGGTTATGTCCTATTTGAGTAATTTGAACGATATTTTGCTTATTGACTTGAAATTCAGTATGTGTACCAAATTTGGTAGAGTTTGGTCAAGTAGTTTCGGATATATAAGCTTTTCATATAAAGTGTGCAGGGTCAGGCCCATTTTCCAAAAAACAAAAACATCGAGCAGGGACCTCCATTCAAATGGAGGTCCTGGAAAATCCTTGGCGAATAAGTGTGGTAGTGTTACCGGTGAAAACTGATGCGGAAATAATTGTTGTGCTGTGAGAAATAAAAAATCCATTGAGGAAATAAAATTAAAAAAAGTAAATAAAAGTAGAATAAAAATTAAAAGAAAAGTTTCTGAAGAAAAAGGAAAAATTTAAATAAATTTAAAATATAATAAATTAAAGGTAAAAACGTGTGGCCAGAATGGCAAATAAATTTAAAGCTATAAGCTAAGCTGTGTCGGCCAAAAAAGGCAAAAAAGGTGCATGCCAAAGGAGGCTAATACAAGTGACGTAATTTAAAATAAATTATTTAAATAGATGGAAAAACTATAAGGTGAGCATAAATAACCTGCGAGTCCTACGGGGTAACTCAAAGGTATAATTTACTAAATTTTTAAATCAAGCGAAATAAAGTGAATGGTATACTGTAAGTCCTACGGGGCAGCTCAATGGAAAAATTTGCTAAACCAAGTGAAGTAAAGTGAATAATATACTGCGAGTCCTACGGGGTAGCTCAATGGAAAAATTTGCTAAATCAAGTAAAATAATGTGAATGACATCCTGCGAGTCCTACGGGGTAGCTCAATGGAAACATTTGTCAAGTCTATAATTAAAAGAAGGAATAAATTAAAATTTGATTGTCACAGAAATCAAGCTCAGGAAAGTTCCTTAGTGGACACAAAAACATAATTGAACAATTGAGCAAGAAATTTAGAATATTTAGCATTGCCAGCGATTCACCACCTTCGGAGGACCCTCCTGGTAAAAACTTTTTTTTTTTTAAACAAGTAACGAAGTAAATTCTTTAACGCAAAAAATACACATAGAAAGCATCCTTTAATGAAAAAATAAAATCATCACACAAGTGCAGCACAACTCTCCATAAGCATTACCGGTGACCGTCGTCGCACTTCAACCGGCTGGAGGAAGCTGCGAACCTAAACACCTAGGCCAGTTTTCTCCGCCAAGGTTGAAACAATGGTTAACAATTTTGTGATTCTGCGATAGCTACCATATAGTGTCCACGGTACGCGTGATTCCTCCTTAGATACGCGCCATTAAAAACCATTTTTTGTTTCTTTTTTTTTTTTAAGAAAAATGCACGTGATTCATCCTCAGATGTGCACTGAACACTAATGAAAAAGTATATAAAGTAAAAATAAAAAATCACAATTTTTTTTCTTGAGGGTGTACTTGCAGAACGGAAAACTTACGGAAGCTATTGCCATCATCTCTCTAAGTGCTGTGTAAGAGTAACTGAATTATACAAATACAGAAAACTGTTCGAAAAATTCAATAGAATTTCTTGAAGAAAATTTAAAATTGCAAACAAATCTAATTGAAAAATACAGGAAAAAAATTCAAAGGATTAAAAAATTTAAGAAAAAATTCTTTTAAGAAAATTTTAAATCAAATTTGAAGACAAAAAAGTGAGTCAAATTGAATTACAAAAAATCGAATAAAATCGAACTGTGCCTTCGAAGTAAAAACGACCTGCAAGCAAATTGTAAAATCTGCACCCCAGCAGCGAGTTAAAGTTTTCTCCTTTTATCCCTGTTCAAATATTTTGTTTTAATGGATTCCTTGGCCTAAACGGTAACCGAGTTGAATTTATCAGTGGGTGCGGTCATTGCCGAGCTCCGCAAAGCGGAAGCTTGCATCCGTCAGTTGGAACAGAGAAATGAGCCAGCCGCGTCCCGGCTCCGGTACCGTTGCGTGGACCCTCTACAGAAGAGGAATTGAGGGAAGTAGGTCGACTCCCTGATTCCGTAAGGGGTTTAGATGTGTTTGAAGGGGATCCGGAGCAGTATGTTTATTGCGTCCTCTCTGTGGAAGGAATCTTAGACGACTAAAAAATAGTTAGAACAAAGCTGCAAAACAATTCATACAACTATAAGGGGCAAGGTTAGAAGCAAGGCCAATGCTGCCCTTATTTCACATAACATTTTTGACTACATTACGCGGATAAAAGGGATATTTGGACCCTTGAGCATCAGTTGGGACAAATAACACAGGGAAATTCAAAATTCTCTCTTATCGTCAACAAGTTAAAGTCGGGAGACCACTCTGCCGAGGTGGTAGACGCACTTATTGAGACATATAGGAACAGAGCCTTGGATGTTTGTGTTAGAGGGTTGAGCGGGGACTTATCAAGGATGATCATAGTTCAAAAGCCAAGGACCCTACCGGAGGCGTATACTGCTTGCCTTGATATACAAAACTAAAATTATAGTACCTATCCTATTCATACCGCAAATACCCGTAACGTAATCACGGAACCAATGAATGAGATGAATGAAGGGGGCAACCCTCCCCCGGTGTTCTCGAGGAGCACACGCAACTACACCCCGGGTGGAAGATTCTACCAGGGTTGGGGGAATCGTCCCGCCTATTCGGAAAATTATAGAGCAATCCAAAATGGACCCTCGAATGGGTCAAATGTTCCGAGCCCCGTTGTAAAGATGGAAGTCGATCGCTCTGACCAAATAAGACGAACGAACTATAGCAACCAATCAAGGAGAAACAATCCGTTCAAGAGAGGACCCCCATCGCCAAGTGGGACCTCTCCGAAACACCCCAGATTATACTACACGACGGCGGGCGTCGAAGAAAATCCACAGGAGCAAGTCACTCAGGAGGACATTTTAATCAGCAAAGAGCAGGCAATTTTATGCAGAATGGCCCTCCAGCATTCTTCATTTAATCAAACCTACACCTAGCACTTCTAGTATTTCTTATCTTACTTGCGCTTCGGGCAATGGGAAACCACTAGATTTTCTAATCGATACCGGTGTCAATAAAAATTTCATTAAAAGAGGTCTCGCTGCTGGCTCCACTCCAGTAAGCCCACCCTTCTTTGTTCAAACAGCAGCAGGATCAATACAAATCAATAGACAAATCAAAGGAAAATTCTTTGAAAAACTGGGCAATGAAACGGTAGTGACCTTCTATGTACTTCCCGGATTCGAATCCTTTGATGGTATTATAGTGGATGATACCTTGAAACAACTTGGCGCGGTCATACACCGTAGGAATCACATCCTTACGATACATCCAGGTATCAGCATCCCTTTAAAAAATAGAAACATGGATAGTATTCACATAACCGAGGTACCCAATATTCCGGAAAACGTACGCCTAGCTATTGATAAGCACTGCAGTCAAAGCTGAAATCACTACGATAACTAATGAGCCTATATACACCAAGAGTTACCCATATCCAGCCTCTATGAGAGAAGAACTAGAGAGACAAGTAGCGGAGCTGCTAGACGAGGGCATCATCCGACCGTCCAAAAGTCCCTATAACTTACCTATATGGATAGTGCCGAAGAAACCGAAACCCTCCGGTGAAAAACAGTACCGGATGGTGATAGACTTTAAGCGGTTGAATGCAGTCACGGTGTAGGATGCTTACCCAATTTCCGACATTAACGCGACCCTGGCCAGCCTGGGTTACTCAAAGTACTTCACAACCATCGATCTTACATCTGGCTTTCATCAAATCCCTATGAAAGACACGAATGTTCGGAAACCCGCTTTTTTTTACTATGAATGGAAAATATGAATTTTTGAGACTTCCATTCGGACTGAAAAACGCACCCGCTATCTTTCAGCGGATGAAAGATGACGTTTTGAAAGAATTCATTGGCAAAATTTGCTATGTGTATATAGACATTATTTGAGAGTTAATTTAGAGAAAACGAAATTCATGAGAGCAGTGGTAGAGTTTCTTGGATATATAATCACGTCTGAGGGAATTAAGCCCGACTCATCAAAAGTTAAGGAATCTCTTCCGCCCCCAGAAACATTGAAAGACTTAAAAAGTTTCTTAGAAATGGCATCCTATTACAGGAAATTCATCCGCGACTACACCAAAAAATGCAAAACCGTTGACGAACTTCACTAGGGGGGAAATGCCCAAGTTAAGGCAAACCGGTCCATAAAACACACATAAAGAACACTGGGAAATAAAATTTAATTTTTTCAAATGCAAAAACAAAGGCGGATTTGGCAGATGGAGACGACAACAAAAAAGCAAAAGGTCAAAGTAAATAAAAATTATGTAAAAATGATTATGAAATCTGAGGCAGCAATAGCTAACCCAGATAATTGTAAAAAAATATAAATTACTATTATATTTTTCACTACGAATCTTCTTTCCCAAAAAACTTTTACAAAATCACAGCTAATAACACAAAAGGAAAAATCCTTTTCCAAAAATTCAGTCGTTACTTTAAAAGCATTTTAGTGGCACAATTTAGGCACCGAAGGTCACACAAGAAAAACGAAGAATTTTTTTCTCTTTCTTTATAAAAGACGTAAACAGGCTTGAAAACTCGCAAATGAGAATAATTTAAAGAGAAATCTGGCAATAGAAAATTTGTTTTTCTTTGGCATTTCCTTCTGAAGTTGAAAGTTAATTGATGCCTTTTTTGAAAAAAGTATGATAAAAATAATCTCAAGAAGCACAGCCTTTCTACGTCACGATGTGAGACCTTCTAATATAAGGATCTTGAGTATGCGATAAGAATTTTTGATTTCTAACATATTTGTAGAAATTTTTACTAAGATAGGCTATTGGCCACACCCTAAGCTTCCGGATTCAGCATATTCAACTATCACTCCGCACTGGTGACGATTGAATGCGGAAGTGGATAGATCATCAATGGAAACTTTAAGCTGATACACGCGATCGATCTGGACTACTTCAGCCAAAGTCTGCGGACGCAGTGGATCTGGATCAGGACCTGGAGCAAAAACCAATAAGATCAATCGTCGCATTTCACCTAAGCCAGATGAGACTTCGCCTTGACGAGTTGCGGGAGCAAAATACGAAGGCTCGTTCCATAAACTGGCTGGGATCGGCATGGAAGTGGCGCGCGGGTTCACCTAATGCTACCTGAAGGACCAAGTAGCTGAAATAATAAGAGCATCCCAGATGGCGAAAGCAGGAATTCTGAACACCAACCACTTGAATCAGGACGAGATCGAGCGAATGATTCTAGAAGAATAAGTCTTGCCTTATTCAAATCTTATCGAGGCAATGGAATATGCCAAACCATCCTTGTACACGAAATGGTCCACTTCTCCTCTCCGTGCTCTCCGTGCCGAAGCCTTAAACCTCCAATACCGAAACCTTAATGAGGACGAAACTTATGGTATCACGAATGATTGCTACTCTATTAACAACACAACAATTTGCGAGATGTCCTCGGTAAAAAAACTGCCCGAAGACTTGGCTACTCAAGGGTGGGGACGCAAGATGCCGCTACGAGCCCCATGAAGGAGAAATTGTAGAACTGGTAGACGACAATATCATTTTCGCGACTAATTTCGTGGGAGCGATCCGAGGGAGTAATCAATCGAAAGCCCTCAACGGAACATACCTCATTCAAGTAATTTCTCTGTCGATCCTGACCATTGCGTGCTACATAATTTGGAAGAGAAAAACCCCCGCAGAAATCCAACTGCCGACCATACATCCGATCGCAGCTCAAGGTGGAGTTAACGAGTCTCCTAAAAATCCTCCTACTACCTCTGTTGACCTGCGTGACGAAGGAATTTGAAGGGGCAGTTAACACGCTGGCCGGCTCACTCACCGGAGCAAATATGCTGACACTGCGTCTAGCACCTTGCACGCGCATCCAGCCCAATATTGCAACGGAGGAGCGTTGCACTACTGCATCGTGGGAATCGCAACGTCAGCAGCTTTAGGGTAGCAAGTAAGCTTAGGAGCAAATATGCTGACACTGCGTCTAGCACCTTGGACGCGCATCCGGCACAACATTGCAACGCAGGAACGTTGCATTACTGCGTCGTGGGAATCGCAGCGTCAGCAGCTTTAGGGTAGCAAGTAAGCTTAGGTTTACGCTAAGAATAATTTGTAGCTTCACTTCTATTTGGGAATTGAAGCAGAAAAGTAATAAAGTGTTGAGTTTCCATTCACTTTGAAATTGGACTAAAGGAGTCTGTTGTTGGCTCCCAACATTAATTTTTTGGTGCTCCCTAATGGAAGCACCTTAACTTGAATAATGTGTAAAGCTTTATAAATATTTTTGTTTATTTTCTTAAAAAATGGGATCGGTTATTATTACAACAACAATAAATAAACGTTTTATTTTTAATTAAACAAATTTAAAATAAACCAGTGTAAATCTTTTCGCATTACGATTTTCAAGACATTCGAATGGTATAAGAATATTTTATTTATTTTTTATTGTTAGTTGTTAATATGTTTCTCTGCTTGCAATTATTACAAGTAAAAATTATTATGTTAAAAATGCCGTATATTGCTTTGATTCCTCCGCCATTGGAATGTGATAATAACTTCACGTAATGTCCAGGGTTGTGAAAAATTCGTTGCCTGCTCTTCTACCACTGGCATCAAATAATTTTTCTTCACCGTGATCCCATTTAAGGAACAGAAATCGATGCACATCCGTTCTTCACTAGCAAAACTGACGCTGCACGCGGTGAATTACTTTGACATATGATGACATTATCTTGAAGTTCCCGCAAACTTTTTGTTAACGCTGACCTTTGTGCAAAATAGACCTGGCACCGTTTCCCTAATATTGGCTTACTCGTTGTGACCTCCATGGGCATCTCAGTACTTTTGCACCGCCTAATTTGTTATATACCTTCTGCAAAACAGTCACGATAAGTTAGTAAAAGATTTGTTACCATACCTCTTTCTTCGCGTGATATCTGGTTAGGTATGTTGAACCCACCCTCGCTGTTATTTATCTGTCCGGAATTTCTAAACGATAACCATAGTCCTGAAGGAGGTTGCGACACAAAAACATCGTAGGGTAGCATCTTATCTTCCGCCAAAACGTCACCAGTCGTTGACTATTGCCTATGACTGCGTTCACTTCAACCTTCTTTGATGCTTGTACCTCGCATCCATCGAACCCGTTGAAACGTCTCTGCGTCTCTTGTTTCTGCATTCCCTCAGCTGCTGTCGTTCGGATTAAGGAACATACGCTGTCCGTGTCGATGAAGGCCTCACTTCGAACGCCTTGAGAACTGGACTATATTTAATGCGATCAACATCAATAACCATAACCGTGGGTTTCTTTTTGCACTAATTTGCGTTGTGTCTTATTTTAGAGCATGTAGCACATCGTGTGTGTACACTTCGCCGATATGTGACCAACTTCATTACAATTGTATAATTTTATTTGGCCAGCATATTTAACATTGAATTTATGTTCGATCTTCGAATATTGTTGCACAGACATTGTACTCATACCAAGCAACGTTGGACTACTGTCAATAATTCACTGCATGTACTAAACTTAATAGATGCTAACGTCTTTGACAAAGAAATATCACCTACCCCACTAATGATATGCGTAATGATTGAGTACTCATCAATGGCACCTTGACGTCCGAACGTCAACATCGCGTAATAATACTCAATATAATCCTCAGTATTTCTACGTTTACGCTTTGCCATAATTTTATAAGTCTCAGCTGCGTTTACCGTCGTACAGAAATCCGTATAAAATACGTTCAGGAATCCAACCCAACCTGTGTAAACAGGTTGTGCATTCAACCACATCTTAGACATGCCTTTAAGTTTATGCTGAATAGCTATTACAAGTAACACCATTGTTTCTTGCCATTTGTGGCACTGCGGATTGAAATCGGGCATAACACTTACCATGTCCTGAATTGAAGTTGGTTGTCGTGTTATGGGCCCTACATTATCTGGATACATTGTTTCTACATTGCCGCTTTCATTGCGATTATCGTTACTGTCATGTACCAGCTCGCTATTAGAAATTCGCCCTTTATCATTCATAGCATTAATAGTCAACGTTAAATTCGCCATCACTTTTTTCAACCTTTCAATTTGTGCTTGCAACTCGTTGAGATTCGCACCAGAATTTACTTCTAATTCCTCCGGGTCTATTTAGTCTGTACCTAGCAGTTCCTTATGAGCCTTTATGCCCGTTATCGTGACTCCATTAGCCCTCAATAGCTCATTTCATTAAGTTACCTTTAGCGTTGCTAATTTTAACATTTTCAACAAATTTTCCTTTTATTCGTGCAACCTGTTGCTACAATTACTCGTTGCCTACTTGTATCTTTTCGGGAACTTTCTAAGCTTTCAAAGCTATTTTCGTTGTTCTCGCTGCTTTTCAATACGATGATGTTGTCTCGTTTAGCTAATATACACAAATAAGTATGAACGTGCTCGCTCACGCTCGGTACAGCCATAGCTTTTATGTGCATACATACATACATATGTATGTAGAGTCGTTGGCGGAGGAAAGATTACAAATCATAATGGGTCCGTTTTATGGTACCCGACTTGCAAAAGAACGCTCCAATTCGGATACAATTTCATTTAGTTGCAAAAGCAACCCTGTTCCTGTTATTTCATGATAGATGCGATTTGATGCGGAAAATATGTAGTTGTGCGAGCAAATTTTATGTTGGTGTAATTAAATATTTAAAAATACTATGCAAACAAAAACGGATTAATTGTTGTACAAATACTATACCAATAAAAACGATTTAGGTCCTAAATCTATGTTTTTGCTTTACAGGTCCAATGTATTATTCAATTTAAAAGCATTGGCATTAATATCATTTTATTTAAGGAAAAATTTAATTTTGTTTGCTTTATCGATATAATGGCATTTTATTAGTTAACGAAGCTGCCACTGTGGTAATACAATACATTTTGTGAATACTTACTTGGTACTGTTACCATTTCATATTACATGTTATAGCATTCTATTACAATGGGTTCAGACTACTTCAGCTCATCCAATGTAACCTAATAAGTGACCTTGACCACTGGTACTTAAAAGCTAAATATGTGCGTTTTTATCTTTAGTACAGCATTCACTCGCACTCCTTTTCTATTAACTTTTCCACAACTTTATGTTGCACGCCACTATAACACCGTCATAAGGTATGTATTTGGGTGATTGGGTAGTTTTCAATAAACAATGTAGCCCCTTGAACTTTGGCAGAAGCTTTTCATTGAGTCCTACCGTCGTGTCTATATATTTCATTACTACAAAATCTCTCATCTCTAACGTGTTCACCCTTACTCTCTTCTGCTCACTTTGACTCAAGTTATACATATCTTTGCGATTGTTCGATCTTTTTTAGCACTGTTACGTAGCGTTCCTAACTCACTGCCCCTCGCACCTGAGATATGCTTGTATAAAAGATCATTGATTGTTTAACCTTTTTTATTTAGATCAAAAAGGGCCTTGCTAGGAATTTTTCAATACAAATTCAATTTTCCCAGTCAGCGTGTGACACTGGATTACTAAGTTTCGCCAACATTCCCACTAAGCTTCGGTAGACTCTTTCTACTTGCCCGTTCGCTTGTGGTAAATATACTACTACTTTAATATGACTTACGGTTTGGTTTCCGATGTATTCTTCAAATCCCTTTGAAGTAGAACAACTATCTTCATCTGTGATACAAGTTAACACCCGCTAGCGCGCTCATGGGAAACATTCCGTTCTCATGAGAAATGCTGACGCTATGTCTGCTAATTTGCGCGTGACAAAATTAAAAACAACGGCAGTAGCGGAGGAGCGATCCACCTGAAACTGCAGTTGCAGCAACAACAACAACAACGATAGCAATAGCAAAAGCGAATTGGCGATCTACCTAAAACTGCAGTCGTATTAACAGCAACAACAAGAATAGCAATAGCAATAGCGAATTGGCGACCTATCTGAAAATGCAGTCGTTGTAACAACACCAATAGCAACGGCTACAACATTCTCTGCTGCAAGTAGGGTGGAGTAAGATTTACTTTAATTCTAAAATCCAGTATTTTGCCAGGCTCTCTAATCGTTGCTTCCACATAAGCGAAGGGCGAAGGAGAAGGATCAGCAGCAGCTAACTAACTAGGAATAACGCTGATAGAATAAAATATGCTTGTAAGTAGAGTGCCCGACCTCCAAATAAATTAAGCAAGTGAATTTTATTATAATTTTTTTTAAATATAGAAAAGTGATTATAAAGCTAAGCAATTAATGCTGATAATAACTGTGAAGTAAATTAAGAAATAAAGAATTTAAAAAAAATTGATTGTTAGTGGAGTAAACTAGCTAAGCGCTCAAAGCTCGCTGTATTTGTATTAAACTGAAGATCTGTAATAAATTGTAAATTTAAATGTGGATGAAATGCAACTTCGTGCATTAGTTAGTTAGAACAGACTCGATAGGTATCATGGCGACAGGCGGCTCATGCCGCTTATAATATTTTCGAATGTTATCCTGGGAGTTGCAAACACTACCAGGCCGTGGCCATTATACGTAACAAAGTTACACTGTTCTTAATTTTAAGGCTATTATAGCCCAACTTGATTTTTCTTACGCAGATAAGAAACATATTCACGTCATTGAGCAGGAAATGTCCACGCTCCGTCAGGGAGGCCTAACACTCAATGCCTTCTACGACGAGGTCGAAAAGAAGTTGACCGCCATAACTAACAAAATTCTTATGACTTACGGTAATCAGCGACAGGTGATAGATTCATTGATGGTTAAATATCGTCAAGATGCTCTACGGATTTTCATATCCGGTCTTAATAGACCATTATGTTATATCCTGTTTTCATCGAAACCGAAAGACACGCCAACAGCGCTCGCTCTAGCACAGGAATTAGAGTCAAATCAAGCTCGATCTTTATTCGCCTAAAACTTTGTTGATAGCAAAAATTCTGAGTTTTTCCTCCTACCCACGCTTAAAACATTCGATGGTATAATCGGATATGATCTTTTGCGCAAAATCGATGCTAACCTGGACATTAAAAAAGGAGTCCTTTCACACAAAACTGGTTCAGAAAATTTGCTATATCTCCACTGTAAGGACGTTAACAATATTATACTAAAATCATACATTGAAGAACTGAAAAGTAAGCATGGTGCAGTTTTTTCTAACCCTGAGGAATCGCTTCCTTACAACACGAATATTGTGGCAACCCTTAGAAAAATAGACAATGAAGCAGAGTATTCGAAATCGTATCCCTACACAATGGCAGCGTCCGAATTTGTAAATAAAGAAATCGATAACCTTTTACGCAATGGCATTATCAGACCTTCGAGGTCTCCTTACAATAGCCCTATATGGGTAGTCCCTAAAAAAGGTTTGTCCGAATCCGGTGAAAAGAAAATGCAAATGATCATAGAATTTAAAAAACTTAATGAAAAAACTATCAATGATAGATATCCGATCCCTGACACTTCCGTTATATTAGCAAATTTGGATAAATCTTAAATTTTCACAACTATAGATCTTAAATCTGGCTTTCATCAGATAACTTTAGCTGAAAAGGACATAGAAAACTGCATTTTCCGTAAATAACGGAAAATATGAGTTTTGTAGGCTTCCGTTTGGCCTGAAAAATGCACCGAGTGTTTTCCAGCGTGCCATCGATGACGTGCTGAGGGAAGAAATAGGGAAAACATGTCACGTCTACATTGATGGTATAATTGTATTTTCCCAGGATTATAAAACTCACCTCCATAATGTTAGCCCCATTCTTCAGAAATTATTTTTAGCAAACATGAGGGTTTCTTTAGAGAAGACCTAATTCTTTAAAATTGAGGTAGAATTTCTCGGATTCGTAGTTTCCCAAAGCGGCATTAAAACATCAAGAGACAAGGTTCAAGATATTGTAAATTATGAAGTCCCGCAGACGCTGCGCGCGTTGCGATCTTTTCTGGGGCTATCAGGTTATTATCGGCGTTTCATTAAAGATTACGCATCAATAGCTAAACCTCTCACAAAATATTTACGAGGTGAAAACGGGACAATAAGCACCAACCTTTCAAAGAAAACCAATATTGAGTTCGATGATGAGATTTTGTCATCAGAGGATGTGCTTCTTCTCTACCCTGACTATCAAAAGCCCTTTGATTTAACTACGGACGCCTCCTCGCATGCTCTAGGAGCAGTTCTATCTCAAGTAGGCCGACCAATCACTATGATTTCCCGTACACTGACAAAAACTGAGGAGAATTATGCTACTTCTGAGTGGGAATTACTCGCCATTGTTTGGGTTTTAAAAAAGCTCAGAGATTACCTTTACGGTGTAAAGGACCTCAACATCTTCACAGATCATCAACCGTTAACTTTTTCAATTTCAGATAAGAATCCGAACTCAGAATTGAAGTGATGGAGATCATTTGTAGAAGAATTCTCTCCTAAGTTTCATTATAAACCAGGAAAGGAGAATGTTGTCGCTGACGCGCTGTCAAGACAACACATTAATGCTCTAAGCACAGGTACATCTGATGAGACTATTCATAGCGGGGAATCATCGACAATGGCTATTAAAACAGTTAAAAATCCTATCAATTGCTTCAAGAACCAAATAGTTCTTGAAGATGGGAACAACGAATCCATAAATACAAAAATTCTTTTCCAATCTCAGATCAGGCACCACGTAATTTTTACTAAACTTGAAAGAATCCCCAACTTAATAAAAAGTTGCGTAAATCCTAACAGGGTCAACGCATTGCTATGTGAACTTCCTGTATTAGGAAAAATTCAAAATCAGATACTTTTGAGCTTCCCTTCAGTAAAATTTGTTTACACGAATCTTCAAGTAACCGACATTTTTAATAAGGATGGCCAGATAGAGATTTTGCAGTCTGAGCATAACAGAGCTCACCGTTCACTGAAAGCAAATATTAATTAAGTTCTTAGGGACTCATACTTTCCTAATATTCCGAAAATTTTAAAAGGCATCATTTCTTCATGTAAAATATGTAAAGAGGCCAGTATCAGCGTCATCCACCCAATCCAGGACTAGGCGAAACCCCCATTCCAAGTAGGCCCGGCGAAACTTTGCATATAGACATTTATTCAACCGACAAGAAATACTACTTAACGTGCATTGATAAGTTCGCAAAGTTTGCTATAGTTCGCTCGATTCCGTCAAGATCGATAATAGATTTAAAGGAACCCATAATCCAGATAATGAATTTTTTCAAGAACACGAAATATCTCATCTGCGACAACGAAAAATCTTTGCACTCAAACACAATAAAGGCCTTATTGCAAGACCATTTCAATGTTTCCATTTACACAACTCCACCACGCCATAGTACAACAAATGGTCACGTGGAAAGCTTTCATAGCACGCTTACAGAAATAGGCCGATGCATTAAGCTGACGCAGGGCTTAAATGACACCAATGACCTTATTCTCCTCTCCGCTTACAAGTACAATAGGACTATTCATTCTGTGACAAAAGAACGACCAATCGATATTATTCACCACACCGTCCAATCATTTCATGATCAAATACGAGACAGATTAATAAGCACACAACATAATGACCTCAAAAGCCATAACAAAAACTGTCTGACGAAATCTTACCATCCGGGTGACAAAGTCTTTGTCAAAACAAATAAGAGGATAGGCAATAAATTCACTAAATTACATCTAGAGAAAACTGTTGCTGAAGATTTAGGCACAACAGTTTTAATCGACGGCAAACGAGTTCACAAAGCCAATCTTAGATGACCTTTTTCTCCATATTTTCCAGCGTCATTTGGCATTGATTTTGGTTACGGCGGCCATTGGGTCGGAAGGCAAGGTACTGAACTATACGAGTGCGACTTACATCGAGATTTTAAACGGAGAAGTTGCAATCTTTTCCCAGTACGATTACGTCATACATCATCAAAACCTAACATACTATGAACTTATTGCCAAAGATACACAAAAGTTATTAGACTTGTTCCCACAATCACACATCAGGAAATTACTACAACTAGACGCAGACCAAATTCTACGATTATTGGATTCACTAAACATTCACCATCGGCATGCTAGAAGTATCAATTTGTTGGGGACTGCTTTGAAATACATTGCGGGCACCCCCGATTTTGACGATTTTAACCGTTTATCTGCCCAAGCGGAAGCGTTGATAGAATCTAATAATCGGCAGGTCTTCATCAGTACCCAGACTCAGATAAAAATAAATCAATTGACTGACACTATTAATAAGTTACTTAACTCAACGAAGAAACGCGAACTTAAAACCGAGCATCTTTTAGCATCATCCAGAAACAGACACATTATATACGAGCTTGAGACAATTATTTATTCAGTTACTTTAGGTAAATTAGAATTAATAAATCCGATTTTAAGTGATAAGGAATCTGACAAACTCATTACCAAAGGGCACTCTACCAATATTTCTGTTAGTGATCTGTTAACGGCTTCACAGCTGAAAATTTTACAAAATAACGAGAACATTTACTTTATAATCAAATATCCTATCATAAGCCAAATATGTAACAAACTCATAGTGAGGCCAGTTATTCACAATAAGAAAACAGTAATGCTAGAAGCCAGTATAGCAGCAGAGTGTAGTAGCAAGTACCACCAACTAACTGACTGTAAAGAAACGGTATCGAAAGCAATCTGTCGAGTCGCAAGCGCAACCAACTCCTGCCTATTGAACTTATTGAATCGGCAAGCCGCTACATGCAAATCTATACCAGCTGACCACATTGCCCCAATAGAGGAAATTGATGATGGATTGGTGGTCGTCAACGATGAAGCAGTTGAAGTCCGTGAAGACAGTTTACCGCAAATAAAAATTAAAGGAACCTTCCTTATCTCATTCAAAGAAAACGCCACACAATGGTCGATTTCATTTTCCCTCCTAATACTCATCACCATCGGCTCCACTGTAATAGTTATTGTTTACAAATGGCAACAGAGACGCAAAATTGCAGCAGTGGTAGAAAGAGTTATAAGAGGAGCTGGAGACAGCTCAACTTTACAGGGGGAGTAGTTAACACCCGCTAGCGCGCTCATGGGAAACATTCCGTTCTCATGAGAAATGCTGACGCTATGTCTGCTAATTTGCGGGTGGCAAAATTAAAAACAACGGCAGTAGCGGAGGAGCGATCCACCTGAAACTGCAGCTGCAGCAACAATAACAACAACGATAGCAATAGCAAAAGCGAATTGGCGATCTACCTAAAACTGCAGTCGTATTAACAACAACAACAAGAATAGCAATAGCAATAGCGAATTGGCGACCTATCTGAAAATGCAGTCGTTGTAACAACAACAATAGCAACGGCTGCAACATTCTCTGCTGCAAGTAGGGTAGAATAAGATTTACTTTAATTCTAAAATCCAGTCTTTTGCCAGGCTCTCTAACCGTTGCTTCCACATAAGCGCAAGAAATAAAGTTGTAATAAAAAGTATAATCAAGCCTACATAGTAGGCAGTGTTTTCATTCACCTCGATATAGAAGTTTAACTTCCATCTTTGAGGTCGGCTATAGTATTCAAAATATTTACTATGTGCAGCCGTTACTTCATTAATGCTTATTGTTTGTACCGAATATACATAACTTTACGAATTTGGTGAAAGCATCGATTATGATTAGGATGTGTTTTCTTTTTGACGTGGTCTAAGTAAATTGTGTCGAAGGGCTGAGGAAGTTTTGGGATGTTGTGGAATTGTCTAGCGTCTGACCTATTACGAGCCGGGTATATACATTTAATACAGTTCTGTATGAATTAATTAATTCTGCTTTCCGGATCAGGGAACCAATAATTTGCTTTCTTTTCATTGTAGCACTTCGCGACGCCTGGGTGTCCTAATTGCTCGTGGGCGGTTCTTATAACCTCTCTTTCTACTTCGTTGGAACATGTGTTGCAGAATATTCGTATCTTTCTTAAACACAACACTATTTTCCATTACAAACTTCTTCAGATTTTCCTTTTCTAATTTATATTTTAAATTGGCAATGTTTGGTTTCGAATTTGAGTGATTTGCAATCTATGCCTTCGCTGTCGATCACTGCAACTACGTCCTCACAGTCGGATTTAGTTTTACTGATTGCATAAATACGTGAGACACTTTTACCCCTGCTCAAGAACCTATAGTGCTAGTCTGCTATTTGCTTATTTCGTTTTAAGTGTTAGAACGAAAAAGAAAATAATTTGAAATTGTATTACCTATAAATATACTCTAAATCGACGTAAAACATAAATAACCGGAAAGGTTTCCAATACGAAGCTATGATACCTGCTCTCTACCCAGGAAGTTATTTTAGAAAAATAAGCTACAGGGTGTAGCTTTTCGTCTTCCTGCTTCTCTAGCTGAATCGCTCCGAACCCTTGACCGCTTGCATCGAAGTGTAACTATATTTTGCGATTATATATTGCTAGCACTGTGCTCGACACCAATACCAAAAGAACTTTTGGAAGGCGCTAGGACACTCATAAGTGAATTTATAGCGAGCGTGCTAACACTGAAACAGATTGAACGAATGTCCTGAAGTACGAACATAATCCTACAAATGAATGCATTCACACTGATCCTTAGGGGTCGCATAGTTTCTTATAGCCTTTATTGTTTCTTTGTAAGAACTATTGATGAAGTTGTCTTGCAATCTTTTTCATCAAAAGGACTTCTAAGATCCGGTTAACTTCATTTTTTCCAGCGATTGATAGACGTCGCGGTGAGAAGAAGATTGGAGTTGTTGTTGTTGTTGTAGCGGCTAGTCGCGCCCCGTAAAGAGCGGATTCACCCATGGTCGTTGTCGTCAAACTCATCTAGGGGGAGGCCCAGGAAACGTGCAGTTTCGACAGGGTTGGACCAGAGGGAGAGGGGGGTTAGATGAGTGGGTTTGAGAGGGCATGTGAATAGGTGGTTGGTGTCGTGCGGAGAATCTCCACATGCCGGACATGTGTTGGGTATGTCGGGGTTGATTCTGGATAAGTAGGAGTTGAGCCTGCTACAGTATCCAGATCGTAGTTGTGCCAGAGTGACGCGGGACTCGCGGGGCAGCAGGGACTCCTCATCTGCTACAGGTGGTGGTTGGGCTCCGATGACTGCATTTGCCTGGCGGGAGCCAATGATGTTCGTGACTGTGTCTCTGTGGATGTTGCTTAGGACCCGCCGGTACGCCTCCGGATCCAGCGGTTGTGTGATGAGTGGCTGGATCTCGTCCTTTAGTTCTAGTAGATGTCTTCTAATGTGCCTGGGGGGCAGTTCCACGGCAAGCAGGTGCCCGTTTGGATGCCCCGAGCGGTGACATCCAGCAAGGAACTGCTTGCTGAGCATGAGGTTGTGCTCCTTAACTCGGAGCACATTGACCTCTTGGTGGAGATGCTCCTCAGGCGACATCAGAAGACATCCCGTCACCGTGCGGAGTGCGGCGTTCTGGCAGGTCTGCAGCTTCGTCCATTGTGTCCTGCTGGTTCCCGGCGACCAAACTGGCGCAGCGTAGTTTATTACCGGCCGGCCAATCGCCTTGTATGTTGCCAACAACGTTTCTTTGTCTTTGCCCCAAGAGCTGCCGGCGAGCGACTTGAGGACATTGTTGCGGCTCTGTACTCTATTGGCGATTGCGGTAGTGTGCGCGGAGAAGGAGAGCAGGCTGTCGAAAGTCACCCCCAGAATCTTCGGGTGGTTAACCGTCGGAATGGGGGTGCCATCGATGTGGATGTTAAGATCCAGCCTGACCTCCTTCGTCCAGGTGGTAAAAAGGGTCGCCGAGGACTTGGCAGGGGACAGCGCCAGGTTTCTGCTAGTGAAAAATTGGGCAAGATCCGAGAGATATCCGTTCACTTTCAAACACAGATCATCAATTGCATTGCCGGTTGCCATTATCGAGCAATCATCAGCATAGGAGACAATCGTGACTCCCTCTGGCGGTTGAAGGAGCTTGGAGATGTAGTGATTAAACAGTAATGGGGACAGGACGCCACCCTGCGGTACCCCTTGTTTAATCCTCCTTGGTTTCGATGTTGTGTCTCTAAACCATACCGATGATTGACGACCACACAGGTAATTCGCGGTCCACCGTTTCAGTCCCTGCGGGAGAGTTGATGATTCCACGTCAGCTAGTAGCGTGGAGTGGCTAACTGTGTCGAAAGCTTTCGACAGATCCAACGCTACTAGGACGGTTCTCTCGCAGGGGCGGTTTTGGTTAAGACCACGGTTCACCTGTGTGTTTATGGCATTAAGTGCTGTTGTTGTGCTGTGCACTTTCCGGAAGCCATGTTGATGCTTAGCTGACCCAAGGTGGTATGTATAGTACGGGAGGAGTAGGACCTCAAGTGTCTTTACCACAGGTGAAAGCTGGGAAATCGGCCGATAGAGATCACCCTTGTCGGCCGGTTTCCCTGTTTTCAGTAGTGGGACCACCTTCCCAACCTTCCAGATGTCTGGAATGATGAGGGTGGCCATAGACAAATTGAGGATCCCGGTGAGGAACTCAACTCCCGCGGGGCCTAAATTCTTCAGCATCAACACGCTTAGCCCGTCAGGGCCAATGGCCTTGGAGGCTTTCGCCTTCCCGATGACCTCCTTTACCTCGCCACAAGTGAAGGTAAGAGGCGCGCTGTTGTTCGGTAATTTGCGCAGCCTCCTGGTCACCTTCCGCTTGGTCCTATCCCCCGAAGGATGCAGTATAAACTGTCGGCTAAAATAGCTCGCGCATCTCTTCGGGTCCGACGAGGCACGATCCCCGAATGAAATTTCCACTCGGTCGTCGTGCTTCGTCGGGTTGGATAAGGACTTCACGGTAGACCAAAGCTTACCAACACCCGTGACCAGATTACAGGACTTCAGATGCTCCTCCCACTTGTTCCGCTTGTGTTGGTCAACCAGCCTCCGAATCGCCACGTTTAAATCCTGAATGTTAGGATTACGGGGATCGGAGCGGCGAAGGTGGTCGCGTTCGTTCGCTAGAGCGGCCGCTTCAGCCGGGAAGTTGGGACGGATCTCAGGGATCCTCCCTGCCGGAATGAAGCGGGCCGCAGCTGACGCAACCACCTTGCGGAACTTATGTTCGCCTTTACGAACGTCGGTGGGAGCGGGAAGAGACCTGAAGGCATTTTCGGTGAACTCCGCGAACCTGACCCAGTCAGCCTTTTTAAAGTTGATATAGGTCCGATGGTCCGCGGAGACAAAGTCAGCAGGTCTGTCAATCGAGATGATTATAGGTAGGTGGTCTGATGCAAGCGATAGCATAGGTCGCCACGTTATGCTATTTATCAGACCTGCGCTAGCTATCGTTAGGTCAGGCGAGCTGCTGCAACTACCCATAATCCTGGTGGGGGCATCATCATTCATCGTGCAGAATGTCGAATCGTCTATCTGCTCTGCCAAATCGTTTCCCCTACGATCAGCTGGTAGGCTTGAATGCCAGAGATCGTGGTGCGCATTAAAGTCACCTACTACCAATCGGTTTTCACCTCTGAGGAGCGCACCTATGTCAGGGTGATATCCTGCCGGGCAGCAGGTGACAGGGGGTATATAAATATTAAATATTTCGAGCTCGACATCGCCTGACCGGACAGCTATTCCTTGACATTCTAAGGTAGTGTCCCTGCGGTCGATGTCTTCTTCAATAAGACGATACTGCACTGTGTGATGGGTGATGAATGCTAAGCCACCACCATTACCTCGCTCGCGATCCTTACGATGCACATTGTAGCCGTTGCAACTCAACAGAGTTGAGTTGCTGTGCAGTTTCGTTTCTTGGATCGCAGCTATTGACAGATTATGCCGACTCATAAAGTCGGTTATCTCCTCAATCTTGCCCTGCAGCCCATTGCAGTTCAGCTGAAGGAGTCTCGTTTGCCTCGGTAGAGTCGTCGCGGAGAGGGGTGTGAGGGAAGGGTGATGTTGCCCACCTGGACCCTGCTGCACATGCAATGGCACGTTGGGCTGCCTTATGGTGTTGTTTGGCAGCGCCGCCACTGGCGCGTGCGGTTGCGAGGCTCTACAACAGGGAGCCAGGTAGTCACCCGACCATTCACGTTTGGTGCGCAGGCCAGAACACACTCGAAAGTGATACCAGCCTTGGCACAAATTGCACCTGACTGATGTCGCATTCCGGTATATCCCAGCCTGACACACGGAACAGACTGTGTGGGGTACCAGGAGCTGCTGGCTACTCCCCACACGGGGGGCGTAGCTAGGTTGGGGGGGGAGCGTCCATGTGGTTGTGTGCTCCTGCGAACCGTAGAGGTTCTGCTAGGCACCGGTGCACTAGGTGCAACTAGGGCAGCCGTAGTGGCTATGGGCGCCATAGGGCGCGAACAACATGGGGCCACACAGTTTGTGGACCACTCCTTATGGGTCTTAAGGCCTGAGCAGACCTTAAGATGGCTCCATCCGTCGCACGAATTACACCTTACCGAAGTGGAGTTCGGATGGAGCTTTTTCTGGCAAACGCAGCAAAAATAGGTTTCTGGACCAGGGTTTGGCTCGATGCCAGCCCTGAGCAGAAGGAGGTGAAGCAACCCTGCTGCAAGGAGTTGCTCTGGGGAGACAAACGACTTATGGGGTAGGTCGATCTAAACAGGGTTATATCGCCGAAACAACAGTCCTTGGCCGGGTGAAACCCGGGTCATTCCGGTACGTAGAACCGACTGTCGTGGGAATGAGATTGGAGTGTTTGACTCAAGTGCAATTTTAGCTTCATATTCAATATTCGGAAGGTTTACATTTTGTTTGTTAACGTAAGTATTCTGTATCATAGGCTTAAATTTCTCTGCTAAGACTGAATGTACCTAAGGATTTATGTTGATTATTTCGTTATGTTCTTCGATGTTAAACATATGTGCAGCCGGTAGCTACTGCTGCTGGATCGATACTAGGTACCACAGCTTTCAGCTGCCCCAAATTCACGTCCCCCAGTCCATGCAGTGCTTTTGCAATTTGCATTTTTCCCAGTTTTTTATTATTTCATTAATTAATTTTTTTAAATTTGCGGGATTGCGTTTACCCCCACCTCATACTTTTGCGCACATTTTGAGAATACTTACTTGGTATCGCCACCATTTAAATCAAGGCGAATTCATATAAGGTGTAGCTACTATAGCAGCCGGTTTGATTTTTTTTATTCAGCTACAGGTATATTGTTTTTGCTTTTGCGTATGAGCTTTCAAAAGCAGTAAAAACAAAAACAAATTATATGTAAATTTGGCAACTCTTACGAAGAAGCAAAAAAAAAAATACATAGGAATTTTGTAGTTGTATTTATAACATCGCCTTGATTTAAATATTACATGTTAAAGCATACTTATTCTATTACAATGGGTTCAGAGTTTCAATAAAACTCAATTGCTGAAATTTAATAAAGAATCTGAAATTACTTCCAATTTCCTGACGAATCATTTACGTAGCAGGTTAAGTATAATATTTTTAAGTGCAGCTCAACAAATTGTACACGTGAGATAATCTCTCGCTGAGATTGCACACAATCTTACGGAGGTTGAATTGGTGGAAAACCAAATAAACTTCAAGCACGAAACTTTGGCAATGTGCTCGATGTATGTATTTGGTATTGAAAGGTGAGTAGGTGGTGTTACCACCGAGCAAAAAATCTAGAATCGCTCTTTGTGGTAACGTGTTAACCTGAGAAACGAATGTTGAATAGAAATAATTTGGTAAGCGCTTCCTCTTTCGCGCCTAAAAGGCATTACATTAACATGGGGATGTCATTGGCGTAATGGGTTAAAGAAGCGAAAGTCAAATAAAAAAAAGCAAGTTTGCAATCCTCGTAATGAGTTAAAGCAAGGCGACATGCGTTGAATTATTTTAAATACTAGACCTAAAAATGGATTTAATTATGGGTTAGTGTTACTCCTAGCGGGCACTAAGCCTCTGCTAAGTATGCTGCAAAAATATACTTAAAATGTTGATAAAGATTGCTTTTGAAGAATTAAGATCTAGGCTGATGAAGCCTACTATTTTAGCGATTCATAACCACGAGAAAGAAACGGAGCTGCATTGCGACGCTAGTGCTTTAGGGGACTGTGTATCCATCATATTTTTTAAAATTTATTACACATATTTATGCTTCAAGGCGATTTAGAGTTTACCTAGCGGGTATTCCATCTAAAATAGTAACGAACTGTAATTGGCGGACTACTTAGTCTGTTAGAAAAATGAAACTATAATACATTTGTTAATAACGTCATTTTATTTAATAAAATGCGCGAAACAAAATTTATTCGAAATGGTCACCTTTTGCTTTTACATAAGCACCCCAACGATTCTGCTAGTGTTCTATATCAGCACCCCACAGTTTCTATTGCTATTGACGACGCTGCTCGAACCAAAGAGTTTTTGAGACCAACAGCAGCTATAAAACCAGGAATATTGCTTTTAAGCCACTGCTGTGTGGGTTTTGCCTTGTGTGCTAGAGCAGAATCTCGTTGGAAGATGCAATGCGCTTCATCGAAGAGAGCATTGCTTAACTGCATTAGCACGCATTCTAACACATCCTGCTGGTACACTTTCGCCCCAGTTTTAATCCCTTTTCACAGAAGTAAGAGGGGCTCACCACCAATCCATTATAACGGCTGGATGATGACCACGTTGAACTATTGGAATAACATATTGTGCCTCTTTGAAAGTTTTTGCGAAGAGTGTGTCGTTTTGCTTATTAAAAACTTCCTTCCAAAGGGTTTCTGCGAATGCGAGTGTGTTTTGAGTTTTTACAGTTGAATTGATTCGAACCACGCGAGGACGACCACTTATCTTTCTGTCATCAGCTGTAGTGGTTTGGGAAAAACGATCAATAGTGCGGTAAACAACCATTCTCGAAATATTAAGTTTTTTAGAAGCTCAGAAATTTCACTTGCGCTTTTTCCAAACTTACGTAAAGTAAACAAACACTGCACTCATTATTATATACATACATGCATATGTACGTCGAAGCATCCATTGTAAACTTTCTAACAAAATTTGTGGCATGACTAAGTAGATTTTAAAATAAAAAGAACAAATATACGAAACAAAAGAAAATGTAAAATCTTATAACTCAGTTACAAGAATCCAACTTAGATTACTTTTTGGCATAGGCATAGGCATAGTAAGGCCGCAAAGAAATAAAAGGAAGGTGAGATTATCGTAGCACAGAACACTAACAAAAAGTTTATACCAAAATATAAAGCGTCAAATCTAGTGCACAAGATACTGGAGAACGATAGATACGCAAACGCGGTTGTTACCATTCAATAATGGAATCTCTCTGGCCGATAAGGGAAATATTTTGTAATATACATACATACACAAACCCAATAAAGTCTGCGTTCACCCGAAACATTTTTTAAGAGAAGTAAAAACACAATATTAATAGATAATTCTGTTCAAATTTTTTACATGTATTTCTTCTTTATATTTTTTAGTTCAAAATACAAAATCTTCATTTTTGTGATAACTGGATTTTAGTGTAACAAGTAAACATAGGCACCACAAAGTCTGCGTTCAGTTTGCTTAAATTGGAAAAACCGTTACTTTTCATGAATTCGTTTCATCTTTTTGCGTAGGTTCTATTGTCTTTTAATATAATTAATCGTTTAAAGAGCTCGTGACGCTTTCTTTATAATATTAAAAAAATGGTAGATTAGACTTTCGGAAAGAAAAATTATCATTATGTAAACCTAGTATAAACTTAGAATAAGATATCTGTGTGTAAACCTAGTATAAGCTTAGGCTAAGGCAACCCTGTAATAATATATAAAATGGTTGTTAGCAATCCTGATGAGAAATAAAAGGAGGATGGCCGCTCTCTTCCGGAATAGACAATTGATGAAGGCACTTAGAGTCTCCGAAATCTTTGAGCATCATCTAAACAAACAAGTTAAATTTCACTTTAATAACTTCAGGTGTGGGGTTAACTTAAAACCGATCGGGAAATAACATTATCTCACCGAAATGGCAAACCCTCGACAAGAAATCATGGACGCGTTAAGTAAGTCACAAATAGATTTTCCACCATCGGCAACTACGGTCCAGTTACGTAAATTGTTGAAGAATGTAGTGGGTGTTGAGGATTATGCCGATACCGCCAATGCCGGTGCCGATGCTGATCGCGCCAATATCGAAAATGCCTGTGCCGATGCCGATTATGCCGTTGCCGCCGATGCCAACGCAGCTGCCGGGTCTGACGTGGCCGTTACCGACCACCGCGCTATTGCTAATGACGATGCCGATCATGAAGACGCCATTTCCGCTACCGAATACGCCCATGCCGCCACCGCTACCGCCCATGCCGCTGCCGTTGCCGCTGACGCCAATGCCGCCGTTGCTACACTAGACCAGGAGGTGTTAGCGTTGAAAAGGCGACTGGAATTACTGAAGCTGATGAAGCAAATCGAGGAGTTGGAAAGCCGCTCCACAACAAAATGCCAGAGAAGACTCGATTTCGGTGACATCGAGCATGCGTTGCCTAAATTTAACGGGGATGACGTTGCTTACCCAGTCCACCAATTTATTAGGGACTTCGAAGAAATTATGCTATCAACAGAGGCAGATGAAAACTTTAAATTACTCGCCTTTCGTCGCTCCCTCACTGGAACTGCCCGGGTATTTTTATCGACAACAACGGCACTTAAATCCAATGCGCTGAAAAAGGCTTTGGTTTCGGAATTCGACTTTGCAGTAACTAGGCAAGAAATCTACAAGATGCTAGCACAGCGGCGGTGGAAGAGAAAGGAGGAATCCCTTCATTGCTACGTGCTATCAATGCAAGTCATAGTGAAACGCGTGGAGCAGGAGGTAGCTGACTTTGCCATTGACGGTATTGGAAACATACCGAATGCGCAGCTACTACTCTCGGCAAGAACCATCGACGATCTGAAAAGAATAATCAGCCGTTACCAAAATAAATATTTCATGACGAGCAACGTTGTAGGGGTAGCAAGCCAGAGACCTTCGGCAGCAAATCAAGCAAAAACCCTTTTCAGCGCACCCCTGTGCTATAATTGTTCACAGACTGGTCACTTGAAACCAAACTGCCCGTACGCGCTGAGACCAGACGGATCGTGCTTCCGATGCTGGAAGATGGGGCACGACCATCGGATTTGCCAGAATCCTAAGAAGATACTGAAGAAGAAAGACGAAGTCGCTGCCGTATTCGACGAAAATGACGAGTCCACCACGGTCGGTGAATATAATTACGTAAGCATAGAATTTAAGCAATACAAAAAAGTAGTACCTAATTATGTACTTTCCCTTTTTGATACCGGTAGCCCGGTTAGCTTTATTAGGAAGTCTGCCGTCCCAAAAAACCTGACCGGTAGTAAGGAAGTGACCTCAGAATACAATGCAATCGGGAGGGAATCAATAAAAATTTTTGGAGTTGTAAAATGTAAGATAAAGTTTTTGTAAAAAATAAATTGGATTGAATTAAAAATATTGTCAGATGAATACATGAACTTACCAGTTATTTTGGGACGTGACTTTCTACATTTATTTAATATAAAATTAGTCAAGATCAGTAAGAGCAAGGTTATAACATTAAGTCACATGCTCACGAGAAGACAGATCCTGCAAGTGTAGATAGCGTACGAAATGTTTCGACTGATAAGAAAGAGTATTCAAAAAGGTGCCGTGTTAGAACGTTTGAGAATTTTTCGAAATATAAAAGTGCCGAAGCCGTTGACATACCAGAGATTTTCCACATTGATATAGCAACAGATAACAGTGCTGATATTTATCCTAACTTACCCAAGGAACACTATGAAAACTTAAGACATTTAATTGACGATAGCTACCTTAAGACAGATGTTGGAATTGAACCACTTAAATACGAAATGCAGATACACCTTACGACGGATGTGCCGTTCCATTGTGGTCCCCGCCATCTCTCCTATGCCGAACGGGACAACGTCACATCAATAATAGACGAGTTGCAAAAGGAAGGGATAATAAGACCGAGTAATTCCCCATACGCTTCTGCCATAGTGCTGGTACGAAAGAAAAACGGGAAGATTCGCATGTGTGTCGATTATCGTGCACCTAACAAAATAACTGTTAGGGACAATTACCTTCTGCCGTTAATCGATGACTGTATCGAATTTTTAGAAAATAAAGTTTTTCTCTATATTAGATCTGAAAAGCGGTTTCCATCAAGTGCATATGTCACCAGAGTCCATTCCATATACTGCCTTTGTGACCCCCAATGGTCAGTACGAGTACTTGAAAATGCCGTTCGGGTTAAAGAATGCCCCTACCGTATTTCAGCGATTTATCAATAATATATTTCGAGACCTAATTGATAGTAAAACAATAATAATATAAATGGACGATATCGTTATCGCTATACGAGGACTGAAGCTCAACCTAGAAAAGACTAAATTTGGATACCGCGAGATCGATTATCTTGGGTATGAGGTAAGCCATTCGGGAATCCGACCGAATGGCTCCCACATTCGAAGTATTTGTAACTTCCCGGTGCCAGTCAATCAAAAGCAGCTTCAATCATGCATAGGGTTGTTTTCCTATTTCCGACGTTTTGTTCCATCATTCTCACAAATTGCTAAACCATTACAAAATCTGCTAAAACAGAATTCTGGATTTAATTTTGACGAAAAATGTCTCAATGCCTTTAATGAGTTAAAGGTTCGGCTGACCGATGGTCCAGTCCTTGCGATATATAATGGGAACAAAGAAACGGAGCTGCACTGCGTTGCCAGTGCGATCGGATTTGGTGCCGTTCTTTTACAACGACAGGACGATAATAGGTTCCACCCAATTTCATACTTTTCAAGGACGGCTTCCAGCGCCGAATCGAAATATCATAGTTTCGAACTGGAAGCCTTAGCGATAATTTATGCATTGAGACGGTTTAGAACCTATTTGGAAGGGATTCAATTTAAAATCATAACTGACTGTAACTCACTGACAATGACTCTTGAAAGGAAGCAGTTCAATCCTAGAATTGCCCGATGGGCTCTCGAACTTGAGAATTATAATTATAAGATACAACATAGAAAGGGAGCTTCTATGGGACACGTAGACGCTTTGAGTAGGACGCAGATTGCACATATTATTAATGCCGAGGAAATTGAATTTCAAATCCAAATAGCTCAGGAACGAGACGAAGCTATCAGCATGCTTCGGAAGCGCTTTGAGAACGGACCAGTGAGAGACTTTGACTTAGTAGACGGTCTAGTTTGTAGATCCAAGCCTGATGGAAAGAAATTGTTATATATACCTGCCGAAATGGAATCCAATGTAATACGGTCAATACATGAGAGTATGGGCCACCAATCGGTTGATAAGACTATAGAGAAACTAGTTGTGTATTATTGGTTTCCCAACATGAGGGTAAAGATAGAAACATTTGTTAGGAACTGTTTGAAGTGTTAAGGTCTGCAAATATTCACAATGGAAAACTGTCACAAGGAGATGTCGCTGTAAGCTACTCGCTGTAAGCTACTCGCTGTAAGCTACTCGTTGACAGGACTCGTTACTTGGTTTGCCTTTGCACGAGTCCTGTTAGCTGAACCCGTTGCCAGATAGTGGTGCTATAAAAGCGACAGGCAACCAGTAATCTCTCTTAATCTTTTGATTTTCATCACAGCGACAGCGACAACTTCAGGTGAGTGACACTCCTCCATTGGGTAATAGAAAATCCAGGTTTTTTTACAGCAATAAACGGCGATATATATATATATAAAACAGAATTTCTGTTCTTGTTATTTTATCTGTGTATATGTATGTACACAAAGGAATTGAAAAAGTACAGGTAATTATTTGCCTTAAAGGATCGGCCCCCATTTTTAAGATCCCCGTTTCCAGAAGTCAAGAGGAATTCTGGACCCTACTTATCCCCGCCCTTAACATGGTCCTTCGAGCCGGATCCTTAAGGCAATAATTAATCTTTTTCAATTTCTTTTTAAAATTCTATCAACTCTCGCCAAGTCCCACTTGCTAGATTTAAAAGCAAAAGCCTATTGTGAACGAGCGCATGCACAAGAAGCAGCGCTTTGACGTTTTTCTACGTGCTTTTGTATTGTGTTTTTGCTTGCAATAATTGGCTGCGATATATTGGTGGTGGTGAGCGATCTCACTAAAAGAAAGAAAAAACACCAATCCCGGAGGCGAGCAGACTACCAGGAGGAAGGCGTAGTTCCAGTAGTAGCAGCAGTAGCAGAAACCACAAAAAGGAAAACCTGGTGAGTATTCTAACTGATAACCACGAAAATTTAAAAATCTGTTTCAGCGGAGGCGACCTGCATTGATCCAGTTTAAAAACGGGAAGACCTAGCGGACCGCTAGGTAGCGGTGATAAACCGCTACCAGAAGCAGGCACTCCGGTGGACACGAGGAAGGAGTATACCACCTCAGGTAACAAAAGGTAAAGTGAAAAAAGTGAAAAAGTGAAAAAACGAAAAAACCTACGAGTAGGGTAGTGCGCGTTGGCAAAAGGTGCCAGTGTGTTGATAAAACAAAAAAAACCAACAAAAAAAGTGAAAAACCCTACAAAGAGGGTAATAAGCGCGGGCAAAGAAAAGTGCCAAAAACGAATAAAACGCGCTAAAAGTGTAAAAAAGCTGAAAAGGCAATAAAAAACAAATTAATTTGTGTGAAAGCCACTAAATAGTAGGGCTGCAAATTAATTTGGGTGCAAGTGCAGTGAGCGCAGGCCACGAGGGTCATCAAATAAATCGCGCAAAAATTGTAAAAAAAAAGCCGAAAAGGCAGTGAAAACAAATTAATTTGTGTGAAAGTCCCTGAATAGCAGGCAAGCAAATTAATTTGGGTGAAAGTGCAGTGAGCACAGGCCACGAGGGCCAACGAATAAAACGCGCTGAATTTGTAAAAAAAAGCAAAAAAAGGAGTGAAACAAATTAATTTGTGTGGAAGTCCCTGAATAGCAGGGAAGCAAATTAATTTGGGTGAAAGTGTGCAGTGAGCGCAGGCCACGAGGGCCAACGAATAAAACGCGCTGAAATTATAAAATTTTATAAAACAGCCATACTGGCAGGGAAAGGCCCTGAATAGCAGGGCAGCAACTTTTAATTTGTGTGAAAGTCTCTAAAGGTAGGGCAGTGAGCGCAGGCCACGAGGGTCATCAAATAAAACGCGCTAAAATTATAAAATTCTATAAAACAGCCATACTGGCAGTGAAAGGCCCTGATTAGCAGGGTAGCAACTTTAATTTGTGTGAAAGTCCCTAAAGGTAGGGCAGTGAGCGCAGGTCACGAGGGCCAACAAATGCAACGCGCTATTACAAAAATTTATATAAACAATAAATACATCAAATAAAGGCAGGTGAAGTAAATTGCCCAGTCATCGTCAACGTGAAGTGCTGCAAGGGCCTTACCAACGCCCCAACGAGCTGCCATAAGGAGGTACGAGGTACGCTGAACTTTTGGCAGCACCAAACAATAACCCCGATACTAAAAGCTGCAGAAAAGGTAAGCCTTTGAAATTCACCACGTATATTCGCGTATTCGGGCGCGAAGCAAAACGTTTCGTGGGACTGGTTGAACGACGAAAATACCAGTCTCACATCTAAGTGAATATAACAAAAAAAAAAATAAAAATAAATAAAAATAAAAGAAGAAGCCCAAGAAACAAGAAACCGGGATCACCAAGAGGAGGAATACACCAGGTGGCAAAGCCAGGCAAAGGCTTGAAGGAGTTCGTCATCAGCATACTCACCCGGATCCCCAGTAAGACGGATTTTCACCGCAATCAGAGGAAAATCAACAAAAACCAAAAAATTGTTTTTTCTTATTTTATTGTAAATTTTTTAAAGTTGTTATTTTGTAACTGGACTTTAAAGAAATAAAAATAAAAAAAAGTTTGTTAACAATGGCTCACGCAAACGATTTTTCACGCGCCTGTAGTGCATTGTTGGAGTTTGAAGAGAGATACAATACAACTCCAGGGACAAGTCATTCCATATTTTCGCTTGAGATTCAAAAAGAGGAACTCAAAGCATTATGGACAAAGGTCAAAGAATCTTTTGATAGCCACTCTAGGGATTTGGCTGAAGACGAATCAAATAACGCTGCCATGAGTTTAGCAAAATGTAGGTATCAGGATTGCTATACAGCATACCTGACGTGCGCTGCGTTGATGGGTGAAACCATTCATAATCTGACCTTTGTTCAGCAAAGCTCATCAACGGTAATCCCCTCAAACCGCGATTCTGAGCCACCACTGCGCTCAAACGTGAATCTTCCTCCGTGCGATACGGAAATTTTTTATGGGGATTATATGGCATGGCCCTCTTTTCGGGATTTATTTACAGCCATCTACGTAAATAATTCGCGTCTAAGTCCGGTGGAGAAATTATACCACCTCAATCAAAAGACTCGTGGGGAAGCCAGGGACATCGTGAAGAAATGCCCCTTGACCAATGACGGTTTTGCTATTGCGTGGCAAAATCTCTCGGATAGATACGAAAACAAACGAGTCATGGTGAATAGTCAGTTGAAGATCTTGTTCAACTTGCCTACGGTGACAGTTGAACGCGGCACCGAGATAAAGCATCTCCAGCGTTCAGTAAATAATTGAATCTCAGTTCTGCAAATGTATGGAATTGAAATCGAAAACTGGGATGCAATTTTTGTCTTTTTGGTTTCGAGCAAATTGCCGGACACTACATTAGCAAGGCTGAGATTCCGAGGTGGGAAGATTTAGATAACTACCTCTCGAGCAGGTTCCAGACTTTGGAAACGGTATCCGATATCCAAAGTTCATGAGTAGTTAGGGCAGGACCAAGTCGTGCATCAGCCGGGATACACGACAGAAAAATATCGGCCCATCACAGTCAAATGACGCAATCAGCTTGTAGGTTGTGCCCAGAACAGTCGCATTCTTTGAGAGCTTGTTCAAAGTTTTTAGCGATGAAGGTAGATGATCGTTTTAAGGTAGTGAGGAAATACAATTTGTGTATGAACTGTCTAGCGCATTCCCATCTAGCGAAAAGTTGTAAGAGCACTTTTAGCTGTTTGAGCTGCCATCAAAGGCACCACTCTTTGTTGCATCGCACTCCTAATAGCAATCAACGTCCGTCTACAAAAGACGGAGAGGCTCGAATGCCTCACACCCCAGCCCCAACCGGAAATATAAATGCTTTGTTCGCCGCAAGTGCCAAGAACGTTGTCTTGGGTACGGCCATGATACATATTAGTTACTTAGGAGTAGACTATGAGGCCAGAGCCCTTCTTGATTCAGGTTCAGAAGGAACTTTTATCACGGAGCGGTTGCAGAGACGCATCAAGCTTCCGACTCGATCAGCTGACACACAAGTCTGTGGAATAAGCGCGACAGCTTCGGCTGAGGTGCGAAAAGTCGCACACTTTGTTATAGGTTCTCCTGTCAACCCCCAGATTAGAATTGAGGCAAGAGGTCTGATTCTACCCAAACTGACAGGAGACCTACCCCAGTTTTCGGTAAATCAAGCACATCTTGATCTACTGCCCCCAATGAACAATGAACCGACGTTAATTCCCACAGAAGTCAGCAGGTCGACGTTATTATTGGTGCGGACTTGTACCCAGACATAATGAAGGGAACATAAAACGAAATATTTTAGGCTCTCTCCTGGCACAGGAGACAGTATTTGGCTGGGTCTTGATAGGCCCAGCCCCCCAGTCTGCGGCAAAGAAGCCAGACTCATGTGTTTCTCTACTTGCGGAAATTTCAAGTTCTCAGCTAACTCGTTTTTGGGAGCTTGAGCAAGTCCCGACAAAAAAGCAGCTCAGTCCGGAGGATGCGTTTTGCGAGCAACATTATACGAAGACAACTACGAGGAATGACCAAGGGCAGTATGTGGTGGCATTACCATTTCGGAACGAATTTCCCGAAAACGTCAGTCTTGGAGATTCACGAACCATCGCCGCGCACCAATTCGTCCGAAATGAAGCTACAATGATGAGAAGACCGGAGCTGAAGGCAGAATATCATCGAGTACTTCGGGAATACATCACACTCGGTCATATGAAGCCAGTGACCAGCGCCGATAGTAAACCACAAGCAGACACATACTACCTACCCCACAATGCAGTCATAAAACCGGACAGTACCACCACTAAGGTTCGAGTGGTATTTAACGCATCAAGTCCAACTTCAAATGGAGTAAGTTTGAATGATGCACTCTACCCTGGGCCAGTCCTTCAAGCTGACCTTATCGCACTGCTATTGAAATGGCGGTTTTTTCAAATACGTTTTCAATGCAGACATTGAGAAAATGTATAGGCAGATTCTTCTGCACCCTGAGGATACGCGGTATCATAGAATTCTCTTTCGAGAATCACAAGCAGAAGAGCTCGTAGACTATGAACTCCAAACTGTGACGTTTGGGGTGAGCTGCGCCCCCTATTTAGCAATAAGAACTCTTCTGCAATTGACGGAAGACGTTCGCCTTAAATTTCCGCTGGCTTCTAGGGTCTTAACGCAACATATGTACGTTGACGATGTACTGGCAGGAGCTCATGATTGCGAGACCGCCAGTCGCACCCGCGACGAACTCATCGAAGTACTCAAGGAAGCCGGGTTCCCCCTCCGAAAGTGGACGTCGAACTGCAAGGACATCCTCGCAGCCTTGCCAAAGGCTCATTTATTACAGGAAGATTTTTTGGAGATAGATGATCTGAGTGAAGCTAGAATGTTGGGCATTCGGTGGAATGCCGCTCGCGATATGTTCCATTTTAGCGTCCAAGAAATCCCCATTCGACCAAGCTATACAAAACGAGAGGTTTTATCGTGTGTTGCCAAGTTGTTCGACCCAGTCGGGTGGTTGGGCCCTATTGTCGTAGAGGCAAGATAGATTGGGATGACACTTTACCTCGAGTTTTGTATTTGCGATGGGAAAATTTTCTTAAAAATTACACGTTTATTTCAAACATCAAAATCCCAAGGTGGATCCATTTCACCCCGTGGAATGAAATTGAATTTCATGGATTTTGTGATGCCTCTGAAAAGGCATATGCAGCTGCTCTGCATGTGAGAGTTCGCGATCGAAACTCAGACAGGGCCCCATACATAAATTTACTTGTAGGTAAGACGAAAGTGGCACCAGTGAAAACAGTCTCTCTACCTCGATTAGAATTGTGCGGAGCGCTGCTCTTATCAAGAATTAATTAATGCTTTACTTCCACAGTTCGACGTTGGCCAGCCAGTGATCTACAAATGGACTGACTCCACCATTGTGCTCTCATGGCTAAGGAAGCCCCCTGTTACTGGACTACGTTCGTGGCAAATCGAGTTGCCAAAATAGAGGAGCTCGTCGGAGTGAAAGGATGGAATCATGTGGATTCAAGCGATAACCCGGCAGATTTAGGTAGCCGTGGCTTATCGCCCCAAGAATTGGCGAAGAGCACTTTGTGGTGGCAGGGTCCTAGTTGGTTAAAGGAGAAACCGTCTGGCTGGCCTCAAAAAACTGATGAGGTGACGGTGGAGACAGGGCTGGAGCAGAAGGTCGTTCGAGTCCATGCAGGTCAGATTTTGCAAGGGACGGATATTTTAGAACGATTTTCCGACTTCTCTCGTGCCCTAAGAGTAATTGCACGAATTTTTCAATTTTATTATAAGACACACCCGGTACATAAATCAACCCCACGACAGGAAACGTCAGAATTAACAGCGGTAGAGATTCGAAAGGCAAAAATGTGCCTTATTATGTTAACTCAAAAACAGTGCTTCTCCAATGAGTATCAAGCACTTGTGGCGTCACAGCCAGTAAGCGCAAAAAGCTCCATCCGCACTCTCAATCCCTTCCTCGATGGGAACGGAATCATGAGAGTTGGAGGGAGGCTTGCGTTAGCTGGGCTACCCTACAACGAACGATACCCTGTAATTTTACCGTACGATTGCCAATTTTCCCGACTTCTCGTCAGATTCTCACATCTGATTTCTCTGCATGGGGGAAATCAACTCATGTTGAGACTCTTGAGATCCGAATATTGGATCGTACGAATGAAAAATTTGATAAAAAACATTATTCATAATTGTAAAATTTGTTTAATCCACAGAAAAAAGACACGAGAGCAACTGATGGCATCATTGCCCCCTGAACGATCGGACTTATCTCGCCCCTTCGCCAACACGACGCGTCTAACCACACAGTCATATGCACATCAAGAAATAACCTGGCACTTCATTCCTCCGGGAGCTGCCCACATCGGAGGGCTTTGGGAAGCAGGTGTAAAGAGCTTCAAAACCCACTTCCGTAAGGTAGCCAACACTATGCGCTTCACGATGGAGGAGCTCTCGACGTTGCTGGCCAAGATAGAAGCTTGTCTGAATTCGCGACCAATTAGTCCGCTTTCAGAAAACCCGAGTCAACAGAACCCCTCACGCCAGGACATTTTTTGATCGGCAGTCCGCTACTCGCGATGGCGGAACCTGAGAGTAGAGGAAACCCGATGACGATCATAAACCGATGGCAGAAGATAAAGGCAATTCATCAAGGATTCTGCCAACGGTGGAAAGAGGAATATCTGAAGGAACTACACAAGCGTGTCAAGTGGCAATACCCCCAACGAAACATCGAGGTGGATGATTTCGTGGTTGTCAAAGAGGACAACTTACCCCCGAACGAGTGGCGACTTGGCAGAGTTGTTAAGGTTTTTTCAGGAAAAGATAGTCGCGTACGAGTCGTAGACATACGTACGGCAAGAGGCATAATTACACGCCCAATCGTCAAACTAGTGCTATTACCTCTAGTCAAACCAAATTAACGCTTTCTTTATTTTCAGAAAAAATATTCCAAACTGATCCGTGTGGCCCGAGAGCATAACAGATGCCCAGTGTGCAAGCACAACCATAATTTACTTTTTTGCCGGCAGATGCGCCGTATGGAGCCAGAGGAGAGACTGCGTTCTGTCCTCCTACACGGCCACTGCTCGAATTGTATGTCACCACGGCATACAACCAATGAGTGTCCGTCACCGCGAAACTGCGACCAGTGTCAGGGACGACACCACAGTCTCCTACACCTGGGGGAAACTCCCAGAAGCGAGGAAGACGTGTCGGAAGGACAAAGGGCGGTAGACAAAGGGCACGAACCATCAGCCGCAGCAGCAACTGTGCCGATCGAAGAGGTGCTGGAGATCGACGCAAGCGATGACGACATCCAGCAGGCGCTTGAAGATGCGCACGCTACGACTGAGCTCCGGATATTCAGACCTCCTCTGTCGGGTATCCGGTCGGCAATTCAACGCCCCCCCATCTCGGCCAAAGAGCCGAAGATCTAATTCGCGACGTTCAGAGGTAGATAAACCCCGTAGACGAGTGAGAGACGCCCGCGAGCTAATCAAGGGACCTGGCCGAAGAGTTCTAGGGCAATCTGTCCTCACTCCGACCATATTGGTGAAGGTAATGACTGCCGAAAAAATCCATACAGTACGCGCTATCCTGGATCCTGGTCAGAGCACAACGACCATATCCAGAGCCCTTGCCCGACGACTACACGCCGTGCCACGAAGCGGAGAGAAGTGCTCCCTCGTACTGAAAGGCTGGCACGAAAGACTGGAAGTCAGAGCGACGGTGCTAGCCAGCCTCATGCGGAACGCACCAGAACGCACCATCGATGCTCGCGTGGCCAACGAGTTTGACAATTTGCGATTGGCAGACCCAACGTTCTACCGCACGAGTACGGTGTCGCTAATCTTGGGAGCAGAAGTGTATGGGGCCATAATGCGGCCGGGACTGATGCCCGCAACCCCCCTAGACCAGCCGCGCAAAACACAATATTTGGGTGGGTCATCTCCGGTGAGACCCCATATTGAAGGTGAAGTAGCAGACCCCAGAACGCTGCATTAGTTAAGCATTTTTTTCGCATTTTTGTAAAATGAATTTCAAAAATTGTTAGAAATAACGGAACGCACCAGAACGCACCATCGATGCTCGCGTGGCCAACGAGTTTGACAATTTGCGATTGGCAGACCCAACGTTCTACCGCACGAGTACGGTGTCGCTAATCTTGGGAGCAGAAGTGTATGGGGCCATAATGCGGCCGGGACTGATGCCCGCAACCCCCCTAGACCAGCCGCGCAAAACACAATATTTGGGTGGGTCATCTCCGGTGAGACCCCATATTGAAGGTGAAGTAGCAGACCCCAGAACGCTGCATTAGTTAAGCATTTTTTTCGCATTTATGTAAAATGAATTTCAAAAATTGTTAGAAATAAGAACAAAAATGAAAAGATGTAAATAATAACGCACAATAATGTATTTATAATCCTATTGTAATATGTAACATTGCAGTGATACTGCAAGGCGGCCGGCATGTTAAGGTCTGCAAATATTCACAATGGAAAACTGTCACAAGGAGATGTCGCTGTAAGCTACTCGCTGTAAGCTACTCGTTGACAGGACTCGTTACTTGGTTTGCCTTTGCACGAGTCCTGTTAGCTGAACCCGTTGCCAGATAGTGGTGCTATAAAAGCGACTGGCAACCAGTAATCTCTCTTAATCTTTTGATTTTCATCACAGCGACAGCGACAACTTCAGGTGAGTGACACTCCTCCATTGGGTAATAGAAAATCCAGGTTTTTTTACAGCAATAAACGGCGATATATATATATATGTAAATAAAACAGAATTTCTGTTCTTGTTATTTTATCTGTGTCTATGTATGTACACAAAGGAATTGAAAAAGTACAGGTAATTATTTGCCTTAAAGGATCGGCCCCCATTTTTAAGATCCCCGTTTCCAGAATTCAAGAGGAATTCTGGACCCTACTTATCCCCGCCCTTAACAGAAGTGTCTAATGTACGCTACTCCTCCAAGAGCCAGCAAGAGAAATTTACACTTAATCCCTAAGATTCCACTGCCGTTCGACACACTCCATATCGACCATTTTGGTCCTCTGTCGTCTATTAATTCGAAACGAAAACACGTTTTAGTTGTGGTTGATGCTTTTACTAAGTTTGTGAAGCTTTATCCAACTAATTCCACTAGTACTAGAGAAGTAACTGCCGCTCTCGAGAAATACTTTAATTATTACAGCCGACCAAGGCGTATAATAAGTGACAGAGGAACATGTTTTACGTCCTTAGAATTTAGTGACTTTATATCTAGACGAAATATTAATCATGTGAAGGTAGCTGTGGCATCTCCTCAAGCGAATGGGCAAGTGGAGCGTGTCAATAGGAGCCTTAAGGCAATGTTAGGTAAAATAACTGATTCTATAAACCATGCTGACTAGTGTAAAAAACTGTTGGAGGTTGAGTACGCCATCAAAAACTCTGTTCACAGTACCTGCCAGGATACTCCCAGTCGTCTCCCGTTTGGTGTTGAGCAGCGTGGAGTGATTATTGACGAGTTCACTGAGCACTTCCGAGAAAAATTTTGTCCAGATGCTGGGCGAAACTTAACGTCCATACGTGAACATGCGTTAGATGCTATCAAGACCAGGCAGGAATACGACTCCAAGCGGCAATCTGCTAAGGGTACGGGAAGTAAAACGTATAAAGTAGGAGAATATGTCGTCATTAGGAACATCGATACATCCGTAGGTGTTAACAAAAAATGTGTGCCCCGGTACAAGGGCCCATACGTAGTTCATAAAGTACTAAGTAATGATAGGTACGTCATTCGTGACATTGATAATTGCCAGTTTACCCAATTGGCTTATGAGGGAGTAGTGGAGGCTTACCGTATCCGAAGATGGTTAAGTAAGCCGGACGGTGATGGTAGTAAAGATGAAGAAACAAGCCAGGATCCTCTAGAAATTAATTAAATAATATGTATGATCGAGGCTGATCAATTAGTAGGTTGGCCGAGGTGTAAACCTAGTATAAGCTTAGAATAAGATATCTGTGTGTAAACCTAGTATAAGCTTAGGCTAAGGCAACCCTGTAATAATATATAACATGGTTGTTGGCAATCCTGATGAGAAATAAAAGGAGGATGGCCGCTCTCTTCCGGAATAGACAATTGATGAAGGCACACTAGTTTTTTAGAGTCTCCGAAATCTTTGAGCATCATCTAAACAAACAAGTTAAATTTCACTTTAATAATTAAGTTATGGAAAGATGGCGAAAGTTTCAGAAAAATTGAGCAAACTATTAGAAGAACGTATTCCTTGGTCCAGCGCGTAGTAAACAATTTCATTTTATTTTTTGATTTAAATGCAACGTTATCCAGATAGGAAAGTGAACAATGCCAAGGGAACTGTTTCTAGTCCATAATACAAATTAATAAAAATATTTTAATAAATAAGTTCGTTTCATATTTACTCTCGCAGCTTTTCTATTCCTCACCTTAACCTTAAAATCTCCAACATATGTAAATTATTATCTCAGTAATATATCATAAGTAATAGGTAGTAAATGATTGAAAAACTTTCAATTTGATGTGGACCAGTTATTTTCGGTATCTGAACAAGAGCAAACTCCCATTAATTCGGTTATATTGAACTATGTAAATAAACTTAAATTGTATACCCGTTCAGAAGATGATTCTTTAGAATTGTGGTGAACCACCTATTCGTACCGCAAAATACTTTTGCGAGTTACAAATTCTGAATTATCTTCATTATTCTACAGTGGTCCTTTATTTTTTTTTTATTTTTTTGTGTATATGAAGTAATGAGTTGATAAGTTATTGAATTTAATACATGCTTAAATAAATAATCGATTGATACCTGAAAAAAAAAAACAAAACTAAAATCGTTTGTTTTATTTTCTTCATATGCAAAATACTTTTGTGAGCCACTGTATCTATGTGCAAATTAAAATTATAAATTTTTGTGCATTAGTGAAAGTAGTAATTTGTAGAGCACTGAAAGACGGGCATTGAAGTTACGTACTATTTTCGCTATGTTATGTTAAGCTTAATTTCGATGATATTACTTTTTTAATAATGCAAATATATAAATTTTGTTGTTTAACGTACATCGTAACGGCCAGTGTGCAACGTTTTGGAAATTGAAAATATTAAAGGAATTGTTTTTGCTGTTTGTTACCATTATAAGCGATGTACTACAGACACTCGCTTGCATTGACAGCATAATAAATAACCTGCTTGTAATCCACTAGCTCACCGTGGTGTCGGCTTTGTATGCGAGCGTACAGAAAGATCAAAGACTACTTCGGTTGTGCCGTGAATAATAAACAACAATAGGTGTGTTTAAAAATTTCAGAAGGCCGAAAAGGGGTTTGCAGAAGTTGATGAATTTTTAAATCTGAGCATTTATTTTTGTTAGATCTGGGTTTGTTACAAATTTAGATTTACTGCATCATTAAAGACTTAACTCTTCTCATGTTCATGTACTGGAAATTTTATTAAAAATGGTATCCCGGTTTGACCAATCTTGTAATGGGCGTTTGCCCCTAAGTGAAAGAATTTTATGACCAAAGCTAACTGAATTATGTATATAAATCATGAAATAGTAAGGAATTTAAATAATAAATGACGAGCAAATATGCACGAATTTATAAAAGAGATATGAAATATTACTGCATTCGATATTGAATGTTTGACCCTTCCATCCATAGATGTTCAGTCAGTCAGCTTTTTTAAATCATTAAAGCAATACACCGGAAAATACTCTATCTTAACCATTAATACTTATTTTATGTAATGCATCACATCAACTTAGATTTCGTATTTAAAATGTTTGCCATGAAGTCTAATCGTTAGCCATTAACCAACCAATCCGTCAAAATCACATTCTTTAGCATCGCCGTCAGCATCGTGGTCCTACAGATTTAATTAATCTCATTATAATTGTAATTCATTAATTATGAAAAAAATTTAAGTACATATGAATCCTTAGGGATAGTTACGAATTTTTCCTATTGGCACAATGCGAAATCATTTTCAATTTAATATCAAATTCATATACATATATGAAATATTAAATACACAACACTTAAAACATGAGTATATTGGTATTTGCATTTGGAAAATTTGTTGTCATCACAATGGCGCTTGTTATAATTCATTAGCCGGTTTCTATTTTAATAGTAGTGGATATAGCACATCTGAAATCTTTTTGAGATTATTGCACTGATTATTACTGAAATAACAAAAAACAAAAAATGGACGTTCGTTTGTATGAATCTGAGATTGGCATTGAGTATCGTCAAACTAAATAAGTATATTCAACACATCTTTCATAAATTGCAATGCGTAATTGGAAATGCGTTTAAAAAAAATACTATGTTGTATGGACCAAACATGCTGGGTACGGCACACGTATTATGATTGCGTCGTATTCACTCGACTCGATGCTGATCTATGGTGTGAATACTGAAATAAAGAGTAATAATAATGTTTTATTGAACTGAAAAGAATGAGAAAATTGCCGTGTGAGCTTAAGTCATGTGCTGCAGTCAGTAAAGCAACGATGCCCAACTTTTTGTTTTCCTATCTCATGAGATAGACAAATTTTTGCGGCCGACGCAAAGCTGTCACACGTACACTATACGCTACGTCGTGTAGCGCACGAACGCTACATACCAAACACACGTTCGGCCCTCTCACACAAGCAAGCAACAAATATATGCGTGTATTAGTTTAAAAAAAAGTTGGGCATCGAGGCAGTAAAGCCTCGCTGAAGAAAAGGCGTTTTACGTTTCCTGGAAGTTCAATTTCCGCGCTTCTATCAACTAAGTGCTGCTGAATGTTCTTGAAATGTTTCGGTAACCTCACAGCAAACCAAATTGCTGATTGCGCTAGGATTAAGATGTTTCTGCTTGCGTTCGCGTAAAACTAAGCCAATCCGTATCATCGTCTGTGACTTTTCCCTTACCTTGTCAACATTCATTATTCCGTGCTTAAAAAAATTTAAGAAAATATGTATAATACCAGTATATACATGCAGTATTAACAATTATACCTAGCATGTCTATATTGGAACTATTGTCGAGTGGGATGGTCTTTAGGCTACTTTTGCTGCGTATAGCTCCAAAAAAGTGCTCTAATACATCCTGATTTAGCCGGTTGGTCAATATGTATTCCACGTTTGAATTTTTTGTTCATATACTCAAAAAGCATTACCAGGGATTTATTGGTCATTAAAGTGCCCTTCTGGAAATGCTCGAGTCTGTTCTGATTTGGAATTATTGGTTGTGACATAAAACTCGTTTATTCGAGTCAAAACATCTAATCGGTTTTCTAGGGCAGTATCAAAGTTTAATATAAAAAGCGTTAATTGTTAAATCCCTAAATGATATGAAGTACCTTACCAGGGTAACCAAAGGTTCCTATGTTCGCATTCAAAAGATCAAACCAATCAATGATGGGTTCCATAAAATTTGCTGTGTTTATCGGATTATAAAGTTCAAATCCAATGGAGTAGTAGCGTTTAATTACATAAGCAGTTGTATTTGAATTGTTGCGCTGCAAGTTTCACATTTTGACGTCGTAAGTTATTTCCAGGATTTCCGCAGCACGTGTGCCATTACTATTTGGACGTAGTATGTAGGCTTCCGGACGTAGTCTCCTGTCTGATCGTATTCATATTATTCGACGACTTTCATTTCGTCAAACACATGTTCAGACATGTGTTTCATGAAATCAATGGAAGTGGACAGGAGGATATGTTTTGCCATGAACACGTTTCGGTCTATAATAAACCAGTTGTATAACACGTTTTTTCAATCAAAACAAGATATATGTACATACTTGGAACAACCATTTTGTGTATTTAACTTCAAGTTAATTTTTTTTAATTATCCACCGCATCTGCTTGTTCCAGTTAGATACTCAAATCTTTATTCCGCTGTTTCGAGCTACGCACTTCCTTTTTTAGCTCAGAAATTTTGAGCTTCATTAAAGATTTAATCACCACAAAACTGATAAATTGTTAAATTTATTAAAACATACTTTGATTTCTACATTATCACTGGCGTTCCCATATTTAGCCCAACGGTTGACGTTTGTTTTGCCACCGCGAAACCAGAATCCTCTATATCGCAGTTATGACTATCGAAAACGTCCTGTATCAAATATGAGTTCTTATAGGCACTTCTTACGCACTAAAAACTCGATTCTTACTCTAATAGCCCGTTTGCTCTTTTTTCTCGTTCCACTGGAATCGCTGGCATACAGTCGGGGCTATTCTTACAGACCTTGCCATTTTGCCTATGTAAGCGATTTCCCGTCGCGGAAAATGACCCACACAAATCACATCGCTAACTTTTAACTACATCCGATATGCTCAGTTCCACTCCTGCCATTTCGCCTCGCTCTGCTGTTTTGAAGCACAATATTCACTTCACTATGGTTTTTTTTTAGAATTTTTTTTAAGTATTGACAAAAAATCACAAATTTTCACTACGCACTCACACTTTACTCCCGAAATTCACAATATCAATGAGAAATGAAACAAATGAATGTAAGCAAAGCGAAAAAATCAGCTGTCGTTTCAACTCCACCTTTGATAAATTCACCTTCTCGCAAAACAGTGAAAAGTTGCAATTGTTACGAACTATCATAAACTAGTACGTAAAAAACCACTTATTACAACTGATTGGCAACATCAAGTAGAACTGCGCAGAAATAAGTCTATAGTCAAAATCACCTATACATCCATTTTTAATTGTGTCAGTTTCACAATTACGAGGGCCTCCTGTTTATATTTTTTGGATATTTGATTTCAAATTTATAAAATATTTTTTCTAAATACCCAGATAAGTATCATCAGGAGTTTTCTGTAATAGAATTTTGAATTTCATTGGTAATTTAAGTAATTGCATTTAAATAAAATACCAATATCTTAAGATTTTTTTTTTCTAAAAAACTAAATTTTTTTAAATGCCATAAGGTACTTACTATTCTGACGGCTTTGTGTCCTAATTTCATTTCATATTATGGTTTAAATGAAGTAAAATGTACTCACAATAACTGCTTCATAAGCACTACAAAAATTTTCTAAATCAATTTTTTTTAAATTTAATTGTTGCACAGGTCTCTAGCAATAATTTGGCTTCAACAGATTGAAAAAATATCAATTAGTCGACGAGTTATAGCCAAAAAAAACCATATAAACAATATGCTGAAAATCGGCAGTTGACTGCAAAGTTCGAAGGTCGATTAAAAAAAAATTCGAACTAACATAAACAAACGCCGCGATACGGGTCTTCTAATTTAGCCTCTATTTTCATCCCTCACTCTCAGAATCGACCTAACTTTTGCTAACCTGAATTTGTTCCACAGTGTAACTGTAGGTAGGAGTATACAAGCTTAAGAAGATTTAAGCCATACGTTACAATCCATATGCATTTGAAATCATTTCAAAATACTAAAAAGATTAGAAATAGAAATATCTTCATATACATAAGTGAAACACATTTCAATATTGAAAAATCCGAAAATCATTAGAAAGAATTTGCCCTTTCAATGATTCCAAAAGGCATGTTCAGAGCTCAAATACTAGTAATGTTGTTGGAAAGTCTTTGTCTAAAGATAAAGTTTGAAAGTCATATTACAGAAATATCTGAAAAAGTTTTGATAAAATTGCATGCAACAGATAATTTCTTTAGGTATGAAGGGATGCTTAATGCATTGCGTGAACTCAGAATCTTGCAAAGACAAATTGCATAATTTTGAAACCGAAATTGTAAATCCAATCAAACTATTTGTTGATTAATTTGAAGTAATAGGCAATCGTCCCATCTTTGGTAATGTGTGCGGTAACTCCTCAGCATTTGTTATCAACATTGGACTAAGCATATACATATGTATTTGAGGCTACATATTGAATTAAAACTTATTTGGCATGAGTGATTTTTAACATCGCGCCACGAAGTCACGACATGACGCTTACATACATGAGATAAATCCAAGATACATACTGGTGATGCGACATGTATGTATGTACATGATTCCATGTATATATATATATATTTCTGTATTAGTACTATGCATGTGTATTAGACATACATACATACGTACATATGTATGTAGCTTGGGACCATTTCGGCACTATTATCGGACTAGATATTTTGGGATCATTTCAGAACATTCTTTCAAAACCATTTCGCGATAGTTTGGGACTTCGAGTTCGGGAATAGTAGATTAATAGTTCGGTTAATCTCTACAACTGCTGCTACTACTAGCAGTTATGGAGTCGGCAAAGAAGTTTAGCTTTTGGATCGAGCTTTTAGGAGCACGCGTTTTTTTTAACTTTTGAATTATTTTTAAACAGCTGCAACAAATTGGCTTAAATATAAACACAGGCACCGGAATTAAAGAAGTATATTTTATATTATCTAATACTCTTGGAGATAACGGACTTAGCGATATAATTGGTCTTACTACTTTGTTTAATTCAAATTTTCATTGCCGCATCTGTATTCGTTCGGAAGAGGGCATGGCAAAAAAGAGCAGGCTGTGTCAGAGACACGGCCATTAAGTTTAACGTAGAATACGCCATCCGATAAGACAGAAAACATATGTAAAAATAAATGATAAATAATACAAGCAAATGAATTTCTTTATTTTTTAACATACTAAACGTCAACTTCTAGCTGTTGTCGAACAGCATCAATCAGCATTGTTATTTTGCAGTGCTTGGCAGCATTTTCTCTTCTTTTACTCTACTTTAACTTGCCCGCCTAAAATTATGCAATACAAAGAAAGGGCTGCACGAGTACATTTAAATCGCCCAACAGCAAACACTCAACCAAACACCACACACATATTTGTGTGCATGTGTTTATACAATTTTCATTTGAGAAATTTAAATATTAGGAAGATATCAACCAACATGAAATGTATGTCAAATGAAAGCTAACATCTTCATTTGACTACAAAAAAAAAAAAAAAAATTAATCGAGCCGTTTCCTTATAATTAAAGAAATAGAGATTACAACAATAAAAACCTGACATTGGTGCCCATACCGTAAGGTAAGACGTATTCTACGACAAAAATATATGTAGTTTAGCTATTCAAGAACCAGACAAAATTATGATAACTCGGTTTTCCAAAATAATGTCAAATTAACAGGCTGTTTATTTAGTACTTTTAATTACTTCTACGTCCGAGATAATTTTATTGTCAAAACAATGCATGATTGGTTCGAAGGTATTTGTAGGTACGATATTTATTAACTTTGATTGAAGTGTTTTACAATAGAAAATTTTAATTACCGAAAAAACATTTTTGAATATTGTGAAACAGAAATAATAAACAAATCGATTTTTATTTGCGTTATTGATAATTGATTTAGTGCCTGCCGATAATATGATCTGAAAACATCTTATCGGTACGGTAAAAATATTTGAAATATAATTTCAAAGTGTTAGAAATACCATATCGACTCTTATAAAAAACTTAATATGACCTTTTTAAGAAACCGCTTAAGCTGAATTTTAATTTTCTTACACATTATCAAAAAGTAATAAGAAAAAAAACAGTCCTCTAAAGCGCTTTTGGAACTTCAGATTTGAAGCAAAACACAGAGGCTAAAATTTTTTCCGAAGCGTTACGTGTGGAAAAATATTACATATTTGTTAAGTATAAAATCTGCATTTGAATTCATAATATTAAAAAAAAAACACGAAAATGAATTTCGAGTTAAAAACAAGATACAAAAATGAGTATTTTTTAATATCACATTAAAATGAAAGTTTTCAAAATACTATAGTAGACATCTTGATTTATAAAGTATTAACTTATAAAAAAAGTGAAATTTTTAACTCTTAGAACACGTTTATTAACTTTGTGAGCTTTATAATATAAAATGTTTCAATGAAATTGATAAGAAAAGTAATATCAAGCTGATACCAAAAATTGTATAATAACACGTACCAATTCGATAAAACCGAGTATCGAATAGATACTTGGATTTGATAGAAAACAGTACCATTTCGATGACAAAAGCTATCAAATTTATATTACAAAAAAATATTAAATTGATAACTTCGAAAATGTCACTTTTATAATTTCGAGAATGTCAATTGCATACACTGAGCAATGAGAAAAAGTAGATAAGCGAACGTTTCATATTGATAATTAAATATCATCTCTCTGATGAACACTTTTTTGAGTGAGGTGATAGCCTCAAAGTATAGTTTTGAATATTTTCTTAAGTGTCGAATTTTATAATACGAACCAATCTTATCATGTTTATATCATGTTATCATGCCGATACCACAGTTATTTAATATTGAATATTGTATTTAATATAATGAAGAGTTAACTATGTAAGACTATTGCAAATGCTTATCAATATTTCCTGAACTATTTGATCTTTAAAGCGGTCATTATCAATCCTTATCATTCCGCAAGTGAATTAAGAGACGTACGGATTGGGAAACTAATGGACTTAGCAAAACAATACATGTTAATAGTAGGGCTTTCAATTTCTGCTCGCACATTCTCGAGTATTTCTATACCCCAAAAAGCAGTGCTTACGAGTATGTATCTACTGAAATAGTGAAGACAGCAAAAATTTAAATTGACCGCTTTTATTTAATTTGTTAATAACTTTTAGCATTTTCTTTCCAATTGAAGTGTTCTTATGATCCACATTTTCATAATGAATTATTTCAACGAAACATTATTTTCATTTTTCAACAAAAGTTACTAAAAACAGAGATTAAAAATTAACAATTTTCGAAAAAGCTCGAAAATGTACTTAATTTTTGCATTCAGACGCCAGTAACTCAAAAAGTACTAATTCGAAGCAGACAAGAGAAATATCAGCGTAAAGATTCCGCATGTACCTTTAAAGCGATATCCAATTAGTTTATATCCAATTAGGTTTATTTCCTATTCCGGAGGTTTTGGTAATAACTACAAAAGGACCTCGAAAACAGGGACTCTTCCTATATCTCGAAAACGCTCTTTTTGTTAAGCCACCCAAAATAAGCCTAAGAAATACATTTTTTAATTAAGTACTCTTTTCATATAAATTAGTACACCATGTTCTGGAAACGCCACCCCAAAGTCCTGATATTAATCCTATCGAAAATTTATGGAACTATCTTAACACAAAAATTCGACAGCATTCAGTTTCAAGCAAAAATGACTTCAAATCTATCTTATTACAAGAATGGAAAAAAATCTAACTTATTTTTTGCGAAAAATTGGTTAAATCAATTCCTAATCTTCATACAAAATATTAGTTTTTAAAATATAATTGGATATTTCAAAAAACTTTTTGATTGTCCGAGCTTGGCTTGTACATACATTGAATTCACTCTTATTTGAAGTTTTACTAGAATATTTCATAATACTGAATTAATTTATATCTTTTGTTTTTATATTTTGGAAGTGCAATAAATGAGTAATTGAAATAATAAGCTAAATAAGGTAAATATTTTACCTTTTTTTTAATTTTATTTTTAGAAAGGAGCATTTTTTTCTACGGTGTCCGACTTTGGCTTGGAGCCACGGTATCTACTCCTTACTTCGCTGAGACTTCATTAACACAAAAACAATCATTGTATTTACATAGGAACAAACTGTAAACAATTCAGAATTTGTAATTCACAAAAGTATTTTGCATCATTAGGCAACTCACAAAAATATTTTGCTTATTTTTAAAATCCGTTACTTGGTGCAGATTTGTTTACTTGTTGCAAATTTCAGTTGAATTTAGGGATACTGGTATGTATTTCTATTGAAATTGTCGTAATTTGAATCATTTAGTACATAATTGTGATAGTTCGCGCATCAAAAATGCCAAAAGGTAAAGAAATGACAATATCGGGGGAAAAAAATAATTTTGCACCTTCACAATGAAGAAAAATCCACAAAATACATTTGCGATATGTTTAGCCGATGTCGTCAAACGATAGAAAATGTAGTAAAACGGTGTAAGGTTCGAGGCGGTATAGAAAATTTAACCCGTGGTGGTCGACCAAAGATGCTAACTATGAGAGAGGAACGCAAAATACTTAAATCCAACCGCGAAAATCCACATTTGGTCGCGTGGCTCGAAGAGAAGCACTTATTACAAATATTAATAAAGAAAAGCTACTTATATTCGCCAACACCTACAAAAGTATAAGTTTCGGGTTTTGGAAAACGAAAGCAAATATAATATTTTTAGATCGGATGGTTGTCGTATAGTTTGGCGTAAACCAAATGAAGAGCTGCATATAAAAAACCTCAAAGCGATCGACGGATGTTCGGGATAGTGTGGGGGTGTATGTCGGCTCAGGGAGTTCGAAATCTTGTTTTTATAGACAGCATAATGGATAAATATGTATATTTGTATAAATATGTATATCCGTCCATCCTTAAAGACAATTTACACTCCAGTGCAGAAAAAATGGGTTTGGCAAGAAACGGGTTATTGTTTCAGCATGACAACGACCCGAAATATACGGCTCACGGCGTTAAAATGCGGTACTTTTCAACGCAAAACATTTTCCAACACCCCCTCAAAGCCGTGACATAAACTCTATAGAAAACCTTTGGTCATACCTTGAAGATAGAGGCGTAAACACAAAATATCATCAAAAAATAGTCTCAAGGAGGTTTTGCAAAGGGAATGGGAAAAAATACCACCTGAATTTTGTCGAAAGTTGGTAAAATCGATCCCAAAACGCTTGGAAGCTGTATCTAAAAGTAGCGGTTATCATACGAAATACTAGATACTTTTTACATAAATTTATATATCACTTTTCAAATGCAAAATACTTTTGCGAGTTACAAATTCTGAATTATCTTCATTATTTTCCTGTATACCTTAATTTATTTTTTGCTAATGAAGTCCCAGCGAAGTTATGAATTGATATGTTATTGAATTTAATAAGTAATTTATCAATTAACCTGAAAAAAGCAAAAATAAAATCGTTTGTTTTAATTTCTTCATATGCAAAATACTTTTGTGAGCCACTGTACATATATACAGTGCATATCTTTTTATATTTTCATTTTTAATTCATCTATTGCTATTATTTCATTTCAATTTCAAATATGTTTAGTCTCTCTTCACGTTCTCTTTTTCTAGTCAAAGAAAAATTTATGCGGTTGCAACTCTAATTCCTTTTCCTTCAAAGCTAGCTCTTTATCTTTTACTTTTTTTCTTTCCAACTTTTGATTTTTCTCTTTGACCAAAACGGTGTGCAGCAGAGGTTAGCGAATAATCCCCTTTGCAACGTTTTATTATGTTGCACGTAGATTCTGGTGGTATACCGATTCCTTGAAGGCAACCTGCAACTTCAGGAGAGACAGCTACATTTGTTGAGTTACTTTCGCCGTCCAAAATATATGCGGTTGACAGTAAGCTGCTTTTGACACACCTAACATCTGCGTTGAGCTGGGCATTGAAATCTGCGGGGGGTATTGAATTTACTTCGGTATCCAAAACCGATGAGTTGGAAAAAACTCCTTGCGGCCAAATATTTCTCCCAGATCACTGAAGAAAGCGCAGATTTTCGAATTATACCTTAAAAACCAAATGCTCAGAATTGTATAACAAACATTTCATTTTAAATTACTTTCCGTGGTTTTGCTGTCTCCTGCATAGCACCAGCTCGAGTTCTGCCAATTTCGCGACTCCCAACGGTTGATGCCTTCACAATATTTGGGTGGCTATTTACAACAAAAACTACAAACTGCGATGAAGTACTCAAAAAGTTAGAAGAATGGTCGAACATTTGCGGCTTGCCTTCGCGTATCATAAGTAATCGGGGGCAGCTTTTACAGAATATGTTAATGCTAACGCCATCGAACACGTTTTGACTACAACTGGTGTGGCTAGAGGTAATTGGCAAATTGAACGGGTAAACCGATATATATTATCCATAATTTCGAAACTTTCCGCAGAAAATTCTTCGAAGAGGTTGAAGTTTGTTCCGCAAGTGCAACGAGCAATAAATTCGCGCATCCATTTTTCATACAAAAAGTCGTTCGAATTTTTGTTCGGCGGAGTAAAATCAGCGATAAGGTTATATCTGTATTAGAGCAAAAGTAGATGGTCTGCATACAACAACAACAAGCGCAGACTACATGAAATTGTGCAAGTATGTCGAAACAAATGAAGATTTGTTGTCGTCTGGAACAGCCGATGAATTGTTCGACGGCCGAATGTAAAAAGCTATAGTTGGCAACCCCCGCTAAGAAGGAAGCAAGCAGTAATAGAAAAACAAAGAGTAACGAAAAGAAGCCGAAATACAGGGGTTTTCAATAGGAACGCTACAAAAGCTTTATTAAATAAAACAAAAACGGTTTGGGATATGAATTAAATTCTTTATTCCTGTGAAAGTACATTCGATGCCATTATGTATGGAACTCGATTTCTTTTGCATGGGCACCACGGGCACGCTTGCAGAAGTCCAGACGCTGAACCCAATTTTCGACGGTTTTCGAGCATAAATCGGCCGATACTGCTGCAATTTCACGTTCGATATTCGTACGAAGTTCATCAATCGTCGCTGGCTTGTTGGCATAGACTATAGACTTGACGTAGCCCCACAGGAAATAGTCTAACGGCGTCAAATCGCACGATCGAGGCGGCCAATTGACTGGGCCATTTCGTGAGATAACACGTTCACCAAACTTGGTTTTCAATAAATCGATTGTGACATTCGCTGTATGGCTTGTGGCGTCGTCCTGTTGGAACCACATATTGTCCAAGTCTATATCATCTAATTCGAGTCAAAAATATTCAGTTATCATTGAGCGGTAGCGATTCCCATTCACAGTAACGTACCGGCCTTGATCATCACGGAAGAAGTACGGCCCAATGACGCCGCCGCCCCATAAACCGCACCAAACCGTAACTTTTTCGGGATGCAATGTTGACTCATGGAGTACGTGTGGATTGCTGCCTGTCCAATAACGCATATTTTGCTTATTCATTCAGCCAGAAATGACGACGACCATAAATTGGGCGTAGCGCTCTTAAAGTTGAGGCCATTGACTCCGAATTTCGGTAGTAAATTTTTATAATTTCGACTCGTTGTTGGATCGTATATATTTCCATGATGAAATGGCAAACCTTACTGAAGAGAAATAACAAAAGTGCGGGAAAAAATATGGCGTCGTTTGCTGTCACTATCGGTCTACTTTTGTAGCGTCCCTATTGAAAAACCCGTTAGTTAAGTTCAAGTCGTGAAGTGGTCGAAATAAGTCGTTATCGTTAGAAGTTGATTCCAGTCGTACATCAGTAAAGTTGCCCAGCATTTTGAAGTCATCCCGAGTATATTGGTTTAATTTTTTAGAAAATTAAAATCCAACATTCTCATTAAATTCACAACTAAATAATTACAATTGTAATTATTTTTTATTTACATAAACAAATTTTAAAATTTAAAATACATTATTTGACAAGGGTAAAACTTATGAATAGAAATATAAAGTTGATACAAAAAATCGGTATCAATTTTAAGTGTGAGTTTCAAATAATAATATATAAAATTGACAGAGAGAATTGAGAAGAGTAATATCAAGCTGATACCAAAAATTTGATAATAACAAGTACCAATTTGATAGAAAACTGTTCCATTTCGATGACAAATGTTATATCACAAAAAATATTAAACTGATAGGAGCTAGTATAAAATTGATAACTTCGAAAATGTCACTTTCATAATTTCGAGAATGTTAATTGCATACGATGAGCAATGAGAAAAAATAGATAAGGGAATGTTTCATATTGATGGTTAAATATCATCTCTCTGATGAACACTTTTTCGAGTGAGGCGATAGCCTCAAAGTATAGTTTTGAATATTTTCTTAAATGTGGAATTTTATAATACGAACCAATCTTATCATGTTTATTATACCTGATGTCACAGCTATTTTTAAATACATAAATATTGTATTTAATATAATGAATAGTTAACTATGTAAGACTATTGCAAATGCTTATCAATATTTCCTGAACTATTTGATCTTTAAAGCGGTCATTATCAATCCTTATCATTACCGCAAGTGAATTAAGAGACGTACGGATTGGAAAGCTAATGGACTTAGCAAAATAATACATGTTAAAAGTGGGGCTTTCGATTTCTATACTCGAGAAGGCGAGTACATACGTGTATATATATACTAAATTTAAATTGGCCGTTTTTATTTAATTTGTTAATAACTTTTGCATTTTTTTATCTCATTTCAACATTTAAAAAAAATTTTTTTTTTTACAAAAGCTACTCCCTAAAAATAAAGAAAAAAATTAAAAATTTTGGAGAAAGCTCGAGGATATACTTATTTTTTGCTTTTGCCAGTAACTCAAAAAGTACTATTCCGATATAGACAAGAGATATACATATATGTATGTATACATACGTGGGGCCGAATGCACCATTAAAGCGATATCCAGTCACCTCTATTCTGAAGGTTTTTGGCAATAACTGCAAAAGGACCTTGAAAACATGGACTTGCCTATATCTCAAAAACGCTCCGTTTGTTCAGCAACCCAAAACTAGTCTAAATATACTTAATTAAGTACTTTTTTCGTGTAAATTAGTGCAATTAATTTTATTCGAATAGCGTTATAATTTGGACTAGAATCGCGGTCAATAGAAGTGGTTAAAGTTTTCAATAAGATTTGTTGGTTACAAAATTACCGGCAACATGCAAAATACAACTCTAAGCTGATGAAAACCAACTCCATGAATTCCGGTATGCAGGCGGAAAAATAAGAACGATTTCCCGTTTTCCCTTAGCAAATTTGATTTGGGAGCAAACCGATTTCGTCTTCTTCTGATTCATTTTTCATTCTGTTCAGTCCACGACTAGTGGTATACATATACAGTGGCTCACAGCCAAAATGATGCAGCTACGAAATGAAAAAGCGCTTAGTAAAAAATCATGTTTATATTGCGAAATAAAAAAATTGTACTTATTTATTAATTTGGTACATATACATATGTTAAGTCTTGTAAAATGAAAATAACGCCAAAAATATTTCTTTTTAACAAACGTAGAGTAAAAAAATGTTTGTATATCGAAATGCAAGCTCACAGCCAAAATGATGCACAAATGCTTACCGTTAGCGGCGACATCTTGGCGCCGATTTTCGAATGCAAAATAAATACTATTTGATAGTTTTGACATTTTAGTATTTTCATTCATAAAGTGTAGTTCAAAGTGGGACGCCAAACAAATAGTGAAGTGCGCGAATTAATACTAAAGCATTATAAAGACGGCAAAAGTCAACACAAAATCGCGGAAATGGTGAAACTGAGTCAAGGAACTATTCAGCATATCATTGAACGTTATGTTCGTGAAAATCGTGTCGCCAATAAAAAGAAATCGGCTCATAATAAAATATTTAACGAAAGTAATTCCCGTTTGATTGTAGGGAAAATACGAGAAAATCCCTATTTAAGTGCTCCAGCTTTAGGCAACGAGGTGGAAAAATTTCTTGGGTTCTTCCCAGTCATCCGGAGACCATACGAAGAGTGCTCAGAGAAGCTAATTTCAATGGCCGCACAGCCCGAAATAAACCTTACGTCAATACTAAAAATCGAAATGCAAGGTTGAAGTTCGCAAACGAACATTTATGTATATAAGAGTGAAAGCTTCTGGACTACCGTAATTTTTGCAGATGAGAGTAAATTCAACCTATTTAGATCGGATGGAAAGAGCTATGTATGAGGAAAAGGAAATGCTGAACTACAACCGCAAAATCTACGTAGCACCGTAAAACATGGTGGAGGGCATGTAATGGTGTGGGGATGCATGTCGTGTTCTGGAGTCGGAAATTTCGAATTCATTGATTGTACTATGGACAAGAGTGTGTATCTGGATATTTTGAAACGAAATTTGCTACAAAGTAGCACGAAGTTAAATATTTCCGACAACTTTGGGTACTATCAAGATAATGATCCGAAACACAAATCCGGAGTTGTGCGAATTGGTTTATTTGGAACTGTCCGCACATAGTACGAACACCACCACAGTCTCCATATTTAACTGTAATCGAGAATCCGTGGTAAGTTTTGGAACGAGAGATTCGAAATAAAACAGACTTGATCCTAATTATACAAAGAAATTGGTAGAATACATGCCGAAACGTATGAAAGCAGTTATAGATAGTAAGCGGTATCCCACAAAGTATTAATCGACCTAAATTTTTGTTGTGCCCTTAAAAATTTGCAATGTATTCTTTTTTTTTTGTTACTGCATCATTTTCACTGTGAGGTGCAATTTAATACTGAAATTGGTTTTTGTTGTTAATTAAATAAAATAACTATACAATCTGAATTTTTAAAGCATAAATTAAATGAGTATATCTGCCGCTGTTAAGTGGTATTTATATTTTTTGGAAGATGTATTTAGTTTTCAGGTAATACTTGCTTTAGTATTTCTTATACGGTTGCATCACTTTGGCTGTGAGTCACTGTACATATGTATGTATGTATGTACGTATGTACAGAATGTTGTAACAAAAAGGTAGCTGTGTAAGAATTTCCAATTGAATACTTTACATTGAAAAATGTATTATACATCATGCACCATAATACAACAATATAGTTTTGCCGATGAATATGGTATGATGTCAAATTCAGAGACATTTAACAAAATTGTTATAGCGAACATTATCGCTGTTGTTGTAGCAGCTATGTATATTAAGCTCTGCAAAGATCGGTTTTCCACTAAGTGTTCTCATCGAGGTCATACAACGGGAGGTCTAGGAAAAGAGCATTTTGGACGGGGCCGATCCAGAGGAAGAGAGCTGTTAGATGAGTAGTGATTTTGGGGGTATGCTAAGAGGTAGGCTGTCAAACTACAGGATAGTCAAGGCCATCGCTGTTTTACGATAGTCTTAAGAACGACTATCGATTGTATCGACCCATTTTATGTTTTTCTTTTCAATTTGTGTATTCAGCTTAATGTAATGGTATAAAGCGCTAGTATGAATTTTAATTTGATCAAAGATTAGACCATGGCACTTAGCGCCAATCTCATTTCGTTTGAATCACTGAAATGGAGTTGTTCATAATAATAGCAGCGCTGCCATTAGTCGACCATCTACGGCATTTATTGCGTAAACAAATATATTTTTAACCGAAAACAAATTATTTCTTGTAAGTTTACAAATTTCACGTTATATAGATAAATGAAAAGTTGGAAAAGTGAAATCAGACCTTTGATTAAAAAATTATAAAAATCATTCCGCGAGTTTCAGGTCCGAAACATTTGTTAGATGAAAAGACCGACCGCAAAATTCTTAAATTAGTAAGACGTCAGCCAAATCATAGATAACTAGATACGAAACTCTCTCAATTGCTCACAAAATATGGGGACTGAACTCGTGTTAGATTCTGGCAACAATGCCGCTTCAGTCCCCTATTTTCAGCTGATAGACAAAAAGGCGGGTTGCCAGAGGCAAATACACGAAATAATTGGCAAAAGCAGTATGTTTTCTATTTGCATATAAAAAGGGAGCGAGTGTTGTTTTGCTGAAAAATCGTTCTATTTAAATACTGAAATATTAAAAAGAACATGCATTTGATTTTTGAACGTTAGTAAAGAACTTAGTGCTTAATTTCAAATACAATAACTGTTTATATTAAAAAGAAAAATTCATTAACAATGCCGAATAAATGTTTTTTAAGAACTTGGTATATATACATGTGGGATGATGGTAAGCGGGTTAAAGGGAAGTGACATCTAGCGGACCAAACGGGAAGCCAATTGAACAAAAGCTAGTACGCAACACTAACTTAACTACACCGTTTAAACTTGACGAACGGAGGAGGACAGCGGCAACAGACAGACGAAAAAACAGAAGTTCTGGAAACGGCAAAGCGGGCAGTGGTTAATCCGGTGCGCTAGTCGATCTATAGCAAAGAATATGTCACTTGAAAATCCGATTCAGAAAAATAGACCACAAAAGACATCTGGCAAGAGAGATAGAATTATCCATAGAATGAGCTGCAGTGACCCTTTTCTCTAATTTCGTGAAATAATGAATCTATTGAAGGATGAACATGGAGTAGAAAATTCGGCTGTAACAGTACGCCGTCGTCTAAACCACTTTTAGCTGTACGGGCGCGCCACATGTTACAAGAAGAAACTTGAAGTGAAGACTAGCATTTGCTAAAACACGGGAAGTTTATGCAGGATAATGATCCTAAGCACTTTACGCTTAGTTAAGTGTTGGCTTATGGAAAAAATACCGATATCTTTGACTGGCCTGAACAAAACCCAATCCCAATGGGAGTTTGTGGCATGATGTCTATTTGCTCGTTAAAGGTCAAAAACAAAAAAATTTAAATGAATTACACTGCGTAACAAAAATTAAAAAAAAACCTGTGGTCATGATTTTGTTAATAGTTTTTATTAACATTAGTAGCAGGCTTACGAACTGTGTTTTTACTTTTTGTGGATTGGCTCTAGTTCTTGAGATAAACGAAACTTAAGAAATTAATGAAAAAAAATTATATGACCCAGTTCCAGTTGTATTAATTTAAATATTCCTCAATAAGTTTTGTTATATTAATTATTAAAACAAGTAGTTCGTTGGTTTAAATATTTTATTGCCCTTGCAAGAGTATGAAAATGTAAAAATTGTTTTAGCAAAGATTTTGTATGAATTTTTTATTGCGCCAACAAAGTGGGTATACTAAATTCCCCTGTTTTATATGTTTATGGGACAGTCGTGCAAGAAATGAACATTGGATTGTGAGAGAAAATATGGAGGTAGGAACAGCAAATGTGGTTCATGACCAACTGATAAGCCGAGAAAAAATCATTCTTCCACCACTTCACATCAAGCTTGGGCTAATGAATCAGTTCATCAAAGCCCTTGATAAGACAGGTGACTGTTTCGAATATGTGTACAAAAAATGTGCAGTCCTTAGTATGGAAAAATTAAAAGCAGGAGTCTTCGATGGTCCTCAAATTCGTACCCTTCTAAAAGACACTGAATTCTTAAACCATATGTCACAAATTGAATCTGAAGCATGGCTAAGCTTTGTTAATGTAGTCAAAAAATTTTTGGGAAATCATAAATCACCAGACTATACAAAACTAGTTGCTGATATGCTTCTCAATTTTCGCAAACTAGGATCTAAAATGAGCATTAAATTACATTATTTACATAGTCATTTGGACAAATTCCTGAGAAACCTAGGCAATTACAGTGAGGAACAAGGTGAACGGTTCCACCAGGACATAAAAATAATGGAAGAAAGATACCAAGGTCGATGGGACGACCACATGACGGCAGACTACTGCTGGAACTTAATACGGAATTGTCCTAAGCAACGACATCATAGGAGGTCCTACAGAAAAGGTTTTTTGTAAATTTTTTAAAATTAATTAATGAAAAGAATATATTTTTTTTATTATTGTATTATTTTTATACAGGCGCGACCTTTAAATCCATATTGGTATTTTTAATTAGGTTTTTTCGTGAAATATTTAAAAGTCTTTATCTGAAAAACTAGAGTCAATTCGACAAAACTGATATTATTTTCGTAATCAGCGCCTCCAAATTACCCTAAATCGACTGAAAAATCTCCGACCGCAAAATTTTCTTCCGCAGTGTTATGGATTGTTATAAAGGATGCATGGTGTAATATTCCTGCGGAGCGTTGCAAATGGCTTCGTCAATAAGCAAAATACATATGTATGCGTTATTGGACAGGCAGCAATCCACACGCACTCCATGAGTCAACATTTCATCCCGAAAAAATTACGGTTTGGTGCGGTTTATGGGCCGGCGGCGTCATTGGGCCGTACTTCTTCCGTGATGATCAAGACCGGCACGTTACTGTGAATGGGAATCGCTACCGCTCAATGATAACCGAATATTTTTGACCCGAATTGGATGATATAGACTTGGACAATATGTGGTTCCAACAGGACGGCGCCACAAGCCACAGCGAATGTCTCAATCGATTTATTGAAAACCAAGTTTGGTGAACGTGTTATCTCACGAAATGGCCCAGTCAATTGGCCGCCTCGATCGTGCGATTTGACGCCGTTAGACTATTTCCTGTGGGGCTACGTCAAGTCTATAGTCTATGCCAACAAGCCAGCGACGATTGATGAACTTCGTACGAATATCGAACGTGAAATTGCAGCAGTATCGGCCGATTTACGCTTGTTCCATACATAATGGGATCGAATGTACTTTCACAGGAATAAAGAATTTTATTCATGTTCCAAACCGTTTTTGTTTTATTAAAAAAAACTTTGCAATACCCGATAATAGTTTAAATTGATATTATTTTAAAAAGGGGTAGAAAAACTTTTAATAAGTTTCTCCGCAGGAATATTACACCATTGATCTTTCCATTAAGAAATGCTTTCAAACTTTGCATGCTCAATGCTGCGCGAGATGTGCATTTGGAGGTCGTGTTTGATCGGCATTGATGATGTACAGAATTTTCGCTTCGAATAAACTAATTTGTGATTTTATAATTTCGCTTGATTGTATTCATCAACCTTTTTCATTTGATATACATTACTTACTTACTTAATTGGCGCTATAACCGCTTAAGCGATTTTAGCTGAACTTCTCCTACAATTTGTGGTGTGAGTCTTGATGTTGTAACACAAATTGAGGGGCCTACTGTTTTACGCCGACTCCGAACGGGGAATGTTTTTTGTGAGAAGTTTTTTCGTGGCAGAAATGCACTCGGAGGTTTTCCATTGCCTGCCGAGGGGCGACCGCTATTAGAAAAAACTTTTATTTTGGTATATTTTCTTTAGTCCTAAACTGTTGCATTATTTGGAGCTCTCGGTGTGCTGTTTATAAAATCTCCACTGCACATACATATGTGCGCAGTTGTGCATGTCACATGAAAACAATCAATATAATACTGTTAGTCACTTATATGCAGTATGCAGTTTTGTAGTGTAGTTTTAATATGCAGTTTTTAAGTAGCGAAAAATTCTGATTGATTTTGGATAATTTTTTTTCTGACGGGGTCGGACATTTTCTTCCACACAAAAGTAAATTTTATTAATGCGTTATATGAGGGAAAACGGGCAAAAGCGCCAGCAAAAAAATATTATCAAAAATCAGCGCGAGTTTTCAGTCACTTGAAATATGATCTTTGTTATATTAGAATTGAATTGGCTACAAAAACTTCATTTCTAAATAAAAATAATAAATAAATATTAAATAAAATATTCTAGAAAAACTGCGTTTCTGAAATAAATAAAAAAATCAGAATCAAAAAGTAGACAATTTGATGCCCATTTTTTTAAATTTGTCTAATTTTTATAAACGTTCTAAAAAATTTGAAACTTTATACTTTTATAAAAAATTAATTAACATTAAATTAATAAAAAATTAATAAACATAAGTGACGACTGTATTATATTGAAGCGTGTTGCTTATGATAGATATGCACAATACTGTATGTTTTGGTTTTTCTTAATTTATTTAAATTATGTACATTCATACATACATATGTATGTATGTATTTTTGGGAGATGGACGTATTGAGTTTGTACGAATTAGAAATAGAAGTTTTGTTTTTAAGCGGATTTTCTTTTTACGTGATGTTTTGTAGAAATTGGGACTGCATAGGCTCCAATTAACCGCGTAAAAACAGATGCACGTTTTAGGTTCTAGTTTTTAAAATCATTATTTATATGTATATCAGTATTGTTTTTAATATAATTTGTAACTTAATTTCCATATTTTATTTATTTGTTTATTTTAAGTATTCACTACTGTATTTTATATTGTTGTACTACAAAAGACATCTTTGATCTTCCTGTAATTCCTGTCTTCACAATAGGCTTTCCTAATAACGAGTCGTTCCTCCTTTAGCCTCAATAACTGCCTTAATTCTTGAAGGCATGGAATTCAATAGGACCTCAATTGATTTCCTTATAACGGGGCCATACCAAACTAGTTCTAAAATTTGTATCAATTCACTTTTATTGCCAAAAGTGCTCAATAGGGTTTAAATCTGGCGAGTTTCCAAGCCAATCCCAGCATTTAATATCTAGATCGTTAAATGTATTGGCCAACTAAAAATAAAAATTCGAGCTGAATAGGATATACACCAATATTGTATGGATGTTTTATACAAGATTTGTCTCCAATCAAAACTTACTCATTTTGCACGATGGCATGCGCTGAGTCATCCTGGAAGATTAGGCGATCCGTATAAGAATAATGCTCTCAATTGCAGGTACTAAAAAATTGTTAACCACTATCGCATATTTTTGTGCATTCATTATTTCATCAATAAGGCGTAGAGGCCCCAAAACATGGTATGAAAAGCAGCCCCAAGTCATTTGACTTTGAGGAAACTTAACTTTCCTTACTTCACAATTACCCTGAAACCTCTCATCACCTGAACGGCGCACGTAAATCAAATTTTGTGAGCTTAGGAAATTAAATTCCCTTTCGTCAGACCACATAATCTGTTGCCAATTATTTTGATCCTAATTTTGGTACTTTTTAGCCCTAGAAATTCGTGCAGCCTTAATTTTTTGTGTTAATAGTGTCTTTTCGGCACGGCATCTTTCATATAAACCCACATCTCCCAACCGTCGGCGTATGGTTTCGACACTTAAATCCACTTGGTGGAAATTTTGCATCTCCGCCCTTATAGAAAGTGCACTTTTAAAGCGGTCGCTTAAACTTATCCGCCGCAGTGTGTTCAGTTGACTTTCGATGACGACCTGATCCCTTTTAACGCTCCAACACATCACTACTCTCTTTTTTTTGTAAAATACGAACAATAGTTGTATGGCTACAACCAATTCTAGCTACTATTTGCCGAGAAGATAAGTTTTCTTCATCTAATGCCAATATGCGAATTTTTTGATCACGCGTTAATTTCTTCCTATTATTTGGCATTTTGCACAACTTCTCGAATACACAACCAAAACAGGACTATAACTGAAGAGTGTGCAATCCAATTTCATAAAAAATAATTTATTTCTCAGTCCTTACTAGATCTAGTCGAATTTTTTTCAAATTTAGTTATATAGCTGAAGATAGTCTACCAAAGTGGTGGTGCGTTTTTATTGACCCCAGGTGTATGTATGCGTTTATATTATTTCCCTTTGGTAGTTCCGATTTCGAATTTTTTCTTTTTGGATTAAAAAACAAATTATTGACATGTCTCCAGATGTAAGTATTTGGCAAAGCCTTGGTCCATCGGCTATTTGTGGGAGAGGGTGATTTTCAATCATATATTAGCCATTATTTACAAAATGGTGGGTTTCATATAATTCAAAAACTTACTTCATGAAAAAATTAATTCAAATATTTTTTTCATAAAACTTTTATAAGAGTGGCCGAATATGTTAAAAGAGAGAATTTCAAGTTTTTTCTGAGTTTTTTTATATTTTAAGATTAGTTTCAAAATTTTGTTAGGGACAATTTTATTTAGTTAAAATTAACCCATTTTACCGATGAATATGTAGAATATTTCGAAACAACATATGAAAAAACGATTCTTTGAGATAAATATGTACATACATATGTATATTATTTATTTATTTATTTATTTATTTAAAAGAGGAACAATTATAAATCATTATTACACTTGTGGAATAAGCACTGGCTGGCAGGGCCTTCGGCTTATGCTAGCTTAACTAAGATATGTAATATGAAAATCAATAAGATAGTGTCGGTGGGATATAAGAAGGAGAAGCTGGGTGAGTAAGAGAAAGTTAAATAATTGGGTGAGGTTAATGAACTTAATTTAGGTTTAGAGTGTATTATTGTGGATAATTAAACTAGTAATTTTTAAATTTTAAGTTTAGCTTGTGTTATGAACTTACATACTATGTGTACACTACAAATATCTGTTTTTAAGTAAATTAGATAGTTTTGAATTTGAAGAAAAAGCAGGTCTATAGTCTTCCAATGCCGTGCAAAAGTCGAGAAGGTGTGTAGTCGTGTAGTGGGCTGAGTTGCAGAAGGGGCATTGTGTTTTGGATGTTCCACTTAACATATAAGAATGAGTGTCTGTAGTGTGCCCGATCCTGAGCCGTGTAAATATACATATTTAGGCTTTGGGAAGATATGTCTGCAGGGAACAAAGGTTTACTGCCCGTAGGATTATATGTCTTGTAGTGAGGCTGGTAGCTATCCCAAGCGCTATTGCTCCTTTCCTGTAGAAATTTTTGTACCAGCCTCCGGATGTCTTTGGTGGTAAAATGATGGCTGAGGTGTAAGGGTTCTTGGGATGTTTCTTTGGCTCTACTGTCATGATTTTAATGGTGCTTTTATTTAATAGCATATTATTTCGGTTTTCCGTGATTAATGGTTCTTCATTTGAGTAGTTCAGGAGAGTATATTATTTTTTGGCCTAATTTTGAACTCAAGGTTAGTATAGGGAAAGTATTTGGAACTAAATATGTAAGAGTTTAAAAAACTAAAAAACGAGCTTTATTAGTATATAGAACTAAAAAGAAGAAAAAAATTTTTCATATAGTTAGCGTAAAATATTTAACAAAAAAAATCTATACCATTTTTGAAAGCGTGGGGTTTTCGAAATTAATTGTTAATAAGTAATATATTTAATTGATAATATTTAGAAAGCTCTTTAGTTCAAATTCATTACATGCATGTAATGAGTGAAGTACAGCGCAGTCAAAGTTGTTAAAAAGACAGCAACAGTCAGAGCTGAAGAAATTGTAGATATTTCGGAGCTCGCCACATCTACCCAATGGAACTACTGCTGCTTTTTACCACTTTCCTGTTGTTGTCCTTTTTCCAAATACTTTTGTTGGTGATTCTTTGAGATAATAATAATAAAAACTGAAGTTCCTTTCATTCGATCGCTATGCTTCCAATTTGGTTATGTTTATCTTATTAGTAAAGCACCCGATCTGAAAAACGCTACCCAAAAAACAGTTTTAGAATTTTCTCAGCTAAATCAATAATCAGGTTTGTTTAAAAATAAATTTTGCATTTAATTAGAATCCGCAGTTAATAGATCCCAATTAATTTTGACAAACCCCTTTTTAATATCTGTTCCAAAAACATTAAAAACTTAGATTGTGGTTCCTGTATATACTTATACATAGTTCCCTTTCCGAAAGTAAATTAGCGACGTAAAACTTTCCATCAGATATTCTGCATACAAAACACCGTTTCGCTCTTAAAAACATTATGACCATTTTGGCACTGCTGTTCGGCTTAATAGTGCGCGTTAAACGAGCTGAGCATACGTACTTTAGGCAAGTCACACTCCCTAACACCTCATGTCAGCATCGACTTCTCCCGAATATGCGAAATAACTCGGAATTAAAAGAATATGAGCTTTGTATTTAGCAACTGATGAAACATGTAGCTAATTTTTTATTTTTCATTTGAATCAAAAGAACAAATATAAATGTCATAATCTATTTAACTTTCAGATAGTTAATATGGCGTCCAAAAAGTGGCAATGAAATTTCTTTATTGTATCATGGATGCCAGCTAATTACATATGTATGTAGGTATGCGCCTTTAGCTTTAGTCACCATGTAAAGAAACAACGTAAATCTAAATGGGAAACTTCAGTTTTCACAAATTTTCGTTCAATCGAGTTTGAATAAAATTTATTGAACCACTGCAAGGGGTGATCTATTCCCCGGAGGAAATTATAAAAGCATTTTGCGTCCGTCTGGTCAAACTAATCCAAAGATTCAAATTTCAAAAATTAATTTAGCGCAAAAAAAATATTACGTAAAATTTATTCACTAACTTCAACAAGCTAAAATTAGAAAATCGGTAACTAGGCAAATGATTTTGTTTTGTTTTTTTTTTTAAAGAAATACCACACTTCGGAAATTTTTGGTTTCTTAGACGGAAAATGGCGCTTCTTGTCTAAAAATGATAGAAAATAAAATTGTGCGTTCCCAAATTCAGAAAACAAAGAATACGGGAGAAGTAACTTCCATTATTTTAGTGAGAAACCTGTTTTAATTTTGCTAAAGTATAAAACATGATCCACAGGTAGAGATTTATTAAAAAATCTACAAAATTAGTTGTTAATAGTCTTCAATGGTTTCATTAAAATAATGTAATTAAATTCATTAAATTAATATATAAATAAATCTACAAAATACAATAAAAAGTCAAACTTTGCCTCCCATTTATGAAAAAAGCTTGGTCTACTTATAGTTAAGAATTGTCAAAATCGGCAAAACCAAAGTGACGGTACCACTGACGGCGTCACCTTCTCTATTCAGTCCACCGCGGCTTTTAGAAATAATGTTTGCAAGTTTTCTTTCAACCAATATGTGCCATTGTCAAAGCGTTAGGAAAAAGGTAGTATCGTCGATAGTTTAACACCTTTGCGAAGAGGCGATTAGCATCATGTGGGTACTCTTCACAAATAGGACATATGTTTAGTATGTCGGAGTTTATTCTGGATAAGTAAAAGTTTAATGCCCCTATTATGGATCACAACTCAACTGAAGCATGAGTACATTGTGAATAAATACAAGTGAAAAATCTTAGCCCATAGACGTCAAAATTCGGCACAGCATTCTTGTGTCATTCATTGAGCGTATTTCTATGTTTGACAATTAATATTGGCTATTTGTGACATTTAATATCAGCCGCCGCCATCTCTAATTTAGTCTCACTTGTATTCATTCACAATGATTGAGTAGTAATTGCCAAATTCGTATTATGGTTTATAACTCAACTCAACGTTCAATCAGCTGTCCACTTAGTTGCCTTCGTTAAGTTGTTGCCCGTTTTATGGTTTATTTGCCGTTGAATGTTAAAATGTGTATAAGCAAATGAATAAAATGTCCAAGAACGCTTGGTGGATTTAATGGAAAGTAAACTTTGAAAGTATTGAAGAAATGTGACGAAGAAGAAGAAAAAGGGTGTTTGGAGAACTGAAGTAAAGAATTGAAAAATTTCAAAAAATATAAGAGTTAATATAACCACTTTTAATTAATTTTGATTTGATTTGATATTTACATCCATATGTACATTTTTTCAGTTAGTGTGAATATGTTGGATTTTTACCAGTGAGTATTTCTAGTGTTAAGAATTTGTTTTTAATATGTATAGATGTATAATGTCGGCCGCCGTAGTCGAGTGTGTAGCGAGTGCGCTTTTTCGGTAGGTCCCGGACTCAAATAATCGCCGGGGCAAATGACATCAAAAATTAAAAAAAAAACTGTTTTCTATTAGCGATCGCCCCTCGGCAGGCAGGTATTTTTGCCATAAACAAACTTCACACAAAAACCATTTGCCGCACACCATAAGTTGTAGAATAAGTTCTATGTGATGTAAACGCCAAATTATTATTATTATAGATGTAATAATGCATTATCAATTTTTCATTATCACTGTTTAAGAGCAATGCTTTTAATTTTAAATAAATTTATTGTAAGTAGAATATTAGTGGTTAAATAAGTGCAAATTTCGCAGTAGAAAGTGTAATGTGTTGCCAGGTCTAGATCTGTGGTCCCTCTAGCTTAAACGTTCTCGTTTTTGACGTTATGTGTCTAAAATATTCCCACAACTGCCGACCATGCAGGTAATTAGCAAGAATGATATAATACCAGATTACAACAACGCTGGCAGCGTACACATCATGGTTACTCCTGCTACATTAATAATGAAAAGAAAAGGAGTAGGAACAACTGCACTTTGGGATTTTATTTTCGCTGCAGCTACCGCCATACAGACCTCTACACTTCACATTTATTATTTTACGTTTAACTTAATGTAAAAATCGCTCAAACATAGAAAAATCAATGTTTTAATTGTCCTTAATGACGTCAATTCTTCAAACGACGCAATTAAGAAGTAACGGAAGTTTTTTTGTTGTCACCTTATTTTCTCTGCATCGTGGAGAAGTTTCTGTGAAAACGTCGAGGGATGCCACGAGTCCTCCAGGCTTAGGCGGGTGCTCGCGAGGGCTCCCGTCCCCTTGGAATGTCTCAGGGACGACACAGGAAATTGGGCCATGAGCAGTGAGGAGTCGCTCAAACTTCTCCTCGATTCCCATTTCCCCAGAAATCCTGAACCTTGTGAGATTACAGGCATGGAACCCTCCTGGTGACATGTTAGAAGAGCGTCGCCTACTCTGGGCGTTACGCTCCTTCAAAGCGTTCAAATCGCCGGGACCTGATGGTATCATTCCTGCTCAGTTGCAGATGTCCGAACGGGTGTCGTGTCGGTGGTTGGCGCCTATTTACGCGAGCTGCATAAGTAGGGGCTATATTCCTAGACTTTGGAGGAATGTGAGGGTTACATTTATTCCCAAGGCGGGTAAGAGCTCTCATGTTACCCCAAAGGACTTTAGGCCTATCAGCCTCTCTTCTTTTCTTTTGAAGACCCTGGAGAGGCTGATTGATCTTCATATAAGAGAGGAAATACCGCGGGAGCGGCTGTCGCATGCTCAGCATGCCTACTCGAAGGGCAGGTCCGTGGATACGGCCCTGCATACGGTCGTTAATGTCATTGAGGAGTCTCTTGAACATAGGGACTTTGCAGTTGGTGCCTTTCTAGATATAGAAGGTGCCTTTAATAACATTCAGCCACAGGCAATAGTCGGATCCCTGGCGGAACTTGGGGTTGAGCCGGGTCTGGTAAGGCTCATCAATCACCTTCTCCGGGACAGAACTGTCGTGGCGGAATGGGGCAGCGCCTCCATCCAGCGAAAGGTGAGTAGAGGCACTCCACAAGGAGGAGTTCTCTCGCCACTCCTTTGGGTCATTGCTATCAATGGCGTACTGAAGGAGCTGGAAAGGGAAGGCTGCACGGTTATTGCCTATGCTGACGATGTTACTCTCATTGTCAGGGGTAAGTTTTTGAGCACCCTGTTTGATATCATGCAGGGGTACCTTAATCTGATCGTGGAGTGGTCTACAGGGTGTGGGCTCGCGATTAATCCTAGCAAGACAGAGCTGGTACTATTTACCAGGAGGTACAAAGTACCGGTCGCCCATCCTCCCTCAATAGGTGGCGTCCCGTTGGTTCTTTCTGACCGGGTCAAGTATCTTGGTTTGATCCTGGATAGGAAACTCTCCTGGGGGCCAAATATTGAGGAAAGGGTGAAAAAGGCCTCGGTTGCGGTGTACTGTTGTCGGGGTGCAATTGGGAAGAGATGGGGCCTTTCTCCCAAGGTAAACTATTGGCTTTATGAGACGATAATAAGGCTTATAATGTTTTATGGAGTGGTGGTCTGGTGGAACTCACTAGACAAGGCATCTAAGGTTAAGCAGCTAGAGCGGGTGCAGCGGTCCGCGCTCATTGGGATCAGTGGGGCGCTAAGGACCACACCCACTCTCGCGCTCAATGTTATGCTTAACGTGCTACCTGTGGACATTGCAGGCAGGGTTGCAGCAGCCCATGCCGCAGCCCGGCTTGAGTGCAATGGTTACAGATTCAGCACGGCATTTGGGCATTCTAGGATTCTTGCCAGTTTCGACTTTGTCCCTCCGGAAGCAGATTACTGTCTGCCGACTCCAGCTCAGGGTCGCTCCTTCTCCACTTACATCCCGCGTAGGGATGAGTGGAAGGAGGGTGGCCTGTGGGGCGGTGGGACGGTGAACTTCTTCACGGATGGCTCGAAGCTGGATGGTAAGGTTGGGGGAGGGGTATTCTGCGATGAGTTTTCCCTCAGCCGTAAATTTAGGCTTCCGGACTATTGCAGTGTATTTCAAGCAGAGGTGGCCGCAATAAAGGAGGCAGCCGATTGGCTACTTACCAATGTAATGCCCTCTAGACGGGCCAACATTTATTCGGATAGTCAGGCCGCTATTAAGGCCTTAGGATCGCTAATGGTCAAATCAAAATTGGTCAGGGAATGCCTGACTTCTCTCGCAGCCGCCTCGGAATATCTCGACGTTAGACTAATTTGGGTACCGGGCCATAGCGACATTGCAGGGAACTGCATGGCTGATGAGCTTGCTCGGCAAGGTACCCTGGAAGTCATTTCTCCTTGCAGGGAGGGGGTTGGGGCTCCTTTGACTGCCTACGGGCTTCTCCTGGACAGATGGGCTTTATGTCGTCTCAGCGACCGCTGGGAAATTGCCACGACATGCAGAATTGCAAGGTCCTTCTGGCCGAGAGTGGATCGTGGGCGCTCTAGGGAGCTGATGTCGCTTACTAAGTGGCAACTCTCGACCCTGGTTGGTGTTTTGACTGGGCATTGTCCGTTGGGTATTCACGCGGTTAGGCTGAAAATAGTCTCTGACCCTTTCTGCCGCAGCTGTATGGAGGAGGATGAGGTGGATTCATCTTGTCATTTTCTGCTCAGCTGCCCTGCATTTGCGAGACTGAGGTTCAAGTACCTAGGCTCGTACTTCTTTAGCTCTCCAGAAGACCTTTCTGGAGTGGAGATTGGTAGTTTGCGTGACTTCATTCGGGGCACGCAACGTTTCTCAGGTTAATCTTTCCTGACTTTCCTGACTTCCGATTCACGTTACCGTTCATAAATTAGGTGGTATCACAACGGACTCCTACTATGTCTAAGTGAGTTCCCTTTGGGGAACTACCACAGTAACCTAACCTAACCTAATTAGCAGTTCATCGCCCTGCTGGAGAGTGGATGTCTCAATTTCGTCTAGTGACGTTGCATGGCATACAGTATCAAAAGCTCCAACGCTGATAACACGGCTCTATCTCAGATACGTTTGCGGTTAATGCCAAGGTTCTCCCGTGTGTTTATGACGTTTAGTGCTGTGCACTTTCCATAAGCGGTATTGATGCTTAGTCAAATTGTGCGTAAAGTAGGGGATCAGGAGTACTGCAAGTGTCTTTACCTCTTGTAAAAAAAAAGGAAAATCGGTCGATCGGTTGACCCTTATCGCCGGTTTCCCTGGTTTCCACAGCGGTATCACTCTCCCAGTCTTTGAGATCTCTGTAATGATGAAGATGGCTATAAATAAATTCAATACTTTTATCAGGTATTCTATTCCCGTGGCACCCAAATTGTTCAGCATCAACATGCTTAAGCCATCAGGACCAATGGTTTCGGAGGCTTACGCCTTCCCGATGGCTTCCACAACCTCACCACTGGTAAGTGGCGCGCTTGGTTTTGCGCACCCTTCAGGTCACCTTCTGGTCTATTGTTATAGCGGTTACTCAGGCCCTGCAAGATCGGCTTAACCATGGTCGTTATCATCAACCTGATCTAGGGGCAGGCCCAAGAAACGCGACGGTACGACAGAGTCCGACAACCGAAGAAAAAGGGATGACCAATTCACATGCCGGACGTTCATTGAGTAGGTCTGGATTAATTCTTGATAAGGAGCTAAGCCTGCTACAATATCCAGATCGTAGTTGAGCCAGAGTGACGCGGGATTCCTCCTCTGCTATAGGTGGTAGTTTGAACATAATGAAGCCATTCACAGGGCAAGACTTGACTAAGGTAGTGATTGCCTCTCGGTGAATGTCATTTTAGACCATTCTGTAAGAAGCAGGGCCAGTACGTTGGTGGTGTATGACTGGATCTCGTTTGACATTTCAGGGAGATGCCTTCTTACGTCTAGGAGGCGGGTCATCAGAGGCTAGATCGACGCAAAATATCTCATCATGAAATTATAATGTTCAGTATTAATATAAGAAAACAATTCTTCCTCAGAACGGTTTAAAAAATTGACTTTTAGGAACAATATAGCTTTCATAATCTTCTGCAGTTATTCAAAAGCTTTGGCTTTTCAGTAAGTAATCAACTTAAACTAGAGGATATGCTAACGTTCATAAGTTCGTATTTGCTTAACTGCTTGTAACGATTAACGTATGTGAAAAAATAAATGTCAAATTATGGGATAAATGGTATGATTACGAATTGACTCAGTTGAGTAAAAGGAAATTAGTAATTCATTTATATTTTCAGTGTGACGATATTTAAAATCTTACAGACTGGAAACACATAACATCCTTAATACTAGTAAAACTAAAAATAATCATGATTTTTTCGCGATCTTTCCAATTTTAGTTGTACTGTACAAAGCTCAACGTAGGCCAGTGCGGACGTGTAAAATCGTTTGGCCTGAAGACGGTTACCATAGTGTAACCGAAATATATTGGAAGGGAAAATAAGTAAATCATTTGTTTTTACTCATACCAACACCCCCTTGACCTCGAGCCGGTGAAACACAAAATTTAAAAAAAAATAATAATAATCAGGCTATAATTATAATATTCTTGAAACTAAATCATAAAAATGCTTACGATAGTTTAATATTTTTATAGATTAATATTTTTTGAAATTTAATTGAAAAGCGCACTATTAATTCGGGCAAGTGCATATATCTAGCTTTCATTGGCGGAATACATAAAAGTTATTAAAGTCGCAAAAATCGATTAGTACCAATATCAAGTAACGCAGGGCAATCAATATAGTTTCAAGAGATTGCATATTAATGATGGGGCACTATATTAAGTGAGAGGCAGGGAAAAATTAAGAGGAAGTAGCGCAAAACGCATAAATCTTCTTTGAAACCTTTCGATCCTGCTAGCATAACAACTGTAGATTGGTTTCCAGATTACAGATGCGTACTCCAGTTTTGACCGAACCAATGAGTAAAAGAGTGGTTTGCTTGTATATGGATCATTAAAATCTTTAGCATAACTTCGAAGAAAGGGCACATTACGATAAGCCTTCGGAAGAATGGGAACGTGATTAACAAAAGTAAAGCCCTAATCAACAGAACACTTAAAGTAGCAAAATGATTAACAACAGTTAACTGTGCCCCTGATATTAAGTAATTAGAACCAAAGGTCTTGGGAGTTTTTGAAAGAGTTATATGAAAACATTTATTAATATTCAATAGCAACTTATTTCTCTGACTCCAAATAATAAGATTCTGTCATTCTGTAATAAAAAAAGTGTCAGAAGCACATGTTATTTTGCGGAAGAACTTGAAATCATCAGCATAAATTAAATACATGGACTGATTGAAGCGTGTCCCAATATCAGTAATAAAAAGAACAAATAAAAGAGGGCCAAGGACACTACCTTGTCGTACCCCAGACTTAGCTATAAATTAATAAGATTTGCGATTGTCAATTTCCACAAACAAGGTTATATTTGATACATATGATTTTAACTAAATTAAGAAAGATGAATGAAATCCAAACAATTCTAATTTTTTTTAATAGGATACGATAAGAAACCTTATCAAATGCTTTAGAGAAATCGGTATAAATTGTATCATCTTAAAAACCCTCCTTAAATGATGCGATACAACAATCAGAAAAAGTCGCTAAATTACTGATAGTAGAACGGCAACAAACGAATCGATGCTGGTATGTACTTAAAACGGCTTTAGAGGCAAACGAAAGCTTCGCTTTCACAACTTTCAAAAAGCTTGGAGAAAACTGTTAACTTATTACCTGACTTGAAGACAGCAGTCAGAGAAGCTACTTTCCACCGATCAACAAATACTCCAGAAAAGAGTGAGAGATTAAAGATGAGACATAATGGGGCACAGAAAAAACAAATACCATCATTATCAAATTTCAACGAAGTCTTAAGAGATAATCTTCTCCCATTTATAATATCTATTTCAGATATAAAGAGGAAAGTCAATGGAGTGGGGGACAGATATACAAAAGGACAAATAATCAACAACAGAATCCATTACAAAGTTAGATTTGAAATAGTCTGCAAAACTTCAGCAGTATCAACTAATGATTAAGATGTGTCCCATTATAAATAATTCAAACCTCATAATATATTGCTTATATTTATCCAAGACATTGAATTGATTCATGTAATAAATATATTTTTCTTACCATTGTCCTTATGTAATTTGTAGTATTTAGTTCTCTTATTTTTAAGTTTTTTAAGACTTTTAATATACCAAGGCAGTTTATGAAGACGATGTAGAAGAAGAGAAAGTTTACTGGAGAAAATTTCAGACATTTTTAACAAAAAGTTTTCAAATCATACTGCCACGTCATTTGAGCATAGATTAGTGCTCAAGTTGATATCAGATAAGGATGAATCTACACCCGAAAATTAGCAGGGATAAACTGATGATCGAAGGCAGCATTTTAAGGCAATTAAAACACCACCACCTTTGCGATGATTCCTGTATACATAAAAAGATTAGGGTCAAAGAACTCTTCATAGGAGAAATCATTATTCAGCCATGTTTCAACGAAGACAAATATGTACATCAAAATCGACGCAAGAAGTTACTACAAATATACCTTTAGCTTTAGTACGCATCCCAGACATATTTTGGAAGTAAATATTTAAAGCATTAATACTAGACTTAGAACTATTTATTTGGCTCTGAGTTTGGTTTAATTTAGAAAAACTGAAACGGTTTGACTTTTATGCCAGCTGGCCAGACAACTGGATTTATAATTTTTTCAAAGTAAGCAGAAAAAACGCCAAAAATACTATCTACAGGGACATCATTCTTAACCAATTTATAACAAGCGTGATGTTTGCAATCAATATTTGCATGTTTTGATATATAAGAGATGACATTGTCTTCAATCAAAAATGGCTTAAACAAGATACATGTAGTCATTTCTTTTTGATCACCACATTGAGATCAGTGATCAGTAGACCAACCATCGGACTCAACAAAAAACACAGAGGCTTTGAAATTTTTCCCGGCATATCAAAGTTAATATATTTTCCAGCACCTAAAACACACAGTTCCCACAGCCAACCAATATACGTGCCGCTGTGTCAGCAGAATTGCATTTCCCCATATAATGCAATTGGGCAATACAACACCTATGGGAAACCAAGGCCACGGTCGTTACCGCCGGCCATACTTACGCAATTGAAACATTTCGCAACGCAGCGAAATATGCCCGTGGGAAACCAAGGCCACAGTCGGCACCATGGCAAACCATTACGCAAGGGTTGCGTCGCTGCCGACACACCGAGGACTGGTGTTGGGGTTGGTGGCAGTTATGAAGTTAGTTGCATAGGAGTGCTAGTATTCTTAAGACTAAATTGTGTAGTTCTAAGTAAATAAATATTTGTATAACGTTTTATTTACTTTTTTTCCTTGGGCAAGTTCGCCCTTAAATTCTATTTTTTTTAAGTGTACGATCACAGATCCTTTAACTTCAATATACACGATGAAATTTATTTTTACAAAAGCCACTACACCACTATAAGCGCATCTGACCTTGCAAAGAGTTTATCGCATTTACCACAAAAATCATCCATACTAAGGCGAGGCGAAAATAGCGGGAGATTATGAAAACACGTCAGTACTCGTACGTAACTAATAAGTCGGATACCACGTCAATGTGGAAATCTTTGAAACGGACCATATATTATAAAGTATACAAGACAGTATTCCATTGATACAATATGGTGGTCAATACATTGAAGATAAAAATCAAAACGCAGATGTCTTAAATACGATATTTGTACGAAGTATTGTAGAAATAAGGAGTGCTCGATACAAAAGCCCAGTAAGAATTAGCCACTAAAATAATTCATAGAATAATACGTCTTACTCTCTCAAAGACAGAAACTTGCTGCGTTTTTCGCGAACAGGATTTAGTAAACATTTGCAAGGAAGCCAGCACAGTTGCATTTGGATTTATTCATAATTATCAAAATTGCGCTCTCTCCTTGCAAGTTTTGCAAGTTTTTTGGCTAAACGAACGCGATTTGGTACCAATTGGTACAAGCTTGTACAAGTTATCTGTTATAAACAATAACACTAAGAATATTGAAATGACGTAAATAACTATTAACAACTATTAGCTATAGCATATTTGATGAATTAACTGGAAGTCTAGAGAAAATTGTAAAAATGCCACACTTAAATTACTATTCCATGGTTGTTAGTAAAAGAATAACCACTGGTGGTTTGCCTAATGATTGGAATGTTTCTACGGTAATTTCAATCAAAACAGTTATGAACATAACTATAGCTGAAGAACTTCGACCAATTAATACTCTCCTAAATCTTAGGAGTGTTAGAAATGGTGGTGAAAAATCAGCTGGTGGAGTATATTGAAACCAACAGTTACTAATTAAACAACAGTCGGGGTTTCGTGCAAAGCAATCATGTGAAACACACACTTAACTGGATTATTTCTCAATGGAAAGAAGATATGCGAACTAACGGTCTTTATTGACCTCGAGCATTTGGAACTATTAATCGAAAGTTAATGATATGCAACAAACAGAAAACAATGCACAGTTATTTATGAGGTGTTGCCGAATATAACTTAGATCGTTGAATGTTTAGTTATGTAAAAACAAATTAATGTTAAATGACAAAAAGACTAATTATATGGTAATTTCTTCTAATAAAATGATATTAGTACGACATGAATTACCCATTAAGAACGAATAACTCCAATCAAATATCTTGTAATTCTAATTGACAATTCAAATTTCATAACCCTGCCTATGCGGTGAACAAGATATTAAAAAAACATGAAATATATGAGCAGGAGAAAAGAAATTATTTAAATTTATTCTTTGCTGTCCGTACGCGCGAACTTTTCTTGAGAGACCCGTCATCAAATTATGTGCAACAGTTTTGTCCACTTATAGCACGCTTTCCGCCACATTCTTTTTATTTCTGTAATTATTTGCGTTGGTTTCCCAACTTTCAAAAGTCTAGCGCAATACACACTGTTACCTTCGAACCACTTTTGGGAGACATTACCGTAATGTCCCATTGCAGCCAAGGCCTGTTATTTCGGCGATATAACCCTGTTTAAATCGGCGCATGCCATAAGTCGTGTATCATCTCTGGAGCAATGCCTTCCAGCAGGGTTGCTCCACACACTTCTGCTCGAAACACTACGCTAATTGCGTCGGTGCCACCCAGCACCCAGGGGTCCTCCACGGGTCCAAGGAGCAATCAGCAACACTTACACTCCCCATCTCTCCCAACCCATCCATCCTCATCCGCCTCCCACCCAAGTGTAAGGGCCCCACACTGTCGGAACGTGACATCCTGGTCTCCGCACCGCATGTCGCAGAGCTCTGCATACGCCTCCACAGGCGCTGCCCCAATCTTCACCAGGCCGCAACCAGCACAGCGGCAAGCGCAACTGAGACAAGGTGGATTAGATGTGGACAGATTAAGCTCCTGCAGATAAACTGCAACGGACTCCAGAGCAAAATCGAAGAGATAACCGACTTTATGGTCTGTTGACAGCTGCGATCCAAGAGACAAATTTGCACAGCTATACAACTTTGTTAAATGGCAACGGTTATAATGTGCATCGCAGGAATCGCGAGCGTGATAATGGTGGCGGCTTAGCATTCATCACACACCACACAGTGCAATATCGTTTTATTGAAGAAGACATTGACCGCAGGGATACTACCCTTGAAAGTCAGGGCATAGCTATCCGATCAGGCAATGTCGTGCTCGAAATATTTAATATATATGTATGTATACATACGAATCTTTTTACAATATTATCAGGGTTTTTTACGATATTTGCTTTGTTAATTTTATATAAAAATATAGTTCATACTACAACAAAAGCTTTGTAAATTAATGTTCCAAACTTTATACAAAATTTATGAAAACTAAACAAATTTTCATCAAAATTGTAAAATTTGTTTTTATAACTTTTTTAATTTTAGTATAATAACGTGCAACAGCGGGTACCTATATTTCAATAGACGTTCGCACATTATGCGTCATAATCTCGTTTTCGTCTCTTAATTTGCTCGTCAAAGCGTAGCTCGCCAAACACTCTCGTTTTCCACTCGTCATTTATTTACATTTTCTTTTGAATTAAAAATGAATGGAATTTTAATTATTTAGAGATAAAATGAACACAACAAGCGATTTTGCTGTGCCTGTGCTTTGTTTTTTGAATATTTGGAACCTCAATTGATTCAAGGGGAAAACCGTACTCTTGCACAATCTGTAGAATGAATGACTGGAACTAGCAACCATCTTCTGAAAGCACTGGCGCGGCAATGTAGGGAGGTTTTTGGGTATTATTTTGTATTTACATCTTTCTTAGGACCAAAATATAATTTCCAGTTGGGATGCTTTAGGAGCGTTTTCGTCGGTACTATTTTAAAACCTGTTGGGTGTTCAGCAGTTAGGCTGTATATAGTTTCTGCCGCAGCTGTATGGAGGATGACGGGGTGGAATCATCTTTTCATTTTCTACTCAGCTTCATTTCAGGTACTTCGGCGCCTGGAAATTAGTAGTTTGCGGGCTTTATTCTGGGTACGCAGCGTTTCTCCAGTTAACAATTATTGGTTGCGATGTACGTTACCGGTCTAACAAGTGGTATCACAATGGACTTATTAAACTATGCCTAAGTGAGTTCCCTCTGCGGGGACTACCACATCAACCTAGCCTAACCTAATCTAAGTATACAATAACTGTGTTCACCGCATGCAGGTATCTGAAACACATCGGCACCTTGTTATGGACAATATTTGAATTAGAGTGCACCAGCCGACATAACGCCAGCCTGAAAAAAATGTTGCAAAATGCTTCTGAAATTACGGGTTTCCGAGCCGCCACGTTCACGGCTCTGCAGAACCGCTACGTGTATTGACAGGACCTCTTCGAAGCTGTCGTCATCCCCTCTGGTTTGGCTCGGTAGCGTCTTTCGTTCGGCTTAGTGTCCCTTCCTGATGCAAGGTGCAGAGTTGTATAGTGTTTCTACCGGCACTTGTGACAACGATTTTCGCGAGCTTCCATGCGATGGAACGGCCAAAAGCGGTTCGAACTTTAGCAGTGGGTTAGGGCCGCGCGCATTCTTTATTTCCCCAATTTTCGCGGTAAATGGACATAACCGAAAGCTGTGATTCGCACCGCAAAGTCGGCAGGAAATGCAAACGCCGTAGTGCCCTGCTCCGAATTGTTGCGGGCTCTGGTGATTCGTGAAAGTATGAAAATGCACCGTTTGGTATGTGTAATATTTGAAATCACCCTTATTTTATCCCAATGTAATATTTCGAGACAAAAGCGGTTTGAAGGTTAGAAATAAACCTTTTAAAGCTCTCGATGTTCCGGCAAAGTTAGTTCCGTGGTAGGAGTAAGGACCGGTACAGAAAGTTCTGCAAATTTTAAACTCGCTTCAAACGATAACATAGTGCCAGAGTTGTGACCAATTGAGCGATATTGGGCTGTGATGAAAGCCAGGCTTTTGTTGGGAAACCAACCACAACAAGTACAGAAATAAATTGAATGATATATGAACATAATGAGTGTATATGCGCTGCAGACGGAACCTTTAATGATGAAGCAGATTCGTCACATAGGTGACGAGGCCCGTCATCAAGTTATATACACTTGCGGTCAATAAAAACTCACCACCACTTTGGTAGACTATCTACAGCTATATAACTGTAAATTTAAAAAAATTTCGACTAGATTTAGTACGCAATGAAAAATAACCTATTTTTTATGAAATTGGGTTGCACACTGTTCAATTATAGTCGTGTTTTGGTTGAGTATTTGAAAAGTTGTGCAAAATACCGACGGCTTAGAGATGTGGCTGCACGAATTTCTTGGGCTAAAAAGTACCAAAATTGGGATCAAAATGACTGGCAACAGATTATGCGGTCTGACGAAAGCATATTTAATTTGCTAAGCTCACAAAATTTGCGTTACGTGTGCCGTTCAGATGTGGACAGGTTCTAGAATAATTGTGTAGTAAAGAAAGTTAAGTTTTCTTAAAGTCAAATGATTTGAGGCTGCTTTTCATACCATGTTTTGGCACCTTGTTGATGGAATAATGAATGCACAAAAATATGCGACAGTGGTTAACAATTTTTTAGTACACAGTCATCGACTACCATTCGTCGCGTACTGTTGTTTCGATTTTGATTTCCCTATCTACTTTACCTTACGTTCTGAGTGCAGTTATTTATATAGAAACAAACAGCCTCAGCGTTATACACATTTTGCTTACTGAGTGCACACGTGCTTTAAAGAAAGAGTACATAGAAACTTTGAAAATTTTACACCATGCCCTTCGGGGCAAATAGCCTAGGGTAAAATAGGTTTGCTGCTTTAGCAACCAGCCCCAAACGCAAAAAATTAAAACGGACATTCAAAAACCCTAACGAGTTCCCTGAACTTTCCTCCCCTACAAACCTTCCTAATCCCAAGTATGTCGTGGGGCGCAGTGTTATAAGGCCATCGGCAATAACGCCATATGGCTTTATTTCACATCACATTGAGAAATAAGGCCATAATTTTGCGTATGGGCTTGTTTCTCACTGTGAAAGTGAAATAAAGCCATTATGGCGTTATTTCACCTTTGAAAATTTTCTATACAATCCTTATCTAGTGCAGGGATGGTGTGCATATAAAAAGTAACTCTTGTCATTCTTATAATCTGCCGTATTATTTTAATAATACAAAACGAAACAAAAAATATTTATTCAATATATACAATAAATTATGCAAGTATTAACAAAATAATTGTTGGCCGATTTTTAGTTAACAATATATAAGTGTGCCATTATTGATAATGCCACAACAAATTGGGCACAGTGTTTGCGTTCCTTGACCCTCAGCTTTTTCTTTAATCTGTTGGTAACATGATTGGCAAAGTTTGAAATGTTTGCATGGATCAAACAGTATTTGCCTTTCATTTTCAAAACAAAAAATACATAATAGATAATGTTATTCTTGTATTTCAGTCTCATTCGTTTGTTCTTCGCTGCTACTTGCATCTGATTCATCGGCATTCCCATCAATTGTATCAATGAAACTTTCCTAAAAATTCCGTAAAAGGGAAATTTTCCTTTTACAAAAAGGTTATCATGTACAATTTACTATATACATATGTTATAAAATTTCCCTTTTACAAAAAGATTACTATATTCATTTCGTAGCGTTGGGGCGCGTCGGCACGCGGAGGTTCGGAGCGCGAGCACGTCGCGTGGTGGCGACAAAATTTACTTTTTGTGTTGAAAAAAGATTGTATGGCTTTATTTCTCATATGCACATTTTTCGGTTATGGCTTTATTTCACTCTTCCAATAGAAATAAAGCCATATGGCCTTATTTCTCAATGTGATGCGAAATAAAGCCATATGGCGTTATTGCCGATGGCCTTATAACACTGTGCCATGTCGTGGTCTCCACCACTGATGTACAAAAGCCCCTTTCTCAATATTCATGCTTTGCCGTTCAAAGATCATTGCAGGTGATCAGTAAAGACATAGAAAACATTACGGAACTTAGGGACGGTAACCTGTTACTGCTCGTGAAAGACAGTAGAATCGCAAATAAATTCATCTCTACGAAACAACTACCAGGTATATGTGCAATTAAATGCAAACTGCATGAAAACCTCAACTACGTCAAGGGAACGGTCTTCGCGCCTTACCTCAAATATGTATCTGATGAAGAAATAAAAAAGGAATTGGCTGCTGAGGGAGTGGTCGAGATTTTCAAATTCACAAGAATGATCGATAATAAAGCAGTACCCACTGGTGTAATCTTACTCACCTTCGATCTATATAGATTACCGGAAACCATCGACATTTCATGGCACAAAGCGAAAGTAAGGGAATATTTTCCAAACCCTATGCGCTGCAAATGATGTCAACGTTTGGGTCATACAAAAAAACACTGCAATAACGATCCATCGTGTGAAATATGCAGCCGCCCACCCCATCAAAACGAATGCGATCGTATAAAATGCGCTAATTGTGCTGAAGACCATGCCTCAAACTCTAATAAATGCCCCAAATTTCTCCAACAAAAGGAGATTCTAAAAATAAAAATCTAACGAAAATGCACTTTAAAACAAGCAAGAGAAACGTACTCAGCCCAATTTCCTAAAACATCAACTCCATTCTTTTTCGCTACAGTGGCCACCACCAGCAACAGCGACTCCACAAAAAAAATAAACAACATCAACAATAACAAACCAACAAATAATACATACGAAAATGTCATAAACAGAACCTCTTGTAACGAGGAGACTCCTAGTACTCCTCAGAATCTAGACAAACCGTCAATTGAACCAGAAACAACTACCACAACAACTAATAGAAGCACAAACTCTACAACACGACCCACAATTGATTCGCCGATTACCCGACTTAGTCAACAACTTCTTCAAAACAATACATATTTCATATCTCCGAACCAGGACGAAGAAACTGTTAGTGTACAGCTAAGAGACACCTTAGACGAAAACTTCTTAGCTGACAATGACTTTTAACGTACTACAATGGAACATAAAAGGAATATACAACAACATGAACGAACTACAACTACTAATCAAGGAAATATCACCATCCATCATCGCATTACAGGAAACACATCTCCCATATAACAAAACAGCTCCAGTATCAAACTCATCCACCACATATTTTTTTAACTTACCACAAAATGTAACAAGCAAACAAGGTATAGCAGTCATGGTTAAAAACGGAATACCACACAAACGTTTAGACGTACAGTCACCAATAGCTGTCGTTGCTATCGAAGTGAACATAGGCGTTAAGCTCACCATCCTATCCATTTACATACCTCCTCAACAAACATTTAGCGTTAAATATTTCTACGATATTACCTCTAGGATAAAAGCAAAACTTTTAATAGTAGGAGATCTCAACGCATGGAGTCCCCTGTGGGGCTCAGAATCTGCTAACCAAAGAGGTAAAATTGTTGAAAATTTCATTCTTTCAGAAAATTTGATATTTCTAAATGACATGGCACCAACACATTTCACAACCCATCAAACATTCACACACATAGACGTTTGTATATGCTCAGCTGCAATAGGTCCGAAGCTAACCTGCACCACCCTGTCCCATCTTCATGAAAGTGATCACTTCCCTCTGCTGACAAAAATAGTTTTAGCGTCGTCAAACCCTGGTACACCCAAACCGAAATTTATTACAGAAAAGGCTAACTGGGCGAAATTTCAATGCGCAGCTAACGAAACCATAGAGAAGTACCCGCAAGGTCTTAGCATAAATAAAGAAGCCAATGTTTTGCAAAAAGCAATTCGAACAGCAGCGCATCTGTCAGTACCCCAAACCCACATTAGTATACGCAAGACTGTAGTCCCATATTGGTCACCACACCTGGAAGCATTAAGAAAAGATAAACAAAATTTGTGGCACAGTTATAGGAAGAATAGGTGCGTAAGCAACCTTCTGAAATACAAAAGAGCAAACGCGTTGTTCAAAAGAGTCCTTAAAGAGGCTAAAAGGGCAAATTTGGAAAAACTAACGGAGGGAATTACTCCTAACTCGGATCCAAAAAAAATTTGGGCAAACATTAAAATGTTGACGGGTACTTATACCCCACTCATAATTAGATCGCTAGACACAGATGCAGGTACAATATGCTCCGCGTCTGAAATAGCGAACCATTTTGGGGCATTCTGGTCAAACTACTCGAAGGATTCAAACTTTTCTCAGGAATTCGCAATACAAAAGAAGACTGTCCTAGAGACCGAATACATAAACAATTCTCCACCACTTTCAGCAATACAAATCGAATGCCCTATTACGGAATTTGAGTACGATCTAACCATCAAAGCCATGTCAGGTAAAACACCAGGTAGAGACCGTACCATCGTACCCATTTTTAAAAAATTTGCCACAGAAAGTTAAATCCCAGTTATTAGATTTGTACAACATTTTAGACCAGGGTTCATTCCCGCACACGTGGAAAAATTCGGTGGTTCTTCCGATTCCTAAGCCGAACAAATGTACCTCTAACACCTCCGGGTACAGACCCATATCCCTCATTCCATGCTTAAGTAAGGTCCTAGAAAAAATTATTGCAAAGCGCATTATGTGGTTTGCGGGTGCAAACAGTTTTATCGACCCACATCAGGTTGCTTTTAAAGCAGGTCAGGGAACTTTAGATGCATTATTATTATTCGGGCACTTTGTAAATACAGCCATTGCAACAAAAAACCATGCTTCTATCCTAAGTCTTGACTTTGAAAAGGCGTACGATAGAATCGGTGCGCATATTGTCCTTTGACAACTTGCTAAGTGGAAGATTGGTAAAAAGATGTATGATCTCGTCAAGGCTTTTCTAAAAAACCGCTTCTTTAGCGTCAGGATAGGTAATAAATATTCAAAAACCTTCAAATTATGTAATGGCATTCCGCAAGGTTCACCCTTGTCCGTAGTGCTCTTCATTATAGCGTTTGACGAAATCAATAATTTACTTTCGAAGCACAAGAAAATATCTAGCATTATGTACGCAGATGATCTATTAGTATTTACCAAATGTAAAGATCTATCGGTGGTACAAAACGAGTTCTATAAAATATTATCTGAAATAACCAACTGGTCTGAAATTTCCGGAGCCAAATTATCATACAACAAATGCAGAACTTTTCATATATGCAATAAACGGCTTTGTCCACCAATAGCTCTAAATTTTAATAATGTATATATTGAACGATGCACCCTCACAGAAGCAGGACTTCCCACTGTAGAAGAGAGAACTACGCAAAATACTATAAGGCTCATCCATAAGATTACTCACTGCAAAAACGCAGTTTTATTCGATGCTGTAAGCTCGGTAATAAGGAGTAAAAAGGTATTGCGTCGCACATCAACCATAACAAGATGCATAGACGCAGCGAAGGAATTGGGAATCCCAACGAAACTTTCCAAAATTAGTATCAACTATCCCCCTCCTTGGATGAATTTGCAATCGTCTATTATCCTCGATATGACAAAAAACAACAAGAGCAATACCCCTCCGTCAGCCTATAGACAAATATTTAAACAACTCGCAACAAACTTTGAACAACAAGGATGGAAATTCCTGTATACTGATGGAACAAAAACTCACTCTACCATAGCCTTCGCAGCGGTAGATGCAAACCACGACACAATCACAGCTGGTCATCTGCTTCCCTTCTGTTCAGTATACACTGCCGAAGCCACCGCCATTCTCCAAGCAACGCAATTTGCCCTTGGCACCAAGGAAAGATATATTGTATGCTCTGACAATTTATCGGTTCTACTATCCATCATAAACATGTCGAACAATGAAAACCTGACCAGGTCAATCCGAAACACGCTTTTCCAAGGAAAAAATACAGTAAAAATCATGTGGGTTCCAAGCCACGTTTTAATCTCTGGCAACGAAGCAGCTGACGACAGAGTTAAGCTGGCAGCCAAAGAGCCCCTTATAATGAAAAACGTAGTCTTAAAGAAAGATATACATATATAGGCTAGCAAGCTCACAAATATATGAGTCTAAGTTAGAAAAGTGGAAGGATTTCAACCACCACTACGCAAACAATAATGTCAACGGGCAGACACCTATCTTTCCAAGGAATATCAACTGCAACAATCTCAGAGCATTTGTTCGACTACGTATTGGACACACGATTGTAACACATGAACATTTACTAAAAGGATCGAGCTTACCACAGTGCCCCTACTGTAACGCAGAAACGATCACCGTGACCCATCTTCTCGACAGATGTCCACATTTCGCGACAATCAGAGCAAGAATTTGCAACACCAGCACCGCATCTACCCTGTTAAAAAACCAGGACGCTGAATCGATAACCAAAATTAACGAATTCCTTAGGTTAACTAGTCTTAAGGAATTAATCTAGAGTTAAAAATCTGTAAGAAGTTAATGCAGGTTAATGTAAGTACTAAACATATGTACATAAAAAGAGAGAGCCGAAGGTGTTGGGGTAGGCCGATCTAAACAGGGTTAGATCGCCGAAACAACAGTCCTCGGCCGGGTCATTCCGGCACGTAGAACCGACTGTCGTGGGAATGACCCTGTTTAGATCGGCCTACCCCATAAGTTGTCCTACCCCAGCCGAAGGTGTTCTTACTAGTGCTCCTTTCTATGGTAAAGAAGTGAATTTTCACTCCTTTTCCTTATAATAATAATAATAATTTTTTAGTACCCGCAATTGAAGAGCATTATTCTTATACGGATCGCCTAATCTTCCAGGATGACTCAGTGCCATGCCATCGTGCAAAATGGGTAAGTTTGATTTTAAACAAATCTTGTATAAAACATCTATACAATATTGGTGTGTATGATCCTATTCAGCTCGAATCTTTATTTTTAGTTGACCAATTACATTTAAGGCTAAAGGAGGAATTCGTTATTAGGAAAGCCTATTGTGAAGTCTATATTTCTACCGTTAGTAGTGAAAATGATTTAGTCGCTTTAAGTTAACTTTTTTAAATTTTTTTATAAGCTCAATTCTGAAAAATAATAATATGTTAAGAAATCTCGTGTCAATATTCAAATGATTTCCGTATTTAGTTTTCTTGAAATGTAGACACATTCATAAGTGAAAGGGTTGGGAAGGAAAAAAAAGGTATCAGCGAGTATTTTATGTGGTATTGTTTTTCATTAAACGAATTATGAAAACCTAACATTTTTAGTACGAAAAAACGTATGTGTGTAGAAAATTGAAAGGAAAATGGCCATAAATCAGTGATTTAAAAAATAAAGAATATTTTTATTGATTCATTAAACAAAATTTTGTATGAAAATCATTAAATTCTTTAAACTTATTTTATTTTTTATGAATAAGATCGTAAGCGAATTAATATAAGGTGAAGTTATTAAAGCAGCTGATGTCTTCTCCTTCCACTATATTTGTAAATTCCTTTTACTCATGACATCCTAAAAACGAAAACTAATGGCTTCCATTCTTCTATTCTCTTTTATAGTGACATCCTAAAATTATAAAAAAATGCGTTGTTGTTGTAACAGCATAAAACATTACCCATACAATTTTAGGGAATGCTGCTGAAGTGACAGTCCTTGGCCGGATATAGATCCGGGTCGTTCCGGTATCGTAGAACCGACTGTCGTGGGAACGTACACACGTACCGAATGCGTGTGTGTGTGAAATGCCCTATATGAATTCGCCTTAACCGTAAGTAAATTATTGACGAAAGGTTTTTCTTTGAACGATTTCTGAATTCGTAAATTTAACCATTGAAATCATCCCATACGCTTACTTAGATCTGCAAAACGAAAAATGTTGTAGGCAAATCGGCGAAATCTTTTCATTCTATGTATGTACGTATATGTAATTCTTGCACCATTACAATGCAATACCTATGTATAACAATTATCAATAATTCGACTATGGCGCCAGTTACATGGTACATAGTTACATATGTACATACATACATACATACATAGTACATATGTACATACATACATAGTATACATGAATCGTTTATAAATATAGCATTTGTCAATAACTGCGGCACATATCAGCTCCAAATTTGTTTTTTTTTTATTTAAAACCAGAATTTGCTTGTAATGAATATAATATCCACGTAGGACTCGATTTTTATACAAAATAACGACAGTAAAACACAGTAGTGCAAGCGGCAACTCATTTCAACTGGTCTGTGTTCTGCACGAATGATAATTGGAAGATTGTGGCGCGGATTTCGTTCATATAAAATATGATCAATTTAATGACAGCTGCAACTTTATATAATTTTCTATGGTAAAACTGTCAATTACAAATGAATAAATTCGCTTTCAAAAACTTATATGATGTGGCGCATATTCGTATGTAATTATATAGAATATGATCAATTTAGCTTTACAAAATTTTCAATAGCAAAACTGTCAATTACAAATGAATAAATTCGCTTTCGAAAACTTACATGATGATACTTTTTTCAGTTTTGTTTAGCTTTGTCCTTCTCTAATAAAATTTTTTATTTAGAGGTTTCCAAAAGCTGGGTCATGGACGATTTGAAAAAATTTATTTACCTACACGCTGTATTTTACGTAATCCAAATAAACGTTAAGCTTTTAAAAATTAATAATCCAAATAAACGTTAAGCTTTTAAAAATTATTTTAAGTATTAGATATATAAAAATAAATCACAAAATTAAAAATACTATATATATCGTGATTGTCTCTGCATTATTGGTTCCCGATACTGTTAAAACGCCCGCCTAAAATTCAGAGAATAGGCGGCTCGGAAACAGCGATGGGACTGCTAGGAATATCGTCCATTCCGACAGTCTCAGTCATACTAGTAATTAATTAAATGGGCTATATGTTATTTAAAAAGCAAGGAAACCCCAAAGAGAACCAATGTAATAAGTATGTAATAATGTACATACATATGTACATATGTATATATGCGTATGTCCATGCATATTTTGTAGGTCGAGACTGTAGTGTCTTTAAAGGCCGAAGTAAATAAACAAATGTAAGAGTATTTCACTCACTTTACGCATCAAAAATGGACAAATTCTGAAAAAGAATAGTATTCCAAACAAAATAATATTTCCGCCGGATACGTATGTATGTATGCATGTACATGCTTTTGCCTACTACATGGACATATCCATAGGATAAGGAAGTTATATATTTTTACTGTTTAAATCCTAGCTATCGAGATATGTAAATACGTATTATAATTTATCATAATTCCAACAGACTTGCCTTCTGTGTGCTTAAATCGAAGCCCAAAAAAGTGGCTTGATCGTCATCGGATTTTGGAGACATTTCATAGAAAAAAATTATAGTATCACTTGTAAAATATATGATAAACACCAATTTTATGGTAAACTAAAACAAAACGCGTAAGCTAAAACGAACCAAAATTTGCGACATCAAATAGATATATTTTCCTTTAATCTACTAGCTCTTGGATCCATTACCGAAATAAGACTTTAACGTCGTCTACTGGAATAATTACTTGGACGTTGTTTCAATTTCGCCCGTAAATTAGAGATGTGTAACACAGCACTGGGCTGTGATATTGTGCTAACCATTGTGAATAATTACAATGGTGCAAACACACTACAGGGCATGGTGAAAAACATACAGAACGTGGCGCATATTAGGGTTCCACTAACCGTCTCTTAAAAATTTTCACAAAATTTCTACGTCACAATAGACTTTGTTTACAAAAACAGTTTATGTGTGTATACTCGCAATCGTGTGTATCCATTCCAACGTATTTAACAATTTTAGTGTGTATTGTTTTTAACCGGTAAATCTGGTGTGAGCTTACAGCCAAGTTACTTACCGAATTTCAGGTCAATCAGTGCAATCTTGTATTCTATCATTCTTATCTCCAATGTGCCACCAACCCAGTATAACCAGTAAACAACCTTTTCGGTTTATTTACATTTTGTTTATACAATTTTGGCGAAACTCGAGCTGCGAGTTTTTGGCCTCCTCTCCTGTTCGGGTTTCGTGTCAGAAAACAATCAATAAATTTTAACATTTGTTGTCAAACAACTAACTTAATATAAAACAATTTATTACGATGTAAAAGTGAACTTTAAAACATTTTATGATGAAATATACATATATTATATATACATATATATACACATAATTTCTTGAAATACAGATATACATATTTATATCAAATTGCACGTTGACTAGGCAGTGATAAAATATTTTATTAATTCATCAGTATTGAACATCAATTCCTCACAATCTCGGAAGGAAACAAATTCTGTCTTCGGCACATTACTCATTGTTTTCAACGGACGTTCTGCGAAAATATAATGTTCATCGTCTTTAAAAATTTGTTAAAAATCTAACGGACAAATATATTTTCCATTTTAGGAGATTCTTTAGTGATCTGAATATATCCCAAGTTTTCTTTACTACCACCTGATTTTTGTAAAAGAATCCCAAAATTTGTATTATAATATTAATCGAAATATATCAGAAATAATTTTCTCACGTGGAAAAAAGTTGGAAGTGATATAAATCGCTGAAGTGGAAACCTTCATAAACATTCATTGCAATGATAGAAACAGTGTGATACGAGCTACATTTTACACACTCCATCGATCAATTCCTTTAAATACAACTCTGCGCTATGATAATGCTGAGCCAGACAAGTACAAAATGTACGCAAATGTATAACATGATGCCTATACTCAAAAAAGTGATTGAAAATAAATAAATGCATATGATATATGTACAATAATAGGCCCGTTTTAATGTAACCTAGTTGCAAAAAGCACTACAACTCGGATAAAATTTCGTTTTAGTTACTCCACAACACTGGCAAAATCTGCCATTAAACATATGATTTGTTTAGTGAAATTTTAAAGAAGCAAAACAAAATGAGCAATTCTGTGGATTCTGTGGTAAGTTATTAAATTTAAATAAATGCATTAAATAACCTTTTACTTTTGTAGATGGTGTCTTTGTACACGGGTGAGCATTGCGAATCACGTCACAATAGAGAGAAGAAATAAGTACTAGAAGTATTGGAAACGATGTATGCAAGCTCCAACTCTTCTAAAGACTCGTACAGTGAAAAACAAGGCGCATGAGAAGTGCTCCAATTTTGAAGGTACACTCGATGCAATGAGTGAGGCAGATTTCAAAATGCACATCAGCTAAGATGCCAAACGGTGGAATATCTAACAAGTAATACCAAAATGTGTGCAAAAGAATTGCATAAACTTAATGCTATTTTATTTTCAGTGAAGTATTCGGAGTCTTAACTGTGTACCTGCCACATTTGGTGGTGATAGGACGCGTATATTACCACTAAAAATCCGTGTATATGTACATTTGGTATTTAAGCAATACAGTGGCATTTAGGCAACTAACAAATTTGTGCGATATCAACGATGTTAGTGATGAAAATACGTTTGCACTTGATGAAGGTTTTGAAGAATGAAACCAAGACGCAGCACTTGACAGAAAGCAAACCCTTTTTAATTATTTAAGACAACAAAATATTATTTAAAAATTTCAATGCATATGCATATAAATTTATATCTTTAAACTCACTAATAAATATATTGACAAGAATTCGTTGCATTTCATTCAACTTAAAATCTATAAAACTAAAACAAATTCACAAGGGGTATCACATATTCACAAATTCAAATCAGATCATTTCTTATTCTAATTACAAGTTAAATAAAAACCAAAAGCAAATTTAAAAAAATCCAGTTCCAGTGAAAACATTTTAGTGAAGTTTTTGCAATGTTTTTGATGTAAAATCTTCGAGCAAAATGTTACCGATGTTTTTTGAAAAATTGATAAGTTGATGCTCTTCCGCATGTACACGCGTTTTATAAAAACGAGCACAAAGAATTTACATCAAAAACATTGCAAAAAATTCATTACAAAGTTTTCACTGAAACTCACTGTTACGTTTTAAAAAGTTGTTGCTAGACAGACTAATTTCTGTTAGCTATATTTTCCAGACAGCACATTTACCGAAAGTGTTCTAAACGGTCTGTAACCCACATGAACCCCTCCATATAGGGGACAAAGCGCGGGCTGGCGCCAGTTCTGCTGTTGTTGTCCAAGCACAGCGGCGTCTTTCAAAGTCCTGGAAGTGGATTAATAAATATAATTTGTTCCAACATATACTTATTTCTTGAACCTACCGCGATCGCCATTGACACCATGTCTTCTAACACGTTCGCGTAGGCCAACCTCTTTCTGTTTGGGTGCTCGAACACCGCTTTCCGGGCGAGGTAGCATCTCAAAACTGTTGTCTCCTCACTGGATCATCTCTTTCGCCTTTTTTCTTGCATTCTGAAATAACAAACATGTTTTAATTCATAATTTTATGTGAAATATACGAAGCGCAAATTTTACTTACTCTTGTTCCATTTTTTTTGTTTTGTTTATGTATCCATAAAACAAACAAGATTTGACAGTTCATTGAAATTTCCCAAGTATTTTTCCAGAGCCCATTCACAATAGAGCGGTTTTTTGCTTCACAACACTACATCTCAGGTCGGATATCATATAACCGAGTTGGCTCAACTCGCATATTTGTCCGAGTTAGTGTTGTTGTTTTACATGCTATTTCTTATCCTACCTATTGTTTTTTTGCAACTAGGTTACATTAAAACGGGCCTAATGTATAAAAATTACTAAACGCTCTCATTTTGCCGCTTGTTATACGGGAATTAGTAAATGATGCGAACTTTAACAACGAAAACTAACACTGCTACGTTTGTATGTAAACAATTTTCTTAGTGGCGGTGCTCCGAGCAATTCGATAACCACTTTTATTTTACCAGATTATGGGAAGAGACGAACTCTTACGATAAATATTTGTGCTGAATACTTTATATTAATTAGGCTACGAGTTCTTACGTAAAAATATGTGCTTAATATTACAATTTTATTTCAATTTGTTACGTTAATTTTTCTTGTTTCCAAGAGCAACCATATATGGTGAGAACGGTGTATACGTGTAATTTCAACCCTGAAAGGCTCAACCCTTGCCGAGTGTTGTTTATGATAAACGATAATTTTGAAATATTTGTATAAAACTATCTTAAAAATAAATAAAATTAAATGCCGAGTTTTGAATTGTGCAAGCAACAGCAAAAACAAAGATAGAAAGTGCAGTTTTTTCAAATTTCCCGCTGATGATGCTGTGGCTGTGTGTGTGTGTGTGTGTCCGCAAATTTTTTGTATTTGCTTTGTTATTGTCAAATTATCACCCTCCTTTTTTCATTATTCTTGACAGAGGATTTCTGTGACGTGTACGCTGCCGGCGTTGTAGTAATCTTGTCTTCAATCATTCTTGAATGCCGACTGCTATTCGTTCAGTATTTATTGTGATTTTCCAATCATGATCGATATTGATGGATTTTAAAATATTGATAAGACGCGCGTGAGTCCTAAACGTTCAATACCTTTCGCGTAACTATTAACATAGTTTTTGCGCTGAGAAATTCGAAGTTCGATACTTGTAGAGAGGAAATTTAATTTAAATTTCATGTAATTTTCTTGAAAATTCCACAAATTTCTATAATTTTTATTATATTTAGTGTAACATCTAATTTCCTCAAAATGCAACCCAAACACAAAAGCGGCAAATTTTCGATAAACAGCAATAACACAATGGTGTCAGCACAGTGTGTTAACACTTCATGGTGGGCCTGTGCTATTGTGTCAACATACCCAAAATCATGCCATAACTCGCCTATATTGTAAATTCAGATTTTTGAACTAAGCGTTAACCGCAGGGTGCAGCCTTCCACATCTTTCACGCCCGCGATCCTTGGGCCAAGAAGTCCTTTGCCGAAGTGGCAAGGGAGGTATTAGTGCGGGCTTTGATTGATCGCGGTTCCTACGAAGGTGCGATCTCACAGATGAACTGAGACCTGATAAACAGGAAGCTCCACCAAGTTGATCTGATGCATCAACGGTGGTTACATTATCGCTATTCTCCAACCCGCTCTCATCCGTTCTCCAAATTGGGATTATTGCACACCCAAATATACTTACACACACTCGCCAGAAAAACATATCTGCAGCAATAACGCACTCATTTACATACATACATACATATACGAGCATTGAGCGTATTCAGACACGCTGAAACGGTGATATCTCAGCCCCAGGGGGTCTGCATCCACAATATACCATACAAACCAATTTTGGAACAAAACTGAGCAATAAGTAAAAATAAATTAAATTTATCTAAATAAAATAAGACACATTCATATTTCGGCTCACCAGATAAATCCAAACTCACTTATAAGCCAAATAATAATACGTACCGATTCCCGAGCATACAAGCTCAAAATTATATCCACTCTTATTACGAATAACTTAGTAATTCATGTCATTTATTCATTAACTTTATAAAATTAATAAAACACACCGAAAAGCTGGATAAACTCGTCGACTCAGTGAAACCAGCGTTCGAGGCAACTCAACTGACCACGATGGACGAAAAATCTCGGAGAGCGTTCGAAGACATATACGATGAAGCTGAGGAGTCGGGCAGGAGCACAAGACTGCGAATAATTGACCTCCTCAGGAATATGCAAGAACACACTAACCTTGCGGAAAATCATCTCACGTGGACCCCTCAGATCTCACAAGAAACTTTCTCAAAGCTCCCGCGTGTGACAGAGAAATATTTTATGGAAAGGATGGCTCACATTTCTAGATCTGGTCATGCTGTCTTCTTGCTAGCATTGTTCACGTAGCGGAACATGTATGCAGTTTCCGCGTCGCACAAAAGCGATTCCGGCCCATGCCACTAGGGTAAGAAATCCGTCAAGTCTTTTGGGTTGCAACTGCCGCGGATACCGAGGTCGGATAAAGATGCTGCCGGATTTGTGAGGTACGGTTGGATACATATTTCTTCTTGTTGTTGTTGTAGCGGCTAGTCGCGCCCCGTAAAGAGCGGATTCACCCATGGTCGTTGTCGTCGAACTCATCTAGGGGGAGGCCCAGGAAACGTGCAGTTTCGATAGGGTTGGACCAGAGGGAGAGGGGGGTTAGATGAGTGGGTTTGAGAGGGCATGTGAATACGTGGTTGGTGTCGTGCGGAGAATCTCCACATGCCGGACATGTGTTGGGTATGTCGGGGTTGATTCTGGATAAGTAGGAGTTGAGCCTGCTACAGTATCCAGATCGTAGCTGTGCCAGAGTGACGCGGGACTCGCGGGGCAGCAGGGCTCCTCATCTGCTACAGGTGGTGGTTGGGCTCCGATGACTGCATTTGCCTGGCGGGAGTCAATGATGTTAGTGACTGTGTCTCTGTGGATGTTGCTTAGGACCCGCCGGTACGCCTCCGGATCCAGCGGTTGTGTGATGAGTGGCTGGATCTCGTTCTTTAGTTCTAGAAGATGTCTCCTGATGTGCCTGGGGGGCAGCTCCACTGCAAGCAGGTGCCTATTTGGATGCCCCGAACGGTGACATCCAGCAAGGAACTGCTTGCTGAGCATGAGGTTGTGCTCCTTAACTCGGAGCACATTGACCTCTTGGTGGAGATGCTCCTCAGGTGACATCAGAAGACATCCCGTCACCGTGCGGAGTGCGCAGCCTCCTGGTCACCTCCCGCTTGGTCCTATCCCCCGAAGGATGCAGTATGAACTGTCGGCTAAAATAGCTCGCGCATCTCTTCGGGTCCGACGAGGCACGATCCCCGAATGAAATTTCCACTCGGTCGTCGTGCTTCGTCGGGTTGGATAAGGACTTCACGGTAGACCAGAGCTTACCAACACCCGTGACCAGGTTACAGGACTTCAAATGCTCTTCCCACTTGTTCCGCTTGTATTGGTTCACCAGGCTCCGAATCTCTACGTTCAAATCCTGAATGTTCGGATTACGGGGATCGGAGCGGCGAAGGTGGTCGCGTTCGTTCGCTAGAGCGGCCGCTTCAGCCGGGAAGTTGGGACGGATCTCAGGGATCCTCCCTGCCGGAATGAAGCGGGCCGCAGCTGACGCGACCACCTTGCGGAACTTATGTTCGCCTTTACGAACGTCGGTGGGTGTGGGAAGAGACCTGAAGGCATTTTCGGTGAACTCCGCGAACCTGACCCAGTCAGCCTTTTTGAAGTTGATATAGGTCCGATGGTCCGCGGAGACAAAGTCAGCGGGTCTGTCAATCGAGATGACTATGGGTAGGTGGTCTGATGCAAGCGATAGCATAGGTCGTCACGTTATGCTATTTATCAGACCTGCGCTAGCTATCGTTAGGTCAGGCGAGCTGCTGCAACTACCCATAATCCTAGTGGGGGCATCATCATTCATCGTGCAGAATGTCGAATCGTCTATCTGCTCTGCCAAATCATTTCCCCTACGATCAGCTGGTAGGCTTGAATGCCAGAGATCGTGGTGCGCGTTAAAGTCACCAACTACCAATCGGGTTTCTCCTCTGAGGAGCGCACCTATGTCAGGGTGATATCCTGCCGGGCAGCAGGTGACAGGGGGTATATAAATATTAAATATTTCGAGCTCGACATCGCCTGACCGGACAGCTATTGTTTGACATTCTAAGGTAGTGTCCCTGCGGTCGATGTCTTCTTCAATAAGACGATACTGCACAGTGTGATGGGTGATGAATGCTAAGCCACCATTATTACCTCGCTCGCGATCCTTACGATGCATATTGTAGCCGTTGCAACTCAACAAGGTTGAGTTGCTGTGCAGTTTCGGTTCCTGGATCGCAGCTATTGACAGATTATGCCGACTCATAAAGTCGGTTATCTCCTCAATCTTGCCCTGCAGCCCATTGCAGTTCAGTTGAAGGAGTCTCCTTTGCCTCGGGAGAGTCGTCGCGGAGAGGGGTGTGAGGGAAGGGTGATGTTGCCCACCTGGTCCCTGCTGCACGTGCATTGGCACGTTGGGCTGCCTTATGGTGTTGTTTGGCAGCGCCGCCACTGGCGCGTGCGGTTGCAAGGCTCTACAGCAGGGAGCCAGGTAGTCACCCGACCATTCACGTTTGGTGCGCAGGCCAGAACACACTCGAAAGTGATACCAGCCTTGGCACAAATTGCACCTGACTGATGTCGCATTCCGGTATATCCCAGCCTGACACACGGAACAGACTGTGTGGGGTACCAGGAGCTGCTGGCTACTCCCCACACGGGGGGCGTAGCTAGGTTGGGGGGGGAGCGTCCATGTGGTTGTGTGCTCCTGCGAACCGTAGAGGTTCTGCTAGGCACCGGTGCACTAGGTGCAACTAGGGCAGCCGTAGTGGCTATGGGCGCCATAGGGCGCGAACAACATGGGGCCACACAGTTTGTGGACCACTCCTTATGGGTCTTAAGGCCTGAGCAGACCTTAAGATGGCTCCATCCGTCGCACGAATTACACCTTACCGAAGTGGAGTTCGGATGGAGCTTTTTCTGGCAAACGCAGCAAAAATAGGTTTCTGGACCAGGGTTAGGCTCGATGCCAGCCCTGATCAGAAGGAGGTGAAGCAACCCTGCTGCAAGGAGTTGCTCCAGGGGAGACAGACAACTTATGGGGTAGGCCGATCTAAACAGGGTTAGATCGCCGAAACAACAGTCCTTGGCCGGGTGAAACCCGAGTCATTCCGGTACGTAGAACCGACTGTCGTGGGAATGATACATATTTCTTCCATGTGCATGGTGGCTTCTCCAGCCAAGCTAGCAAAATCGGCGCAGACAACGGAACCGGGCCATTTGACTAAGCCATTGCAATGCATTGGCGGCGGTCGGACTCAGCCCTAGCTCTGCCCCGCATCACTCACAAAGGACGCTAAGGGCCTCTGAGAGGTACTATCGTACTTGATAAGATTCGTAATCTTATGGAGAAGGCCCTCACTGAGGAGCAGGCAGACTCCAAAGTATGGGCGGAGTCTTTTCTTCTCAAGAAAATATGGACGGAGTATTTTCTCCTCCGGCAGAGAACGAAAGCATACCTCCAAATCTAAACTGGAGCAGAGAACTTACAAGCTGCAAATCCAAAATGGAAACTACTTGCAGATGGTCGTTAACAGGGCTGATACGTTTCCAAACTGGGTCGGCACCACACTGCTAAATAAGCATTCTTAAGTCACCAAAAGTGTCAAATTTAATGTTATCTGCGAAAAATATGAAATTTGATGTTAACAAATATGCAAACGAATGAAGATGAGAATAAATAGAAAAACTTAAGAAGTACGATTTTGTTGATATTCAGAACGAAATAAAGAGTTCAGTGTATTTATGAATTTAATATTTGTTACCCATTTAATTTTTATAAATGAGGATATGCACATACATTTTATTATATATATGAAAAAAGTTTGGCAATACATATATAAGTATTCAGGTTAACAAAACATTTATATATATATATTCAGTACTAAAAACTTAAAGTCGAAGACTGATAATGAATGCAGAATGAAATTAGAAACAAAAAAGTAAAATTAAAAAAGAAACGTTGTAAAAACATATGAAATTGTGATTTGAACCTGGAAAAAAGGTGTGGAATGCATAATAAAGTTTCGCGTATACCAGCACCGCCACACCACACACAATTTCCACGCATGTTAATCACTTAGTCGTGAACTTCTTAGAATGCAATTTACAAAATTTTATATTTCTTCAACATTCTCGAATCTAAAACGATTCTATTATGGGTTTTGCCAATAATATTAATAAATTAATAGTTCTAAATATCATCAATAATTTTTGAGCTCATTGCACGTTTTTTTTAATCGGAAAATATTGAATAAAAAAAACTGGTCTTGAACACAAAAATTGTTCTTGATATAAATAAAATTAGGAGAAAATTAATATGCTTAGATATGAATATTCCAAAAAATTAAATATTCATATTTAAAGTAAAGTTTTGACTTACTTAAATATATGCATGTTAAGAGTGAGTAAATTTTGGTTTAACCTACTTACATGGATATCCAAACATATGTCAAAAATATGTAACTCACTATTTTCTATTTCACATGCCATCATGAATATTTTTAAAAATTATGAAAAGGGAAATATTAAAAGCAAATTAATTTACAAAGATGTCTCAATAAAATTTTTACTTCATTTCAAGATTTTTTATTGTCATTTCATTTCAAAAAATTGTGTGAAAATAATTATTTATATTATTATATGCCGTTCATTCATAATAGCGAGCATTTGATCTCCCCGCACACACAAGCACTTTGGCAACGTACTCCTAAAAATTGCTGGCATTTTTGCGAAAGATTTTAGAATTTTTGTCCAAATGCTCACATGTAGAGATTTATATAATTACCCGTTTTAGCGGGAGTATTTCAATATCTTCCGTGGTTTTGATTGTTAAGATGCGGCCTGTGATTGGCATGTTACCATCCATAGTTCGGGTCCCATCTTTTGCGGCATTTTGTGTGATTTTTTTTAAATTCAGTTGATATAAAATTATATATTAATTGATACAAATATTAAAATCTAAATTAGTAAATAATTCACGTGCGTTCATGTACACGCTCAATTGGCGGACCGACACCAAAATTGCCGAAAATACATAAAAGAATTTTTTTTGGTTACCGTCTCGTTTCCCTTTCCACACTTCTCTCAAGCACGCTTGTTGAAGAACCCTTCTTCCGTCTCAATTTGCCCCGCTGATGATGGATAAACAGATTTTTTTTGCGGGTTACTCCTTTTTCTTCTTTCCTTTACTTTAGTATGATTCGTAAATTGCTCTCGCACACATTGATATGCAATAGCAGCGCGTGCTGTGGCTTTGCAAGTATAGATGCCGGCCGCATAAACATATTGGACGTTTTAGCTTTTGCCCCATAGATCGATCCACACTTTTTTGTGCCATGTCTAACTTCTATTAATTATTATTATTCTTTAATTGAATAGAAAATAAAATATAATACAACCTATCATTAATTTTTTGGAAATCTTTTTTCATTCACATTTCTGTTCTGATTCTATTTCGTTACAATTGAATAACAAAATTGTTAAAAAGTTTTCATATGCCGTATTCTTTAGAAAACAGTTTAAAATGCGAAATGCAAACGCATTACATATTTTTTTATTCAATAGGATATAACATAAAATATTAACTTTCAGCGCATTTTTTCTAAATAGTTGCAGCCGCAAACCCTGAAAACAGCTGCATCATTTCACAAAAGTTCTTATCTGATTCTATTTAGGTACAAATGAATATTTTCTATTATTATAATTAATTAAAAAAGGAAAAAATTTCCGAAATGAAATTTCAAAATTTTTACATCATTAAAAAGTGTAAAACGAAGAAAAATTAAAATGTTAAATAGCTGTGGGGAAACTAAGTTTGAAAACGATTCAGACAACATTTTTTGCAGTCCACAAATTTGCAGCTTCACAGACTTCTAAGTTCTCTGGTTGGGTATTTTAAAAGCATACTTTTTCTTCAGCAACATGCCATCGAGTATGAAGGTTCGAGCCGTGCAACTATTTTGTGCAAGAGAACGCTCCGATATTACGATGCTGTTCTAATAAAAGATGCTACAAAGTGAGAATTTGCTGTCAAAATAAAGAAAAAGCCAGTTGAAAGCAAGCTAGAGCTCGTTTACCGATCGGTATGCGCGAAAAATAATACCGTCCTACTTTTAGCAGACTTCACTTGCGACAGCTCGCTTATTTCTTCAAGTAAGCCTGTAAGGCATTCGGAAAAATTCCGTGAAAATTTAAATAGTTGTTTTTACCCTAAATACTTTGTGAGGTGTGAATAGAAGGATAAAAGGTGTGTGATGAATATTGCAATAAGAGAAAGGATAATTCTATTGATCCTGAGATTATCCACATTTAATTTAAAACATACCTAAGATTTATGCAATAATTTATTAATGAATTCTGTTTGAAATATGTATGTACTTTTTTGTAATAAATGAACGTGAGTAACGTGTTGTCCCTTTTTACAGTTCTATATTCTTTGGAATGGTGTAGTCGGAGTTGAACTGGCAATGTTTTTAAGTGTGGCGGTCATATCCAGAGTGTATTTGCCTTTTATTGTTTTTGTTTTCTTTGAATTTTTTCTGGCATTTTTTATACTGGGTTGCCGCACCGAAATTTCGCCACTTTAACAACAAATCACTTAAATACTATAAGTCTCCGGAAATATCAAGTAACCTGCCCGTAACCAAATTGCTGGCGTTCGCTATCAGTGAGAGCAATATCCAAGAAAGTACGAAAGCGCAACCAGAATTGTTAATTGCAGTCACTCCGACACCATATACAGTACTATCCTCACCCAGAAACAAAGTGTGGAGCTCTTAGGGTCGTTTTCTCAACTGCCTATTAATGTTGACATTTTGCAATCGGCAGTTAAATTGGTCGAAGACGGACGAGATTAACTATGTGATCAAAGATCACCTCTACGAGCGCCAAGAACATATTTACGAGCGTTGCCGACGTAACCTTATCAAAATCGTGCGACTACAATGCTAAGGTAGGTAAGGCAGGGATCTCGGGCCGTTATCTTGCGCAGTCAAAAGGCGTATGCTCCTCTGTGCAGCACAAAACGAAATTCGCGAGCATTGGAAACACATTGTTTGTACTTTACATACCACCGCTGAACAAGTTTTTGGATTCCAGCGGGCCCGAAACAACAACTGGTACGATGAGGAATGTCGCGCCCCACAGAAAAGACGCTACAAGGCCACGCTACGATCGGGCATATCGCGAGCTGTTTAGGAGCGCTGCCGGCAGTTGAGAGAGGAAGAAAGACGTTTTATTCGAAGAAAGAAAATAGAGGCGGGAAACACGTGAGAGCGAGGAGATTGAAATGACAGCCGACTGCAAAAGCCGATTGGAGTTTAAGTCTGCTCTGACCAATCCACAAGAAGGATGATCCTGCTATATGTGCCATTACCACGTGATCAGCCTGCTTACCATTTCTTATAAGGTTCTATCGCGCGTATTGTGAGAAAGACTGAAGCCAATTGCCAACGAACTGACTGAACCTTATCAATGTGGCTTTAGACGTGGTAAATCAACAATCGACCAGATATGCACGATACGCCAAATATCGACACTTTAAATCAGCTTTCGACAGCACGAGAAGAAGTTGGCTATAGCTGCGTTGTTTGAATTTGGTATCCCTGCAGAACTAGTACGGCTATGTAAAAGGCCTACGAGCAACACCATTAGCTCCGTCAGAAATAGGAAGTGAAAAAGAAAGAAGATAAAATTAGAAAGACGAAATGGCTAATAGAAGAAACCACCTAGCAAGGAAAGAAAACGTAAAAAAGTGATGCGGATATTTGGGTACTGTACGCACTAGTTGGAGAAGAAACTCCTAGCAAGGTACTTCGAGAGAAAGAAAACTTTAAAAATGTAATGCGGTTCTTTGGGTACTGTACACGCTGCCATTAAATGGAGTTAGAAAGCGCATGGCTTGGCGCGCCAAATTAGGTAGCATAGTAACGCGCGTTATGTCATTTCATTTGGAGGCGAAGCAAGAAAAACAACTGATTGTGCCATATATGAGTGATTTATCAACGAAAGAAGAAGTTATGTATTAACGTAGAAACGGAAATATTTACCAATCCCTGGGATCGGATTTTTAATACGGAGACATTGTCTGCTTTAGTAAAAGCATGCGGAATTTTTTAATGAAATTCGCAGAGGGCATTAGGGAGGTGCTCATTGACTCACAAATAGTTTTACTTCAGAAAATTGTAATATACATTTTCACATTCACAAATTTCCCTGTGAATACGATTTGGAATCACATATTTGATTCTCCTATTTTCACATTCACATACATTTTTGTGATCTGAATCCGGTGCCTTTGTGGTCAGTGAAATTAAAAGTAAATTGCAAAATTCGTTTAAATGTGTAATTATTTTATTTATTAAAAAATATTCATTGATATTTTTAGGTGTCACTCATGTAATTTTTGAATCAGTACTTTATTTCAATATACAGTCAGCGTCATATTTCATCGTACGGCACACTAAAATCATTTTTTCCGTTTTCAGTAGACTCAAATGAAAAAAGTTCTTCCACAAATTGGTTAAAATAAAAAGCAAAATATATTTCATAATTCAGTTGCGCACATTTTTTTTCAAAATGAATGTAAACACTTGAAAGTATACTGAATGTTCAAAGTTGCTGCGTCATAATTCATCGTACGGCACTTTTTACCGTTAGTTTTAAATATTATATTGTAAAACAAAATAGCTTCAACATAGAAGTGGAATTAGTTTATCACGTGCAGTGAAGTAGACAAGTGTATATATCCTATTTTTCCAATAATGGATAAAAGAAAAGAAACTTCCTCAGATTTTCGAAAAATAATTATAAAATTATGAAAAGATGGAAAACCATTGAGTGAAATTGCTAAAACTACATCTAAATCTACGTCTACTATACAGCGTATAGTAAATTCGTTTGAAAAAAATAATACTTGCGAATACAAAAAAAATCGGGACGCCCGCGACAACTTAATGATAGAGATGAACGGGCTGTTGTGGATATGGTACGAAAAAATCCACGTGTGAGTAGTTTGGAAATATGCAGCGAAATAGAAAAAGCTTCGGAAAAGTGTGTGAGCAAATCTACAATTCAGAGAACATTACGACGTGACGGATATTCTTCACGAACAGCTCATCGAAAACCGCTAATATCTGAAATAAATAGACAAAAACGCCTAACTTTCGCAAATCAGCACTTGAAGAAGGGTCTTGACTTTTGGCAGACAGTTCTTTTCACAGACGAAAGCAAATTCAATATTTTTGATATGTAAAGTCGATAAGATTGAAGCTCATATCCTCAACCTGGCGACCGGCCTGCGCAGGTGACCGTTGCAGGAGCTCTTGCAGCTTCTCGAGCGTTGGGACTGCCTTGCCAAATAGCCCTCTTATGCGGCGTTGGATAGCGAAGTGAGCATGCGTGTGTACGGTCGGTCTTTGGATAACTCGCTGAATGGTTGGTGCCACCCATACCTTCGGCTCACAGCGACGATTGCGTCGGGGTAGTGGAGATGGCATATGGTGAAGCAGCGTATGATGGTCGAGGCCGCAGCGGTGGCAACTGCCGGTCCAAATGCAACACACGTGGTGTGAGACGTAGCCAAACAATTGACACAGTATCGGTGCATACGTCCTGATTCGCAGCGTTGTTCTGGAGTTTGGCGCTTACCGCAGCGAGTAAGTGATCTGTAAAGACAAGTCGAAATAAAGCGTTAGAACCGTACGAGTAATGGTTGAGAGGGTGAGTGTTAATCTAGGTTTGTGAACAGGGGTGATTTGAGAGACGGAGGAGTGATCCATGTTTTGGAGAGAGGGTTTTACTTGAGTGGAAGTAAAAAAAATTTAGTGACGATGCGAGTGCCAACTCTGGTTTGGGTACGAATATCCGCTATTCGAACGTTCTAGTCAGGACCGGGATGAAGATGCGTAATGCGCCCGAGTCGCCACTCATTCGGAGGCAAGAAGGCGTCTTTAATGGTCACCATATCTTTTTTGCTGAGTTTTCTGTTTCTATATACTTTTTTCAAGTATTAATTCTTCCAACGGGTGCTGGTGGTGAATTACTTTGAGTTTTTGCCACTTATTAATAAGTGAGAGACTCTCAGCGTTGAGTTCTGCTAAGGCGAGAAGAGGAGCGCAATTTAAGAAGTGGCCCGGAGTCAGAGCCAGCAAAGCACTGCGGTCTTCTTATTTATAAGTGAGAAACTTTCTGCGTTAGGTTCTGGTAAAGCGAGAAGAGAAGCGCAACGTGAGGCATGGCCCGGAGTGGTACTGGGGTCCTCTGGGGCAATTCGAATTATCAGCTGCTTTTCGGCATGAAGTAAAGTTAGGTGGAAGAATTCTATATAAATATTACGGAATTTTGAGTTATCTGCCATTATTATAGGATGGCGTTCATTATAACTAAGGCCGGCGTAAGGGAGTCGACCATTACGCGCATTACGCCTGCTTCATCCAGCAGTGGGTTGAGTAATAGTAATGCGTATTATCAATGGGCCTGGGAGCTTCTAGCGCTGATATTGGCCCTCCATAATATTTGCGTTGAGCGTTTACGATAAGTCATGTTTTTGCATTGTTTATTTCATCTAGGGTGAGCATGAGAGTAACTAGTGTTGGTAGTTTTTGGAATTTTCGAATAAATCGGTACAAGAAAGCGACTACTCGTAGGGCTCTAGGAAAAGATGATAAACGGTCGAGGATATCAGAACCTTCCATTTACATGCCTCATATCTGGAGGGGATAGATTTTGAGGTGTAACCTTTGGCCAGGATCCGGGTGGTTTACATCTTTCCACCACATCAAATCCTAAGCGAGCTCGGTGGGTCTGCATCCTCGCGTTCCTAATCCAGCTGTGGTTTCAGTGCTGGATACATGCGCCAAGTAGAGTAACTAATGTCTTGAATAATCTGGGATGTCCTGTTGGCTATGTACGTTTTCCAGGTCCATGAAGGCTTTTCCAGCCAGGCCATCAGGGTGGCAGATTACATGGGCTCTGACCTGTTTGGTTAATTTGGAAAGGAGTGCCGCTGCGCAGATCTCCAAACGAGGTGGGCTCATGGTCTCTAAGGGTGCTACATTGCTCCGTATGCTCACTATGGTCAATCCATATACATATAGACACATACGCAGAATGATTTTTCGGAAGCGTCTGAGAACCATGCACTTGTACGCGTTTTTTTGGTGTAAGTTATCTTTATTCCCTTTTTACGGATTTTCTCGAAAGGACTTCCACTTACGAAATACTGGGTTTGACGTTTTCGTCCCAGCCGGCCCCTTCCATCCAGAGCTGGTGGAGAAGGATGTTTGCTTTTACCATTATTGGTTATAGTCATTCTGCCGGGTCGAAAATCTTCGCCGACAAAATCTGTCCCTTTATTGCAGTATTTGTTTTTAAGAGTGGGTCAACTGAGTAAGAAAATGTATCAGTGAGTGCGTTCCTTTTTATTCCAAGCGTTTTAGTCGCACTCGAGTCATGGAATTGGAGAAAGTCTGTTTCCAAAAGATTGAGTCTGGTATGTGTAGGAGTAATTCATTGTGATTAGCCTTTTTTCAGCAGGAGTCCCGCTGATTTAAGGACTTCGACAGCCTGGGGCATTGCGTCCTTCGTTGAATGTATATTTCATTAATTAGGATTTGAGAGCTTCGAGGGTGTTTCTCCTGCGAGTCTTTGGCTAACTGGTGGATAGTTCGAATGAAGAAGTAATGGGCGCAGTTTATTCCAAAAGTAAATGTTTTTAATTTCAAGTCCTCCATTTGGCTTTCATGAGAATTCATGGATGGAGATATATTTGGCTGCACATTTTTTTAAATGTCATACAAACGCCATTTAAGAGCGACACTCATGAGGTGCTTTTGGAGTATGGGACCTGAGTGCAGGACATCATTAAGTGAGGTGCCGGAATGAGAGAGTTTGGAAGCGTTGGAAATAAACGTACTTTAGTAGCCTTACTATCCGGCTTTATTACTTCGTGATGGGATAAGTAGAAGGAGAAATACTTCCCCGTCAGTATAATTTTGCGTGAAGAAGTGGGTTCCATGTGGTCCAAAGTCAAATACTCCTGTGGAACTCTTATGTAGTTACCCTGGAGCTTCGGCTTTTTTTCGATGCTCCATTTTATACTAAGGTTTTGCTGTTGGGCAGCCGGGCTTAAGTGTCCAAGGGCAGTTGAGTCCGGAAATGATGGTTTAAAAGGAGCCTTACTACGTATCGACCATCTTTTCTTCAGGTAAAGGGCCTTTGGTAATGTTCTTCACAAAACACGTCGTCATCTGCGAGCTTTGGGGCTGTCGGTAGCTCTTCTTGTTCCCAAAACCGTCTACTGTCTACTTAACAGCTAAGCGACCCACAGGAGCTCTCTACTACCTGTGGTGAGAACGTTGAAATTGTCTCAGTTATAGGGCCGCCATGTTTTTCTTGAGACCTTCGATGAGAATCTTGGGTAGAAGATCGCTACCTATCACCATATCTATTCTAGCTGGAGTAAGACAATTGAGATGAGTGTGAAAGCGAGATATTCTTTAAGTTCAAAATATGCCACCTTAAACGATGGTAAGGGATGAGTGAGATGTGGCAGTATTATCGCCAGAGTTGCAATTTGAGTGACCAAATCGAGAGGACAGATAGCCATCTGACAAGTTTTGTTAGCGTTTTGCACTTACTTTCCGCCCCCGCCCACTATTTCATAATTTGTATTTCTTGTGAGTAGAGCAAGCAGCTTTTGTAGTCATGACGGTACAAAAGTTTCAATGAGCGCCCGAATTCGGTGAGTTTTCCCTTGATGCAAAACGCGCACTATCGCCGTTGGTAACAGTCTTTCCTCTGCTGCTGGAGAAGGAGGATTCTATCAGTATGCGAAGGTATTTGATGTTTCGGGGGCTTGGAGTACTTTTTTGAGGTGGAGGGCTGATCAGGACCGCTATAGACTTGAGATGCGTTAACTGCCTGATTTCTGAGCGGCCGTGAGCCTGGATTTGTTGCTTGGAGCTTTGCTGCGTAATAGAGTAAAGAATGGTGATGTTTTTGGCAACAGACACTTGTAAAGTTACTGCAAAAATCGAGAGATCAGAAAACGCCGAACAGTTTCTGCAATATTTATTGTCCTTTATGAACTTATTCTGATTGTGAAGTGAGATATCTTTGAACTTTAAGCAACTCGTCAATGAGTGGTAAGGGTTGAAAATTTAGAAGAGTTTTTATCTGATTATCGACAACCGCTCTGCGATTTTCGTATCGAGATTTTAGTGCAACCCACGCGAGTTCGAAATTTCGATCGCTTAATTATGTTGGCCACCTTTCCTCTGGTTTTCTGTCTCAAGTGATAGAGCTTCTGAGCCAATCTGACATCTGACACCTCACGAATTCCATAGGACAGAAATGCGTCTTATCGATGCACCGCAGACTCACCATTTTCCGAGCGAAAAGAGCGCGTTACAAGACAAAAGGACATTCAACAAAAAAGTTCCTTTCTTGTTCCCATTCCCACAAAATTGAGGTCCTATTTGGAGTTTTTACACACGCTGCTCTTTCACGCAGAAATACGGCTAATGCTCCAAATGGTAAGACAAGAGTATTACGTACCGAAACTAAAACCTCTAATTGAACCAGTTAGAAAGAGTCTAAGTTCGGGTGCAACTAAACTTTAAATACTCAGCCCAAGTATTGATTTCAAATAAACCTTAAGTAATGTATGCAATCAAAAAAGTTAATCTTATACATAAAAATGAATGTAAGTCCTTCACAGGCGAACAAATCAGCCGATCTGTGGGAAATTTTTACAGTAGGGGTACGTGGTCTCCGGGCCCAAGATAGGGTATTATATATTTAGAAAAGTGAGCGTTGATCCCCATGGAAGAGAAAATTTTAATTTGTCTGATATCCGCAGCTATTCGGTAATATTTGGGTATATATAAGTACATACAATTGTCTTATGGATCAAGCTGTGTATAGTTTTGGAAAATAGGCGTTACCACGCTCTATGCAATAAATACAATACAATATACAATATATGGCTATGTTTTATGTGTTGGGGAGAAGGTGGACTCACGCACCCATTTAAGACGAAAATACTATTCACCATATCTCCCGATCTATTTATTGCAGATATATGATATTCTTTATATACCTACTTAATTAAGATCAAGGTATAAAGAATATTTTAAGCCAAAACACACTGTTTAATATCTAAAACAACTATGTATTTTTAGGGGCATCAAAGCAAGCCGTTTATGCTGGTATAACATCATTTTGAAACTTAAACGGCATTTCTTGACTTAAATAAAAACAAAAGGAAGAAATTAGTAAGATTTTAACGCACCACAATGATTTTCCAAATTTTAATTATTTCTCTCCCAAATTAATTTCTTCATACTTCATACCAACGGAGGAATTCGCGATATTTTAATTTAGTAACATATTAAATTTTTTTGATTTATTGTAAATTACTGTTACGTTCGGTAAGTGAGAGTGGCCTTAGTCTGATTTCTATAATTTACGAAATTGTGCTTTCTCACTACGTAATGTGGTAGAAGTTGATAAAGAGTTTCGTAATATTACGCTTGAGTAAGTTCTCTTTAATAGTTACATAAATCTCGCGATTCTTTAATTTTTGAAAATTATTGTTTTATGAGATGTGGCTGTAGTCTTGGCCTGATTTTTACAATTTTTTGGAATTTTGCTCACTGGCTTCAAATGTGATTTGGTGAACTTTGGTAGCATGGTTTCGAAGATATATTTATTTACTCTAAAGTTGGCGATGCCACGCCCATTTCCAATTTTTTTTTTTTGATTCGGTGTATTTGTTAGTGCAGTCTCTTCCTACATATTAAATTTGAGCGAATTGTATTTAATGCTGACTTAAATATCGCATTTTTTCCAAATTTAAAAATTTTAAAACTTGCTTACTGACTTGAATGGCAATAGTATGTGTACCACATTTGGTATAGCTTAGTCAAGTAGTTTCTCTTCAAAAATGATGAGCGACAATGGAAAAACGTTTATTGGCGCTCAGCCCATAACAGAACGAATGTATTGTAGATATTGTTAAAAATTTGTCCCAATGAAAAGTTTTAAGATCCATCTAAAAATCCCGAAAATCGCTGCATCCCACAAGCTCACTTTCGAAGAGTTCACGACACTTTTGGTGCGAATTGAGACAGCCCTCAACTGGAGATTTCTGTTCGCATTATCCCAAGATCCTACGGCTGTCACAACGCTTACTCCGGGTCACTTCATTCGAGCTACAGCGCTACTTACCTTTCCCGACTATAAAGTAGAAGACCTCTCTTTGATGAGTAAGTGGGAGAAAGTCAAATCGCTTCACCACCAATTCAGTCGCCACTGAAAAGAAGACTATCTCAAGTCTCTACCACAGCTCTATAAATGGGATTGTCACTAGTGCTAGTCAAACTGTCAATCTGTGCATCATTCATAACTATATACGTTCCACATTAATGACTTACCTCCCGTTTTAAATGCTATACCCAAATAGTTCTCGTATCTATGTTTATTTTTTTACTTTCAGATTGGCAACCAAAGTGGCTGCACGGACGGAGACCGACAATTGTCTCCTACTACACCATAAGGACGTACTCGGCCTTTAAGGCAATGACCGCACACAACCATCGCGTATGAAGATCACCCGACCATCGATCGCGGCTAAAAACGTCGGTTATCGCGCACGCACGCGAATAGTAATTTACTCTATATTTTGTAGTATTGAAGCTACCATTGTGTTAACAATGGAAATCTGACAAATAGACATGTATTAGTGTTTTATTTTACCCAAAACTCGAAGAATTAAGGTAAAAAAGTGAGTGCAAAGAAAAGACCAAGAGGGCCTGAATAAACATACTACTTTTAGGGGTATCCACGAGCGAAAGGTTCTCAAACTGCGGTCGAATGCCGTTGCTGGCGCGTTTGCTCGTATGTGTGATGCATTGTGAATAATTACAAGTGAAAAATCTTAGCCATAGACGTCAGAATTAGGCTCAGCTGAGATCACCTGATTTGGAACGACGTATTTTTTGGGCAATAGACACTATTTTTGGACAGAGTTGTTTTCACACCGTCCAAAAAAATGTGTAGTAGAAATTGTTAGCGAAGTAGCAAATATGAAAAAAAGTGCAATTGTATTGAAAAAATTGCGTGCATGGCATTGAACCTTACTTCATGTGTACATTATAAATGTTGTTAAAATTCGAGTTGAATGACATTTTTCACTAATTTTACAAATATTTTTTTAGCTACCACACAATACAACATTGTGTTCACAAACTTTCTCAAAACTACATTAAAATATAACAATGCTGTCGAAGCAGAACCAATTATGAAAATTAATTGTTATACATAAACATGTGTAATGTTAGTTAGTCACACGAATCTCTACATAAATACCTACCTTTTACTTTACTTACCTTCTCGCCTTTACTTCTTCATACCTATATATACTTATATACTTACCTTTGCTTAATTTACTGTCGCTATATAATTACCATCTTATGTACTTACCCATGTATACTTACCTCATCTTCTTACTCTCTATCGTTTCCGCTATTTTCCCCTCCTAAATACCTCTAGGTTAAGCCGTAAGGTTAGTGTATGAATTCAACTATAGGCTAAGGTTATTAAACATTTGAAAAAAATATATACTTGAATTGTATTATCGGAACCGTGCGGTCATTATTTTCGTTGGCAACTACACTGAATTTAAAGTTAAAGCAGTCACAATTGTTCGCGCTCCCCAAAATTATATGTGACGTAAAGTAAAACCAAATATTAATTCGCACAAATTAGTGACGAATTTTCAAATGTAATTGATGTTTTTTCTGTTTCACAATTTCTTTCGTGTACAAAAATCTGCTGCTCAGTTAGACAAGGTAAAATAAATTTTAATTTTGCTTTAATTTAAACCCTAAATTACCATATTTCTCCCCTCCCCCTAATAGGGCTACTCAACCTACGCGATTTTAATGGAATAATTTCCAGGAGTGGCTGTGTCGGCGGCGGTGACGGTGGTGGTAGTAGTAGTGGTCAGGAGCTCTTCTTCTCCATGGTGTATCAAGGCTTAGTGAAATACATAACAAACTAAGAAGACTCGAATCATGATCTGAGTGGTAAAAATATATGTATATGCATATTTGGCCCGCTGATATACCAAGGTAGGTGTAAGCTAAATTATTATATAACAATGTATCTAATAAAAATTATTTGCAACCACTTGGCTTATAGCGTGCGCATAGTTTGGAAAACGTTGCATTGCTTTCTATAGCATCCACAAACTATGCCGTACTGAAAATAAAAGAGGATTTTAACAATTTACGGGTCAGGTAAGCACTGCACGCCTACTTATATGCCTATATTGGTATTAAATGGAATAAGTTATGCGGCTAATTTCATTTTTTTTGCAGTTCTTACAAGAAATTGACTATGGTATTATGCTCAAGAAGCTCACTGAGAAAGGTTCACCGCTGCAATATATGTAATTAATTTAACTGTTCTAATAGCATTTTAGAATCATAACTTTTTAACAATTTCTTAATCATAAGCATTTTTAAAAGTTTTGTGAATTTGCGTGTATGTATATTTATTGCACATGCATAAGGCATTGTATGAAAATGAAAAAATTTTTCCAAAATATGTAAGATTGTTAAATTAAATAAATGTTAAATTGAATACATATGTACATTTATTAAATAATAAATAATAAAATTATATATATACATATGTTGGAATAAAAGTATGCGAGCCGTTTGCGAGTGAATGTTAAACGGATTTATTTAATCTTAAAATATTTGTAAACGTGTTGTCTTTTATAGACATGGACTACAACTTGTATATTCAACTGCTTCTATTCAACTGACCGCAGAATATGCAACGTAACGAGAGAACAAATGGTTACAATTCAATATGGCGTTGCCAGCTTATACCATTATAATACATAAAGGGTTTTTCAATAGGGACGCTACAAAAGTAGACCAATAGTGACAACAATCGACGCCATATGTTTTCCCGCTCTTTTGTTATATCTCTTCAGTAAGGTTTGCTATTTCATCATGAAAAGATATACGATCCAACAACGAGTCGAAATTATTAAAATTTACTACCGAAATTCGGAATCAATGGCCTAAACTTTAAGAGCGCTACGTCCAATTTATGGTCGTCATCATTTCTGGCTGAATGAATATTTAAAATATGCGTTATTGGACTCCATTATGGGCCGGTGGCGTCATTGGGCCGTACTTCTTCCGTGATGATCAATACCGGCACGTTAAATGGCGCAGTCTATTGGTCGCCTCGGTCGTGCGATTTGACGCCGTTAGACTACTTCCTGTGGGGCTACGTTAAGTCTATGGTCTACACCAACAAGCCAGTGACGATTGATGAACTTCATACGAATATCGAACGTGAAATTGCAGCAGTATCGGCCGATTTATGCTTGAAAACCGTCGAAAATTGGGTTCAGTGTATGGACTTCTGCAAGCGTGACCGTGGTGCCCATGCAAAAGAAATCGAGTTCCATACGTAACGGCATCGAATGTACTTTCACAGGAATAAAGAATTTAATTTATATTCCAAACCGTTTTTGTTTTATTTAAAAAAACTTTTGTGCGTTCCTATTGCAAGACCCGATATTAAGCTTACTTAAACAATTCTGATTCCAACACTTCTTCTTAAGCTAATATGTATACAAGAAATACTACTAATACATTTTAATTCAAACCAAGTAGTTTTGCAAAGCTGCAATGCTTTTGTTTACATAAACTTTTAGTAAAAAGATCAGCAATATTTTTGTCTGTGGAAACATATTTTCTTTCTATGTGCTTTGTTCGTTTATGATTAACAGAATTTTTAGAAATATGCTGGGCACTTATAACTAAAGGCTCTTGCTTTGACCAGCCTATTTCCATTAATAAACTGCGTAGGTATACCACTTCCTTAGCGCCTGCGGAGAGAGCGCCGTACTCCGCTTCTGTGGTGCTCAAAGCAACAACACTCTGCTTTGCTGAAGACCAGGAAAAACGCTGCCTTCCAGAAAGAAACCATAGTCACAGTAGGATTTTCTATCTAGCTGATCATTTGCCCAGTCGGCGTCTGCGAAACCGTGCACTGGTTCACCCGTTTTGCGATATACGATACTCAGATTTATAGTGCCGGGGAGGTATCGTAGTACGTGTTTTGCTGCAGCCTCGTGCTCAGCATGCGGGTTTGTGTTTCGCTGCGATAATTTGCAAACTGCGTGCAAAATGTCAGGCCGGCTCAAAACTGCTAACACATCAAAGAACCGATTAGTGATTGATATTGTGTTACAATTACCTTAACACAGCTATCGTCTTTGCAAACCACGTAAAACCCAGGATCGAGTGGTGTTGCAGCTGCCCGACAGTTTTGCATGCCATATGCGTCCAAAAGGTTTCGGATATACGTTTTCTGGCATAGTGATACCGATCCTCGATTACAGTCTCGTTGTATTTCCAACCCCAGGAAATATGAGAGAGGACCTCCATCGTGCATCTCGAATTTAGATGCAATCTCCTTCTTAATCGCACAAATGTCGTTCACGCTCGAAGAGATGATTATTAAATCGTCGACGTAGACAGCGATGTAGCTGTTTTGCTGCAGCTTCCGCTTGACATACAGGCACGCCTCGTGCTTGCACCTTTTGAAGCCTATGCTCTGCAACGCTTGAGCCGTCAATGGCCTTGTTAAGCTTAAGAACTTTGTTAGGATGAACCACGTTTACGAAATTTTGTGGCTGCTTCATGTATACGTCTTCATCTAGCCTGCTATTCAGGTATGCGTTCGAGATGTCGACTTGATGCATGTACAGCTGTTTCTCTGCAGCTATAGCGAAAAGCATTCGGATAGTTTCGTAGCGTATAACAGGAGAAAAAGTCTCCCAGTAGTTAATTCCCAATTCTTGCCCGCAACCTTTTGCGACCAATCTGGACTTAAATATTTCGATTTCACCATTTTTGCTTCTTTTGACTCGAAATACCCATTTCGACCCAATCGCTTTTGCACCAGCAGGCAAATTGACCAATTGCCAAGTGTTGTTTGCTAGAAGTGCGATGTACTCCGAAATATATTCTTTCGATTTTGCCTTGAACTTGCCCGTACTACATTTGTCTAAGGCAAACACACGTGAACCGGAAACTCGAAGATGCTTTACCGACACTTTGCGATCTTTCCATACTTCGAAAGGGGTGCATCCATTTAATGCTTTTGTAGGACATCTGTTGCGCAGATAAACAGCCGTCTGATCAGCTTCAGCCCATACAAATTCTTCTAATTCAGCGTGAATTCTACAATTGTGCGATTGGCAAGCTCAGCTACACCATTTTGCTGAGGTATGTACGGAACCGTATTTTGCTTTCTTATGCCGCATTTGTTTAAAAAAGATTTAAAGTCGTTGATTACGTGTTCGGTGCCGTTGTCACTATGCAAACACTTTATGTTCTTGTTCGTTTGCAACTCAACATAGCTTTTAAACAATTTAAATTTCTCAAACACTTCATTTTTAGCGCGCATAAATTAAACGTATATGTATCTTGCGTGAATAGTCATCAATAAATGTAACGAAATAGCGATTTCCAGCTATATAGACTTTACATTCATTGGGCCGCACACATCACTATGGACAAGTTCAAGTACACTCTTTGTCATGCGCTTTGCTTTGCTCGGAAATGATAGCGGACAGAGTTTTGCACGATTGCACGTATCACAATTTATGTCCGTAGGTACACTTTCAATGTCCATGCCTGCAACAAGCTTTTTCTCACTTAATTGCTTTAAACTTTGGAAATTTAGGTGGCCAAACCGATTGTGCCACATTACCGCGTTTGAACTGTGCTTCAACAAATTAACCGCACTTTTTTCTGAGTGGTCTTCATATAAATACAAATTTCCTGCTTGCTTTGTAGACAACACAATTTCGCCGTTGTGGTTTTTTATTCGCGCTTCTTTGTCACAAAATGTTAGAAAGTTTTGTCTTGTGTAGCTTTGCTAACCGATATAAAATTCATTTGTAACGAAGGCACATACAACACATCGCTCATTTCGATATTTACATTGTACACTTTCAACACATCTGTGGCTTTACCGGGTGATTATACGTATTTGTCCGCTGCTAATTTAACTGACGTCTTATTTTTGTTGAGCGACACGAAATTATCTTTGTTGTAACACATATGCTTAGTTGCGCCAGTGTCAATACACCACATATTTTTTCTTTGTTCCGCGATACCCACTTGTAACAAACAATTTGACATTTCATCATTCCTTCGATGTTCTTCTTGCGCTGTCGCTTTTTTGCGGCATTCGCTGGCATGATGACCTACTTTATCACAATAAAAGCACTTGTCCTTGAACGACTGTTTTTTGTCGCTTTTCTTTATTGTCTTTTTTGTACATTCAATACCGTTTGCTCTTTGGTATTTGCTGTTTTGCGCACCGATTTGTGTTTGCGTATGCGCACGATGCAGCGAAAACAAGTTGACGACAAAAGCACTTCCATTACTTCGTACTTGCTTCGTTTGACAGAATGACGTAGCAAGTTGTTCTGAGTGTTTGTTTACGAATACAGACTGAGAAACACAGATTGTGCGGCGTGTTGTTTATGATAAACCATAATTTTGAAATATTTGTGTAAAATTATCTTAAAGAAAATGAAGTGCCGCGTTTTGAATTGTGCAAGCAACAGCAAAAACAAAGATAGAAAGTGCAGGTTTCTCAAATTCCCGCTGATGATGCAGTGGCTGTGTGTGTGAGTGTGTTCGCAAATTCTTTGTAATTGCTTTGTTATTGTCAAATTATCATCCTCCATGTTTCATTATTCTTGACAGAGGATTTCGGTGACGTGTACGCTGCCGGCGTTGTCGTAATCTTGTCTTCTATCATTCTTGGCGTATGCGCATATATCGTGGCAGCTACATTGTCGCGTTCATTTATTTCTGCTTTTCGCGCAGCTTCTTCTAGAAGTTTCAATTTTACCGTTTTGAACGACGGCAAGTTGTCGCGCGTTTCAATCGAAACTACAAAATTTTCAAATGAACTTGGCAGGCTAGTTAGAAGCATAATTACTTTGAGCTCCTCATGTATTTTTATGTCTAGCTCAGCCAATTTGTCTACTGTTTCGACAAATGTTTTCACATACTGCGTAGCACTGTCTCCTGGTTGCATTCTAAGCCGCAGAAGTTTCTGGTAAAGCTGTATTTTTGGTCCAATCGACAAATGAACCCATGCGTCTGTTGCAGTTGTGCACATTGGCGTTGCCAGCTTATACCAATATAATACATATTAAGCTTACTTAAACAATTCTGATTTCAACAACATATATAAAAGCAGTCAGATATGACTGAATTGACTGCTCACTTTTGCATTTGCATTTGCAAGTCATTTCACTTTAATTTAATTTCTTCATAGCTATTTTCCGATGCACAACGTATGTATATACTTTTGAAACTATCTTACCACGTTGTACCTTCTTTCTCTATGTTTTTAATGCAAATACGTCATATTAATTGTGGATGTCTACTTCAAATATATGAATGCCTTCCAATAAAATTAAAAGCGGGACAGAAAAGTACAATATACAAGCAATTTGCAGAAATATGTATCATAAAATTTATTAAACTTGTATTTTTGTATTTTGTAATCAGAAACAATATGCAATTACAACACGGTAACCCGTATTGGCTTTTTATGTGCAAAGACAACCCCCTATTGGGAAACTCTGATCAAAATCAGTATTCGCCACCCTGGTTTAATGCCTTTTTATTATTCGAATTCTTCTATTCACATATCAATTATCGTGCAATTTCTATGTCTGGCAGTTCTTATTAGCCCTTATGTGACCATTCACAATGCTGAAGACTTTTCACTTGTAGTTATTCACAATGGTGTGATGGTAGTGACACTGGCAGACAAAATCAACCATTCCGCACTTATGTAAATATGAAAGCCAAAAACCCCTACTGATGTGCATGCATCGTCGCCGGAATAAATTGCTTTGTCCATTAATCTCATGAAATATTTGGATACTAAAGTATTTAAATAAGAAAGAGGTCACTAGATTTGTATGCAAACGTGCAAATGGTAATATTGTAAGTTATGACTTTGGTCAAATGGGACGCCATGTTTGATTACTGACACCCTCCTTTTTATTGCCTCATGGGCTCATTTATAATAGCACCGTTTTTTTTACCACACCACTTTTCAGGAGTTAGATCCATTTGCATATTTTTCCGAGTTTGCAATGCAACACGCTGGAAAAGAATAGGCCTAATATAATAGAGCTTATAAACAATATTTTCGTTAGTCCGGCGTGTCGTTAGTTGGCTGCCCGTAAAAGTGTTTCCTATGAACGGTCTTGCTTCCCCAGGAAACGACGTAACGAGATTGTTGTGAAAACCCAAAAAATTGGTTAATGGCAAAGTGTATAAAATAAAGTGAAATCAATTTATGACATATTTTTTTCGATATGTTTATTTGAAAACAGAGGGCTTACTCTGTAGTTCGATTCGAAAATTAATTTGTTCGTTTTCGAACGTTTGGTACTCTGAAATAATATTTCGAGTAGCATTCGTTCAATGTTCGAATTCCATTCTGTTCCCTTCGGATTTAATTTATTCCCTTTCGTCAGAGAACGTAAATTATAGAGAAGGCTCATCCCAGTCCATTCCGTGATTCGTTCCGCTGCCAGGGGGGTCTGCTGTACACACCACACTCATTTTTTTTTCACCGCTAATACACAGCAGACCCACTTAATTTAACAGTAGAGACCCATATTAACAGTGCTAGAGCGTGAATTTGTAGTTAGAGAGAAAAATAATGTAACTTATCACTGGTGTGGCAGGTGATTAATTTGGTTTTAATAATATATGTATAAATTGTCTATTATCATGCAAATAAATAAATATTTTATTGAAATTTCATTTTTATTTATAATGTAATATAAACGAATTTAATATAATGGATCTTTCTATTAAAATTTATGTCAAAATTTCCGTTTTCAAGTAACTGATGATGTGAAAAAATTCAAATTTAATTTTAATTGAGATAATTTTTTTAAACACTTTTTTCTAATATAAAATAATAACAAACATAATAGTTTAATAAAATAATTTAATGCAATTTCTTTATATTGCACATCTTAAATTATTTAAATAAATGAGAACTTTTCAATATTTTTGCATATTCATTCGTAACGAAATGATTTCCAAAATTTATGAAATTTAATAAATACATATATTGTATTGAATTTAAAAAAATGCATACAAATTAGACATGGCACGAAAAAGCTGGGATTCGAACTATGGGGCAAAAGCTGAAACATGCAATATGATAATGTGGCCAGCGACTAAACGCGCTAAGCCACAGCAGACATTCCGATTGACTTGCTTAAACGGCTAATTATGCAAAGTATAGCAATGTGTGCGTAAAAAAGAAGAGCAATTTACGAATCCAACTAAAACTGAAACAAAGAAGAAAAAGTAGTAACCCGAGAAAAAATCTGCTTTTTGATTGTCAGCGGGGCAAGTGAGACGGAAGAGGAGTTATGCAACAATTTGGATTAGAGAAGGGAGGAAAAGGAAAAGGAACGGTAACCAAAAGAATATTCTTTTCTGTTTTTCGGCAATTTTTGTGTCGATTCTCCAATTGCGCGTGCTGATGTACGCAAATGAATTGATGCGCTTTGGACAAAAGTTCTAGAATGTTTTAGAATGTTCTAGAAAAATTCCAGCAATTTGTCAGACTACGTTGCGGTATTGAAACTTTTCAATGACCGTCGATGGTGTGTAAAATTGAAGATTTTAGCATTTTTGTGTTCGCCGCGAAAAAGATTGTTGAGGGGAACATTTGCGTGCGCGGGGAGATGAAATGATCACGCTTATGAATGAACGGCATTTTTTTTTTCAGGAATACGCGCACGCGTTTATGAATGAATTTTTTGTTGTTGTATGTAGTTTCAGACATTTTAGAATACTTGGCGCTGGCGCAGGCATAAGTCCAGCTGCGGTTTTGATTGCGCTGTGATTTGACTTTGATTTAGCGTAGGTCAAGGTTGAATTTATGCAAATGCACGTAAGTACATACATATGTGTGCATGTATGTACATGGATGCATATGAATTTATGTATTTATATATGTATGTACATTAGACGTGTTCTTAAAATTCAAAATGTTTTTTAAGTTTACAGAATGGGCTTATTTTTTTCCTTTCCTCTCAAAAATAAATAAAAACCAAGTTTTATTGAAATCGGTTAACGAAAAGTCGGTGCGGAAACGTTTTTAAAATAAAAAATTGCTTTCCAATAGAAAATAATCAAGTTTCATGTATTCAAAGGCAATGCTTCCTTCAACCTACAATATTAATCTATAATATAAACCTGCTTCTTAAAAGTAATTTTTATGATAATATGCTTTATACATTTAGGAACATTTGATTTTAATTAAGTTTTTTTGTAGGATGTATATTTTTCTTGTATTCTTCAACAACTTGAAGCAGAAACTGTTTCTCTTCTTCTTTATTTGTAAGAATAGTGTTGAAATCTTTTATGAACTTTATACCCCTTTCTGCTGTATCACTAGTTACTAGTAATTTCCGTAATGTTGTACGACCATTTTGAAATTGCTCGTTTGTTTCCCAATATTCAGAATCCAACTTCAAAAACTCGATTGAAAACTTATGCTTATTAAATACTGCAAAACAGTTTTTAGAAACAAATTCGCTTAAATCAGAATTTAACAACGCACTTAAAATTTTTATTTTGCGATTATATTGTAACTTAACATTTGGCTCTTCGGATTTTAAATTTTTTACCATTTTTTTCTTTATCTCTACAGACACATTGAAATCAAAAAAAGCCATTGCGACATTTTCCTCTGTGTTGTTGCATTTTTCTGATTAACTCAGAAGGAATATTCGTAGTCCGCACGAATAAATTTTTTTGTAATTGCGAGCGACAAAATAGTTTGATGCCATTGCAGATATCGTCGCTTATTTGGGATTTTATACCCTCATCGTCGAGCCCACTTTTAAATGACGAAGTGTCAATATTTGGCCAGGCCTTGGCAAATCTTTCAAAAATTGAGACTTCTGGTGCCTGCGTCACTTTGAAATGTAAATCAAATACACTACGCAAGTATATTTCAAGAATGTGGTGACGGCATGGTAATACTAACAAATTTCTTCCTAGCATGCGTTGTAAGTAGGTGCATGCTCCATTCATTGGCCCAGTATTAGTGGACGTGGTGTCAAAAGACATTGCTTCTACTCGGTCTAAAATATCCCATTTGCTCAGTGTGTCAAATACTGCTGTAGCTATATTTTCTCCAGTGGCAGATAAAAGTTTAGGAGCGCCAATAAATTTTGAGTCGCCATTGTAGCTAACAAGCACTGCAACATTTTTTTTTTCCAATAAGATCGGACAATACTTTCCCATCCTAGAATAAAATATAATAAATAGTTATATATAACATGGTATGTATATTTTTCGCGATTTTTTATTAAAATATACTTTCTCAATAAAACTGGCTTGAATCTTCCGTGTCTCGTTTCGTCGATGCTCTACTCGCAGCCGATGGAGAGTAGAACGATTGATTACACAGCCACACAAAAAAAAAAAGTGTCCGGATCTGGGATTGCGACATATGTGGTCCTATGTATTTTGACGCGCTGAATCCAAATCCGCCATCAGAATTGACGCAACGGGTCTAGGTTCGACCCTAACCTCAAAAAACACTCGAAAATCCCAGAAAGAAGTATTAAAATTGTAATATGTTGCCTTCAAGGCGGATTTTTATCTGAATATTCATGTCTGCAGACTCTTGAACACAAAATTGACCTGCGGTTACTTAACCGAACTTGAACTAACCTAACCTAAAACACCAAAAAAAAAGTTTCCGAATCTGGGCACGCGAAACATGTAGTCCTATGTATTTTAACGCGCTGAATCCAAATCCTCCATGAGAATTGACGCAATGGGTATAGATTCGACCCTAACCTCAAAAAACACTCGAAAATCCCAGAAACATGTAATAAAATTGTAATATGTTCCCTTCAAGGCGAATTTTTATCTGAATATTCATGTCTGCAGACTCTTGAACACAAAATAGTCCTGCGGTTACTTAACCGAACTCGAACTAACCTAACCTAAAACACAAAAAAAAAGTTTCCGAATCTGGAGGTGCCCTGGTTACAGACACAGGCGATCAATTCTGATAATAAGAGATTACCCCGCGTAGCCTTCTAGAATAAGTGCGAATGTTCCCATTTTTCAGCTCTACGTAACCTCTTGAAAAGGTATCTGCCAACGTAGTTACCAGATCGATTACGTAGATCACACTTGCAGTCATCAAATGTCACAGAATTACAGATACACTAAGCATCTGTGAATATGATACAATAAGTGAGATTGGTTTTCTAACTCTGCTCATAGACCTCTACGAGACATATCGAGCAACTACGTTGCCAGATACCTCTAATTTCGGTCCTGCACCGGGAAAACTGACAGATTAAGACAAGTGAAAATCTGTCTTAGTACAACTTGATTATATCAGGTTATACGTTTCAAGATGGTCAAACGTAACTGTCTGGTTAACGTAAGATAGCGCTATTTTATTGCGCGCTTCAAGTTGTCATAAGTTGTCGAACCCGCATTAAGGATGTTCTAGCGATCGGGCACTTTGATGAAAAATCTCTCATATTTTACCAACGTGTAGTTAAAACTATTCTCTATCTAAAAGTCCTCTACCATTTTAGGCCTTGCCGGGCAAAATTTTGAAGTACGACTCGTTAAAAGCTGCCGTCAGCATAGAGCCGTTCATGCCGTCATGGCAGGCACAGGTAAAAAGTGTTTTACGATGCAGGGATCAAGGACCCCAGTATCGGCGTCTGGTCAGGGTGGGAAAGCGGGCCCTCCAACGTCGTCATCATGCAACCGTAGCTCTTCATCGATGGATAACTCATCATACAAATGAACATGCATATTTTGAACACGTGTCCTTATTTTAATTGCAATATGAGCAATATTTATAAAAAAAAGGTTTTTTAAAGTATAATTTCAAACAGTTCGGAGGTGTACGTTACCTTATAAGTGTTACAAAACCGTAAACTACAACTCGAATAACCTGAAAACGTACTAAAATGTGCTGACTATACAGAAAGTCATGTCGACGCCAATCGAGAATGAATAAGTTAGGTTAGGTTGGTATACGTGACGTTAGGTAACGTCAAGTCGATTGTGAGGTTACAGCTCTGCAGCTCTTAGTTTTCGCAAAAAAATTTGCCTCTTAGGCAGCATATCAAAATTTTTCCAACATTTTTGGGGATTTTCAAGTGTTATTTGAGGTTAGGGTCAAACTCAGATCCGTTGGCCTAATTCTAATGCCGGATTTGGATTCAGCGCGTCAAAATACATAGGACCACATATGTCGCGTGCCCAGATTCGGAAACTTTTTTTTTGAGTTTTAGGTTAGGTTAGTTCGAGTTCGGTTAAGTAACCGCAGGACTATTTTGTGTTCAAGAATCTGCAGACATGAGTATTCAGATAAAAATCCGCCTTGAAGGCAACATATTACAATTTTAATACTTGTTTCTGGGATTTTCGAGTGTTTTTTGAGGTTAGGGTCGAACCTAGACGTTGCGTCAATTCTGATGGCGGATTTGGATTCAGCGCGTCAAAATACATAGGACCACATATGTCGCAATCCCAGATCCGGACACTTTTTTTTTTTGTGTGGCTGTGTTACCAATTCGCTGGTGCAACGGCCCAATGCTTCTGCAGTCTCCATGAGAATGTATATCGCCTTTCCATCGGTTACTTTGGCGCTATCAAGTGCTGAAAGCAATCGCGGTGTTACAAAATGTTTTGTTCCTCTTTTAGCACAAGTTGAAGTACTTTTCATTTCATTATAATTTATATAGGTTTCTTCTTCTTTTGATCCCCTGTCACCAATCTCTACTTCATTTTCCATTCCAAAATTTTCTATGAATTCGGCTGCACAATAACAATTAAAGTTTCACATAACAACAATAATTAAAATTGATTTGGTATTGATATACTTACGATTCACGTCCGACACTTGATCATGTTTTCTTTTCCGTGATAGCTCTTTTTCAATTCGGTGAACTGCTCTGCTTTGTCGTTGATATAAAACCATGCCACCACCGGCCATACAACCAGGGCTCCCTTTTTGCCTTTGTAGAATCAGAAATTCCTTATCTTCGCTTATTCGAATGGTTTGTAAGGCATTTCTATGAGCAATGTCAAACAAATTGTCCAACTCTTCAGAAAAGTCTTCTACATATTTTTTCTGAGAATCAGACCTCTTACTGGGTACCGTTTTTTGAATTTTCTGCCTTTTACTACTTGTTTAATAAAAGAATTCGAAATGTACATATAATTAGAATACATAAAAACTGGTATTTTACCATACAAAATACATGCGAAATTTTCCAGTCGTTTCCGCGCCGACTTTTCCTTAACCGATTTCAATAAAACTTGGTTTTTATTTATTTATGAGAGGAAAGGAAAAAAATAAGCCTATTCTGTAAACTTAGAATACTATTTTAAAAATCTCCATACAACGAAGAACACCTCTAATGTACATATGTACATATGTACATAGATATGAATACATATGGATGTGTGTATATATGATTGTATACTTGATGACATTTTAGTTATTTGCGACTTTACATTCAAATGTAGTTATGCATGTAGTATTCTTTGGAAGTATACATACATATGCTAGTGCAAGAATTTGCAAAAAAGTAAAAATTTCAATAAATTTTAAGTCAAAAGCGCGTGGCCCGGTTCCGAACTCGCGCAAAACGAAACCATAAAGAGCATTGCGGCGCCTCTTGAAGCAACTGCACCACAGAATACAATTGGTTTGCTTAAACCTAATCCCTACTTGATTCAGTTTCGCGTGAATATTTTTTGCTAAGACAAATTTTTGATACAAATGAACAAATTTGTAATATACATATGTATGTATGTCGATCGCATATTATTTCGCATCTACAGAAAAAGGAAATCAACATAGGAAACCAAATGAAATATTAAATTGGAAGCAAACTCTTAGTAATATTTATTATATTATAAAAAATAATTTTAAAGAATGAATATGCTTGGATATTTTAATATTTCACTTATTTCATTTTTTAATAAATTCGACATATAATTTTAGTTTAAGCCAAATTTTTTTCTTTTATTTTAAGTAATTTATTTTAAGAATTTCTTAAGCTTTTCCTCTTATATTAAATTTTATATATGTTTTCAAACAAGCCATAAAACTACACAATATGCAAATGTGAAATGCCGTCGGTAGAACAGCAAATGAGCCAAGTTGTTTTGGCATATAAAATTGACTCAATCTTATCATTTACATATTTAAATAAACCAAATTTCTCGTTAAATTTGAAAATATAACTACATAATTTAATTTTTCCTTCAATTCATTTATATCATTGCGAAATCTAAAATTGGTACAAGAACAATCAACTTTTATTTGAATTTATTCTCTGTTAAAAGTATATTGTCTCTGCTCAGCTCTGTTAACTTGCCGCTCTCAATGTGGTGTATTTTCATGAGTGGGTCTATTGAAAAATTTTCGACTTTTGACAATTCACACTGAAATTCGGTCATGAGGCTTCTCATTTAATTTACGTTCTCTGCTTTCGTTTAACAAAAATTTGGTACTCTGTGTTTCGAAAGCAAATGCCAAAAAAGGTCGAAAGTTAGAAAATTATATTCGACAGCTACCAAGCATACGGAAATCCACAAAAATGTAAGTTATTACAATTATAATAAAAGAAAGTACATTATTTTTTATTTTTAGCTGCAAAGCAAACATCCAATAACCTTTGGAAAGACTAGAAACAGAGGAGTCCAATCATGTGGACCTCCAACTCACAACCTTGTTAAATGGAAATGTAAGGCGCGTTAAACTTTTGTATATATGGGCAGATTATAAAACTAATATGAAGGCGAAGCTGCGAAGAAATAAGAAGAGCATGTCGGGGACAAGAGGAGGACCTTCGAGTCTGCACACCAACTGTAATGCAGGAACAAGTGTTAGCTCTACTGAGAGTAGAGTAGAGTTCTGTTTCGTTGTTTTGATTCACTTTTCTTTGTGTATTTTGTTTTCCTTTTGACATTTGGCAAACAGTGTTGCTTACATTTTCTAAATATCTACGAAAGTTAATTCGAACGAACTACAGAGTCATTGCATTAACTCATTTGTCATTGCATTAACCCATTTGCCAGTAGCATCATTTCAAAACAAAACAAAAAAAAACTTTAGCGTGTATAGAAAAAAAAGAAAGTTTCATTTTAGTTAGTTGAGAAAAACTAAGACTCTTAGAAAAATGACTGGCACTTGTTGCCTGTGAAGAACTACCCACAATAATGAGTTGGGTATATTTCGTGTTCTCCGACGAATGTGGTTCAGAAAAGTGAATGTATGAATGCTTTGATATCCAACTGACCACAAGAACCAAGATCTGCACTAAATTCTTGTTGGTTATCTTTTTTTATTATTGATTTCGCAGGAGATCGGTTTAGATATTAAGCAACACAAACTCTTTTTTCGAACTAGGCCACCCTGGCAGTTTGACACAAATTGTATAGAGACCAATTTGATTCACCTACCAAAACAATCAATCAATAACCAGGTTTTTATCTCATCATTTTATGATACGGTAGACGAATTCAAAAAACGCAACTGGAATTTAGTTTATACAGATGGGTCAAAATATATTCATGCCACAGCCTATGCAATCGTTAGCACAGACCTGCAACTGACAAAGCTAGCACGATTCACTATAGACAGCTCTGTTTTTACAGTAGAAGCGGAAGCATTACTGGAAGCTATTAACATCTGCAAATGTACAACTGGCAAACACCTCATATGCTCGGACTCTCTCTCGGTAGTAAAAGCTATACTCAACATTCATCATGAAAACGAATCAATTCATAAAATAAGAAACGCACTAACACAATATCCCCGTAAGCTGAACATAATGTGGATCCCGGGCCATGTTGGAATTCCGGGCAATGAGTTAGATGATGTAGCCACCAAATTTGCTACCACTGACCGATTATTTCTAATTACGTAACAAACAAATCTGAGATTATAAAGTTAGTAAAACAACACTATAATCTCATAACAAAAGAATTCTGGAACAATTACAACCACGATTACAAAAGAATCAACCCAGATGGTGTAGCTGCAAAATATCCAACTGATATCTCAAGAATTGACCTTAATAAATATATACGCCTGAGGTTGGGGAACACTTGCCTAACACATAGCCACCTTATGAAAAGCAAGCCACCTCCAATATAGCACCTATGCTTAGCTGATACACCACTTACATGTAACCACTTAACTTATGACTCTACTTTTGTTAAGAATGTGCAATTAACCTTATTTAATAAAATCTGTTTGCCTGAGCTATTAAAGAATATTACATCAAATAATATCAAATACACTATATCGCTCTTAAAGAAATGTAGCATTTACTACTGTATTTAATAAGCTTAATATTATCATATATTCATTTACTACTGTATTTAATAGGCTTAATGCCTTGGACGAAAAGTGTTAAAACACTGGAAGCTACCCTGGAGGTCCGATTTTCATCACCATAATCCTCCATACCAATCATATACTCCCTACCCCTCTCATATTTCAAATTGATCTTCAGAGACATTTCGTCATACCATAAGGAACTGAAGCCAGGGCTTCTCAAATCCAGGGCTAGAACCTCATCCAGGATTTCTTGGCAGGCCGAGGGCCATTAAAGAAGGACTTCACATAACTAAACGCAACGGCGACAAAAATCTAGCTGTCAGAGCTAATTCCCTATCAAAGTTATCCCCTTTTGGAGTTCTCGACCAGTTTTTGAGTCAGTTTCTGCCAAATATGTTTAGGTAAATTGCCAATTAGCTCTTCAATTTATTTCCTTCCGTCCTGTACCGGAATAGACAAAATTTGACAGTATCGCATAATATTTACCTCCTTATCTAACCAAGTCACCCTGTTGCGGAGAGCTCTTTGCTATTTGTATCCTTTGATACTTTCGCTTTCTAGGATTTACCTCGATTAAGTATTCGTCAGTTTGTGACTGATGACTGCCCAAGGGTTTATCAATCTTGTTGGTCCTAAAAAAAAGAATATGGGAGATCCTTAAATGTAGAGAGAAAATACTCATCTGAGGAGGCCACAATTTCGAGCTGATAGCATTTTCTTCGAATTAAAAGAAAGTACATGATTAAAATCTTCTACACCTAGCTCCTTTAGTATATTTTTTTATCGGCAGCACGGAACTACCTGAAACTTTTAAACATGTAAAAATTTGTTTATTAAATATTTAAACCAACACACTTTAAATTATATGTTCACTACAAAATTTTCGCTTTGGTGACGGCAATGGAAATAATAGTTGGCAAAGTGGTCATTGTGGAAAGCATACTTCTAACGAGCGTTCTGTCAAACCTTTCACCTTTGCTCTCATGTTTGGGAACAAGTAATATGTATTGTCAATAGATTAGTGGCCAATTTTCTCTTGTATCAGTCGAATAACGTTGGACTCTTTTTTACCAGGAACGTATAATTTCTTCTTACCATCTGACCTACATTTATAAATTAAACCATCTATCAGGTCGAATTCTTAATACATTCGTCGTCAAAATCAAAGGTGGTCTGCTTCTTCAGCAAGTTTTGCAACGGCTTGGCTGTTTGGGAAAATAATAGAAATACAAGAGATTCCTGCTTGATTCCTTCAAATCTAAAATAATGTACATTTCCATACACGATCTTCCAAAATTAAGCTTCAATCCTTTCATTGACAATCGTTTTTATGGGCCCGCTTTAATGTAAATTAAGCTTCATTCCTTTCATTGACAATTGTTTTTATGGGCCCGCTTTAATGTAACCTAGTTGCAAAAAAACACTCCAACTCGGATAAAATTTCCTTCAATTCACAACACTGGCAAAATCTGTCATTAAACATATGATTTGTTTAGTGAAATTTTAAAAAAGCAAAAAAAAAGAGCAATTCTGAGGATTCTGTGGTAAGTTATTAAATTTATTTAAAAACATTAAATAAATGCATTAAATAATCTTTTACGTTTGTAGATTTTGCCTTTGTACACGGGTGAGCATTGCGAATCACGTCGTAATAGAGAGATGCAAGAAGTACTAGAAGTATTGGAAACGACATATGCCAGCTCCAGCTCTTCTGAAGACTCGGAGAGTGAAAACGAGGGCCATGAGAAGGGCTCCAATTTTGAAGGTACACTCGATGCAATGAGTGAGGCGGATTTCAAAATGCACATGAGGCCAAGACGAAAAACGGTGGAATATCTAACAGGTAATAACAAAATGTGTGTAAAAAATTCATAAACTTAAAGTTATTTTATTTTCAGTGAAGTATTCAGAATATAACTGCGTACCTGACACATCTGGAGGTGGTAGAACGCGTATATTGCCAAAAAAATCACATGAGGCCAAGACGATAAACGGTGGAATATCTAACAAGTAATAACAAAATGTGTGTAAAAAATTCATAAAATTAATGTTATTTTATTTTCAGTGAAGTATTCGGAATCTAACTGCGTACCTGACACATCTGGAGGTGGTAGAACGCGTATATTGCCAAAAAAATCGGTGTATATGTACATTTGGTATGTAAGCAATACAGTAACATTTAGGCAACTAGCAAATTTGTAAGATATCAAAGATGTGAGTGATGAAAATACGTTTGCACTTGATGAAGGTTTTGAAGAATAAAACCTAGACGCAGCCCTTGACAGAAGGCAAACCTTTTTTAGTTACTTAAGACAACAAAATATTATTTAAAAATTTCAATGCATATACATATATATTTATATCTTTAAATTCACTAATAAAAATATTTACAAGAATTCATTGCATTGCATTCAACTTAAAATCTATAAAACTAAAATAATCTTCGACTCCAAACACAGCGGCGTCTTTTTTAAGTCCTGGGAGTGGGAGTAAATAAATATAATTTGTTCAAACATATATTTCTTGAACCTACCGTGATCGCCATTGGCACCATGTCTTCCAACACGCTCGCGTAGGCCAACCTCTTTCCTTTTGGGTGCTCCGCTTCCGGGCGAGGTAGCATCTCAAATACTCAATTATCTCCTCACATGACCATCTCCTCTTTCGCCTTTTTTCTTGCATTCTGAAATAACAAACATGTTTTTATTCATAATTTGATGTGAAATATTGCTTTTCGTATATTTTACTTACCCTTGTTACATTTTTATTTGGTTTGTTTATGTATCCATAAAACAAACAAGATTTGACAGTTGATTGAAATTTCCCAAGTATTTTTCCAGAGCCCATTCACAATAGAACGGGTTTTTTGCTTCACAACACTACATCTCAGGTCGGATATCATATAACCGAGTTGGCTCAACTCGCATATTTGTCCGAGTTAGTGTTGTTGTTTTACATGCTATTTCTTATTACCTAGTGTTTTTTTGCAACTAGGTTACATTAAAACGGGCCCTATAATAGTTATCGCTGCTGACAGTAATTGTATTTAATGCACAGTAATCAAAACACATGCGGACCTTCCCACTCTTTTTTCACTAACATGATCGCCGAAACGTAAGGCGAGTTACTAGGTCTAACTATACATCCTTTTTGCAATAGATCTACTATGAACTGTACGTCTCTTCGTTCTTAATAAGAAAGCAATGAATAAGTACAATATACTAGTCGTCTTAAATCTCCCTGTTGCTTTCTTCTCGGCAGTTTAAGGTCGATGTCAAGTCTTTCGTCATCACCAGATATATTGATGCAAAAAATGTCCGGCACAATAACAACGTCGGATCCGGGACATCCTACATGATTACATATGTATGTCAACCGCGCGGCACTAGTGGCTGATATTGGGCATTTCACACGAAAGCCGGGAGTTATCAATCGGCATATTTATTATTTTCTAATTTACTTTCAACATCTCTTCTTTCTAGTGTCTGCACTAGCTAATTTTATATTAAAAAACGCTAAAAGGCAACTTTTAATTCAATTGTATATATTTTATTTTGAAATTCAACTAAAAATTTCACTGTGCCATATATTGTTGAAAACTTTCGACCAATTGCTCTATAATTTGAAGTAACCCATTTGGCCAAGTTTTTTTGGGATGCATGACACCCTGATGAAGTTAGCCGGACGGAAGTAAAAAAAATTAAATTGGGAACTATTCCAATCTTAAATTCTATTCTTACCCAATTATAGGCTCCAACACCTTCGGTATCATCGTCCAGATCGATAGCGGCGGCTACATCGTTCTCTCCCTTTCACAGTTTTTTTGGAGTTGGGGCGCACCGTATGATCGTGCCCCATTTTCCAGCAAAGAAAACATGACCCATCTGATCTTAGTGGAAATGTCTGCATCGACAGCTCGTATTAGTGAAGTGACTCCTCTTTTCCCATCGCCGCTGCGCTAGTATCTTCTAAACCCCTTGCCTGGTCACCAAAAAATCAAATTCGGCTAATAAGGCCTTCTTCAACGAGACGTACATATGTATGTATGTACATTAACGCAGATGTTTTGGGCAGGAACGCTCTCGCTGTTCCAATTAGAGAACGTCGCAGTTCCAAAAGTTAACAATTTTCATTTGCCTCGGATGACAACATATATATCTCATCAAAATCTCTTATGAAGTGGCTAGCAGAATAGACCACATCATTGTCATTAAACTTTGGTAGCGGGCCTCGATATCGCTAAACTCGAGCCGACATCAGCAGCAGCAGTGGAAAAATGAGCTCCACCGGCAATGGCAGCGGAGCAGGCATCGGCAGAAACACGGGCGTCCTCAGAGAGAATAATCGAAGCTAAGATATTATAGGGAACTCGATTCTACCTTGTATTTGAAAGTACTGTGAAACACAAACTTGTAGAACCGTTTGGATGAAAAATTAAATGGGTTAAGGAAAGAAATTTGTGTTTTCATATATATTTTTCGTAGAATTTTCTTCAAGAACCACCGTAGTCGAGTTAAGATAGAATCTAGTTATGTAAGCCATCCTATTCTGCAAGTACTATTGCATGTCTATGTGAAATCCCCATATCGACAGCTGGGCTATTTAAAAAGTTATGAACAAAAATATTTTCCGTTCCCCGTAAGACTACTATTACAACCAGAATGTACATACATATATAACTATTTTTTTCGAATTCAGGTTTTTCTACCTAGGCGGTTATTGTTTGTGGCCTTAGAATTCAGCTACGAGTAAATACATACCTGTACAATATGCTCGTTACCCACCCAGTACTTGTACACACATATTGAGGTACAAAAAATACTCGTTTCAGCGGAGGTACTTACTTTGAAGTACTGGTATCGGAATATAACTACCCATCTTTTCGCGTGCGTTAACTTTGGCGCTGGCATTAGCGGTGATATGTGAGCATGTACATGTATGGACAAAAACAACCATTTTATAGTTGATCTGACGGTAAAGCTAAATAAAAATTGCCTGGTTGTTTCATTCTCGCATCTGTACAACCATAGCTAGCGTAGCGTGTCGCTAATGTCCACGATGCAGCGAATACAAGGTGACGACAAAAGCACTTCCGTTACTTCGTACTTGCTTCGTTTGACAGAATGACGTAGCAGGAGGTTCTGAGTGTTTGTTTACGAATACAGACTGAGAAACACAGATTGTGCTACGTGTTGTTTATGATACTCGTTAATTTTCAAATATTTGTGCAAAACTATCTTAAAAATAAATAAAATTAAATGCCGAGTTTTGAATTATGCAAGCAACAGCAAAAACAAAGATAGAAAGTGCAGTTTTTTCAAATTTCGCGCTGATGATGCTGTGGCTGTGCGTGCGTGTGTGTGCGTGCAATTCTTTGTAATTGCTTTGTTATTGTCAAATTATCACCCTCCTTTTTCATTATTCTTGGCAGAGGATTTCTGTGTGTATGGTTATGACTCACTGTTTTCATTGGCATCACCAAAGCCAATCTTTTGTAGTGAAAATAGAATTTAAAGTTTGTGTTGTTTAAACAAGTTTTTACATGTTTACTTACATTTTTTAAGTGAAAATGCAATAAATTATAGTCTCCGTTCAAATTAAATTTACTGTATACTGATCAGTTGAGTCTCAAAGCGCGCGAAAATGTGAGAGCTGCCCCCCTTTAATGATATTGGAATAGCATCTTTCTATTAACTTTGCTGGAATTCATTATAATTTTTTGTAAAAAATTTTAATTTTTGTACAGCACCCTATGTATGTTCAAGATAGATATATCAATTTTTATATGTGTAGTTGTTAGTTAGGTCTCATTTTTAAGAAAATGTTTAAAAATTATGCATGTAAATGCTTTTCAAAAGAAGGGAAGTTAAATTATCTTTCTAATAATCATAATTTTGCTGGAATTAATTATAATTTTGTAAAAATATAAACTTTTTGTGCACCGCCTTATGCATGCGGAAGATATGCAGATGTATCAAGTTTTATATGGTTGTAATCTAAATCTTATTTTTAAGAAAATGTTTAAAAGTAATGCATGCAAATGCTTTTCAAAAGAAAGATAGTTGAATTAGTTTCCTACTGCTCATAATTTTGTTGCAATTAGTTATAATTATTTGTAAAAATTTTAAAATCTTGTGCAGCATCTTATGTGTGTACGCAAGATACATCATCAACTTTTATACACATAGTTGTAAGTAAGTCTTATTTTCAGAAAATATTCCAAATTATGCATGCAAATGCTTTTAAATGATGGTTAATAAAAATAATTATATAAATAGTTAATATTGAAAATTTAATGGGGGTTTTTATTTGCAAAAGATTGGTGGAAAAAGGTAAAAAATGCATAGAACGGGTAACCAATGGAAGTGATAAGGATAACAGGGAGTAACATATCCCAAGCAGCGAGCTAACAAATCGCGCTGTTAGCGATAAGAAATAGGTAATCGATCGGAAAAAATGTTAGAGAGGGTAACAAATGTAAAAGTATTGTTAACAGATAAATAACATCTCAGGTAACAAATAGATGACTTTACTTAGAGCAAGAGAAGCCACGTTGAATGCGAGGTGCTAGAACAAAAGTAACAACCCTAAAACAAAATCGAAAATGAGAGGTAACAGAACGTTCACAGGTTAAATTACAAATACCCGTCTGTTGCAGCCAAATGAATGGGATAGTCAGAATTCCTTAGCACACGTCGATTCATTGTTGGAGCGCTTACTTCCTCGTCAAATTTTAAAAAATTACAGTATTTAATGTTCCTTTTTATAATTTCAAGAAAACAATTGCCGAATTTTGATATGTAAGCATTTTACTTAGAATAATTTTAATTGGCCTTGAGCGAACATATTTATTGTTAGCATTAAGGACCAGATTTACAGTGCATTTTAAGCCGAATTTAAGTCTAGTTTAAGATTATTCGTTTCACCACCCACTTTTCAGCAAAACTTAAGTTCAACGTGATTAAGATTGGAGACTTAAACTGTTCTTATTTATACTAACAGCTAATAGGAGCAAAAATATTTGTGAATTTTAAAATATCTAAAATTGGTAAGGAAACAAATTCGTGCATATGTAATGTCTTCTAATTTATTACAATGGCACGTAAAACATATGATGGTATCGGAAAAGACTCAATTAACTGCTGACTACTTTTTCTTTATCTTTGCTACAAAGAATAACAAAGAATTTCATATATATTTCACGATGCTACCATATTTTTGAATAAGTTATGAAACGCAAATATGATCGAAATCTTAAAATGATCTTAGCTAAGATTTTTCTCAACTAGAACTTAAGATCAGTTTAATATTAATTGGCAAAACTCACCTTAAGTTGTGGTATTTGTAAGCCGTAATGTGGGTAGCTTGTAAGTTTAATTGCGATTAGACTTTACGAGCGGTCTAGCGTCATTGAGAATACCTACAAGTGAAAAGTCTTCTATATTGTGAATGGTCACGAATAAAAGAATTCGGATAACAATAAGGATAACCAGGGAGGCGAATACTGATTTTGATTAGGGTTCTATCGTGATGGCACAAAAAAACCAATACGAGTTGCCGTGTTGTATTTGCACATTATTTCTGATTACAAAATACGAAAATACAAGTTTAATAAATTTTATGATAAATGTTTCTGCAAATTGTATGCATATTGTACTTTTTTGTTTCGCTTTCAATTTTATCGGAAGGCATGCATATATTTGAAGTAGACATCCAAATTTGGTATGACTTATTTGTATTAAAAACATAGAAAAAGAGGGTACAACGAGGTAAAATAGTTTCAAAAGTATATACGTAGTGCAATATATAACAAAATAGCTATGAAGAAATTAAATTAAAGTGAAATTACTTGCAAATGCAAATGCAAAAATGGGCAGTCAATTCAGTCATCTCTGACAAATAGCCAATGCTCAAATAAATGTTACGAAAAGATTCTCACACGTATACACCAGCTTCAGACAGAAAATGCATAGTATTCTTCAAGAATGATAGAAAACCAGATTACGACAACGTCGGCAGCGTACACGTCACAGATGTTCATACCACAGGAATAGCGAGAAGAAAAGGAAGGTGATAACTGCACTTGGGCCTTTTATTTTCGCTGAAACTGCTGCAATACCCAGCTCAGCACTTCACATTTATTATTCTGTGTTTAATTATTTGTAAAAATCACACAAAACTCAGAAAAATCAACTTTTTAAGAACCATTTGTGACGTCAATCCTTCAAACGAAGCAAGTACAAAGTAACGGAAGTGCTTTTGTCGTCACTTTCTTTTCTCTGCATCGTGACAACTCGACACTACAGGTATGACAGTTATGACCGACAGTGTTCCCGTAGAGTGATAATTGGGGCGTGCATTTAAAAATTCGCTAATAGTTATCTAGTAAAAAAGTACATGAACGCGAAACGTTTAAAAACTTGTAGGTTTGACGAGCAGCTGATTTTATTTGTTGGCTAAACTAAAAGTAATATACAATCTTTGCTTATGTATTTTTACTCATCTTTTTTTTCTAATTCGTTTTTCTGACCCTTATTTTATTAAGTCATGAGTACTCGTACTAAGTAGCAATTTAAGGACTTTGGCTTTCCAGAGAAGTACTCAATACTTTTCAAGTACATTACATTTGTATCAATTACTACTCGTTTCAATTACTTTGAAGTACTTTGAAAAGGATTGCAATTCTTTTAGCGAGTATTTTCGAGTACTTTCAGTACGTGATGGTATTTCCAAATATTTTCCAATTACAAGTACTTGTACTCGAGTCCTAATTTCAATTCAGCTAGAAAACAATTACGTATTCATTATAAGTACTTTAAAAAGTATTTGTATTGAGTACTAATTGTACTTGAAATTTAACAGGGCTGTGTGTAAGTCATGTTCATGTGAGCTTTTGTCTCTCTCTATCACACGAGATTCTAGTAATTGTGTATGCTATAGCTCTCTCACTAGGATACTTTACAGCTAATGGATATAAATACAAGCAAAAGTGTAAACGATTAAATGAGATATATATATATAAGCAATTATATGAGAGATTATAAAAGCAAGTATATAAAATATTATTTGAGTAATTATACAAGCAACTATTTCAGAAATTGTTAACTATCTTACTTAATTGGCGCTATAACCTCTTAAGAGGTTTTGGCCGGAATTTGAGGAATTGTTTAAGGAATTATATGCATATGTACGTCCAAATCCGTCGTCACCCAAACAATAAAAACTTTTTAATATTTTATTTATTTGTTTATCTATTTAAGAACGTAAACACACATTTACAAATGTTAATACTTATTTTCAACATGCTTGTTTAAAATTTCATTAGTTTCATCGAGTACAAGCATTTGCATGGCTTTGCTCCTCACCCATATCGAGTACACGTTCCGGTCGGCCGCTATCAATATGCTGACCAGGGCCAGAACTTGCGCTGAAGTGGCCTCGGGGCAGAGCAAAATATGGGGCCCCCTTTGTCGACAATTTTTTCAAAGATTAAAAATTACGAAAAATATTTTTTGATGAGCGATTACTTATATTTGCTTATTATGCACAATTTATAGAATACAATTAATACACTATTTTAGATACACTTATAATACACTAGTCATTGATTGTTGTTTATACTATAGAGATGAGTGCTAGACTAACTAGAGTTAACTAGAGTACCTACTGGAAATTATTTTTTCTTGATTTTACGGAAGCAAATTTGAAATTAGTTTTGATGAAAATTGTGAGAAACATAAGAAGTGCCGTGCAAGCGTCTGGATAACTCGAAGACAATGATGCAATGAATAATCAAGAACTGAGCCAACCCTTTAACATTTTTTATAGGAATAATTTCTTTCTGAAACGTAGAACTCCTCAGCTTTTTCCTCTAAATCTTGAATCGAAGCAAGTGCTACCAACGGTGGTTGTAATACTCGATAGTCATTAAAAACATCTCTCTTTCCAGCAAATCTATTTTCAAGTTGCGAAGATATGGTATCAATCATCGAATAGAAAATTGTTACTCGATCATTTTGAAGAACAAGAAGGAACACAAAATCAAAATTCTTCGATTCGATTTTTTTCTCTATCCTCAAATCAGCGTTTCTCTCAGCAGATGTTTTGGTTTCAATATTATCTGATTTAAACATTTGAGAACATCGCAAAACCTCTGTTTCAAAGCATGGACCACGTCCTACCTTCCAGCACAGGGAGTTGGATTCCAGGTATTGAGAGTCGTGCAACTTTCTCGTAAACGCTTTGTAGTTGATGCCAACGACTTATACCGTGACTAAAAAAATTGTACACAGATTGAACAGTTTCGAAGAATTCTTCAATTTCTCTATAACACGCTACTACGTTTTTCAAAAAAAGATTCAAGTTATGACTAGCGCAATGAACAAAATGTGATTCTCTGTTGTAAACCTGTATAAGCGCCACTCATGACTGCTGCGCCCTCGTTTGCTTGACCTCGACATTTTGGAAGATCAAGACCCTTCTTCTGTATAGAATCGATTACTAGTTTTTCGAGGCCTAAAGCAGCCTGATTTTCGGACGATCCATTTTGAGGGAATAGCCAACAAGACAGACAATAAACACCTCTTTCTTGACAGAATATGAAAGCCAGTTCCTTCGGATCTTTGACCTGATTTAGATACCACAGAATAACACTTGCCTTCTGAAACTTCTGAATCAGTAACTGAATCGGGGAATTCATTTTGCTCTAATTTTCCTTCTCTTCTAGTGCTTCTGAAGAGAAATCACAGATTATATTGGAAGGTTCTATTAAGAAATTATGCTGATTCAGGTCAGAAACACGACTGAATATTAATTATTGAAATTTCGTATCAAGAACAATGTTTAACACTTCTTTTGATACCAAAAGATTATAATATTTGGCTTACAAAAAGTTTTTGAGATGGAAGATAATGAGAGTTCGGGACACAACCCTTGATTTCTAATGCTGCTTTGTTCGGCTTTTGATAACCACGAAGTGATTCGCTTGTTATTTTTGGCTGATTCCTCCGTTTTATGTTTTTTTCTCGTCTTTTCGCAGCACCACTTGGATAAGCACGTTTCATCTTGTGATTTCTAATTATATCAACGCAGACAGTAATTACAAAGATCACACAATGTTATTCTCTACGACACGATCACGTACTAAAATCTAGGAAAGCTGATAATATTCTAATAGATCTAATCTAATCTAAATCGTACTAAAATCTCCTCAAGACAATAATATTCTGTTTTGTTGTTGGAATGTGAGAAAACTGAAATTAAATGAAAACAGTTTTCTCACATTTAAAAACAAACTCAACTTGGTTTATTTTGAATATTGTCAAGTTGAGTTTTCTCGGTTAATAAAATTGGCAGTTTTTTATATAGTTCGACCAAATGAAACCAATTTTGATCTAGGAAAATTGAGCATAATATTAGGTTTTTAAAAAATTACGTGTTCGACTTATCGTGTTTACGTGATTATAAGCCGTGCTTAATTGTAGACCGTGCCCGATTTTCGAGTTTCGACAAATTGAAAACTGTTGCGGCTAATATTTGAGTGAACACGGAAAATAAATTACACGTTCATTACAAACTCACGAAAAAACCCAATCACAAGCGCACAGAAAATAAATTACAAACGGTCGCTCGATCGTTAAATTTAAAATTCAATCATGATTCTACTGATATTAAAAGTACTATGACTTTCCCCGGCTAGGGCCCCCCAAACAAGGGGGGTTTCCGGTTGCCCCATAGCAGTTCCGGGCCTGATGCTGACCATAATTTTCGTATATCCTCAACATTGTTGGTGGCACCAATGCATACATGGCATTGTACATCGAGTTGCCGATTAACGCAACTCTTAACTTTGTTTCAAGGAACATGGTGCCCAATCTTTGTAAAATCGTTTTTCCCCATTCTGGCTTTTATAATTTTTCTTTTTAGTTTGTATTTTGGCTTCTCATCGGTGCAATGTCTTTTCACTGTTTGGCAAATATTTCGCAAACGCATATCTTGTAACATGTTAGAAGGAAATGCTATGTTAAGGTGAATTAGAAGCTGTCTCGCTGAATCCGTACGGTCTTACTGGGTTGTTACAGGCTAGGCTTCTTGAAGGGTTAGTTGAAAAAGTCGAAAGGAAACAGTTAGTATTAGGTGAAGTCGACTATTTTTTTAAACAGCTTTTGATAACCGATTAGCCGATTAGTCGATTAAAAGGAGGTCTAGCCACCACCTTTACGAACAAAAACAGTTCAATTTATCGATAACATCCAAAAATGAACAAAATATTCTTCTTGAAATGTGTGACGAGATCCAGTCATACACCACTACTGTTGTTGTTGTTGTAGCGGTTATCACGCCCCGTTAAGAGCGGGTTCACCCATGGTCGTTGACGTCGGACTCATCTAAAGGGAGGCCCCGGAAACGTGCAGTTTCGACAGGGTTGGACCAGAGGGAGAGGGGGGTTAGATGAGTGGGTTTGAGAGGGCATGTGAATAGGTGATTGGTATCGTGCGGAGAATCTCGACATGCCGGACATGTATTGGGTATGTCGGGGTTGATTCTGGATAGGTAGGAGTTGAGCCTACTACAGTATCCAGATCGTAATTGTGCCGGAGTGACACGGGATTCGCGGGGGAGCAGGGACTCCTCATCTTCTACAGGTGGTGGTTGGGCTCCGATAACAGCATTTTCCTGGCGAGGGTCAATGGTGGTAGTGACTGTCTCTCTGGGGATATTGTTTAGGACCTGCCGGTACGCCTCCGGATCCAGCGGTTGCGTTACGAGTGGCTGGATCTCGTCTTTTAGTTCTAAGAGATGCCTTCTGATGTGCCTGGGGGGTAGCACCACTGCAAGCAGATGCCAATTTTGGTGCACCTCGTGTCACCGTGCGGAGTGCGGCGTTCTGGCAGGTCTGTAGCATCATCCACTGCGTCCTGCTGGTTCCCGGCGACCATACTGGCGCAGCATAGTTTATTACCGGCCGGCCAATTGCCTTGTATGTTGTCAACAACGTTTCATTGTCTTTTCCCCAAGAGCTGCCGGCGAGCGACTTGAGAACATTATTGCGGCTCTGTACTCTATTGGCGATTGCGGTAGTGTGCGCGGAGAAGGAGAGCAGGCTGTCGAATGTCACCCCCAGAATCTTCGAGGGATTAACCGTCGCAATGGGGTGCCATCGATGTGGATGGTGAGATCCAGTCTGACCCCTTTCTTCCAGGTGGTAAAGGGGGTCGCCGAGGACTTAGCAGGGGCAGCGCCAGGTTTCTGCTTGTAAAGAAATGGGCAAGGTCGGAGAGGTATCTGTTCACTTTCGAACACAGGTCGTCAATTACATTGCCGGTTGCCATTATCGAGCAATCATCGGCATAGGAGACTATTGTGACTCCCTCTGGCGGTTGAGGGAGCTTGGAGATATAATGACTGAACAAGAGTGGAGATAGGATGCCACCCTTCAGTACCCCTTGTTTGATCCTCCTTAATTTAGATGTTTTGTCTCTGCGTCAAAAGCTTTTGACAGGTCCAACGGTACTAGGATGGTTCTCTCGCAGGGGTGGTTTGGTTATGACCGCGGTTCACCTGTGTGTTTATGGCATTAAGTGCTGTTGTTGTGCTGTGCACTTTCCGGAAGCCATGTTGATGCTTAGCCGACCCAAGGTGGTATGTATAATCCGGGAGGAGTGTCTTTACCACAGGCGAAAGCAGGGAAATCGGCCGATAGGAATCACCCTTGTCGGCCGGTTTCCCTGGTTTCAGCAGTGGGACCACCTTCCCAACCTTCCAGATGACAGGAATGATGATGGTGGCCATGGACAAGATGAGGATCCCTGTGAGGAACTCGACTCTCGCGGGGCCTAAATTTTTTAGCATCAACACGCTTAGCCCGTCAGGACCAATGGCCTTGGAGGCTTTCGCCTTCCCGATGACCTCATTTACCTCGCCACAAGTGAAAGCAAGAGGCGCGCTGGTGCTTGACTTTTTGCGCAGCCTTCTGGTCACCTTCCGTTTGGCTCTATCCCACGAAGGATGCAGTATGAGTTGTCGGCTAATATAGCTCGCGCATCTCTTCGGGTCCGACGAGACACGATCCCCGAATGAAATTTCCACTCGGCCGTCGCGCTTCGTCGTGTTGGATAAGGACTTCACGATGGACTAGAGCTTACCAACACCCGTGATTATGTTGCAGGACTTCAAATGCTCCTCCCACTTGTTCCTCTTACTCAGGTCAACCAGCCTCCGTATCTCCACGTTCTAATCCTTTATGTTGGGATTACGGGGATCGGAGCGGCGAAGGTGGTCGCATTCACTCGCTAGAGCGGCCGCTTCGGCATGGAAATTGGGACGGATCTCCGGGATCCTCCCTGCCGGGATGAAGCGAGCCGCAGCAGACGCAACCACCTGGGTATGGGAAGAGATCTGAAGGCATTTTCAGTGAACTCCGCGAACCTGACCCAGTCAGCCTTTTTAAAGGTGATATGGGTCCGGTGGTCCGCGGAGACAAAGTCAGCAGGTCTGTAAATCGAGATGATAATGGGTAGGTAGTCTGATGCAAGCGATAGCATAGGTCGCCACGTTATGCTATTTATCAGACCTGCGCTAGCTATTGTTAGGTCAGGCGAGCCGCTGCAACTACCCATAATCCTGGTGGGGCATCATCATTCATCGTGCAGAATGTCGAATCGTCTATCTGCTCTGCCAAATCGTTTCCAGAGGTAAAACCCGATTGGTAGTGGTTGACTTCAACGCGCACTACGATCTCTGGTATTCAAGCCTACCTGCTGATCGTAGTGCGCGTTGAAGTCAACAACTACCAATCGGTTTTCACCTCTGAAAAGCACACCTATGTCAGGGAGATGTCCTGCCGGGCAGCAGGTGACAGGGGGTATATAAATATTAAATATTTCGAGCTCGACGTCGCCTGACCGGACAGCTATTCCTTGATATTTTAAGGTACTGTCCCTACGGTCGATGTCTTCTTCAATAAGACGATACTGCACAGTGTGATGGGTGATGAATGCTAAGCCACCACCATTACTTCGCTCGCGATCCTCAACAAGGTTGAGTTGCTGTGCAATTTCTTTTCCTGGATCGCAGCCATCGACAGATTATGCCGACTCATAAAGTCGGTTATCTCCTCAATCTTTCCCTGCAGTCCATTGCAATTCAGCTGAATGAGTCTCGTTGCCTTGGGTGAGTCGTTGCGGGGAGGTGTGAGAGAAGGGTGAGGTTCCCCTCCTGGTCCCTGGTGCACATGCACTGGCACATTGGGCGGTCTTAAGGTGTTGTTCGGCAGCGCTGCCACGGAAGTGACACCAGCCCTGGCACGAGTTGCACCTGCTAGATGTCGCATTCCGGTATATCCTGCCCTGACACACGGAACAGACTGTGTGGGGTACCAGGAGCTGCTGGCTACTCCCCACACGGGGGGCGGAGCTAAGTGGGGGTGGGGGAGAGGAGCGTCCATGTTTTTGTGTGCTCCTGTGAACCGTAGAGGTTCTGCCGGTGCAAGGCACCGGTGCACTTGGTGCAACTAAGGGGGCCGTAGAGGCTATGGGCGCCGTAGGGCGCAAACAACATGGGGCCACATAGTTTGTGGACCACTCCTTATGAGTCTTAAGGCCTGAGCAGACCTTAAGATGGCTCCATCCGTCGCACGAATTACACGTTACCGAAGTGGAGTTCGGATGGAGCTTTTTCTGGCAAACGCAGCAAAAATAGGTTTCTGGACCAGGGTTTGGCTCGATGCCAGCCCTGAGCAGAAGGAGGTGAACCAACCGTGCTGCAAGGAGTTGCTCTAGGGGAGACAAACGACTTATGGGGTAGGTCGATCTAAACAGGGTTAGATCGCCGAAACAACAGTCCTTGGCCGGGTAAAACCTGGGTCATTCCGGTACGTGGAACGGACTGTCGTGGGAATGACCACTACTGTATTGGACCCTGCTGCGTACAGAGTACTAAGACTACTCTGTACGCAGCAGATCCCTTTTAGTAACCCACCTTTTTCCTTGCCCTCTGAAACCGACTCATGTACCACTCCTTTCCCTTTGGTTGGACCCTGTGGAAACTGTGCGTTTCTGGGGCCTCCCCTAGATGAATTTGATGATGACCATGTGATGATATGATGACGATGTAACTGCTTCAACAACAATATAATATTCCGATGAAGATAATCCATGTTTTTAGTTAACCTTCCTTTGTTTGGTTTGCTTTTGTATTTCCCTTAATTTAACTGAAACAACAGCTGTGCTTTTGTGCTACCCTAACTAACACCAGCTAGATTGATTTAATGCAGAAAGTGTGAATTACAAGTCCATTTTGCATGTTACCGATAAATTGTATTACCGAAAGTTGTAACCACTTCTAGTAATTGGTAACGCTATAAAAGGTTGGTCGTATAAAAATAGGCCCGTTTTTTTGTAACCTAGTTGCAAAAAAACACTAGGTTGGATTCGAAATAGCATGTAAAACAATTACACTAACTCGGAAAAATATGCGTGTTGAGCCAACTCGGTTATATGATATCCGACCTGAGATATAGTGTTGTGAAGCAAAAAAAACCGCTCTATTGTGAATGGGCTCTGGAAAAATACCTGGAAAATTTCAATCCACTGTCAAATCTTGTTTGTTTTATAAGGATACATAAACAAAACAAATAATCCATTATTATTATACAAGGGTAAGTAAAATTTGCGCTTCGTATATTTCACATAAAATTATGAATTAAAGCATGTTTCTTATTTCCGAATGCAAGAAAAAAGGCAAAAGACATGGTCCCGTGAAGAGACAACATTGTTTTTGAGATGCTACCTCGCCCGGAAAGCGGAGTTCGAGCACCCAAAGAGAAAGAGGTTGGCCTACGCGAACGTGTTAGAAGACATGGTGTCCATGGGCATCACGGTAGGTTCAACAAATATATGTTTGAAGAAACTATATTTATTAATCCACTTCCAGGACTTTGAAAGGACGCCGCTGTATTTGGAGTCGAAGATGCGCAGTCTTCTCTAGGCCTATAAGGCAGCACGGGACAACAACAGCAGAACCGGCGCCAGCCCGTGCTTTGCCCCCTATACGGAGCAAATGGACGAAATGTTTGGGAGTAGCCCGATTATTTCAAACGACCAAACGGTGCATGTGGGTTACATACCGTTTGAGACAATTTCAGTGAATGCGCTGCCTGCTAATGCGTCCACATGGATCCCCTCGCCACTGCCTTCATCAACACCTTTGACGTTGCGGGTAACAGACATTCCGTCATCACCCCCTATATCAACATTGGCTTCCACTTCAGCTACAGCACTACGCCGAAAACGTTCAGCGAGAGAGCTTTACTACGAAAAAAAATTTCATTTCAAGAAATTGGAAGCGGAACAGAAAAGGAAAGCAAGAAGCGAAGCCATTCAACAACTTCAAAAAACGTTGATGGAATGAACTAGAGCGGAGAAAAGTTGCTTTGCTGGAAAAAAATAGTCAACAGAAATAACTCTGTCTAGCAACATCTTTTTAAAACGTCCCAGCGAGTTTCAGTGAAAACCTTTTAGTGAATTTTTTGCAATGTGTTTGATGTAAACTCTTTCTCTATATAACGCGTTCATGATTTCTGTTACATGATGCGCAAGACTTAACAAATTTTCAAAAAATATCAGTAACGTTTTGCTGTAGAATGTACAAGGGTTTTATAAAAACGAGCACGAAGGATTTACATCAAAAACATTGCAAAAAATTCACTAAAAGGTTTTCACTGAAACTGTTTTTTTTTAATTTGCTTTTAGTTTTTATTTTACTTGTAATTAGAATAAGAAATGATCTGAATTAAATTTTATATGTGATACCCCTTGTGAAATTGTTTTAGTTTTATAGATTTTAGTTGAATGAAATGCAATGAATTCTTGTCAATATATTTATTAGTGAGTTTAAAGATATAAATACATATACATATGCAGTGAAGTTTTTAAATAATGTTTTGTTGTAATTAATAATGGTTTGCCTTCTATCAAGGGCTGCGTCGTGGTTTCATTCTTCAAAACCTTCTTCAAGTGCAAACGCATTTTCACCACTCACATCGTGGATATCGCACAAATTTGCTAGTTGCGTAAATGCCACTGTATTGCTTGCATACCAAATGCACATATACACCGATTTTTTTTGGCAATATACGCGTTCTACCACCTCCAGATGTGTCAGGTACGCAGTTAGATTCCGAATACTTCACTGAAAATAAAATATCATTAAGTTTATGCATTTCTTTTGCACACATTTTGTTATTACTTGTTAGATATTCCACCGTTTGGCGTCTTAGCCTCATTTGCATTTTGAAATCTGCCGCACTCAATACATCACGTGCCTCGTTTTCACTCTCCGAGTCTTGAGCTGGAGCTGGCATATATCGTTTCCAATAATTCCGTTACTTCTTGCATCTCTCTATTGCGACGTGATTCGCAATGCTCACCCGTGTACAAAGACATCATCTACAAACGTAAAAGATTATTTAATGCATTTATTTAATGTTTTTAAATAAATTTAATAACTTACCACAGATTCTTCAGAATTGCTCATTTTGTTTTGCTTCTTTAAAATTTCACTAAACAAATCATATGTTTAATGACAGATTTTGCCAGTGTTGTGGAATAACTAAAAGGAAATTTTATACGAGTTGGAGTGTTTTTTTGCAACTAGGTTACATTAAAACGGGCCCAATGGCAAATATTGCCTACTTTAAGTGACACTGTTGCCATTTTTACGCACAATTTACACAAAAGCAACTGTAACAACTGTTCCAGGCTGATGCTAAATATGATGTGTGAAACATGCGTTCCTAACTGCAAAAAGGAAATAAACATCTATTTCGTCGCTGTAACGCGTTGTTACCACCCAATATGGTGATAACAAAATTCACCGGCAATAAGTAAGCACAGAATACAAAAGGGTGAAAAGTTCCCAGAGCATTTTGTAACCGGTAACGGCAGTTACCCCCAATTAATGTAAAAAAAATCAGTGTGGTGCTGCCACAGTGAAGACTTGCTGCGATGTTGCAAAATGTAGACGGTGAAAAAGATACCATAAAGTATTACAAAATGTAGACGACGCACACTGGTCGAAATCAGGCAAATCAGCCACTGTGCGACGTCGTTTTCCAATTGTGTATCGGAAACAACAACACTAAATGACAGACGATGGCTTCATAACTGCAAGAAGCTGGAAAAACACGCGAAAAGCTTAAAGCTAAAATACAATAGGGGGATCTACATAAGTCTTGGAAAACACTTACATGGTACCTGAATCGCACTAGTGTTGTCTTTAGCTAGTCGATTCTTGAAAACTAAACGACAACAAATATGAAGCTGTCAACTCAATCGAGAAAAGAAAAAAATCTTGGTTTTAAATTAAATAAAAGGAAATATTTGTAATTTATGATCAATTGTATTGAAAAGACTGCAATATAAAAGTGAATGGCATTAAACTTTACTTCATGTGTACTTTATAAATGTTGTTCAAATTAGAGTTCAACGATATTTTTTGTTAATTTTACAAATCTTTTCCAAACTACCCCATTGTGTTTACAAGTCTTCTCAAAGCTAAGTACATTAAAATACAACAGTGTAGTTGATGTTTTTTTCGTGTTTTTCTTTTACAACTTCTTTCGTGTAAATAATTGTGCTGCTCAGTGACATAAGGTAAAATAAATTAAAATTTCCCTTAAATTTAAATCCTAAATCAGCATATTTTCGGTGGTGGTAGTGGCGTTGATCAGCAACTTGAATTCTCCATGGCTGTATCAATATAAATATAGAGAAAAATATATGCCAATATAAATATAGAAATGTTAGTTAAAAAATAATTTTAAATACAGACTTTTAGAAAATATTCGATTTCATGGCTTTCTCTGCGCCATTTGGTTTGAATTGAAATGCCCTCTTCCAAGAAGGGTTGCACTGCAATGGTAACTTTGCATAAACTTAATTCGCTCATAAGAGTTTGTACCAACTGTTGGAAATTCTGGGTGGAAAATGCTTACTTGCAACAAATTCCCAGTGGGAAATATAGCTGATTCCAACATTCGTGAACACAATACACATAAAGAATATTATTTATTAAACTAACTTAACAGGTATGCCTGTACATTTATAATTTAAAGCTTTTAAATTTATAATGGATATTTTCTGTTAGTGATATGGCATTTATAAGCAATTAAATGATACATACTGTTCTTGCTTGGAAGTTGCTATTCGATTATAAATCATCAAGTTGCTAATAAACTAGTTGATTTTGGCAAGAGTTCTAGTTTTGCACTAAACTGTTTTGAGCTCTGTCGAATGTTTTGCCCTGCACTGCCGTGAACTTTTAGTATACTAATCGAACAGACTTATTAATTGGGCAACTCCGAACGGTTCCGTGGCGTATAGCTTACAACCGATGCTGCCAGGTTGTTAATTTGATTAAAAATAGCCCTGCAAGAATAGTGCCAGTCAATTGATAGTACATGTGACAATCAATGCTGAAAAATGTTTGTCAAAGTTACTATCAGTTTCTTAGGGCCACTATGTAAACACTGATGTCAACAAATGCTACGTGTGATCTTTCATTTCACTCTTATTTGATTGAAAATTGCTGGTCCTATACCTGTTATGTAAATTGTTATGAAATAACAGGACCAGACTGTGTATGTGTGGGGAATCGATTCAGAGTTTTCATAAAGAATGCGTGGCTTTTGCTAACCTCATGAATTTCTGGGTCCTTGATTTTTCGCATATGCGAAATTTGTCTAAATGGCTCCTTTGTGCAGCTATAATTGACAATGATTTTATCGCAATGCCCACGATATATCAAACATGATATTAACCAATTACACCAGATCACGTACATAGATGCCAATATTTCGAAATGCGTTATTTGTTTGCGTATTCCTAAGAATACAAATTTTTGTTTTCGTTCGAATAGCGATAATCTAATGTTTTAATACAAATATATGAATTGCAAACAACAACGATGTAAAAAATGGCAAACCCAAGCAACAAAACATGGTATCCTGAATACAGAAGGTAACGCCTTCAGTTGTGCGATTCACTAACTTTAAACGGTGCGACAATTGTTATTTTTGACGGCAATATTTGCCGTTTGCACTAACGATTGTGCGATTCACTAACTTATTCTTAACGACACTTAACAGCTGTTTCGTTGTATTTATTCAAAGTGATAAAGAGTGGCACCTCTGTCAAACTTATTGTCAAAATAAGCGAAAAGCACAAAGAGGAATAGAGAAAAAACAAATGAATGCCCATGGTGTACTGAATACTGAAGGTGACGCCTTTAGAAGTACCGCTACTTTGGTTTTGCCGGGTTTGACAATTCTCAACTTCAACTAGACAAAGCTTTTTTCACAAATTAAGAAAAAGATACACTTTTTTTTAGTATTTTGCGAATTTATTTATTAAATGTCTGCCTATAAATGCATACTTTTACACTTGAGAACAATTAGAACACGTTTTTCAATGAAATATTGGAAGTTGTTCAATTTTCTCTCTCCCGTATTCTTGTTTACTAAAGGCGAGATCTGTCATTTCACCGCGGGAAGGCGCAATCTTGTATTCTATCATTCTTGATGAATGCCTGCTGCCAAATATAAATTTGAGCGATTTTGTTATATTTCATTAAAGTGAAATAGATATTAGTTTGTTTCAAACTACAAACACTTAAAATTCTCTATATATATTGCAATGTTCCATTGTAGGAGAATTCCGGACTCTCCTCTGAGTGTGTTGTTAGAATAGTAATCAACTCGACCATGGTTATCATTTTCAAACTTCGCGTTGTGCTCCAGCTTATTTAGGATTTACATATGTACATATATTTAATTTTTTTAAATTATAACCTTTTTCTATATATTAAAACTAAACTATATTTCTGTTTTTATTCATGGATCCATGTAAAAGTTTGCTTTTACCATTAGCATATTAGTTGAATGGTAGATGTGGGGGTTGGCATAAGCCTCCTCATGAATCCTTGGTGGTAAAATTGATATATTCGTGGAATCGACGGACCCAATAGAGCCTCCCACGAAGGGAGACGACGCCGAAGCAAACATTTCTTTAGCAGATTGGCGTTCCACTTGGGTCATAAGAAACCTCACTTTCTGGTGAAACAACGAATCATTGATTGCATCCGTTACCCGATGAATGCCGGCTTACGGATAACTAGCTCATGGACATTCCCCTTAGCTCGCCTACGGGTAATTGATAGCATTGATACCAGTTGCGAAGAATCTCAAAGCCACTAGAACCTACCAATATAAAAGTAAACTTTAAAATTGCCTACATGGTTAAAGATTACACGAGCTACCTGTTTCTCAGTCGATTTTTCTGTTATTCTGGAACCTCTTGTTTTGTTGTTAAGCTGAGAAATTGGGTATTCAGCCAAGTTTGGAGTTAACCGATACAGCTTCTGAAATTCTGTTGAAAGGGATTATCCACATGCCGGAGTAAACGTTGATCCTTCGTCACCTCGTGATAAATCATATGCCGAATATTCAAACGACATTATTTAGTGTTCCTGTTTTAATTACAAGGAAACAAATTACCAAATTTTAAATTTATCTTTTATTTAAGTTAATATCACTAATTTTACTTTTCTCGATTGAGTTAACAACATCAAATTTGTTGTCGTTTAGTTTTCGGTCATCGATCAGCTAACATCAACAGCTGATTCGCGAATGCGTTAAAATTTTGGTTAAGTTGAGTTAACCAATCGAATATCTTTAAAATAAGTTAGTGAATCGCATTACAGATGTTCCGCTTCTTTTTTACAAATGGGGCAAACAGCCAACTTTTTTTATAGTATTTCGCAGGTTTGTTTATTAAAAATCTGCTTATAAATCATTTTTTACATTTTAGCACAATTAAAATACGCTTCTCACTGAAATAGTGTGAGTTATTCCCTCTCCTCTCTCCCGAATTTCTGTTTACCAAAGATGCGGGAAGTCCCAGTCTTGAATTCCATCATTCATGACAACAAAATGGCCTTAAAATTATGATGCCACTCCTTACGTTATTTTATTTATTTGGTTTGCAGTATGAGGTTTGTAATTACAAACTCAGCAATAAATTCCTATGTAGATGCTTCAATTGAAATTTTAGTATTGAAAATAAATTTAGTGCATGTTTATGTATGATTAACCGAAATTTTTTTCTACATCTGCTAAGATTATATTGTTTAATTTAATTGTACGGTTGGCAACCTTGCAAAGTAGTCAATGGCGGACATGAATGTATGACAAATGACAATTCTGTGTGAAATAAACAAATTTTCTCGATGGATGATTCCTTTTTTGGCTTTGATACTTCTGTGCCGGTGAGTAAATATATATTTAACGACCAATTTTTGCCAAAGTTGAAATGTCTGCATATTATAAAAGGTTGACGTTTATAAAGTTACTTTTATATGCTTTCGTCTTGACGCAATTGTAGTCGTTTATTAATGTGTTGTACGATCAATTGAGAATTTGTTGCCAAATTTCTTATAAATATGTATGTATATTATCAGGCATGTTCTGGATTATACTTCCGAGTGATTTTGTTCATTATGCCTTGCTGAAACTGCCGAGCCAATTGAAAGTTTCCAAGTGAAAGTGAATTGCAGAACATGCCTGCATACATATACATATGTATGTATGTGCATATCAAAGTTTACGTATTATTAAAAACAATTTTTTTTTAAGTTCGAGGAAGATGGAGGCGGTGAACAAATCGCTGAACCTTCTGAAGAGGAGTATGATGCACTCAACGATGAAACATTTGGTTCTGCCACTAATTGCGACTGGGAAGAAGACCACGAAAACATGGTGCGCCTTACGGACTGCCTCGTGCCTGAGAGTGGCCGGAGAGATTCCTTGGATGGTTTAAAGTCGAAAAGTAGAAAATTTATAAATTCTCATTCTTCGAATCCAGGAAAGCCAAGTACGCGACATGTAGAAAAATTTGCCGATTCGGATTTGGAATTAAATTTATCTGGAATGAAAATGGATGATGTAGATTTGACCTTCAATGATAGCGAAAGTTTAGGTGGAGCATCCGGACTCAGTTTAGATCCCAGCGTGTGGGCTTCAAATCATTTCAGAACTTCCACCGATCATCACTCAAACATCATTGCAGGTGTGACTACCGAAGCACCACTTTTTAACGCCAGAGATTCCTGCGGAGGTAATGGTACGAACAACACATACAAGTCTGATTTTCAACAAGTCCCGATTTCTAAGCAAATTCCAAAACAATCGCATGATCTCTCAAATCCGAATCCTGATTTTCAAAGGGTTCGCAACGATTTGCATATTAAAGGCATTGATAATGCATATGGTCTTCCTATAACTCCTAAATTTTGCACTTTAGAGGATATAGAAAGAAATATAATTATAGAACAAACTATGCGAAAAAATCAAGGACAGCAATTGCAAGCAAAAGAAAAGCATAATATCCAACAGATAAATCTGAAGAAACAATATCAACAATATGGTAATGAGACTTTGAAACAACTGTCACAAACGCCGCCACCGCATCTTGTACAGCAACAGCAAACAAGCCTGCATCAGAACTTCCAGAAGCAGCACTCTGAACCATTAAAAGGTATACAAAAATATACACAAAATGTGGAAATAATTAATTCTTTGATTAATTTTTTAGGCCCCCCCGGTTTTCCTAATAATCAAGGACACCCGTCCAGACCTATTGGCAATTTCGCAAATAACCTAGCACAACACCCATTGGGTAATATACTCCAGCAACAGCAAACAAATAATGCTGTTGGAAGTCGCCTCCCACCAGGATTTCCCTTATTTTCTAGCGGATTAGTTCCGCATTTGCCGCAGCAAAATAACAATCACCAACTTCCTCCACACCCTTTACTAAATCAACATGGGATGCCGGCAAATTTTCAACAATTGCAACAGCGTCCACTGCCAAACACGCATTTACCGATCGCTTTGAATAATTTCGCTATGCATCCCAATTTTAATGCTATGCGCGCAGCGGCGGCTGTTGCAGGCATACATCCGACCACTTTGATACAACCTCAACAACAGCCTCCGCGAATTGCCCCTCATCCACCCAATTCAGCAGTCATGCTAACACCACAACAATCGAATTCGATGTACAATATGTTTAATATGCGATTGGTTCAGGAAATTCAACAAAATCATCCTCTTTTGCAAAATACGACACGTCAAGCTCAACAAATGCAGCAAACAAGTGGATTAATCTCCCATCAAAATTTGGCTCAGCAGCGAGTCAACATGGGAAGCCATAAACTCGGACATCAGCGTCGCGAAGGAGGATCTGCTAATGGAAACATACCCCATGAAGAGTTTGATGAATATGCTAATCTAATGAGTACGCGTGACAAGCATTGGTTAATAGGTATTCAGTTGTCGCAGCTAAATACAGATACTCCCTATATTGATGACTTTTATTATACGGTCTACCGAGAGAGAAAGGCGGTTCAAAACGGTAACTTACGCCATAGCCAAGCACATAAAGACAACCAACTGAACCATCCGCTGACACAACCAAAAGGTCATGCTCAACTTATTTTAGTCCAGCTTGGCAATAAGAACGGAACGCGAAATGGTCAGCACCGCGAACGTCGTAACTCAGAAAACAATGGAGGGATTGGAAATACCACGGGAAATGTTGGAAACAGCCAAGATCAAAAAACGCCTTACGTTTTCACTCCTCTAAAATTTGAAAACTCGTTAGGTAAACTTCAGTATGGTAGTGTGACGGCACCTCGTAAAATAATTGATGCTGAAATTATGAGCAATGAGGTAGCTGGCAGCGGAGATGGAGATGGCACAAAAACTATTCCAAGTTACACTGGAACGATAACTGCCCATCTGAAATCCAATACAACGTCTGTGAACTCTGCAACGGGGATTATAAGCGATATCGCGATGTCAGCTCAACGTAAATCGCGCCATATTCTGCTACACATTGAGACACTGTACCGTATTGTCTTAAAATTGGAAGATTTAAATAATGCAGTCGCGCTTGCCACTATTATAATAAAAACAAAGAAAGAAAGTGAGCGCATCGCAGCTTTGGAACAACTAGAAAATGCGAATAAAACTCAAGAAGAGAGAGCGATGGATTCAAACAACCCATCTACAGTTAATCCAGCTTTAAAAACCAAATTCACATATGAAATTGAAAAGAAAGAAATACTCGTGACCAAGTTGATAGCTGGACTTTCCCATGAAGAAGTACCAGCAATTATGAACGTTCGCAAAGGAAAGGTAAAGTTATGAAATATTTAAGATTTATCAATATACGCGTAATTCCATATAACATTTTGTAGGATAAATTATGGGTCGCTTTGCTGTCCTCTTAATATTTTTTTAGTCCGTTGACTGGAATTTTATTTTAATTAACAAAGGTGTAACTCCAAGTTTCATCAGTGTTAAATTTACAAATTCTATTTTAATTTGGCTTTTCGAAGAAAGTCTAATTGAGTTATTAGTGGTTTTTGAGATGTCGGTTTGGCCCATGTTGCAGAGCTCTGCAGCCGCATACGGATAGAATGTGCATCGTAAGGATCGCGAGCGTGATAATGGTGGTGGCTTAGCATTCATCACACACCTCACAGTGCAATATCATCGTATCGAAGAGACATTGACCGCGGGGATACTACCCTTAAATGTCAGGGCATAGTTATCCGGTCAGGCAATGTCGAGCACGAAATATTTAATAGATATATACCCCCTGTTACCTGCTGACCGACAGGACAGCACCCTGACATAGATGCGCTCCTCAGAGGTGAAACCGTTTGGTAGTAGGTGACTTTAATGCGCACCACGATCTATGGCATTCAAGCCTGCCAGCAGATCGTAGGGGAAATGAAGGGGCTGAGCAGATAGACGATTCGACATTCTGATCACCTACCCATAATCATCACGTTTGCAGACCTGTCGACTTTGTCTCCGCGGATCGAAAGACTTTTATCAACTTGAAAAAAGCTGATAGGTGTGGATTCGCGGAGGTCACCGAGAGAGCCTTCAGTACCCTACCCACACCAACAGATGTTAGCGCTGGCGAACGACAGTTCCGCAGGGTTGTCAAGACCGTTTCGTCCGAATTTCCCAGCGGAAGCGGCAAGATTAGCCAACCAACGTGACCACCTTCGCCAGTCCGATCCCCAAAACCCCCGCATCAGGGATTTCAACGCGGAGATTCGGTAGACGAGCATAAGCGGAACAAGTAGACGGAGCACCTGAAGTCTTGCAACTTCACTGCAATAGTGGGAAAGCTTTGGACCACTGTGAGGACGCTGTCCGATCCGGCGAAGCGTGATGATCGAGTGTGGATGTCATTCGGTGACCGCGCCTCGTCGGCCCCGAAGAGATGCGCAAGCTACTTTAGCCGACAGTTTGTACTGCATCCTTCTGTGGATAGGACTAAACGGAACGTGTCCAGAAGGCTACACAAACTGCCAAAACCTAGCGTGCCACTTGCCTTCACCAGTACCGAGGTTGCGGAAGCCATCGGGAAGGCGAAAGCCTCCAAGGCCATTGGTCCAGACGGACTAAGTATGTTTATGCTGAAAAATTTGGGCCCACGGGAGTAGCATACCTTACGAGACTCTTCAACTTGTCTATGACCACCCTCGTCATTCCGGAGATCTGGAAGACTGACAGGGTGATACCGCTGTTGAAACCAGGGAAACCGGCCGAAAAAGGGGGATGTTGTTGTTGTTGGGAATCTTATCGACCGATTTCCCTTCACCAGTGGTAAAGACACTCGAAGCTATGCTGCTTCTCTATTTCACACACCATCTGCTCGGATAAGCATCAACACGGCTTCCAGAAGATGCACAGCACAACAACAGCAGGAAACGTCTTAAACACCCAGGTTATTCGTGGTCTCAACCGTAACTATCCCTGGGAGAGAACCGTCTTAGTTAGGAAGCACAACTTTATGCTCACCAAGCAGTAGCTCGTTGGCTGTCATCGTAGTGGCAAACGGGTGCCTGCTTGATGAGTATCCGCCTCCGAGATACGTCAGGGGGCATTTCCTTGAAACCCCGATGAGATCCAGTCGGTTACCACCAACAGACTGGACCCTGCTGCCTACCGGGTGTCTTAAACGACATTCACCGAGAGGCAATCACCACCTTCAGTAACTCTCGCCCTGTGAATGAAGTCCTCGGGGTCAAACCACCACCCATAGCAGAGGAGAAGCTCCAACTGCCTCTTAAATCCCGCCTCACTCTGGCGCTGAACTACGTTCTGGATATGGTAGCAGGTTAAACTTCTACCTGTTCAGAATTAACCCAGACATACTCAATGTGTGTCCGGCATACGATACCGCTCACCTCTTCACCTGCCCTGTAAAACCGACTCATCTAACCCTTCTTTCCCTTTGGTCCGACCCTGTCAAAACTGCGCGTTTCTTGGGCCTCCCCCTAGATGAGTTTGATGATAACGACCATGGTTGAACCGATATTAGAGGGTCTGAGTAACCGTTACAACAATAACAACAAAAATATGGCCGTCTTGTGTAGGTTCATCACGCATCATGCCTTTGTCGGATTCAGCGCTCTTTGTACGATATCACATAATCTGCTCTCGTATTTTCTTCTTATTATAACGACAATGTCATCCGAGTATCCCTGGTAGCGAATTCCATTGTCGGTTAGCAACTGAAGCAGTTCATCCACTACCAGGCTCCATAGAAGCGGAGAGATTACTCCCCCTTGTGGGCATCCCTTACTGGTTTTCAGCAGCAGAACGCCGCCTACTACAGTTGTTCTGCAGTTCTGGTGTGCCTCTATTCAATTGCATATGGATGGTTGCACGTTCCTTTTCGTCAGCGCTTGACATACCCCTGTATGCGAGGCGTTGTCAAAGACTCCCTCTATGTCCAGAAAGGCACATACATATAACGGTCTCTTCTCAGTGAAAATTACTCTGTATCTCCGTCGTAAGTTGGTACAGAGCAATATGGAAGCAATGTCCTCACAGAAGCTTCTAAAGGTGTCTCTTTTTGCTTCTCTGATTTCACTACAATACTTCGTTTGATTTGCAGCATATTCCTCCCAGCATCCAATGCGTTTGGCTTTGTTGAATGAGATGCTGAGACCACTAAGGGGTTTTTGTTTTACCCTTTGGGTTTGTCACAAAACAGGTGCAGTTGAAGGCGTCCGTGACAATGTTATTGAGGCTTGTTACCCTGCTTTCTAACTCCATACAATTCATTTTTCTACGAGTGTGTCCCATGCTAGATAAGTTTAAGTTAACTAGGCTGCTATATTTCGTCCAGTCAGCTCTCTTGGGAGTTCGCAAGGCGTTGCCCGCCCTTAACTTAGCTTTCAGATTAAACTGGATGATTCTATGATCCGACAGTGAGGGTTCTGTGGAAGCTTCTCATTCCGAGATCAAATTATCCGCCAGTTTATTACTGAGAGTAACGTCAAGTACCTCTTCTCAGGTTCTGGTGGCAAACGTCGGTCTGTGCGAGGATACATATATCCAGGTCGTTACTTAGTATGCGCATTAGCGTCGTATCTCATGATAAGGGAAAGTTTTGCATCCTCACAATACTTGACTAGATGTTGGACCTCGGATGGGGGAATGGTGCTAATTTTCCCTTTGAAATATGCAGCAACAAGAACTGTGTCCTTGGCGACTTCGTCCACCTCTAGTCTTGTCTGAACTGCTACCATGCTCCAAGTTAGGTGCTCTGTAATGCAAATTAATAAATATCAGGGTTGGGCATTTTTGCACTACCACTAAATTGCACTACCACTGTCTATTCAGTGGTAGTTAAACAGCAAAATCCATTATCACTGAAAATTTAGTGTTATTGAAAAAAATTACCATCACTAAACCTTTAGTGATAGTGAAAAACAAATTGCACTATCACTAAACCTTTAGTGATAGTGAAAAAAATACATTATCACTAAATATTTAGTGATAGTGAAAACCTTTAGTGATAATTAACATTTTTCAGTGACATAACCCTGTTTCTTGAAGAATAATATAATAAATGTAATAGGCCAAAATCTGCGGAAAACTCGCCGGGAATGCAAGAGACTTGGATGGTTGAGGTATCTGTATTAACGCCTCTTCAACCTGCATTTTCCTGGAATGACTAACTGTGTCAAAAGCTTTTGACAAGCCCAACGCTACTAGGACGGTTTTCTCGAAGGCCGGTTTTGGTTAAGACCGTGATTCACCTGTGTGTTTATGGCATTGAGTGCTGTTGGTGTACTGTGCACTTTCCGGAAGCCATGTTGATGCTTAGCCGAGCCGAGGTGGTAAGTGTAGTAGCGTTTAGTAGGGCCTCAAGTGTCTTTATCACTGGCGAGAGCAGGGAAATCGGCCGATAGGAGTCTCCCTTGTCAGCCGGCTTCCTTGGTTTCAGCAGTGGGATCACCCTCCCAACCTTCCAAATGTCAGGAATGATGAGGGTGGCCATGGACAGATTGAGGATCCCTGTAAGTAACTCAACTCCCGCGGGGCCTAAATATTTTAGCACCAACACGCTTAGCCCGTCAGGGCCAATGGTCTTGGAGGATTTCGCTTTCCTGATGGCCTCCTTCACCTCGCCACAAGTGAAAGCAAGAGGCGCGCTGGTGTTTGACTATTTGCGCAGCCTTCTGGTCACCTTCCATTTGGCTCTATACCCCGAAGGATGTAAAATGAATTGCCGGCTAAAAAAGCTCGCGCATCTCTTCGGGTCCGTCGAGGCACTATCTCCGAATGAGATTTCCATTCGGCCGTCGCGCTTCGTCGGGTTGGACAAGGACCTCACGGTGGACCAGAGCTTACCGACACCCGTGACTAGGTTGCAGGACTTCAGGTGCTCCTCCCACTTGTTCCGCTTGTGCTGATCTACCAACCTCCGAATCGCCACGTTCAAATCCCTTATATTGGGATTGCGGGGATCGGAGTGGCGAAGGCGGTCACGCTCATTTGCTAGAGCAGCCGCTTCAGCCGGGAAATTGGGACGGATCTCGGGGATCCTCCCTTCCAGGATGAAGCGAGCCGCAGCAGTCGCAACCACCTTGCGGAACTTCTTTTCACATTTTCAGTGAACTCCGCGAACCCGACCCAGTCAGCCTTTTTAAAGTTGATGTAGGTCCGGTGGTCCGCAGAGACAAAGTCAGCAGGTCTGTCAATCGAGATGATTATGGGTAGGTGGTCTGATGCAAGCGATAGCATAGGTCGCCACGTTATGCTTTTTATCAGACCTGCGCTAGCTATTGTTAGGTCAGGCGAGCCGCTGCAACTACCCATAATCCTGGTGGGGCATCATCATTCATCGTGCAGAATGTCGAATCGTCTATCTGCTCTGCCAAATCGTTTCCCCTACGATCAGCTGGTAGGCTTGATTGCCAGAGATCGTGGTGCGCGTTGAAGTCACCAACTACAAATCGGTTTTCACCTCTGAGGAGCGCACCTATGTCAGGGTGATATCCTGCCGGGCAGCAGGTGACAGGGGGTATATAAATATTAAATATTTCGAGCTCGACGTCGCCTGACCGGACAGCTATTGTTTGACATTCTAAGGTAGTGTCCCTGCGGTCGATGTCTTCTTCAATAAGACGATACTGCACAGTGTGATGGGTGATGAATGCTAAGCCACCATTATTACCTCGCTCGCGATCCTTACGATGCATATTGTAGCCGTTGCAACTCAACAAGGTTGAGTTGCTGTGCAGTTTCGTTTCCTGGATCGCAGCTATTGACAGATTATGCCGACTCATAAAGTCGGTTATCTCCTCAATCTTGCCCTGCAGCCCATTGCAGTTCAGTTGAAGGAGTCTCCTTTGCCTCGGGAGAGTCGTCGCGTAGAAAGGTGTGAGTGAAGGGTGATGTTGCCCACCTGGTCCCTGCTGCACATGCACTGGCACATTGGGCTGCCTTACGGTGTTGTTTGGCAGCGCCGCCACGCGCGTGTGCGGTTGCAAGGCTCTACAGCAGGGAGCCAGGTAGTCACCCGACCATTCACGTGTGGTGCGCAGGCCAGAACATACACGAAAGTGACACCAGCCTTGGCACGAATTGCACCTGACGGATGTCGCATTCTGCTATATCCTGGCCTGACACACGGAACAGACTGTGTGGGGTGCCAGGAGCTGCTGGCTACTCCCCACACGGGGGGCGGAGCTAGGTGGTGGTGGGGCGTAGAGGTTCTGCCGGTGCAAGGCAACGGTGCACTTGGTGCAACTAAAGGGGCCGTAGAGGCTATGGGCGCCGTAGGGCGCAAACAACATGGGGCCACATAGTTTGCGGACCACTCCTTATGAGTCTTAAGGCCTGAGCAGACCTTAAGATGGCTCCATCCGTCGCACGAATTACACCTTACCGAAGTGGAGTTCGGATGGAGCTTTTTCTGGCAAACGCAGCAAAAATAGGTTTCTGGACCAGGGTTTGGCTCGATGCCAGCCCTGAGCAGAAGGAGGTGAAGCAACCCTGCTGCAAGGAGTTGCTCTGGGGAGACAAACGACTTATGGGGTAGGTCGATCTAAACAGGGTTAGATCGCCGAAACAACAGTCCTTGGCCGGGCAAAACCCGGGTCATTCCGGTACGTAGAACCGCCTGTCGTGGGAATGTGTGTATTTTTCTCTTAGAGTTTGGTTTTTTTCAGCAATGAAATTAGGGTGGAAATTGGAGTCTCTTGAATAGTTTGACCAGGAGGAGCCGAAGTGATGTGCCATGTCTACAGAAGAATTCAAGGTGCCGTGATTGGTTTCTAGTACTTTAATAGATGAGGGAGGTTCCTGACAACATCTTTATATTAGACCAAATTTTTCTGGGGTGGCAATCAGGGCTGATCGTACTCGTTAAATCTTCTAAGCTTTGTCTCTTTGCGTCTTTCCGTTTTTTTTGAAATAGGCGTTACTTGTTTTGTAGTCCAATAAGTTGGAAAGGGTACGATGTTTTTTGTAGGTATGCCAAAGCATTTGTTTTTTATTCCGTAAAGATTCAAATAATTCCGACCAGTATGGCACAATGGTTTTGTGATACTTGTTTTGTGTTTTAGGAATAGATAGGTGTGCAGCTGTGCGAATAATTTTAGCTATACTACTGGCCTCTTTGCCGATAGTGGGTGATTGATGGTGGTTGGTCAAAGTGTCAATTCCCGTTCGCTGAAATAGTTCCCAGTTTGCCTTTTGAGTAATGAATTTTGGTTTGGGAGTACCGGGATTAAACGGAGCGGAGATAACTTCAGTAAGAAGGTAGAAATGGTCACTTCCATGGAGAAAAGGGGAGGTGGAACAAGAGAGCTTCGGGGCCAGGCTCGCCGAGCACATACTAATGTCGTGGTATTTGCATGAAATGACGCATATCCCTGGAAGCTGCTTAGTAGCTAAGAATTTTTCAGCCGTATGCTTGTCTTTGACCAGAAGTAGCAAATTACCATCTCTGAGCTCTGAAATTTTTTCTCTATTTTTACTTATTACTTCTAATGATCTATGTACTGCGAAAGATGAATATTGACACAAAGGTTTTTGATCATTAGTTGCTGAAACTACAATGTATTTTTGGGTTGGGTGTGGTTTTGCTTAAATCCGGAAGATCAGGAAATTCATCCAGTTTTAATGGAGATTTCTTTTTATGCTTGGGAAGGGACGCTAAGGCAGCGAACCTGTTGTCCCCTAAATTGTGCGCCCCAGGGGGCATTGTAAATTAAGTTAACTTATTCAGAAAAAGCACTTGCAAAAATAAGAAAATAGAAAATGAAACGTATCCGAAAATGTAGTTGTTGGGATATCACTGCACCGTAAATAGAAACACAGAGAACGCTATCGAAACACAACCGTATAGTACGAATGTTAGTCGATGACTGTGTAAACAAATATACATATATTCACCCAAAACACAGGATTGCACAAGCTCTACTGCACAGCTGAACTTTGTCAGTTCATGCAAGGCACATCTTTACACCAATAATTTTTACTTTTTGATATTGCGGTACTTGGGTGTATTCTTTTTTATGCTATTTGGGGTGTTCAGACTTTCGTGGCAAAAATAAAGAAATTTTGGAGTAAAATGAAATTAGCCGATGCGAGACACCACCGAGACAGCGGTAGCGTTATATATGTATGCCTGGATCTCGTCCTTCAGTTCTAGGAGATGCCTTCTGATGTGCCTGGGGGTGGCTCAACTGCAAGCAGATGCCTGTTTGGGTGCCCCGAGCGCTGACAACTAGCAAGAAACTGCTTGCTGAGCATGAGGTTAAGCTCCTTAACGCGGAGCACATTGACTTCTTGATGAAGAAGTTTCTCAGGCGACATCAGCAGGCATCCCGTCACCATGCGGAGTGCGGCGTTCATGCAGGTCTTCAGCTTCATCCACTATGTCCTACTGGTTCCCGGCGACCACACTGGCGCAGCATAGTTAATTACTGGCCGAACAATCGCCTTGTATTTTGCCAACAAAGTTTCATTGTCTTTGCCCAAAGAGCTGCCAGCGAGCGACTTAAGGACATTGTTGCCGCTCTGTACTTTGTTGGCGATTGCAAGCGATAGCATAGGTCGCCACGTTATGCTTTATATCAGACCTGCGCTAGCTATTGTTAGGTCAGGCGAGCCGCTGCAACTACCCATAATCCTGGTGGGGCATCATCATTCATCGTTCAGAATGTCGAATCGTCTATCTGCTCTGCCAAATCGTTTCCCCTACGATCAGCTGGTAGGCTTGAATGCCAGAGATCGTGGTGCGCGTTGAAGTCACCAACTACCAATCGGTTTTCACCTCTGAGGAGCGCACCTATGTCAGGGTGATATCCTGCCGGGCAGCAGGTGACAGGGGGTATATAAATATTAAATATTTCGAGCTCGACGTCGCCTGACCGGACAGCTATTGTTTGACATTCTAAGGTAGTGTCCCTGCGGTCGATGTCTTCTTCAATAAGACGATACTGCACAGTGTGATGGGTGATGAATGCTAAGCCACCATTATTACCTCGCTCGCGATCCTTACGATGCATATTGTAGCCGTTGCAACTCAACAAGGTTGAGTTGCTGTGCAGTTTCGTTTCCTGGATCGCAGCTATTGACAGATTATGCCGACTCATAAAGTCGGTTATCTCCTCAATCTTGCCTTGCAGCCCATTGCAGTTCAGTTGAAGGAGTCTCCTTTGCCTCGGGAGAGTCGTCGCGGAGAAAGGTGTGAGTGAAGGGTGATGTTGCCCACCTGGTCCCTGCTGCACATGCACTGGCACATTGGGCTGCCTTACGGTGTTGTTTGGCAGCGCCGCCACGCGCGTGTGCGGTTGCAAGGCTCTACAGCAGGGAGCCAGGTAGTCACCCGACCATTCACGTGTGGTGCGCAGGCCAGAACATACACGAAAGTGACACCAGCCTCGGCACGAATTGCACCTGACGGATGTCGCATTCTGCTATACCCTGGCCTGACACACGGAACAGACTGTGTGGGGTACCAGGAGCTGCTGGCTACTCGCCACACGGGGGGCGGAGCTAGGTGGTGGTGGGGAAGGGGAGCGTCCATGTTTTTGTGTGCTCCTGTGAACCGTAGAGGTTCTGCCGGTGCAAGGCAACGGTGCACTTGGTGCAACTAAAGGGGCCGTAGAGGCTATGGGCGCCGTAGGGCGCAAACAACATGGGGCCACATAGTTTGCGGACCACTCCTTATGAGTCTTAAGGCCTGAGCAGACCTTAAGATGGCTCCATCCGTCGCACGAATTACACCTTACCGAAGTGGAGTTCGGATGGAGCTTTTTCTGGCAAACGCAGCAAAAATAGGTTTCTGGACCAGGGTTTGGCTCGATGCCAGCCCTGAGCAGAAGGAGGTGAAGCAACCCTGCTGCAAGGAGTTGCTCTGGGGAGACAAACGACTTATGGGGTAGGTCGATCTAAACAGGGTTAGATCGCCGAAACAACAGTCCTTGGCCGGGCAAAACCCGGGTCATTCCGGTACGTAGAACCGCCTGTCGTGGGAATGTGTGTATTCTTCTCTTAGAGTTTGGTTTTTTTCAGCAATGAAATTAGGGTGGAAATTGGAGTCTCTTGAATAGTTTGACCAGGAGGAGCCGAAGTGATGTGCCATGTCTACAGAAGAATTCAAGGTGCCGTGATTGGTTTCTAGTACTTTAATAGATGAGGGAGAGAAGGTTCCTGACAACATCTTTATATTAGACCAAATTTTTCTGGGGTGGCAATCAGGGCTGATCGTACTCGTTAAATCTTCTAAGCTTTGTCTCTTTGCGTCTTTCCGTTTTTTTTTGAAATAGGCGTTACTTGTTTTGTAGTCCAATAAGTTGGAAAGGGTACGATGTTTTTTGTAGGTATGCCAAAGCATTTGTTTTTTATTCCGTAAAGATTCAAATAATTCCAACCAGTATGGCACAATGGTTTTGTGGTACTTGTTTTGTGTTTTAGGAATAGATAGGTGTGCAGCTGTGCGAATAATTTTAGCTATACTACTGGCCTCTTTGCCGATAGTGGGTGATTGATGGTGGTTGGTCAAAGTGTCAATTCCCGTTCGCTGAAATAGTTCCCAGTTTGCCTTTTGAGTAATGAATTTTGGTTTGGGAGTACCGGGATTAAACGGAGCGGAGATAACTTCAGTAAGAAGGTAGAAATGGTCACTTCCATGGAGAAAAGGGGAGGTGGAACAAGAGAGCTTCGGGGCCAGGCTCGCCGAGCACATACTAATGTCGTGGTATTTGCATGAAATGACGCATATCCCTGGAAGCTGCTTAGTAGCTAAGAATTTTTCAGCCGTATGCTTGTCTTTGACCAGAAGTAGCAAATTACCATCTCTGAGCTCTGAAATTTTTTCTCTATTTTTACTTATTACTTCTAATGATCTATGTACTGCGAAACATGAATATTGACACAAAGGTTTTTGATCATTAGTTGCTGAAACTACAATGTATTTTTGGGTTGGGTGTGGTTTTGCTTAAATCTGGAAGATCAGGAAATTCATCAAGTTTTAATGGAGATTTCTTTTTATGCTTGGGAAGGGACGCTAAGGCAGCGAACCTGTTGTCCCCTAAATTGTGCGCCCCAGGGGGCATTGTAAATTAAGTTAACTTATTCAGAAAAAGCACTTGCAAAAATAAGAAAATAGAAAATGAAACGTATCCGAAAATGTAGTTGTTGGGATATCACTGCACCGCAAATAGAAACACAGAGAACGCTATCGAAACACAACCGTATAGTACGAATGTTAGTCGATGACTGTGTAAACAAATATACATACATATATTCACCCAAAACACAGGATTGCACAAGCTCTACTGCACAGCTGAACTTTGTCAGTTCATGCAAGGCACATCTTTACACCAATAATTTTTACTTTTTGCTATTGCGGTACTTGGGTGTATTCTGTTTTATGACATTTGGGGTGTTCAGACTTTCGTGGCAAAAATAAAGAAATTTTGGAGTAAAATGAAATTAGCCGATGCGAGACACCAATGTAACAGAAAATAAATACTTGACATAAAGCTAGTTAAGTATGGCAACCTGTTGTTGTTGCTGTTGTTGTCGTTGTTGTTGTTGTTGTTGTTGTTGTTGTTGTTGTTGTTGTGGTTGTTGTTGTTGCGGCGGCTAGTCACGCCCTGTGAAGAGCGGACTCACCCATGGTCGTTGTCGTCGAACTCATCTAGGGCAAGGCCAAGGAAACTGTGAGTATGTTTGAGAGGGCATGTGAATCGGTGGTTGGTATCGTGCGGAGAACCTCCACGGACATGTGTTGGGTATGTCAGGGTTGATTCTGGATAGGTAGGAGTTAAGTCTACTACAGTATCTAGATCTCAATTGTGCCAGGGTTACGCGGGACTCGCGAGGTAGTAGGGACTCCTCATCTGCTATTGGTGGTGGTTGGACTCTTATTACGGCATTTGCCTGGCGAGAGTCGATGGTGGTGGTGACTGTCTCTCTGTGGATATTCCTTAGGACCCGCCGGTACGCCTCCGGAGCCAGCGGTAGCGTTATATATGTATGCCTGGATCTCGTCCTTCAGTTCTAGGAGATGCCTTCTGATGTGCCTGGGGGTGGCTCAACTGCAAGCAGATGCCTGTTTGGGTGCCCCGAGCGCTGACAACTAGCAAGAAACTGCTTGCTGAGCATGAGGTTAAGCTCCTTAACGCGGAGCACATTGACTTCTTGATGAAGAAGTTTCTCAGGCGACATCAGCAGGCATCCCGTCACCATGCGGAGTGCGGCGTTCATGCAGGTCTTCAGCTTCATCCACTATGTCCTACTGGTTCCCGGCGACCACACTGGCGCAGCATAGTTAATTACTGGCCGAACAATCGCCTTGTATTTTGCCAACAAAGTTTCATTGTCTTTGCCCAAAGAGCTGCCAGCGAGCGACTTAAGGACATTGTTGCCGCTCTGTACTTTGTTGGCGATTGCGGTAGAGTGCGCGGAGAAGGATAGCAGGCTGTCAAATGTAACTCCCAGAATTCTCGGGGGATTAACCGTCGGAATGGGGGTGCCATCAATATGGATATTAAGATCCAGCCTGACCTCCGTCCAAGTGGTAAATGGGATCACCGAGGATTTAGTAGGGAACAACGCCCTATTTCTGCCTGTGAAGAAACGGGCAAGGTGGGAGAGATATCCGTTCACTTTCGAACACAGGTCATCAATTACATTGCCGGCTGCCATTATCGAGCAACCATCGGCATATGAGACTATTGTGACTCCCACTGGCGGTTGAGGGAGCTTGGAGATACATATAGTGGTTAAACAAGAGTGGAGACAGGACGCCACCCTGGGGTACTTCTTGTTTAATTTTTCTTAATTTCGATGTTGAGCCTCTAAATAGTACCGATGATTGGCGACCACACAGGTAATTCGTGGTCCACCGTTTGAGTCCCTGTGGGAGAGTTGATGTTTCCAATTCAGCTAGCAGCGCGGAATGGCTTACTGTGTCAAAAGCTGTGCGTTTATGGCGTTGAGTGCTTTTGTACTATGCGCTATCCGGAAGCCATGGTGTTGCTTAGCCGAGCCCAAGTGGTAAGTGTAGTACGGGAGGTCTATATTACTGACGAAAGCAGGGAATTCGGCCGATAGGAGTCACCCTTGTCGACCGGCTTCCCTGGTTTCAGCAGCGGGACCACCCTCCCAACCTTCCAAATGTCAGGAATGATGAGGGTGGCCATGGACAGATTGAGGATCCTTGTAAGTAACTCAACTCCCGCGGGGCCTAAATTTTTTAGCATCAACTTGCTTAGCGCGTCAGGGCCAATTGCCTTGGAATATTTCGTCTTCCCGATGGCCTTCTTCACCACGCCACAAGTGAAAGCAAGAGGCGCGCTGGTGTTTGACTGTTTGCGCAGCCTTCTGGTCACCTTCTGTTTGGCCCTATCCCCCGAAGGATGCATCATCCGACGAAGCACGGCCCCTGAATGAAATTCCGCTGCGGAACTTCTTTTCGCCTTTGCGAACGTGGGAGGGTGAGCAAGTTTCAGTAGTCTCATATGTTGACGACCGTTCGATTATGTCATCCGGCAAAGCAATTGATGACATGTGCTCGAAGGTGAACGGTTATCTCTCTGACCGTGCTTGTTTCTTCACTGGCCGTAATTTGTTTCCTTCCCCTGCAAAGTCCTCGGCGACCTTATTTACCACCTGGACGAAGGAGATTAGGCTGCAATTGAACATACATGTGGACGGCACACCTATACTGACAGTAAACCACCCAAACATTTTGGGTGTTACGTTCAACAGCTTCCCCTCTTTCTCTGCGAACACAACCGCAATCGTCAATAAAGTACACAGCCGCAACAAAGTCCTCAAGGCGCAGCCGGCAGCACTTGGGGTTCAGACATAGATACGTAGCTGGCAACATACAAGGCGCTTAGCCAGCCGGTTCTAAACTATGCCGCTCCAATTTGGTTGTCTGGGACATGTAGGATTCAGTGGATGAGACTACATACTGAGAACGCAGAACGTCCGACGAGAACCAGTCATACCACTGCCTACAGAGTGGTCTTAAACGACATTTATCGATAGCCAATTATCACCTACATCAACTCTCGCCCTGTGAGTGCCGTCCTTGGCGTCATACCACCACCCATAGCAGAAGACCAGAGGATCATCCCAGACGTACTTAATGTATGTCCGGCATGTAATTATTCTCCACACACTTTTTCACTTGCTCTCTAAAACCGACTCATCTAACACCGCTTTCCCTTTGATCGGGCCCTGTCGAAACTGCGCGTTTCCTGGGACTCCTCCAAGATGAGTTCGATGATAACTACCATCGTTGATGCGATCTTGTAGGGTCTGAGTAACCGCTACATCAACAACAATAAAATATGATATCGGAAAGCATTTTAGGGTCCAACTTGGAAAGACAAAAAAGATACACCTATGATCACATTCTGATGGTTGGGTTATATAGCGAATTGGCAGGAAAGTACTACAAACTCAAGGAACTATGAAAATAAGAATTTATATCTGACAAAAGTGGATATGGCTAAGGGCACACTTACGTGTGATTAATATATGTTGTGTTAATTAACTGGAAATTAAAAAACGGATTGCTAGTTTTTCATTTTATTTTAGTTTGTGCTTTTTTTACTTAGACTCTGATGCGACGAGTTATGCCATATATTGAAGGCCACGAAATTCGATGGAATATTTGGATGGGAGTTTTCGCATCTTTGCAAAATGTTGTCAAAAAAGACAAAGAAGATGTTGACGGTCTTTTATATGCACTTTACCCTGAGCTCAAGAAACAAGTTCGTCAAGCCGACTTTGAGACAATTGTGAAAATTTCGGCATCTATAACCCTTAGCGAAAAGAAGTCGAATGGCATATTCTGTAGTAAGGTGAGTGAATACAATTATTTATTATATCCTTGCTGATCTTATAAACTATATACATCCATATGTATGTATATAAAGTAAAGTTGCAAAAGTGGTGTAACACATTTACTCAAAAACCACTCGATCAATATGGGTGATAAGATTTAGGTAAGGTAGTTGTCGAAGAATATAGTTTTTTTATAAATAAAAATATACTCTTTTAATATTAAAAAACACTTGAGATGATAAAACAGTGTAAACTTATAAGGTATTGCATATTCATTCACTCATTCATGGAATAGAATTGACAAAGGCTGAGCATGCGGATGTTACGTGATAGTAACTTAATACTACCAAGCCATTAATTCGAGCTGACTTGGAGAAAATGAATTCGTCATATAAATAGCTAACCTATAAGAGATTATAGAGAAAAATACAGTTTCTAACTCTCAAATATTCATAGATTTTGCAGCCCAGTAAATGCGATCTCCACCCGGAGTTGTGGTGAAATTTCGCTAAGCCGAACACATACCGTATGCTATTTTGAATCGATATTTATTTTTATTTCTTTATTTATTTCAAGTCTTAGAATATAGAAATATTCTTACAGACTACACAGCTAATAGTAATCAATTGTAGAATAAGCTTAAAATTAAGCCATATGTAAATTAAGTTCATGATATTTTAAAATTCTAATTTAGATAAGCCAGTATAAATGTAGCGCAGAGAAAAAAATTGGCAACAGTTTGAATAATGCGTGAATTCAATATTTAAAGTGTTAAAAACTAAGTTTAGTTCAGCACAGTTTCTAGAAATTGGAGCGTTGACACCATAATTAGTTCTAGAGAAGCCAATTTTAAAGAATGGCGAAGAACTCTAAAGGGGATATTAAATGCAATCTTTTCTAGAACGGAGGGGCAATCAGTCGCGCCTTTTATGATGTTATTGACAAACGAGCATGCTAAAATAGAGTGTGTAGGAAGATTGATTAAATTGTTGGCAGGGAGGATAGTAAAAAGCTAGAGGTATAGAAAAGTTTAAAGAACGGAGAGCAAGTTTTATAAAAAAAAAATAAAAATTTTGAGCTGTTGTTGTTGTTGTTGTTGTTGTAGCGGCTAGTCGCGCCCCGTAAAGAGCGGATTCACCCATGGTCGTTGTCGTCGAACTCATCTAGGGGGAGGCCCAGGAAACGTGCAGTTTCGATAGGGTTGGACCAGAGGGAGAGGGGGGTTAGATGAGTGGGTTTGAGAGGGCATGTGAATAGGTGGTTGGTGTCGTGCGGAGAATCTCCACATGCCGGACATGTGTTGGGTATGTCAGGGTTGATTCTGGATAAGTAGGAGTTGAGCCTGCTACAGTATCCAGATCGTAGTTGTGCCAGAGTGACGCGGGACTCGCGGGGCAGCAGGGACTCCTCATCTGCTACAGGTGGAGGTTGGGCTCCGATGACCGCATTTGCCTGGCGGGAGTCGATGATGTTGGTGACTGTGTCTCTGTGGATGTTGCTTAGGACCCGCCGGTACGCCTCCGGATCCAGCGGTTGTGTGATGAGTGGCTGGATCTCGTCCTTTAGTTCAAGTAGATGTCTCCTAATGTGCCTGGGGGGCAGCTCCACTGCAAGCAGGTGCCTATTTGGATGCCCCGAGCGGTGACATCCGGCAAGGAACTGCTTGCTGAGCATGAGGTTGTGCTCCTTAACTCGGAGCACATTGACCTCTTGGTGGAGATGCTCCTCAGGCGACATCAGAAGATATCCCGTCACCGTGCGGAGTGCGGCGTTCGGGCAGGTCTGCAGCTTCATCCACTGTGTCCTGCTGGTTCCCGGCGACCAGACTGGCGCAGCATAATTTATTACCGGCCGGCCAATCGCCTTGTATGTTGCCAACAACGTTTCTTTGTCTTTGCCCCAAGAGCTGCCGGCGAGCGACTTGAGGACATTGTTGCGGCTCTGTACTCTATTAGCGATTGCGGTAGTGTGCGCGGAGAAGGAGAGCAGGCTGTCGAAAGTCACCCCCAGAATCTTCGGGTGGTTAACCGTGGGAATGGGGGTGCCATCGATATGGATGTTAAGGTCCAGCCTGACCTCCTTCGTCCAGGTGGTAAAAAGGGTCGCCAAGGACTTAGCAGGGGACAGCGCCAGGTTCCTGCTGGTAAAGAAATGGGCAAGATCAGAGAGATATCCGTTCACTTTCAAACAGAGATCATCAATTACATTGCCGGTTGCCATTATCGAGCAATCATCAGCATAGGAGACAATCGTGACTCCCTCTGGCGGTTGAGGGAGCTTGGAGATATAATGATTAAACAGTAATGCGGACAGGACGCCACCCTGCGGTACCCCTTGTTTAATCCTCCTTGGTTTCGATGTTTTATCTCTAAACCATACCGATGATTGACGACCACACAGGTAATTCGCGGTCCACCGTTTCAGTCCCTGCGGGAGAGTTGACGCTTCCACGTCAGCTAGTAGCGTGGAGTGACTGACTGTGTCGAAAGCTTTCGACAGGTCCAACGCTACTAGGACAGTTCTCTCGCAGGGGCGGTTTTGGTTAAGACCGCGGTTCACCTGCGTGTTTATGGCATTAAGTGCTGTTGTTGTGCTGTGCACTTTCCGGAAGCCATGTTGATGCTTAGCTGACCCAAGGTGGTATGTATAATACGGGAGGAGTAGGGCCTCAAGTGTCTTTACCACAGGTGAAAGCAGGGAAATCGGCCGATAGGAATCACCCTTGTCGGCCGGTTTCCCTGGTTTCAGTAGTGGGACCACCTTCCCAACCTTCCAGATGTCTGGAATGATGAGGGTGGCCATAGACAAATTGAGGATCCCAGTGAGGAACTCAACTCCCGCGGGGCCTAAATTTTTCAGCATCAACACGCTTAGCCCGTCGGGGCCAATGGCCTTGGAGGCTTTCGCCTTCCCGATGACCTCCTTTACCTCGCCACTAGTGAAGGCGAGAGGCGCGCTGTTGTTCGGTAGTTTGCGCAGCCTCCTGTTCACCTTCCGCTTGGTCCTATCCCCCGAAGGATGCAGTATAAACTGTCGGCTAAAATAGCTCGCGCATCTCTTCGGGTCCGACGAGGCACGATCCCCGAATGAAATTTCCACTCGGTCGTCGTGCTTCGTCGGGTTGGATAAGGACTTCACGGTAGACCAGAGCTTACCAACACCCGTGACCAGGTTACAGGACTTCAAATGCTCTTCCCACTTGTTCCGCTTGTATTGGTTCACCAGGCTCCGAATCTCCACGTTCAAATCCTGAATGTTCGGATTACGGGGATCGGAGCGGCGAAGGTGGTCGCGTTCGTTCGCTAGAGCGGCCGCTTCAGCCGGGAAGTTGGGACGGATCTCAGGGATCCTCCCTGCCGGAATGAAGCGGGCCGCAGCTGACGCGACCACCTTGCGGAACTTATGTTCGCCTTTACGAACGTCGGTGGGTGTGGGAAGAGACCTGAAGGCATTTTCGGTGAACTCCGCGAACCTGACCTGACCCTGGTGCGCGTTGAAGTCACCAACTACCAATCGGTTTTCACCTCTGAGGAGCGCACCTATGTCAGGGTGATATCCTGCCGGGCAGCAGGTGACAGGGGGTATATAAATATTAAATATTTCGAGCTCGACACCGCCTGACCGGACAGCTATTCCTTGACATTCTAAGGTAGTGTCCCTGCGGTCGATGTCTTCTTCAATGAGACGATACTGCACTGTGTGATGGGTGATGAATGCTAAGCCTCCACCATTACCTCGCTCGCGATCCTTACGATGCACGTTGTAGCCGTTGCAACTCAACAGGGTTGAGTTGCTGTGCAGTTTCGTTTCTTGGATCGCAGCTATTGACAGATTATGCCGACTCATAAAGTCGGTTATCTCCTCAATCTTGCCCTGCAGCCCATTGCAGTTCAGCTGAAGGAGTCTCGTTTGCCTCGGTAGAGTCGTCGCGGAGAGGGGTGTGAGGGAAGGGTGATGTTGCCCACCTGGTCCCTGCTGCACATGCATTGGCACGTTGGGCTGCCTTATGGTGTTGTTTGGCAGCGCCGCCACTGGCGCGTGCGGTTGCAGGGCTCTACAACAGGGAGCCAGGTAGTCACCCGACCATTCACGTGTGGTGCGCAGGCCAGAACACACCCGAAAGTGACACCAGCCTTGGCACGAATTGCACCTGACTGATGTCGCATTCCGGTATATCCTAGCCTGACACACGGAACAGACTGTGTGGGGTACCAGGAGCTGCTGGCTACTCCCCACACGGGGGGCGGAGCTAGGTTGGGGGGGGGAGGGGAGCATCCATGTTGTTGTGTGCTCTTGCGAACCGTAGAGGTTCTGCCGGTGCTAGGCAACGGTGCACTAGGTGCAACTAGGGGAGCCGTAGAGGCTATGGGCGCCTTAGGGCGCGAACAACATGGGGCCACATAATTTGTGGACCACTCCTTATGGGTCTTAAGGCCTGAGCAGACCTTAAGATGGCTCCATCCGTCGCACGAATTACACCTTACCGAAGTGGAGTTCGGATGGAGCTTTTTCTGGCAAACGCAGCAAAAATAGGTTTCTGGGCCAGGGTTTGGCTCGATGCCAGCCCTGATCAGAAGGAGGTGAATCAACCCTGCTGCAAGGAGTTGCTCCAGGAGAGACAGACAACTTATGGCGTAGGCCGATCTAAACAGGGTTAGATCGCCGAAACAACAGTCCTTGGCCGGGTGAAACCCGGGTCATTCCGGTACGTAGAACCGACTGTCGTGGGACTGAAAAAAAAAAAAAAATTTTGAGCTCGCTCTAAGCGGTTAGATAGAATTTTATTATAAGGCCCCCAAATAAACGCTGCGTACTCCAGTCTTGACTTAACTAGTGCACAAAATCGAGAACAAAAATATTGAATGAAATCCAAAACAAGACAGTTTCAGCAGAAGTAAACGATGTGATACTTTATTGAAAGCCTTCGGAAAATCAGTGCCCTATTCTGCATTTCTATTACGTTCCCGCATTCCGCTCCGCATCGATTGGAATTAGGTATTCTGAGTTACGACGGAATCGAAAGAAAAAGAGGAAGAGCGGCAACCTTTTCGAAATCAGCTGTTTGCATCGGAATGTGTGAAATTGAAACAAAATAAAGCAAACAGATACAAATTCGTGGCCAAACTATTGCTTTTTAAATAAAATAAATAAAAATATAATCGCGTAATGGATTCAATAGCCGCGGCGATACTACTTGAGGAGGACGACAACGCATCCGAGAATGCTGACACAAAAGTTGAAAGGAGAAGATTGCGAGATATGTGTGATCCATTTCAGATGAGTGACGAATTATAAGAAATTGAGTTTGAAAGTGATAAATCTTAGTTCATTGATTTACTTATGTATTTAGATTCAAAAAAACTTAAGACTTAATAAGGACGCTTTCAAGTATGTCCTAGATACTTTTGCGTAAGAAACTCAACCAAGTACTTTGACGTCGTTATCTCCGCTTAATCGCCTAGTGGCTGCATTGAGATTTTTTGCGGAAGGCAGTTACCAACATGGAGTTGGCGCAAATTGTAATGTCGGAATGGGCAATATCCTGTTTTCATACTGCTCTGGCGTCGTTGGTTTTGTTGGACAATATCAAAAAAAATCAATAAAGCCAAAAAAACTTAAAAAAATCATGTTAATGACTTTTAGAACTATCAACAACAAGTTTTACTCACATTTTTGGGAAAATTATATTTTAAAAGTACACGAAAATAAAAATCTAACCGTCCTCCGCCAACAAAATTTCAACTTACAAAAACGTAACTACGATCGCAATGTAGAATACATAAAATTGTAAATTTCGAAGATTGATCGAAACTCATCGAAATGCAGAATACCAAAGTTGCTAAACTTAGAAAATTTCGATTCGAGTCGAAATGCAGAATAGGGCTGAGTATCAACAAAGAACGTAGATTACAAAGAAGTTGCATCAATCCCATCGTTCCCCTAACATAAAACCTCGTCAAATTTCACCATACCGGAACTAATTGGATTTTTGGCTGATTGATATAAGAATCTGATTAGATTCAACTGATTTTTGGTGTGGTGAAATTGGACGGAAATTCTTACCACAGGAAACGAAACGGCATGCAACTTCTTTGCAATCCACGTTCTTTGGTATCAACATGAGACCTTGTTTTAAAAGCAGAGAAGCAGTAATCGCTGAAAATAGCCAGGTTTGTGACTGTTGAACGATTGGCGACGAGGCTATGTTGGCTTATAGAGATAAGGTTTTTCAGAGATTGGCCTATAAATGTGCACATCAGATTGAGGGATTGATTTTTTAACAAAAAGAATCAATGAATCGACAGAAAGATTTAGGAATCGAGATAATATTGGGCTCAGAGTTTGAGATACAATTTCGGTATAAAAACTTGTTTAAACAATTACACTCCTTAAGAAAGTACCAGAACTCAAGATATGTGGAGTCATTGGATGTTTTATAAAACTTGCAAAACTTATTTTTCAAATTCTTCAAATACATACTTGATATACCACGGTAGTTAATAGCTCGTAGATCGTACTCTTAAAAATACGGTAACGAGCAATAACATCACTGTCACGAAATATATCAGACCAATCAACATTTGAAAATGCACCATTAAATGATAAAAAATCATACGGTTTAAAGTTAAATTTTATATTCAATCTTCTGGTAAACGTATCAAACTTATAAAACTCCAACTCAAGAGTAAGAGGCACACTGATGCATTACAGCTGGAAAGATGGGAGACATACTCTCCGATAAAGTGAAATTTACATTATCGTTGATAAATGCAAAGTCCAAAGTCTGATGTATATTGGAACGATTTCCCGTTATCTCTTGTTAAGTTTGAAATGGAGGCAAGCCAGTTATGCTCAGTGCCATTTTTCGCTCCAGATCCAAAAGTCTGATGTATTTTGGAATGATCATCCCTTATCAATTTGGGTTTGGAGACAAACGGTATCGGCCTTCTGCTTTCTTCAGTGTAATTTCTCGTTAAAAAAAGTTATCATTAAACCATGATTTGACAAAAACGTATACATATGTACATATATTATATTCTAAATGAGCAGTTAATAATCGTATCGAATTATTTTGATAGTGAATTTTCAAATGCTTTACATTGCACCTGCGATTTGAGCTAGTTGTTCAATTCCAAGTAGTTCTGTTTTTGAAAAGAGTGAAAAGGTCTGATGTGCAATTTTATTATAGAATGCTGGTATATCGCCAAATTTAAAGCTAATGCTACGCAAGCTACCGAGAGAAACCTTCTTTTTAACCAACTTATAGCAAGCCAAGTGTTTGCTGTCAACTGTCATAATGTTAACAACATATGAAATATTCATATTCATGTACATTCACTCATAACAACACCATCCTCAGGGATCGAAATAGAAGGCACATCACAATTTGCTGATGCATTACAAACAGTAGGCATTCAATTCTTTTTGCACTTGGCAAATGAAGAAACGGCGGTCAAAGACCTCACAGTAACAGTAATACCGGCATTGATGCATAGCCGGGCCGAGGTGGTACGTGAAGGACGAGATCGGCAGGGACTGCAGCGTTTTTACCACTGGCAAAAGAAGGGAGATCGGCCGTTAGGTATCATCCTTATGCTGGAAACACATGAGCAGAATTCTGCACGCAGAAACAAAAATTTGTACTGATTTGACAGTTGGCGTTCTGCAGTTGAGTGCAGTGATGCAACCCATGTTGAAATTGAATTTATCTGCGCATATACAGTGCTGCCAACATGAAAAAGCAATTTTTCGTTGTCAAACGATTTGTACTAACAGATGCGCCATAACAATGGAAGAGCAATTGATAGAGTTTGTGAGAGGAAACAGGTTTTTGTATGACAAAAGGCACAAATGCTACAAAAACATTTACCTGCGCGATCAAAAATTTCAAGAGCTGTCTTCAAAGGTGAATGTTCCAGGTACGTAAATCATTCGTTTAATAACTAGCCTACAAACCTAGTACTTTCGGCGGTTTGTTTCAGCTAAAAAGTTAAAAGCCCGCTGGCGAACATTGCGCGATAAATTTTATAAGGACTTGAAACAAAAACCATCTGGTAGCGGCATTGATTTTCCTCACAAGAAGTGGAAGTGGACAGATCATTTGATGTTTTTAAAGGACGTGGAAATGGACAATTTAAAGTGAGTTTTTTGAAGTGCATATTTAAAGTAAATATCAAAAATTGTCGATGTTTTCCAGCACACACGGAAATTATGAAAACGTAGAAGAGCTGTTACTTGACGACACTACAAGCTTCAGCGGAACTTTGTCTGACAATTCAAGCATGTCGAATGTCAGCGCATCGCAGCATTCACCAATCCCCAAAAAAACACCAAATAAACGGCAAATTCATGAATTGCTTGAAAATGCAAATAAAGACTTCAAGCGAGTAGCATCAATAGCCGAAAATGCATTAGCGGATAATGGGCAAGGGCAAAAAAGTGCAATAACACTTTTCTTTGAAAGCCTTGCTGTTCAAGCGGATCAGGCAAACCTTTCTTTTATGGAAGCTTCATCGCTTCAGCTGCTAATGACGCAATCTTTTCATAACTTTATGTTAAATAGAAATAAATAAATGTTTTGCGATATTTTTTTTTATTAAATAAAGTACAGATGGAAATTAATTTTATTATTTATTGTCAAAAATGTAATTTTTGAAAAGGTCTCGTGCATCAAACGCACTTCGCTTTGCATTTGCACTTGACAAAATCGAAGTTTGCTCCAAAGGCGTAACAGATTCTCTCCATTGTACTTCTACTAATAAGCCGTTTTCATTTAAGTGGTCAACAAAATTTGAGGGACAATATTCAGTTGGACTATAAAATTTTACAAAATTATGTAATATAACCGTTGCTTTTACTATTGTATTAGCATTTTCGGGAAACACATTCAGAGGATTGTTCAGCAATCGCCATCTAGCTACCAATATACCAAATGTATTTTCGATTATCACTCGCGCTTGAGATAAGGGTTTATTAAAATAATCCTTGCTCGGCTCCAAACACCTTCCAGGATATGGCCTCATCAAATGTTTCATCAACGGAAAGCAGGATCTCCCACATAGTAAAATGGATATTTCATCTGACTACGTGGAAGATTTTCTGCTTCTGGCAAATTCATTGTGCCGTTTAATATTCGTTTGCCAAAACCACTGACTTTTAAGACTCCGCCGTCACTTTGACTACCGTATGCATCTATGTCCACTGCGGTAAATGTATACTTGCTGTCACATACCGCTAGTAATATAATGCTAAAGTAGCCTTTATAATTATAGTAAATTGATCCTGATTTTTTTGGGCATTTTAAGTGGATATATTTGCCGTCAACAGCTCCTACAACATGCGGCATTCCTGATTTTTGGTAGTAAGCATCTGCTATTTCTCGCCATTCATTTTCATTTGGTTGTGCTAAATATATTCCTGAAAGTTCATCCCAAATGGCTGCGCATGTTTCTAAAATAATTTCTCCAACCGTCGATAAACCTACTCTGAAAGATCAGGCTAACATTTGGCGACAAACGCCATGAGACAAATATCTAAAAGTTAATGAATACATTTTATTATTAATTTTTATATAGTTTCATTTATGATCAAGCTTACACTAATGTTATTGCCAGCCGACATTCTGGTGGTATTGGACGCCTTATACAATGTTGTTTTGTAATGCGCTTTTTAATTAATGTCAGTAGTAAGTCAAATTCATTCAACCCCATTCGCGTTGCTTTTCGGAACTCCGCACAGTTGTTGTTTTTAATGTGTTCGAATAATTCATTGAAAAATCCATGTATTTCCCTTTCATTTTCAGTATATATGGAAAGTGTCCATATTCGGGATCGTCTTTCTTCAGTTAACGCACAAATTGTCAATAAATCAATATATTTCTTTTGGACTGCCATAAGAAGAAGCAGTTTTTGGATTTTTCTCTTTTTCTCGATTTCCATTTTTATTCACTCTAACTTTTTATAATAAAATAAAACACACAACTGAATCATCAACTACATGCCAAATAATCTACTGCATGTCAAAAATTACTGCTCATGTATTTGAGCTGCAGATATTCGTGCATATATGCAAGCAGATTATCTGCACATGTGTTTCCAGCATTATCTGCCCTCCCATCTTCCACACATCAGAAATAATGAGGGTGCCTATCGATGGGCGGAAGATATCTGTCAAGTATGCTACTCCCATGGGAAAAATGGCTTCGGAGGCTTACGCCTTCCCGATGGCTTTCGCAACCTCACCGCAGGTGATAGTAAGTGGAGCGCTTACTTTTTGCAATTGTCGCAGCTCCTCGCCCTTGTTCCGCTTGTGTTGGTTTATCAGAGTCTGAATGCCCGCGATTAAATCCCCAATGCGGGGCTTTTGGACATCAGATTGGCGAAGGTGGTTACGTACGTTGGCGCATCCGCCGGGAAATAATGACGAATTTCAGCACTATTTTCGGACTAGATATTTCGGGACACTTTTTCCGCCGAGCTGATGTATGCTTTAAGAAGAAGAATGAGGAGTGAAAACAAGCACAGGAGTACGCGTGCACTGACCCAAAGGTTGGAATATTTTAATTCAATAACAATTCCAATTGGAAGAAACAAGTTGCGAAAATGAAATAGTCCGTGAAATGAAGGATCAACATGTCACAGATGTCTATCAACTTACTCGACAAATAGACTGCAAAACATTTTATACTGGACAACTGATTATAACTTTTGACTTTTTCCGACTACCTAACTCCATTGCAGTTGTAATGTAACAACTGCAACCTCACAATCCTGCCAAATGCACCAACCAATTTATCCAAGCCAAAGAAATCCTCAAGAAAAGTGCAATATGCGCGAAGCACGCAGCAAATACAAAAACAATTTGCCCCTTCTCAACGTCTAAGCTCTTACGCGAGCGGTACTAAAAGTGTCACTTCCACCGACATTGCTGCTTCTATTTACAAGTACCAATAATAAAAAGTATACTGAAAATAAAATTTCGTCAGATTCTTATATATCGTCAAAATAAAATAATCTTATTGAAAAAATAAATGTACCAACCTAACTGAAATATAAACTTCAAGCCACAATATTAACACCAACCCAAATTCTTCTCTAATACTTGAAAATTGTTCATCCTTGCAACCACATAAACCAAGTGCACATCAAAGCTCAACACCGGTAATAAATCACCAATATCGATTTTCACCCCAAAGTTACTAAAAATAACGACTACTATCTCAAGAACATTGGCAATCAATAACGACCTCTCAAAACTAACTTAGTCTAACACTCCTCGCTCCTGTAAAGTCATTTTTACCAGAGACTGAGTATTTTTCTTTCTTTTCCATGAACCTAAATATTCTACAATGGAATATGAAAGGCTTCTTCAACAACTTTTCTGAACTACGGGCACTTGTTAAGCAATGAGTTGATTTATCAGCAAAGAATCACATCTCACCGTGGATGGCCGTAGTATCTATTTACATTTCACCATGTCAAAGATTTAGCAGTAGAGACTTAAACTACATATATATTCGAATCAGTTAACACCCCACTTATAGTGCTTGGAGATTTTAACAGGTGGATCACTCTATGAGGTTCCATTTCCCACAATCACCGAGGTCTTAGTCTGACTCACTTTTCCAGCAATTCTTCCTTTTCCCACAAAGAATATCCCCTTGTTCTCCTCCATTGCTCCCACTTATAAAATGTCAAATGCTTTACGATCTTCACAACAGCGACCACTTCCGGATAATCCAAAATCTCGCATTGTCCCCAATTGTTTCCCCTGAATCGCGAAGCTGCAAAACATTGTTCCCATAAGCATCCAACTTTAGAAAACTTGTACCGTGGTGGAATAAAGAACCTTCTATCCTGAGAAGAGAGTAAATGCAAACATGACATAAGTTCAAACATAACCCTACAACTCCACACCTCATAGATTTCAAAAAATCCTATTCTAGATTCCAGAAAGATATGAAATCCCAGAAAAAACTAAGCTTCTTAAAGTTCAAAGAATCTATTTCGTCTAAATTTTCCATTTCCGATATTTGGAGTAAAATTAATAGGCCTATTCAAACCTATCGTTGAATTCAGAACGTATACACCGATATATGTATACCCGATGGAATGATAGAAGCGAACATCTCATCATTAGTAAACAAGAATTTGAGAGAAAGAAGAATAAATAACTTCTAGTATTTCAGTGAGAAACGTGTTTTAATTATACTAAAATGTTCAGCGATGATTTATAGGCAGAGATTTAATAAATAAATCTGCGAAATACGAAAAAAGCGACTATTTGACCCCATTTTCGAAAAAAGCTTTATCTAGTTCCAGTTGAGATTTTTCAAATCGGAGAATACAAAGTAGCGGTACCTCTGATGGCGTCACGTTCTGTATTCAGTACACCGTTATAAACACCAATAGTTGTGTAGATCATTGTCGCTATGCAGATGATATATGTGGGAAAGTGTGAACAGAATCTAAGACATAACTTATACGATCAAATACAACCCTGAACAACTGGTAAAGGGAGAGAACGAAACGAAGTACAAATAGACGAACAGGGCAGTTAACGCGCAACTACGGACAACGACAGATCGCTAAACTACTTAAATTAATAAGTTTAGTGTAAAAACCCGTATACACTCACATATGTAATTGAAGTTACTCTATAATAAAGTATTTTTATAATTAAACTAAAATTGTTCGACTGTTCAATAAAAACCCACAAATGGTGTCAGTGAAGTGGGATGCGGTAATTTAACATCCCTACGGCTACGCGTATTGAACAAAACTTTAAGTGGTAAACGTAATGTAAAAAAAAATTCGGTTGTGTGTGCCAGCGGGACGATTTCAGTTGTAAAAGTCTCCTGTTAACATTTCGTAAAGTAAAATAAAACGAAAATGTATACGTTAGAACTGATAGCAAATATTCGCTCGTGTGTGCAAATATCTGTCTGTCTGTCCGTGCGTTAGTTTTTCGCGTACAGTCCATACCAACGGCGTTACTTGGGAAACCGTTAGCCCCGGTAAATGTGTATCAGGCGACGTTAATCGAAGCCGTTAAATTGAAGCCTGTGCGCAGCAGAACAGCTACAGTCGATAGTGTGCGACCGTAAAAACGCGCAGAATCAACAGTTGGCGTTTTGATGTACATAGCAGCGCAGCGTCGCCCGAGCAGCTAGTGCAAAAGTGCCGTACAGCCTATGCGTGACGCTAAGTTGCGAGCGCATCAGTGTATAAGTGTACAGCTTTTTTGTGAAGCGACAAGCCGAGGCGCAGAAAAGCAGCATAATTTTTCATCTTTAAAATTGCCGAGCGTTGTGTTTCGAGCAAACGTTTCATTTGGCTCCGTGTACAGCCACCAAGCTGTATCACGCCATCGAGGAAACCGTTAAGTTCGTTAAACACCGGTGACGCCACAAAACAGCGCAGTCGTGCTGAGTAAGGCAGTAAATAGAGCAGACATTGTGGTTGAAGCAGCGAACAGCACAACTGTCGAAGTTTAGTTAATAGAGGATTCTGTTAATCGACGAATATTAATATCAGCAGCATATGCAGTGCAAAATACAGCAAAGAGTGAGTGTGAGAAAACCAAGCTTTCTGTTGCCGAACAGTAGAGTAAGCAGCAGAAGTGTTGATTGGTGAAACAGTAGTAGAAGGTGATAGCACTTTACAGGCTTTGGTAAAGTGACTGAATGCAGCAACTATAACAGATAGCGCTGGAGCTATAAGAGTGTACGAAAGCTTCTTGGTGAAGGAGTAGCGGAGGGCGCAGGAACTTCACGGTCGTTGGTGAAGTAACAGCGCGGCAGCATCCGACGTTGAAGAAATAGTGTGAGTAGAGCAGGAAACAACAGAACTTAAAATAAGCAACAGAGTTTTGGGTGTGCAGTGGCAGCATTTTCTGACAAAGCAACGCAGTCATCTAACCAAAAGCGTTTGCAGTGGGATATCGTTGAGCAGTATATCGCTGCAAGTGAAAATTTTCGGCATTTGACATATCAGCAGAGAACAGCCGTGTGGGTTGAATAGCAGAGTGACAACATCATAACAGCAGCTGAGCGGAAAGTAATAGCAGAAAGCTGTACAGTAAGACAACAGCAGGAACAGGTGGCAGTGAGTACTAAATCCTGTAAAAAATTGTAGAACTGAAAAAATTAAATAGTAATTCATTGAATTCGCATATGTTTGAAATTGGAACTAAATTTAAAGATAAATGTACAGAAAAACTGTAATTTATTTTATGCAAGATATGCATAAAATTTTTTTATGGAAATAAAAATTCAAATTAACGAGAAATTTTCAGAAAAGTAAGAAACTAACTAAGTTCAAAGCAAAAATTGAAAAATTTGTTAACTGCAATCAAACTTTTAAATTAAGCTTGTAGAAAGTTTGGTAATTTAATTTAAGTTTAAACCCAACTTTGTGAAGCAGTTGAAATTGAAATTGAAGATATACACTTTGTAATAATATTAGTGTATAAAATTTTGAATTATATCCACTTATTTTAAGAACTTTGTATATTATCATAAAATGGACCGACAACAGATTTTTTCAATGACTGTTACCGAACTCAAAGAAAAATTGGTGGGTTTAAATCTTTCTACGGTGGGACGTAAAGCTACTCTCCAGGACAGACTATGCGAACATTTTGGCCTGACCGTAAGTGAAGATGACGGTTCATATATTGAAAGTGCGTCAGTGCAAAGTTGTGTTACACAGGTATCAGGTAGTGGTGGGCGGCCGGCTTTCACCTTGCGTGACATTGAAAACTCAATGCTAAATTTTAGTGGTTCAGGTTACCCTACTGTCGAGGAATGGCTACAGGTTTTCGAGGAAAACGCAGTCGCAGTACAGTGGGACGAGCTACAGAAGTACATTTATAGCAAACAACTTTTGAAGGGGGCCGCAAAAATGTTCGTGCGAAGCCAACGCGGTTTGACAGATTATAGCTCACTAAAGCGTTCACTTAAAATTGAATTTGACACATCGGTTGCCTCTGTTGATATACACCGTCTCAACTCAAGTCTCGTCGTAAGCGCCATAATGAAGATTATAGCGAATATCTGTACTCCTTAATGGAGATTGGTCAGGCTATAGATTTGGATGACAAAAGTTTAGTGGAATATTTTGTCGAAGTACACTAGGTCTAACAAAAGCAATTTATACCAAGCCAAGACAATTCAAGAATTAAAAGATCAAATCGTCATCTACGAGAAGGTGAGATCCGGGCGTCAACCTGGCAGCAATTCGATCAAAGTAGGTGATGACAAATACAAGGTTTCACAAAGTTCATTTAGTAACAGTTCAAGACGATGTTATCGATGCGGGTCGATAGGGCATCCAATCTCAAATTGTCCGGCAAAAAGCATCGGGCAGTTGCACTTTGAAATTTTTAGTAGATAACATCGAACTTGACATAACTTTTCACGCAGTTCGCGAAAGCGACATAATTTATCAAGCTATCATCGGTAACGATGTCTTAAGGCAGGTGGACTTGGTGATATCCGAGGACACGGTAAGTTTCAAAGAAAAGCATAAAGGCAATTCACAGGTTGACACTGAAAAAGAAGATGATCAGCTTGAGTTGATGCGCGAATTTAAAGACTTGTGTTTAGCTGCGGACTCGGTTGTGGATGTTGAATCCGAACTGGAGTTATCGTATCTTAACAAAGAACACGCCGACGAAGTACGTACATAGATAGGAAGTTACAATCCTATTAAACAACGCGAATCTCCAATCAAGATGAAAATCTGCTTGCTTGATGACAATCCCGTTTACCAAGGTCCTAGGCGAATGTCCTACTCTAATAGGCACTTTGTTAACAAGCAGGTATCAGAATGGCTTAAAGAAGGAATTATACGACCAAGTTTTTCGGAATACGCTTCTCCTATCGTTTTAGTAAGCAAAAAGGACGGTAGTAAAAGGCTTTGTTGTGACTACCGTCGTCTGAACGAAAAAATAATAAAGGATAATTTCCCGATGCCATTGATGGACGAGGTTGTTGAGAAATTGCAGAATGCGCGCGTATTCACCACGCTAGACTTAAGAAACGGGTTTTTTCATGTGCCGATCGAAAGTAGTTCAATAAAATATACTTCGTTCGTGACCCATCAAGGTCAGTACGAATTTCTTTTCATTCCTTTCGGCATATGTAACTCTCCCGCTGTTTTTTCGCGGTTTATTTTCGTAATTAGAGATTTGGTTGAGAATGGTACTGTGGTCGCGTATATGGATGACCTTATTATTCTATCGGTAGATAAAAAAGAGGGCATAGTTAAGCTTAGGATAGTTTTGGGTAGAGCGGCAGAATACAATTTAAGAATCAAATGGAAGAAGTGTCAAATTTTGCAGGAAAAGGTAGACTTTTTAGGGTATGTTGTAGAAAAAGGCACCATAAAGCCATCATCAGCAAAAACTCTTGCAGTAGAGAGCTTTCCAGTACCGAGCGATAAAAAAAGTGTGCAACGATTCTTAGGTTTGACTTCTTATTTTCGGCGCTTTATACAAGGTTATGCGGAGGTGGCTAAACCTCTTTCTGACTTGTTGCGGCAGGGTATACCTTTTAGTTTTGGAGACAGCCAGATAGCAGCATTTCAACAGCTGAAAATTGCATTATCAAATGCGCCAGTGCTAAGGCTCTACAATCCGAAAGCTACTACAGAAGTCCACACGGACGCGTCGATGCACGGCTACGGTGCAGTTCTTTTGCAAAAGGATAGTGAAGACCAGCTTTACCACCCCGTACAGTACATGAGCCGCAAAACTACGAAAGTAGTAGAAAGATACCATTCGTACGAACTTAAGGTCCTGGCCATAATATCTGCGCTGAAGAAGTGGCGAGTGTATTTGCTAGGGATCCAACTCAAGATTGTGACAGACTGCAACGCCTTCACAATGACCACACGGAAAACAGATGTTCCGCTAAGAATATCTCGCTGGGCCCTTTTTCTACAAGATTTTTCATACACGATTGAACATCGATCAGGAAGTAGAATGAAGCACGTTGACGCGCTGAGCAGAGTCTCTTGTTTGTTATTAGAAGATTCTCTTCACCATAGACTGCAACAGGCGCAAATTGAAGATGACTGGACGCGAGCAGTGATTAAAGTTTTAGAAAATGATAGTTACGAAGATTTTTATTTGAAGCGGGGTGTACTCTACAAAGATCCCATCAAGGAACTTATTATGGTCCCAACAGCAATGGAGGAGGAAATCATGAGGATAGCCCACAACCAAGGGCATTTCTCCGCTAAGAGAACTCAAGAGATGACTGAAAAATCGTTTTTCATACCGCAATTAGCGGCGAAAGCTAAACGAGTAGTTAAAAATTGTGTGCAGTGTATTATTTCGGAGGCGAAAGCAGGTAAAAAAGAAGGATTCCCTGAGCCGATACATAAAGAAGATCGACCGTTAGGTACATACCATGTGGACCACGTCGGCCCCATGGAAAAAACCAACAAACGCTATGTGCACATATTTGTAGTTGTCGATGCTTTATCGAAATTTGTGTGGCTGCATCCGACTTGTAGTACAGGTTCAGATGAGGTTATTGATAAGTTAAAGAGGCAATCTTCACTGTTTGGTAATCCTAGACGCATAGTATCCGATAGAGGCACCGCTTTTACGCCCCTTGCATTTAAAAATTATTGCGAAACTGAAGGCATCCAACACTTGTTAATATCAACAGGGATTCCAAGAGGAAATGGGCAGGTGGAGAGAATTCACCGAATTATAATTCCAATGTTAGCGAAATTATGCTTCGATAGCCCAAAGAGCTGGTACAAACATATTGAAATAGTTCAACAAACATTGAACAATACGCCGCCTAGAAGCACGAAAATATCGCCATTTAGGCTGCTGACAGGAGTAGAAATGCGGACAAATGTCATACCAGAGTTGCGAGAGTTCCTCGACACAGAATCTATTCTCCAGGTCGATGCAGATAGGGAAAATGTCCGCAAAGAAGCTTGCGAAAACATAGCAAAAATTCAGCAAGAAAATCGCAAAAATTTTAACTCGAAACGAAAGGAAGTGGCAAAGTACGAATTAAACGAGTTAGTCGCCATTAAACGAACCCAATTCGAGAGTTCGTTAAGACTTCGACCCAAATTTTTCGGCCCTTACAAGATAATTAAAATTATGACACATGACCGATATGAAGTAGAGAAAGTAGGTGAAGGTGAAGGCCCGAAGCGTACCACTACCACCGCCGAGTACATGAAGGCTTGGCTGCCATCGTTTGAGGCCAAACGATAAGTCAGGATGACCGAATGTGGGAAAGTGTGAACAGAATCTAAGACATAACTTATACGATCAAATACAACCCTGAACAACTGGTAAAGGGAGAGAACGAAACGAAGTACAAATAGACGAACAGGGCAGTTAACGCGCAACCACGGACAACGACAGATCGCTAAATTACTTAAATTAATAAGTTTAGAGTAAAAACCCGTATACACTCACATATGTAATTGAAGTTACTCTATAATAAAGTATTTTTATAATTAAACTAAAATTGTTCGACTGTTCAATAAAAACCCACATATATACATAAATACTTTTTAAAAGAAACAATAAGGTAGAAACCAGCATATTTTTTAAAAAATTATTAAAAGATATCAGAAAACTTAAAACTTGCATATGTGTAGAAATTATAATTGTGATTTCCACAACCATATATGTATTAGTCATAAACTATATTGTGATCGATATGCCAGAATAAACACTATTACACACCTTGAAGGTAAAAAATTGCATATAAACATTAATACACTTATGTATATATTTAACCAAAACACTACTGCTAAGTAAAATTGACAACGCCTCTTCCTCTTCGGCGACTCCTAAAACATAAGCCTCAAGAAATAACGATTATTTCTTAAGCAATAAAATAAGACTCCAAAAAATAACGAATATTTTCTGAGCAAAATATAAAACGCAAAAAATAACTATAGATTATTTTAAGTAAAACTAAAAATATATAATTCAGTGTCACTATCCTTCTTTCAAAAAGTATGTTGCTTTAATCCTTATACACGTAACATTTCTTTTCGGTATTTCAAAGTGCAATTTTGGTGACGTTGCGACGATATGATGTCGATTGAAAATTGACGACATCGCCAGCCGTAATAATGCCGAATATTTGAAAAAAAGTAATAACTCTTACATAACAAACGAAAGGTATACAAAAAAGAATATTAAAATGGCAAGAAAACGTCATAATATTAAGTGTTTAAAAATTAGCAGAATGAATATTACCAATCCGAGAAAATAAATATAAGTAATATTCCAACAATTTCGAAAAATGTTTAATGTATGGACATAGTTTCCGAAATATTTCGAATTGCGAAAAATCGTCAAGCTTATATTTATTGTATCGTTGTGAAACAGAAAAAATCAATTTCATAAAACAAAACTTGATTTAACAAATTTTTACTAGAGCCACGAACCATGTGTGATAATGCCCGCATCTCCACAATTACTAATAAGCTTTTAGTTCTGTTAATTCTATATTTAAAAATTTTCAGTATCCGGGATTGGTATCCCCAGTGTGTTAATAGAATTGGACGTTTAAGCCCTAGAAGCTATAGCTTCTTTAAAGATAACTTGTAAAAACTATTTATATGAGTTGTTGAGGTGTTGTGTTTTTTGTTTATGTTATTACCATGTTTTGATTTTCGTTTACTTTTTACAATACTTATTATATTTCTGGCATTTTTTGTTGATAGCATGGATGTCAAATAGAGATCATGCTCAAATTTATTTAGCAATTATTTTTGCAAAATGGAGGCAAATAACGAAACTTACAAAGAATTCGGGCGGCAATCGACTTCTGATTTATGTTGTTCTATAGGGAGGTGGGTAGGAGTGGCTGCCGCGGCTGCGGCGGCACACTTAGGTTATAAATAGAAAGTTCACTGTGTTATGACAAATATTGACGCCATCCGAAGAAAGATTACCCCTTACTAAACAAATTGGGCTTGGTGTTTGAAACCTCGCTAAGGTCATGCAGAAACGATCATCCCAGATACCGCAGCCTGCTTTTACACAGTGCAGGAGACTTACATAGTAGATGTAAGACCGTTTCTTCTTCCTCATAATTTTTACAAATCTAGGAGCGTCTTCGGAAAGGTACGCTAGCTTTTCAGCATATTTTCCTCTTCAACAGGGCCCGGTTAGAACCCCAACCACGTTAGAAATATTTTAGAGATGATACGTTGTCTGCCTTGCGTTTCGACGAGTGTAATCCATATATCGTCAGCCTGTTTATATACATATATGTATGTATATAAATCTACATATGTATATAAATCTACATATGTATATAAATCTCCATATATGTAGTAGCAGTTTGCAAGTGGGAAACATCATACCAATGCGTTCTTTATCCTGAAGAATCTACCTCTCCCTGCCTTGTTTTGCAAGTTCATCTGCTATGCAGTTTCCTTCTATGTCCCTGTGGCCTGGGACCCAAATACGGTTCAGTCTGTTCTTTTTTTCTAGACTTGTCTGCATCACATCAACAACAAATAATTTTGCAAATAAAACGTTTGACGTTTAAATAGGTAGAGGAAAAGCGTTTCCCATATTCTTATGGTTACTCTCTCATTACTATCTCCTAAGGGTTTAAATTTGTTACTTGGCAGAAAATTTAAAGTGCTTCGAATTGTTAATTTTTGAGCTAAACTTGGTTAGAAAGCTTTTTGAACAGCGCGCTGCAGCGGTAGTACTGAGTATAATACATAGGAAGTGGTACCAGTTCCGAGGCAATAACCAACAACAAAATGCAATAGTTGCTTGTCTCCCCTGCTACTATTTGTTAAATGTATCATGGTTTTGCTAATATTAAAAATCTTAAAAACAATTGTAAAAGATTGTACATTTTTATAAATTTTTCTTCCCCTGTTCTTAAATTTTGATTATTAGTAACACTAGGCAATTTAAATATATATATATATATATATTTATAAAAGTACTTAATTATTTTATTTTGGTCTATAATCTGCAGTTCGGAATATCCTCACTGGTTTGCTTAGTGTTGCAAGCTGAGCATATATACGTGTCCGGTGATGACTTTACACATACCGACGCCAACAAGGACAAATGGCGCCACTTCTTAGATCAAGTTGCAACATCATTAAATCGGACCATACAAAACCAGACAATTTGCGCTGAAATCGAGTCAGATTCAATACAACCAATGATGAACCATTTCGCTCGTTTTGAAGACCTGAAACTGGACTCTCTATTGGCACTTATCACTGAAGCAAAACAGCAGATTAATTGAATAACAATGTCAAAAATGGATATTAGAAACATAACAGATTAAAAATTGAGCACGTGTCTGCAAAACGCAAAGTTAAAGCAAGTAATTTTTAAGATGATTTATTGGTATGCGTATCTTTATTAACCGCTCGTTTTACATACGTATTCACATATATACATACATTCATGCATATTGTTAAATGTATTAATTAAAAAAAAAACAAAACTGAGCAGAACAAGATCGTAAGATCGGCATCAAAATATTTTCTTATAAGATCGGATATATTTGGTTCATGCAGCGGATTACATACATACATATCTATCTGTGCAGTTTTGGCAAAGTAGTTTAAGGTGGCATAGATAATAAAAATTATCCTCAGGAAGTACATTTCCGTCTGTTTTTCTAAACATTTTTTAATAGAGTTATTATATTTAAAGTTATGTTGATATTAAAAACCATCTAATTTTTTATATCCATACATACATATGAATGTATACATATTATTATATTGGAATATGCTCTTGTTTGTTAACATATACATCTCCTATTATCTTTTAAAAATAAAACTAAAAATCAAGCTATATTGTATTTAGTTTCAGGCACCATAGTAATTGGCGGCTTTACCAAAACGACATGGATAGATGGAAGATTTTACCAAATTATTTTAACTTTATACATATGTATGACGATTTTAAGTTTCAGAGAGTAATAACAAGAGTTTTGAAACACTTTTTTTATTAAAATATTTGTGTATTTATGGTTCTTTGGAGTTTTGTAAATATTTATAAATAGAAGCAAACACTTAGCGTTAGGGCCAAATTTTATTTAACAAAGAATTGAATTGTACTATTGAGCAAAAAGATATGTATCTATTATATAAACAAATTTGTATGAATTAAAAAATAAATAAGACGAGGGCATTCGATATATGCGATGAAACTTTTTTTTAACAATTATAGCCGATTACATGTAGTTGGTATTTTCACAGTTTCATAACATATCTATGTACATGCATACATACATATACATATATATATACATATGTATGTATATGTAAAAATTTATGGATGATAAATGCGTAATTTGGTGCTTCTTCGTTAAAAATGGATATTACATTTTATAAAATCAATTATGTAACTACATGATTCTGGCGTATATGAACATAAAAATTCAAATTTTCTGTCATTAGCTTTATATTTATTCATATATTCTGGGCAATAAGACTTTCCCCTGCTTCATTTTACTTTTGTTGATCCATTTAATTCTTGTTCGCACCGTATTCTGGTTCGGATTTTTTAAACAAATATGAAACTAGATATTTTCGGAGAGTAAAATATAATAAATTGTAGCCTTATTTAATATATAATGTTTCATTATTAATTTACGATTTCATTGGTAAGTTGTAGTTTTTGTTTTACTGGTAATTGTCTCTAGTTTAGTTAGCATGAACTTGCTAACCCAAAAAACCCAACAAACATGAGATAGGAAATATATAAAGGTCAATTTTATGTTCAATCTAAACACATAAAAATCACCATTTTTCGCCAACTCGAATTTAAAGCTACACTAGGGAAGTGCATATTTTGTAATACAACACATCTCAAAGCTCGAACAAATTATCATTTCATTTTCACTTCAAACCCTTATATTACAAATTAGGGCTTTCGTATTTTGATACTCGAGAAATCGAGAGACCGAGTTCTCGATACCATCTCGGGTATTGCCGATCTCATGATAAATGTCGAATATTTATCGAGACGAGTACTGCGCATGCATTTATGTTGAGATGTGCCAACTATAACACAGTACGACAAAATCAAGGCCAAGGAACACGCATACACACTCACACAGTGAACCATACTTTATAACTGACAGCTAATGCTGAATTTTTTTTTGCTTTTTTGCTGACATTACACGTTATTATTTGGTGGGAAACAGTAGTAAATAAAGGGTTTTTAAATTTAAAGGTTGGTTAAATTTTAAGGGCCGATGTTGAATGTGAACCACACCTAAACGTTAAGTTTTTTTCTGCATTTCATTTGACATTTCTCAATTTCAGACTAACTCAATTTGAACATGGAAAGATACACAATCGAGCAACGTGTTAAAGTTATTCAGGCTTATTATGAAAATGGGCGTTCAAATCAAAATGCACGCCTCACCTCACCTCACCTCACCTCAGTGGATTCGTCAATAAGCAGAATTGCCGCATTTGGGCGAATGATAATCCAAAAGTGATTGTCGAAAAACCAATGCACCCACAAAGAGTGACTGTTTGGTGCGGTTTATGGGCTGGCGGCATCATCGGCATCATATGATAACGAACTTTTTATGGCCCAAATTGGAACATATGGATGTGAACGATATGTGGTTGGATGGTGCCACTTGCCACACAGCCAACGAAACAATGGCTCTTTTGCGCGACAAATTCAATGGCCGTGTTATCTCACGTGGTGGCGATGCCAATTGGCCACCAAGATCGCGTGATTTGACACCGTTGGACTACTTTCTTTGGGGTTATTTGAAAGAAAAAATGTACGTCGATAAGCCAGCAACAATTCAAGAGCTAAAGGATGAGATAATTCGGCACATTAACGGCATAGAACCTCAATTTGGCCTCAGCGTCATCGAAAATTTGGAGCTTCGGATGGAGGTGTGCCGCCAAGGTCGCGGCGGACATTTGGCCGATATTTTGTTCCATACATAAATGAACCACACCATATTATCATAATAAAAAGAAATTACAATAATTTCCAAAATAATTTGTGTTTTATTCAAAATCAACATCAGCCCTTAAAATTTAACCACCCTTTAAACTAAAATAACAATAACTCACTGTGTGAGTGTGTGTGCGTGTTCCCAGGCTATAGGGCGCCCTCGTGCAATGAAGGGCGATGTCGCTCTTGGCGCGGAAGCATTTGAATTTGAATTAAATTAAACTTGGCCCAAACAGTATGGTTCATATAAAAATGTTATTAAAAGTACGTTAAGTAAATTTTGGTTGAAATGAAATTAATGAAATATTAATAAAATAAAAGTATTACATTAAAAGTGAACCTCCACGGTCCTTTGAAGCTTAAAAAATCGATTTTATCAAAATTCTGACGTACTACAGCAAAACGCCGAGACACGTATTTCTTATTTTTATATTCTGTTAACATTTCTCATGTGTACCAACCATTGTCGTACTGTGTAATGTGTTTATTAGAATATAGCATACTACACAAGAGCACACCCAAGTGCAAAGTAACAAAATGAGGACAGTTCTGCGCATAAAATTAAATTGCTTCGCTAGAAGTATAGGAAAATATAAAACTCTAAAATGTATTGCTTTTGCTGTTTGAATGAAGTCGAAATACCTGGGAAGTGATGTTATTTTCCTTGTAGGTCTTATCAAGCAGAACGAGAATCCAATTTTGGAATTTGCCAAACACCCCCAAAATCTCGACTTAACCTTAAAAAACCGATTTTTCGTGCTTTCGCGCACTTCTTAGCCCATATCTTAGCTAATTAACAACCGATTTTCGGTTTAAGAAAGAAGAAACTCAGACCTTTTGAAATATATATAGACGTCTTAATAAAGCTGAAGAAATTTACTTGTTTTTGTACAACTAACTTAAATTTTGCAACCCGTTTTCTTCTTTTTCTGACTTTGGCGATATTTTCACACACTATTTTATAAAAATACGAAATGAGTTTTGATTAGATTCAAAGAGTACGTTTAATACCGAGTTCAACGAATGTTTCTTTTAAAAAATCGTGACTGAGTTATTTTACTTTTTATAAGAACGAAATTTTTTCAAAAATTTGATTCTGTTGTTCCCAAGGAAATTATCATTTAATTTTTGAGTTTTTACTCAATTTTGAAGCTTTTATAAATTTCCGTTATACTGAAGTGCACCTGTTGTTTATCTTTTGTTGTGTTTGCTGTTAAATTGGATAAAAATCGTGGTAAAGTAAAACTAAAATGTGCGACAAGCGTAATAAGTTTTGCTACATTTGTGGCTTATTTACGGATACAAGTCATCGGCGTGATTTTAAAAATAATATTGGTGTTGTAAAAATATGTAACAAGATTTTCGAAAGGTTTTATAGTGCGAGTCGCTGGTACGAGCCAGAATTTATTTGTGAATATTGCTGCACAACATTAAAAAAATGTAAAGTTCAACAATCAATTTCTTTGCCCTTTTCTGTGCCATTGACTTGGCATCATCAGGCATATCATAAAAAAGACGATTTCTATTTTTGCAAAACAAACGTTTCAGGTCACAATTTTAAATCGCGGAAAAACGTAAAGTATGCGAATGTTGTTACGGTTACAAAACAAAAATACTTAAATGCCGAAGTGCCTACAAAAATTGAGTTCATTGATGCTGGTGAAACATATTTAGTAGAGGAAGAATTCCTTCCTTGTAAATCAAAATCAACAGAAAGGCATTTGGTTTCAAATTCTGATTTCGCCGATCTAGTGCGTGATTTGCATTTATCGAAACGACAATCTGAAGTCCTCTGTTCACGACTAAAGCTGTGGAATTTAGTGGAAAAATATTTTCAAGTAACATCGGGTAGAAAAAGCGACCGCACTTTGATACTTAGAGAAAGTTTTAAAATTGATGGCAATGACTGTGATCTAGTACATTGTGTAAATGTACCCAAATTATTTTCGGCTTTAAATTATAATTATAATGCAGATGAATGGCGACTTTTCATTGATGGATCGTGTAAAAGTATGTACCCTAAAAAAAAAATACATTCGTGTTCCCTTAATGAAGTCTGTAATGTCACCCTTAGGTTTAAAAGCTGTGTTATTACACAATGAAAATCTCTCACCATCAGTTCCAATCACGTATGGGGTTAACAAGAAAGAAACGTATGAAATGATGGAAAAAATTTTACGATTGATCGACAATGCCACGCATAAATGGAAAGTCATCGCTGACTTAAATGTGTTGACAATTTTATTTGGCATGCAAGGTGGCTACACAAAATATCCTTGCTACCTTTGTGAATAGGCAGGAAAAACGTTTCAAGCCTCCCATTGGTAAAATCTGAGGATTTTATCTTACCACCACTACACTTAAAGCTGGGATACATGAAACAATTTGTAAAGAAATTGGATGTTCATAGCGAAGCTTTTCTTCATCTTAAAACTGTCTTCCCAAATTTAAGTGAAGCTAAAATAAAAGCCGGTATTTATTAATTTGTTTTCATACCTACTTGTTTTTTATTTTTTTTATAATATGTGTATATAGGTATTTTCATTGGACCTCAAATTCGAAAAATTATGAGCGATGTTACCTTTATGAACAAGTTAAGCTGTGTTGAGAAACGTGCATGGAAGAGTTTTGTAGCGCTATGTGATAATTTCCTTGGGAACAACAGAAGCGACGACTACATCACGGTTGTAAACGAATTTTTAAGTGCATATGGTGAAATGGGTTGCAACATGTCGATAAAAATTAATTTCTTGGCTACGATCGAAAAACGTTTCGAAGGAAAAAACAAAATAAATATGATGGCAGAATATTGCTGGTCAGTACAACGCGAAACTGACGATGCTGACCTAAGAAAAAAACGGTCAAAAAAGCACTTTTGATCTATATATTTTCATTTAATAATATTTATTAGTAAATTAAGTTCGTTGTAAATTTTTGCAAAAATTTCGTTCTTATAAAAAGTAAAATAACTCAGTCACTTTTTGGCCGATTTTTTAAAAGAAACAATCGTTGAACTCGGTATTAAACGTACTCTTTGAATCTAATCAAAACTCATTTTGTGTTTTTATAAAATAGTGTGTGAAAATATCGCCACAGTCAAAAAAAGAAGAAAAAGGGTAGCAAAATTTAAGTTTGTTGTGCAAAAATAAGTAAATTTCTTCAGCTTTATTAAGACGTCTATATATATTTCAAAAGGTCTGAGTTTCTTCTTTCTTAAACCGAAAATCGGTTGTTAATTAGCTAAGATATGGGCTAAGAAGTGCGCTAAAGCACGAAAAATCGGTTTTTTAAGGTTAAGTCGAGATTTTGGGGGTGTTTGGCAAATTCCAAAATTGGATTCTCGTTCTACTCGATAAGACCTACAAGGAAAATAACATCACTTCCCAGGTATTTTTGAGTGTCACACTGTGTAATCTGTTAGGACATGTAGTGCAAAATTAGTGCAACCAATCCATTTATCTTATCGAATTGCATGTTGAGTTGCTCGCGCGTCTTACGAGCTTTACGATACACGAGCAGCTCGTGATAAAACGACCCTCGCGATAAATTGCTTCTCGGGCAATGTCGAGAAATTGAAAGCTCCAGTATCTACAAATTTTCAGTCGATCGGAGAGGGTTTGAAAGGAACGAAAGTTACTTAAAAGTGAAACTGGCTTGGTTAGAAAATCAGAAAATCGTACATCTTAACTTATTTTAATTCCTAATTAACATGCTATTATTCACTTGTGTTAAATGATTTATTGTAATTTTAATAATTTATTTATTTAATTCAGTGGCAATGACTAACTTTATTCAAAACTAAATAACTAAATAGTTTTAGTCAAATACGTTTCCTGACCAAATTTTATTTTAAACGTTTTTTGGCATTATTTTTTTTTTGCAATTTGCAATTTGGAATATACTATACACGGTTCTTTTTTTTAAATGAGTATTTTAATTTTATAAAATTCAGTAGTACATCCGTTAAAGTCAATTTGTGCATAATTGGCAATAAAAATTTCGAGTTATGAATTTGGAGGCAGATAAAAAATAATAGGAATATTTCTGTTAAATTTAACAAAAACAAAGGTAGGAAATGGGGAGAAATTAAGGCTGTTTTGGGAAAAAAGTTCTTATTTTAAGAATAATCCTAATGCAATAGTATTAAGTAATAATACGATAAAATAATTTGATTTCTAACATACTAAATTGAAACCGTAACTAGACAGATTGCCCTAAGTTGTCTTATTGAATCCAACAATTATCAGATATACAGGCGTGCTCTGCACTTTGATTTGGTTTGAAAAGTAAAATTGATGCAGTTCCTACTGATTCTTGAAAAATTTAACATGGGTGTTTGTTTGTGCTGAGACAAGAAAGCAACCTATAACAGGTTCAAAACAATTCAAAACAACAAAAATAATTAGCAGGTCAAATTACGAAAGCTGGAACGCAAGCAAGTTTGCCCTATATAGAAATTTACGTTATACAACCTTAATTTTCTTGGTTTTGCTTGGAAGTAATTAATTAAGTAATAGAATCAGCTGGTATCCGTGGTTTTATAGTTGGGGTAACCACCAATTACAGATTCTGTACAAAATTCCGCAACAGGAATTCCGTTATATCCGTTCAAGCCTTAGTAAACGTCCGAAAAAACATTTTGCCTGCACTTGAGCTTTGTTTTAGGTTTTTTGTAAAATAAATAAAGACTTACTTGAGCGATTCAGTAGATAGGAGTGGGGAAATATATAAACATACAGGAAGTGAAAATTCCAACCACCATGTTCATACGTCTCATGGTGTACTGAATGCATTCTTTCATTCTTGAATTTGTCTAATATTAAAGGGTGGTTAAATTTTAAGGGCCGATGTTGAATGTAAACCACACCTAAACGTCAAGTTTTTTTCTGCATTTCAATTGACATTTCTCAATTTCAGACTAACACAATTTGAACATGGAAAGATACACAATCGCGCAACGTGTTAAAGTTATTCAGGCTTATTATGCAAATGGGCGTTCAAATCAAAATGCACGCCTCACCTCACCTCACCTCAGTGGATTCGTCAATAAGCAGAATTGCCGCATTTGGGCGAATGATAATCCAAGAGTGATTGTCGAAAAACCAATGCACCCGCAAAGAGTGACTGTTTGGTGCGGTTTATGGGCTGGCGGCATCATCGGGCCGTATTTTTTCCAAAATGAGGCCGGTCAGGCAGTTACTGTGAATGGTGTTCGCTATGATAACGAACTTTTTATGGCCCGAATTGGAACATATGGATGTGAACGATATGTGGTTGGATGGTGCTACTTGCCACACAGCCAACGAAACAATGGCTCTTTTGCGCGACAAATTCAATGGCCGTGTTATCTCACGTGGTGGCGATGCCAATTGACCACCAAGATCGCGTGATTTGACACCGTTGGACTACTTTCTTTGGGGTTATTTGAAAGAAAAAATGTACGTCGATAAGCCAGCAACAATTCAAGAGCTAAAGGATGAGATAATTCGGCACATTAACGGCATAGAACCTCAATTTTGCCTCAGCGTCATCGAAAATTTAGACCTTCGGAAGGAGGTGTGCCGCCAAGGTCGCGGCGGACATTTGGCCGATATTTTGTTCCATACATAAATGAACCACACCATATTATCATAATAAAAAGAAATTACAATAATTTCCAAAATAATTTGTGTTTTATTCAAAATCCACATCAGCCCTTAAAATTTAACCACCCTCTAAATATAAATAAACAAAATAAAATAACAATAACTCGCTGTGTGAGTGTGTGTGCGTGTTCCCAGGCTCTAGGGCGCCCTCGTGCAATGAAGGGCGATGTCGCTCTTGGCGCGGAAGCATTTGAATTTGAATTAAATTAAACTTGGCCCAAACAGTATGGTTCATTTAAAAATGTTATTAAAAGTACGTTAAGTAAATTTTGGTTGAAATGAAATTAATGAAATATTAATAAAATAAAAGTATTACATTAAAAGTGAACCTCCACGGTCCTTTGAAGCTTAAAAAATCGATTTTATCAAAATTCTGACGTACTACAGCAAAACGCCGAGACACGTATTTCTTATTTTCATATTCTGTTAACATTTCTCATGTGTACCAACCATTGTCGTACTGTGTAATGTGTTTATTAGAATATAGCATACTACACAAGAGCACACCCAAGTGCAAAGTAACAAAATGAGGACAGTTCTGCGCATAAAATTAAATTGCTTCGCTAGAAGTATAGGAAAATATAAAACTCTAACATGTATTGCTTTTGCTGTTTGTATCACTGTATACATAACACAGTGCTACAAAAAAGAATGAAGTCGAAATACCTGGGAAGTGATGTTATTTTCCTTGTAGGTCTTATCAAGCAGAACGAGAATCCAATTTTGGAATTTGCCAAACACCCCCAAAATCTCGACTTAACCTTAAAAAACCGATTTTTCGTGCTTTCGCGCACTTCTTAGCCCATATCTTAGCTAATTAACAACCGATTTTCGGTTTAAGAAAGAAGAAACTCAGACCTTTTGAAATATATATAGACGTCTTAATAAAGCTGAAGAAATTTACTTGTTTTTGTACAACAAACTTAAATTTTGCAACCCGTTTTCTTCTTTTTCTGACTTTGGCGATATTTTCACACACTATTTTATAAAAATACGAAATGAGTTTTGATTAGATTCAAAGAGTACGTTTAATACCGAGTTCAACGAATGTTTCTTTTAAAAAATCGTGACTGAGTTATTTTACTTTTTATAAGAACGAAATTTTTTCAAAAATTTGATTCTGTTGTTCCCAAGGAAATTATCATTTAATTTTTGAGTTTTTACTCAATTTTGAAGCTTTTATAAATTTCCGTTATACTGAAGTGCACCTGTTGTTTATCTTTTGTTGTGTTTGCTGTTAAATTGGATAAAAATCGTGGTAAAGTAAAACTAAAATGTGCGACAAGCGTAATAAGTTTTGCTACATTTGTGGCTTATTTACGGATACAAGTCATCGGCGTGATTTTAAAAATAATATTGGTGTTGTAAAAATATATAACAAGATTTTCGAAAGGTTTTATAGTGCGAGTCGCTGGTACGAGCCAGAATTTATTTGTGAATATTGCTGCACAACATTAAAAAAATGTAAAGTGCAACAATCAATTTCTTTGCCCTTTTCTGTGCCATTGACTTGGCATCATCAGGCATATCATAAAAAAGACGATTGCTATTTTTGCAAAACAAACGTTTCAGGTCACAATTTTAAATCGCGGAAAAACGTAAAGTATGCGAATGTTGTTACGGTTACAAAACAAAAATACTTAAATGCCGAAGTGCCTACAAAAATTGAGTTCATTGATGCTGGTGAAACATATTTAGTAGAGGAAGAATTCCTTCCTTGTAAATCAAAATCAACAGAAAGGCATTTGGTTTCAAATTCTGATTTCGCCGATCTAGTGCGTGATTTGCATTTATCGAAACGAGAATCTGAAGTCCTCTGTTCACGACTAAAGCTGTGGAATTTAGTGGAAAAATATTTTCAAGTAACATCGGGTAGAAAAAGCGACCGCACTTTGATACTTAGAGAAAGTTTTAAAACTGATGGCAATGACTGTGATCTAGTACATTGTGTAAATGTACCCAAATTATTTTCGGCTTTAAATTATAATTATAATGCAGATGAATGGCGACTTTTCATTGATGGATCGTGTAAAAGTATGTACCCTAAAAAAAAAAAATACATTCGTGTTCCCTTAATGAAGTCTGTAATGTCACCCTTAGGTTTAAAAGCTGTGTTATTACACAATGAAAATCTCTCACCATCAGTTCCAATCACGTATGGGGTTAACAAGAAAGAAACGTATGAAATGATGGAAAAAATTTTACGATTGATCGACAATGCCACGCATAAATGGAAAGTCATCGCTGACTTAAAAGTGTTGACAATTTTATTTGGCATGCAAGGTGGCTGCACAAAATATCCTTGCTACCTTTGTGAATAGGCAGGAAAAACGTTTCAAGCCTCCCATTGGTAAAATCTGAGGATTTTATCTTACCACCACTACACTTAAAGCTGGGATACATGAAACAATTTGTAAAGAAATTGGATGTTCATAGCGAAGCTTTTCTTCATCTTAAAACTGTCTTCCCAAATTTAAGTGAAGCTAAAATAAAAGCCGGTATTTATTAATTTGTTTTCATACCTACTTGTTTTTTATTTTTTTTATAATATGTGTTTATAGGTATTTTCATTGGACCTCAAATTCGAAAAATTATGAGCGATGTTACCTTTATGAACAAGTTAAGCTGTGTTGAGAAACGTGCATGGAAGAGTTTTGTAGCGCTATGTGATAATTTCCTTGGGAACAACAGAAGCGACGACTACATCACGGTTGTAAACGAATTTTTAAGTGCATATGGTGAAATGGGTTGCAACATGTCGATAAAAATTAATTTCTTGGCTACGATCGAAAAACGTTTCGAAGGAAAAAACAAAATAAATATGATGGCAGAATATTGCTGGTCAGTACAACGCGAAACTGACGATGCTGACCTAAGAAAAAAACGGTCAAAAAAGCACTTTTGATCTATATATTTTCATTTAATAATATTTATTAGTAAATTAAGTTCGTTGTAAATTTTTGCAAAAATTTCGTTCTTATAAAAAGTAAAATAACTCAGTCACTTTTTGGCCGATTTTTTAAAAGAAACAATCGTTATTAAACGTACTCTTTGAATCTAATCAAAACTCATTTTGTGTTTTTATAAAATAGTGTGTGAAAATATCGCCACAGTCAAAAAAAGAAGAAAAAGGGTAGCAAAATTTAAGTTTGTTGTACAAAAATAAGTAAATTTCTTCAGCTTTATTAAGACGTCTATATATATTTCAAAAGGTCTGAGTTTCTTCTTTCTTAAACCGAAAATCGGTTGTTAATTAGCTAAGATATGGGCTAAGAAGTGCGCTAAAGCACGAAAAATCGGGTTTTTAAGGTTAAGTCGAGATTTTGGGGGTGTTTGGCAAATTCCAAAATTGGATTCTCGTTCTACTCGATAAGACCTACAAGGAAAATAACATCACTTCCCAGGTATTTTTGAGTGTCACACTGTGTAATCTGTTAGGACATGTAGTGCAAAATTAGTGCAACCAATCCATTTATCTTATCGAATTGCATGTTGAGTTGCTCGCGCGTCTTACGAGCTTTACGATACACGAGCAGCTCGTGATAAAACGACCCTCGCGATAAATTGCTTCTCGGGCAATGTCGAGAAATTGAAAGCTCCAGTATCTACAAATTTTCAGTCGATCGGAGAGGGTTTGAAAGGAACGAAAGTTACTTAAAAGTGAAACTGGCTTGGTTAGAAAATCAGAAAATCGTACATCTTAACTTATTTTAATTCCTAATTAACATGCTATTATTCACTTGTGTTAAATGATTTATTGTAATTTTAATAATTTATTTATTTAATTCAGTGGCTATGACTAACTTTATTCAAAACTAAATAACTAAATAGTTTTAGTCAAATACGTTTCCTGACCAAATTTTATTTTAAACGTTTTTTGGCATTATTTTTTTTTTTTGCAATTTGCAATTTGGAATATACTATACACGGTTCTTTTTTTTAAATGAGTATTTTAATTTTATAAAATTCAGTAGTACATCCGTTAAAGTCAATTTGTGCATAATTGGCAATAAAAATTTCGAGTTATGAATTTGGAGGCAGATAAAAAATAATAGGAATATTTCTGTTAAATTTAACAAAAACAAAGGTAGGAAATGGGGAGAAATTAAGGCTGTTTTGGGAAAAAAGTTCTTATTTTAAGAATAATCCTAATGCAATAGTATTAAGTAATAATACGATAAAATAATTTGATTTCTAACATACTAAATTGAAACCGTAACTAGACAGATTGCCCTAAGTTGTCTTATTGAATCCAACAATTATCAGATATACAGGCGTGCTCTGCACTTTGATTTGGTTTGAAAAGTAAAATTGATGCAGTTCCTACTGATTCTTGAAAAATTTAACATGGGTGTTTGTTTGTGCTGAGACAAGAAAGCATGTTGTTATAGGTTCAAAACAATTCAAAACAACAAAAATAATTAGCAGGTCAAATTACGAAAGCTGGAACGCAAGCAAGTTTGCCCTATATAGAAATTTACGTTATACAACCTTAATTTTCTTGGTTTTGCTTGGAAGTAATTAATTAAGTAATAGAATCAGCTGGTATCCGTGGTTTTATAGTTGGGGTAACCACCAATTACAGATTCTGTACAAAATTCCGCAACAGGAATTCCGTTATATCCGTTCAAGCCTTAGTAAACGTCCGAAAAAACATTTTGCCTGCACTTGAGCTTTGTTTTAGGTTTTTTGTAAAATAAATAAAGACTTACTTGAGCGATTCAGTAGATAGGAGTGGGGAAATATATAAACATACAGGAAGTGAAAATTCCTACCACCATGTTCATACGTCTCATGGTGTACTGAATGCATTCTTTCATTCTTGAATTTGTCTAATATTAAAGGGTGGTTAAATTTTAAGGGCCGATGTTGAATGTAAACCACACCTAAACGTCAAGTTTTTTTCTGCATTTCGATTGACATTTCTCAATTTCAGACTAACACAATTTGAACATGGAAAGATACACAATCGAGCAACGTGTTAAAGTTATTCAGGCTTATTATGCAAATGGGCGTTCAAATCAAAATGCACGCCTCACCTCACCTCACTTCAGTGGATTCGTCAATAAGCAGAATTGCCGCATTTGGGCGAATGATAATCCAAGAGTGATTGTCGAAAAACCAATGCACCCGCAAAGAGTGACTGTTTGGTGCGGTTTATGGGCTGGCGGCATCATCGGGCCGTATTTTTTCCAAAATGAGGCCGGTCAGGCAGTTACTGTGAATGGTGTTCGCTATGATAACGAACTTTTTATGGCCCGAATTGGAACATATGGATGTGAACGATATGTGGTTGGATAGTGCCACTTGCCACACAGCCAACGAAACAATGGCTCTTTTGCGCGACAAATTCAATGGCCGTGTTATCTCACGTGGTGGCGATGCCAATTGACCACCAAGATCGCGTGATTTGACACCGTTGGACTACTTTCTTTGGGGTTATTTGAAAGAAAAAATGTACGTCGATAAGCCAGCAACAATTCAAGAGCTAAAGGATGAGATAATTCGGCACATTAACGGCATAGAACCTCAATTTTGCCTCAGCGTCATCGAAAATTTAGACCTTCGGATGGAGGTGTGCCGCCAAGGTCGCGGCGGACATTTGGCCGATATTTTGTTCCATACATAAATGAACCACACCATATTATCATAATAAAAAGAAATTACAATAATTTCCAAAATAATTTGTGTTTTATTCAAAATCAACATCAGCCCTTAAAATTTAACCACCCTTTAAATATAAATAAACAAAATAAAATAACAATAACTCACTGTGTGAGTGTGTGTGCGTGTTCCCAGGCTCTAGGGCGCCCTCGTGCAATGAAGGGCGATGTCGCTCTTGGCGCGGAAGCATTTGAATTTGAATTAAATTAAACTTGGCCCAAACAGTATGGTTCATTTAAAAATGTTATTAAAAGTACGTTAAGTAAATTTTGGTTGAAATGAAATTAATGAAATATTAATAAAATAAAAGTATTACATTAAAAGTGAACCTCCACGGTCCTTTGAAGCTTAAAAAATCGATTTTATCAAAATTCTGACGTACTACAGCAAAACGCCGAGACACGTATTTCTTATTTTCATATTCTGTTAACATTTCTCATGTGTACCAACCATTGTCGTACTGTGTAATGTGTTTATTAGAATATAGCATACTACACAAGAGCACATCCAAGTGCAAAGTAACAAAATGAGGACAGTTCTGCGCATAAAATTAAATTGCTTCGCTAGAAGTATAGGAAAATATAAAACTCTAACATGTATTGCTTTTGCTGTTTGTATCACTGTATACATAACACAGTGCTACAAAAAAGAATGAAGTCGAAATACCTGGGAAGTGATGTTATTTTCCTTGTAGGTCTTATCGAGTAGAACGAGAATCCAATTTTGGAATTTGCCAAACACCCCCAAAATCTCGACTTAACCTTAAAAAACCGATTTTTCGTGCTTTCGCGCACTTCTTAGCCCATATCTTAGCTAATTAACAACCGATTTTCGGTTTAAGAAAGAAGAAACTCAGACCTTTTGAAATATATATAGACGTCTTAATAAAGCTGAAGAAATTTACTTGTTTTTGTACAACAAACTTAAATTTTGCAACCCGGTTTCTTCTTTTTCTGACTTTGGCGATATTTTCACACACTATTTTATAAAAATACGAAATGAGTTTTGATTAGATTCAAAGAGTACGTTTAATACCGAGTTCAACGAATGTTCCTTTTAAAAAATCGTGACTGAGTTATTTTACTTTTTATAAGAACGAAATTTTTTCAAAAATTTGATTCTGTTGTTCCCAAGGAAATTATCATTTAATTTTTGAGTTTTTACTCAATTTTGAAGCTTTTATAAATTTCCGTTATACTGAAGTGCACCTGTTGTTTATCTTTTGTTGTGTTTGCTGTTAAATTGGATAAAAATCGTGGTAAAGTAAAACTAAAATGTGCGACAAGCGTAATAAGTTTTGCTACATTTGTGGCTTATTTACGGATACAAGTCATCGGCGTGATTTTAAAAATAATATTGGTGTTGTAAAAATATATAACAAGATTTTCGAAAGGTTTTATAGTGCGAGTCGCTGGTACGAGCCAGAATTTATTTGTGAATATTGCTGCACAACATTAAAAAAATGTAAAGTTCAACAATCAATTTCTTTGCCCTTTTCTGTGCCATTGACTTGGCATCATCAGGCATATCATAAAAAAGACGATTGCTATTTTTGCAAAACAAACGTTTCAGGTCACAATTTTAAATCGCGGAAAAACGTAAAGTATGCGAAAACCAAAATACTTAAATGCCGACGAAGTGCCTACAAAAATTGAGTTCATTGATGCTGGTGAAACATATTTAGTAGAGGAAGAATTCCTTCCATGTAAATCAAAATCAACAGAAAGGCATTTGGTTTCAAATTCTGATTTCGCCGATCTAGTGCGTGTTTTGCATTTATCGAAACGAGAATCTGAAGTCCTCTGTTCACGACTAAAGCTGTGGAATTTAGTGGAAAAATATTTTCAAGTAACATCGGGTAGAAAAAGCGACCGCACTTTGATACTTAGAGAAAGTTTTAAAACTGATGGCAATGACTGTGATCTAGTACATTGTGTAAATGTACCCAAATTATTTTCGGTTTTAAATTATAATTATAATGCAGATGAATGGCGACTTTTCATTGATGGATCGTGTAAAAGTATGTACCCTAAAAAAAAAATGCATTCGTGTTCCCTTAATGAAGTCTGTAATGTCACCCTTAGGTTTAAAAGCTGTGTTATTACACAATGAAAATCTCTCACCATCAGTTCCAATCACGTATGGGGTTAACAAGAAAGAAACGTATGAAATGATGGAAAAAATTTTACGGTTGATCGACAATGCCATGCATAAATGGAAAGTCATCGCTGACTTAAATGTGTTGACAATTTTATTTGGCATGCAAGGTGGCTACACAAAATATCCTTGCTACCTTTGTGAATAGGCAGGAAAAACGTTTCAAGCCTCCCATTGGTAAAATCTGAGGATTTTATCTTACCACCACTACACTTAAAGCTGGGATACATGAAACAATTTGTAAAGAAATTGGATGTTCATAGCGAAGCTTTTCTTCATCTTAAAACTGTCTTCCCAAAATTAAGTGAAGCTAAAATAAAAGCCGGTATTTATTAATTTGTTTTCATACCTACTTGTTTTTTATTTTTTTTATAATATGTGTATATAGGTATTTTCATTGGACCTCAAATTCGCAAAATTATGAGCGATGTTACCTTTATGAACAAGTTAAGCTGTGTCGAGAAACGGGCATGGAAGAGTTTTGTAGCGCTATGTGATAATTTCCTTGGGAACAACAGAAGCGACGACTACATCACGGTTGTAAACGAATTTTTAAGTGCATATGGTGAAATGGGTTGCAACATGTCCATAAAAATTAATTTCTTGCATTCGCATTTGGAGTTCTTCCCACATAATCTGGGCCAGTTGAGTGATGAACAAGGCGAACACTTCCACCAAGAAATGGCTACGATCGAAAAACGTTTCGAAGGAAAAAACAAAATAAATATGATGGCAGAATATTGCTGGTCAGTACAACGCGAAACTGACGATGCTGACCTAAGAAAAAAACGGTCAAAAAAGCACTTTTGATCTATATATTTTCATTTAATAATATTTATTAGTAAATTAAGTTCGTTGTAAATTTTTGCAAAAATTTCGTTCTTATAAAAAGTAAAATAACTCAGTCACTTTTTGGCCGATTTTTTAAAAGAAACAATCGTTGAACTCGGTATTAAACGTACTCTTTGAATCTAATCAAAACTCATTTTGTGTTTTTATAAAATAGTGTGTGAAAATATCGCCACAGTCAAAAAAAGAAGAAAAAGGGTAGCAAAATTTAAGTTTGTTGTGCAAAAATAAGTAAATTTCTTCAGCTTTATTAAGACGTCTATATATACTTCAAAAGGTCTGAGTTTCTTCTTTCTTAAACCGAAAGTCGGTTGTTAATTAGCTAAGATATGGGCTAAGAAGTGCGCTAAAGCACGAAAAATCGGTTTTTTAAGGTTAAGTCGAGATTTTGGGGGTGTTTGGCAAATTCCAAAATTGGATTCTCGTTCTACTCTATAAGACCTACAAGGAAAATAACATCACTTCCCAGGTATTTTTGAGTGTCACACTGTGTAATCTGTTAGGACATGTAGTGCAAAATTAGTGCAACCAATCCATTTATCTTATCGAATTGCATGTTGAGTTGCTCGTGCGTCTTACGAGCTTTACGATACACGAGCAGCTCCTGATAAAACGACCCTCGCGATAAATTGCTTCTCGGGCAATGTCGAGAAATTGAAAGCTCCAGTATCTACAAATTTTCAGTCGATCGGAGAGGGTTTGATAGGAACGAAAGTTACTTAAAAGTTAAACTGGCTTGGTTAGAAAATCAGAAAATCGTACATCTTAACTTATTTTAATTCCTAATTAACATGCTATTATTCACTTGTGTTAAATGATTTATTGTAATTTTAATAATTTATTTATTTAATTCAGTGGCAATGACTAACTTTATTCAAAACTAAATAACTAAATAGTTTTAGTCAAATACGTTTCCTGACCAAATTTTATTTTAAACGTTTTTTGGCATTATTTTTTTTTTTTGCAATTTGCAACACGGTTCTTTTTTTTAAATGAGTATTTTAATTTTATAAAATTCAGTAGTACATCCGTTAAAGTCAGTTTGTGCATAATTGGCAATAAAAATTTCGAGTTATGAATTTGGAGGCAGATAAAAAATAATAGGAATATTTCTGTTAAATTTAACAAAAACAAAGGTAGGAAATGGGGAGAAATTAAGGCTGTTTTGGGAAAAAAGTTCTTATTTTAAGAATAATCCTAATGCAATAGTATTAAGTAATAATACGATAAAATAATTTGATTTCTAACATACTAAATTGAAACCGTAACTAGACAGATTGCCCTAAGTTGTCTTATTGAATCCAACAATTATCAGATATACAGGCGTGCTCTGCACTTTGATTTGGTTTGAAAAGTAAAATTGATGCAGTTCCTACTGATTCTTGAAAAATTTAACATGGGTGTTTGTTTGTGCTGAGACAAGAAAGCATGTTGTTATAGGTTCAAAACAATTCAAAACAACAAAAATAATTAGCAGGTCAAATTACGAAAGCTGGAACGCAAGCAAGTTTGCCCTATATAGAAATTTACGTTATAAAACCTTAATTTTCTTGGTTTTGCTTGGAAGTAATTAATTAAGTAATAGAATTAGCTGGTATCCGTGGTTTTATAGTTGGGGTAACCACCAATTACAGATTCTGTACAAAATTCCGCAACAGGAATTCCGTTATATCCGTTCAAGCCTTAGTAAACGTTCGAAAAAACATTTTGCCTGCACTTGAGCTTTGTTTTAGGTTTTTTGTAAAATAAATAAAGACTTACTTGAGCGATTCAGTAGATAGGAGTGGGGAAATATATAAACATACAGGAAGTGAAAATTCCAACCACCATGTTCACACGTCTCATGGTGTACTGAATGCATTCTTTCATTCTTGGATTTGTCTAATATTAAAGGGTGGTTAAATTTTAAGGGCCGGTGTTGAATGTAAACCACACCTAAACGTCAAGTTTTTTTCTGCATTTCAATAGACATTTCTCAATTTCAGACTAACACAATTTGAACATGGAAAGATACACAATCGAGCAACGTGTTAAAGTTATTCAGGCTTATTATGAAAATGGGCGTTCAAATCAAAATGCACGCCTCACCTCACCTCACCTCAGTGGATTCGTCAATAAGCAGAATTGCCGCATTACAATAATTTCCAAAATAATTTGTGTTTTATTCAAAATCAACATCAGCCCTTAAAATTTAACCACCCTTTATAAGTAAGAAATTGTAATTTACGATTTCAATCAATCGAAAAAACAAATATCAGTGAAAAAAAGCAAATCAAGCTTTGAACAATGAAGCTGTGTTGCCTACTCTGTATTTTGTTAACTTTTTAATTTAGTCCAAAAATATCTCCCTTAAAATTAGAAAAGAGATCACACGGTTTTTTTAGGCAGACAACATAGCGGATTTAGAGTGAGAAGATATCTACGTATGGCTCCTTTCATAATTGCATCATGGATTTATTTTTATTTTTTCCGTCGGGTCGGATACTCAGAGTTACTTTTCTGGCGAACTAATGTAAATTTGCTTGTTTGACAAACGACAACAAACAAACAAACGAGCATTAATATATTACATTTGCAGAAGAAAAAGCAAATACAATTTTAACTTTTTTAACATCACAAAATGTCAACTAAAAACCGTCCCGTTGCAATTGTGGTTACCTGTCTGAATTTTCCGACCTGAATAGATATAATTTTAAAATTTATAGATATAATTTCATCCAAAATTTTGTTTTTTCCATTTTTTAAATAACAAGGTAATTGTTAAAACCTGGGGGCACATTTTTAACTTTTTTTTAACTACATGTATCGGCCTATACATTGTATTAACAATCAACAAGAGTTGGATACGCGCCAGGCTTTGGTAAGAGCCCGTTTTTTTTATACGTCCATCTATAAGTATTACATTGTGTATTATTATTTTTTTGATTTTTCCCAGTCTATGTATGAGAGAAAGCACCACGTTGTTTATTTCGGGAATGGCTAGGAGAGGAGCGCCCCTGGATAAGTGGCCAGGAGTGAAGACTGTAAATTCGGTTGGGTCTTTGAGAGCGGGGATATTATCCGAGAGTTGATAACAACTTCCATTCGAATTAATAGAACAGTACAATTATTCGAAGGTTAATTTGTGTAATCCATAGTATTACAAGCAACGGATTGATTTATAGTTATTGCTTGTAAAAGGTAAGAAGTCAAGTCCTGCGGTGCAACTATTGGCTTGCATTTTGGAATCCTCAGCAAGTTTATTATAAGTAAAAGTTTGTTGTTATTATACAGCAACCGAATTCATAATTATAAATCCGCCACTTATTGACACCTTTTGATTATTTATTTTCCTTCATTTAATTTTATTATTTTTTATTATAAAAATACTAGCTGAAAAAATGCATTTTGATGAATTTTTACTGGTCTTTTCAGGTATATACTCTGTTGTGCATATCATAAGCAACAAAATTCAATGTAATGCAGTTGGCCAGTTATGTTTATTAATTTATTTTTCAAAATACAATTATTAAACTTTTTAATCAGAATTTTTACAAAACTTTCTGGAATGCAGTTTTGTAGCCAATTCAACTTAAATATATAAATTTTTTCGCTGACGTGTATTTTCTTCATACTAAAGTCAATTTTATTGACGCGTTGAAACTTGGCCTTTGAATGCGATACATTAATAAACCCTCCTTTTGCCATTAACTTTAACATTTTTGAATCGATCCTTAATTTTTATATGTTGCTGAACAAGGGATTTAGTGACGATATAAAACTTACCATATAATATTAACGCAGCCTTAAGGAAAAGTGAAATGTTTACTGATTTTTTTTATCTTAATTTAATTTTCCAGTTCTTTTTCATATTACTGTTATAAGTTGTTGTAAGATTTCAAAAGAACAACTTATAAAAGGTTGGTAATGACCCGATTTTTGGTGTGCTGACACAAGATCACAGGCACAGCATGAAGTGTTAACACATTGCGTTGCCACAATAATTTTATTGCTGCTTATCAAAAATTTGACATTTTTTTGTTTTGAACAAATTAGATGTCTCCCTAAAAATATAATCAAAATTATAGATAATTTGTTGAATTTTCAAAAAAGTTACATTAAATTTCCTCGCTACATCTATCAAACCTCGAACCTCTCAGCACCAAAATTATGTAGTATATAATGGGTCTAATCATTCATTCCGCATCGACATCGATATCGGTACGGAAAGAATTCTCGATCGAAAAATTTCATGGGATCATTGATTCCGTCGATAAGCTGCTTTACCCACAAAGTAAAACTGCTGTGTCGACAAATTTGACAAATGAAATTGGTTTGTTTTCTTCCTGAAATAATTTAAATTAAATAATTTAAAATGGATACATTCGCTCTTTTTTCGAGTGATAGTGAAGATGAACGTTGTAGAAACATTCGACGTGAGCGCAAACTTAAGAAATACTTCAAAAGACGTGTTGGAAATGGATAATTATAAGTGAGTCGAAATATTTAAGCTAAAATAAAATCAAAACTTCATTTACTTATGTACATGTGCATTAGTTTGCAATTCAAATGAGCAATCTGGTGTTCCATCTGATAAAGACTCATTTTGAATTTGTGGCTGGGAATAAAGTGCTTCAACTGGTCTCTTGTTAAGGCCACTTGTTGTAGGGATCTCACCCTGAGAAATTACTGGTGAGCATCCAAAACTTCGAATGCCTATCAATTATTAAATTAAATTGAAAGTATAACACTAACCTCTTCTTCGAGTGGACTTAACGTTATTTGACTCAAGGGCCCTTCTCCTGTTCCGGAAATTTGCTTTGCGTTTTTTGCCATTTTCTTTTTTATGCCAAATTTAAAATCAGTTCAAACCTATTTACAAAAAACGTTAATACCCGATAATTTAAACGCGAGTAATTTTTTCATACCTTTTTCCATCCGGTTTTGCCCTTGATTGGTGGGCCCAATGCATTTAATTTCTGGGACGTATTTTGCTAAAAAGTGCTCTTTGCGAAAAGCTTTTAGCTATGTCCGGATGCAACTTCATCTCGCTCACAAGCACTTCAAATTGATTTCGGTTTGTGTATTTTTGTCTTTTGTCTCTAAAATATATTTGTAAGAATATAATTCAGTGCGTTCTCATAAATTTTTTACATAAATACTTACAAAAGTTCAATTTCTTAAAATTTCCGTAACGAACTCAACAACGGATAGATATCGAAAAATATTCTCGATTTGGCGGTATCAATGATTCTGCAATCAACGCCATCTATAGGCCACGGAATGTATTTTATCGAGTCGGCAAGAGAGTTCAGCATCATCGAGAAATTTATTGTCGATACGAGTTCAATGATTGCAACGCAGTATTTGCCGATCGATAACTATACATTTTTCGATCGATACGAGTTCAATGATTAGACTCAATACTTACGCGGCAAAATAATGCGTAGCATCGACATGCAATTTATCAATATTCTATAATTCATCCCGGATCCCGATCCGAAAATCATATGTATAAATATTGTGGACATAATAAATAATTTTGCAGATTAAACGTCTGACGTTTAAATAGTTAGAGGAAAAGTGTTTCCCACATTCTTATGGCTGCTCTCTCATTACTATCTCCTGACAGATTAAATTCGTTATTTGACAGAAGAAAAGGGAGTAAATAAAGTGCTTCGATTTGGTAACTTGTTTAGAAAGTTTTTTGAGCAACGGCAATATTGAGTATGATACATACATATTGGTACCAGCTGCAGAGACAATAAACAACAAAATGCATGGAATAGATGTTTGTCTCCCCTTCTACTGTTTGTGAAAAGCTTCATCGTGTTACCAATTTTGAAAAAAGTAAATTACTGAAAGGAATTGCAATGTCGAAAACATAATACACAAACACGTTGTGGTTGGATTAATCGAGGCAAACCATGGATGACATTTGACAAGAAGATTGCTCAAATTTTTCTTCCCCTGTTTTAAAATTTTGAATATGAATAACACTTATACATATGTGGCATTTAACAATATTTGGATTAGAGCTATTCCACTTGTTTATAAAAACACTTAATCATTTTATTTTGGTTTATAATCTGCAGTTCGGAGTATCATCACTAGTTTGCTTAGTGTTGCAAGCTGAGCATATGTCGGATATCATCAAGAATGATAGAAGACCAGATTGCGAAAACGCCGACAGCGTACACGTCACAGTAATCCTCTGCCAAGAATAATGAAAAAGGAGGGTGATAATTTGACAATAACAAAGCAATTACAAAGAATTACACGCACGCACAGCCACATCATCATCAGCGGGAAATTTGGAAAAACTGCACTTTCTATCTTTGTTTTTGCTGTAGTTTGCACAATTCAAAACGCGGCACTTAATTTTATTTATTTTTAAGATAGTTTTACACAAATATTTGAAAATTAACGTTTATCATAAACAACACGTGGCACAATCTGTGTTTCTCAGTCTGTATTCGTAAACAAACCCTCAGAACCTCCTGCTACGTCATTCTGTCAAACGAAGCAAGTACGAAGTAACGGAAGTGCTTTTGCCGTCATCTTGTATTCGCTGCATCGTGGTATATCATTGGACACGTAGATGATGACTTTATATGTACATACCGACGTTAACAAGGAAAAATGGCGCCAATTCTTAGATCAAGTTGCAACGTCATAAAATATTAAATATTAAAAAACTTACACAGATTAATGATTGGTGTAAAATTAAACCAAGTAATGTTTAAGAAGATTTATTGGTATGAGTAACATTTTTGCCCCTTTGGAGATGATAATGCGGTTTACATACGTACATACATACGTATGCATGTAAGATATTGTAAGTTGAACTAAAGCGTAATTAGTTTATTTAAAAAAATATATGTATATGTATAAATTTTTATTTTTACGGCAGTAAGCCGTGTTGTTTATTTTAATCCAAAATTGAGACTAACTTACAAACTTCAAATATTCTTACAACTATGCCTCAACTTCATGTCGCAACTGCGGCTGCGATGATAACATTGATGGTGGGCGTTTGGTGTCCAGACGTTTGTCAGCGAATTCGACGGATACGTGTGTTGTAACTGGAGTTGGGAATGCAGGCAACCTGTGCAGGCGTGAGAATAATAGCGAATACAGCGCTTATTAGCGTGAGATTATTTTTATGTGAAGTCTAAGTGTTAACGACGTTAACTCCTCCCTCCTTAAAATCGCTTGTCCTCGAGCGCCTGAAAAATTTGGAAAGTTCTTGTTTCTGGAGTTAGTACTTAGTTGGTGGCTTCTAGCTGTTGATTGGCCTGAGCAATAGCTTCCGCTGGTTGTTCTGAAGGTTTATTTAGTTTCCTTCTTTTGTGGCAATATTTCCTGGAGCTGGCTACCAATACAATTACTATAATGAGTGTAAGTCCTGCGGAAGATCGGTTTACTGCTTTATCTGTTTGGAGTGAGTGGATTTCCATGGTATTATTGATATGTAGCTCGCTGAGTGCTTCTAGTGAAAAAAGTCTAGTTAAGCTTTCTTCTATTGGTGTTGGCTGTGCTATTGCTGACATTATCCTTAATGGAGGTGCTTCGAAATTTTGGTATGCTTTTCCGCTGGCGGTTATTGTTTCATTTTTGAAATTCATAATGTATGTTCCATTCATGGCTTGCGAGTTGTTTGCTATTGTTATGTTGCCTTGAAAATTGTTAAGGAAAAGTATTCCTGTTGCGATGAGCTCGTCCCTGAGAATGTGGTGGCTGTTAATAAACTGGCACGAAGACTTGAGGCTTTGTATTATTTTAGGGATACAAAAATCATTACTTAAATCTAACAATTCAGTTTGTTTACAAATACTAGTTGTTTTATATTTCTTACAATTATTTTGTATTCCTAATATTCTCTCTTTATTCCTCAAAACATTATTGTATCTTAAATCAATGATTACATTATTTTTTATAACAGCTTTCAATAATAGATTATCGTAAATTTCTTTTGTTGTTAATGGTATCTTGAGGTTATATAAAATTGATGAAACATTTCTAAGTCGCTATCCTCCGCTAATTCTAGTGCCTCTTTAACGGTATCGAAAGGTATATTTTCCTTATTCATTTCTTTTACTGCTAGGTCAATTTCCTTTTTGTTTAATATTATTGAGTTTACGAGTCCTATTCTAGCCCATTGTATGGCATATTTTATGTGTATAATTTCCTCCTTAATTAATCTTAACTTATTCTGAAGGCTTATTGCTATTCCATCTGCTATTACACTCTCTTCTTTTATGACGTTCAGTAAATTGTTAGTAATTTCAGTGATTTTATTGTTATCTGTTTATTGTTATTTGTCAATAGGTTTTCCATGTTATTATTTATCATGTAAAGGTCATTATGATCGGGACTTCCCGCTATGTATTTCCAAGCGGTGCCAAGGAAATCCAGGGATCTTCGAGTTTTAGGAGTTCGGATGGGTTGTATGATTTCCAACATTTCGATAGTTTGTTGCATTTCGTGCTGTAAAGTATGATAGAAGGGATTTGATGGTGATAAGTTCCTGTCTATTATGTCCAAAGGGTTTCTGTATATTTGAGTGTCAATGATGTGAACGAAATTTAGGGGCCCGTCCTTTATTTTAGAATAACCAATATCGATAGTTATAAGATGGGATGAGGAGTAGTCGTGGATTTGAACTTCTGCATAAGCAATGCAGGCGAATAAACTGAAAATATGTAATTTATATCTGTGATTGTAAGTTTAGCCATTTGTTATTATTATATTTGTTCATTATACTATAAACCGTACGCCTATGGAATATTAACTGCTATAATCGTACGCCTATGGCATATTACTCGATTTTATCTAACAGCTATAATCGTACGCCTATGGCATATTTCTCGACTTTGAAATATTACTTTAAGTCCTATATTTAAATTCTAAGCAAAATTTCTCCTTGTCTTAGGTTAACTTCTTCCTTATCCTATTTTATCCATTTATAATTATTATTAATAAATTTTATTTCACTTAAATTTTTTAAATATTTTCTTTTATATTTTTGTAATTTTATTTTTTTATATTTATTTTTTATTTATTTTATTTTTCATTTTACTGTGTTCTTTTACGATGCCCTTATGTGGCTCTTATGCACTGACCTTCCGCATTGAGTAGTTACTGTGTTGCCTTTGTCTTCGAGGACTATTTCCTTTCCTAAGTTTATTGCCTAAACGCTTATTAATTTTTACGTAAATAACGTCATTAGCCGAGTAAGTTTTAAGACCTGTTCGATTTTTATTGTGAAATGCAAGGTCCTTTTTTTTTGTTTATTTACTATGTTTCTGATATTTTTGAGTCTATCCTTTTCAATTAATGTGGGGTCGCTGTAAATGGATATATTCAATAATTCTTCAAAATTACTATGATTGTTTTCTGCTTTGACACAGCGCATTATTTCGGAAAGAGTTGAGTGGAAACGTTCCACCTGGCCATTGACTGAACTTGTCTATGGGGGTGTTTTAAATATTTCTATGCCATATTGATTTTCCAACATGAATGTAATAGAAGCAGAACTTAGGGATTTTTCGTTGTCAATGGCAATCCTTTCAGGTATTCCGAATGATGTCAGTAGCTCTTGTAAGAGGTTTTCGATATCCTCTGTTGCTCTTGAGTTTATAATTTTAGCTTGCGCATATTTGGAAAATTTGGCTATGGCTGTAAGAATAACTTTTTTATTGGTGTGATAAATAACAATAAGAACAATGTGCCCTGGGTAACACAGGTTCGTAATTCTTTTAATTTTTGCATTCATTTGAGGGAAATAAAAATTTTATAAAAGTTGGGCCTTATTTTCATTCGGGTTCCTGCGTGCTCTATTATGCTCTTTTATTACTATTTCAGATTCCTGTTCTGTCCCCTGCGTTAAATCCTTTACTGTCTTTCGAGTGTAACGTATTTTATAGCGGCTGAAATGTAATGGATAATTGGCTTGGATTCTACTAAGAATGTAGTCTTCGGGATTTAAATATCATTTGAGTAGAGCAATTAATTTTTCATCCGTGTAGTTCGTTTCTTCGATACTATGTCTATGGTATATGGGAAAAGGTAACTTATGTATATTGATAGGATCATGTGTCTTCTGTTTTAATGAACAACTGATTTTCAAAAACATTTATAGGGCTATCGGTGTAAGGAATAAGATTTTGGGAAGAGCTTTCGTCGCTATGCTGGGTTGCTGTGAGCGAATTTAACTGCGCTTGCTGAGGTGGTCTTGATAATCCATCGGCTACTATATTGGTTTTTCCTGGTTTGTATTTAAGCTCATAATTGTACTCTTCAAGAATTGCTTTCCAACGCTTCATTTTGCTATTATTATTTTTAGTGCTTAGTGCGTAAGTTAAGGGCTGATGATCGGTAAAAATGTTGACTTTTGTGAAACCGTAAAGGTAGTTCCGTAGAGAATTCAATGCCCAAATAATGGCAAGCATTTCTTTCTCGTTCGCAGCATAAACTTCTTCTGCTTTTGAAAGAGTTCTGGATATAAATGTGATAGGTCTATCGTCTTGCGAAAGCACTGCGCCTATTGCGTAATTAGAAGCATAGGTAGTGAGTTCAAAATCTTTATTTAAATTTAGGTAGGTCAGTATAACATCTCTTGAAATGAAAACGTTTTTAATTCTGTTGAATGCACTTACAGCAGGGGATTAGCAAGCTTCGCATAATCTTTTACGAAGCGACGGTAGTAACCTGAAAGACCTAAAAAGGATCTGAGTTCTTTTAATGTTCGCGGAATTGGAAAATTTTGAATAGCTTCTATTTTCGAGGAGTTCGTTACGCCGTCTGGCGTTACTATAAAGCCTAAAAATTCTACTTCGGTTTGAAAAAATTTGCACTTGTCTAATTGTACTTTCATGATCGTTTTTTCGAGAGTTTTAAAGATATTTTGTAGGTGATGTGCATGTTCTGTTTCCGTTTTGCTGAATATAATTATATCGTCTATGTAGACGTAGCAACAGTGTCCTATGTAGTCCCGTAAGATGTCATCTAATGTTCTTTGAAAAACTGCTGGGGCATTTTTTAAACCAAAAGCTAATCTTGTGAATTCAAATTTTCTATAGTTGATTGAAAAAGCTGTATTTCCAATGTCTGAATTTTTAAAGGAATTCGGTGAACGCCACTTCTTAAATCAACAACTGAAAATAATTTATTACTTCCTAACTGAGAAAGAACTTCGTTTATCTCTGGTATGGGATAGCGGTCTGCGATAGTTACTGAATTTAGTTTCCTATAATCTATTGCAAGGCGGAACTGTTTGTTTCCTAACGAGTCTGGGTTTTTATCAACTATCCAAACAGGAGAAGGTGAGCGATATGGTCTGATAATTTCATCTTCGAGGAGTTTGTTTACTTGCTTTTCTACTTCGGATTTTAGTGACATTGGGTATGGGTAACACAAGGTGAGAAGTTTTTCCTTCTGTTCGTTTGTTAAGTGTTCAGTTTTTATTTCTAGAGCATTGACTGATTTGGAGTATTGTTGTGTAATTGGGATTTTTTTCCGTTTCTTATTGTCATGTAGTCCTTCGATGTATATATGATGGCGTTAAGCTGTTTTAGGCTGTCATTTCCAATGATACCGTGGAACAATTTCAATGAGGACAATATAAAGAATTTTATTTTTTCGGTCTTTAAGCCAAAAAGATTGAGAAATATGTGGTGGGAGGACCGAGTTGGCGTAAAAAATGTTGTTTGGTAGGCGATTTTTCCCTAGTGAGGGTTGAATATAATTTTTGTTTGAGCCTGTGGCGATTAAAAATTTTAATACCTCTCCGTTACTGGTCTTACATTGAATATATGGTAACGTAGAGTAAGCTAGTCTAAAAAATGAATGTCGCAAAATTCTCCATCATTCTTTTGCTCGTCGTGAGCGTGACTTACATATTCAATTCAATTCAATTCAATTTATTAGTCTATGGTTTTAATAACCTTACAGACAAGACTCACAAAGTAATACTTATGTATAAGTAAATTATTACGACACTTAAAAAATATATACATATATTCTAAGGATACAATGATTCGATTCCGAATTTAAATACCGACCTTGGCAATGAAAAGTCAGTAAACAGTTTTTTCGATATTTTATTGAATTCTGAAAGTCCCCTATAGGTTGGAGCTATGGTAAAATAATTAGCTCGGACAACATTGAGATAAAATGGATATTGAGAACGCAATACTTTGTTGGGTACGTTAAAGCCTGATAGTAATTGCCCCAAGACTGCAATTGTTGGTCTGGGTCTTGTCCGTTTGTCTCGTACGCGTTTCCTTCACACTCGCTTGCATTGGTCCTATCCCTATCGGTTACCATTTGAGGTTCTGGCTCCTGGGAAAGGTGGTTTATCCTTTGGACCTTATTGGGAATATTTCTACTGAATTGATTTGGCTGCGGTGCTGGTGGACGTATGTTTGCGAAATTATTAGTATTTGGCCTATTCATAAAATTTATGTTTCTTGTTTGTTGAGAACGGTCAATCTCCATGGGCGTAGGAGGTTTAGGTTGCGATGGCCTTGGTGGGGCATTATTGTAAGGAGGTATGTTAGGTAGGGGGTTTGGTCTACTTTGTTGGTTATAGTAATTAGGGTGTTGGTAATAAGTTTGAGGCTCTCGATGAGGTGTTTGGGTGTAATACCTCATTGATGAAATTGTTTGCGGCATGTGTGCAAGTTGAGGATAAAATGGCTGACTTCCAAATTGAAGCTGCCTAGGGGGCAGTGGAGGCTTTTGCTGTGATGGAATATTGAAAGGTATTCGTATTTGGTAAGGTTTCTTTTGCAGGCTACTCTGACTGTTAGCATGTATTGCTCTAAAATTTTGGTTTTCTAATTTGATACACAAGTGCAAAGCTTCAGGAAGGTCGGCAGGTTCTTTCATGCCTAAAAGCCGTGAAAGATCGCCTGATAACCCTCTCACGAAAGTGTCAAGAGTTTTGTCGCGATATGTACTTGTTAGTATTTTTATAGCCTCTTCAGTTATTTCCATGCAAGCTATTTTATTTAGTATAAGGGATAAGTGGGAGTATACTTCTGCATAAAGTTCTTGTACTGATTTTCGTCCTTATATTAGGCACGTCATCTGATATTCTAACGTACTAAGGTCTCTTTTGTCAGCATAGTGCATCGTGAGGCACCGAGAAATTGTCTTCCAATTCAAGGGAGTATTGTAGAATTCCAGTGCGGCGTCTGCCCTGCCTACAATTCCGAAATATTTCGGAGAACTTGCGCTTGGTTCCTAGACTTTGAGGATGCGTTCAACGCTCTTTTTCCAGCTGCTGAATTCCGCAGGAGTTCCATTCAACTCTCTAAGCGAACGGACTACGTCCGGAACTTTATTCATCTCCATTAAATTGCTTCTGTAGCGGTCCTCTATTGTGGTATCGGTCAAAGCTTGCTGAGCGGGGAAAAGAGTTCCTCTTACCAAGCTTCCACCATCAGTATTAAGAATTTCCATCATAACTTCCTTTATGATGCTTCTGAATTCTGTCGTTGAACGGTTGCGGTTAGAGTGGTGGTGCACCTCTTAACACAGATGGTCTAATCACGTTTGTTTGGCCTATTTTTTTCATCAATTTTGTTAGATGTTACTTAATTATGTTTTTATTATATATATTTTAATATAATCTGGAAGGTTTACCTTTACGGTGGTGAATCGCAGATATATGTAATGTTATAAGGCCGGAGAGTCCCCCTTACGGTGGTGAATCGCGGTCTTGCTTTATTTCAAAAATTTATCTAGTAAGATTCGCTTTAACAGACAAGTTTCAAACATAAATTTCTTTCACTATTATTTTCACAAACCTTTATTTTCTTATTTCACTAAAATAATGAAATCAATATTTTAATGTTAATTCTTACATTAGGTAATACATATCCCACAACGCTCAGGAAATGATCCTCTTTGCTGTATCCGCTACTAGGGTTCCCTCGATGCGCACTCTCTGTGGGTTTGTGGGGATCTTCTACCGAGGCCTTCCACAGGGTTCCAGTCCTTGAGTACCAGGTCCTTGTTTTTACTGGACAATTTTAACGCAACATCCTTTTGATACGTATAAAATTTCTCCAAATTATTTTCAGGACACTCGCGACTGGCAAGTTGGGCGCCAGTTAAACTAAAGCGTAATTAGTTTATTAAAAAAATTAATATATATATATATATTTATGGCAGTAAGCCGTGTTGTTTATTTTAATCCAAAATTGAGACTAGCTTACAAACTTCAAATATTCTTACAACTATGCCTCGACGTCATGTCGCAACTGCGGCTGCGATGATAACCTTGATGGTTGGCGTTTGGTGTCCAGACGTTTGTCAGCGAATTCGACGGATACGTGTGTTGTAACTGGAGTTAGGAATGCAGGCAACTTGTGCAGGCGTGAGAATAGTAGCGAAGACAGCGCTTATTAGCGTGAGAATATTTTTATGTGAAGTCTAAGTGTTAACGGCGTTAACTTGTATAAATAAGAATCTCCTTGTTAACAAGTAATACTTTGGCCTGAATAGACAACTGCTAAGAAAAGCCCTCTCTCGACGAACTACAACCACTCTATATACATAAGTCATTCATCATGCCGGTGCTATTGCGGGGCCCAGAAGCATGGACGCTGTCAACATGTGTTAGATGTGTTAGCCCTTGGAGGGTTAAAGATAAAGATTCACCGAAAGATTTACGGACCTCTACGTCTATGTCTTTGCGACGGCGAATACCCCAGACGATGCAACCGGGAGCTGTATGAGCTTTACCGATACTTAGATATCTGTAGTTCATCGAATTTAGATTCAGCGGCTCCCCTGCCTAGGTCATGTAAACTTATGGAAGAAAATGCTCCAGCCTTGAAAGTAGATAGCAAAGCAGACGACGTCAGCGTGTCAGTCGCTCCAGTGAGCGAAAATTCGCCATTCACCGGTATTGTGTTTCAAGCATTAGTCGTCTTAGCGGTTTTCAAACTTTGAAATTCAAAGTAATTTTTATTGTAAAGGAATTTGTAAACGAGTTTTGGCTTCGTCAAACTCATTTGGCAAACCTGAAGACTAATTACATTGCTTGACGTCTAGATCATCTATCTTCTACGCTTTATTGCTAATTACCCTAATATATTCTGATGCACTGAGCGTGCATATAATTTCTTTTTCGTTTGGTCACGGACACTTATCGCTGCCAGATAAAACATTAGTGTAATTTGGTAACAAAAAAGAGTTGTTTTTTGCTATTGTGATACTGCAATGATGTTTGCTGTTGTGTATGATTTAATTGAAGTGGAAAGTGCAATTTAATTCTTTTACTCTTATATTTATCAGCATTTAAAATTGCTTATACAGGGGTTTTCAATAGGAACGCTACAAAAGTTTTTTAAATAACACAAAAACGGTTTGGGATATGAATTAAATTCTTTATTCCTGTGAAAGTGCATTCGATGCCATTGTGTATGGAACTCGATTTCTTTTGCATGGGCACCACGGGGGCGCTTGCAGAAGTCCAGACGTTGAACCCAATTTTCGTCGGGTTTCAAGCATAAATCGGCCGATACTGCTGCAATTTCACTTTCGATATTCGTACGAAGTTCATCAATCGTCACTGGCTTGTTGGCATAGACCATAGACTTGACGTAGCTCCACAGGAAATAGTATAACGGCGTCAAATCGCACGACCGAGGCGGCCAATTGACTGGGCGATTTCACGTTCATCAAGCTTGGTTTTCAATAAATCGATTGTGACATTCGCTGTGTGGCTTGTGGCGTCGTCCTGTTGGAACCACATATTGTCCAAGTCCATATCATCCAATTCGGCCCAAAAATAATCGGTTATCATTGAGCGGTAGCGATTCCCATTCACAGTAACGTGCCGGTCTTGATCATCATGGAAGAAGTACGGGCCAATGACGCCGCCGGCCCATAAACCGCACCAAATCGTAATTTTTTCGGGATGCAATGTTGACTCATGGAGTACGTGTGGATTGCTGCCTGTCCAATAACGCATATTTTGCTTATTGACGAAGCCATTCAGCCAGAAATGACGACGGCCATAAATTGGACGTAGTGCTCTTAAAGTTGAGGCCATTGACTCCGAATTTCGGTAGTAAATTTTAATAATTTCGACTCGTTGGATCGTTTATCTTTCCATGATGAAATAGCAAACCTTACTGAAGAGAAATGTTAAAAGAGCGGGGAAAAATATGGCGTCGTTTGCTATTGCAAGACCCTATATTAATAATAATAATAATTTGGTGCTTACTCCATAGCTTGATGTGCTTTCTGACGTTGTAACACAAATTAAGGGACCTACAGTTTTACATTGACCCCGAACGGCAAATGATTTTTGTGAAAAGTTTTTTTTTCATAATAGAAATACACTCGAAGATTTGCCATTGTCTGCTGAAGGGCGCCCGCTAATAGAAAAAAAATTTCTTGGCTACGATTCGACTCCGGGACCCATCGAATGATGCTCCCACACAAAGTTTGTATTTTTGGCTGTTTGTTACTCAATCAATGCTTAGATTAACATATAGGACATCATTTTTGGGCTGACCAGGGACCGCTCTAGATATCTCATTGTTAATGAGTTTACATATAATTTTCCCGGTGGGTGGACTAGGGATTGTTCTATTCAAAAAAATCGTGATCGATTGTCTTAAAAGTATTTTTGGTTTGATTTGCTTGAAATATGGCATGTAGATAACTTATCACCAATTATATACGACTTTTTGAAATAGATCGGTCTTTTCGAAGAAAGCATCAGAGAGTGAATCTACACTTGTCCACTCCTTTTCTATCTGGTTCCACTGGATGTTTTTCAAGACATCCCTGTGTTTGTTGAATTGAGTTTTTTTGTCTGGTTTTATTATTATCCGTTTTTGTTCCCACGAGTATGCACAGTAGAGCCGGCATACCGTGGTAAGGCACTTGTACCATCCGACCTGCCCAGTTCTTTTAGCATTACTGACCATTCATCCATCGGCACGGGTACCTCAACACCACTGGCTGAACGAGCATTGATAGAAGGGGAGGGAAAATGTAAAGAGGGGGATGGTGGTAGGAGTGAAGAGAAGGAGGGGGCTGGGCTAGCGACGTCGGTGCGGGTGTCAGTGCATAGGAGCTGAGGCAGTCCACACAGCAATATGATTGGCATAACACCATTTAAGTCCCATCCAGAGCGGCAAGGAGACCGACAAGATGAGGTAGCAGTGGCTTCTCTGCAGGATAATGGAAAGCAATGTTGTCAAAGATAGCAGTATTCAACAAAAAAATCTGTGCCATTTGTTGTTTCGGTGTTGAATAGTGTTGTAGAATTTCAGCTTTTGACCTGGGGCAAATTAGTTATGAGCCTTTTCAGTGTATTAAGACATGTCAGGAGTACAATCTTAAATATTTCCTGTAACACAGTATGCCACCAGAGAGTTTCGAGCTCGGTTGCCGTGAATAATGTCGATACTACCGCCATTAGTAACATATATTTTATGTTTAAACAAAACTCTGTGTAGTTTTGACATTTGGAAAGAGTAGAATTTAAAGTTCCTTTTGTTCTAGTTATATGTAAATCTACGAACTATAAACAAATGAACCCAATACAAGTCGCTTGTAGCACCGTTCACGTGTTAAAAGTGAAACTTCTAAAAAAATTAAGAATAAGAGGGAGAGAAAGCATCACAAAAGATATACATACATACATACAAGAATACAAAACTTTGCATACAAGTATAGTTTATTCAAGTCACCGTCTTTGGTTATTATTTCCATTGGTGTATCGGCGACGCTTCACAAATACATACAGTCGCCCAATAAAGTCTATATGCCCCTCTGAAAAGTGCAGTTCTGAGCCATGCATGTAAAATAGTTTATTTTACCGAACCGAAGCACTCCAGAAAGTGAACTAAGGATTTTCATTTGACTAATTAGTCTTTATGCCCGAAATTTAGTTATTACAAGCAACAACAACTACTTGCACCAATTATGCCGGACGCTATCATCAGTATTTAGCATTTAAACTGATGCGTGTGCAATTGAATTTGCAACTTGCAAAACAGGAAATGGAAAATAATATTAGTTAGCAATTAATTATTAAGAATTTACCTGAGGCAAATCCTTAGTGCAAAACTTAATATTAAACTGACGTGTTAGCGAAAATTTGTTTATGAGAAACTAAAACATATGTATGTACATTAGGTTGGGTTGGATTTGTATGGCGAAAAAAAAATTTTTGTATTTTCACTTGGAATAGTGAAAATAAGTTGTATTAGATAGAAAAAATAAGTTTCGTAAATTTTTACTGCAATATTTGCTCATCTTCAATCCCCACTCCCCTTATTAAAGTTCAGATAATGTCAAAAATATAGTAGTATTAAATTTTATTTTTTTTATCATCTAAAGAGTCAATTAATTCATTAAAGTATGTCGAAAACTTAAATAAAATGCACAGTTACTGTATTCCAACGAAGTCTTGTTTGCTGTCGAAACTTGGCATGAGTTGTCGGGAGGCTAAAGTTGCTTTTATAAAACCATCCCTTGCTACTTCGTCGCATAACGTTGAAGACGCCTCCGTCACCAATTTTACCGTTCGTTCAACGGCTTGGGTATGACACGGCAGTTCTAAAAAAAATGGTGTTTTGTTCTCCAGACCTTGAATATATGTATTTAACTCTTCGTTACAAATTTCTCCAAGAACTGGAGGCTCTGCAACAACTTCTTCCCAACCAATCATGTCGTAATAATGTTCTGCATCGAAATTGAGCTTAGGCACTTCAAATATACGCAGATTTTTTCCCGCATCTGAACAACTTCTTGCTTTCACAATCTTTTCTACAGCGAATTCTCTATTATGTTTTTCCTCATCCCATAACATTGCTAAAAGAACGTTTTCTGCGTGTGCAAAGTATGCGTTTCTTTGAATGACGGGGTCTATTATTGCTTTTAGTTGAACTGGAAGGTAGCGTGAGTATTTAATAAGTTTCCAAAAATTTTTGGGGCCGTGAATAACTTTTGAATTTGTTTTTATTTCAAACCAGATTGGTGCATACACTTTAACAACAAATTCCGCCAATATTACCAAATTCTCTGAAGGATTTGGTGTTGCTATATAAAGCCGCAAAATTCTGTTTGCCTTTGTCAACCATCGAGCATTTGACAACATTCCTGGAGTCCTCAACGCTAAATCTTCCGCACAACTTCCATTTATTACAGCATTTGTCATTTCATATAGGTATTTTTGGTCCGTACTAATATTTTCTGACTGAAGATGGGGAAGCTTGCTGCATATTGCTTTGAAAGATGTAACTGGCAATTTTTCACAACTTTCAATCAATTTTCCGATAGGTCCATTGGAAGTCGACGGTCCAATCGAAGTACCATCTAGTTTAATAAACAGGTGTCTGAGAGGCAATTCGTTTAAATGAAACATGCAAATAATCCACTGAAGTGGGCGCTGAAGTCTTTTTTCAAAAATCCTTATAACGCCGTTGTGTTTTCCCGTATTCAAAACAGTACCATCACATCCAATGGCACCCAAACTGTTGACGTTCATTTTTTTTTTCACAATCAGATTGTTTATGGATTCTTCAACGCCTTTAGCTGATCCTACTACTGGGGAGGCATACCCAAGGTAACGAGAGCCAGGTTCACGGAGAACCGTAATATGTTCCTCCTTCACTTCCTGTCTGTAGCTTTTTGCTCCACTTCTCCCTATTTTCAGGGTTTTATCCTTTTGTCGTCATGAAAATATTAAAAGAAAGTTTATGTTTTTTTTATAAAATTATGAAATGCATGTTAATTAAATACCTTCCGCCCGTCAAAATATAAAGCATAAATATCATGGTTGTCTTCGTTTCTCAAAAGTGCAGCACGATTTTTTTTCCTAGCTCGCCTCAATCGCGACTTGTCAATAACGCCAATATCTGATGATATGTCGTGCAATACAGCTGAAGCTATTGCTGCAGCTGCTCTGTCTGAGACTCCATAACGATCGCAGGTTAATGCTAAGGTTGGGAAATTTTTGCATTTCATTGTTTGGGATTTTGCTGTTGGTACCTGAACTTTCGGAGGCTCATCGTTTCGACGTTCAACTTCTTCAGAAGAGTTGAACGACGTTTCTACTGCGGATGATTCGTCAGAAGATGAAAACTGCTCCTGCTCATAATCCATTGATTCACTAACGGCTGATTCAACTGTCTTTTTAATTGCGCTTCTATTTATCTTCTTTTGAAGTTTCGCTGTTTGTTTAGTATCGACACCGCCAATTTCCATCTTCCTGTTCTTGCGTTGATCAATCAAAAACAGGTGCTCTATGTAAGGCACCTTTCTCTCCTTTGGACAGCAACAGATTTGAATTTGTTTGCACTTGCAAGTACATATATCAAAAAGAACTCTGCTTTTCTTTAGGAAGTCTTCTCTTTTTCGCTCAAACACTAATTTTTTAAACTTTAGAAAATTCTTACACTTTGTATGGTAACTTTTAATTAATTGGAGCACTCTTTTATGGCAAACAGTAGGAATTGAAGCTTTTACCCATAAATCTTCTACTTCGTGTGCAACAACTTCAGTTATTTCCAAGACCAAGGGTTCTTTTGTTGTGTTTCTTGACTGTTTTATGTTAAATCTGTGAAATTCATAGCATTTCATAACATCTTCAAAAGTAGGAAGTTTATTATTAATTAATTGTTTTGCTTCTCCAAATATTGGGCAAACATATATTTGTTTTTTGCACGCCGTTCTTGTTTCCATTGCGGAATATTTTTCAACCGACACCATCAATATTAATTTTACACTAAACTAACTTAAGACTAAGAAAGCTGTCGCGGCACGCCGAAATCAAAACGGTACTACAAGTACCGCTATATTTTATTTGCTCGTCACAAATTTGCTTGATGTTGCAAGATTAAGCTCACTTGTCCATACGCGCTTGACGACGAACTTTTTTTAACTTTTAAATGGAAAGTGGGGCATGTTAAACCCAACACAATTTTCCAAAACTTTTTCTACAATAATTTTAAACCATTTCACAAAAAAAAATTACTATTCCAAAGGGATTTGTGAAAAAAAAAAAATCCAACCCAACCTAATGTACATACATACATATGTAAGTAAGGAAATCGCTATGTTATAGCAAAATGTAAACAATTTATTGTGTGTTATCTCCTCCGCCCTTAAAGTCGAGCGTCCTCGGTCAATGAGTTAACGTAAAACTTTGGTACGACTTCAATTCCTATTTTATAGTACTTAGGTTGTCTTGCTTTTCTTTATTTATTTTTCGTAATATTCTTAATCTTAACTATGTACGTCCTCGTATCTATACATATTATAAAACAAAGTCTAAAATTTTGGAAAGAACTAATCTCGGACACTACTGAACGGATTGGGATGCACCTTTTTTTAAATTAATGCTTGCAGTTAGCACTACAATGATAGCTACTTAAATTAAAAATTGGCATATTCATTTCTGAAATATTTAAGTGTAAAGTTTTAAAAAATTTTACACTAAGTACAGCATTGCTACAACCGAATGTAAAATCAGTGTCGTAGCGGGAAGATGTGTAGTTGTGTGAGTAGTAAATCAACTGCTCTTCGTTGCTACTTCGTTCGGCTATGCGCAGAGAGCTGTGTTGTTGACTTCGTTGATAAACCGATGCAAGGCGGCATGATAACTTTGATCCACACTGTTAGATATGTTCGTTTTTCAGATGCTTTGTCATCATACAAGAAACTAGAAACTACAGCTGAATTTTTAAAAGTTTTTTAGTGTTTTGCTTACGGTGTTGCGCATTTTCTTGCATACAAAAATTAGTTTTGTTTATTTATTAACTAGCTGGCAACGGTTGCGCGTGGCGAAGCCACTGGTTCTGAAATAGTTTGATTTTGCATTTACCTTGATTCCTAAATATACATATAAACTCATAAAAATAACAATTTTATGTTGCATACAATTGTAATTAAAACTTTTTATTGGACAAACATCAAAAAATTGCATTGTATGCAATACAAGGACGGAAAGATATTTTTCCTTGATGCTCCTGGCGGCACGGGAAAGACATTTTTAATAAATTTACTTCTCACTAAAGTAAGATCTGGCGGTAACGTTGCCCTTGCGGTAATACTTCTAAGCTTATCCAGATGTGCTCACTGATAGTTTGGGATGAAGCCACAATGTCACATAAAGCGTCAGTTGAAACCCTAGATAGGATCATGCGCGATTTAAGAAGTACGAACACACCTATGGGTGGTTGTACGGTATTATTTTCAGGAGATTTCCGTCAAATATTGCCAGTTATATCTAGAGGAACCAGGGCTGATGAGGTGAATGCGTCATTAAAACGATCATACCTTTGGTCCCATGTAATAAAATTAGCACTAAAAATTAACATGAGAGTGCTTAAAGCCTCAGAAGATAACAGGATGTTTGCTGACATGTTACTGAAAGTTGGTAACGGTGAGCTTCCAACAGTTTGTGGGAAAATCTCCTTCAATAATGATATATGTGTTTCAGTCACTGCCCATCAACAACTGATTGACAAAATTTATCCCACAATAGACCAACTTGCTTATAAACCTGTATCCTGGTTAACGGAACGAGCAATATTAACACCTACTAATGAACAAGTCGAAAAAATTAACGAATTGGTATTGGTAAAATTCCACGCACAAACGAGAGAATATTGCTCGGTGGATACAGTAGTCGACGGTGAAGAAGCTGTGCACTACCCAACGGAATTTCTAAATTCTATGAACCCTTCAGGTATGCCTCCCCACAAACTCACTTTAAAAGTTGGAGCTCCAATAATTTTATTGCGAAATTTAAGTCCCCCATTGTTATGCAATGGAACTCGCCTGCAGGTAAAAAGCCCTATCACGTGTTGCTTCGAAAAGAAACCTTTTTGTCCTTGCAGAGGGAGGTACGCATAATATTGTATACAAAGAAATTTTTTGATGTTTGACCAATAAAAAGTTTTAATTGCAATTGTATGCAATATAAAATTGTTATTTTTATGAGTTTATATATTTAGGAATTAAGGTAAATGCAAAATCAGATTATTTCAGAACCAAAGTAACTAATAGTAAGTAATTTCTTATACATATACATAAACAGAAAGCGCGTGGCGAAGCCTCGCGCAACCGTTGCCAGCTTGTAATAACTAAAACAATAATTCCTATAGATATTGAATTAACACGATGTTTTAATATTTTTAGTTCTTCTAATTCATTAGTTTGGAATTCCTTCATTGATTCTAATGACAAAATTTCTTTGAATTTGTTCTGTTATGTCCTGTATTTGGTTGGAATATCGCTGGTAATATTTTGCTCAGTGTTATTTCTTTTGAAAAATACATTTTATTTTCTACCTCTATGGCTGTATTAAAGTGTTTCATTAAGATGTTCCGTTAATTTGCATACTAAATCTAGCAGAGCCTTGATACTCGTTTAAAAATATTAAATCATTTGAAATTTCTACGATTGTTTTTACGTCTTGCATGTGTCATTTGTAATATTATCTACTGATTTTCTTGAACATACAGATAAACCATGATTCAATTATTAAAGGTGCTAGAATGCCAGTTGCACAAAATCCAAATCTGTTTCGCACGAAATATTTTATGCATTCTTCTGATTGTGAAGTTCGGGAACTGAAGTTATTAGCAACTTCGGGAAGAAATACTTATAATCTATTCTAATGGCATATACACTCAAAGGTCTTAATTAAAGATATATACTAACTTTTAATTAAAATATTTGATTTTTTTTTTTTAATACCAACTTAAATTCTCGAAATTCGGAATGTCAACTCACTTTGGCAAGGCAGCGTTGGCACAGGGTTGGAGGTGAAAAAGAGCAGGGATATGATCACAACGAGCAATGGGCTTTGGAAAGAAATCCTTTAAAAAAGGGTTCACTAATAATTGTAGCATACTGATTGCAAGTACTTACGAGTTCCAAAAATATAGGGAATAGCAAAGGTCTTGCTAACTCACGCTCGCTCGGGTGGAGATAGAAATGAACCTGGACACGAAGCTTAACTGGCTAAGATGCAGGTAAACGGTTCCTCAGTATACTTACCATGACTTACTCAAATTGTAACAATTTTAAGGAAAAATGTCAGCGAACTCAAACAACACAAATAAATCAGTGAAACCTACTCTTTGTTTTTTGTTTTTTTTTGAATTGTACTACTACTTAAAAATATTTGATTAGATTCATACATACATTTTCAAAGAAATAACACTGTTTTAGCTAAAGGAGATGCCATGTGGAGAGTGAGGAGCAAAGCTGTTTATGTATCAAACCTTTCATTATTGAATTATGCAGATACATATATATTTCGCTTTTTGCATAACAATATCGATTTATATTCGATTTTATTTATCTATAAATTTTCCTTTCCTAATCGGTCTAATTTCTAATGCTCTACGAGTACAATCTTCTTTTTCTGTTGTGGGCAAGTTTATTTTTATCTCGGCAAATTTAAAAAGGTCTTTGTTATTTCCATTTTTCTCTCGGATAAAATATATGAATTTATTATATATGGCATCACCCAATGAATGGCATAGGCTATATTAATTAGCACTTCTTTTATTATTTCTAATTTAAATTTTTTTTCTAATAAATGGTCGTTATCGATTTCTTTTCTTTCTTGCACTAATTTAGATATTTTATTAGTGTTTTCTATAACTTCAATAATTTTTTCATGAGTTAGTTTATTTATTACAACTTGTCGGTTGTTGCTTTCTAAAACGTATTTTTTTCAACTAAAATATCAAAGTCACATTGGGCTGGATTTCTCTCTCTTTTATTATATGATTTATTTATAATAACTCTAGTTAAGTAATTTTTGGATTGATTGATGAGGGATACAAAGATAGGCTTTAGGTGATGACTTCGGAGCTGTTCGTTAATTGTTGTCTTCAAACGTCTTATAGTACTGTTGTAGTCCTGTAGTTCTATTATATGTATTATTTTAAAGCTTCCTATTTGTAATTTTGCGGGTCCTGAGTCAATTGTCACGAGTTGGTACTGTATTTAATTCTGGAGGTCGGCAAATGCTGTCAACGACGACATTATTTCTGCCTGGCTTATATTTGAGTTCGTGATCATATTCTTCCAAAATTGCTTTCCATCTTTTCAATTTCAAATTATCATTTTTATTGCTGAGGGCATATTTTAAGGGTTGGTGATCCGTAAATATTCCGTATAGGTAGTTTCTTAGAGATTTTAGTGCCTAGATGATGGCGAGCATCTCTATTTCGTTCGTCGCATAGTTTTCTTTTTCTGTGGCTGAATGGAACTCTTTTTGATAATTGGAATAGGCTAGTATTACTTATCTAGATATAAGTACGTTTTTGATCTTGTTAAATGGAGGATAACTCTTTAAATGAGGGTTCGTTTTATTGATACCGACTTGCAAAATAATGCTCCAGCTCGGATAAAATTTCCTTTAGCTGCAAAAGCATTTACATTTTTCATGAAACATTAAATTTGTTAGTGCTATTTAAGAACGTAAAATATTTGTGCAAACAAATTTTAGCTTGACGTAGTAATATATTTTAAAACTAGCTGGCAACGGTTGCGCGAGGCTTCGCCACGCGCTTTCTGTTTATGTATATGTATAAGAAATTACTTACTATTAAATAAATATATAAACTCATAAAAATAACAATTTTATATTGCATACAATTGCAATTAAAACTTATTATTGGTCAAACATCAAAAAATTTCTTTGTATGCAATATTATGCGTACCTCCCTCTGCAAGGACAAAAAGGTTTCTTTTCGATGCAACACGTGATAGGGCTTTTTACCTGCAGGCGAGTTCCATTGCATAACAGTGGGGGACTTAAATTTCGCAATAAAATAATAGGTGTGTTCATACTTCTTAAATCGCGCATGATCCTATCTAGGGTTTCAACTGACGCTTTATGTGACATTGTGGCTTCATCACAAACTATCAGTGAGCACATATGGATAAGCTTAGAAGTATTACTTTGCTTAGAAATGTTGCATACGCTGGCACAATCGTCAGAATATTTAGAGGAAGTGTAAATGAAGTATGCGCGGTTCTTCCACCTTCTAAAAGGGTAGCTGCGATCCCAGAAGAGGTTACCGCAAGGGCAACGTTACCGCTTACTTTAGTGAGAAGTAAATTTATTAAAAATGTCTTTCGCGTGCCGCCAGGAGCATCAAGGGAAAATATCTTTCCGTCCTTGTATTGCATACAATGAAATTTTTTGATGTTTGTCCAATAAAAAGTTTTAATTACAATTGTATGCAACATAAAATTGTTATTTTTATGAGTTTATATATTTAGGAATTAAGGTAAATGCAAAATCAAACTATTTCAGAACCAAAGTAACTAATAGTAAGTAATTTCTTATACATATACATAAACAGAAAGCGCCTGGCGAAGCCTCGCGCAACCGTTGCCAGCTAGTTAATAAATAAACAAAACTAATTTTTGTATACAAGAAAATGCGCAACACCGTAAGCAAAACACTAAAAAACTTTTAAAAATTCAGCTGTAGTTTCTAGTTTCTTGTATGATGACAAAGCATCTGAAAAACGAACATATCTAACAGTGTGGATCAAAGTTATCATGTCGCCTTGCATCGGTTTATCAACGAAGTCAACAGCACAGCTCTCTGCGCATAGCCGAACGAAGTAGCAACGAAGAGCAGTTGATTTACTACTCACACAACTACACATCTTCCCGCTACGACACTGATTTTACATTCGGTTGTAGCAATGCTGTACTTAGTGTAAAATTTTTTAAAACTTTACACTTAAATATTTCAGAAATGAATATGCCAATTTTTAATTTAAGTAGCTATCAGTGTAGTGCTAACTGCAAGCATTAATTTAAAAAAAGGTGCATCCCAATCCGTTCAGTAGTGTCCAAGATTAGCTCTTTCCAAAATTTTAGACTTTGTTTTATAATATGTATATGTAGATATATCGGGTGTTTTTTTACAGGTTTGTTTTTTGAATAGAGATAAAACTGGCATTTTGTGGTCAAATCTGGCAACTCTAATGTCATTTATGTTCAGTTTGGTTTGCCATTTCATCATGAACAGGTTGACAAAAGAACAACGCTTGCAAATCGTGCAAATTTATTTCGAAAATAATGGTTCAGTTCGCGAAGTTTACCGCGAGCTCCGTCAATTTTATGGTCGACATAATCGTCCATCAGAGCAATTAATTCGGTTAACCATGGATCGTTTTCGCACTACGTTTACTCTATGTGATAATACGCATCCGCAGAGACGTCGAACAGTGCGCACCGAAGAAACAATTGCCGCTGTAGAGCAAAGTGTTGAAGAGGACCCGAATGAATCGATTCGCCACCGTGCACAGCAATTGGAGCTTTGTCCATCAACTTTATGGAAGATTTTGCGCAAAGATCTTGGCTTGCGACCTTACAAGATCCAGCTTGTGCAAGAATTAAAGCCGCGAGACCATGCAATGCGTCGTGATTTTGGTGTATGGGCCGAAAATGAGATTGATCTCGATGCTGATTTTCATCGCAAAATTTTGTTCAGTGATGAGGCTCATTTTTGGTTGAATGGCTACGTCAACAAGCAAAATTGCCGCATTTGGAGTGAAGAGAATCCACATGAGACCCTTGAAACGCCATTACATCCACAAAAACTGACTGTTTGGTGTGCTCTATGGGATGGTTGAGTCATTGGGCCATACTTCTTCCGCAATAATGCTGGAGAGGCAGTTACCGTTAATGGAGACCGGTATAGAGCCATGATAACCGACTATTTTGTTCCCGAATTGGATGGCATGAATGTGGATGAGTTGTGGTTCCAACAAGACGGCGCTACATGCCACACAGCGCACGTCACAATCGATTTATTGAAGGAAACATTCGATGAGCGCATAATTTCGCGGAATGGACCTGTAAATTGGCCACCAAGATCGTGTGATTTGACACCATTGGATTATTTTCTTTGGGGATATGTGAAGTCGCTCGTCTACGCCAACAAACCAGAAACGTTAGGGGAATTGGAAGCCAACATTCGTGGCGTTATTGCCGACATACGGCCCCATATGCTCGAAAAAGTGGTTGAAAATTGGACCTGTAGAATTGGCTTTATTCGAGCCAGCCGCGGCGGCCACATGCCCGAAATCATATTTAAACATTAATGGCATAAAATTATCCTTCCAATAAAGCCAAATTGATGGACCTTAAAACGATTTTCTTGTGTTTTATTTCAATTCGAAGTTCTATACCCCTAAAAAAAACACCCATTACATAGATACTATAAACTATACTATAAAACATAGGCTGGCACAAGAAGAAGCACACGCATACTACTACAATACATGCGCACGAAGTTGAAGTTACTACACTGTGTAAAATTGAAAAGCTTAAATTTAAATTTTTTATTAATCAATTTATCTATTTTAAATAAATTTAACAAATTAATTATTTTCATTATAGTTCATAACTTCATCAATATTTACATCGCCGTAGCATTTTATCCTCATTAGGGCTTCTAGGTGTTGGTCAGTCATCTGGTTTCTATGCTGTGTTTTAATGTTGTTCATGAATGAAAATGCGCATTCACAAGTGTACGTCGACGGGAACATGGAATATAATTTCAGCATTTCTGTCCTGGCATTGGGATATTTCTCTGCACTTAAGTTTTTCCAAAATTCTAATCCTGTCGAGTCGAGTGGCAATGTAAAATCGGTGTACATTTTCTCTATTTCCTCTTGCATATTTTGGCAATGATTTTGGATATCGCAAGCGATCGTGTTATTGTGTAAGTCTACTACGTTGTTTATATTTTTAAAATCTTGGAATCTTGCTATTAAATTTTGTCGTAAATCTATTATTGTCTGTTGAAATTCTTGTAATTTTTGGGGCAAAGGATGTTGTTTATATATAAGTTCAGTTTTGGGAAATGCTGAGAGTATGTTGTTCTGAAGCTGGTTTTCTATGGCAATAAGTTTTCTATTAAAATGATGAATGCTGACTACGGTATTAAAAATATACTTATTTTGTCCTTGTAATTGCAAATTCAAGAGGTTCAAAATCTCGCATATATCTGCCAAAAATGCCAACTCTAACAAAAACTCTTTATCGGAAAGTTTGGAAACGAAATTCACATTGCCAGGTGATGGAATTTCTTTAAAAAATTCAAGTACTTCCTCCCGTAAATCGAAAAGCCTCGATAAACTTCTTCCTCTACTCAACCATCTCACTTCTGTGAAGAGGAGAAGATCCCGATAATCTGCTTCCAGCTCCTCCAAAAATGTCTTAAATTTTCGATGGGATAAGGCATTATGTCCTCCTTTAATTTTATTAATAATTTGTATGGCTGTTTTCATTGTGCTTGATATATTGAACATTTTTCCTAACAGGGATTGCTGGTGGATTACACAATGATAACAGGGGACATCAATATTATTTTACCTTAAAATACCCACGAAGCCCTTATTTTTCCCTGTCATGACGTTGGCTCCGTCCGTACACACAGCACTGAATTTGTCCATTTTGGCACGACTGAAAACATTATCGTTCACTGCTTAATAAAGCGTTTCGCCATTGACGTGTCCATTAAAAGCTACCATACAAAAAAAAATTATCGGCGATCTCAAAATTCTCCTTAACAGTTCTCAAATAAATTAGCAATTGGCAGGAATTGGTACGATCGGAAATTGTAGCAAGCAAACGGCCGAACGCTTATGGGCCGTTTACATAGAACTTTCCTCGCTTTGCTTGGCAGTTCGAACTTTAACAACAAAGCGTGAGGCGTAGAAGGTCTACTACATAGAACGCTTTGACAGTTTCTGCGTTAGTAGTTTGTTATGAGTTGCGATTTGCGTTTGTTCAGAATGTTTTGTTTAAAGGTAGAATAAAAAAATGAATTTTACTGATATGATGGAAGTAGTAATAGTTATGCTACTAATGTTTGAAATTGTCTGTAGTGTGTATACGCACGCCAAAAAAAAATAAAATGGAAATGATAACAGCTGATTGCCAAAGCGTACAAAAGTTGAGAGTTGCCCATAATTTTGCTTCGCTTTGCTTTGCTCTACTTTTCTCGCCTTGTATTTAGCAGGACTCATATAATATCATGTATTGAACTTATCTGTCAAAGCGAAACTCTGAAGCAAAGCAAAGCAAAAGTGCTATGTGAACGGGCCTTTAACATCGTGCAAGCGACGAAATAGCTCATAGCGTACGTGTGAAAACGATTGCGTTGGTAGTGGCATCAAGCATAGACTGCCGAGTCTGAAAATCAAAATGTGCCTGCCTATGCTATAAAAACTAATTAGGTTTTAAACGAATCGGCTCAACTCGCATATTTTTCCTGGTTAGTGTTGTTGCTTTACATGCAATTCTTTATCTTACCTAGTGTTCTTTTGCAACTTTGTTACAAAGAAACGGGCCTTGTATTAAATTAAATTCGAAAACAGGGAAAAAACAAAGGTGGATATAATTCTCTGCACTCAACGTCGTTTGATGTATCCGAATAAAGTTTAACCTTTCTGTTATCATTTTAGCGGTCATATCTACACAGTACTGGTTAAAAAGGCTCCCATACCTATGCAAAGTGCTAAATCTGTTGTCCCTTACCATAATTTTATACGCAAAAATTGCTTACAGGATACTGTTTTTGTAGGTTAACTGTCCGTAGAGCTTGTTCGCATGATCATAATATGATACCACGTTTACCAGCATTGTAACTATAAGAAGGCGGACGCTCTCTAGGTGTAGTGAAACTACGAACATACGTATTGTGCCCTAGAAGAATGTCTTGCAACAATTTTAAAATATCTCCTTGTAGTGTAGCACTTTGGCGAGTAGTTAACTTTTCTATAGAAGTAAAATATACATATTTGCAAAAATTTTGGTTTTTTATTGTGGCTCTGGCAGTAAACTTCCAATGATAAACTTGCCCATGTATTTTATATGTGGACATAAAATTACGTTCTCTAACCTCATTACCTCCGAACGAAGTTATAGCGAAGCAACCGCTATATTTTCTTATGTGCTCACTTGTATACAAGGCTTTGATCAACCAATGAAAGCAAATAGCGTTTATCGAATCAATCAGTGTTCAATTTAATGAATACTTGCCGATCTGGGCCCAATAGCAGGTTGCCGGGCTTGTAATTGCCGGACCCTAAAAATATCTATGCGGGTATCGCGCTCATCCGCTGTTCCGTTGATTATTCGCCTGATTATGCGTCTATTTCCAGAAAACCTACACAATCGTGATTTCTTTAGTTTTGTCATTTCTACAAAGTTTAATGGGCCCGTTTTAATGTAACCTAGCTGTGGAAGAACGCTCCAACTCGGATAAAATTTTCTTTATTTGCAAAATCAACCCTGTTAGCCTCTTTCATGAATGTTGCGATTTGTATAGTTCTATTTAGGAACGGAAAATAGTTGTGCCGGCAACTTTTAGGTGTATGTAGTTACATATGGGAGTTTCCATTGTAACGGGCGCGACACCTTTGTGCATAATTCTTTAATTTTGAAGAAAACAATTAAAGTAACCATTGAAATATTATACGCTTAAAATACTGTCAGAAGTAGAGAACTAACTCATATGAACTACATTTTAGAAATAAATCAGTACCAACCAGAAAATGCCAAAGAAGAGCGTAACGGGTGCGACGTTATAAAATTGATAAATTACGTGTAATCCACTTTCACACGAAACAGTGTAAAATTTTTAATTAAACTGACTAAAAATGCCTTGGCATATTTAAATTTAGAAAGTTTCCTATTATTTCCGCATTCAAAGAAAAGACACTTCTTAATCCATTTAGATTTATTAACATTTTAAAGTGTAACGGGCGCGACACCTCGTTGTAACGGGTGCGACATGTCTATTTTTTTTTTACATATTTCAACTATTTATTATATTTTTCATTACGATAATTCAATTTCAAGCCAAAATAGGAAAATATATCTATGTTAAAACAAGTTAACACGTTAAAAGTAAGTACGTGGGTATGTTATTTATAAACGATCTTTCCTGATGTCAGCTTTAAGTTTTGGTTAAATCAGCCAAATATAAATCATTTATAAATAATTAATAATTAAAGAACAATTTCATTAAAATTATTTTCTTAAAAATTTCTCAAGCGTAGATTTTGCTGTCCTACCAGCAAACAGACAGCCGCCAGATTCTTCATCCTTAATGAAGAAGTGCTTCTCTTGCAAATTTTGTATAGGAGCAATAAGGGCCCATCTCTGATCTAAAAATACTTGCTCAGCCGCGATGTCTTCCATCGAATGGTAGAGAATTTTTATACCGTTGAAGTTTTTCTCTTGAAGAAACTCAAAAAACTCTTTTGGCGTTTTTAATACCACCTTCCGTGCTTTAACTGCTGTCCACAAAGTCCTTTTTACTACAGCCCCGATACCATCAACGGCACCTTTGCCATGACTGGTGGCATCAAACGACCAACGACCAAGTAATGTTGGCACCGAAGTCATCTACTGCAGGGCACACATTGTAAAGGTTGTAGCGATTTTTGAATTGGGCAGCACATCCATCAGAGAATATGTGAATAACACCAATATTTTTGTCGCGAGCCTTGATATCGCTGACAATGCTTCTGAGGAATTTCCACACGCAAGTTTTACTATGTGTAAGGTCGTCACTTAATATTGCATACGAAAAGGGTTTTATTTCATTATTAACTCTGACCGGTGCCTCCAGTGTGCATTTTGTATTTCATCTTGATATACTAGATATTTCGTAGTTTTCTGCAAAATCAATTTGCAGAACTGCTTCATTCGCCAATAATGTTTCCTTCGTTTCCCTGAAATGTTTATTTTGAGTAGTTTGAACTAGACAGTGAGGTGTGAACTTATTTAATTGGTTATCAAACAAAACCAAAAAGTCCTCCAAAGTACCATTTTGAGCAGTAAGTTGCATTCGGTTTTCTCGTTCTATCCAGCTCTTCCAGGAAATTTCCGCTTTGTGATCAAATTTTGTCGGTAATAAATCTAATAAATTATCACACATTTTGCATCTATTTGTCAAGCAGATTTCGCTTGACAGATTGCAACATATATTATCGAGAATGCTAAGAGGATTTGGTGGAAACGACGGAAAGATATTCTTGATAGCTTCAACAAAAAAACAAAAATTTGCGTGATAGACGCACACGCACATATTTTGTGGAGTTTCTCTTATTGGACGGACAAAACTTGGTCGCAAGGCAAACAATTTTGACTTTTCAATCTGTGTACCAGGATATTCAGTTTCAAACATATTGAAGCATTCGCTTATACTCGTCAATAAATACCTCTTCTGAAACTTTTGTCGTATATGTCCAGTTGATGTATTTTTAACTCATACAAGGACTTTCTACGCTAATATCATCTCTTTGGAAGAACTCTTGAACTTTACAAATGGTTTCATTGGAAGATCCGGAACCACTTTTTAGTTCCGAATTAGATGAGAGAGTTCCACCAGCAAGCTCTTGTATTACCGCTATTCTCTTAGAAGGACTTTTAGGAAGGCTGCGTTTTACTATTGTGACAGCTTTTTTGAGGGATTTTTTGGACTTATAAGAACCAATTGGTGAAGTATTAGCGCAAGTTTTTCTTGTACTTTCTCCTAGCTTCCTTTTCCGCTCTCTCAACAACTTCTGACACTCCCGATTGTGTTCTCGCCATTTCTTTAGTGCCTCAGCGTCCATTGACCCTTTCTTTGCTGCTCTTCTCTGTCTGTCCCGTATTTGCTCCATACGTAAATGCTCTTTAAATTTTCCATAATTGTTCTTCAAATTGTAGCGAGGTTTTTGCATTCTATTGGCAAACTCCATTTCCTAATCAATAATCACACATTAGCAAAAAAGTTATTAAAAATGTAACGGGCGCGACACGTACTAAAAAATTAATACAGAGAAAACGGTTTGACAAATTTGTTTGAAATTTTCGCAATATAATCCCTAGCAGTTACTTGTTATCTATGCAAAGATTTATTCATGCAACGTTACTAATCCTTTTACCACAAAACTAAATCTTTTTTTTGTGTAACGGGCGCGACACCAATTTTGCTTAAATTTAATTAATTACTTCGCAGAATCTTGAAAGTCAAGCCCAAGTAGAGCAAAAAAATATGTAAAATTTCACGTAGCTCAATTAAATATCCGTCAAAAATCGAAAACTTTGAAAAAAATACTATGCGACTATGATCACGATTTTCAAGTTGTTTAATATCGTAGTGTTGTGAACTTTGGCAGGCGTTTACACCTCCATCACGATATCAAAATATAAGAAATTGGTAAATAACAATAAAGTAGACATGCGTGAACACAAATATCAGCCTTCGGACTGGAAGCAATGTAATTTATTTCTAAGCTCAATGGGGTCTGATTTCGTGGAAACTCCCATATATATTTACAAATACTTTGCAAATAAAACGAATTAGCTCTTAAATTTAAATTTCCCATGTAATTCACAATAGCGCAGTATTTTCCACTTCCCAACACTGCATCTAAGGTCGGACATCATATAACCGAGTTGGCTCCACTCGCATATTTTTCCGAGTTAGTGTTGTTGCTTTACATGCAATTAATTATCCTACCTAGTGTTCTTTTGCAACTAGGTAACACAGAAATGGGCTCAATATAACACCGACAAAGTACTATGTATTGTGCCTATTTTTCAAAAAAAATAATTCATAATACTTTACCTTTTATTTCTTTAATTGCTAAGTAAAACCTTCACACTTTTCTTTTTAATAATTTCTTCACATACATATGTATGTACATACCTACATATGTACATACTTCTTTCTATTTCATTCAGTGCTCATTACCTTTTCACAGAATAGCACCGACTACATAATTAACCTATGTATGTACATACATAGATACATACATATGTACATGTGTACATACATAAGTGCACTTACCGTCCATTTGGCAAAGCAAGGGCAGTTGACTATGTATGTACAAATTAAAAGTTCGTTTGGTTATTTACTTAAAAAAATGTATTTATTTTGTTGACATTTCGTCAACTTCCTTTCTCTTACGCTAGGTACGAACTAACTTTACAAACATGCTGCTTATAATTATATACTTCATTTGGTTAGCAAAAAGTATGATAGTTGTCTTATTGTAATATGAGGAGTTTTGGCTGTTGTGTAATTTATTTATTCATACCGGTCGCACACTGAAACATTAAACCCTTTATATTAGGCAGACATAGCGTCAGCGTAATTTGTGGGAAAGAATTTGTATTTTATATAAGCAATGTTGAAATCGTTTCTTAACTCCTCCCCTCATAAAATCAATCGTCCCGATTGTTAAAAAACTGGAAGGTCGTTGACACTTCGAAATTCTCGTCGTGAACTGACAGGAGGTGATTTTTCAAAATCTGAATCCCTTGGGTTAGGAGTTTCATTGATTATTGCCGTCACACTGAGATCGGTATTTTTTCTTTTGTTTTTAAATTTGAAAAATATGAAAAAGAAACTGAGAATTAGAATGGCAGTTAGGACTAAATTTAGTGAAAACATAATGTTTCCTTTCGTTGACATTAAGTCGATCTCATCGATATTGGTTGTCTGTAGTTCTTTCATCATTTCAAGTGAAAGGACCTCTTGGGTAGTAGAATTAATATTGGAAAGCTGTAATACAGCTGGAAGTGGATTTAATGTTGTTAATTCTCTTGATATAAAAGTTTTATTTTCTACAGTGATTGTGTCATTATGAAAATTTATTATATAAGTTCCGGATAATTGATAAGATTTGTTTCCTGATATTTCCAAAAATCCTTCGAATTGATTTAAAAATAACATTCCCTTAGAAAGTTCTTGTACTGATGGTACATGGTGGTTATTTATTATAACGCAATCATGCTTTCTGCTATTCAGAAGCGGTGGTATACAATTTGTTTCACTTATATCTAATAAATTATTTTTACTACAAATGGATAAATCATTAAATTGATTACAATTCTTTTTAATTTCATAAAGTTTATTACTACATTTAATTATTTCTTCTGAATTAATTTTTACAATGGTTTGGTGTTTTTTAACTGGTTTAATAAGTATTTTTTCACAAATATCTTTATCTATTGCTGGTAAGTTTACAATATATAGTATTGTTGATTCATCTGTTGCTATTCTAATGGAAGCAAATCCTAAGGCTTCCTCAATATTATTATACGGAAACTTTTCATTGTCTAAAAATGTTTTTGCTTCAAGAATTTCGTTTTCTGAAAGTATAAAGGAGTTAATAACTCCTACTCTTGCCCATTGTAAGGCGTATTCAATGTTTAACAATTCGTCTCTAATAATTTTTAACTTGTTTATAATGGTATCTTCTATTGTTTTATGAACTTGTTCGAGGGATTTAACTGTTTTCAAAATTTGGTTAGTGGTACTAGTCAGCTCATTAATTCTTTGAACAGAGTCTCGATTAATTATTCTTTGTCGTTCATTGTTAGTAAGAAGTCCGTTCATTTTATCTATTACAATTTGATGGTCCTCATGGTCTGGTGTGCCTGCTATCCATTTCCATATTGTGCCTATGGCATTTACTGAACGTTTATGTCTGGGTTTTATTCTTTTTAAAATATTTTTTATTTGCATTATATAATGTAGAATGAATGGTAGGTTTGTACTATTTTTTAATGAATTTTTATTGATTTCATCGTTTAAATTATGAGTTATCTGTTCGTAATCTGTCAAGTTTAGTATGTGAATCAGTTTAAAATTTCCGTTCTGTAGTCTAGTTTGTCCTAAGTGAATCGAAATTAATTGCGAATAAGTATAGTCCAGTATTTGTACTTCAAGCTGACACGTAGCAAAAAGCGAAAGAAGTATAATAATTGTAAAAATCATTTTCTGCAAAGATAGATTGGGAAAAATTATTGTAGCAAGAAATCAGGTCTTAATGTTATCCTTATGGATGATTCTGTTGCGAAACTGTATTCTAATCTTATTTCCTAAGTCCTCTTGAACCCTTTGTTTTTTGAATCTAGGTGACAACTTGTTACGTTGTCCAATTATTTTTTCATATACAATAGCACCAGGTTGGTATGTTTTAACTCCATTTGTGTTATTTCTTTCAATCATTTTTTCCTGTGCTTTCTTTAATAAATTATGAAGATTGTGTGGGATTTTATTGAAAAATATATCTATCGGTTTATTTTCTATTACTGAGTGTATTGTTTTGTTATATTGTTGGACAGCTCTATAGAAGGCCTCTGTATTGTCAATTAAATGAAATTCTTCTTTAAGGCATCTTGCTATCTCTATAATGGTAGAATGGACCCTTTCAACTTGTCCATTGGTTGTACTGTGACGAGGAGTACAATAGTAAAGTTCTATTTTCAGTCGCTGCATTAATGCTTTGAACTGAGGAGACGTAAATCCAGGTTCGTTATCGAGAGTGAGTTTCTTTGCATCAGGGAAACTCTGCAATACGTCACATACTTTTTCTCCTAAATTAGTTTTATCTTCTATAGACTTAATAACCAAAAATTTTGAATAAGCATCAATGCAAGTTATAAATTTAAGGTTCTGAGCGTAAAAAATGTCAATGTTAAGGCACTCCCCCTCTTTGTTGGGAATTGGAGCCTCTCCAATTTTTGCTTTTTGTGGATGCCTATTGTATTTAGCTTTGTTACAAATTTCACAGTGTCTTATAAATTCCTTAAAATGGTCTATCATTTTTGGCCAATAATATTGTTTGTAAATCTGCTTATAGTTTTCCTTAAAATTTCTGTGAGCGCGAATGTGTGTTTCTTTTACAATACATTGTTGATCATCCACATTAGTGATGTCGTTTGAAAAAATTTTGGTGAAAACAAATTTATTGGTAAATACATTCTTAACTGTTTCTTTAAATTCATATAGATCCCCTGGTGTGCAATGTATTGCTGTAACTAAATTTGGTTTAAGGAATTCCTTGAGAATAGTCAAGAGATTTTCTCTTGTGTCGAATTCTATTATATGGCGAGTTTTATCAAAAACGTTAATAAATTCATGAATTGTAAACCTATTTTTTAATAAAAGTATTTGTTGCTTAAATTCGTTAAGAGGTTTATTGGTTTCACATATATTAAAATTGTCACTACTTTCTATTGAGTGTTGTGTACTATGTATACTGTCATTATCAGAAATTTGGTTTAAAATTTGCCTAGAAAGGGCATCAGCAACTACGTTTTCTGTGCCTGGTTTGTAAATGATTTTTGGGGCAAATTCTTCGATAAAGGCATGCCATCTTTTCATTTTGGCATTTGGGTTTCTGGTCGAAACAGCAAATGTTAACGGCTGATGATCCGTATGGATCTCTAAATCTTTAACGCCATATAAATAATTCCTAAGTGTCTTCAACGCCCACACGATAGCGTATAACTCCTTTTCATTCGTTGCGTAATTCCTTTCGGTGGAATTTAAGGTTTTTGAGATAAATGTTATCGGTTTTCCTTTTTGGCTCAGTATAGCTCCTATGGCTACGTTCGAGGCATCAGTCGTTAAAACGAACTTGCTATTAAAATCTGGTTGTACCAACTCAACTTGGTCCATTAGCAACGCCTTTACTGTCTTGAACGCTTCAATAGCTTCTTTATTTAATTCAATATTAGTTTTCTTTGACATGTTTTGTGATATCCTACCATTTTTTCCTGACAGGTAAGTTGTTAGTGGCTTTGTAATTAAGGCATAATTTTTTATAAATTTCCTATAGTATCCTGACCAATAATAGTGAATCCATTTATGGTTTTCACTCTTTTCCTTGTAACTAATTGTTTTCTATTTTTTAGGACATTTGGCCTACAATAACAGCTAGTAGCGCCACTGTCAATTAATATTGTATAGACTCTCCCGGATTTTTCTCTTTTAATGATGTAGGGCAATCCGGTGCAGTTTCTAAAAAAGCATCCTCATTTAAATTGTTTACCCTTTGAGCCTTATGATACGGCTGATAACTGTTTTGACCGCTTTGTTGGGGGCGCTTAATGCCTTGGGGATACTGATTATGTTCGTAATTTCGAGAATTGGTTGGATTTCTATTTGCAAAATTAGCATTAGTAGCTGTTTTAAAACTGTATCCATTATTTAATGGTTGTGTCCTTTGCACAATGTTTGCTGAACTGCCTAACTCCATTGGTACTGGCTTTGGTTGGATATGTCTGTCTTGGAAAAAATTATTCCTTGGAAAGTTTCTTTCATTACGTTGAGGAAAACGCAATGTATTTTGTGATTTTTGGTTAGAGTTTTGGGAATTTCTATTAAATTGTAGAGCAAAATTAGCTCTTATATTATTGGACTCCAATTCCTGAGCTTTTGCTAGAGCGTTAGGAAGATCAGTAGGGGCCAATGAGAATAAAATGTTTGCCAATGGGGCATTTAACCCTGTGATAAAAACTCGCAAGGCGTGTTGTCGGGTTTTCTTATTAAGTTCGTTACTTAACTCCGAACTGGATCAATGAGTCATGATAGTTTTGTTGATCAGAGCAGTGAGTTTTTTGTTGACTTCATTATAATAGTCAAGAATTGTTAATGAGCCCTGTCTCATTATGCTAATTTCCTGCTCAATAATATGGAGTGGTCTTTTATCCGAATAAGCGAAGTCTAATCGGCTTAGGATGGCCTCCAGATTCAACACTGTACCATGATTGGTAAGAATATCGTTCGCTTCTTCAACTATTTTGTTCCTTAAAATCGTGAGGGCGGCGTAGTATCTACGACTGCCTATTTTATAGAGACTCATTGAGTTGTTGGCGGCTTCCCGCCAACTTACATATGAGGTTTTGCCATTGAATATGGGCAATGACTTAATAACCTCCAAGGATTCATCACAAGTTGTCCTTTCATCAATAGGTTGTGTCCTAAATTCCTCAACCATATTAACTCCACCTAGTTGTTGTAAACTTCTATTGATTTCCTCCATTCTCCTATTCAAGGGGCCTGTTTCGATTGTTTCCCTAATTAATTCTTTTATCTGCCTTTTTTGTAATTCTGTCAGGCTTAATATACCTGCTCCTGTTGCTGCGCTTTGAGCCATATTAAGTGACCTACTTAATCTATCTGTCAAATTGTCAATTGTTTCGTCCTGCATTAGTGGAGTTCGGTCTACTATTGTAAATTTCTTGAAAACAGTGCAATCTCTTTTTTATCAATGTATCGCTTTATTTATTATTTTTTTATAAGCAAGAAAGTTTTTATATGAAAATTGTTTTGATTAAAAAGGAATTTTTGTTACTAGTTTAAACAAGAGGGTTATTTATAATTATTATTCTAAATCGAGTTACACAATTTTGATAATTCTTTGTTAGGAAGTTATTTTTAAGATTTGCTTTGATTTAAAAATTAACTAGCTTAACTTACTTAAAAGAGTTGGTTGTTGATTGCAGAAATGATATCCTCAGGTTGTTGAAGTAGTTGGAATCTATTTAGGTTATCCTTTCAGGTTGTTGTCGTCAGTTGCAGTTTAGGTTGTTATCATCAGTTGTAGTTGAACAATCGTTTATTTTTATCACATTATTTTTTCCTTTAAAATGTTTATTACTCTCATAATAATATTTTCATATATTTCTTTTATCAAATGTTAAGGAGACGTTTTAATTTCGTCTATATCTTCCGCTCCTTTTTATCACAAGCCATTCAACGATTAATGCTTTATTTTTTGTAGCAAAAAATGTTCTTTCAAGTTGCCTTGGTTCACCAATAAATTTTATTAAATCAAGTGGAAATTTATTTGTTTTTATTGAATCAGTTTTCCGTCCACAAAATTCAACAGTTTTTTTGTTTTATTTCTTATTAGTTTTTGCACAATTTAGAATTTATTCGCACAATTTTGATTTAATTAAAGCTCTTTTTATATATTTGTCTTTTCTTCCCTTCACTGGAATACTTTTTACTTATTTTTCAAAAGTTTTTTTTTCTCCCTTCTCACTGGGGTACTTATTTAAAAAGTTTTCCACTAGCCGCGAATCCTTACTTTGTTTTTCAGGATATTTATCTTAGCTAGCCCCACGTTGGGCGCCAATTAAAAGTTCGTTTGGTTATTTACTTAAAAAAATGTATTTATTTTGTTGACATTTCGTCAACTTCCTTTCTCTTACGCTAGGTACGAACTAACTTTACAAACATGCTGCTTATAATTATATACTTCATTTGGTTAGCAAAAAGTATGATAGTTGTTGTCTTATTGTAATATGAGGAGTTTTGGTTGTTGTGTAATTTATTTATTCATACCGGTCGCACACTGAAACATTAAACCCTTTATATTAGGCAGACATAGCGTCAGCGTAATTTGTGGGAAAGAATTTGTATTTTATATAAGCAATGTTGAAATCGTTTCTTAACTTACATATATATGTACATACTTCTATTTATGTTTAATTCTTATGATACACATTAGAAGGCTGCATGCGCACATTCATTTCTTCCATTTATGCGAATTAGTCGAATGTGAATGTGCTGCTCATTCGATTCATGAAAGCATGAGTTCATAGTGGTGGGTATTCACAGCGAAATAAGAGAAGAATATGAATACTCTCTTGCCTCTCTCTACAATGAATGCATAAGTCTTCTCTTCGCCACACTCCCTTATACTCAATGGTCAGGCAGAGTGAACGCGCAAACTAGAAAATGTGTCGAATGTCGCGAATGTTTTGCAGACATTCACCACCAGCGATGCCAGTAGATGCTTTTAACTAGAAAAATAACTTAGGTATACATCAAAAAATACTAACATATGTACATACATATGTACCTACATACATACTAATACATATATTGAAAATCAGGGTTTTCTGTATTCATTGCAAATATTATAAATTTGGCATTTTTGAGTGAAAAACATTAAAACTGCATGAAGATATTTTATTCTTTTAATTTTGCATTTGCAACAAATCATGAATTATTCTAACGTACATATGTACATACATAAATATTTAAAAGAGATTGTTAATTTGCTGTTATATGAATATGCAGAAAACTGGCAAAAACGGATTGCACTCTGCGTTATATCGATTACAAAGCGCATAATATGTCTGTATACTAAGTATATAGTACATACATATGTATGAATTAAAAATGGTTGCGGTAAAAACCCTAGCTTACATACCTACACAGGCAACCTTGAAATACTTTAACAAATATACATACATATGTATGTATGTACATACAAGTGTTTATATTTTCTGGGTGGTTAAGGATCGTCAGTGATGTGATTAGTACTCATTGTTTTGTGTTTATAAGGATTTTTTAGTTTGGGAAAATACGTACATTTAAATGTGTACATATGCATGTATGGAATTGTGCAGATACTGCGAAGGCAAAAAAATCGCAAGTACCTGTGTTAATCACTTGTGCTAAAAATTATAAAATAGAGGCTTACCAGTAAATTAAACCATTAATGTGTGACTAGTGCTTAACGCTTCAACAAGTGACAACATAATTCGTAACCGTCTGTATAATATCCCGCAAAGTGAAAAAAAGTAAAAACGTTGCAATGGACGCAGAAGATGTAAGTACACCGGATTGCCTAATTAATTTAAAGTATAATTTTCTTTAAGTTAAAAGTGTAACAAATAAATATTTTTATATATTTATAGAATTTAGTAATGGATTCCTCAGCTCCCAACGACTTGACCACAACCACACCTGGACCCAGTAATTCAGACATAAAAGCCAAAATTATTCAGAACGAATTTAAAATCAGCGATAAAGCAGGAAAAAGTAAAGTTTGGGAAATTTTTGGCAAAGTGGAGAACAATACTGGAGAAGAAATTGAAAATGTTGTAGCATGTAAAAAATGCATGAATGTGTACAAGTTTTCCAGAAATAGCACTTCAAATTTAGTGAAACATAAGTGCTATTTGGTATCGAGATGTAACGATAGTGCCTTGGCCGAAAAAATAGACGTCGACGTTGAGACAAAAAAAAGCGGAATATTAATTCTTACTTTGTGGATAATAGAGAGCTGCCGATCATTTAAAATTGTGGAAGACTCCGGGCTGATAAAATTTTCAGAATTTTGAATAGAAACTGGCGCAAAATATGGGCAACATGTAGATGTAAGCAAATTACTACCCCATCCAACAACAATTGTACGGAATGTTGGTAAAATATATAACGCGTATTTTCCAAAAATATGCGAAGAAATTTGCTCAATAAAAAACGTGGGATTTGCCCTCACTTCCGACATATGGACAGATGATTATTTACGAGTATCGTATTTATCTGTGACGATTCACTTGATCAAAAATGGACAACTGATTACTCGTCTTTTGGGAATGAAGTCAATGGAAGGCGAAAGATGTACAGGTAATAACATTCAAATTTATTTTTCTTATATAGCTTTAAGTAATTTTACACGCTTTGTGATTATAGTTTGCTAAAATTGATTGCTTTTTTTATTTATTATTTTATTTTTTTTTAGGTGGAAATATTACAAAAAAGGTACAGAAACTCCTGATCGAATTTGATTGCACACTCAACGATAAGGTCATTATTGTCACAGACAGAGGTTCAAACATGGTGGCAGCATTCCGCACCTTCAACCGCATAAACTGCTTAAACCATTTAATGCACAACATACTGGAAAAATCAATGAAGGAAGTTTCTGAGGTGGCGAAACTTTGCAAATATTCTTCAAAACTAGTCAAATTTTTTAAAAAGTCGGGCATAAATTCCTCATTAAGGACATCTTTAAAAAGCTTTTCATGCACACGCTGGAACACCATTTATTATATGATTTCTTCAATAGAGAAAAGTTGGGTTGAAATCGTTAATATATTACAGGAAAAAAATGAACTCAACAAGATGGATAATATTAGTTTGAATTGTATTAGAAGTGTACTACAAGTATTAAAACCCTTCGAAGAGCCCTCTAGGAAATTGGAAGCTGAAAAGGATCGTTTGAAGAAATCGTGTATGCCAAATAATGAAGATGCAGATATTGTCAAAAATTTAAAAGAAAGCCTGAGTAATCTGATAGATACTATTGTATTGCCAAACATGTCAATTTACCACAAAGTTGCAATTTTCTTGCTCCCTCCTGCCAATAAGCTAGTTATATTTAATGAAAATGAAAAAATTCGTATATGAACTGAATGTAGTAACATAATGAGAAGTTATATGAATGATCTAAGTAACGAAGAAAGTCAACCTGAATTGTCTGCTTCCGTGTCAGCTTATAATTCGCAAATTTTTATGGACTTTTTCCAACCTCAACAATCATTTAATTTAGAAGAAAAAATCAGCAATGAGTTACGCATATATGAAGACACGAATGTAACATTTCATGACGATTTTGATATCCTTCAATGGTGGCACTTGAATAAAACGCAATTCCCACTACTCTATAAAACAAGCTGTAAAATTTTAGCGGTGCCAGCTAGTTGTGCCGCTTCTGAAAGGATTTTTTCAAAGGCGCGGCATCTTATATCAGAGAAACGAAGCTTAATCGGTTCCAACGCAATCAATGTAAATCAACTAATGTTTTTAAATTGTAATGTGAATCGAATTGAGATTATGAAAGAGTTAGGCCAAGAAACCAATCCTTGAAGAAAATAATGTCCTTAAGAACACAACTATGTATTTAAATTTATGGAATTAATAAATTAGTTTTAGAATATATGTATATATGTACCTACATATGTAAGCATGAAATACTTTTTTTTTTAAATTAAATATATATGCGTATGGAATGAATTAATTTTTCAGTCATGGACAAATCTTGCTATTTTTTATCATTTTCAATAAAATATATTTAAAAAAATATGTCGCATTTTTTTCTAATTAAATACTTTGATCCATTTAGCAAAACTCTGAAATTTTGCCTTGCAATATTAGCACACATGCGAATATTCATTGTGCTCAGCCACACATTCGAATGCTCATATGTACATAGTTGCACAACTTATTTACGTCTCTTCGCACAATGTATTTCTCTTAAATTTTGTAGCAACTGAGCTACGTACTCACAGCTATCTGCACACTCATTCATTCATATCGCTGGCTGAGCGTTGAGTGCGTAGACTGTTTGTGATACAAGCGAATGTGTTAAAACTGCTAATGACTGCATTCATGCAGATGTCTAATACCCATGATTGTAAAGCGATGCTTTTGCTTTCGTTAATACATGTGTACATACGTTTGTACATACATAAGTACATATATATGTACGTTAGCAAGTTCAACCAGTGAGTTGAGCTCAAATACGTGTATGCAAATTAGAACACCGACCGTCGTCGTTTGCTTGACGGGAATGAACTTAAAGTTTCTTTATTAACCGTTTGCTTTTTATACAATTTCTTACGCTAATTGCTTACATATTACATACTTATATTAAACACATATGCGAATAAAAGTATGCTTAAAGCGAAATATCATTATTGTTTTATTTTACCGTTCTACTTATGTATGTACTAAATTGCTGATAATGCAATAAATTGGAATTACAAATTCACATGATTTTGCGTATGTACAAAGCGAAATATCATTATTGTTTTATTTTACCGTTCTACTTACTATGTACTAAATTGTTGATAATGCAATAAATTGGAATTACAAATTCACATGATTTTGCGTATGTACTAATTTGCAAGTGCAAGTAACTTCAGTTGCTCAACAATGGGTTCACATAACGTCTGCACGACTTCCACTTGAAGTTAGTATGACGAAATGTGAAGCAGTTGTTGTTGTTGATTTTTCGGAACTGCTTTAGCGTGTGACAGTTTTTTATATTTGGTTATTCTACTGCTAACTGTGCTAACTCCCCCTTTCTTAAGCATCAGCGTCTCGCTGATAAAAAAAAATTTTTACTTCACTAAAACCTGCGGGTAATCTATTATTGGTGGGATAATGAATGAGTTTTTGTTTTTTTGGTTTTAGTAGGGTATACAGGCCAAGTGATAGAGTTATTGTTAAAAAAATAGCTGACAAGCTTGTGCTAACTGAGATAATATTATGTGATGATATGCGTTCTAATTTATTTACGTTATTCAAATGAAGTTGGTGTAGATAGTTTAGATCTAGCTTTATTTCGTTTTCCGTTAAATTATTTTGAAGGATTGCAGGTAGGACTTGGTAGGAGCTTGTTTGCCAGTTTGAGTAACTAATGTTGTTCAAGGTTATGGTTTCGTTATAAAAATTTACCAGAAATGTGCCATTTAATTTATGCGATGTATTATTGTAAGTAATGTTACCGATAAAATTAGAAAGAAATATTGTTCCTTCTCCGATTAATTCAACTATGGGTTTACTTTCATATTGGTAGTCGCATAACGCTTTTTCTCCGCTGAGAATTTGTGAAATGCAATGTGTTTTATCTAATTTCTGAAGTTGATTTCTTTTACATATTGTAGTGTCGTCTATTACAATGCATTTTCCAAGAATACCATATTTGTCATTCTGGGATATGAAAAGATTTGTGAATTCCAAGTCGGTTCTTTTATTATTTTTTACGGTTGATCGTATAAGGATGTTGTTAAATAGGGTATCTTCCGTTTTAGGTATTGAAATAATATATAAAAGGAGTGAATCTTTGATGATCATTGACGGTTCTGCGTATTTGAGGGCCTGAAGCTCGTTTCTAAAAGGTAGTGTATTGGTTTGAGATAGAACCTTAGCGATATCTTCTTTATTTAAAATTTGAGAGTGAATAATTCCTTGCTTTGCCAACTGAGCTGCCATGACGATTTTTGCAATTTCGTCTTTTACTATACCTAACTTATTATAAAGTGTTTGTGTGAATAACTCTTTGTTATCCCTGTCTACTTCATCTACTATTCTATTATAAGTATCTAAAATTTTAGTGTTCGTCTTGATAAGGTATTCGTTAACAGTATATTGTCTGTCGTTGTTTTCACTCAGTTCATGTGCTTTTGAAAGGATTTGATCCCAATCGGTAGCATCGGGGTTCCCTGCCAACCATTTCCATGCGGATCCTATCCAGTTTATCGATCTTTTCCGTATGGTTGCGTTCTTTGTTCGAGTAAATTATCTATTTCCGAAAGTTGATGCTTTAGTTGAGGAAATAGCATGCCCGTTTTACTGATGCCGTGGTTTACAGTAAGTCTAATATCGTTTGCAATTTTTTCATATTCGTCCAAGTTGATAGTATGAACAATTCTATATGTTCCTTTAGTGATTTTTCCTTGTCCTTGTTTGATCGTTATAAGTGGGCTGCTATATTCGTATGTGGCAATCGTAGCGGTCGTCAAGTATGGTAAAAGTCTGGAATGTAGAGATCCGTTACTTTTTTAAGTGTGATTTGTGGATTTTTCTATTATTTACTGTTGTCACTGTAACCTTGTTATTTTTGGCTACAATTTCTTTTTTGAAAATTGGTTTTGTTTTGCTTTTGATTTGTTTGTCTTTTTTGAGGACGAATTCCCCTGGCTCGTAAGTTTTTGGCTTCGTCCTTTTTTTGTTGTGATTTTGTAACATATTCTTTTGCTTCCTAATTATCTCATTACGAAGGTCTACATTTACAATGCCCCTAAAATTGATAAGCTTTTGATAATTTATTCTTTGGCTCCTACCAAAAAATATCGGTGGGTTTTCTTTTCGTGACCGAATGTACTGTGTTATTATATCTATCAATAGCAATATTGATAATTTCCTTCAATGAACAATCAGGGTACTCTGACTGTAGACACCTAACTATTTCTATAATTGTAGAGTGCACACGTTCAATAGCGCCATTGACTTCACTCTTTTGGGGTGGTGCTAAATAGATTTCGATGCCCAAACTTTCTAGGTAATTAAGTGTTATTGGGCTTATAAAACTGCCTTCGTTGTCCATCACTAAGATTCTCGGGACAGTAAAATAGTGAAGGAGTTTAACTAGTTTATCCCTGATATGTAACACAGACTTATTCTTTATTTTAAAGAATTTTACAAATTTAGAGAATTTATCAACACATGTAATATATTTTTCACCAGACATTTCTATAATGTCAATGTGCAGTATTTCCGTTGGGTATGACGGTATGGGCGTTGCCTGTAGCTCAGGCTTTTGAGGATGGCGATCGTATTTGTTGCACCCACAAGTTTTGCATGCCTTTGTATATTTTTTGATAAGTTTGGTCATTTGTGGAAAATAGTATTTCTCTAATATTTGTTCTTTATTTTCCCTATCATTTCGGTGGGCTCTTCTGTGCTCCTAATTGTAGAGTGCACACGTTCAATAGCGCCATTGACTTCACTCTTTTGGGGTGGTGCTAAATAGATTTCGATGCCCAAACTTTCTAGGTAATTAAGTGTTATTGGGCTTATAAAACTGCCTTCGTTGTCCATCACTAAGATTCTCGGAACAGTAAAATAGTGAAGGAGTTTAACTAGTTTATCCCTGATATGTAACACAGACTTATTCTTTATTTTAAAGAATTTTACAAATTTAGAGAATTTATCAACACATGTAATATATTTTTCACCAGACATTTCTATAATGTCAATGTGCAGTATTTCCGTTGGGTATGACGGTATGGGCGTTGCCTGTAGCTCAGGCTTTTGAGGATGGCGATCGTATTTGTTGCACCCACAAGTTTTGCATGCCTTTGTATATTTTTTGATAAGTTTGGTCATTTGTGGAAAATAGTATTTCTCTAATATTTGTTCTTTATTTTCCCTATCATTTCGGTGGGCTCTTCTGTGCTCCTGTTCTATGATTTTGAACTTAACCTCTTCATCAGGAATATCGGTAACAAGTTTTTGTGTGATTCTGATTTTCAGGAATTTTGATTCCATTAAGTATATTTGGATTCAGAAAATCTTTAAGGTGTTTAACTAATTTAGTTTTATCATAGACTGCGCTTTTAATTCGATGCCTATGGTATCTTGGGTGAGGTTCCTCGTGAATAATTTCATCTTTTCCTTCTTGGAATATAATTTGGTTTTTAAATACATTAAGCGGTGCCTCGCAATAAGGTATGAGCTGTGAACTATCTTCTTCTGAACTATGCTGAGATATTTCATCGGAAGATGTCATTGTATTTACCTCTATTGGTAACCGTGATAACGCATCGGCGACCACGTTTGTTTTTCCTGGTTTATAAATGAGTTTATAATTGTACTCTTCTATTCGAGCTTTCCACCTTTTCAGTTTGGCATTGTTATTACTGTTGCTTAATGCAAACGTCAGTGGTTGGTGGTCAGTAAGAATTTTTACTTCTTTTGCTCCATATAAGTAAGTCCTTAGTTTGTCGAGAGACCATACTATAGCGAGCATTTCTTTTTCTATTGTCGAGTAATTTTCCTCGGTTTGATTGAGTGATCTAGATATATAAGTTATGGGCTTATCCTTACCGATTTCCCCTTGAGAAAGGACTGCCCCAATCGCGGTGTTAGAAGCGTCTGTAGTTAGTATAAAGGATTTATTGAAATCAGGAAATGCCAAAATTTCAGAAGACATAAGCAACATTTTTAGGTCATTGAATGATTTCAGTCCTTCATCTGTTAATGAAATTTTTATTTTTTTTAGATTGGCTCGCTTTTGTTTGCGCATTCTCACCTCTAGTCAAATTTGTAAGTGGTTTGGCAATTTTTGCGAAGTCCTTTATAAATCGTCTATAATACGACGATAAACCTAAAAAACTCTTTAGTTTCTTAAGATTTACGGGTGCAGGTATTTTTTTTATTGCTGAAATTTTTTCAGGATCAGGTAAAATACCATTCTCCGTAACAACATGCCCTAGGAATTCTACTCGGGTTTTGAAAAATTTAGATTTTTCCATATTTATTTTTAAACTTGCTTTATGTAGAAGAGCGAATACATCTTCAATATTTTTAAGATGTTCTTCTTTAGTTCTCCCTACTATTATAATATCGTCTATATAGACGTAGCAGGATTTCCCTATGAGAGGTTTAAGGACGTCATTTATCATCCTTTGAAATATAGAAGGGGCATTTTTTAGTCCAAATGGCAACCTAGTAAATTCATATTTACCATTTGCGGTTGAAAATGCTGTTTTTTCTATATCCTTTTCTTTCATCCTGATTTGATGAAAACCCGATGTGAGGTCGAGTTAGTGAAATACTTACACTCCCCTAAGCTAGCTAAGGTGCTATTTATATCGGGTATTGGATAAGAGTCAGGTATCGTTACTGAGTTTAATCTCTTAAAGTCAACGACAACTCTATATTTCTTTTCCCCAGAAGGACCTGGTTTTTTTGGCACAATCCATAAAGGAGAGTTATATGGGCTTTTTGAAGGCCTAACTATACCGTTATTTAAAAGTTCCGTTATCTGTTTTTCAACTTCACCGCGAAGATTGGTTGTGTAAATCGGTTCCTCTGTCGTTGTCCTTATTTCTGCTAACACTGTTGTGTCTATGTTGCACTGTCGGAGACTGGTCCGAAAATGTCCACGTATTTACTAAAAATTTCGCTAAGCTCTTGTTCATAAAGGGTTTCCTCAAGATTATTTACTTGTTTTGAAATTTTCTATTTTAATGGCAATACTACATCTCCGATGGTTAGCGTATCGTCCTTCCTATTAATAATTGCTCCTAAATGTTTGAGAGTATCATCGCCTATGATACCGTCAAAGGATTTTAAATTTGGAAGTATAAAGAAATCAAAATTATTTTTCAAACCAATGCTTTTAAAGAATGGTCCTGATAGTTTGTGGGTTATTTTTATCTGACCAGCAGCTGATTGGACTTTGAAAGGGTGTTCTAGTTTTCTGGAATTGTTTGCGATTTTTTCGCAAGCAAAATTTTTGTTGGCACCTGTATCTACGAGAAATTTCAGAGTGTCACCGTCTTTTAAGGTGAGTTCTAAATAGGGTAATGTAGATAGGCGTTTGTCATAAAATTTATTTCTTCACTTTCCCCACCACGCTCGTATTCTTGATTCTCTGTTTCTATGTTAAATAATTTTTGACTCTTCCTTGGAATATTCGAAGAGATGTTCGATTGCCTTACTGCTGGCGTGCTTTCTATTCGATTCATATAATTGACTCTCCTAGAATGAATCGAAGGGTCTATTTCCATAGGAACTGGAGGTTTCGGTTGCGTCGGTCTTGGCGGAGGAGGCATTTGTGTTTCTATATTTTTATTATAAATTTGATTTTTTTCAGCAGGACCTAGATCTCTAGGTGATGCAAATGTTTGCCTTTGTTTTACTTGGTTTTTGGCCATTTGACTAGACGTGTTTGTATTTTTTGGGTGAATTGAGTAATTTCTCAAATTTACATTTTGAATTTCTAAACAGAAGGAGTAAGCCTCTGGTAGGTTTTGGGGGCGCTGGATGATTAGTATCCTGGATAATTCGCCATTCAGTCCTCTAATAAATACGTCAAGGGCTCTATTCCTGTAGGTTTCTAGAAGCGCATTGCTAGTTTCCCTAGAGTGGTCCTGACTTTTTATTTTATTAATTATTAGAGACAGCTGGTGGTTTATCCTTGCGTAGAATTGGTCTACGCTGAAGTGCTTTTGGGACAAGGATCCTAGTTCATGTTCGAGGGTCCTTAGATCACGTTTGTCTGCGTAATGCAATGACAAACAGTTTTTTATTTTTCCCCATTCCTCATCGAATATATTATAAGAAATTAAGGCTGTGTCTGCGGGGCCTCTTACTTTCTGCCTAATTTGGCGAAGGATGGCTCTGTATATGGGTTTTGTTCTGACTATCTCGTAGTCTTGCAATATTGATTCAACACTGTGAATCCAAGAAATAAATTGAACGGGATTACCTTCAAAAGTGGGAAGGTTTTTAACGCTATCAGGTAGCCTAGATATTTCGAGCAAATCTGCTTCTGTTAAATTGGCTGGGCTCTCAGGGGTTAAGGTTCCTGTGTGCGGATTAACCCTAGCTTCTAGCTGATTAATCCTATTACTCATGGCCCTCATCTGCTCCATTTGTGCATTAACTGCACCAGTTAGCTGTGTTACTGCGTCTTGTATTAGCTCCATTCTGAAGTTACTTTTTACAGTATTAAAAAATTTTTAATCTTTACAGAAGATTAATTCTTCACTTATATAATTCTTCACTTTACAGTATTAACAAAAATTTTATTCTTTGATATAATTTTTCAAGAGATCAATTTAATTCCTTACAAAAACTGGTTAAAAAATTTAAATTTAATTTTTTATATTTGAATTTTACAAGAAAATGATAATTTGAATTATATCTTAAATATATATATCTTAAAATTCCTTACATTATTAGTATATTGAAGTTCATCCTCGGTGCTTCCAGGTTGCTTCGTAGTGGTCCTTTTTAGAATTTTCCTCCTACTAAGGTACGTGCACAACACAGTCCTGACTCAGGTGGTTTGTAGTTTTTCGTGAATTAGTGCTTCTGTAGTTTTATAATTTGCACTAAAATAGTATTTTTGGTAAAATTTTAGTGTTTTCGATGCACCTTTTTTTAATGAAACAATTTCTTTGGTGTTTTTATAATTTGCACTAAAATGTTTTTGGTAAAATTTTAGTGTTTTTTCGTTGCACCTTTTTTAATGAAACAATTTCTTTGGTGTCTTTATAATTTGCACTAAAATGTTTTTGGTAAAATTTTAGTGTTTTTTCGTTGCACCTTTTTTAATGAAACAATTTCTTTGGTGTCTTTATAATTTGCACTAAAATGTTTTTGGTAAAATTTTAGTGTTTTTTCGTTGCACCTTTTTTAATGAAACAATTTCTTTGGTGTTTTTATAATTTACACTAAATTTTAACTGGATTCTCGGGCGCCAATTAGAACACCGACCTTCGTCGTTTGCTTGACGGGAATGAACTTAAAGTTTCTTTATTAACCGTTTGCTTTTTATACAATTTCTTACGCTAATTGCTTACATATTACATACTTATATTAAACACATATGCAAATAAAAGTATGCTTAAAGCGAAATATCATTATTGTTTTATTTTACCGTTCTACTTATGTACTAAATTGCTGATAATGCAATAAATTGGAATTACAAATTCACATGATTTTGCGTATGTTCAAAGCGAAATATCATTATTGTTTTATTTTACCGTTCTACTTACTATGTACTAAATTGTTGATAATGCAATAAATTGGAATTACAAATTCACATGATTTTGCGTATGTACTAATTTGCAAGTGCAAGTAACTTCAGTTGCTCAACAATGGGTTCACATAACGTCTGCATGACTTCCGCTTGAAGTTAGTATGACGAAATGTGAAGCAGTTGTTGTTGTTGATTTTTCGGAACTGCTTTAGCGTGTGACAGTTTTTTATATTTGGTTATTCTACTGCTAACTGTGCTAACTTGCATGTGTACATACATACATATGTACGTATGTACAACGATACAACGGCCAGCAGGCATCGGTATCATTGTTCTTCTTTTGAAACACCGTATGTCAAATTATTACCAGTTTTACTTTGTGTTTTGCGTATTGCTCTTTGTGTTTTCCCTATTATTCTTTGTGTTTCTCATATTGTTCCTTGTGTGCTTCATATTTTTCTTTACATTGTCGCTGGATTAGACACAAGGTAATTCATTTATCATTATAAATGTTGTTTTTGTGCGATTTTTGTAACCTGACGTAGTTGAATAATGGATCAGCAAACAATAACGAATTTCAACGAATACGAGCATATAAAAAATTAGGCAACAGCCCATCGCTCAGCATCAACAACGAATATAACGAATTAACAAAAAAATGTTGAAGATAAACAATTTAAAGGTGGAGAAATTGAAAAAGTTGCTAGGAGTGAGGCAATTGGCAACGAATAGCTCATATAGCGATTAATCCACTTAAGTATACGACGAAAGTAGAGCTTCAAGATGGAAATGTTTTCTGAGGCCGCATCTAAGACATCAACGATATTGCAGCTGCAACTTGAAATTAATGGGTCGATTATCGATAGCAACCAAACTTCAGTTGCGTTGCCAGTTGCCGAAATGAAATTACAGATGGCGACTGTCAACTGACACCTGCCAACTGAAGTTGCTAGTTTGTGCTAATGCAGGCAACTGCATTCTTGTGGTTGCTGTGTATGTGATTAAACCAAATATAAAGGGAAAATTCAAAGTTAGCAGAATTAATTATTAAATCGTTTGTAATTTTGATATTTTCAAACTTTTATGATGTTTTTTTATGTTTGCAGGAGCGGAAAATTTGAGGTATTAGTCCAACAACTGGAGCTAAATCCGTCACTAGCCCGTGGGGTGCGTGCTTTTGGTGAAACAAAAGCAAATACTGAAGGTATTATGGCCCACCAATGCGTGGAACTGATGAATGGCAGAGGGTGTGGATTCATTTTAAGGCATTGGAGAAAAAAATGGCCCAGAATAAAAGAAATAGGCAAACCACTGGCGGCGGACCCTCCCAAGACGTGAGTTTGTCCTCATTGGAGTAGGCTGCGGCAGAAGTGGCGAAAGAGATGCTTGAAATTAAAAAAAAAAGTTTCAAAGCTATTTGGATGGAAAAAAGATCAAAAAAGAAATTGATGAATTAAAACTCGAAATTTTGAAAAAAGCTTGCCAATTTGAATCAAGACGGATCTGAAATTATATCACGTACAAAGTATAAATAAGTAAATTGAACCCAGTATTTAATAAGGGCCCTGAATATGTACATATATAGTTACATATTAAGATTTGCAGGTTTTTAAGATAACCGAATTTTATTATTAGTTTTCCAGTTTTCATGTGTACCTGAATATTGATAGAGTTTGAATATTATTTTTGTAGATCTTAAGATAAACCGAAATATGTGATGAATTTAATAAAATAAAAAATAATATATATTATTTCAATCGTTCAAACACTCCATTATTCTATGTTTTATATCTGAAGCCAAATTATTGTCAACATCTTCATTTAAATTTAAAACTTCTGCTTCTCCCAAGGTTACTGTCGGGTCTTCTTCAAAATCGGCTTTGTAGTGTATACCAATATTGTATAATGCGCAACATGCATTTATGATAGACAGCTTTATCGGGTTTATAGTGCAAGGTCCGTTCTGCAGAAAGGCATATGTATAAATACTGACTTCAGAACACCGTTCGTTCGCTCAACCACATTTCGGGCTTTGGCATGTATTGTGTTATATTTCCCTTCTGGCGATTGAGGCTCTGTAGATCGATAAGGAGTTAAACGTTGTGGTTCCAAAGGAAACCCTGAATCACCCAAAAGCCACGTATTTTGGCCGAAATCTTCAGTAACCCATTGCTTCAATGTGCTGTTGTTCCAGATAAAAGCATCATGAGTAGAGCCAGGATGCCTGGCGTCAACGAACCTTATTCGTATTTGACAATCGCACACCTGTGTAAAAGACTATCGGTATGACAACGAAAATTTTAAGTAATAAATAACGTACCAGTAAAACATTTATGCTAAAGTAGCCTTTCCGGTTCATATATAGGTGGCGAACATCTTCTTTCGGCCCCATGATGTGCACATGTGTTCCATCTATGCAACCGACCACACCAGGAAACTTTGCTTTTGCATAAAAGTAGTTTTTGTTTTTATCTTTTTCTTCTTCTGTAAGTTTTGCAACTATCCAGTCTTTACACAGTCTATCCTCAATTAATTGAATAACTTCTTTTAAAACGACTGACATCGTTGCTTGTGCCATTCCCAGGTTGAAGTCATTGCCGTGCGACTTCTGGAAACTGCCTTCCTCAAAAAACCGTAGAGCTGCGCATACTTTTATGAGCGGAGGAATAGCTATTGAGCGATGACTTAGCCTAAAATGGTATTTTAAAGGATCCACCAAATATACATACCACAGCCTCTTTTGGGAAGCGGAAATAAGATTTGAACCTAAAGAACAAAAGATGTATGGCAATTGTCTCAAATCATTTTTTTTTTAAATTACTTACAGTGCGGACGGTAGCTCCAAAGGATTAGAGTTGTCCCTCAAGTGTCGCCTAATTGATCCCGTGTTAGCGCATTCCTCATCCTCGCCAAAAAAAAAGTTCTACGGAACTCAGCATCTTCATTTATTTTCTAGCCACTTTTTATTTCTAACTTTGCTACTGCTTATTTTCATTCAACTTGCAGTTGCCGAGCTGTCAAAATTCTGTTATCGATAATTTTATGCCAACTGAAGGTAGTTGCTATTCGTAATGCCAATTTTTATTTTAGTGGCAACTGGCAACGCCACAACTGAAGTTTGGCTGCTGCCCATAATCGACCCATACGCAACTCCGCAATTGATGACGCAGTTGTTGGAAGTACAATGAACCACCGTAAAATACGAACACAATGTTGGGGGAGAGCACAGCGAACGACGCTGCTCTGTGCTCTGCAAGCTCGACGGCGCAGTAGTAATCAACGAAAGTGCATCCGCACAGAATGATGTGGACGAGAATTTGTCCACCACGAATGGCAATATGCGGCACGCATCGGTGAAAGAAATCGCAAATAATAATAATTTTGCTCTAATGAATAAAATAGTTGAGGCTTATCATTTGGATGACAAGATAACAAGACGACTTAAAGAAACAGTAAAATAATATTGTTTCCGAGTTTCGGCATAAGGTGTTCGCTACAAACTTAGCGAAGCGGCTGTTATACGCTTCACGAGAGCAGGTTTAAATCCCCGCGAACTACAATATGCCATGGCAGCAATGAAGTTCACAACGATAATGCAGATGCGAGACGCAATAGAAGACTATTTGGTTAATCGGGGAGGACCAAGTGAATCACAATCAATAAATTTAGTTAAACGAGATGAGGTTAAAGCGAAATTTGACGAAGCGACGAAGCAAGCCGGGTCAAGACCACAGTTTAAGTGTAGCAACAAGTTTGGGCATTACTCCAATAAATGTCTATTACCGCAAAAGCGTCTTCGCTGTACAACTTTCAACAAAGCACATCTGAACGGGGCAAATTGTGCCAAATCCACCACAGCACGTCGCAAACTTGGGGCAACGAACTTGGATGAGGCGTTTTAATAAAATTATTCATATACAATCCTACGTATGTTCTACGAGCTGATGACGAGTTAGTTCAACAAGACATTCTACTAGGCCAGGATTTTATCACAGACAGCAACGTTACAATGAAGGCGAGAGTGGTCTTGGGACTTTTGAAAATAAATGAACAATACAAACGACGGTAGTACCCAATAGCGAATTTTCCAACCTTGTGTCTAATTTCAGCACGGTCAACTTACAAATTAAAATGCAAGGTCTGCTGGCTAGCTACGCTTATGTTTTCTCTAGCAGGCTAAATGGAATTGGTAACACCGACGTGGTCGAAGATAGCATCGAGCTTAAAGTAACCAAAACGTATTTTAAGTACCCTAGCGCACTCCACAGCCGAAACGAGATTTTGTGAATTGCATGATCAAGGTGTTATTGGAGCACGACCTCATTTCGAAATCCACATCCGAAGAAGTATAATGGATGTGATCGGTTATGCATCAATTATCGGCGTATCAATGAGTTGACCCAAAAAGAAAACTTCCCGGTCTCAAACATCGAAAAAAGGCTCTATGAGGCTAAGTGTTTCCGGTACTTTTCGTTCCTTGATTTGAACAGTGGATACTAATGGATCGCAATGGCTCCCGCAAGCCGAAAATTCATGGCTTTTATCACTACTGAAGAACTTTATGAGTTTAAATGCTTGCCGCTTGGGCTCAAGAGCGCAGCTGTTTTTAATCGATTTATTGGGTAAATTCAGAAGCGGGTTGAGAAAGGTGCCATGTATGATATCCTGGTTTGTGCAATACTTTCCACGAGATGTACCTTGAACTTTCACGCGTACTACAAGTAATACCATTGTGTGAACTCACATTAAACGTTAAAGAGTTGTGACTGTTCAAACAAACGACAACCTGTTTAGGACATCAGTTACACTCCGAGGGAATCAGTCCAAGAAAGGAATACCACCGCAATCTGAAAATTTTTAGGTCTCAGGGGCTACTTTCGAAAGGTTGTCGCTGGTTATTCCATTATTTCCGTCTGATAGTATATTTAAGTCGATCTACCACGAATAACGAAAAGCGTTTCCACAGCTAAGAGCTTCAAGCCTCAGCAGCTGTAGAATCGCTTGAAAGGTTCAAATACGGGAAATTAATCGGAGTCATTACCGACGATGGAAAAACAAGAACTTATACTACGCATCGCCCGATGGTGGTTGAGAACCAAGGGCTTCGATATTGAGATTCTGTATCGACCAGCTTCTCTTGTGAAATAGTAAATGGTTAACATTCGTGCTGACCGGACGTGATTTTGCTGCGCTCCGGGGTTTTAAGATTTTCCGCTGTCTATAGTGATTGGGTTTTAACTAAATTTAATAATGTCTAAGTTAGAGCAACTGACTCTTCATACTCGTAAATAATTTTTATCTATTTTTTTGGATAATATTTTCACGCTTGAAAACGCTAATTTTTGCCATACGTTTGTTTAAAATGCCGTGTGTGTGTGGACAAAAGGTCGATCGTAACCATGAAAAAGTGCAGTGTGCTAAGTGCAACGACCTCTTCCATATGGTCTGTGTTGGTGTTTTACCAGCTGATTTGGAATATCTGCTTAGCTCAGGCAATAAGTATTGCTGCAATAATTGTGTAGTGTCTCGTCGGAGATCTATCCCCACCCCTCCTCCTACTGCTATTCGCGATGAGAGTTCAGTACAAATCGCTAAAAGCACGGCATCAACTAATCCGTCAATTTCCTCGCATACGAATTCCAGTGCTAACACCACTTCGCAACAACACTTGTCTAAACTATTGACAAATCAACAAGTATGCGATGCTGGTAATGTAAACAATTCGACTCTTCTTTCGATTCTTCACGAAATCGCAGCTCTTAAATCTGAGCTTGCTCATGCATCTGCCTCAATAAGTGCTCTTCAATCTGATAAACAATTTCTGGTTGGAAAAACTGAAGAGCTGCGGCTCGAAATTAAATCTTTGCATAAACTTCAAACTGAAGAAATTACCTCTGCCGTGGCATTGCTCACAGCGGAGGTTAGAGAACTTCATGGCTCTGTGCATAAATGTGTGTGTGAAAACAATGATCGTGCTTTTGTAAATTCATCTACGCGCGCTCTAGCTTCTGATGTCGCGGATTGTTCAAACGAGCAATGTAATTCGGCTACTGGTCCTCTCATAGCTGCTCCAGCTGCATCTGATAACAATGTTCCGCCGCCTACACCTAATGCTGTTGCTGAAAAGAGTAATGCTTGCGCTCACTCGACCTCCGTATTATCTGCCTGCCCAACTTGGCATGATAACTCCGCTGTTGGGTCGCATACAGCTACAGCCGCTGCTATTGATGCTGATTTTCCTACGCCTATTATTGACCACATACTTTCTGTCGCTGATGGTGAGAGTTCGGCTCGCGCTCACCCAACTCCAGCAATATTACCACGCCCAACTGAGCGAGAAAATTACGCTACTGGTTCGCTCAAGGCTTCATCGGCTGCTGTTGATGTTTTGACTCCCATTCCAGCTTCTAGTGCTACCGTAGCTCGCTCAGTTGACCCGAGTGATACAAACACAAAATCATATGCCGCCGCTGCTGCTTCCGCTTCTACTTCTGCAACTGCTGACAAACCCAGCAATAAATTAAATATGCAAAAACGACCTCCTCGTGATTCAATTGCAGCCAATCGTAGGACATTAAAACTGCCATTAGTTATTGGAACTAGTAATAATAATGAGTTAAGTGTAGTATCAAAAATTAAATGGCTGCATCTCTCTTCATTTACGAATAACGTGACTAATGAAGATATATTGGATTACGTTTCTAAACATGCAACCATTGACAAAAAGTTCTTAGAGTGCTTTATGCTGGTAAAGAAGAATATCCCGATTGCTAGTCTTAAAAAAATCCATTTTAAGCTAGGTGTGTCTGAATGGTGCTACGAAAAGGTTCTGGCTGCGGATATATGGCCAGCCAACGTCAAAGTTCGTCCCTTTAGGTTTTTCCCCAAAGGCGACGTAATTCAACTCGATCCATGAGTCTCTCCACCTGTGATGAAGTTCAAACAAAACAGCTTCGCATCTACTTCCAGAATGTATCTGGTTTAAGAACCAAATCGAAAATACTCTTCGACTTAGGCTCACATATGGACTACGACATCTTTGTGCTCACTGAGAGTTGGCTTACTGCAGACTTCTGTGACAGTGAATTTTTCGACACGAACCTCTACAATGTGTTTCGAAAAGATCGCGATCCCCTCAGCACTGGACTATCTAGAGGTGGTGGAGTTTTAATTGCAGTTTTGAAAAAATTTCGCTCGTTCCGTCTGCCACTGGAGAATGATGACTTGCTTCTTGACCAACTGTGTGTGTCCGTGTATGGCACCTCTCAACTTGCCATTTGTGCGTCATATATTCCTCCCTCTGGCTCGGATGCTCTATATAAGGCGCACATTGATAATGTTCTATCTCTAGCATATAAGTACACAAATAGTAACTTTTGTATTCTAGGGGATTTCAATCTGAGCAATGTCGAATGGGCAAATTCGTCTGATTGCGCTGCTTTATATCCCATAAACATCCATACTTTTTCTGAATCGTATGTGGCTGACAATCTTTCGAGTATCAATCTTAGTCAGATAAATTGTTTTAAAAATAAGCTTTTTAGAATCTTAGATCTCATTTTCTTAAATGATAATATGCATTTTTCTTTACATGAATGCCTTGATCCCTTGTCGTGTTCTGGTCTTCACCATATTCCTCTTATTCTTCAACTGCAATTCTATGAATTTAAAAATACTTTGGTGAATAATCAATCCACTAGTTTTTGTTTTAACAATAATTGCGATTTTAATGCCATTAATTATGAGGTTTCTTTATTGAACTGGGACTCGATTTTTTTCGGAGCCAATGTAGATCTATGCTTTGATACTTTTAAGTCCAGAGTAAATGAAATTTGTTCTAGAATAATTCCGCCAAGATTTAAGAGTTTTTATAGAATTCCCTGGTACACTAAGGAATTAAAGAAACTAAAAAAATTAAGAAATAAGTTCTACAAAAAATTTAAAGTCTCCAATTCTTCATCACATAAGGAAATGTATTTGAACTATTCAAGTGAGTTTAAATCCTTGAGTAAAATCCTTCATAGAAATTATGTTCATAAATTTGAACAGGAAATTAAGTCGAATCCGAAGGCTTTTTGGCGGTACGTTAAATCAAAAAAAGGGTGCTCAAGCATTCCGTCTGGTGTTTTTTATAATGGAGCACATGCGAATTCCTCTGCAGAAGCGGTAAATCTGTTTGCTGACTTCTTTAGCTCTAACTTTGAGCCTGAATTAGATTCTATAGACGACAGTTGTCTAATTGTGTATGCCCCAATAGATTTTGGATCACTCTCCATTACGCTCATGGCGTGATTAATGGCATTCTTAATTTAAAATCCTCAATGCAGTCAGATATTGATGGTTTGTCCCCATATCTTTTCAAAAACTGTCCCGCTTTTGCATACCCTCTTTTACTAATGCTCAATAAATCCCTTGAAAGTGGTGAATTTATTGATGCGTGGAAGGTTACCTTCATAACCCCTATACTCAAAAGTGGTAATAAGAGCAATATTGCCAACTACAGACCCATATCAAAGTTGTCTACAGTATCTAAGTTATTTGAGTACATTGTCAAGCAAAAGATGTACTTTGCAACTAAGCGGCTGATCTCAGATAACCAACATGGCTTTATGACTGGCCGATCAACTGTTACAAATCTCGCTGTTTTCTCTGAATTTTGTCTGTCCGCTTTCAATAATCGTCTGCAAGTGGATACTGTCTATACGGACTTCGCTAAAGCTTTTGACAAAGTTAGTCATTCGCTTCTAATTTCAAAATTATACAGTTTAGGGTTTCACTCTACTTTTCTGAAGTGGGTAAAGTCTTACCTTTCGGCACGCAAATGTGTTGTCGCAATGGATAATATCTCGTCTCATTCTTTTACTGCGACCTCTGGAGTTCCTCAGGGTAGCGTCTTAGGTCCCCTTCTCTTTGTGATATTCATTAATGACATATCTAATTGCTTTAAACACTCTGGATATCTTTTATATGCCGATGATTTGACAATTTTCACTACTATTTCAAATCAGCTTGATTCTGCCAAGCTTCAATCAGATCTAAATAATGTTGCTGTTTGGTGTCTCAATAATCATCTACAGCTAAACTTAAAAAAGTGCTTCCATATCACATTTTCCAAATCTCGTTCCCCGATAGTCACTTCTTACCATATTTCTGGCTCATGCCTAAGAACTCGAAGTGAAATTTCCGATCTTGGAGTGGTTTTCGACTCCGAATTTCTTTTTAATAGCCATATAAACTATACTATAGCAAAGTCCTATTCTTTACTAGCTTTTTTACGCCGTTTCAGCTCCGAATTTACTGATCCGTACACTCTGAAACTACTATTTACATCTCTCGTCCGCTCTAAACTAGAATTTGCTGTCTTTATTTGGAGACCATACCACAATTCCCATATCAAAAGGATTGAGCGTATACAAAAAACCTTTATACGTTTTGCCCTCCGCTCAATTCAGTTTGTTGATCCGATTCCTTCGTATACTGCCAGATGTCAATTAATTGATCTTAAATCTCTAAATAGCCGAAGGACTATTCTTTCGCTTACTTTTGTATATGATATTTTACAAGGGGCGATCGATTCTCCATTTCTGCTTGAATGCATCTACTTCAATATCCCCACAAGAGACCTGCGCAATCATGAAATTTTTTTTCTAAATCGTGTTAGAACAGTATATGCTTCTAACTCACCTATATTTAGAGCATTAAAGCAATTTAATTTTCTGTCATACTCGTCTGATATTGATTTCTCTATGTCAAAACCGAGATTTAAATCCCTTTTAAATGAAATTGTTAAATAATTATATGTTGAATTTGTCTCTGTATAGTCTGTAAGAAAATGTACATTTTCTAGATTATTATTGAATAAATAAATAAATAAATAAATAAATAAATAAATAAATAAATATGTGGACACGCTGAAGATGCTCGTGAAATGGATACCACTAATCTCAAAATCTCAAAAACAATCATCATAAGGCCGATTGGTATCCACTTGCAAGATGATCAAACCATGTCCCCCGAGATGCAAAATGACATGGCTCCAGAGCACGCTATGCAGAACATACAACGTAAAACTTCTGTGGGTTGTTCCAAAATCCTTACGATACCATGCACTACATGAATGTCACGATAAAGCAAGTCACATAGGCGTCGATAAAGCCAAGAACCGTATTTTTAATTTGTTTTGGTTACCACGTTTGTTTTTGCCATCCACTTCAACAACTTGGCTTCATTCCCAAAGGGTTCCAAACGTAACGAGCATGTAGTGGTGATTGATTTATTCACCAAATTCGCTATCATTATTGCCGTTAAGATCACCGCAATCAACCATGCACTATAGATATTGTCAGAACTCACGTTTGCGATAGTAAGCGTTTCAGAAATTTTGCAACAAAAACACGCACGAGTCGCATAATCTTGTCTATGCTACTACTTTCCTGCGATGATGACGGACGATGGGATGGAAAGCCAACCTATCAGTTCGATTTTCAAATGAAGTATTTATATTTATGACCTATGCTCACTGAACACCATAGTAAAAACATCCTATGATTTTTAGCTCATTAGTATCTGTAGTATTTTTAATGCTGATTCGCTCCTCGACCAACACTGTGTTAGAGTTCGTTGTTCGTCAGATTACTTTTTATATGTGCCTCTTACATCCCTCCTAATAGCAGCGATGACATTTATAAGGCGCATGTCGATAATATTGTCAATATCTCAACTATGGCTTGCGATCGTCAGCTCTGCGTTCTTGGTGACTTAAATTTAAGCAATATATCTTGGTCTTACTTAAATAATTATTTTTCGTTAACTCCTGTCAAAGTAAGTAGTGATACTGAAAGTTATGTAACTGATAGTCTGTTAAGTAATGGGTTATCCCAAATTAATCATTTTGCTAACAATAATAATCGAACTCTAGATCTAGTTTTTATAAGTAGCAACTTAAACATTAAGTTGGATGAATGTCACTCTCCAATTTCAGCAGTTACTGTACATCACATACCACTCGTTTTAAGCATTGAATTTTATTATTTTCCTACTGTGCCTCTCGGAAGTGGACGGCTCAAACTAAATTATGATTTATGCAATTTTATATATTTTAATTCAGTGGTGCGTAATTACTACTGGCGGCAATTGCTTATGCACCTTAATACTGCAAAATCATTCGAGCTTTTCAGATATACGACTTATGAATTGTGTCTCAAATTGATTCCAAAATCGTTCCCCAGGCGTTCCTTTAAGTTACCCTGGTACAATAATGAACTAAAACACTTGAGAAATTTGAAAAACAAATTTCATAAAAGAATCAAGGTAATCAAGGTAACGGGATGTCAGTTGTACTTCTTAAAATGTGTCCTGCTTTTGTTGTACCTCTAACGTTAATCTTTAATAAGTCTCTATCTTCTGGTGATTTTACTGATGACTGGAAAAAACCTCAATTACCCATATTTTTATAAGTGGTAACTAAACCGATGTTCGCAATTATCGGCCTATTTCTAAACTATCTACGGTTTCTCAACTCTTTGAATGTATCATTAAAGAAACGCTTTTTCTGTCAACAGTTTGATTTCACCTAATCAACATGGATTTGTTAAAGGCAGATCCACAGTTACCAACCTCGCTGTGTTTACGGAAGATTGTTTTTCGTCCTTTCAAAATGGGTATCAAGTTGACTCAATTTATACTGACTTTTCGAAGGCTTTCGATAGAGTTTCGCACTAGATATCAATTATGAAATCAGCTTGTTTGGGATTTCATTCAATCTTTCGTGAATGGGTTAAATCGTATTTGTTCAAAAGAATTTATGTAGTTTCGTTTGACAATGTTTCTTCACGTCCTTCCATTGTGATCTCGGGTGTTCCTCAGGGTAGCATTTTGGGACCCTTGTTTTTTACTCTGTTTCTCAATGACATTGATACCTGTTTTTCTGCAGCCAAATTTCTTTTATATGGAGATGACCTTAAGATCTATTCGGTAATAAAATGATGATGACTCTCATGCTCTCCAATCGGACTTAGATAAGTTTTCTGTCTGGTGTTCACAGAATCGCCTATCTTTGAATATTAATAAATGTTCTCACTGTACTTTTACTAGAAAGCATTATCCAATTTCTACGAGTTATTTTATATCTGGCACACGATTAAAATGCGTGTTCGAAGTTAAAGACTTACTTTGATACAAAATTGAGTTTCTCTTCACATATTAATTATATTGTGCCAAAATCTAATGCCATATTAGCTTTTATCCGACGTAATATCATAGCTTTTTCTGATCCATATACACTAAAACTTCTGTTTACAAGTTTTGTGAGGTCTAGGGTAGATTACGGTTCTTTTATCTGGAGGCCTCATCAAGTCTCTCATATCAATCGCATGGAACGCATTCAAATAGTTTTATTTACGCCCTTCGCTCGTTAAAATTTAGTGACTCTTTGCCTGCTTATAAATCTCGCCTGCTCCTTCGTTGCAAATATCTTAACCGGATCAACAAACTGTTGTGACCTCTTGGCAAGGTTAACTTTTAATATCCCTTTACGCAGTTTGAGGCAGTTCTCTATGTTTTAGATTGGATTTTCTAGTACTAATTATGCTAAAAGCGATCCTCTGATGCGAACTTTTTCGGACATTAATCTTATAATTGGCCTTAGCAGTTTTTTTAATAGTCAGTAAGGATTGTGTTCTTTTGACTGAATTTAAATAAATAAATAAATTAATTAATGAGTTAACTACATAACAACGACACATACGGTCTTTTTAGTTATGTTCATATAAGAAGATTTAGACAGAGATGCACATACATACATATGTATGCTTGTATATGGGTAAGTACATTTGTTAATTATAAATATTTAACTAAAATTTCATCAAGTGCACATGCATTTATATTTATACACATATGAATAAATAAATTTACTTGCATTTATTTGCATATATGTAAATGTCCCTCAATAATTTTTTCACGACTAACACAAAAATTTTGAAATCTTAAATTTTACAAACTATCAACCAAACGCACGTAAAAAGAGACGGATACTGGAAAAGGAAATATGTATGTGAATAATAATTTGAAGAATAAAATGGACCAATCACTCGGCCCATGCTAACTGCTACGCCAACTTGCATGCATCTGAACAGCACATAATGTCCCTTATTATGAGCTGAATTCGATCTGTGGTCAAAAGAGTTGATCGAAAAAAATTGCGTTGGGTCAGAGAACTTAGAAGTATGAGAAGCTGCAAATTGAAAGTGGAAACTATTCGGCGATGGTCGTTAACAGGGCTGATACGTTTCCAAACTGGGTCGGCACCACACTGCTAAATTAGCATTTTTAAGCCACCAAAAATGTTAAATTTAAAAATGCTAACATTAAAGCAGGGAAAAATATAAATTTTGATGTTAACAAATATGCAAAAGAATGAAGATGAGATTAAATAGAAAAACTTAAGCAAGTAATATTGTGTTGATATTCAGAACGAAATAGAGTTCAATGTATTTATCAAATTAATGTTTTTAGTTATTTAATTTTTATAAATGAGAGTGTGCACATATGTACATACATATACCGTATTACAGGAAAAATGTTCGAAAATACATATGTATGTATATACATACATAGGTTGTGTGTATGTAGGTTAAGAAAATATTTATATTTATTTTGTACTTAAAACTTAAAGCGCAAGACTGATTCTGAATCCAGAATAATATTACAAATAAAATATGAAATTAAAAAAAAAACTGGCAACAATATACCTATACTTTTGGCCAACTGTGATTTGAACCTAGAAAAAAGTTGTGAAATCCATGATAAAGCTTCGCCTATACCAGCAGTGCCACAATACACACAACTTCGCTGCCTCTAAATCACTACTTAATCGTGAACTTCTTACACTACATTCTAAAGTACTTTATATTTCTAACATTAAATGTAAAATTCAACATCCTTCAATCTGAAACGATTCTTCTATTGGTTTGCCAATAATATTAACAAATTTTTAGAAAATTCTAAATATCAGCTATAATTTTTGAGCTAAAGGCAAGGTTTTTGTAATTGTAAAGGATTAATACATATGTATGTATGTATGTATGTATATAATATGAAAATTCCAAATAATTCAATTCATATTTGTTATATTATTTATACTGTTATAACTATAACTTAGAAGTTTGGTTGCAATTTAATATTTGAGCTATTTTCTGGGGTTGATTTCGTTTTATTGTAGATGCGAAATGATATGCGATCTACATATGTACATATATTACAAATTTGTTCATTTGTATAAAAAATTTGTCTTGGTAAAAAATATTCACGGGAAACTGAATCAAGTAGCAATTAAATTTAAGCAAACCAATTGTATTCTTTGGTGCAGTTGCTTTAAGATGCCCCCCAATATTCTTACTGCTTTCGTTTTGCGCGAGTTCGGAACCGGGCCATGCTCTTCTGGCTTAAAATTTGGGGGTTGATTTAGATTTTTTCCTTTTTTGCAAATTCTTGCACTAGCATACATATTTACATACTTACATATGTATGTTGATATATACTACCAGAGATTACTACATAAGTACATAACTACATTTGAATGTACAGTCACAAATAACTAAAATATCATCAAGTATATATATGCACACATCCATATGTATTCACATCTATGTACATACATATATCTAAATATATAAATCCATATGCATCCATGTACATACATACACACATATGTATGTATGTACTTACGTGCATGTGCATAAATTCAACCTTGACCTACGCCAAATCTAAACCAAATCACAGCACAATCACAACCGCAGCTGCGCTTTCCCTTTCAACCCTTCTCTTATCCACAGTTGTTGCATAACTCCTCTTTCTTCTCAACTTGCCCCGCTGGCAATCAAAAAACAGTTTTTTCGCGGTTTACTACTTTTTCTTCTTTGTTTCATTTTTAGTTGGATCCGTAAATTGTTCTTTGCCCACACATTGCTATGATTTGCATAATTAGCCGTTTAAGCAGCGATCTTGTAGTGTCTGCTGTGGCTTAGTGCGTATAGTCGCCTGCCACATTATAATATTGCATGTTTTAGCTTTAGCCCCATAGTTCGAATCCCAGCTTTTTTGTGCCGTTTCTAATTTTTAAGATTTTTTTTAATTCAATGGAAAATAAAATATCATATAACTTATCCTTCATTTTATGGAAATCTTTTTTCATTTAAATTTCTGCTCTGATTCTATTTCATTACAAATGAATATACAAAATCGTGAAAAAGTTTTCACATGCCGAATTTTTAGGAATAGTTTGAAATGCGAAATGAAAACACATTACATATTTTATTTATTCCATAGGATATAAAATAAAATATTAACTAATCGTGGATTTTTTGTAGTTACAGCGATCCCTGAAAACAGTTTCATCACTTCACAAAAGTTCTGATCTGATTCTATTTAGGTACATATGAATATGATCCTATAAAAACTCTAAAACTAAGTAAGGAAAAAACTTCCGAAATGAAATTTCAAAAATTTTGCATCAGTTAAAAAAAGGAAAATTGTAATAATAATATTGGTAGGCACCATGATGCAATTATTAAAGGTTTGATACATAATGACAGCTAATTTCTAGCTCTCCCGTACAAAAGGTTGCATTTGCGAAGGAAGTAGAAAAGGGGAAGAATGTAATACCTTTTTGTAAAAAAATGTTTAACAAGTACGCAAAATATGTAACTAGTTGTATAATTTAAGTTGCATAAAATCCAAATATGTTTCGTAGTCTACGAAATATTTGATGCATTCTTCTGATTGGAAAGTATTTCGTCATGCCAACATTGATTTTAATTAACAAATATCATTATTATAAGTAAATAAAATTGAGTTTCATACATTTAATGGTAAATGTGTATATGAAATTGCTGGTACAATCAACTTTTTTGGAGTTCACAATTAAAAAAACATGTGATATAGTTCTTTGTTCTTATAAAAACCAAGCAACATAAATTCCTTTGAACTCCAATATTACATATTGTGAGGTGAGCCATATTAATTCATTCACCAAAACTCACACAAACTCCCCACGTTCCAATTGTTGAGACTTCTCTTAACGGTTGATTTACGTTTTGGTCGGCTCCGAAAAATTGCGACTTAGGACAAAACGGCGTAAATCGAGCTTTTAGCCTTCCTCATGATTACAAAAACAAGGTTATTGATGGTTTCAACCAAAGTAAGTACTTTTTTTTATTATGTTATGTACAGAAAAATGTATGATACAAAAAGTACATAACCATAAATAACTATGTAATCACCGGATTACGTTACCATTCCAAAACGGCGACAGTGAAGTTCGGGAACAAAAGTTATTAGCAACCTACTAAGAAACAACTAATATTTACACTAATATTTCATATTGGGCAGAAATGCTTATCATCTATTCTAATGGCATACACACTCTAAGGTCCTAATTAAAGATATATCTAAATCAAAGAGTTTATTATATCTCAATGATATAATTAAAGTTATAGTAGTTCACAAAACAAATAGTGATTGAGGTAATGCAAGAAATATGTAAAGTATATTTACATAAAATATAGATTCACAGTTTTAAATAACACACGGCTGAAACTGCTTATTCGGCTGATTCTGTGTACTTATATCATTTAGAGGGTTCAGCAGCAGACATCTTTGACAGAACCGAAAGTATGACTCAGTTCGTTCTTTCCATCTGCCGTTGCCCCTCGGTACTCCGGCTGTTGTTTCTACATGTTCGATTTTGCGGCTTGGACAGAAGTCTTTGAACAACTTCGACGTAAAGCGGTACCCTTGTCACTTATAATACGTAATGGATTGCCAAATATAGTGACCCATGACTCCATATGCCTAACGACCTCTTGCGCATCTGTCGACTTAGTGGGATATATCCACGTATATTTAGAAAACCCATCTACCAATACAAATATGTATTTAAAGTTCTTTGCGGTTGGGTCCAGCGTACCCAAATGATCGACTTGAAGTGTAGTAAGAGGTATATCGCCCTTGTTGATGCAGTGCAAAAAGTCCTCTTGCTTACCCAACTTTCTATTACGTGTGATACATTCTATACAGTTCACGATGTATTGACTCAATTTCTTCTCCAAATGTGGTATGTAGTACTCTTGGCAAATCATATGCATAGTTTTCTGCGTGCCCATGTGCCCAAAACTATGAGCTTTTGCGATTATTTCTTTATCCATTGATTTTGGCACTGCCTGAAAATCCTGTCCATCGACTTGCTTAAACATCACCTGGTTTTTTAATTTATAGTTATTATACTCGTGTTGCTTAAGAATTTCTGCAACCGCTGTTAAATGCTCATCTTTCTGCTGAGCTCGACGTATTTGTGCATGTACTTCTGAGGTAACAACCATAACAGGAAAGCGACTCAAACTATCAACGTGCTTCATCCTGCTACCTGCACGATGCTCTTTTTTGTAGTTGAAATCCTGGAGATGCATTATCCATTGTTCAACCTCGCGCGGAACATCTTTCTTCTTTGTTGTGCACTTAAAAGCTGCACAGTCAGTTACTAAGTCGAACTCAATTCCCATTAAATAATGACGCAGCTTTTTTGTTTTTTAGCTAGACATGCTGCCCTTCTTGTGGCGTCGTCTTTTTGCTCCAATAGAACACAGGATGTCATCTGCCGTTATGCTGTTGTAATAGCGTTGCACCAAATCCATACTTGGATGCATCAACGTGCAACTGAGTCTTAGCATTTTGTTTAAAAATTTTAAGTACCGGTTCTTCTACCAGTGCGGCTTTCAACTTTTCACATGCAAGAATTTGTTCGCTGCCGATCTTAAATTCGGTGTCTTTTCTTAGTAACGATGTCAACGGTCTCGCTATTATCGCATAATTATGTACGAACTTCCGAAAATACCCCATCAATCTGAGAAATGCTTGAGCATCCCTCAAGTTTATTGGCAAAGGAAACTTCTTCACACCCTTTACTTTCTCTTGACTTGGCCAGACGCGGCCGTTTTGCACCTCGTGACCCAAGAAAGTAATTTTTTGTTTTAAAAATTGGCATTTCGCCCAGTTAATTTCTAACCCGAACTTCTCGGCTTGTCGCAATACTCGCTGTACGTTTTCTAAACACTGATCTGCCGTGTTCCCAAAAACAAAATGTCATCTACATATATATCCATGATACCTTCGTTTATTAGTTGCAGAAAAATGTGGTTAACGTAACGCAGAAATACTGCTGGCGAATTACAAAAGCCAAACGGTTCTTTAGTAAATTCATAAAGGCCTTCTTTCGTTGCAAACGCTGTATACTTTCGGCTTTGTTCTTCAAACTCAACGTGAAGGACCCCGTTTTGCAGGTCCATCGTTGAAAAATAATTGGCGTTTTGCATTTTTTCTAGCACCTCATCTACTACTGGTACTGGAAATCGATCTTTCAGGACAAGAGAATTCAGCTTGCGGAAATCTATACACAGCCTGTAACTACCGTCTTTCTTTTTGGCTGACACCACCTTGCTTGCGACATCGGAGCATGACTTTCTAACGATTCCCTGCTGTAGCCATTCATCTACTTGTTTCCGTATAAATTCTCGTTCAGCTGCTGAAGCTCGACTGGGGCTTTCACGAAAGCAAATTGCGTTTTCGTTAGGGATAATATTCAACTTTATGGGTGAACCTGTTGCATTATTCACCGGCTTATAATTTTTAATCATGTTCATTACAGCTGCTTTGTAATTTGGCTCCACATTTACTTCGACTTCATTACATACAACGTTTAAAATATTGTACACAGCTTTATAATCATCTACATTACTGTTACCTTGAGAAAACTTATAGCTGCCAGCGTTCATGGTAACTATAAACTTTTGTAAAAAATCATAACCAATAATTGCGTCAACGTTAAGTTTATCATTCTCAACGACCAAAAATGTATGATCCGTATTCAATCCATCAACTTCAACTTGCGCTACAATTTCCCCAAGCACCGATGTAGCTACATTGCCAAAACCAAAAAACTTCAAACTACACCTACGCAACTGTTGATCGTTAAAAACCTCTGCGTATTTTGACCCGCGCATCAAGGAAACATCCGCACCAGAATCTACCAAGCAACATACGCTAACTTTATTAATTTGTAAGTTTTTGTTGCGCTTTTCGTTTTTAATAATATTGACAACTGGCTTTTTATTTGTACATTGTTTAGCCATATGCCCTGCGCCGTTGCATTTAAAGCATTTAGTTTCCTCTTTGCATTCTGCTCTTTTATGCTGGCTGGACCCGCAATTACATATAGCAATGCAGCTGTTTACGTTCCACTCTTGTGTTTTGCTTAGTTTGTTCTTGTGTATGTGTCTGCATATTCCCAGCAAACATTTTTGGACGGCTCAGAATTATGAGTCCGAAATGAGTGGAAAGAATGTAGGAAATATGAGGCTCAGAATTATGAGTCCGAAATGAGTATAAAATATGACGGAAATATGAGACTCAGAATTATGAGTCCGAAATGAGTGGAAAGAATGTAGGAAATATGAGGCTCAGAATTATGAGTCCGAAATGAGTATAAAATATGACGGAAATATGAGGCTCAGAGTTATGAGTCATCATCTCTTGCAATTATGTCTTGTATTTTGGAAATGCCGTTACTTGTGTTTCCACGAATTCCACGACCAACGAACACGTGCGTTCATCGATGAACAAAAATTCAGTTGAAGTGCAACTGTTGAAGTGTAAATAATACTTTTTACTATCGAAAAGATTTACCAGTTTTATTTTTTTTTAAATCAGTGTGGTTAGTGAATAAAAATATAATTTAATATGTATACATATCTAAAATATAAAGAACATTAAAAGGTTTTTGTTCTTAATTAACTTTTTGTTATTGTTTTCTCGAAAATTTGGCAATGAGGTGGAATTTAAGAAAATTTCAATAAAGTGATTTCAAACTGCGCAAGACCGAGTTATAAGTATATAGGATTAAGAAAACCCAAAGAAATTACCTAATGAATTTCCAAATAAAACCGCAAATTTGCATTATATAAAATATTTACATTTTTATAAAATACTCAAATTGTCACAGTTTTCAGAAAAAATATCAGCGAATTAAAACTTTGTTTGTTTTTTTTTTGAATTTTACTATTATTTAAAAATATTTGATAAGATTCATAAATAAATTTTCAAAGAAGTAACACTGTTTTAGCTAAGGGAGACGCCATGTGAAGAGTGAGGAGCAAAGCTGTTTATGTATCAAACCTTTCATTATTGAATCATGGCAGAGAACTTGTAAGTAATTACTTACAAGTTCTCTGATCATGGGTAGGCACGCTGTTAATTGTCACATCTTAACATAATAGAATTAGAATGTTATGTGCAAATGTTAAATAGCTGTGCGGAAACCCTGTTTGGAAACGTTTCAGACAACATTTTTTGCAGTCCACAAATTTGCAGCTTCTCATACTTCTAAGTTCTCTGGTTGGGTATTATAGCACACATTCGATGAAGAACAACGTTATTGTGAATACCACTCATTTATATCGTCCATACTAGTATATTTCTATCAGCTGCCATTGAAATTAAGTACAAGTTGCAAGCAAGTTGAGTAAATAAAAATAAAATAAAAATATGACTGCTACGGTGTTATGGTTCGACGATTCTTCAGAGGAGAATTACTGGAACTGGCAAGAAAACGATGAAACGATGAATTCCACTTAAAAACCAAATGCTCGCAATTGTATAGCAAACATTTCGTTTTGAAATTACTTTCTGTTGTCTCACCGTCCTGCATAGTACCAGCTCGAATTCTGCCAATTTCGCGACTTTGTATAAGATTGGCGCAACTGTCTTGCTTTCAGCCTCACCAGCGACCAATCCATCTCTAGCAGGCGTGCATCCAAAGAAAGTATTATAAATACACTCAAAAACGTATATTATGATCTGCTGCTGTTCTTTATTGTTCCATTTTCTGTACGGTGCTTTGCGTACACGTCTCGGTTTAGTCCTAAATAAATATTATGCAATTATTTTATATTATCTTATGTTTTAATAAATACTTCCAGTTTTACTTACATTTTCGCCTTCACTCGAACCCATGTTTGCACATGCAAATAAAATCGTCTGATGAGAGATGTCAGTTTGCCACAATAAATTAACATGCTCAACACAGCGGGTAATTGTGGTAATGGTACATTTTTTTTTACATGTAAAGCAGAAACAAAAGAGATATCACATCGGTTTATTTTTGAAAATTACTGTATTTGAAATTTAACATGCTATATATCATTTAACTGTGAACAGCATAAATGTTAAGTTAACAGACTATTTATTTAATAACTGAAATTATTTCTATGCAAGAGGTAATTTTGCTACCGATTTTGTTGGTGCGATATTTTGAATGAAGTGTTTCACAATAGAAAATTTTAATTAGCGAAAAAACCTGTACGAATATGGTGAAACAGAAATAATAAACAAATCGATTTACTTTGATTTCTTAATTGTGACTATAACTGCCTAGGCGATTTTGGCCGTGTTCAACATGGCCCGCCACTTGCTTTTGTGCCTTGCTGCTGGCGCCAGCTGGAGAGACCTAGTGCAGCCAAGCCTTTCTCCACCTGGCCTTTTCAACATAGAGAAGGCCTTCCTCTTCCTCAGCCATCACCAGCAGGTACCGCGTTGAATACTTTCAGGGCTGGATCATTTTCTTCCATGCGCTGACAGTTTATTTGATGACAGGAGGCACTTCGTTTTGCCCTGTTAAAGAAGTCACACGATAGGGAGTCACCTGCTCTGAAGCTTCGTTTAGTACCAAACGGCTCGTAGATGTCCTTCCCAATTCTGACTGAGCTGGTGGTGTTGCTCAGCGTAATTTTTCATAGTCGTATTAATTTTTTCAGGTATAGCAAATTCAGGATCCGCGGCATATAGGCAACTTCTGTTCGTGTTCTCGAAAGCAGATTTAAAGTCGAGATATAAATGGTGTGTCGATTCTTTTCTCACGGTTCTCTTCCAATATTTGGCGTATCATGAATATCTGGTCGATGGTAGATTTACTACGTGAAACCAACCGCCCTTCTTGTGGATTGGGTAGAGCACAATTAAATTCCACTCGGCTTTTCCAGTCGACTGTCATTTCAATCTCTTCGCACTCACGTGATTCCCGCCTCTCTTTTCTTTTTTCGAATAAAACGTCTTTCTTCCTTCCTGAACTCCCGGTAGCGCTCCTACATTCCTCATCGTATTGTTGTTTCGGGCCCGCTGGAATCAAAAAACTTGCTCAGCGGTGGTACGTAGAGAACGAACAATGTGTTTGCAATGCCTTTGGCCAAAAAGGGGTTCGCATACGAGGCATGGTAGAATTTTTCATTGGTTATAATTTTTTACCATACTGGACCCAAGCCTAGCTCACAACCAGATTCTGGGGCGTTGGTTTCGGTTTATCGGCACTTTTATATAGTGATCTGCATGGTCCAAGTCAGATGCCCACCTGTGAATAGACGTTGCAGATTCTGGTGGGCTCTTAAACTGAAAACGTCAGAATGACCTCACCAGGTTCGCCTTCTCACTTTGGCTCACTCCCAAACGGATGTCCGGGAGCTACCCAGAGGAAAAGAGGGTGAAATCACCCGGAAGTCGTGAGCTGCTTGTACCGCATGCAGAAGAATCGCAGGTGAATGGAAATCGTAGTGTTTCTCCACTTCCGTGGACTTATACAGACGGAGCCACCCTCCAACTGTTAACTACTGTTACCAAAACATTTAACAGGATATTGAGGAAATGGAACCGAATTTATCTCTTAGACAAATTTAACTACCGGTTGCGAAATGTTCACATTAACAGGCAGTCGAGTGACTGCAATTAACACTTCTGGTTGCGATTTCGTACTTTCTTGGATATTGCTCTCACTGATAGCGAATGCCAGCAATTTGGTTAAGGGCAGGTTACTTGATATTTCCGGAGGCTTATAGTATTTAAGTGATTTATTGTTAAAGTTGCGAAATTTCTTTGCGGGAACGTGTTGTCCCTTATTGTAGTTCTAAGTTCTTTGGCCATTCACAGTATCTTTCTATTTGCGTTCTTACAAAACAGTACATCCATATTTCAAACAGCCTCACAGGCTTGCTTGAAGAAATAAGCGAGCTGTCGCAAGTGAAGTCCGCTAAAAGTAGGAAGTATGCTTTTTCGCGCATACCGATCGGTAAATGAGCTCTAGCTTGCTTTCAACTGGCTTTTTTTTTAGTTTGACAGCAAATTCTCAATTCGTAGCATCTTTTATTAGAGCAGCATCGTAATATCGGATCGCCCTCTTGCACAAAATAGTTGCACGGCTCGAACCTTCATACTCGATGACATGTTGCTGAAGAAAAAGTATGCTTTAAATGCCCATCCAGAGAACTTAGAAGTCTGAGAAGCTGCAAATTTGTGGACTGCAAAAAATGTTGTCTGACTCGTTTTCAAACTCGGTTTCCCACATTTTAATTTTTCTTCGTTTTGCATTTTTTATTGATGTAAAAATTTTGAAATTTCATTTCATTTTCATTTGTACCTAAATAGAATCAGATAAGAAATTTTGGGAAATAATGCAACTGTTTTCATGGTTTGCGGCTGCAACTATTTAGAAAAAATGCACGCATAGTTAATATTTTATTTTATATCCTATTGCCTTTCGCATTTTAAACTGTTTTCTAAGCAATACGGCATATGAAAACTTTTTAACAATTTTGTTATTCTTTTGTAACGCAATAGAATCAGAACAGAAATGTGAATGAAAAAAGATTTCCAAAAAATGAATGATATTTTATTTTCTATTGACTTAAAAAAGTAATAAGAATTATAAAAATTAGACTTGTCACAAAAAGTGGTGCTCGGACTATGGGGCAAAAGCTAAAACGTCCAATATGTTAATGCGGCCGGCGACTATACTTGCGAAGCCACAGCAGACGTTATGCTATCGTTGCTTATACGGCTAATTATGTAAATCATATCAATGTGTGCGAAAAAAAGAGCAATTTACAAATCAAACTAAAATAAAAGAAAGAACAAAAAAGAGTAAGCCGCGAAAAAATCTGTTATTTGATCGTCAGCGGGGAAAGTTGAGACGGAAGAGGAGTTCTGTAGCAACTGTGCATGAGAGAAGTGGGGAAAGAGAAATGGGACGGTAACCAAAAGAATATTCCTTTATGTGTTTTCGGCAATTTTTGTTTGTTGTATGGAGTTTCTTATATTTTAGAACATTCGGGATGGCGCAGGTGCAGCTGTGGTTGCAATTGCGCTGTTAGACTGGGTTCAGACGGGAAACTTTATTATCGGCGATTTCCCTTTTGGTGTTGCAATTTTCTGGCATTTCATTTTATATCATTTTCGCAAATTTCTGTACGCTTCGCTTAAACGGCATTTACACATTCTGATAAATTTTGTGATTATAAGTAAAAGGTGAGTTGAAAAATGAAGTTTTAACATCCGAATCAATCTCGACGGCTTCCTCAATGCACTCAAAAATATCTTGCATTAATTAAATTTTGTCTTGATACCCCATATTCTGAAATATTCATATTAATATGTATAGTATATGCATACACATGTGTATATTTAATCTCAAAAAAATGAGAACAAAATTTCATTTCCCAACCTTCCGTATGTATTCACTTAAAACTCAACAAAACTGCAACCACTGAAAGAATTTATAAATGCAAAGGAATGACAAATTTTTTAGCTGCCGACTGAGACGAATAAGAACACAAAGCGTGTTGCCCGAGCAACTCGGTGCCCTGCCGCGACAAAAGTTTCCCCGTCTGAACGCAGTGTTAGTTGATTAAGATTTTTGGACAATACATTGTGCACATGTACATACATATGTATGTATAATGCACATTTGTATAGAAGTGCAAGAGTTTGCAAAACAGTAAAAATCTAAATCAACCCCCAAATTTTAAAAGGCAGAAGCGCGTAGCCAGGTTTCGAATTCGCGCAAAACGCAAGTTTAGAGAATATTGTGGTGTATTCTCAACTAACTGCACCACAGAGCACAATTGAGTTCTCAATTCTCAATCGCTACTTGATTAAGTTTCCCGTGAATATTTGTTTGCCAAGACAAAGACAAGTTGTGATTCAAATAAACAAATATGTAAAATATGTACCACATAAGTATGCTTTATTTGCAAGCACGTCAGTGCATCTTTTCGGCATAGATTCGAGTAGGGTCTCACAGACTGACTTTGGTATGGAATATCAAGCTTCCTGGATTCTTTGCCAAACTTCTTCCTTAGCCTTTGATTTAGCAGGCTCAAATCTTCCACAAGTTCACTGCCGAATTTAAATCCGAAGATCGCGAAGTGCCGGGGAGTAATTTTTACATTTTTCGGACGACTGACCCAGATCTTACCATCATTACCCAGCAAATTGTCGTACTCTGTCGTCCTTTTTCGCGGTCGGCCTCTCAGTTCGCATTCCTTTTTGAGGCGAAGAGCAGTAAACACACATTTTCTGATCTGTTAACTGTTTTTGCAATTCCCCTTTGGGGTCGTGCATATATTACGTAACACGATTTTTGATCATTTTGGACCATTAGATGTGCGCGCAGGCACTCATGTGTGGGTGTTTATGTTTATTTGCATGCATTCCAAAGTGAGCATTATGTGTTTGGTCAGCATAAATGTGTAACCGAGTTGCATTAGTTTCAAGAAATAGTTCGTGTTTGAAGTGTTTCATGAAGTGAATATATTTATTTATTACTAGCGTTACCCGGCAAGCTTCTCTACGCAAAAAATTGATTGCTTAAAAGATTCGATTTCTTAACACAATAATGTACAAAATAAAATGAAATAATTTTTATTTTTATTTCGGAAAAAGAAAAGCAACGTTCAATTTAATACAATTGTATACACAACATTTTTTGTTTTATTTTGTGGTGCATAAATAAACAAATTTTTTGGCGCTCCAACTCTCGAACATGCAACGTACAGTTGACCGTGAGAAAAGCAAGCTTCCTCTAAATTAACTCCACACACCTGGAGCGTTTGCCCTTGGGCTTTGTTGACGGTCATAGCAAAAGATAGGCGAACAGGAAATTGAAGACGTTTAAATTCGAATGGCATGTCCATTGGTATTAATGGGATGCGCGGTATTAGTACAATTTCACCTTTTGCTTTGCCAGTGAGATTGTTGCTTGAATTAAATTTGGCATCAATTTCTTCACTGAAAGTCTCGTCCCATTAGAAAGTTTCGGTGCATTAAGATTTCGCGAGAGAAGTATAATCGATGAACCAACTTTCAAATTCAAATTATGCGGTGGCATGCCTGGTGGTTCCAAAGAATTTAAAAATTCAACCGGTTAATTGACTGCGTCTTCATCATTCATAGCAGTATCAATGGATTTATACGTATCCGAATCACCTGGCAATTTTTCCTGGATGTGGAAATTGATTTCATTGACATTGATATTTTTTGGTGCTAAAATTGCACGTTCTCGTACCCAATCATGGTTATTGTAATTTTGAACAATGTTTGGAAAAACGCGATCAATGAGTTCTTGTTTTGATGATACAATTATGCAAAAATTATTCGGTAACGTGATAAACCCATTTTGATCACTTGCAATGTTTCCATCGCCAATCTTCAGCAATTGCTTTGAAAACTCACGTGCTGAAGAATCATTTTGAAGACGCACACGCATATTGGTCGTCAACGAAAGCCTTTGGACGTGTGCCCACAAAAATGAAATTTTCAAACATGCATTAATTTCATCAGCTGGTGTTGATCTCGGAATAACAGGCAACGTTTGACGAAAATCACCAGATAACAATATTAATGCGCCGCCAAACAGCTGTAAACTCCGTCTCAAATCTTGTTATGTTCGATTTAAGGCTTCCAAAGATTTTTTATGGGCCATTGGACATTCGTCCCATAAAATAATGGATGTTTGTTGCAAGACTTTAGCCATTCCAGAACTCCTTGAAATATTGCATGTTGATGTTTCAATTGCTTGCATGTTCAATGGCAATTTCAAGGCGGAATGTGCTGTGCGGCCGCCATCAAGTAATGTAGTTGCAATACCGGAAGAAGCAAGTGCCAATGCGTAGCATCCCAATGCGTATCATCTTCCAGCAAATGCAAGTGTTGACATGCTTCGCGGTATGTGCGCACAATTGACCATTGACAGTTCGTAAATGTTGGAATGATTGAGGTCCATGTACGTTCACCAACAAAAGTCGCAAGTAAAAACATTCAACATTAGCTGGATTAAATGTATAAATGCGTCCCAAAGCATCTGTAAGAAAAATACCTGGATAACCATCAACAGATGTGCCTTGTTTGCGACGTTGAAATTTTTTTGTTGATGCATTCCATCTGAAATAGTGAGGCACTTCCGAATATAGCAAAGTCCTGGAAAATTCCACCGGTTATCGATTTCAACGTCTTGATTTTTAATTTTAATTACGGTTGATTAACCGTTGTCTTCAGTTGATCGTCGATTGGCGTCGTCAATTGCTTTGGAAAACGTTTCGAACATTTACCATCAATCATACAAGGTGAATTTCGATTAATATCACCAAAGGGACCGTGAATCATATTTTTCGTGACAACTTCGAATAATCCTGGGTCGATGGTTTGATCTGGAATTTCCGCCGATATGACGGTATCAATCATATCAGGGGTTATTTTGTTTACGCACCAAATCAAAATATGTGCGTGAGGCAAGCCCCTTTTTTTGCTACTCTATGGTATACATAAAGCACCGCACTTCTCCAAATACACAGAGTTTGATAATGTTGTTGGAATACACGGGCAGTTATATCATGCCGATCTTTTGGCACCTGACCATTAAGTAAACAATCAGACACATCGACCCACTTCGGATTGCATGTAAATGTTATGAATAGATCCGGTCGGCCATAATTTCCTACATATGTCATCGCATCTTGCGTATATTCATGCATATGAGGTGGGCTACCAACATTTGATGATGGTAAAATCGTTCAACGGCCGATATCATTCACATTTACATCATTGATTATTGCGTCACGCAAATGTATGTATTCCTCTGATCTTAATAGGGCTTGATTGTGACGGATGATATTTAATCGCTCACTTTCAATTTTGGCGTACATATCGACGATATATTGATGCGAAAGTTGATTGCATCGCAAAATAAAATTGGTTTCTTGAGGGCGAATCATCAATCGATACGAATAAAAATTCATCGCACTGACTTTTTTCGTTGATTCTTGACCTGCAATGCTAAAATTAATTAGCGAATGAAAATGATTTATAAATCATATTTAAACAAAAATAAAATGTGTATGTACTAGTTGTTGGATTTATCATTGGTATGTTGATGTGATAGCCATCGTCCCCTCTCCAAAACAAAATGGGGTATTGCAATGCAGCATAAAAGATTAACCAAGTGAGTTCTCCGTCTGTGTCGTTGTGTTTCCATTTCATTTCGTCGAACACGATCTTCTTCACTTTGTGATCTTAGATTTAACGCTGTAGCATTTGATTGACGTGAACGTCTGCCAATGTTTGCTCGCCTTGAACGTGGCATTCTTTCAGTACAGTGTATGACTAATTGAATGTAAAAACAAAACATTGAAAATTATTTCTAGAAAAAATTATAAATTTAATTCAAAGTTCAATGTGTGAGCGTGGTAATATGAATGTGTGTGCGTGGAAATATGAATTCACATACACACACACTGGACTTTACCTCAATTGTGCAAATAAAAAAAAAACACTCACCGAAAAATGCTATCCAATTGAACTTGTGAAAATGAAGTAACGCTTGGCAATTGAAATATATATATAAATGAAACAATTAAAATACAATTAAAACAGAAACACATGGTTAACACTCACCAAAAGTATGTCTGTTCGCAATGAGAGCACGATATAAAAGAACTCAAATCACATAAGAGAACTGTCAACTGAATTCCAATGACAGCAAATTAATATTCTATTCGCAATGAGAGCACGATATAAAGTCGATAAATCGTATAGAAAAATACTTGATTTTGGTACAGTGTATTTACTCACAAAAAATGTCATAACTCAGGAACAGCTGCACCGATTCCAATAAAATTTTTGTGTCAATCGATTCGGCGGTTCTTGAGTTATAAGACTACCAAGGAAATGTAACTTCTTTTTATATATATAGATTTGGTGTATGGAGTGTATGCCAATATGTGACTATATACATACTTGGTTGGGTTTGCCCGAAATCTGAACTGTAAATCCATTTGAATAAACGACGACACCTTACCCCCTAATATGGCAGTGAAACTAAATATAATATAAAAAGCCCGTAGAATTCCATCAAATAAAATAAAAGAAACAGCAAATTCATTAAACATTCTAATATAAACTCAACTTTTCAAATACTTCATATTTCCTCCTTGGCTGCTTCAACCTTATCCAGTTAATGACTCCTTCTATCGATGGACTAAAACTACAACACCTCCTGATATTTATGCACAAGAATCCCTATCCTGAAGCAGCAAAATACCTAACTTCAGATTTATTTACAACGATAGAAGCAAACAAGATGATATAGTAAGTTATATTTCATACAAGGCCTAAAACAATTCAGACTCCACACGCGGCGGAAACAATAGGCATACTACCCGAATATAAAATATATTCAACAAACGAGATCTGAAACTATACAATAAAACTACTAACTAGTGAACTGAGAAATATTAACAACCATCATAAGTTGTCTTCCAATGAAGGCATAACCAGAAACGATCTTCAAATGATTACAAGACTCAGGCTGGGTCATACAAGAATGTCCCACTACATGTGCGCGCTTCATACGGCTGGTCCCAGCCGGAGCAAAAAAAAAAATTTTGGAGAAAAGTAAGTTTTTTCTGATAGCGATCTCCCCTCGGCAAGCAATGGCAAAACTACGTGAGAATTTTTGCCACATCTCACAAAAATCATTTGCCCTTCGGAGTCAGCGTAAAATTGTAGCCCCCTCAGTTTGTGTTAAAATATCAAGACGCACACCCAGGCGCGTACACAGGGGGGTGTTTTGGGGGTTCAAACACCCCCCCCCCCCCCCAAATTAATAGAAAATAAAAATAAAAAATTGTAGAATAGTTGAGAATTTTAATTTTTTTTTAATTTTATATGTTTGTATATTATGCTCTTTTTATTGTTATTGAAGCGTGGACCGTTAAAGTCTTGTTATTTAACCTAGAAATAGAAATTATATACATATGTTTCTGTTCAAAGTGGCAAAAGGCTTATCGTGACATAGGTTCAATGAGAGAGCCGTGGCTTTGGCTTAACCCTAGAGAGCCAAACCAGGTACCTACATATATTGTATGGAAACTCCCGCCATTTGTTTGTGTGTGTTTTTTTTTTTTTAATTCACATTTATACTTTTATACTTAATTTAAAAAAAATTTAATATCTTAAGCTTAGAAATATTTATAATTTATGTATACATTTAATTACAGCTTAGTCAAGCACCCTCATCGTCTACCTATTTAAACGTACCAAAAATTGTTTTATTTTTATGAAAACTAACCTAATGCATTATTTAAGATCCAAGTTAAATATTTGCAGCAAAATATTATCATATTCCTAGAATTATTGATATAAAAAAATGGAAAAATAAGGTTTAGGTAACCGGTTGTGCTTACTCGTATATTTTTTTGGTTGTGCCCTCTGGGGTTAAGCAGTGACTGTGAAAGCCAGAGCGACAATGAATTTTGTGAGCGGAATTACTCAAACACTAACTGTTAATCTTGTTTTTCTCTCAGTCTGCGGTACAACAACCATATGGAACTTTTATTTGTAACTGTCTTTGACTGAAGCGTTTGAGTGACTATGATGTTTCGGTTTACCGTTACCATATCAGCTACAATTTGCAAAAACTCATTGTGGCTGCATTGTTAAATTAGTCTGGTTTTTCATACGTTCAGTGTTATATGTGCTCTGACTTTTGTTACAAAATGAATAATTCAATAAAAAATTATTTTACTAAAAAAGTTTTAAAACGTGTAAATGAGAATGCTGTTCCTGAAAGTGATAAATCTGTTGTTCCACTTGACACTGGTTCAACTCCACCTGAAAAACGGCTCAGAGAAGTAATATTACTATTATTTCTTCATACATTTTATGGATGTACATAGTATATACGCCAGCACATTTTTTATAATATTTATTGTACATACAATGTACAAATATATATTTTGGCTAAATTATTCCGTATATTTGATATGGCTGAATTTTTAGGAATATGTTAATGATGTTGCTAGTTTCTGTCGTCGCCAACTCGATGATGGAGAAAAATATCAGCTTCTCACAAATGTGTGGACTCCTGATATTGCATTCAAGTTTCCAGCATCAGGGGATCGAAATTTGAAATTCCAAAATTCATGGAATCAATCATTTTCTTGGCTACGTTATTCTCCAATTGAAGATGGCGCATACTGCCGAATTTGCGTTGCATTTAGTTTCAGCACTGTTGGAAAAGGCAGTCATCAAAGTTCTAACACGTTTGTTCAAACTCCATTCCGCTAATGGAAAAAGGCCATCGAAAAATGTAAAGACCATCAAGCAAAAGATTACATAAGTGTGCAACGGAACGGGCAGCAAATTTTATATTGATTTATGAAAACAAAAAAAACAATGTCCTTTGCGAAATAGACATAAGTAGGAATAAGCAGCAAATTGAAAATAGAAAAAAAATTGCCTCTATTATACGTACAGTGCTACTATGTGGAAGGCAAGGAATATCATTGAGAGGACATCGGGATCAAGGTCGTCTGCCTTTGGAAATGCCAGTGGAAAATGATGGGAATTTCAGAGCTCTTCTGCGTTTTGCAATTGAAAGTGGAGATAATGTTTTAAAGGGCCATTATGAAAGTGGGACAGGAAATGCTTCATATCTCCGTCCATGAATTCAAAATGAAGTCATTGAAACTGCAGGGCAGATTATTCCAAAACAAACTCGTGGACCGGGTCAACAAATCAGGATACTTTTCTGTAATGGCCGATGAGACAACCGATGTAAGTGGAATTGAACAATTTTCAATATGCGTACGATTCGTTGAAAAGGTAGAAAACGATCGCAAAATTCGGGAGGATTTTTTATGTTTTGTCCCTGTGGAAAATGTCACGGGCGCGGGACTCGCAAATACTCTTATAAAAGTGTTGAAGGATCTCAAACTGAATCTTGCAAATTTAAGAGGACATGGTGATTTTTTTGAATACATATGACGAAATAAACATGCTATATATTTTATTTATTTTAATTTTTGAAGGTTATGATGGTGCTCGTGCTATGAGTGGAGAGTTTAAGGGGTGTGCTGCGGTAATTAGGAGCATATATCCGGAAGCTGTATATGTGCATTGTGCCAATTACAGTTTAAATCTTGCCATATCATATTGCTGCAAAATATCATCGATTAGAAACTGTATCGGCACAATTAAGGATATTGTGAATATATTTCGACTCTCCACCAAAGCTGGCGCAGTATTAAACAAAATTATTAAAGAAAGAAATCCGGAGGCAAAACAAACTCGTCTTTTAAAGTTTTGTGAAACGCGCTGGGTGGAACATTTGGATTCACTATCTCTGTTTTACGACGTCTTCGATTGCATTTGTGCTGCTTTAGAGGAACTTGACGACACCAATATAAGAAGTGATACCACAAAGCCACATGCTTTGTTGGCGGCAATACGTACACCGCAGTTTATAATATCCCTGGCAATTCTGAAGCCAATTTTCCTCCTTACAAAAAATGTAAGCCTGTTGCTCCAACGAGAAGATTGTGATATTAGCATATGCGTCAATTATGCCAATGATTTGTTTTCCGAATTAAACGAAATGCGCGAAAACTCAGAACAATCGTTCAAACAAATATTTGATTCGGTACAGATAAAAGCTGCGAATACAGGCATAGAAATGAATATTCCTCGAACAATAGGCCGCCAGATTAATAGGGACAACTACGAAGGAAGCCCAGAAATATATTATCGTCGCTCAATTTTTGTTCCGTTTCTCGACCACTTTTTAGAGCAAATTACTGAGCGATTTTTAAGGCATCGGGAACTGCTCTTAAAAATAGAAAATATTTTGCCAAGCAAATGTATTGGGCTCAGCGATGAGGAATTGCAGGAGACAGTTTGTGCATTTGAGGGTCAATGGCCAAAAGACGTTTGCGGATCTGGGGACGATTTTCTTGCTGAACTGAAAATGTGGCGAAGGTAATTAATTATAAACGTGTAAGTTTGCGCTCATTGACTTATTCAAAACTTATTTGTCTAGGCATAACAAAAATGTAGCGGAAGTGGCAAAGACATTCATAGACTGTCTAAATGTTTGCAATGCCACAATATTTCCTAATGTAAATACGTTCCTGCAAATTGGGGCGACATTGCCTGTTTCTGTGGCATCCAGCGAACGTTCGTTCTCCTCACTTCGCAGACTGAAAAACTATCTGCGAAATAAAACGGGAGAAGATAGGTTAAACGGATTGGCATTGCTCAACATACACAGGGACGTTGAAGTAACCCAGGAGGAAGTAATGGACATCATGGCAAAATCGGGAAGAAAAATCAATATAATTTTATAATTTTAATTTCATGAAAATCATAGTAAAATCGGAAAGAAAAATCAACATTATTTTATAATTTTTATTTCAAAACCCCCCCTCCCCCCCCGAAAAATATTTCTGTGTACGCGCCTGCGCACACCACAAATTACAGGAGAAGTTCGGCCAACCATCAAGCCATGGTGTAAGAGCCAAATTAATATTATATTATTAAACATTTGTTTTAATTTCCCTGTAAGTGATAGCAACATCGATAGCATTCCAAATACAATTTTCTAGAAAACCAGAGTACAGTTTTCCATAGTTTTAAATGCATTATGAAAAGTTAAATTGTCATGTTTGAAAAGTTACGTATGATATTTATACCTGAGAGCATAGATACGCATATGTATGTGAAAAGACTTGGTCATTTTAACTTTAAAGTAATATATAAATTTCTTAATTTTATTAAGGAAATTGTTGTCTTCGGCTATGCCTTCCATGACACAAAAAATATTTAACTTAAATTTATTGCTGCAATTTTAGTGTAAAAATACTTAATTTTAAAATACCATTTTTTTATACAAAATAATACAATAAAATTAACTAAGAGTTTTGATAATACAGTTACTGTGAATAATATAATTTTTGAAAATCTTTTACGGCTTTTTTTGGGAGCAACAAGAGCTACCTCAAGAAAGAGAGTTAGCTGGCGAAGATGGCGCCTGCGAGAATTATTGCGTGACCCCAACACAAGGTTGCGAGTATGGTCGATACATAGTGGATCTACCGTTTAAGTCTATACTTAATTCTGGTTCTATGCCGATAATTAAGAGTAATCACATTACTGCCTTAAAACGTTTTCAGCAGTTAGAAGGAATATTCAGGAGACGGCCGCTGTACCTGCTGACAGTATATATATATATATATACAGATAATGATTTATTTTATTTATTTATTTATTAATAAGTAGCCTACGGCTAATACAATTACTCTTATTTACAAATAAAATTTCAAAAGTTAACAGCCAGCTGTCTATGACATTTTAAATTTTAATTATAAACTAAATTTTAATTATAATTATACACTAAATTATATAACTTATTTTTGCTTCAGTCTTACGAATTGAAAAGGTGCATACAAAGCGGACATCACATTAAAGTTCTTTTCATACATTACAAAGTTTTTGTATTTACAAATATCTAAGCGTAGTACATTGTAGAATGGACGAGATTCCGAGCAACGCAAATCCTACTTCTTGTGCATTAACTGCGGTTGGAAAGGACTGGTTTCCAAGCCACCTGTTCCAGGCTTCTTTCAAGGCAGGTGATCTGAATGGACAAGATCCAGAGTCACACTGCTAGAACGGATGGAAAGTACTAGTTTCCATGCCGGACTTTCTCTCTATTACAATTATTTCTCATACACAGTGCGGTTGGAAAGGACTAGTTTCCAAGCCACCTCTTCTGAGGATTCCTTTACTTATAGAGATCCAGAGTCGTGCTACTGTTTCACATGTATATAAACTATATTTCGCCATTGGTATCCAGCTACAATCCAATCTTTTCCCTTAACGTTCCGACGGTTCTTACATGTTTAATTTCCTCCGGGACGGCATTATACGTTGCTTGTCCATTATTAAATACTGATTTCAGGCCCTTACTTGTACAAACAGGTTCCAAGTGAAATTTATTTGCCTGTCTTGTTAAGTATTGGTGTACATCTGAGTTTCTTCTTACTAAAGACTCTAAATATTCCTGAAGCAACCCATTTTCTATTCTTTAAATAAAAGTCAACTCATTTCTTTCTATTTCATTTGCTACCGATAAATAGCCTAATTCTTTTAACATATTGTTAACATTTTCACTACGCCTTTTGTTCAGTACTGCCCTCATCCCTTTATTAAAATTTTTCTTTTGCCATTGAGAGTATTGTAGAACAGTATCTTATGTGGGGTACCAAAATCTATATATATAAAAGAAAGTCGTGTTAGTTACACCACTTATAACTCAAGAACGGCTGAACCGATTTGGCTGAAAATTGGTGGGGAGGTAGCTTAGAAGCAGGGGCAGGTTATAAGATACTTTTTATCCCGTTACCGTGGGACGACAAAAAAAAACGGTAAATTTGATTTTTTTTCTTCGCCCTTCATATATTTTGCTTTTGCTTTTTTGTATGAAAACTAAAATTTACATGTACTCTGGCGGCGAAAGGTAATATCGATGTAAATTGTAGTGACATCTAGCGGAGAAGGGCAATATCCATGTAATTGGTGTGAATTGCCAATATTAACATGTATTTTGTTTACTTTTACGAATTTTGTTGGGTGAAAAATTGACAGTTAGAAATTTTGAAGTTTACCGGTTTTTGTGTTTGTTTCGAGTGTCTATAAATATTGTGCCGATATTATTATCATTAAAATGCCGCGTCCAAGACGATCAAATCTTCCCCGAAAAAGCCGTAATGCAACTAGGATGCAAAACGTTGCGAATGAAAGGACTGAAGAAGTACAAGAAATTGCACGTGAAGAGCGCCGCTTTAGTATGACTCGACTTCGTGCTTCTCAATCACAAGAGCAAAGCGAGGCAGTCCGTGCAAAGGCTCGGTTGGCTATGAGAAATCATCGAGCAAACCTAAGAGATCAACATCTTGATAATTTTCGACGCACAAGGAGAAATTTATCAAGTACTGATTTGAATCGAGCAGCGTTTCGATATGATTGCAGCACTGATTACTGCTTGCATACTAGCGTTCGCAATGGGCCAATGGATGTGGTTTGCGAGTATTGAAGTTTTCCGGAGAAACGCCAAGATTGTGCTGCCTTAATGGGAAAGTGAAATTGCCATTATTGACTCCCCCACCTGAGCCATTGCACTCATTGCTACTACATAATTCAGAATGAGGTCATTAGTACACTACATTCGTTCAAATCTATTGACTGTGCAACAAATGCAGATGATGCCACCAACTATCCAATTGAATTTTTAAACTCCTTGGATGTGCCTGGCTTACCACCGCATAATTTACGACTAAAGGTGAACTGTAAACTGTGCAACGGAACGCGTTTGGTGGTAAGTAAATTGATGAACAATGTGATTTACGCGACGATACTCAAAGGAAAATTTGAAGGTGAGGAAGTTCTCATTCCGAGGATCCCGATGATCCCAACCGACATGCCGTTTGAGTTTAAACGACTTCAATTTCCGATCCGTCTTGCATTCGCCATGACCATTAACAAATCACAAGGCCAATCCTTGAAAGTTTGTGGTCGAAATATCCGTGAAAGTGTGTGGTCAATTATATGCGGCATGTTCAAGGGTCGGAAGACCAGCTGCGTTATTTGTTCTTGCACATAGTAATAAAACTAAAAATATCGTCTATCACAAGGTGCTTCACTGAAGAGTGCAGCCTATGCACTAAAATACATGGCCAATAAAGAATCATTACAATAATTGATTTTTGGTACTTACTTATATTTATTATCCTAATAAAAAATTTAAACTCTTAAAATCAAGAATCTGCTCATTTATTGCTTCTAAGGCGGAGCAATGTTCGCCGGGTCAGCTAGTCATTTTATATAATGTAGTTTTCCCTGTTTTGGAAATAGTTTTCCTCAATCTATGCAATAAATTTACTTTCCTTGCTATTTTACCATTTATATATTCAACATGGTCTTTAAACGTCAAATTGTTATCTATAATTACCCCTAGATACTTATACCTTTGAACCCATTCTATCGTTGAACCTATAAGTAGTTCTTGTTTTCATTTCAGCTTTTTTCCTAAACCTATACTTTCCTAACGCCATACATTTTGTTATCTGTGCATTGACACATAATTGATTCTTACATAACCATTCGCAGACGGAAGTTAATTCTTCATTCATTTTATACTTATATAAATCAATGTGTCGTCTGCAAACATATGTACTTTACAATGTTGCAATACTCCTGGTAAGTCATTTATGTACATTATGAACAACAAGGGACTCAATTTACTTCCCTGTGGAACACCACTTATAACTTCTCTTTCATCCGACACTCTATTATTAAATCTCACAGTTTGATATCTCTCACTTAGGTAGTCTTCAATCCATTCATAAACCCAACCCGTAATGTTATACATTTCCCTTAATTTTTTTAATAACAGCCTCCTATTTATTGTTTCAAATGCTCTTTTGTAGTCCAGAAAAATTGCAAATATACCTTCTCCTCCGTAATTGTTTTTAGCCAATCTTCAGTAACTAATTGTAAAGCCGACTCTGTGCTATGTTGCTCTCTAAGGCTTGATTGGTGTTTTGTCAGTAATCTATTTTCTGATATATGTATACTTTAATAATATTTCCTGTACTATAGTCTCAATCACTTTTTCTATTACTGGCAGAGTATTTATTGGCCTGAGGTCATTACAATGAACACTCCCCTTAATTTTGGCAATTGGCACAATCACTGATGTTTTTAGTGACTTCGGCATCATTTTTTGTGCAAGTGACTGTTGAACAATGTCTGTTACTTCATCACCAATCACCGCCCACAATTTTTTAATAATATCACAACTTATGCTATCGGGACCATTCGTATTTTTTAGATTTTTGACAATTTTTTCAACAGTTTCCTTATCTACTTCTTGAAACTCACTTAAGGAAATGTTTCCATTCCTCATTTCCATTTCGTAGCTATTTCCATTGGATATACTTTCGACTATTTCCTCTACACTACTAACAAAGAACTGATTTAATCCATTTGCTATTTCATCTACATTAAATACATGTTCATTTCCAATTATAACACTTTTCATTTGTTTAGGGTCAGCTTTGTATAATGTTTTCAGATGTTTCCAGAGGTTCTTTGGGTCTTTCTTCAGTCGTTCAAAACTATCTTCATGATATTTATTCTTTGCGCTCCTCCAAACATTAATAAATTTGTTTCTACTTTGTTTATATAGATCCCATGCTTCCAAATACCCGTAACCAGTTTCTTTTAACAGGAGAAACCTATTATAAGCTATATCCCTTTCTATCATGTTATGTTTTACTTCTGCCGAGAACCACGGACACGGTTTACTTTTTAATCATATATCTCGTCTCCTACCTTCTTGTATACTCTCAATCAGTACTTCTTTTAAAAAGTCATATTCGGTCCCACACTCCATCTTTAAACTATTTTTATTTCTTAATTTATTCTGTACTATTTTAGATACCACTTCGTAATCTTATTTTCCCTTCATAAGAAACTTTTGTCTCTCACCAGTAGATTAGTTGAGTAACCCTCCAATTCATGCATTGTATAGCTGCCGCATTACAGTCCTTAGCCAGATGATCCCCTCCACATTTCACGCATATTTTTCCACCTTTGCATGCTTCACTCCAATGGTCGTACGAGTAGCATTTCATGCACCGCGATACTGCCAAATACTCATTCACTCTGCACCTCTGCCATTTGATTTTCAATCTTCCTTCCTCTATCATTCTTCGAAACGTCTGCCGATCAGTCTCCAGTATTACCATATACATATGTATTCCTGCTTTTCTTGTTTAATTTCACCTCAATTTTAGATTCTGCCTTGACTATTTCTGGGTTCTGATTTTGTAATGCATTCAACAATTCACTATCTTCCATTTCATCTTCAACATCGTATATTCTTATCCTTGGTCTCTTCAATTCAGGTATTTTAGCTTCATATTCTTTCCCCATCTTCTTTATGACTTCAGTATTTATTTTCTGAATTTCTTCCTTGGTCTTGCATGTTATTGCAATGCCACTATGTCTTATTTTTCTGACGTTTTCAATACCTATTTTCATCTCCGCTGAATTCAATTTCTCTTTGCATTCCCTCTTAGTTATCTCACTACTTTAACTCTGCTTTTTTGGGTGTACAATGATAACTTCTTCCTTGCCTTCTTTAACCTTATGCGCATAGGATGCCACATTCTCCTTGCTGTTGCTCTGAGTATTTCTGTTTTTCTTCATTATCTCCATTAATTTGCTTGTCACGATTTTTTCCATAGCCGTCTTCATATTTTCCATCATCTCACTCATAATTTTCTTCACGGAAGTATCTACCATATGGACATACTGACTATTGCATTCGTCGCACATCCACTTCAGGTTATTATTTTTAGATATAATCCTCAGCTCTGGAACTGTTATGCTCACACAATTAGAGTGAAACCACTTTTGGCATACCCCTTCACAGCCAATGCATTCATCATTTGTAAATTGTTTCTTGCATTTTCCACAGGTCTCATGTCCGCCGCTTGCCATATTAGTAGTAGTATTGGTGTTAAGCCACCAACCACCTCACTTTAGAAACTTGGGTTAATTTAATCAGTTTTCATACACTTTCCACTTTTACTTGTTTACTTCTAGACTGATTCAATGCTTTTACACCTTTTTATCAAATTCAGTGTAATAATTTTATTTATTTTGGCTGTTAAATACATATACAACCGTAGATTTTTCCTCCCACTTGCTTTCCAGTGTTCATATTAGCAAGAATATGAAAACTTGCACCACATGTTTAAAGTAGGCATATATCCAAAAGATATTCGGTTCAATTATTACTTATGCCTCACCATGGCGTTGTTCGCGAGAGTGGCAATACGATTGATTTTTACGGCAGTAGTAAGTCAATAATGAATTATTTTCAGGGACTATTCTTAAAAAAAAAATGTTTCAAATTTCGTTAGAATAGCGAAAGCATCGATAATCATTAATCGGAGATGTAGAAAAGAGGTTTCGTCAGATTGAAGTAAATCCCTTTCAGGGCGAATACCAACAAATTTTGTGGTGTTCTAATCAATTTGACGATATCGCAATTTTCGAATTGAATACCGTAACGTAAGGTGCGACTCCAACTCCCTAACTCTCTACTCGAGTTCTACGTCAGATTTCAGAAGATTCTAGGCACGAATATGGGCACGCATCAGCTGTGTTAGTCGCAGACACCTACGTCGATGATGTTATGTCAAGAGCCGATGCTTTGATTGAAGCTATCTCATTCCATAAAGAGGTGGGTTTGTACTTAGGAAATGGATTTCAAATTTCGCAGAATTTCTTAGAAAGAAATCAGTCACATTTGATCTAAATAAAAATACAGTGGTTAAAGCACTTGGTGTTCAGTGGAACACCACGCTCGATGCTTAAGGTTTAAGATTTGTTTGGAGACGGACACTATCCCAACAAATCGCAGTGCCCGTCTCTTCGACCCTTTAGGATGGCTCACTTTGGCCCCTATAGTTGTGAAATAATTTTCCAAAAGTTGTGGCTTGCTGGTGTGGATTAGGACGAAGAAGTTCCTACTGATATTAATCGGTATGCTAAAAGATATATGACTGCTATGACCTTTAGCTTCTCCTTATGATGTATAATTAGTGTGTAAGCTTAATAAATACTAATGGGTAGCTTAGTATTCATTCTAAGTTTTCAAGTATAATGTATTTCTTCCACATAATTTTTTTTAATATTTTCGTTTGCGGGATCGGAAATTCATGTAATGAGATCGGTGTTATGGAATATATGGTTTCTCAGTGAACTGAAGGAATACAATAACGTGATTAGTGGAGATCGGGGCGGAGTTACAAAACTGACAAGTACTGGGTGTGTTGCTGTCCATAAGGTGACGATGGGCTTGTTTTGATTCGCCCAGACGAACTCGTGGGAGTTTAACGAGATCCATTATAGAAAGTGAACGGTGGGCATATTTTAAGAAGTCACTTAAATGAAGCTTTTGCACATTTTGCGCTTTGCACCAAGTTGAGCATTTCTGCCAAACGTCAGATTGATATTGAATTCTTGAGAAATTCAACTATATACATATGTCATTACCATTTAAATTAACCATTGTTAAAACAGGAGCAAGGGTGGCGTATTTCGCGGTGTTATCAACAAGTTGGATATTGTTTTTGTAAAGTCATACGGATATTCTTCTTCTTCTTAATTGGAGTCATAACGCGTAGGCGATTTCGGCCGATTTCATATAGCGCGTCAGCTGCTCCTCTGCTATGCTAACTGGCGCCGTGAGAGGGGCTTACTCCACATTTGCCTACTCACCAAAAGTAGCACTTGTTGGCAAGAGAGATTCTTCGTTAAATTTCAAGGCTGACATTGTTGGCGTTAATGCCGGTTCTAAAATAAACAAAGTTCTCTATTTAGTTAAAATTGTAGCTGTCAACAGAGAAGCGGGAGCCAAGACGTGAATGCGCTGACTGTTTATTTGATTACAGGAGCTACTTCGTTTTGACCTCGTTCACCTCCAGACGCATTCGCTTCGCTTCTTTATCCAGCTTGAAGAAGGCAGAACGAGTTGTACGGTTGTGGATGCCATTGATGTCGATGTCATCGGTATAAGCCAATAGTTGCAAACTCTTATAAAATATTATTTTTTCTAACAAATTGTTGAACAAGTCACATGACAAAGAGTCACCCTGTCTGAAACCTCGTTTGGTATCAAGCGGCTCGGAGAGGTTCTTCCCAATTCTGACTGGTTGTGTTGCTCAAGTTAATTTTACATAACCGTATAAGTTTTGCATTATAACACTTTATTTAGTTATTTTGTGATAAAGTCCCGTTTTTCTTCAATTGAGGGAAGGTTAGCTCCAAAAAGCATGCGACTCTTATAGCTGCATTCAGTGTGGTTTTTAACTTATATAGAGCAGACTCCGACGCGATGCCATATAGAAAAAGGCCAAAATAAATTCTTGGTGTCAAGAACACTTTAGTAACATTTTTTAGAGTTAATGAATTGCAATTAAATTTGTAGCAAGAGAGACATTTGATAATATTAAGGCGCTATGAAAGATCTTGTTGTAGATGTTAATTCCAATTATATTTCTCATTGAACGCAATTTCTAGTATTCTTCCAGTATACACTTTATTTATTTGGATGTTGTTGCAGTGGACTGAAGGCGAACACTCTTTTTTTTCGACATATAGTATGTAGGTGTTTGCATTTTGGTATAGAGAGAAGCGCCAGAGTAGTTACTCTACATAGGTGTAAATACCTTGCAATAAGTCATTTAGATCAACTCTAGAATTTTTGTCTTTTTTTGCTTAACTAAAAGATTGAAATCATCTGACCTCTTTATATAAGGAGATTGTGGCACAGAGCTTATTTTATGGTATTAGGAATATAACTACTGATAAGGGGGATCCTGGCGGTATTCCGTTTTGAAGTTGGTAAGTTTCGAAATGGACAGTGTGTAGTCTGACATTAATTTTTCCATAAAGTTTCTTATGTAGTTGCAGATTCGTGATCCGGACTTACCAGTCAAGCAGCTGGTCTAAAATATAGTGGGTACCGCTTTTATTAGATGCTTTTGGGAAATCAAGTGATATTATTGATAGATGGTTTCTTGCGGATAAAGATTCTGCATCATGATGATCTCCATATACTAGAGCATCTGTTACTAATATTCTCCGCTTAAATACAACCAGGTTGTTATGGATGAGCTTGTTATTTTGAACAACACCCCATAACCTGTTTGATATAATTTTATCCAATAGTTTCGAGCAGCATTAATTTATGAAAATTGGTAGGTATGAGTTGAGTTCAATTTTGCCTGATTTAAGTTTTAAAATAGGAGTTATTACAGTAAGTTTGTAGGATTGAGGGATATATGATTTGAGTATGCCAATGGAGAAGTTAAATAATGTGTTTGTTACTGGAAGGCAATTTGAGAGATCATAGAATAGTTATTCGATTGTTGACGAGTGTTTTACATTTGGGGTTTTGTAGAGTAGATTTCAATTCTACAAAATTTATATCTCTTTCAATTTCAAGTGGTTTGTCGTCGGAGGTTTGGGAATAAAAGCGGGAAGTTATTACTGCTGGATGATTCTGCTTCATGTGCTATTGTATGCGATCTATAATATTGGAGAAGGTGCTTTGGGACTCTTCAAGCAATGAATTCCGTGTTTTGTTTTATAACCGCAAAGTCGTTTTATATTAGCCCAATTTTTTTCTGTTGAAGTGCTGGGATTGATTTCTGAGGTGAATTCTACCAATGATTTTGTTTTAGATTGTTTAAGATGCCTTTTAAAAATCGCATTAGCTTTTTGTACCTCATCACAGTGCCTTGGTTAATATTTCATTTGAGGGTCTTCCAGCACTTATATTTTTTCTATACGAAGCTTTTGTAGCTTTGAATTCCACAATCGGACATTGCGGGTAAGATTATTGATATTCGCGACCTTTTTATTTATAAATGCGGTTGCCGTTGTTTTTATGTGGGCGTTGCAGATTTAGTAATAAATCTGGGTTTGTGAGCTAGGTTGCTGAGTTTCAAAGAGAGAGATAACTATGGGGAAGTGGTCCCTTACACATAATTCGTCCTGTATAGCCCAATCGCAGCTGACAGCAATAGTGGGGGACGAATTGAGATGTTTATGCCGTAAGAGTATTGTATGTGGTAATGAGAGATGGGGAATTGCTCTATGTAAATTTGATCTACATTGCTTTTCTGGCGCTTCACAAGCCGCATATGCTGCTGTAGTATACTCGCGCAATTTAAATTCAGGAAAATTCAACCTTAGTCTCTCTTCTTCAAACAAAGTCAATGGTAGCGTCAATCAAAACGGTATCTATACCTAGATTGGAGCCATGTCCAGCTGCCCTTTGCTCAAAATTCTCCAGATTGTATTCGATCTGTAATATAGCGGAGAGACAGCACAACGGTGTTAAGTTGGATTAGGCAGTCTCCATCTTATTGATGTGTCTACGTAGTAAATCGCGTAGGCCAAATTCAAATGTTATTCAATGGCAATATATTCCATAAGTGAAACCCGGACGACAGTTCAACGAGGGGATTGCTTCCACAAGAATTAAAAGTAGTCAATCACATTGTTGGAGCTCAAGCATAGCCTTATCCGATAAATTTTCCACGTTTAATAAATTATTGTGTGTTATTTTTCGGTTCTTGCGTTTAATTAAAATGTGTAGCATAGAAATTCGCTGTTTTGGCATTGACAAATTGACTTTCCCCATAGTATGTCTGCCTTACGTAGTCAAAAGAAGGTGAAAGAAAGACCATACTTAAATTATAACCTTTCGTTGATGAGAAAGTTATCCTCCGGGCTAGTGGTCGGCTTAGAAATTCCACTTTGTCCTCTGACACTAAATTTCCTGCGACTTAAGCCAAATCCAATTCATTCTACAGACTCATAATTTTAGATTCCCATGAGCGTACTTAAATGGAGGGATAACGTTAACTATGTCTTATGTCAGTCGCGAAATTTGGGTTTTTACTGACGTCCGCCCTGTTAAAAAGATTTTAGGCAGGGGTATCACTTGCTTTCGCCGTGCTGCTAAATGAGCTCAACAACTCATGGGAGATATTCGTTTAACTAGGCCTTCCAAACATAACGGTGTTGATTCCCTACCCATAAAAAATGCAACATTGAGAGGAGCTGTAGTCACTAAGGGTTATGTTTTCCTATTTGTGTGCATTCCCACCCAAGCCATACATTTAGAAGCAGTGGCGGATTTAACAAGGAGCGTCTTAGCGGCATACCGTCGATTTGTGGCGACACGAGGTTCATGTTGGAATTTATATTCCGGGTGCTTCGAAAGCATTAAAAGCGTTGTCAACTGCCAATGTCAATAGACTTACGTGAAAGTCTGTCAAGCTTTGGAACTGAGTGGCACTTTATTCCTCCTGCTTCCCTAAATTTTGGTGGTCTGAGGGAAGTAGAAGTTAAATTCATGAAACGACATTTTAAGTTTTGAAGAACTAACAACTTTACTTTCACAGATTTTAAAATTGCATATTTTCACGGTAACAATGCAGTAATTTAAATTAAATTGCAAGACATTGCTTTCCCATTTTCAAGGGAGCAGCTTATAGAAGAAATTATTTTTTATGTGTAACTGGTATTATTTTTTTTAACACATTGCCTACTCACTTCTGGAGAAGGATCACTGGAAGCATATGTGTTCACTTGCTTAGAAGCTGTTCTCTAGTACCTTATGAAGGGAAGGCCTTGACAAATTTGCTTCTGGGAACTTAACCAAGTAATTTTCAATAGCATTTGCACTTTTACAAATAAAATTATAGTTAATAAATAACACTACTCGACAAAAAAAATCTCCAAGAATAAAATAGGCCTTTCCTAAAGTGAAATTTTCTCCTGATTCCGAATATGACTTCCATTTTCTTGTGGCAGATCTAGTCTCCGAGATATCGGCGAAAATATGAAAATTCCCATTTTTGCAGAACACTACTTCATATAGGTACGGCAAAAATTTGCATTTTTCATTTTTTCGTTTTAAACTGTTGAATTATGCATTATACTAATTCCCATAAAAATGTCTTGCCTTCACCTCCCTCAAATATCTTCAGTAGTTTGGCCACTATGCCAAAAAACGTTCAAAAAATGTTGAAAAAAAAACGAAATTTTTTACACAATTTCAGATTTAACCACTTTAAAATCGGAAAAATTCTATTGACGAAAAAAAGTTAGCCCTCCTATGTTGTAGGTAATTTAACTACGAAAATTTTAAGCATACCAGCACAACAATCGGACGTGCCATTGAAACTATAGCCCCGTTAACTTGCAAGCGTCTATCCTACAATTTTTTTATAGAGAAAATTTTTATTCAAACTAGGTTTTTATTTTTTTATAACGTTTTATTATAGACATATGTTTGCACGTTAAACTGTATTCAATTGAGTAATATGAGTATAAATCAGCAATTCAGTAAAAAACAACAACGACAACAACATTAAATACATACATATCTACATCTAAAAAAGTCAAATTGAGCGATTTTACCGTGGTGGTCAATAGTGAGGGACGTGGGTACTTCTAACTACCCGTTTATAATTTTCTGGGTTTGTCTCCCGTATTATTGTCCAGCAATAATCTCCCATCATTTCTTCATTCCAAAAACCTTGGTAACGCTTTTCAAAAATCATGAGGTCTTGGTGAAACCTTTCACCCTGTTCATCACTTTCAGCACCTAGGTTTGCGGGAAAATTATCCAAATGTGAATGCAAAAAATGCATTTTGAGGGACATGTTGCATTTCATAGCACTGTAGTTTTTCAACAAGGCTTTGACCATCTCTCTATAGTTGGGATCTTTGTTGTTGCCAAGAAACCCACTAACGACTTGCTTAAAGCTGTCCCAAGCCGCTGCTTCTACTGATGATAAATGATTCGCAAAATTTTCGTCTTTCAGCAACTTTCTAATTTGCGGACCAACAAATATACCTTCTTTTAATTTGGCTTGAGTTATTTTAGGGAAAAATTTCGTTAGGTACTGGAAGGATGGCGCGTCCTTATTTAAAGCCTTTACAAAATTTTTCATTAATCCTAATTTGATGTGAAGTGCTGGCAAAATAACTCGTTCGGGATTTACTAAAGGCGGGTTTGCGATATTGAAGGCACCTGGTTCGTACTCAGCTCTTGGTGGCCAGTTTTCCTGAATATAATGGGTTTCTCTAGCACGGCTGTCCCAAAGACAGAGAAAACAGCAATATTTAGTGAAACCTCCTTGAAGTCCGAGAACTATAGCTACAACCTAGGATGTATTTCATATACTATTTATTTTAAACTGTACCACCGAAACTGCTTACCTTTAAGTCCGCACAAATTTTCCAATTAAATTGTTTATATTGAATGAGCTCAAGTAAATTTGATATGCTTAAATAAGTTTCTTTAGTATTCCCAGAATGTGCCACTGGTATTGATGGTAACGAATTTCCTTTATGGAGTAATGCTGCTTTTAAACTATGCTTTGAACTGTCTATAAACAAGCGCCAATCATCCACTTTATTTTCTAATTTTAGTGCTTCAAATAAACCTTGAACATCATTGCAGTAGCAAATATTTTCACTTTTAGTAAAAAAAGAAGAGAAAGTCTTGTGTCTATTTCGAAATTTGGAAGTACTTGTCGAAGGGCCCAGGCTGCCCCATTGCTGCAAACGAGATCCTAGAACTTCGCTATCAAATTTCGATAATTTCAAATCTCTGACCAAGTCATTAAGTTCGGCTTGTGAGACTCGATGTGGGATCTTTCCTTCTTGTCCACTTTCTGAATTATCTGCTTCGGAGTCACTTTCGCTTGAGGCTTCAAAACTTATAGGCGGTCTAGGTATGGGTAAGGTATGGTCATGTAGTTTTGGTTTTTTAGCTGATGCCACATTTGGATAACTTATTAATTTCCTCTTTTTTCTCGTTTTACCTTTAAGGTCTATCACGCAAAAATAGCACTGGTCGTGGTTAAAGGGTTCAGTCCACATCATTGGAACACCAAACTTCATGTTATGACCTTTACCCGATACCCATCTTATTAAAGTTAATCTACAGGAGGCTCAAATAAAATTAGGTGTCCAAGATTTATCGAGATTTTTTACACGGAAACCGAAATAATGAAAGTATGCATCTCTGACAGAATTAGTTATTTTCCGAGCTGAGTTTCCGAAAATATAATGTCCGCAAATAAAGCAAAAATCATCCGGATTATTTTTACATTTAAAATCTCTTTTGCAACAAGCCATTTCGTAAACACATCTACCGATATAGTATGTATAAATTTGCACTACAATTTGCAAAACAAAATTTACAACAAACAGTAGTGACAATTAAATACTTGATGTCTTTTTAAATTTATTAGACCCTAAGGTAGAGTGACCAAATGAAATGTCTCGCCAATTTTATCAGAGTAATACTAAAATTGTAGGATAGACGCTTGCAAGTTAACGGGGCTATAGTTTCAATGGCACGTCCGATTGTTGTACTGGTATGCTTAAAATTTTCGTAGTTAAATTACCTACAACATAGGAGGGCTAACTTTTTTTCGTCAATAGAATTTTTCCGATTTTAAAGTGGTTAAATCTGAAATTGTGTAAAAAATTTCGTTTTTTTTTTCAACATTTTTTGAACGTTTTTTGGCATAGTGGCCAAACTACTGAAGATACTTGAGGGCGAAGAAGGCAAGAAATTTTTATGGGAATTAGTATAATGCATAATTCAACAGTTAAAAACGAAAAAATGAAAAATGCAAATTTTTGCCGTACCTATATGAAGTAGTGTTCTGCAAAAATGGGAATTTTCATATTTTCGCCGATATCTCGGAAACTAGATCTGCCACAAGAAAATGGAAATCATATTCGGAATCAGGAGAAAATTTCACTTTAGGAAAGGACTATTTTATTCTTGGAGACTAAAGTTGATCAAAATTTGTCGAGTAGTGTAATTTATAACCGATACAAATTAGAAATAAACATGTATGTATATACTAAGTATATGTATTGAATGAGAAGCTTTTTTCTCCTCATGCTTGACTTGCCAACATCAATGTTCGACCGTTTCATTTTTCAAAAAAAGGGAGAAGCATAGTTGGCCATATAATTAGTCGTCTATCTAGCGTACATAATTCGCCTCAGTATTTTAGAATTTTCTTTCATAATTTTTCAGTCCTCAGAACTAAATAAATTAATACGTACAGTGAGTTCGCGGCAAGACTTTGATATTTTCGTTATGATGGAATCTTGGCTTAGCGCTGATTTGTATGATCAAGAATATTTTGATCCTAACAATTACGATGTATTTCGTAAAGACAGGGACACTATAATGACGGGATGTGCTATGGGGGGTGGTGTCCTCATCGGTGCTCAATCTACGTAGCGAAATGCTTTCATATTACTTTCGCCAAGTGTTTTTTCCCGGTAGAGACATATGTATTATTTTATCTCTAATTGTCGTTTGAATCCCGTTAGTGAACCTATGGGCTTGGCTGTTGTCTTCGATGTAAAGTTCACTTTTATTAATCGTATTAACTATACCATTTCTAAATCTTATGCTATGTTATTTATCAGACGCAATAGCACAGAATTTTCAAGTCCCTATACACACAAACTGCTTTATAGGCCATTTGTTCGTTCAAAAAAGTTTTCATTGGCTATGCTCTAAGTTCCCTTCATACTACTCGAGATGCCTTCTTATTAATTTAGAATCCCTGGAATCTAGAATATTTGTTTTGCCCTTATCTTTCGTGTTTAATATTATTCGCGGAGTTCGCTAGATCGCTTCGTAACTTCGATATTTTTTTTATCGGCTTCATAAGAATTATTTATGCAACAAATGCACCCATCACTAGAGCCTTCATAGGACTCAATACGATCTCTAAATCTTGTGAGATAGATTTTGCTTCATCAGCACACTCTTTCATAAATCTTCTTAACTATGCCTATAAGTAATAGAACTGAAACGTAATACGATATCCCTATTGATATGTTTTGTAAGCGTTAAATAAGATATCCCTTATGATATACTTCTAATACAAACTGGTATTAAATAGGATATCCTTTTGATATCGTTTTGTAAGGGTTAAATAAGATATGTCTTGTGATATGATTCTAATCTACACTATAATAATTAAACGTGATGCCCCTAATGATATCCCTCTATACACTATTCAATTATCTTTTTTCTTATTTTATGTTCGTCTGTAGAACAATTTGTTTTTGTTGTACTAATTTCTACTTAAATAAATAAATAAATAAATAAGCAATTCACACTATCCCGAAGTAAACGTTCAACCATACATTTCGAAAAGTCATGCAACTTACTGTGAATAGGTGTTCGAAAATAAAATCGCACAGTTTTCAATTATTGTGGATTACGACTTTCTCTTTTGTTTTGTTTTTAAATAACAACAATAATTTGGCCTGACACCATAGCTTGATGTTTGGCCGAACTTTTTGTACAATTTGTGGTGTGCGTTTTGATATATAACAGTAACACAAATTGCGTGACCTACAGTTTTACGCCGACTCCGAACGGTAAATGATTTTTGTTAGAAGTTTTTTCATGGCAGAAACACATTCGGATGTTTGCTATTGCCTGCCGAGGGGCGACTGAAAAAACTTTTTCTATAATTTTTGGTATTGCCTGGATTTGAACCCTGGATCACCGAATGAAGCACGTACACGCTACACACTTGTTTACGGCGGCCGTTTGAATACCTTTGTTAATTTTTTTTACGTTCAACAGTATCTTGTATTTGCATTATTATATGTGACGTTCCAGCATCCTATGGCTTTTTAAATACAATGTTTAAAACAGATCTGTATTAATGAATATTTGATTTTTAAAATCAGTTTATCTTAAATTTTTAAGGGTTTTATTTCATGCCATGTTTAAATGACTTCCCAACAAACACATTCTCTAACGCCAAAGAAACACTGGTCTTTCGTTAGAATTCTAATATAGTGCTGTAGGTTTCTCGAATTTTTTGGAAATTACAATACACCAATAAAGTTAATTTTTTATAATTTCTTTACAACTTACATTAAATTAAAATCCACATTAGAAACCAATTGCACTTTAACGTTAGAATACGATTAGACTCTAACCCTTTTTGTCGACAACGCGGACTAAGTCCTCTTTTTGTTTGTCTCTAATCGTGTGTTAACCTTTTATCTTAGAGAAACACATTAACCTAATATTTGTTGGGTTCAGTTATTGTTACTCATATTATATTCAATTTTGACTCATGCAATATTTTCCGCTGTCTAATCCAAACAGACCGGCATGGCTATCTCGAGCCAGCTCGCCGTCCTGATCATTTATATACTTGGATTTGACAATTTCTCTAACAAAACCTGTTTTGTTATTATTATATTTATTATTTATTTTTTTTATCAAAGGATGCATTATCCAAACATTGAAATTGCAACTTTGGCATGGCCATCGGTAAAAATTGTTTTGGAACCATGTCTGACCCCAAGAGTAAAAAGTTGGGGGCCCCTCCCTACAGAAATTGTGCTGATGCTTTATCAATTCTATTAAGAATTTTTCCACTTACAACTTCAATGTGTTTGAACAATAAGTCAAATACGACATAGTGCTTTTTGCTCTCATCACATCTGTATTCAATTTGCTTTCTAGTTGAAGTTGGGTGAAACAAATTTTTCAGTCGTTCTAAACTATATTAAGAAATATTTTTGTCACATTTTGAACATTTAACACCTTTACGAGCTAAAGACACTTCCATTAATACTCAAAATTCGTTATGCCGACTCGTATTACATTACTTTTGCCAGTTTCTGCTTATGTACTTAACTTTTAAACAAATGTTTGAATTAATCACCTATCAAAAGCATTCTAATTTGCAACTATTCACTTAATTTCTTGAAAACTCCAGGTATAAATAAAATAATAAATTGAAAATATTTTTCTGTGTGGGCTACTAGTGGTAAAAATTAATTATTGCTAATTGATGGGAATAATTGAGATATGGTTGGTAAGTACCAAAATGGAGTACTTGAGGTCAACGAACTTCTGGAACAAAAATCATCTCCTCGTGGCGAAAACATTATTGCATCAATTTCAAGATGCGCCTATAAATACCGAAGATATGAAGAAAAAATTAAAAGGGTGACACCTAGGGAAGGTAGAAGATTTTTTTCGAAATTACCGTATAAAAATACTTTAGATTTGGGGTAACGGCGAACTTTATTTTTTGGCTTGTGAGGCGAGTCGTTCTAATGTACATAAAATGCGATTAGTCTAGGATGAGTTCGGGTTCAGACGCAAAGAAACATGCGACTAATGCATCCTTTGATGTCTTTATATGGAATGAAATGTTCCTTTTTGTTCAAGCATGTCCTATGAACAGGAGTCCGTTTTATTCCAAAAGAATATAGTTGTTTTCTTACCTTTTTAAAATTTAAAATTATATCTAAACTGATTAGAACTAAGCGATTTCCAATTGTACTCAAAATACATTAGTTTGGGACTAATGTAGCCCAACTGTACTCTGTAGAGACTAATCCGGATATACTCTCTTAAGAGGCTAGTCGCACAGCAGGGTGTAGACAGACGCATGCTCATATTTACGTATGTACATATGTGGGTATTTATAAGCACAAACTCGGCATTAGTAATGACAATAACAACAAACGCATAACTGACGGTGGCATTCTAAATAATTATTGAAACTATTATACCATTTTAACGTCATTGCCACCACCGACGCCGTAGTCATCAGTACTTCACTGAAAATTGCCTTTGTTGGCGACATTCAAAGTCTAGCCCCTGTGGTGTCGAAGCGAAAATCTATATGCGGCGTAGTCTCAATTGCAAATGTGCGCTGCATGGCTGTCTCCGTTTGAATATTTTCATTAAGGAGCTTTAGTTTGGCATCAGAACAATAATAACAAACAAACTGGCGACAACTTGATTTGGTGAGACGACGATGGCTCTCTGTATTCGCTCCCCGTAACCGACTATCCAGTCGTAGCCGTCGTGTAATCACCAGCGACAAATGATGGTAAAAGGCGGCAACTTTAAAGCGCCATAGACAGTAAACAATTGGCGTCATCTTTTGGCATTTATTCGAGTGCGAACATATTGCCTACACTCCATTTATCAGTGGGTTGTAGGAAACCAAACGTAACAGAATATCATAGCCCGATTGTATAATCTGAATGATATCACAGTTGGCTATGCAATGGGCGTCCCTAGACGAAATCAGAGTAAAAGCTGAAGCCAAAGGAACACTGAAAATGTAGCCGGCTAGGTTTCTTAGCGATGCTACATAAAACTACCGGCTTTACATATACAAAAAGCATTAAAAAGGGCATTTTGCAACGGTAGTAAGAATAATACATATGTATGTATGCTTGTATGTACATATGTATGTATGTGTATACATAGTAATATGAGGAGTGCATGGAGCCGAATTATAGTCAAAACACAGGATAAGGGTACCCATCTAACGTGGTAAATTAAAGTCACGTGGCCGTATTAACGTCATAAAATGATAAATGTACCAAGTTTTTTAAATCAAATGTCAAAAATTGTATGCAACCCCGTTTATAAAGGCTCAATAAATTAATTTCGTGAAAAATATATTGTAAAACAATGAATATATTGTAAAAGAGGAATATAAAAAACATAATTATTATGAATTATGTTCAATTTTAAAATACTTTTTATTTTTCGCATATAAAATAAAGCAAAGTTTGATAAAATAAATTTCATTTTTATAGAAAAAAAAACTCAAATCATAAACATATACAGTATATGAAAATGTAATGATATTAAGCGGTAGAAATAAAAAATATGCCATATAAGATGTTTCATACACACATATGTTTTCGCCATTACAATGTCTAAAAAAACTTTTCAATAACTAATCATTCACAATTTGTAGTTTTGTAGTAGGAATTTTGTTTGGAGGTGAATCTAGTCCATGCCCTTTTATCACTATAAGTAAATAGTCTACTAGGTTTTAATTGTCTAAATATAGTATACCTCCTAAAAAAACTTCATATCTCAACAATCAGTTCTATGGGAGCTATAAGTTATAGTGACCTGATATGAATTATTTGTGTAGCAGTTATACACTGCCCGTTCTGGTCGGGCAATGTTTCAGTCAGATACATATATAAAACACTGAGGGACGTTTGCGTTCAAACAGAGTACTTGAACCCCAGTATCGTTTCGAATTTGCGAAGAAAAATTAGATACCAGTACAACAATTATTTATTTAAGTGTATAGAAAAAGAAATTATTCGTCTTAAAGCGTACTACACCCATTTTCAACAATTTCATATAATATCGAAAATTTAGATTTTTATTAATTACCATTACGGAGATATCCGCGTGGTTCTGCGTATAAAATTTGAACCAATTTTCTTTTATACTTACTGAAATATCGGATTTTTGAATTTTTGTTAGTTACCGTTATATTATGCTTACTGACTTGAAATTGGTTGAATTTATTACGGTAGTTTCAGAGATATACATATTTGTTTTAAAGTGGACGATGCCCCGCCCATTTAACGAAAGACAAAATTTACTGACCTATTCTTTCTACAACCCATTTCAGCATGTCAAATTTGGGGAAAATTGGCTTCAAAAGTGACTGAAATATCGCATCCTTCTGATTTTAACTACCCAACGTATGTGGGCGTCGTTATTATCCGATTTCGCCCATTTTCAATACCACCCCACCATCGATGGTAATGTATAATAAGTTTCTTAATGGTTTAATCGATTTAGCTTTTCATTTTAAACATTTTGATATGCATATATGTAAAGGGTCTTGCAATAGGGACGCTACAAAAGTCGACCGATAGTGACAGAAAACGACGTCATATTTTTCCCGCTCTTTTGACATTTCTCTTCAGTAAGGTTTGCCATTTCATCATGAAAAGATATACGATCCAACAACGCCTCAACTTTAAGAGCGCTACGTCGAATTTATGGTCGTCGTCATTTCTGGCTGAATGGCTTCGTCAATGAGCAAAATATGCGTTATTGGACAGGCAGCAATCCACACGTACTCCATGAGTCAACATTGCATCCCGAAAAAATTACGGTTTGGTGTGGCTTATGGGCCGGCGGCGTCATTGGGCCGTAGTTCTTCCGTGATGATCAAGACCGGCACGTTACTGTGAATGGGAATCGCTACCGCTCAATGATAACCGAATATTTTTGGCCCGAATTGGATGATATAGTTCCAACAGGACGGCGCCACAAGCCACACAGCGAATGTCACAATCGATTTATTGAAAACCAAGTTTGGTGAACGTGTTATCTGACGCCGTTAGACTATTTCCTGTGGGGCTACGTCAAGTCTATGGTCTATGTCAACAAGCCAGCGCCAATTTATGAACCTCGTACGAATATCGAACGTGAAATTGCAGCAGTATCGGCCGATTTATGCTTGAAACCCGTTGAAAATTGGGTTCAGCGTCTGGACCTCTGCAAGCGTACCCGTGGTGCCCATGCAAAAGAAATCGAGCTCCATACATAATGGCATCGAATGAACTTTCACATGAATAAAGAATTTAAGTCATATCCCAAACGGTTTTTGTTTTATTTAAAAAAACTTTTGTAGCGTTCCTATTGCAAGACCCGATATGTAGATGCCTATATCTATCGCGGTTGCTTTATGGTATTACAAACAACCGTTGGGTAGTAATAATAATAATAATTTGGCGCTTACACCATAGCTTCTTCTACAATTTTTGGTATACGTCTTGATGTTGTAACACAAAGAGAGGCACCACAGTTTTACGCCGACTCCGAACGGCGGATGATTTTTGTGAGAGGTTTTTTCATGGGAGAAATTTTATCCGAGGTTTGCTATTACCTGCCGAGGGGTGACCGCTATTAGAAAAAACTTTTTTATAATTTTTGATGTTACTTGCCACGGCCACAATTTGAACCCGGAGCGCGCACACACTACTTACTCGGCTAAGGCGGCCGGCAGGTAAACAAAGTTTTAATACCCTGGGCACCAATGTACTCGGGTATAAAAATATTTCCTAGCATCATTTTTACGAAAAGTTTCCAATGCTAGTAAAATTATATTTTTATTTCCCTCTTACTATTGACATTTTTATTTTTATAGAATGTTACGCAGATCTCAAACACCGTAAAAACTTCTTATGAAAAAACGCTAAAGAAATGCTTAAACACAATTTATTGACCCACATTTTTTTACAAGTGGTTTTACATGACATGTATTTGCGTCTGCATTGTCACTTTTTTCATATAGAGTTTGCCGTGTATGTGCTTATAGTATAATATTTTAGTCTTGACATAAATTCTGTTACAAAGTTTACAATGCATACAACGAGGATGAATTCGTAGAAAAAAGTGCCTTTACTTTTTATTATAATTTGCATGCAGTGTCTACTCTTATATAATAATGTGCTCAGTAGGTGGGGAGGTACAGACAATCGTATTGCGGTGATTGCTTTACATAAGTGTGGAAAATGCGCAAGTGAATGTTTGCCATAAAAACTGTTCGCGAACGAATTCGCAGAAAACCTCTTAGAAAACAAAAAATTACGTCAAGGGAAATGGATATATCCGCCAGATCAATGTCAAGACTTATTCCACATGATCTCCACATGAAAGCCTGCCGGCGGTCAACTGGTCATCTTCTGACAACGCGCTAGAAGCAAATTAGGCTCAACTGATGCGCGCGCACGGTCAACGGCCATGCAAGTATCCTTTTTACAGATGAGACAATTTTCACTGTTGAAGAAGTTTTTAATAAGCAAAACCACAAAGTCAACAGAGAAACTTCCAAAGGCGCAAACAATTTTATTCCAAGGGTTCAACGTTGTCACAATCCAGCTGCCGTAATGGTTTGATGGGAAATCTCCAGTAAAGGCGTTACACCTCTTTGAGAAAAAGGAATTAAGTTAAACTGGTACAAGCTGGATTTTTTTAAAAGACTGCTATATATATATTTTATAAGACTGCTTTACCAGTTAAGCCTTACTCTCTTCGATGGAGAGCATTGCATCTTCCAGCAAGATTCTGCTCCAGCACACAAACCAAAAACCACCCAGCATTGGCTTAAAAGCAATATTCCTGGTTTCATAGCTAGAGAAAATTGGCCGTCTGGAAGTCAAGATTTGAATTCATTGGACTACAATTTGTGATCACAGTTGGAGAACATGGCCTGTCGAATACCCCACAGAAATTTGGAAAGTTTCCAAGTTTTTAATTTGAACAGCGTCGTCAAGAAAAATAACGTGTGCGCACTTCATTCGGTGGGTTCCGGGTTCAAATCCTGGCCGGAGCAAGTACCATCAAAAATTATAGAGATGCTTTTTCTAAAAGCGGTCGCCCCTCGGCAGGATATGGCAAACGTCAAAGTGTATTTCTGCCATGAAAAAAGTTCTCAATTTATGTTACAACAAGACGCTCACCACAAATTGTAGGGGAAGTTCGGCCACGCGTCAAATCGGTAGTCGACTTCCACGTTCATTACGTTCTCCTAGTCTAAATTTAGCACCTTTTGTTTTCTGTTTCTGCGCCGACTTCGGCATTTAAATCTCCAATTAATAAGTTAATCTAGTGGGCTCTTGTTGTTTTCAGTATCGTTTTTAAGTCAGAATAAACATCTTCTATCAAGTATATTTATGATAATATAAATTCAAAGAAATATTAATATTGATAAAAATATAAATATGTGCAAACAGGAGGTGCATTAAAGAGGCATCGTAGACAATAACAATATATGCACATAAGTATGGATGTTGTGTGTCAGCATAGCACTTGCAACATAACTTTATGAGGGATTAGACCCTTATATTTTAGGCAATCACTGAGAATATTTAAAATCATCGCACCCAAACAATCCTTTAAAATTTGAGTGGTACCTGTTCGAAGGGGCTTTTTATACTACTCCGATGAATCTCCTAAGTTTCATGATTGATTTCGGCTTTGGAGAGAAGGCGTAGCGCGTGGGTTGACCTGGTAGTGATGCTGAGCCAAATACTGTTAAGCGATATCCCAAGAAATCGATGGTTGAACACAACACGTGTTTATCCGCGTAAATGAAAATACCAAATTTTCTTAGCCGGTGAAACGCTAATCGAAGGTGTTCATCCAGCAACAATTTATAAACTGTTGTGGCGGTGTGGGAAATGGGCATCACGCAGCGATTGCCCGCATCACGTTGGATTTACAGCATTCGGTATGTCAGCTGAGCGATTTCAGAATTCCCTTGTTCATTTGCAGCGGCAAGTGTCATTAGCACCTGTAATAGTAGTCGCATGAGCCAAATTGTTCGGACGAATGCACCGTCAAGCTTGTTTCCTCCCAGTCTGTAAATTTCTGCGAGCTAAGAACTTGGAAGAGGTTGCATCACTCCCACCGTTCTTTTAACATACAATCTTGACTTATTTCACCATATCAGAACTAATTTGATTTATGTTAGAATCTGATAAGATCTAATTGGTTTCACAAAAATTCTTTCCACAGGAAACGTAACGCCATGCAACTTCTTTGTAATATACGTTCTTTGCTGCGAGAACTTCCGAAGGTGTTTATCGCTGAGTTCCACACCAGACAGTAACATTTTAAAACAAAACTACCATAATGACCCACAAGAGCTTGTTTTAATGCACCATACTTCTCGGATTCGGAAGGGTTTGATATTATACATTCAATAAAGATGAGTGCGTCTTGCTCCAGTCATGCGACTACTGCGTTATATTTCGTTGCCAACTGTTTCAAAGATTTCATTCAATTAAAGCAATGAATGAAGCCAAATATTGCAAAATCGGTATCAATCGAAAGAGGCTTAAAAAGTATTTTGAAACAAGGTTGTCACCTGTTTAAATTATTAATAATTTAATAATTAATTAGGTTTATGTAAAAAAAATAAATAAAATTTCCCAATGTGCTCTAATAAAAGTTTTAAGAAAGCTTTATTTTGCAACTAATTTTGGAGAGGGTTGCCACCTGCTAAAAGAGTAAATTAAATTAAATTATTAAGTCAACGGAAGTATCACGTAATGAGATTCAAAGAATGCAAGCTTAAAGAAACTTAATTATGAAAATATATTTCAGGAATATTGTCAACATGAATTTAATGATATTTGTAAGCTTACTGAAATATAACTGTATTACTCTGAAACGAAAGAGTTTATAGAAAAGCATGTTTGATGAGGGTTGCCACTCCCTAAAGTTCAATTTAATTGGTAAGGTAACGGAAATTTAACTATACTGGAGGTTCCCCTTTAGTGAAATCTATTCGTAGAGTAGGAAAATTAAGTTCGACTAAGTTTGAAAGACAAATGAAGAGTTACAATACTGGTTTGAACTGACAGAAGTTTAAGAAATCTTAGTATCGAACAAATGTGTAAAGGTTGATCACAGGATACTTTAAGTACACATAAATATTTACATACACACGCATATTTGCCCAAACTTTTTTGAAAGCTGTTCATAAAAGAATCGCCAGGTTTCCAAACCAAAAGTAATTTTTCTTAATATAAATCCTAACGAACTGTTATAATAATTTGAAAGTTTATGTGTGAGTATGTTCGATGGATTTGTATAAAATTTGACACATATATAGCTTATATATGGGTTAATATATACATATAATATTGTTATTAATAAGCTAAATCAGATATCGATGGCGACTGGCCAGATTAGGGTAAAATTTGGGATAAAAATGTACTTATATATAGTCCGTTAAATCTGTTACAATATAACCAATCTTCTTAAGAGGTTGCCATCTATTTAAAAGGATAAATTCATTTAAACAAATGGATGACGTCAAATATTGCAAAATGGGTATTAAACGAAAGAATTTTAATGAAGCTTAGTTTCCAAAATGTTTTGAAAGAAGATTACCATTTACTTAAATATCAATTTAGTCAAATTAACTGATATTTTACAATATCAATCTAAAATAAATATGGGAACACTAAATTTAAAAAAAATCTCTTTGGAAATGTTTTAAAAAGTTAACTAAAATTATAATAAGTAAAATTTAATAGTGTTTTAAGAAAGCTTTATTTTGAAAACACCTTGTAGAGGGGTGCCACCTACTTCAAAAAGGAAATAAAATTAGATTATTAAGTTAAAGTAGGCTTAAGAAAACTTAACCATGAAAATGAGACTTGCAAATATCACCATCGTTTGATTACATTGGGTATTTCTAACAATAAATTAGGTTTCACTAAACCCGAATGGCATGGCATACTGCGTAGTTGCCAATTATAAAAAAGTTTCAGCAACTAACCGTAATCGGAAATTATGAAGTAGGGATAGATTTTGTTTTAGATAGTAGGAAAATAAATATCTAAACTAAAAATTAATTAAAATGTATTACCCTTGTTATAATTATTTATTTCCTTTTCCGTTTTCGATAAAATGAGTGATATGTCTCTCATCATGCCCGTGCTATTGAATAAAGCAGAGTCCTGAACCCCGTCAACATCGGATGAGATGGCCCTTGGAGTGTTCGAGCGAAAGATTCTCTGAAAAAGTTTCGACCCTTACGTCTTTGCTACGACGTATACCGCGGACGATGGAACGATGAGCTTTTCCGTGACATAGACCTAGTTCAGCAAATTAAGATGCAGCGGCTACACTGGATAGGCCATATTGTATGTATGGAAGAAAATGCTCCAGTTTTGAAAGTATTATTGGCGGCACTTGGGGTTTCTAACTGGTGCCAGTCAGCAAAGCAGAGCAGCATCTATTCGGCTAAAGTGGAATTTTTTTTTGTTGACCTCGAGCCGGCAAAATACAAAATTATAACTGATTAATATAATAACAAATAAATCAGAGACGGGAACAGTTATAACTTTTATTTAAAAAAAACTTTTTAATAGTTCTTTGTCGAGTTTTTTTGGGTGGAAAATAATTCTTGTTGAAAAACATCACAAAAACGATTATTTTCCAAGTAAAAAATAAATCTAAACAAATACCGATTATTTCCTGAAAAAAACATAAAACTCAAAAAAATAACGCCATATTACTCGTAACTACCTGGCAATTATACAGGTTATGACAATTCGTGCTACCATCCGTAGTCGAAAAAAGTTGTTTTTGTTTTTTTCTCTTTTGTTTGAATTATTGCTTGTATTATCGGTGCTCCTTTAAATTCAAAGATTTTCGTATATTCGGCATGAGGTGTTAAGGAGTGTGACTTGCCCAAATTATGTATGCTGAGCTTATTTTACGGGCACGATTAAGTCGAATTGCAGTGTCAAAATTACCATATTGCATTTAACAGAAAAATATTCTTTTGTATGAAGAACATCTGTTGGAAATAGCCCAAGTTTTATTTTCGGAAGTTTTAAGTTTTTGGAGCACGCCATAAAATGCACGTTAAAATTATTTACTTACTTACTTAATTGGCGCTATAACCTCTTAAGAAATTTTGACCGAGTTCAACAAATTGCGCTAATCACTCCTTCTTCGTGTTAATGTCCTCCAATTGGAAATACCACTTGGTCTTTCCAACGCAGAGGAGATCTACATATGGCGCGGTAAAGCTCATACAGATCATCTTTCCATCGTCTGCGGTATTCGCCGTCGTAAGGACATAGAGTTCCATAAATCTTTTGGAGAATCTTTCTCTAGAACACTCCAAGGGACGTCTCATCCGATGCTGACAGTGCCCATGAAGTCGATCAAAAGATGATGTGTGTCTATTCTTCTTTCTCGGGTATTTTCCAAAATTTGGCGTATCGTGACTATTTGCTCGATGGTAGACTTGCTAGGTCTAAGGACCCACCGATAAGGTCTAATCGTTCGCACAATACGCTCGTTAGAACCTTATATGATATGCTAATGACACTGATCCCGCTGTAGTTGGTGCATTTTTGTGGATTGGGAAGAGTACACTTAAATTCCAATCAGCTGGCATGCGTTCGTCCGACAATATTTTGCAAATGAGCTGGTGCATGCACACTACCAGCCCGTCGCCACCGCACTTGAATAGCTCTGTTGACAGTCCGTCAGCATCAGCGGTCTTGTTGGGTTTTAACCGCGCTATTGCCGTACGAGTTTTGCCGGGTAACGGTACTTCGACTCCGTCTTCATTGATTGGAGGTTCGGGTTCATCATCTTCGATGTTTTCCGCGCCACTACCATTAAGTAGCGTGAAGAGGTGCTCCCTCCACAGTTTGAGTGTACTCTGGATGTTGGTCATAAGGCCGCTATTTTCAATCTTACAGGAAATTGGCCCAGTATTGAAACCTTCTTTAAGCCTCCGGGATCAAACATCCATTCCCTTCCCACCTTGGCATTAAAGTCGTTTAGCACGAGTTTTCTATCATGACGGGGGCAGGGTTCGTGTGCGCGCTCAAGGCTCTCAAGGAATTATCTTTGGTCACATGGTCCTTCTCTTCCGTAGGGGCGTGGGCGCAAATCAGAGAGACGTTGAAGAATCTCGCTTTGATGCGAATCGTGGAGAGAAGCTCGTCCACTGGAGTGAACGACATTTACACGTCGTTTACATGGCAGTAGTAGTAGGCGTCGCGAGTTCTGATCCTATTTTTCCTTGCCCCGTCTATCACATCTCTTGGATGGCGGTATTGCTAGACTTTGTCTTTACGAGGACATCCACCAGCCGGGCAGAGGCACCTGTAAATCATAGTCCTTTAAACGTTTACAGTGGTCGTCATCAGAATAGGGGGCCCTCATCTGAGGGTTTTTGTTGAAATTATTCATTGGAAGCTGTTTTTAAGTAGCGAATACCAAGCTCAACGAACAACCAGATTTTGGGGCATTTTTTATTTCAGTACACATTTATATAGCTGGCCGCTTGCTCCAAGTCAGACGTCCGCTCGCAGCCGCATCTACTGATGAACAGACGCTGCAAAACCCTGGTGAGCCCTTAAACCGAGAACGTCGAAGTGACCTCACCAGGTTCGCCTTCTCACTTCCGCGCACTCCCAAACGGATATTCTGGAGCTAGGCAGAGGACACTTGGGTGAGATTACTTGGAAGTTGTGAGCTGCTTGAACCGCATGCAGAAGAATTGTTCTGGCCACTTCCAGGTGAATGGCGATCAGAGACTTTCCCCACTTGCGTGGACTTCTACACACGGCCCCATCTTGCCAAAAAATTAATTAATTTATTATTAAACACAAACTTTAATGTATAAGTGGATGAGAAAATTCTAAAAGGGACTTTTTGGAAGGACTAAATAAAAATAAATATTGCTTATAAAAAACATTTCGTTTGATAAAATTCGTTCATTCCTTGTACCTAACTAATCTTAAAATGTAAAAAATGCAGAAAAAAATATTCTTAAACTTGTCACCTTTAGTATTTTCGTCTATCCTTTTAAAAGTTTCATGAAAGATATTTGAAAAAAAAAATAAAAACAATACTTTTTCGTTGATAAGTTCTTGGGAATGTGAATAATGCCCAATATACAATTGAAAATTACCCTCTTCTAAAAATATCCGATAGGGCGACGCCAAAAGTTCACATCTCAATGTCAATAACACTGCGGAACAAAATTTTGCGGTCGGAGATTTTTAAGTCGATTTAGGGTAATTTGGGGGCACTGATTACGAAAATAATATCAGTTTTGTCGAATTGGCTCTAATTTTTGAGATAAAGACTTTTAAATATTTCACGAAAAAACCTAATTAAAAATACCAATATGGATTTAAATTATATTTTTACTGCGCGCCTGTATAAAAATAATACAAAAATAAATAAATATGTTATTTTCATTAATTAATTTTAAAAAAATTACAAAAAACTTTTTCTGTAGGACCTCCTATGATGTCGTTGCTCAGAACAATCCCGTATTAAGTTCCAGCAGTAGTCTGCCATCATGTGGTCGTCCCATCGACCTTGGCATCTTTCTTCCATTATTTTTATAGAACCGTTCACCTTGTTCCTCACTGTAATCCCCTAGGTTGCCCGGGAATTTGTCCAAATGACTATGTAAATAATGTAATTTAATACTCATTTTAGCTCCTAGTTTGCGAAAATTGAGAAGCATATCAGCAACTAGTTTTGTATAGTCTGGTGATTTATGATTTCCCAAAAAATGTTTGACTACATTAACAAAGCTTGGACAGGCTTCAGATTCATATGGTTTAAGAATATGGTTTAAGAATTCAGTGTCTTTTAGAAGGGTACGAATTTGAGGACCATCGAAGACTCCTGCTTATAATTTTTCCATACTAAGGACTGGAAATTTTTTGCACACATACTCGAAACAGTCACCTGTCTTATCAAGGGCTTTGATGAACTGTTTTATTAGCCCAAGCTTGATGTGAAGTGGTGGAAGAATGATTTTTTCTCGGCTTATCAGTTGGTCATGAACCACATTTGCTGTTCCTGCCTCCATATTTTCTCTCACCGGCCAGTCCTTTCTAATCCAATGTCCATTTCTTGCACGACTGTCCCATAAACATATAAAACAGGGGTATTTAGCATACCGACTTTGTTGGCCCAATAAAAAATTCGCCATCTTAAAAACTTATTGAGGAATAATTAAATTAATACAACTGGAACTGGGTCATATAATTTTTTTTCATTAATTTCTTAAGTTTCGTTTATCTCAAGAACTAGAGCCAATCCAAAAAAAGTAAAAGCACAGTTCGTAAGCCTGCTACTAATATTAATAAAAAGTATTAACAAAATCATGACCGCAGGTTTTTTTTTAAATTTTTGTTACGCAGTGTAATCTACTTTTTAATAAAAAAAATTCGAAATGGAACCACCTCCTTTCTTACATCATGGTAGTCCTTGTAGCAAGGAGTAATTTTCTTTACACCTTATACAAGTAGTATTTCTCTTTCCCCATGATTTTTTAAGTTGAAATGCGGCAAATATTCTGGGACCGCTACTGAATTAAATTATTTATAAAAGGCCATGTCGTCATTACCGAAAGTGTTAATGTCTGTTTCCGAATATTTTCTTTTTAAACGCGCCGAACCGAGGGAAAAAATTTCGTGGCCGGGCTTTTGGTCGTTGGTTTGCAAAATTTTAGATTTAAGAATTTTTATGTTCGGCGAAGAAAGTAAGCTTATGTAGTAATATACATATGTATATTCAAATAAATGTATATAGACATTTAGTTACATATTTATGAATGCACGTAGCAATGTACTTATCCATACACATACTCGTATGTATGTGCATCTTTATGTATACATATATACAGTGGCTGGCAATATAGTCGGGACACGATAATTTTAAAAGTGTTGACTTTTTTTGTTTGTTTAATGTTTATTACTTTTTTGTTATAAAAGTATAACTCATTATACAACCAGCACCGTACAAATACACATTTCAAACTCTACTTAAAATCTTTGAAAATTTGATGGAATTTTGTTGGATTTTCCTATTTTTTCTACAAAGTTTTTAAATGCAATGTACAAAAGAGCTATACTCTTATACTTATAAAAAATATATATATAAAAAATTAATAAATATTAAACAAACAAAAGAAAATTAGTCAATATATAATTATTTTGATGCTCATATGTATGACTCACACTACAATTTCTTACGTTTTTTCAACCTAAACATAATTATAACCTTATTTATAAAGCCTAAAATAGAATTTCATAGTTTATAAGGAGACATTTTCATGCAAATTAATTATGTAGATATTTCTACAAATTTGTTAATATCATTGCAAAATCTAAAAATCTATCCAAAACAATTAATATTTATCACAATTCATTCTCACATTTTCTCCAGCCGGCCATTGGAGCGGTGCATCGGGTGAGATATATTGATGGGCTTTGAAAATCCCTAACGTCTAGTATACGTTCTTTGTCAAGAGGGAGTGAGAATGTTAAAAGAAATTAAATTTTACGCCATAAGATGGGGAACACATGACATCAGCTCTTCTGGTAACACCATACCACTACCATTATATGAATTCGCCTTGCATAGAACTAACCAAAATTGAACAGCATGTGTAAAAAGCTAACTCAATTTTAATTTTTGTTTTGCGTGCCATTTCGATTTGCTGTTTGGGTTCAACTAACAATTTGTTTAAATTGATTTGTGTGAAGTTCGAATTAACTAACTAATATAATTGCAATTTTTACTTATGACGTGGGAAGACGTGTTCATTCATTAAATTGCAAATAAATAAGGCATGGAAATGTTTTATCGCTTTTAAAAAGGGGAATTTCGTTTGGTGATCCAAAATAATTAAAATTCCAATATTTTCTTACTTTGATCTCGGATAAGGTCAAAGTTTTCGTTACTCCTCCATCACATTTGTTTGTTGGTAAGAGGCATTACTTCACTTGTTAGGCTTCGTGATATCCACAACTTCCAACTAAAGTATCAATTTCCTGTTGCCACATCCCTCCTTTGTTCACCAGCTTGACTTTCAACCCTTGTCTGGGGGCTTGGGGTTCTTCATCCGGAGTAGGAGCCTGTCGGTCGTGGTCTGATATCCCTGTGGGTGAAATAGATTTCGGTGATGAATGCCCCGGCAGATGTGTTTCAGAGGAGGAAGATGTTTCGTGGGGATGGGCCTCCGTAGTAGATGTAAGAAGAGTCGGTATTTTCTTCAAGTGGGCTACATTCCTCATAAGCGTTCGACCTCCGCCTAATATTTTTGCTATGTTTCCCTTCCTTTCCACTACCTCATATTCTGTTGTGTCGAAATTGGATGTAAGTTTGTGTGGAAACACGACATTTTTCAGATAAACTTTGTTCCCCACTTCTATGTTCGCCTCCCTCGCTCTTCTTCCCCTATCAGCTGATTCTTTTCCTTTTGCCTTTTGTATTTCCTCTTTGTAATGTTTTTTATTCAAATGAGCGATTTTTAACCGCTTGACTAAATTTTTAATCATATTTTCCACCTCTCCATTAGCTTTAGGCCAATAAGGAGGTGTTTTTATTTGTTGTATACCACACGTTTTGCAATATCGCTCAAATTGCATGCCTATATATTGTCTCCCATTGTCCGTCCGTAAGTATTTAGGAAATCCTAGTCTACTGAATTTTTTTTTCATTCAGTCGATAATGGTCGTAGAAGAGATTGACCGTACAAGTTTGAGCTCCATATACCTCGAGTAATAACCTTAAAAACCAATTTTTCGTGCTTTTGCGCACTTCTTACCCCATATCTTAGCTAATTAACAACCGATTTTCATTCCAAGAACGGTTTAAGAAAGAAGAAACTCAGACCTTTTGAAATATATATAGACGTCTTAATAAAGCTGAAGAAATTTACTTGTTTTTGCACAACAAACTTAAATTTTGCTACCCTTTTTCCTATTTTTTTGACTTTGGTGATATTTTCACACACTATTTTATAAAAACACAAAATGAGTTTTAATTGGATTCAAAGAGTACGTTTAATACCGAGTTCAACGAATGTTTCTTTTTCGGCCAAAAAGTGACTGAGTTATTTTACTTTTTATAAGAACGAAATTTTTGCAAAAATTTACAACGAACTTAATTTACTAATAAATATTAATAAATGAAAATAAATAGATCAAAAGTGCTATTTTGACCGTTTTTTCCTTAGGTCAGCATCGTCAGTTTCGCGTTGTACTGACCAGCAATATTCTGCCATCATATTTGTTTTGTTTTTCCTTCGAAACGTTTTTCGATCGTAGCCATTTCTTGGTGGACGTGTTCGCCTTGTTCATCACTGAACTGGCCCAGATTATGTGGGAAGAAGTCCAAATGCGAATGCAAGAAATGAATTTGTATCGACATGTTGCAACCCATTTCACCATATGCACTTAAAAATTCGTTTACAACCGTGATGTAGTCGTCGCTTCTGTTGTTCCCAAGGAAATTATCACATAGGGCTACAAAACTCTTCCATGCACGTTTCTCAACACAGCTTAACTTGTTAATAAAGGTAACGTCGCTCATAATTTTGCGAATTTGTGGTCCAATGAAAATACCTATATACACATATTATAAAAAAATAAAAAACAAGTAGGTATGAAAACAAATTAATAAATACCGGCTTTTATTTTAGCTTCACTTAATTTTGGGAAGACAGTTTTAAGATGAAGAAAAGCTTCGCTATGAACATCCAATTTCTTTACAAATTATTTCATGTATCCCAGCTTTAAGTGTAGTGGTGGTAAGATAACATCCTCAGATTTTACCAATGGGAGGCTTAAAACCGACTATTCCATTCACAAAGGTAGCAAGGATATTTTGTGTAGTCACCTTGCATGGCAAATAAAATTGTCAACACTTTTAAGTCAGCGATGACTTTCCATTTATGCGTGGCATAGTCGATCAACCGTAAAATTTTTTCCATCATTTCATACGTTTCTTTCTTGTTAACCCCATACGCGATTGGAACTGATGGTAAGAGATTTTCATTGTGTAATAACACAGCTTTTAAACCTACGGGTGACATTACAGACTTCATTAAGGGAACACGAATGTAGTTTCTTTTTTTTTTTAGGGTACATACTTTTACACGATCCATCAATGAAAAGTCGCCAATCATCTGCATTATAATTATAATTTAAAGCTGAAAATAATTTGGGTACATTTACACAATGTACTAGATCACAGTCATTGCCATTTCTATAAGTATCAAAGTGCGGTCGCTTTTTCTACCCGATGTTATTTGAAAATATTTTTCCACTAAATTCCACAGCTTTAGTCGTGAACCGAGGACTTCAGATTCTCGTTTCGATAAATGCAAATCACGCACGATATCGGCGAAATCAGAATTTGAAACCAAATGCCTTTCCGTTGATTTTGGTTTACAAGGAAGGAATTCTTCCTCTACTAAATATGTTTCACCAGCATCAATGGACTCACTTTTTGTAGGCACTTCGGCATTTAAGTATTTTGGTTTTGTAACCATAGCAACATTCGCATACTTTACGTTTTTCCGCGATTTAAAATTGTGACCTGAAACGTTTGTTTTGCAAAAATAGCAATCGTCTTGTTTATTATATGCCTGATGAAGCCAAGTCACAGGCATAGAAAAGGGCAAAGTAATTGATTGTTGAACTTTAAATTTTTTTAATGTTGTGCAGCAATATTCACAAATAAATTCGGGTTCGTACCAGCAACTCGCACTATAAAACCTTTCGAAAATCTTGTTATATATTTTTACAACACCAATATTATTTTAAAAAGCACGCCGATGACTTGTATCCGTAAATAAGCCACAAATGTAGCAAAACTTATTACGCTTCTCGCACATTTTAGTTTTACTTTACCACGATTTTTATCAAATTTAACAGCAAACACAACAAAAGATAAACAACAGGTGCACTTCAGTATAACGGAAATTTATAAAAGCTTCAAAATTGAGTAAAAACTCAAAAATTAAGAGATAATTTCCTTGGGAACAACAGAAGCAAATTTTTGCAAAAATTTCGTTCTTATAATAAGTAAAATAACTCAGTCAGTTAATTTTTGGGCCGATTTTTTAAAAGAGACATACGTTGAACTCGGTATTAAACGTACTTTTTGAATCTAATCAAAACTCATTTTGTGTTTTTGTAAAATAGTGTGTGAAAATATCGCCAAATTCAAAAAAAGGAGAAAAAGGGTTGCAAAATTTAAGTTTGTTGTGCAAAAACAAGTAAATTTCTTCAGCTTTATTAAGACGTCTATATATATTTCAAAAGGTCTAAGTTTCTTCTTTTTTAAACCGTTCGGTTGTTAATTAGCTAAGATATGGGCTAAGAAGTGCGCAAAAGCACGAAAAATCGGTTTTTTAAGGTTAAGTCGAGATTTTGGGGGTGTTTGGCAAATTCCAAAATTGGATTCTCGTTCTACTCGATAAGACCTACAAGGAAAATAACATCACTTCCCAGGTATTTCGACTTCATTCTTTTTTGTAGCACTGTGTAATCTATTAACACAAGTACATAATCACTGTTTGGCAAAGGGCCCAAAAGAGCTGTAGCTACACAAACCCATGGCCCCGTGGGAAATGGAGTTCTATCCCATGGAGCCAGATGCGACTCTTTCGAAACTAAAATGCAGGACCGTCTGTTCTTTACAAATTTTTCTACTTCGATCTATTAGTGGCCACCACACTTTCGATCTTAACCGTCGTTTCATAACCGATTCCCCCGGATGGCCTTCATGTGCTAGTTCAAAAACTTCTCTTCGCAGTGTGGACGGAATAATTGTACTCGTTCCCCTTAGAAGAATGCTTTCTACTGTCGAGAGTTCAAATCGGAATGGATACAGACTATTTGAAGACGCCGATTCCCAGGAATCGTTACTCATGCAAGTAATTGCATCGATAATCTCCTGATCATATGCGCTATTCTCTGCAACTTCTGAGATCGACATTGACGATGGAACCGAACTCTCAATCACTTGCAGAATGTTGTGTTCACCCTCAAAATCCAAACAATTTGTTTCCGTTGGTTGACATAGCCGGGATAAGACGTCAGATATGTTTTCCTTGCCAGCCTTGTAAATCACTTTAAATTTGTATGCTTGAAGACGTAAAAGCCATCTTTCGATTCGGGCGGGTGGCTTGGAAGTAGGCTTAAAAAATTTTCATTCCAAGAACGGTTTAAGAAAGAAGAAACTCAGACCTTTTGAAATATATATAGACGTCTTAATAAAGCTGAAGAAATTTACTTGTTTTTGCACAACAAACTTAAATTTTGCTACCCTTTTTCCTATTTTTTTGACTTTGGTGATATTTTCACATACTATTTTATAAAAACACAAAATGAGTTTTAATTGGATTCAAAGAGTACGTTTAATACCGAGTTCAACGAATGTTTCTTTTTCGGCCAAAAAGTGACTGAGTTATTTTATTTTACTTTTTATAAGAACGAAATTTTTGCAAAAATTTACAACGAACTTAATTTACTAATAAATATTAATAAATGAAAATAAATAGATCAAAAGTGCTATTTTGACCGTTTTTTCCTTAGGTCAGCATCGTCAGTTTCGCGTTGTACTGACCAGCAATATTCTGCCATCATATTTGTTTTGTTTTTCCTTCGAAACGTTTTTCGATCGTAGCCATTTCTTGGTGGACGTGTTCGCCTTGTTCATCACTGAACTGGCCCAGATTATGTGGGAAGAAGTCCAAATGCGAATGCAAGAAATGAATTTGTATCGACATGTTGCAACCCATTTCACCATATGCACTTAAAAATTCGTTTACAACCGTGATGTAGTCGTCGCTTCTGTTGTTCCCAAGGAAATTATCACATAGGGCTACAAAACTCTTCCATGCACGTTTCTCAACACAGCTTAACTTGTTAATAAAGGTAACGTCGCTCATAATTTTGCGAATTTGTGGTCCAATGAAAATACCTATATACACATATTATAAAAAAATAAAAAACAAGTAGGTATGAAAACAAATTAATAAATACCGGCTTTTATTTTAGCTTCACTTAATTTTGGGAAGACAGTTTTAAGATGAAGAAAAGCTTCGCTATGAACATCCAATTTCTTTACAAATTATTTCATGTATCCCAGCTTTAAGTGTAGTGGTGGTAAGATAACATCCTCAGATTTTACCAATGGGAGGCTTAAAACCGACTATTCCATTCACAAAGGTAGCAAGGATATTTTGTTTAGTCACCTTGCATGGCAAATAAAATTGTCAACACTTTTAAGTCAGCGATGACTTTCCATTTATGCGTGGCATAGTCGATCAACCGTAAAATTTTTTCCATCATTTCATACGTTTCTTTCTTGTTAACCCCATACGCGATTGGAACTGATGGTAAGAGATTTTCATTGTGTAATAACACAGCTTTTAAACCTAAGGGTGACATTACAGACTTCATTAAGGGAACACGAATGTAGTTTCTTTTTTTTTTTAGGGTACATACTTTTACACGATCCATCAATGAAAAGTCGCCAATCATCTGCATTATAATTATAATTTAAAGCTGAAAATAATTTGGGTACATTTACACAATGTACTAGATCACAGTCATTGCCATTTCTATAAGTATCAAAGTGCGGTCGCTTTTTCTACCCGATGTTATTTGAAAATATTTTTCCACTAAATTCCACAGCTTTAGTCGTGAACCGAGGACTTCAGATTCTCGTTTCGATAAATGCAAATCACGCACGATATCGGCGAAATCAGAATTTGAAACCAAATGCCTTTCCGTTGATTTTGGTTTACAAGGAAGGAATTCTTCCTCTACTAAATATGTTTCACCAGCATCAATGGACTCACTTTTTGCAGGCACTTCGGCATTTAAGTATTTTGGTTTTGTAACCGTAGCAACATTCGCATACTTTACGTTTTTCCGCGATTTAAAATTGTGACCTGAAACGTTTGTTTTGCAAAAATAGCAATCGTCTTGTTTATTATATGCCTGATGAAGCCAAGTCACAGGCATAGAAAAGGGCAAAGTAATTGATTGTTGAACTTTAAATTTTTTTAATGTTGTGCAGCAATATTCACAAATAAATTCGGGTTCGTACCAGCAACTCGCACTATAAAACCTTTCGAAAATCTTGTTATATATTTTTACAACACCAATATTATTTTAAAAAGCACGCCGATGACTTGTATCCGTAAATAAGCCACAAATGTAGCAAAACTTATTACGCTTCTCGCACATTTTAGTTTTACTTTACCACGATTTTTATCAAATTTAACAGCAAACACAACAAAAGATAAACAACAGGTGCACTTCAGTATAACGGAAATTTATAAAAGCTTCAAAATTGAGTAAAAACTCAAAAATTAAGAGATAATTTCCTTGGGAACAACAGAAGCAAATTTTTGCAAAAATTTCGTTCTTATAAAAAGTAAAATAACTCAGTCAGTTAATTTTTGGGCCGATTTTTTAAAAGAGACATACGTTGAACTCGGTATTAATCGTACTTTTTGAATCTAATCAAAACTCATTTTGTGTTTTTATAAAATAGTGTGTGAAAATATCGCCAAATTCAAAAAAAGGAGAAAAAGGGTTGCAAAATTTAAGTTTGTTGTGCAAAAACAAGTAAATTTCTTCAGCTTTATTAAGACGTCTATATATATTTCAAAAGGTCTGAGTTTCTTCTTTTTTAAACCGTTCGGTTGTTAATTAGCTAAGATATGGGCTAAGAAGTGCGCAAAAGCACGAAAAATCGGTTTTTTAAGGTTAAGTCGAGATTTTGGGGGTGTTTGGCAAATTCCAAAATTGGATTCCGTTTTACTCGATAAGACCTACAAGGAAAATAACATCACTTCCCAGGTATTTCGACTTCATTCTTTTTTGTAGCACTGTGTAATCTATTAACACAAGTACATAATCACTGTTTGGCAAAGGGCCCAAAAGAGCTGTAGCTACACAAACCCATGGCCCCGTGGGAAATGGAGTTCTATCCCATGGAGCCAGATGCGACTCTTTCGAAACTAAAATGCAGGACCGTCTGTTCTTTACAAATTTTTCTACTTCGATCTATTAGTGGCCACCACACTTTCGATCTTAACCGTCGTTTCATAACCGATTCCCCCGGATGGCCTTCATGTGCTAGTTCAAAAACTTCTCTTCGCAGTGTGGACGGAATAATTGTACTCGTTCCCCTTAGAAGAATGCTTTCTACTGTCGAGAGTTCAAATCGGAATGGATACAGACTATTTGAAGACGCCGATTCCCAGGAATCGTTACTCATGCAAGTAATTGCATCGATAATCTCCTGATCATATGCGCTATTCTCTGCAACTTCTGAGATCGACATTGACGATGGAACCGAACTCTCAATCACTTGCAGAATGTTGTGTTCACCCTCAAAATCCAAACAATTTGTTTCCGTTGGTTGACATAGCCGGGATAAGACGTCAGATATGTTTTCCTTGCCAGCCTTGTAAATCACTTTAAATTTGTATGCTTGAAGACGTAAAAGCCATCTTTCGATTCGGGCGGGTGGCTTGGAAGTAGGCTTAAAAATTGTTTCCAGAGGCTTATGATCAGTCACGAGTTCAAATTTAAGTCCTGCTAAATAGAGTCTGAGAGTACCGCTGTTCAACTTTTGATAAACTCCTACTGGCAAATGAAATAATGTTTGGCTTGTTGCTCTCAGGCAGTTGAACTAGCACAGCTCCCAGTGCCACTTGACTAGCATCCGCAATTAAACGTGTCTTTTTGTTTGGATCGAAGTATGTTAACTTTGTGACTTCAGCCAAATGCAATTTGAGGTCTTCGAAGGCCTTTTTCTGAACGTCACCCCAAACGAACTTATTTTCCTTGTTGAGTAGGCGTCTCAAAGGTTCAGTGCGATCAGACAAATCCGGAATGAATTTTCCCACGTATGTTATAAGACCAAGAAAACTTCGAGTTTTCTCCTTCGTTACGGGTTCGCGAAATGAAGTGATCGTTGTTATCTTTTCCGGATCTGCTTCAATTCCCTTATTGGACAAAATATGGCAAAGGAATTTTAACTTATGCGTTTTCCAAATACACTTGTGGTCATTCAAGAGCACATTGTTTGCTTGGAAAATGTCGCAAACTGTTTTAACACTATCGTCGTGCTCCTTCTCACTTTCGCCGAAAATTATAACATCATCGATGTAGTTCATGACATTTGAGCACGGTCCTAACAGCTCTTCGAGCCTTCTTTGGAAAATGGGTAGCGGATAGTTTTCTCGCTCTCTTTGCCAATCGCATGTCTAAACATAAACGAATGTCACCGTTCTCTTTAAACGCTAACACTATCGGGGATATCCAAAGGCTGTGACAAATTACAGGCTCGATAACGTCTTGGTTTAAAGCTTCATCAATTTTAGCAAATACTTTTTCTTCAAGAGCGACCGTCTCATAGGTTGTTGTACCGGTTTTACTTCTGGGTTAATCGACAACTTAATTGTTCCTTTTTTCTATTTCGGAAATGGTTTCGTTACCTCAATTCGATTTATGTTTGACCCGAGTCGTAAAGCGTTCAATTTAATCGCAGTCTCTCGACCAAGCAGTGATTGTTTCCCATTTTCAATTACGAAAAATGAGGCAATCAGCTCGGGGTTTGCCTTCACAGATATGGGAGCTTCAAAAACACATATTATCTTAAGTAATTGGTCAGATGCATAACTTCTAAATTGGTTTTGGGAATTAGAACTAACATTAAAAGCAGTCGCCTTTTCTTGTTGTAGATAAATCCAGTCCATTTCACTTATTAAATTGAACAGCGATCCCGAATCAATCATTAAAGAAATCTCATGCCCACCAATTTTTGCTTGCATCGTCTCTTCTTCATCCTCACTCAGTATTTTGAAACAACTAGTTTCAGTTTTAGGTTCCTCTCTTTCTGGACCGTTATCGCTAACTGATCGAATGCCCGTATATCGCCGCTAGGAGTCCCTATTCTTAAATGGAACGGATTGCCGCTTCAGACTGGTTCTACATTCAAATTACCTACACAAGCGCATTTATTACATTTCTTTATTCTAGCGGGGCAAGATGAACTATTTTCAGCATGCCCGTTGTTCCCTCATCTGCTACATTCACCGTCTTGAATAGTCGCACGCTGTGGCCGGGACATAATTTAGTTTACTGGGTTGATTGCGTTTGAGGCAGAAAACATGGATTCTGACTGCTTATTAATCTGCTCATCCACCTGACATGCCCCTATGACTTCATCCAAAGTACGCTCCTTTTCAGTAGTTTTTTCTTCAGCTCTATCGATGCCCAGGTGTCAATAATCTTGTCTTTGAGACTGATTGCTTCAATTTCGACTTTTGTGGAGCCGAAAGAACATTTGTTCATTTGCTGGCGCAATCTTAAAACAAATTTTGCAAAAGGTTCACCCTCGGTTGGAAATAGAGTTCTAAATAAATGCCTCTCGAACGCTGAGTTCTGTGTAGGGAAAAAATAAGTGTTGAGTTGATCAACTAGAAATTTATAAACATCATTTCTGGTTTGTTCCTCATAATTAGCTCCCGGCAAAGAATATGCTACGGTTTGTAATTGTGCGACTCCGAAATGTAACAGCTTGTTTTTCTTTTGCTTCACTGAATTAATGTCTTCTGATTCTAAATATATTTCAAACGCCCGCAACCATTTAATAATAACAATAATAATAATAAGCCCAACGGTTACCCTCTTTCCCGCCCAACCGACACGAGGGGCACAGTCCGCATGACGTACGGATCTTTTTTTTTATTTTTATAATTTTTTTTTTGTGCCGAGTTGTTAAAAGGAAAAAGTTTGTTAAGCGTCGAGATCCAAAACTGCTCAGCTACAGAAATAAACTTCATCAGCTGAATCAAATATATATTATACCGCCGTTAATCATTTATTGAGAAAGGACAGTACAGCTCTTTTTATGGTGAAAAGTGAGTCCGAAATATCAAAAGTGCTGGAAAGACAGTTGAAATCTTGACATAAACATCGGAAAGGTTCATTTAATTCATAATTGATTTTACACTGTTTTAAATAAAGAGGTTTAAAGTGTCTTGAAATCCGAGAAGGAACATTGAGTTTAACTTCGGCAATAAGAAATGTGCTTGCGATAGACCCTGTGAGTAGTTTAGTAATGAATATTATGCCTAGCATTTCTCTACGGCTGGAAAGAGTAGGAAGATTTATTAGCTTCAAACGATCAGTATAATGAGGAAGATTAAGCCGAGAATCCCATCTAAAGTCTCTTAGGGCAAAAAGTAAGAACTGTTTTTGAATTGATTCCAGCCGATCAATGTGAACCTGATATCGTGGGTTCCAAACTATCGAACCGTATTCTAGCATAGGTCTTACTAAAGTTGTAAAAAGAGCTGTTGTTACATATGGGTCCTTGAATTCTTTTGACCATCGTTTTATAAAGGCAAATATCCCTCTAGCCTTATTAGCTATAGCGTTAACATGACTATTAAAATTAAGTTTGGAATCCATTGTAACTCCCAAGTCAACAAAGTCAAACACTTGATCCAGAGTATAGTTATTTATTGTGTAAGAAGCTGGCTGAATAGTTCTTCGTGAACAACTCATAAATTTAGATTTTTTAAGGTTAAGTGGCATATAATTTATGTTGCACCAATCAACTAAGCTGTTAATATCTATTTGTAATAAATTTCGTTCTTCAATCGAAGCGTATGATTTAAAAAGTTTTACATCATCGGCAAACATTAGTATATTCGAATATCTTATTGCAGTAGTAATATCATTTATGAATAACAAAAACAGAATCGGGCCTAGATGGCTGCCTTGGGGAACTCCCGAATTAACATTAATGACATTGGAAAAAGCATTTTTGAATATAACGATTTGAGATCTATCATGTAGATAAGAAGAAGTTCAGCGGAGGAGAGAGGGTGGAAAGCCCAGCAGATCAAGTTTGTGGATGAGTAAGGGGTGACAAACTTTGTCAAAAGCTTTACTGAAGTCGGTGTATATAACATCTGTTGGAATATTTTCTCTAAAACCATTTGAAACATGAGTTGTGAATTCCAGTAAATTGGTAATAGTTGATTTGCCCTCGCAAAATCCGTGCTGAGAGTTTGCATTGATGAAGAGATCGAATATTTTAACTGATTAGTAATAATTGCTTCAAATAGTTTTGAAATTGCCGATAGCTTTGCTATTCCATGGTCATTTTCAATCGAATACCTACTGCCGCTTTTATGAAGAGGGATTATAAAAGACTTTTTCCAAACAGACGGGAGATTACCTTGTTTTAGCGACAAGTTAAACAAGTTTGATAAAGGCAGATATAGATAATCAGCAAATTGTTTAAGAATAAATATCGGAATCATATCAGGACCGTACCTGAATGATTCTTTTAAAGATTTCAGGTAAAATAATATATCTTCAGAAAATATTACTGGAACATTAATCGAATTATTAGTATATAGATAATATGGATATTTATAAGGGGGAGGATTGACTTTAGTGGAATAGTTAGACTCAAAGAATTGTGCAAATAGGTTAGCAATGTCTTCATTGTCGCTAGTGTTGAAGGAAAACCATTTACCTTACGCTTTGAGTTTACGAAACCATAAAATGATTTAGGGTTACAAATAATATTCTTTTTCATTTTATTTAGGTATTCTTGGTAAGATTTCTTATTTAATTTGAAATATTTATGTCGCAGAACTGAGTACTTTAAGTAATCTGTAAGTAAGCCTGTTTTTTTTATATTGTTTGAAGATACGCGATTTTTTATTTTTCCACATTCTCATAACTGTATTGGTTCGTCTTGAACGCATACACGTTTAGGTACGTATTTTAGAAATAAACTACACAAAGTGGTATTAAAATGCATTAAGTTTTCTTCAACATCACCACTATAATTGGGTCATGTTAAATTGGAAAGTTCATTTCTTCTTTTTTTTAATTCGGCCTTAGCAAAATCAAAGCGAGTACTAGAACCGACTGCTGTCGTATCATACCCCCAAGCAACACCCATGATTTCGAAAGTTATCTCAATTGCAGGATGGTAAACGTCTTCTGGCAAAACTAGAGGATCACATCGATTTAGAGAAGATCTGGAAATATCATCAACGAAAACCAAATCCAAAACCTTCCCAAACTTATTTGGAAGAACATTAATCTGACTTAGGCACAGTTCAGCCATCTCATCCAAAAAGTCGCAGCTGCCCAATCGCGTAGAAACTGGTACAATGTTATAGTCAATCATCTTCCAGGATATGTGCGGGAGGTTAAATTCACCCAGGACAATCATAGAGTCAGAAGATTCAGTCATTGAACTAACGATTTTAAGAAAAGAAATATGTTGGGTATATACAGACAAATCAGACTGAGGAGGTATATAACAGAGAGCTAAGTAGATATAACCTGTGCTAAGCTGCACTCGGATGCACATAAATTCAATGGATTCCGTAGAAGGGACACAGATTTCTTCTGAAGGAATAGAAGAATGAACTGCGAGTAGAACATCACCCCCAACTCTGCACAGGCGATCATTTCTGTAAACCTGAAATTCACCGCAAAAGATTTTCGAATTAAAAACGTGAGGCTTAAGCCATGTTTCGGTAAATGAAATAATATTATAATTGCACTGAAGGCTTGTCAAATACAAGTTAGTTAATTTAGTGTTCAAACCTCTTACATTTTGATAATAAATACTCAAATCAGACTTAACAATCAGTTTTTGGCTCAGTGTTTTGACGAGAAATCTTTACATTTTGGTCATTTATATTAGGTTTGTACTCGAATTCGCGGACAAACGCCCCGATCGGCCAGAATGAATTGTTTAGAAGAGCATCGAACTTTTCTAAAGCAACATCAATTTTAAAAGAGGAAATATTCCTTTCATATTTGGAATTAAATTTCCTGATTGTTAAGTTGTCAATTTTAATTTTTGATGCGATGTAAAACTCAATGTTCTCGACAGTAGTGTCTTTGGCGAATCTTGACACAAAAATTGATTTTCTTTGTGGAACCACAACCAGCTTCTTGGAAGTTGTTTCAACAACTTTAGACGGTATAGAAAGTTCGCGGTTTTTACTTGCAATTGACCTTGCTGAAGAGGATTTGGATGTGGAAGGCTCCACTATCTGCGGAATTGGTGAAGTTAAATTAATTAATTCTAATGAGGGAGTTGGAATAACGACCGGATTTGGATTTAAAATCACTGAATCAGACGGACTCTCAACTCGCTTACGTTTATTTTCACGATTAGAGTTATTGACAGGAGGTGAATCATTTAAGCATTTAAACGACTTAAACAAATTCTCATAAAAAGTAAATTTTTCGGTAAGTACCGAAAGCTCCTTACCAATTTCAGAAAACCCGTTCCTAGTATGTTTAAAGCATTTAAAAAGATCAACTTCGGTCGATCTACAATTTAAGCATGACCAGCGTAAGCCTTTGCCATCATTAATTGAGTCTAAAACTCTACCTGTCAATCCAGCACACTTTATATGGGCCAACCCATCACACAACCAGCACGACACATAGCGTTCGGACTCACTTTTAATTTGACAATTTGCAAATATGCAAGCCATATTAGATCAAAGAAAAGTGTAAGTTAAAATAAAACAAAATATTGATTAAAGTTTTGAAGCTATAGAACGAACAGTTTTAGATACACTGTATTGTGACACTTAATAAACACGCAAACAGCTGTGACAAAAAAGAGAAAGCAAGAGATGAGTAAAGTACAAAGCAAAACAAAGATGCACGCACAAAAACAACTGCAAGAACAAACAAAGCCAATTAACAACAAATACAATTGCAAAATATGACTCGGCAATTAAATGAGTTATTAAATTAAATTGATTCAAAACAATAGCAGATGCAAACCAAATATGTTTGAACTTATCTTAGATCGATCAACAAAGTGTTGGCACAGATTTCTCACACAAAATATTTAAATATAAGTAATTAAAATTAAACTTATTTATTTAAATAGCACGGAACAGAAAAAATTGCAACTACACAGCTTGACGTTTGACGCTTTAGAAATTTCTCCCATTCAATGTGCAATAATGCCTTATCAATAGTTTCGCAAAGAAATGGCCTGATCGTGTGTTCTGTCATTGTAAATCCGTAGCCTGAAATGAAAATGAGATGAAATATCTTATACATCTATAAAAACTTAGTTTTTCTCATACAGCCACTGGCGGAACTAACTATTTCATCCCTCTACAAACTCTTTACTCAGGCATGTATTTACTCACACCATACACCCATACATATATATATATATATATATATACATATATATGTGTGTACTTCTCAGCAAACAAACGAATGCTTTTGACCTTTGTCAAATAGTTTATTCTCATATTCAATTCTTTTAGCTGCCTTTGCCAGGCATTCTTATTTCGGCTTACATTTAATGCCAGATAATTTTTCGTTTTCAGCTCGCACTCTGTACGCAGCTTCTGACATTTGTCAAATAATCGCTAAAATCGCCCTCTACTTGTGCTTTGCTTTCATTTTACTCAAATACGAATAGCGTGCAAAGAGTATAAGGAAAACCTGTTGCCTCTGTACAACACAAACGTACATTTACACAAAATAGATCCAGCAATGTTTTTGTCCGCCTGTTTTCCGGTTTCTGTGCTTAATGAAAAGTTTAATTAACTTATCGTTCGTCTTTTTTTCCGCCTCGTCGCCAGTGTAATAACCCAGAAATAAACCCAATTCTTTAAGATATTTAAGAACACTTTTATTCATCCGCTATGCACGCGGCCACACGTATCTCGCAAAACATCTCAACCATAGATAACTATATTACTAACGGTCATTGCCTCTCTACGCGACACCGCTCTCAGCGATGCTCGGCACGGGTTGGCACAATTGTAAATTCCTAAATGATTGTCAATTCAACATAAGCTCTAAACTTCTTCAAACTTAGAACCACAACCAGATATTTGAGCTCAGTAACGTTATAGTTGGTTTGTGCCTTATTTTCTTCTGCGAAAAGTATGCAATTGGTACCTCAACACCTTCACTGCTACTTTGAGCCAGCACGCCCGCAATACCAAGCTTGCTGGCATCACATTGAATCAGGTAGAACTGACGCTGTACCCAATTTTTCTCTCAGCTGATCAAAATCCGTTTGAGCGAATTCTCTCCACTCGAAATTTTTCTCTTTTTTGAGAAGATTCGTAAGTGGGGTTGTTAATGCGGCGAAACTATCTACACATCTGCGGTACCAGCCTGCCATGCCGAGAAATCTACGCAGATGCTTTACAATTTCAGGTGTTAGATATTTTGTCACTGCGGAAATTTTATCTGAGGCTGTCTTCAATATACTATTACCTATAATGTAATCTGGCTATTTTGCATCTTTTATGTAAAATTTGTTTTTCTGAACATTGATTGTAAGACCCGCTTCTCTTAGACCATCAGCAAGTTCTTTAAGTAGACAAAGACTCGATATTTTATTTTAGAAGGAATGGCATGATCCATTAATCGATAAAGAGTTTGGTGTGTATTAAAATGCCAAAAGGAATAACTTTGTAACGATACAGCAGAGGATTCGGTCAAGTAAAACAGGTATAGAATCGCGAGCCTTTAGCCAATAGTATTTGCCAAAAAGTTCGACGAAAATCTAACCAGCAAATAAATTTAGCTTTAGTAATTTACTTAACTATCCTTCTATATGAGGTAACGTGTAGGCATCTTTGATTGTCAAACTATTGGCTTTGGTAGATTCTAAAGACAGATGGACTTTATCGAATTTCTTAACTAGGACGACTTAACCAAGGACTGATAGAGGGTTCTTTAATCACAACTCACCAAGCATCTCATCGATTGTTTTCTGTTTGGCCGGACTTACATTCGGGTCGAGTTCAATAAATGTTTCATCAAAGCTAGAGAATAAGTTTTAATAACACATAATCGGTTTTGTTGCTCAACGTCTAAGACAAGCTGGTTCTTACTTACTCTCTAACGCTCCAAAAGTGCTACAATAATCTACACCTAGTGTGACATGCTGCGATAAATTTGGTATAACACAAAATTGTATAGTTTCGCATTGGTTCCTGAAACTAACCTCAAGCGATACAGTTCCAAAAACTATTTTCTGTATGTCGGTATTCAGAAGTGCATACTGGCGTTTTGTACTGTCTAGGCTATGTATTTGGAATATTTCATTGGCTGATGTGCACCGCTATTCAGTAAATCTAGATACGGGTTATCTTGATTAAGAATATTTGCATAAGGGCTGGTATCTAGAGAACTATGATTAATAAAAGAAATATTTTATTTCCTTCGTTGATTCTTAGCATTTTTCCAAAACTTGCGCACAATTAAAACTACCAACTGGTGAATCAATAAAGTTAACGTGGATGCGTTCACTAAAAATTCTTCTTCTGGCTAACTGACATCGCTCTAAACATTTCTCTTATGGAACTATCAGAAATATGTTTGAAGTTTCTACTCTTTGAACTTGAAGACGTTGAATAGACCTTTCTGGTAAATTCGGACAATCAGATCGTATAGGCAACTTTTTGTGTTCTATTGACACTTCTGGTGATTTTATGCGATAACTTAATTTTGCTTCTTCGCATTTGGGTAATAGCGAGGATAGACTTTCAAAACCTCGCTCTACGGCCCGTGAGGCTTTTATGCGCCAAAATCATCGCAGCCGTAAAAAAACAATGTTCGATCTTCAACATGGTTAAAGTAACAGTAACCTTCGTTATGACATTTCCAGCATATTCATTTATATCGTTTCGAAAATTCGTCGACTTCGCATGAAGGTTTAATAGTCGGAATGGCATAAAAATCCAATTCTGCTTGCTATTCGAATTAGTTTTATGACTTTGCGTCCTTTATGCACAACTAAATAAGAGATATCCGGTACGATAATTGTTGCCTTACACGAGCGCAAATGGCGCTCTATGAGTTCATTTTCTGACATTGGTGGTGGTGACTCCGACGAGCCTTGCTTCTGCGCTGTAATCTACTCTTTAATATTGGGGTCACTTTTATATTCCGTAAAATTTGTCCACTATGCTTGATGGAGGGATGGCCACGTAACTCGATCGGCTGATCTTCGTTATCGCCAGCACCAGTCTAACCTAACGGGTGTTTTTTTTACAGGTTTGTTTTTCGAATAGAGATAAAACTGTCATTTTGTGGTCAAATCTGGCAACTCTAATGTCATTTATGTTCAGTTTGGTTTGCCATTTCATCATGAACAGGTTGACAAAAGAACAACGCTTGCAAATCGTGCAAATTTATTTCGAAAAGAATGGTTCAGTTCGCGAAGTTTACCGCGAGCTCCGTCAATTTTATGGTCGACATAATCGTCCATCAGAGCAATTTATTCGGTTAACCATGGATCGTTTTCGCACTACGTTTACTCTATGTGATAATACGCATCCGCAGAGACGTCGAACAGTGCGCACCGAAGAAACAATTGCCGCTATAGAGCAAAGTGTTGAAGAGGACCCGAATGAATCGATTCGCCACCGTGCACAGCAATTGGAGCTTTGTCCATCAACTTTATGGAAGATTTTGCGCAAAGATCTTGGCTTGCGACGTTACAAGATCCAGCTTGTGCAAGAATTAAAGCCGCGAGACAATGCAATGCGTCGTGATTTTGGTGTATGGGCCGAAAATGAGATTGATCTCGATGCTGATTTTCATCGCAAAATTTTGTTCAGTGATGAGGCTCATTTTTGGTTGAATGGCTACGTCAACAAGCAAAATTGCCGCATTTGGAGTGAAGAGAATCCACATGAGACCCTTGAAACGCCATTACATCCACAAAAACTGACTGTTTGGTGTGCTCTATGGGCTGGTGGAGTCATTGGGCCATACTTCTTCAGTTACCGTTAATGGAGACCGGTATAGAGCCATGATAACCGACTATTTTGTTCCCGAATTGGATGGCATGAATGTGGATGAGTTGTGGTTCCAACAAGACGGCGCTACATGCCACACAGCGCACGTCACAATCGATTTATTGAAGGAAACATTCGATGAGCGCATAATTTCGCGGAATGGACCTGTAAATTGGCCACCAAGATCGTGTGATTTGACACCATTGGATTATTTTCTTTGGGGATATGTGAAGTCGCTCGTCTACGCCAACAAACCAGAAACGTTAGGGGAATTGGAAGCCAACATTCGTGGCGTTATTGCCGACATACGGCCCCATATGCTCGAAAAAGTGGTTGAAAATTGGACCTGTAGAATTGGCTTTATTCGAGCCAGCCGCGGCGGCCACATGCCCGAAATCATTTTTAAACATTAATGGCATAAAATTATCCTTCCAATAAAGCCAAATTAATGGACCTTAAAACGATTTTCTTGTGTTTTATTTCAATTCGAAGTTCTATACCCCTAAAAAAACACCCGATATATATAAGTATAAAACTATCCATGGAAAGTCTGAACGTACCATCGAATTTCAAATCTCAGCTTATTACTAGTAGAACGACTCTACCGGAGTTTGATACGCTAGGTATGTATGTCGTTAAGTCGGAACTGGTCAAGCTGTCTACTACAATTATTATTGAAAATGTCTGAGCATATGGAACTTTGCGAGGCCAACAACGGGTTGCAGTTATGTTATTTCCTATTTCAATTCGAAATTGGCATTGGATGCGGTATTAGAAGCTACATTTCCATTTCAGTGGTGGCTATAGAAACCGACTCAGCAAAAGGGCCTAGTTGAACGACTGAGTGATGAGGCTCTATATATACTTTAGCCTGGCTCGCTGGCCATGCCCGTTGCATTAGCTCCTGTGAACATGCAGTACAGTTGCGGGCACAACTAGTTGCGATTTAGAAAATTTACCAAACAGTACCGGTGAAATTTATTTATGTTTGTAAATAATCATCATTGTCTGCAATATGTACACGATCGATCGTGATCATATTGCATTGATTGGGCAAGTTTTCTCCACTGTTGTGTACTGACATTCCTTTGTTTTATTTTTTTTGTAGAAATAAGATAATTTATATACTTATGTAGATCAGACTGAAGGATTTAATAATTTAAAAGAAGAGTAAGAAATATGAAGTCCGTTAAGTTAATAGAGGGAAATTAATTTCAGTAAATATAAAAAAAAAATGTTTTTAAGATCTTTTAGATGTGTGCAAAAAATATCGTAAAACTTTTTTTTTTGGTTTGTATAATCATTTGGGTATAAAAACAAGTCAGATAGATATCAAACGCGATGCTGTGACTTGGATATTCTAAATTCTAGGTCTTAGTTTGAAAAACGTTAAAAAAATCCGAATATTATAAAATAAGTTTTAAAGAAAATAATACGGAGACATCGGTTAGCCAAAACAACACTTTATAGCCATAACCATATATATAAGTATATACTTCCAAACACAACATCCTACTGCTGCCAAATTGGACGGACGAGTTATTTCAAAAAGAAATATTTAAATGGAAACCACGAATCGTTATGATTGAATACTAGTTCTTCACTACCTTGGGCGCCAATTTATTTATGTTATGAACTGTGAGCCAGCTCCACTACCCTCCTGATGGTCAGACAGTGTGCACTGGCTTATCCCGGAGCTTGAGCTTCGTGGGTTTCTACAAAGCTACCATCACTAGGATCATCTCAAGCTCTATGACCAGAAGTTTTGTCATAAATAAATTATATATTTGCACACTGAAAGAAAATGATCACTAGCCATAATCTAGTATTCCACGAACTCATCTCCACCTAAAACAATCAGCAGCTCCGAATTTGTATGGGCTACTCTTATCCCTCCCTTCCAATGGCTTTAAAGATAATATTAAGCCCCTTGTCTCTGGCAACCTAGCACTCGCTTTTGAACGATAATTTTCCAATCAACTTTATTTATACGAAATTGGACTTTCGCGCAATCACAACTCTTTAGGTACAACTCTGTAGTTTACTACGTCTATATTTTAACTATTGATTATAAGAGCGCTCGATAATTAAGGTAAGAAAACAACCAGTAGTGGCAATTATAAACTATAATTATTAAGAAGGTAAATAATGTCAATAATGTAGGCGCATAAATACAGGTGGGGATAAATAACGAGAATTAACATGGGCAAATATTTAAGTTATACCATAAAGCTGTATTTAGACTTGTACACCGGTACAATCTAGAAACAGGGCAGTACAATAAAATTTGTTTTTTGAAAGTTCAAGAGTCTTTCAGTTGAAGTGAGACAATACGAATAACTTGTTCAACTGGTCTGTGTTTGCTCGATGATGGCCAGGGACTATGTTCGATTCGTTAATGATTGGCGAAGATTTCTTTATTAACAGCTTTTCAAATAACTTTGCATACGCATACGCATCCTCCGGCGCTGCCCCCAATCTCCACTAAGCAGCAACCTGCACAGCGGCACTAAACGTCATAAACACCCAGGTTATTCGTGGCCTCAACCGTAACCGTCCCTGTGAGAGAACCGTCTTAGTGGCTCTCGACCTATCAAAGGCCTTTGATACGATCAATCACTCAACGCTACTCGAAAGCGTTGAGACATCTACTTTCCCGCAGGGTCTGAAGCGGTGGATTGCGAACTATCTGAGTGGCCGACAGGCGTCGGTATATTTTAGAGACTCAACATCAAAACCGAGAAGAATTAAAAAATTTAATTACAATATCTCGAAGCTCCCTCAGCCTTCACGAGGGAGCTTCAATAGTCTCATATGCCGACGACTGTTCGAGTATGGCATCCGGCAATGCAATTGATGACATGTGCTGGAAAGTGAAGGTAACCTCTCAGATCTTGCTCGTTTCTTCACTGGTCGGAACTTGTTCCTCTCCCCTGCTAAGTTCTCGGCAACCCTATTTACCACCTGGACGAAGGAGGTCAGGATGCAATTAAACATACATGTGGACGGTACACCTGTATCCACAGGAAACCACCCAAAAATCTTAGGTGTTTCGTTTGACAGCCTGGCCTCTTTCTCTGCGCACACAACTGCAGTGATCAACAAAGTACAGAACCGCAACAAAGTCCTCTAGTCGCTAGCCGGCAGCACTTGGGACAAAGACAATGAAACGTTGTTGGCAACATACAAGGCGATTGACCGGTCGGTATTAAATTATGCTGCTCCAATTTGGTCGCCTGGGACAAGCAGGAGCCAGTGGATGAGACTACAGGCCACCCAGAACGCAGCACTCCGAACGGCAACGGGATGCCTCTGATGTTACCTGTCGAACACCTATATCCTTAGGCTTTAATGCTTCCAGTTAGGGACACAACTTTATGCTCACCAAGCAATTCCTCGTCGGCTACCACCGTAGTGGCCACCCAAGCGGGTACCTGCTTGATGAGGAACTCGCTAAAAAACCTAGACGAGGTAGACATATCGATGCATTTGGAATGGGTTGAGCGCCTTCGCATCAGCTTTGATGACGTTCAGTGTCGTCTTGAAGTCGAAGATATCAATGAATTGGGTAGTGAAGTTAGTTGGGCGTTCTCTAAGGTACACATGGAAGTCAAAGGGAAGCTAACGCGTGAGCTAAATCAACGTAAGTCTAGCGCTTACCACTCATCAACAGCACGTCCGTTCGCAATAGACGATGGATCTCCCTCCTTCATCATTTCACAACGTAATAAACTTCCCGAGTTGCAAATTCCTAGTTTTGATGGTGCTTATACTGAATGGCCAGATTTCATAGCCATGTTCAACTCGGTGATCAACAATTGCACTGAATTAAGCAAAATAGAAAAGTTTCAACATTTACGTGCAAACTTGAAGGGAGCTGCACTTGATACTATCCGGTCTTTGGAGCCAAGTGACACCAACTACGATAAGGCTTTGGATCTTCTCAAGAACCGTTTCGGCAATCAACTTCTCAATTTCCAATCGCATATTAAAGAAATCTTCTCGCTAAAAGATGTTGAGATGGGCTCCGCTTCAAGTCTGCGGTCGATCAGCGACAAAATAAATGCACATTTGCGCTCTCTAAATACAATGGCAACGGGAGAGCAACTCCTCGACGGGCTTCTCATACACCTCATATCGAAAAAACTTGACACTAAAACGCGAATAAAATGGGAGGAAGATCAAACTTCAAACAAGCTTCCAACTTGGTCATCTATGGCAGCGTTTTTAGAAAAAAGATGTCGCACGCTGGAGAATGTAGAAGCTCAGGTACCAACAGCACAGCCTGCTCCTTTGACAGGTAAGCGGGTACCCAGTAACAACAACTCACGTCAGTCGCTCGTTGCCTCTTCAAGCACATGTTTGTTTTGTGGTTCCATTGGGCATTGGATCCACAATTGTAGCAAATTCTTAAATTTATCACCTGTTTCACGGTACAAGGAGGCAAAGCGTCTAAAATTGTGCCTGAATTGCCTACGTCAGGGGCACACGTTGAACAAGTGTAAGTCAGGGCATTGTCGACAGTGCTTTTCGAAACACCATTCGCTGCTTCATATGCCTGATCAATCCGCATCAGCAAGTCGTCACAACAACACAGATATGGTGACAACTCAATCACTGCCGGCAAGAACACATCAAGTAGCTACTGCTGCGTCTTCTGAAAATTTCGTACTACTAGCAACAGCAATCATCCTAGTCAGAAATCGCGCAGGCTGTTACATCCCTTGTCGAGCACTTCTAGACTCAGGTTCTCAGGTCAACTTTGTTACCGGGCGTCTTGCAAATCATTTAAGTCTAGAAATAAAAAGGGTAAGCACATCGATATCTGGTGTTGGCGATTCTAACTTCATGGCCGATAGGGCTACTGATATCATCGCAAAGGCACACAGCGATGATTACGTTATATCGTTTGAAGCTATCGTCACGAACACTATCACCGATCATCAGCCTAACTTCGACCTGAAAACAGATTCGTGGGGCATACCTCAAAATATTAAACTTGCAGACCCATTATTTTACAAGTCGCAACGTATTGACGTCTTATTGGGAGCGTCGTTATTTTTTGATCTAATGTGCATCGGCCAAATTAGGTTAGCCAACAACTTGCCTATATTGCAAAAAACCAGATTAGGGTGGGTCGTTACTGGTGGGGGCTTCATTTTCATAAGTCATCCTCTTTGCTTGCAGCTCGCGCAGACCTGGAGGAAGAAGAATCGGGTTTAGACGACCTCATTAGGCAGTTTTGGGAAGTTGAGGACTGTTCAGCTCTACACACACAAACGCAAGAGGAAGTTGATTGTGAGCTTCATTTCCAGCAGAATTATATTCGACTCGATTCTGGGGAATATGCTGTACGGCTTCCTTTAAAGCAAAACGCGCCAGATCTTGGTGAATCGTATTTACTAGCCAAACAGCGGTTCATGAGTTTGGAAAGAAGGTTGCAACACAAAGCAAACATTAAAGAACAATATTCATCCTTCTTAAAGGAATATTCCAAACTTAAGCACATGTCTCATGCGACTTTGAGTCCAACAACTCGGGTATTCTTCCTACCACATCATTGCGTCCAAAAGGCTGATAGCACAACAACGAGGTTGAGAGTTGTTTTCGATGGCTCCGCAAAATCATCATCAGGACATTCCTTAAATGACGTGCTTTTGACTGGTCCAACAATTCAGCCAAAGCTATTCTGCACGCTTCTGGGGTTTCGCCTTTTCAGGGTGGCTTTAACGGGTGACATCTGTAAGATGTATCGCTGCGTACGAGTTTTGGAGCCTGACAATCACTTACAATGTATTTTGTGGCGGGAAGACCCTGAAGAAGACCTAAAGGTATACACACTCGACACAGTAACGTATGGTACCAGGCCTGCTGCATTTTTAGCGACTCGTGCCATGCACCAATTAGCAATAGATGAAGAAACAGACTTCCCTCTTGGCTCGCTAATCATACGTAGAGACTTTTATGTCGATGACCTTATTACTGGTGCAAACTCCGTAGAAGAAATCGTGGAAATTCGGCGTCAAACAACTCAGTTGCTTCAGAGAGGAAACTTTATACTACGAAAATGGTGCTCTAATTTTCCTGAAGCTCTTATCGGAGTACCTGATTCAGATCGTGAGCCACTTTTGCAGTTTCACGATGGCACGCATGTTACGAAGGCTCTTGGTTTAGTCTGGGATCCAAAAACCGACAACTTTATATTTTCGTTCGCACTCAATCGTCTGAGGAATAAAAATCATGTAACCAAGCGTATTGCGTTGTCGACAATTGCTGGATTTTATGATCCACTAGGACTCATCGCTCCGGTTATAACTCAGGCCAAAGTGTTCATTCAAAACATGTGGAAGCAAAAAATAAAGTGGGATGAAAGTTTGCCACAGCACTTACATACAACTTGGACTCAATTCTGTACCGAAATTGAATTAGTATCTAATTTTAAATTTCCTCGATTTGTATTAATGCCGAATTCTCATTTACAGCTCCATGGATTTTGTAATGCTAGTGTAGTCGCTTATGGTGCATGCGTATATGTACGAGCACAACACAATGATGAAGTCAAGACTAACCTTTTATGCTCAAAATCTCGAGTAGCTCCGTTGAAGACTCTCTCTGTGCCTAAGCTTGAGTTGTGCGCAGCATCATTACTAGCTGAGCTATTAGATACGGTCAAGCAGGCGCAAGATTTTTATTGCAGCATTCACTGTTGGTCGGACTCAACCGTTGTTTTGTCGTGGCTGCGAGAAAAATCATCGAACTTAAACATATTCGTTGCGAACAGGGTAAGCCGTATACAAACATTAACTAACAAAATGAGCTGGCATCATGTCCCCACTGCCATGAATCCAGCTGACATATTGTCGCGAGGAGCATCGCCGAAGCAGCTTCTTAATTCAACCCTCTGGAGAAATGGGCCTTCTTTTCTGCTGGGTAATCCAACAGGTTGGCCCTCAGCGCCTGATATGATCACCGAGTTACCAGAAAGACGCCGTACCGCGTTGGCCGTAACAATGCAACTTGAAGATATTTCGCTTCGCTGCAAATATTTAAATACATTCGGTACATTGCAACGAGTATTTGCCTATGTTTCAAGATTTTGGCTACGAAAAGATCCCACAACACCGAGGCCATCAGGCGCGCTCACATGTCAAGACATCAAAGTTGGAACTCAACTTTTACTGCGCCTTATTCAACAGATTCATTTCTCCAAGGAATACAAAACGTTAAAGGCTGGAACAAATATTGAAAAATCTAGTTCAATGTATTCACTTAATCCATTCATGGACGAATTTGGGCTGCTAAGAGTTGGTGGTCGTTTAGAAAATTCAATGCTAGACTATGACGCACGTCACCCGATCGTATTGCCAAAACGACATCCGATTACCACTTCCATAATTCAACACTTTCATCGAAAATACATGCACGCTGGACCACAAAGCTTAACAGCTTCAATACGGTTACAATTTTGGCCAATAGGTGGGCGAAAGACAGTAAGCAGTGCCGTAAATAAATGTTTAAGGTGCTTTCGTCTTAAACCGAAAATCGCGGAACACATTATGGGTGATTTGCCTCAGCATAGAGTATTACCGGGCAAACCATTTTCCACAACGGGCATCGACTTCTGCGGACCTTTCTATTACAAAAACGTAGTGAGAAACAAGGGCCCAAACAAGTGCTACATTTGCGTTTTTATTTGTTTTTCAACAAAGGCCACTCACTTGGAATTGGTGTGTGACTTATCCACAGCATCCTTTCTTGCTTCGCTCAAGAGATTCATCTCAACTCGTGGAAGACCGAAAGTGATTTGGTCAGATAATGCCACTAACTTTGTTGGGGCTAGAAATGAGCTAGCTGAACTAAACAACTTATTCTGGTCTACTCCTCACATTCAAGCTGTGCAAAGACAATGTGTCGATGATGGTATTGATTGGCGTTTTATTCCCCCGCGATCCCCCCATTTTGGAGGTCTATGGGAAGCTGCGGTGAAGGCTGCGAAAGTTCATTTCTATCGAGTTGTGGGACTCTCAATTCTCACATTTGAAGAGTTACGCACTCTTGTATGCCAGGTATGCGCTATAATAAATTCACGACCTATCTGTGCAATTTCAGAAAATCCTGAGGACTTGGAAGTGTTGACACCAGCACATTTCTTAATTGGAGGACCATTCACCAGTTTTGCAGAACCAGACGTTACGCACCTGGATATAAATCGACTAGATCGATGGCAGCGTTTGTCTTCTATGCAGCAAATGTTTTGGAGAAAATGGAGTACAAATTACCTCACTTTGCTGCAAGAACGAAACAAGTGGCGATCAAAGGTACCAAACATTCGGCAAGGGGCAATGGTTTTATTAAAGGATGAAAATCTTCCACCGCTAAAATGGCAACTAGGTCGCATAGTGGATATTATTCTAGGCAGCGACAAAATAGCTAGAGTCGCACTTATTCGGACGACCAGTGGAACCGTAAAGCGAGCCGTAAACAAGATTGCACTTTTGCCTATTGATGGTGTTGATGGACTGAATCCTTCAACGGGGGAGGATGTTGTGATTTAGTAAATCACATTCTATGAAGTTCGCCCAAGGGTTAAGGATGCCCGCTAGATAAGCTCTCTGTTATCTTCTCTTATCATTCGCTTCGCACTGCTGCTGGTCTCTTATTGCTATGCTCTGATCTTTACGTATGTTTATATGTATTCCCTAGATAAGTATGAAACAATGTATATTTGCAAATTAGTATGTAAAATAGAAGGCAAAAATGTACATACAGATTTATATACTCATAAAATGAACCGATATGCGGCAAACAAGTAACGTTAGTAAATAAGTAAATATGTATGAAACTTGTAGGTTTAAGAAACATATGAAATACCGTATTTTGAATAATTGTACAATTGCATATGAACCCCGCTCAAGGAAAATAAAGTTTACTGTTCATGTTGAAGTCATAGCATATGGTTGCTTTTCGCTTAATTTCGAGCAGGTGACAAAAAAGCTTGTCATCTCCTAACAGAGGGCATTACTTACATTTTATCCCTTCCACCCGGAAAAGGTTGGGACTAATTATTCTGTTCAGGCACCTTATTTTATAAGAGCATGCAACACCTAGCGTTTGTTGATGATATCGATATTATCGACCTGAACAACCGCACCGTTACTTCTGGCTTTTCCAAACTGAATAAAGAAGCGAAACGTACGGTGAACGAGGGAAAAATTAAGCACCTCCTGACATCAAATAAGCAGTCAGCGCACTTGCGTTTTGGCTCCCGCAGCACTGTTGACAATTATAATTTCGAAAAAGTGCGTGAGCGTGCAGCTAATTAAAATACAGGCGGTACGTTGGCTGGAACATGTCGTGCGAATGGACGAAAATGGTCCAGCCCTGAAAGTATTCCACGCAGCTGGTGGTGGTAGAGGAAGAGAATAGCACCTCTGCGTTGGAAGGACCAAGTGGAGAAGAACTTGTCGTCACTTGGTATTTCCAATTGGCGCCAGTTGAAGCGCCAATTAAGTAAGTAAGTAAGTAAAAATAATTAATAAAAGTTAACAATTTTCGAAAAAGCTCGACGATGTTGTTTTTTCTGCTTTTAAAAGGCTGTAATGCCAAAAATGTTAGGCGGGTTTACACAAAAGATATATCAGCATAAAGAATTAAAATGTGCCTTTAGTGCTGCACTTAGAGAAGGCTACTTTTATTTGCTATTATTAAAAATCACTTTTTAAAGAGGAACCATTCTTTTAGCAAATAAACTAGTGTTATAGGTCACCTACTTTCGTTGCAAATTGCCATTCAATCTTTCTAAGGAAGCGCAACAAATTTGGCGGGCTTTTTAAATTTGGAAATCAGTACCAGAATTTAAAAAACATTTGGATTAAATGAGGGTGAAAGTAACGATTGACAGTGTCTCTGGCTAGGAAGCATTGTTTTGAACAGGGAGAAACTAAGCGGAAATAATTCATACGTACGTATGTGCGTGTACACCTGTTATTGCTAATAATACATAATAATAATAACTTAGCGCAAACATCACATAGCTCCATGTTTGGATGTTTTAGTTCTCCTCCAATTTTGTGGCTTGCGTTTTGGTGCTGCATCACAAATTGAGTGTCTATAGTTGTATGCCGACTCTGATTTTTGTGAGAGATTTTTTCGTTGCGTAAATACACTCGGATGTTTCCCATTGAACAAATAATAGTAAGTTTGTCCTCAACTATTAAACTACTTCTTATTTTGAAGAACAATTTTTTGGTAGAATATTTCAATAACTTTATTGGACAGGGAAGGAAAGTTATGTGCTTTAATTTAAAACACATTTTGAAAATGTCATTTTATAATGATTTGAATTTATATCGTTCGTCCGCATTTGATGCAGACGTGTTTTTGATCGCTCTCAGCTGCTATTATGTTTTTTGAATTTGATTCGAGATAGGGACTCTTATTTAAGTCCGCATAATATTGTTACAATTTTTGTACTCATAAATCAATCATAATGCTGTGCGACTGCGGCTGAAAAGTAAATCGGTCTCAGCCGAAAGTGCAGTGAACTCTTTCCCCTTGAGTGTATAAACGTTTTACCGGCTGGCGTTGCGTTCCTGTTAAACTCTGGCAAGTCTTTCTTTTTTACTTCGTGCCCTGCTGCCCGGAGTAATTCTATACGCTCGCCTTCTCCGGTTCCTCGGGCGTTAGTGTTGTTGCAAAGCTATTTCTGTGTCCCAACAAAATGGCAAGGAAAGTGAGAAGATGGCAGCGGCTGATATTAAATGTCACAAATTGCTATAATTAACAGTCAGACACTGAATGGCATAAGAATGGTGAGAGTTGTTACACCAGGTCATCTTAGCTGTACCGAATTTTGACGTCTACGGGCTAACATGTTTCATTGCCCGTGCTAAGTGGCTACGCGTCTCTTCGTTTTCGCCTGCTGTTACATCTCCTAACATAATGTTCTATGGAATATAGGATGTCTATTTATTCATTGAAACCTATTTACCTCGATTCGGAGTTTTTCCACTGTAAAAACGACCGTTTGGTCGTTTATTAAATCTAAAAAAATAAACTCATTATTTCTACGTCAATGTTTTATAAAAATAAGGATGATAACATATCTAACCTTTTTCCAGACTTTTTAGTGCAAATTTCGGCGATGATGTTGCTGAACTTGGCAATCAAAGAGTTTCTGATGCATACTTGCCAATGAGCGTAGATTACAACAAAGAAGTTGCACGCCGTTTCGTTTCCTGTGGCAAGAATTGTTTTCTTATTTCACCACACCAAAAACCAATTGGATCAAAAAATATTCTAATACCAATCAGCAAAAGTCAAATTAGTTCTGGTATGGAGAAATAATACAAGATTTTCTGTTAGAGGAAAGGTGGGAGTGATGGAGTTTCTTTGTAGTCTACCTCCTTTGCTGTTGCTAAAAACATCCACTCAAACTGATGTAGAAGGTCTATCTCCTTATTACGCCTTTATTGTCGATGTCCCGAATTCGTTTGCCATATTGACAACGTTTGCTAAATTGTACGAAACCATAGTCACGGATAAAATTTGCTATTCAAAATATAATTTGCCACAATCAGCATGGTGTTTTAAAGAGAGTTCTACTATTTATAATCTTGCTAGTTTTACAGATGATTGTATTAAAGGTTTTGAAACTGGGTATCAATTCGACACAGTATATACTGATTTTTCCGAGGCGTTTGATAGGTTATCCAATAAATTCTTACTTAATAAATTAGAATTCAAGGGCTTTCATTATACGTTCCAGGAATTGATAAAATCCTATCTAAAGAGAAGGTACTATGCGGTGCAGCTCGATAACAATTTCGGGAAAAGGCTGTTTGTCTCGCGATTCACCATTCAATAATTATTTACCACACTTTAGAAGAAAGTTAAAAGCGGTTTAACAAAAAATACAATTTAAGAGAAAATTAATATATTTTTCTGTTAGCTACATTGAGTGGTTGCAGATGTTTTTTGGCGAAACTTTTCCTTCTCTCAGAAATTTTACTTTCTATTTTAGTTTTTTTTTATTTCAGTAACTTTTTCCATATATCTACGTACATAGGTATAGCTTTGAATAAATAGTTTGAATAATTTAACAAAATCTTCCATCGTCTTACACTAGATATAACACCAAACACGGTCGCAAGCAGAAAAACAATAAAGATCACCGAAAAAGATTTCCTCATATACGAATTGAAAAGCCTATATGCTAAAAAAGAACGGACAAACGTGGAAATGCTATCTATTTACTTGAGACTAGCTGAAGATCGTATAAATGAAGGCATCAAAAGTGCGATGAAACTGAAATACGAAAAATTGTACAGGAAGCTGGACAAGTCAAAAGGGCAATGCGGTTTAAAGAACAGTCCGTCTAAGCAAGAATCGCATAGCAGATTCGTGAACTTAATACCCATAACATTAGATGCTCAAGTACACCCTTAATGACAACAAAAAAAAATGGACGGAGTAAGCCATCATAGACACAGAAGTTGCAATATCACTAATACCTATAATCAATAACATGTGAGACATACATACATATGTGCACATAAATTATTGAGAAGCAAATAAAAAACTATAAACTCTAAAACAACAAAGTCTAACAAAACTTTTAAAAACAAAATTAGGTGTGACATTCTGCGCGATTTATGTAGGTTGATGACATTATCTGCGTAGTAACCAACAACAACAAATAATCATTATTTTTTTATTTATTTTATTTAAAACAATTTATACAGTAATGAATTATAGCATTAATTAAAAAAAGCGACACTAGAGACATGGCTTTCGGCCATCCTTTGAATACAAAATTTTAACCTATTGCTTGTTAATCTAACGATAATAGAGTTTAATGTGGGTACAAAGTTATTTTTATGCTATATGTTTGAAACTATCTAACTAAATTAGGTTCATAATATTGTTGCATTTAAAAAAGTTATAAAGGGTGGTTAAATTTAAGGGCCGATGTTTATTTTCAATAAAACACAAATTATTTTGGAAATTATTGTAATTTCTTTTTATTAGGATAGTACGGTGTGGTATAGAACAAAATACCGGCCAAATGTCCGCCGTGACCTCGGCGGCACACCTCCATCCGATGGTCCAAATTTTCGATGACGCTGAGGCATAATTGAGGTTCTATGCGGTTAATGTGCCGAATTATCTCATCCTTTAGCTCTTGAATTGTTGCTGGCTTATCGACGTACATTTTTTCTTTCAAATAACCCCAAAGAAAGTAGTCCAACGGTGTCAAATCATATGATCTTGGTGGCCAATTGCCATCGCCACCACGTGAGATAACACGGCTGTGTGGCAAGTGGCACCATCCTGTTGGAACCACATATCGTCCACATCCATATGTTCCAATTCGGGCCATAAAAAGCTCGTTATCATCTGACGATAGCGAACACCATTCACAGTAACTGGCTGACCGGCCTCATTTTGGCAAAAAAGACGGCCCGATGATGCCGCCAGCCCATAAACCGCACCAAACAGTCACTCTTTGTGGGTGCATTGCTTTTTCGACAATCACTCTTGGATTATCATTCGCCCAAATGCGGCAATTCTGCTTATTGACGAATCCACTGAGGTGAAAATGTGCCTCATCACAGAAGATGATTTTCTTCGAAAATTTATTATCCACCGTTGCCATTTCTTGCCAAAATTCTGACAATTGCTCGATTGTGTATCTTTCCATGTTCAAATTGAGTTAGTCTGAAATTGAGAAACGTCAAACGAAATGCAGAAAAAAACTTGATGTTTAGGTGTGGTTCACATTCAACATCGGCCCTTACAATTTAACCACCCTTTATATGTACATAATGCTGTCATGCTCTTGTTAGATTAATGATCCTCTGCTCTCTGACTCAGTGATGTTGGGGTATTGAGTCTCCATATAAAGGGCAGCAAGTTGAACTTCCTTGTGTCAACAGCAAAACAAAATATTATCGGTTTTGACTAGATTTTAATACGATTTAAATTAGATTAGATAGATTAAAATACTGCCAGCTATAAGAAGAGAATAACATTGTGTGATCTTTGTAATTACTATCTGCGTTGATAAAATTCGAATTACTTCGTGGTTATCAAAAGCCGAACAAAGCAGCATGGAAAGTCAAGGTTTGCGTCACGAACTCACATTATGCTCCATCTCAAACACTTTTTGTAAGCCAAATAATATAATCTTTTGGTAGCAAAAGAAATGTTAAACATTGTTCTTGGCACGAAATTTCAATCATTACTATTCAGTCGTGTTTCTGACCTGAATCAGCATAATTTCTTAATAGAACCTTCCGACATAATCTGGGATTTCTCTTCAGAAACACTAGAGGATAAGGAAAATTCACATGTCGATGGAGAGAATGAAGAACTTCAACATATAATACATACCCAGGAAAACAAATTTCACCGCGGACTGGGAACCAGGTAAAATTCCTAATAATATGGATAACTGCGATTCTAAGGAAAATATCCTTTTAGGACAAAATGAATTCCCCGATTCAGCTACTCATTGATGAATTTAATTGCTTGCGGGTCTCTCCAAACGCGAGGACCTTTTCCAAACGATCTCAGCAGAATAATCGCAGTTTCTCAGAGAAGTATTATTCTGTGGTAACTAAATCAGGGCTAAGGATCCGAATGAACTGGCTTTCATATTCTGTTAAAAAAGACGTTATTTATTGTCTGCCTTGTTGGCTATTTTCTCAAAAAGGATCGTCTGAAAATCCGTTGGGTACTACCGGCGTTAGAGATATATATAACATATATCTGAGCGCATTAAATCTGACGAATCATCTGAATGTCATGTAGAATCTTGCACAATTTATGAGATGTCTCGGAAAAACAAAACCGTCCATATAGCTTCTCAGAAACCATTGCCTGAGGAAGATAATTTTAGGCGCAAAGTTCTCGAACGGATCTTAGAATCATTGATGCTGGCAACGTGTAATCTCGCTCTTCATGGTTCGAAAGAAACTATCGAGGATTGAAATAAGGACAATTTTCTTTCAGTACACGCTCGGCTGGCCAAATATGACTCGGTTTTAAGCGAATTGTTAGCAAAACCTATAGGTTCTGTTAAATATTTATGTCCTCAAATACAGAACGTATTAATTTGTGTCTTGGGACAAGAAGTTCATGATCACTCTTGGATTATCATTCGCCCAAATGCGGCAATTCTGCTTATTGACGAATCCACTGAGGTGAAAATGTGCCTCATCACAGAAGATGATTTTCTTCGAAAATTTATCATCCACCGTTGCCATTTCTTGCCAAAATTCTGACAATTGCTCGATTGTGTATCTTTCCATGTTCAAATTGAGTTAGTCTGAAATTGAGAAACGTCAAACGAAATGCAGAAAAAAAACTTGATGTTTAGGTGTGGTTCACATTCAACATCGGCCCTTAAAATTTAACCACCCTTTATATGTACATAATGCTGTCATGCTCTTGTTAGATTAATGATCCTCTGCTCTCTGACTCAGTGATGTTGGGGTAGTGAGTCTCCATATAAAGGGCAGCAAGTTGAACTTCCTTGTGTCAACAGCAAAACAAAATATTATCGGTTTTGACTAGATTTTAATACGATTTAAATTAGATTAGATAGATTAAAATACTGCCAGCTATAAGAAGAGAATAACATTGTGTGATCTTTGTAATTACTATCTGCGTTGATAAAATTCGAATTACTTCGTGGTTATCAAAAGCCGAACAAAGCAGCATGGAAAGTCAAGGTTTGCGTCACGAACTCACATTATGCTCCATCTCAAACACTTTTTGTAAGCCAAATAATATAATCTTTTGGTAGCAAAAGAAATGTTAAACATTGTTCTTGGCACGAAATTTCAATCATTACTATTCAGTCGTGTTTCTGACCTGAATCAGCATAATTTCTTAATAGAACCTTCCGACATAATCTGGGATTTCTCTTCAGAAACACTAGAGGATAAGGAAAATTCACATGTCGATGGAGAGAATGAAGAACTTCAACATATAATACATACCCAGGAAAACAAATTTCACCGCGGACTGGGAACCAGGTAAAATTCCTAATAATATGGATAACTGCGATTCTAAGGAAAATATCCTTTTAGGACAAAATGAATTCCCCGATTCAGCTACTCATTGATGAATTTAATTGCTTGCGGGTCTCTCCAAACGCGAGGACCTTTTCCAAACGATCTCAGCAGAATAATCGCAGTTTCTCAGAGAAGTATTATTCTGTGGTAACTAAATCAGGGCTAAGGATCCGAATGAACTGGCTTTCATATTCTGTTAAAAAAGACGTTATTTATTGTCTGCCTTGTTGGCTATTTTCTCAAAAAGGATCGTCTGAAAATCCGTTGGGTACTACCGGCGTTAGAGATATATATAACATATATCTGAGCGCATTAAATCTGACGAATCATCTGAATGTCATGTAGAATCTTGCACAATTTATGAGATGTCTCGGAAAAACAAAACCGTCCATATAGCTTCTCAGAAACCATTGCCTGAGGAAGATAATTTTAGGCGCAAAGTTCTCGAACGGATCTTAGAATCATTGATGCTGGCAACGTGTAATCTCGCTCTTCATGGTTCGAAAGAAACTATCGAGGATTGAAATAAGGACAATTTTCTTTCAGTACACGCTCGGCTGGCCAAATATGACTCGGTTTTAAGCGAATTGTTAGCAAAACCTATAGGTTCTGTTAAATATTTATGTCCTCAAATACAGAACGTATTAATTTGTGTCTTGGGACAAGAAGTTCATGAAAATATTGTTCGCGGCTTGAAAGATGCTCCGTTTTTTTAATTTATTTTGGGCACAATTTAATTTATATCATTTGCAATGATAAAGGAAAGCCAGTTGATATGCAAATCGACGAGGTATTTACTTCTTTTACTGTTGTAAAAGATCAAACTGCTTCAGGCCTCGAAAAACTTGTAATCGATTTTATACAAAAGAAGGGTCTTGATCTTCAAAAATGTCGAGGTAAGGCATACGACGGTGCAGCTGTCTTGAGTGGCGCTTATACAGGTTTACAGCAGAGAATCAAAGATTACGTTCCTCATGCAAATTTTGTTCATTACACTCGTCATAACTTAAACCTTGGTTTGAAAGGCGCAGTATCGTGCAATAGAAAAATTGAAGAATTCTTCGAAACTGTCAATCGATTTTTTCGGTCACAGTATAAGTCGGTGGAATCAACTACAAAGCGTTTACGAGAAATGCGCTCAGACTCTCAAAACCTTGAATCTAAATCGCTTTGCTGAAAGGTACGACGTGGTTCATGCTTTGCACAATGCCTTGCTAGGTATAAAGAAACGAGATGTTTCATGAACTGTCATGAACTTCGATGAACTGTCTGATGATGAAAGATTTAATGATCCTGAACAGCGCTTCCGAGTGACAATTTTCTCCCCGCAACTTGAAAATAGATTTGCTGGAATGAAACATGTTTTGGATGACTATCAAGTACAAGTATACAAGATTTAGAGGAAAAAGCTGATGAGTTCTCACAAAAATTTTCGGAAGACGTATCGTCTTCATTTTCCTCTGAATTGCTTTCTATCAGGTCTACGATTCAGAAAGCAATTATCCCTATGAAAGATGCCAAAATTCTTGCTTATTCAGAATGCCTCATTGTGTTCGAGTTATGCCGCCACTACGGCAAAATTAAACTTGACCAAAAATTACTTGCGAATCACGATAGCACATGAAAGGCTGAGCAACTTGTCACTATTATACATTGAGAATCAGAGAGCACGCAAAGCTGATTTTAATAAATCAATAAAATGAAGAAAAAAGAATTTACAGCATGTACTCTAATTATAGGCACTCATGTCTATTGTACAAGCAACAATTAATGAATAGTGTATTTCATACTTATAGGTGTATATAAAATAGTGCATTAATTGTGTTCTATAACTTGTACATAATAAATTTTGTCATTACTGATATTTATAATCGCTCATTAAAAAATATTTTTCGTGAATTTTAATCTTTGAAAAAATTGTCGACAAGGGGCCCCAATATTTTGTTCTGCCCCGAGACCACTTCAGCGTAAGTTCTGGCCCTGGCTGCATTCTACTTTATTACGAACAAAGTTATGTAGCTTTGAATATTCACTTTACGGAATGTCGTTTTGTGGAAATTTTTTATTGTGTTAATTCAAAAACTCATGATCCAATCCAATAATAAGGTGTGGTCAGTTGAGGGGTGTTAGTTATAATTTTGGCAAATTCGGTAGCCTCGTTTTGAATGATACTCTCTTGAACCAAATAGAATAAAAACGGTAGAAACACTCCATTTACGTATTTTTCAGAAAAAGGTATGAGTGGGCATCATTGTTGTTTTAGTTTTGCTTTGACTTTTGCGTTTAAAATTTCAAAAAGTCTGATTCTTGCGTGTTCATATGTATGTATATGTAATTACTTGAATTGTGATTTTGGAAGCAAGGAGAATTTATATCAGGTGGATTTATACATACAAAACAAAAATTTACACTAAGACATTATATCCACAATGGCAGTATGATTTACAACAAACACACCATTTTGACTTTACGTTCACTAAGCGAATTCAATCATCTGCTTGATCAACTTCACCTTTTATGAATTCTCCTTGTTTGGAAGCTTTCAAAATGTTAACAGCAAATTCAGGTGTTTAATTTGAAATATTTATTATAAAATAGCAAAGAAACTCTAGCAGAGTATTCCTTCCACGGCGCTACGAGTGCTTGTTATAATTACTAAGCAATTGAACTGTTTACCAGATTAGAAAAATTAATTAAGGATGCTTGGTGATCTGAGGGTAGACCGCTATGACGGTTTTATCGAAGAGCGGGGTAAGATAGATAACAAACAATTTTATTAGAATATGTTTTATTTAAATTAAATTCAGGAACTCAACTTCCCCGTCAATCTGATGTGGGGCGCAAGAGAATAGAAGGCAGCAGCGGCTTCCTTAACTTCGGAGAGGCCGAAGTATACAGCGGAGCTTTTTGAAGAAAGCAGTAAGTTAGGGTTGCCATTTGGCGAACGGAGTGAACAATACTTCTTATATTTTCATTGGTTTTATAAAATGATTTGTTCAATTCGTGGATCAAATGATCGAAGATTTTATATATTAGGTAGGGGTAAAATAAATAAAAAGTAATCGTTACTTTTAACTTTCATAGAGGACTACACCCGAAAAGTACATGTATACTTCATGAAGTCTAAAGTGAGCGTGTTGGATTGATTTAAAGAATTTAAGGCAGAAGTAGAGAATCAACAGAGTACGCGCAAATGGAGGGAGAGTTACAGAAATGCGATATTGTGCATCAAACAACTGTCCCCTATAGGGGGACCTTACACTTAATGAAAATGATTTTCATTATGCTATTTAATTATCCTATAAAGTACCTACAGTGGCTCACGTAAATATTTTGTTTATTTAGAAAATAAACCAAACGAAAATATTTTTCTGCTCTTTGCTTCGCTGAGATTTCATTAACACTTATCCAATCATTGTACATAAGAACATACTGTAAACAATTCAGAATTTGTAGCTCGTAAAAGTATTTTGCATCATTAGACGTCTCACAGAAATATTTTGCTTATTTTCCGCTAAATCCGCTTATTTTCCGTTAAATCCATTATTTGGTGAAGATTTGTTTACTTGTTGCAAATTTCAGTTGAATTTAGGGTTACAGGTACGTATTTCTATTGAAATTGTTATAATTTGAATCATTTCGTTTATAATTGTGATAGTACGCGCATCAAAAGTTCCAGAAGGTAAAGAAATGACAATATCGGGAAAAATATAATTTTGCACCTTTACAATGAAGGAAAATCTACAAAATTCATTTGCGATATGTTTAGCCGTTGTCGTCAAACAATAGAAAATGTAGTAAAACGGTGTAAGGTGCGCGGCGGTATAGAAAATTTAACCCGTCGTTGTTGACCAAAGATGCTAACTATGAGAGAGGAAGGCAAAATACTTACATAAATCCAACCACGAACAATAATATTTATGGGCACCAAAGCTTAACGACAAGCTTAAAGCAGTTCTGCACACCCAAGTTTCTGATAAGACAGTGCGCGGAGTGCTCAGGACAGTACGCGAGGCTCGAAGAAAACTACCTACTTATTTCAAATATTAATACAGAAAAGCGACTTTTATTCGCCAACACCTACAAAAGTAAAAGTATCGAGTGTTGGAAAACTGTAATAATTAGCGACGAAACCAAATATAATATTTTTGGATCGGACGGCCGTCGTATGGTTTGCTGCATATAAAAAACCTCAAAGCGATCGGCGGAAGTTCGGTGATGGTGTGGGGGTGTATGACGGCTCAGAGAGTAGGAAATCTTAGTTTAGTAGACAGCATAACGGACAAGTTTGTATATTTGTATAAATATGTATATTTGTCCATCCTTAAAAACAATTTACACCCCAGTGCAGTTGGTTTGGCAAGAAACGGGGTTTTGTTTCAGCATGACAACGTCCCGAAACATATGGCTCACGACGTTGAAATGTGATTACTTTCCAATGCAACACGTTTTCCAATACCCCTCAAAGCCCTGACATAAACCCTATAGAAAACCCTTGGTCATACCTTGAAGATAGAGGCGTGAGCACAAAATTTCATCAAGAAATAGTATCAAGGAGGTTTTGCAAAGATAATGCTGAAAAATACCACCTGAATTTTGTCAAAGCGGGGGATGGTGATGAAGTTTACACTTGGGAACAGATTCGTTTACTTTAGATAGCGGTGAATCTATTATTTCAATGCCGACAGACTTTCAAGTACCTAATCAAGCTTACGATGTTGAAACAACGTTGCGTAGAAGCGAAAGATTAGCAGAAATGAAAATGGTCGTACATAGCGTTGAATTACTTCAAAACTCATATCCTATAAGCGTGGAAGATGCTAGGATAAGAGAAGATAAAAACAAGTGGGTAGAAGCTATGAAAAGTGAAATTCATGCGTTGATTGAGAACAATACATAGGAGTGTGTTGATAAGCCTACTGGCGTTAATGTCGTTGAAACCAAATGGGTATTTCAGATCAAGAACGAAAAGTGCGATATAAAGTACGTCTCGTGATGAAAGGATTAACACAGAAAAACGGAATCGATTATGATGAGATATATTCAGATGGATGCGGTGCCTGCATTTCTGCAAGCTACAGGAAGACATTTATGCAGAGAAGTCTGAAGGTATAGCAATTGGTAGTACGGGGCAGGTTCTTAAGCTAAAGAAGGCAATATATGGCTTAAGGCAGTCGAGCCTAGTATGGAACTTGAAGCTTAATTGAGCATTACATAAAGTAAGACTGCAGCATTCCAAAGTAAAGCCTTGTATTTACTTCCATGAGGATAGAACTAACATTGAACCCGAATATAAAGAAACTATGATTTCGAAACTAATGAAAGAGTTTAAAATGCAGTTTTTAGACCACGAAGAGTACATTGATGAAATGTTGAAAAAGTTCAATATGCATGAGAGTAATTCTGTACGACAGCCTATGAATTTTAGCGTAAAATTTTCAAAAGATTAGTCTCCAAAAAGTGAAAGAGAAAAAATGGAAATGAGTAAGATCAATAACTGTTCAGGCATAACACATTGAAAGGACGTGTTCCGATATCTTAAAGGAACAAAATCGTTTAAGCTTAGATTTATTAGAAATTCTAAAATTAATTTTTATGCATATTCAGATTCCGATTGGGACAGCGATACTGATGAAAGGCGATCAGTCACCAGTTATTTGACTACATTTCAAGGAGGTGCTATTTCGTGGGCAACGAAACAGCATTTGGCAGCAACCAGCAATTACCTGGCAAGGTCGAAACATGTAGATGTTCATCATCATTTTGTTCGTGAAGAGCAAGAATCCAGGATGGTTATTTTTACCAGAATAAGTACCAACTGCATAGTTGCGAATTGTTTGACGGACCTAGATCCTGTCGAAAAACATTTTTTTGTTCAACTCAGATGGGACTTCAATTTCAATAAATTATGTTCGAGTGTAAGTTCTAAAACTCATTCAATAAAGAACACTATTCTCTCCGGTGTCAAAAATGTCACTGTATAATTTGAAAAGACGTACCTTAACTGAGTATCAGTTGGCAAGAGACTTTGTCTAATCCAATATTTGTCCTTCTGCTGATAGGAGAGCGTGATCAACGTCGGAAACTGATATTTTTGATTCTATATTTTTTTTTTGCAGAAGAGGAAAGATCGTAAGCTATTTATATGGGGTATGGTCGATCTTCTGGGTGCGCAGTTACAGTTGAGTGACTATACTCAATCCCGACTCTTAGGTCCACGTTCGTGCGTTTTTTGACGACGACCACACGCAATGTATTAAGGACTATGCGTCAAGGGCATGCAGCTGGAATGTCTGAACCCATTAAGGGGAAGAAGCCGCTGACCGTCTGTTTGATGTTGTGTAAGAGTAAGGTCTGACATCACCGCCATCCTAGAAATGAAATGAACGGGCTGCCATGTAAAGGAGCGCAAGTTCGGTGTTGGATTTGTGGTTTCGCTGCGAATCTTCAACATCTCACTGATTTATGCCCACGCCCTGATAGAAGAGAAGGACGATGTAATCAAGGATCACTTCTATGAGATCCTAGAAAGTACTTAAGAACGCTGCCCCGTCAGGGTGGGTAAGGAAAGGATCTTGGATCACACTGAAAATCCAATCTCCATGATGAAACCTCCGCTAACAGACTGAGACTGATCGACTTTGCCGGGGCCCGAAACATGGTAATATGTAACACCAGGTTTCAGCTCAAGAAAATACACGCGAAACTAAGTCGATCATATTGCGCTAGCTGAAGGCATGTTTCCAGTGTATTAGACGTACATACGTACACTTCGAGAACCGTATATTGACTCGGATCATTATCTTGTCGCAGCCAAGATGCACACACGCTTCTACGCTGCAAAAAACGTGCTTCTGAAAACGCAAGCAAAGCTCCACGTCGGACTGCTGCAATCGCAAACGACAGTTACTAACTTCGCTACTCGACTCTCACACCTGCTCACTAAAAGTACTCTGCAACAAACCGGAATTCGCAAGAATTAGGAGCACATTCCCCTATCAGTGAGGAAGTCATTGGCTTTCAACGACCCCGAAAAAATAACTGGTACGATGAGGAATGCCGCGCTGCTACGGAAATTAATGATGCTATCTACAGAGCCACGCTGCGATTGGGCGTAACGCCAGCTGTATGGGAAAGCTACCGGGAGTTGAGAGAGGAACAGAGACGTATTGCTCGCAGAAAGAAGAATGAGGACGAAATTCGGGAATACGAAGAGCTTGACCTGCTAGCCGACAGGAAAAGCGCCAGAAAATTTTCTGGCGACTTACGGAAGGCTTTAAGACCGGGTCAAATTCCTGCTCCAAATTGTGGAGGGAGCATTTCTCTATTTCGCTAAATGGTGACAGCTTGAGAAAGTGTAAAAATTTTGCACAAAAGAACTAAATATGTGTGGTAAATAACATCCTGTCAAAAGAAGTATTTATAGAGCAAATTATTACATTATTGGCAGTAGGTTGATTTGGTTGTTAGTAATGAAGTGAGTGAACTACCGCGGTTTACAACCTATACTCTAAGAGGTGAATTTAGTTCTACACATTTTTTATGTAGCGGGATTCAAATTTGTGCTCAATATATTCGCTTATAAAGATTTTATGTATTTAAAAAGACCATGGCAAACTTTATGAGCGAAAAGAGCTTTCATCTATCTATAAATAATCCGTTTTAAAAATTAAACATGCTATTTGATTAAGATTATCTCTAATGAATGTACACTCTTGTGTGTGAAAATAATTATTTATTTATTTATTTATTTGTTGGAAATATAATTATAAATAACCATATTACCCTATGTAAGGCACTAGTAACTAAGGCTATCGACCTGAAGTAATTATCCTACTTTATTACGTGAATAGTAAGTAATTCTAAAATATCTTATATATATATGTATATATATATTAATAAGTGTGAAAAGTAAAAAGAGGTACTTGTTTTTATATCTGATACAAAATACCGTTTTGGTACATAAAATTAAAAATAGCGGTTACATTTCTAGAAGAAAATATTTTTAGTGAATCTGATGGTTTTGTATTGTGAAAAATATTTGATCTGGCGTTTTCGTATTTTTTACAAGCGTCTAGTATATGGTTTACCGATAGGGGGCACTTGCACGCCTCGCAGTGTGGGGATGCAACGCCACTTAGAAGATGGTGGTGTGTTATTTGTGTGTGTTGAAGTCGTAACCTTGTGAATATTTTTACTTGGTTAATTGAAATGTCTTTCGGGATTATGGGTGCAATGCCGTCTTTGTTGATGGTTTTGTATGTATGGTGGTATGATGCCCATAAATCTGCCAACTTTGTTTTTATGCAGGCTTCGACAGTTTTACGTATGTCTGATTTGACATAAGTGTCGAAAAATATGCATGGCGAGATTCCGGTGTCCTTAGCTTCTGTGTCAGAATGTTCATTACCGTCTATTCTGCAGTACCCTGGTATCCACATTATTTTAATTTTTGAGTTATATTTGCACAGCTTAGAGCGAATTTTTTTCCACAAGAGGTTCGCTGCTTCTTGGGTTTTGTAAGGCGTTGACTGCTGACTTATTATCTGTGCAAATAACGAATTTCCCTCTAGTGTTGGTTGCATGTTCAATGCCGAAGCTTATTGCGAGTGTTTCAGCGGTGAAAACGGAGTTGTGTTGAAAAAGTAGTCCTTTTTTAAATATTTCTCCTTTGTCTGCTACTACTGCTAGTGAGGTAGTGCCCTTACTTTTGGAACCATCGGTGAAAATAAATGTCCATCCTTGTTGCGCAAGATTATTTTTAATATTTAAATAGATTTTTTGGTATACCGATGCCGGCGTATTTTGCTTTGAGTGTGCGAAGAGATCACTAATAAATATTGACGCTGGTAGCCTCCAAGGTGGCAAAGAAGGGACAGTAACTAGCCTCGGTTTCAGTCGAACTGGAATATCCATGAAACTTTGAACGATTTTGCAAATTGCCGATGGTCGTTTCAAATTTCTTATTCTCTTTACAGCGTTGCTTGTATCATTTACCAAAACTGCGTTATTGGACATAAAAAGTTTGGGGATAAGACGCATGGTGTTGTGAAGGATTCGTTCTTGAAGACCTGGAAGTCCAGCTTCTGTAAGAAGGTTTTGCCTAGGCATTGTTGGAAAAGCGCGAAGACTTTTACGTACCGCTGCGTGGTAAATCGACATAATTTTTGCGAGTGTGCTTCTGGAGCACTGCCCATATATTGGTAAACCATAGTCGATGACGCTCAGTATCAAGGATTTAGTTATGCTAATTAAAGAAATTGGGTTTACATTGCTATATTTGGAAGCGAAGTATTTTATTATATTTAGTCTTTTGATAAGTTTTTCCTTTAAATATGCACAGTGTTCGTTGTAGTTGAGAGCTTTATCAAATATACTCGTAATGCCTATAATTTTTAATTTAGAAACATTTTCGATAGTATTATTCTTATAAGCTAGACTAAAGTTTGTACATGTTTTCTTTTTTCATATATGGATTGTTTTACATTTTGCATAAGATATATTAGCTCCGTAGCTAAGAGCCCATTGGGAAATGTCATCAAGGACGTTAAAAAATGTTTCTAACTTTATTAAGGTCATTGTTGTAGAAAATAATAATACATCGTCAGCATAGATGGCGTGTTGTAACTTGTGTTTAGATATTATTTTGCTTATTTCATCGAAAGCTATAATTAAAAATATGACCGAAATAGGAGATCCCTGTGCTATTCCATTTGATAGGGATATCCTGTCAGAGTATTTATTATTGATTTTGATTCTAAAGGTTCGATTTGTCAAGAAGCTTTTAACGAAGTTAAAAATCCTTTTTCCAACCATCCATTTTATTAGTTCACGGAGGACAACATGGGTACCTATTCTGTCAAATGCCCTTTCAAAGTCTAATGCAAGTGTTGTAACGTGGTTTCGGCTTGAAATCGCACTTGATAGAAAGTGATCAAAATGAAGAAGTACATCGATGGTTCCATGACCAGGCTTAAAAGACACTTGGTTAACACTGATGCGTTTTTCCCTAAGTGCAAACCACGTTAAACATTTCGCAATAATCTTCTCGATTACTTTGCTTCCCTGCTTGTTCGACGTATTTTGAATTCAATTGTGGTAATAACAAACATAAGGTTTTGGTGGAAGCGGAGAGTTGTTAACTGATAAATGTGTTTCTTGTAAAGCTACAATACTAGGGTTGTACTCATTTAAAAGTAGTTGTAACTCTTAGAAGTTATTCCAGTATCCATTCAAATTCCATTGCAATATGCTAGTCATTGTAAAAAAAAAGTTATAGTTATGGATATGGCGATTAATTAGTATTCAAATTTTTAATAAGTAGTTAAATTTACAGATGCGCTAAAAATATTCAAGTAAGATTTGTATGTGGTTTTAATTTTCTTTTAAACATTCTTCTTCGGACATTGTTATATCTTCTGTGGTCGGTATGTAGTAATTTTGTGAATAGAGACTGTATTCGTTTGTGTTCTTGGAGTTTTGGGGATTTTGTGAGTGGCTATGGTATCTTGATTTGCTATTGTTTGAAGGAAAGATCGGATAACGGAATCTCGATCGCTGTATTGATTCTGTGATTGAGTGAGAATTGGTGATGGGTGCGCGGGTATGGAGTGTGAATCGAGTGTTTGAGAGTGAGGTTGGAGTGTTTCAATATTTGTTGAGTGGTTTTGTGTTTGGTAATTTTTATCACTGAACTCAGAGGAGACAGTGATTGAATTAGTTTGCTGATTGTTGTTGTTGAGGTTTTTTCATTGTTTATATAAGTTTCTTGTGTCTTGTTGTGCGGCTGAGAGACAACAGACGCGAAAGATTGGGAGTCGGTTAAAGACCGAGTTGAGTTTTTGTTAATTTTTATTGCTTCTCGCATCGTACATTTTTGTGTCACTTTTATTTTTTGAATCTCCTTCGCTTGAAGAAATTTAAGGCATTTGTTGGGTGTGGATGGGTGATCAGAAGAGCAATTCGCACAGAAGGTTCGGGTGCATTTCTCGGGGGAGTGGGGAGGCAAAGAACAGTTGTCACAAGCTGGTGATCGTTTGCAAAATTTGCGCATGGGTTTGGCATGTATTGCCTTACCTTCACAATACGCCAAGCAATGTCGATTCTTTCTGGAATGTGGTATAAATCGAAAGTGAGTAATACTACGCCGGTTGGGAAGACGGAATCAATATTTGATTTCTTTTGGAATTTGTAGACACTTACCACCCCTTGGGAACTAAGTTCTCTTACGATTTTCTCCTCAGAAATATTATTCAGAAAAGGCGCGTAAATTGTACCTTTGGTGTGATTAAGGTTTGCATGATATTTGGCTTTGATGGCACAAATACCAGGAAGTTTCTTAAGGGCTATAAATCTCTCTGCAATGATTTTGTTTTTTGCCAGCAAAAGAATATTTCCATCTCGTAGTTCCGAGACAGTTTTAATATTCTTACTCACTGCACAGATCGATTTGTATACCGCAAAACACGAGAAATGCGACAATGGCTTGTTTTTGTCGATGGATTCCATTACAACAAATTTGGGATCTAGTTTTTTGATTGTTGGAAACTGAATATGTTTGCGTTTATTAATGTTTTTTCCTTATTGGCGTTATCGGCTAGCGGAGCAATACGGCTAGCGCGCACTAAAGAAGGCCCGGGGCCATAACACCAGCACTTTAAATATCCTTCTTTGTTTTGAGATAATATTTTTGAAAGCCTACAAGGGAAAAATATATTAAAGTATGGAATTCACTACGTTGAGTTATTCACTCGAAACTTGCGAGAAGCACGGAAAAGACACAAAGAGAAAAAATCAACCGCTCTGCATGCCTGTTAGTCGGAGACTAATGGAGCTTTTGAGAAAACAGAATGTTTTACTTTTCTAAAATGGATACATCCATTACTCTTACATTATCATCATTATTTGGTTCGCGATTTAAAGTAGTAATGAGCGTGTTGAAATGTTAAACTGAAAATTTAACTTGGACGGTAGGTGCGCCTATTCGTGTGTTCAATAAGTTTTTTTCAGAACACTTCTAAAACGTAAAATTCACCAAAATAACAATATTTTCTATTTAAATATCTACCGCAATGTTGGGGCCAACAATTGTGCAAATCCATTAGATTCATTAGTTCCTTTTGAAGGCTGTTGAAGTAAAGTAAAATAGAGAAATACCAAATATGTACATCTGTGCACTATGTTTAAGCGGGACTTGTTTCATCTACCAATATATTTTCCTTTTTAAAATTAACTAATTGTCAGTCTTTTTCAAGTTTAAGTTGAGATTAGAAGCATTTTTCTATAATTAAAACTCCGCACTTAAAATATTTTTATTTATGTATGAATTCGCCTTGATGTTAACTCCAGCAATTCCAAAAACAAAATACATGCAAATTTTATACATATATATTCAATACAAAGCACTTTTTTCTGATTACATACAAATGAATGCATTTTTGTAAGTTCCTACTTCATGAACAACTACTGACCGCACAGAGACAAATAATATATAAAATTAAAGTGCATGGTCTGCACAAGTCCAGATTTAAGATTCCTTTAACCACTTACGAGATATTTGCGAGGAAAGAATCTACAATTTTAACAGCAGCGCATCAGCGGGAAGATGGGCATAAGATAATGAATCGCTGTCCCTTTTTATTAGCGGGCGTCTCTGTTTTTGTAATGAAATAACAAACAAAAACCAAAACTTGATCGCTTTAGACTTATAATATATCATTAGAAAGGTGTCCACCCTTTTCTTCTTTTTGAATTTTGACAGCCTTAAATGTGACATAATTTAATTTTAAAACATTTTTTTTGTTAAAAAAAACACTATTTTTGGAGGCTTTTTTAAATCTGTCCACGTCACGGAAATTGATTTATAATTCTGGGAATAAAGAATTGTCAAAAAATGTAAAATATCTAAATCAAGGCGAATTCATATAAGTTTTTTTTTGATTATAAAGCAGACTATTTACATTTCCCCATATGTAAACATTTAGCAAAGCGCTGTCCCATCGGATTGTATGAGAGGGTAACTTTCAATCACATATTTGGCATTTACTTACAAAATGGACGATTTCATATAATTTAAATTTTTTTTATTTTAAAAATTAATTCCAATGTTCTTCATCAATATTCAAAAGGATAGCCGAGGATGTTCAAAGAGAAAAGTTTATGAATGTTTGGCTGGCTTTTCTGAGCTCTCTATATTTAAAGATTAGTTTCAAAATTGCGTTAGATAAAATTTTGTTTAATTAAAATTTATCTATCTTGTTCACAGAAATGTGTTTTTAACCATGTGTATACAATATTTAAATTAAAAACAGTATATTATTTCAGATAATAATAATAAAAACTTGAAATCTCTGTCATTCGATATGTTATGCTGTAATTAAAAAAAATATCCTGACATTTGCAATTTTGTTTGTCTTATTATTAAAGCACCTGATTTGAAAAAATCGTCCAAATCGTTTTAGAATTTTCTTATCTAAAATAGGTTTTGCGTTTAATAATACATTTTGCATATAATTAGGAGATGGGATTAATATATCTCAATCAATTTTGACAAATGTTTTGATATCTCTTCCAAAAATCTTAAAAACTCATATTTTGGTTTATACATACTACTAAATTAGCGACGAAAAATCGCCCTAATCGTTTCTGAATTTTCTTATCTAAAATAGGTTTTGCATTTAATAATACATCTTGTATAAAATTAGGAGACGTGGTTAATATATCTCATTCAATTTTGACAAATGTTTTTGTAGATATTTCACATTCTTTCATTGTAATCTGGCAACCCAACTGCATCATTTTTCGTTCTTTTTGTACATATTCTTTCATGTATTAGCAATACAAGAGTGACTGTAATAAATATCGTCCAACCGAACGGTCGTGTGTCTTTCATTGCTCGTATATGCTTACAAGGGTTATAAGGTCAGATCAATTAGTTAGCACGTGTTTCGGTAATTTGTTTGTTCAAGTCTTGTTTAAATCGTTGGTCAATTAAAAGTCAAACATGAGTAATTCGTTCGCACAAATTGAAAACTTAAATAATGAAAATTACGCGTCGTGGTCTGTTACGATGAAGAGCCTCCTAATAACGCAGGACCTGTGGGACGTTGTAATGAACCCGTGCCCAATTTCATCTCCTGCAGAAACTCGGCAGATCAAAAAGCGTTAGCGATGATAACTTTGTGTGTTAAGCCATCAGAATTAATCCACATCAAAAAATGCTCCACTGCGATGGATGCGTGGGTTAAATTAAATGACCTGTACAAGGCAAGTGGACCTGCGCGGAATGTAAATATTTTTAAAATATTGATGCGGTTTCGATTTAAAGCCGGTGAAAAGTGCGCGGAACAAATAAATGAGTTTTGTACTCTAACGGACGAGCTCAAGGACATGGGAGTAGAAGTTCCGGAAGATTTGCTCAGTATTCTTCTTCTATGCAGCTTACCAGACGAGATGGATAGCTTCGTTGTCGCCATGGAAAGCCGTGATACACTTCCTAAAGTAGAACAATTAAAGGTCAAAATACTTGATGAAGAATCACGTCGCAGTGAGTGATATCAGTGTTTTCAGTAAAGGGCAAAAAGGTCGAATATGGAGTCAAAATCAGGTCGGATAAAAACGAGGAAAGAGATTTGTCAACTAAGAGAAATATTAAGTGTTACGCATGCGATAAAAGGGGCCATATTCTGGCGGGATGTAGATCAAGAGGACACGCCTCATCAGCTTTGTTGAGCCTAATGAATGTGCGAGTCCCCAACCGTGACATGTGGATACTAGATAGCGGTGCATCATCACATATGTGTCGGAACAAAACGTTATTCTCTTCGATGCCTAATTTGATGTCTTCTCCGGCTGCTGATTCTGATGCAGTAAGGGCTTTAACAACAATAAGTTATGCTGCCGAGCCTTCGGCGTCTCTGCCGGTTATGACGCTTTCGCCTGGTACTGCAGTAAATATTAGCACTGCTACCTCTAAGGCAACTGATTTAAACGTGCCGTTTTACGCTAGTGTTGCTGCTCACTTGCCGATTTCGTCAACTATGCCATCTGTTCATAATGCTAATGTGGCTATGCTTGACAAAAGCCCCTTGTGGAAAAATTTTTCAAAAAATAAGAGCCGTAAACTAAAACAATCCTTAGTTATTGGTTCGAGTGATAATAATGAGCTAGGTGTTATTTCTAAAATGAGATGGTTACATCTGTCACCTTTTTCGGCCTCAGTTACACCTGATAAACTAAAAGATTATATCGCTAAACGCACTGGTATTGAGAAGAGCTCCATCCTGTGTTATAGTCTAATTAAGAATGGTGTCCAACCAAATACTCTGAGAAGTATTAATTTCAAGCTGGGCGTGAATGCAAATTATTATGAGAAGCTCTTGACACCTGAGCTATGGCCTACGAACGTAGTAGTACGCCCTTTTCGTTTCTTTCCAAAAAACGACGGGATTCTTCAATCCAACAGAAATCGTTCAGTGGAGAACGTAACCGCTTAAAGTTCTACATGCATAATATGTCTGGTATCAGAACTAAATCCCAGATTGTGCGTCTATTTAGCTCACATCGTGAATATGACATTATTGTCATTATTGAGACATGGCTAAATGAAAACTTTTTTAGCGACGAGTTCTTTGACTCTAATATTTACAATGTCTTTCGTAAGGATAGAAGTGCTGCTCTAACTGGATGCGCTAGAGGTGGAGGAGTTCTTATCGCTGTTCAATGTAAGCATCATGCTTCTGAGGTTACGCTTAAAAATAATAATGCGCTTCTTGATCAGCTGTGTGTTCACATTCGTGGTAACTCGGAATCCATTTTTGTTTGTGCTTCGTACATTCCGCCAAACAGTTCCCACACCTCTACACAGCCCATGTCGACAACGTTACCTCTTTGGCTTTGGATAAAGTAGGTAATGATCATCTGTGCGTGCTAGGTGACTGTAACCTCTGCAATATCAACTGGTCACGCACTATCTCGAAATCTGCTCTTATTGCCTGTAATGTTAATAGTTCTAGTGAAATGTATTTAGTTGATAGCTTCTTAAGTATTGACATTATGCAAATTAATTGTTTTTTAAATATTCTTGGTCGGACTTTAGACCTGGTATTCTTAAGCAAAAATGTAAATTTTTCTTTACTTGAATGTTCCTCACCTATCATACAATCTTGTCTACATCATGTACCTTTAGTACTTGATCTTGAATTTTATGAATATGCAAACAATTGTTATGTTGATTCTGATACTTCTTTTAATTTTAAGCTATGCGATTTTTTGAAACTGAATAATCTTTTGATGAGCATTAAGTGGGATAACCTATTTCAATATCAGAATCTTTTTAATTGCTTTGAGAGTTTTAAATCCACTGTTGTTGACATTTGTAAAAGGGTCATTCCTTTTATACCAAAAAAGCGATACAAAGTGCCCTGGCACAATGCAGCATTGATGAAGCTTCGTAATAAGAAAAATAAATTTCTTCGTAAATTTAAAAAAAGCAAAAACACCGCATATTTTGATTTATATAAGAAGTTTGATAAGAAATTCTTATGCCTTGATAAATTTGTACACAGAAACTATGTCTTAAGATTTGAAGAAAACCTGAAAGATAATCCAAAAGCGTTTTGGAATTTCGTTAATTCCAAGAAATCGAAATCTAATATACCATCCACTCTTTTTCTTGGTGATAAATTTGTTAATACTTTTACTGATACTGTTAATCTCTTTGCAGAATTTTTTAAGTCAAACTTCACATCTGACTCCGATGGTGATGAAAATGTTTCCTTTAACATACAACCATCCCTCGATTTCGTCAAGTTAGTATTGTCTGCTGAAGATATCCTCAGTGGCATTGCTCGACTGAAACCCTCGTCACATACTGATGTTGATGGTCTGTCTGCGATTTTATTCAAGCACTGTGACTCTTTAGTATACCCACTGATGTTAATATTTAATAATTCTCTATCTTCGGGTAATTTTATTGATGCCTGGAAATTGGCTTTCATTACACCAATTTACAAGAGTGGTAGAAAAGATGATATTTCCAATTATAGGCCTATTTCAAAGCTGTCCACAGTGGCAAAGCTTTTCGAAGGCGTTATTCAAGAGAAATTAATATTTGCTGTTAAGAATATTGTGTGCCCGCAGCAACATGGTTTCTTTCCGGGCCGCTCTACAGTGTCTAATCTAGCTGTTTTTTCAGACGATTGTATCTCTGCCTTTCAATCTGGGTTGCAAGTTGATACCGTTTACACCGATTTTTCTAAAGCGTTTGATAGGGTTTCCCATGTAATTTTGATTAAGAAATTATCCTGCATTGGTTTCCACTCATCTTTTTTGAGATGGATTGCATCTTATTTGCGTAATCGTCGTTGCGTGGTTGTTGTCAATAATGTTAGATCTTCGCCGTTCCTAGCTTGCTCTGGGGTTCCGCAAGGTAGCATTCTGGGCCCGTTGTTTTTTGTCCTGTTTATCAATGACATCAGTTCTTGCTTCTCATCAGCAAGATTTCTGCTTTATGCGGATGACCTTAAGATCTATTCTTTAATCAGTAGCTCTCTTGATTCTGAGTTGATGCAAATTGATTTGGATAACGTTAGTAACTGGTGTGCCAATAATCGCTTATTGCTGAATGTAAAAAAATGTTTCCAAATAACCTTTTCTAAGCGTTTCAATATCATTGACACCTCTTATCATATTTCTAACTCGCCCCTGTCGCGGTTAAAAGAAATTAAAGACTTAGGGGCTATATTTGATTCGAAGTTTACTTTTGCCAGTCATGTTAATTTCATTATTACTAAATCTTACTCCATGCTTGCTTTTGTTAGGCGAAACAGCTCGGATTTTACTGACCCCTATACGCTGAAACTTTTGTATACGGCCTATGTTCGCTCCAAGCTCGAGTATGCTTCATTCATTTGGTCACCTTACTATGCGTGTCATGCAGCTAGAATTGAGAGGATCCAAAAAGTATTTATTCGTTTTGCGTTGCGCGAAATACGTTTTTCGGATCTTATCCCTTCTTATGAATCGCGGTGCCTACTGATTAACTTAAAAACACTACAAATCAGAACAATCTTATCTTTGTCTTTCATTTTCGATTTACTTCATGGTGACGTTAACTGTTCCATTCTCCTTGAGAGGATTTTCTTTAATGTTCCGGCCAGGGCCCTTCGGTGTTCTGAGCTTTTTTTTATTGGAGTTTTCAAATCTCTTTATGCTCGAAATGCTCCTTTTGCTAGAGCTCTGATTGAGTTCAATAGAGTTTCTAAATTTATCGAGATAGATTTTTCATCTTCAAAAAATCAGTTTTTAAATTCTTTGAATTGTTTTTATAAATAGTAATACGTTATACGTTATATTTTTATTATTTTATTATTTTCCTTTATCGCTTATTAGTCTCTAAGCATGTCTACTTAGCCTATAAGAACTTACTGTACTGATTGGCTTAAATAAATAAATAAATAAATAAATAAATAAATAAATAAAGGAGTGGGTAATGTAATTATAAAATCACATAACTGTAACATTACATTGTGTGACGTTTTATACGTGCCGAACTTGCATTCTAATGTTTTATCAGTAAGTAAAATAAGTAGCAATGGGCATACGGTACAATTTCGTCAAAATGAAGCACAAGTAAGAACGCCAAGTAGTGCACAGTGATATTTGTGGTCCAATGCGTGTTGGTTCGGAAGGCGGTTCAATTTATTTTATTACCTTTATCGATGACTATTCGAGGTACATACATACATATATCACAATATTTATGGGCGGAAGCAATAAGCACAGCAACGTACATTCGTAACCGCTCGTCTACCAGAGTGCTAAATGAAAAAAAGGCTATAGGCTGTACAATAAAACAACCAAAACAATTGTCGTAGCTCGTGACGTCGTTTTTTTGAAAATTAAATCACCGATCTACCTGATGAGGAGCCCTCATTTGAGAATAGTACATGCAGATTCTGTACTTACGCAAGCCCCAACAAGTGCCCAAGCAACAACAACACAAATCAAATAAGCGATAGCAGTAAAGAGCGCGGAACGAGTGAGATGGGCGGCGTATGTGTGGGCAGCAGTGCAAATAAAGGTAAAGACTCAACTGATGGCAACAATAGGTGTGAGGCGAATCAAAGCGAAAGCGAAGAGTCCGAATATTCACCTGAAGAAGCGGTGGAAGTGGTTGCTGGAAAGAGAAAGAGGGGAAGACCAAGATTAGTTCGAACGGGAAAGTCTGGTAGACCGAGCAAGATGTTCATAAGAGAAGATCCAACTGAAATGTTGAGCAGCATTTGTGAAAATCCCGTAACTGTTAGTGAAGCGCTAGAGTCGGCACAGTGGCGAGCGGCGATGAGAGCAGAATTTGATGTACTCACCAAAAACGGTGCATGGGAATTAGTTGATCGTCCACCTGGAAAGAACATAATCGGCTGTAAATGGATTTTTACAACAAAATATAATGCTGATGGAACGTTGGAGAGGCGAAAGGCGCGTTTAGTTGCTCAAGGCTGTTGGCAGAGGCAGAACGAAGATTTTACTGATACATATGCGCCAGTTGTAAGACATTCTACAATTCGTCTAATACTAGCACTAGCAGTCCAGCACAGATTACTACTTAATCACATTAACATTGTGGCAGCATACCTTAATGGAGGGCTGGTGGAAGACGTTTTTATGCGACAGCCGAAAATATACGTAGACGAAAAATATCCGAACAAGGTATGTAAACTTAAAAAATCATTGTACGGTTTGAAGCAAGCGGGCAGAGATTGGAACAACAAAATCAAACTCAATCTTGACGGGGATTGGATTCACTCGATGCCAAACAGATACTTGCGTTTACACAATGATTACTAGTAATGAAATCAATATTATCACGCTTTATGTTGATGATATATTGCTGGCTTGCTCGTCTCGGTCAACTAAGTATGTGCGACATCATTTAAACTGCTCGCACAGGTGGAAGCTGTTGACAGAGGTCCGTTAAAATTTTATTTTGTATGGAAGTGGAGAGAGAAGGTCTGCGCGGAGAAATTTCGATTCATCAGGAACGATATATGCGTGAATTATTACAACGATGGAACATGCTGGAATGCAAGTAACATACATACATATATTACATATCTACAAATAACATAAATATATAAGTAATATTTTCAAGTACGAAAATATCTACATACGAGTATGTATGTTCACTTTTAAGTTTATTTCCGCAGTAACATCCAGCAAGTGTATTTGCTGAATTGCCAATTCACACGCTGGAAGAAACAACTGCAATGCCTATAGCATAAATATACTGGTGTAATATTCATTGCTTTTGTTGTTATTGTCGCACTCATAAGAATAGCTTTAGCTTTAATTGTAAGATGTTTGAAAATTCAGAAATAAAGTAATTGTTGAATGATCAATAAGTCTTTTACTTTCACTTGCAATGCAGCTTCGACACCATTCGCCAACAGCACGATTTTAGAGAAATGTAACGGCGAAAATTGTGAAGAGTTCGATATAAAAAAATATCAGTCACTGATTAGAGGTCTAACCAATTTAGCCGTTATTTCTCGACCTGACATCGCTCACATAGTATCGAAGTTGGCACAATTTCATTCACATCCTCACACGGATCATTTTGTAGGAGCGAAACATGTTTTGAGATACCTAAAATAAAACTCAAGAGGTATGTTACATTCCAAGTTTACTAATACGTCTTTGGTGTATTTCACAGATGCAGACTGGAGGTCTGAAAAGACCGATCGAAAATCCTACAGTGGATATGCCTTATTTTTAGCTAGTGGTCCCATCAGAGAACTTGTAAGAAACGGGAAGGCGCAAATGTGAAAAGAGCTTTTTCATCAACAAAATTTGTAGTGCCACCGAGAGAATTCAACAATTCCACCATACCAATAAAAACCATTTTCACTGCAATAGCCTCTCTGCTTTAAATATAGCAAAATATGGTGAAAATGGTTTTTATTGGTATGGTGGAATTGTTGAATTCTCTCGGTGGCACTTACAAATTTTGTTGATGAAAAAGCTCTTTTCACATTTGCGCCTTCTCGTTTCTTACAAGTTCTCTGGTCCCATTGCCTGGGAGTCAAGGAAACAAAACGTTGTTTCATTAAGTTCTATGGAAGCTGAATATATCGCTATGTGCCAGGGCACTAAAGAAGTTTCCTTTGCGATTTTACTCCACCACCCTTGCCAACACTTTGGCATTTTTTGGTGATTTTGTTTTGTTTGTTTTTACTAAAATGCCGCATTTTGTCGCAGAGTATCGCTATCGTTGTTAGAGAGAAAGGAAAAACAGGGTAAACAGAGGAAAATAGTCCACGTCACCCTTCTTATACATATGTATACATATCTACGTTCATTTGCCGAGCGCATTAGTACCCAGGATATTATAACTTTGTTCAACAACGGTGGTTTGTAACAGCATATGCCAACCGAGATAGATATAGACATGTATATAGTATATCAAAATATTCAGAATGAAAACGTATTATTATATACGATTATAGATTTTAATTTCAGAATCATAATTTTGAAAATTGCATAATTCGCAGAAAACCACGCACTTTTCATAGTGTTCGCAATTACAATTAATAAGGATTATACCCTAGCAATAGTCAGTGTTTTCATAAAAGATAAAATTATTGGGAACAAGTGCATTGGCATAGAATAATATACTTACATATGATGAAATGTATATACTTATGGCAACATACTACAATAATATACAGCAATACACAATCTGGAGACCTTGTTTACGAACGAGGAGTCAGTTTTTGCCGAGATCCAAAACCGACAAGACTTTGGGTCTCAGTCACACAGTCGAAAACTTAAAGCTGCACATACTCAATAACCTAAGAAAAATTAAAGTGATGCATTTTCTGTTTTTAATATACATAGAAATTGAATCAGCCAATTATAATATAAATATTGACGAAACTGCTAGCTCATAAGTATGCTAGTGAAGAACTACGAACTAAATAAGTCTAAATCTACTAATTTCCAGATGAACATAGTTGTGAAAGAAGAAAATCCAATAGTTACATTATTATGACGGTACGCATAGGTTATGTTTAGATTACCGAAGGTTAAACAAGGTAATCTTAAGAGATACATTTCTACTGCAATTGATCGAGGAGCAATTAGATAGGTTACGAAACGCGAACATTTTTAGTAAAATCTAAAAAATGCTTTTTTTCTTGTCACTGTTACAAATAACAGTCAAAAATACACGGCCTTTATACCCATAGTGGCCAATACCAGTTCTTAAAGATGCCGGTTGGTCTTGCCAATTCAACAAGTGTTATTCAACGGCACATCAACGCACTTTTCAGTGACATGATGCGAAGTGGGATTGCCCTGCCATACATAGACGAAATTATTATGCCGGTTAGTGAAGAAATTGAGCCCTTGAACAATTTAGAAAAGGTATTTAATATACATACATATATGGAAACTATGCACTGCAAATAAATTTTAAAAATTGTCAGTTTCTTAAAAATAAAGTCGAGTTTTTGGGACTTACAATTGAAATTCAACAAATTACACCTTCCTCAAGTAAAATCGAAGCCATGTTAAGATACAAAATTCCTCAAAATCTTAAGCAATTAGAAAATTTCCTAGTGTTGGCTAATTACTTTAGGAAATTTATAGGAAACTTTTCGGTGAACCTCTTAGTGATTTACGAAAACAAAGTGTAAAAGTCGAAATAAATCATATGAAAAATTTAAACAACTTTTGAGAAGAAAACCAGTTTTGAACATTTTTAATTTGCGTTACGAAACGGAAGTGCACTCCGATGCATCCATTGATGGCCGCACTCTTACAAAAATCGCTGGAAGACAACCAGTGGCATCCTGTATATTATATGAGCAAGAAGACGTCGGATGCCGAGAAGAAATATTCAAGCTATGAGCTAGAAGTTTCGACAGCCATTGAAGGGTTGACAAAGTTTAGGGTCGACTTGCTTGGGTTGCACTTAAAACTCGTGACAGACTGCAAAGCTTTTATAAAAACGTTGGAAAAGAAAGATCTATGCATCAGGGTGGCCAGATGGGTACTTTTTCTTCAGGAGCATGATTAAGTGTGGAGCACAGGACATATGAACAGTAAAAGTACATTCATCGAAATGCAACATGCACAAGCACAGAGCTACGAACGATAAGGGAAGTGTATGAATGAGTTTATTGGTTTATCCTAGCACAACAATTTTACAATTATAATACAGTGCTAGTCACATTGTTTATAGTACATATATTGATTAATTATAGATTCATAAATATAAAAGACTAGCAACTCCCCCCGGGTTCGCGCGGGTATTAAACAAACATACTTACATACTTCCTCGTTTTTGTGTGGGGTCATTAAAAAAGAGTATAATGAAGAAATTTCAAATATGAAATTATATTTTTTTGTATTATTATTATTTTTTTTTGTATTTTTTTGAACATATTATTATTATTTTTTTAATCTTATTTTTAATTTTTGAAAAAATAGCATTCACTATATACTTTACTTTCTCTGCTCCTGAAAATCAATTTATTGAGTCACAGTTTGATGTCAATTTATTTTGTGGGGCGGTGATAATGGTTGCTACAATTAAATTCTCCTTCAATTCCTTAATAATCAGCCTCGTCCCGTTGCACATGCTTGGAGGGCTTAAATTCCTCTAAAACATAATTGAAATTCCAATTTTTAAAGTCAATTCATGTGGTGGCTGCCCAGAAGGGCTTAATGAATTTAAAAACTCCTGGGGATAATGGACTGTGTCTTCGATATTAGTCACGGTGTCTATCGATTTGTATTTTTTTATTTGTCCGGCAACTTTTTGAATAATTAGATTGTTTATTTCGTTGACATTATCATTCCTGGGTGACACTATTGCCCTAGAACTCAACCAATGAAAGTCCTTTTCGTGCAAATTCTCGATGTCAGGGTATATTGCATCTACTAAAATGTCTAAACTATGGACTATTTTGCCTAGAGACTCATCCAGAAGGATGCTACAATTACTGCTTAAATTTAGAGTGGGGAAAACTCCTTCCCCAAGTTTAAGCAGTTGCTGTGGAAAATCACTATCGGTGATTCTATGAAGATGAGCTCTCATATTCGTCTGTAATTTTATATTTTCAATCGAAGTCCATAAGGCGACGATTTAAGCAAGCTTTGATGATATCTGCTCGCGTACCTCTGTTAATGACAGGAAGAGTCTGTCGGAAATCTCCAGCAAATACAAAAGTAATCCCGCCCATGAGAGCAGAGGAGCTTCTAAGATCTTTTAACGTTCTGCCACGGCCTCTATATGTGCCCTATGGCTCATGGTACATTCATCCCACATAATCAATGAGGTGTCTTGCAATAGCTTACCAAGAGGCCCATTTTTGCGGATAGAAAATATTGATTGTTGCTCAAGATTTACGGATAGCGGAAGTTTAAAAGTTGAATGAGCAGTTTTTCCATCCCTTAGAAGAGTTACAGCAATTCCTGACGAAGCAACTGCTATCGCTATTTTCCCTGATTGTCTTATTTTAGCAAGTATTAAATTTGCAAGAAACGTCTTGCCAGTGCCACCTTGCGCATCCGAAAAAAATTTTTGTTTTTGTTATTATTCACGCTATCAACTATAATTTCAAAAGCATATCTTTGATCTGGGACTAATTTTGAAAGATTTTCATTGACAAAAGCGGTCAAATTATTTGTATTATAGTGACTTGTCCTTCTGTTTTCTGTACGAACTGAAGAAGGTAGTCCAAAATCGCTTAGGTTTTTATCATTTAGTTGCAATAATTTATATTCTATTTGTATCAAACCTTCGTTATAAATGTTCTCACTATATGGTAAGGTGAAATCTTGATTTTGCTTTTGGAGTCTATTTATAATATCTTGACATGAATCATCTTTGAAATTTTCCCATATTTTTAATGGTTCCGATGCCTGACAAAATAAAAGTATGACCACAAACAACTCTCTCAAATTGATGCTTCTCTCAGAGTATTTTCACAGTGAACATCGCTTTCTAGTAAACCTCTGTCACGGCAAGCTACTTGATAGGTCTCTTTGAGAACTCCGTCAACGGGTTTTAAGTAGTCGAATGAGGTTAGACCACGTACGTGATGTAGTAACATCCTCAGGTAAAAACACTCTGATTGTGAAGGATGTACACCGTAGACTCTACCTAAAGCGGCATCTTTTTTTATGCCTGGATATCCAAGTATGGCCTCACCACGCCTCCTTCTTGTAAATTTATTTGTAGTCCATGTGTAGTATTGGGGGACTTCGTGGTATAGAAGTGTCTTTGCAAATTCATATTCATTACAGAGCTCAAAGAAAGCCAGCAAAGTGGTTTTACCTGGGTTTTGCGGCTTCTTGTTCGGCCGTTTCTGTGGTGAAATACACCCTTTGGCCGTTTTCTAAGTGGACAGCTAACTGCAGGACTGTAGGATGCCGCTCGTGGATCGGAAATTCCAATATTCGCCAGACAGCTTCGGATGTACTTATGTACCGGCCATTCACGTAGTTTTAGTTTTGCACTTCATCATTTTGGTTTCTAACGCAAAAAGTAGCCTGGTCAGATCCTTTATTAATATATTTACAAATATATTTGATGGATTGAACTAAGTGGCAGTACTCCACATTTATGTGAGCGTTAAACGTCCTACACAATAGTGGAGAATAAGGAACAATCCATCTATTATCTATATTGAACCTACTCCCTCTAATATTTAGTGTAGCGATCTGTCCTCCATTTCCTCCACGACGACGATAAAATGGATATCCGTCCTCTCCGGTTTCGGCATCGTTGACGAAACGTCGAGGGTACTTTTTTGTACAAATACCGTTTTTCATACATGGTGCTGTTAAGTTATGCTCTCCGCATGGTCTGTGCACCATATTTTTAGTTACGATATCAAACAACATTGGATCGTTTTGTTGGTTGGGCAGTTCCGCAACTATGACACTATCAATTTTGTCTGGCTGGATTTTTCTTTCATATAATATTTCTTTTTGCCGAATATTTCGTCTTTCGTGAATAATTTTAAGAATTTCTTCATCTCTAAATGAAATACTTTTGAAATTATGTCATGACGATTGAAAGGCCGCTGACCAGATAATAGTTCCGCTTTAACCCATTAAGGCCCAGCGATGCGAAAACGTATCATCATTTGTAGGCCCTCTCGAGAAAAAACGATGAGAGCTACAGCGTATATCAACATAACTACAACAACTTTAGGTTCTGTACTACATTTATGCTCATTGAAACCCATTCACAACGCGAGTGTACCTTTGTGAAAAAACAATGCAAAAATGTTGCCTACACGATTTCTTTTTTTAATTTTGTAAAATTCCTGCACCTTTTCTAAAACTCGTGAAAATTACAAAATTAGTTTTTTATCGTATATTGCATTGCTTCTTTTATGATTTTTAGTTAGTTTCTATGCGTGCAAGTACTTCTTGCCCTCTCCACCAGTCTTTAAAGTGAGGGATGCGAAAACGCATCACTGGGCCTTCGAAGTAAAAAGAGTTAGCAGTTTTGAAAACAACGTTTCTGCTATTATTGTTGCTCATACAACCGTATTTAGTGATCTTGTATAGTTGCCCTTATTCTAAAAGTAAATTTTTGTGTTTGGTGAAAGTGGTTTTCTACTAAAATCAATCGGAATGCATTGTCGAAAGTTTTTGAGCCTGCGAGAAATCGCTGAAATTTTAAATAATCCTGATTCGGACGACGAACTAGCACAAGAAATACGAACTGGTGCCGAAATTAATGTCGTTGCTTTGCCACCAAACACCGTAGACGATATAAGTGACAGTGAAGATGTGGATGATGAGATTCAAGATGTACATCACTCGAATCTCACCGCTCTACCACTAGATATTGCTGGTGAGATCGAGGTTCAATGGTGTAATGTAAATGATGACTACCAAGACGAGGGAAGTACCGAAATTCAGCATGAAGAGATAGTGTGCGAACATGTGCAATCTGTTGCCAGCACTTCAAATCAATCTCAAACATTAGCTACCGTCGACACACCAACATTCGTTACAAAAAAGCCGAAGTGGAATAAAATAACCGGTCATAAGGAATTCGTATTCGGCAAAAGTCCTGTTGATGTATCTGCTGCAAAACAACAAGAATTATTCGACCGTTTAGGCGCATACAATCCATTTCAACTATTTAAATTGTTTATTGATGACGAAGTTATTGAATTTTTAATGGATTCTACAATGAGGTATGCAGGAGTCAACTGTAATGATCCAACCTTTCGTACTGACTACGATGAAATTTGCCAATTTATTGGAATTTTGTTCGTCTCTGGATACTCTCCTAAGCCTTCAATACGCAGCTATTGGTCTAATCATCCAACTCTCGGCGTCCAATGCATCAGAGAGGTTATGACTCGCGAAAGATTCAAACGAATTAAAAAGTACTTCCACGTTTGCGACAATCAAAAGCTAGATGCAAATGACAAATTCGCCAAAATTACGCCACTGAACAACATGATGAACACTCGCTTCATGCAGTTTGGCATATTTTCTCATCATCTATCAATTGATGAGCAAATGATCGCATATTTCGGTAGACACAGCTGTAAGATGTTTATCAAAGGAAAGCCGATCCGATTCGGTTTCAAATATTGGAACCTATGCTCAAGCGAAGGTAAGTTAAGTAACTGGGTTTTGAGTTTACAATTGTTGATTATTTTTTACAGGATACCTCTACCAATTTCAACCGTATGCTGGTGCTTCTGAAAAACGTAATAAAGATGTTGGATTAGGTGAGTCAGTCGTTCTAGAGTTGCTGGAAAAAGTAGAGCATCCAGGCAGTCACACAATCACCTTTGATAATTTCTTCACATCACACCGTTTGATTGCTCGTCTCGATAATTTGGGCTTCTTTGTAACTGGCACAGTTCGCGACAACCGTATGGGATTTGAATCGGAGACAACACAGCAATCAAAAGCAGCGAAGAGACCGAAAATTACAGAAGGTAAAGGAAGTATTTGTTCAACTACACTTCAGTCAAAGATCTTAATGAGCAAGAAACCAAAAGGTTTTTTCGATGCGTGCTACGATCGGAAGAATAATGTGTTCGCCATTCGTTGGAATGATAATTCAGTCGTTTCGATGCTCTCGAATTATTTGTCTCACACTCCGATTGGCAAAACAAACCGATTCGATAGAAAATTACGCAGAAACATCCACGTTGATATACCTAATATGATCCAAACGTACAATCGCACCATGGGTGGTGTCGATTTGTTTGACAACGCTATAAACAATTACCGTATTGGCATTCGAGGCAAGAAGTGGTATTGGGCACTCATCACTAATTTACTGGATGCTGCTATGGTAAATGCGTGGAAAGTGAATTGCATTTGCACAAAAATTGCTAAAGAAAAGCAGATGCCCCAAGTTGACTTCCGCGTTTTCGTGACCGAATGTTTGCTTCGTTCATGTAAAGCTAAAGTACAAAATGCACTTCATATTTCAGCCAGCATTCGAAACGACTCTTTGGACCACGCCATAATGAAAGGAGCAACAAGAAGGCGTTGTGGATTAGAGAGATGCAAAGGTCAATCGATTTACGAGTGTTCTAAATGCAAACGAGCTCTTCATCCACAGTGCTTCAAAGAATTCCATGAAACGTCGGCTCCTAAAACATTTCGATCGAAGAGAGATCACCAGTATTAGATACAAAATGTACAACACTAGAATTGAATTACCATGAGCTTTCCGTGTATTTTCTGTTTTGTTTGTTTTTTTTATATTTCCACATGAATTTCACTGGTTTTTGACTAATAAAATGAGTTTATACGATTATATCGGAGTTTTTCTTGTAATTTCTCTTATGTTTATTTTTTATACCTCCAAAGCCCAGTGATGCGTTAACACATCACCCTCCCCTAGCGCAACGGTCCCCGTGGAAATTTCGGAAGTCAATTTTTTTTCTTAATTTTACCATGGTGACTTCAGATATTACATTCATTTTTTTCTGCGGAGTTTCCTAACATTGTCGGGCCTAAATGGGTTAATTTCAGGCTACTCGGGGTTACACGTAAAAGTGACAAATAAGTCTGGTCTCCCATAAGTCATCGCATCTTGGGTTTTTTCATGCAGATAACGTGGAGCACCTGTGAATGAAGATGGCAAGATTACGCGTTGACCGATATTTGATGGGTCTATATTTGCATCTTGATTTAAAGCGTCTCTCAGATGAATGTATTGGTCAGCCTTTAGTCTTTGTTGATCACGGCATATGTAATTCAATCTTTCAGATATCATTTTTGCCATCATATCGACAATATATTGACTAAATAAATCTCTGTAATAATGTAATGGATTAAAACAATTAGCTCTAACCATAAACCAAAATGCATAAAATTGCATGCATGTCACAGTTTTGTTACGCGCTGTATCTTGCTGAGGAATAGTCAAATAATAGCCGTCTTCTCCTATCACGAACATTAAGAGATACTGTAGAGGATCATACGATCGGGGTAACTCAGATACCCTTCTAAGTTGGCCGTCTCTACCATGTAGCACTATATCTCTTGGGCCTTTTTCTTCGTCAACCAAGCGGACGGCTACCTCGTTTACAGCTGGAGCATTATATCTTCCCGAGTGTGCTGTTTGTGGTGGGCGGTCGGAGTGAATAATTAACTTTAAATTATCTGAAGAGTTACGTTCTAAGTTTTGTTTAAAACATCTTAAGTATATGTTGTTGCTATTCAGTGCGGTCTGTAATTCGTTAATTAAATAAATTTTTAGCATTGGAGCTATGTTTAACCGTAACGATAGCTGATCTGCGACTGAAATGAAATATATTTGCAAGCATTGTGGACTTTGGCCTGATGATGGTACAAGGTTACCTGTTAGATGATACACTTGTCCCTCTATTTTAAAAGTAGGCATACAACTATTTTCTCTTATTTCTTTCGCGCCAAATGACGTCATTTGAAAAAGGCTATTGTACCTACGTATGTTGATTAAAAAATGTACAGATTGTGTATGATTATTTGTCAATAGATTTTTGATTGGCTGTGGCGGCTCCTGCATATTGGGGAGACTGACTTTTCCAGAAGCACAGCACATACCATTGGGTTCATCAGCCCAATTTTTTGGCAGAACACTCAGAGCAGATCTAATTCATGGCTCCAATTTGGACGGAATACTGTTGAGCATAATCAATCTGTGGATCGTATCTAAAAGCCGATCTGTTACTGTGAGCTAAAACTTGATTACAACCTTTAGTCCTTGATGTCCGTTGTCTTTCTCTCTGATCATGAAGGCGTTGGGAACGCTCAGAGCTCGACTCCCTAGTGCGAGCTTGTATATTTCTAATGATTTGCTCTTCAAGCCGCTGCACACGCTCCGTACTCGACTCTCGAGCGCGTACTTGGGAGGTTCTGAAATTTTGTTCAGCAAGCCGCTGCGATCGTTCGATACTCGACTCTCGCGCGCATACTTGAGAAGTCCTTAAATTTTGTTGAGCAAGCCTCTGCGAGCGCTCGATACTCGACTCTCTGGCACGCGATTGCGATGCATATTCTCTTCGACTGGTAAGACGATTTTCAGTTTCCGCGACTGAGCCGCACGGCACTTTATTTCTTGACTTTGACTCCCCTCCCGTACCCCAGTGACGCCTACATGCTTATTATTATTATGGGGCCTTCTACCGAGCGGCGTGAGCGGCGACCATGCGACATTTTTCAAATAACTTACATTTTTAAACTTGTGATATCTTTCGAATGGAATGATCAAATAGAATAATTCAAAAAGTTATATAATGGTATTGAAGCAGACTTAAATATGAAGTCATTTCTTTTTAATAATAATAATAAGCCCAACGGTTACCCTCTTTCCCGCCCAACCGACACGAGGGGCACAGTCCGCATGACGTACGGATCTTTTTTTTATTTTATTTTATTTTTATAATTATATAAGGATTGATTCCAAATAGAAATAAAAGAGATTTTATAGCGGTGGCATTTGTATATATTTTTTAAAATGAGAAAATACTTATTGTGACATAACTATAATAGTTAAACATATGTTGTCGCGATATTTTTTTGTAGATAATTATATGTTCTACAAAGACGTAATATATAATCAATAGCTTTCGCAGCGCACGCGATGTAAGAAAGTTTTATGGTAATTTTTTCACACCTTGGGTTACATTATTGGAGTTTTACTGTGGATCCCTAACTTTTTTGAAAATTTAATATAGCCTATGTTCACCAGAGATAGTGTAGCTTCCCAACAGTGAAATAATTTTTCAAATCGGTCAAGTAGTTTCGGAGCCTATTCAATGGAAACAAATAAAAAAACTGTAGAAATAATAGCCCAATTTCAAAATGAAACACTCTTATTAGTATATTTAATCTTTTATTATTTATTTGCTATTAATTGTGTGGCACAACTGAAGCCTTTAACTATCAAAGAACAAGTAAAAGAGTGCTTATAGCAACGCGCGTAACATGCCGACGATCATCTGCCTAACCATCGGCAAACCAGTAAATTTACAGTTTTTGCCCATGTTGAGGCATGCACATGCGACGACAGCAATTAGCTGTAAAACCCAGATGCCGCGTACAAACCAATGTGTATCCTTTTCTGTATATGTACATACATATGCATATGCTTATGCCTCCACTTGCATGCTCAAGCATACATAAGTATATTCTAAACAAAACAATACGCACTTCCTTTTGTATGTATACACATACACACAACACTTACTTATATCTGTAAGCATGCATTCTAACACGCCTCCTCAAAAACTGAAAAATTTCACTTAATTCGTATAATTAATTCTTATAAAATAAATTCACAATTCATTATTACTTAAATGTTAATTGTAAAGATAATAAGGCTCAGTTGTGTATTATGGGAGATATTACATACATACACGATCCAGCATTTGCTGTATAGATTGGGGAAAACCCATAAAAACCCAATCAGATCGTTATTGCTCACATTTGGCAAGTATTAAATTACAACTTAAATTAAATTCATTGTTAATATTATTTACATAAAAAGAAAATTTTCAAGCTGCTTGGTGTACGACGGCAACATACTTCCATCATTAAATTAATTCAAGCCCATGCTCTTTCTTAGCGTCAAAAATCTGGGAGCCGGTAGCAGCTTAGTCATTGCGTCTGCAACCTGCTTTTCAGTGGGAATATATAAAAGCTTTATATTATTTAATTCAACCTGCTCTCTGGAGAAATGATACTTAATATCAATGTGCTTTGTACTTTTATGTAGTGTAGGGTTATTGGCAACATTAATACAACCGATGTTATCTTCGAACAATGTTATGGGAGCGTGCATTTCAATACGCAACGACACTATTAATGATTTGAGCCAGATACTTTCTCTCACTGCCTCAAATAAGGCCATATACTCGGCTTCAGTCGAGGAAGCAGCAACTGAATTTTGCCTCCGAGTATTCCAACATATTGTGCACACTTCGTACAATTTAAAAATAAATCCCGTTGTGCTCTTTCTATCATTAGTATCGCCTCCCCAGTCCGAATCAACAAATCCAACCAATAGATTTTTCAAATCACCTTTTGGATATTCCAGTTTCAGATTCATAGAACCTTTTAAGTAGCGCAAAATGCGCTTTAAACTTTGCCACAAATATTTATTATTTTTATTCGCATATCTACTCAAAATATTTACTGATATGCTTAGGTCTGGCCTTGTGCAGAGCATTATAAACATTAGGCTTCCAATTAGATTACGACATGGAGCAGAAATACTTTCATCACTATTGAGATCATCAAAACTTATCTTACTGGGTGTTCCAGTCGCGCAGGAGTTACAAATAAGAACTCTGTTTTACTTATAGCATGCGTATATACATATAAGGTTTTGGTAGAGTTTTATTTCCTAAGGAAATTTTACAATGAGTTGGTTTTAAATATTAGGTTAATATGGTAATAATTTCACTTACGCTTTGTGCGTCCTCCTGCTGCTGGTGCGACCAAGGAACAACCGAAAACTCTTTTCAAATATTTTTACACAACTTTTCCTGTGACATTTGCGACAGGGTTGCCTAACGCACCTTTAACGTTTACTACACATGGTCGCAATCCAGAGGCAAGAGCATGCATTCACAATGACAATAATAAAGTAAAATATAAACGATCTTTGTTCGTAACATCCCAGCCTCCGTGAATCTAGCCCAGCTCAGATTCACCAACGTCTAGCTTCGCCAGGATGCAGGCCGGTCGCTTAAAAACTCCAAATTTGGGTTTCACGTCAGCTGCTCTGACTTGGGAATCCTTGCCTGGATACACCTCGGTCACTCTTCCCATCAACCATTTGGGACGGTGAACGCTAGCATCGCAGATCAGGACGACGTCATCCACTTTCAATGCTTCGACCGGTTGGTACCACTTAGTTCTACGGCATAGGTCAGGAAGATATTCCGAAAGCCACTTCTTCCAGAATCGATGTTGGAGTTGCTGCACCTTGCGCCACTGCTTCCGCGTTGCACGTAGCTTCTCTTGGAATGGACTGGGCGTCTGGTCAGAATTCGCAGTGCCTATAAGAAAGTGATTAGGAGTAAGGGGTTCATCGGTAGGAGCATCGAGAGGTATATGAGTTAGTGGTCGCGAATTTATAATATTCTCGGCTTCACACATAAGGCTATACAAACTGTGCTCCGGTAGGCTTTCGTTGTACAATGCATCTCCCATCGCTCGCTTCACGCTTCGTACTAGCCGCTCCCAGCAGCCACCTTCGTGAGGGTTAAGTGGGCAGTTGAATACCTATTCGATGCCTACCTTAGACAATGCATCAGCAATCTTTCCAGACTCAAACTCGGATAGCTGTCGCTTCAATTCTCTCTCTGCTCCAACAAAATTTGTGCCGTTGTCAGAACGAATGCGCACAGGAGTACCACGCCGGCTTATGAAGTTGCGAATGCACATCAAACATGTGTCGGTCGACAGATCCTTGGCTAACTCGAGATGCACGGCGCGTGTGGTCAAGCACGTGAATAGCGCTATCCAACGTTTCTCGCTACGGCGACCTATTGTCACGACGAACGGGCCCATGTAGTCCAATCCAACATAGGAGAATGGTCTCATGAACGGAGTAACTCGATCCTCAGGTAGTTGTCCCATCATTGGTATTGCCGGCTTAGCACGATTTTTTTGACAAACGACGCACCTCCTAGTGGCTCGCTTAACTGACGTCCGCACTCGAGGAATCCAATAACGCCTTCGAATCTCTGAAATTATCGTCTCATCATTTTGGTGGTGCCAGGCGCAGTGATAAAAGTTTACAATCAATTCAGTGACACGATGGACCTTAGGGAGTATAATTGGTCGACGAGTATATGGGGAAATAGATAGCGCATTGTTCAATCTGCCGTTTATGCGTATTACTCCGGATTCGTCCAAGTATGGTGTTAATTTCCACAGTGAGCTATTGCGTTGTACCCGTCCTTGCAATTTCAGAGACTTGTAATCATCATCATAAGCCTCCATTTGAAGGACACGACAAATTACCAAATCTGCTCTTTCCATATCTGATGGATCCAATCGAGTGTATTTCCTTTCTCCAGTGCTTCGCCTGCAATTGTCGTAGAAACGCAAAACCCAACTGAATACCCTTTTTAATCGCTGAAACGTGGAATACCTTTCGAAGATCTTTGAATAATTCAAAATAAATACAAAAATTGGTTTAGCTCGTAGCTCTTCACTCGTTTCTTCTGCTTGCGTTGATGCGGGCCAGTTACTTTCATTTTCCAATAGAAATGTTGGTCCGCTTACCCAAAACGATTCTTTTCTAGCACTTCTTATTCGGGTTCCGAAGTCGGCAGGATTTAGTCCACTTGGGAGCCATCGCCATTCATCTGACTTACTACCATCCAAAATCTCGTTCACTCTGTGAGCCACGTAAGGTTTGTAGCGTCTGTGGTCTGATTTGATCCATGATATCGTTGTTTTCGAGTCGCTCCACATCAATACCCTTGAAGGTGTTACGTCGTGGCTTTGGATGATAAGCTGACGTAGACGAGTAGCCAACACTGCGGATTGGAGCTCCAAGCGGGGAATGGAGGTCAGTTTCAGTGGGGCACATCTGGTTTTTCCCAACACGAACGCTAATTGAACTGTCTCGGGTGCTCCGGGAATCCTCCAGTAGGCTACCGCCGCATAGGCCAGCTCACTGGCATCTGCAAATATGTGCAGTTCCACCGGGACGCTCATAAAAAGTGTGCTGTAACATCGCGGTACGCTGAGGCTGCCCAAATCGCAGAGCATCCCGACCCATTTCTTCCAGAGGATTGCTGCATCCATCGGTATTTCGTCATCCCAGTCGACTTGCTTCCTCCAGGTTAGCTGCAATATAAGCTTGGCTACCAAGGAACACTCTGCTGCTAGACCGAACGGATCGAAGATGGACATTGTGACACTTAGCGCTTCTCGTTTGGTAGGTAATCTCGTTCCATCCAGTAAATTATTGTCAACCTTCTCCAGCGCTTTTGCAAAACGAAGTGCGTCCTGACTCGTATCCCAGCACATGCCGAGTACCTTTTGGAAACTTCCCGTTTCTTTATTGAGGCTAAAGACTTGACGATCTTCCAGATTTTCGTTAAACTTTCGGTTTACCTGTGCGGAATTAGAGGCAAAACGTTTTAGATCAAAACCAGCTCTTTTATGTACCCAAACGATTTCGGGAAGGATTTTCAGCGCGTCGCGCTCGCTAGAAAAGGAGTGAACCAAATCATCGACATAATGATTATTAATGATAGCGCTAACAGCTTCAGGAAATTTGTCTTTAAACCCCAGAGCATTATGGTTTTTCACGTATTGAGCCGAGCAAGGTGAGCAAGTTGCTCCGAATGTCATAACTGACATCGCGTACTCTTTGATTGGCTCGTTTGAGTTGGGTCTCCAAAGAAATCTTTGTGCTGCCTGATCGTCCTCTCGCATCTTCACCTGGTGAAACATCTCGACGATATCCGCGCATACACTGGTCAGGGCCACTTAATAACGCAGAGTTAAGGGAGCAACCGTCAACTCTTGCTGCAGCGTCGAATACGAGTCTTAGCTTTCCTGGTTTGTTTGGGTTGTACACTGCGAAGTGGGGAAGATACCACGTGTGACCACCTTTGATTAGTGATTCATCATCCCTTAGTTGCCTGGAGTACCCCTTTCTCAAGTATTCGGCCATAACCCCCACATAATCTCGTTTGAAGTTATTATCGCGCTCGAATTTCTTCTCCAACAGTAGCAGCCGTTTTTCTGCCATTAGGCGACTATTTGGAAATTCTGGATTTTTAAACCTCCACAAAAGTCCGGTCTCATAACGCTCGCTCTTACGCACCGTTGTACTCTGCAAAAGAAATTTGGATCTCTTGATGTCTTCGCCTTCAACATTCTCAGCACATCGCACACCTAGGTCGTCGCTGGCTATGAACTCTTTCACCAATTGATCCAGTGTGTCGCTCTGGCCACAGCCAACATGTGTAAGAAACAACTGATGTACATCCTCGGTCGGTCCCCTGTCTGCAGGACCATACACGACCCAACCTAGCTTGGTCATGATTACTGCCGGACCCTTCCATCCATCTCTGGCTACCCGATGTGCCACTCCTAGATGCGCGTTATCAACCCCAATTAGTAACTCTGGGATAACTTCGGTGTAGTTGCATATTGGTATCTTCTTCATGTGGCGGTACTTCGATGAAAGCTCCTCGATGTTTAGTGTCTGCATTGGCAGTCGAAGATCGGACACTGTATTTACGTTTTTCAAACTAAATATTCTAGAACCTTTCCTTATCCCAGAAATTCCAAAGTCCACGCGTGTAGACGTCTCCGTTGCTGTGTTACTACCGAACCATTGGAGCGTCAGCTTCTCCTTTTTACCTTTCAGCCCAAGCCTCGCTGCCAAACCTTCATTCACCAACGTAATCGCCGAACCTTCATCGAAGAATGCATAGCTATTAATTTGTTTGTTCCCAGCATACAACTTTACCGGGATGATTTTAAATAAAACCTTTCTATTTGTAGACTTTACGACGGCGCTAGTAAACATTGGGTGCGCTTGCTGATTATTATTTGTTTCGTCGGTACGTTCATGCAAGAGCTTATGCGTCCCCCTGGTCCCTACGTTTCGACTACGAAATGAGCAACGATTACCTGTATGACCCGGTCGCAGACAACAAAAACAAAGCTTGTGCAGACGAGCGACTCTCCACCGCTGATTACAAGACATATCTTAAAACTACTTACACTTTACTACTTCGTGATCTTCTGAACATATTCGACAAACCTTATTGCTTGCTGCCACTTCGTTGACATGAAAAAATCGCTGACGTTGATCACCACATGTTGCCGACTTTAAACGTTCGTTTATGTTAACGCACGCCACGCTAACGACTTGATGCTCTTGGAGTAATTGCAACCGCGTGTCTAGCCCATTCCAGCCTCCGTTGTACTGGCAATTTCGCTAAAATTTCATCCATGAGTGTTGGGTTGCATAAATGATGGTCACAGTTTGCCGCTTTTAAGAACGATGCCAGATTTTGCACCTTGGTTGCAAGCGGAATCAATAATTCGATTCGATTGTCCGAAATACTGGGCACATCACGGATTTTGCTAATTTGGCTTTTCACCAGCAAATCTGGACTACCGAATCGTTCCTCAAAAGTCTTCATAACTCGCGAAACATTGCAGCTGTGGATCAGGAGACACTCGACGGTATCCTTGGCTCTCCCCTTTATGGCCTTCTGCAAACGCATCATGTTTTGTCGATCGTTGTACCCATACTCCTTGGATGTCATGTCAAATGATTCCCTAAACATTGGCCAGTCTTCGGGCCGCCCATCGAATTCAGGTAGGTCGTGTAGTTTGCGATGATCTGTTTTATTTGATGCGAGCGTACGATTTAATTCGACTAGAACAGATGATAATGTGCATGCATTTCCGTCACTGCCCATACTTGTGGCTAACTGTGGAGTATTAACACCTGGCACCTGACTTTCCCTCAAACGACGGTTTCTTTTATCCAGTTCGACCTGTAGTGCATTAATTTTCTGCATCATTTGATTTAACCTAATTTCTATGTCATTACTCGCTGTATTTTCAACAACCGTTTCGTTCAAATCGTCACTATTTCTTTCTGCCATACTACTGGATGTTGAACGTGTTTGTGGCATCGCGACGAGTGGAATTTATGAAACAACGATTAACTGATTTTTCTGCAGAAATTTCTAACGGCCCACTTACCGTATGCCCTTCTCACGACCTAACCTCTGATGCTTGCGCCACTACCTGACCACCGAATTCCCCCAATCACTTCTAATTCTTCTTACCTGACCACTTCGATTGCCACAGCCGGTGTCCAACGCCGCAGTTCCGCTGGCTGGTTTGTTGGCTTTATGCTGTCGATTGTAGTTTATTGTGTCTCGCCTGGGCAGTGGGCCAACGTCCCTTCTGGTTCTCGCTTATTTCCTCTTTATTGCCTGCAGCTGCGTCTAGTCCTGGACCTAGGCGCTCAACTCCTTGTGACCACTCCACCGATCAAACCAAAAGCGAAATAAAAATTGTTCCAGTCGCGCAGGAGTTACAAATAAGAACTGTGTTTTACTTATAGCATGCGTATATACATATAAGGTTTTGGTAGAGTTTTATTTCCTAAGGAAATTTTACAATGAGTTGGTTTTAAATATTAGGTTAATATGGTAATAATTTCACTTACGCTTTGTGCGTCCTCCTGCTGCTGGTGCGACCAAGGAACAACCGAAAATTCTTTTCAAATATTTTTACACAACTTTTCCTGTGACATTTGCGACAGGGTTGCCTAACGCACCTTTAACGTTTACTACACATGGTCGCAATCCAGAGGCAAGAGCATGCATTCACAATGACAATAATAAAGTAAAATATAAACGATCTTTGTTCGTAACACTGGGTAATGGCGAGTCAACTGCTTTGCAGTCTTCCATGCCAAACTTCTTTAAAACCTTGCATATATATGCATTCTGACTAAGTTTAATTGTATCGTTATCTCTTTCAACTCTAATACCGTTGAAATGCTTGATGAAGCCCATATCAGTCATTTCAAATTTTCCGTTTAAATAACTTTTGAAATTCTGCATTTTGATTTGTGAAGCAGTTATTATAATAACATCATCAACATATAAGGCTACGTAAATATTTTCTTTGATGCAACCTTTATTCAAAATATAAATGCAGCGATCAACACTGGAATTTTGAAACCCATGTTCTTTTAAAACTTCATCAAATTTCTGAAACCAGCATCTTGCAGCCTGCTTCAGTCCATATATTGCCTTGTTCAATTTGCATACCATATTATAACTATTGCAAATGAGGCCATCAGGTATTTTCATAAAAATGTCTTCCTTGATTTCACCGTTTAAAAACGCAGTTTTCACATCCATATGGTGAATTAAAAGATCATTATTAATTGCAAAAGCTAACATAAAACGAAAACTCGATATTCTAACCACAGGAGCAAAAGTTTCATTGTAGTCAATCAAATACTCTTGTGTGAACCCACGAGCTACTAGTCTCGCTTTATATCTTTCCACATTACCAAACTCGTCCGTTTTAATCGTAAAAACCTATCTGCAATCTACCATGTTATTTGCTATACAATTATCAACTATTGTCCAAGTGTTATTTTTCTCATGCGAAATTAAGTCTTCTTCAATTGCCTTTCTCCAAAAAACTTCATCACTTCTGCCTACAATTTCACTAAACGAATTTGGAATATCATCTATTTCTATACTGACAGACAACAACCAATTATCACCTGAATTATCTTCATTATATAAAACAGGCGGATTTTTCTTTAATCTTTTACTTCGCCTTAATTCAGTACCTCTGTGTTCATCCACATCTTCCATGGATCCTTCAGACTTTTCTGACTCAGTATAAGTATCTTTATATTTTCTAGGCTTCAACACTTCTGACTCTTCAGAAGTTAATTCAGGATTATCCTGCAAGTCTTCATCTCCTCTGCAACTTTTTGCACTACTATTAGACTTCCAAGCTCTAGATTTCAGAAAATTATTTTCATCAATTATGACATCCCTTGCCGTTGCAAAACACTCCCTTTCTAAGCACCATACTTTGTACCCATTTGGTACATACCCCACAAGTACATATTTTGAAGACTTTTCTTCAAATTTTGATTTCCTCAACTTTTTGAGCACATGTACTGTGGAACCAAATACCTTTAGATATTTTATCAATGGTTTCTTACCATGCCACAACTCGTACAGCATTTTACCATGCCTAATCAAAGCATTACTTGGCGTTCTATTTATGAGGTATGTAGCTGTTAGAACAGCCTCACCCCAAAATTCTTTTGCCAAACCTGCACCATGCAACATTGCACGTGCCTTCTCTGTAATGGTACGAATCATTCTTTCAGAAACACCATTTAATTGTGGAGTGTAAGGGATCGTCAAGTGATAACTTATACCATTCATAACACAGTAATCTTTCATTTCTTGTGAAAGATACTCTCGGCCGTTGTCGCAGTACAAGTTTACAACTTTGGAATTAAAATGAGCTTCACTCTTCGCCACGAAGTCTTTACACATACCGAATACCTCAGATTTTCTCGTAATGAGATAGGTAACACAATAGTGTGTATACTGGTCAACAAAAATTACATAATAATTTTTATTATCAACTGTGGTGGGCGTTATAGGACCACAAACATCTGTATGTACGACAAAGAGTGCCCTTAGAATATTATCTTTTTTTTTAGATTTTTTGGAATTTAATTCGTGACTGTTTTCCCTGTATACATGCTTTACACAACCCCTCTTTTGGTTTAACGGTTTTTATTCGTTCAATATCTTGAAACATATTTTTACTTTTGATTTCTATAAATTTCTGTTTTCCGATATGCCCCAACCACCGATGCCATAACTCATATTGATCAAGCACGCCAGTACACAGATCAGATTGAACTATTTTTACAAAATTGATGTAATACAAATTGTTTTTATGCTCGCCGCGCATGACAGTAACAGAATCTTTCCGTATTGTTACACCTTGCTTACTAAATTCCACAGACAAGCCCGCCTCCTGCATTCTTGATACCGATAACAAGTTGTGAGGAATATCCTTGCAGTATAACACGTTTTTTAGTAGTACGCTGTTGCCATCACTCGTAAGAAGAGATACTGTTCCCCTTTTCGTAGACTCTACGTAGGCACCATTTTTCGCCACTGATGGTTGTAAGGTAACTGCGTCATCCATTATGTGTTCATATTTTGTCAGGTGGTCCGATGCACCCGAATCAATTAAAAAAACAAGCAATTCATTTGTCAATTTGTTTTGCGTATCAGCCATAAATGCGAACGCTACATTCGTTTCAGTTACGTTTTGTGCGGCTTTCTTGTTATTATTATCGTTTTTAAATTTAAAACAGTCCTTCTTTAAGTGCCCGATTTTACCGCAATAAAATCATACTTTATTTTTTATATTATTTTTATTAACCACTTGTTTTTTCTGATTAAATTTGTTATTCCATTTTAAATTATTATAGGCTTTATTAGTGTTATTATTTTTAAATTTATTTTCTTTCCACACAGGATTAGCCACTATTGTTTGTAGAATTTTTGCACTGGTGTCTTTTGAATCGCTAAATAGTTTTGTCTCGTGGTCGAGCAAACGTGTCTTAACAAAAGCCAGCGATATATTATCTTCGGACAATGTTTCTATTGCTGTAACCACACCATTATAACTTGACGGCAGTGTCAATAATAAGTGAGATACCTTGTCCATCTCATCAATTTTGGCACCCGCTGCCAAAAGTTCCGTTATTAAATTCTCGAAAATTACGAAATGATTGTGTAGAGAATTAGCATTGTTCAATTTGAGCATTAATAGCTTTTTTCTCATGGCTAATTGAGTTGCTAGACTCTTTCGCTCATAAATTGAATCCAAATTTCTAAATATTTGCTGTGCCGTACTGCGCTCTTTAACAAAATTCAATAACGCGTAACTAAGATGTTCAATTATTGCACTTTTTGCCTTTCTCTCACTTCTAATCTAACCACGATCAGGCTTAACTGGTGGATCATTGTCAATAACTCTGAGAACGTTGATTTCAGATAGCAAAGCGCGAACACGAAACTTCCACACACTGTATTTTTCTCCATCAAACGGTTTAATGTTTCTTTTTTTATTCTCCATATTCATTCTGCTCCTTATATACACACACTGTCTTAATAATTGTTTATCCCTGAGTGTCTGGTCACTAATAGTTTATTTAATTATATTATAAAACTCAATACGTGGCTTGAGCCTATAACCTGTAGAAATAATAGCCCAATTTCAAAATGAAACACTCTTATTATATTTAATCTCTTATTATTTATTTGCTATTAATTGCGTAGCACAACAGAAGCCTTTAACTATCAAAGAACAAGTAAAAGAGTGCTTATAGCAACGCGCGTAACATGCCCACGATCATCTGCCTAACCGTCGGACAGTGTTCAAACGAGGAAACTTTTGTTGCTTATTATCGGCGATTTCCCTTTTGGTGTTGCTCGTCGCGTTCACACAGAGCAACTCTGTTCAGGCGATTTTCTGGCATTTCATTTTATATCATTTTCTCAAATTTCTGTACGCTTCGCTTAAGCGGCATTTACCATTATGATAAATTTTGTGATTATAAGTAAAAGGTGTTGAAAAATGAAGTTTTAACATAATTTACGCTAATATGTATAGTATATGCATACACATGTGTATATTTAATCGCAAAAAAATAAGAACAAAATTTCATTTCCCAACTTACCGCATGTATTCACTTAAAACTCAACAAAACTGCAACCACTGAAAGAATTTATAAATGAAAAGGAATGTCAAATTTCTTAGCTGCCGACTGAGACGAAAAAGAACACAAAGCGTGTCGCCCGAGCACGATCAACTCGGTGCCCTTCCCCTTTCCCCGTCCCTCTCTCTCCTACAAGTAAGGAGTTGCCGCAACAAAAGTTTCCCTGTCTGAACAAGGAATCGGCAAACCAGTAAATTTACAGTTTTTGCCCATGTTGAGGCATGCACATGCGACGACAGCAATTAGCTGTAAAACCCAGATGCCGCGTACAAACCAATGTGTATCCTTTTCTGTATACATACATACATATGCATATGCTTATGCCTCCACTTGCATGCTCAAGCATACATATGTATGTACATAAGTATATTCTAAACAAAACAATACGCACTTCCTTTTGTATGTATACACATACACACAACACTTACTTATATCTGTAAGCATGCATTCTAACAAAAACAATCAAACCTTTCCTCTTTATAATATTACTAATTAATTATTAATTTTATATTATTATTAGTATTAGTATTATTATAGAGTATAGATAAAAATGAGTGTGTTTAAAGTATTTTAAAGGAATTGCAGTTACGTAGAGTTACATGAATACAATATTACAAAAGTACAGAAATTTTAGTACACGCATAAAAGTGAGCAGAAACCTAATTACAACTAGAATTATAATAATTGGTTAATTGATTTTTTAAAAGGTGTGCATTCTTTATTTATCGTAGTCTAATAGGGAGGGAGTTCTAAAGACGTTTAGCAGACACGAAAAAGTGACGTTCATAGGAAAGGGTGCGATGTTTGGTGTACACTAATAGTGAAAATCTCGAAGAGTGAAGAAACTGGAGTCTTCCATACAGAAAATGTGGCTTCTGTGTAAATAAAATTTTATGTAAGGTAAAAAGTGTATTAACTTTTAAAAGGTTATCAAAAGAAATGTCTAGTAGCCTCTCAGCATGTGCTAATACGTGGTCAAGTCTTTTTTAGACGAAACACATATCTAGTAATGTTCTTATAGACAACATTTAACTTCTTTCTACATACAGCATGAAGTTCGGATTCATAAAGGAGCATAGGTATTAAGTACGCTTTAGCCAGAAGTTGTCTAATATTTAAAGGAGAGAAGTGCCGTGCTGACCATTCCATACACTTCTCCTACTGCGCTAAAGATATTATTATTCCCTGATAATGTTCTATTAAAAGTGGCACCAAGATTTTTGGCTCTATCAACAAGGTTATCACAGAATCGTCTTAAAACATAAATCTTCATACGACGTTTTTTTTATTAAATGCGCCATTTTGTACGAATTCGTTGACGACGTGGAGCGGATGGAGGTACCTCAAGAAGTTTGAACTTCAGAATGCAGTATTTGGCGACCCTCTACAAATCATATCAGACCGAGCTTCGACATTCATATCTGATGGTTTTAAGGCATAATGTGAGAAAGAAAACATCAAACAATTCAAAGTAACGGCAGGTTTACCAAGAGCCAATGGGCAGATTCGGTAATTGTAATGATAGCATTGCTCCCAATTGGGCTTTTATCCAATAAAGCTCAAGAAACAAAGATTTCAAATTGTGCAGATAACATAACTCACGAAGACGTAGCCATGAGAAAACGAATAAGGATGTATTTAATCAATTCCTTGTCACACCATATCCAACAATTTCAAGCTTAAGAAAGGCACCGTAAAAAAGTTGCACAATTTTTTTTCTGAGTCAGCTCTTAGTTTAGTAGTTTTTCAAGCAATTTAAGTAAGCGAATGTAAAGAAGATCAAGACGAATTTATAGAAGGTGGTATCAAAAGGAAAGGAGATTTGATTTTTAATTTGAATTGGCTTTGCCTTTGTGTAGGAATTGTCAAAACGAATATTTCTTTACACTAAAACTTTCGATTTTGTAATCTCCAATTGTTAACAAAACCAACTTGGCTCAAAAACTGAAAAAGGATTTCAATCAAATTTTAACGGTATATTGAAAACATATGTACATAGGTATGTCTATTACTGTACACGTATACTATATTTGCAAACAAAATATTGAAAATGTGTATAAAACCCTTTAGATGGCTCTGTTGTCGAGATTTCCAGAAACTCCATATTTATAGATGGACTTAGTTCAAATCTAATAAGAGACGTATTAATCTTTCGACACGACATGTTGACACTCGAAGTTGAGGAATAGATGCGAAACTACCAGTTAAGGTGCGAAAAGTCGGTCAATTTCTCATAGATTTTTCTTTCGTGATGATCAGCTCATTTTATCCAAGCTTAGCATTAGAGATCCAATGGGATCGATGGGACATACAACCATTCGAATTATTAGTAGGGACAAAAATGCGTACAGTGTTGACAATGACATAAATCAGCTAGTTCCAGACAAAATAATCAAGAGTCTCAGCGATAGCCGTGAAATAATGTGCAATCAAGCGAAAAAACAAATAGTTACCTAAACTACAAGACGAAAACCGAAAATCGTATAACCTTCGTCGCAAAGCCGCTACCCGCTACAAAGATGGTGATCTCGGTGCAATTAAACGTACACAGTTTGGGGGAGGATTGACGCTCAAACCAAAATTTGTGGGCACTTATCGTGTGAAAAAAGTAAAAGTAAACAGCAGGTATGATGTCGGAGAAGGTGAACGGTCCAAACAAACGGCAACATGTGGGAAGATCAGGCAACATACCACAGTAAAATACAGAAATACACAATCTGGCAACTATATTTACGAACGAGGAGTCAGTTTTTGCCGAGATCATTGTGAATGAATACAAGTAAGAAGTCTTCTAATATTAAATGTCACAAATAGCCATTATTAATTATCAGACATAGAAATTCGCACAGTATATGACTTAAGCGTAGTGAGGGTTGCTACATTTTACAATTTATTCACCATGGCCGAGATCTAAAACCGACGAGACGTTGCGACTTGAGCGTTTGTTAAATCAATTCATTTATTTTTCTGCTTAATTAATAAACTCTGTAACATTACACAGTCTTTTCAAATACAAGGCCAGTTTTTAATAGGAATAATAATAGAAAAAACAGCAATGGTAGAAGTTATAGCTATTTCGGAGATCACCACATCTCCTCATCAGACTTCTTGCAGGGATTCGAACTCACGTCCCCTAGCTTATACTCATTAACGCAAAGCCTAAACGAGATGAGCCAAATAAACTGTGTATGCTGTTATTGCTTTTTCCTTCTTCCTAATTATGCAAAAATGTATGTGAAAATTTCTTCGATTTTGTCCCCTCTTGCACTCCGCGACCATCAAGCCTTTTATGGCGGGAAGTTCACCTGGATTAATGGGCAGAACCTTAGGAGGAACTTAATTTTATTTTTGGAAGTTTTTACCACTTTGTCCAACTTTAGGTACACTTAAATTCAAGAAAACTTTCAGCACAGTCACTGATTTTACTGTTTTGTAGATTCATTTATTGAATATTTATCAATAAATCATATTTTTGCATTTTAGCAAAATCAAAACACCTAATAATACAAACATACCGCACTGAGAGCTGTCATTTATCTCATTCTTCTTTCTCCATATTCATTGTTTACACAGGCGGGATACATATGGCAATGGGAAGTTTTTGTTTGCAAACTGATTGCAAGTTTTTAAAGTTAGTCTCCAACTTGCGATCTGCTTTTCATCAACACTAGACCTGGCGCAGCTTATATGAGACTTTTTTTTTTTTTGAATCTCAAGTGTGGGTAGCGATAGAAATATGCCATTGGATGTCAAAATTATTGTGTAAAATTTTCAGGTCAATCGGAATGTGCCAAGTCGTGCCCTAATGAGGTCAAAGGTCACAATTTATCAAAAAACCAGCAAAAACATGCAATTTTTTTTTCTTATAAATTTATTTTATAATTTTATTTTTATATATATTAACTTTACATAAGTGAGTTTTTTGTATATGATGGATAATTTTTGCGGTAATTTTCTACAACATGCTGCAAATATTGCTTGTCTTCTTCACTGTGCGTCAATGATCGATTGAAGTCTGTTATCAGCTTCACTTTTCTTTCGGCAGGGTCATTAACCACAGTCATGCTTCTTATATTAGTAACCGCATGCAAATAATCGTCTCTCACACTCCAAGTTGATGGATAGTATTGTAAAAAATTCATATCTATATCCAATCTCAAAAAAAACTTTGTAGTTTTTGGCGTTACAAAGTTGCTCAAGTCTGAGAACAGTTGCATTTCTTGTACGGTTGCAATAGCTCTATTGGAACACCATTCAATTTCTTCGTGGTCACTATCTTCTTTGTCATCAATTTTAAGTGCTAAAACCATTTTTTTCTTCACTTCAATATCAACGTTTGGATCGAAAAACGCAAGTCCTACTGCTTCTTCCGACAAATACCAAAGGTGATTGCGAAATTTGTCTAACAACGTCACAGATGTTTTTGAATCGCAATAGCCTGTATAGTCTTTGATCAATTGCAAATCTAGGCGTGGTGCCTCAACTACGTTCACGACTCTAAACCAGTACGGAATATAAATACATACGTACAAGGAAAATACACACGTTGCGAAAGCTATTCAAATTTCTGGACGTCATTTCAAATTGTGCGTGAAACATATATATTTTTAATGAATATATAGCTTTGGCCATGAAACGGGCATGTGACGTTGCTCCAGGTGAACGAAAATGGACCTTCTCATCGCTACCACCAAGAAAAATCAATGCAAGTTGCAACAGCTCTTTATAATCGTGGCGAATATGATTTTTTGATAGGTAATCAATAAGAAATTTCTTACTTTCTTGACATTCTTCAGTACTTATAACGCGTGCAACTTCTTCATCGTTCATACCAATGCTGAATTCATTCATATTAAAAGTTTCCCATGCGCGTGCGAAACGTTCAAAAATTGGAACTTCTGGACCACTCGTTTTTCCGAAATTCAGTTCAAATACTACTTTTAATAAAAGTTCTGCAACATGATGACGACATGGTAACCATAAAAGGCTTCTCCCTAATTTTCGCTCCAATATTACTCCCGCCCCATTATTGTGGCCAGTATTTGTGGCAGTTGCATCAAAGCACACCATTTCAATTGAATTGCCCATGTTCATTGTGCCTAAATAATGAAATACTGTTTTGGCAATCGCTTCACCAGATCCCTCATCGATGATAGGAATCGCAATTAATCTTCCAATATTCTCAGAAGTAAGCACAATAGCTAAGCGATCAACTTTCAGTTTTCCAGCTATAGCGGGGAGTAGTTTACCACCCCAATGTAAAACAAGAGTTTCAGGAATCTATAAAACTAGTAATCAAAATAACAGTAAAATTAATGAAATTATTTTTAATAACCTCGAAACTCTCCAAAATTTGTTTGCACTGATGCCGACGATATTCCTTGCGCTGTTTATGCAAACTCGTGCAATCGAGAACAAGGTCCTTTAAATCATGTCCTAATGCCTTTGCAGTGGCTGAAATAAAGTGAATCACAAATGGAGACGACATACTACCGGCATCCATACAAGCTAACATTCTGTCGTCAATGAATTTAGTTTTTCCATTCACTTTATTTGGCTTATTAGAGCATTTGGCAATCTACTGCTGTCTGACATGTTGAAAACCTGCGCAACCTCGACACGCCATGCTCACTATCATCAGAATAAGAACATACTGTATTGAGGTCTAAAACGAAAATTCTTTTATGTAAATGAAGATATAAAACATGCAAGTAAATATAATTCACCTGTAGCGCTTCCTTTTTCTCTATATTTTTCTATTCGTCGCAGTTCATTCTCCAATCTTTCAGTTTTCCGCTTTTCTTTATTTTCGAGATTTTTATCTACGCAAGTCATGCTGCCCACACGCCCTTTATCACGTTGTTTAATTAAAAATGTTCTGTCTTCCTCAATAGTTATTAATTTAAGGGCATCAACGTGTGAAATTTTAGCTGTTGCTGACTACATATAATATGCTATTTTCAAAAATATAATTAGAATATTTTTATCAGCTCTAGTTTCTGAGTTTCAGCTATGTAGGTATTAGACAGAAAAAAACATGTATTTAATAAGAAAAACTTTATTTAAAGAAACAATTAATCATTGAGTTCTAAAAAACTTCGTTTTAAAGCTTTTCTCCGATGTGTCGACTTTGGAAAATGACGTATTAGAGACCAACAATAGCACTACTCGACAAAAAAAATCTCCAAGAATAAAATAGGCCTTTCCTAAAGTGAAATTTTCTCCTGATTCCGAATATGACTTTCATTTTCTTGTGGCAGATCTAGTTTCCGAGATATCGGCGAAAATATGAAAATTCCCATTTTTGCAGATCACTACTTCATATAGGTACGGCAAAAATTTGTATTTTTCATTTTTTCGTTTTAAACTGTTGAATTATGCATTATACCAATTCCCATAAAAATGTCTTGCCTTCACCTCCCTCAAGTATCTTCAGTAGTTTGGCCACTATGCCAAAAAACGTTCAAAAAATGTTGAAAAAAAAACGAAATTTTTTACACAATTTCAGATTTAACCACTTTAAAATCGGAAAAATTCTATTGACGAAAAAAAGTTAGCCCTCCTATGTTGTAGGTAATTTAACTACGAAAATTTTAAGCATACCAGCACAACAATCGGACGTGCCATTGAAACTATAGCCCCGTTAACTTGCAAGCGTCTATCCTACAATTTTTTTATAGAGAAAATTTTTATTCAAACTATGTTTTTATTTTTTTATAACGTTTTATTATAGACATATGTTTGCACGTTAAACTGTATTCAATTGAGTAATATGAGTATAAATCAGCAATTCAGTAAAAAACAACAACGACAACAACATTAAATACATACATATCTACATCTAAAAAAGTCAAATTGAGCGATTTTACTGTGGTGGTCAATAGTGAGGGACGTGGGTACTTCTAACTACCCGTTTATAATTTTCTGGGTTTGTCTCCCGTATTATTGTCCAGCAATAATCTCCCATCATTTCTTCATTCCAAAAACCTTGGTAACGCTTTTCAAAAATCATGAGGTCTTGGTGAAACCTTTCACCCTGTTCATCACATTCAGCACCTAGGTTTGCGGGAAAATTATCCAAATGTGAATGCAAAAAATGCATTTTGAGGGACATGTTGCATTTCATAGCACTGTAGTTTTTCAACAAGGCTTTGACCATCTCTCTATAGTTGGGATCTTTGTTGTTGCCAAGAAACCCACTAACGACTTGCTTAAAGCTGTCCCAAGCCGCTGCTTCTACTGATGATAAATGATTCGCAAAATTTTCGTCTTTCAGCAACTTTCTAATTTGCGGACCAACAAATATACCTTCTTTTAATTTGGCTTGAGTTATTTTAGGGAAAAATTTCGTTAGGTACTGGAAGGATGGCGCGTCCTTATTTAAAGCCTTTACAAAATTTTTCATTAATCCTAATTTGATGTGAAGTGCTGGCAAAATAACTCGTTCGGGATTTACTAAAGGCGGGTTTGCGATATTGAAGGCACCTGGTTCGTACTCAGCTCTTGGTGGCCAGTTTTCCTGAATATAATGGGTTTCTCTAGCACGGCTGTCCCAAAGACAGAGAAAACAGCAATATTTAGTGAAACCTCCTTGAAGTCCGAGAACTATAGCTACAACCTAGGATGTATTTCATATACTATTTATTTTAAACTGTACCACCGAAACTGCTTACCTTTAAGTCCGCACAAATTTTCCAATTAAATTGTTTATATTGAATGAGCTCAAGTAAATTTGATATGCTTAAATAAGTTTCTTTAGTATTCTCAGAATGTGCCACTGGTATTGACGGTAACGAATTTCCTTTATGGAGTAATGCTGCTTTTAAACTATGCTTTGAACTGTCTATAAACAAGCGCCAATCATCCACTTTATTTTCTAATTTTAGTGCTTCAAATAAACCTTGAACATCATTGCAGTAGCAAATATTTTCACTTTTAGTAAAAAAAGAAGAGAAAGTCTTGTGTCTATTTCGAAATTTGGAAGTACTTGTCGAAGGGCCCAGGCTGCCCCATTGCTGCAAACGAGATCCTAGAACTTCGCTATCAAATTTCGATAATTTCAAATCTCTGACCAAGTCATTAAGTTCGGCTTGTGAGACTCGATGTGGGATCTCTCCTTCTTGTCCACTTTCTGAATTATCTGCTTCGGAGTCACTTTCGCTTGAGGCTTCAAAACTTATAGGCGGTCTAGGTATGGGTAAGGTATGGTCATGTAGTTTTGGTTTTTTAGCTGATGCCACATTTGGATAACTTATTAATTTCCTCTTTTTTCTCGTTTTACCTTTAAGGTCTATCACGCAAAAATAGCACTGGTCGTGGTTAAAGGGTTCAGTCCACATCATTGGAACACCAAACTTCATGTTATGACCTTTACCCGATACCCATCTCATTAAAGTTAATCTACAGGAGGCGCAAATAAAATTAGGTGTCCAAGATTTATCGAGATTTTTTACACGGCAACCGAAATAATGAAAGTATGCATCTCTGACAGAATTAGTTATTTTCCGAGCTGAGTTTCCGAAAATATAATGTCCGCAAATAAAGCAAAAATCATCCGGATTATTTTTACATTTAAAATCTCTTTTGCAACAAGCCATTTCGTAAACACATCTACCGATATAGTATGTATAAATTTGCACTACAATTTGCAAAACAAAATTTACAACAAACAGTAGTGACAATTAAATACTTGATGTCTTTTTAAATTTATTAGACCCTAAGGTAGAGTGACCAAATGAAATGTCTCGCCAATTTTATCAGAGTAATACTAAAATTGTAGGATAGACGCTTGCAAGTTAACGGGGCTATAGTTTCAATGGCACGTCCGATTGTTGTACTGGTATGCTTAAAATTTTCGTAGTTAAATTACCTACAACATAGGAGGGCTAACTTTTTTTCGTCAATAGAATTTTTCCGATTTTAAAGTGGTTAAATCTGAAATTGTGTAAAAAATTTCGTTTTTTTTTCAACATTTTTTGAACGTTTTTTGGCATAGTGGCCAAACTACTGAAGATACTTGAGGGCGAAGAAGGCAAGAAATTTTTATGGGAATTAGTATAATGCATAATTCAACAGTTAAAAACGAAAAAATGAAAAATGCAAATTTTTGCCGTACCTATATGAAGTAGTGTTCTGCAAAAATGGGAATTTTCATATTTTCGCCGATATCCCGGAAACTAGATCTGCCACAAGAAAATGGAAGTCATATTCGGAATCAGGAGAAAATTTCACTTTAGGAAAGGACTATTTTATTCTTGGAGACTAAAGTTGATCAAAATTTGTCGAGTAGTGTAGTCAGACATCATATTTGTATCCCAGAAACCCTGATAGCGCTCTTGCATGACGCGTAAGTCTTGATGCATACGCTCTCCCTGCTCTTCGCTCATATCTCCTAAATTTTTCGGAAACCTGTCCAGGTGACTATGGAGAAAGTGGACTTTTATACTCATATTGCATCCCATATTTCTTAATTGTAGCAGAAGGTCTTCTACAAGTTCAACATAATTTTCAGATTTCCGATTTCCGAGAAAATTCTGCATCACAGAAACGAAAGCTGTCCAAGCCTTTAGTTCTGACTCAGTCATAGAATTTCTAAATTGAGTATCATTCGTAAGTTGTCTAATTTGAGGGCCATCAAAGATACCGGCTTTAATCTTTTCCATAGGGAGCTGAGGAAATTTTTGGCAAATGTAAGAAAAGCAGTTCCCATTTTTATCTAGTGATTTTACAAACTGTTTCATGATGCCCAGTTTTATGTGTAATGGTGGAAGGATAATTTTGTCACGAGATACTAATGAATTGTGGACTATATTGTGCTTTCCAGGCTCCATATTTGCTCTCAAGGGCCAGTTTTTTCTTACCCAATGTTCTTGTTTAGCTCTACTGTCCCAAAGACATATAAAACAGGGAAACTTGGTGTAACCACTTTGTTGACCGAGAAGAATGTTGACCATTTTTAAATCGACACAAATTAGCCACTTATGGTCATTGTATTTTATTTTGTTCAAGACTAGCGAAATGTTACAATATTCCTCCTTTAACTTTGTACTGTGGGCAATAGGAACCCCAGCATATTTATTTCCATTATGTAATAGAATACATTTTAGGCTACGTTTTGAGCTGTCAGTGAATAAACGCCAGTCATTTGGTTCGTATTGCTTCAAGCCCATTTTTATCAACAATTTTTTGATATCTGAACAAAAGTTAATGCCATCTTCTTCGGAAAAATAACATCGTAATTCTGTATCTCTTTCACGATAAAAACTTATTTTAGTATCCGAGGATAGCAAATTTTTTTCTTTTAGTCTTGATGCTAACAATTCTGAAGCTTGTTTAGAAAGATTTAAATCTCTTACAAGATCATCTAACTCATTTTGGGAAAAGCATTTTGACTAATTATCAATGAATTCAGCTCTTTTTTGAGTATGACTTGCATATTTGGATTAGTTATGTTTTTGCACTGACCTCCACTCATTATAAAGTTTAATAACTTTTGCTACACATGTTCTTTCATTTGGTGTTGGTATTCGACCTTTCTCCCAAAATGGTAGGATTTCCTTCACCACTTGGCTTGCACTTTCATTAATTGTTTTATTTTTATACCGTGTATTATAAAAAAAGAACTCCAACACTTGCTTATTAGAAGGCAATTTCCCACCAAATATTTTATTTTTTTATCAGCAGATAATTGTGAAAATAGCAATAAATGTAGCACTTAAAGTTTTTACAGTTAATTCGCGAGCACTTCTGGTGTTCGTTCATTAGTACAAAAATTTGTACTCTAACTACACAAAGGATATGTTAAATAAAAATTTCAACTGAAAGAATATTTATTTTGATCACTATATGGATGCATAATAAATTTAAAATTATTCATGTTTTTAAATTCATATATTTATAAGAAAGAAAAAAATTTCATGTTTTTGCTGGTTTTTGGTAAATTGTGACCTTTGACCCCATTAGGGCACGACTTGGCACATTCCGATTGACCTGCAAATTTTACACAATGATTTTGACATCCAATGGCATATTTCTATCGCTACCCACACTTGAGATTCAAAAAAAAAAAAATTGCGCCAGGTCTAATCAACACTCTTCGCACACAAAAACCCTGTCAAACTGAGATTTCTGAGAATAGGTTTGTTTTAAGCTCTGCGCTTAATGTATAAAGTATCTGAATCTGTATATGTACATACATATGCAGATAAATACATATGTATGTATTTTGTTGTTTATATTTTTTAACTATCAAAATTTGTAGTGCATCAAAGAATTAGATGACGATATTAGATGCGATACGATAGTAAACTGCATATGTACGTGAATCAGTATTTTGACGATAACGTTTTCGTAGTATCGCTTAAACGACTATCATCTTTGACTTACGTGATGTATGCCTTAATGAAATAGTTAGAAATTTCAACGAACATTTTTTAAATTTTTCACACATTCTGAATTTTGTATTTACATATACTGTGGTTCACAGCTTATTTCAACTAGTGCCCTTTTAAAACTTTGACCAGCTATAAAAACTAAGCTAAATAAGATATTGAATTTTTTTAAATCCTGTTCACTAGATACGACTGTTGATTATCAATTTTCAATTCATTTATTTTCCAAAAAGAAAATTAGTAAATTTTAACAGTAAAAGAATTAAAAAGTACTAGAAATAATAGCCACAGCTTATTTCAACCAGCTGAAGTGTTTCGGTTTTTTTGCTAAGTTAAACATAAAAAATAACAATTAATGCTTCGTATGGCCGCTCTTATTATCTATAATGCCTTTTTGGAATTGAATCCACAAGTTTTTGGGCCACATCTGGGGTTATTTTCTCCCATTCCTCAACGAGTGCCGATTTTAGGTAATTTTTGTTATGGATTTTGCGTTTCCGAATATTCCTTCCAAAATTTCCCACAAATTCTCGATAACGTTCATGTCGGGTGACTGAGCCGGCGGTTGCATAACGTGTGGACTTGTGTTTCGGGGCATTGTCCTAATAGAATCTGAATTCTTCCAGTATACCAAGTTTAACAGCGCTTTGTACCAAATTAGCATTCAATACATCAATACATTTATTTTTTCCATTGTTGTCTCTATGAACTGCAGTTTTCCAACTGCCGCTGCGGACATACAGGCCCATACCATGACATTGCCACCTCCGTGTTTGACTGATGTTTTTAAATTTTTGCATTGCAGCTCTGAATTAGGCTTGCGCCAAACATATGATGGTCCATCTAAGCCAAAAACGACCCAGAATGCGAAATTCTTACTCAAATGGTCTTTGGCTAATTCTAAACGACACTTTTGGTTTTTACGTTGATAAACGGTTTCGTTCCGGCAATTCGACCATTATAATCATGTTCTCGCAGAATAGGTCCGGGATGGCATGACTTTCTTAACTCTTCCTCGACTTCACTTGCTATTTTCGCAGCTGATAATTTCGGGTTCTCCTTGATTTTTCGCTCAATATAACGCTATTCCGTTTAATTAAATATTTTGTTAGGCGCTTTTCTGCCTTTATCGTGGATTCTATTTTCGCCAAACCTGTAAATAATGCTCTGGACTCGCTTAGAGCAACAATTTCAGCTATTTTTCGGCAAGAGTGTCCATTTTTGAAATGTTTAAGAACAAGTTCCCGCTGCTTAACAGTCGTACGTGGTCCCATTGCTTTAAATTTATATTTATGAACCGATATGCCACAAACTTCAGCATAATTGATTTCAAACGTACTACGATTTTGTTGACTGAGTACAGAATAAAAAAAGAACCGCTGTATTGCGGTGTAACGAATCTTTACAAATGAAATAAGCTGTGGCAAATATTTCTGGTATTTTTTCATTTTATTGCTGTTAAAAATTATTAAATATATTCTTGAAAAATAAATGATGTTATTTCTCTTGTAGCTCTTATCGAGTAGAACGAGAATCCAATTTTGGAATTTGTCAAACACCCCCAAAATCTCGACTTAACCTTGAAAAATCGATTTTTCGTGCTTTTGCGCACTTCTTAGCCCATATATTAGCTAATTAACAACCGATTTTCATTCTAAGAACGGTTTAAGAAAGAGAAACCTTTTGAAAGATATTAGACGGCTTAATAAAGGTGAAGAAATTTACTTGTTTTTGCACAACAAACTTAAATTTTGCTACACTTTTTCTTCTTTTTTTGACTTAGGCGATATTTTCACACACTATTTTATAAAAACACAAAATGAGTTTTGATTAGATTCAAAGAGTACATTTAATACCGAGTTCAACGAATGTTTCTTTTTCGGCCAAAAAGTGACTGAGTTATTTTACTTTTTATAAGAACGAAATTTTTGCAAAAATTTGATTCTGTTGTTCCCAAGGAAATTATCACTTAATTTTTGAGTTTATACTTAATTTTGAAGTCTTTATAAATTTCCGTTATACTGAAGTGCACGTGTTGTTTATCTTTTGTTGTGTTTGCTGTTAAATTAGATAAAAATCGTGGTAAAGTAAAACTAAAATGTGCGACAAGCGTAATAAGTTTTGCTACATTTGTGGCTTATTTACGGATACAAGTCATCGGCGTGATTTTAAAAATAATATTGGTGTTGTGCGAGTCGCTGGTACGAGCCAGAATTTGTTTGTGAATATTGCTGCACAACATTAAAAAAATTTAAAGTCCAACAATCAATTACTTTGCCCTTTTCTGTGCCTATGACTTGGCATCATCAGGCATATCATAAATAAGACGATTGCTATTTTTGCAAAACAAACGTTTCAGGTCACAATTTTAAATTGTGGAAAAACGTAAATTATGCGAATGTTGTTATGGTTACAAAACCAAAATACTTAAATGCCGAAGTGCCTACAAAAAGCGAGTCCATTGATGCTGGTGAAACATATTTAGTAGAGGAAGAATTCCTTCCTTGTAAATCAAAATCAACGGAAAGGCATTTGGTTTCAAATTCTGATTTCGCCGATATCGTGCGTAATTTGCATTTATCGAAACGAGAATCTGAAGTCCTCGGTTCACGACTAAAGCAGTGGAAGTTAGTGGAAAGATATTTTCAAATAACATCGGGTAGAAAAAGCGACCGCACTTTGATACTTATAGATATGGCAATGACTGTGACTAGTACATCGTGTAAATGTACCCAAATTATTTTTGACTTTAAATTATAATTTTAATGCAGATGAGTGGCGACTTTTCATTGATGGATCGTGTAACAGTATGTACCCTAAAAGAAAAATACATTCGTGTTCCCTTAATGAAGTCTGTAATGTCACCCTTAGGTTTAAAAGCTGTGTTATTACACAATGAAAATCTCTTACCATCAGTTCCAATCGCGTATGGGGTTAACAAGAAAGAAACGTATGAAATGATGGAAAAAATTTTACGGTTGATCGACTATGCCACGCATAAATGGAAAGTCATCACTGACTTAAAAGTGTTGACAATTTTATTTGGCATGCAAGGTGGCTACACAAAATATCCTTGTTACCTTTGTGAATGGGATAGTCGGGCATCCAATCGCTATGATCGCAAAGCATGGCCATCTCGAGAGTCACATCAGATAGTCAGGAAAAACGTTTTAAGCCTCCCATTGGTAAAATCTGAAGATGTTATCTTACCACCACTACACTTAAAGCTGGGATACATGAAATAATTTGTAAAGAAATTGGATGTTCATAGCGAAGCTTTTCTTCATCTTAAAACTCGCTTCCTAAAATTAAGTGAAGCTAAAATAAAAGCCGGTATTTATTAATTTGTTTTCATACCTACTTGTTTTTTATTTTTTTTATAATATGTGTATATAGGTATTTTCATTGGATCACAAATTCGCAAAATTATGAGCGACGTTACCTTTATGAACAAGTTAGCGAGGTGATAATTTCCTTGGTGATAATTTCCTTGAGAACAACAGAAGCGACGACTACATCATGGTTGTAAACGAATTTTTAAGTGCATATGGTGAAATGGGTTGCAAAATGTCGATAAAAATTCATTTCTTGCATTCGCATTTGGACTTCTTCCCACATAATCTGGGCCAGTTCAGTGATGAACAAGGCGAACACTTCCACCAAGAAATGGCTACGATCGAAAAACGTTTCGAAGGAAAAAACAAAATAAATATGATGGCAGAATATTGCTGGTCAGTACAACGCGAAACTGACGATGCTGACCTAAGAAAAAAACTCTTTGAATCTAATCAAAGCTCATTTTGTGTTTTTATAAAATAGTGTGTGAAAATATCGCCTAAGTCAAAAAAAAGAAGAAAAAGGGTAGCAAAATTTCAGTTTGTTGTGCAAAAACAAGTAAATTTCTTCAGCTTTATTACGACGTCTATATATCTTTCAAAAGGTTTCTCTTTCTTAAACCGTTCTTAGAATGAAAACCGGTTGTTAATTAGCTAAGATATGGTCTAAGAAGTGCGCAAAAGCACGAAAAATCGGGTTTTTAAGGTTGAGTCGAGATTTTGGGGGTGTTTGACAAATTCCAAATTTGGATTCTCGTTCTACTCGATAAGACCTACAAGGAAAATAACATCACTTGCCAGGTATTTCGACTTAATTTTTGTTTGTAGCACTGTGTAATCAATCTAATGAACTGGATTAAAATTTTTTACATATCTTATTCAGTTAAGTTTTTATAGCTAAACAAGGTTTGAAAAAGGCACTGTTTGAAATAAGCTGTGAACCACGTATATATGTATGTACATATATGGTTTTTGTTGAAGTATGAACCATATTTTTTTTAAATTATATTAATTAAAATTTAATAAAAGCAGAGACATAACTGTTGTAAGAGAAATGACGAAATGGCCTTATTTAACCATTAACGTTGATGAATTCAAAAAATGGTTATAAATAACCATTATTGGGAGATATATTTTATTTTGGTCATTGCAACCAATATAATTGAGAATATTTTATTTTGGTTACCGTAACCAATAAAATGGCGAAATACCATTATTGCAACCAAAAAAAATGTTTGTTTACTAATAACCATTTTCCAAAGAATCTTTTTTTTCTGGTTATGAACGACTAATTTCACAGCTTAAATTTTATTTCGTTATTCTGCCTATATATTGTTTATGTGCTTTTATAAAGTGATTGCGAGCGAGTATAGTGCAATTAAATTACTCGAAAAATTAAGTTTTTATATTGTTCAAAATTAAAAAAAGAAATGGGTAGAATACGGAATGTTATTATGCGTAATTTTTTTCACTACAATTAAAGGACAGGCAAATCGGTTTGCAAGACCTGCACCATGATATTTGTAGGAAATCATATAACGAATTTAAGGAGGCACATTATGGGTAAACATAATGAAATATATATACAGTCCATTGATGAATACGAAGACACAGAGGATAGAAATGACAAAAAAGTTAAATTTTCCATGAACTATTCAAAAAATCAAAGAAGTAATGTTTACCTCGAATTGGTCACACAGGAGTCCCAACCGCTGTCGTTCTTCGATTCAAATGTTTTTGAGAGTCTGACCGAGGAAATACTTAAAGGTCTTAATATGACTCCCATTACGTCGCACAATATCATGGCAGTAGTAAATGAAGCAGAAATAAATTGAAAAGTCTTATCAATAAAAAATTTACGAGAAAAAAATTATGACTTAAAATGGAGTGTACAACCTGCCACGGCCGTTCAGTTTTTGGTATTAATGCACAAATAATACAAAACGGCAAAGTGGAAGTTATTAAATTATCAATGAAACTGAGGTTGAAGAAGTTTTGCGTGACTTTAATATAGCTAAGAAACAAATATATACCATAACTACAGATAACGGTCCAAATATGCTAAAGGCGATTGATTTGCTTGCAGCAACTATAAATGAAAAGAAAAGTGCTCAAAATGACTCTGAGGAATCAATATTTAACCTTGAATAGATTGAAAATACTTTCAGTGCAGAAAATCGAAATATGTTTTCTGTTAAATGTGCAGCACACACCTTACAATTAATCGCGAAAGACTTTCTGGGCACAGCCAACATTCTCTTATGTTTGTAAAACTGAACAAAAAATATTAGTACCATAGAGATAATAATCTGAAGCTTTTTTATTGTCCGAATATTTATAATAAAATGCGCTTGAAGAACTGGTAGGCGGAATAACGGCGGAAATACTGCCTTTACCAGTAACCAAAAAATAAAACTGTTGCTGTCCAATTGGTCACCAATAACCAGAAAAAAAGTTACTTTGGAAAATTGTTATTAGTAAGCAAAAAATAATTCTCATTTACATTGGTTGCAATGACCAAAATAAAATATATCTCCCAATAATGGTTAAAAATTCCCTAAAGAAAATAAATAGCATTTTTGTGTAACCTTTTCTTCTGAATGAAAAAATGTCATGTCGAAAAGCAAACGTCAAGCTGTGTAGTTGCAATTTTTTCTGTTCCGTGCAATTTAAATAAATAAGTTTAATTTTAATTACTTATATTTAAAGATTTTGTGTGAGAAATCAGTGCCAACACTTTGTTGATCGATCTAAGATAAGTTCAAACATATTTGGTTTGCATCTGCTGTTGTTTTGAATCAATTTAATTTAATAACTCATTTAATTGCCGAATCATATTTTGCAATTGTATTTGTTGTTAATTGGCTTTGTTTGTTCTTGCAGTTGTTTTTGTGCGTGCATATTTGTTTTGCTTTGTACTTTACTCATCTCTTGCTTTCTCTTTTTTGTCACAGCTGCTTGCGTGTTTATTAAGTGTCACAATACAGTGTATCTAAAACTGTTCGTTTTATAGCTTCAAAACTTTAATCAATATTTTGTTTTATTTTAACTTACACTTTTGTTTGATCTAATATGGCTTGCATATTTGCAAATTGTCAAATTAAAAGTGAGTCCGAACGCTATGTGTCGTGCAGGCTGTGTGATGGGTTGGCCCATATGAAGTGTGCTGGATTGACAGGTAGAGTTTTAGACTCAATTAATGATGGCAAAGGCTTACGCTGGTCATGCTTAAATTGTATATCGACCGAAGTTGATCTTTTTAAATGCTTTAAACATACTAGGAACGGGTTTTCTGAAATTGGTAAGGAGCTTTCGGTACTTACCGAAAAATTTACTTTTTATGAGAATTTTTTTAAGTTGTTTAAATGGTTAAATGATTCACCTCCTGTCAATAACTCTAATCGTGAAAATAAACGTAAGCGAGTTGAGAGTCCGTCTGAGAGTCCGTCTGATTCAGTGATTTTAAATCCAACTCCGGTCGTTATTCCAACTCCCTCATTAGAATTAATTAATTTAACTTCACCAATTCCGCAGATAGTGGAGCCTTCCACATCCGAATCCTCTTCAGCAAGGTCAATTGGCAGTAAAAACCGCGGACTTTCTATACCGCCTAAGGTTGTTGAAACAACTACCAAGAAGCTGGTTGGTTTTTGTGTCAAGATTCGCCAAAGACACTACTGTCGAGAACATTGAGTTTTACATCGCATCAAAAATTAAAATTGACAACTTAACAATCAGGAAATTTAATTCCAAATATGAAAGGAATATTTCCTCTTTTAAAATTGATGTTGCTTTAGAAAAGTTCGATGCTCTTCTAAACAATTCATTCTGGCCGATCGGGGCGTTTGTCCGCGAATTCGAGTACAAACCTAATATAAATTACCAAAATGTAAAGATTTCTCGTCAAAACACTGAGCCAAAAACTGATTGTTAAGTCTGATTTGAGTATTTATTATCAAAATGTAAGAGGTTTGAACACTAAATTAACTAACTTGTATTTGACAAGCCTTCAGTGCAATTATAATATTATTTCATTTACCGAAACATGGCTTAAGCCTCACGTTTTTAATTCGAAAATCTTTTGCGGTGAATATCAGGTTTACAGAAATGATCGCCTGTGCAGAGTTGGGGGTGGTGTTCTACTCGCAGTTCATTCTTCTATTCCTTCAGAAGATATCTGTGTCCCTGCTACGGAATCCATTGAATTTATGTGCATCCGAGTGCAGCTTAGCACAGGTTATATCTACTTAGCTCTCTGTTATATACCTCCTCAGTCTGATTTGTCTGTATATACCCAACATATTTCTTTTCTTAAAATCGTTAGTTCAATGACTGAATCTTCTGACTCTATGATTGTCCTGGGTGACTTTAACCTCCCGCACATATCCTGGAAGATAATTGACTATAACATTGTACCAGTTTCTACGCGATTGGGCAGCTGCGACTTTTTGGATGAGATGGCTGAACTGTGCCTAAGTCAGATTAATGTTCTTCCAAATAAGTTTGGGAAGGTTTTGGATTTGGTTTTCGTTGATGATATTTCCAGATCTTCTCTAAATCGATGTGATCCTCTAGTTTTGCCAGAAGACGTTAACCTTCCTGCAATTGAGATAACTTTCGAAATCATGGGTGTTGCTTGGGGGTATGATACGACAGCAGTCGGTTCTAGTACTCGCTTTGATTTTGCTAAGGCAGAATTAAAAAAAATAAGAAATGAACTTTCCAACTTAACATGACCCAATTATAGTGGTGATGTTGAAGAAAACTTAATGCATTTTAATACCACTTTGTATAGTTTATTTCTAAAATACGTACCTAAACGTGTATGCGTTCAAGACGAACCAATACAGTTATGGTTTAATAAGGAACTGAGAATGTTGAAAAATAAAAAATCGCGTATCTTCAAACAATATAAAAAAACAGGCTTACTTACAGATTACTTAAAGTACTCAGCTCTGCGACATAAATATTTCAAATTAAATAAGAAATCTTACCAAGAATACCTAAATAAAATGAAAAAGAATATTATTTGTAACCCTAAATCATTTTATGGTTTCGTAAACTCAAAGCGTAAGGTAAATGATTTTCCTTCAAATATGAGGTATCAGAACACTAGCGACAATGAAGACATTGCTAACCTATTTGCACAATTCTTTGAGTCTAACTATTCCACTAAAGTCAATCTTCCCCCTTATAAATATCCATATTATCTATATACTAATAATTCGATTAATGTTCCAGTAATATTTTCTGAAGATATATTATTTTACCTGAAATCTTTAAAAGAATCATTCAGGTACGGTCCTGATATGATTCCGACATGTATTCCTAAACAATTTGCTGATTATCTATATCTGCCTTTATCAAACTTGTTTAACTTGTCGCTAAAACAAGGTAATTTCCCGTCTGTTTGGAAAAAGTCTTTTATAATCCCTCTTCATAAAAGCGGCAATAGGTCTTCGATTGAAAATTACCGTGGAATAGCAAAGCTATCGGCAATTCCAAAACTATTTGAAGCAATTATTACTAATCAGTTAAAATATTCGATCTCTTCATCAATGCAAACTCTCAGCACGGATATTGTAAAGGCAAATCAACTATTACCAATTTACAGAAATTCACAACTCATGTTTCAAATGGTTTTAGAGAAAATATTCCAACAGATGTTATATACACCGACTTCAGTAAAGCTTTTGACAAAGTGTGTCACCCCTTACTCATCCACAAACTTGATCTGCTGGGCTTTCCACCCTCTCTCCTCCGCTGGATTTCTTCTTATCTACATGATAGATCTCAAATCGTTATATTCAAAAATGCTTTTTCCAATGTCATAAATGTTACTTCGGGAGTTCCCCAAGGCAGCCATCTAGGCCCGATTCTGTTTTTGTTATTCATAAATGATATTACTACTGCAATAAGATATTCGAATATACTAATGTATGCCGATGATGTAAAACTTTTTAAATCATACGCTTCGATTGAAGAAACAAATTTATTACAAATAGATATTAACACCTTAGTTGATTGGTGCAACATAAATTATATGCCACTTAACTTTAAAAAATCTAAATTTATGAGTTTTTCACGAAGAACTATTCAGCCAGCTTCTTACACAATAAATAACTATAGTCTGGATCAAGTGTTTGACTTTGTTGACTTGGGAGTTACATTGGATTACAAACTTAATTTTAATAGTCATGTTAATGCTATAGCTAATAAGGCTAGAGGGATATTTGCCTTTATAAAACGATGGTCAAAAGAATTCAAGGACCCATATGTAACAACAGCTCTTTTTACAACTTTAGTAAGACCTATGCTAGAATACGGTTCGATAGTTTGGAACCCACGTTATCAAGTTCACATTGATCGGCTGGAATCTATTCAAAAACAGTTCTTACTTTTTGTCCTAAGAGACTTTAGATGGGATTCTCGGCTTAATCTTCCTCATTATACTGATTGTTTGAAGCTAATAAATCTTCTTACTCTTTCCAGCCGTAGAGAAATGCTAGGCATAATATTCATTACTAAACTACTCACAGAGTCTATCGCAAGCACATTTCTTATTGCCGAAGTTAAACTTAATGTTGCTTCTCGGATTTCAAGACACTTTAAACCTCTTTATTTAAAACAGTGTAAAATCAATTATGAATTAAATGAACCTTAATATATATTTGATTCAGCTGATGAAGTTTTTTTCTGTAGCTGAGCAGTTTTGGATCTCGACGCTTAACAAACTTTTTCCTTTTAACAACTCGGCACAAAAAAATATATATAAAAATAAAAAAAAAGATCCGTACGTCATGCGGACTGTGCCCCTCGTGTCGGTTGGGCGGGAAAGAGGGTAACCGTTGGGCTTATTATTATTTTTAAAAAAATAGCAATTATTTTCCGTCTCTGAATAAAAGACAAATAAAGCAACGCTTAAAATGGACTGTCGCAATAAGGGAACCGTCGCGTTAATTGATCCCGTTTACCAAACTTGTACATATGTATTTGCACAAAAACACATATCCGCCGCATTCCAGCTAAACAATCCCAGAATAACAATCTTGGTGTCAAGTGCCATATTGGGAGTTGAACGAGCGTGTTGGCAGTCGATGTTGCGTACAAAAGCCTTTTGTGAACATTTACGAAGAAGGGACAAGTGATAATAAGTGAAGTCAGAATATGTGCCTAAAAGATTTAGTTGCAAAAAAGGATACTTCACATAGAGAAGACGTTGAAATCACGCGCCAAAAAATTTGTTTGGGTAAGTTGTGTGACAAATTTCAATTAAGTTTTACTCTTTAAAAAACATGATTTAATTATTAAAAGTTTGCTCAGTAAACAGTTTTCTCGCTTACTCTTGACAAAATCGACTCCCTCATTATTGCTAAGGGTAGCATGAAGGAAACCTTTGGTAAGGGAATGTCAAAACTCTAATTTCACTATCGAGCAATCCTTTAATAATTGAATCATGATCACAAACCGATCTCAAAATGTACTTACGTTCATTTCTTATTAAAAATTTGTTCTCAGGTTTTATTCTCAGTCAGGAATCTGACGGGATTTGGCTTTGTAACCGATCTAAGGCTCCAATTTTTATTTGATCACCGGCTTTGAAAAATTTGTTTGACATGTGTCTATAAAGTGACTCAAGGAGACTACCTGAATACCTTCGATAAGAATAGGTAGCAAATTATAAACAGCTAGCATGTATGTACAGTGTATGTACATGTCTAATTACATTTTTACACGTCATATTAATTACGCAAGAATTCCTTTTCATCACCCCGTAGGGCACAATCACTTATATCTTCTTCACAATTTGCCGGCGCTGAGGTGGGTCCAATAAATATGCAAATCATTTGCATTAGCTTCGTAAAGGGATGGGGGGATCACTACACGCGACAAGATATGTGTGCGTCCACGTGAAAAGGGCCCACTTCGGCGGTATTGGAGTTATGCATATAGGCGTCTTCCTGGTTGATTTCCGAACATTTAGAGACAAATTAGACCATCCTAACTGAAGAATTGAGGGAAATATAGAACTTTGAAGGTGAATATCCGAAAAATGACTAATTGAGAAAAATCAATTTGAAGTTGAAAGTTGTTCCTTGTGGGCCCTTTTCTTTTTTTTTTTTAAATAAAATTAACTACTTCTATTATACCTAGGAAGCTAAATTTGATGTCATTCGACGCGTAAATGTATACAGTTTCATAATAAACCATAATACAAAATTACGAAATTCGATCCATGTATCGAAAAATCTATATATCTCGGAAATTAGATGCGACAAAGTGGACCCTTTTCACGTGAACGCACACATATTATGAAATGTCCATGCTGGCTTGAAATATCCTTAACCAAGGGTCACCCTCCAAATCGATCAAAAATGTAATTATGTAAATCTGGCCTGGGTTTTAAAACCAATATCGGCGAATCACATGCAGATTAAGTATTTTGCCTGGCGGCAAAAGAAAAAAATTTTTTTTATTTGTTTTATGAGCCTTCGCTCAACTTTATTCAATGAAAGCCGGCTTAGAACTAAACTTACAAAGTGTTGGCAAATAACGAGGAAAGGGAAATCAACACATTTCAATGCTACGTGACCGTTGCATTTCGGCAAGTAGTAGACATAGCGTCAACATTATTTCCACACGCGCGAAGGTGCACCGTGGGAAGCAACAACAAAACTTTCGAATGTTGTGATAAATGCAATCTTGGAATTTTTCCTATGTAATGCTTGGAATAAATGGTGATATAACTCCCCTCTTTCTTAAATTTGAAACGTCCCGTTTCTTTCCATTTTTTCAGATATTTTTTTAATCTTACTTAACATTTCGTCATACAATTTTTCTTTCATTTCCAATTTTCTTACTTCAAAGGTGTCCTTTAATTTTTTGATTATTACATAAAATATATATATACATATATAGTAACAGCAACGGTAAGAAGGGATTGAGCGGAACAGACTATTGGCTGCCTTTTAATTTCTTGTCTAAATGAATTTATGAAATTTATACTCTTAAATTTAAGTTCTTCGTCTGAGCTTTCAAGATATTGAAAAACTTTATAATTATTTAATTTATTGTTTTTCAAGAAATCCAAAATGATCCCCGATCAAATGTTACATTATCGATCTTGGTTGAGTTTTTGAAAGTTACAAGGTAAACTCCGTCTATTTTTTGCTCGTCAACAATGTGCTTCCCTGATATCAATATCGCTCCCTCTTTTATTATATCTAGATCTTTATTCTTTTCTTTTATTTTAGTACAATTTCCTTTATTATCAGTATTATCTGTTCATGTTCATGTTTGGTAATTTCATGTACCTCTTTTAAATTGAGTATAGCCAGATTTAGAATGCCTATCTTCGATGAAGTTATTGTCTGAATAATATTTTGCAATTATGTGGTTATTGGCCTGTTTCTGTATCTGGTTTCTAACGTTATTTGCACGTTGGTTCTCATTTCTTTTAGTGAATGTGTTAAGTCTGTAATAGCTTTAAATATTTCGGAATTTGTTGTCATTTGCCTATTGTTGTTCTCTACAAGTTCGTTTAGTTTCGTATTGATGTTTACCATATCGTCGTGGTCTGGGGTGCCAGATATCCATTTCCATACGGTTCCTATCTCGTTAAAACCTCTTTTGTTCCTGAAATTTGACTTGCTCAATTGGCCGAGTAGAGTGCCAATTAATTCCAGTTCTAAGTTCATTTCCTTGTATTGCGACTGCAGTGAATTTTCCTCTTTTCTATTCATTAATTCCCCAGTTTCAATTATTAAATTAGAGAAGAAGGTGAGGTTGGTAAGGTGAAAGATATCCCCATATTTTTCATAGATTATAGCGTATCCGTTTTGAATCAACACGTACGCGAACGTAAATATGATGAAAAGTAGCATTTTCTGAAAAGTATTCAATATGTATTTTCATGGTTTGAGGTCATCTTTATGAATTATCCTATCTCTATTTTGTATCCTAACCTTATGACCTAAGTCTTCCTTAATCTTTTGTTTCCTATCCCTAGGACTCATATTGTTTCTATGACCTATTAATTTTTCATACACTATATCATTTCCTTATTATTGTTTTGTGCCATTGGGGTTGTTTCTTTTTAGCAATTTCTCCTGAGCTTTTTTCAGGAGAATTTCAATATTTTCATGTCTCTTTTTATTACACAGGATCTCGAAAGGTTTTTCATTAGTAACGGAGTGTATCGATTTACTGTATTGTTGAACAGCTCTGTAAATTGCTTCAACATCGCTAATTAAATGGAATTCTTCTTTCATGCATCTGGACATCTCGAGTAGAGTTGAATGGACTCTCTCGACCTGCCCATTTGTGGCACTGTGTCGAGGACTACAGAAATATATTTCGATTCCTAACCTTCGCATTAAACTTTTAAATTGCTGCGTGGTGAATGAGCACTTTCATGATTTTTTCATCAAGTTTAAGTTTGTCCTCAATTTGCTTAATGACTAAAATTTTTGAATAAGAATCAACGCATGTTGTGAATTTTAATTTTTGAACATAAAAAATGTCTATATGGATCTGCTCCCCCTCTTTCTTAGGAATTGGAGCCTCTCCAATAGGTACCGTCTGAGAATTTCTGCAGTATTTATTTCTATTACAAATGTCGCAACTCTTAATGAATTGCTTAAATTCTTGCCTCATTTTTGGCGAATAGTACATATCGCAGATTTGTTTGTGATTTTCGATATAGCTCCTATGAGCTCTTGTATGGGTTTGCTCAATTATGATCTTTTGGTCATCTGTATTGATTATATCTATAGGAAACTTCCTAGTGCAGACGAATTTGTTTATAAAGTTATCCTTCATTGGCTGTTGGATTTCGTATAAAACTTCTGGTGTGCAATGGATTCCTGTTACTAAATTGGGTTGTAAAAACTCTTTGAAAATTCCTATTAAATTGTCTACTGTGCCATATTTACAATATATGCCTTATTCTATCAAAACTCCTTACGGATTCGTGAATTGTGAATTTTGAATTTTTTCCTAATAAAACTTGTTGTTAAAATTCATTCAATGGCGTCGGCGTTTCTTTTACGGCCTCGTGTAAGGTGCTTTCACACGAATGTTGGGCGTCGTCGGTTGATGTAGATTCGGAAAGGTTATTTAAAAATTGTCTGGACAATGCGTCCGCAACGAAGTTTGTGGTTTCTGGTCTATATACCATTTTAGGGGAAAATTCTTCTATAAATGAAGTCCATATTTTAATCTTTGAGTATGGATTTCTTGTTGAAATTGCAAAGGTAAGTGGTTGGTGGTCTGTATGAATTTCTAAGTCAGATACTCCATACAAATTGTTTCTCAATGTCTTTAATGCCCAGACGATAGCATAAAGCTCCTTCTCGGTTGTGGCATAATTTGAATCTGTGCTGTTTAAGGTTTTTGAAATGAAGGTGATTGGTTTTCCTTCTTGCTGTAGAACCGCGCCTATTGCGTCGTTCGATGCGTCGGTAGTTAATACGATTTTTTTTCCGAAGTCTGGTTGCGTTAGTTCCACTTGATCCTTTAATTTTATTCACAGGGAAAATTCCCTCTTGGTCTAACTTTATTTCAATTTTTTTTGACATATATTGCGACACCATTCCATTTTTCCTTGACAAAATTTTTGTTAGCGGCTTCGTAATTGTTGCATCATTTTTAACAAATTTCCTGTATTAGCCGGCCATCCCTAAAAAACTTCTTAACTGCCTAAGCGTAGTTGGTATGGGGTAATTATTTATTGCTTCAATTTTTTCTGGGTCTGTCATAAGAACGTTATGACTAATAACGTAGCCTAAAAACTCTACATCCTGTTCGTAAAATTTAGATTTCTCTATTGAAATCTTCATGTTTGCGTTCCTAAGAATTTGAATAATTTTTTGTAAATGCTTAGTATGTTCTTCAATTGATTTTGAGTAGATGATTATGTCATCTATATAAACATGACAAAACTTTCCAATGTGATCCCTTAGGATATCGTCCATTGCTCTATGAAATATGCTGGGTCCGTTTTTCAACACGAAAGGCATACGTAAATACTCGTATTTGCCATTATTAACTGAAAAGGCCGTCCTTTCAATGTGTTCCTTTTTCATGAGTATCTGGTGAATCGGATATTTATCTGAAATTGTGCGTTCATTTATCTTTTTGTAATCAATCACCATCCTTAATTTTGGTGTTCCATCTTCATTTACACCCTTCTTGGGTACTACCCATACCAGTGAGTTATATGGGCTTTTGCTTGGTTGTATTATTCCTTTTGCTAACATTTTTTGGATTTCTTCTTTTATGAATGAATTAACTCCTAAGTGGTAGGGGTACTGCTTGCTCCATATAGGTGCTTCAACAGTTGTGCGGATTTCTGCTTGCACATACATTCTAAAGAGTAAACTCAAATCTATGTTTGAATGCATAAATTTAATTTTACGCTCTATTACATTCTTGAGGTTATCAACATTCTCTGGCATCCTTTTCCTTAAAGGACTTTCTTGGTTACACTCAATTAACCTTAAATTGCAAATATAATCGTAGGGTTTGGGTATCAGCTCCTTCGGCTGACTCGAAATATATATTTGTTCTTTTACTTTTTCTGTTTCAAGGGTCAATTTATCTAAATCAATTCTGGTTTTTGCATTGAAAATCAAACTCATTCCTATCAAGACATCTGTTTCTAAATTCGCGATCTCGTAGAATCGGGTTTTTATACCGAATATTATAGCTTCTGAAAAATGTGTTATAATCGTATATTCGTTAATAGTTTTTACTCTTTTAGCTATTTCTAACTTTTTCCTATTGGTTAAAGTGTTGGGGTTGCAGTAGCAACACGATGCTCCTGTATCCAATAAGATTTTTACTGTTCTTCTAGTACTTCTGATTGTTCTGAATATGTGGGGCAGTTCTTTTCCTGTCCCTGATCGTCGCCTAAAAAAGTTTGCTCATTCAAATTATTAATCCTTTGTGCCTTATGGTTACTAAATTGGCTACTATTAGCTTGTCTTTTGGGCGGTGGTTGCTTAAAATTGGCGATCTGAATAACTTGGATGAACATAGTTATTGGTGAAGTTTCCTTGGTTATTTTGATATCGATTAAAGTTTCCAGGATTTTGGTTTTGCCTGGGATAGTTATTCTGTCTAAGCATTGACAATGAAGGATCCACCTCCATTGGTTGGGGTTGAAGACGGGGCCGATAGTTTCCACTATTCGGTCTAGCTGCATTATCTCTTTGCGGGAACCTAAGGTTGTTCCTCGAATAGTTAAAATGTTTCTGTGTTGACGAACTACCTTTTTCTGTCCTATAGAATTGTTCAGCATAATTCGTTCTCATACGATTTGCTTCTATTTCTTGTGCTTTGGCTAAGGCGTTTGGAAGATCTTCGAGTGATAGGGAAAATTAAATATCATTTAATGGGCTTCTTAAGCCTGTTATAAAAAGTCTGAGGGCGTGCTGCTTGCTCTTTTTAATAACTTCCTTTGTCATTTCCGTATTATTGTCATTTCGGTATATGGTCTTATTTATTAATAGCGTTAGTTTGTGGTTTATATCATTGTAATAATCTATTATTGGCTTACTACCCTGCCTCATAATTCCTAACTCTTGCTCCAGTATGTGAACTGGTCGTTTATCCGCATATGCGAAAATCGAGTCTACTTATAATGGCATCAAAATTGAGGACTGTTCCATGATTGGATAGGATATTGTTAGCGTCCCCTATTATTTTATTTCTTAGTATGGTTAACGCAGCGAAATATTTTCGACTGCCTCGCACATAAAGACTCATTGAATTGTGCGCTGCTTCGCGCCAACTCACATATGAATCTTCCTTACCTACGAAAGTTGGCATTGACTTTACAACGTCCAAAGTTTCATCCCAAATCACTCCGTTAACTATGGCTTGTGGTTCATATTCGGTCACTGCCGTATTAGTGGTAAGTACTTCTAATTTTTTGGCTAGTGTATTTAATTCAACCTGAAGCGCGGCTGTACTTCTGAAAATCATCCTAGCTACTAATTCTGAATCTGTTGTAGTCATGTTTGCGAATTTGTCTACTAAATCGTCCAGGATGTATTTTTCCCCTTTTTTATAAGACTGGATTAAATTAAATTATAGAATCTTGTGTTTTCTTTGATATTTTAAACAATAATTTATTATTTATACTTAAAGTAGTACAACTTTCACTTTTTTATGTGTTTTTACAAAAATATTATTATATGGATTACTATCCTGGAGGGTCCCCTTTGAGGGATTCGCAGAATTTACCTGAGTTATAATGAAATTTTCTTTTATGTTATTGGCCGTACAAGCGGATTTATTAATAATTCCCTCTCGAATATTATTTCAATGATAACGTAATAAACTTACCACTGCCGTAGTGGTTGCTGGTGCTGACTGCTGTAGTTGATTTAGTCCACCAGATGATTAATTGTTGTGTTGATTGCTGACTTTTATCATTCGATTTTACTTGCTTGCATGTATTTGCTGCTCTAATTCAGGTTCAAGTTCAAAATTTTATTAAAAAGTTCTTGTTTTCATTTATTGTAAAATTTTCATTCGTATTTTTGTTGTATTTTATTCATATTTTTCACTTGCTTTCTGCTCAGTTCACTTTCTCATTTAATAATGGAAAATTTTTCTTCACAATATTAAATACTTGCATAAATATCTTCTAAAATGAATGGTTTTTTGTTTCGGTTTTTTCTGGTTTTCTCCTTTTTTTGGATACTTTTATGTTTATTTTTGTGGCACTTGCGACCGAATTCTTACTTGGAGTTTTCAGGATAACTATTACACAGTTGCGTTGCCCCACGTTGGGCGCCAATTAAGTATTTTGCCTGGCGGCAAAAGAAAAAATGTTTTATTTGATTTATGAGCCTTCGCTCAACTTTATTCAATGAAAGCCGGCTTAGAACTAAACTTGCAAAGTGTTGGCAAATAACGAGGAAAGGGAAATCAACACATTTCAATGCAACGTGACCGTTGCATTTCGGCAAGTAGTAAACATAGCGTCAGCATTTTTTCCACACGCGCAAAGGTGCACCGTGGGAAACAACAACAAAACTTACGAATGTTTTGATAAATGCAATCTTGGAATTTTCCCTATGTAAAGCTTGGAATAAATGGTGATATAACTTGCACACAAGTCCGCCAACAATTATATTACAGCCCACTATGCAGCGAAATTTGGTTCCGACGCGTGGTGCCGTTCCTATTCACACCCCGCTAGTAACCAACCGTTGTGGTTAAGGCGGTAAAGTATATAAACCGTTATGATCGGCCAGAAAAGGAAGCAACATCGTTCTAACATCATGAGATCAATTGAAAGGAATACATATGTAGATGTACACATTGGCATTAAATTTAACTCCTTGGTCTTGAAGCAAACTACAATAGTTTACGGAGAACATTGTCACTCTTGCATATGTATGTAACGGGTGTTTTTTTAGACTGATAGAACTTTCGATAGGGATAGTTGTCACTTGACAACTGGTAATGACATTTCGTTTTGACATTTCTGTTCAGTAAGCATTGCCAAATCATCATGGAAAATTGACGCCGCAACAGCGTTTACAAATTGTGAAAATTTACATTAAAATCAGTATTCTGTTCGCCAAACTTATAGAGCACTTCGTGAATTTTATGGTCCACATAATCGAGCATCAGAGCAGCTTTATTCGTCGAACTGTTGATAAATTTCGAACAACATTTACTCTACTCGATGAAAAACCAACAACAATACAAATAACTGTACGTACAGAAGAAAATACTGGTGCTGTAAGTGATAGTGTTGAAGAAGATCCGAATTTGTCTATTCGCCGCCGTGCTCAACAAGTTGGACTTTGTCCACCCACAACATGGAAAATGGTTCATGGTTCAAAATTGGACTGATCGCATCCGATTCACCAAAGCTAGTCGTGGTGGACATATGCCAGAAATCGTTTTTAAATATTAAATGCCATGAAAATATCTTTCAAATAAAAAAAAAATTGGCATCATACTACATTTTTTATGTGTTTTATTTCAATTTAAAGTTTCATGTACTTACATATGTAGGTTCGTGTCTTTTGCAATCGAAACTGACGATAAAGAAATCCTGTGATTAAAAAACTTACAATGGTTAAACATTATTTGAGTATGTTTTATATGTATTTAAGAAAACTGGAGTAAATAACTGACTTAAGATAGTACGAGCGTTGAACGCTTTTAGTGCCTAATACAAACTGATACAGATTAGCGTTAAGAATGCAAGTGTCTGCAAATGTATACTACTTACATATGTATGTAGTTACTAACATAATTAGATGTATATATATATATAACAACAATATATATATATATATATATATATATATATATATATATGTATATGTATATATGTATATACAAAATAAAAAATCCGAATCAATTGTTTACACCTGATAAACGATTCAATTACATACATATATGCAGGTATAGTTTCATAGGTACATATTGGAAATACACAAAATCATCTGTGTATTTCTACCTTGACAAATCTTCCCACAAAATCATCTGTCATTCGGAGTAAGCGTTAAACTATACGCCCTCTACTTTTGGTACAGCATCAAGACGTACATCATAATTGTGGGAGAATTTTTGGCACACATGGAGCTACTATATTATGTAAGCGCGAAGTGATTATACAGTACAACAAATTTTTACCTTTTTGCAACAGAGTAATCATCTTTTTTCTGAAAGACGACAATGTTCAGATACGTTTTACTGAGCAAACTTTTAGTACAGTACAAAGAATGCTGTACTATCTGCATTCTTGGTGAAGTAAGGTTAATGGAATTTGTGAATTTGTTTTCACGATACACCCATCCGGGTTCATAATAACTTCATTTATTAAACCGAAAATACCGAACTCTGAAGAACTGATCGAACATCCTGATGAATTACCACCAACGATGAAGATAAGGCAAAAATAAACGAATGATTTGAAAGTAAGTATTTTTATCACTCATTTGTAGATAACGATATGTAGTTTTAGCAATAACGAAAACGCTAATACGCCGTCACCCTAGTATTTAACACTCGCCAATTATCACGGTGTACTGGATACTGAAGGTGACTGGCGCCTTTAGAGGTAGCGCTACTCTAGTTTTGCCGAATTTGACAGTTCTAATTTTTTCGTAATGAAGCATTTGTTTACAAATAAGCGGTAAAGGAAAATCTAACTCCGAATTACAGTAAAAAAAAACAAACAACTAATAAAATGAAGTACCGAGTATGTAATTTTAACATTGGTGATGTTAAAATTTCCAAGAGCAGCTTTTTTGGCTGTATGGAAAACGACGATGTGTGGAGTTCTGCCGGCAAGATAAGCCATTTAATTTGAGCACGATCTACATCTGGGTGAAACCTTTTCTCGAGGCGTACAAAATGGGTAAGTACAATTTACTTTAATTAATCATATACATAGATAAGTATTTAATAAAAGGCTAGAGATTTGCTAAACGTCCCTTGCTCAAGCGGAATGCAGTGCCAACAATTTTGTAGGTTCAGTGATGAAATGACTTGGAAACTTAAAAGCTTTTATAAAATAATATGCTTCACTCAAGGCAAATATACTGAGCTGTTAAAATCGTGAATTGATTGGTTTAAATTATTGCTAAGCGTCTTACTTTATATAATAATTTACTTACATACATACTTACATTCCTTTTATGCTAGCTCCAAACAATGCAAATTTAGATGATGTTTATGTAAGTATGTTATAGTTTTTTTCTTTTTTAGATATACTGTGAATTTTTTGTTTAAAATACGAATCGTAAAGTACGTCCTGCTAAAAAATATAGTTTTTGAACTTTGACGTCTAAATTTGCTACTGGGCTCAAGCAGATTTTGCAGAAATTTCTCAGACTCAATTATCAATTCTCTCTCAAACTTAACTTCTCGAAAAGTGATATAAACTCTGCCCTTGATTTATATAGACACAAGGTTGACGTAAGTATATTTTTCATCTCTTTGCTCGAAAATTTGGTGCCCATAGTTAGCAATTTCATTTTTGATATTATATAGCCCCCAAATTTTTCCAGACCATCAAATTCCACGTTATTTACAGGATATAGATATATCCCATAGAAGTTCTTTGTGATATTGCCGCTCTGGAGTTCCTGGGGTTGAAATCCTTCGCGGAAAAGTGGTTGAAATAAACAAATGACAATTTTGGTAATGCATCTACAGTTACCACGCACGTGGCTACCCACTTTTCTCGTATATGCTCTACCGCTGGAAGTCGAAAAAACTTTAGGCTAGTGTTTGCAGTTTCTAAATATGCAGCTCATCTTACTAAGTGGCGATACAAATAATATATCCACTACACAATGCACTATTTCACTTACTTCCGTTATATATTAAATTTAAATTAGTAAACGCACTTATACCTCGCTACAATATTCGATTAATATTTTAAAAAATCAAACTATAATTTTTATGAGCTCAAGGCCAGTTTTTAATAGGAAGAATTATAGAAAAAACAACAGTGGTAGAAGTTATAGATATTTCGGGGATCATCACATCTCGTCATCAGAGTTTTTGCAGGGATCTAACTCACGTCCCCTAGCTTATACTTATTAAGGCAAAGCCTTAGTAAGATTAGGAACTGAAGATTAGGAACTGAAGATCTGTTAGAAACAAAACCATGCTGATTCGGCGAAATCAAACTCTTAGACGTAAAATACATTTTGTCTTTAATGATAGTTTTAAACAGTTTCGAAACAGTTAATAGCTTTGAAATGGGCCTGTAATTCAAAACATCATTCTTACTACCATTTTTGTGAATAGGGGTAATAAAAGTAGTTTTCAAATTATCACTCTGGCACAACTACGATCTGGATACTGTAGCAGGCTCAACTCCTACTTATCCAGAATCAACCCTGACATACCCAACACATGTCCGGCATGTGGAGATTCTCCGCACGACACCAACCACCTATTCACATGCCCTCTCAAACTCACTCATCTAACCCCCCTCTCCCTCTGGTCCAACCCTGTCGAAACTGCACGTTTCCTGGGCCTCCCCCTAGATGAGTTCGACGACAACGACCATGGGTGAATCCGCTCTTTACGGGGCGCGACTAGCCGCTACAACAACAACAACAACAACAATTATCATTGAAAATTCCTGAACTCAATGACAAATTAAAGATATTTTCAAAGATAATTAAAGCGGAATATGTTTTTAATAAAAGAACTGAAATTCCATCAATATCCGTTTTCGCCGAAGGTTTAAGATTAATAATTAATAATGTCAGTAAAAACATCATCAAAAGAAAATTTCCGCAAACGTAATATAATGCCAGGAGGCCTATGAATTCGACTTAATATTCTACTCTATTCCAAAAATATAGTTTCTGTAAAGGAATTTATCTAGACAGTTAAATTCTTTTGAGTAAAATTGATACTTATCCAGAAAAATTTGGCTCCCAGTTGATTTAAACTTTTAAACAAATTTATTCTTAAGGTTCTTTAACTTTTTCAAGTTAAAGTTATACCACGGCAGTATGTACGGTCTTTCCTTATTACCGGGACGTTATTTAAACAAAAATCAAACGTTAAAGTTTTAAAAATATTAAAGCATATATAAACCTCAATGCAGGCCAATAGGTTATCCCAATTCGATTCCATTAGCAGAGTATTAATTAAATCAAAATCATAGCCAGCAAAGTTAAAAGATATTCTTTCATCAGAACGGATGACCGAAACTAGTAAAATTTAAAATTTAAGCACAGAGGGGAATGATGCTTATCACAAGGCATATTAGGAGAAAGGCATTCATCAATATTATAGCTGAAATTTTCACTAAAAAATACGAGACCAAGAATTTTATCCAACTTCTTAACAAATGCGTTAACTTGCATTAAATTAAGGCTCAAAATACTATCAATAAAATAAGATCCATGCGTTGAAATAACATTCAACGGAATAACACCTGAATTTGAAAAACTACCACACGACTGACATTAATTAGATTAAAGTCACCTAAAATGCATATTTGGTTATCACCTACATAGCTTATTTGAGACTAACGAAATAGTATTGCCATTATGCAGTTGCTAAATAAAGTATCCCCTATTTGGGGCAATGTTTTGACGTATTCTTTACACACACCCAAAAATAATCAATTAAATAATCACATTTCGCAAGCGAAACTAAATGCGAGTGAAATTTACGTTGAACAGCAATGAAAACAGATTAGAATCAAAATATTCTTCATCAAAGAAATTGGAATTCAGCAAACTCTGAACAATGATGAATAGTTACATATATGCATATATCATAAACAAGTTGCGAACTAATAGCGGGCACTTTGTCAGATTTAGTTCGAAAGCCAGATGCATTTTGAAAATATGCATTCAGATCATTATATTTGCTAGTGGTTATGCATGATTTTGTTGTTGCTCTTCTTTTTGAAAAAAATTAAAAGGACGTACATACATATGTTTACATTTGCAGTGGAAAGCATCTTATCATAAAATGCTACAGATACACCTTTAAAATTTAGTTTTTTCATGCTACTGAGCGCAGTTTGCTGTTTAACTAATGCGTAGCACAACAAATATTTTTTATCAACAGCTGCTTGCTTAACAACATAGTCAAAAATATTGTCTGCACAAACGGAAGGCAGGAACGATGGTAAATGCTTTAAGCTTTGGTATTTGCAGTTGTGGGCTGACATCAATGGAGGATGGAGCCGTGTGTAGAAGTCCACGTAAGTGGGAAAAGTCTCTGAACGCCATTCACCTGGGAGTGGCCCGTTCGATTCTTCTGCATGCTATTCAAACAGCTCACAACTTCCGGATGGTTTCACCCTCTTTTCCTCTGAGTAGCTCCCGAACATCCCTTTGGGAGTACGCTAAAGTAAGAAGGCGAAGATGGTGGGGTCACTACGACGTTTTCGGTTTAAGGGCTCAACCTATGTTCATCAATACGTGCGGCTGTGAGTGGGCGTCTGATTTGGAGCAAGCGGCTCGCTATATAAATGTGTCCTCAAATGCCCCAGAATCTGTTATTGTGCTGGGATTGGTACTCGCCACATATAAACAGGGTGCAATGAAAAATTTCAACAATCCTCGGATGGGACCTCCCTTTTCTAATGACGACCACGGCAAATGTTTGAAGGGCATGCACCAGAAATGCCCGAACCCTTAATTGGGAAGGTGCCGTAAAGGCAAAAGCTGATATCACCGCCATCGCAGAGATGTGATGGACGGGACAAGGAATGAAGAGGATCGGACCTTGCGGTGTCCACTTTAGCAGCGATGTAAAGGAGGAAAAACGCGAAATCAAATTGATCATGTTGTGTTAGACGGAAGGCATGCTTTCAGTGTTAGACGTGCACACTATTCGAGGAGCTAACATTCTCACGCGCCTCTTCACAGCAAAGAGTACACGCTCAGTGACACAAGGAATACTCGAAGTCCAAAAGCTGCAATCACAACAGATAACCGCCGGTTCTCTACTTGACTTGCGCTACAGGTCTCTGAGAGCAATGCTCAACAAAAGTATATCTAAAAGTAAATTGCAAATATAATCGTAGGGTTTGGGTATCAGCTCCTTCGGCTGACTCGAAATATATATTTGTTCTTTTACTTTTTCTGTTTCAAGGATCAATTTATCTAAATCAATTCTGGTTTTTGCATTGAAAATCAAACTCATTCCTATCAAGACATCTGTTTCTAAATTTGCGATCTCGTAGATTCTGGTTTTTATACCGAATATTATAGCTTCTGAAAAATGTGTTATAATCGTATATCCGTTAATAGTTTTTACTCTTTTAGCTATTTCTATCTTTTTCCTATTGGTTAAAGTGTTGGGTTTGCAGTAGCAACACGATGCTCCTGTATCCAATAAGATTTTTACTGTTCTTCTAGTACTTCTGATTGTTCTGAATATGTGGGGCAGTTCTTTTCCTGTCCCTGATCGTCGCCTAAAAAAGTTTGCTCATTCAAATTATTAATCCTTTGTGCCTTATAGTTCGGTTGGTTACTAAATTCGCTACTGTATTTTTCTACTATTAGCTTGTCTTTTGGGCGGTGGTTGCTTAAAATTGGGGCGATCTGAATAACTTGGATGAACATAGTTATTGGTGAAGCTTCCTTGGTTATTTTGATATCGATTAAAGTTTCCAGGATTTTGGTTTTGCTTGGGATAGTTATTCTGTCTAAGCATTGACAATGAAGGATCCAGCTCCATTGGTTGGGGTTGATGACGGGGCCGATAGTTTCCACTATTCGGTCTAGCTGCATTATCTCTTTGCGGGAACCTAAGGTTGTTCCTCGAATAGTTAAAATGTTTCTGTGTTGACGAACTACCTTTTTCTGTCCTATAGAATTGTTCAGCATAATTCGTTCTCATACGATTTGCTTCTATTTCTTGTGCTTTGGCTAAGGCGTTTGGAAGATCTTCGAGTGATAGGGAAAATAAAATATCATTTAATGGGCTTCTTAAGCCTGTTATAAAAAGTCTGAGGGCGGGCTGCCTATTCTTTTTAATAATTTCCTTTGTCATTTTTGTATTATTGTAATAGCGTTAGTTTGTGGTTTATATCATTGTAATAATCTATTATTGGCTTACTACCCTGCCTCATAATTCCTAACTCTTGCTCCAGTATGTGAACTGGTCGTTTATCCGCATATGCGAAAATCGAGTCTACTTATAATGGCATCAAAATTGAGGACTGTTCCATGATTGGATAGGATATTGTTAGCGTCCCCTATTATTTTATTTCTTAGTATGGTTAACGCAGCGAAATATTTTCGACTGCCTCGCACATAAAGACTCATTGAATTGTGCGCTGCTTCGCGCCAACTCACATATGAATCTTCCTTACCTACGAAAGTTGGCATTGACTTTACAACGTCCAAAGTTTCATCCCAAATCACTCCGTTAACTATGGCTTGTGGTTCATATTCGGTCACTGCCGTATTAGTGGTAAGTACTTCTAATTTTTTGGCTAGTGTATTTAATTCAACCTGAAGCGCGGCTGTACTTCTGAAAATCATCCTAGCTACTAATTCTGAATCTGTTGTAGTCATGTTTGCGAATTTGTCTACTAAATCGTCCAGGATGTATTTTTCCCCTTTTTTATAAGACTGGATTAAATTAAATTATAGAATCTTGTGTTTTCTTTGATATTTTAAACAATAATTTATTATTTATACTTAAAGTAGTACAACTTTCACTTTTTTATGTGTTTTTACAAAAATATTATTATATGGATTACTATCCTGGAGGGTCCCCTTTGAGGGATTCGCAGAATTTACCTGAGTTATAATGAAATTTTCTTTTATGTTATTGGCCGTACAAGCGGATTTATTAATAATTCCCTCTCGAATATTATTTCAATGATAACGTAATAAACTTACCACTGCCGTAGTGGTTGCTGGTGCTGACTGCTGTAGTTGATTTAGTCCACCAGATGATTAATTGTTGTGTTGATTGCTGACTTTTATCATTCGATTTTACTTGCTTGCATGTATTTGCTGCTCTAATTCAGGTTCAAGTTCAAAATTTTATTAAAAAGTTCTTGCTTTCATTTATTGTAAAATTTTCATTCGTATTTTTGTTGTATTTTATTCATATTTTTCACTTGCTTTCTGCTCAGTTCACTTTCTCATTTAATAATGGAAAATTTTTATTCACAATAGTAAATACTTGCATAAATATCTTCTAAAATGAATGGTTTTTTGTTTCGGTTTTTTCTGGTTTTCTCCTTTTTTTGGATACTTTTATGTTTATTTTTGTGGCACTTGCGACCGAATTCTTACTTGGAGTTTTCAGGATAACTATTACACAGTTGCGTTGCCCCACGTTGGGCGCCAATTAAGTATTTTGCCTGGCGGCAAAAGAAAAAAATGTTTTATTTGATTTATGAGCCTTCGCTCAACTTTATTCAATGAAAGCCGGCTTAGAACTAAACTTGCAAAGTGTTGGCAAATAACGAGGAAAGGGAAATCAACACATTTCAATGCAACGTGACCGTTGCATTTCGGCAAGTAGTAAACATAGCGTCAGCATTTTTTCCACACGCGCAAAGGTGCACCGTGGGAAACAACAACAAAACTTACGAATGTTTTGATAAATGCAATCTTGGAATTTTTCCTATGTAAAGCTTGGAATAAATGGTGATATAACTTGCACACAAGTCCGCCAACAATTATATTACAGCCCACTATGCAGCGAAATTTGGTTCCGACGCGTGGTGCCGTTCCTATTCACACCCCGCTAGTAACCAACCGTTGTGGTTAAGGCGGTAAAGTATATAAACCGTTATGATCGGCCAGAAAAGGAAGCAACATCGTTCTAACATCATGAGATCAATTGAAAGGAATACATATGTAGATGTACACATTGGCATTAAATTTAACTCCTTGGTCTTGAAGCAAACTACAATAGTTCACGGAGAACATTGTCACTCTTGCATATGTATGTAACGGGTGTTTTTTTAGACTGATAGAACTTTCGATAGGGATAGTTGTCACTTGACAACTGGTAATGACATTTCGTTTTGACATTTCTGTTCAGTAAGCATTGACAAATCATCATGGAAAATTGACGCCGCAACAACGTTTACAAATTGTGAAAATTTACATTAAAAATCAGTATTCTGTTCGCCAAACTTATAGAGCACTTCGTGAATTTTATGGTCCACATAATCGAGCATCAGAGCAGCTTTATTCGTCGAACTGTTGATAAATTTCGAACAACATTTACTCTACTCGATGAAAACCCAACAACAATACAAATAACTGTACGTACAGAAGAAAATACTGGTGCTGTAAGTGATAGTGTTGAAGAAGATCCGAATTTGTCTATTCGCCGCCGTGCTCAACAAGTTGGACTTTGTCCACCCACAACATGGAAAATGGTTCATGGTTCAAAATTGGACTGATCGCATCCGATTCACCAAAGCTAGTCGTGGTGGACATATGCCAGAAATCGTTTTTAAATATTAAATGCCATGAAAATATCTTTCAAATAAAAAAAAAATTGGCATCATACTACATTTTTTATGTGTTTTATTTCAATTTAAAGTTTCATGTACTTACATATGTAGGTTCGTGTCTTTTGCAATCGAAACTGACGATAAAGAAATCCTGTGATTAAAAAACTTACAATGGTTAAACATTATTTGAGTATGTTTTATATGTATTTAAGAAAACTGGAGTAAATAACTGACTTAAGATAGTACGAGCGTTGAACGCTTTTAGTGCCTAATACAAACTGATACAGATTAGCGTTAAGAATGCAAGTGTTTGCAAATGTATACTACTTACATATGTATGTAGTTACTAACATAATTAGATGTATATATATATATAACAACAATATATGTATATACAAAATAAAAAATCCGAATCAATTGTGAAAAACGATTCAATTACATACATATATGCAGGTATAGTTTCATGGGTACATATTGGAAATACACAAAATCATCTGTGTATTTCTACCTTGAAAAATCTTCCCACAAAATCATCTGTCATTCGGAGTAAGCGTTAAACTATACGCCCTCTACTTTTGGTACAGCATCAAGACGTACATCATAATTGTGGGAGAATTTTTGGCACACATGGAGCTACTATATTATGTAAGCGCGAAGTGATTATACAGTACAACAAATTTTTACCTTTTTGCAACAGAGTAATCATCTTTTTTCTGAAAGACGACAATGTTCAGATACGTTTTACTGAGCAAACTTTTAGTACAGCACAAAGAAGGCTGTACTATCTGCATTCTTGGTGAAGTAAGGTTAATGGAATTTGTGAATTTGTTTTCACGATACACCCATCCGGGTTCATAATAACTTCATTTATTAAACCGAAAATACCGAACTCTGAAGAACTGATCGAACATCCTGATGAATTACCACCAACGATGAAGATAAGGCAAAAATAAACGAATGATTTGAAAGTAAGTATTTGTATCACTCATTTGTAGAAAATATGGATAACGATATGTAGTTTTAGCAATAACGAAAACGCTAATACGCCGTCACCCTAGTATTTAACACTCGCCAATTATCACGGTGTACTGGATACTAAAGGTGACTGGCGCCTTTAGAGGTAGCGCTACTCTAGTTTTGCCGAATTTGACAGTTCTAATTTTTTCGTAATGAAGCATTTGTTTACAAATAAGCGGCAAAGGAAAATCTAATTCCGAATTACAGTAAAAAAAAAACAAACAACTAATAAAATGAAGTACCGAGTATGTAATTTTAACATTGGTGATGTTGAAATTTCCAAGAGCAGCTTTTTTGGCTGTATGGAAAACGACGATGTGTGGAGTTCTGCCGGCAAGATAAGCCATTTAATTTGAGCACGATCTACATCTGGGTGAAACCTTTTCTCGAGGCGTACAAAATGGGTAAGTACAATTTACTTTAATTAATCATATACATAGATAAGTATTTAATAAAAGGCTAGAGATTTGCTAAACGTCCCTTGCTCAAGCGGAATGCAGTGCCAACAATTTTGTAGGTTCAGTGATGAAATGATTTGGAAACTTAAAAGCTTTTATAAAATAATATGCTTCACTCAAGGCAAATATACTGAGCTGTTAAAATCGTGAATTGGTTGGTTTAAATTATTGCTAAGCGTCTTACTTTATATAATAATTTACTTACATACATACTTACATTCCTTTTATGCTAGCTCCAAACAATGCAAATTTAGATGATGTTTATGTAAGTATGTTATAGTTTTTTTCTTTTTTAGATATACTGTGAATTTTTTGTTTAAAATACGAATCGTAAAGTACGTCCTGCTAAAAAAATAGTTTTTGAACTTTGACGTCTAAATTTGCTACTGGGCTCAAGTAGATTTTGCAGAAATTTCTCAGACTCAATTATCAATTCTCTCTCAAACTTAACTTCTCGAAAAGTGATATAAACTCTGCCCTTGATTTATATAGACACAAGGTTGACGTAAGTATATTTTTCATCTCTTTGCTCGAAAATTTGGTGCCCATAGTTAGCAATTTCATTTTTGATATTATATAGCCCCCAAATTTTTCCAGACCATCAAATTCCACGTTATTTACAGGATATAGATATATCCCATAGAAGTTCTTTGTGATATTGCCGCTCTGGAGTTCCTGGGGTTGAAATCCTTCGCGGAAAAGTGGTCGAAATAAACAAATGACAATTTTGGTAATGCATCTACAGTTACCACGCACGTGGCTACCCACTTTTCTCGTATATGCTCTACCGCTGGAAGTCGAAAAAACTTTAGGCTAGTGTTTGCAGTTTCTAAATATGCAGCTCATCTTACTAAGTGGCGATACAAATAATATATCCACTACACAATGCACTATTTCACTTACTTCCGTTATATATTAAATTTAAATTAGTAAACGCACTTATACCTCGCTACAATATTCGATTAATATTTTAAAAAATCAAACTATAATTTTTATGAGCTCAAGGCCAGTTTTTAATAGGAAGAATTATAGAAAAAACAACAGTGGTAGAAGTTATAGATATTTCGGGGATCATCACATCTCGTCATCAGAGTTTTTGCAGAGATCTAACTCACGTCCCCTAGCTTATACTTATTAAGGCAAATCCTTAGTAAGATTAGGAACTGAAGATCTGTTAGAAACAAAACCATGCTGATTCGGCGAAATCAAACTCTTAGACGTAAAATACATTTTGTCTTTAATGATAGTTTTAAACAGTTTCGAAACAGTTAATAGCTTTGAAATGGGCCTGTAATTCAAAACATCATTCTTACTACCATTTCTGTGAATAGGGGTAATAAAAGTAGTTTTCAAATTATCATTGAAAATTCCTGAACTCAATGACAAATTAAAGATATTTTCAAAGATAATTAAAGCGGGATATGTTTTTAATAAAAGAACTGAAATTCCATCAATATCCGTTTTCGCCGAAGGTTTGAGATTAATAATTAATAATGTCAGTAAAAACATCATCAAAAGAAAATTTCCGCAAACGTAATATAATGCCAGGAGGCCTATGAATTCGACTTAATATTCTACTCTATTCCAAAAATATAGTTTCTGTAAAGAAATTTATCTAGACAGTTAAATTCTTTTGAGTAAAATTGACACTTATCTAGAAAAATTTGGCTCCCAGTTGATTTAAACTTTTAAACAAATTTATTCTTAAGGTTCTTTAACTTTTTCAAGTTAAAGTTATACCACGGCAGTATGTACGGTCTTTCCTTGTTACCGGGACGTTATTTAAACAAAAATCAAACGTTAAAGTTTTAAAAATATTAAAGCATATGTATATAAACCTCAATGCAGGCCAATAGGTTATCCCAATTCTATTCCATTAGTAGAGTATTAATTAAATCAAAATCATAGCCAGCAAAGTTAAAAGATATTCTTTCATCAGGCATATTAGGAGAAAGGCATTCAGCAATATTATAGCTGAAATTTTCACTAAAAAATACGAGACCAAGAATTTTATCCAACTTCTTAACAAACGCGTTAACTTGCATTAAATTAAGGCTCAAAATACTATCAATAAAATAAGATCCATGCGTTGAAATAACATTCAACGGAATAACACCTGAATTTGAAAAACTACCACACCGACTGACATTACTTAGATTAAAGTCACCTAAAATGCATATTTGGTTATCACCTACATAGCTTATTTGAGACTAACGAAATAGTATTGCCATTATGCAGTTGCTAAATAAAGTATCCCCTATTTGGGGCAATGTTTTGACGTAATCTTTACACACACCCAAAAATAATCAATTAAATAATCACATTTCGCAAGCGAAACTAAATGCGAGTGAAATTTACGTTGAACAGCAATGAGGACACCACAACCTCTTGTAAAGCCAGTTTTAGCGACATTTCTATCCCTTTGGAAAACAGATTAGAATCAAAATACTCTTCATCAAAGAAATTGGAATTCAGCAAACTCTGAACAATGATGAATAGTTACATATGTATATCATAAACAAGTTGCGAACTAATAGCGGGCACTTTGTCAGATTTAGTTCGTAAGCCAGATGCATTTTGAAAATATACATTCAGATCATTATATTTGCTAGTGGTTATGCATGATTTTGTTGTTGCTCTTCTTTTTGAAAAAATGAAAAGGACGTACATACATATGTTTACATTTGCAGCGGAAAGCATCTTATCATAAAATGCTACAGATACACCTTTTAAATTTAGTTTTTTCATGCTACTGAGCGCAGTTTGCTGCTTAACTAATGCGTAGCACAACAAATATTTTTTATCAACAGCTGCATGCTTAACAACATAGTCAAAAATATTGTCTGCACAAACGGAAGGCAGGAACGATGGTAAATGCTTTAAGCTTTGGTATTTGCAGTTGTGGGCTGACATCAATGGAGGATGGAGCCGTGTGTAGAAGTCCACGCAAGTGGGAAAAGTCTCTGAACGCCATTCACCTGGGAGTGGCCCGTTCGATTCTTCTGCATGCTATTCAAACAGCTCACAACTTCCGGATGGTTTCACCCTCTCTTCCTCTGAGTAGCTCCCGAACATCCCTTTGGGAGTAAGCTAAAGTAAGAAGGCGAACCTGGTGGGGCACTACAACGTCTTCGGTTTAAGGGCTCAACCTATGTTCATAAATACGTGCGGCTGTGAGTGGGCGTCTGATTTGGAGCAAGCGGCTCGCTATATAAATGTGTCCTCAATTAAAAATGCCCCAGAATCTGTTATTGTGCTGGGATTGGTACTCGCCACATATAAACAGAGTGCAATGCAAAATTTCAACAATCCTCGGATGGGACCTCCCTTTTCTAATGACGACCACGGCAAATGTTTGAAGGGCATGCACCAGAAATGCCCGAACCCTTAATTGGGAAGGTGCCGTAAAGGCAAAAGCTGATATCACCGCCATCGCAGAGATGTGATGGACGGGGCAAGGAATGAAGAGGATCGGACCTTGCGGTGTCCACTTTAGCAGCGATGTAAAGGAGGAAAAACGCGAAATCAAATTGATTATGTTGTGTTAGACGGAAGGCATGCTTTCAGTGTGTTAGACGTGCACACTATTCGAGGAGCTAACATTCTCACGCGCCTCTTTACAGCAAAGAGTAAACGCTCAGTGACACAAGGAATACTCGAAGTCCAAAAGCTGCAATCACAACAGATAACCGCCGGTTCTCTACTTGACTTGCGCTACAGGTCTCTGAGAGCAATGCTCAGCAAAAGTATATCTGATGATCGACATTCAGCTACACTGAAACTGTGGAGGGAGCACTCTTCTGCTTAATGGCGAGGAAAATATCGAAGATGACGAACCTGAACCTCCATCAATGAAAACGGAGTCGAAGTACTGTTACCCGACCTGGACGAAACTCGAACGGCAATAGCGCGGCTATACACAATAAGACCGCTGGTGCTAACGAACTGCCATCAGAGCTATTTAAGTGCAGCGGCGAGGGGATGTAAAGTGCATGCACCAGCTCATTTGCAATATATGGTAGGACGAACGCATGACAGCTGATTGGAAGTTAAGTGTGCTCTCGAGATCAGCCTCCTTCGCATAGCAAATAAACTTCTGTCGAGCATATTGTGTAAACGACTGAAGCCGACCGTGATCGGACTGATTAGACCTTATCAGTCGACATCAAATCCGCTTTGGATAGCACGAGAAGAAGCTACCTATCCCAAGAAAACTAGTACGGCTATGTAAAATGACGTTGAGCAACACAACCAGCTCCATCAGAATCGGGAAGGACCTCTCCGAGCCAATTTAAACCAAATGAAGTTTAAGACAGGGTGTCTCTCTTTCGTTCGACTTTTTTATCCTTATGTTAGAAAAGATAATTCGAGCTGTCTGTTCAGGCACCATATTTTATAAGAGTATGCAACTTCTGGCATATGCTGATGATATCGATATCATTGGCCTCAACAACTGCGCCGGTACTTCTGCCTTTTCCGAACTGGATAATGAAATGAAGCGTAAGGGTCTGGAGGTGACCGATGGCAAAACTAAGTACCTCCGTCATTAAATCAAAAGTCTTGGCTCCAAATAAATGTAAGTTAATTTATTTATTCATATGTACGTGTATAAATATGAATGCATGTGCACTTGTTGAAATTTTAGTAACATATTTATGATTACACGTACAAATGTACTTACCCAAATACATATGTATGTGCATCTCTGTCTGAATTTCTTATATGAAGATAACTAAAAAGACCGTGTGTGTCGTTGATATGTAGTTTACAACAGGTACTATTGAACTAAAATTCATAAGATGTGTTTACTATGGTGTCCAGTGAGCATAGGTCCAACAGAAAATCCGATGGACGGCGCTGGAGTCGAGATATTTTAAAAAAGCGTAATTATAGTTATATAAATATTTTATTTAAAAATTGGACTGATAGGCGCTGGCGATGTGTCTACCATTTGCGCGAATTAACCTTAACCGTGTATGTGCCACATAAATACAAATACTTCGTTTGAAAATCGAACCGATAGGTTGGCGTAGCTTATTATCCCATCGTCTGTCATCATCGGTGGAAAGTAGTAGAATGCACAAGATTATGCGATTCGTGCGTTCGGCGTGTCGGACTGTGTTGGGGATAAGCTCAGGCCCGAAAAGAGGGGGGGAGATCGGGGACAATTCCACCCAGGCCCTGAGTTCTCAGGGAGGCACGGGAGGAATTAAAAAATTTACGTCAACTAAATTAATTTGAGTTCTTATTAATCAGAGTCCTGTTCAAATGAAAAAGTCGCAAATTTAACTAAATATATGAGCCAAACTTCTTTCTTCATTCGCTTCGCAGTCATTGGACTAGTTCAATGAGACAATTATAGATCTGTAAATCACCTGATTACGTATAATTTGAACCGTTAGAGCGCACACCTATTCCAGAAACTTATATTTGAATGTTCATAAATAATGCAGATGTGGAATATTTAGTGATAAACAATTTGAATGCGTTCCCCAAACATGATTGAACAGTATTTATATTGGTTTGAAAAATTTGTTTTTAGCAGTGGAGTAAAAAAAATATATACAAAATTCATTGGGTCCAGTGGGCTTCATAGGAGCTCTGGGAACCAAATACATATACAAACAATATGATGATATTTTCTAGAACTGATATTATATGTTTTGTGTTCTAGAACAAATAGATTATATTATTCATAGTTATTTTAGTTACTATTAACAGGTAATAGTAATTAACAATGATTGGAAGTAAATATTCGGAAATCAACAGTAGAATAAAAATTATAGTTGAATGAAATAATGAAAAAAGCATTGAATAAGGTGACTTCCCGATTTAAAAATATATATTTCGACTGAGAAATCGCCTTATTCGATATTTTCATTGACGCCACTTACTGGATGTACAGTTAAACGAGCTCGCCAGTGCTTCATAAAGTCTTACTTTACGTCAGAACTACGCAGCCTGCGACGCTCCGGAAAGAAAAGTACCATTAACCTCACATCTTTATTTTCCATCAACGGTTGCATTCGCATGTCAGTTTTTTCATTGCAAATGTACAAAGAATTATCTGGTGTAGTGTCGAACGTGGATATTGGAGACAAGGCAATAACAGTTCATATCAGTAGCGCCAAACACTTGAGTAAGTTTATTATTATTGCTGGCTGCGTCTTTTAGAGCATTACTTTTCTATCATCGAGTTCCATTTCAATACATTTGATTTCCAATAAGTGACGTGCATCGCTACATTTGAAGTTGCATTTTCAATAAATTTGAGATAAAAATTGTGAAAATTATTCCACTTGGTGATGAAATGATTATTGCTATTTTTTTAAGAATGTCGCCGAATAAGATTATAAAAATTACAATGAACACCTTTGTCACCAACACCAACATTCAGTACCAAATTTAAAACGACGTTACTTATCGAAGTCATAAACATTCAAAGCTTATTTTCTGGAGCCAATCATGCTAAGGAAACAACTGGATTTGTTTATTTGCCTTCCGCGCTGCTATATAAGTTTGTGAAAAGGCAAAAAGCGTTTGAACTACTTAAAATTTACATAATCTTTATATTCTTCTAATAATTACAGTTCTGCGCATTTACAGGAAGTCACAACAAGATGCTTACAAATATACACTGCGCGCCAATAACCTTCTCTCCCTTATTCTAAATCTGTTAATGCTGCAACAAATACGTACAAAATTTTAAAAAACAAAATATTTTAGTAGAGAGAGAGCTGTTACTCATATAGAGAACTTCCATTCCACTAAATATAATTTCACATAATAAAATTTTGTGCGTTTTTTGTGTGAAATGTCTAATGGCAATTCATGGAACTCGATTTTCCTTCACTTTGTATGACCTATAGTGGTTCATAGTAGGTGATATTAATGTTTATTGTACTTTTGTGTCTGATTTAGAGTACAATGTATCAACACAAGTCTGGAAGTCTGAAGCGCAAAGATAAAACCGATCGAGAGAAGAAATTAGAAGATGCACAAAAAGGTCAGAAAACAATAACAGCGTTAAATTTTAGTGGAAAAGAACATGCTATTCCAAATGCTGACGAAAGTACTCCAACTAGAGAAAATAACAAAAAGACATCATCCAACGATAAGACGATACAACCTTTGATTGCAACCGTAGCTCAGTTTGAAGAAGATGATCTAGCTGAAAATTCTGATGGGAAGGTTTTCGCAACCGACAACATTGCAGTAGACCATTTGGAAAGCTTTGATATACGTAATGATACACTATCTCAATTAAATACAGAAAAGCAATTAAATCCACGTACGAATGACCAACGTTCAATGAACTTTGATACTGGCAATTTGGAAGAAGAGTTTTTGCAACCACAACAAGCTGAATAAGTCGTTTATCAGGCTCTCCAGAAAATGCCTTCAACTTTTGCTCGTGATCGCTCAAACGGGTCATTTCCTACCTCTCTTTTAATCAAAAACTTCCCTACGGCGAAAGAAAAGAACGAGATTGGTTAGTCTGGAGTCAAAGTAGATGTGGTTTTTTTGCCTTCCATGTCGTCTATTTAGTACAAATACGACACAGCGCTCATCTCTTTGTCGCCCGAATGGGTATTCGAGCAGTCAGATCTGGAGAAAATTGTAAGAGAAGTTGCCATCACATGAAAATAACTAATTTTGTCTTGACATAAACGAAATATATCAATGAATCGATGGATCAGGGGGTTGGCATTCTATATCCTCCCCGGGCCCAGATTTTCTCTCTACGGCCCTGGATAAGCTTAACGTTGTTTTCTTTGCAAAATTTCTAAAACGATTTCAAGGTGAAGGCCGTTCCTCTATCGCAAACGTGACTTCTGACAATATCTATAGGGCATGGTTGATTGCGGCGATCTTAGCGGCTAGAATGATAGTGAATTTGGTGAATGAATCAACCCGCCACTACATGCTCGTTACGTTTGGAAGTCTTTGGGGACGGAGCCAAATTGTTGATGTGGAAGGCCATAACTGGTATGGGCTTATCGCTGTCCTTGTATTGTCTATCTTGTCGTCCACCAGCCGTTGTAGCGACGGCACATCTTGCGCATAAATGTATGCATCTTTTCACGTAATTTCGCTTTCGTGGACCCAAAACAAATTAAAAATACGCTTCTTGGGTTTATCGACGCCTATGTGGCTTGCTTTATCATGACATTCATGTAGTGCATGGTATCGTAACGGTTTTGGAACAACCCACAGGAGTCTTATGTTGTATGTTCGGCATAAATGCCTTTGTTTAAAGACTTAATCAGCGTGCTCTTGAATAATGTAATTTTGCATTTCGGGGGAAATGCGCTTGGTTTGATCATCTTGTAATTGGATACCAATCGGCCTTATCGAAGATTGTTTTCGAGATTTTGAGATCAGTGGTATCCATTTCACGAGCATCCTCATATGATGTACGATTCAGTGCATCCACATGTTCCACAAGAGAAATTGGTCGATATAGAATTTCAATATCGAAGCCGTGGGCTCGCAACCACCATCGGGGCGATACGTAGTATAAGTTCTTGTTTTCCATCGTAGTCGGTAATGACTCGATTATTTTCCCGTAAACATAGTATTTGAACATTTCAAGCGATTCTACTACTGCTGAGGCTTGAAGCTCAGACGGAAATGATGGAATAACCAGCAACAAACTTTCGAAAGTAGCCCCTGGGAAAGTATTGCGCAAACTAGGATGTCATACATGTCACTGTTCTCAACCCGTTTCTGAATTTAGCCAATAAGTCGATTAAAAACCGCTGCGCTTTTGAGCCCAAACGGTAGGCGTTTAAACTCATAAAGTTCCTCAGTGGTGATAAAAGTCGCTCAGCTTGCGGGAGCCATTGCGATCCAATAGTATCCACTATTCAAATCAAGGAACGAAAAGTACCGAAAACGCTTAGCCTCTTGGAGACTTTCTTCGATGTTTGGGACCGGGAAGTTTTCTTTTTGGGTCAACTCATTGACAAGCCGATAATTGATGTATAACCAATCACTACCGCTGTACTTCTTGACCAGTACTACGGGACTTGCGTACTCGGATGTGGATTTCAAAATGAGGTCGTGCTCCAATAACCCGTTGATAATGCAATTCACAAAATAGATACGATTTGGTTACTTTAAGCCCGATGCTATCTTCGACGACGTCGGTGTTACCAATTCCATGGAGCCTGTTAAGAGAAAACATAAGCGTAGCTCGCCAGCAGACCGTGCATTTTAACTTGTTCGTTGACCGTGCTGAAGTTAGACAAAGGTTGGGTATTACCGTCGTTTGTATTGTTAGTTTATTTTCAAAAGTCGCACGACCACTCCCGCCTTCATTGTAACGTTACTGTCTGTGACAAAATCCGGGCCTAGTATACTGTCGTGTTGAACTAACTCGTCATCAGCGATAAGGCTTGTCCCCTGATGACTGCTTCGACGATTATCGGTCCGTAGAACATATGTACGAATATATAAATAATTTTATTAAAGGACCTCATCCAAGTTCGTTGTCCCAAGTGGTTCACTTAGTCCTCCCGGATTAACCAAATAGTCTTGCCGCATATTGACATTCGTGGCGGACAAATTGTCGTCCATTTCATTTTGTTCGGATGCGCTTTCGTTGGTTTGCAGAGCGTCGTTCGCTGTGCTCTACCCGAGAAATGTGTTCGCATTTTACGGTGGTTCATTATGCTTGCAACAACTGCGTTATCAATCGCGGAGTTGCTTAATTTCTAGTTGCAGCTGTGATAACGTTGATGTCTCAGATGCGTATACCCGTCGTTGCCAATTGCTTCTCTCCTTGCAACTTCTTCAATTTCTCCACCTTTCAATCCTTTATCTTCACCATTTTGTTGTTAATTCGTTATATTCGTTGTCGATGCTGAGCGTTGCGCTGTTGTCTAATTTAACTCTTATTCGTTGAAATTCGTTGTGGTTGTTGCTCACCCATGATTCAACTACGTCAGGTTATAGCAATCGCACAAAAACAACACTTATAGTGATAAATCACTATGCAGAGCAAAGAAGGTGACGACAAAAGCACTTCCGTTGCTTCGCGCTTGCCTCGTTTGAAGGGCTGATGTCACAACGTGCTCTTAAAAAGTTGATTTTTCAGATTTTTGAGTGATTTTTAGAAAAAATAAATCAGAATAATAAATGTGAAGTGCCGAGCTTTGTATATTAGCAGTTGGAGAAAAGGTTGATTTTTCAGATTTTTGAGTGATTTTTAGAAAAAGTAAAACAGAATAATAAATGCGAAGTGCCGAGCTTTGTATATTAGCAGTTGGAGTGCAAATAAAACGCTCAAGTGCAGTTATCACCGTCCTTTGGCAGCAACCTCTGTGACGTGTACGCTGCTGGCGTTGTCGTAATCTGGGTTTCAATCATTCTTGATGATAAATGAATTACTTTGTGTCAAATTTAGCGAAAATGCAATGAAAAATATGAAGAACACAAAGGACAATTTTAGTAAAAGGCGACAATTTGACATACATAAGGTGTTTAAAAAGAAAAAGCATGATATCTATTACTATCACCATCAATTAATACGCCAAGATGCTGACCGATGCCCGCTGTATCGTTGTCTAATTGCCTGTAGCCGTTTCGTTTTAATTCGTTGCTGTTGCGTTGCGTATTGTGGCTGTGCCCGAAAAACAATCTACATATATCTATATTACTATATAAAATTTATTATATGGGAATGTTTGTAACGGTTTGGCCCTCAAAGTACTGGGCCGATTTTAATACTTATTTTTTTTAATGAAGAATTTGTAAAAAGCAACAGAATATCACATTTATTTTTTTTCCTTCTTGGAAGATAAACACACTGAGTGTAAAGTTAGAAAAAAATACAAAGACGTGCAAGCATTAAACTACTTGGTCGTCAAATACAGCACATAGTGACGCGAAAATTCTGTACATCAGTGCCATCAAACACGAACTCACAAACGCGAACGAGATGTGTCCGAGCGACATGACGCGCTGTGCAATATACACACAATTATTATATGTATGTATATTAATATATTATTAGAAGCATTTTTTTTTATACATTTGTGTGCTAATTGGGCAAAAGTTAAAAATTTATATTCTTGTAAGCTGCGTATGTAGGATTCATTAAAAATCATTATCCAGTTAAAAAGTTAAGTATGCTGGACACCGATAACAATTTATTTATTTAATAATGAATTGCTGATTGTATTCTTCGGCTTGCTTGAGCCGTTTTCTCCACACTGAAGAACCCCGGCCGTCGTAGCCGAGCGTGTAGCGTGTGCACGCTTCATTCGGTGGGCCCCGGGTTCAAATTCTGACCGGGGCAAGTAACATCAACAATTATAGAAAACTTTTTTCTAATAGCGGTCACCCCCTCAAGCAGGCAATTGCAAACCTCCTTCTCACAAAAAAACATTCGCCGTTCGGAGTCGGCCTAAAACTGTAGGTCCCTCAATTTGTGTTACAAAATCAAGACGCACAGCACAAATTGTAGGAGAAGTTCGGTCAAAATCGCTTAAGCGGTTATAGCGCCAATTAAGTAAGTAAGTAATCGTAATAGAATGACAAAAACTGATCGAAAATATAAATTGTGATATCACCGAAACATGTTTTAGTCAACACTTTCACGATGAAATTACTTATATTATGAATTAATAACTGAATACAGCTGCACATTTCTGGAGTTAAGATATGGTAGATAATTTTAAAGAGAGATAAAAACGAGCTAGAAGCAAAAGCAAATTTTATGGAGCTAAATGGAAAAACAAAAAACTGAATCTAGCTCCGCAAACATCAAAATGGTAACACTGACTGAGAGTACCGTAACTTCTTTGAAGTGAACTTTGTTGCATTAGGCAGACGTGCGCGCATGTGCCATAAACCACACCGATGGGTATGTTGGTTGCAATCGTTATCGCTCGTTCAACTGTAATTGTTGCCTCTTGGGTAAAATGTCGAATTTCGATGCTGCTGAAATTTGTACAAATTGGACGCGAGGTGAAATCAAAGTAACAACATTAGGCGCAAACTTTGTAATCACTGGTTTTGCATCGGAAGCTACACCACAACCATGATTACCTGCTCATAGGATGTGCAGTCCCTCCTCTAACCGCTACGGTTTGTATGTATACGCACACTGCATCTCCACACATGCTGTATTTTTTGCGTGTCGCACAGAAATCATTACAATTTGCAATTTGCTACCCGATCAGCGCGGTACATTCGGCCTGGGGTAAGCACTTGCCCAGCAAATCACGTCTCATAACTTAATTTTGGATCCACTCCGTACTTCGTGGCTTCAATTGGAGTTACAATGGGAGTAATAAAGGGTTTTGCAATAGGAACGCTACTAAAGTTTTTTTTAAATAAAACAAAAACGGTTTGGGATATGAATTAAATTCTTTATTCCTGTGAAAGTACATTCGATGCCATTATGTATGGAACTCGATTTCTTTTGCATGGGCACCACGGGCACGCTTGCAGAAGTCCAGACGCTGAACCCAATTTTCGGTTATCATTGAGCGGTAGCGATTCCCATTCACAATAACGTGCCGGTCTTGATCATCACGGAAGAAGTACGGCCGAAAGACGCCGCCAGCCTGTCTGCCTGTCCAATAGCGCATATTTTGCTTATTGACGAAGCCATTCAGCCAGAAATGACGACGACCATAAATTGGACGTAGCGCTCTTAAAGTTGAGGCCATTGACTCCGAATTTCGGTAGTAAATTTTAATAATTTTGACTCGTTGATGAAATGGCAAACCATACTGAAGAGAAATGTCAAAGGAGCGGGAAAAAATATGGCGTCGTTTGCTGTCACTATCGGTATACTTTTGTAGCGTCCCTATTGAAACCCCCGTTATTAGCTTTAGTATGTATCTGTTTTCTTTCTAGTCTAATTCTTTAAACAGTTTTGAAGTGAAAGCTCCACCTTTGTCACTTGTAATTAGCAGCGGACTACCGAAGATTGATACCCAAGAACTCAAGTGTCTTAAAACCTCAAACGCGTCAAATGTCTTTGTTGGGTAGAACCAAGTAAACTTGGAAAAGCTGTCAACCACTGAAAAACGGTATTTGTAGTTCTTTGAGGTAATGTCCAACATTCCCAGATGATCAACATGTAGAGTGGTAAGCTGCAAACCAAAATTTTCCGCCTGCGCCAACACCGACTATAATCGCATCTACATTCATCTTCGTATCTGGTACTACTAGAAATGCGTGTCGTACACTTAAGCCATCTACTTCGACCTGTGCATTTAAAACACTTAGTTGGCTCTTTGCAATCAGCCCGCTTATGCTGTGCCGAAGTACAATTAAAGCGTTCTCTGCTTCTATGTCTGCTTCTTTTACTATAGCGGCCGCTGCTGCTGGTGTTTCAAATTTTCTGCTCCTTCTAACTTCAACTTCGCTGCGTCGTTTTACTTCGTTTACTACTTCCAAACGTTTTCTTACATGACTGCTGCGCTCTTCGGCTACTCTGTTTTCTTTATCATTACCTTCTCCTTTCTGCACAGATTTTTTCAGATCAAATTTACTTTTTTGCCTTTTTCACAGAATGAAACATTCTATTCAGCTTTCCATATTCATACGTTCAAAAGGTTGAGTCCCCATGTCATAATTGATGGTATTAATTATTCATTTAATGTGTTTAAAATGTAGAAATTACAATGCTATTTTAAGTATAAAAAATGTGCTTTGGTCTGCTTTTCACGATGACTGAACTCTCTCTGTCTATCTCTTATCTTGCCATCCGCGATCGATGCTTAGTGCTGCCACCTTACATCTACATATGTATGTAGGTACATTAGGGGTATGACATTTTTCTAACACCTATTTTACATGGCCCCACATGATGAGAAATAGTGAAAAAATCATAACTGCGTTTTTATTTTTTCATTTTATTGCAAAAACTTCACGCACAAATCAAATTGAAAAGTTAAAATGTTGAGTTCATACAAATCATACATTGTTCAGATTCTTATACACATACATATGTAAGTATATACATATGTACCTGTGAAACACACTTAACCAACTGTTTTTTATTTGATAAAATGAATTTAAGGTTTAGAGTACGTTCATTTTTACAGTAACAATTAATTTCTTGTAACGGGTGTTTTTTTACAGGTTTGTTTTTCGAATAGAGATAAAACTGTCATTTTGTGGTCAAATCTGGCAACTCTAATGTCATTTATGTTCAGTTTGGTTTGCCATTTCATCATGAACAGGTTGACAAAAGAACAACGCTTGCAAATCGTGCAAATTTATTTCGAAAAGAATGGTTCAGTTCGCGAAGTTTACCGCGAGCTCCGTCAATTTTATGGTCGACATAATCGTCCATCAGAGCAATTTATTCGGTTAACCATGGATCGTTTTCGCACTACGTTTACTCTATGTGATAATACGCATCCGCAGAGACGTCGAACAGTGCGCACCGAAGAAACAATTGCCGCTATAGAGCAAAGTGTTGAAGAGGACCCGAATGAATCGATTCGCCACCGTGCACAGCAATTGGAGCTTTGTCCATCAACTTTATGGAAGATTTTGCGCAAAGATCTTGGCTTGCGACGTTACAAGATCCAGCTTGTGCAAGAATTAAAGCCGCGAGACCATGCAATGCGTCGTGATTTTGGTGTATGGGCCGAAAATGAGATTGATCTCGATGCTGATTTTCATCGCAAAATTTTGTTCAGTGATGAGGCTCATTTTTGGTTGAATGGCTACGTCAACAAGCAAAATTGCCGCATTTGGAGTGAAGAGAATCCACATGAGACCCTTGAAACGCCATTACATCCACAAAAACTGACTGTTTGGTGTGCTCTATGGGCTGGTGGAGTCATTGGGCCATACTTCTTCAGTTACCGTTAATGGAGACCGGTATAGAGCCATGATAACCGACTATTTTGTTCCCGAATTGGATGGCATGAATGTGGATGAGTTGTGGTTCCAACAAGACGGCGCTACATGCCACACAGCGCACGTCACAATCGATTTATTGAAGGAAACATTCGATGAGCGCATAATTTCGCGGAATGGACCTGTAAATTGGCCACCAAGATCGTGTGATTTGACACCATTGGATTATTTTCTTTGGGGATATGTGAAGTCGCTCGTCTACGCCAACAAACCAGAAACGTTAGGGGAATTGGAAGCCAACATTCGTGGCGTTATTGCCGACATACGGCCCCATATGCTCGAAAAAGTGGTTGAAAATTGGACCTGTAGAATTGGCTTTATTCGAGCCAGCCGCGGCGGCCACATGCCCGAAATCATATTTAAACATTAATGGCATAAAATTATCCTTCCAATAAAGCCAAATTAATGGACCTTAAAACGATTTTCTTGTGTTTTATTTCAATTCGAAGTTCTATACCCCTAAAAAAAACACCCGATATAACTTTAATTGCTCTCTCAGCGCAGATGTTAGTTTGCTTTAAATTTGAAATAAGCGAATCTTCTCTAACCCAGTGTTTAAGTAAACCCTTGTGCGCTTTCACAAATGGTCTAACCGACATTTCCAAAGTTCTAAAGTCATTGCATCGAAAAAGTTGGTCAGAAAACCAAACGTCATACCAAGCACTGCATATGAATGTACAAATAGGCAAAAGTTCTTCTCTATGCGCCGGAATAAGTATAAACGTTAAAATCGTAAGTATAGCCTTAGAGTTCCAGCGGGCGTTACTAAGCGATGGTAAAACCCTGAATTTTATGTAGGGAAATATTTTGTGCTGTTTGTAATAATTAAAAACCTGTCCCAGCTCGTATAAATAATGCATGTCATCGCGCCATTTTATGTTTTTCATTTTCAATTTTTCATCGTTTTGGTTAAAGTTTCTTTTAAGATTTTCGTAATCACTGACCAACTTTGAAAAGATTTCGTATGCAATATTTGGCGATGTAGATTTTGCAACAAGTAGCTCATTCATAACATGCTGCAATATCAGGTCTAACACGTGATGCTGACAACCAACATATTGTGGTGGAGGCAAATGTTTTGTTTCAAAAGTCCTCTGTAGTGAGCATACAACTCCAGCCTTCTTCCCTGTGTTAACATTTGTTGTATCGCACACAATCATTTTAATGGAGTTCCATAGCTGAAATGTGTTGAGAACTTCCACAATACCTTCAAAACGCATAATCAAAATAAATTTAAAACAAAATGAAGCTTTAAAATCTTAGTTTTTAGTTGGCACCTACATATATTGTCGAACTTTTTCCATTATACAGAACCATCACTGCCACCCTCACTTCTTTGAACTCATTGGCTAACACAACGGCCAGCACCTCTTTCTTCCCAATTTTCTTTCCATCAAAATGGAGACACCAAATTTCATCTTTCAATGATGTCTTGTAATTCCCTTCCAATATCTTTGCTGCTTTTATTGTTGCTTTATAAACTCCATATTGTGACGGTGTTGCAATATCAACTCCAGTATTTGCCAGCTCCTTGCATATTTTACTCGCATTTTTCGTACTTACTTTGGAAGTGATAACCGTTGCCACTGCTGACTTTGTTGAACACTTCGCCGCATGTTTAACTCCTTTAGGTGCTTCATATTCATCATCATTTGGGACATATAATTGCTCGCCATCTTCGATTGATGATACTGATGTATTGCATATGTTCTCATTTGTAGGAAAGGTAGTATCACCTGTTGCGTGAAGTAAAAGAGCTTTGGATGGATGGATATTAACCTCCTTTGCTGTCGTATATCCAACTGCTGCATTCGCATTTTTTTGAAGACGGTATAATGTTTTGTCTTGAGTGCTAAGCCAAAGCCCTTTCTCATTGATAACATCAAATAATTGGTTGAATGTAGTTATATTATATTTTCCATTTGGTTTTTTCAAAAATTTTGAATATACTTGCAAAACTTTTTCTATTTTCCGCTCAATAGATGTTCTTGCAATGCTAGGAAAGTTGAGCTTTGTCCACAAGTTATACAATTCCTTTGCAATAGTCTGGATTCTTTCCTTTTTACATTTTTCCGCCTTCGCCAATGCATTACCTTCCTATTATGACCGACTTATTTGGAATTTTGCACATTTCATTTAAATGTTTTTCAATATTATTTATTTCTCGTCTTTTCGTCGTACTTCTTTCAAAGCGTGTTAAATTGTTTGTCCATGTTTTTGAATTTTTTAGAACATTTGTGCTAGTATTTATAAAAGACATTATTATTTCTGATATCACAATAAACCACACAGAACCACTAGTTAGCGTCTCAGTGAACAACTAGAATTTACTTTACATGAAATTGAGCGGTTACAATGTACCGTTAGTTTATCGAAGTAGTATAATACGACTATGAGAAAGCGAAAACAAAGCAACCAGAAGCAGAATATAGTCAAGAGAGATCAGAAACAGCGCAAACAAGTGACAACAGACGTAGAAGAGATAATATTTATTTTGTGATCTTGGAAATATATGGAATTTGCATGCAGAGTTACTTTTTTATTTGTGCGTGAAGTTTTTGCAATAAAATGAAAAAATAAAAACGCAGTTATCATTTTTTCGTCGTTCCTCATCATGTTTGGCCATGTAAAATTGTTTTTTCGAAAAAATTGGAAAAAGTCATACCCCTAATGCACATATACAGGTGCTTTCAAGCTTAATTAGTTGGCGCTATTCTGTGAAAAGGCAATGCATTGAATGCAACAGAATGATATCTGTGAAGAAATTATTAAAAAGAAAAAAGATATTTTACTTAGCAATTAAAGATATAAAAGGTAAAGTATTATGTATTATTGTGGAAAAATTGGCAAAATAGTAATATGTTACAAGCCTGACAACCTACCGCCCAAGTATTAATTGTATTGAAGACTCGCATTTTCTGTTTGGTGAATTCTATTTGCATTCATTTGATGAATTCTATTTGCATTCATTGCAATGCAAAAAAGTGGGGGGAAAAATTAGCAGGAATGTGTTGTAGCAATGACCATGTTAAATTTAGGAATTTAAGTGAGCTCCTGCAATTGATCAAAGCTTTGCAATAGTTGCATCTGACAATGTATCCTTCCAATGATTATATATTCTTACATGTTTTTTAAAATGTCTTGAATGCTCAAAAGATTTCGGTTTACCCGAACCTAACCGCGTAAACTCGAACTTAGACATCCTTTTGAACATACCTGTATATGCTCGATAAAAAAAAATAGTGCCACCGCTGTTGTATTCCAGAAAGCATCGCTCATAATATGGGATGACTGTGCAATGTCTCATAAGTGTTATATCGATGACTTGGATACAACACTTAAATATTTAAGATCTTCTCCGCCGGTAATGGGTGGAGTTACTTTTGTATTCACAGGGGATTTTGGGCAGACACCCTAAGGGTCCCTAAGGGTACACGAGCAGATATTGTTAACGCATGCTTTAAAAAGTCTGAGATATGGTCACGTATACAAAAATTAAAATTGTCTACCAATATGCGAGTTCAACTTAGTAGAGGTGGTCATTCAAATCAGTGCAACGGCTCCATAACCATAACTCGCGATGGCTACATTAAGATTTCAGATATTATGGGAAACTGTGTTAGAACGATTGAGCAAATTATTGATCTTGTACATACATATGTATATCCAGTAGTGCGATTCACTAACTTACTTTAAAGATATTCGTTTGGTTAACTCAACTTAACCAAAATTTTAGCGACCCTGCTATTCAGTAGCAATTTTTTAACGATTTTCGCATTCGCCGAAACAGCTGTTGATGTTACCTAGTCGATAACCGAAAACTAAACGACAACAAATTTTGTGTTGTTAACTCAATCGAGAAAAGTGAAATTCGTGATTTCAACTTAAATAAAAGATACATTTAAAATTCGGTGATTTGTTTTCTCGTAAGTGAGGTTTTCTATGAGCCAAGTTGGGCGCCAAGTAGCTAAAGAAATCTTTGCTTTAGCGTCGTCACCCTTTGTGGGAGGCACTATTGGGGCCATCGATTGCACTCATATTTCAATTTTGGCGCCAAAGAATCATGAGGAGGCTTATGTCAACCACCATAGCTACTATTCAATTAATGTGCAAATGGTAAATTCAAAGTTTTATCAGTGTTTCAAATATAAAATTACTAGCATACTTTTCTTTTCGTTTATACGTAGATATGTGATCCGAATTTAAAAATTTTGAATGTGAATGCCAGGTTTCCGGGGGCACAGCACGATTCCTACATTTGGAGCTCCTCCGCCGCGCGAAGAGCTATGCAGCCAAATTTTGAAAACGGAAGTCAGAACATGTTCCTCATTGGTGAGTTTTTTTTTAAATCATTCCTACTAAATAAAAAGTATTAATTTGAAATTGAAAATGTCTGTAGGTGATTCTGGATATCCATTGGAGCCGTGGCTCCAACTAGAAGGAAGCCCGAGATACCGCTATAACGAGGCATTGTGCAAAGCACGCAACCCAGTTGAGAGACTTTTTGGTCTTCTTAAAGGAACTTGGCGATGCTTATCGAAACAAACAACTCTGTTGTATGATCCCGGATTTACTGGAAAAGTTGTAAATGCGTGCACAGTGCTGCACAACATTATTTTAGATGAGCAAATAGAAGTGCCCGGGGAAGAGTTTTCAGACGCCACAACGGACAGCATTTTCTTAGCGCAAGATGCGCCATCCTCAATTGCGAAACGCATCCAAGAGCGACTAATTGCAAATTTTTTTACCTAAATACTTTTTTACATTCATGCTCAAGAATTTTCAATAAAAGTAAAACTATTACGTTTAAGGTTTTGCAAAATATTTAAGATTTCATTTTTATTGTTATATATTTGTATAAAAATTGAGATAACATTTTCTATCCAGTCTTACATACGAGTATAAAGTCTTTTAATGCAGAAGATATTAAATCCAAGTTTGGAAATTCATTTGTACATATGTATACATACTTTATTACATTTCAATCACTATATAAAATATATAAAACTAAATGAAATTGTACATTATGATCAAAAAAATTTCCTTCAATCCAATTTCACTATAAGAATATAGATTATCACAAAAATTAAAAAAGACATGATTAAATTCACTGAATACTAAATTAATATTAAAAGTACTTCAATTTTATAACTAAAGCTTACTTACTATAAAAGAAAATAAAACATGAATTTAGGTACAAACAAATATTCTTCATAATAAAAAAAGTTAAAATTAATTCGCGCGGTAGATAACATTTGTTAGATCGTTGAAAGCATCTGCCGTAGCTTTCAACCCTTCCCCCAAAGTGGTTATTGCCTTCGGCTGCGCTGGATTCGGCTAAGATCTATTAAGGGAATGAAAAAAGATATAATACACAATGTATGCGTGCTAGGCAAATATTACGAACCTTTAAAGTTTCTGCCTGTTGTTTGGCAACTTCGACACTTTCTTTGTTAGATTTAGCTAACATCTATAAGAAGAGAATCCGAAACAGAAAAGTAGAAAAAAACATTACACTGTAGGTTAGTTAGGTTAGGTTGGAGTGGCAGCCGCCTGTAGCGGCTCACTTAGGCCAGTATTGTGTTATCACAAGGAAACATTTGTACCATCCAAGAGGAAATTACCCCTCACCAAACCATTTTGCGTCGCTGATGAACCTCAACAGGCAATTTACCTCGGTGCTTGAAACCTCACTAAGGTCATCCAAAAACGGTGATCCCATATATCGTATTCTGCTTTTACACAGTGTAGGACACTTACACAGCAAATGCAAGATTGTTTCCTCCTCCTCGTCGTTCTTGCAGCTCCTACAGCATCTTCGGAAGGGTACTCCCAACCTTTCAGCGTGTTCCCCTATCAGACAGTGCCCTGTTAGAGCCCCGATGGCGTTGGAAATGTTTTCCCTTCTTAGAGAGAGAACGCTGCGCGACCGTTTCCGATCCCATTTAGGCCACGTCTGCCTTGAGGTTCGACAGGTCGTATTTCTGTTGTCAGCTTGTTTATATGTCATCATCCTTTGTTCTTAAGGCACTTTAAAGGATTGTTAGTAGCTACCTGTCCGATGCCGTCGATAGTCGACTACTGTCTAATGACCAACATGCCTACCGCAAAGGCAAATCTGCTGAGACTGCACTCCATAGTTTGGTCGGCTTTATTGAGAAGTCCCTCAGCATCAAGGAATTCTGTCTTGTAGCCTTCCTGGACATTGAAGGCGCCTTTAATAACGTGTTTCCAGAAGCTATAACTGGCGCCGTTAAGGATCTAGGGGTTGAACACTCACTGGTTGAGTTTATCGGCCAGCTACTCTGTTGCAGAGTAGTAAGCGCTAAGCTGGGTGCGAGCGAATTGTCGTGGCACGTGTCGAGGGGGACGCCACAAGGAGGCGTCCTATCCCCACTCCTATAGAACCTCACCGTAAATACGCTACTGCGAGATACGGCATGCGGTGGCGCAAAAGTTGTCGCCATTGCACTCAGGGGAAAGTTTCCGCAGACATTGTGCGAGCTGGTGCAACGAGCGCTTCGGGAGGTATCCAAGTGGTCCACCCACTGCCGGCTCATGGTCAGCTCAAGTAAGGTGGAGCTTGAACTCTTCACGAGAAGGTATAAAGTGCATTCGGTGACTCCACCGGTACTAAACGGTACCCGGTTAAGTCTTTCTACAAGTGCCAAATTTCTAGGCGGTATTTTAGATAGGAAGTTAAACTGGAAAGAGAATCTAGCTCAACGTCAAGAGAAGGCTTCCGTAGCCCTCTACACATGTAAGAGAGCCATAGGCAAGAAATGGGTTCTTAATCCCCGGATCTGTCGATGGGTTTTCACAGCGGTTGTCAGACCAATACTCCTATATGGGGTGATCGTGTGGTGGCCTGCATTAGAAAAAGAGGTTAACCTCAGACTACTCACCAAGGTGCAAAGATCTAGTATGATCTGCATAAGTGGGGCGCTAACAACCACTCCAAATGAGGCATTGAACGCCATTTTAGATCTTATTCCTTTAGATTTGGTTGGGCAATAGATGGCAGCAATAACTGCTTTGCGACTAAGAGAGACATCCCACGGCACCCTGAAAGCCAAGGGCACTCTTGTATTTTGAACAAGTTCTGCTCTATTCCGAGCAGCACGGATCGGTGCGCCTTGACATCGGTTTCTGAAAGTAACTTTATTACACGAATTTCAAGCAGGAAGGAGTGGAAACTTGAGTTTCATACTCCACCTGACAGCATTGTCATCTATACAGATGGCTCGAAGCTCGGTAATAAGGTAGGAGAAGGGGGGTTTTCTCACGAAACCCTCTCCTGCAAATTTCCTTTAGGTTACCAGATCAGTGCAGCGTCTTCCAGGCTGAGGTCTCAGTTATCATAGAGGCGGTAGAGAAGATTGGGACCGGGATTATAGGAAGAGACATCTTCATTTTTAGTGACAGCCAGGCTGCAATCAGAGCTCTGAGCCCTTTCACGCTTAACTCGAACATCGCGCTGGACTGCCGCCTATCTCTGCAGGAGATGGCCAAGCAGAACAGACTGTACCTTATTTGGGTCCTTGGTCACCGTGACATAGAGAGAAACTGCATGGCAGACGAACTTGCAAGACAAGGTATGACCATGCAGATTCTTCAAGATAAAGAACGCATTGGTATGCCGTTTGCCACTTTCAAACTGCTACTCAGAGATTGTACATATAAACATTACACTGTAACTTCGAAAGCAATTTATCTTTAAAGCATCTGCTTGTTTTTCAGCGATCTCCAAAAATTTCGTACGTGCGTCGCTGTCCACTATAGGTGAGCTTTGCGGTATTTCGAAAATTAAACTTTCGTCTCCTTGCAGACGAAGTTGAAATTCCTAAGAGTTAGAACTATTGTAACTTACACTTAATAAACATTCACTTCATCTGCCTCACCTCTTCCATTGGGATATTTTCGTCCACTTCATGCCCCTCCACATATACCGTCCCAATAAGTCCAAGCACATGCCTAGCAATATCTGAGAGAGTCTTCTCGACTGGCCTGCTTCCAGTCAGTGCCAGCTTCCTTCGCCGGTCTCGCGCCTTGATGCTGGTTCTACTCTTGAGATCCCGCCAAACCTGTTTTGGGGGAAAAATGTTTGTATTAGAATATATGAAGTAATCCAACAATGTTTGCTTACCGTGTGCCATTGATCGACAGCCTTAACTGCTCCGCCAAGACTATTTAATTCCTTCCACTTCTTGTCGCATTCAAACTTTTCATGTAGCTTCTGGAACCTAGATCCGGCTAACCTCAGGGTTTCAAGCAAAAAATCCGTCATAGAATTAAGTTGCTCGGCTGTGGCACGGCTTCTTTTAATAGTAGTAGTCGTCATTCTATGTAAAGCAATATACACAAAATTATAAATTATATTATATTAATGATTTATTCTACTTACGTTATTCAAATATTTTCAACTCACGCCTCTTTGTGCTTTTCACTCATTTTGACATTTAGTTTCTCAGAGATGCCACTCTTTATCACCTTGAATAAATACAATGAAACAGCTGTTAAGTGTCGTTAAGAATAAGTTAGTGAATCGCACAATCGTTAGTGCAAACGGCAAATATTGCCGCTAAAAATAACAATAGTCGTACCGTTTAAAGTTAGTGAATCGCACTACAGAAATGACTAATTTCCAGCACAAAAACTCCAGTTGGCTATGCGAGCGAGCAATCGTCGCTTCTACGAATTCTGCCGCAGATGAGATTAACAAAGCAGTTTCGCAGAGAGTCTCAACGAACTACAAAGGATATAAGACTTTGAACTCAGTTACAGATCAAGATGATGTTGTTCACTACTCAACGGAGTTTCTCAACTCTCTTATCCCCCTGGGACTACCGCCCAATGAATTAAACCTTAAAATTGGTACACCAAAAACACTTTTGCGAAATCCGAAGCCTCCGAGTTTATATGTATAATGGGACACGACTCAAAATCACGCGTTTTATGCCTAATATTATACAAGCTAAGATTTTAACCATGCCTGCAGCAGGCGAAATTACCATGATCCGGATACCAACAAATTTATCTTTTAGTTTCAAACGAATACAGTGCCTCACAAAAGTATTTTGCATATTAAATTCAATAACATATCAACTCATATTTTGCATTTGACTAAAAGTGATATATAAATAAATGTAAAAACTATTTAGTATTTCGCATGGTATCCGCTACTTTTAGATACAGCTTCCAAGCGTTTTGTCATCGACTCTACTAACTTTCGACAAAATTCAGGTGATATTTTTCCCCCATTCCCTTAGCAAAACCTCCTTGAGACTATTTTTTGATGAAATTTTGTATTCCATAGGGCTTATGTCAAGGCTTTGAAGGGGTGTTGGAAAATGTTTTGCATTGAAAAGTAGCCACATATTATATTTGCTTTCGTCGCTAAATATTACAGTTTTCCAACACTCGAAACTTTTACTTTTGTTGGTGCTGGCGAATAAAAGTCGCTTTTCTGTATAAAGATTTGAAATAAGTGGTTTTCTTCGAGCCACGCGACCACGGATATTATTTGTCCTGAGCACTCCGCTCACTGTCTCATCAAAAACTTGGGTGTGTAGATTTGCTTTAAGCATGGCGTTAAGCTCTGGTGCGGATAAATATGGATTTTCGGTTGGTTGGATTTAAGTATTTTGCGTTCCTCTCTCATAGTTAGCATCTTTGGTCGACCACAGCGGGTGAAATTTTCTATACCGGCGCGCACCTTAAACTGTTTTACTATATTTTCTATCGTTTGACGACATCGGCTAAACATATCGTAAATGTATTTTGTAGATTTTCCTTCATTGTGAAGGTGCCAAATTATTTTTTACCAGATATTGTCAAATTATGACAACTTCAATAGAAATGCGCACCAGTAACCCTAAATTCAATTGAAATTTACAACAAGTAAACAAATCTGCACCAAATAACGGATTTTAAAAATAAGCAAAATATTTTTTTGAGTTGCCTAATGATGGAAAATGCTTTTGCGAGTTACAAATTCTGAATTGTTTATAGTTTGTTCCAATGTACAATGAATGTTTTTGTGTTAATGAAGTCTCAGCGAAGTATGGAGTAGATACATATGTAGTATATAATTGAATTGATAATTTGTATATAAAACAGGAACAAATACAAAAATTTTATCGTTTGTTTAGTTTCTTCATATGCAAAATACTTTTGTGAGTCACAGTATAAACGCAGGTAAATAATTAACATTTTTCAGAATTCATATTCTGGTAAACAAATTTGTCTTCGTTCTGGTATATTCAATCCTGCACTCTGATATTTTCCTGAGCTTTGGGTTTGCGTTGCATTTGTAACGCAACATGGATACCAAAATAAATGCTTTGCAAACTCTCATTTATTAATTGTGAAAGGTAAAAAAAATTATTATGCCGAGCATTTATTTTGGTTAATCTTTAAATCTTATTATTATTTCACAGAAATTGGAAGTTTAGCGTGTGTTTCTAAGCGAATGTGAGTAATGAAAGAAATATGAAAATCAGTTGATTGTCAATGCGCGTATCAACGTCAGATTCTTTTTGGCGTCGGCGGTAGTTATGTAGGAAACATTAGTTATGTTTTCGTATTCTCCAGTAAAAAACTATGCAGCAACGAAATATCTGGGCGTAAGCAAAATTTGCTCTCTATGAGAGAGGCGGGTGACGTAGCCAAGTGTGTAGCGTATGCGCGCTTCATTCGGTGTGTATCTGGTTCAAATTCTGGTCGGGGCAAGTAACATCAAAAGTTATAGAATCGGTTTTTTCCAATAGCGGTCGCCACTGGCAGGCAATGGCAAACATCCGAGTGTATTTCTGCCATGAAAAACTTCTCAAAAACATCATTTGCTGTTCGGAGTCGGCGTAAAAAAGTAGGTCCCTCAATTTGTTTTACAACAAGACGCACACCTCAAATTGTGGGGGGAAGTTCGGCCAAAATCGCTTAAGCGTTTATAGCGTCAATCAAATAGAATAAATAATATGAGAGAAACATGCAAGAAAGTACGAAAACGCAAAACCAGCCAGAAGTTGCAAATTTTGTTACAGCTGATTTTGGAGCGAAATTTCAAAAAATGCATACTTTAGAAAAAGAAATAGCTCCACAATTCATAATTAGTGCCTCACACTTACTTGTTAATTGCAGCCACTGCGGATAAAGATGCAAGACTATCCTTGCAAACACTTAGATTCTGGGCGTCTTACTGTTATAGTATGTGCACAATAAATTTTACTAAACTTAGTGCACGTTTATTTATTTACTCACTTTTTCTATTTTTCACCTTTTTAATGAAAATAGTTAGCAATTTTAATAATTGTTTTCTACTTGTGATCAATTGAATAATTTCAATCAGCTGTTTATCTTATTGACAAATTCTTGCTGGTAGAAATTTATCCAGTAAATATTCAGTAAAACTTGCAAGTTCAGCTGTCATTTTCGCTCTCTCAATTTCCCCTACTTTGCTAGTTTCTTACTAGTTTTGACATACGGAAACGCTATCCAGTAAAAATCCAGTAACATTTTTACTGGTTCTAGGCGGTTTTACTGCTGAATACGAGATGTATTCGTCTTAGTTGTCAAAGCGAAATTGTCACGTAAAGCGAAGCAAGTTTCTATCATGCATAGTCTTTATTCTAACTTGAAACTTCTCTGTCTAATAACTATATGTACGTTCTCTGATGATGATCACCCTACAGTTTATTCGATTTTAAAGATCCACGTGGATTCTGTGTATCTTCAATCTGATTTAGATAGAGCCTACTACACTGTGAATGAAATCACCTTTTAAAGTGGTCTTACACGATATGTATTTGCATCTGTATATGCCACTTTTTCGATACATATGTAATTCTGTATGTCTGTCAAATTCACTTTATTTGTTTTGCGTTTACACGATATGTATTTGAATGTGTATTTTTATCTGACATAACAGCTGATTTATTGTCAACAAAAATTATTTGCACATCAATATAGTTAAAAGAAAGTTTAAAATGGACACAAAAGATAAAAAAACTGTTTTGTGCGCTATTTCTAATGATTATAAAAAAGAAAAGAAGTAAAGGTAAAAGAAAAAGGCGACAAAGAACTCTTTGGAGTGAGAAGTGGTTATTGCGAAGAGATTCCGGCAAAGGAGCTGTTTGTGGAAAAACCAACAGCCTTCAAGAACTTTACCAGAATGTCAACTAGTACATTCTCGGAATTACTAAAGAAAGTCACTCCATTTATTGCAAAGCAAAACACAACGATGCGTGAAGCAATCTCTCCTAGCGCAAGGTCAATATACATATTTCATATATTTTAGAGCATTACATATGTATATGCACTTGCCTATAATAACTCAATTGTTCCTTTAGGTTGCTTATAACACTTCGCTTTTTAGCCACCGGTCAAAGGTTTAATCAACTCTCATACGGCTTCCGAACATCAGATTCAGCAATTTCACAAATTGTATCGGAAACTTTGAAATCTATTTACGTAGTGTTGAAAGATGAATTTTTAAAGGTATAAACTGTATCACATATTACACATTCTTCTGATTGCTTTAACTATTTTTGTTGCAGATGCCTCAAAACAGTAACGAATGGCGCATTGTAGCAGATGAGTTTGAAAGGAAATGGAATTTCCCCCGTTGCTTGGGAGCTATAGGTTTGAACTCCTTCAATATTAAATTTGTCCATCCAACGATTGCTTGAAGGAATCCATAAAGATATACAAATATCAATATAACAAAATGATTCGGACGAAGAGACAAATTGGTTAAGCTGTGTCTGACCGTCCATATACCTTTCTGTCGTTCTGTTCGCTCAAGCAAGCGATAACTTGGGTGAAAATGTAGATATCACTTATCGCTTCCTTATTTGTTTTTTTATACCTTTCATGAGAATGAAATGGTATATTAAGTTTGGTCCGATGTTTGTAAGTGCCAGAAGGAGAAGAGATAGACCCATCAAAAAGTATACCTAAATGAGCAGGACGATGAGCTGAGTCGATTTAGCCATGTCCGTCTGTCTGTCCGTCTGTCCGTCTGTTTGAACGCAAACTAGTCCCTCAATTTTAGAGCTATTTTGATGAAATTTGGTGAGCAGGTGTCGTTATACAAATGATTAAACATTTGTCGGAATCGGCCAGATCGGGTGACTATAACATATAATACAACCGATTATTCAGATATTGAATTTTGCGCCATAACTCCTCCATTTAAGCAGCTAAAGGCTTGAAATTTTGCAGAAATATCAGCCATTATTAGCTACGTATCAGTATTGAAAATCATGAAGATCGGAGAAATATAACATATAGCTCCCATACAACCGATTGTTCAGATATTGCATTTTGCACCATAACTCCTCCATTTAAACAGCTAAAGGCTTGAAATTTTGCAGAAATATCAGCCATCATTAGCTACGTATCAGTATTGAAAATCATGAAGATCGGAGAAATATAACATATAGCTCCCATACAACCGATTGTTCAGATATTGCATTTTGCACCATAACTCCTCCATTTAAACAGCTAAAGGCTTGAAATTTTGCACAAACATCAACCATTATTAGCTATATATTAGTATTCATCAAGATCGGAGTTCACAGTGTAAATCGGCAAGATAAATTCAGGACAAATATTGAATGCGAAAAGTAATAAGCTCAGTGCAATATCACATGAATCATAGCGTTAAACGTTTGGGAACTATTTACGGATCTGATAACTGTTTTCAAAGACCGACATATGTAGGTCTTACATATTAATACTTAATTATTTGTATTTTTTAAATGTTGAATATCAAGCGTCGATACGATATTAAAAATATTCAAAAACCATTCCCTTCTTAAAACATAGTTCTTTTTAATTACATAAGGAAAAGCATTAAATAATTTATAACAATGCCTTTACTAGAATTATTTTTATTGATTTGAAGGAAATTTTCGCTTTTAACTATGGTAATACGAAATTGTAATACAATAACACGTTTTTTACTATTCTTCCATTCATGAAAGGTATGAAGCCTTCGGCATAGCCGAAGACAGCGCTGTTTTTACTTGTTTTTTATTGCAGATGGCAAACAATTAGCAATTCGTTATCGGAAAGAGTATGGGTCTTATTTTTATAACTATAAAGGGTTCCATAGCGTTATATTACTAGCCGTAGTTGATGCTAATTATAAATTTTTGTACGCAAATGTTGGAACGAATGGAAGAGCCAATGATGCTGCGGCCTTCAATGAATCATCTTTTTCTGAGGGATTAAAAAACAATGAATTTAACATTCCACAGGATTCAGAGCTACCAGACGATGCTTTCAAGTTGACTTCCCGCATATTAAAGCCACATGGCCAACGTTCAAGTGATTACCACAAAATTTTTAACTACCGTTTAAGCAGAGCCAGACGAGTAGTGGAAAATGCTTTTGGAATATTGGCAAATAGGTTTCAAATATTTCAAAGAAATATTGATTTACCTCTGGAAAAAATTGAGAGTTTAACACTAGCTGCATGCGCGCTGCACAATTTTATTAGAACACGGGATACTTTGAAAAACGATCTATTGGATTTTGAGGACACAAATACAAACAACTTAATTGAAGGATCCTGGAGAAACGAAGTAGTTTTGACTAATTTACAAAGATCACTTGCGAATCGTTCAGGAGTAGAGGGAAGAACCGTACGCGAAATATACACAAACTATTTTAACACAATTGGTTCTGTTTTATAAATGTATTATTCTAGCCCCAATTTAAAACAAACCAAATGTAAAAGTAATATAAATTTTTATTTATTCTCTCAATTTATTTTATATTACATTTAAATTAGACAGCTCGACTGCCGTGTGTATGTTCCGTTGCAAACCACATTTTCCAATAACCACTACCTTTCTCCATGACGCACCATGACTCGGAGATAAACCGCACGAAAAATAATGGTGTATGGGAGATGGCATTTTCTTTTGGTTTATATCAACGAGAAATTCACTTTTATATATGTACATATATAGGTATATGTACGTATTTAAGAATTTTCAAAAAGTCACATCTTCAATTAATCCTATTGAACATTTTTGTACTTCAGTTCGTTCTTACATATAAATATATATATATTTACTACTTAAAAAAGAAAACAATGTTTTAGGCAGTTATTCAGTCATAGAAAAAGATGAATTAATACCACAGGTCCACAAATACTCTCTATAAAAAGGTATGTTTCTAGGCTATATTTTGGATATAACGTCAAAGTGAGTATAAAATTATAAAATGAGTTTTTTTGCGATATTCAAAATAATTTTCATGTTTAATTAATTCATTATTGTTTTTTATAAAAATATAGATCATTCTACAACAAAAACCAAATAAATCCAAGTTTCAAACTTCAAACTCACTATATATGTACTCACTTTTGACTCCGACAGCACTATTTGAGCTTTCAAATCGGTTCTTGTTTGAGAATTTTACAAAATCCGCAAGCTAAAGTTATCGGCTCAAATATATCAAACAAATTTGAATTTGTTCTTGCCTTTTTTGGTTGCCGACCAGTGTATAAATATATGTTTATGATTTAAAGTATAATCATCGTAAATTTTAGATGCCTTCAAATGAGAAATTTTGCATCATTTGCCTCTCCTTTCTCTTAGACTCAAAGAGTAAATGTACAAAAGATTCCTTAAGATCCTCTTTGATTGCTTCATTTTTAAGGGCACGCAATTCAAATATTAAAAACCTGCAGAAAGCATCATCGTTGGCCTCCAGTTCCGAATTATTTGTTTTTGAAATAGATTGTAATGCCTCCGTCGCAGCTTCTAAAATATCGTTCTCTTTTGACGTTGAGCTTTCTTCATTCGGACGCACTCTCTTCCTACTTGGGCCAGGAGTAGGCAACTCCCTTTCTAGATCAACTGAAGTTTGAGAATCATCCAGGGACTGGTATTAGGAATAGATGTATGAATACAAATATACATGGACGAACAAAATAAAATGACTTCTCACTAATGCAAGCTGTACCTACCAATGAATGATTACTTTCTCCTTTCCGTACCTTCACGAAATCGGATAGAAAACTGAGTTTCTTATACCAAAACGCAGTTGGGACGTAAGTTTCGTCGGCGCCAGCTTCACTTTTCTTATTGTTACACTTTGCAACTTCCCGCGTGAATTGTCCACGCAAATAATTAATTTTTGCCTAGAATCGGTAAAAAAAAAAGAGTAAGTGGTTGTTATAAGGAAGTACTTAAACACACGGAGATGAAAATTGGGATAACCATCATATAAATGTATTTATTTACCTTTACTTCAGCGGACCCAATCCCTGGCATGAAATCATTAAGATTTTCCGCCAATTCGGTTAGCGCTTGGTACCGTGCATGTTTATTGTGATATAAATTGTTCCTAGGATTGTACAAGCACTCAAATGACTCCCACAATTCAATAAGATGCAGGACAGCTTCCCTCGGCCATTCCAACTGAAATTTGAGTTGATTTGGTGTATTATGTTTTAAACATGTAGCACAAGAGCTTACCTTAGTGGATTCTTTATCCATACTTGCTAAATTATTAAAAAATTACTTTTGAGTGAGCAAGGAAATGTATTATAACAATAATTGTTCAAAATAAAATGTAGAAAGAACAGCTGATTATACCTGTATGTCAGATGAAAATAGAAACAGTTCTATTTCGTATGTATGTATGTACGTGCATCTGCTTAATACAGAAGCAAATCTAATTTGTGTTTACACGATATGTTTGCGTTTCCATATGTAAAAAGTGACATATACAGATGCAAATACATATCGTGTAAGACCACTTTTATTAGGTATTGTCATTGTAAAAATAAACTATATTTCTGTTTTTATACTTCAATTCTTTTTAAAAGTTTGCTTTTACTCGTGATTTTTTGGCCCCAAATTTGTTACATAAGTACAATCGACGGTCACAATAGTGCCTCCCACAAAAGGTGACGGCACTTGGGTCATATAAACTCTCTCAAGCTGATAAATTAGGTCTTCAGCCAAATTTGGAGTTACAGCTTCTAAAATTCTATTGCATTCAAATGAAAGGGATTGTCACATCACGGAGTAAACGTCTATCCACTGTTGGAGCACTTACTTCTTCGTCACTTTGTGATAAATTATATTCCAAATATTCAAACGACATTATTTAATGTTCCTCTTTTAATTTCAAGAAAACAAATCAACGAGTTTTAAATTTATCTTTTATTTAAGTTGAATTCGCGAATTTTTCTTATCTTCATTGAGTTAGCAACACAAAATTTGTTGTCGTACAGCTCATTCGGCGATAGCTAAAATCGTTAAAAAATGGCTGCTGAATAGCAACATCATTAAAATTTTCACTAAGATGAGTTAACCATGCGAATATCGTTAAAATAAGTTAGTAAATCGTACTACTGGGAGTGTATTTTGATTCTAATCTCACATTTACTGTTAATATTTATTTAATTGTTGCAAACTCCTAATCCATGCTCGCTTTTGTTCGTCGTAATTGCTGTGATTTTTCTGACCAATTAACCCTTAAACAACTTTATATTTGTTAGGTCATACTACTGATGTTAACAGAATTGAGCATTTATAGAAAACATGTATTATGTCTACACTAAGAGGTCTTAACATTATGGAATCTATGGCTAGTGATGTTCCGATGCCACTACTTCGATGTAAATTCTCTAGTTCTTCCACTAAAACTTCAATACGTGCGCACATGTACTTGGTGTGTATCGAGTACATGGCGCAAGTATTTAGTTGTAGCAAAATTAATGAAAATAATTAGGCGGCCGCCGTAGTCGAGTGTGTAGCATGTGCGCGCTTCATTCGGTGGGTCCCAGGTTCGAATCGTTGTGACAACATCGTTCCGCGTGAGTGCCTATTTTCCAAGGACAGTAATATCTCCAAACTGAAATGGGCCTTCACTTACATACATACATATATACATAAACAAACTTATGCTTTTTTTTTAAACGGTATGCCCAAATCCGAATTTTTTCACTGCAGTGAAAATGAATAAATATATACACCTGCTGAACCCGCCCTCAGGGAAATTGATCAAATCAATAAAATGGATGATACTAATCGTTCACTTCCTGGAGTAGTTCAAATAAACATAATCTCAAACTGTTTTAATTAAGTAACTAAAAATTTAAATTGTATTTTTCGGCGTAGTCAGAAAATCTGTATTCATTGACTGAATAATAGAAATAAATATTACATCCATTGAACCATTTGAAATTACGCCCATCCGGATATTTTACTTTACTTAAAATGCCAATAATAGTAATGTTTACGACGACAGCGTAAATATTTTCTAACCGCCCTAATACACGTGTATGTACGCATACATATGCAACTGCGAATTATTCCGTATTTCCCGCCGGATAATTCCTTTTGCTAACATTTCCAATTACTTGCTTTCCAATAAAACTGCGGTTGACGGCAACCGTACGTTTTTTCATAACTCGCACTCTATTTCAGGATTTCAGGAGCGACGCAGGTCAACTACCGATTCACACCACAGGTAAAGCAACATTCTTGTATATCTACATATATACAGTTGAATAAATTTTCACAACAAATTAAAACTAAACCAAATCTTTTAATTTTCTTTTCAAATTTCCAACTGTGCGTCTGGACATTTGTACATGGTCCATCAACGCCGAGATTTCAAATACAGTCCACTAGATACTATCTTAAAAAGCAGCAAAGCCGGAGAAAAATTGCGAAGTTAAAACAAAGCCGCACAAGACACAAAGCCGCACAATCAACCACCCAAACAAGACAATTGGACATATATACAAGCTGCACACATATACCAGCTGCATACACACCAACAGCAAACAATCAATTGCCATCACCACAAATCACAAACATTAAGGTACGTGTTATATTTTCCAATAGCATTTATAACACGTTAATCAATTTTTTGGTGAAACAACGCCTTACAAGGCAAGTGATTTTTTTTTTTGTGAAAACGAAAGTGTTACAATTGAAAAAAAAAAAAATTATACAGTGCTAATTCCGTTTGTACGCGAGCGACAACAACAAACACTAACGGTCGTACACACACACGCACAACAGTGAACAGTGGTACGGTATTGCAACAATTCAATCCATCGAATTTTAATTTAAAGTTTTATTTTGGATTTTTCACTTTTATTTACTTTAAAGTAAATCGGCATAACTTTCTTTTGTTCAATACTGCTCATTGGCATAGCATAATTGTTAATTTGCAAGTCACTAGTTCACTGATTCAAGAAACATTATTTCTATTGCACACTATTGCGTTTTCACATAATCACTTTTGAGCCTTTGTTGTTATTTTGTATATATAACCAACAAGTAAATCAACAATATCACTGGTACATATGTAATTAAGTACCCACTTTACTTGTTAAAGCACAATTATATATACGTCGACACATTTGGGTGGCAAGTGTTTTTTTTCTTTTGCATCAAGTGCCATTTCACATTTGGGTGGCAGTGTTCTTTTTTGCATCACATTTTAAAAAATAACCACTTGACTGAAATTAAAGAAAAATCGGTTAATAAAGAAACAGACATATAAATTTACTGGTAATTGTCATTTTGCGGAACTTTTTTTTAGCAATATCAGAGTTAGGTAGACTTCAGTAACTCCCTCTTAGCTTCACTATGGATTCATACATCCGTTTGGCAGAATCTATAGGAGAGTTCGATGCTGACTTCAGCAGCACTCCTGCCTCCGAACAAAATAAGCATGGTCTTGCTATCCAGCAAGACGAATTGAAAGTGTTATGGGAGAAAACGAAAGTAGCGTACGATACGCTAACGAACTCAGAAGGGTTAAGTAAGGAAGATATCAGGGTGATCAAGAAGAAATATAGAGTATATTTTTCGACATATGTAAAATGCATGTCTGCTATGGCTACTCAAGCAGAAGCATTATCTAACGTACGAAAGGATGTAGCGGAGCAGTCTGTCCGCGAACACAATATCCACCTTCCACCGTGCGATACAGACGTGTTCAAGGGAGACTACCTTTCATGGCCAACATTCCGTGATATGTTTGCGGCCATCTACATCCTCAATAAGCGCCTCACCCAGGTTGAGAAACTTCTTCATCTCAACCGTAAGACACAAGGGGAGGCCAAAGAAATCGTAAGAAAGTGCCCACTAACTATTGAAGGCTTTACTACAGCGTGGAAAAACTTGTGTGAACGCTATGAATACAAGCGTATTTTAGTTAACACGCAACTAAAACTATTGTTTAACTTAAAGGCAATAGAGTTTGAGTGTGGTAGCTCAATAAAAATTTTGCTGCGGGAGATAAACAATTGCTTATCAGCTCTGAAGAGTCATCAAATTGACATATCGAACTGGGACGCAATTGTTGTTTATCTCTGCTCGACGAAGCTGCCTGACAGTACACTGGCTCTATGGGAACAAACCATAGACCATAAAAACGACATACCCAAATGGGAAGATATGGACAAGTTCCTGTCCAATCGTTTTCAGACCCTTGAGACATTGTCAGGGTTGAAGGATGGTAGAGCTGTGAGAGTGCCAAAGCCGCCACAAATCACACGTCACCCTTTCCAAACCCCAACGAAAAGAGTTGTCACCTTCCAAGTAAGCGTTACCACTTTTCCTTGTAAAATGTGCCATACAAACGAGCACAAATTGCGCAGCTGTTCCCGATTCCTAGAGCTAACACCTACAAACAGATTGAACTTTTTAAAGGAAAATAATTGTTGCCTGAATTGCCTTAGTTCCGGACATACTGTGTCAAGATGCACAAGTGCTTACGATTGCAATACGTGTCACTCGCGACATCATACGCTCCTGCATCGAAATGCAATTCAGCCAAAGGCTATGACGCGTTGGACGTCTTCGAGGCCTGCCGATGATTCGCCATCGACATCGAGGCAGGCGCAAGCACAACGTGATTCCGATAAAGCAACTGAAAATGCAAACAGAAATTTTAAGTCCTGCTTTGCGAATTCAAGTACAGGTGTGCTATTAGGAACAGCTCGCGTAAATATACGTCTCAGTGGCACAGATTTTGCTGCACGAGCACTGATTGATTCTGGTTCTGAGTGTTCCTTTATAACAGAGAGGCTCAAACGCAGAATCAATCTATCTGTAAAAAAGATGCATGCCCAAGTTTCGGGTATCACAAACTCGGTAAATGCCCAGGTGAAAGGAGCATGTAACATACAATTGCGGTCCCTCGTCAACCCATTGTTTAGCTTGACTGCAACTGTCCTGGTTTTACCACAACTAACCGGAAATCTGCCGACAACAAATATAAGCGCGACGACGAGGCAAGAATTTCCGGACCTGGTATTAGCGGATAAAAGGTTTTTTGTAAATGAACAAATAGACCTCATTCTTGGTGGAGAAATTTATCCACAAATCATATTAAGTGGGTTAAAGGAAAACGTCTTGAGGACACTTCTAGCCCAAGAAACCGTATTCGGTTGGATTATAACCGGTAGTATGGATACTACAAATACACACAGAAATATAGTTTCGTGCTTCAGCGAAGTTGCCCTGGATAAGCAACTTACGGCATTCTGGGAGTTAGAAGATTTACCCAAAACCAAAAGCCTCAATGAAGATGATAAATATTGCGAAGAGCTTTATAAAAGGACCACTATCAGAACTAATGAGGGAAAATAGTGTCGTTAACATTCCGACAGGAATTTCCAGTAACCATACAACTAGGCCCTTCTCTTAAAAAAGCCTGCTCTCAATTCTTCTGGAATGAGTTACGGATAGCCAAGGATCCCGTTCTACAAAAAGAGTATAATAGGGTGTTAGCAGGGTATGAGACACTAGGACACATGACGAGAATAAATTGTAACATTTCAGCGGACTCATGTGAAAATTACTTCCTGCCTCATCACGCCGTTACAAAGGCAGAGAGTACCTCAACTAAAGTTCGCGTGGTTTTCAATGCCTCAAGTGCAACCGCTAATGGGAAAAGCTTAAATGACGTCCTCCTACCAGGTCCAGTACTGCAATCAGATCTTCCGATACTGATTCTACGCTGGAGATTATACCGATATGTTTTCAACAGTGACATTGAGAAAATGTACAGACAAATCTGGATAAACGATAACCAGTCGAAATATCAGCGCATCGTCTTTCGGGCAAACCCGAACGAATCAACGAGCCTATATGAATTAAAGACGGTTACGTTTGGAATAAACTGTGCTCCCTACCTGGCGATAAGAACACTGTTGCAGTTGGCCGATGACGTAGAAAGCTCGCATCCAATAGCAGCTAATATTCTGCGAAAATGCATGTACGTAGATGACGTACTTGCAGGAGGACACAGCATCGAATCTACCATAAAGGCAAGGGACGAAATTTATACGTTACTGCGGTCAGCAGGTTTTCCCTTACGAAAATGGACGGCTAACTGCGAGGATGTAATAGCAGACATTCCAAAGAAGGATCTACTAAGCGAAGATTGTTTGGAATTCGAAGACACCAGCACATTTAAGGCTGTTGGAATGAGATGGAACGCCCATTGGGATTATTTTTACTTCCTAACAAGACCAATGGAGCATAGTGACACAATCACTAAAAGGTCGATATTGTCTTCCATCTGTTCCAGCTGTTCGATCCGCTAGGATGGCTTGCGCCTATTGTAATAGTAGCCAAAATATTGATGCAAACCATTTGGCTGGAAGGCACAGAGTGGGATGAACCTGTGTCTTCAACTACTTTAGAAAAATGGCAAAATTTTACCAAACACTACCGCGAGATAGAGAGGATTAAGATACCGCGTTGGGTCTATTTTTCTCCCGCCCATGACGTCGAAGTACATGGCTTCTGTGATGCTTCAGAAAAAGCGTATGCAGCTACGGTATACATACGGGTTAAGCAGGGTAGTGAAGTTCTAGTGAATCTGCTGGTAGCAAAAACAAAAGTTGCTCCAGTTAAAACTATTTCCCTGCCCCGACTAGAACTCTGCGGTGCGGTATTGCTCGCCGAAAGCATTGAGTCGGTACTTGGCAACCTACCACTAGGACAGGTACAAGTACACTTATGGACAGATTCCACAATTGTGCTTGCATGGATACGTAAACCTCCATGTTCGTGGTCAACGTTCGTAGCACATCGTATAACCAAAATTGTCGACAAAGTCGGAAATACGGACTGGCTTCATGTGGAGTCGGCATCAAATCCAGCAGATATGGCAAGCAGAGGAGTTCTCGCCTACGAATTAGTCGATAACTCTGTTTACGCCGCATCGTAAATATTTTCTAACCGCCCTAATGCGCGCGTCTATACACATACGCATACATGTGCAACTGCGAATTATTCCGCTTTTCCCGCCGGATAATTCCTTTTGTTCACATTTCCAATTTCTTCCTTTCCACTAAAACTGCGGTTGACGGCAACCGTACGTTTTTTCATACTTTCACTCGTTCACAGGATTTCTAGAGCGACACAGGTCTACCACGGATTCACACCACAGGTAAAGCAAAAATTCATGTATATCTCCATTTATACCTTTGAATAAATTTCAATTACATTTAAAACTAAACAAAATCTTTTTAATTTCTATTTCCAAATATCCAACCGTGCGTCTGGACATTTGTACATGGTCCATCTGCGCCGAGATAAAGATACAGTCCACTTAATTACCAAAAGCAAACCAAAGCCCGAGAAAAATCAAAAATTTAAAACAAAGCCGCACAAGATAAAAAGCCGCACAAGACACAGCCGCACAATCAACCACCAAACAAGGCAAGCGCACATATACACAAGCTGCACACATATACCAGCTGCATACACACACGCGCGCGCGTGGAAAATCAAGTGGACGTGTTGGTGAGCTGCTCTCGGCTTTTTGTGAAAAATTAAGGAAAACCAAAGGGAATATCCTCAAAGGAGTAAGTATTCCACGAGGCAAACAAACTGTGAGTGGAATACCCATCTGTGATAGTGACACTTAAGATTGAGGTATTTATTTCTGTGATTTGATATTTTGCTATTTGAAAATAGCCTGTGATGTAAAATCCAAACAAAACACAAGATAATTGCGAGAGAGGCCAACAAGTTATCTCTTTATCGCAAGTGCGAGTGAGATAAGTGGTTTTTTAGTGAAGCAACAGAAGGAGATAGATTTACAGTAAAAAGCTTGTAAGCCAAAACAAAAGTAGTTTTGGCGCGTTAAACAGCTGATCCTGAGTGCGCGTTTGGTGACAAGCTGCCAAGAAGCTTTAGTTAAAGCTGCTACAAAGAAAGCTCCGGCCAAAGCTTACAATAAAGTTCGTTAAGCTCAGTGTGGACGCGAACCATAAAGTGTTAAAGCTCTTGTTTTGTGTTCGATCATAATTATAAACAGCAGTAAGCACAAAAAAAACGGTGTATTATTGGTGTGGCTGAGAGGCAAATGATTATATATTTGTTTGCACCAAAATGGCTGAAGATCCTGAAAATCCATTCAGGCGGAGGTCCATCATTCTCCACTCTCCCCCTAGAATTAGAGCACAGGATAAAATAGTAAGAAACGAGAACAAAAAGCGAAAATTAAGTGGATCAGGTAGTGATGGAAGTGGCAAAAGTGCAAGGGGGGACGAGGGGGATAAAGTCACCCCACAGTGTTCTCCACCTGTGGCAAAGGGCCAAAATCCGCCAACGAGTGCGGGGAAGGCACCCGAAAATGCCCGCTCACACTCCTCTCCACCAGACATCAGCCGTGGATGTACATCTATGGCTGACAACACCCCAGCGAACGTTGAAAACCCGATGAAAGAACTAGGCATCAAAATCAACGAGCTACTAAGTATGATGGGTGGTGGTAGGAGGTCAATCCACCAGCCCATGCGAGATCTAATTGCAGAAATTTCCAAGCTGCACGCCGAGGCAATGGTACAGGCAAGTGTAACGGTCAAGCCCAAAACAAAAGAGCAGTACGTGCAAACCGCAAAAGAGGGGAGCGGCCGGAAGCCCACGGGCAACATAGGCCTAGTACAGACGAGTTCGAAGAAGAACCATCCAGAAATGATGATAAGCAAGAAAGCTGGGGAAGTAGACGATCGGTCTAATAAATGGACAGTAGTCCAAAACCAGCGAAAAGTCAGCAGAATGTCGAGAAAATCATCGAAGCCTGACGCAATCATCATATCAAAAACGGGAACAACCACATACGCGGATATCATCAAGCAGATGAAGCAGCAGCCGGATATGAAAGAACTTGGGGAGAGTGTGAATAAAATCACAACAACAGCGAGAGGAGACTTACTCGTCCAATTTCGCGATAAGACCGGGCAAGTGGCAAGCAAATTTAAGGAACGAGCAACCGAGTTGCTGAAAAACGCTGCAAATATAAAGGTTTTAAGCCCCACATTGACGGTAGAGATCCGTGACGTAGATGTAGCCACAACCGCAGAAGACATTGGCAACGCTATACAGGATCAGTTCTCAAAATTAAATAATGTGGAATCTGTCACAGTGAAGTCCATGAAGGCAATGAGAAATGGCACACAAACCGCGGTCATAAACCTTCCAGTGCGAGATGCACAAATCATGGTGGAGAAGGGACGAATCCGTATAGGGTGGGTGAATTGCAGAATCCGAGAAGTAATTAGCCCACTCAGATGCTATCGATGTCTTGATTTCGGCCACATATCCAGGCATTGCAAATCTGCAGAGGATCGTAGCGGCACGTGCTTGCGATGTGGAGAAAAGGGACACATTGCCAAGCTATGTAAGGCAGCACCAAAATGCGTCATATGCAAATAGGGGCCGGTGTTGGGCAGGACCCCCCCACTGGTAGTTTCAGATGCCCAGCATACAAAAAAGCAGTAAAACAGTTAAAGCAATGATTAAGTGCTTACAAATTAATCTGAACCACTGTGAGGCGGCGCAAAACCTCCTAAAACAAGCAATCGTCGAGAAAAGTATCGACGTTTCTCTTATCAGCGAGCAGTACAGGGCACCCTCAGTGGAGGGAAGCTGGCTGCAGGATAAGAGGGGTAAATCTGCAATCTGGGCATGCGGGGCTCTTCCCTTCGAAACACGGGGCAATAGTCAGCAAGAGGGCTTCATTTATTCAAAAATTGGGGGAATCCACTTCTATAGCTGCTACGCCCCACCAAGCGAGTCTATAGAAAGTTATAAAAACATGTTAAGCCGTCTAGCAGATGATGCTGCCGGGAAAACTCCAGTCATCATCGCTGGAGACTTTAATGCGGGGGCAGTAGAATGGGGAAGCCCAAAAACAACTGCCTGGGGCCAGGCACTTCTTGAAGCTTTCGTTAATCTCGACATCGTGCTACTTAACAAAGGGGGCAAAAATACCTACCAGAAAGGGAGCGCGGGATCGATTATTGACTTGACCTTCTGCAGCCCGGCGCTATTTAGCAGAATAGAATGGGAGGTCCTAGAAGATTTCACATATAGTGACCACTTAGCGATTTCTGTTGTAATCCACCCGCTGCGGACCTGTGCTCGGGGAAACCGAATCAGGAAGTCACAAAAAGCTGGCTGGAAAGTCAGTAGCATGCTGGAGTATATGACAGAACTCCTCCCGGATACACTCGTGTATAGCACCGAATATGTCAACACTGACTCCTGTGCTAATTCGCTAATGAAGTTGGTCACCAACATCTGTGACGCTTCGATGCCACGAAAAAAGAGCGGAAACGGGAGAACTCCAGTATACTGGTGGAATCAGGAAATAGCGGAGCTGCGGGGGAATGCCTCAGGCTGCGGCGACAATACCAACGAAAAAGGGCAAGAAATAACCCTGAACATCTACGTCTCCAAGCCGCATACAAAAGCAAGCGCCATGAACTTCGAAAAGCAATCCAGCAAAGCAAGCGGGAAGCTTTCAAGGAACTAATCAAAGATATTGACGATAACCCTTGGGGCAGTGGGTACAACATTGTGCTAAAAAAATTGAAAGGGAGCAACGCAAAGTCGCCGGTGTGTCCGAAAATAATGAAGCGCATCGTTTCTGGGTTGTTTCCGCAGCAAGATATGTGTAGTGTACCGCGTGAGTTGATGGTTGAAGCCACTGAGATTCCGTCGGTTAGCAGTGCCGAAGTGTCGCCGCTGCAGCCAAGGTTAAGACCAACAAATCACCTGGTATGGACGGAGTTCCGAATGGCGTTCTAAAATATATCGTTAGAAAAAAGCCTGAACTTTTTAGCGAGTTATTCACCAAGTGCATCCAGGAAGGTATTTTTCCAAAAAAATGGAAGCGGCAACGGCTGGTCCTACTGCCTAAAGGCAACAAGCCCCCAGAAGAACCGTCATCGCACAGGCCCTTGTGTATGCTGGATACCGCAGGCAAACTGCTGGACGCCATTATATGCTCGAGGCTTCAAGCGATAACGGAAGGGGACAGAGGTCTCTCAACTTGGCAATACGGGTTCCGTAAAAAGCGCTCAACTGTGGATGCTGTAGCTGCTGTGTGTAATATCGCGCGTCAAGCACTTGAGGGCAAAAGGTGGTTTGAAGGTACCAAGCAGTACTGTGCCGTAGTCACGCTGGATGTGAAAAACGCATTCAACTCTGCCAACTGGGGCCAAATAATAAAGGCAATGATTAGTTTAAACGTTCCGGACTATTTAACCCGCATAATGATGAGCTACTTCAATGATAGAGTGCTCTTCTACGACACCAATGAAGGCCCGAAGAAGTACAATATTTCAGGAGGTGTGCCCCAGGGGTCAGTCCTCGGGCCACTCCTATGGAATATTATATACGATGGCATCCTTAAAATAACTAAATCGGAGGGTGTATCCATAGTAGGCTACGCTGATGATATAGCTATTGTAGTGGTGGCAAAACACTTAGTCGACGTATCGCGAATGTGTAGTGAAACCATAGCCACTGCAAAAACTTGGCTTCAAACAGCAGGGCTAGAATTAGCGGATCATAAGACGGAAGCGCTGCTAATGACTAGTCGAAAAAAGCTGGAGAATATTCAAATAAGAGTAGGTGGCTGCACCATAGAGTCGAGCCCCGCTTTAAAATATCTCGGTGTCGTACTTGATTGCCGGCTGAGCTTCAAGGAACATTTGAATTATGCTGGCATCAAAGCGAGGAAAGTTGGTACGGCTATTTCAAGACTTATGCCAAATATGGGAGGTCCAAGACCACAAATACGAACTCTGCTGTGTGAGAGCACCAGCCTCAGTGCATAGACTAGCGTCGCTGAGGGTATGCTGTGCTTTCGTGACAGTGTCAGACGAAGCCGCAAACCTGCTGGCTGGAAGGTGCCCGCTAGACATAGCGGCAAAGGCGGCGGCAGAAATGAAGGGCAGCCCAATCAACCGTAAAGAGATCATGCAACGTAGCATCAAAGAGTGGCAACAAAGGTGGGAATCGTCTACGAAAGGGCGATGGACAAAAGAGTTGATCCCAAGGGTAGATGAATGGATCAACAGAAAGCACGGGGAAACTAGTTTCTACCTCACGCAGTTCCTCACCGGACATGGCTGTTTCCGACAGTACCTCCACAGGTTCACGCATGCAGACCATCCCTATTGTTTGCATTGCGATGGCCAACTAGAAAACGCGGAGCATATTCTTATGAACTGCCACAAATTCGAAAATCAGCGTAACCAACTTGAACGCTGTATAGGAAGCGCAGTAACCCCCAAAGGCCTGCTGAAGGCGATGTTGTCTAATTCAGACAAATGGAAGGAATGTGCAGATATTATCGCTGAAATAATGAAGCTCCTCAGAGAAGATGAAAGAACAGCGCGGCGCGAAAACGCGCGCTGAGTGACGATAGATAATAATGTCCAGTGCCTGCCCTGCGAAGTAATATCGGAAATGATACACACACCAACAGCAAACAATCAATTGCCATCACCACAAATCACAAACATTAAGGTACGTGTTATATTTTCCAATAGCATTTATAACACGTTAATCAATTTTTTGGTGAAACAACGCCTTACAAGGCAAGTGATTTTTTTTTGTGAAAACGAAATAGTGTTACAATTGAAAAAAAAAAAAATTATACAGTGCTAATTCCGTTTGCACGCGAGCGACAACAACAAACACTAACGGTCGTACACACACACGCACAACAGTGAACAGTGGTACGGTATTGCAACAATTCAATCCATCGAATTTTAATTTAAAGTTTTATTTTGGATTTTTCACTTTTATTTACTTTAAAGTAAATCGGCATAATTTTCTTTGTTCAATACTGTTCATTGGCTTAGCACAATTGTTTATTTGCAAGTCACTATTTTCACTGATTCGAGCAACACTATTTCTATTGCACTATTGCGTTTTCACATAATCACTTTTGAGCCTTTGTTGTAATTTTGTATATATACGAGTACATAACTAACAAGTAAATCAACAATAACACTGGTACATAATTAAGTACCCACTTTACTTGTTAAAACACAGTTATATATATACGTCGACACATTTTGGGTGGCAAGTGTTTTTTTCTTTTGCATCAAGTGCCATTTTCACACATTAGGGTGGCACACACATTAAAAAAAAAAAAATTAACCACTTGACTGAAATTAAAAGAAAACCATTAAATAAAGATACAGACAAAAAAAATTTACTGGTGATTGTCATTTTGTGGGACTTTTTTAAAAATATCAGATTTAGGTTACTTCAGTAAATCCTTCTTAGCTTTCATTATGGATTCATACATCCGTTTAGCAGAATCTGTCGCAGAGTTCGATGCTGACTTGAGCAGCACTCCCGCCTCCGAACAAAATAAGCACGGTCTTGCTATCCAGCAAGACGAATTAAAAGTGTTATGGGAGAAAACGAAGGCAGCGTACGATACGCTAGCGAGCTCAGAAGGTTTAAGTAAGGAAGATGTTAGGGCGATAAAAAAGAAATATAAAATATGTTTTTCGACATATGTGAAATGCATGTCTGCTATGGCTACTCAAGCAGAAGCATTAAATAACGTACAAAATGATGTAGCGGAGCAGTCCGTCCGCGAACACAATATCCACCTTCCACCGTGTGATACAGACGTGTTCAAGGGCGACTATCTTTCATGGCCAACATTCCGTGATATGTTCACGGCCATCTACATGCTCAATAAGCGCCTCACCCCGGTTGAGAAACTTTTTCATCTCAACCATAAGACACAAGGGGAGGCCAAAGAAATAGTAAGAAAGTGCCCCCTAACGAATGAAGGCTTTACTACAGCGTGGAAAACCCTGTGCGAACGCTACGAAAACAAGCGTATCCTAGTCAACACGCAACTAAAACTATTGTTCAGCTTAAAGGCAATAGAATTTGAGTACCACACTCAATAAAAAGTTTGCAGCGTGAGATAAACAATTGCTTATCAGCCCTGAAGAGTCATCAAACTGACATATCGAACTGGGACGCAATTGTCGTTTATCTCTGCTCGACGAAGCTGCCTGACAGTACACTGGCTCTATGGGAACAAACCATAGACCATAAAAACGACATACCCAAGTGGGACGATATGGACAAGTTCCTGTCCAATCGTTTTCAGACCCTTGATACATTGTCAGGGTTGAGGGATGGTAGAGCTGTGAGAGTGCCAAAGCCGCCACAAATCACACGTCATCCTTTCGAAACCCCAACAAAAAGAGTTGGCACCTTCCAAGTAAGCGTGACCAATTTTACTTGTAAAATGTGCCATACAAACGAGCACAAATTGCGCAGCTGTTCCCGATTCCTACAGCTAACACCTACAAACAGACTGAACTTTTTAAAGGAAAACAATTGTTGCCTGAATTGCCTTAGTTCCGGACATACTGTGTCAAGATGCACAAGCGCATACAATTGCAATACGTGCCACTCGCGACATCACACGCTTCTGCATCTAAATGCAATTCAGCCAAAGGCAATAACGCGTTGGACGTCTTCAAGGCCTGCCGATGATTCTCCATCGACATCTAGGCAGGCGCAAGCACAACGTGATTCCGATAAAGCAACAGAAAACGCAAACAGAAATATTAAGTCCTGCTTTGCGAATTCAAGTACAGGTGTGCTATTAGGAACAGCTCGCGTAAATATACGTCTCAATGACACAGATTTTGCTGCACGAGCACTGATTGATTCTTGTTCTGAGTGTTCTTTTATAACAGAGAGGCTCAAACGCAGAATCAATCTATCTGTAAAAAAGATGCATGCCCAAGTTTCGGGCATCACAAACTCGGTAAATGCCCAGGTGAAAGGAGCATGTAACATACAATGGCGGTCCCCCGTCGACCCATTGTTTAGCTTGACTGCAACTGTCCTGGTTTTACCACAACTAACCGGAAATCTGCCTACAACAAATATAAGCGCGACAACGAGGCAAGAATTTCCGGACCTGGTATTAGCGGATAAAAGGTTTTTTGTTAATGAACAAATAGACCTCATTCTTGGTGGAGACATTTATCCACAAATCATATTAAGTGGGATAAAGAAAAACGTCTTGAGGACACTTCTAGCCCAAGAAACCGTATTCGGTTGGATTATTTTTGTATTTATTTTGTATTTTGTATTTATTTATTTAAGTCTATGAACAATAAATTCTTACAGACTACTAACAAACTTACATGAGATTATTTATTTATTTAATCTAGAAATATTAACATTTATTTATTTATTTATTTATATATGTAAAGTCTTTGAATTACAAATTCTTACAGACTATAATTAAACTAATTTGGAATAGTACAAAAATTACTAAGAAAAAAATGACTTGAGGTGGTTTATTAAGATGGCATAGGGCCACGAAAAATCAGCACCCGAAGAACTAAAAAACAAATTTAAATCAGCACATGCCCTAGAAATAGGAGCATTCCTACCATAATTAGTTTTCGAGAAACCAATTATGAAGGGTTCAAACTGTCGAAGGCTTCTACAAGGAACATTAAACCGAATTTCACTAAGAAGGAACGGGCAATCAATCGTCCCAGTGATGATCCCAATAACAAATGAACATGATAAAATGGATCTTCTGCTTTCAAGTGTCAATCAACAAACAACGAGATCGGTAGGATGGCAAGGGTTCTGAAAAGTTCAAAGATCGGAGCGCAAATCGTAGAAAAGCTTTCTGAACTCTCTCAAGCCGATTAGAGACACCGATTTGGTATGGCTTCCAAATGATAGTGGCGTACTCTAACCTCGATCTGACAAAAGCACAATATAACGTTTTGAGAGTATAAGGGTTAGTAAATGCAGAACAATTTCGGCGTACGAATGCTAGCATCGAGTATGACCGCGTTATGACATGGTTGACATGGCTAGTGAAATTTAACTTGGAGTCAAAAATAACACCTAAGTCTTTAATTTCCTCCACAGATTTCAAAGAAGAGCCAGCAATACTATACGAAGTAGGCAACGCAGTCGGCGATTTAGCAAAAGTTACGTGGAAGCATTTATTTATATTTAGCGACAAACGGTTTAAATTGCACCAATTTTGAACATTATCTAGGTCGGATTGCAATCTATCAGAATCACGGGTGTTGTTAACGACTGCGAATATTTTAAGGTCGTCAGCATACATTAAATATTCAGCAAAAGAAAAGCATGAACCAATATCATTAATAAAAAGAATGAAAAAGAGAGGCCCTAGAATGCTCCCCTGCGGAACACCAGAGGACGCAATAAATGAACGGGATGTGGCATTATCAACCGAAACCACGCAGCGTCTATTGGATAAATATGACTTGATCCACGACAAAAACGTGGAGTGAAATCCCATTGACGCAAGCTTCGACAATAGTATTCGGTGGGAAACTTTGTCAAATGCCTTAGAGAAATCGGTGTAAATTGTATCGACTTGAGACCCCTTTTTGAAGGCAGAAATGCAATATTCACTGAAAATGGAAAGATTTGTGACCGTGGAGCGGCACGCCACGAAACCGTGCTGACTGGTGGAAATTAGGCTTTTAACCGCAAAATATAACTTTTCATTCACAATTATCTCAAAAAGTTTTGAGACGGACGAGAGCTTCGAAATCGGCCTATAATTACGGACATCGTTTTTGTTTCCACTCTTAAAAATAGGGGAAACGGATGCCAACTTCCAGTCATTCACAAAGACACCAGACGCCAATGATTTGTTAAAGATAATTGAAAGAGGTTCTGCAAGGCACAAACAACTTTTTAGAAAGATTGAAGAAAGGCCATCCGAGTCAGTTTTAGATGTTGGCTTAAGCTTTCTAATGCCATTGATGACGTCAGTAACAGATAAACTCAAAGATCCAAAATTTAGCGAGGAATCACTTTTATCAGGTAGACGAGAATCCAAGTCACAGTCGGGCTCAAAATTAGAGCAAAAAAAATCAGCGAATAAATTTGCAGATACTACGGCGGAATTTGCACATATACCATCGAAGAATACATTATTTGGGACAGTCGAACAAGACTTTTTAGATTTGATGAATTGCCAGAAGGCCTTCGAGTCTGAGATAATATTGTTTTCAAAATTCAAAATATAATTTCTGTACAAGAACTTACTCAAGCAATTAAATTCCTTTAAATAGCACTGAAATTTAGAATAATACACTGGATCACTAGTTTTTTTATATAATTTGCCAAATTTGTTCTTCAAATTCTTCAGATGCTTTACCCGTTTGGTATGCCAAGGTATCTTATACAGTTTCTTATTACAAATAGGAATGTGCTTCAAACATAACGCGAATGCCTTAGTTTTAAAGAAATGAAAACAAGAAATAACATCATTGCCATGGAAGGCATCACACCAATCAATACTCAACAAAATGTCGTTAAAAGTAGAGAAATCACATGCATTGTAGTTAAATCTGATGTTAGGCTCATCAGAAACCTCGGAAAATTCGTAAAACTCAAACTCGAGAGTAAGAGGAATATGATGTTTATCAGTAGGAGAGATGGGTGTGACACATTCCGACAAAGTGTAGTGAACATTATTGGAAATAAATACTAAATCTAAGATTCTATTAAGGCTATTATAAAATCCATTAATTTGAAGCAAATCAATGCTTAAAAAACTATCAATGACGTGAATCTCGGCTGAAGAATTAACGTTAGAGGCCATGAATGCAGCCGAGTTCCTAAGTGGGAACCAACTCAAATGAGATAAGTTGAAATCACCGAGGACACAAAGATGACTGTCACCAGCAATATTTGATGCTAATGACACAACATTGTCAGCGTGTGCAAAAAATAAAACATCAGCACTTTTCGGCGGAATATACGAGGCACACACATAAATGGTCTCAGACGTTCCATAAACGCGTACGCAAAGCTGATCAAGGAGTGCGTCAGAGTTGGAAAGTATTACTAATGACGCACGAAATTTTCTTCGAACAGCAATGAGAACACCACCTCCTCTGGAACATCCAGTTTTAACATGGTCGCGATCCTTACGAAAAACATCATACAGATTGGGATCAAAAATCTCACTATCGGAAAAGTTTTCATTCAGCCAAGATTCTACAAATACAAAAATATCATATTCTAAGAAAGAACTTTTCATATACACAGTCGAACACTTTGTCCGAAGGCCTGCCATATTCTGAAAGTAAATTTTTAAACATTTATTACTAGCAATGGATTCAGTTACGGCAATTACGGAACTTGCAGTGTTACAGCGCCTTTTTGAAAAAAACTGAAAGGACGTATTACTACATTCGTAGGCCAAATATCTGCATTTAGCAGCTTATCATAATAGCACTCAGATACTCCTAATTTAAAACTAATCTTTTTTAGAACTTTTATATCAGCATCCTTTTTTATGAGCATACGGCATACAAGAGATTTTTCATCAATTTCCGCATACTTAGCAACATATTTCGAAATATCGGCTTCTGCCACGGTGTTCGAAAATGAAGATACATGCAGCCATTTCATTTTAGAAACCACACTAAGTTCATTGCTGTGGTTGGAACCAAAAACTAAAGGTTGTCTAAGCATCTTACGGTTGCCTTTGGCAACAAATTTCTCAGCAGGCACTTTCAGTTGATCGCCATTAGTTGTTAAAGCATGAGAAGTCGATTTCGCAGTCCTCTGATAATCAGCAGACGTCGGTCTCAGAGCAGGCGTAGTAGTAGCGGCAGTAGCACTTGGCGTCGACTTCGCAGCAGAGACAAGCAAGTTAGATGTCGATCGCAGAGCTGATGTAGTAGCAGCAGCAGTAGCACTTGGCGTGGTCTCCTCACTAACAGCATTAGTGACAACAGCGCTATACGTACCAGCAGAGAGTAACGCAGCGCTAGCAGGAACATAAGAGTGCAAATCAGACACAAGAGAGTGAGCAGACGAATTTGAGGGCGAAGAGGGCAGCAGTGGTTGATTAGCAGCACCAATTGTGCCATTGCTTTTGCTGGCACGAACTTTGTTGAGATTTTCGGAACCAACAAAGCCGTGTAGTTTTCTTACTTCTGCAGTAAGCGAAGAAATAGCGGCATCTTTAAAATCAAGTTTTGAGCGTAGAGAAGTAATTTCTGCATGAAGAGTATTAGACTTTTGGACCAGCTGTTTGTTGTCTGCAGTCAACGAATTTAGTATTGAGAGCACACGCACATTATCAGCTCTTAATGCAGATAACTCTTTAGCAATAGTAAGAAGGGTTATATGTTGATTTTTGATATGCTCATTTGACACATTTTCACTAGCATTTTTAGGTGCACTAGCACTTTTAGCAGCAACTATCTCCACCGAAGCAGCGGGTGGGGGAGGCGTACGAATAGAGCCACGACGCTCAACCATACACACTTTGCAAAAGAAAGCCTGATTCGAATTTTGCAAAAAGTCGAGATCTGCCTGTAGCATACCAACACAAGCCAAGTGAAAGAAATCTTTGCACTTGGCGCACTGAACTTTTACTTGTGCGCGATCAACTTTCTGACCACAAGCGCAAGGCATGATGAATATGCAGTTTATTTGCTTATTTTGAAATAAAATTATTAGAACAAATTAGAGTCACTGTCTCAGGTTTTCCAACCATAATATAATTATTAAAATGAATTAAAGTACAAGCCACCGGAATGCGATTATTGTTACGAAAATTCAGAGCGATTAGAAAACACGTCCGCACAGTTCGAAGTACTATTTGCTCTGGTAGTACGGATACTACAAAGACCCACAGAAGTATAGTTTCGTGCTTCAGCGAAGTTGCCCTGGATAAGCAACTTACGGCATTCTGGGAGTTAGAAGATTTACCCAAAACCAAAAGCCTCAATGAAGATGATAAATATTGCGAAGAGCTTTATAAAAAGACCACTATCAGAACTAATGAGGGAAAATACATAGTCTCGTTACCATTCCGACAGGAATTTCCAGTAACCATACAACTAGGCCCTTCTCTTAAAAAAGCCTGCTCTCAATTCTTCCGGAATGAGACACGGATAGCCAAGGATCCCGTCCTACAAAAAGAGTATAATAGGGTGTTAGCAGAGTATGAGACACTAGGACACATGACGAGAATAAATTGTAACATTTCAGCGGACTCATGTGAAAATTACTTCCTGCCTCATCACGCCGTTACAAAGGCAGAGAGTACCTCAACTAAAGTTCGCGTGGTTTTCAATGCCTCAAGTGCAACCGCTAATGGAAAAAGCTTAAATGGCGTCCTCCTACCAGGTCCAGTACTGCAAACCCGAACGAATCAACGAGCCTATATGAACTAAAGACGGTTACGTTTGGAATAAACTGTGCTCCTTACCTGGCGATAAGAACTCTGTTGCAGTTGGCCGATGACGTAGAAAGCTCGCATCCAATAGCAGCTAATATTCTGCGAAAATGCATGTACGTAGATGACGTACTTGCAGGAGGACACAGCATCGAATCTACCATAAAGGCAAGGGACGAAATTTCTACGGTACTGTGGTCAGCAGGTTTTCCCTTACGAAAATGGACGGCCAACTGCGAGGATGTAATAGCAGACATTCCAAAGAAGGATCTACTAAGCGAAGATTTTTTGGAATTCGAAGACACCAGCACATTTAAGGCTGTTGGAATAAGATGGAACGCCCATTGGGATTATTTTTACTTCCTAACAAGACCAATGGAGCATAGTGACACAATCACTAAAAGGTCGATATTGTCTTCCATTGCCAAGCTGTTCGATCCGCTAGGATGGCTTGCGCCCATTGTAATAGTAGCCAAAATATTGATGCAAAACATTTGGCTGGAAGGCACAGAGTGGGATGAACCTGTGTCTTCAACTACTTTGGAAAAATGGCAAAATTTCACCAAACACTACCGCGAGATAGAGAGGATTAAGATACCGCGTTGGGTCTATTTTTCTCCCGCCCATGACGTCGAAGTACATGGCTTCTGCGATGCTTCAGAAAAAGCGTATGCAGCTACGGTATACTTACGGGTTAAGCAGGGTAGTGAAATTCAAGTGAATCTGCTGGTAGCAAAAACAAAAGTTGCTCCAGTTAAAACTATTTCCCTGCCCCGATTAGAGCTCTGCGGCGCGGTATTGCTCGCCGAAAGCATTGAATCGGTACTTGGCACCCTACCACTAGGACAGGTACAAGTACACTTATGGACAGATTCCACAATTGTGCTTGCATGGATACGTAAACCTCCATGTTCGTGGTCAACGTTCGTAGCACATCGTATAACCAAAATTGTCGACAAAGTCGGAAATACGGACTGGCTTCATGTGGAGTCGGCATCAAATCCAGCAGATATGGCAAGCAGAGGAGTTCTCGCCTACGAATTAGTCGATAACACTCTGTGGTGGCATGGCCCTTCTTGCTTGCAAGAAGACAAGGAAAATTGGCCAAGACAAGATACAAACTATAACACCAACATCGAAGAAAAAAGGGTGCATTTATGTGCAACCGGAACAATAAAAAATTTTGATGACATTCTCAATAGGTTTTCAGATTTACCGAGAGCTTTGAGAATCTTGTCATATATCATGAGATTCTACCAAAGCACTCATCCGAACAAAAAAGCTTCCTTTCGAGCAGAGTCTTGTTTAATTTCATCCGATGAAATTAAGGCAACGACACAACGCTTAAGAATCCTTTATCAGAAGCAATACTACAGTGATGAATATTCGAACTTAGAGTCAAAGAAACCCATCGATAGAAAAAGCGAAGTGCTACCCCTTAACCCTTTCTTAGATAAAAATGGGATTATGAGGACTGGAGGTCGTCTTGGCGCATCGCTAGATTTAGCGTACAACGAGCGTCACCCAATAATCCTTCCTTATAAATGCCGATTAGCCCGTCTTGTTGTCCAATTTATCCATAAAATCTCCTTGCATGGCGAGAACCAATTAATGCTGCGTCTCATTCGAACGCAATACTGGATTCCCCGAGTCAAAAATATGGCAAAGTCCGTCATCCATAATTGTAAGGTCTGCACAATCCACAGAAAACAAACCCAAACGCAGCTTATGGGCGTGCTCCCTCCGGAACGCACCTCATATTCGCGTGCATTTACAAACACGGGTGTAGATTTCGCAGGACCTTTCGATATCAAAAACTTCCGCGGCAGAGGTTGTCGCATCTCAAAAGGTTACGTCTGCCTGTTTGTGTGTTTCGCCACTAAGGCTATACACTTGGAAGCCACCAATGACCTTAGCACTGCATCTTTTTTGGCAGCTTTTGCTAGGTTTATAGCCAGGAGAGGATGCCCAAAAAATGTTTACTCCGACAATGGCACCAACTTTGTCGGAGCTTCGCGATCTCTACGATCAGAATTCAAAGCATTTATAACTGAAGCGCGAAATAATACAATGATTAAATATAGCCACCAGATAATCACATGGCATTTCTTACCCACTGCAGCGCCTCATATGAGCGGATTGTGGGAAGCAGGGGTAAAAAGTTTTAAAACCCATTTTAAAAAGATCGCTTCCGGCTTCAGTTATACATTCGAAGAGTTCACAACTCTTTTATGCCGAATCGAGTCATGCCTTAACTCCCGTCCGTTAAGCCCGTCTTCGAATGAGCCTTCCGACTTGGAGCCTCTTACCCCCGGTCACTTCTTAGTAGGTGGACACCTATTAGCTCCACCTGAACTAGAAGTCAACGAAAGCCCTGCCTTGATCGTAAACCGATGGCAGAAACTTAAAGCCCTACATCAAACATTTTGTAAAAGATGGAAAGCTGAATATCTGCTGGAAATGCAGAAACGCACAAAGTGGAAACATCCACAAACTAACATCAAAACAGGAGATCTTGTGGTTATAAAAGAGGATAATCTACCGCCTAACATGTGGAGACTGGGACGAGTCATCAACTTACACCCAGGCTCGGATAACCGGGTACGCGTCGTCGACATCTATACTACGAAGGGACAAACCAGCAGACCAATAACGAAATTGGTTTTGCTGCCCTCCATCGAAAGTACCGCTACTTCCCCTACCCAAGGATAAGTACTTTAAAAAAAAAAAAAAAAAAAATTCATAAATAGTACGTGAAGTACAAGAAAATAAAGAAATCTGCACTGCCATTTTTTCTAATAATATATGTACTTAACTTGAAAATGTTCCGATGGATTACCTACGACGATGGCGTACAAAAATAAAGAAATCTGCGAAATCATGTTTTTACATACATCAAGTAGTGGTTCTTTGGTACCCGATACCCATACAAAATTAACTGACAAACTAAACAATAGTTTTGAGTTAATTTTGAAAAGTGGTCATTTAATACCCGAAACTATTTCAAAACTAACCGACAAACTAACCAATAGTTTCAGTTAACTTTGAAAAGTGGTCATTTTGATATCCGAAACTATTTCGAAATTAACCGACAACTAACCAATAGCTCGAGTTAATTTTCCGGAATTTATGACCGATTGTCAAAAATCAGCCCGGTCCAACCCTAACATAAGTGGTGTAACATAAGTGGTGAAAATCCTAAACCCTAAAAACCCTATCCACTAACTAAATTTCAGAGCGTAAAGAAAATTTGGAAAACGTAAAGACGCAAGAAGCGGAGAGAACGTAAAACTAATGAGAAGTTGCAAGTTTTTTTATATATTTTAAATATTTCGATATATTTAAACATTTTGTATATTTAAATATTTTATCATTTTCCAAATTTTAATAACTTTTATCATAACTTTATATTTTTTGGATCAACTCCATAATTTTCAATAATTTTTTTATCCAACTTGCAAATTCTTGCTAGTACTTAGATCTTTCCAATTTATCCGTTAAAAAAAAAAAAAAATTTTTTTTTTGGAAACATCTAAGTACTAATGTTTACATAAAATTTTTAAATATATATGTATATATACGTATAAAAACAAAACAGTTACTTGGTTACAGCTCCACTGTTGTCCTGCTCCTCACATCGTGAAAATCATTTAATTGTTCACCTGTTGGGAAATAAAACAAATTAGTTCAGTGTACAAAATTGATTAAACACAAAAAAAAAAAAATTTCGATCCACATTAATACTTTACAAACTCCTTTCTTTGCTTCCGATCATCCGCCATCTTCGCATGGCATACCCCTTCTCCCTCCGACTGTGCCCTCGCAATCGAACGCATCACGCCACCATGTGCATGTAGATATGTATATATCGATATACATATGTACATACATGCACATGTACCTACTTACATATGTACGTAAAAAACTCAAAAATTTGTGTACAAAAATTATTATATTATTATTAGTATAAATATATAAATACCACTTACCTGATCATCGCCGCCGTACACATGCATGCGTCCACCATCGCCATGAATGCGATGTACGCATATGTACGGCAGGCACTGTTGGCCAGCTGCACATGGCGACATGTACGCCAACCTCAAAATCACCACAACTAGGAACTGAAGCCCCGCTCGTGCTGAACGAGATACTGCCTTCGCCTTTGCTGTGCCAGAATCCTGGCCGGCTTTGCCTCCAGCCATTTCTATGCATTTCTAATTTTGTTCACAGGCAAAACGGAAATGCTAACAAAATCTGGTAACACGTTTGGAATGGATTTAACACTCAAATTCTTTTCCTTTTTATTATTCCAGAAAGCTTTTTTTGCGTTGGGCAGAGCAACGTACTCATCCGACACGACAAAGTTTTTTTTTCATGCATTTTCTATATTAACACCTTTTATTAAATTAACAAAAATTTTCACTACCACTCGCGCCAAAATTCACGTGTAAATAATTTCTGTAACATCCCTGTGGTCAGCAAATAATTTTTTGCAACACCACTGTGGTCAGCAAATTAAGCACAGTGGCCTACAAACTGTTTGTGGGTGGTAGACCAGATTGCTGGATGCCAGATTGCTGACCTACCTCACCACAATCAAATATCTAATGTATGTACATAAACCACACACAAAAAACAGAATGTTGAGCCATTTCATGGCGGGGGGCACTTTCCGCGATTACCGATATACAGGAATAGGTAGTTCATATCAATTTTTTATTTCTTTTTTAATATTAAAATAATTATATGCAATCAGGTGTTTTTACGATATATGAAAATATATCGTAATGCCATATTACGTTCGCAACTGTGGAACATAGCCAAGTCCACCACCCTCAAGAGCAACTGGAGTTAGGCACCATGTACCGATGGGGGGCGCAAGTGTACCGATGCGATCACACCCAAATACCATTTTTACAGTGGGTGATGAAAGTTTTTGGACACTTGGCGCATAAATGCACCAAATACATAAATACATAAATACATAAAATTAACACTAAAATACATATATATATGTATATGCATACAATTTTTGTCATGCCATAATTTCATAAAATAAAATCATTTTTTTTCTTTGGTTATTTTTTTTTTGTTCTATATCACTTGCCACCCAATAATCCACCTCATTAATCAATGAAAATAAACACACAAAATTTTAGACTATGGGCCGTTTCACAGCGACGCGCAACAAAACGGAGCAGCGCGCCGTCCGTTTCGAAGTGGCATGCCGATTATGCCAGAAAAACCACGGCATAAGACTTTGCCCGATATACCGCGCCAAGTCTGCGGAAGAGAGGCTGCGATTGGTATTAATCCACCACTACTGCGCGAACTGCCTGTCGCCGTTCCATAAGCAGGAGATCTGCAGCAGCGTCGGGCGCTGCCATCGGTGTAATGAGAAACACCACACCTCATTGCATCTGCAGTGCGAAAACGACCGGCGGCCAACGATCCCGCCAGCCGAGGATGACGATGACGTCTTGTCGATCAACCTGACCGGCCAGATAAAGTCGTGGGCAGAGCAGGTGGCGGAAGCGGAAGAAGAAGAAGCGTCGATGACCCAAGTGGTCCCAATCACAGCGGGTGGAGGCTCGGGAACGCGTACTTTCCGACCTTCACTACAACATGAACGGCGTAGGCGCAGCTCGGAAACCAGTCCTTTCCGACTGCCCAGGCAGCGCGGCGTTGGATCCCGTCCATTCAGACCGCCTGCCCATCAGACCAAACGAAGAGCGACTGGCGTGGGAGCGCGTCCTTCCCAACCAGCGCAACAACAGCAAATGGGTGGCTCGGGAACGCGTCCTTTCCGACCATCACATAAAGCAGCGAATTGGCGGCAAGGTAACTCGGGAACCTGTCCTTCCCGATCACAACCACGACGCGCCCCATACCACGTTCCCCAACACAAGGATGAGACGCTACAGATAGCGCGCCAGCAACAACAACCAACATTCCGGTCGGGCCGATTGCTCGGTATCACAACCGCCCCTCTCATGAGGACATATGAGGCAATCGCCCCGACAGCGATCGTTAAAATAGAGGCAGGCGGCCGCCTGCATTTAGTGCGGGCCTTAATCGATCCGTGCGCGCCCAGCACCATAGTCTCCAGCGAGTTGGCACAAATGCTCAGACTGGAGCAAAACCACACGGGTCGCGGAGTGACGTGCTCACTCTATTATACTATTATACTACTATACTATACAGAAATAAAGTTGAAAAAAAGCCCACGTATGTTCTTACTGTAACGTTTCTTTTTTTACCATCCTTCCCAGTAGGGCACAGGAGACGATGGCGGAGGAGCACGGAGCGGCTCATTGAAAAAAAATATATATATTTTTAATCAAATATGTGATGTGGTGTGAACTGGTGGTAGACTGTTGTCAACGCTCAGGATTTTTGCTTACCGCAAGGGGGCCGGCATGTTTACGCCGCATCGTAAATATTTTCTAACCGCCCTAATGCGCGCATCTATACACATACGCATACATGTGCAACTGCGAATTACTCCGCTTTTCCCGCCGGATAATTCCTTTTGTTCACATTTCCAATTTCTTCCTTTCCACTAAAACTGCGGTTGACGGCAACCGTACGTTTTTTCATACTTTCACTCGTTCACAGGATTTCTAGAGCGACACAGGTCTACCACGGATTCACACCACAGGTAAAGCAAAAATTCATGTATATCTCCATATATACCTTTGAATAAATTTCAATTACATTTAAAACTAAACAAAATCTTTTTAATTTCTATTTCCAAATATCCAACCGTGCGTCTGGACATTTGTACACACTCTATGGTGGCATGACCCTTATTGGTTGCAAGAAGACAAGGAGAATTGGCCAAGACAAGAGACAAGCTATAACACCAACATCGAAGAAAAAAGGGTGCATTTATGTGCAACCATAACAATAAAAAATGTTGATGACATTCTCGATAGGTTTGCAGATTTACCGAGAGCTTTGAGAATCTTGTCATATATCATGACATTCTACCAAAGCACTCATCCGAACAAAAAAGATTCCTTTCGAGCAGAGTCTTGTTTAATTTCATCCGATGAAATTAAGGCAACGACACAACGCTTAATAATCCTTTACCAGAAGCAATACTACTGTGATGAATATTCGAACCTAAAGTCAAAGAAACCCATCGATAGAAAAAGCGAAGTGCTACCCCTTAACCCTTTCTTAGATAAAAATGGGATTATGAGGACTGGTCGTCTTGGCGCATCGCTAGATTTAGCGTACAACGAGCGTCACCCTATAATCCTTCCTTATAAGTGCCGATTGGCCCGTCTTGTTGTCCAATTTATCCATAAAATCTCCTTGCATGGCGAGAACCAATTAATGCTGCGTCTCATTCGAACGCAATACTGGATTCCCCGAGTCAAAAATATGGTAAAGTCTGTCATCCATAATTGTAAGGTCTGCACAATCCACAGAAAACAAACCCAAACGCAGCTTATGGGCGTGCTCCCTCCGGAACGCACCTCATATTCGCGTGCATTTACAAACACGGGTGTAGATTTCGCAGGACCTTTCGATATCAAAAACTTCCGCGGCAGAGGTTGTCGCATCTCAAAGGGTTACGTCTGCCTGTTTGTGTGTTTCGCCACTAAGGCTATACACTTGGAAGCCACCAATGACCTTAGCACTGCATCTTTTTTGGCAGCTTTTGCTAGGTTCATAGCCAGGAGAGGATGCCCAAAAAATGTTTACTCCGACAATGGCACCAACTTTGTCGGAGCTTCGCGATCTCTACGATCAGAATTTAAAGCTTTTATAACCGAAGCGCGAAATAATACAATGATTAAATATAGCCACCAGATAATCACATGGCATTTCTTACCCACTGCAGCGCCTCATATGGGCGGATTGTGGGTAGCAGGGGAAAAAGTTTTAAAACCCATTTTAAAAAGATTGCTTCGAGTCATACCTTAACTCCCGTCCACCGGTCACTTCCTAGTAGGGGGACACCTATTAGCTCCACCTGAACTAGAAGACAACGAAAGCCCTGCCTCGATCGTAAACCGATGGCAGAAACTTAAATCCCTACATCAAACATTTTGTAAAACATGGAAGGCTGAATATCTGCTGGAAATGCAGAAACGCACAAAGTGGAAACATCCACAAACTAACATCAAAACAGGAGATCTTGTGGTTATAAAAGAAGATAATCTACCGCCTAATATGTGGAGACTGGGAAGAGTCATCAACCTACACCCAGGCTCGGATAACCGGGTACGCGTCGTCGACATCTATACTACGAAGGGGCAAACCAGCAGACCAATAACGAAATAGGTATTGCTGCCCTCCATCGAAAATACCGCTACTTCCCCTACCCAAGGATAAGTACTTAAAAAAAAAAAAAAAAAAAAAAAATCATAAATAGTACGTGTAGTACCAGAAAATACAGAAATCTGCTCTTCCATTTTTTCTAGCAATACAAGTACTTAACTTGAAAATGTTCCGATGTATTACCTACGACGATGGCGTACAGAAATAAAGAAATCTGCGAAATCATGTTTCTTACATACATCAAGTAGTGGTTATTTGGTACCCGATACCCGTACAAAACTAACTGACAAACTAACCAATAGTTTGGAATTAATTTTGAAAAGTGGTCATTTGATACCCGAAACTATTTCAAAACTAACCGACAAACTAACCAATAGTTTCAGTTAATTTGGAAAAGTGGTCATTTTGATATCCGAAACTATTTCAAAATTAACCGACAACTAACCAATAGCTCGAGTTAATTTTCCGGAATTTATGACCGATTGTCAAAAATCAGCCCGGTTCCACCCTAACATTAGTTGTGAAGACCCTAAACCCTAAAAACCCTATCCACTAACTAAATTTCAGAGCGTAAAGAAAATTTGCTTTCAATGAAAGAAACATGCAAGAAACTAAGAGAGCGTAAAACCAATAAGAAGTTGCAAGTTTTTTTATATACTTTAAATATTTCGATATATTTAAACATTTTGTATTTTTAAATATTTCATCATTTTTCAAATTTTAATCTGCATTCTACTTTTAATCAACTCAATAATTTTAATCAGTTTTTATCCAACTTGCAAATTCTTGCTAGTACTAAGATCTTTCCAATTTATTCGGTAAAAAAAAAAAATTTTTTTGGAAACATCTAAGTGCTAGTGTTTACCCTATATATATAAAACTTTTAAATATATATACATATGTATCTATAAGAACAACACAATTACTTGTTTATGAACAGCTCCACTGGTGTCCCGCTCCTCACATCGGGGAATTATTCAATTTGTTCACCTGTTGGGAAAGAAAACAAATTAGTGTCAGTGTACAAAATTGATCAAACAAAAAAAAAAAAAAATCAACCCACATTGATACTTTACAACCTCCTTTTTGCTTCCGGTCATCATCCGCCATCTTCGCATGGCATACCCTCCCTCCGACTGTGCCCTCGCAAACGAATGCAACACACCACCATGTGCATGTCGATGTATATCGATATACATACATACATATGTACCTACTTATGTACGTAAAAACTCCAAAATTTATGTACAAAAAATTATTTCATTATTATTATTACAAATATATAAATACCACTTACCTGATCATCGTCGCCGTACACATGCATGCGTCCACCATTGCAATGAATTCGATGTATGAATATGGTACGACATGCACTGTTAGCCATCTGCACATGGCGACATGTACTCCAACCTCCAAATGACGTGTTCCAGACACGTACTTTTGGCATTACAAGCATGTTTCTGGGTCCCGACGACGAAAACTCGGAAGATTCCACGCACACGCTTCTTGGCTTCGATTAACAGCCAAAAATCTTTTATTTTATCCACTGTTATCCTGCTGCACATGGAGTTCGCCGCCAACCTCCAAATTACGTGTTCCCAAAACGTACGGGAACATTATTCGTGTATTCCCGAAATGCGCGCACTAATCACTACACTTTTTCACTTTTTTTAAATTAATTAAAAATTTTTTTCACCACTAATTCTAATTTAAAAATATGCATAAAAAATTTTCACAACTACTCGCGGCTGAAAATCACGTATAAATAATTTTTACACATTCAGTTACCGGTAGGCCCTGTGGTCAGCAAATTATGCACAGTGCCATACAAACTGTTTGTGGGTGGTAGGCCAGATTGCTGACCTACCTCACCACCATCTAAGTACAAAAACCACACAAAAAACAGAATGTTGAGCCATTTCATGGTGGGGGGCACTTTCCGCGATTACAAAATCAAAAGAATAGGTAGTTCACATCAGATTTTTATTTCTTTTCAATTTCGTTTAAACATCCTATGCAGTCAGGTGTTAGATCACTACGACGAAACGCCCCATACAATTACCCCAACTAGCGCGACAACATACGTATGTTCAGCCTTAATATTTCTTTCTAGTACCGTCCTTCCTAGTAGAGCACAGGAGACGATGACGGAGGAACACGGAGCGGTTCAAGGAAACAATAAGCAAGTGGCTCATTGGAAACAAAAGAAAAAATAATAATTTTTTTAATCAAATATGTGATGTGGTGTGAACTGGTAGTTGGACGCTGTTGACGCTCAGGATTTTTGCTTACCGCAAGGGGGCCGGCATGTTTACGACGGCAGCGTAAATATTTTCTAACCACCCTAATACACGTGTATGTACGCATACATATGCAACTGCGAATTATTCCGTATTTCCCGCCGGATAATTCCTTTTGCTAACATTTCCAATTACTTGCTTTCCAATAAAACTGCGTTTGACGGCAACCGTACGTTTTTTCATAAGTCGCACTCTATTTCAGGATTTCAGGAGCGACGCAGGTCAACTACCGATTCACACCACAGATAAAGCAACATTCTTGTATATCTACATATATACAGTTGAATAAATTTTCACAACAAATTAAAACTAAACCAAATCTTTTAATTTTCTTTTCAAATTTCCAACTGAGCGTCTGGACATTTGTACAAGTAATTTTGTTGACTTTTCAAATAGTAATTGGGTGTTTCACAAGGTGTTCTTTGTAAAAGCAAAAAAAAATAAGGCAGTAAAACATTTTAATTTCTGAGAAATTCAGAATTTTCATTACGGTATTTGAAGTTATTGTACAAGATTATTTTTAAGTTGATTGTTTATTTTTGCTGCGTTCATATAACCCAAATCTTTGTTAACGAAAAAAAAGTTACTCTAATGCCACTCACAGCGCGCCAAAGAGAGTGACAGTCTCGCGACGACAGAAAAAAATCTCGGAGGCCATTCTATGGTGCCGAGCTTGCCATAGGAACTCAGGAGTCAGGATGAATGGCGACCGGCAAACTGATGATGACTAAAAATTTAAAGGACTTTGCATTGAGCAAGTTACACAACCATAGTTTGAGAATACACAATGTATGTATGTATGAATGTACAATAATTTTCCCGCGCTCATAGTCATCACAAATGCTGTAATGAGTATGTGTGATTGTGTGATATTCACATTCGCAACAATTCAATGAACTCCGTATGTATATAAAGGGCAAATGCGATGAGCTCACATTTAGTCTGCTTACAAACATCAAAAATAATACTTCTGTTTCTAAAAGTACCTACATATCGTCGCCCCAGAAAACGGATGGCGAATGTGAAAAAATGTGATTTTGGGGTTTTGATGCAGATTTACTAAATTGGACGTGCTCTTTCGATTTCTGTAATCTATTTTTTCATATCTCCTTTAGTTTCCGAGATATTGAGTATGTCGCATGTTACTTAATATTAATGCTTGGGTATGATTTTTGTTGTACGTGCTTGAAATAAGTCACATACGACAAATTTCCATACAAATCAACCTTTTTTTTTTAATCATAAAACTTTTGTCGCATGTGCTGAAAAACTTCGCACATACGACATTTGTATATAGTCAAGTTATAAGCAATTGTTGTATGTGCGCAAAGCTAAAGCACTGTATTACATGGCTTTCCTTCAGTCGGCTGCTTGTCGTTGCGCTAACAAGATGGGAGAGTCGTCGCCTGCACCAAATTTAGACGAGGCTCTAGAAACGTACATAAGTACAGCAAATAGTTTTTTTTTTTAATTAAGATATTTTTAAATAGTTTCTCATTGTATTTGTAAACATTATAGGATAATGGATGGTATATTGACGGACTCAACTCGCAACAGTGAACCAAGTGACATATCGTTCGAGTAAGTAAATCGATTGTTTATTGCAAAAAAAAATTAACACCTGTCTTTAAATTCAAAGAATAAATAGTTCTAATCAATCATCTGATGAAGAAAACAGACAACCCTGCAGGCTTAAACACTTTTACGAAAATGCGGGGGATCTTCTAGGTGTTAATGCCTTATCCAGCTCTTCGACGTACATCTTACGATCGTTGCCTTCTGACTACAGTTCGTGTAAGTTGTTCGGAGTTACTGAAAATATTTATGACTTTAATATATTGGTTTAGCTTTCACCGAGTCCCCAACCCCTACAAGGAAGCGCCAAAGAAATCCGAGTTTGTGGAAACAAAATATCCGAAAACGTCTGCGAGAAAATGGAAAGCCCTATACGGATAGGAACGGTATACAAAGGCCAGGAAAAAATTGGGTGTACCATGTGGCGGTAAATGTTTTTATCAGTGCACGAGAAATTTTACTGAAAACGATCGCGAAGAACTTCACGGCAAGTTTTGGAATCTCAATGATGCAGAAAGGACATCCTATTTGTTTTCATTTGTCAAGCCATCTGAAACAAAACGTCGGCGGAAATCTTCTGAAAGAGCTGTCTCGTTCCGTAAAAAACGATCTTTCCATTATTATTTTAAAAACAATGACACAACTTTACAAGTTTGTAAAAAATTTTTCCTTTCCACCCTCGGCACATCTGAAAGAAAAATTTATTATTTATTTAACGTTTCTACAGATGAGCAGGGAATTCCCTCTCAATCAAGAAAAAATCATGGTAGACCGAAAACTAGTTCTGATAAAATTCAAGAAGTAAAAGAGCATATACTTAGTTTCCCCACTATTGACTCCCACTACTGTCGTTCGTCAACTTCTCGTAAATATTTGGAGAGCCACCTAAATGTACAAAAAATGTATGATTTGTACAGACAAAAAAACACTGAGCCTGTGTCTCTTAACGTTTATAGAAATGTATTCAATAATTCATTTAATTTATCTTTTTATTCCCCAAAAAAAGATCAATGCGATCGTTGCGTTCGGTACAAAAACAACGAAAAAGAATGTTCTGATGAAAAAAAGCTTGAATATTGTAAGCAAATAGAAGAAAAAAAATTTTGTAAGGCCGAAAGAGAAAAAGACCGCCAAAATATTGATCAATCGATTGCTATTCTTTGCTATGATCTCGAAAATGTAATAACTTTACCCAAATGTTTCGCTTCAAATTTTTACTACAGGCGAAAGCTTAATATGTTCAATTTAACAGGGACATTAATTAAAGCAAATGGTTATAAAGAAACCTATTGCTCTTTATGGAACGAGACTTTTGGAGCAAGGGGAGGAAATGACATAGCAAGCGCATTGATCAAGATTTTGGGCGCTATAGAGAAAGACCACACGGATATTAAAAAAATTATCTTATGGAGTGACTCATGCATTCCTCAGAATCGAAACCAAATAACGTCAACAGCCCTTTTGTACTTTTTGAGTAAATCTTCTATTACTAGTATAACACAAAAATTTTCAGAACCCGGACATTCCGTTATCCAGGAAGTAGATTGTGTACATAGCACTATTGAAAAAACTTTTAAAAATTTAGAAATTTCGAGTCCATTAACAGTAGTACGCATTTTAAATAACTTGAAATATCCCAACGTTCGTTTGAGAATTCTTCAAATGCTTCCAGAAGATTTCAAAAATTACTCACAAAAATCAGGGCTTTTGAATTTTACCATCGTGCCTTTTTCGAAAGTAAAATATTTAGAATACAATAAAAATAATTTGTGGAATATAGGATATAAAACGAGTCACCAGGAATGTGACGTTAATTTCCCATGCATTAAAAAACACTCTCGTGGACGTTTTATGAATGAAACTCCAAACAATTTGTTTCAGCAAACATTGCTTGTGTTAAGTAAGCCAAAATTGGACAAAAAGAAAATAAAAGACTTAAATGAAATGATACCGTATCTTGAATCTGAAACTGATAAAAGTTTTTTAAAGCAATACTAACAAATGCATAAATGATTTCCTTTAAAAATAGTTGTAAAACCTGAAAAAGTACAAAGAACTGAATTTACGAGTATTAATTTTATTTTATAAAAAATTATATGTAAAACATATGAACATGCATTTTTTCATATACTTTTGTTATATTTGTTAAATAAATGATGAACTATTGATACAAATTATATGATTATTTATCTGAAGTCTGCTGATGACATTAAATAAGGTTCCAAATATTGTCGTATGTGCTATGGACAAAACAAATATGTGTGCAAACGTTACATACGACAAATGCATATGGATTAAACATGCAATTTTTTCAGGAAGTTTAAAGTATATTTAATTTAAAATTGTTGGAATTGAAAACTAACAATACCATTTACTTGTCTTCCAAAAATAAGAAAATTCTACCGTATAGTTTCGAAAAAATACCACTTTAAACTTTAAAGTCGATTTTCTCAAAACTATGTTTTGTAACATTCGCCATCCGTTTTCTGAGGCGACGATATGTACATATATGTATATGAGAAAAAGTAAATACACGTGACTTTCGAAGACATACCCTTACTTACGAGTTGTGCTAAACTGCAAACTAAACAACTCTGAAGGGGCGTTTAAAAAGTGTATTTTAAAAAATTAATGCTTTGGTTCACTCAGTGAGCAAATACATACATACATGTAAAAGTGTTGGTGATACAAAAACTAATATGTTAAATATTAAAATTCCAAATTATATAGCAGGTGTTGAGTTGTGATAACAAAAAATTATTTTTTTTTGTTTTATTCAAGCAGGAACCGAAAATTGTGATAAAAAACGAGCTGTACTTGTGATCAAAAAAAAATATAAGCTTTCTCCAACGAAATTAACGGTGTGACAGTCATATTTTATTAGATCTTATAACTTCTGCATAAGGGATATGCAAAGTTTCAGTTTATAAACAGGTATTCAAACATATTTTTGAAATTAAGTTTTATTAAAAAATAAAAAAATTTTTTTCTCATATAAGCCAAAACATATTGCTTTTACTTAATTTAATTGGATTTAAGCTTATCCACACAAATGTGGCAAACCTTATCCAAATCTCTTCAGTCGTTATTTAGCTAATATGTGATTTAACGCCACGAGTTGAACTATTATATAGTTTAACTGAATATTGAAACGTGCGCATACTAATTTTCATTTTTCCTTACCCATCGCGTAGCCATAACGAACAAACCCGCAGAAGGAAGTATCCAACTTACTTCAATCCAAACAAATCACCACCCATTAATATATACATATGTATAGAGATATAGATTTATGTGGTTATACTTGTTTTGAATTTGAATCAAATCGGGCCATAAATAGAACCGATTGAAACTCACATTTTAATATTTTTGTGTATAATTTAATTAAATTTGATTTTTTGAAAAATATACCTATAAACTAAGTTCTAGCAAAACGAATGTTTTGGCTGCCAAATTTTTTTATAAAATGCGTATAACTTTAGTAAATACGGGTTTTCAAACAGGTGGCAGCCGCTCTAAAAGTTAGCTATGTACCTTACTGCCAGAACGATCCGTTCGGCATACATATTTCAATATTTAATATAACTTCTGTATATTTTTATTGAATTTGATTTTCCAGACAGCTAGCAACCCTCTTCCAATCAAACAATAGCATGTCTAAAACCTTCCCGGGGTTGAAACTACTAAATATGCAAGATTTCAGTTTTAAAACAGGTGGCTACCCTATACAAACTTATATTTGAAACTAAGCTTTCTTTCTTCTGGTAGAATTTTATTTAACTTATTATTTTTACTTAATTTACATTTAAATAGATAGCAACCTATTTTTAAGATACGTATTTTGAAAATGAAGCTTTCGTTTGATACCCATATTTCAATATTTGATTTCACTAATTATTTTTAATAAATTTAAGATTTTAAAAAGGTGGCACCTCCCTTCAACAACTGCTTATATGGGAACTCATGCAAAGAGTTATGTATATACATATGCTGCAAATCTTATCCAAATCTGTCCAGTCGTCATTTAGCAATATGTGATTTAACGCCATGTAATTGAATTGCGCCACCTGTTGAGAATTTTTCGAGTTTTCTGTTTTCCTAAACCTTCGCGAAGCAATTACCAACAAACCCGCTGAAGGAAATATCCATTTTTGTCCAGTCGTTTTCAGGATTTGAGCCGCCGAACAAAGCATGACTCATTTTTATATACATATATAGATGATACAACCCTGATACACTTCTATGTTTAATCAATGTCATTCGCATTATTTTTCTATTATCTTATGTTACATCCCTCTTAAATCAATAAATCGTGAACCGTCTAACGTTAACGACAACGTGTTTTCGTTTGTTCGCATATATCTACATACATATATGTATGTAAGTACATTGCTCAATAGCTAAAAATATATAAATCCCCAAAATAAAGAAAACAAGTTCTGTGTGAACAAATTAATGCTTCGTATATTAAAATGAACGGAATAAGCCCCGACTGTTGATACCCCGTTGAAACTACTTATACATATTTAGAAAATTGGATTGCGCTTGAGAAGGCTACATTCGTGAATCCTGACAGAACGTGAAAAGCTCAGAGCTCCTATCTAGACTGCAAGTTTAAAACTAGCATGAGAGAGGTTAATTAAAAGAATTAAAAGATTAATTAAAAGAATTTAACTATCTAGTTAAATTTCTTTACAGAATCTATACACTTGGAATGGAGGAGAATATTAAATCTGGCATTATTTTAAATCAAAAAAGTCGATCTCTACTATTCCATCATCCTTTTTTTATGAGGAGAAATCGGCTGGTAATCCAAATGACGTGACCAATTCGTTTGCGGAATTTTTCAGCTCAAATTTTTTAGCTGATTGTAGGAATCATTCAACTAGCTAAACCCCTAACTGTAGCTCCAATTTACGCTTTGGTTCAGTTAGACTGTCTTCTGATGATGTTCTTACTGGCATTATTAATCTTAAACCTTGTGAAAAAACGGATATTGATGGACTTTCAGTTCTTTTATTGAAAAAATATCCCGCTTTCATTTTATCTTTAAAAAATCTTTAATTTGTCATTCATTTCAGGAGTTTTCATTGATGATTGGAAATTTACTTCCATTAGCCCTATTCACAAAGGTGGTAGTAAGAATGACGTTTTGAATTACACAATTCAAAGCTATCAACTGTTTGAAAGTATCATTCAAGACAAAATGTATTTCGCGTCTAAGAGTTTCATTTCGTCGAATCAGCATGGGTTTTTCTAACAGATCTATTGCGTCATTTCCTGCTGGTTTACACGTTGACTGTGTCTACACAGAGTTCGCTAAAGCTTTTGATAAGGTTTGCTAAATTTTTTGCTCTACGCTGATGATTTAAAAGTATTTTCGAAAATTTAGAAGAATTCTTGTCTGTATTTAAACATCAAAAAATGCTTTATAGTCACGTATTCAGAAGCATACATTTCCCATTCTTTGGTAAAAAATTTGGGCGAGATTAAAGATCTTGGCGTAATTTTTTCTAGTAACTTTTTTTTAATAGACATATTAATGATATTATTTCAAAATCTTACTCGGATTTAGGGTTGCGAGTCAAAATAGCTCAAAATTTTCCAACCTCAAAATTATATAAATAGGATCAAATGCGTCCAAACAATGTTTCTAAAATATGCTTTACAGTCTCGTTTGCTTTTGTTAAACCTAAAGTTTTTGGAAGCAAAAAGATCTGCACTCTCGCTTTCTTTTGCTTCTAATATCACCTGTGGTGACATTGACTGCTCCTTTCTTTTGGAAAAAATTGATTTCAACTTACTACAGCAGTTTTTTTTAACTTTCTAAGCGAATAATTGTAAAACATTATATCCGCGTAATGTACCCATTGCTCGGGATTTAATTTAATTTAATTTAATATGGAGTTCTATCCAACTTGATTTTTCGTCTTCAAAAAGTGTATTTTTAGTGCTCTAAACAGAATGTTCTAAGTTTTTATAATCTTAGCTGTTAATTACCTTACTTGGTAAGTAGTCTGTAAGAAACATGAGTTCATAGGCTGAAATAAATAAATAAACAAAAATTCCGTATTTGTACTTACGTATAACACCACCTTATATGAATTCGCCTCTCTTCGAGCCGTGTAGCTGAAAATAATGTCAATGAAGCATAAGTCACGTACAAGGTGAATTCGTGCAAGGTGATAGCATCCCATGAGCTGAATGCTGGATTCGCCTTGTTGTTCGACATGTAGAAGTTATGAGAAGCGTCGTTGTTATATATGGGGTGTACAATGGCCCACAATGCAAAAGCAAAAACAAAAGCAGAGACCAAACCATGGTGAAAAAAATATAGAAGGTGGCGCAGATTGTGGTACCGCTAATCCTCTCATAAAAACAACATTTCTTCGTAACAACAGATTTTGTTTACAAAAACCGTGTAAATATGTATGTACATATACTCGCAATCGTGTAGTCTTTCCAACAAGTTGAGCAATATTAATGCGTATTCTTTCTCCACCGTTAAATCTCGTGTGACGTCACAGCCAAGTTAGTCTCCGGATTTCAGATCAATCTGGTATTCTATCATTCTTGGATACCTATCCTGTAATGCAGTATTGGGAATAAGCTGTGCGAAAAGTGACAAAGTAACAAAATACAATTTATACTCGAAAGCTGTACTTCCAATCACATGGGTTGTGATAAACATTTCTTTGTAGAGTTTAGAGAATCCTCTAATGAGATTATGTTTGCGACCGGTGATAAATCAGGAACACAGGCTGTAAAGTTAAACATACATACATAAATACATATGGGTTTTATATTCAACGATTGCATTCTAATTTCTGTCCGTGCCAAAATTGTTGAGAGAGGTAACAAAGTGTTTATGAATGACAATGTTATTATTAGAAGCAAGTTCAATAACGTTTTGTTTAATGGGCCTTAGCAAAAGCTCAACTATGCATATCCAAAGAGAATTTGGTCATGCAAAGCCCAGGGATACCCTTATCTCACGATATGTCTTATGACATATTGTGTTATCAATTCGTGTACATCATCATCGATTGTTTCTGGCACAATAAACTTTTGTGGGCGGCCTTCACGAAATTCATTACAGAAGGATCGACAGCCTCGTTAGAACTCGTTGTACCAGCATTTCACAGTGGCCCAGTATGGTCTTTAAATACCAATTTTACGTCAAAAGTCGTAATAAATCATCGCACGAAAATTTGAGCAAAACTCCGACACTTCTTTGTCAAATTCTTCTATATTACGTACACTTGCATTTCATTTTATTTCATTTTCATTATTTATTATGGCAAATTAGTACTATAAGATATTAAAATCTTTTATAGTACAAAAAACTTCAGAGTAACAATAACAAGACATAACACATCTTAAAATAAGGTAATGTGCAGTACATACCTTAAAAAGCAATAATACTTATAAACTTTTATTTATTTATTAGGAGAAATATACAAGATATTAAACCTAATCTTAAATAAGAGTACTAGCTGCTACGGTCATCGAATCTAAAAATCTTAAATCTAGGCTAGTGTTATATCTTAGTGTGTAAGTTACATTCTACTAAAAATTATATATACATGAAATATTTGCGTATGTAGGATTTTTTAGTAATTCTTCGTAGTTGATTATTAATATTATGCTTTTGCCTAATACTCGCTAAAGGTGAGCATTCCTTGAATATATGGTCCAGTGATATTGTGTTAGTGCAGAAAGGACGTGTGAAAGTGGAACCTTGAGGTTGAGTTATGTTACTTGGGTATAACATATTTGTCCGTGTTGGGTTAAAAGTTTTGTACCGGTGGTTAAAACTGATCCATTCCATTTGTCTCCTTTCATAAATGTGACGATTAAGCATCTTCCGAAGGTCGTTTTTGTCACCCGGATCATATTGAAAAGTAGGAGCTGACTCAAAATACCTCGCTGCATTATCTGCATGATCATTTCCTGTGATACCAACATGCCCTGGTACCCAGAGTAGTGATAGTTTATTGATGTATTTAATGCATACGTCGGGATTATAGAAATTATCGTAGTGTTATTGCGAATATTGCGAACAGCATTTAAACAAGAAATGCTATCTGAGCATACAACATATCTGCCTTTTTTTTGAGTGGCATATTCTAAGGCTTTTAAAATTGCGAAAGTTTCCGCGGTAAAACCGAGGAATAAGATGGAACAATACCACCTGCTATAATTTTCCCATCTGGAGTAGTAACAGCGAATGCGGTGTTTGTCATTTTGGATCCATCCGTATAAATTGCAATCCAGTTTTTATCTTCGTAGGTTTTCATTATTTCTAAGAAATGCTGTTGAAATATTTCCTTATTGGTACTTGACTTCTGAAAAGTGTGAAGAGACGTATTGATTATGTCTTGATTTAACAGCCAGACTGGTTTTTCGTTTACTTGCTTACACTTTGGAGGAAGATGGATGTCTAAAACTTTTCCATACTCAATGCAACGACGTAATGTGGATTTGAGCCTGAAATTCCTTTTGTGTCGAGATGCGTATACCAAGGTTTTATGCAATTGGGCGTTGGGACAATATAGCAGTTTTGGAATCAGTTGCATGGTTGTCTCATAAACTCTTTCCTTTACAGATGGTAAGCCGCATTCTGCTAGGATACTTTTAATTGGTGATGTAGGAAAAGCGTTGATACTACGTCGACACGCTGCATGATAGGGAGGTTTCAATAGCTTCAGGTTTGTATTTGCGCACCATCCAAAAATATATACATACATAGGTAGTAATCCATTTTAGCGAGTATTAAGGCTTTGGTAGCGCAAATGAGGGTATTTGGGTGAATAAAAGACCTTTTACTTGTCAAATATTTTACTACTGTAATCTTTTTGCAAGTTTTTTTCTTAGGTAAAGACATTGAAATCGAAAATTAAACCTTTTGTCAAAAAATACTCCTAAAATTTTTAAAGTGTTTACGCTCTCTATAATTATGTTATCGAAAATTAACTGAGGACAATCACAATTAGTCGTTTTGTAATTATGTATATACAATAGTTTACATTTTGAAATTGAGATTGTTCTTCCATACTTTAGACCCCAATTCTTAAAATCTGTAAGTATTTTGTGTAAAGTATTGTTTACAGTTTGTGGATCTTTTATATTTGTATATATGATAGCATCATCTGCGTACATTGTTAGTTTAACATCTTTAATATTAACTCATATTTCAGAGAGTTTATCAAAAGCTATAATAAACAACACTACCGATAATGGGGAACCCTGAGGTATACCATTTTTGAGTGGATGCAAACTGGATGAAATATTATTAAAACGAACCCGAAATTTTCGATGTACCATAAAAGCATTTATTATATTAAAAGCTTTCGGACCCACTTTCCAAGCTTCTAGTTGGCTTAATACAGCATGGATTCCCACGCGATCAAAGGCTTTCTCGAAGTCAGTGGCCAAGATAGTGGCATGATTTTTGGTGCAGGGAGCGTCAGATACATAGTGTTGGAGCAAGGCCAGTGAATCCATGGTACTGTGCTGATGTTTGAAGGCCGTTTGGTTGTGTTTTATAAAATTGTTTTTTGTTACGAACCATGCAAGCCTCCTAGCTATTATTTTTCAAAAAGTTTGCTCAGACAGGAAAGCAAGGAAATGGGCCTGTAAGAAGAGATGGAATTTGTGGGTTTATCGGGCTTGATAATCGGAACAACGGTCGCTATGCGCCACTGATGAGGGTATAATCCTTCGTTGAAAATGGTATTATAAAGAGAAAGTAGCCTTTGTTTGGCAGCTGTGGGTAGGTTGCCAATCATCGGGTAAGATATCTTGTCATTGCCAGGGGTTTTACCTTTGGCATGCTGTAGAGCGGATTCTAGTTCGCAGAAACTGATTATCGTTTCTAAATTTTTTGCCGATGGAGTAAGATTTGTCGGGGAGTAGTTCTTGGAACTCCAGAGCTCTTTTTCCGTGATGTACGCTGTGGAGAAGCTACTATCGTCTGAATATCTTGCCCAAAATTTGGTGAATGCCTCAGCGATTTCTACAGAACTGATAAGTATATTATGCTGTGTCTGGATGAATTTAACAGGGCTATAACGGGCGCCAGTTAAGCGTTTAATATCTGACCAAATCTTTTTTGTAGTCGAAGAAGGAGAGATTTTAGAAGTGAAAGTTTCAAAACATTTTCGTTTGGTTTCCTTAACAGCTCTTTCAAAATGAGCGTTAGTTTTTTTATAACTAATTAGATTACGTTCAGTCATTGATCTTTTGAAAGTTTCCCAGTGCTGGATTTTTTGATCACGCAGATTTTGAACGTCTTTGTTCCACCAAATCGGACAGTTTTTTGAAACCCTACGTTGGGCTTGGGGGACAGATTTATTTGCTGCAGAACGGATAATTTTTGTTAAAGCCGAGGTTTCTTTATTAATATTAACGATTGGACCACTGTATATACTTATACTATTTAAAATTTCCCTTTGAAACAAGTCCCAGTTGGCGTGGGAGGTTATGAATTTTGGCGATGATTGTGGTTTTCAAATTGAAAGTTTATTTGAAGGGTAATTGATATAGGAAATGATCACTACCTCTGGGGATAGAAGAAACTTCCCATTTAATTCTAGGGAAAAGTTGGGGAGAGGATAAGGAAAGAACAATGTTTGTGAAGGAAGAGTGGGTAGAAAAGTGTGTTGGGGAACCATTATTGAGTAGGATCAGATTATAATTTAATATGAAGTTTTCAATTATTAAGCCCCTTTTATTAGCTTTAAGAGACCCCCAAAGAGGGTTCCACGCATCGAAATCACCTGTCCACAAAATAGGGGCAGGAAATTGAAAAAATAAGTAATTTAATTCACTTTCATTAAAAATTTGATGCGGGGATATGTATGTATTTGCGATGCAAAAGCTAAAATTTAGGTTGATGTTTAAGTATATTGTTGAAAGTGAGGAATTCACCTCAATAACTTCATGTGGTATATTATTTTTTATAAGTATACAAATGTCTTGTTTATTGGTTTGGATATTCTGTAGGTTGGAAAAATGCCCACAGTATTGCTTAGGATGATAGATGCTGTTGTAGTTGGTAGTTGAGGAAATATGGGTCTCTTGAATGCAAATCACATCTGGGGGTTTCTCTTTTATAAGCAATAAAACTTCGTGGTAATTATTCATAAAGCCGTTTACATTCCACTGCACAGTTTTTAAAGTCATTGTATATGTCAAAGAGAAAGAGATGATAATGGGTATTCAAGCTTCATTTTTTAATTATGTTACATATCTTCTTCAGACGCCGATTGTTGTTGAGTGAGAGCGAGTACTTGAGAGAGAGAAGGTAGTGGTTGGTAAGGTGGGAATTGGAATTGGGGAGATCGAGAACATGGTGAGATTGCTTGTGTTTCTTTATCAGATTCTGCTGTAGGTGATTGGAAAGTATTGGAGTTATTATTGTAGTTTTTTGATGATTGGTTTTTCTGATACAGGTCTTTGATTAGGTCGACATCAGTGCTCTTTACAGGGCTATTGGTATGGGTGGAGATGGGTGTGTTTGTTCTTGCTATGGGTTTGTTATTGCTGCTATTTGCATTTGGGTTAGATAATAATGAAGCGAACGAGGCGCTAGGTAAACCTGCTGGAGTTGATTGTTGCTTGTAAATTTTGGTTGCTTCACGCATGGAGCATTTGTTTTCTGTTTTAATTTTTATTACTTCTTTTGCTTGTTGAAATTTGGTACAGTCTCTAGAGGAGGAGGGATGTTGTTGGAAGCAGTTGACACAGAAAGTACGTTCGCAATCAAGGGGGGAATGGGGAGGAGGGGGCGCAATTTACGCAAAGGGGGGACCTATTACAGCGTTTGGCCGTGTGACCAAGAAGCTGGCATGATTTGCAGGGAATGGGTGAGGGGATATATTGTCGAACTAATATTTTGCACCAGGCAACATCAATTTTACACGGTAAATTATAGAGGTTGAAAGTTAAAAGAATACCCCCTGAGGGTTGGGGTTTACCTTCGATATTTTTATTGAATTTATACGCTTCTACAACTCCTTGCGAGCTGAGTTCACTTACAATCTCCTTCTCTGAAACATTATTAAGGAAAAGCGCAAAGATTGTGCCCTTCACGTGGTTGTGTAGAGTAGTCGATATTGTACATATGGTTCCGAGTTCTTTTGTTTTGATGAATTTTTTTGCAATTGTATTATTTTTTACAAGCAAAAGTAAATTTCCATCTCTCAGAGTAGAAATGGAATGCACATCACTGCTAATTTGCTTAATAGCGCGATAAATGGCGAAACAAGAGTAGGAGGAAAGGGGTTTAGACGTGTCAGTGGCTTCAATAACTATGAATTTTGGGTCGTCAACTTTTATTTCTGGTAATTCAGGAAATCACTAAATGAACTTTTGCCGGTCTTACGTTTCCTTTTCGGTGGATCGGGATCAAGTAAGGCGAAAGGGTTCGCCCTGATATTTGGTGGCCCCGGGGCCATTTTGAAACGGGGTAGTTTTAAATTTCTTTTTTTTTTGACAGCCTTTTTAAAGCGATTGATGAAAAAAAAATAGAAAACAAAATAAGTCGAGCGAATAGCAGCGCAACAGAGAAACCCGTATATATGAAAAGCAACAACACTCGGTATACGAACGAGAAACGTCTGATCGATGCGAGAGATAGTCGGAGACTGACTTATAAATTAAATGACAGGCTTGTAGTAGTCACGTTAGCAATATCGGGTTAACAATGCCATAACAAAGAATTAGTTAGAAAAATATGAATAAATTAGGACTATAATGAAAGATGGTATATCTATTAAAGCCGAAGTACTGAAATAATCATAGATAGATTGTTTAGGGTTGCTTTTGTTTATCTGTTTTCTTATATTGGGAGGCATAGAGTTCCAAATGCGGATAGCGTTAACGAAGAACAATGAGGCAAACTGAGGGACTATAAGGTCCATTATGTGGGCAGATTTGGTAAAACACAGCTTATCATAGAGATACGAGTTTTCCAAGTGATAAGCTTATATAGAAATATACAAAAGGATAAAATCAGACTAATTCCGAATTCCGGGGTTTAAATTTTTTTAAATTTGTATAGTAGGCTTTCGGCAGGTGAACACACCTGTGCAATTTTGCAATCGCAAAAATTGTGTTTTTAAAATGTTCTGTGTAATTCATATATGCATGTGCTTGTGTATTGCACAATTTGTGTATGTATATGGTAAGATCATGTGTTTGGTGTGTTTCATTCCAGTGTGGTGTATATGTTGGAACGAAGGTTCACAGTAGAGAGTAGCATGGCTTGAACTCATTTAGCCATCGTCTACACGACATTGCTTAGCCCGGTTGGGACAATACCGGGCTCCAACGTTATTTCAGGAACGGTGGTGTGAATGGGCCTGTGGACGTCGTCGCGGAGTGTGGTTGGGTGCCTGGTGTTGCCGCACAGTGTTGCGTCGAACCGGTGTTGCTGGTGCAGCACGTCTGGTTGTGCGATGGAGTCTATCCCACAGCTGGCACATGACGCTGGAGTCACACGACGCTGTTGTATGCGATAGTGCCAGTCAGTTCAGGCAATATCCATACACCTCTGCTACCAGCTGACGCTGCGACGAGTGCATGCCCTAAACGTCGCACAGAGGCGCAACGTGTGTGGGCGACGGTATCGGGCGCCATGAACCATCTCCGGCTGTTGAGTTTTTGCTCGTACTGGTGCTGGGGGTCGGGCTGTGATGCGGCGAGGCGCTGCGACTGGTGGTGTCACGGTGCTCTCTATGTCGAGTTAAAAACTAATAAGTTGTGATTCGTTTGGATGCCAAACTAATTCTAATCTTTATTTATTATATTTGAAATAACATTACTTAATGCTAAGCGACCGATCCCCGTTCGATGCTGCTGCGGCAATTCCACCTTGTCTTTCCTGTTTTTCTTGTATTTCCAAATTATTATAATAGTTACGACTAATGATACCATAGCTATCAAACTGTAATTTATAGCATTCGTATTATTAGCTTCATATCTAAATTATGTTACTTGCTTAATGTTTTCAATTTGACCAAAATGGATTTCCTCCATGGTTAAATTTTTCATATAGTGGCATTAATTAGCTTAACCAGATTGGGTAAAAGTTGGATTGCCATAGGTTTGATATGTTTGCAAAAGGTTCCCATGATTTCAACATCACAATTTTCAAATCTAATTAAATAATTTCCATCTATGGTAAAGTTGTTAAATTACTATTGTGATAAACAGCTTTGTTTTTACCATTGATTATATACATGTATATGATTTGTATCTAGTTCAATAACATTGGTTTTATTGTATTTTACATAGTAACAGTGCATTTTTCCTTTAAACATATTTTCAATACAATTATCTTCATATTTTCGTTAAGCTTCCTTAAATTTCGTATTCTTATAAGTTATTTCATCAATGGGCAATATTTCGTTTCGTTTTCTTTAATATAAATTTCCAATTGTCTTGCATTTGGTATTGGTTGTACATGAATTGTTTGATAAAGTTATTTTCCAAATTGAGGTAACTTTACTAATATTACAATATTTTTATCTTTATTTCTTTGAGTTTTTCGAAAGTGACATTAAAATTAGTTATATCTTCATATCTACTTAACGAATTGTTTTCGCTAGTCATTATGATTTCCTTTATTCTAATTACGTTTGTTTCAATACACATAAAATTTTTTAATAATTTATAGTCCTATTTATAGTAATTGTTTAACCTAAAAGTTATGGATTCCATTATTCCAAACTATTTACTTGACCTTTGTGAATTGTTGTATTTATTAAGTATGTTATTCTATCATATCTTTCGATTAGTTTGGCTTCATTTAATTTTAGTAGTGAATAGCCGTTACCATGGTTCAAATCTACTATTTCTGTCTGGAATGCGATTAGAGGTATTGCCAAAAAGGGTATGATAATCTGCATCATTGTGTTTTACCTATAAGATTTATGATTTTATATTATCCTTGTGAATAATTCTATTTTTCTCTTGAGTCATAACTTTATTTCCTAAATCTTGTTTAACTCCTTGTTTTTTATATTTAGGTTTTGTTTTCCCTTGAAATTTATTTCATTTTTCATAAATTGTTTTATTTTCGTTGAATGTTCTTATTTTACGGGTTTTTTCTATAATTTTTCGTTTCTCAAGTTTTTCAATGCCTAAACAATGGCGTATAATTCTCTTTCATTTGTAGCGTAGTTTTTTTCCGTTGAGTTTAATGTTTTAGAAATAAAAGTTATTGGCTTCTTGTGTTGTGATAGAACGGCTCCTATGACATCGTTTGATGCATCATTAATTAATATAAATTTATTGTTAAACCTGGATGGGTGAATTCAACCTGCTGTATTAATTCATTCTTTAATCTCGCCATCGTTTTAACGCTCCATCATCTAATTCTATTATTACTTTCTTTGATTGGGTTTGTTATATTCTACCATTTTTTCCTTGAAAAAAATTTAGTTAATGGTTTAGTAATGTGTGCGTAATTTCGCACAAATCTTATGTATTGCCCGGCCGTTCCCAGAAAACTTCTTAACAGTCGTAAAGTTTTTAATGATTTATACTTTCTTTTCTTCTGTCATTATTATATTATGGGTAACCTTATATCCTAAAAATTCAGCACTGGTCTTAAAACACTCGAATTTTTCAAGTGAAATTTTCATATGAGCTTCATGCAGACCCTTTATTATTTTCTCTAAGTGATCATAGTGTGCGTCATTATTGCTAGAATACACTATAATACCGTTAATGTAAGCATGACAAAATCTTCCTACTTATTGGCGAAGGATGTTGTCCATGGCTCTTTGAAAGATTGCAGGTGCGTTCTTCAATCCGAAAGGCATTCCAACATATTCATACTTGCCGTTATTAATTGAAAACGCAGTTTTCTCTACGTCTTTCTCTTTCATTGGTATTTGGTGGAACCCTGATTAAAGATCTACAGTGGAAAATATTTTAGCTTTCCATAAGTTTGCCAGTATGACATTGCAGTCCGGTATTTTCATTTAGTTTTTTATAGTCGATTGCCATTCTCATTTTGGGCACTACTCAAATGGGTAAATTGTAAGGCTTCTACTTTCTCTAATTATATTTTCTTTTAACAATTTCTTAACTTCTTTATTCACAAATGTTTTCGCGGTAAGAGGGTATGGATATTGTTTACTCCATATTGGTTAATTTGTGACGGTTCCTATTTCGGCATTAACATCAGTACTTAACGGTAAAGTTGTATTTATATTCCCGTAGGTTTTAAAAACTTTGTGTTTTATTTCTCTTATCTTGTCTGCGTTTCCCTTTTCATTTTTATATTATTTATTTGTCCTAATTTTAGTTCGCTAAGTGTATATAATTTTTCTTTATGATTATAATTATCGGTAATAAATGTGTTATCTTTAAAATGTAATTGTATGCTTGATTTCCTGAGTAAACTCATCCCTATTAACATATCGCTTTGCAAATTGCTAACTACATAAAATCGTTTTAAATGATCAAAACTGGGCGCACTGTAATAATGAGTAATCATTATCTAGCCATTTATTGTTTTACACGTTTTGCAATTTCCAACCTTTACCTAGGTAAAATGTTCGGTGTACAATAGCAACTTGTTGTTCCTGTATCTATTAGGATTTTTACTTTCTAAATATTTGTCCTTCGTAGTTATTTGAATATATAGGAAACTGTGTTGCTTTGTCTAAAAAGCCACTTTCTCGGATATTGTTGATTTTTTGATGTTTTTGCGGAAGCTGATGACTATTGACGGATTCATGACTTCTTATAGGGATTATATTGTAATCGGTATTAATATTTTGAACAGATTGTTGTCTATACGGGTATAGATCAGTTGGTTGTCCAAATTGATCGGAACTATCTATTTACATCGCCTTCCGAAGGTTATATTAATATAGATATAATAATATGTGGTGGCCTTTGATTAAATCTCTAATGCCTGAAGGTGGGCTTGTTATTAGTAAAATTATTATTTTGTCTCTGTAGACTGTACGTATTGGCAAATTGTATATGAATTTGATTTGACTCCATTTCCTGTACTATTGCTAAAACATTAGGCCAATCGGTCGAATTTAGTGACATGATTATATTATTTAAAGGAGCGTTGAGTCCTGTAATGGAAACTCCTATTATATTCTTTGGTAATTTCCGATATATTACCATATGTCATTATAGTTTTATTAATCATATGAGTTAATTGAGAATTTACTTTATTATCACAGTCAATCAAGTTCATATTCATTTACCTTATTAAGTTTAATTCCTGTTCAAGGATATGCAGGGGTATCTCGTCTGCATATGCGAAATCTAATCGGCTAATTAAAATTGTTAAGGCGGCATAATATTTTTCGTACAAAATCATAGTGTTATTTGCGGCTTCTCACCAACTAACGTAACCTTTCCATTTAAATTCGGGAAGTGATCTAATTATGTATAATATTTCGCTACAACTTATTCCTATATCTATGAATTGTGGTTCGAATTCGAACATATTACACTGTGTAACACTGAAAATGAACTTTGAAAGAGACCTAGCCTAGGCGTTAGGCCTTATAAAACTAAGAAAAACTGTATACTTGAAATTTGCGAAACACCCCCAAAATCTCATTTTAGGGCCAAAAAACTGTTTTTGAGGTCATTCGCTAGTCAATCATCAATATCTTTGCGAATTTTCATCCGATTCAAAAGTTGTTTATATATTTTGAAAGGTGACAAATCACTATTTTTAATGGCGTATAATTATTACTTGTCTGTGAAATTTCTTATTTGTAATTTTAAATTTCCTATTTTCTTTTCAAACTCAATGTACAAATGTATGTACCGAAATTAGCCGAGCTAATGCTTCATTTGGACCTGTAGCCATTTTCACTTTCTTTTTTATTGTCACTTTTTGTATAAACACACTTTTTACACTTTTTCATTTATAACGCGATCTTTAGGGCATGCAACCGTCGCACAATGGGGCAGCAGACCAGAAAAGTTGGAAAAACCTAATTTTTTTAAAATAGCCAGTAGCACTTTTCGTTTATTGCTTTGGACTTATGAATATACTAGCAACAATAAACCAACTGTTTCTAAATGCCATTTTCACCACCTCTCTTTTCACAGCCTTACAAACTCAGAGCTTATTTTCGCAATAAATGCAGTTTGATTTTTGTGGATTTTTTATTCACAGTTTGAATATATATTTTCCAGTCGCTAAGTATAATATAACAACTTTAGTTATGGAACCGTCAACGTCGGGTATTTATAAAGATTCATTTATATTCACTTTGTGCGTAATTGTGATTTTGACATTTTGGTCGATTTTTTCGGAAACCTACCTTAACAAGTTTATTTTCCTACAGTTTAAGTTTTAAAAATTGGAAAAGTAAGTGAGCCCGGCATGATCGGCCGGACTTTTTTTAATTATCCTGTAATACGTATGTTTATTTACTTAATTGAAAAAAAAATGTTGCGGATTTTTTGCGTTTTGGCATTTGTTTGCATTTATGTATGTATTTGCTTAAGTACTGCCTTTTGATGTAGTTTAGTTCGAAGATAACGGGCTTTTTTTTACTATGTTTTGATTATATAATAACGATGTGGGAGAATCTTGTAAGGATTAACTTTATTCCTCAGTATCCAAATACAAACTACTACTTAAAAGCTAAGAACAACTTAAACTAGGTATCAGAGATAATGCAATTCCAGATCTATGTACATAAGTATCGACTAACATTATTAAACAAGGTAAGTAAGTAACTATGTAATATCATTAGATTAACAGAGGTGAGTATGTAAGAAAGGTAAGTATGTATTAACATTTGCAAAAGTATGTAAATAATAAATAGTCTACAGAGGGAGTGGGAGTCTTATACAGAATGTTTGTGGAGTAAGTAATAAGTATGTACATAAATAGGAGTTAACGTAATGTATGTGTAAGCATAGGTGGGATCATAATGTAACTATATGTTTGTCAAACGTCAAATACAAGTACAAATGTGAACTGTATTAATCTATATTATTTTAGTTGTGTCAAACGTCAAATAGAAACCAGTGTTGCCATACTATCTTAATTTTATAATCTTTTAGCGGTTGATTTGACTTTTCATTTCAGGTGTTAGTTCAAAAACAATTTTTGTCAATCGTGGGGAACTCATTGAAATAATATTTTCTTGTGACAAAATCACAACTGATGAATTAAATAAAACATTGAACCGCCTGAAGTCTGAATTTAAACTTAGTTGAAATAAATCGCATCGAAAAATAGATGTTTTTAATGAAATTAATAAAACGTTGCTGAATTGCTCAATTTGTTTTATAAAAAATTCAAGCCGTAAAGGTGGTCGGCCTGAGAGATCTTTTGAAGAAAGCTCAGAGCGTACTAAACGAATGAAAACAAAAGATTTGAGGGAATCTACGCCAGTTGATATCCTGAGTTATGCCTCTCAAATGAAATTAAGGAATCGGGTTAAGTGAAGGCATCAAAACTTTTGATGAAAGGCTTATCTCAGAATTATGATAGCGCGAATATGAGTTCAAAAACTTCATCAGGCAACAATATAATAAGATTGGCTGCTCGGGAGAAATTTCCTCCCAATAAAGTAATACAGGAAGAAAAAAAGAAATGTTATCCTTTCAAAGAACACATCAAGGCAACTAATACGCTTGCCTGTACAACCTTACAATCCTTACTGGACCACACAATATGTCGTCTGATTATTGCACAGAGGACTGTAATAGATTCCATTCCCGCAAAGGATTTACACAAATTGCGTATGTACACAAAGTGGGGATTCGATGCTAGCTCAGGCCATAGCTCATATAAGCAAGTATTTCATGGTATTGAAGCATCTGATTCTGCTATTTTCATAACTAGCATTGTGCCTATTCGTATTGTGTTGGGTGAAAAAGTTGTTTGGCAAACTCCTGCTCCATCTTCGACGCGCTATTGCAGGCCTTTGAAAATTGAATTTATTAAGGAATCCTCTGAAGTTTCAATAGCGGAGAAAAACAGAGTTACAGAAGAGATTGGAAATATTAAAAAATCTAGGACGATATGTGATGGAAAATCTATTGAAGTTGAGCACGCTTTAATTTTTACTATGGTTGATGGGAAAGTTTGTAATGCAATAATCCAGACGACATCCACTCAAAAGTGCTACATTTGTAGTGCAACATCAAAAGATTTTAACAATATTGACGAAATGGTGAAACGAGAAATACAAAGAGATAATTTAAGCTTTGGACTATCAATATTGCACGGATGGATAAGATTCTTTAAGTGTATTTTGCATCTGTCTTATAAACTGCCAGTAGAAAAATGGCAAGTTCGAAATGACTTGGAAAAAAATATTGTTGCGGAAAATAAAAAACGAATACAAAACGAATTTAAAAAACGCCGCGGTTTGATTGTTGACATTCCTAACCCAGGGTTTGGAAATTCTAATGATGGCAACACTGCGCGACGATTCTTTAGGGAGGCAGAGGTTTCGGCCGAAATTGCAAAATTGGATTTAACGTTGATTAACAGATTGCACAATATATTAATAACTATAGCCAGCGGGCATGAAATAAATGTTGAAAAATTCAGGAAGTATTCCCATGTCACTGCTAGGTACTTTGTGGATAAATACCCTTGGTACCGTATGCCTCCAACAATGCATAAGTTTTTAATACATGGCCCTGAAATAATTTCTCACGCCTTACAACCAATCGACCAATTATCGGAAGAAGCATAAGAGGCTTGCAACAAAGATTTTAAAGGATATTGCGAACACCATTCAAGAAAATGCGGCCGTGTGGTCTGATCCGGTAATAAGTTCAAAAAGAAAATTTAAAAGAACTAACAACCAAAAGTTACCAACTGAAGTATTGGAATTATTGTTATGTTATTCCTAATAACGATGAAGAATATGAAGACATTTACGATGATGACGGTTAACAAAATGAAAATTTGTCTAGTGATGAAGGTAGCAATAGCAACTAAACACTTCCGAAGTTACTTTCAAAAAATTTGTTTATTTTTGTCAAATAATTTCTTTTGTATTGGTTAAATTCTTTTTATAGTTTAATTTTTATTATTGAAATAAAATAAAAGAAAAAATAAACCAGTCGCCACCAATCACTATATGAACGGTTCAGGTAAATCTGATAAAGTCTAATAACTTCGGTTGTAAGAGCAATATTCTGAAATTTGGTGCACATACTTACTTTAGTAAGAGGAATCAGTGTACCAATTTTCAACTTCCTTGCTTAAGCCGTTTAGTTGATGCCAACTTTTAGGTAATTCTGTGGATACAAGCAGTAGCAGGATTGCATGAAATGAAAAAGCAGTACAAGAAAAATAACTCACCATAAGCTAAATATCAAAAAAATATCGCGGGCGAATTTCAATTTTAGGTCGTTAACTAGAAATTAATAGCAGCAGCCCTTTGCATATTCATGTAGATACATATGTATATTTCCCTATTACGATACCATTCCCACAGTATTCGAAACAATTAAATAGCTGTTTCCTTGATTCCCATCATCCTTAACACGAATAAATATATGTATGTACACACAAACTAACATAAAGAACGGTCAACTCCAACATCACTTCATCTTTTATCAGTTAACTTAGGGTAAGTTAATACCACCCAAGCTGCTTGACAGATGACTCGCCGTCATATATCAAACACTCCAAGCCGATACGTTAGAACCACCCATGAAGACAACATAAACTACGTTCCCACGACAGTCGGTTCTACGGTACCGGAACGACCTGGATCTATGTATATCCGGCCAAGGACTGTCACTTCAGCAGCATTCCCCAAAATTTTATGGGGAATGTTTTATGCTGTTACAACAACAACAACAACAACAACATAAACTAAAACCCGAAACCAACCACTTCCACAAAATTACGTAAATTAGTCTGTCAAATTTTCGTGTTCTTTTCTCAGGATGTTTTCAGGGTTGTTTGTTCTTTTCTCGAAATGTTGCCCTCTCGCCCGAGAAAAGTGCGACATTTTCTGCCCTTGTCAAATTGCAAGGGTGAGCGTTAACTGACGGATTGTTTTAAATCGTTTGTAATTTGTGTTTTTATAATGGATGTAAATCGGATAATTTTATTAAATTCTGTGAAAGAAGTGGTGGATGAGTTGGTGGATTCATCGTCGTCCTCATCTGAAAATGAAATTGAGTCGCTACTTCTTAGGAGAAATTCACGGCCTAGAGTAAAAAGGTTTTTGGAAGACGTTGTGAATTCTTATTCCATTACAGAGGTAAATATATAAATTTTAATGAAATGAAACTTCTTAAACATTGTAAATTACAGTTCAAGAAAAACTTCCGCATCAATCGTGATCTTGCTGATTACCTCGTGGCCAAATTTTCTGCAAGCACTTGGTATAAAACCAGGAATTACAAAGGAGGAAGACCGCAAATACAGCGGAATCTCACGTACTGGCATTTTTGTGGTAGGCATATTGCAATTTTGAATTAAAATCTGGATATAAAAATAACCATATATCTTATTTAGGTTCGCCGCAAATAAAACTACTTTCAGAGAAGTTGACATGACTTTGTCAAGTATGTACATTACTTTCAATAAAGTTTTGAACTTTCTTGTCAAAGATTTAGCGCCGGAGGTGATAAGGTTTCCAAATACAATCGAAGAAAAAGAAGTAGTCGCTAAATTATTTGAAAATGTAAATATAATTAATTGAGAAGTTGTAACATAATATAAAATTTCTGTAATTTGCAGATAGCTGGATTTCCGAATGTGTTGGGGTGCATAGATGGAAGTTTCATTACAAGTAGAAAGCCAAAACATAAAATTCGGTCCACTTATACGAACAGACACGATTGCGTATCCATCACTCTGCAAGGCATATGCGACGCGAAGTTACGTTTCTTGGACGTATTCACAGGAGTTCCAAGCAAAATCCATGACGCTAGAGTTTTGAGATTGTCCTTCATTGGAAAAGAGTTGCAGAGTACATGTGCACCTAAATATTATTTGTTGGGTGACTCAGCATATCCCCTAAGATAATACTTACTAACACCTTACCGGAATTATGGAAATTTGACTGAAGCTGAAAAATTTTACAATATGAAATTTTGTCAAACCAGGGTAAGAATTGAAAATGCTTTTGGGATGCTGAAATCACGATTCCGTCAGCTAATGCGCTTAGATTTTCACAACGTTCAGTCGATGGCAAAGTTTGTTATATCATGCTGCGCCCTTCACAATCTTTGCATCGAAAGAGACGACATTCTCGACTGCAGTACCATGGGTGATGAGAACGAAAGTATTTTAACGGAAAGAGGAGATAGGAGAGAACAACTGCTTTCGCAGTTAGGACATATTAAACGAAACGAAGTCAAAAATCAGCTATGCATTCAAAGAAACGTACAAATAGCTTAAATTTGTAATTCATTTATTTAGTTCACAGTTTCAGTTCATGTAGCTTCATCACAAATGCTTATCTACTAGTTTTAATAAACATACTTATTTTTATATGTATACATATGCAAAGTACTTCAAGTCTTTTCATTATAGGATTGCTTATGGGATAGTTAAAAAAAATTAGGTACTTCGTCGCTTATCTATAAAATTGTTTAATTTTGACCGTTTTGCAACAAATTCGCAAGAAGTTGTTGTATATTCCCGAGTGACTCCATTTTCTCCCTATGCCGTCTTTCTCGAGCATTTTCCTTTCTTTCTGCTATTTCGAGCAACGTCTCTTGCACTGATTTATTTTTTTTCACTTCCTTCGCCTTTGGGCTTGGTGTAGCCGATATTTTCATTGCTACTGATTGGCTGCTCATTTGTACTTCCGGCTCTATGGAGTCATCCAACGCACAAATATTTTCGAACTCTTGTGCGAATTCTATTCTTTGCCTTTTAGCGCCAGATGTGTGGTTATTTTCAACCGCTGATTTCCTTCTTTTCAAAACAGTTTTATATCTTTCTTCACACTGTTTTGCTGTTCTGCCTTCTATTTCTGTTGAGATCTTTTCCCACATTTCCTTCTTATTTCGAAGAGCCTTCATAGGTCCAATCTCCGGAAAATAGCGGTGTATCTGTCGAGCAGAAGGCGGGTCTCACTGTCTGACCACACTACAATAAAAACAATAAAATGCTTGTATTTTCCACTGAGGCCATTTATATTTAATTTGTATACTTACTTTGTATACGCTTCAAATACTGGTTTTCAATTGTTTGCTGTTCCATTTTTATATTGAAATATTATCATTAATCTTTATTTGAAAAGCAAATACTTCCACAGCACACTCGAATTAATTGTAATAGCAAAACAAAACAGTCAAACAGCTGATCAGTGGCAGGGTGACATTTTTTTTGTTCTTTTCTAATGGAGAACATGCGACATTTTCACAGGGTGTAGGGCAAAATTTTTATAATGTTGCCCCACAACTGGGCAACATTTTTTTCGAGAAAAGAAAACGCTATTACAATAGACTCGCATTCCAGAGAATCAAATAACGTATTCATACTCCGTTATTTGATCGCTAACCGTAAACTGGCTACACTAAGTTGACCCACATCAATAATCAACTTAAGAAAGTCAATACTGCACATGTTGCCCGAATTATGACCACCCATCATAAATTCGGCCGCATCAACAAACGCTAGCAAGACGACAATGCTAAGTGGCACACAGCTATGTGGGACGGAAATCAGCAAACAATCGACTCAGCCGAACTGCACTTGTAAAACCAAGTGCAATCATAAAACAAACAAACATGTGGGGCACAGACGGAGTCAGCACAACTGTGACTGAAATTAACCCATATTCGGCCGCTGGTCGATTTTTCGACCATCAACTTTGGAGGTCCATATTTCTGAAGCTAAGTGCTATTTTCATGATTTGTTTTCAGAAAAATTAAATTCTGAATTTTATTAAAACATAAAGGATAGTTTTTTTCAGTTAAAACATTAAATGAACAATTTGGTAGAATCATAAAAAAATTAATTTTTTAAAGTGTTTTTGTTTAATTTAAAAAAATTGGGAAAACAAAAAAAAATGGTTTTTATTTTTCATTGTATACGAAGACAAGAGATCAACTTTTAACAATCAAAAGAAACTCACCTCAATATTACAAGTTTTTTAACTTTTAAAACTACAAACTCTTTGGTGGTCGAAAAATCGACCACTGGCCAGAAACCGTCAAGTAGGACAACATTTTTTCAAGCATGATTTTTGTTATTATTAAGTAAAAGGCAAGTATATATCTTCAAAATATCAAATATTTAATGGCCCTTGCTTTAGTTTTTTCGGATTTTATACTTTTATCGTTTTAAGTCTGGCATCACCTGTCCGCATGTAACCTTTTCGTCTCATATATTTGTCTCCCTCTGACTATCGTAACGTAAGATTTAAAAAGGGAGTTCCCCGAATTGATTCTGTTTGCTTTTGTTATTGCAAAAAGAAAGATTTCGAACTTGCGTAGTACAATAAAATCAATTGGTGAAGATAATGCCGATTCGTAAAGCAATAAAAATTAGTGAAATCATGGCCATTTTAAATGAGCCATCTTCAGATGACGAGGAGGATCAAGCTGTATTGAATGCAACAGATGTCGACGTCGTATACATTCCACCACCTCATGTGGAGTGTATGACAGATGAAGAAGATCTGGACGATGATCGGATTAATCTGAATGACAACAATGATGATTTTTTAAATGAAATTGCTGGTCATGTTGAACTACAATACTCATTGGAAGGAGAAAACATTCAGGATGTAGGTAATGAACTCAGTGAAACTGAAAATCCATCAACATCTAATGCACATGGAAATGTTATGATAACTGGCGGATTTAAGAGGAAATCTGATTTTGCTGTCCCCGTATGGCGAAAACCCAGAAATTTTGAATACGGCCGAACGCCAATTAACATCGAAGCTTTCAAAATGGAAGAAATTTTTTCTGAAATTGGTAAGCAATTGATTAACTATTTCTAACTATTTAGTTTAAATTGCCATTTCTATATATGCATAAATTCATATGCATATATACTTATATACGTATACGAGTATTTATTCATACTTAACTTTTTTGCAGGCTCTAAATCTCCGTATGATATTTTCTCGTTGTATTTTGATAAATTAATAATTGCAGAGATAACGCATTTCACAAACGAATATGCGAATCAACACAATGCTGCCATTAACGTCACGCCAGTGGAAATACGTAGGTTCATTGGTATTTTGTACATTTCGGGGTATCACACCTTGCCTCATATTGACCATTATTGGTCTGTTCGGCCCGACATGGGAATTCCAATTGTTAAACAAGCGTTGAGTCGTAATCGGTTTAAAATAATAAAACGGTTCTTACATCTCGCTGATAACACCGATTTAAATACAGTAGATCGTTTTGCCAAGGTTCGCCCGCTTATTGATGCTCTCAATAAAAAATTTATGCAGTTCGGAGTTTTTAGCCATATTCTTTCCGTAGACGAACAGATGATTCCATACTTTGGTCGACACTCATGCAAAATGTTTATCAAAGGAAAACCGATTCGTTTTGGATTTAAGTCGTGGTGCTTATGTTCAGAAAGTGGATATTTATTTTCTAGTATACTATATGGGGGTGCAGCAACCCCTCACTATAAGAATATCGGTCTAGGAGCACAAACTGTTTTAGATTTGCTTGCTAACGTAACTGACCCCGACTGCCATATTATTTTCTTTGACAATTTTTTTTCATCCTATCATCTTATGTGCCTATTGAATGAGCGTCGATTTTTTGCAACCGGTACTATACGTGAAAATAGGATGGCAAAATCGCGCTTGAGGAATTTAAAAAAAGAGAAACGCGGGGCATTTGACCAGCTACTCGATGGTCAACAAGAAATATTGACTGTACGGTGGAACGATAACGCTGTCGTCAATGTTATTACTAATAACTCCACAGCCGAACCAATGGTATATGCTAAAAGATATTGTCGGAAGCAAAAGAAAACTATCACCATTCCACAGCCCAAAGTAATACAAGAATATAATCACGGTATGGGTGGAGTGGATCTTCATGACAATGCTGTGGCCAACTATCGGATATGTATACGAGGAAAAAAATGGTGGTGGCCAATATGGATTAATGCTCTTGGTAACGCAATGGTCAATGCATGGAAGTTGTATTGTATGTTAGCAAAATTTCAAAAGACGAAACCACTTTCACAAATTGATTTTCGATCTGAAGTCACAAACCATTTGTTGACTTACGACAATAAGGAAGATTACGAGAATGGAGATGAAGATGAGGACTCTGGACATCCATCGAACCTCTCTCGGATCAACGAAAAGGTACACGCCGTCATGAGAAGTCTTGAAAATAAATATCGGCGCTGTAAGTTATGCAAGAAACATACTATTTTTACTTGCAAAAAGTGTAACGTTTATTTACATACTAAATGTTTTGATGAATATCATCAAAATTTTTAAATTTACGTCGGTACAATATACATGTATTATATAAAAAAAATACATATCTTTTAAATAAAAGCAAATAATTTGAACTAAAATCATTAAATTTTTCTTAAAGAAAATAAAACAAAAAAAATATATTTTTTCATACTTGACGGTTTTTGGCCAGCGGTCGATTTTTCGACCAGTTCATATCAAGAAAACGGTTGGTCAAAAAAAATTTTTTTTTTTTAATTATTCTTGATTATGATCATAAAACCAACATGGCGAAAGGAAATTAAAAACTTACTGTGATTTCATGTAGCGGCCGAAGATGGGTTAATGTCGTAAACATTACCAGTACAACAACACATGGGAACCACCAGCTAAATTCAGCGTCAGCACGCGGTCGCAGCGAAGCAGCATGAATTTACCACGCAGCAGAAACACAGACGCTACGCAGCAAAATGCAGTTGCAGCGCAGGTATAAATATTAAGATTATTGTAACTTAGTTTACTTAGCTTACAAACAAAAATCAAGTACTAAAAAAAAATTTTTTTTAAATTAATTAACTAAAAACGACATATACATATATGTATACATATTTCTATATATAAACATTATATTGCGGTACTACCCACAGACAATTATATCCTCTGTATTGAGAATCAAATGCAAACTAACAAAACTAAGTTAACTTAAAGAAACCCGACTTCAGGAAATCCCACCAATGGTTGACGACGAGAAACCTCAAGGCACACCTTCAGAAGCTACACGCTCTAACCAGGGTGCAAAGACAAAGAAAATCAAAGACAGATTCATAAGATACTCCACTCGTTTTTGCTCAAACGCAATAGAAGGAAATTCGGAGTCGATGCTAGAAATAAAAAATACTAATATCGACAATTTTTAAACTAAAAGCGTCTACTATTATCGAAACAGAAATTTTAAAAAATTTCAGCTTCTGCCAAATTTTGAAACTGTCTTGACCAGTATGAAGAAACAAAAGCTAAGATGTCCGATCAGCTCAAGTTATTAAGGTCAATTAGCGTACCTATTCCGTACCTAACCGAGAGTAGAAGTAACCCAACTTCAAGAGCCAAACTCAGGCATATACCTCCAAGTCCAGAGTGAGACAAGGAAATATTTCAAGGGAGTTATGAACAATAATCGTCCTTCCGAGACATGTTTACGGCTGTGTACATAAACCACCCAAAATTATTTCAACTAGAAAAATTATACCATCTCAGGTACAAAACTATAGGTAAAGCAGGCATTATAGGTAAGCAATTAGCATTAAATGATGACAATTTCAGTCTGGCTTGGGAAGCACTTACATAAATCAAGACATCACAATGAAAGAGTACTGGTCGGTAAACAAGTAATGAATGAATTTGCCAAAATTCAGAAAGAAACCAGCGAAAAATTTATAAAATTACAGTCCACTGCAACAAACTGCTTATCAGTGTTATCGACACAAAACATTTCCACAGACAACTGGGACCCAATTCAGGTAGGTAAATATATGTGCCGCTGCTTTACTAGCAAAATCCTTCCTTTTATGGGAGTAATCGCTCTCATCCCGTAAAACGTGCCCGAATGACAACAGCTGCAAGATTTCTTAGCAACCCACTACGAAATCGCAGAGAGGGTAGATACAAAAATATCGAAGCCCAAAAACACACATAATGATCTACATAGAAGCTTCAGCATTAAAAACTCACTTAATAGAAGCTCCAATAGATCGCAATCATATCTTACTGAAAATAAAACTGCAACACGCGAATTGTGTAGAGGAGGTCACACCTTTAAGATCTTGCTAGAAATTTAAAAGTCTTACCATAAGCGAACGCAATAATTTAATAAACAGCAAAAATGTCCACCTCAATTCACAATTAAGAAAATTTTGGGAGTTAGAAGAACTACTTCCCACACTCAAAAGGAAGATGGCAGCAGTTTTTAAGTACAGAAAAAACCTACTTAAAAATGGCGAACTCAAAGCAGCGTACGACGGTGTTCTGGAAGAATAACTCAATTTCGACCATAATGAAGGAGTATACCCATATGGAAAAATTGCTTTAGGAAAATACCACTCATTTTACTTACCACATCACGCGGTAGTAAAGCCCGATAAAAATCAAAACCAACGCCAACATGAAAGTTTTATGTAAACCATGCTTTATAATTTGGCGATTCACCACTCTTATTGGCATTTTAATTGAATAACCAATTTCGAAAAGGGTACATGTCTGAAAATTTAAACTTTACAAATACATCTTTTCGAAATCGTCGACAGTAGAATAAAACCAGAAATGTTCCTTTTTCGGTCATAATGGGTACAGGGAAGCATTTATAATACATTCATATGAAACATTGTATTTGTCAAAAACTGCAAAAGTGTAAAATTGCATATTCAATTGTATGCAAGTAATTTATAAATTAATTGCAATTCCTTTTTCAATTAGAATAGGAAGTGGAAAGTCCAACGTTTCAAAATGTAATTAAAAAAGTTGTTTTTAAGAAGTTTCTTCAAACGATATATTGCAGTATATCGTTAGCTTAACGTGAAAATGTGCTAAGTCATCTTTTTCAAATTGTTCAGGAAAGACAAAAAACCTAATAACTTTTAAATAAAACATTATTTTAATAAACTGTAAATGCAGTACCCTCAATTTCATGACTGCTCAACGCAAAAGACAAAAAACAACAAAAAGAAAACATTCATTTTTCCCGTATCAGCTTTTTATTGAGTTGGCAGTTTTTCTATTGCTTTTTTTCTGACTTAGCACATTTTACTAAACTTATTATTATAATTATTACTATTTTTATTAATTATAATTAAAATTACAAATTAATATTTTAGCACTAGCTACCAGGGCTATCGGCTTAGTCAGCATATGAAATTAAAATATTATTTTAAATTAGATGGGCAATATTAGCGTTTTTTAGGAAGTTGAAGATAGTTTTTACATTGTTTTCTGAAGGGTTGGAACGTAAGTTGATTGGGCTTTTGTCCTCAAAGCATTGAGCGCGAATGGAGAGCAGAGCAGGGCAGTGAAACAAGATATGGTTGAGGTTAGCTCGGAATCGTTGCAGAACATACATGAGGGTTGGCTTGTGGCTTTTAAAAGATGCTCGAGGGTTAAAAGGGAATATCCCAGCCGAAGGCGTACGAAACATTTGTTCATCCATGTTGATATATTTGAGGGCAGAATTATCCCATGCCCATTAGGATTTACTTCCTTATATTTGTGTTGATAGTTAGACCAGCTGTTAATAAAACGAGGTTTTAATGCAGTGGAATATATGTTTTTAATAGATTTCGACCCAAATGTCATGTGAAGGTGAAGGCATGATTTTAATGCATGTTTCGCTGCTTTGTCGGCATACTCGTTGCCGGTGATACCAGCGTGGCCGAGAACCCACGTCAGCTTTATATTCGGTGAAAGACTTATAAGCATTTGTTGTATATGATATATAGGGTCTTCGTCATAGTGTATGGTTTTCACAGCATTGAATACGGATAAGCTATCAGTACATATAACGAATTTTTTGTTGGAGTTTTTGGCAATCAGTAAGCCGGATAAGAGTCCCTGCAGTTCGGCGTCAAATACGCTGGCAAAGTAAGGAAGATGGCCACAGGATAAAATACCTCCGTTGTTGTCAGTCACTGCAAATGAAACTGCTTCGTTTTGTTTGGAGCCGTCTGTAAAAACAAACGGCCATCCGCATCCCTTTAAAGGGTTCGCTATGTTGTGGAATGATTTTTGGTATTCGGAATTATTGGTTGCCTCTTTCCGTAAAAAAGTTAAATCATTAATAAAGGTATTTTTGTTAATCGTCCACGGTGGAAATTTAGTTGAGGCGAATTTCATCGGGGAAACATCCAAATTCAAGTGTCTGGATAGCTCATTAAGTTCGTACAACGCCGATTTGTGCGACATGCTAGTTTTCCTTTGTTTCAGGAGTTGAATATCGTGGTGTAGAATATGATTCCTGTTGCAATACAATTTATAGATAATGCGGCTTCGTAGGTGTTGCAGTTGATCTTCGATTGAATGAAAACCTCCCAGAAAGTAGATTTTTTATAGAAGTAGTCTTGAAGGTTCTTAGGCTTCGTCTTACTGCGACATTCAACGGCGTTTTGATTTTATTAAGAGAGGTCTTGCTACTATTGCCGTATATCTGTAGTCCGTAGTCTATTTTGCTTTGAATAATGAGTTTAGTGATGCTTAGCAGAGTGTTAGCACGAACACAGCTTCTTCGTGAGCTTAAATACTTTTAGAAGGGTCTGTTTTTGGCTTGGCTATTGGTACTACGACAGCTGTCTTAAAGCTTTGTGGGATGGTGCCAATGGTTAAAATTGCGTTATAAAGTTTGAGCATCCGATGTTTGATTGGTGCGGGGGTGTGACACAGCATTTGATAATTTATTTTGTCGAACCCAGGGGTGCTACATAACAATACAATTCCTATATAAACTTAAAAGGAAACGCAGCGCTAGCATCGGAGGCTTTCGGCTGCGGAATATTTTCTGACAAATGTATGAATTGGGGTGAGAAATTAGCTGTTTCTGATGCTTTAGAAATGTGTTGAGCGAATTCTGTCGAAATGTCACACGCACTGGTGAAGACTTTGTTGTTGGCAGTTATACCTCGGAGTGATTTTGGTGTATAAGTTAACACAACATAAATTGCATTCCCACACTATTTCGCTGACAACAATGTCTGCATAATTGGGACTCAGCTTACAACTTATTTCGACATACGTCCAACTGCATTGTACGTGCACTTACCTTGAGTTAAGAGTCCTATTACACTTGTGGCTTAATGGAATGCGCTGCACGCGCATCCGCTCTCCCAAATATTAAGCAGGTGAGCGAAACACGCGCAAACCTAATTTTGATGACAAGGCATTTATCGGGCTTGAGTGAAGGTTTATAATAAGGAACAATAGCATTAAGAATTCAGTTTGAAATAAAGCTCAACAGAAGCACATAGTGCTGTTTACAAAAACATATCGTTTTATTTTATGTGGCGCCCGAGCAGGGACCGCGAAAGTAATTAAACTGTTTCGCGGCAAAATATTAAAGTGAAAAATTTCTGGTAGTGGCCCCTAAGTAGTTAAACAACAAAAAGGACGGTCTGTACTGACCAGCCAGCCAGAACATTAAAAAAATATCAATAAGATTTAAATCGCTAAAAATTTAATTGTGCTAAGAGGAAATTGGAAAAGCAAATAAGAAGTAACATTTTGAACTGCAATCGAATTAAATCAATATAAAGAAAGTGGTAAACAAAATTTAAAAAAAAAGAAAAGTTTAAACAGCAAAACATTAAAGTGAAAAAAAATACAAAAAATAATTTTTAACTGAAAACGGAAAGTACTTAAAAATACCATTGAATTAAATAAATGGTCAAGAAAACATTAAAGTTAAAAAAAAAACAAGTAAGCCATGGGAAAGGCAAAACATTAGAGTGTTGGAAAAACTTAAAAACTAAAGAAACAAAAAATCAAAACAGCAAAACATTAAAGTGGAGAAGAAAAAAATAATAAAAAAAAAAATTTTTAACTCAAAATTAAAAGTATTTAAAAATACCATTGAATTAAATAAATGGTCAAGGAAACATTAAAGTGGAAAAAAAACAAGTAAGGCAAAACATTAGAGTGTTGGAAAAACTTAAAAACCAAAAAAAAACAAAGAATTGAAAACAGCAAACATTTCAAAAAATTACAATTGAATCACCATTGAAAAAGTGTTGAAACTAACAAAAAAATTGAAAGGCGTTAGTAAGAAATTTAAAAAGCAGTTAAAGGAAATCATCAAATAACGACTAAGTTTGGACAGGAAAAAGGCAACCATCAATCAACATAACCAACACTTAATTTGGCAGAATGCAGCACCTAGGAATAATGTGAGTCAAGTAAATTTCCAATAAAATGTTTTAGTGAATTAATATTTGTTATTTATTAAATAATTTAAAACCAGAGTTAAGAAAGGTTTGTTTAATTTTGTTAACAGTAACAAATCTTAAAATATAATATTATTTGAATTATTAAATAATAAAGCAGAAGCTCGTATTTTGTATTTGTAAACGTTAAAAGAAAATAAGTGAATTAAAAATGAGTCAGGAAGAACAAATAGCATCGACATTGTCGAGATTAAATCTGCACTCCTCCACCACTAACAGTTCCTCTTCTAACATCCCATCCACTTTCACACCTAACCAAAAAAGAGAATTGGCATCATTAATAACAGAAACAGTTTCTAGCATATTACACCCACGAACCGAAGAGGAAGATGAACATCCTGTAGATTTTAGTAGAAATGTGGACGCATCCGAAAGAGTTCCGGATGTAGTAAAATGTCTACGTGAATTTTCAGGGAAAAACGGAGAATTTAGTTCCTGGCGAAAATCCGTAGACAGAATATTTTGCTATCCTTCACACAATAAGACACAAAATCGTTGGCGAAGCTGACGCAGCCCTTGAATCCTACCGCACTCCATTAAATTGGGGTAAGATTAAAAAATGTCTGATGCTACATTACTCAGACAAGCGAGATGTCAGTACGCTAGAGTACCAAATGACAACTCTTGCTCAACGAGGTAGTACTGTTGAAGGATTTTACCAACAAGTCTACCAGTACCTTTCGCTTATTTTGGACAAAATCGATTGCCTCGAGCTAGGTGAAGAAGCTCTATCTGCTATGACAGCAACATATAGAGAAAAGACACTTGACACATTCATAGGAGGTCTGAATGGCGCTTTACCAAGCCTGTTAAGTGTACGGGAGCCAACTAGTTTACCACAGGCTCTTCACATGTGCCTCAAATTAGGAAACATGAATTACAGGGCAAATCATGCAAACGGTATTAGTCGCTTACCGATCAATACTAAACCTATTAATCATTATCAACCAAGATCATTCCCATCCAAACCGCAAGTTCGACCCTTTTATCCAGAACTTTCAAATGTCCACAACCAGTTTCCTGGACCAAATGCTTACCAGCAGTATGGACAAACCCGCCACTACGTCACATCGCAACCAAACTTTCGACCACCTCTTCCACCCAAACCTCCAATACCAATGGAAGTTGACCGCTCGCTTCAAACGAGGCAAGTCATTTACCAAAATAGACCCCATTACCAAAACAACCAATTTAATAACAGACAACAAATATTTAATAACAGAACACAGGCATTTTATAATGGATCAGCACAGGTTAGTAATAATCAAGCTAACAAGAGACCACCCTCACAGATGTTACAGACTCCTAATAAAATTCAAAGGGTTTACAATACCGAAGCTGTAGAGGCTATCCCAACAGAATATGATAACGAAAATGCAGAATATCAGGAAGAATACTATGAGTCCTCGCAGGACTACCAATCCGAATGCAATGAAGAAGAAGAAGAAATCGAAGTAACCCCTAGCGACAATATTAATTTTTTAGACTAAACTCCTCGTTGCCTTATTATCGGTTCAAAATGAAAAACGGCAATGAGCTAAAATTTTTGTTAGATACTGGATCGAATAAAAATTATATTAGTCCAACTTATATTAGAAACCCCATTCCTAATAAACCCTTCTTTGCAAATTCCGTTGGTGGACCAGTCAAAATTACTCATCATGCAAACATCAATATTTTCGGCGATGAAATAGGTAAATTAAAATTTCACATTTTACCCAAGCTAAGGACTTTTGATGCCATAATAGGCAACGATTCACTTAAAACTTTAAATGCAATAATTTTTACTAAAGAAAACTACTTTACTTTACTAAACAAATACCAATACCCAATCCATCAATTAGCAATTAATTCTATTGCACACACTACATTAAGGCTAAATCATCTAAGCCCTGAAGACAACGAAAATTTAAAACAACTGTTTAACTCTTGCCCAACATTATTTGCTGAACCGGATAAAAAATTAACATATGTCACAAACGTCAGAGCCGAGATTAGAACTAAAAGCGATAGACCAATATATTCCAAAACATACCCGTATCCTATGCCTCTTAAAAAAGAAATAGACAAGCAAATTGAGGAACTACTTAAAGATGGCATTATTCGCCCATCTAAATCCCCCTACAATTCCCCGGTATGGGTCGTACCGAAAAAGGAAGATGCCTGAGGGTTGAAAAAATTTCGTATGGTAATCGACTACCGCAAATTAAACGAGGATACCATACCAGATAAATATCCCATTCCAGATATTACCACCATTCTAACTAATCTAGGATCGGATAAATATTTTTCTACAATTGACCTTAAAAGTGGATTTCACCAGATTGCTCTTAACGAAGCAGATATTGAAAAGACCGCCTTCTCCATTGCCAATGGAAAATTCGAATTTACTCGACTCCCATTCGGCCTAAGAAATGCCCCTGCAATTTTCCAACGCACCTTAGATGATGTGCTACGGAAACACATCGGCGTTCGGTGTTACGTATACGTCGACGACATTATTATTTTCAGCAAAAGCAAAGAAGAGCATTTCAAAAATCTTAAAATTATATTCGATACTCTTGAAAAAGCGCATTTAAAAGTGCAGTTCGATAAATGTGAATTTATAAAAAAGGAAACCGAATTTCTCGGTATAATAGTTGGCCAAAATGGTATTCGCACTACACCAAAAAAGGTAGAAGCTATAATAAATTTTCCACGGCCTAAAAACGTCCACGATTTACGTTCCTTTTTAGGAATGACCGGACCGCAGATTTATAAAAGCGTACGCACAAATTGCAAAACCCCTCACCGAAATACTGAGAGGAGAACTGGGAAGAGCTTCCAAAAACCAGTCTAAAAAGACACTTCTCAATTTAACAGCACAACAAATAGAAGCCTTTAAAGAATTAAAAAATTGCTTGACATCAGATGATGTTATACTTCACTATCCAGATTTCGAAAAAGCCTTCGAGTTAACCACGGATGCTTCTAATTACGCATTAGGAGCCGTACTCTCCCAAGACGGCAGACCAATTTCCTTTCTGTCAAGAACTCTAAGCAGAGCAGAGGAAACCTTTGCAGCCAATGAAAAAGAAATGTTGGCAACAATTTGGGCTTTACAGTCCCTAAAATGCTTCCTATACGGATCAAAAAAGGTTAAGATTTACACTGATCACCAACCATTGACCTTTGCTCTCAGCAACAAAAACTCGAACGCAATAATGAAAAGGTGGAAAGCGCAGCTGGAGGAATATAATCTCGAAATTATTTACAAGCCAGGAAATACGAATATTGTTGCTGACTTGCTTTCAAGACCACCGATTTCGAATTTAAACTCAATGACTGTTCATAGCAGCGACAGCTCTTCCGAAAATTTAATTCCTTCAGTAGAAGTACCCATCAATGTATTTAAAAACCAAATTTTCATATCAGAAGATCCCAAAAGTTCATACAAATTCGAAATAGTCTTCCCTACGTATCATAGGCACATAATAACTGAAGCATCCTACTCTGAAGAATGTCTAAAGTCAGTTTTAAAAAAACATCTTAATCCATCGGTAATCAATGGTATAAAAACAACAGAGCCCATTATGCTAAAAATCCAATCAATTTATCCGCTACATTTCGCAAGTTACAAAATTCGTTTCACACAAATAATAGTCGAAGATATTACTGATACCGAAGTCCAAGATAGAATTGTAATCGAGGAACATAATCGTGCCCATAGAAATGAGAAAGAAAATAAGCTACAGATTATGGAAAAATACTATTTCCCCGCTATGGCAAAAAAAATAAAAAAAATAACAAAATTATGTAAAATTTGTAAGGAAAATAAGTATGATCGGCACCCAAATAATGCAAAATTAAGCGCTACACCCCTACCAGAATATCCAGGTCATACTATTCATATATGTAGACATTTTCTCAACAGACAAACATAAAGTACTGACTTCTATTGATAAATTCTCCAAATTAGCTGTTATAAAAAAAAATAGACGGAAAAAGTATAGAAAGTATTAAAAGACCCTTAAGAGAAATAATATTTTATTTTGGAGTTCCAAAATCAATAGTTTTTGACAACGAAAAAACATTTAACTCACAACCTATAAAATTCATGTTAGAAAACGAGTTCAATATTAAAATATTTACTGCACCACCCTATAAAAGCGAGGTAAATGGACAGATAGAACGATTCCATTCAACAATATCCGAAATTATGAGGTGTTTAAAACAGGAACACTCTGATAAAAATTTTGATGAATTATTGGAATGGTCCGTAAATGAATACAACCATTCCGTTCATTCCGTTACAGCAAAAAAACCCGTTGACATATTTTTCGGCAGACCCACCTCAAATTCAAATAATAGAGAGGAAAATAGAAAGAAAATTTTAGAAAAATTAGTAGCAAAACAGGGAAAGGACTTGCAATACCATGACAAACAACGACAGGAAACAATCGACTATAAAACAGGAGATACAATTTTTGTTAAACAAAATAAAAGATTAGGAACCAAACTTTCAAAAAGATACAAAGAAGAAATAGTCAAAGAAAATAGACATTCTACAGTAAAAACAGAATCCGGCAAAATAGTGCACAAGGACCGTATAAGAAATTAATTAAATCATATCTTCCTTTTAGATCACTAACCTTCCTAACCCTCCAAATCCTTGATTACGCTTCAGTTGAAGTACTCGATTATTCTCAATCCGAAATCGTTACCATCGAGAATGGCATCGGGAAAGTGCAGACTGGAACTTACAGGATCCTTCACTTCATCAACCTTACCGATTACCTCATTATCCTAGAAGACATAAATACCCACTTCACAAGAAATATTCCACCTTCCCATCCTTTACACCCATTCATTGCAGAAGAAATTAAGATAATAAACATTACCATCAGTAATATGATACCAAAAAACAGAGCAAAGCGATCTATAAATCTTATTGGATCAGCATGGAAATGGGTAGCTGAAAACCCCGACCATGATGATCTTGTTGCTATCAATAATAAATTTGAAGAAATTGTAGAAAATAATAATCAGCAGCTAATCATTAATCGAAATATTTTTGATAGAATAAAGAATATTACTAAAGTGAGCAATAGTATATTAAAAACACTACAAAATAGCAATGAACTTCAAAATTCACTAATACTGCAATATAAATTTTAAATTTATATAATAAAAGAAGAAATTGAAAACACTAACAGAGCAATACATCTTACTAAGGCTAACATTATAAATAGTTTCATAATATCCAATCAAGAAGCTCATAAAATAAACCAGTTGTTTATTGAAGAAAACATGCCGTTTAATTCTTTAGAAGAATCATTAAATTTCGCGGATACTCAAATCGCTTTGAAAGGAAATTTACTAATTTATGTAATAAAAGTACCAAAAACTGATAATAATATTTGTAACTGCATTTTAATAAAGCCAATAAGCAAAGATGGAAGAATTTTGAAATTAAGATATGAAAATGTATTGAAATGTAATGGAAAATACTATGGTGTAACAAAAAATTGTAAACAAATAAATGATGTTAAAATATGCAAACAAGACCAAATAGATGATTTAGAAAGTGAAAATTGTATAAGAAATTTGATTAAAAACAAACCTTTTGATTGTATTGTAACAAACACTGAGCATGTCAAAAATATTGAAGAAGTAAAAGTAGGACTAATTTTACTAAATAACTTTCAAGGAAATTTAACTATTGGTAATAATGTAACGAGAAATGTAAATGGATCATATTTGTTAAAATTTTCGAATGAAACAATAAAAATTAACAATCTAAGTTTTACTGCATTAGAAGCTCACAGCCTGAGACCACTGCCTGCGTTAATCCAACATTCGGACTCTCGATCCGAGTATGAAGAAGTGCTATCTTTAAAGTTTATGAGAGAGCTTTATGTCAAAAATATAAAAAGAATTAACTCCCTAAATTTACTAGTCAGGTCGAGCATGTTAACTCATTTCGGGCTCTTGGCCCTTGTTATAATGATCATTATAGTCCTTAAGTTTAGGACACGCAAACATACCAAAATAACTATTCAAAATTCTGAGGACACTCATATGCCGACTAGGAAAGCCGTAAGGCATAAAAGTCTGAACGACATACCATATTTTTAAGGACCAATCGAGGACGATTGGAATTTCGGAGGGAGGAGTTAACACAACATAAATTGCATTCCCACACTATTTCGCTGACAACAATGTCTGCATAATTGGGACTCAGCTTACAACTTATTTCGACATACGTCCAACTGCATTGTACGTGCACTTACCTTGAGTTAAGAGTCCTATTACACTTGTGGCTTAATGGAATGCGCTACACGCGCATCCGCTCTCCCAAATATTAAGCAGGTGAGCGAAACACGCGCAAACCTAATTTTGATGACAAGGCATTTATCGGGCTTGAGTGAAGGTTTATAATAAGGAACAATAGCATTAAGAATTCAGTTTGAAATAAAGCTCAACAGAAGCACATAGTGCTGTTTACAAAAACATATCGTTTTATTTTATGTTATATATTCCTGTTAAAGTTTTAACACCCTCCCAGATGTTTTCAACTGAAGAGTCGGGATTAAGCTTTTTTGTAAACTCCTCGAAGCTCTTCCGTTTTGCTAGTTTTTTCGCTTTATTAAATATAGCATTGCATTTTTTGTAGGCAATTAGATCGGAGGAACACAGCGACTTACGATATTTTTTCCAAGCACATACTTTTTCATTACGGAGATTATTAAGTTCTGGCGTCCACCAGGGTACTTTTCTTGCGGGGGTCGGAGTGAAGTATGTGGAATACAAATATTAGCAGCATTTCGTATGGTTTTTTGGATCCTAGCCGCCTCTTTGTTGGTGTTGTCTTCTTCGAATTCTAGTAGAATACTTGAAAGCAAAGTATCCTGGTACTTTATCCAGTCGGTATTTGGGGTAGACAGTGAGATAGAGCATATTATAGGGAAGTGGTCGCTATTGTGTAAATCGTCGAGAGTAAACCACGAGGAAAGTGGAAGTAGTTGGGGTGAACATAAGGTTAAGTCTATATGGGTAAAGGTTTTGTGCGTCGAGAAGTAAGTTGGGCTATTGTCGTTAAGTATAGATAGGTTTGAACTAAGTACAAAGTCTTCAATAATCATGCCCCTGCGATTGGCGTTTGGTGAGCCCCATAGTGGACTCCAGCTGTTAAAATCACCACAGAGTATTATTGGGGTATTAATGTTGGAAATAATATTGTATAGATCAGAATGCGAAAAATTTTGTTCGGCTTTTACGGATGAGTAATCCACAACCTTGTTTAGAATGATTAAACTGAAGAAAGTTGTGTAGGTAGGCAGAGTATTGTTTAGGGATGTAAGGTATAAAATTATGTTTCAGATGGGTTTCTTGGAGACAAATTACTTCAGGGTTGCGATCTTTTATTAGAGTTTCCAGTTCAATGAAGTTGTTAAGATATCCTTTCATATTCCATTGAAGAATATTGAGGATCATCAACTAACTGTATAAACGAAATCTGTGTACTATTACGTTATTTTAAACCAAAAAACAACCTATAGTATGCGGTTTGGGCAATCACTGCTAATATCGTTATTTCTTCTGTTATTGTCTGTGTTGATATGTTCATTGTAATACTGGGAGATGGGAGTGAGAGAGTGACCTTCTGTTAAAAATTGTTGTTCGGAGAGAGATACGGAGTACTGAGAGAGAGAGTTTGTGGTGTTGGAGTTGTTTTGAGTGTTAACTGCGATTTTTTGGCTTGCGGTAGGATAGGAGCTTTGAGTAGAAATGGTTGATGCGGTTTGAGTGGGCAAAGTGGTTGTGGATGCTTGAGTGTTGGCTAACGTGCGATTCTTGTTGGTGCTAGTATTGGGTTCAATATTTGCGCATGGAAGAGCGCCGAGTGAATTTATATAGGAAGAGAGTAAAGTTCGTAGATCGGCTGTGCTATGATTTGTTTCATTTTTATTTTGCGATGGTTCTACAGAGCTATTGTCATTGTTTGTGAATGAATTCGCATTTGAGTTGTGTGAGTTTGGTGGCAGGTGAGTAGGTTGTGTGTAATTCGTGACCGAAGAGTAAGTTTACTTCAGATTACCGCTTATTGGGTTTCGTATTTTGTACAAACGTCTAGCTTCATTAAAACTGCATTTGTTTTGTGTTTTTATTTTGAGTACACCTATCCCCCGATTTACACGGTACTTGTTTTACACGATTTCGCTTTTACACGGTTCATAAATCAGCAAAATTTGAAAAACTCCGAAAAATGTATTTTTGGTTGCATAGTCGTATTCACAAATCATTAAAAACCTTTTTGAGTCCACTTCATTTGTCAACACTGATTGCAATATTGAGGGATTCCCCTTATTGTGAAATATGTATGTACATAACCAAACGCAGATTATGTAGTTCATGTGGAAGGAAAATCGTTTGATGAAAATTTGAACAAAAAGCCATAATTTTTACTATTATTGCGAGTTTTTTTGGTTTGAACTGATAAGTTATCGATTGAATTATCTTTTCGGGAACCTTCATGAGTACATACATATGTGATTTGTGTTAATTTTTCAAGTTTCTAAAATGCCAAAAACTTCCAAGGAAAATGAGACCAAAAGAAAAGTTATATCTTTGGAAACAAAAATCAAAATAGAGTAACGGATGTTGCGAAACACTTTTCTATGAATGAGGCGACAATACGAACAATAAGAAAAAGTGAAGATTCCATTAGAAAAAGTGTCGCAGCTGGAGCTTGCAGCAGTATAAGCTCAACATCATATGTAAGAGATGTTACAATGGAAAATATGGAAAAAGCCCTAATGATTTGGATCGAAGACCAAACTCAAAAAAAATTCCAGTTGACACCAATGCTATTAAAATTAAGGCTTTGAGTATTTATGGAAGACTCCGGAATCAGTCACCTGCTACTTCTTCGGATGGAAAAACGCATCGTTCTCCGCAAGTCATGGATGGTTCGAAAGATTCAGACAGAGACATTCGTTACATAATCTTAAGATGAAAGGTGAAAGTGCATCCGCCGATTTGGTCGCAGCAGAACAATATCCCGTAGAATTAGCCGAAATAATTGCCGCCAATTCTTACACTCCTGATCAGGTCTTCAATGCCGACGAGTCCGGGTTGTTCTGGAAAAAAATGCCTGAAAGAACATATCTAACCAAAGCTCACAAATCAGCCAGTGGATATAAAGCAGCAAAAAGCCGACTAACAGTTATTTTCAGTTATTTTCTTCCCAAAAATACAACTTCCTTATTACAACCTTTAGACCAAGGAATAATCTCGACATTCAAAGCTATTTACATCAAGCAAACATTCAAGTACATTTTGGAACGAATGGAGAATGACGAATCTTTGACTCTCATGGATGCGTGGAAAAAATTCACAATCTTAGATTGCGTCAAACATATTGGATTGTCGTACACTCAAATCAAACAATAAACGCTCAATGCTTGCTGGAAAGCGTTATGGCCAGAAGCTGTTGGAAGTGAAAACGAAGAACATCCAATAGAGCTAGAGCATGAATATTCCCAAATCACTCAACTAGCTCATAGAGTAGGAGGAGAAGGTTTTGAAGATTTTGCTCGTGCTGATATTGAAGAAATAATGGCTGATGAAGAACTGAATGAAGATGATTTAGTTAATATGATAAATGAAGCCGATAAGAAGATGAAGAACTGGTAGAATCAGACCGGGAATATTCAAGCGAAGGAAGTGATATTACATGTATACCGATCAAGAAAAAAGGCTGATGATGGTTCCTGAATCTGATAGCGAATCCGAATAAACTTAATACATACCTGAACTTTTTAACTGTAATATGTAATCTGAAAAATTCTGTGTTTCTTTTTTTGTTTCTAATGTGGAATGAGTTCACTACGGAAGTTAGTTATTTTTTGCTCAAAGAATACTTAGTTTTAAGTTTTTTAAGATGTTTTAGTTTTGTTTTATTTAAATAAATGACTGAATTGGGTAGTTTTTTCGCTTTACACGGTTTTATATAGGAAAACGAAGATTTCACTTTACACGGTTTTGTCAGGAACCGATCTTCCGTGTAAATCGGGGGATAGGTGCATTTGCTTTTGTTGTACGTACAGTGGGCAATCTTTGAAGGCTGCTGGGTGAGCGGCTAAGCAATTTGCGCACATTGTGCGTATACATTTTTCAGGTTGATGTGGGGGAAAATTGCAAGTCTCGCAAGTGGGGTTCTTGTTGCATATTTTTGAGGTATGTCCGAGCAGTTGGCAGTTTCGGCATCGCATGGGTATGGGGAAGTACTCTTCTACTTTAACTGAGTACCAAGCAATGCCAATATCAATAGGGACTTTGTAAAGATTAAATAATCGTACAATGCGACCAGTTGGGACTTTTTCTCCGTTTTGAATATTGGTGAATTTGTAGACAGTAACAACTCCTTGGGCTTTGAGGCCGTCGAGAATTTCTTGTTCTTCCGTGTTGGCAAGGTTAAGGTCAAATATTGTGCCTTTGCAGGTATTAAGATTTCCGTGCAAATCAATTAATACAGGGCATAAGCCGCCGAAGTTCTTACATTTTAAAAACTTTTCGGCTACTATGCTAGATTTAGTGAGCACTAGAAGACTTCCATCGCGGAGTATGCTAACTGAGCTGTATTCAGTATTTATGCCGTCTAAAGCTTTTTTTTTTTGGCGAATACACTGTATTTAGAGAGCGAATTAGAGCTGTCAGTTGATTTAATAACAACAAATTTCGGGTCACCTTGGTTATTGATTTGCGTCGGTAATGAAGTTTCAACCCTGAATACTGTAATACCGGCCGACTGTATTACCGACGGTGACGACAATATCTAATTCAATATCTAATTCAATTGAATATAGTTTCAACTGTTTCTAATTTTTCTATATTTATTGTTATTTTCTTCTGTCGTTACATGCAGTATAAAACTATTTAAATTTTTGAGGTTATCCGTAATTTTTGTGGTTAGCTGTTACATTATTATTTTAGATCTTACTCGCTGATGTTAATTCTTACTCTGCTTTTATTTGAAAAAATGCCTCGGAAGCGGAAATCTGTTCTATCCAAAAATTCATCGCGGGCCCGTGCCGCAAAAGTTGCACGAAATCAAGAAACTTCGGCTCACGCAGAGCTGAGAAGACAACAACAAGCTGAGCGACAAAGAGTTTTGAGAGCAGCTGAAACGCCTCTTCAGGCACGAGTTCGTTTAGAAAGACAAGCTGCACTGCAGACAACTAGAAGAGCGATAGAAACACCAGAACAATCGCAGGCGAGAAGAATTCATAATGCAGACATGCAGACCACGCGCCGCCGAAATGTCATGCGTAATGATTGGGCTGTATTTAATGGTACTGGGTTTCAATATGATCCTTCAATTGAATATCATAACAATCCATTGATTGTTATTGGCTCAATGAATAAAAAATGTCAGTACTGGGATGCTTTTAAGTGGAAAGATGAAACTGCTGGAATGTGCTGTTCCGGTGGTAAAGTTTCACTTCCATTACTTGGTGAACCAAAAGAGCCTTTGAAAACTTTATTATTAAATGTTACAGATGAGTCAAAGCAATTTCTAAGCAAAATAAGAAAGTATAACTCTTGCTTTCAAATGGCATCCTTTGGAGTTGATAAAGTGATAAGAATGCCCGGGTTTTCACCAACTTTTACTGTACAAGGACAGATATATGTATCATCAAATTGGATCACTATTTCCAGAAGATGATGATCAGCATAAATTTCTGCAGGTCTACTTTATAGGTGATGAGCAAAATGAAGTAAATCGTCGTTGCCAATATATTGAAGGAGTAGAAAGAGAAACGGTATTGAAAATTCAACGAATGTTACACAGTCACAATGTTTTGGTAGAAATCTTTAAAAGTGCGATAGACAACTGGCCTTCAGACAACTACAAAGTTATCATTCATGCTGATCGAACTTCACGTGGCGAACATGAAAGGCGTTATAATGCGCCGATGGTCAATGAAGTTGCTGTTTTGGTTACTGGTGACCCGAGCTCTCCACGAGACATAGTACTACGTGCACATGATAATACGCTAAAGCGTGTAGCTGATACTCATAGATTCTATGATGCTTTGCAGTACCCATTAATTTTCAGTAAATGAGAATCTGGATATCATTTTAATATTCCAGTCATTAATCCAACAACGGGACAACCAATTCCAAATAAAAAAGTTTCCTGCATGGACTTTTATGCGTATTACATGATGCTTCGAGAGCATGACTTCAACCTTCTTCTGCGTAAAAGTCACCTTTTTCATCAATTCTTGGTAGATATGTATATTAAAGTAGAGAGCGAACGTCTTCGTTACATTTCTCTAAACCAGAAAAAATTACGAGCTGAAAATTACATATATTTACAAGATGCGATTAGCGCAGACAATAATATCAGACCTAACGACATTGGAAAAATGGTTATTTTGCCGTCCACTTTTGTGAACAGTCCCCGTTATCTCCATGAGTACACGCAAGACGGATTTTCTTATGTACGAACTTACGGAAGGCCTGATCTCTTCGTAACTTTTACCTGTAATCCTTCGTGGCAGGATATAACTCAAGAGCTTATGTCTGGGCAAAAGGCCACTGATCGACATGGCATAGTTGCCCGCGTATTTCGATTAAAGGTCCAAAAGTTAATGACCGTTGTAACAAAAGGAAAAATATTTGGAGACGTCCTGTGCCATATGTACTCTATTGAATGGCAGAAACGAGGTCTACCACATGTACACATATTAATTTTATTAAAAATATGATACACGGTCCCTGTGGAGCTCGCAATCCAGCGTCACCTTGCATGCAAAATGGCATGCATACTTATTTAATTGCTCCACTGCGGGCGAAGATAAGAAGATGAAGAACTGGTAGAATCAGACCGGGAATATTCAAGCGAAGGAAGTGATATTACATGTATACCGATCAAGAAAAAAGGCTGATGATGGTTCCTGAATCTGATAGCGAATCCGAATAAACTTAATACATACCTGAACTTTTTAACTGTAATATGTAATCTGAAAAATTCTGTGTTTCTTTTTTTGTTTCTAATGTGGAATGAGTTCACTACGGAAGTTAGTTATTTTTTGCTCAAAGAATACTTAGTTTTAAGTTTTTTAAGATGTTTTAGTTTTGTTTTATTTAAATAAATGACTGAATTGGGTAGTTTTTTCGCTTTACACGGTTTTATATAGGAAAACGAAGATTTCACTTTACACGGTTTTGTCAGGAACCGATCTTCCGTGTAAATCGGGGGATAGGTGCATTTGCTTTTGTTGTACGTACAGTGGGCAATCTTTGAAGGCTGCTGGGTGAGCGGCTAAGCAATTTGCGCACATTGTGCGTATACATTTTTCAGGTTGATGTGGGGGAAAATTGCAAGTCTCGCAAGTGGGGTTCTTGTTGCATATTTTTGAGGTATGTCCGAGCAGTTGGCAGTTTCGGCATCGCATGGGTATGGGGAAGTACTCTTCTACTTTAACTGAGTACCAAGCAATGCCAATATCAATAGGGACTTTGTAAAGATTAAATAATCGTACAATGCGACCAGTTGGGACTTTTTCTCCGTTTTGAATATTGGTGAATTTGTAGACAGTAACAACTACTTGGGATTTGAGGCCGTCGAGAATTTCTTGTTCTTCCGTGTTGGCAAGGTTAAGGCCAAATATTGTGCCTTTGCAGGTATTAAGATTTCCGTGCAAATCAATTAATACAGGGCATAAGCCGCCGAAGTTCTTACATTTTAAAAACTTTTCGGCTACTATGCTAGATTTAGTGAGCACTAGAAGACTTCCATCGCGGAGTATGCTAACTGAGCTGTATTCAGTATTTATGCCGTCTAAAGCTTTTTTTTTTTTTTGGCGAATACACTGTATTTAGAGAGCGAATTAGAGCTGTCAGTTGATTTAATAACAACAAATTTCGGGTCACCTTGGTTATTGATTTGCGTCGGTGTTGGCAGCATAGGGATAGATTCTTTTGGATTCGAAGTTTTTTTGCGTTTTGATTTTGGGGAGTTTAGCATATTGTCAGACAATATGCGAAATCGATTCCCCGAAGGAATCGAGGGGGGTTTTTCCATATATTTTAATTGCCGTACCACTGCAAGCTGGTAGTCTGAAAAAACTTACTTGGAAATAAAGAAAAAAAAAATTGTAAATGAATGCACTTGAAGAAAAGCACAAAAGCGAAACGAAAAAAATCAGCGAGAGAACGATTCCGTACACAACTGCTCGGGCCGAAAGTTAGTCGGAGACTGTTTACTAAACTTATTTCCCCACAGTATTAATAAATAAAAATAAACCAATTTAGTTCCAAAAATAAAAAGGTAATGGTTTATTTTTTAACATTGATCAGAAATTATATGCAGTCTTATTTCATTGCTGCTATTCAATTATTATAGTCAATTATTTATAAAAACAATCATAAAACTATATAAAAATTATCACAAATAATTATTTTGCAGTCTTACTCCTGCTACAAGTAAAAGTTATATAAAATTAAATAAATATTAAATTATTCGAAAAGCAAATCGTCATAAAATTGATGATGGTATTTAGGCAAAGTAAGTTTCAAGTATTGTAGGTCTTCGTATTTCTTACGTTTAATTGGTATTCTGTTCTGGTACAGTTATTCTAAATTGCATCACTTTAAAGCAACTACTTTCTGATAAATTCTCTGCGGCCGAGTTTTCCATAAAGTAGTGAACCGTAATTTTAAAAAAAATTTCTCGATTTGGTGTATATTTTAATGCACGAATGTCTGTGACTTTGGCATCACCTTTGGTATTTGTATTGCTAAATTTAAAAAAAAAAATCATGCGTGAAATAAGTCACACGTAGGGCATAGGCTTTTTTCTTGCTGCTTTACATATTCCGATATATTCGGCAGGAACATCGATATTTTTATTCTTTATAGCACGCTCTATGGTAGAGTAGACGCTATCGGCCTCCATCTGCGTATGCCCAGGCTCCAGTATTTTCTGTTCTATCACAATTTTGTGCTTAATAGCAGTATTGAGAAGTGCGTTACTCATTACACAATTGCGGTTTTGGTAACCACCTCCATCACTATAAAATATGGTCTTAATAGGGTAATCACTGTTATTAAGGCTTGGAACGATTTTGGTTTCAATAAAATAAAATGCAAAGTCTTCAGCATTTACACCTCTTTCAGCTTCATTGCAGAGGAAGCAATACCCTTTGTTGTTGATTATGTTGAAAAAAAACCAAATTGTGAACCTGTAATTTCGTTCTATAATATAAGCTGCTGACTTGGGATTTCGGAGCCATGAGTACAGCGGTAAACACATTGGATTCGTCAGACCTGTATTTGTTCTTCTCCATTCTTGCTTCTTTTTTTTCTTGGTGACAAGAATATTCTTCAAGTGGAGTAGTGCCGGCAGAATAACGTGCACATAGTTCGCACTGGTCCTTCTTTGGTACATTAGGATTTGACGCATTAGGATTTGTACGATTCCGAGGATTGGATGGTTTAGTCGTGTGCACTAATGTATCCACATACACTTTTTTTGTTTCCAATCCATCTTCCAAAACGTTTTGAATATCTGCTGTCTTTCAGCATCAGTCACCAATCCACATTTCATGGTACCAGTATCACATGTTTGAGCACAGTTACATCTTGTCCTTATGGCTCGTGCAGCTTTTATTTTTTATAGTTCCACACGCCACTTTCTTTGTTTCTTATCCAATAGTTTTTTCCACATTCTCTTCTTTTTTATTTTTTGCAACGAACCATGTATTGTTCTCCACCTGCGCTCTCTTCTTACGCTTATTATTTCTCACTGGCATATCAAATGAAATGTCCGAGTCGCTGTTGAAACCATAAGGAACCAAACCAACCACACCATCGTCAGATTCTATTCCGAAAGACGCATCATAGATGCGCTGAAGTGATTGTGCTGTAACGCTGTTATTGTCGCGCAAATCCATGAAAATCTGCTAAGAAATTGTTTTGTTTTTATTTAAATCTTCGTTTAATTAAGTCATTTAATTCATTTATTACCTTTTTCGTTTAAAATAAAACACAAATAATATTTATTTTGCACAAATAAAGCTCACGAAAAACAAAAAGCGGGCGTGGATATTATTGATTTGTAAAACGCGCCTGAAAAAAAAATTACATCTGACTTAGCACAATTTCTTTGACAGTCGTGAAGTTAACACATTTACACATCATTGCCAACATCAGGTAAAAATTATTCCAATTCATAATTTTTTTTTAACTGTGTATTTTGAATTTATTTCTAACACTGCATCAAAATCTCATTTTACAAAAAAATTTACTTAGCACATTTTCACGTTAAGCTAACGATATGTATACACAAATTTTTTAATTAATACCTAGGCGCCGTACGCCGAACAGCACTATTATTTCCATGAAATTTGTTTAAAATATGAAACCACATAAAACCGTCCGTGGTAGAAACTCAAATTTCGACAACATGGTGGTAAATCTAGTACTAAAGTAGGAGAAGTACGGCAAAGCTTAGTTTTAAGCCAACATAAATAATATACAGTATTACCCGGAAATAATAACTATAGTTATAGTCATCCCCTACGTATAAGCACCTAAACCTGGTTAAATCAATTTCCTAATTAAATATAATATCCCATTTATCCTCTTTTTCCTCGTATAACTATACGTAAGTTAGCACGGAATGTATTCCCGCTCTATAAGTATTAAAATTTTGCTTTAAATGTTTTTAATTTTTTAAGAAGTGCAAAGTTTTTAACTTTCATAGAATTTGTAAATGCTGTACCAAATTCTTTATTGTTGAAACGTATTCAGTAATAAGCTTCCAATTTTCTGGTTTTTAATATATGCGCCACCAGTGCTTATACGTTAGGTGTATTTTTTCCGAGGAATACTGGGCAGGTTTTAATGTAACCGACTTGCAAAAGAACGCTCCAACTCGGATACAACTTCCTTTAGTTGCCAAAGCAACCCTGTTCGGATCTTTCATGAAAGATATGATTTGTTTAGTGATATTTAAAAACGGAAAATAGTGGAGTAGTCAAAATTTTAGGTTGAAGTAATTATGTATTTAAAAATACTATGCTAATAAAAACGAATTAGGTCTTAAACTGAAATTTTCCATGTATTCTCTTCCGGTTCATTCACAATAGCACTCTTTTTTACTTTCCAACACGACATAGCCCATATTTTTCCGATTTAGTGTTGTCGCCTAACATGCATTTTGCTATCCTACCTTGTGTTCTTTTGTAACTAGGTTACAAAGAAACGGGCCTACTGTAAATTATTTCACGTCTAATGAGAAACCATTGCTTTTCGAGCATATAATTTTCATAAACAAAAAATTAATTTTGTAGGTACTAGAGGTTTACGCCGATAGATATTGCGGCGGCGGCGTCGTCAAGCTTAGAAATAATCGGCGGCGGCGGCGACGCCGGCGTCTCAATTTGCGCCGGCGCATCTGGCCATCAGCCACATACCAAAGAGCATAGAAAACCATGAAGCTGCTAAACTTATCCTGTCATTTTGTGAGCGTCAGGCATTCGCCACTCTTATTCAAATTGGAATTCTATTTAATTCCATTTTTAATGGATATAAATTTAAATTTATTCTAATTCATACTTGAATTAGAATGATGAATGCCTAGCGCTGAAGGTATTAGAAATAACTTAAGCCTTAAATTGTTGACTAGGCACTTTTTTATTGAAATAACATAAAAAACAACAAAGTAATTGTAACACAAAAAATCAACTTAGCATTTCTTATGCTGGTTAAAGAATATAAATATCAATTCACAGTCATATGATTATTATATAGAAATCTATGCATACATACATGCACATAAAAATATGTGTTAAACCATTAAAGGACAGTAAAAATAAATTAGTTGTGAAAGCAATCAAGAAGTTACAATAAGAGGTTCTCTTTACAAGAATCATAATTGTCATGAATAAAAATTATCTTGTTAACGTTGTGAGGACTCAGATGCGACCTTTTATTAGTAATAGTAAGTCCAGCAATAGAAAACACTCGTTCGCTTTTAAAACTCTTGTTAAATTGTAACGTAACCTTTAAATTTAACTAGCATCAATGTAATTTCATCGGTTAATATAAAAAATGTCAAAAATATAAAAAAATAATCAGCTAATAAATAAATTAAGTGGAATAACCCCACGACTATAATTGTGTATCAAAATAGTCACTACGATAATCACGTCACTTTTCCTCCCAAATCACTCCGAAGCACTTCACTCGAAAATTAGCAAACGACAGCACTAGTACCGAATATAATTAGAGTGACAGCTGTTTTGCCGTCTTGCATTTTATCGCTTCAGTTCGCGAATATTGTTTACTTTTTAATAACAAAATAAACAACTTATTGTTGTAAAAGAATTGTGGTTTTTGAATAATTCAGTAAAATCATATAGTTTACTAGTGTTTTAAAAGTGAAAACTGGCGATTTAGTGCGTCTTCGACAGTGTAATTGTTCATACAAAGGGACTATACCCCAGAAAAGTTTTTGGTTAATAATTTTAAAATAGTTAACAATATTAACCTTCCACCATCGAAATATGATTATGAGGATCGAAACGCGTCGATTGGTACTACCCCTCACGACAAATTTGGACGCAATTGTACGATATAGTTCAGTGATAGTATATCATGCAAATTTTGGACATTAATCCTCAGGCGCCGCACGCCGCCGCGGCCGCCGCACGCCGCCGCCGCCGCCGCCGCGCCGATATTTCCATGACTCGGCGGCGGCGGCGGCGTGGCTCGGCGGCGTATACCTCTAGTAGGTACAGCATTATTCAACATAGGTGAAAAATGATATGGCAGCATGATTCTCTGACGGCTTTCTTTGCACTTAGAAAGTAAGTGAAGTTGTTGGTTAACTGGATGTGCATTTTACTCATCGTAACTCAACAAAATTTTAGTGCAGATCACCACAACCGGGCCATAAATCGCGACTTAAATAGAGCAAAATCCCAAATCACAGGAAAGGGTCAGTAATACTTTAAATATCCACATTTTAGATTTTACTCGATCATTACTTTCAGCCAAAATATAACAACCAAAAAATAGAAATACCTAAATAGTGTATAAATTTAAATATTTGATACTAATGTAGGTAACATGTAGGTAAGTACAATTCGGGTTGCCTAAGGAGTTCGCACATTTTTAGCAGCCGTTTTCTTAACTGAAGAACTTGGGAAATTTCCTGTGGTATATTGGTTTCAGTACTAAAATTTAGGTCAACACGCTTACAGGCTTATATAATTGTACCATGTTTTTTATATGAAAGTGTACACACTACATTTTCGTATATGATAGTTCTTATTTTTTAGAAACAAAATATGTGTGATATCTTCGGACTCATTTCTTTCAATTTTAACATGAGTAATTTTATTGTTTAATGATGAACAACGCGTTTGTTAATTCATTTACATTTCTCTTTTAACAAAGAACCGAAATGAAAATGGCCACGAATGTGTTTGCTACCAAACATTCAAAGAGTAATAGTTCATAATAGATCAAAATTAAAAAATTTAATTAAGATGTGTTAAATGTCATAGAAAAGTTCTCTCTTCTGCCGTGAATCAGAAATGAGAATCCGGCCGACTACTGGTTACGATCTTGGGCTAAGAACGCCACCTTAAATTTTTATTTGTACAAGATGTGTTATATACCCAAGTGAACAGTAAGAGGGGGCGGACTTTACAATTTACGTGAACTAATCGGAATCGCGAGCACGTCACGTGTTGGTGAGCCGTCGCGCGGCCGCTGCTAAAGAGACAGATATTACTTTTATGTGTTGAAATAAGATCGTATGGCTTTATTTCCCATGTGCGTGCAAAATTCTCGGTTATTTCCATTGGGAAAGTGAAATAAAGCCATATGGCCTTATTTCGCCATATGCTCTTATTTCGCGGCCGCCGTAGCCGAATGTGTAGCGTGTGCGCGCTCCATTCAGTGGGTCCCGAGTTCAAGTCCTGGCCGGGGCAGGTAACATCAAAAATTATAGATCCAGATACCAGATCCGTCATCGGTTTGACCTGGTCGGTCTTCTCCATCTCGTTCTCGCTATTTGCTTCTTCCAGCTCAACTTCGGCCACGAGATTTCGAGCTGCATTTGCGTCATTGTGGTAACCACCTGCCAGTTATAAACCGGCAGTTCGGGGTTGAAGAAGCTGATGGTATCCGAGATCGTTATTCTCATCCAGGACGCAATGAGGATTTTCTCTCTGGCGGCTGCTTGTCGAACGGTGAGTGTTAAAAAAATCAAGTTTAAACATTATTTTTGAAGTTTTATACTTTGGTTAGAAAATAATCGTTATTTTTATATATATTTATTTCTATATTTATTTTTCTCATATAGGACAAAGATCAATCAAATAATGTATTACCATACCAAAGCTTAATACTGTAATTATCGCAGTTATTACAAATCTAAATTTCATTTGTCATTTATCAGAAAATTGTTACATTGTTTTGGCCTTATATGTTTGGAAGCCAGTGTAATTTATTGAGCTTGAGGCCCATTTTTATTTAGGGAATAATTGAGAAACAACAACACTGGCCAGGCTTGGAGATAGGAATAATGAGTGGTTACGCGCTCGCCGCTGTTTATATGTATGTAAGGTCAAAACAATATAGCAATTGCAATAAGGACGATAACGCCTAAAAGCAAACTATAACTAGTAAAAAACTTATATTTTTGTAAAGCAACAATACCGACCACGCAATTAAGCAAATAGTGACGACGTCACACTTAATAGCGGTATGGTTGGAGATAGGGATAATGAAAAAGTAGCGCGGCTGAGTGGTTGCGTGCTCGCCTGGCAACTCCGTGTACCATGGTTCAATTCCTGGTAAAGTCTAGAAATAAAAAAGTCTGATGAGGAAATTTGGTGATCTCCGAAATAGCACTTATCACTTCTACCACTTTGAAAAATCGTTGCTTTCTCAATTATTCCCAAATTAAAACTTGGCCTCGAGCTGAATAAATTACACTGATTTATAAGAAAAGCTAAATTGTGGCAAACCAACCCATATAGCGAAATCTTGTGAACCCAACGCTGATACAGCCAAATAGAAATTATGCAAATGTCAAATACACTGGTTTACAAATATTTGATAAATGAGTGGTACCTCATTGATAAACTGTTTTCCAAACTAATTTTGGATCACTGAACACGAAAATGTTTCATTTATTATATTCAAAAATCGTTTTAGAGATATAGGTAAAACCACTGTAACAGTTAATGCCAAAAAACTTCAGAATAGAAAATAAACCTAACTATTCCGAAAATATCAACCAAATTTTGAGATACAGGGTGCTGTTTCACGAATTTGCAATTCTAAACACCGATCTGAGTTAAGAATAAAATTGTCAGTCAGTCTTATGCCAATATGTTCGACTAGCGGCGCTCGAACCTGGGACCTCCTGAAAATTGACCAATAGTAGAACTGCACATGCTACTAAATATAATTAGCTATGAAAAGCACGTGTGAAGTTCCGAATGAAATAGTATTAAAAAAAAATTTGGTATTTATGACCAAATGCTGTGAGCACAACAAATCATTTGTACATCGAAATCCAAATGTGCAAATATTATGAATTGGAAATCTTAACCTGCAGTGTTGGCAGCAGTTGGTATATGATAAAATAAATTGTATTTTTATAGAAAGAAAATTAAAGATACATATAGGATACATATATATGTATACGGAAATGTAAGCGCTAGAACTAAAATATAACAATATGTAATAATCAGTATGGGACCTCAAAACTATAGTGACCCGATATTGAAGATTTCCGTAAGACACTTTCTATTTATAACAAGTGAGTGGAGTATCAAATACCATGTTAGAGTTATAACACATACGCTCATATCTCAACAATAGATTGTATGGAAGCTATGAATTAGAGTGGTCCTATATCGACGATTTTCAATATACACTTTGAATTCATGAAGTGCATCAAGCCTTGCGTTGTGCACTACAATTGCAATGCACAGGAGCGTAAAATTGCGCATTTTAACCAAATAATTTCGCTTTCTTTGAAACTTTTTTATCTTCCTCAAATGTGTGCTCCAGGCGTTAAGCGGTAACTGATTTTTGTGTTTCTTTTAGGCCTCACATTTTCTTAGACTAAAATTTCTGCAAAAGGAGAGGGAAATTTAAAACTAAATTCCCAGCATTATAGTTTTATAATTGTTCACAATAAGCAAATGAGAGTAGCTAAATCGCTTTTTTGACAACGTTACACTGTCAAAGTCAAAGTTTTAATCTCATGCGAAGTTTTACTTTATAAGTAAGTATATAAAAAAGCAGCAATTTCCCATCTCGTCGCAAAAGATAGTATGACATGAAATTTGACCTTTTTGCGATGAAGTACATGGCGACCGCCGTAGAAAAGTGTGTAGCGAGTGCGCGCTTCATTCGGTGAATCCCGGGTTCAAACTCTGACTATTAGCGGCAGGCAATGGCAAATATCCGAGTGTACTTCTGCCACGAAAAAAGCTCCACACTAAAATTTACCATTCGGATGCGGCGTAAAACTGTAGGCCCCTCACACTTTTTACAACATCAAGACGCACCCCACAAATGGTACGACAAGCGCCAAATAATTATTATCACATGTGTATGTACCTAATACTTTTTAAAAAAATTTTAACTACAAAAGTTCTACTCAAACTTAAATTTAGTACCTAATGCAAACGTTTAAAATCTTTCCATTTTTACATTAAGTAAACACCGTGTACGTATTCGCGTAAGTGCGTTTGAAATTAAGTTAAGTCGAATACACCCACAATTTCATGTCGGCTCCTACATAGCAACGTTTAAAATCTTTCCATTTTTACATTAAGTAAACACCGTGTACGTATTCGCGTAAGTGCGTTTGAAATTAAGTTAAGTCGAATACACACACAATTTCATGTCGGCTCCTGTTGCCTGGAAATAGAAAAGTTTTTTCTAATAGCGGTTGTCCCTCGGCAACGTATGAAGTGCTAAAAGCATTAATTGTAAAATATCAGGATGCCAAAAATGGGTTTCCTTTAAACACTTTAATTTTGAATATTTCCCTTACTACCGTGAAGTAAAAACTTTATTATGTAAAAAATTTAAACATTATCAAGAAACTCTAAAGTTCAAAATTTGAATTTTTGCCGTTAAAAAAGGGGAAATATTCCATAATGCATTGTACGAATTTTTGTAGATCCCATCTTAAGGAAATTCGGCCATTTTATTTTTACATACATGGCAACACTGAGTGGTACCCGAAACAGTCAAAAATGTACACACATACAAACAAAATGTAGATTCTTAAGGCCCGTTCACATAGGACTTTTGCTTTGCTTTGCTTCAGAGTTTCGCTTTGACAGATAAGTTCAATATATGATGTTATATGAGTCCTGCTAAATACAAGGCGAGAAAAGTAGAGCAAAGCAAAGCGAAGCAAAATTATGGGCAACTCTCAACTTTTGTACGCTTTGGCAATCAGCTGTTATCATTTCCATTTTATTTTTATTTTGGCGTGCGTATACACACTAAAGACACTCGCGAATTTCAAACATGAGTAGCATAACTACTAGTACTTCCATCATATCAGTAAAATTCATTTTTTTATTCTATCTTTAAACAAAACACTCTGAACAAACACTAATCGCAACTCATAACAAACTACTAACGGTGAAACTGTCAAAGCGTTCTATGTAGCAGACCTTCACCCTTTGTTGTTAAAGTTCGAACTGCCAAGCAAAGCGAGGAAAGTTCTATGTAAACGGCCCATTAGTCGCCTAGATACGACGGAATACAAATGAAATCGGCTACAAGCCGTGAGTGTAGGTAAACGAAAATTTTCCAGAGAACTAATTTTTAGTTGGTGTTGTCTGTTGCTTGACGTAAGACGTGTTTATGTTTTGAGCAGTTGGGTTATTTTACAATTAAATGTTTTCGGCTTTACGACTTCATGTTGTGTCAAAAACTGCAAAGTGAAATAAGCTAGATATTGAATAAGAATTTATAAAAAATAAAAAGTATGAAGGTATAAAGAAATATTAACAGTGATGTGTATGAATAAATTGTGTTATTATCGATAAACAAATATTATTGTTTCGGCTTTTTCAAATCACATCCAATAAATTGACGGATCGCTTATTTTAGTTCCGTGGAAAATACTATATTTTATTCATAATTGTATTACATACACATACGGGTATATATTAATCAGTGTTGCTAAAATAATATAGCGTAAATATGAATGTATGTATATAGTAAATGTACTTAAGTATGTAGAAACATACACCTACATACGTACATACATACATATGTATATTTTTATCGCTGCCGCTCTCATCTGTTTAAATGTACTTACATATTTATAGGTACATACATATGTATGTAGATACGTAAATACATATGCGCATACATATGTAAATACACTTACTCGTTGCCGCATATTCGTATTCTCTTTCTATATACTTTTTAATATAAGTTGTAATTCATATACATATGTACATACTTATGTCTATATGTATATTTAGGTAAGCAGTTACATCCCAGTTGTACTATGACATCATGTCTGCTTTCAACATGTCTTTTTACCTAAGAAGTAGTTCTAAACCCTTAATTCAAGACCTAAGCTGTCCGCACAAATTATCAGTGATTTTCTGGCTTCTTTCGAAGTTGAGTTTTCAGCAGTTTTTGTTATTATTTTATCTTCTAAAGTTGTTCGGCCTTCTCTTTTCAATTAACAAAATCTGTGACTCCAAAGAAATGATTTGAGAAAGAGAAATTTCAGAGAGGAGCAATTTGCTGACTATCTCATTTAAGTGCTCACTTTTGGGTCTTGTTTTGTATACGGCTTTAAATGAGTATACACTAGGCGACAATTGGAAATATACGACATTATGGATTTTTTAAGGTTCCTCAACTGAAATTTCGACGCGTTATACCAAAATACCTGATCTCCTATGTTTCCCTTGAATAATTGTTTTATAAATATTTAGCTCTAATTCTACTTTAGAGTTAGATTTATTCGATGTGGCATTCGAAATCTTACACTTGTCTTGAAATACTGTCACACTAATACAATAAATGCAGTCGATAAAGAAGTAGCAATCCCTTGTTTAATGCTTTTTACAAGAAAAGCTTTTTTTTACTTGCGGGTTTCCATTGGTTATAATTATCATTGAATTTAAGAAAGAAACTCCTTAAATTTTGCACAATGTAGCACTCGTAAACGGCCGGTCGGACAACTGCAATCTTACCGCCTTATCTTTGTAGATAAAAACTTAGTGAAGTTCACTGGGAGAGTATTTCACACAGCCATACATACATGTAGTATGTCTGTATATTCGCGTAAATTGATAGTGTGTTAATTGAAGTGGTATATGAATATGTATGATACGTTGCACATGATCTATAGGAATGAGAGAAATTGCGAAAAACTGGTTAAAATTATTTTGAGGTGGCGCTAAAAGTTAGACTGCAAATGTGAGAAGACTACCAAAAACACGTTTAGTTGACTACAATAAAAAGCTGACTTTTATAAATTTAATCTGTGTTCGTATGCCAGGGATGGATCAAGAAAATTTAATGGGGGAAGAGGGAGGTCAGGGGTAGGACCAAATTAAAAATGTGTGATATAACCAATGGGCATATCTGGGAGCCCTGTGTAGTTGAACAAATAAAACACACTAAAATATATTAAAAAATATGCAATATATACAAGTAGTAAATAATTTATTGTCTATCAGATATGTAAATAGCTAAGATTACAACTGAAAATGTGAGTAGTTTAAATAAAATACCGTAATACAATACTTTTTATCAAAATATTCATGCTAACGTAAACATTTACAATGTACATATGTAAATATTTATGTGTGTACATATCAATATAACACACATATTTAGTGTCAACATGTAAGTAGACGGAGTAAATAATTTCACAAACTCAAACACAGATACATACCTACTTAGTGCATCTACATACATGTGTATGTAGTTACAAGCATATGTACAACAGTTTGAGTTTGGGCGAAATTGGTGTGAAATTTATGCTGCGCATAGGAATAACAGAATAAACAAATTGACCACAAAACATAATAGAAATCATGATCGCATACAATGTATGTACATAAATTACTTATTTTCGTCCAAATTGCTTAGTTCTTTGATCACATGAAAACATGTGAGAGATTGCTAACATTTTTAATATACATACATACATATGTACATATTTGAAGATTATTTTTAATTTAATATACATATGTACATATGTATTTAAATTTAATTTTTTAATTTATAATCACGAAAGAAACTTTGGCATAAGAAAAGAATAGGGTCCACTGAGCTAGAAAAAAATAAAAAAGAGGGCGTGGCCCGCCTTTTTCTACTGATTCTTATAGTGTACAACTTTTTTTCTGCAAACGAATAGAGGGGGTGTTATGGAGGGGTAAAGGGGGTATTTTCAACATATTTAATTGTGCTATTTTTTTCTTAAAAAAATACGTAATTAACTATATGTAGAAATATATTTGTGAAATAGTCCATAAAAATACCTTTCATTTGATATATAACACTACTCGACAAAAAAAATCTCCAAGAATAAAATAGGCCTTTCCTAAAGTGAAATTTTCTCCTGATTCCGAATATGACTTTCATTTTCTTGTGGCAGATCTAGTTTCCGAGATATCGGCGAAAATGTGAAAATTCCCATTTTTGCAGAACACTACTTCATATAGGTACGGCAAAAATTTGTATTTTTCATTTTTTCGTTTTAAACTGTTGAATTATGCATTATACTAATTCCCATAAAAATGTCTTGCCTTCACCTCCCTCAAGTATCTTCAGTAGTTTGGCCACTATGCCAAAAAACGTTAAAAAAATGTTGAAAAAAAAACGAAATTTTTTACACAATTTCAGATTTAACCACTTTAAAATCGGAAAAATTCTATTGACGAAAAAAAGTTAGCCCTCCTATGTTGTAGGTAATTTAACTACGAAAATTTTAAGCATACCAGCACAACAATCGGACGTGCCATTGAAACTATAGCCCCGTTAACTTGCAAACGTCTATCCTACAATTTTTTTATAGAGAAAATTTTTATTCAAACTAGGTTTTTATTTTTTTATAACGTTTTATTATAGACATATGTTTGCACGTTAAACTGTATTCAATTGAGTAATATGAGTATAAATCAGCAATTCAGTAAAAAACAACAACGACAACAACATTAAATACATACATATCTACATCTAAAAAAGTCAAATTGAGCGATTTTACCGTGGTGGTCAATAGTGAGGGACGTGGGTACTTCTAACTACCCGTTTATAATTTTCTGGGTTTGTCTCCCGTATTATTGTCCAGCAATAATCTCCCATCATTTCTTCATTCCAAAAACCTTGGTGACGCTTTTCAAAAATCATGAGGTCTTGGTGAAACCTTTCACCCTGTTCATCACTTTCAGCACCTAGGTTTGCGGGAAAATTATCCAAATGTGAATGCAAAAAATGCATTTTGAGGGACATGTTGCATTTCATAGCACTGTAGTTTTTCAACAAGGCTTTGACCATCTCTCTATAGTTGGGATCTTTGTTGTTGCCAAGAAACCCACTAACGACTTGCTTAAAGCTGTCCCAAGCCGCTGCTTCTACTGATGATAAATGATTCGCAAAATTTTCGTCTTTCAGCAACTTTCTAATTTGCGGACCAACAAATATACCTTCTTTTAATTTGGCTTGAGTTATTTTAGGGAAAAATTTCGTTAGGTACTGGAAGGATGGCGCGTCCTTATTTAAAGCCTTTACAAAATTTTTCATTAATCCTAATTTGATGTGAAGTGCTGGCAAAATAACTCGTTCGGGATTTACTAAAGGCGGGTTTGCGATATTGAAGGCACCTGGTTCGTACTCAGCTCTTGGTGGCCAGTTTTCCTGAATATAATGGGTTTCTCTAGCACGGCTGTCCCAAAGACAGAGAAAACAGCAATATTTAGTGAAACCTCCTTGAAGTCCGAGAACTATAGCTACAACCTAGGATGTATTTCATATACTATTTATTTTAAACTGTACCACCGAAACTGCTTACCTTTAAGTCCGCACAAATTTTCCAATTAAATTGTTTATATTGAATGAGCTCAAGTAAATTTGATATGCTTAAATAAGTTTCTTTAGTATTCTCAGAATGTGCCACTGGTATTGACGGTAACGAATTTCCTTTATGGAGTAATGCTGCTTTTAAACTATGCTTTGAACTGTCTATAAACAAGCGCCAATCATCCACTTTATTTTCTAATTTTAGTGCTTCAAATAAACCTTGAACATCATTGCAGTAGCAAATATTTTCACTTTTAGTAAAAAAAGAAGAGAAAGTCATGTGTCTATTTCGAAATTTGGAAGTACTTGTCGAAGGGCCCAGGCTGCCCCATTGCTGCAAACGAGATCCTCGAACTTCGCTATCAAATTTCGATAATTTCAAATCTCTGACCAAGTCATTAAGTTCGGCTTGTGAGACTCGATGTGGGATCTCTCCTTCTTGTCCACTTTCTGAATTATCTGCTTCGGAGTCACTTTCGCTTGAGGCTTCAAAACTTATAGGCGGTCTAGGTATGGGTAAGGTATGGTCATGTAGTTTTGGTTTTTTAGCTGATGCCACATTTGGATAATTTATTAATTTCCTCTTTTTTCTCGTTTTACCTTTAAGGTCTATCACGCAAAAATAGCACTGGTCGTGGTTAAAGGGTTCAGTCCACATCATTGGAACACCAAACTTCATGTTATGACCTTTACCCGATACCCATCTCATTAAAGTTAATCTACAGGAGGCGCAAATAAAATTAGGTGTCCAAGATTTATCGAGATTTTTTACACGGAAACTGAAATAATGAAAGTATGCATCTCTGACAGAATTAGTTATTTTCCGAGCTGAGTTTCCGAAAATATAATGTCATCATCCGGATTATTTTTACAATTAAAATCTCTTTTGCAACAAGCCATTTCGTAAACACATCTACCGATATAGTATGTATAAATTTGCACTACAATTTGCAAAACAAAATTTACAACAAACAGTAGTGACAATTAAATACTTGATGTCTTTTTAAATTTATTAGACCCTAAGGTAGAGTGACCAAATGAAATGTCTCGCCAATTTTATCAGAGTAATACTAAAATTGTAGGATAGACGCTTGCAAGTTAACGGGGCTATAGTTTCAATGGCACGTCCGATTGTTGTACTGGTATGCTTAAAATTTTCGTAGTTAAATTACCTACAACATAGGAGGGCTAACTTTTTTTCGTCAATAGAATTTTTCCGATTTTAAAGTGGTTAAATCTGAAATTGTGTAAAAAATTTCGTTTTTTTTTTCAACATTTTTTGAACGTTTTTTGGCATAGTGGCCAAACTACTGAAGATACTTGAGGGCGAAGAAGGCAAGAAATTTTTATGGGAATTAGTATAATGCATAATTCAACAGTTAAAAACGAAAAAATGAAAAATGCAAATTTTTGCCGTACCTATATGAAGTAGTGTTCTGCAAAAATGGGAATTTTCATATTTTCGCCGATATCTCGGAAACTAGATCTGCCACAAGAAAATGGAAGTCATATTCGGAATCAGGAGAAAATTTCACTTTAGGGAAGGACTATTTTATTCTTGGAGACTAAAGTTGATCAAAATTTGTCGAGTAGTGTAATTTAATATAGTTATGTTTAAATAATATAAAATATTTTAATTTATTTGTGTTGCTGTGAAAGGGAGAATTGGTCATATTGAAGGTTATGATCCTAAGCGACCGAAAGCTTCTTAAGTTGAATCGGCCAGGGTTATTTTTTTTTTAAGCGAGGCCGAAGGCCGCCTACGCAGAAAGGGGTTGCACGCAAAAATACTGTGGTCAGAGTAGCCGGTGTTGGATCGGCCAGGGTTATTTTTTTGAAGCGCGGCCAAAGGCCGCCTACGCAGAAAGGTAATGTGAACTGCGTATAGAGGGACAAATGGGCAAAGTGAAATAAAACAACTGTATTGTTATTATATTTTATTCGTTTATTTCTAACAAATATATTTTTACTAATAGGTAGTTAATTACGTATTTAAAATTTGATTTTCTCGAAAGGTATGTATATATAATATATATACAAACATACACATCAAGTGAATGATCTTAATACGTATCCAACCATATTAATACATTTAACAAGGCAAACAGATGTTGACTCAACTCAAGGATCATAACCTTCAATATGACCAATTCTCCCTTTCACAGCAACACAAATATATCAAAACATCTTATAATATCTAAACATAACTATATTAAATTATATATCAAATGAAAGGTATTTTTATGGACTATTTCATAAATATATTTTTACATATAGTTAATAACGTATTTTTAAAGAAAAAAATAGTTTTTCTGAAAAAAATTGGCATACTTTTTTTGTTTTTTGATTTTCTTGAAATATTAATTTATAATATATACAAATATACATATATATTGGGTGAAGATCTCGGTTATATACTTTTTGATATATAAACAATTAAAAATGTTGAAATACCCCATTTACCCCATCTCTAAACCCCCTAATTTGCAACATTTTATGGAATTTTTACATTAGTTATGGACTATGACTTCAGGGCATGCACCTGGAATGTCCGTACCCTTAATGGGGAAGATGACACTGGACCGCCATCCAAGAAATGAAATGAACGGGGCAAGGTAAGAAAGCCATTGGACCTTGCGACGTCTACTACAGCTGACATGTAAAGGAGCGCAAGTTCGGTGTTGAATTTGTGATGGGAGAGAGACTTCTTTGGGCACACTGGCGGAAAATTCAGTCTCTATTGTGAAACCTCTAGCTAACGGACTGAGACTGATCGACTTTTTCACATGGTAGTCTGTAGAACCAGGGTTCAACACAAGAAAATACACTAATCTTTTGGCTGCCTCCAGATCGAAAAACGCGAAACCACATCGATCATATTGCGATAGACGGAAGGCATGTTTCCAGTGTATTAGATATACGTACACTCCCAGGATCGAATATTGACTCGGATCATACGCCTCTGCGCAGCAAAAAACGTGCGTCTAAATACACAAAGAAAATGATCGACGTCGGAAAGCTGCTATCGTTAAAGAAAGCTACTAACTTCGCTACTCGACTCCCATGACTAGACATTGCTCTATCACTACGTACCGCCGCTGAGGAAGACATTGGCTTTCAGCGACCTCTACGGAAAGTAATGATGCTGCCTACAGGGTCACGCTCCAATCGGGCGCAACGCGAGTTGTGTGGGAACGCTACCGGGAGTTGAGAAAGGAAGAGACGTATTATTCGCAGAAAGAAGAGACAGACCGAAATTCCTGAGTACGAAGTGCTAGCCGACAGGAAAACCGCCGAACATTTTACAAAAAAGTGCGGCGACTTACGAAAGGTTTTATCACCGGGGCAAATTCCTGTAAGAACAAAAACGGCGACCTGGTAACTGATGTCCAAAGCACACCCAAATTGTGGAGAGCACATTTCTCCACTTTGCTAAGTGGTGACAGCGAAAACGTCGCCGGCCAAGATGGAGATGAAGATCCTGAACGCCAAGTCGCTGATGATGGCATTATCATCCCGTCACCCTACCTCGATGCCTCCTTAACATTTAGTACAAAGTTCTATCGAGCGTATTGTGTGAAAGACTGAAGCCAACCGTATTGTATGGCGCAGAAGCATGGTCACTGTCATGATCAGATGAGATGGCCCTTGTTGATGTTCGAGAGAAAGATTTTTGGACCTTTACGTCTTTGCGACGGTGAATACCGTAGGCGATGGAACGATGAGTTGTATGAGCTTTATAACGACAGTGACATAGTACAGCGAATTAAGATTCAGCGGCTACGCTAGCTAGGTCATGTTGAGCGAATGGAAGACAATGCTCCAGCCCTGAAAGTATTTAACGCGGTACCCGCTGGTGGCGACAGAGTAAAAGGACGGCCTCCTCTACATTGGAGATACCAGATGGAGAAGGAATTGGGCTCTCTAGCTGGCACCAGTTAGCAAAACAGAGAAGCATCTGGCGCACTATGTAGAAATCGGTCAAAATCGCCTAGCGGTTAAAGCGCCAATTAAGGAGAAGAAGAATTATTAGTTAAAAGATATTGGATAAGTAAAATATTTCAATGTACCATTAGAACTGTAAATTGAATCATTTTTCTATTATAAAAAGTTCCAGTTTACCAGATGATATCTTTACAATACATTTTACAAGAAATATAAGTATTTGTCTCCGCAATTAAATTATTTGTACTAAATTTAAAAAAAAAATCGCGTTGGTTATAAATTACCGTTATATGAGAGAGGATGATGATTTAGTAGAATATTGAATATTTTCATTTATTGTAATTTACTGTTACACTCGTATGAGAGGTAATAGCGGGTTTCGACTGGTTTTTATAGTTTTTGAAATTATGGTTTTTCGGCTAGAAGTGCAAAGTCTGTACGAAATTTGAGAAAATTTGACATAGAAGTTTCGGAGAAATACCACTCATAGCATTGATGATTCCCTGTATTTCATTCTCAAAGTCAATCTTGTATATCAAATTTACCTGGTATAAAAATCCCTAAAAGTATATAGTATGTATGTATGTACTGTGTAAATAAATATATGTAACAAGGTGTACATTTGCATCCATGCTTACTGTAGTAGGCAAATCAATTACATATACATACATACATATCAATTACATAAATTTTTCGTCAGAACAGAATGCACTAACTTATGTACATAAACATGCATAAATAAATAACAAAATTAATACGTACTATTTGGAAACATATCAACTACCATGAGCTTAAATATCATATTGCTGCAATCAACACCTTAATCAAATAATCTCCGATAAGAAAAGGTATATACATGCATATGCATGCATGTACATAATTACTTACATACATATATACGGTTAGAGGATGTTCATGTAAGTATAAAATATTATTTTGCTGAAAAATAGTAAGCAATTTTTAACTTCTTTACGCTGATATGTATGTATATATTTTGTGTAAATCGGAATAGAACTTTAGAGCTGAAAAATATGGACATCCTCGAGCTTTTCGCAAATTCCTGCTTTTTCGTATTAAAACCAGTGTATAAAAGGAAAGTCATTCAAAACCTTTAATTAACAAGTAAAGAAGAGTATAAGTTCGGGTGCAACCGAACTTTAAATACCCGGCGCAAGTTTATAATTCAAATAAATCTTGCTTGTTGTATGCAATCTTTACTTTGAAAATTTAAATGACTTTTTTTTATTTAAATAAAAACTAAAATAAATTAGTAAATAAGTATGATTTTAACGTATGTGTCTACGTACAGTTGTTTGCTTCAATGTCGCGTTTTTCGATTTTTTTGCAAGTCACTGATATATGAGAGGTTGCGTGCTTTTCGTCTGACTTCTAAAATTTTCGAAACTTTGCTTTCTTTCTAGAAATGCAAAGTGTGTACGAAATTTGGTGGAATTTGACATTTTTGAAATCATATATTTCATTCTCAAACCAAATATGGCTTATCAAATTTGAGCCAGTTACTTTGAATAGTTACTAAAATATGGGATTTTGTTTTTAAATAAATGCAATGCTTGTTAAATGCAATTTGAATAAAAATAAAATAAATTGGTATGCTTTTTATGTATTTCTTTACGTTACATACTTAAGAAAGTATTGTTCTATTCGCTATATTAAAATATTATAATATTATGGTAGGACATAAGGAAAAGTGATGAAAAGCAACAGCAGCTCACAAGCCGACTGTGGTCCATTGGCTACGCACTTGCCCAGCACGTCGTAGGCTGTGGGTTCGAATGCCGGTGGAGTCATGAGAGAAATCTGATGAGGAGATGTGGTATTGTCGTATTTTTTTAAAGTGTACATACCTATTCTATATTATATTAAAAAACTTTAACTTCACACCCATTTGATGCAGATGCACAATGTTTGGTATATACATACATAGATCCTATATAAGGCCGCTATATATTATATGTTGGGGGAAAAGGCGGACTCGTGCCCCCATTTAAAAAGAAACTACTATTTATAATTTCTTTTCAGAGATTTGACGAAGATATTTGTTATTCGACATATACATATCTCTTTAAGAGCAAGGTTTAAAGTATATTTTAACCACACAAGAAATGTTCAATAACTAAACAAAAATATCTCTATTGGCGCATCAAAGCAAGCCGGGTTGGCTAGTACAGGGGTTTTCAATAGGAATGCTACAAAAGTTTTTTTTAAATAAAACAAATTAAATTCTTTATTCCTGTGGAAGTACATTCGATACCATTATGTATGGAGCTCGATTTCTTTTGCATGGGCACCACGGGCACGCTTGCAGAAGTCCAGACGCTGAACCCAATTTTTGACGGTTTTCCAGCATAAATCAGCCGATACTGCTGCAATTTCACGTTCGATATTCGTACGAAGTTCATCAATCGTCGCTGGCTTGTTGGCATAGACCATAGACTTGACGTAGCCCCACAGGAAATAGTCTAACGGCGTCAAGTCGCACGACCGAGGCGGGCAATTGACTGGGCCATTTCGTGAGATAACACGTTCACCAAACTTGGTTTTCAATAAATCGTCCAAGCCCACATCATCCAATTCGAGCCAAAAATGTTTGGTTATCATTGAGCGGTAGCGATTCCCATTCACAGTAACGCGCCGGTCTTGATCATCACGGAAGAAGTACGGCCCAATAACGCCGCTGGCCCATAAACCGCACCAAACCGTAATTTTTTCGGGATGCAATGTTGACTCATGGAGTACGTGTGGATTGCTGCCTGCCCAATAATGCATATTTTGCTTATTGACGAAGCCACTCAGCCAGAAATGACGACGGCCTTATATTGGACGTAGCGCTCTTAAAGTTGAGGCCATTGACTCCGAATTTCGGTAGTTAATTTTAATAATTTCGACTCGTTCTTGGATCGTATATCTTTCCATGATGAAATGGCGAACCTTACTGATGAGAAATGTCAAAAGAGCGGGAAAAACATGGCGTCGTTTGCTGTCACTATCGGTCTACTTTTGTAGCGTCCCTATTGAAAAACCCTTTATAACTAGATTTTGAAATCTTAAACGACTTTTGTTGATTTAAACAAAAAAGAAAAATTAGTATGCATTTAATTTTATTATTAATTTATTTAGAATTTTACAAGGGAGTTTCGGAGATATACCAATTTGCTCTAAGTTGGGCGTTACCATGACCATTCCCAACATTTATGACTCCACGTACATATTTCATTCTCAAACCCAAACTACCTTGCATAGTTGATATTTTAGTTTTTTGCCGTTATATTAGAGACGGGCATGGTTTTTGTACGATTTGTACAATTTTCGAAATTTTGCTTATTGACTTGAAATGCAATGTATGCACCAAATTTGGTGGAGTTTGGTGGCACAGTTTTTGAGATATACTTAGTTGTTTGAAAGTGGTTGGTGCCACGCCTATTACCAACTTTTTTTTATTCCGTGTATTTCATTATACATATTAAATTTAAGAAAATTTTCTAATAGTTACTTAAATATCTCGAAAGACATGGCTTAATCAAATTCGTTATTAATTTTTATAATTTTGGTATATGTATGTCTATATCTATCTCCGTGAACACAATAATAATAGGAGCACCAGTGCGCCCGGTGCGTGCTAGCACGGAATTAGGAACATTTGGAAGTTTCTGTTTGATTGTTTTTTGGGCATACGAAATATAGTTTATAGATATTCAAAGATTTCAATAAATACATAGGCCGTAAATAGGAAATATTTATAGGTAGTTTTGTATTTACATATTTATTTTAACAGCCATCCCATATTTTTATGCATTAAGGCTTTACAAAAGGGTTAAAGAGCATCAAAATTGTACGAAATTCTCAGATAGATATTACTGGGCATGTCTCCTTCCAGTATTGTCGATAGAAGAAGGAAGTAATATCGCTAAATGGATTCATCGTTTGTCGGAGAAAGGCTTTCCTTTTTTGAGTCAACGAATGTTTCAATCCTTAACGGTTTGACGGAGTGTGGACTGATGATATTAAATACGAGAACTTGTACTACTTCACGCCCTTCTCAAATTATTAAACAGATATCGCTGCCATAAATTCTGTTACAAATTCATATATAAAATGAGTGATGTACGAAATCTTATCCGAAATTGCCACTTATTGCTTTCCCACAAGTCCTCAAACGATTCGACCATTGATCAATAACGGCACCATAGTTTCTATTGGTATTGACGACGCTGCTCGAACCAAAGCTTTTTTGAGACTCTCCAATTTTCTGTGGGGTATTCGACAGGCCATGTGTTCTCCCACTCTGTCCACAAACTGTAGTTCAATGGACTCAAATCTGGACTTCCAGACGGCCAACCATCTGCAGCTATGATACCAGGAATATTGATTTTAAGCCACTGCTGGGTACTGTTTGCCATGTGTGCTGGAGTAGAATCTTGCTGGCTGAGCCAATGCTCTCCATCGAACACATCCACGTTGAATCCTTGGAATAAATTTCATAAATTTCACTTGCGCTTTTTCCACACTTATGTATGTAAAGCAATCACCGCATTACGATTTTCACTGCATTATGAATAAGCGAATGCACACACTGAACTGATTATTGTATAAGTATGAGTAGACACTGCATACAAATTATAATAAAAAAAACGGCACTTTTTTCTGCGAATGTATGGATTGTAAACTTTGTAACAGAATTTATGGCAAGACTAAGTATATTCATCATTTCTGATTCTTAAAATACATACGTATGTATGTACATATGTAGTTCGTATTGCGAATTATTTTTCGCATAAGTAAATAAACATAGAAAGCCACTTCATTTTTAGTAGTAGGTACTCCAGCGTCAGTAAAAACCAGAGGCGAATAGATTATTTAATGCTTTTTAGTACAATGTTCGTTTTTATGTTTTAAATAAATCTGTGCAAAAAATATAAATATTTAGTATTCTTGTTTCGTTTTATGTAAAATGTTTTAATACATAATTTACAACGGAAATAGGACCACTCCTGCGCGATATAAGGAACGAAAATATGGGTTTTGGAAAAATGCGTAAATTGGTTATATCTTTTTTAAATTTTAATAATCGTAAAAGACAACAATAGGTCTCTGGAGCTATATATAGAAAAATTAGATTCCAACTGATTCTTGCTAGGCTAAAATATTACTTCAAACGTGAATAGCTCTTTAGTTCGCTTAAAAATGGTAAATTTGCCCCTTCAGTCGCATAACAGCAACATTGCTTACAACAGCGTATGCAATTTTCTGCACGGAAGAGCATAAACCAAACGTATTGCTCAATGCCAGTTCACTTACATACATCATCACATATATATGGATGTACATGTGTGTATATACACATCTATTTATATACATATACTTATGTACATACATACATATCTACACATATATGTACATATATATATTTGTGTTTATGATAACACTTCTACTCGTAAGTATGCAAGTATATATGTATGCATATACATACATACATAAATATGTATGTGCATTAAAGGTGTCTAAATTCGCGAAGTTGTGTAAATTTTTGGTTCCCGTGCATTTTTCAGTTCGATTGTATCTAAAAACTTCCCTGGAAATTTGAAAACGAAAATAAGAATAACTTTAAATTGAATACTTCTAATATATTTCTATACCTACATATGTATGTATGTATTTATGTATGCACATACATATGTAAGTATGTAAGGTATTCATTGCTTATATGAAAGTCAGATACTTTACCATTTGTGCTTACCAGAAACTGTAATAAAACATTACACTATCTTAAGTTATACTTCTTAACATTACCTAGCGGAAAGTTGTTCTACTATCATTATTGGAGTTAAATAAATCGAATGGTATTTTACGATTTTTTATACATACATACTTATAGCCCTATCATTAATTCCGTCGGGGGCTCCGACGTGGTAACGTCGGGAAAATGGTATTTTCAATTCCGACGTGATCACGAAATTCTCCCGCAAATTCGAAATTCGGGAGATTGGCATCATTGATTCCGAGTGAAACGTAATTTTGACAGTTTTTCGTGAACATATGTATTTCACGAATGCATTTGTTTGTCGGGAAAATTAAAATTAACGAGTAAAACTAAAACATACACGCAAACAAGAAAATAAGTGGATATTTATAGTGAAGTAAATAAAAACGTAAGAAGTGTTTATTAATGCCTGTAGTGCATAAATTCAAATATATTTTCCCACAGGTCAAGACCATCCACAAACCGGAGTCAATATGAGAGACTGGTGCATATGATGGCGGAGCGGGCAGACATTGCGCAGGGTTTTCCAAAAACCTCTAAAGAAAATGTACATAGAAAATGTACATTAATTAAATATATGTATTATATTACAACAACTCACGCTTTATCGTCCAAACCGAAAGGATTACAAGCATCCCGTAAATTTTTCCGCTCAATTTTTAAGCACCTTTCCTTTTCCTCCCCCAATAAAGATGCTGCTGCAATGGAATCCATTTCACTATTTTTTAATTAAACAATTCATTCCGAATTTGCCAAAAAATATAAATTTTCTCTCGATTGCTGCCAACAAAGTAAACAAAAAACAGCTGAATTTCGTGTAAAGATTTGGTAGTACTAATTCGAACTAAGTGTAACAATTGGCAGCACTAACTACGAAAACGTCGGAATTGCTGATAGCATTTCTCCCGAATTCGTGACGGGAGATTTTTTCACGACGGGAGTTCATTCGGAATCAGTGATAGGGCTGTTAGTACAAGTAAGTATACACCCCTATTGCGAGTGTACAGTAGATAAACGCCTACTGAGCGATTATCGATCGCTGGCGCTATTGTGAGTGTCGATTAGTCGCTCAACTAGCGACTTTGAATAGTTTTTGATCGATAATCATTCTACTGCCATTTTCTAGTCGTTCAAGTTCGAGTTTATTGAGAAAATTTACAATTATGGATAAAAAGTAAGTTATTAATTAAAAAAATATATAATAAAGATAAATTACATATCAACAGCTGTAGTCGGGCAAAACCAAAATGGGAAACCATTGCAGTTGAACTTAATAGCTTGGGACCACCACTGCGTTCATGGGAAAAGTGGTTAAAGGTAAATTATTACTTTTATAGATCTAATGAATGAAAAATGTATATTTTTATGTAGGTGTGGACGGATTTAAAAAGTATAAGTATTTAAACCATAATATCCTTTTCAGTTGAAGTACAGATGTTGAAGCTCCTTTTTGGGGGCAACGTATTTAACATTTGTCCCGTCAATGCAACGTACTACGCCCGGTATTCCAATTTTCTCAAAAAAGTAAATTTTCGCTTTTCTTTTCTCCTCTTCACTTCAGTCAATACTAAAGAAACACTACATTGGCCAAGCGCTTTATTGCTCTCATTTCCCACGCTCTATTGAGAATGGTGGGAATTGATGTATTTCTCACTCCTGCTTGTAATTTGCTTTCCAGCAGTGTAAGAAGGTACGTGAATGCAACTTTTGGCAAACGAAAATTCTTCAAAAACCTGCAAAGATGTGTTTAGTAAAATTCCTAAAGCAAAACATGCAAACGGCATACATTTGGTCCTCCAACTCCAGTGGGTTAGACGAATCTCCCAACCTCCTTCTCAATTTCGCCAACTCCGATAAATTTTTACTTTCATCTTCATTATCGTCACTTAACCACAGCTCCACAGTATCCATTTATTTATTTATTACCACAAAAATATTAAGTTTACAATATCGCTTTGAGGAGATACCAAGTAAATGAAATAGTTGACAAATGTAAATAAATACCCAAACAGCCGTAAATTCAGTTCACCATTCCCAATAGAGCAAATTTTTGTCGATCAAGTTACACAATACAAAATTCAATTATAATCGACTCGATCGACAAATGTCTATTCTATTGTCAGTCGACACTCGCAATAGGGGTGATAGTAAAGTATTAAAACAAAACACACTTGAATCCGACATGTTTTGATAATAATAGGTAGGTAGGTAGGTTGGAGTGGCAGCCGCCTACAGCGGCTCACTTAGGCCAATATTAGGAGGCCCATTGTGTTACCACAAGGAAAAATTTGTACCATCCAAAAGGAAAAATTACCCCTCACCAAACCATTTTGCCTCGCTGATGAACTTCAACAGACAATTTACCTCGGCGCTTGAAACCTCACTAAGGTCATCAAAAAACGGTGATCCCAGATATCGCATTCTGCTTCTACACAGTGCAGGACACTTACACAGTAAATGCAAGATCGTTTCCTCCTCCTCGTCGTTCTTGCAGCTCCTACAGCATCTTCGGAAGGGTACTCCCAACCTTTCAGCATGTTTCCCTATCAGACAGTGCCCTGTTAGAGCCCCGATGACGTTGGAAATGTTTTCCCTACTTAGAGAGAGAACGCTGCGCGACCGTTTCCGGTCCCATTTAGGCCACATCTGCCTTGAGGTTCGACAGGTCGTATTTTGCCTCCATCTATTGTCAGCTTGCTTATATGTACAATCTCTGAGTAGCAGTTTGCAAGTGGCAAACGGCATACCAATGCGTTCTTTATCTTGAAGAATCTGCTTGGTCGTACCTTGTCTTGCAAGTTCGTCTGCCATGCAGTTTCCCTCTATGTCCCGGTGACCAGGGACCCAAATGAGGTACAGTCTGTTCTGCTTGGCCATCTCCTGCAGAGATAGGCGGCAGTCCAGCGCGATGTTAGAGTTAAAAGTGAAAGAGCTCAGAGCTCTGATTGCAGCCTGGCTGTCACTAAGAATGAAGATTTCTCTTCCTGTAATCCCGGTCCCAATCTTCTCTACCGCCTCCCTGATAGCTGAGACCTCAGCCTGGAAGACGCTGCAGTGATCTGGTAACCTAAAGGAAATTTGCAGGAGAGGGTTTCGTGAGAAAACGCCTCCTCCTACCTTATTATCGAGTTTCGAGCCATCTGTATAGATGACAATGCTATCAGGTGGAGTATGAAACTCAAGTTTCCACTCCTCCCTGCTTGGAATACGTGTAGTAAAATTACTTTCAGAAACCGATGTCAAGGCGCACCGATCCGTGCTGCTCGGAATAGAGCAAAACTTATTCAAAATACAAGAGTGCCCTTGGCTTTCAGGGTGCCACTGGGATGTCTCTCTTAGTCGCAAAGCAGTCATCGCTGCCATTTGTTGTCCAACCAAATCTAAAGGAATAAGGTCTAAAATGACGTTCAAGGCCTCATTTGGAGTAGTTCTGAGCGCCCCACTTATGCAGATCATACTAGATCTTTGCACCTTGGTGAGTAGTCTAAGGTTACCCTCTTTTGCTAATGCAGGCCACCACACGATCACCCCATATAGGAGTATTGGTCTGACGACCGCTGTGAAAATCCATCGACAGATCCGGGGATTTAGCCCCCATTTCTTGCCTATGGCTCTCTTACATGTGTAGAGGGCTACAGAAGCCTTCTCATGACGTTGAACTAGATTCTCCTTCCAGCTCAACTTCCTATCTAAAATAACGCCTAGAAATTTGGCACTTGTAGAAAGACTTAACCGGGTACCGTTTAGTACCGGTGGAGTCACAGAAGGCACTTTATACTTCCTCGTGAAAAGTACAAGTTCCACTTTACTTGAGCTGACCCTGAGCCCGCAATGGGTGGACCACTTGGATACCTCCCGAAGCGCTCGTTGCATCAGCTCGCATAATGTCTGCGGAAACTTTCCCCTGATTGCAATCGCGACGTCATCGGCGTACGCGACGACTTTTGCGCCACCCCATGCCGTATCTCGCAGTAGCGTGTTTACGGTGAGGTTCCATAGGAGTGGGGATAGGACGCCTCCTTGTGGCGTCCCCCTCGACACGTGCCGTGACAATTCGCTCGCACCCAGCTTAGCCCTTACTACTCTGCAACAGAGTAGCTGGCCGATAAAGTCAACCAGTGAGTGTTCAACCCCTAGATCCCTAACGGCGCCAGTTATAAATTCTGGAAATACGTTATTAAAGGCGCCTTCAATGTCCAGGAAGGCTACAAGACAGAATTCCTTAACGCTGAGAGACTTCTCAATATAGCCGACCAAGCTATGGAGTGCAGTCTCAGTAGATTTGCCTTTGCGGTAGGCATGTTGGTCATTAGACAGTAGTCTACTGTCGATGGTATCGGACAGGTAGCTACTAATAATCCTTTCAAGTGCCTTAAGAGCAAAGGATGATAGACTGATAGGCCTGGGTGTGAGGCCTTACCGGCTTTAGGAATAAAGACAGCCGTGACATTTCTCCATGCCAACGGTATGTGATTTAGTTTGAAACAGGCCCTGAAAATAGTACAGAGCCATTTTGCAGACAGCTCCAGTGTCTCAATTAGCTGGGCAGGTATTATCCCATCCGGCCCAGCAGATTTGTATGGTTTAAAGCTTTGGATAGCCCATTTAACCTTTTCTTCCGAAACCGGTATGTTAACGGGGTTGGAGGAGATGAGCGGAGGAGTTCCTTCCTCCGCAATTGTACTACCAGGGAAATGGGTATCTAATAACAATTCAAGGGTTTCCTTTCCCGTTGAGGTCCAGGAACCGTCTTGCTTTTGCAAGAAACCTATCGGGTTAGGGGATCCTGAGAGAATCTTCCTTAGCCTGGCTGTCTCGGAAGCACCCTCGATGCCGCCGCAGAAGTTTCTCCACGAGGATCTCTTTGCCTCCCTTAAAGTTTTTTTATAGGTCTGAAGAGACTTTTTGTACTCTAGCCATACCAGCTCGAGACTAAGTCTCTTGGCTTTGTTGAAGTTTTTCCTACAAGATTTTCGTAGTGAGTCCAACTCGCGTGACCACCAATGGGGTTTACGTTTGCTCCATTGTTTTGGTTCAGGGCAAGCCTGATTTAGGGCATTTGAGCAGGTCAGCGTAAAAACGTCCACCATGTTCTCTAGATCCCCGATACAATTAGGTTCAATAAGAGGTTCGCTGTTTAGCCTATCCTGAAATAACATTTTGTAAGAGCACCAATCTGTGTTTTTTAGGTTTTTTCGCACCTTTGGGCTGGTAATAGAAAAGTTCAATACGATTTCAATATAACGATGCTCAGAGAAGGAGTGTTCATCTAGAACCCTCCAACTCTCGATCAATTCAGATAGACTATCACTGCATAGAGTTATATCTAAAACTTCTTTACGATTGCTAGTAATGAAGGTGGGATCCCTACCTTTGTTGCATATAAGTAGGTTAGTAGTTAGAAGGTAGTTGAAGAGTAACTCACCTCGATCATTGATGTCCGTGCTCCCCCAGTTGACATGGTGAGCATTTGCGTCGCTGCCGACCAACATGTGTCCGCTCTCAAATTTGGACACTAAGTTCCGCACCATATAGGGAGGGGGGTACTCGGCTTCGTACGGCATGTAAGCCGATGCCAGCACCAGTGACATTCCCCCTATCTCCGCAAGAATTGCCGTGACGTCGCCATCACTGTAATTAGGTAAAAGAAAGATATTTAAATCTGCTTTAGCCAGAATGCAGGCTCTAATTTTACCTTTACCGCGCTCCACGAAAAGCTTAAAGCCAGTGGCACTCAACCCACATACCCTTGAGTTACAAACCCAGGGTTCCTGAATGAGTACCACCGTAACGTCGCCTTTGCTCAGGCGACCTCATGCGAGAAAACCGCTGCCTCCCCTCCAGCCACGACGGTGACATCAGCCTCGCTCTCTCCGTCGCTGAGCAGCAGCTCCTCCTCCGCAAACATCCTGTGCATTGTTGGTGCAAAGTTTGTCTGAGAGGAGACGCTGCCATCAGCGTCGGAGAGTTCCGGTTCCGGCTCCGGTTCGGGTGCCTCAATGTCCACGTCCATTGCTGCACCCGCACCAGAGGCACGCTGAGCGTCCCCGCGGTACACCTTAATGATGACCTCATCGAGGCCATAGCAGACGCGGCCTTGCCTCTTCTCAAGGAGTCCGATGGACTCCTTGTTTAGGGACAAGACCACTTGTCTCGAAGGGCCTTCCGCGCCCTCGACCCGGACGACCCTCCAATCACTTGTTGGGAGGGCCGGGTTCATCACCTGAAGCATCTTTAGGATGCTTTCCGGTGCCGATGGTGTCACCGGAACCCATGCCCTCGCTCGGGGTCTGACTGGAATGTCCTTCCAGTCTACCACCTCCAACTTAGCCCCTGGGTAGACAGGGCCCACCTTTGCAACGGCGGCCTTATACAGCGCCACCGATCTCAGGTCCTCACAGGCGACCACCTTAATGTGGCCCTGGTACCAACCAGCGTCCTTACAGGCAGGGGGGGTTCCAGGGTTCTCCAGCAGAACGTCAAAGATGACGTTCGCCAGAGCTGCCTTCACCCACCTCCACTGGTCCTTTGGTATGGACCCGAGCTCGTTGCCTCGGTCCAGGACCCCAATAAGGATCCTGTCCTTCGCAACCTCGGCAAAGCTAGGCCTGCCCACCCACGAGTGCGGCCGGATTCTTTTAGAGGCCGGAGTTTGTTCCTCCGCCGATCTTTGTCGCTTTAACGGAGGCACCCGGTTTTCCACCGAAGCCCCAGTGACCCGGAAGTTAGGCAGCAGGGCTTTCGCCCTTTCCACCGCTTCCTTCGCGCTCTGGGACAACGTTTCCAACGGGACCCCGTCGTATCTTTTTAACGTCTTCGCGGCCTTACGCTTGTCAGCGAATTTGAACCGCTCCGACTCCAACATCAGAGGGGCGTGGCTCGTAGTTTCCATCGCTGCCACGCCCTCTATACTATCTTGTGCGGCTACTTGTCGCCTTAGTCCACTCGGGCCAGGCCGTGAGACCGTTGCCTTCGCGAGACTAGGCTTCGCAGCCGCGCCGGTGTTTGACGGGCCCCTAGTGCCTAGTGCCACGGAGGGATCTGCCGTTTCCAGCACAATCCCCGCAGCTTTGCTGGTGCTAGGCCCCGCCATAACACCCGAAGTCACGGGCCGGCGTGCAACACTCACATCCAGCCCGGAAGAGCTCCTATCGGAGCGAATCGGCGCGTTAGGCGCTTGCGCCTGCGCATTCTTACCCCGAGATGGGGAAGAAAAATATTTCATGCTTGTCTTACCCCGAGATGGGGAACGAGCCGGAATTTAAACCCCCTGGCTGCAAACCGACCAATGGGCACGGTAACGCTTGACACCCTGGATTAGGGGGGGGGGGGATTAGCTAGAGAGGAAGGAGAGCTGGGAGATACTAGGAGGGATACAGGGTATGCGGACCAGAGAGATGTTGGTACGGTAATCTCCACATAAGAATCAGTGCAAGAACGAATCCTACACTGATTCTTATATGGAGCCTCCCTCTTAGTTCGTGGTGGCATGGAAGACCTCGAAAGGAACAGCCGTGCCAACACTTAAGCCTCATCCCCACGCCAAGGAGACCAACGATGATGAGGTTGATAATAATAAGCGAATGATAAAAAAAATACGTAACTGCGTTGCACGAGTATCTGTACTTATTATATAAAATTGATTTCCTATAATATTTACAATAACCATAGCTTGATGTTTGGCCGAACTTCTCCTACAATTTGTGGTGTGTTTCTTGAGGGAACTACAGTTTTACGCCGCCTCCAAAAGGCAAATGAGTTTTGTCAGAAGTTTATTTCATGGCAGAAGTATAATTGTCACTGCCTGTCGAGGGGCGACCGCTATTAGAAAAAACTTGGCACTCGGCTACCGCCTATGGATAATATTTTTAACGCTTTGACTCTCGCGAAAAACAATAGAGTTGGCCGAATTAGACAATATTATTATATTAGTCAATAGAAGGGTATTTTTTGCATTGTAAATAGGGCCATTCGCGTTCCAATTTTTTCACAAATATCCTTATTATGATTCCGTTGATTTTTTTTTAAATATTTTTAAGCTTAAAGAAATATATTTTTATTTATAAAGAACTCCATTTTTGGAGAAATGTTAAAATGGATCCAGCTCATTTAAATCTTCAAATTTTTGGAAATATTTCGGCTGCAGTCTTTTAACGTTTTGGGGATTTCAATCTGAGTAATCGTACTTTCTAAGGAATGCTGTCTTAACTCTTTCCAATGTAATTCATTCGCATGGAATTAACTTCTTGGATAGTTTGTTCAGTATTAATCTTACCCAGATAAATCCCTTGTTGCCCTCTCTTCATCACTCCAATTTTTAATTTCATTTCAGCCGGTGATAGTGGCCCCTGATCCTTTAACTTTAGTAGCGCAAATTTCCACTCTCTCAACTCAATAATTTCAGAAATAGATTGAAATTTGGCATTTCTTTCAAAAAACGTCTCCCGGCGGTATGATGCTTTTTTATCCAATATTTTTGACATCTTAAATAGTAATCTTTCTCTTCTGCATTCTACGCTGCAGAAGCAATCATGGTATACTAAAAGCTTAAATCGGCTGAAAAATAAAATAAATAAATATTTTAACTCATTCAAGGCCACGAATAACATCGTTTCAAAAGAAAAATATACCCGTTTTTTGAATCAGTTCAATGAACTTGATAAATTACTGTGTAATAACTATACACATATCTCGTAATGAAAATGAGCTATTGACAAACCCTAAAGCGTTTTGGAAGTATATTTGGTCCAACATAGGGAGTTCAAATATCCCAACGTACAAGAGTCTCAATGAGAAATATACTACCAACTTGCCGGACAAAGTATATAAATATGTATGTCGAAAAAAATGATTTTAGAAATGAAAGTCAAAACTTTTTGAAAAGCTGGCTAAGGGAAAATCTTTATTGTTAATAAAAAATCTGAAAGTGTTTTCTCAATATCGCACCTCTGCATTTAGGAGTGGGTATCAGGTGGACTCCATTTATATCGATTTTCCTAAGTTCTTTGTACGGTCACATACGATATTTTATTGCGCCAGCTTGAATCCACTCGATGTTTCTAAATTGGGTACAATCATATCTTAGCAATATGATTTCTTTCCCAGAAAACAAAAGTAATAAATCCTACTTGTTTGTGGGGACTTCAGGCCTGGTAAGGTAGTAAGGTAGTATTCTTTGCCCAGTCTAATAGCGTTATTTCTCGAAATAAATGTCACCTTATTTTAGGGCAACAGTGCGAAAGTGTTGCATTTTTCACATGAGAAAAGAAAAAAAAAAATAACCCTATCAATTTCACTTGCATTATCAATTTAATTCGTCGATCGCGAGAAAATTAGGCAATAACTTGCATTTAGTGGCAAAATTTAGACCTTCGTATAAAACTATTGTACGAACAAAGAAACTACACAATTGAAATCAGCTGTACTCACCCTCACGTTAGGTTGCTGGTAGAATATGTTGCACATTGAAATTGAAATTTTTCAGTAGAATTACGTTGTAGTAGAATTACGCTTGTCAGATGTTATTTTAGTTCAAAACTACTGCAGCTATTAAATCTTATTATCATAATTTTGCCCCTATTACTTGAGCAGTTAGTGAAAAAATCTATAATAGCCTAGATCTTGAATTTACCAAACCAGGACATTGTTCGCATGTCGGATTGGTTATTTTTATATATGTATACATAACTAACTAAGTAAGAATTTAGCACTTAAGGAAAATCTGTAACCAGTCTATAAGAATTTTATAACCATGGACTCAATAAAGAAATAAAGTGAAATTAGATAATAAATTTTATAGATTCGGTGGCAAGCCCGCCATTTTGTTTGGTCAGGCACATAATTACAGTACATAATTATATATTTTTAAGTTGAACCCACCTTTGTCATCAGCAAATGGAAAAATCCATAAGCTCAGGAACGTTAACTTTTAAGCACGGTGTATTGAATGCAGAAGGTGACGCCTTCAGAGGTACCGCTACTTTGGTTTGGCCGAATTTGACAATTCTAAACTTTAACTAGACAAATCTTTTTTCACAAATTTGGAAAAACAGTCACTTTTATTAGCATTTTGCAAATTTATTTATTAAATCTCTGCCTATAAATTCGTATTTTTACACTTTAGAACAATTAAAGCACGTTTTTCATTGAAATATTGGAAGTTATTCTTGTTTACTAAAGGCGAGATCTGTTACTTCGCCGCGGGAAGGCGCAATCTTGTATTCTATCATTCTTGACTTTTTTGGCTTATCTACTACAGGTTATAGCAACAGAAGCCAAGCTTCTTCTTGTACTTGCTTATGCCAAATTATCATAGTTTTTGCATTGTGTTTTGCATATTCCTCTTTGTGGTTTTCATATTGTTCTTTGCGTTTTACATATTCTTCTTTACATTTTCGTTGTTTTTGACATAAGCATGTTTATTTACCAACGATAAATGTTGTGTTTGTTCGATCGATTCAAAAAAAACTCAGTTTAAGTTTTATCTATTACTTGTCTTTTTATTACGCTTTTTCCTCCTACTAAAAACTACGTTCAGCGTTACAGCGAACGCTGATTATTTTTTAAGAGTTAAATTTATTTCATTATTAGTTTGATTTTTTATTTTACTTATTACTCATGGTGCGTGCAGTGCCAGTGTAACGAAAGTTACGGGGGAAGGCGTTTAGGGGAAGGTCGGTAGTTCAGGAAAACATATTGAACGAATTAACTTCATTAAAGGATTAACAGAAACTGAATCCAATCAATACAGTATTTAACAGCATTTTCATACACATGTATATTGATTGTCTACTATTTTACCAAATAGAAGTTTTAAGTACGCACCAAATATTTTATACATCGGTAGAGCCGTTGATAGCTCGGCACCTCACTCCAACTGTTATACATATGTATTTATACATATGTATGTATATTATAACAGCTTTTATCCGCTTTTTATGAATTGAAATGCAGCATGAAAGGAAATAGATAATGTCGCTAAAGGTAAATACTTTTAATTAATTTTAAGTTTTGGTTTTCAATGTTTTATTATCTAAAACAAAATCTACCCCTACTAATAATAGCCGATTGCGTTTGGTTGCTAAAATTGCGTAATATGCCATTCGAGTTTAGTGAAACCTAATTTAATGTTAGAAATGCACAACCTAATTAAACGATGGTGGCATTGGTTAGTAGTCTAATTTTCACGATTAAGTTTTCTTAAGCCTACTTCCTTTCCGATGTCGTATATTTCCATTAACTTAAAAATCCAATTTTATTTGCTGTTTTACAATAACCCTCTCCAAGACATTTTCAAAATTATGCTTTCTCAAAACTTCTTCGTATAAGTTAGACGTTTTTCTCTGATATACATGTCTAGATGCCTCTCTTGCGTCTGCGAATACAAAGGACATTTGGCCTATTGACCTGAAACCTTTGGCCCTATCGTGCCCATGTTTCCACGCTTTAGGAATAACAATTACCTTAATATTTCTCAAACTTAGCGGAACGTGGTTCAATATTAAGCAATCTCTGAAAACTGCTGCCAAGATCGGAATCAGAATGTTTGTTTGATGTTTTTTATATTTTCGCTCCAATTCTTGAATTATATTTTTAGTATTTCCTGTAATTATGTAATCAATAATAAAATGTCAGCATGTGCATGCCCTAAATACAGATCAGGTGAGCTGTAATTTCCTTTCTCGTTAACAACTTCTAGCTCTACTAATCATGTGATCAGTTACGTTAGGTCACTTTGATAGAATTAATTTCTTCAACATTTCGCAAATAGGGGTCATTGACAATAAGCTTCATTTTTCTAAATTCGAAGAACAATTTTTTCAACTGGGACTAAAATTTTGTAACCAAATTATTACCGAATGTGACGGTTTTAAGATTATAATCTGAAAACTTTGATCATTCTCGTGGATGAGTATTTGACGATACATTTTTTTAATTTTTTATCTTCGGCGTGGTCAAGCATTGTGGGTGCAACCAGTGTTAATGTACAAAGTTGAGATGAGTTTTGGAAGACGTGTCCACCCATGCCAGAGATTTCGAGACTGGAGGTTTTAATCGCATTTTAAACTTGTTCTTAAACCTCTGAATTTAAACAATTCTCCCTCGTGTTCCACTGCTGTCATTACAGTCGAAAGTCGGAGTTGGAGCTTGTCTGCACTTGTCGATCGGGAGCTGTCGATCTGGCAGCAGTCTGTTCTTCACTAATTCTCGCGGCGAGCCTGTGAGTTTGGGCTCAAATGTAGCAATGATTGACACCATTGTTGACAATGCTCGCATGACCACTTGCTCGGGCATTCATTCGTGCAGTGATAATAACACAGCTTGGTTTGGTGAATGAATTGTACTCGATTTGGCACCGAGATTCGTTTGAATTATGGGCAGACTCTAATGAGATGAGGGGAGTTGCAGTAAGAGTACGTTACATCATCCTTAGATTCTACCACAGAGGTTTGAGTCCTGCTAAAGAGCCTATTTTGCGCAGCATTTGGATGAGCGACTGGCGACCACCGTAGTCGAGCTGAGGGGCGCGTGCGCGCTTCACTCGGTGGGCCCACCATATCAATACTCTGTAGAGGAGATATGTCTGGCCACTACTGTGTACTGCCAACGCTCTCTTTCCTGCGTATTTTGTTTCCAGTTCTTTTTTTTCTAGGTAAGTATGAGTATCTCATTTGTTTACTTTAATGTTTAGTTTTACTCTAATCCAATCTTGGCCATTCCCTCGACCTGTGTTATTTTTCTTGCATAATATCACATAATGTCTGTGAATACTTCTCGCTTGTGACCCGGACAAGATTATCCCTATACACAGTCACAATAATCCTCTTCACCTCCATGCAGTTCAGCAGTAGGCTAACAGATGCGACCCATAGAAGAGGGGATAAGTCGCCCCTCTCGCTGTGGCACTGGCAACACATCGACACTAAGATCCGCTTGTACTACCTTGCTTGTCATCATTTGGTCTACGAGCGTCACAAGATCCGTCAGTGCCACCGTTATTGTACTAGGCATGACATCGTTAAAAGTGCCCTCGATCTCGGATTCCTTGAGGATTAGTGATTTATTTATGAGCAATACGGTTTCGATTTCGGCGGCCGCCGTTGCCGTAGCAATGACAAACATCCGACTGTATTTCTGCAATGAAAAAACTTCTCACACAAATCATTTGCCATTCGGCATCGGCATAAAACTGTAGGTCCCTCAATTTGTGTTACAACATCAAGGCACACACTACAAATTGCAGCAGAAGTTCGGCCAATCATCAATTATGATGTTAGCGCCGAAGTATTAGTGTTATTGAATGAGCGACTGGTTTTGGTTTATTCTGCCTTGGATGAAGCCTGCTCCGTCTTTCGACTATTTCGTATCTGGGAGTAAGATAATCGCTCATAAGTGTATATCTCTTCGTGAAGAGAGATTGTACCCATAGTGGTAGTGTGGCTTCGGGCAACTTTGTACACCATATGCGAATTAAGTATTTTGCCCAGCGGCAAAATAAAAAAAATGTTTTTTTATTTTATGAGCCTTCGCTCAACTTTATTCACTCAAAGCAGGCTTAGAACTAACTTACAAAGGTTTGGCAAATAATGAGGAAAGAGAAATCAACACATTTCAATGCAACGTGACCGTTGCATTTCGGCAAGTAGTAGACATAGCGTCAGCATTATTTCCACACGCGCAAAGGTGTACCGTGGGAAACAATAGCAAAACTTAGGAATGTTTTGATAAATGCAATGTAGGCATTTTTCCTATGCAAAGCTCGGAATAAATGGTGATATAACTCCCCTCTTTCTTAAATTTGAAACGTCCCGTTTCTTTCCATTTCCTCAGATATTTTTTTAATCTTACTTAACATTTCGTCATACAATTTTTCTTTCATTTCTAATTTTCTTAGTTCTAAGATGTCCTTTAATCTATTGATTATTACATAAACTATATATACACTAACAGCAACGGTAAGAAGGGATACAGCGGAATAGACTATTGGATGCCTTTTAATTTCTTGTTTAAATGAATTTATAAAATTTATATTCTTAAATTTAAGTTCTTCGTCTGAGCTTTCAAGATATTGGAAAACTTTATAATTATTTAATTTATTGTTTTTCAAGAAATCCAAAATTATTCCCGATGGGTTTTCAAATGTTACATTATCGATCTTGGTTGTGTTTTTGAAAGTTACAAGATAAACTCCGTCTATTTTTTGCTCGTCAACAATGTGCTTTCCTGATATCAATATAGCTCCCTCTTTTATTACATCTAGATCTTTATTCTTTTCTCTTATTTTAGTACAATTTCCTTTATTATTATTTAACAAATTTAAAAAGCAAGATGTTTTTTTATTTAATCTACAAATATTAGTATTTAGTTCGGGTTTGCAAGTTTCAACATTATAGAAGCTATTTCCGCATTTAACAATTTCTTTTTCAATTAAAAGTCTTCCATCCGTTTGAGATATTGATCTGGTTTCATAAAGTTTACAATTTTTTTGAATTAGCGGATATTTTATATGGACTACTATGACATCATTGTTTTGTAAAATCTTAAATTTAGATACATCCATTAAGTCGGTCAGTGTTATCTGTTCATGTTCATGTTTAGTAATTTCATGTACCTCTTTCAAATTAAGTATTGCCGGATTTAGAATGCCTATCTTCGATAAAGTTATTGTCTGAATAATATTTTGCAATTCTGTGGTTATTAGCCTGTTTCTGTATCTGGTTGCTAACGTAATTTGTACGTTGGTCCTCATTTCTTTTAGTGAATGTGTCAAGTCTGTAATAGCTTTAAATATTTCGGAATTTGTGGTCATTTGTCTATTGTTGTTCTCTACAAGTTCGTTTAGTTTCGTATTGATGTTTACCATATCGTCGTGGTCTGGGGCGCCAGATATCCATTTCCATACGGTTCCTATCTCGTTAATACCTCTTTTGTTCCTGAAATTTGTCTTGGTCAATTGCCCGAGTAAAGTGTCAATTAGTTCCAGCTCTAAGTTCATTTCCTTGTATTGCGACTGCAGTGAATTTTCCTCAGTGTTAAAATGATTTCGTTTTCTATTAATTATTTCCCTAGTTTCAATTATTAAATTAGAGAAGAAGGTGAGGTTGGTAAGGTGAAAGATATCCCCATATTTTTCATAGATTATAGCGTCTCCGTTTTGAATCAACACGTAATCTTCTCTTGTTTAATCTGTTAGTTCGGTTGATGTGGTTGCAAAGAACGTAAATATGATGAACAGTAGCATTTTCTGAAAAGTATTCAATATGTATTTTCATGGTTTAAGGTTATCTTTATGAATTATCCTATCTCTATTTTGTATCCTAACCTTATTACCTAAATCTTCCTTAATCTTTTGTTTCCTATACCTATGTAGGACCCATTTTGTTTCTTTGACCTATTAATCTTTCATACACTATATCATTTCCTTCATAATTTTTTGTGCCATTGGGTTTGTTTCTTTTTAGCATTTTCTCCTGGGCTTTTTTCAGGAGGATTTCTATATTTTCATGTCTCTTTTTATTATACAGGATCTCGAAAGGTTTTTCATTAGTAACGGAGTGTATCGATTTATTGTATTGTTGAACAGCTCTGTAAATTGCTTCAACATCGCTAATTAAATGGAATTCTTCTTTCATGCATCTGGATATCTCGAGTAGAGTTGAATGGACTCTCTCGACCTGCCCATTTGTGGCACTGTGTCGAGGACTACAGAAATATAGTTCGATTCCTAATCTTTGCATTAAACTTTTAAATTGCTGCGTGGTGAATCCTGGCTCGTTATCTAAAGTGATCTTTTTTGCTTCTGGGAAGTTTATGAGCACTTCCATGATTTTTTCATCAAGTTTAAGTTTGTCCTCAATTTGCTTAATGGCTAAAAATTTTAAATATGAATCAATGCATGTTATGAATTTTAATTTCTGAACATAAAAAATGTCTATATGGATCTGCTCCCCCTCTTTCTTAGGAATTGGAGCCTCTCCAATAGGTACCGTCTGAGGATTTCTGCAGTATTTATTTCTATTACAAATGTTGCAACTCTTAATGAATTGCTTAAATTCTTGTCTCATTTTTGGCCAATAGTACATATCGCAGATTTGTTTGTGATTTTCGATATAGTTCCTATGAGCTCTTGTATGGGTTTGCTCAATTATGATCTTTTGGTCATCTGTATTGATTATATCCACAGGAAACTTCCTAGTGAAGACAAATTTGTTTATAAAGTTGTCCTTTATTGGCTGTTGGATTTCGTATAAAACTTCTGCTGTGCAATGGATTCCTGTTACTAAATTGGGTTGTAAAAACTCTTTAAAAATTCCTATTAAATTGTCTACTGTGTCATATTCTATTATATGCCTTACTCTATCAAAATTCCTTACAGATTCGTGAATTGTAAATTTTGAATTTTTTCCTAATAAAACTTGTTGTTTAAATTCATTCAATGGCTTCGGCGTTTCTTTTATGGCCTCGTGTAAGGTGCTTTCACACGAATGTTGGGTGTCGTCGGATGATGTAGATTCGGAAAGGTTATTTAAAAATTGTCTGGACAATGCGTCCGCAACGACGTTTGTGGTTCCTGGTTTATATACCATTTTAGGGGAAAATTCTTCTATAAATGAAGTCCATCTTTTAATCTTTGAGTTTGGATTTCTTATTGAAATTGCAAAAGTAAGTGGTTGATGGTCTGTATGAATTTCTAAGTCAGATACTCCATACAGATAGTTTCTTAATGTCTTTAATGCCCAGACGATAGCATAAAGCTCCTTTTCGTTTGTGGCATAATTTGACTCTGTGCTGTTTAAGGTTTTTGAAATGAAGGTGATTGGTTTTCCTTCTTGCTGTAGAACCGCGCCTATTACGTCGTTCGATGCGTCGGTAGTTAATACGAATTTTTTTCCGAAGTCTGGTTGCGTTAGTTCCACTTGATCCTTTAATAAATTTTTAATTTTATTCACAGCTAAAATTCCCTCTTGGTCTAACTTTATTTCAATTTTTTTTGACATATATTGCGACACCATTCCATTTTTCCCTGACAAAAATTTTGTTAGCGGCTTCGTAATTGTTGCATAATTTTTAACAAATTTCCTATAGTAGCCGGCCATCCCTAAAAAGCTTCTTAACTGCCTAAGCGTGGTTGGTATGGGGTAATTATTTATTGCTTCAATTTTTTTTGGGTCTGTCATAATAACGTTATGACTAATAATATAGCCTAAAAACTCTACATCCTGTTTGTAAAATTGAGATTTCTCTATTGAAATCTTCATGTTTGCGTTTCTAAGAATTTGAATAATTTTTAGTAAATGCTCAGTATGTTCTTCAATTGATTTTGATTAGATTATTATGTCATCTATATAAACATGACAAAACTTTCCAATGTGATCCCTTAGGATATCGTCCATTGCTCTTTGAAATATGCTGGGTCCGTTTTTCAACCCGAAAGGCAGACGTAAATACTCATATTTGCCATTATTAACCGAAAAGGCTGTCCTTTCAATGTGCTCCTTTTTCATGAGTATCTGGTGAAAACCAGATTCGAGGTCAATTGTTGAGAACCACTTTGCTTCTCCTAAATTTGACAAAATAACATTGGTGTCTGGAATCGGATATTTATCTGAAATTGTGTTTTCATTTATCTTTTTGTAATCAATCACCATCCTTAATTTTGGTGTTCCATCTTTATTTACACCCTTCTTGGGTACTACCCATACCGGTGAGTTATATGGGCTTTTGCTTGGTTGTATTATTCCTTTTTCTAGCATTTGTTGGATTTCTTCATTTATAAATGAATTAACTCCTAAGGGGTAGGGGTACTGTTTGCTCCATATAGGCGCTTCAACAGTTGTGCGGATTTCTGCTTGCACATCCGTCCTAAAGGGTAAACTCAAATCTATGTTTGAATGCATTAATTTAATTTTACGCTCAATTACATTCTTGAGGTTATCAACATTCTCCGGCATCCTTTTCCCTAAAGGACTTTCTTGGTTGCACTCAATTAACCTTAAATTGCAAATATAATCGTAGGGTTTGGGTATCAGCTCCTTCGGCTGACTCGAAATATATATTTGTTCCTTTACTCTTTCTGTTTCAAGGGTCAGTTTATCTAAATCAATTCTGGCTTTTGCTTTGAAAAGCAAACTCATTCCTATCAAGACATCTGTTTCTAAATTCGCGATCTCGTAGAATCGGGTTTTTATACTGAATATTATAGCTTCTGAGAAATGTGTTATAATCGTATATCCATTAATAGTTTTTACTCTTTTAGCTATTTCTAACTTTTTCCTATTGGGTAAAGTGTTGGGTTTGCAGTAGCAACACGTTGCTCCTGTATCCAATAATATTTTTACTGTTCTTCTAGTACTTCTAATTGTTCTGAATATGTGGGGCAGTTCTGTTCCTGTCCCTGATCGTCGCCTAAAAAAGTTTGCTCATTCAAATTATTAATCCTTTGTGCCTTATAGTTCGGTTGGTTACTAAATTGGCTGCTATTAGCCTGTCTTTTGGGCGGTGGTTGCCTAAAATTGGGGCGGCCTGAATAACTTGGATGAACATAGTTATTGGTGAAGTTTCCTTGGTTATTTTGATATCGATTAAAGTTTCCAGGATTTTGGTTTTGCCTGGGATAGTTATTCTGTCTAAGCATTGACAATGAAGGATCCACCTCCATTGGTTGGGGTTGGTGACGGGGCCGATAATTTCCACTATTCGGTCTAGCTACATTATCCCTTTGCGGGAACCTAAGGTTGTTTCTCGAATAGTTAAAAGGTTTATGTGTGGGCGAACTACCTTTTTCTGTCCTACAGAATTGGTCAGCAAAATTCGTTCTCATACGATTTGCTTCTATTTCTTGTGCTTTGGCTAAGGCATTTGGAAGATCTTCGGGTGATAGGGAAAATAAAATATCATTTAATGGGCTTCTTAAACCAGTTATAAAAACTCTGAGGGCATGCTGCCTGTTCTTTTTATTAATTTGCTTTGTCATCTCGGTATTATTGCCATGGGTCATTATGGTCTTATTTATTAATAGCGTTAGTTTGTGGTTTATATCATTGTAATAATCTATTATTGGCTTACTACCCTGCCTCATAATTCCTAACTCTTGTTCCAGTATGTGAACTGGTCGCTTATCCGCATATGCGAAATCGAGTCTACTTATAATTGCATCAAAATTGAGGACTGTTCCATGATTGGATAGGATATTGTTAGCGTCCCCTATTACTATATTTCTTAGTATGGTTAACGCAGCGAAATATTTTCGACTGCCTCTCGCATAAAGACTCATTGAATTGTGCGCTGCTTCCCGCCAACTCACATATGAATCTTCCTTACCTACGAAAGTTGGCATTGACTTTACAACGTCCAAGGTTTCATCACAAATCACTCCGTTAACTATGGCTTGTGGTTCATATTCGGTCACTGACGTATTAGTGGTAAGTACTTCTAACTTTCTGGCTAGTGTATTTATTTCAACCTGAAGCGCGGCTGTACTCCTGGCAATCATCCTAGCTACTAATTCTGAATCTGTTGTTGTCATGTTTGCGAATTTGTCTACTAAATCGTCCAGGATGTGTTTTTTCCTTTTTTTTTTTTTTTAACTGGATTAAATTAAATTATAGAATTTTGTATTTTCTTTGATATTTTAAACAATAATTTATTATTTAATCTTAAAGTAGTACAATTTTCACTTTTTTATGCGTTTTTAATAAAATATTATTATATGGATTAATATCCTTGACCCTTTGAGGGATTCGTAGAATTGACCTTTGTTATAACGAAATTTTCTTTATGTTATTGGCCGTACAAGCCAATTTATTAATAATTCCAATTTATTAATAATTCCCTCTAGGATATTATTTCAATGATAACTTAATAAACTTACCACTGCCGTAGTGGTTGCTGATGCTGACTGCTGTAGTTGATTTAGTTCACAAGATGATTAAGTGTTGTAGTGGTTGCTGGGGCTGGCTGTTGACGCTAACTGTCACAGTTGATTGTTGACTTTTATCATTCGATTTTACTTGTTTTTATTTTTTTTTTGGTTTTCTCTTGCTTGCAGGTATTTGCTGCTCTAATTCAGGTTCAAGTTCAAAATTTTATTAAAAAGTTCTTGTTTTTATTTTTTTTCTGGTTTTCTCTTGCTTGCAGGTATTTGCTGCTCTAATTCAAGTTCAAAATTTTATTGAAAAGTTCTTATTTTTTGTTTTAATTTTTATTTTCTCCTTTATGCAAGGATACTTTTTAATTTGTTTTTTTTTCACTATATTCTCCTTTTCGTAAGGATACTTATTTTTATTTTTGTGGCACTCGCGACCGAATCCTTAATTGAATTTTTCAGGATATTTATTATACAGTTGCGTTGCCCCACGTTGGGCGCCAATTAAGTATTTTGCCCGGCGGCAAAATAAAAAAAATGTTTTTTTTATTTTATGAGCCTTCGCTCAACTTTATTCACTCAAAGCAGGCTTAGAACTAACTTACAAAGTTTTGGCAAATAATGAGGAAAGAGAAATCAACACATTTCAATGCAACGTTACCGTTGCATTACGGCAAGTAGTAGACATAGCGTCAGCATTATTTCCACACGCGCAAAGGTGTACCGTGGGAAACAATAGCAAAACTTAGGAATGTTTTGATAAATGCAATGTAGGCATTTTTCCTATGCAAAGCTCGGAATAAATGGTGATATAACTTGCGCACTAGGATGGAATCCTAACTATCTGTCCTAACGTCTTGAGAATGAAACATCGACAGATAGTTGCTTATTGCGGGTTTGAACCTTTGAAGTTGCTCACTATTTTCGGACTGAATAGTGGGCAAGATCATTGAAGGTTTTATCTGGTTATCAACCAAGATACGTTATTTTAAAGCTTACCAAGACAGAACGAAGTTGTCATCGCTGAGCGCGTACTGCTTGATAGTGGAATCGGCTTTTTCTTGGCTTTTGTACAGCCGGTGGTGCAATTTTTCTAAACGGGTGAGGTGGTTAATTTACTCCGCTGTGAACATGTCGCGAAACGCGGGCCATTTCCAGGCGTTTTCGTATCACAAGCTGGGAGACTCCTCTGCCTAGGTGTGTTCCACGCGGGGTGGTGGCTAAAGTTGATCCGAAGTTTTTGATTTGGCCACTTCATATAACTCAAGACAAGTAAACTATTAGCCTTCTACCGAACTATTAAAGTTCTCAGGTAGGCTATCATAAACCGATAAGAAGTACCCAATAATCATATAATGTTTTATCTTTTATCATGAGACACGATTCTGTTCGTGAATTGACGAATAGCTGAATTTTGCAAAGTATCTCAAATGTTGGAATTCCAGCGCGTTAGTGAGGATTCGCGTTTTGTGATTGGGCCTTCGTGTGAAGCACGTTTTGATCGGGTCTTTGTGACCGATATTTTTGGTGGACTGTGCCTGTTGTGATTTAGTAAATCACATTCTATGAAGTTCGCCCAAGGGTTAAGGATGCCCGCTAGATAAGCTCTCTGTTATCTTCTCTTATCATTCGCTTCGCACTGCTGCTGGTCTCTTATTGCTATGCTCTGATCTTTACGTATGTTTATATGTATTCCCTAGATAAGTATGAAACAATGTATATTTGCAAATTAGTATGTAAAAAAGATGGCAAAAATGTACATACAGATTTATATACTCATAAAATGAACCGATATGCGGCAAACAAGTAACGTTAGTAAATAAGTAAATATGTATGAAACTTGTAGGTTTAAGAAACATATGAAATACCGTATTTTGAATAATTGTACAATTGCATATGAACCCCGCTCAAGGAAAATAAAGTTTACTGTTCATGTTGAAGTCATAGCATATGGTTGCTTTTCGCTTAATTTCGAGCAGGCGACAAAAAAGCTTGTCATCTCCTAACATTTGGTGACCCCGACGTGATATATACACGTCCTATTCGTTAAATAACATTGATTTATTTTAAACAATCAATTCAACATGCTTGCTGAAGACTTAGCTGCTGGAGATGGCCCGGTTAAGCCGGGATCGTTCTACAAAAAGAAGACCGTTTCTATTTGCAAACAACTAGAGGACATCAATCAACAATTATCAGCAAACTCGCTAAAAAACCTAGACGAGGTAGACATATCGATGCATTTGGAATGGGTTGAGCGCCTTCGCATCAGCTTTGATGACGTTCAGTGTCATCTTGAAGTCGAAGATATCAATGCATTGGGTAGTGAAGTTAGTTGGGCGTTCTCTAAGGTACACATGGAAGTCAAAGGGAAGCTAACGCGTGAGCTAAATCAACGTAAGTCTAGCGCTTACCACTCATCAACAGCACGTCCGTTCGCAATAGACGATGGATCTCCCTCCTTCATCATTTCACAACGTAATAAACTTCCCGAGTTGCAAATTCCTAGTTTTGATGGTGCTTATACTGAATGGCCAGATTTCATAGCCATGTTCAACTCGGTGATCAACAATTGCACTGAATTAAGCAAAATAGAAAAGTTTCAACATTTACGTGCAAACTTGAAGGGAGCTGCACTTGATACTATCCGGTCTTTGGAGACAAGTGACACCAACTACGATAAGGCTTTGGATCTTCTCAAGAACCGTTTCGGCAATCAACTTCTCAATTTCCAATCGCATATTAAAGAAATCTTCTCGCTAAAAGATGTTGAGATGGGCTCCGCTTCAAGTCTGCGGTCGATCAGCGACAAAATAAATGCACATTTGCGCTCTCTAAATACAATGGCAACGGGAGAGCAACTCCTCGACGGGCTTCTCATGCACCTCATATCGAAAAAACTTGACACTAAAACGCGAATAAAATGGGAGGAAGATCAAACTTCAAACAAGCTTCCAACTTGGTCATCTATGGCAGCGTTTTTAGAAAAAAGATGTCGCACGCTGGAGAATGTAGAAGCTCAGGTACCAACAGCACAGCCTGCTCCTTTGACAGGTAAGCGGGTACCCAGTAACAACAACTCACGTCAGTCGCTCGTTGCCTCTTCAAGCACATGTTTGTTTTGTGGTTCCATTGGGCATTGGATCCACAATTGTAGCAAATTCTTAAATTTATCACCTGTTTCACGGTACAAGGAGGCAAAGCGTCTAAAATTGTGCCTGAATTGCCTACGTCAGGGGCACACGTTGAACAAGTGTAAGTCAGGGCATTGTCGACAGTGCTTTTCGAAACACCATTCGCTGCTTCATATGCCTGATCAATCCGCATCAGCAAGTCGTCACAACAACACAGATATGGTGACAACTCAATCACTGCACATCAAGTAGCTACGGCTGCGTCTTCTGAAAATTTCGTACTACTAGCAACAGCAATCATCCTAGTCAGAAATCGCGCAGGCTGTTACATCCCTTGTCGAGCACTTCTAGACTCAGGTTCTCAGGTCAACTTTGTTACCGGGCGTCTTGCAAATCATTTAAGTCTAGAAATAAAAAGGGTAAGCACATCGATATCTGGTGTTGGCGAATCTAACTTCATGGCCGATAGGGCTACTGATATCATCGCAAAGGCACACAGCGATGATTACGTTATATCGTTTGAAGCTATCGTCACGAACACTATCACCGATCATCAGCCTAACTTCGACCTGAAAACAGATTCGTGGGACATACCTCAAAATATTAAACTTGCAGACCCATTCTTTTACAAGTCGCAACGTATTGACGTCTTATTGGGAGCGTCGTTATTTTTTGATCTAATGTGCATCGGCCAAATTAGGTTAGCCAACAACTTGCCTATATTGCAAAAAACCAGATTAGGGTGGGTCGTTACTGGTGGGGGGCTTCATTTTCATAAGTCATTCTCTTTGCTTGCAGCTCGCGCAGACCTGGAGGAAGAAGAATCGGGTTTAGACGACCTCATTAGGCAGTTTTGGGAAGTTGAGGACTGTTCAGCTCTACACACACAAACGCAAGAGGAAGTTGATTGTGAGCTTCATTTCCAGCAGAATTATATTCGACTCGATTCTGGGGAATATGCTGTACGGCTTCCTTTAAAGCAAAACGCGCCAGATCTTGGTGAATCGTATTTACTAGCCAAACAGCGTTTCATGAGTTTGGAAAGAAGGTTGCAACACAAAGCAAACATTAAAGAACAATATTCATCCTTCTTAAAGGAATATTCCAAACTTAAGCACATGTCTCATGCGAATTTGAGTCCAACAACTCGGGTATTCTTCCTACCTCATCATTGCGTCCAAAAGGCTGATAGCACAACAACGAGGTTGAGAGTTGTTTTCGATGGCTCCGCAAAATCATCATCAGGCCATTCCTTAAATGACGTGCTTTTGACTGGTCCAACAATTCAGCCAAAGCTATTCTGCACGCTTCTGGGGTTTCGCCTTTTCAGGGTGGCTTTAACGGGTGACATCTGTAAGATGTATCGCTGCGTACGAATTTTGGAGCCTGACAATCACTTACAATGTATTTTGTGTCGGGAAGACCCTGAAGAAGACCTAAAGGTATACACACTCGACACAGTAACGTACGGTACCAGGCCTGCTGCATTTTTAGCGACTCGTGCCATGCACCAATTAGCAATAGATGAAGAAACAGACTTCCCTCTTGGCTCGCTAATCGTACGTAGAGACTTTTATGTCGATGACCTTATTACTGGTGCAAACTCCGTAGAAGAAATCGTGGAAATTTGGCGTCAAACAACTCAGTTGCTTCAGAGAGGAAACTTTATACTACGAAAATGGTGCTCAAATTTTCCTGAAGCTCTTATCGGAGTACCTGATTCAGATCGTGAGCCACTTTTGCAGTTTCACGATGGCACGCATGTTACGAAGGCTCTTGGTTTAGTCTGGGATCCAAAAACCGACAACTTTATATTTTCGTTCGCACTCAATCGTCTGAGGAATAAAAATCATGTAACCAAGCGTATTGCGTTGTCGACAATTGCTGGATTTTATGATCCACTAGGACTCATCGCTCCGGTTATAACTCAGGCCAAAGTGTTCATTCAAAACATGTGGAAGCAAAAAATAAAGTGGGATGAAAGTTTGCCACAGCACTTACATACAACTTGGACTCAATTCTGTACCGAACTTGAATTAGTATCTAATTTTAAATTTCCTCGATTTGTATTAATGCCGAATTCTCATTTACAGCTCCATGGATTTTGTGATGCTAGTGTAGTCGCTTATGGTGCATGCGTATATGTACGAGCACAACACAATGATGAAGTCAAGACTAACCTTTTATGCTCAAAATCTCGAGTAGCTCCGTTGAAGACTCTCTCTGTGCCTAAGCTTGAGTTGTGCGCAGCATCATTACTAGCTGAGCTATTAGATACGGTCAAGCAGGCACAAGATTTTAATTGCAGCATTCACTGTTGGTCGGACTCAACCGTTGTTTTGTCGTGGCTGCGAGAAAAATCATCGAACTTAAACATAAACACAAATGAGCTGGCATCATGTCCCCACTGCCATGAATCCAGCTGACATATTGTCGCGAGGAGCATCGCCGAAGCAGCTTCTTAATTCAACCCTCTGGAGAAATGGCCCTTCTTTTCTGCTGGGTAATCCAACAGGTTGGCCCTCAGCGCCTGATATGATCACCGAGTTACCAGAAAGACGCCGTACCGCGTTGGCCGTAACAATGCAACTTGAAGATATTTCGCTTCGCTGCAAATATTTAATTACATTCGGTACATTGCAACGAGTATTTGCCTATGTTTCAAGATTTTGGCTACGAAAAGATCCCACAACATCGAGGCCATCAGGCGCGCTCACATGTCAAGACATCAAAGTTGGAACTCAACTTTTACTGCGCCTTATTCAACAGATTCATTTCTCCAAGGAATACAAAACGTTAAAGGCTGGAACAAATATTGAAAAATCTAGTTCAATGTATTCACTTAATCCATTCATGGACGAATTTGGGCTGCTAAGAGTTGGTGGTCGTTTAGAAAATTCAATGCTAGACTATGACGCACGTCACCCGATCGTATTGCCAAAACGACATCCGATTACCACTTCCATAATTCAACACTTTCATCGAAAATACATGCACGCTGGACCACAAAGCTTAACAGCTTCAATACGGTTACAATTTCGGCCAATAGGTGGGCGAAAGACAGTAAGCAGTGTCGTAAATAAATGTTTAAGGTGCTTTCGTCTTAAACCGAAAATCGCGGAACACATTATGGGTGATTTGCCTCAGCATAGAGTATTACCGGGCAAACCATTTTCCACAACGGGCATCGACTTCTGCGGACCTTTCTATTACAAAAACGTAGTGAGAAACAAGGGCCCAAACAAGTGCTACATTTGCGTTTTTATTTGTTTTTCAACAAAGGCCACTCACTTGGAATTGGTGTGTGACTTATCCACAGCATCCTTTCTTGCTTCGCTCAAGAGATTCATCTCAACTCGTGGAAGACCGAAAGTGATTTGGTCAGATAATGCCACTAACTTTGTTGGGGCTAGAAATGAGCTAGCTGAACTAAACAACTTATTCTGGTCTACTCCTCACATTCAAGCTGTGCAAAGACAATGTGTCGATGATGGTATTGATTGGCGTTTTATTCCCCCGCGATCCCCCCATTTTGGAGGTCTATGGGAAGCTGCGGTGAAGGCTGCGAAAGTTCATTTCTATCGAGTTGTGGGACTCTCAATTCTCACATTTGAAGAGTTACGCACTCTTGTATGCCAGGTATGCGCTATAATAAATTCACGACCTATCTGTGCAATTTCAGAAAATCCTGAGGACTTGGAAGTGTTGACACCAGCACATTTCTTAATTGGAGGACCATTCACCAGTTTTGCAGAACCAGACGTTACGCACCTGGATATAAATCGACTAGATCGATGGCAGCGTTTGTCTTCTATGCAGCAAATGTTTTGGAGAAAATGGAGTACAAATTACCTCACTTTGCTGCAAGAACGCAACAAGTGGCGATCAAAGGTACCAAACATTCGGCAAGGGGCAATGGTTTTATTAAAGGATGAAAATCTTCCACCGCTAAAATGGCAACTAGGTCGCATAGTGGATATTATTCTAGGCAGCGACAAAATAGCTAGAGTCGCACTTATTCGGACGACCAGTGGAACCGTAAAGCGAGCCGTAAACAAGATTTCACTTTTGCCTATTGATGGTGTTGATGGACTGAATCCTTCAACGGGGGAGGATGTTGTGATTTAGTAAATCACATTCTATGAAGTTCGCCCAAGGGTTAAGGATGCCCGCTAGATAAGCTCTCTGTTATCTTCTCTTATCATTCGCTTCGCACTGCTGCTGGTCTCTTATTGCTATGCTCTGATCTTTACGTATGTTTATATGTATTCCCTAGATAAGTATGAAACAATGTATATTTGCAAATTAGTATGTAAAATAGATGGCAAAAATGTACATACAGATTTATATACTCATAAAATGAACCGATATGCGGCAAACAAGTAACGTTAGTAAATAAGTAAATATGTATGAAACTTGTAGGTTTAAGAAACATATGAAATACCGTATTTTGAATAATTGTACAATTGCATATGAACCCCGCACAAGGAAAATAAAGTTTACTGTTCATGTTGAAGTCATAGCATATGGTTGCTTTTCGCTTAATTTCGAGCAGGTGACAAAAAAGCTTGTCATCTCCTAACAGTGCCCAAGTGGGACTCGCATTAATCCCCGAAAGAGTTCGCAAAAGATTGAACATAGGGAATATTACTTCTGACACAGAAAAATCACCTTGTGCCATAAATCAAAAATAATTGGATAAGACTTTGTTGAGGTGCTCTAGTTTTATTTTCTTGCAAACTGCGTGGATGTAGTGTTTGGTTCAACTTTATTTCAAACACAAACGTGGAAACAGAGCATCCAAATTAAACTGTGAAATATGGATTAGAAAATTATAGTGAGTTAAACAAAATCGCAAACACTTTTTCCACGTACATAAGGTGATGGGAATATACATACTACGTAGAGATAACTAACGTGATATAAATATTTAGTTGTAAATAGTGAAAGGGTACTGGCTATTTATCGCTATCTAGACAAATGTAATTAGGAAGTTTCCCACACTGGGCTGCATCTTCTAAATATCTTAAACTCAGTTCTTTTCTCTGTTAAAATATTCGCGTGTTAATATTCTTTGTTAGCAAGAATGATACTATAGAAGATTGCGCCTCCTCTCGGCGAAGTGCAAGATCTCGTCATTTGCAAACAGGTATTTGGGAAAGAAAAAAGAAAAATTAATTTCCAATATTTCTATGAGAAGCGTGTTTTAATTGTGGTCAAGTTTAGAAAGATGATTTAAAGGCAGATATTTAATAAATAAATCTGGAAAATACTAAAAAAAGTGGCTCTGTTCCCATTTGTAAAAAAAGGCTTAGTCTAGCGGAAATTGAGAATTGTCAACATCTGCAAAACCAAAGTAGCGGTGCCTCTGAAGGCTTCACCTACTACATTCAGTACATCGTACTTTATTAGCATGTATGTACATCTGTACATACAGCTCGGTACACGGCCAGAATCAAATCTTAGTATATTTACTATATATTATATGCACTATCATGGACGATGTTTATATTTTTTTGCCATAGCTGTTTGTGTATGCGGACTATAAGGTAAATTCATATACTGTGGTAGCATCCCATAGCTCGATGCTTGTTTTTTTTCCCAGTTCCCTGGGTTGTTTTTTTTTACACAAACCAAATACATGACCAATACACGCGGCGGAATATGTGTAACTATGGTACCCGAATAGCGGCGTCAAGCGTTGCGTTTTCTAACGCCAACTTGTGGAAGAGCGAGTTACATATGCAATTACTTATGCATGCAAGTGCAATATTGCGAACATTTAAATAAAAGCTAGCTGTTAAGCATTTTTTGATATGTTAAATTAAAATGATAAAATAAGAAACTTTGTAATTTACAATTAGCTTCGTTTTAAGTTAATAATCAATGAACGAGCAGTTTGTTTTTCAGCCCTGGTTGGTGTCAGTACACCTCCACATAAACCTTTTCATTCTCTCATTCTCTCGATGTTCGTTGTTGGTGTTTTGCTTTATTTGCCGTTTCATCTCTCTCATTTTTGCTCTCCTTTTTCAATTCTCACCTAACGCGCTATCAAAATTGAAAATTACATTTGCTTGGCGCCAGCGGCTCGTTATTGTGGGATGTACAAAAAACATTTACTGATTCTGGCAATTATTTCACGTAGTCCGTTGTCCGTTGTGATACCTCTTATTAGAATGGTATCGTACATCGCAACCATGAATTGTTAACTGGAGAGACGCGGCGTACCCAGAATGAAGTCAGACATATTACAAATTTCCACCCGCAAAGGCAGCTGCTGCAAAAAGGGTCAGAAACTATATTCTCCCTAACCGCATGAGTACCCATCGTACAATGTCCAGGCAACACGGCTCACGGTTGCCGGGAAAGTGGGAATCGAAGAGAAGCCTAAGCGACTCCTCACTGCTCATCGCAAAGTTTCTCAGGCATCCCAAAGGCAAGGGAGCGCTCGTAAGCACCCACCTAGGCCTAGAGGACTCGTGGCAGCCTTCCACGTTCTCGCAGAAGCTTTTCCACAAGTCCCTCTTAAATTTCCTTATCTCGGATTCATAAGTTCCCAACTTGATCCTATATAGTTCCCAGTCCGAGGGTTTCCTACTCTTCCTTGCTTGGTTAAAAAGACGTCTACTAGAATCCCTTAACTCAGAGAGTTCTAGTGTCTTCCAGGTTGGCTTCGATTTGCTTTAGTTCAAGCTAAGGTAAATTTCTCCATCAAGCTGTCGATCAAATTCTCCGAAAGGAATAGATTCTCCTGAGATTCCTCCGGGAGAAACTGCTGCAGTTTCCCACAGTATAAATTCCAATCTGTGCTCCTCAGAAGATACTGAGGACGAGTATCGTCCAGGTAGAATTGAATATACCTATAATCAGAAGAGAAATGAACATATAGAACTCTCCATTTCGAGATTCAGGCTATCAATTCAAACCAGGGTAATGTCTAAGACCTCCTCCCTGACCTCAGTTACAAAAGTAGGGTGACTTCCTCTATTACAAATAGACAAGTTTTCACTAACAATAAAAAAAAGAGAGACTCAACCCTTGAGCCGATATCTGAGCTTCCGCAACAGGAGTGCCTCGAATTAGCATCACATTCTATAATGACGCCAGCGTTCCTACGTCTCGATTGTGCCAGAGTATTCCTCAGCAGGGCTGGGATTGGGCAATGCATGTTGGACATGCCCAAACACTGTCTTCTCCATAACTAAACTTCTACGTTCATCAGTTCTCTATAAAAGCAAATGCCTTATTGGATGATACCAAAGTTGCCTTCACAATAATTTTACTAAAACGTATGTTGAAAGACGCAACAAGCTTATTTACATGAAACGCGTACATAATTTAAATATAAACGAAGATAAAATAAACACAAGCTTAGCATCGTAAATTTTTACTGCTGTAAACTCATTTTGATTACTAGTTTATTAAATGAAGTCATTTTATGTTTGCTTCTTGGCAAAATGGCAAAAAAAAGTGTAATAGCTACGATCGTTAAATCACGAACGATTTTCATGTAAGAGAGAGATGATTTGGGGGCATGAGTTGGCCGCTTATGCATTATATAGAAGCATAATTGAAAGAACGTTGTCTGAAACATTTGACGGAGCAATAATAAACAAAGACGTATTATTTAAGCCCTTAACCCCAGAAAGATAGTCATTTTCTGACAAACATAGGTAAAAGATAATCATGTGCGAAATTGACGCATGAAATTTAACCAGCTATATTGCCGTATTTTATTGGTTATTTTAGAATAAACTTATAGGGACAGTAATTTTTAATATAAATGAAATATAAAGAGCAGACTTTAAAATATATGTATTTATATTTATTTGTTATAATAAAATAATTAAACATCTTCAGTTTTCAACAAAATTTTGGAATCATATTTCTTTAGGCTTATCACTTATTTTCTGCTAATTATCAGATATTTTATCTTATATACTAAATAAACAAGAAATTAAATATTGAGTATTAATATACATATATGTAGCTTCATAAAAATCAGTCAGATACAAATTTAGCGGATATCAAAGTTATGCTCACCTTTTTTTATTTATTGAAAATGCACTTTCCTTTCGTCTTATTTCAGAGGGGCAATATGTGCACTAAGTACGTTTTTTTGGCCTCTGGCTCTTTAGCGCTATCTTGCGTTTAATGAGACGTATCATTAACAGCATATTATATATATTTTCCCGCAAATATCTCTTCAAAGGCGATGTTAGTGCCATGCTAAGGTTTTTCATGAAATTTTTGCGAATTAGAGCGTTTTAGAGACGTTTGCTAGTCGCATTATGGCTGTATATAATATAAACATTAATGCATGCAATATTTATCATCCCATAGAAAATAGCCAAATGGCATAAATTCGTCTTCTTATTACAGGAGATCAGAGAACACGCGTAGTTACTTATCCTTTAGTTTGGTTAAAAGACATAATCATTTCAGGGTTTCCCGTAAATTCGTTCCCATTTGCGTTTTCGTCACAAGATGATAACAAGTAAATCATGTTAGCTGACTTCGGCTTATAAGAGACAAGAGTATCGGCGTCTCCACAGATAATCTCGTCATCAGTGTCTAAAAGGGCGGCCAGCATAAGGCCTTCGTCAACGCGTCTGACGTCTGACGTGCGACCCGCCATTATGTGTTTTAGGCAGGATATCAGCAAATTTAAAACAAAAAGAAAAAATACATTTTTATATGTATGATAAGTATAAATAAAAAACACGAATATTCCTATAAAGAAAAAAAAACGATATTTCGAAAGGGCATACGTCAATTTTACGCAGACTAACTTTCCAAGGTTAAATTTGTTGACATAAACACAAAAACTTAAATAGAACTTAAATAAAGCAACAGGTATCAACATACAGAACCAACAAAAAATATTCCACAAGACCAAAATTACTGCCTTCTAACTGTCTAAACATACCACTGGAACGACCACGAAATTATGTAAATTCGTAAAGGGGGAGACTACGATTCCTGGGGCGTCGCGATTTGATGACTCATTCTGGTAGAACTCGACAAAATAAACACTTTACAAATTTACCGCTGATGATGCTGTGGCTGTGCTTGTGTGTGTGTGTGTGTGGAATTCCTTGTAATTGCTTTGTTATTGTCAAATTATCACCCTCCTTTATTCATTGCGTATTCTCGTCTTCTATCATTCTTGACAATTGTGGATAAGAGAAGGGAATAAAGGCAACGGTAACCAAAAAAATATTCTTTTCTGTTTTTCGGCAATTTTTGTGTCGATTCGTCAATGCGTGCACGTGTATGCAAATGAATTGATGCGCATTTGGACAAAAGTTCTAGAATATTCTAGAAAAATTGCAGCAATTTTTCAGACTTCTTGCCAAAATACATTATTGTCTGTATTGCGGAGTTGAAACTTTTCAATGCGCTTATGAATGAACGGCATTTGTTTTCAGGAATACGCGCACGCGTTTATGAATGAATTTCTTGTTGTTGTATGTAGTTTCAGATATTTTAGAATACTTGGCGCTGACGCAGGCACAAGTGCAGCAGCGGTTTTGATTGAGTTTGTTTAGCGTAGGTCAAGGTTGAATTTATACACATGCACGTAAATACATACATATGTATGTGTGTATGTATGTGCATGGCTGCATATGAATTTTAGATATATGTACATATGTATATACATACGTTCTGTACATAGATATGCATACATACATATGGATGTGTGCACATATGTATGATGGTATACTTGATGTCATAGTTATGCATGTAGTATTCTCTGGAGGTATGAAAAAAAGTAAAAGTAAATCAACCACACCTAAATTTAAGCGCGTGGCCCGAGCTCGCGCAAAACGAAAGCATAAAGAATATTGCGGCGTCTCTTGAAGCAACTGCACCACAGTATACATACAATTGGTTTGCTTAAACTTAATCGCTACTTGATTCAGTTTCGCGTGAATATTCTTTGCCAAGACAAATTTTTGATACAAATAAACAAGTTTGCAATATACGTACTATGTAGATCGCATATTATTTCGCATCTACAGAAAAAGGAAATCAACATAGGAAACCAAATAAAATATTAAATTGGAAGCAAACTCATAGTAATATTTATTATATTATAAAAAATCATTTTAGAGAATAAATATGCTTGAATATTTTAATATTTCAGATTTTTTAAATTTTTAATAAATTCAACATATAATTTTAGTTTAAGCCAAATTTTTTTCATTTATTTTAAGAATTTCTTAAGCTTTTTCCTCTTATATTAATTTATATATATGTTTTCAAACAACCCATAAAACTACACAATATGCAAATGTGAAATGCCGTCGGTAGAACAGCAAATGAGCCAAGTTGTTTTGGCATATAAAATTGACTCAATCTTATCATTTACATATTTAAATAAACCAAATTTCTCGTTAGATATGAAAATATAACTATTTCAATTTTTGCTTTAATTCATTTATATCATTGCAAAATCTAAAATTGGTACAAGAACAATCAACTTTTATTAGAATTTATTCTCTGTTAAAAGAATTATTGTCTCTGCTCAGCTCTGTTAACTTGCCGCTCGCAATGTGGGGTATTCCCATGAGTGGGTCTATTGAAGATTTCTCGACAAAAGCACTGTACAATATCTAAAAAAATATATTTTTATTGGTGCAGCAAAGCAAGCCGGTTGCCTACCGTATACGAGTTTTTTGAATTTAATTAAAAGGAAAAGAAATTAGTGTGATTTTAAAGTACCATATCCATTTTTTTTTAGTTTTGAGTTTTTAAGTATATATCTCCCTAATTAAATTATTTATCCTAAATTTAAAAGATATATCGATATAATTTACTGAAATATTGAATATTTTGATTGGTTGTAAATTACCGTTGTATGAGATCGTGGTTTTAGTATTATTTCTTGCGTTCTGACTAGGAATGGAAAGTGTGCACGAAATTTTTTACCATTTGACAAAAACGTTTCAGAGATATACCTACATATTTGCCCTATGGTAAGCCGTGACCATTCCCAATATTTATGATTAGGTACATGTATTTTATTCTCAAAACCACTTCTTGCATATAAAATTTGAGCCAATTAGCAGGTATCTGTATATGTATGTATGTATATAGATGCGAATATCTGCTTGTTTGGCTCTTATAACTAACCACACCGCGGAGTTACCTGAAATTATAGTTATTAGTTTCTGTCCGGGGAAGGTTTACGGCATGAATTTGTTTGGATAGGGTTGACATTTGTTTGCCAAGGCGCCCTTAAATAAATTATTCACAAGTTGTAGGAAATTTTAAAATGTGTAAGTCAAATGACTCGTCTTGAGGAAGAGAAGCTTCATACATCTAATTTGAAGAAGGTTACCACTTGTTTTAAAAGTTAAATTTAATTAATATGTACCCAAGTGATATGCATTTTTTATTGAAATATCGGTGTCAAAGAGTTCGTCTTGGTGAACAGGTTCATAACTATATTTTGGAAAGTGAAGTTTAATTAGAATATAATCAAGTGTCACACCTAAGGAATGCATCTCTGTTATAAACATACTCTTGGACAAACTAAACGACTCTACCTACACCCCTACGTACGAATATAGTCGACAATCGAAGTGGAAGACGTGTAGAGTACGAGTGACGCTACATGTTGAATTTGTATCTTATGTGTACATATATTATTCTATTTGTTCAATATATTCTTTAATAATACAAGGTGGCGCTAAAGTAATCCTCCTATCAGAAAATGCTATACATTTTTCGATTGACCCCTAATGTCAGTTCTGTTTTGACATTTGTGTAGTAAACACATGCGAAATACACGTTAATAAACAATGTTACGCTACACTGCTCCAGAACGCGGAATATTGCTGACTATTTATTTGACCAATAATCGGTCGGTGACTTTGGCACAACGTGAATTACGTCGCAGATTTCCTGGCCGTCCAACGCCTACTGGTGAAACACTGCGACGTTTAGCCGCTCGCCTCGAAGAGACTGGCACAACACGAGATGCTGCCAGGCGTGGCAGACCCCGGAGTAGCCGTTCTGCAGAGAATATTGCTGCTGTAGCCGAGGATGTCATGGAAGCGCCGTCGACATCGACCAGACGACGTGCCACGCAAATGGGTATCAGTCAACGGTCTTTACAGCGAATTTTGGTACGAGATTTGAAGATGTTTCCGTACAAAGTCTAGACGGTGCATCAGCTGTTAGCTGCTGACCGCCAATCGCATCTAACATACGCTCAAGCCATCCTTAATCACCACCAAGAGGAAGATGATTTTTCATCAAAAATAATCATGAGTGATGAGGCCCATTTCCATCTTAGCGGGTACGTAAATAAGCAAAATTTACGCTTCTGGGGCACTGAAAATCCGCGTGTAACCCACGAAGAGCCATTACACCCGCTCAAAGTCACTGTATGGTGTGCTGTTTTCGCTGGAGGAGTCATCGGAGGAGTCAACGGCACACACTGCACGTGCCACAACCGATATGCTGAAGGATGCATTTCCCGGGCGCCTAATCTTGCGTTTTGGCGATTTGCACTGGCCAGCAAGATCGCCTGATTTGACCGCTCCAGACTTCTTTTTGTGGGGCTTTTTGAAGTCGCGGGTTTATGTCAACAATCCTCAGACTCTTGCAGCTCTTAAAGAGAATATCCGTCGGAAGTTTTGGCTAAAGTGATGGAAAATGCCATAAAAAGGGCTCAAATGACAATCAGCAGGACTCGATCCCGAGACCAACCGTCTAGCTGCATATATATTCGATGTGTTTCTATTCGAATCGGACATTCTGGTATCTATAAATCGCGTCTCTATGTGCGTTGGCTCATAATAAGTGCGACAGTGCCGAAGTGAGATTCCTTCCTACACCATCAAACGATGTGAAATTTCTAAAATCCATGTAAACAAAAGAACGAAATATGTGCATTATAAAAAAATAAAGGAGGTACACAAAGTATTTACATAGTTGTGTGATTGTGCGAAATCAATGTTTTCAGTAAGCATACGATGTGCCGCTGAACATAACCTTAAAACAATGTTTTTTGAGACTTCTATGGACATCGGAGCCCAGCGGACATACGCTTTGTTACTGAGTTCAACGGCCCAAATTCAAAAGTGCAGTTTTGCATTTAGTGTTTTTGTCGTTTTGCCATAACAACGTTCACCGTTCATTTGGACATCTTCGTCGTTTGTCTTCAAAAGTGTGTATATACTCGTAACTATCTCGCACGCCTGTTGTTTTTACACGTGTCGCACTCGTTGATACATACAATGTGTCACGATAATCTCATTAAAAATGCAAACGAATAGTAAACCCAAAGCAAACAAAAAAAGAACTGGAAAATGTTGAGTACACACCAGAGAGCTGCAATGGATACATAATTTTCGTGTATACTCGAGCATCTAACAAAATCCGTTTTGCATCAATCTCTTTAAGCGAGCAGAAGTATTTTTCGTTAGCGACTGAGCTCAGGGCGAACATGTTGGTCACAACACTCGAGTGTTTTTCATACATATTTGATTGGGTTCGGGAGCTTTGCAGATCTATATAGTCGAGTGTTCGAGTTTCAACTCGAGTGTGCACATAATTTGCTTGTATGGCTTTGCGTATTGTGATCGGCAGTGCAGTGCAAATACGGTTAAAAATCCTTTCAATATTATCTATTGTTTATGTGTATACAGCACTTACACTTTGCCATTTCTTATAGTTTTGCTTACACAAAATGCGTCATCACGACGCCTACATTCCGTCGGTAGATTTAACTCGAGCACGTTCGAGTATCCGTTTCATTAGTTGCTCAAATTATGGGTTAGCTGCGGGTGTCGAGTGTGGCATTCGCTTGTGCTCGATTTTTGGCGAGGGTGATTAAACAGACTGGACCATACTCAAAACTGCTCTCGGGTGTACACATAGCTGCCGAGTGTGGCATTCGGTTGTGCTCAATTTTTAGCGAGGGTGATCAATCAGGCTCGAGCACACTCAAAGCAGCTCTCTGGTACACACGCGACACTAAAAGAATTAAAGAAAGAATGCAAGGATGCAGGTTTGCCTACGTCTGGCACGAAAAACCAGCTACTACGCATATTAGCACTCGAAAGGACAATTCAACGGCTGATAACTACACAAACAAAAACAAATGATGATGAGCGAGTGACTTCGCGAGTGTAAAGCTTTCAACCGACATCGTCGTCGCCAGTTTCAGCAAGGCACACGTGTACGGCTAATATGCAGCCAATTACAACGACGTCGGCGCATGCAAATTTTGTGCCGCGGTGGCAGAGGATTCCGATAAGAAATGACGGGTATAATACAAATAAGGTTCCGATCCCATTGTGTTCCGACTATTACCAATCTTCGTCTTATGCAGAGAACGTATATTATAGAGAAGCCTCATCCCAGTCCATTCCGTGATTCGTTCCGCTGCCAGGGGGGTCTGCTGTACACACCACACTCATTTTTTTTCACCGCTAATATACAGCGGACCCACTTAATTTAACAGTAGATTCCCATATTAAGAGTGTTAGAGCGTGAATTTGTAGTTAGAGAGAAAAATAATGTAACTTATCACTGGTGTTGCATGTGATTAATTTGGTTTTAATAATATGTATATAAATTGTCTATTATCATGCAAATAAATAAATATTTTATTGAAATTTCATTTTTATTTATAATGTAATATAAACGAATTTAATATAATGGATCTTTTTATTAAAATTTATGTCAAAATTTCCGTTTTGTAATAACTGATGATGTGAAAAAATTCAAATTTAATTTTAATTAAGATAATTTGTTTAAACACTTTTTTCTAATATTAAATAATAACAAGCATAATAGTTTAATAAAATAATTTAATGCAATTTCTTTATATTGCACATCTTAAATTATTTAAATAATTGAAAACTTTACAATAATTTTGTACATACATATATTCATTCGTAACGAAATGAATTCCAAAAATGTATGAAAGTTAATAAATATATCGTATTGAATTTAAAAAAATGCATAAAAATGAGACATGGCACGAAAAAAACGCTAGGATTCGAACTATGGGGCAAAAGCTAAAACGTGCAATAAGATAATGTGGCCGGCGACTAAACACGCTAAGCCACAGCAGACACTTGTCGGAGTCCGCTTAAACGGCTAATTATGCAAATCATAGCAATGTGTGCGTAAAGAAGAAGAGCAATTTACGAATCCAACTAAAAATGAAGCAAAGAAGAAAAAGTAGTAACCTGAGAAAAAATCTGTTTTTTTGATTGTCAGCGGGGCAAGTAGAGACGGAAGAGGAGTTAGGCAACAATTGTCGATGAGAGAAGGGTTGAAAGGGAAAGGGAACGGTAAGCAAAATAATATTCTTTTCTGTTTTTTCGACAATTTTTGTGTCGATTCGCCAATTGCGCGTGCACGTGTACGCAAATGAATTGATGCGCATTTGGACAAAAGTTCTAGAATGTTCTAGCAGACTACGTTGGCAAATTGCATTATTGTCTGATATTGCGGTGTTGAAATTTTCAGTAAAATTGAAGATTTTAGCATTTTTGTGTTCGTTGCTAAAAGGATTGTTGAGGGGAGCATTTGCGTGCGCGGGGAGATGAAATGCTCGCTTATGAATGAACGACATTTGTTTTTAGGAATACGCGCACGCATTTATGAATGAATTTTTTGTTGTTGGACGTACATATGTAGTTTCAGATATTTTAGAATATTTGGCGCCAGCGCAGGCACAAGTGCAGCTGCGGTTGTGATTGCGCTGTGATTTGATTTAGATTTAGCATAGGTCAAGGTTGACATACACATACATATGTATACATACATATGTATGAGTGTATGTACGTATGTACATGGATGCATATGAGTTTATGTATTTAGATATATGTACATATGTATATAAATATCTACATAGATATGCATATGTACATATGGATGTGTGCATATATGATTGTATACTTGATGACATTTTAGTTATTTGTGACCTTACATTCAAATGTAGTTATGCATGTAGTATTCTCTGGAAGTATACATATGCTAGTGCAAGAATTTGCAAAAAAGTAAAAATTTAAATAAATTTTAAGTCAAAAGCGCGTGGCCCGGTTCCGAACTCGCGCAAAACGAAAGCATAAAGAACATTGCGGCGCCTCTTGAAGCAACTGCACCACATAATACAATTGGTTTGCTTAAACCTAATCGCTACTTGATTCCGTTTCGCGTGAATATTTTTTGCCAAGACAAATTTTTGATACAAATGAACAAATTTGTAATATGTATATGTATGTAGATCGCATATTACTTCGCATCTACAGAAAAAGGAAATCAACATAGGAAACCAAATGAAATACTAAATTGGAAGTAAATGCATAGTAATATTTATTATATTAAAAATTTTAAAAGAATGAATATGCTCGGATATTTTAATATTTCATATTTTTTCATTTTTTAATAAATTCAACAAATAATTTTAATTTAAGCCAAATTTTTTCTCTTTTATTTTAAGTAATTTATTTTAAGAATTTCTTAAGTTTTTTCCTCTTATATTAAATTTTATATAAGTATGTTTTCAAACAGGCCATAAAATTACACAATATGCTAATGTGAAATGCCGTCGGTAAAACAGCAAATGAGCCAAGTTGTTTTGGCATATGCGTGCTTGCATACAATCAAAATTGACTCAATGCTATCATTTACATATTTAAATAAACCAAATGTATCGTTAAATATGAAAACTATTTCAATTTTTAATTTTTTTTTCATTTATATCATTGCGAAATCTAAAATTGGTACAAGAACAATCAACTTTTATTTGAATTTATTCTCTGTTAAAAGAAATATTGTCTCTGCTCAGCTCTGTTAACTTGCCGCTCTCAATGTGGTGTATTTTCATGAGTAGGTCTATTGAAAATTTTTCGACTTTTGACAATTCACACTGAAATTCGGTCATGAAGCTTCTCATTTAATATACGTTCTCTGGTCTTATGTAAAAGATAAAGGATATTGTTGAGTTACTGCCGGAGTTTAACCCAACAAGCAATACGTCTCTGAACTCGATGCAATTCATTAAACGTGTTGAAATGCTAAAAAGTGCCTGCAACTGGCAAGAAAGTGCCATAATTTTTGCGGTGCAGCAAAAGGTGTGTGGGCCTACAAAGTTGTGGGTCGATTCGCTACAATGTGCCTTAGTTAATTGGTCACAGTTCATTAATAAATTTTTGAATGGTTTTCCGTGCATGGATAGCGAAGCAGATAAGCATATACAACTTTCGCGAGCAAAACCTCAGCAATAAGAAGCGCTAAGCGTCAACGCACGACACATAATAGTGAAGATTTTCCTGAGCAAAATCAATCAAAAGTTAATACTATTTTAGATACGGTCGTAAATAAAAATAATGAAACAGATAACTATGAAGTCAATACATGTAAATGAACATGTCATAATTGCTCTTGTTGATCCAGGTAGCACGCGTACCCTTGTGCGGGGTAATAGGTAACATGAAACCCAATTAAGGACCTTACGAGGTTTCGGTGGTGGAGATTACCTCTCCACACGTAAAATAAATTGTTAACAATTGATGGTAAAAATATCGAAGCAAATATGATTTTTGTTACGAGATGACCTTATATTTGAAAACGTACTTTTCGGTTAAGATGCACTGTGTGATTTCAATACGCGTCTTGCAATTGAAAGTGGTGAATGCCGTGTTGAACAATTATGCGAAGTTAATGTCGCTGAAGGTTTAAACGAGAACGAAAATAAATAATTCGAAAACATAATGCGTGAATATAAAGGACGTTTTGCTAATAATATCGCGAGTATAGGAAAGTGCGGAATTACCAAAATTAAAATTGTTTTAAATAGCGATATGCCAATTCAGTAAAAGCGTATAGAATTCCATTCTCAAAACGACCAATAGTATCCCAAATAATTTCCGAATTACTTGAAAATAATGAACTCAAGGCAAGTGAATTCCCGTACTCGTCGCCGGTAGTTTTGGTCGAAAAAAAGAACAAATGCCTCAATAAAATTGCTATAAAATAACCTTTCCCCATGTCGAACATGGAGGAATGATTCGCGCAGTTTGCTGGTAATCGAATGGACTATCACCAAATCGTCAAAATATACCGCGTTTGTAACCTCGGACGGCCATTTTGAATACAATTGTATGCCCTTCGGTCTTGTTAATGCACCAGCACTTTTCAGTGCATAATGAACACAATTGCGTCCAAAATGAGTACGGGTGAAGTGCTTATATACTGGATGATATTATTATTCCAAGTCAAATAGCGAGTGAAAGACTTTTGCATCTATAACGATTTTTAATACTTCTTAAAGAAGGCTAACCGCAAATAGAAACTTTTTAAAATACAAACCGACGTAACAGAGGTAAAAAGATTTGTGGGTCTTACTGGGGTAATTACGAAACCACTAACGATGTTATTAACCAAAGAGAATCAAGAGCAGTTTACATGGAGGTGTGAGCAATAAAGTACATTCTGAGGCCAGTAGCTGTGGGTTAGCGGGCGTACTTCTCCAGTCTACTGGTCGCAATTGCACCAAAACAGAAAGCCGATACCACAGTTACGAGCTTGAAGTCCTCGCCGTCGCCGAAACTTCAGAACGTTTTCGTATATACCTACTCGATAAACAATTTAAGCTGGTTACCGACTGTTCTGCGATTGTTCACGTAAAAGAGCATAAATAATTGAAAACCAAGATGCCTTGCTTGATTCGAATCGGACATCTTGGTAACTATAATTCGCGTCTCTATGTGCATTGACTCATAGTAAGCTCCATACATATATGAAATATCAAAATATGGGTGTCCAATGGGTCATCTCGGCCGAGGTCATTCATATCTAAAGTCGAATTTAATTAAATTATACGCAAGTTATATGAAATATCAAAATATGTATGTCAAATGGTTTGTCTCAGCGAGAAGAACGCTCATACCTACATATATTATGGACAGTGTTGTCAACTATTTCAAAAGTCGCTATAATACACCAGTTATATGAAATATTAAATTTGGGTGTCAAACATTTGGTTTCGCTGAGAAAACGTTTTAATGCCAGCTATATTTTGAGCGTTGCTACCTTTTTGAAAAGTCAAATTTTGTTAAATTATACACAATTATATAAAATAGTTCAATATGGGTGTCAAATGGTTCAATTTGCCTAGCATAAGTTTTATAACTAGCTATGTTTTGAATAGCTGAATTACATTAAATTTTACACAATTTATATGCCAGAGAAACCGATAGCGTTTTCTGATTACATTTGCAAAGGTAATTATTAAATAAATAGCGGCAGTACAACGCCTGCCGAGTATAAGATAGTAGTTAAAAAATACTCGATTTTTTTGATTTTTATAAATTATCGTTATATGAGCGATGAGCGTAGTTTTTGTATGACTTATATAAATTTAAAATTTGTGTTTACTACCTTGAAATGCAAGACTACTAAATTTTATAGGCCATGATAATATAGTTTCGGAGATATATATACCTATTTGCTCTATAGATGGCGGTGCCAAGCAAAGTGTCTTTAATAATTAATTAAATGTCAAATATTTGGGTTTTTGTAAATTGCCGTTATGTGACAGGTGAGCATAATTTTGACTAAAATGCAATATATGTACGAAATTCGGTAGAGTTTGGTGGCTTAGTTTTCAAGATATACTTCTTTGCTCAAAAGTAGGCGCTGCCACGTCTATTACACACATTTTGCATTCCGTGTATTCCCTTATGCAACTTCATTCTGCAAACCAAGCTCTCCTTAGTAGTTACTTAAATGTATAGTTTTTTTGGATTTTCGTATATTACCGTTATATGAGAGGTAGGCGTGGTTTTCTGCTCGCTGACTTGAAATGAAATCTGTGCACCAAATTTTGTAGTGTTTGCTGGCATTTTTTTCGAGAAATATCTATTTGCTCTAAAGTGGGCAGTGATACGCCTATTTATAACTTTTTTAATTTTTTGTATTTCCTTCTGCAACTTCATTCTGCACATTATATTTGAGCATATTATTTCTTTTTTCTATTTTTGTAAATTACCTTCATATGGCAGGTGTGCTATCTTAATAAATTTTGCTTACCGATTTCAAATGCAATACATGTATCAAATTTAGTAGAGTTTAGGCAAGTAGTTTTAAAAGACTTTTCTTCATATTCCGCAACCAGTTTGTTTTCACACCAAACTTAACAAGAGTTGACGGAAAATCGCTCCCAATACACCTCAATTTGACAAGTACATATTCCAGTTAGATCAAGGCAAAAAGAATATTGTAACACTAAGGCACTGTTATAAGATACCTGTTCAAAGAAAGCCGGTACGCTAGTATTTATATCATCATTTTGAAACACAAATAATAAGTAGGATTTTCACGTAAATTGTTTAAGTACGGGAAGTACTAATTAAATTCTGTATACCAAATTTTAGAGGATTCGCGACATGATTTAGCACAATATTGAATATTTTGATTGTTTGTAAATTACCGTTATATGAGAGATTGTCGTCTGATTTCTATAATACATTTTCTGAATCGATAAATTATTTGACCACATCTTTATGTTCAGTGAATGCACTAAAAGTATTTCCCAACTTTTTTTTTTGACTAGGGGCCGCTTTGATCTAATTATTATTAGCAGGCGTCACTTGGCTAAAAAATAAACTACATATATATACCTAAAAATTGGCTTTAAAATATTATAATAATGGTATAATTGAAAACAAATAACACTGCGTAATAGTGAAAATTAACTTGCTATATCACATATGTAGCACATATTGTGGGGCCTAGTTGAGTAATAAACACTTTATAATCAAAATCTAAAATACACTCTCAAAATTTGGAAGTAGTTTAAAATACCATTTTGCGGACGTCTCAGAGGTGGCATCGCCCACTTTCGAAGTACTTACATATATCTCAGAAACTATGCAATCAAGCTCCACCAAATTTGCGCACACATTGCATTTCAAGTCAATAAGCAAATTTTCGGATGTTGTAAAAATCGTAATAAAACTATACCCACCTCTCATATAACGATAAAATACAAAAATAATCTGATATTTATTAACTATACAAGGTAATTTGCTCAAATAGGTATTTCTCCAAAACTTCTTTGACAAATTCTACCACATTACGTATACTTTGCATTTCTAGTCAGAAAGGACAATTTCGAAAATTATAAAAATTAGCCTAAAACCACGGTCACCTCTCACATAACGGTAATTTACAATAAATCAAAATATATAATATATTACTAAATCATGCGTGAATTCTTTCAAATTTGGTACAAAGAATTTAATTAGGGCGAGAAATAATTAAAATACAAAGATTGTATACATATATACGTGAAATAGTTGAGAAGATATAGTGAATAGCAATTTCGCCTTAAACGGAGGCGTATAAGAATTTACGCTTTTTTTTTATTCCAAACCGACACAAAGTTTGATCTATAAGTCATATGTATGTATAAACCCAAATATCATTAATCAGCTATGGGGAAGTTCCAAATGTTACTGGATCAGAATTTCTCAAACGGATCACCTGAATGCGGTGAAAAATTATTTTTGCTCGTTTTTTTCATTTTTTCTGTAGGCATTAATGATGCAACCAAAAACCCAGTTGGATTTTCAAAAAAAAAATTTGTGGTTTAAGATATTGTTAATAAATGTTTTTCGTCATTTTTTTTTTCAAAGATATTGTTAATTAAATGACGATTAAAATGGCGGCCGAATCATCTAAATCGGTCTGATAGATCGCCCGTAATTGATCTTTGAAAAAAAGTGACGAAAAACCTTTATTAACAATATCTTAAACAAACATTTTTTTTTAGAAAATCCAGCTGGGGTTTTGTTTGCATCATTAATGCCTATAGAAAAAGTGAAAAAACGAGCAAAAATAATTTTTCACCGCATTCAGGTGATCCGTTTGAGAAATTCTGGCCCTACTGGATAAATTTTTAATCAAAACAAACACTTGATCGCAATTATTAAAAATTAAAATTAAATAAATTAAAAATTAAATTACTAAATATATATACATATAAATGTTCAACAATATGAAGTTTATTGTGTACATACTTATATACATATGTTCACACATGTATGTACATATATTAGTAAGAGGCTCTTTAGACGCAGTGGCTGCGATTGACACTTGTGACATAAATTATGATCTGTAACAAAAACTTGCAACTTCCTACCGGTTTTGGGTTTTCATACTTCCTTGCCTATTTCTCTCACCGAGATCAAATGCCAGAAATTTGGTTACTGGCAAGTTACGGGTAATTTTTTTTTACTGGGGAGTACGTTTACGGACCTAATACCTTTGGGAGTCGAATGCTGACAATTCGGTAGGTAGTGGAGTGTGTAATTGCGTATGTACACATGTACACATGTATATACATATGTATGTATGTACATACAGCGATGGTACACATATTCCTAATGTTGAGATAGTGCGAATGGGGTTTGCAGAGGTTCTCTTTATCAAAGTTCGACTGAATTTATACGTACATATGCATATATGTACATACATACATATGTACATAGTATGTACATTAATACGTGTGTAAGAATGTTCATATTTGGGTGCATAGTACATCCATGTATAAATAAAGAACACGTTCGTAAATGTATATACTATTATATATGTACATACATATGTATGTATAAATGTTTATGAGTACATTTGGATGAGTTTGTCCGACACCAGCTGCTATCGGCTAGGCGTCTTAACATTTTGTTTTATTTTTTGGAATGTCGTAGCGCAGAGAGAGAGTGCTTTCGACGTGTTTGTCGTTATTTGGTTATTCACTGGCGTCGGAACGCTTGCAATACTCAACTCGTTATGGGTATGTATGAAAACACGATTTCATACATACATACATACGTATGTATATACACATATACGTATATGTATATATATATCCATAGTATATATCTATATATATTTATAAATACATATCTATATACATATGTACATACATATGTATATAAATTCATACATCCATACATATGCACATATGTACATACGTACATATGTATGTACATACATACATTCCCAGAAAAAATTAGGATCATCAAAATATTATTTTATACTTCTTTTTAACATTGCAAGTCCTTATGGGCGAGCACTTTTTTTAATATCCATAAGGAGGACAAAGAGAGTGTTCTTTTTAGCTTATATTGACCTCCGCAAAGAGGGGAGCAATCTTCGTATATTTCTTAGCTCGTCTATTATTTAAAAACGGTTAATAGCCGAGTAATCAATATAATTTTTTGACAAATTAAAAATATCCCTTGATCGATCACGCTTGTTGCTCCATTTGAATGAATCAGTCATTACTCTTTTCTTGCTCGGTCTTGGTATTAATCCGTAAATTTCTTACTGGGTTGTGCTGTTGTAAATACATACATATGTATGCATATGTAGAATGTGTCTGTGCCATGCCGTATTTGTGAAATCGTGGCGCCATTATGACGATGTCGGTAACGTTACTATTATTTCATTTATTACGTCAGTGGCGCCCACTGGCGCCTGATATTTAAAATGCGGCTGCCGTCCCACCAGGCGGTTGGGTTGCGTTATACTAGTTGTCGTGCACGTTTGGTAGTTTGGCTACACGTAAGCCCAAGAAAGCAGCAGTATTATTTTGGTTTTGTCTAGTTGGCGTGGTGTCTCGTTTTCTGTCGTTAGCCGCACGTCTCGGCAACAGTGGCATGCATATGCACACAAACATATACATAGTATGTATAAATAAGCATGCATGCACAAATGCGCATATACATACATATGTACATACATATTACACATACATACATATATGTGTGTGTGCACATATGTATGTACATATATGCCCAGGTAGGTGTTCTGCATGCGTGCCCAGTGGGAGAGGTTAATAAATAACAGTGTACAAAGTAACCGGAACTATCACCATTTTTTCGGGAACAAGTCATTTTTTAAATTTTTTGTTTTTTGTTTGGCTTGTAAATGTATGAGAATATTTGTTCCCAAAGAATTAATGACAGGGCTGGATGTATCACTTTTATGGTCGCAATATAGCATGGTGAAAAGAATACAGAAGGTGGTGCAGATTGTGGTACCGCTATCCCACTCTTGAAAATTTTGACAGAATTTCTACGTAACAACAGATTTTGTTTACAAAAACCGTGTATGTATGTACATATACTTGCTATCATCTGTGTTCTTTTCAACGTGTTTAACAATTTTAGTGCGTATTCTTTCAAAAATGTGTATTTACGTCTTTCCTGTCATTTCTCTCCACCGGTTAATCTGGTGTGACGTCAGAGCCAAGTTACTCTCTTAGATTAGTCAGCGCAACCTTGTATTCTATCATTCTTGCAAATATTGGATAATACATTTATTTTTATTCTCCTATATGCTACAAAGGTAATGTCACGTTCCGATTTATAAAAATACATATGTACATGCGTACATATGTACATTAGGGCGATTCAAAATTTTAAAAGTTTAAAATATTAAAACGCTTTTTGATTTTATGGTTCCTTTTGATGAAAAAATAACAGAAAAAAAAATTAAGGTGATTCGGATAAGATTTTGAACTGCCTATAGGACATCAAAGTTTGGAGGGTGACATACATATGTACATAATATGCCTATAAAACTAAACAACTTAAATCAACATAAGATAATTTTTTCAGCCTAATTTTATTTTATTTTTCTTCAATACTTTTCAAATTAAAAAAAAAAGTATAAAATAGCTAGAATTCAACCCTTTCGGACCTGTTGGGTCACGTACATCCCAGAAAAAGTTTTCTCATAACTAAATTCTTAATTTTCCATTTAAACTCATTTAAAACTGTCCCGTCTGGTATTTTGAAGTTCAGGTAACGGATCTGTGTTTTTTTTGTGCTAAAATTGTAAACAGAAGACGCTCAGTTTTCTTCGGAATGTTACTGTGCTTGCATCAATTGCTATTTTCATGTGAATATTCAGTGATTTTAGTGAATATAAGTATTCAAAAGAGTGTTCTGGATCGCTGTAATTAGGTAAGTAATATTAGTAAGTAATATATAATAATATAATCTAGTAATATTTCAGTTTTTAAGTGTTATTATGGGAATTTTTATTTATGAGATCTATGTGTCCCGTTAGGTTTATTTGTTGGTATAAATATGTCCCGTTTAGAGCTTGCCGACATTCTTTAACTTTTAGTAATTTACGAAAAAATGTACTATAAACCTGTTTTTTTTAGAAAAACTTTGCACAATGTCAAGAAAACTAAATGAGGAGGATATATTAGCCCAGCTTATGGAGTGTGACGAATCTGGCGACCTTTCTGACGTCGATTTTTCAGATGGAAGTGAAGATAATTACGAGCCCTCTGATGATGAAAGTTGTCTAACAGACAAATCTGACGAAAATAATGAAGGAAATTCTTCTAACAATGATGATTTGCAATCAATAGAAAGCGGCGAAAATAATAATATGCCATACTTCGAAAATGTTACGGTTTGGTCAATACCTGATGAGAGTTTCCAGCCGCGTAAGATAATTCAATCCCTAACATTGCTGCACATTTCAGCCGATCTGACTCGGTAATAGAAATATTCAATAAAATATTTCCGAAAAGCTTGCTTATTTACATAACACAGTGCACAAACGAGCGCCTCCAACTAATGCGTAAGTCTCCAAAATATGCTAATTTGAAGCTTACCGATATAGGTGAAATTCAAGTGGTTATCGGTTGTACACTTATAATGTCGCATATGCGATTACCTTCGATGAGAAACTACTGGTCCAAACATAAGGCTATGGGAAACCAAGCTATTAAATCGGCAATTGCTCGCGATCGTTTCTTAACTCTTTCTTCGAAAATGTATTTCTCATCTCCAGAAAAACCTGTTGGTGCTAGCAAAACATACTACGTAGATGACATCGTGGAATGTTTGAAAGGTCGGTTCCTAGCAGCTCGTGGTGACAGCCTTCGACGAATCAATGACCAAATTCAAAGGTCGTTCCTCTCTGAAGCAGTATATGCCTCTAAAACCAACGAAGAGAGGTATAAAGATGTGGATGCGTTGCGATTCGCAGACAGGTTATTGTTATGACTTTAATATATACTGTGGAAAAGAGGAAGGTCCTACGATTGGAACGCTAGGTGAACGTGTGGTTAAAACCTTGGTACGCACAGTACGAGAACCGGATGTTACATTATGTTTTGATCGTTTTTTTACAAGCGTTCACCTTTTAGAGAGTTTGGACTTTGCTGCGCTCGGTACGTGTATGGCAAACAGGAAAAATTTGCCAAAGATAACACAAAAATTGAAAAAAGGGGAAGCAGTGTTCAGAAGCAGTAGCTCTGGACTAATGTACACGAAATGGCAGGATACAAAAGAAGTAATCCTCCTAAGCAACTGCCATGATGACAAAATGGCAACCGTAGAAAAAAAGCAGAGGGATGGGCAAATAATACCAACACCATGTCCAAAAATGATAAAATCTTATCGCGAGATTATGGGAGGAGTCGATAGACTGGACCAAATGGCTGGCTTATATGATTTGAACCGAAAATCCAATAAGTGGGGAAAAAAGTTTTTTATCGCCTCTTGATGATGTCTGTTGTAAATTCATGGATAATATATTCAGAGTTACGTCGTAAGAAGACGCCATTGATTGATTTTCTAGTAGTTTTAGCAGAAGAGCCCATTGATGAAGGTCAGAAAACGGCAGCCAATGTTCGCAGTGGAAGGTCTGGTTGCATTTCCAAAAAGAAGAAGACTTATAGGGATACCAATACTCATTTACCAATTGAAGGAGGCACAAGACGAAGATGTGCTGGATGTCGCCTCAATAATATTGAAAAACGCACTAAAACGATATGTGAAGAGTGTCAAATTCCACTATGTAAGAATTGTTTCGCACCTTATCATAAACGATGATTTATCTAATATTTTTATGAAATATAATTTCAGTTTTACTAACTTTTCTTTCAAAATAAATGAAATAAATGATTTTTAGTTGATACAAAATATCCAACATACTGTTTAGTTTTTATTGAGTTATGTGATATAGAGACCCAACGGGACTTATACGTCCCGCTCAAAACAACGGAATGGACACATATGTCCCACCCCCCTTAGCCCCCCCTGGAGGGGGTAGAGACTCCACTTCAAAATTTTCCACTTTTAAGGCCTATACTAAAGCTATAGTAATCAATAAACCAGGAATTTTCCTGCTGGTTGCTTTCAGGTTCGAAAGGGTTAAGAGTAAAGCAAAGCGAAATAAGCAAAACAAAAATATAGCGGTACTTTAACGTTCAAAACGACAGCGTCGTCGTGCTTTCAGTTGTTAGTTTTCATCTACTATTGAACTTGTAATGATCAAATTACTTTCCTGATTTAATTTTCGTGCTATTAAATAAAATTAATTTTATTACAATTATCAAATTTTGATATTTATAAGTGGAATTCAATAAATAAAATAATAGAAAGATATATAGAATTGCAATGTGCAGTCCATTGTCCACCACGCGTGCTAAGAGTGCAATCTATTTAGTTGGCGAGCCTCAACTTTGTTTTGATGGTAGACGGTTACCAACGACTCTTGAAGTGCTGAAAGTTTACTTTTATCATCACCAAAATCTCGGTAAAACTCAGAAAGATTCGATTAAAATTTTAGAACGTAGCATTTCTGAAATATGGAACAAAGTAAGTATTCCCATTGCGAGAAAGAGATTGAAGAGCAAGAATTGAAAAAGGAAAAGCGACTTGAGAAGGAAGAAATTAGGAAACGAAAAGCATTGGAAACTGTAGAGTTGTCGAGCTCTTTCAGTGACGAAGAAGTCGATCACGTATCTGATGCCAATGATAATTTTACAAGCAAAACGCTAATAACACCTAACAACGATCGTAAACGCCTTAAAATAATGTCTCGAAATCTTGCATCTGCTTTGGATCGTACAGGAACTAGCAACAGGAAAGTATATTAGTTTTTCCTAGGTACATACATAAAATAATTTAAAAATTTTATTTATACGAAAGCAGCGTTTATCCTTGCAGCAGCAACACAAACTATTAATGCAGAGAACTCTCCTGAGGTAATTTTATCGGTAAACAGCATTCGTAGATGAGAAGTCAGTTTCGATACGAACACGCCTCAAACATAAAGTGTGAATTCACGCCTAATGTTACACTAACAATTCATTTTGACGGAAAATTGCTTCCAGCAATTGCTGGTGGGCCAGCTAAAGAGGAGCGAATTGCTATTGTTGTCTCTGGTTTCAAGACTGAAAAAATACTTCAAATACCAAAAATAGTCAAAGGTACTGGTGAAGAAATTTCAAACGCCGTCTTTCAAGTTATTAATGATTGGAATATCAAGAACAAGATCGTCGGAATGAGTTTTGATACAACTGCCGCTAACACAGGACGTGTAAAAGGAGCATGCATACTTCTTGAACAAAAGCTGCAACAAAATTTGCTTTGGCTAGCATGTCGGCACCACATCCTTGAAGTCGTTTGTAGTAATGTTTTTATAGCTGTATTTGGTAGATCTGCAGGCCCTGAAGTAAAATTATTCCGTTCATTTAGACAAATCTGGCCCAAAATCAATCAAAATAAGTATGAAGCATGTACTGAAAATCATTTAAATGAAGAATCACTACCACTGAAAGCAGAGACGATAACTTTTGCTAATCACATGTTAAAAAAACATAACAGTCAGCAACTGAGGGAAGATTATCGCGAATTTTTGGAGCTCACCTTTATATTCTTGGGTAAAACTCCACCACATGGTATTCGTTTTCGTGTTCTTCCGTAAATAGTTTCCTCTTGATGAGTTCCAAAGCAAAGCCTGCTTGGAGTTCAGCCTATTTGCTGTATTTATATACGTTAAAGCATGGATACAATGCCCAAACACTTGTGACGCACCTGTCAACGATCTAAATTTAATAAGAACAATTTCTAAATATTACCCTTCTGAAAGTTGCATCGCAAAGGCAGCAAAAACTGCAATCAGTCGTCGTTTATGGTATTTAAGTGAAGAATTAGTGCCACTTGCCCTTTTTCTGAGTTGGTACATAAGAATACAAAACGTTTAACGGTGGACCGATTAAAAGAATTCATTCATTCTGATTCAAAGCCTTTTATTAGATCTGTCCGATACGCCGGTACACTGAAGATCTAAGTAATAAGACAGTCGACTTTTTCATTGGTCCTGGTTCTAATGCATTTTTTGAAATCTTGGATATTAATGTTAATTTTTTAAATGAAGATATAGAGTCGTGGAGTAATAATACATCTTATAATGTTGCCAAAAAAAAAGTAATGGCTTTGAAAGTGGTGAATGACTGTGCTGAAAGAGCAATTGCTCTTGCTACTACTTTTAATCAGTCTCTTACTACAGACGAGAAAGAAAAACAATTTCTGCTTCAGGTTGTGTAAGATCATCGTAAACGCTTTTCTGATCCAAAAAAAGCATAATTTTGTAAAACAATACAAAAGAATAAAAAATAAAGGAACTTATTACTAAAATTATTTTTAAATATTGTATAAATATTATTTATTAGCTGCCACTAATATAATTTTAGACAACAATGGTAATTTTTCTCTTTTGTATATCACCCTCCAAACTTTGATGTCCTATAGGCAGTTCTAAATCTTATCCGAATCACCTTAAACTTTTTTTCTATACATTTTTCATCAAAAGGAACCATAAAATCAAAAAGCGTTTCAACATTTGCACCATGTTTTTGTTTTTTTGTATGAAGCTTGAACCGCCCTAATGTACATATGTGCGTTAGGCATATAACTTTTTACAATTTTTGCATATACGAAAAACGGCATACCATAGTCGAATAGATAATAAAAAAGTATGAACCCCATTATTTTCTTTTTTTTTCGAAATTGCAAAAAAGTTTCCGCGCAAAACGAAATTACTTTTTTATCAGAACTGCTGAAAAAAACAAAAAAGTTTTGCACACTGTACACGTTTTTCTTCATAATAATAGATATTTATTTAACTACTAATCTTCCTATTATTCCAAACGCCTTTTAATGGACCTAAGGGAAGTGCCCCACCCACCCCAAACTAATTTTTCTTCAGAAAATTCTGATTCAATATAATAAAAACACAGCTGTGCGCACGACAATGTCTTTGCATCTGACGAGACGAGAGCGTAGTTACATACTTCTTCTCTTTTATTTAATGTTCTCTATGCAAGAATGATAAAAGAAAGATTACGATAGTTGAATGATTTCCCGTTAGATGACGAAACAAAGCCACTTTCAGTTGTGTGATCTTAAGCACATTTGTTTTATCATTCATTTTAGAAATTGAAATAAATATTTCAAATCTGTTTTTATCGGGATAATTAAATATTGTTTGTGTAAAAATGTTTAAGACAAGTGCTAAAAATGTTGAAAAGTATTGTAATACGTGGAAAGAAAATTTAGCTAGCAAAACACAATGTATAAAAAATGTGGACAATTCATTGTTCGAATTATGTAAAAAGCCCAAAGAAAAGTTTGTTATTGGAAGATTTAATAGCCTTGGAAAGGAAATAAAGTGTAAGAAAAGAAGAACACAAATTATCGTTAGTGAACTTTCAGTATTGTGGAAGAAACTCAATTTTAAAACACTTACGTTAAGGTCTATTAAAAGAAATGTGGAAAGATTAATAAAGTCGTACCAAAACTTTTTAAAACGCCGTAATAAATATAGTTTTAATAAAATTTTTGATATAACTTCAAACAACGAAGAGCAACAATCAGACGAATCGGAGCATTTCCCCATTTCAATATCTAAAACCGATAATGTGCCGTTGGATGATGATTACAAACTTCCAACCATAATGGACGATGAGGTGTCATCAGATGATGATATTACCTACAAACCACCTGCCAGCCTATTAAGTACAAAAAAAGAAGCCTATGAAACCAGATGTTAATTTGGTTATAGATGCAAATGTTAGCACTAGTAAGGCCGCAAAAATATGTAAAGAGTTGTCTGAATCTGGTGTAGAGATATTGTCGCCATCCCAACCTGGAATTTACAAAGCTTACACCAAAAATGCCGAACAAAAGAAAAAACTGTTGAAGAACACTCTTAAAAATGAAAACTGGTGCTTGCATTTTGACGGGGAAAAAATTGGAAAGAAGGAATATCAGGTCGGAGTACTGAAAAAATGCTTCTAGGGAAGTAAAATTAGGTGTACTAGTTCTGAATGATGGAAAAGCGTCGACGATATTTCACGGAATAAAAGAATTATTATGTGATTTCGACTTGTTGGAATCAATTAAAATGATAATTTGCGATACAACCAGTGTGAATACTGGCAGACACCATGGTGTTGTCACTCGCCTACAAAATTTTTTCAAATCCTTTTCATTGCCCGCTCCACAGTACATTGGTTGTCAACATCATGTGCTAGATTTGATGTTAAAACATGTCATCGATGAGCTTTTAGAGGGAAAAACATCATCGCCCAATATTTCATACAATTTTATTCCAAATTTAATAGAAAATTACGATGATCTAAAAAAAGAGTATGAACAAAATAAAGAGTGTATTAAGGTTAAAAGCATTAAATGGCGAAATGACATGCAATACTTATATGAATTGGTCGAATCTTTTAAATACTTCGAGAAAAATGAACGTTTTCCCTACATAAAATTTAAAGCAATACCAGCGCTCAGTAATGCCCGTTGGAATTCTAGAGCTATTTTGGCACTTTTAGCCTTTATACTTATTCCTGAATATCGTTTGCAATTATATCCTATTTGTAAGTTTGTGTGCGGTGCTTGGAGCGAAATCTGGTTTTCCGATCATACTTTCAACAAAAATAATTTCGCCACACTACAGAAATCATTGGCCGGCTTCCCAAAAGCAAATGAATGTTTTCTCATACATTGGGTAAATAAACCATCAGCTATTAAGGAAGTTCAGCGAAGTAACATCTGCGCAGAGCGTGCAATTAAAATTGTGCAAGACATTTTACCATTGTGTAAATCATCACATATTTTAAACTTAAAACTTATTTCATGTAACAATTGACAAAAATGTAAAAATAAAAATATTAAAAAAAAAATCTGACTTTTTTTAGAAATCCATTTTTGCGCGGAACGTCTTTGAACCGAAATCACCTAAAAAAGTGATATTCATTACTTGTACAATATTTGCCACCACGTGGTGGTATGCCAAATTTTTCGTCAACATTTGTTATATGCCTAATGTGCGTATCGTGCTTCGAACAAAATAAAAATGTCTATTTAGCATCGAAATTAGGTCCAACACAACTATCTTTAAAGTTTACATAAAATGCTGGTAACTTTGTATATTCTGCGCTGTAAGCTGTAGTTTCACCATGATGATAGCGACAAATTAGATGTATCTTCGCGTATACGAAGCAAGAATAATAAAATTAGACGAAGAAAGACGATTTGCGACTTTCTTTAGATCGTCCGGTAAGAAATCTTTTCTACTGACATCTATATGCCAAAATCTGAACTACAAATTCGTAGCTCCACTCCGCAAAATATAAGATTGGTATGATTTAATCCGTTTGTAACTCTCCACCGCGTTGTCAACCAAAACCAAGATCTTCGAAGTTCTTAATTAGGTATTTTGACAGAAAAAATAAACAAATAATGCAAGTGAAGAGTAAAACTTAAAACAAGCGTAATATTTGTTGGGAAGTTTTTGAATTGATTAAAATGTAGTGTTTTTCGCACGTGGAATAATATCTATAAAAGATTGTTGCGAGATACTTCTAAGCTATAAAGCTTCAATGATTAAATCAGTCTTTTATGGTTAATAAAATTGTAAAATGGTTTAAAAAGAAAAATTTGCGATCTTTGTATAAAATGTCTAATAACAGCTACTTCAAATGTGTTATTTTTAAATACTTCTTTGAGCAAAACAAGAACTGACTATCTCACTTAATATTTATATTTAATTTGCTGTACTATAAAATCCTTCTATCTTAATAATTTTAATGTTCCAATAAATGAAATTAAATATGGACATACATACATACATATGTACGTACATACGTAGTTTTCGGGCATACCAGCCTTACAAATTGGGAAAATAGACTAGGAATTTCGAAATGGCGGTACTGCCTCAATCAATTTGTAATAAGTACAAAATGAGTCTTCAAAAACTAACTATTTATCCCGTTCTTTCTGTTTTTTTCATGTTTTGTATAGTATCTGTTTTCTTTCATGTTTTGTATAGTACCTTATTTCCATGATTTAAATAATTGAAAGCAATTATTGGCTATTCTCTTTGTGTTTTCTATTTGCTTTATACGCTTCAATGCATTTGAATTTATGTTTTTATTTGCTCCAATTTTGACACTTGCTGTTGGCAAGATCGTTAAATGCAAAGGAGAAATCAAGAAACTTGAAACGATTTGAAAGGTTGCCTTAAAAAAGATTTTGGGCTAATTGAAACGATCATGCTCTTTTCTAAAAGGTTTTTTTGTAGTTCTATATGCATTTCAAGAGCGCTGAGCGCACCCTAGACAAGGGCCCGTGGCTTCACCTCTAGTATGTCATAATGTTGTAGCTAGGGAATCCAATCCCGCAGGATGGAGTATCGCAGGGTTTGCTTGCTGAAAAATCATATTATTTGCCCTTAACAGTTGACTACTTGTGTATATTCAAAACTGATATGTAAAGAAACGATTTGATTTCGAAAAAATACGTTTTGATTGTAATACATAAGGTTGACTTTTTTTATAACGTTTCCTAAAGAATAATAAAGTATTTAAAGCTTCATATTTTATATTCAACCTTATCTCATTACAAATACATACCTTGCGGGAAACTCATGCTCGGCTTCAATACTTGTAGATAGAATCGACTTCACCCAGTAAACATTGTTGTTGGAAATTGACTTGAGGTGGAGTGGATATCCAATATATTTATTATCCAGTTTCCAGTTCTGATTTTCAAGTGCACTACAACTGATTGTCAAGCAAAAAAGGAAAATTTTTTGTATGCGAACAATCTTAGTTCTCCACTTGTGAAAACATCCAATGTCCAATTCAGTTCAAGCAATAATCTCCAACTAGACTCAAAGGACACATTTGATTTTCTTATTCAAACTAATTTCCAATTCTTATTAAAACGAATAGAAATAATTCACTGCTTATAAATTTGCAAATTTATGTATGATTTTTACTTTTGTACACCGCGGAATTGTAAATATATGTAAGTTTAAGCGCAATTAGCAACTGAGTGTCGTTTTGATACCACATAACCCCGGATTATTTCGTTTTAAAACCAACTACCGCAGTTGAAAAACTTTAGAATGTTGTTAAGGCTATGCTGGCACAAAAGCCACAAAACCACGTATTCTGGCATGTGTTCCGATTGGCCAGTGCCCCGTGAGAACTGTCACGAGTTTCGTGAAGAAATGATGTTTCTAGAGGTCATATTCGGGTCATGTTAAGTTTGCAATTCTGCATCCTGGCGCCATCTCTGAGCATATTGCTGTAGATGGTGGAGATAAATGCTCCTCTTAATTAAACCTATTGGGACTGGAATCGGCGCCTCATTTGAAGTTATCACTGAAACCTCTCTGGCTAGCATATCGGCTGCCTGATTTCCAGCTATATAGCGATAGCAAAAACTTAATCCTGAAAACACTGGCGAACTGAGCCAGATGGTAAGATCCCCCTTTCCCAAGAAATCTGCAAATACCGCTGCCCCAACCCCTTGTTTCATCTTGGAACCGTCAGTGTACATATGGTGATTCCAGGCGGAGATATCAAATCCCCCATCCCATTCACATCTTGACGCGACTAGACCCCCAAAGGGCCTATGGAAGTTTATTTCTGGATGCGTATAATCAGTGCCCTGTCTAATCGAGGAGAGAAAGGACTATACTATGTCCTTCCATCCTTGCGTTCAAAATAAATGGGAAACCGGCCTCTTATGGAGATGCGACCAAGTTGATTTGCCCGATTCATATCACATGGCTTATAGGCGTCTCCAAAGTCTAGAAAAAAAGATGGAGAACTATGCTGAGCTGAATAGATTCATCATCGATAAAATAAAGGACTACATAGAGAAGAGGTATGTGAGAAGATTGGCCGTCGACGAGACTTCGAAGGGAGGTAAGTCCTGGTTTATCCCTATATTCTCAGTGATGAACTTTAACAAAAATAAAAAGAGGATCGTCTGGGACGCAGCGGCCAAGGTGAAGAATAGCAGCCTTAACGACGTACTGCTCAAGGACCCTGTCAGTTTCCTATTGCGATTCCGCGAACGACCAGTGCCTATATGCGGGGATATCCGAGAAATGTTCCATCAGATTCGAGTAAGAGTAGTCAGGTAGCACAACTGTTCCTCTGGCGAGATGACGATAGTAGCCGACGACTTGACGTATTCGTTATGTCCGTGATGACGTTTGGAGCTTCGTGTGCTCCGTTTTTGGCCAACTACATAAAGGACAAGAATGCCAAGCGCTTCGAGAAAGAGCTTCCTGGCGCAGTAGCAGCAATCATCGAAAACACGAGCGGGGATGACTGGCTGTATAGTCTGGACAATGAAGATTTAATGATCTAACTTGCTACCGATGTTCGTTATATTCATGGTGAAGGCGGTTTTGAGATGCGGCACTGGCTGTCTAACTCTAAGAGAGTTGTGCAAGCGCTCAGAGCCCATAAACAAGTGCTTTTCAGAGCCAGGGTTGGAGTTCCAAAAGATTCTCGGCATGTGGTGATTGCCCAACAGCGACGAGCTGACCTTCGTTCAAAAGTAAAGCCGGAAGTTCTCTACGAGTGGACCCTTCCAACTAAGCGACAAATACTTCGAACGGTGATGCTATATTCAACCCTTTGGGTCTATTGGTCTTCTTCGTGGTAAAGGCCGAGATGATTTTGCAGGACGTGTGGCGTTCAGGTGTAACTTGGGACGAAGTAGTATATAATCAGGAACGCTAAGCATGGCTACAGTGTGAAAACTGCGCTTCATCGACAAAATGCAAATCCCACGGTGTTATCTATCGGCGAGCCATATCAACGATAATCAGCTCCACATCTTTGTCGACGCCAGCATACCAGTATAAGCGGCAGTGACATTTTTGCGTTCGTGCACGGACGGCAAAGTTCATTGCAGTCTTGTGGCGTCGAAAGCATGAGTCACTTCCTTTAAAGACGATCTCAGTACCAGGGCTCGAGCTAATGGCAGCCATCCTGGGGCTTCGGCTTGCCAAGTTCATAGAACAGGAGCTTTCCATACACTTAAACTGTCGGACCTTCCGGTCTGATTCGAGAGTCGTTTTTTTTTTGGATAAGATCGGACACGAGGAAGTTTAACCAGTTCGTGGCAGTACGCGTTGGTGAACTCTTAGGGGATTCACAAATCAGCGAATGGCGGTGGGTGCCGACAAAAGGGAATCTCACAGACGACGGCACTAAGTGGAACCCTAATATTGAAATCAGCAGCGCTGCGGGAAGGTTCACGGGTCCTGAGTTTTTAAGCTTACCAGAAACTTCCTGACCTGCTTCAGAAATCGAACAGCCCCAACCAGCAGTGGAAACGATACATGTGACAGTTGATAACGCACCTAAAGACCATGTGTCACCGGACCCAAAAAGGTTTAGCAAGTGAGGAAAACTACGCGCTACCCAGATGTACGTTCTTCGTTTCATTCATTTAACGATGAAGGCTCCTGTAAAAAATCCTATCACTCAAAAGCTCCTCGACGACGAAATATGTGAGAGCGCCGAACTTCTGCTATTTCGCGAGGGCAACTAAAAACCAGCGCGGTAAGTCGTAAAAGCTTAATCTACAAATTCTCTACATTTATAAACGAATATGGGTTGCTGCGCGTCAAAGGTCATATCGACAGAGCGAAAGATGTGACAGCGGATCTGAAACAACCGATAAATCCCGCGCGAAATCACGGCATTAGTTTCATCACCATCATAACGAGATAGTGGTGAATGAGTTGAGGCAACGGTTCTGCGTATATGGTTTACGAGATTTGGTAAGAGCGGTGACAAAAAACATGTCAATAATGTCTCAATCGACGAGCTATGCCGAATCCACCAGAAATGGGCAGGCAACCCGCTGAGCATCTAGCTGAGGAGTAATTTTTTGCCTGTATGACTTCCCAAGCGGTACACATCGAAGTTTGCCCTTCGCTCTCGACTGACTCGTTTCCACTGGTGTTGAAGTTGTTTATATCCAGGCAGGGAATCCCCAGGTGAATCATCTCTGATAACGGTACAAATTTCACAGGTGCTAGTCGAATATTGGCTGAGGAAGTCGAAAAGCTGTCATCGGACGCCATAGTACAGAAATACCCTGGGATAGAACGGACTTTTATACCGCCAGCTGCATCCCACATGGACGGCACTTGGGAGCGCATGGTACGATCTGTGAAGTCAGTATTAATGGATATATTATCAAAGAGCGGCCTGGTTGAAGAAATATAGAGAGCTGCGCTAGCTGACGTTGGAAACACCATCAATGTGCGCCTTCTCACTTACATTCCGCTGCATTCGTAAGAGTGCGAGGCATTAACGTCGAGTCACTTTCTCTTCGGCAAATCAAGCGCGATCCGAGAAAAGGATGACTTTGATGTCGGTCAGCCCACGCTGAATCGCTTCTGGAGACGATTAATTCGAGATTATCTACCGGGTCTAAGAATACACGCCGCTAGAACCCATCGCTCCAAACGACGTCGTTATCATTGCGTAGTAGTAAAGGTAGTGAAAATTAAGGAATAGTTGAGTGAAATGCCAATATTTCAAAACGCGTCATCCAGTTTGGCTATAGGGGAGCACACATTTCGATTATTATCGATCAAATTTAGAACTGTCACTGATTTGTTCGTGATTCCATTCTCAATCAATGAATTGTTAAAAATTCTTGATTTTTATTACGGTTATTAAAAAAGGACATAAGTTTCCATCCCCGTCCAATTCATAAATATACTTCTGTTTTTAAAAATAACAATACTCGATGGAGGAGCAGATAGATATTTTAAATCAATTTCTTTCGACATATACATATATGTATATATATATACATATATATATATACATATATATATACATATATGTTTGCATACACATGTTTCTATTAATATGAAAGAACCGTTGAAATTTGTTACAAATAGGAAGTTAATCACAGGAGTCACAAAAATACCATAAAAAAAAAAACATGGTGAAAATTGTTGAAACGCTTTTTGATTTTATAGTTCCTTTTGATAAAAATGTATAGAAAAAAAAATTTAAGCTGATTCGGATAAGATTTAGAACTGCCAATAGGACATCAAAGTTTGGAGGGTGATATATAAAAGAGCAAAATCACCATTGTTGTCTAAAATTATATTAGTGGCAGCTATTTAATAATATTTATACAATATTTAAAAATAATTTTAGTAATAAATTCCTTTATTTTTTATTCTTTTGTATTGTTTTACAAAATTATGCTTTTTTTTTGGTTCAGAAAAGCGTTTACGATGATCTTCCAATCTTTAGTACCGGCGTATCGGACAGATCTAATAAAAGGCTTTGAATCAGAATGAATGAATTCTTTTAATCGGTCCACCGTTAAACGTTTTGTATTCTTATGTACCAACTCAGAAAAAAGGGCAAGTGGCACTAATTCTTCACTTAAATACCATAAATGACGACTGATTGCAGTTTTTGCTGCCTTTGCGATGCAACTTTCAGAAGGGTAATATTTAGAAATTGTTCTTATTAAATTTAGATCGTTGACAGGTGCGTCACAAGTGTTTGGGCATTGTATCCATGCTTTAACGTATATAAATACAGCAAATAGGCTGAACTCCAGGCAGGCTTTGCTTTGGAACTCATCAAGAGGAAACTATTTACGGAAGATGAATAATTTTAAAACGTACGGCATCTTCGACATCTACCGTGCGTGATGAAATGCTACAGGAACACGAAAACGAATACCATGTGGTGGAGTTTTACCCAAGAATATAAAGGTGAGCTCCAAAAATTCGCGATAATCTTCCCTCAATTGCTGACTGTTATGTTTTTTTAACATGTGATTAGCAAAAGTTATCGTCTCTGCTTTCAGTGGTAGTGATTCTTCATTTAAATGATTTTCAGTACATGCTTCATACTTATTTTGATTGATTTTGGGCCAGATTTGTCTAAATGAACGGAATAATTTTACTTCAGGGCCTTCAGATCTACCAAATACAGCTATAAAAACATTACTACAAACGACTTCAAGGATGTGGTGCCGACATGCTAGCCAAAGCAAATTTTGTTGCAGCTTTTGTTCAAGAAGTATGCATGCTCCTTTTACACGTCCTGTGTTAGCGGCAGTTGTATCAAAACTCATTCCGACGATCTTGTTCTTGATATTCCAATTATTAATAACTTGAAAAACGGCGTTTGAAATTTCTTCACCAGTACCTTTGACTATTTTTGGTATTTGAAGTATTTTTTCAGTCTTGAAACCAGAGACAACAATAGCAATTCGCTCCTCTTTAGCTGGCCCACCAGCAATTGCTGGAAGCAATTTTCCGTCAAAATGAATTGTTAGTGTAACATCAGGCGTGAATTCACACTTTATGTTTGAGGCGTGTTCGTATCGAAACTGACTTCTCCATCTACGAATGCTGTTTACCGATAAAATTACCTCAGGAGAGTTCTCTGCATTAATAGTTTGTGTTGCTGCTGCAAGGATAAACGCTGCTTTCGTATAAATAAAATTTTTAAATTATTTTATGTATGTACCTAGGAAAAACTAATATACTTTCCTGTTGCTAGTTCCTGTACGATCCAAAGTAGATGCAAGATTTCGAGACATTATTTTAAGGCGTTTACGATCGTTGTTAGGTGTTATTAGCGTTTTGCTTGTAAAATTATCATTGGCATCAGATACGTGATCGACTTCTTCGTCACTGAAAGAGCTCGACAACTCTACAGTTTCCAATGCTTTTCGTTTCCTAATTTCTTCCTTCTCAAGTCGCTTTTCCTTTTTCAATTCTTTCTCTTCAATCTCTTTCTCGCAATGGGAATACTTACTTTGTTCCATATTTCACAAATGCTACGTTCTAAAATTTTAATCGAATCTTTCTGAGTTTTACCGAGATTTTGGTGATGATAAAAGTAAACTTTCAGCACTTCAAGAGTCGTTGGTAACCGTCTACCATCAAAACAAAGTTGAGGCTCGCCAACTAAATAGATTGCACTCTTAGCACGCGTGGTGGACAATGGACTGCACATTGCAATTCTATATATCTTTCTATTATTTTATTTATTGAATTCCACTTATAAATATCAAAATTTGATAATTGTAATAAAATTAATTTTATTTAATAGCACGAAAATTAAATCAGGAAAGTAATTTGATCATTACAAGTTCAATAGTAGATGAAAACTAACAACTGAAAGCACGACGACGCTGTCGTTTTGAACGTTAAAGTACCGCTATATTTTTGTTTTGCTTATTTCGCTTTGCTTTACTCTTAAATTCTAGCTATTTTATACTTTTTTTTTTATTTGAAAAGTATTGAAGAAAAATAAAATAAAATTAGGCTGAAAAAATTCTCTTATGTTGATTTAAGTTGTTTAGTTTTATAGGCATATTATGTACATATGTATGTATGTCACCCTCCAAACTTCGATGTCCTATAGGCAGTTCAAAATCTTATCCGAATCACCTTAATTTTTTTTTCTGTTATTTTTTCATCAAAAGGAACCATAAAATCAAAAAGCGTTTTAATATTTTAAATTTTTAAAATTTTGAATCGCCCTAATGTACATGCGTACATATGTATTTTTATAAATCGGAACGTGACATTACCTTTGTAGCATATAGGAGAATAAAAATGTATGTATTATCCAATATTTGCAAGAATGATAGAATACAAGGTATATAAACATGTTGTATTTCTGAGCATAAACGCTCTCGAACTCTCGCTTGCTACACATACTTATGTACACATGTATTTATATCTATATCCTCACGTTTCTGCAGCAAATTTCTCTAGCCCAAAAATAGTTCAAGTCGAGTTCCATTTTCCACATTACTAGTTTCCGCCCAGTCTCCAAACAATGCCTTGAACTGTTTACTTTAACATGGAGTTGTGTGTGGAGCGTCGACTATCGTCGTTTATACGATAGAAAAAGCAAATCTGCAATATGAACAGCTGAGCAATAATTTGTTATTATTGAATACGTAAATTTATTTTAAAAGCGCATAGATTATAATTTCTGACTTAATAACCAAATATTTCAGGAGCTTAAGGAAAAAGTAAAGCGAACGCGTAAAAATAATACCCGTATATGTATAGAGAATGGCAGCGTATCATTAATGGGAATAGTTTCTTATACAGAATAGATTTTTTAAGTAAGAATTAGGGAAAAATAATATTAAATTTACTGAAAATTTCAGTTTAAATTATAGAAACCAATTGCGCAACGATGTTATGACAAGTTATCAGCAAAATCGCCAGAATTGGAAAAAGTATATTTCCAAGTGACAAAACCCCAATCAAATATACCTTCAGGAAGCCAAGCCAAGCTAGAATTAAATAATATTGAAAATGAGCATGAAATTACCAAAATTGAAATGGAAAATGAAGGACGAACAAAATTTTAAAATTGAATGTGAATATGTAGTACTCGTGCAAACCACAAGTATAGAATTTTAACTTATTAATTTACCAACGTGTTCGACAAAATAAATAAATAAAAAATGTTACGCAATTTTTCCGTTATTTATTTTATGTGCAATAATTTTCTATAAAAGCGTAGTTAATTACATAAATAAAGCAGGTGCAAATTACCGTTTCCACCGGGAGCAAAATTTATTGATTCTTTGTCAAAAATAAATAATTAAATTTGAAGTTAACTATACTTTGTCGTCTTAAGTTCAATTACCTTAATATTTATTTTGCTTTGAAAATACCCTATTAATGATGAACTTTATTGACATCTTTGCTTTGAATCCTATTGAAATTACTAATTTAATTAAAAAATAAAATAGACCTAACTAAAATAAATATGGTTAAACATGTTTTATTATTAGTTGCAGTTATTTTCTTAATTTTTCATTGCATTTCGCCTTCGGGAGTCTTACTATTATTACAAGGTTCGTCGCAAAAATCACCTTCATTCTCACTGAAGTTAATTTCTTCTACTTAATTTTGGTTCTGCAATATAAAGTTGTGCAATATTGCTCACACCGAAATCCAACGATTAACCTATTGAATCTTTATTTCAAAAGCAATGTTCAATTCGAACTCGGTATTGCTAAATAGTTTTCTGAAGTTTTCGCGTTGCTCCAAAGCCACGCTTTGTGAGCTATCTCATATATCATATCTGTCGCCAACAATCCATTCCCCTGATGTATCTTTGTCGATAACGTGCAATTATTGTATGTATTGTATATATGAGCATTATGTACGCAATCTGGATAGACCAATACCATGCGAGAAATTTCATCATATGATTGCTTGTATTCTGAAGGCATATAATCGCTGACGTGAATAATAAAATAATATAATATATAATATAATATTAAAACGGAATTCCTACCCTATTAAAATTTGGCATTTCTTCAAAAAAATGAAGAAATTATTAACTGTTTTGAGACATCAATTTTTAATCACGGCTTATAGTTTGATATAGTTGAAAATATATCCCAAGCGTAAACTGCTGAAAACGTTTTTCATCCACATTGGGTAAGATGACTTAAATTGAGCAAAGTACCGTGTTTCTGCAAATACTGCTAAAACCATTGCCAGATCTTCCAGTACTTCATCTTCTTTTGCCCGTTTTTCATCAATAAACAAATATTTCAGTTTTACACCTTACAAATATTTTTCAATCATCATTATTAAACTTAGCACCATTGCTATCACTTAAGTCGATCATAACATTTCTTTTTCGCTCTTGTGTTCAAATAAATAACTTTTGTAAATAATGAAAACAGCTGATCAGCGCGTATACACATCAACTTAAAGGTGCGTTCATTTAAAATTGCTTATAGTTATAAAATTATATGTTTATAGAGTTATACCATTAATGATTAAATTGCTTAATGTATATTGCCGAAACCGAGATGACGGAAGATCTATATATTATATATATAGCTTCATACAATCGCATATTAACTTTTATACCAGAGCGCTTGGTGCCTAGGATATTATAACTTTATTCACTTAACGGTTGTTTGTAACAGCATAAAGTAACCGAGATAGATATAGAAATTTATATACCAAAATACAATACCAGAATAAGAGTGTTTTGTGAAGGTGAATTATATTTTTATTTTTATATGTGTGTGTATTTCTGTACTTACATATATACCGTATTTACTCCTTATACATTAAAGGATGCACAGTTTAACGCCGGTGCTCAAAAATACCAAATGTTTATCAATATTCAAATTTCTAAGGATTCTGTTTTATTTAGATGTCTCTCCCTAAAGGTCCGGACATACCACAGCGTAAATTATTTATATTCGTCCAAATTACTTCTCATAAACCAAATGCATTCACACAAGTCATTCTTAATTTATTTTGACAGCTCTGGGTTGGTTGGTTCTGTGATCAAAGCAAAAATTGTGAGAGATTGCATAAACACATTTTTAATATATTTAAATTTTATTGTTATATTTAATATTTTTCTTTTTTAATTTACAATCATTAATTAAATCTTTTAGAGGCAGTAAATATCAAGAAACAGTTGAGTGAAATGCTAATATTTCAAAATACGTCGCCCAATTTAGATATGGGAGAACACAATTTTCGATTATTATCGATCAAATTTAGACCCGACACTAATTCTTCGTGATTTCGTTCTTGATTTATGATAAAATACCACATTTTATCTTGATTTATTTACAAATTTTATAACGCGAAGTTACTTAGGTTCATCGTAATTTGCCAATATCGTGCAAGGTCATAACTTAGGTAAAGAAACGTAGCAGGGTTTTGGGTGGATATTTACACTTTAAGAGCGTGATGCATCCATATGTGGGAAATTTCAGAGAAGGGGTTGGTGCACTAAATTCTGAGTGAACTACACTAATAATGCCGGTATTCTGTAACTCAGTCTCATCTCAAGTCACTAAATTTGAGACTTTCAATTAGAGACAGTAAACAACAGTCTCAAAATATTTCACTAAATACTGTGGTGAAAAGCTGTAGAGACAATCAGATGATGGTATGTTCAGCTAAAGATGCACAAGCAACTTCAGTGAAAATGTGTTCATCGTTAGCACACAATATAGTTTTTCCATCCTTTGTCAATATGATTATTGCTCTTTAAAAATTAAAACAATGAGGTTATTGTAAAATTAACATTGAACTTAAACGTTCAAAATTCCTATTACTCCATTTTATGTGTACCAATAAATGGAGCTTCACATCCATATGCACATTCAGTCAAAATGGCAGAACAAGATACAAAGTAAGTAGTAAAAGTAAACAAATACTTTTGTTATTATGAGTATTGAAAATTAAGTATTATTTTGTACAGATTTAAGCAAAAAATATCGAACGACCAAGAGGTAGATCAAGTGCTACTTCATTTTCGCATTTGTTCAATACTTTTCTCAATTTCTTTGTTTTGTGACCTGCTCAGGACCGGCTGTCAAATTAGTAACTTTATTTTGAGACTAGGCACTTGTGACGGCTTACTGAATACCGAATTTTCCCGAAATCAATCTCACCACCGAAAAGTCTGAATTAATGGTTAGAGATTGCTTACAGAATACCGGCATAAATCTAATGGTAGTGAAGGGACAAAACATATATGTACATACATATGATATTACCACTATTATAATATTGATAGTGAAAAAAAACTTGCCACTATCAGCTTAGCATCTTCTGCTCCGGTGGAGGGATTGGTTTCTTTTGCTGGATTGGTAGGCGCTACTCAACGAAAAAACTTGAGTGATAGCAACTTCCAAAGTTTAGTTCCTTTGAGCGCGAACAATTTGAAATAATTTGTGTGTGTTTTACTTTTAAACTAAACATATATTAAAGGTTTTTACTTTTTTTGTTGTTTTTTCTGTTTTTTGTTTAAATGTTTATAATACAGCAAACATATATTCTTTCAAATAAAATAATATATTGGAGTTGAAACATTTTTCCGCACACTACTGGAGCCTATAGTTAAATTTTTTTCCATTATCATTATAAGGGTTCTAGTTGAAAATTTGTTTAAATCAGTAATTCACTACTGAAATTAGTGACCACATTTACACTATAACTAAATAAAATTAGTGGAAGATAATTTAAGTGCACTACACAAAATTTTGTTGGGATTTTTTAAAGTTTCACTAGGTAATATATTAGTGGAACACAAAATATAGTGCACCACACCCATATCTGGAAAATTCAAAGTCTGCTATAACTTTATTACCATTACCTTAGCGTAGAACCGGGAGTCGTTGCAATATTGTGATTAAATTATAATAGGTTTCTAATGTTGATTTTGAGTATAAGCAACGAATTGTACTTGAGAACTTTAAATATTTCAAATATATTTTCCGTTATAATTTCCAACTATTTGAGAAATGTTTCCTTGAAGTTAAATACTTTTCTGGAACATCATGTGCGTGAACTTATTTATACCCGAGCGCACTGGTGGTGCCCGGGGTATTCTAACTTTGTTCACCTATCGGTTGTTTGTAACTGCATAAAGCAACCGAGAGAGATATAGACATATATGTAAGTATAGGCCACAATTTTTAGAAGTAATAGCCAAACGGATTAAGGCGTGTCTGTGTGTCCGTTCGTCATCATTCGGATAACTCGAGTAAATATTGAGCTATCTTAACGAAGCTTGGTATACACATTGCCCTAGACCCAATGTGTTTTATAAAATTCAAAAGACCGCGATATTTTAGTAACTATTCTAGATATTTTCTTAAAATTTGAAACATTGGATCGGGTTTAGGAAAGGAATACGCGTGCAAATTTTTTTTTTATAAAAAAAACTTATATGTATCTTAGAAATTACTTGACCACCCTCTACTCAATTTAGTGGACATATTGCATTACAAGTCAGTAAGCAAACTTTCGAAAATTATTAAAATCGGACAAAAAACCACGGTAATTTTCAAAAATCCAAGAAACGCGATATTTAAGTCAGTATTATCTAATGGCAATTCTCTGAAATTTAATATGAAGTATGGTAGCAAATACACCGAATCAGAATAATTTGGAAAGGGGCGCGGCACCGCCCACTTTAGAGCAAATAAGTATATCTCCGAATCCATGCTACGAAAGTCTACCTAATTCGGTAGACACATCACGTTTGAAGTCGGAAAGCAAAATTAAAAAAAATTGTACAAATCGGAAAACCAAAACCACACCCACCTCTCATATAGCGGTAATTTTCAATAGTAAAAAAACGCGATATTTAGGTAACTATTAAATATTAAGAAAGAGGTTAAAGAAGCAAACACACGGAATAAAAAAAACTTGGTAATAGGCGCCGCACCGGCCACTGTCGATTACGATCCGTGTTTTTGTGCAATTGTTTCATATATGTATATGCTGTCATCTTATTCTTATCATTCTTATCAACTTCAAATGACCAGGAGTATAACATAGAACTTACTGTTATTAAGATTGAAAATTTTAAAGATAAATAAAATAAAATCAAAAGGGCATAGTTTCTTTTTTTATGAGGCATATAAAATTATGTCAGGTAATAAACCGTTTTCGAATCATTTTCCGCTGCCGGTTGTGTTATATAAAAAATTTAAAAGCCAAAGATAGAAATTCGGTGGTTTCACAAATATCTCCTATTTTACTTCACCTGGTGTAATTTTGCATACAATTGGAAGAGTGAAGAATGTAAGAACAAATTGATACGGATTAAATTTGAGTAAAAAATATACATTTAAATACGAAAAAGATTCTGTTAGATACCGCCAGATGGAGTAATTTTTATATCCAACATTTTTTTCCCCTCCTGAGGCGAAGATGACGTTGAAATTTTAGTTTCTTTCTATGAAATTTTTTTTGTAATTAAGTAAATCTTTTCACCCTACTCTTTCTTGTGTTTGTTTATTTTCTTTAATAACAGAGATAGTTTCTCCTAATTATAGCAGTACCCCCTTTTTCGATACCTACTCAGTACTTGGTTCAAAGGTACTGATACCAAAATGACTTGATATCGAACGAAAAGTATGAAGTATGAACCTGCATTTACTCGTATCGTTTTCGCCCTATTTATTGCAAGTGAGCTATCAATTCAACTTCGGGGCTGCAAGCTTTTTGTAGAAGCCACATACAAATTTTTATAATCGTATATAAAAGTTAAAATTGGAACTCTTCAAAATTTTCAATTAATGTACCTGCATACATATAATATAAATTATATTTATCTCTAGACTATTCAGATTGAATAAATACATAAATAATAGTATGCGAATTAGACTCGTTGCTTTGTAATGCGATGAACACTGGATGTTAAAAAATCCAATATTTACTGGCAGACAACTGTAAAAAAATTTTCTTAACTATGACTAAACTGTATGCCTGTACATTGGAATGCATAAGGGCAGCTGCCCACCGTCAATGACAACTCTACGTTGAAGTAAAAAGTTGAAGATGTTGTTGGGAGACTGAGCGGAAACTGGTACTGTGGCAAATGGAACTCAACTTGAAGAAAGAGTTCGAGAGCGTTTATGGCCAGAAATACAGCATGTACATATGTATGTATATATATGTATATATATAAATATTCTTGTAGATATACTACAAACATACCAATATACAGTACTTACTCGGTAACCGCAACTAATAAAACCGAGCCAGTTGTTTTGACTGACGTCTTCAGCCTAGCGAGTTTAAAAATTGACATTAACACAAATATATTAAACAGGAACCACCTCCCAGTAAAAAATCGGTTTTATGGTAACCTATGTATATAGCGAAATATATACATATGGGCCAAATGTCATCTATATCTATCCAGTCGTTATACTTACATATATATATGTATATAGATATATATATGTAGTAATATGTGATTTAACTTGTTTATTTCATTGACTATAACTTTTTTAAGGGGTGGCAACTCTCCATATAATATAACCATGTTACAGCGCAGAAGGTAAGATATTTGTTTAATTTCGTACAGTTCCGTCCAGACGATTTGGGCCTACTCACATTCACATTTTTCAGCATTCATCGAATGTTATTGCAAAATCGACGGTGATTTTGCAAAAAGACATCCGTTAGTACCATCTGGAGGAATGAACAAATGACTGTGCAAATTTTCACTATTTTCTTGCTGTGGCTCGAAAGTTCTGCACGGACATATCGAAATACCGTTTCATTTTTATATATAAGAAGATGTATTAGACTTTGCACATATTTTGCTGGTGGATACTCTGACTTCTGTGATTAACTTCCTATTTGCAACAAATTTCAACGGTTCTTTCATATTAGAAATTCGATATTTTTAAAAATTTTAAAGTAGATAAATACGGAGCAGGCAAGTTTCTGAAAACTTAACAGTGGAATATAATTTACCTTACGAACAGTGCCACCTAACGGCCACTTACTTATTACCCAACGCACTTGCTTTTTTTTAAATGAATAAAATTCTCGATTTGAATTTTCAAAAACATAATAGACTGTAAGGTTTATTCACGTTCTGCAGCAGACTGTAACTTCCGTTGCAAAGTAAACTTTATTTTAAAACTCCTCTATATAAATTTCAAAATTGCGCTTACTATCTTGAAATGCAATAATTTAATTTTCGTAAATTACCATTATATGAGACGTGGGCGTGGGTTGCCAATTTTTATCAATTTTCGAAATTTTGTACAATGACTTACAATGCGTTGTGTGTACCAAAATTGAGGGAGTTTATTTGCGTATTTTCCTCGCCAGTCCACTCCAGCATATTTATTTTATCTTAACAGTTACTGTATCGCACTCTTTTGATTTTCACAAAACACTCTTATTCTGGTATTGTATTTTGGTATATAAATTTCTATATCTATCTCGGTTACTTTATGCTGTTACAAACAACCGTTAAGTGAATAAAGTTATAATATCCTAGGCACCAAGCGCTCGGGTATAAAAGTTAATATGCGATTGTATGAAGCTATATATATAATATATAGATCTTCCGTCATCTCGGTTTCGGCAATATACATTAAGCAATTTAATCATTAATGGTATAACTCCATAAACCTATAATTTTACAACTATAAGCAATTTTAAATGAACGCACCTTAAAGTTGATGTGTATACGCGCTGATCAGCTGTTTTCATTATTTACAAAAGTTATTTATTTGAACACAAGAGCGAAAAAAAGAAATGTTTGTTCAAATCTTGCTCGAAGCAGCGAATACCGACACTGATATGATCGATTTAAGTGATAGCAATGGTGCTAAGTTTAATAATGATTATTAAGAAATATTTGTAAGGTGTAAAACTGAAATATTTGTTTATAGATGAAAAACGGGCAAAAGAAGATGAAGTACTGGAAGATCTGGCAATGGTTTTAGCAGTAGTTGCAGAAACACGGTACAGTGTTCCATTTAAGTTATCTTACCTTGTCACATACATATATGTATCTTACCAAATGTGGATGAAAAACGTTTTCAGCAGTTTACGCTTGGGATATATTTTCAACTATGTCAAACTATAAGCCGTGATTAAAAATTGATGTCTCGAAACAGTTACTAATTTCTTCATTTTTTTGAAGAAATTCCAATTTTAATAGGGTAGGAATTATGTTTTAGTATTATTATTATATTATATATTATATTATTTTATTATTCACGTCAGCGATTATATGCCTTCAAAATACAAGCAATCATATGATGAAATTTCTCGCATGGTATTGGTCTATCCAGATAGCGTACATAATGCTCATATATACAATACATACAATAATTGCACGTTATCGACAAAGATACATCAGGGGAATGGATTGTTGGCGACAGATATGCACATAAATTGATTAACACAATGATTATGCCGTTTAGAGATAGCTCACAAAGCGTGGCTTTGGAGCAACGCGAAAACTTCAGAAAACTATTCAGCAAGTACCGAGTTCGAATTGAACATTGCTTTTGAAATAAAGATTCAATAGGTTAATCGTTGGATTTTGGTGTGAGCAATATTGCAAAACTTTATATTACAGAACCAAAATTAAGTAGAAGAAATTAACTTCAGTGATAATGAGGGTGATTTTTGCGAAGAACCTTGTAATAATAGTAAGACTCCCGAAGGCGAAATGCAATGAAAAATTAAGAAAATTACTGCAACTAATAATAAAACATGTTTAATCATATTTATTTTAGTTAGGTCTATTTTATTTCACAGTTTTTAATTTAATTTGTAATTTCAATAGGAATCAAAGCAAAGATGTCAATTAAGTTCATCATTAATAGGGTATTTTCAAAGCAAAATAAATATTAAGGTTAAGTATATTTTATTTCAGATCTTTAAATTAAATTAGTAATTTCAATAGTATTCAAAGTAAAAACGTCAATTGAGTTCATCACCAATAGGGTATTTTCAAAGTAAAATAAATATTAAGGTTAAGTATATTTTATTTCACATCTTTAAATTAAATTAGTAATTTCAATAGGGCTCAAAGTAAAAATGTCAATTAATTTCATCAGTAATATGCCACTTTTCAAAGTAAAATAAATATTAAGTTAATTGAACTTAAGCCAACAAAATATAGTTAATAACTGAAAATTTAATTATTTATTTTTGACAAACATTCATTCGTGTTCGACAAAATAAAAATGCGAGGTATTGAAAATTCTTTTATTTGTTTAATTTTTAATAATTTTGTTTTTAAAAATTAGCTTTTTGCATAAAAAAAAACATCTGTAAAGCTACATATCTAACATTTTTCGAAAAATTCTGGTGCATCCGAACTTGAAATACCCGGCGCAAGTTTTTATTTCAAAAAAACCGTGCTGGTTGTAATAATTTTCATTTTGAGAAACTAAATAACCTTTTCTTATTTAAATAAAAATTAAAATAAATTGGTACGCTTTTAATGTATGTGTCTGTACAGTTATATGCTGAAGAAAGTATTGTTTTATTCGCTATATTAAAATATTATATTTCAAATATTTTTTTTTATTGTACGTACTTATTCTTTAACAATTTCATACTATACTTGTAAAATATAATTGCTTATAGTTATATTTTTTTTCTAAAGTATAAGTTATAAAAATGTACTACAGCTATTCTTAAAGTTAAAGTAGAAGAATATAGTCAAAGACAGAAATGCAAATACCACCGTGGTAACTGTGAACCGTTTCATAATTAATTGCGTTATCCTTATTACCATCCAAAAACAAGAGGTGTAGTAGAACATCCTAGATCTGACAGCAATCTAAAACTGCTTTCCTTAAGAAACTTTTCTATTATGTTTTCAGTAGACTTTAGACATAGATTAAAATACCCAAAAATTATGACCTTCTGATTACAAATGTCATTACTAAGAATATCGTTGCTAATATAATTTTCAAAAGTTGTTTTCTCCGTTCATTTGCAAGGCGTGCCTACTTGTATATCTATGTATCTGCCTTGCTTTAGTAAAAAAACCGTTAAATGAATAAAGTTATAAAACCCTGGGCACCACTGCGCTCGGGTGTGGAAAGTATAGAAGAGTCTAAGTTCGGATTCATCCGAACCTTAAATACTCGGTGCAGGTTTTTATTTCAAAGTTAATTTTATATATAAAAATGAATGTGAGTCCTTTATAAGCGTCTTAATTACTCAACCGATCTTTATGAAATTTTTACAGTAGGTGCACGTGATCTGCAGCCCAAATGTAAGGTGTATATAAATTTGGAAAAAAGAGCGGTGCCACGCCCCTATGGAAGAGAAAATTTGAAGTCGTCTTATATTCGCAACTATTCGGTGCAGATGAATGATCAAAGTGTGCTATTTTGGTAAAATGTGCGGAGTCACCCCCTATACAATAAAAAAGACAAATTCCTTTTAACTCCACAACTATTTGATGCACAATATTTGGTATATAGATCCTATATATGAGGCTATATATTATTTGTTGGGGAAAAGGAGGACTCATGCCGTTACATGAGATGTGGGGCATGGTTTTTGTACGATTTTTACAATTTTCGAAATTTTGCTTATTGAAATAAAATACAATGTGTGCACCAAATTTAATCGAATTCTCTTTAAAAGCAATTTAATACCGGGTTTTTATTTTTTTTTTAAATACCGTTATATACGAGGTGGTCATATTAAATGTGGTATGTCTACTAAATTTGGTAGACTTTGGTAGCATGGTTTCGGAGATATATTTATTTGCTCTAAAGTGGGCCACGCCCATTTCCAATTTTCTTTCATTCGATGTATTTGTTAGTGTAGGCCCATCCTTTGTAAAGTTGGCGATGCCACGCCCATTTCCAATTTTCTTTCATTCGGTGTATTTGTTAGTGTAGGCCCATCCTTTATATTAAATTTGGGCGATTTACTTTTAATATCTTGTTTTTTTTATTTTCTTCAATTACCGTTATATGAGAGTTGGGTGGGATTTTTGTCTGATTTTAACAATTTTCGTATTTTTTTTTTTTACTTGAAATGCTACATATGTATATGTGTACCAAATTTTGTATAGTTTGGTCAAGTGGTTTCGGAGATATAAGTTTTTCTTTTAAAGGGGCCACACCCATGTTCCAAAAAAAAGTTTTCACGCGTATTCCCTTCCCAAACCGAATCCTATGTGTATATACATATATCTCGGTTATTTTATGCTGTTACAAACAACCGTTAGGTGGACAAGGTCATAATACCTTGGGCACCAGTGAGCTCGGGTATAAAAAATGATGTGAATTTTGTTCATGCTGAAAATGGTAATTTACACCTGTTCGGTCTCCGCTCTCCAATTTTAAAATTTTGTTTGTGTTTCATTTTAATTTTTTTGTAATTTCATGCTCAATATTATTTATTTCCATGATTCAATTATGAAAGGTTTGATACATAATGACACCCAATTTCTAGCTCTTACATTTGCGAAGGATGTAGAAAGGGGGAAGGATATCATCCCTTTTTGTGAAAAAGTTTTAACATGTACGCAAAGTATGTAATTAGTGGTAGAATCTAAATAGAATATGTTTCACAATCTACGAAATATTTGATGCATTTTTCTAATTGGAAACTCTTTCGTTGTGCAAACATTGATTTTAAATAACAAATATCATTATTATAAGTAAACAAAATTCAGTTTTCTACATTTAGTGGTAAGTTGTTGGTACAATAAAATTTTTGCTGTTTACAACATCACTTTTTGTGAAAAAGTTTGTAACATGTACGCAAAGTATATAATTAATAGTAGAATGTAAACAGAATATGTTTCGCAATCTACGAAATATTTGATGCATTTTTCTGATTGGAAACTCTTTCATTGTGGAAACATTGATTTTAAATAACAATTATCATTATTATAAGTAAATAAAATTCAGTTTTCTACATTCAGTGGTAAATTGTTGGTACAATCAAATTTTTGTTGTTATTAAAAAAAACATGTGATTTAGTTCTTTGTTCTTATAAAAACCAGGCATTGTAAGCCATATTAATTGATTTACCAAAACCATACAAACTCTCCGAAAACTCGCGACGTAAGTCGAAACGGCGTAAATCGAGTTTTTAGCCATCCATATGATGACAAAAACGATATTATTGATGGTTTCAAATGAGGTAAATTGCTTTTTTAATTATATTGCGTACAGAAAAATTATATAAAAAAGAAACAGGCTGTGTCAGAGACACGGCCATTAAGTTTAACGTAGAATACGCCATCCGATAAGACAGAAAACATATGTAACAATAAATGATAAATAATACAAGCAAATGAATTTCTTTATTTGATAGTCACTTTGGATGATATACATAAGCTTATGATAGGAAAAATAGGATAAAAATGTTTTTAAATTATCAATTAAATTTCTCGTAAAAACGAAGTCAATGGCTGTTATCAATAGTAAAGATAAATGATAAATAACATACGCGAATCAATTTTATTATTTTTTTTGCAGTGCTTGGCAGCATTTTCTCTTCTTTTACTCTACTTTAACTTGCTCGCCTAAAATTATGCAATACAAAGAAAGGGCTGCACGAGTACATTTAAATCGCCCAACAGCAAACACTCAACCAAACACCACACACATATTTGTGTGCATGCACAGAGAAAACAGAACCACGGAAAAAACAACTATGCAGTTGATAGAAATTAACAATGTTGATTAATGAAATATTTAACAATTATATGGTAATATTTACCAATTTATAGCAGAGTTTACAATTTGAAGGTTGATTATTTTCTCAATAATATATTTAACAATGAATTGGTAAAAGTTACCAACTTATAGTGAAAATGTTACTAATTGTTGGTTGGTTATTTTACCAAAAATTTAGTTACCAATTTATGGTAGAATGCTACTATTTATTGGTTGATTATTTTATCAATAATATATTCAACAATGAATTGGTAAAAGTTAACAAGTTAATGGTAGAATGCTACAATTTATTGGTTGATCTTATGTGCCGCTAAAACTATAATCGTGATCGTACACACAATTTGTTTGTTTGTTTGTATTATTATAAAGTTGCAAATAAAGAACCACAAGTTGGTTCAGTTGACGTTTGAGAAGTGTGTAACATGGGCGAGCTGCTGTTTAATTTGTTAAGTGAATGGGGAATGGCATATCTTCTGCCAACATTAGAAGGTGAATTAGTTATTATCGAGTTATAAATAATAAGCATTGTGAATAATGCAATTAAAATGTGAAATAATGCAATTGAATTGTGAAAAATCACTATAACAAAAGTGACGCTAGTACGAGTATGTACATACAAACAATGAACAGATACCGTTATGTACAGATGTCAACGCGTCATTTAACATAAAGCAGCTATGCCCACGTTTATTTAATATGCTGTTTGCTGTTCTTGGTTTTGTTGCGGGCATAGCTGTCTTTAAGAATTCAAACAAAAAAATGATATTGTGAATATTGATAATTAAATAAATTTATTGGCAGAAAACGACGTCACATTTGAACGACTGCAATACCTATCAGTTGATGACATTAAGGAAATTATAGCGTCCGTTGGAAAACGAGCGGAGTTCCGAGAACGTTTGTTCAAATGGAAAAAGGAAACGGTAAAGGCTTTTATAACCGGATAATTTATTCTTTTCTACTTTGGTTTTTTTTATTTTAGCTCAACATTGACGTCCATACAATAAATATTGACGCCAATACCATAACGCAAACGCCATCTGAGACGTCCAAAGTGAACAATTGGATATTTACAGTAAGAATCAGGAAGAGCGTGTCCATGATCTTGTTATCTTGTTTTCTTGTATTATGGGTTATGTGTACACATTACTTTACAATATTTCCCTTACAGTTGCCATTGAATGTACATGAAATTTTGACAAACAAAGATAATGCGAAAGCTGTCATTGCGTACCATGAAAAAAACCATTATTTGTTGGAAAAACATAGGAAAACAATAATAAAAACTATATTAGAAGTCGTTTCGGACATAAATTTTAAACTTAGCTGTAGCGATATTGATGCTTTAGCGAATCAAATTGTTTGCTTGTTCCCAAAAGAAATAAAGGTAAATTTATTAATTAATTTATTTAAATAAAGTTTTGTGAATTAATAAAAAAAAAACATTAACAAATTTGTTTTTGTTATTAAATGGTAAAATTTACTATATTATTGGTAAAAACAACCATGAAATAGTTAAAAAAATCAACAGGATATGGTAAAATTTACTATATTATTGGTAAAAACAACCATGAAATAGTTAAAAAAAATCAACAGGATATGGTAAAATTTACTATATCATTGGTAAAAACAACCATGAAATAGTTAAAAAAATCAACAGGATATGGTAAAATTTACTATATTATTGGTAAAAACAACCATGAAATAGTTAAAAAAATCAACAGGATATAGTAAAGTTTAATATAATATTGGTAAAAATAATCATCAAATAGTTGAAATACAATCAAAAAACAGTTGCTAAAAATTAATCATTTCATTGTTGAAATTAACTATTTTTACATTTGGCGCCGAATCGTTCCTTTTATGGTTGAAAAAATCGTTTTCAACAACGTTGTGGTTGATTTTTTCCCTCTGTGTGTGTTTATACAATTTTCATTTGAGAAATTTAAATATTAGGAAGATATCAACCAACATGAAATGTATGTCAAACGAAAGCTAACATCTTCATTTGACTACAAAAAAAAAAAAAAAAATTAATCGAGCCGTTTCCTTATAATTAAAGAAATAGAGATTACAACAATAAAAACCTGACATTGGTGCCCATACCGTAAGGTAAGACGTATTCTACGCCAAAAGTGTATAAGGGGCCGTGCACATATTACGTAACGCGCGTAGGGAAGGGGCGGGTTTGCGATTTGTGACGAAGTGTGACATGTGATTTCCCTTTTATTAATTTATAACATATATCAATTAACATTGTATTTTATTCTACGATTAATAAAAACAATTTTTCTGAAAGTGTGACATGAGTGGGGGGTCTAAAATTATCAAAAATCGCGTTACGTAATATGTGCACGACCCCTAACCATAAATAACTATGTAATCACAGGATTACATTTCGTTAGGTTTGTTTTGTTCTTATATTGCCTATTTAGAATTTAGATAAAATGACCTTATATATTTTGGAAATGTAATCTCATGATTAATTACACTTTAAACAATTTATATACAAACGGGATAGGTGATAGGATTGGGCAGAAAAGCACTCCAAAACGGCGGTGGTGAAGTTCGGAAACACAAGTTATCAGCAAGCTACAAAGGAATAGCTAATCATAATTTACACTAATATTGCACGAGAGCAGAAATGCTTATCGTCTATTCTAATGGCATACTCATTCAAACGTCTTAATTAAAGATATACATGTATTAACTTTTATTTAGAATATTTGATTTTTTTTTTAAATACTAACTAAAATGCTCGAAATTCGGAATGCCCACTCACTTTGGCAAGGAAGCAGTGGCACAAGGGTGGACATGAAAAAGAATAGGGATGCGATCACAATGAGCAATGGGCTTTGAAACAAATCGTATAAAAAAGTTTTCCCTATTAATTGTAACATACTGATTGCAAGTACTTACGCGTTCCATAAATATAGGGAATAGCAAAGGTCTTGCTAACTAATGCTCGCACACGGGTGGAGATAAAAACGAACTAGGACACGGAACTTAACGGACTAAGATGCAGGAAAACGGCCACTCAGTATACCAATCACGATCTAGATGCACAATTTACCTAATAAATTATAAATAAAACCACATATTTACATTTTTATAAAATACTTACTCAAACTGCCACAATTTTCAGGAAAAATATCAGCAAATTAAAACAACACAAATGAATCAGTGAAACCTACTCTTTGTTTTTTGTTTTTTTGAATCTTACCACTATTTAAAATTATTTGAGAAGATTCATACGTAAATTTTCAAAGAAATAACACCATTTTAGCTAAAGGAGACTCATGTGAAGAGTGAAGAGTGTTTATGTATCAAACCTTTCATTATTGAATCATGATTTATTTCTATCTAATTCTGCTAAATTTTTTCTATTGTATTTTCAATAACTTTTGAAATGGAGTCAATTTCCTCCATTTGGCTTGGCTTTCTGAAGGTAAATTTAGTCTGGTTGGGGTTTTGTCACTTAGGAATATTGGCTGCAGTGGGACTTTAGCCTCCCAGCGTATTTTTTACCAATTCTGGTGATTTCGCTGATAGGTTGTCATAAAATCGTTGCGCAATTTGTTTCTATAATTAAAACTGAAATTTTCAGTAAACTCAAAATTATTTTTTGCCAATTCTTACTTAAAAAATCTATTCTGTTTAATAAACTATTCCCTGTAATGATGCGGTGTCATCCTCTATCTAAGGCTTTTTCTGAAATATTTGGTTATTAAGTCAGAAATTATAAACTATAACTTACTTAATAAATTAACTTACATTTTGCATTTTGTCCAATTGGCGCCATTCTATAATAACAAATTATTGCATAGCTTTTTATGTTACAGATTTGCTTTTTCTATCGCATAAACGACGGTAGTCGACACGGAAAGTGTATGATTCAATGGCCATACAAATTTCAACTGCTGAATTATACACTTTATATGTTCATACGTTTGTACAATTATAAGAATCCCCCTATTATAAATTTTCCATTAAAAAAGTCAACATCTTCCAAATATCTGAATTATTATTTTATCTCAAAATCTACTTAAGTATTAATTTTTTTATATATCTCATACTGATTACGGTCCCTGGTATAAAGTACATACATATCATGCAAAAGCATTCAAAAAAGAGGTGATATAAAAATATTTTATAAAATGTGCCTTGTTGAGCCCTCACAGGTTTTTCCCCGTGTGTGTTTTCGAATGCGGTCCCGATACTTCATTTCTATCGGATGTCTAAACAGAGTCCATAATCTAATTAACAACAACCATTCTTTAACTAGCTTCGTTCCTTGGGGGTACTGCCGTGGTTAAACAACCATCGGAGGAGTCATCCCCTTCCAGAATGTTCAATCATGTAGTTTCTTGTCAATGTCCTTTCCATGAAATGTCAATTTGATAAGCAAACAAATTTTAAAATGTTTCAAAATATGTTTTAATGACTAAAATATGCTAAAACATCTGAACGGACTTCTTAACATTTCTATTGATTTCCTTACCCTAGTCAAATGTATACAGACTGTCGCAAATTTTGCCTATTGAAATAAAATAATAAATGTGTGCACCAAATTTGGTGGAGTTTTGTGGCATAATTTTTGAGATATACCAGGTTGTTCGAAAGTGGGCGGCACCACGCCTATTACCAATTTGCATATTAAATTTAATCAAATTAGCTTTAAAAGTAACTTAAATACCGCGTTTGTTTTTTTTTTTGAAAATTACCGTTATATGAGAGGTGGACGTCGGATTTGTACAATTTTTGGAATTTGCGTACTCATATTAAATGTGGTATGTCTACTCAATTTGATAGACTTTGGTAGCATGGTTTCGGAGATATATTTATTTGCTCTAAAGTCCACGCTTCTATACTCAGTTTTGGAACACCTTGTTTTCGTATACATACAAATGTATACTAATACGCGGCCGCCGAAGCTTCTTACAAAAATCATCAGCTGTTCGAAGTCGGCGTAAAACTGTAGGCCCATCAGTTGTAGTACACCAACAAATTGTCGGTCGTAGGTAATATCCGTGAAATATTAGTGGAAATTATTATGTGGTATTGTTGTATGTGCTAAAGTTTAATGTTCTTGTATGCATGCAAAATTTTTAATAGAACCAAAACAAATTGTGACACTTGGACAATTCGCAAGGTAGTGCTATGTTGTATGTTGTAATATGGAGTTGTATGAAAATAAGAACCTTGTGAACACCGCGCCAAATGTTATGTTGTATTTTCTTTTTGATGAAATACATTCTCTATAAATGTGGGGTTCCTAGAGTTAGTATTATCCAAACTTTATATGTCAAACAACAATCGTGCTGATACAACTGTGTTGAAACTATAGCACATACAAGAAATAACTCTAAATAAGAACCCTTGTGAATTATCCAAAACATAATAATTGAGGTGTGAAACTACAACAATAAAGAAGCTTGGAAGCCATGGCAAATACAAGAAAGCACCTAATGCCATGTGAATAGTTCAAATCTATAGCTTTGCATAATACCTATGTATATGTATTTTTCCAATTGTTAATGAAGTAATTATCCATTATTTATTTCAGAAATTACGAAATCAAAAGGGATTCTTCTATAAATAATTAAAAAAGTATCAACATATCAGAACAGTAAATGAAGTGATAAATACGTGCTTTATTTTTTTTGGGCATTCCTATATAATTCTAAAAAAACTACTACATATTAAATCAAAATGACAACACAGCTGAATATTGTTACTTACAAATTATTTGTTTCCTAATGTTCAGCACAGCCATACATATATGTATATATGTTCATAAAAGTTAAGAAAAATATCCAACACGTAAAAAGCTGAAAAGCCAGCATAGATGCGTCAACTTTGCTTTTATTTTAATTAACTCTGTGGTGTTTTCGATCAGCGTGTTGGTGCCTATGACTGTGACAGCAGCCAATTTAAAAGATCAGTCGGATTAAATAATGTTAATACAATAAATACAATAAATGTTCCGAAAACATATTTTATCTCTCCATGCTATTTCCAAAGGAGAAGGAACTATGGCGTTATGCGTCGAAAAACCTTTTAAAAAATTTCGATGGGAGGAGCAATATAGAGCCACAACAGCCGCATCCCCATCAACATCAACTCACCCTTCTAGCGAACCATCATTACCAAAATTGTCACCAATACCAGAGTTCATTTTGCAATTCCATGATTACATCGAGCGCAGTGACCTCCAATCTCGAATACTACGTTTTGTCTACGGAAGCAAGCTCAGAACAGAAAACGAACGTTTCCGAAACTGGTTGCAGTTATGGAAGCAGTTGCGTCGATATGAACGTCGCCTCTTGCATACGAGCGAAAGCGCAAAAAAACAAAAGTCTCAATCGCTGCTCGGATCACTTAGCGCGACTATCCCAACGCTCTCTTCAATCGAGTGTAAAGAATCAATCGACCTCAAGCCCGCCAACGACGAATACGACACCTGCCACAGCAGCAGGTACATTTTCTGCGACAGTAAATATGCTGCGGAATTGTTGTGGCGGCAGTGGTTTGTCCACAGACTCTTCTGCAAGCGATTCGATATCAACTATTTTCCAACAAAACGACAAGCTAAGTATTGGGCAGCAAATATTAGATGTTCCAACCGGAAAACAATTACAGAAATTCCAACAAATCTTCCGAAAGCTTATGAAAATGTTGAATTGGCAACAGCAAGCCACATTACTGGATGCGGTCAAAACCCGCAAAGAAATGTTTGTTGCCAAAAATTCCTATTGTATTCTATTAAAACGCTCGTTAATATACAAAGAAGAGCCATACGTTATTGTATGTCGTCTATTTTTCTGGCCCAATTTGAGAGATGCAACAGAGTTGAAACGTTTGCCGATCTGCTCAAACGACCGTCATCCCATGTATGTTTGTTGCAATCCAGTGCACTGGTGTCGAGTTCTCGAAACAGGTAAATTATTTATAAAACAATCATATTTTTACAATTGAAATGAAATCAATACTTGCTAAAATATTTTTGATTTAATGAAGAAACATTACTAATATCCATTGGCTGCCGAGGGGTGGCCGCTGTTGGAACAAAATAATCTTTCGCATGCTTTGATCCGCCAAAGCACTGCAAAAATGGGCGGGGTAAGTTACGGTGCAGTACAATTCCGGTCGGGTGCCGTATATAATGTGTACATATATGGCGGTTTGTGCCAGGTCTGTTTGACTGCTCCCGTATACCGCAATGATATTAAGTACCGCATATCGTAAGTGATTGTACCGCGCTGTATCATACCGTACCGAGTATGTTTGAGCAAGCCATGTTTTAAGGCAAGCTGATGAAATAAAAAATGGATTTTTTACTACATGATCGATAGATAGATGGTTTAATTATTAAAGTCTTTATAAATAGGTTGCTCTCTCACTCTAATTGTAATGGCTAATCTCCCAACTTGCTCTTAAAATACATATCTTCGGAGTTTTGTATCACATTTTTAAACAATAGGGAAAGTTTTACTTTTCGGAGTGAAAATGTTAGTTGTCATTTTTGATAGTTTATTGCTTATATATATGTATATGTACACTTGCGGTCAATAAAACCCCACCACCAAATATAATTGAAATAAGATCACATGAGCAATTTGTTTATAAAGTTAGAATATTAGGGTCATTTTTATTTGTTTGGCAACATAGTGTAAATTAGTTATCCACAAAATTTTTTCTTGAAAATGGGGTTTATAAGAAATAGCCAATTAATTAAAAAAAATTAACAAAAATGTACATTCGATGATATTCATGATTAATTAAAAGAAACCAATGTGAAGTTAACTTAAAGCGACTAAATCATTTTCACCCCTAACGGTAGGAATATAGGCTTTCCTAATAACGAGTCGTTCCTCCTTTAGCCTCAATAACTGCCTTAATTCTTGAAGGCATGGAATTCACTAGGACCTCAATTGATTTCCTTATAATGGGACCATACGAAACCAGTTCTAAGATCTTTATCAATTGACTTTTATGTGTTGGCTTCTGTTTAGCAGCTTCACACTTCATTATGTGCTATAAGTGCTCAATAGGGGTTAAATCTGGCGAGTTTCCAGGCCAATCCAAGCGTTGAATCCCTAGATCGTTAAATGTATTGGTAAATTAAATATAAAAATTCGAGCTGAATAGGATCATATCCACCAATAATGCATAGATGCTTTAAACAAGATTTGTTTCCAATCAAAACTTACCCATTCTGCACGATAGCATGGCGCTGAGTCATCCTGGAAGATTAGGCGATCCGTATAAGAATAATGCTCTTCAATAGTGGGTACTAAAAAATTGTTAAACACTGTCGCATATTTTTGTGCATTCATTATTCCATCAACAAGGTGTAGAGTCCCAAAACATGGTATGAAAAGCAGAACAAATCACTTGACTTTGAGGAAACTTAACTTTTACACAATTATCCTGGAACCTCTCACCACCTGAACGGCACACGTAAAGCAAATTTTGTGAGATTAGCAAATTAAATTTGCTTTCGTCAGACCACATAATCTGTTGCCAATCATTTTGATCCCGATTTTGGTACTTTTTGGCTCAAGAAATTCGTGCAGCCTTCATTTTTTGTGTTAATGGTGGCTTTTTGGCATGGCGTCTTCCATATAAACCCACATCTCTAAGCCGTCGACGTATGGTTTCGACACTTAAATCCACTTTATGAAAATTTTGCATCTCCGTCCTTGTAGAAAGTGCACTTTTAAAGCGGTCGCTTAAACTTATCCGCCGCAGTATGTTATCTGTTCTCTCAGTTGACTTTTGAGGACGACCTGGTCTCTTTTTCCGCTCCAACTCATCACTATTTTCTTTTTTTTTGTAAAAGACGAACAATAGTTGAATGGCTACAACAAATTCTAGCTGCTATTTGCCGAGAAGATAACTTTTCTTCATCTAATTCCAATATGCGAATTTTTTGATCACACGTTGTAGTATACGTGACTATTGTCGAGTATGAACTGACTTTATTGTAAGTAGATGATATTGATGATACATGGTTGGTGAGAGTAATGATATAGATATAATAGATATAATGAGGGAATGGATGATAATAGGACAGTGTTGCCTACTGACATCCCCCCGGTTAAGTTAGGTATAATATAATAATAGAAATATTAATATGATTTCAACATGTGATATGAATTCATTTTTTTTTTTTTTTTTTTTTTAAGTAATTCATTGTTAAATATGTATGTATATGCTTGTACTGTTCAACTTGTTTAGAACTTAGGGTTTTTTTTATTGCACGGCCATACCGTGACACCTTGATTTTTGGCAATGATGGTTTCTTATTTCACCTTCCGCAGCTATCTTAGTAAATGTGTCTGTTGCAGCTGTGGTTCCAGGTATATTCGCTACAATTGTTTGTGGTACTGGTATGTTGGCTTTTGTTGGTTGTATGTGAATTGAATTCCGTCTTATAAGTTTGCCATTGTCGGTTCTTTTATAAAAAGAGCGTGGCGTATCTGTGTGCTTATTTTCAATGGTTCCGGATACCCAGTTTCGATGTTCTCGTTGTACTCTAATACGATCACCGGGAAGAATGCGATGAGAGCGTTTCGCGCTTACGTCGTAGTTTTCCTTGTATGTGTTTCTCATTTTATTCATATTGGCTTGTACATTTGCCACTACTCTGGGTTTCAATACTTCATGTGATGTCGGTATAGTATTTCTCGTAACTCGGCTCATTAAACGTTGATCCGGCGATTCTAATTCATCATTTCTGGGCGTATTTCTATAGTTGAGTAAGGCAAGGGAAATGTCGGTGTTGTCCTTCGAGCATTTTTTTAAAATGGACTTTGCTGTTTGCACGTACCTTTCGGCTAACCCGTTTGATCTTGGGTAATAAGGACTTGATGTTTGATGTTTTATGTCCCAAGATTTTGTAAACTCTGAAAATTCTTTCGAAGCAAACTGTGGTCCATTGTCAGACTCCAATATTAGTGGAATTGTGTGACTGGAAAACCAGGTTTTTAAAAGTTTTATAACTTCGAATGACGTTGCCTGCTCAAGAACTGCGAAGTCCATGAAACCAGAATAGCTATCAGCTATTAACAAATAATTTTTGTTTCGAAAATGAAAAATGTCCGTTGCCACGGTTTCGAACGGTAATGAAGGTATAGGCTTTAGAATTAATGGTTCTTTTGGTTTTGAAAGTTGGTATGATTCACAGATAGAACATTTTTCGAAGAAATTTTTAATATCTTTGTGCATGCCGATCCAAAATACAACTGATCGTGCCCTGCTTATGCATCTTTGTATTCCTTGATGACCTGATTTTTAGCAGTAACGGTTTTGGAGGTCTTACAAATGATGCCGCTGAAATAGATGCCCGTTCTTCACCTTCAGTTGCCATGTTTTAAACACACTTCTGACACCATGTAGTGTACGTGACTATTGTCGAGTATGAACTGACTTTATTGTATTCAATATGCTATGCATGTATGTAATTTAGAAATTATTAATATTATCTCAGCAAATCTGAAATATATTTCGCAACAACTACCCAAAATTTATCTTAGTATGGATTCCCGGAAACGCTAGAAATCATTGAAATGAACTGCAAAATTATCGCCTCTATCTCCCCTGAGTACCTAACTAAATTGTAATCCTAAAGATATACATAGAAAGACACGTCACAATACACTACAGACAATTTCATAAAAGCATTCAATTGAATATAAAAACCATCATTTAACACATTGATGCCCAGTGTTGCCGTTTTGGTCCAATTGGACCAAATTTGGTAGTTTCGTTTCTTAAAATACGGATTTGGTAGGTTGGTTGGATTGTTGTGATTTTGGGATGTTTTTGGTAGGCAAAGCACTTAATTTATTAGTTTTTGGTTTAATCTTACTTTCCGAAATTCTTCTTCATAAGAACTTAAACTATATCTGTTTTCGTAAGTGCATGTAACAACCCTGTCTTTAAAGAAGTATGTAAAAACGAAGAGAAGAAGAGAAATGTCAAAAGCCGAATTTGCATTGAACCGTTCAATTTGAACGTTGCGCAGATTATACTGTCTCCTTCTATCGCATACAATTTGTCTAGAATTTGTTCGAAGACAAGCAGACAATTGAACGCGGTAGTTCAGCGAAGATTCGCGCTTTTTTCTTCATTTGTGAGGTTTTGTTGCACAAAATATATAATATTGACTGGCTTTCAGATTTCTCAATAGAACCCCAAGGACTGATGAATCAACGTATGATTTTAATAACAACAGTGACGACCAAAATCAGAAGGAGCCTTCAAAAAGAAAATTTAGGAGCGAATGGCTGCAAATGTTTGACTGGCTGCAGGAAAAAAATGGATGTTGATTTTGCGTTGTATGTGCCAAGAGTATTTTAAATCACTGCACACACCTGAGAAATCACGAGAAGACTATTTTTCATTCGCAAAGCTACAAGGCCAAGAAGAATCAAATAAGCATCAATAAATTTATTGATTTTGAAGAAGGAAAATTGCACCAGAACGTTCGAAATGCCGAACGTGCTCTCGTAATGTTTTGCATCTTCCGTTTCTTTTAACGGATTTTCTTCCGGCCTTGGTAGCAGAATGTTGTCCAGATTCCTCCATCGCAAAGCTCCTTAAATGCGGCAGAACAAAGGCAACGCAACTAGCTGAATTCATTTAAAAACAGGCAAGTGAAAAAACGTTATCAACTTTACGAACGACAAAGTTTTCGATTATAGCACTACTCGACAAATTTTGATCAACTTTAGTCTCCAAGAATAAAATAGTCCTTTCCTAAAGTGAAATTTTCTCCTGATTCCGAATATGACTTCCATTTTCTTGTGGCAGATCTAGTTTCCGGGATATCGGCGAAAATATGAAAATTCCCATTTTTGCAGAACACTACTTCATATAGGTACGGCAAAAATTTGCATTTTTCATTTTTTCGTTTTTAACTGTTGAATTATGCATTATACTAATTCCCATAAAAATTTCTTGCCTTCTTCGCCCTCAAGTATCTTCAGTAGTTTGGCCACTATGCCAAAAAACGTTCAAAAAATGTTGAAAAAAAAACGAAATTTTTTACACAATTTCAGATTTAACCACTTTAAAATCGGAAAAATTCTATTGACGAAAAAAAGTTAGCCCTCCTATGTTGTAGGTAATTTAACTACGAAAATTTTAAGCATACCAGTACAACAATCGGACGTGCCATTGAAACTATAGCCCCGTTAACTTGCAAGCGTCTATCCTACAATTTTAGTATTACTCTGATAAAATTGGCGAGACATTTCATTTGGTCACTCTACCTTAGGGTCTAATAAATTTAAAAAGACATCAAGTATTTAATTGTCACTACTGTTTGTTGTAAATTTTGTTTTGCAAATTGTAGTGCAAATTTATACATACTATATCGGTAGATGTGTTTACGAAATGGCTTGTTGCAAAAGAGATTTTAAATGTAAAAATAATCCGGATGATTTTTGCTTTATTTGCGGACATTATATTTTCGGAAACTCAGCTCGGAAAATAACTAATTCTGTCAGAGATGCATACTTTCATTATTTCGGTTGCCGTGTAAAAAATCTCGATAAATCTTGGACACCTAATTTTATTTGCGCCTCCTGTAGATTAACTTTAATGAGATGGGTATCGGGTAAAGGTCATAACATGAAGTTTGGTGTTCCAATGATGTGGACTGAACCCTTTAACCACGACCAGTGCTATTTTTGCGTGATAGACCTTAAAGGTAAAACGAGAAAAAAGAGGAAATTAATAAGTTATCCAAATGTGGCATCAGCTAAAAAACCAAAACTACATGACCATACCTTACCCATACCTAGACCGCCTATAAGTTTTGAAGCCTCAAGCGAAAGTGACTCCGAAGCAGATAATTCAGAAAGTGGACAAGAAGGAGAGATCCCACATCGAGTCTCACAAGCCGAACTTAATGACTTGGTCAGAGATTTGAAATTATCGAAATTTGATAGCGAAGTTCTAGGATCTCGTTTGCAGCAATGGGGCAGCCTGGGCCCTTCGACAAGTACTTCCAAATTTCGAAATAGACACAAGACTTTCTCTTCTTTTTTTACTAAAAGTGAAAATATTTGCTACTGCAATGATGTTCAAGGTTTATTTGAAGCACTAAAATTAGAAAATAAAGTGGATGATTGGCGCTTGTTTATAGACAGTTCAAAGCATAGTTTAAAAGCAGCATTACTCCATAAAGGAAATTCGTTACCGTCAATACCAGTGGCACATTCTGAGAATACTAAAGAAACTTATTTAAGCATATCAAATTTACTTGAGCTCATTCAATATAAACAATTTAATTGGAAAATTTGTGCGGACTTAAAGGTAAGCAGTTTCGGTGGTACAGTTTAAAATAAATAGTATATGAAATACATCCTAGGTTGTAGCTATAGTTCTCGGACTTCAAGGAGGTTTCACTAAATATTGCTGTTTTCTCTGTCTTTGGGACAGCCGTGCTAGAGAAACCCATTATATTCAGGAAAACTGGCCACCAAGAGCTGAGTACGAACCAGGTGCCTTCAATATCGCAAACCCGCCTTTAGTAAATCCCGAACGAGTTATTTTGCCAGCACTTCACATCAAATTAGGATTAATGAAAAATTTTGTAAAGGCTTTAAATAAGGACGCGCCATCCTTCCAGTACCTAACGAAATTTTTCCCTAAAATAACTCAAGCCAAATTAAAAGAAGGTATATTTGTTGGTCCGCAAATTAGAAAGTTGCTGAAAGACGAAAATTTTGCGAATCATTTATCATCAGTAGAAGCAGCGGCTTGGGACAGCTTTAAGCAAGTCGTTAGTGGGTTTCTTGGCAACAACAAAGATCCCAACTATAGAGAGATGGTCAAAGCCTTGTTGAAAAACTACAGTGCTATGAAATGCAACATGTCCCTCAAAATGCATTTTTTGCATTCACATTTGGATAATTTTCCCGCAAACCTAGGTGCTGAATGTGATGAACAGGGTGAAAGGTTTCACCAAGACCTCATGATTTTTGAAAAGCGTTACCAAGGTTTTTGGAATGAAGAAATGATGGGAGATTATTGCTGGACAATAATACGGGAGACAAACCCAGAAAATTATAAACGGGTAGTTAGAAGTACCCACGTCCCTCACTATTGACCACCACAGTAAAATCGCTCAATTTGACTTTTTTAGATGTAGATATGTATGTATTTAATGTTGTTGTCGTTGTTGTTTTTTACTGAATTGCTGATTTATACTCATATTACTCAATTGAATACAGTTTAACGTGCAAACATATGTCTATAATAAAACGTTATAAAAAAATAAAAACATAGTTTGAATAAAAATTTTCTCTATAAAAAAATTGTAGGATAGACGCTTGCAAGTTAACGGGGCTATAGTTTCAATGGCACGTCCGATTGTTGTGCTGGTATGCTTAAAATTTTCGTAGTTAAATTACCTACAACATAGGAGGGCTAACTTTTTTTCGTCAATAGAATTTTTCCGATTTTAAAGTGGTTAAATCTGAAATTGTGTAAAAAATTTCGTTTTTTTTTCAACATTTTTTGAACGTTTTTTGGCATAGTGGCCAAACTACTGAAGATACTTGAGGGAGGTGAAGGCAAGACATTTTTATGGGAATTGGTATAATGCATAATTCAACAGTTTAAAACGAAAAAATGAAAAATACAAATTTTTGCCGTACCTATATGAAGTAGTGATCTGCAAAAATGGGAATTTTCATATTTTCGCCGATATCTCGGAAACTAGATCTGCCACAAGAAAATGAAAGTCATATTCGGAATCAGGAGAAAATTTCACTTTAGGAAAGGCCTATTTTATTCTTGGAGATTTTTTTTGTCGAGTAGTGTAGTCGACGAAACCACGGACATATCTGTGAAAAAGAGCTTGGTATTGGTTGCCAGATACGTTGATGGCTCCCGCAACGTTCATGATCGTTTTCTTGCTTTACTGGAACTTACGAAAGCGAATGGGGTAACAATGTTTAATATAATTAAGGAATTTTTTTGTAAATGTAATTTACCGCTTAAAAATTTGATTGGATTAGTCACAGATGAGGCCATTGTAATGTCAGATGATATTGGTGGACTAAAAGCTTTATTAAAGACTGAAACTGAAGTATTTTATGTAAAATGTACATGCCATTCTTTACATTTATGTTGCAGTTACGCTTTTAAAAAGCTTCCTGACTGCATAGGATTTCTTTGTCGAAACATATATAGTTATTTTTCGCACAGTCCTAAAAGAATTGCAGAGCTTAGTGATTTCCAGGAATACTGCTCTGTAAAGCCGCAAAAGATTTTGGGAATTTTCCAAACAAGGTGGATATCATTAGAAGGCGTTATTGCTCGGCTTGTGGAACAATGGGAAAGCTTACAACTGTATTTTATTTCATGTTATTATGAAGTTAATGGATTACGACCTGTTGAACTGGCGCAAAAAATTAATCCGAAAATGAAGGCTTATTTCCTTTTCTTGACTTACATATTACCTATTAGTAATAACTTGAACAAAGAATTTCAATCAGAAAGCTCGCGGCTGCCATGTTTGTATTCGAGTATTAAATCAAACTTCCTTTTAATTTTGAGCAATTTTATAAGTCAAGACAAGTTAAAAAATGGCATTGAAGTCAACTTTAAAGACAAAAATAATCACAAACATGTATCGACAATTTTTGTTGGACTGAAAGCCGGAATATTTATAGAAAATAATTTAAGTGCTAACGAAATAATTGAAATAAAATCGAATATTATCCTTTTCTACGTAGAATTATTAGAGCAGATTAAGTTAAGATTTGATTTCGACAGAGAAGATCTGAAGTTGCTGGATATTATAACCCCAAATAGAATCCTTTCTGAAGATAATTTAACTTTCGTTCCTTTGATTTCCAAATTTCAAAATTTAGTGGACTGCGATCCTGATAAAATAATAACACAACATAATTTGCTGAGGTAAAGTAATGCCGGATTAAAAAGCGACATGTAAATAAACTTTTTTTGGTGCGAGGTTAGCAACATTAAGAATGGTTTGAACGAGTTTTGTTTTATTGATCTTGCTAGTTTAGTGTTTAATTTGCTTTCACTTCCACACAGTTCTGCTGCTGCGGAGCGAAAATTTTCGGAGCTTTCTCTTATAAAAACCAAACATAGAAATAAGTTAGACTTTGGTACCATAAATAACATTATGTTATGTAAAGAAATTATTCGAAAGACTGAGGTGCACTATATGTGATAAAGAGTGATATGTATTAATATATCGGTAAGATAATTTTAATGCAATATGTACAACTACATCATATTTAATGTAATTAATTGAATTTATTTTTGTTTTTTCAATAAAGTGTTATATGTTTAAAACACATTTTTTTCAATGCAATTTACATCTTGGTAGGTTGAGGGCGATTTTGGACCAACTTTGGTAGGAAAAAAAAATCTTGATTGGCAACACTGTTGATGACCGCAAATGTATCCGGTAAGGTTATACTATTACGCATCTTTATTTTTGCAAGAATAGAATCTTTGACATTTCCCATATCCTCTTTGATCGAATACATTTCCAAACCAAGAAAGCCAAATCGTTTTCCAACGCCAATTCATTAATTCAGTTATCGAGACCATAAGGCGGAAAATCCCTTTTGAAAGCACCCCGCTTTATTTTAGGATTTAGCGATCGTTTCTCTCTGAGCACTATCCAAAGCTACTTATCATCGGAAAATAATCACGCCCACATAAAAGTATTATGGCATATTTCAGTACCTATTAAAGATAATTTGCTCCAATAGCGTGTGCTACGTTATCAAACCCTACAAAATTTAGTGTACGAGAAAAAATTTAAAAATCAAACTTTTGAAAATTGGTTGTTGTACGTTGGAATCATACTAATTTATTTTTGTTTTTACTCAAATGAATAAACGTTGTTTAAGGTTTCAAAATATTGTTACACTGGTGTACCCCGCTTTCTTAGCTGCGTTAAAATACACATACTTTGTTTTGTAAATGATGCTTTCCATTTCCAGACAACCGGTCAGGTACAAGCATGATTTTTAATTTCGACCAAACTCAAATACATTGTTTGTTGGTCCAAATAATGAGACACGTATTTTTTCTTTTGGCTCGGAAAAATTTTTCGGCCGAATTAAACGCGATTTTGTTTTTCATACAAAAATCGATTATTCAAGTTGACAGTGAGAATTTTTTTTTTAAATGCCCACAACTTTATCAAAATTCAATGGATTCTAGCAATGTTTTTACTAAAATGTCAGTTATTCTTGGTTCTTTAAGATAGAATGATATACTGATTGATTTCCATTATTTGAAATTTTTTATTTAACAATAAACAAAAAGTGAAAATTTTTTTTAACTTTTATTTTCTCAAAAAGTGTATTTTTTTTCTCTGAAACTTTTTCACCGGGAAATAGACACTTTGAACTACAATCAGTATAAATCACCAACAGCAAAGATTTTTTTTTTCGGGGTTATGATTTTTTGTAGATATAATTAGTTTTTGTGGTACATGCTAAAATGTAATCAGTAATTTTCACTTAAAAAATTGAAATGATGAATAATAATCAAAGTGCTGAATAATTGCGAAACGAAATATGTGTGTATCAAATAGTATATATCAACGTCACATATTTTGCTGTGAAAGTATTCTAAACAGCACTTTCCTTTGGTTTGGGTCCGCTTTTTTCCTAAAAAATAATAAATAGCCTGATATATTGGATCTATGTGCCATATATTGTACATCTGCATCAAATAGTTGCGGAGTTATAAGAATTTTGGTTTTTTTGTATAGGGCGTGGTGCCGCCCTCCATGGTTCGTATAACTCGGTTCGTAATTTCGAAAATTGTAAAAATCTTGCAGTCATGCCCACTTCTCATATAACAGTAATTTACTTACTTACTAAATTGGCGCTGAAGCGATTTTGGCCGAAATTCTCCCAACAATTTGTGGTGTTCGTCTTGATGTTGTAACACAAATTGAGGAACTTACAGTTTTACCCCGACTCCGAACGGCGAATGTTTTTTTGTGAGATGTTTTTTTCATGGCAGAAATATACTCGGAGGTTTGCCATTGCCTGCCGAGAGGCGACCGCTAAGAAAAAACTTTTTCTATAATTTTTGATTTTACCTGCCCCGGCCGGGATTTGAGCTCGGGACTCACCGAATGAAGCACGCACATGCTGCACACTCGGCTACGGCGGCCGCCTAGGTAACAGTAATTTACAAAAATCAAAAAATTCGGTATTTGAAAGACAGTAAGCACAATTTTGAAATTTATATAGTAAGTTACACGATCACCTCTCATACAATGGTAAAATACAAAAATAAAAAACAATTCGATATTTAAAAGCTATACAAAGTAATTTGCTCAAATTTGAGACAACAATGGGTTTGGGAATGAAATACATGGAATAATAAATGTTGGAACGGTCAGGGTATCGCCCACATGAGAGAAAATATATGATATACCTACTACATTACGAACAGTGCATTTTTAGTATAAGCACATCTTAAACTCTTCCTTACTTGTTATACTATATAAGATTAACTGATTTTTTCCATTCGACAAATACTGTTTAATAACAATTTGCGCCGAGTATATAAAGTTCGTTTATATAATAATAACTGCTTCTGATTTATACAATAAGTGCTGTTTATTTGATTTAAAAACAAGCACCGGTTATTTCAAGGTCGCTTACTCTCGAACATATATTCTTCTTTACTTAAATGAAATAAATTGTTGAAATATGTTTACTGTTAAAATATTTATCTCCTCACTTTTGAAAGCGCCAACTAGCGACATCATAGTGGTGTATTGCTAAATTAGTAGCACATTTTTCGCTCCCTTTAGCGGCTTATTACTTTACATAAGTATTCCCCACTTAAAAGCATTTTAAACTATTTAAATAAATTTTCCCTTTTAAAAATATGTATGTACAATATATTTATGATATACATATTTAAGCACTCCGCTTATAATAAAAATGGGGGAACTTACCAACTATTAACCTTTTGCTTCCTTCAAAATACTCAAAAACGCATACATACATATGTATATACATACAATATTCGTCGTTCCCTCCCTCCAGTAAAAAATGGTCAATTGCGAAAACTATGATAACTTTTTACTTATTATTTTGTAGTGATTTAAAATAAACCCCCATTTTTATCAAACACCTAGAAACACATTTTTAGTTAATTGGCTAGTCATGCCAAAGAATCCAAAAAACGTCAGCTGTCAAAGTTTGACGTTCATTCATCAAATCACAAAAAGAAAACATTTCACCCTGCCAAAATCGTGTGTTGTTTCTACGTAAAATTTTAATTAATTAATAATACTATTATAATAATTTAAGGAAAATGAATTTTTATGAAGCGTTTGAATAACTAGATACTGTCACTTAGCTTGATTCTATTAAACGCGTTGTTTCGATCTTTAATTTACTTTAAAACAGGCAGTACATAACTAGGTAGATGTGGTAATAGGTAACTAGCTTTATTTCGCATGAAAATAGGTATCAAATAATTAGTTTAACTTTAGTAAAAAGGCAGCTAGTTTGTTTCAAATAAAAGCTAGATAGAAGTTAGCTGTCAGCTAATGCAGAGGTTAGCAGGGCTCACTTTTTTCGGCCATCGCCATACAAAATTAGTTAGCTTTTCTCAAAGCAAATATACAATTATTAGTCAGTACCAGTATTTCCGTAAGCAGATTAAAGTAAGGTTTAAGCTACCTTCACTTCTTACAGGCATTTACAGGATTTGAAAGCGATGTTTTTCTACTAAGCGTTTTTGTTTTTTTTTAACTTAACGAGCAATATTGTAGCAATTCTGCATTTCTTACACGGAATACTTCTTAAAACTATTTTGTGAGACGATGCAACGAAACCAAACAATGGGCTGAACAACTGGCAAGCGAAAAGGCGGCTGAACTACCAGAGATAAATACGCGAAAATAACTGGCAAAATCAGCGCGATTTCCAATTGGATATGAAATAGGAGTGAATGTTTTTTGGCTTGGCCAAATATGTATTTGATCATGGTGGGCAGATAAGATTTTAAAACCCTTACAGCGGTCATATTTGTTTAACACATGACAATTACATCACATTACAGTTTCGTGCAGAATGCGACTTGTTTTCTCACTTCTAAAAGATATATTGAAATTAAAATAAATATATCCTAATTGTTTGATTATTTTCATAAATGTATGCCCTTCAAATCATTAAAAAATAACTTCACACAAAAAAGATATGGACTGTTTGTTTGCGCAATGTTGAGTGGGTCCCAAGAGAACTCCAATTCTGAGGAAGATCGTTCGTGAGTGGATAAGGAACAATTGTGCATGAGCCGTAAAATCATGAGCATCAGTTCTTGTTAGGAGCATTAGTAATTAGAAACCGAGCTGTACTTAGGTTGGGTTAGAAAAGGAGCGAAGGAGCCCAATTAGCAACTGAGTACCGTTTTGATACCATATAACCTCGGATTATTTCACTTAAAACCACTAGCAGTTGATAAATTCTACACAAACGCCCCCAGAGTGCCTTTATGTTTCTTAATTAGGGCCGGACATCTACACAGAAGGTGTTTAACTCTTGTTCATTTTCATCTCTACAGTTTTTGCAATAATCATTGCGGACAATACCAAACCTTCTGGCGTGTGTTCCGATCGGTCAGTGCACCGTGAGGACTGCCACGAGTCTCGCGACGTTAAACTTAGCCTTCGCCAAAAGAGTTAATGGCCTCTTTAGGTCGTATTCCAACCATGTTAGTTTTGTAATTCTACATGCTGACGTTGTGCGGCATCCATTGTGAGTATATTGCTGAAGGTGAAAGAAGTAAACGCTCCTATATATAAATCTATATGTATGGATATATATGTATATGCTATCTCAACAAGCATCAAACAGATATGTCTCCAATCTCATATCAAACATCATTCTCCAAGTTGATATCAAACATCATTATCGACCTTCTCTCTTCTTGTGGTAACACAATGGGAATCCTAATATTGGCCTAAGTGAGCCGCGGTAGGCGGCTGCCACTCCAATCTACCTACCTTCTCTCTAACCTTGGAGCAAATTATAATTCGCAAGGTGACATCCACTGTAGCCCAAATAATCACATTTGCGTTAAAATTGAAAACTAAGTGTATTTTTAAATAGTTATTTAAGCTTATTGTATCACCCGGTAGCTGTAATTTTAGAAATAAGATAAATGAATGTGGTCTCTCTTCCGTTGTAAGCGAAAAGGACAAGACGTCCCAACAAAGGGAAAAAATAAATAAGTCGACAAATAGTACACACAATCGATATTGAAATAAATCCATCTTTGCACTCCACACGCTACCCACTAACTGCCGATCACATTATTTAATTACTGATATCGAAATAACAATGAAAATTTAAGAAATGCGTTCAACGCGTACTACTGGAAATATATTGGAAGTTAGCAGCGATTCGAAGTATAACAGCGAAACGGGCTCGGCTGTTCCCGCTGCCGCTGGACATGATGAAGTTGGTGTTCCCGATTTGCGCGTTACCGCTGTACCTAAAACTCTAACTGATGCCGTCTTTACTGAGACCGTGCCTGAAATAATTTCTGTTACCGTTTGCTCGCGTTACTGCTGTAGATCGTGACGTGTTCGTAATATTGGTTCCGATATCGCTTCTAATTCAGTTGCTATATATCCTTTAGAGGAAACTAACAAATTAGAAGACCAATTAAAGGTCTTAAAATTACGCCGCGAAGTTACGGAACTTCAAGGACATTTGCAGCAAATGAAAACTCGCTCGAGCATTTTCCTGGAAAGATACATAAATTTTGAAGAGTTCGATGCGGCAGCTCCGAAGTTTAGTGGCGATAACCATTAGTCTTGAAATCGATCTGGTCGATATATCCATTTCCCAGTATTTCCACAGTTTTTTGGGCTGAATTAGTTCGAACCAAACGAGGACAACCACTTCTCTTTCTGCCATCAACATTTGGGAAAAATGATCAATAGTGCGGTAAACAAACATTCTCGATAATATTAAGTTTTTTGAGAAGCTCATAAATTTCACTTGCGCTTTTTCTACTCTTATGTAAAGCAATCGCGGCAACAGACAACAACACAACTTCAAAAAGAAATGTCAGCTGATTGAGGTCAATCATAATGTCAGATTGGCGGAGATGTAATGCTACTTATATTTTTAAATAGTTATTGAAGTTCATTGGCGCCCGCCGTAGCTGAGTGTGTAACGTGTGCGCGCTTCATTCGGTGGGTCCCGGGTTCAAAAAACTATCGAAAATTTCTGCCAAAAAAAAATTCTCACAAAAACATTCGCCGTTCGGATTTGGCGTAAAACTGTAGGTCCCTAAATTTGTGTCACAACATCAAAACGCACACCACAAATGGTAGGAGAAGTTCGGCCAAAATCGCTTAAGCGGTTATGGCGCCAATTAGGTAAGTAAGTAATTTAAGTAGCTGTCATTTTAGAACTATGATAAACGAAACGTGCTTTACCGAAAGAGCAGCCAACTTAGCGGATGCTTTCTCTTCCGGTGTAAGGGAAAAGGACAAGACTTGCCAACAAAGGCATAAATAAATAAATCGACAAATTGTATGTATTTATTATCGATATTTAAATAACCGCAGCTTTCCATAAGGTTTTCTCGACTTGGGAATAATAATAATTGATATCAAAAAAAAAATTTGGATTTTGTTGTATGTACTATGTATATGTTAAATTTGTATACTAACATTGTTATTAATTATTAAATGCAAGTAAATTTCTTTGCTATTTTTATCTTATCATGCATATCTTATTCTTTAGCAAAGCCTATTCATCCCTTTTACGCTTTTGCAATTTATATAAGGGTAGTGCGGATACTGCAACATTTTCAAAATTTCCTTTGAGAATTCCAAAACATCGTCCATAATGGCACTATAGGAAAATGTTATAAAAAGGAATCGAAATAGAAAAGCAAAAAGTCTGGCAATGTGACAGCCCATGTGTGCCTTCTTATTTTCACGTGCGCACTTCAAATCACTGCAACCGAACATTTAGCTCCGCCAATTAGGCTTTAATTCCTAGTTTTAGTTAAAAATCTAGCAGAAAATGCTACACATATTAGTTCGACAATATCATTCCAGCCGGTTTCATTGTACTCGAGATGATTGCAGCGTAACCGACGCACTATGGGCCATCTGCACTTTAAAAGTGGCGAAAATATGAAGCCAATGATCGACTTTATTGGGACTTCATACAAGGGGGTTTTTGGATTACGAATCTGAAGTCAGAATTGAAAAACTCAAAATGGCGGATCCAATATGGCGGCTGATTTAAAAACCATTTATACAATTTTTATGAAACTGTCTATAGGGGGTGTTTGGGGTAACTAATTACGAATCAGAAGTGAAAACGAGCTCCCCGATGTGGAACTTACATAATGATAATAATAATAATTTGACGCTTACATCAAAAAAGTCAGAGAGGTAGAAATGATAGCTGTTATTTCGGAGATGACCATATGCGCTTATCAGGTTTATTTCTAGACTCTGTTGTTGATATAAAAAAATAATACGACATAACTACGAAAAAATAAAAAACCCTCACGTGGTGGACCCCTGTGTACTACATTTGCCGTAGGTTATCTGCAGGCGTTACAGTAAAACTTCGGGGTAATTTCATTAAACAAATTTAATACATTCGTCCGCCATATTTGATTCATTATTTTGTATTTGGGAAATTAGTACGTGATGAGATATCCATGAACAGACTAAAAACTAAATCAAATGATTAGGAGACTTAACTTAAGACATTAATTTTCCTACGAGGATATACGTTGAACGCGCAATTTTGTACGTGAATCCTAACGGGAGCTCTTCACCTGTCTGAAATTCTCGTTTACTTGATAAAGCAAGCGAGGTGTCGCTCGCGAATACCGCTAAACGTAGGCATGCCCATCGGACAGAATTTTATGTATTGTGCCAGCAATTTCCAAACAGTTTGAATTTAAGAATTAAGTTTTTAAAAGTTTACGGTGTATATATTATTGCACTGCAAAGAAAGTTCAAATTTCTCTTTATTTTAAATAAATTTTCTTATGTATGTAGTGCTGGAGGTAAGGTGTCGGACGGCTGATTAATGCTGAGTACCCACCTTAAACTTGAGTGAACGATGATTAAACGAAAGACGACAAACGACAAACGACAGGTTGCAACATTTTAAAAGAAGAAACGAACGAACATTACGAGTCCGACACATGAATAACTAAGAATCTCAAGTTGTAAAAGCTGAAATCATTACATTTTATTATACATAGTTTAATTCTTACGTCTAAATAAATAAATAAATCTTAATTTAAAATGAGTAAACCTTAAGTACTGGTTTATTTACGGCGATAAGGGTGCAGCAGGTGAGATTTCCTATAAAAGTGGGAATTCATCCAGGAATTTTCTCCAAGATGTGAGCGAGCAGCATAGGAAATTTCACCCAGCAACAGCAAGTGGTCAGCGTGGACAACCAATGCAGCGAACACCAGGAGAGAATAAAATTGTCATTCCCATTACAGTCGGTTCTACGTACCGGAATGACCCGGCCAAGGACTTTTGTTTCAGCGATCTAACCCTGTTTAGATCGGCCTACCGCTAGACAAGGAAATTGTAACTAAATTTGGAAAAAAGCTCATTTCCAGGCGAATTTCATGAAACCTCAAAGCATAAAAGCAGCAAATGTTGCAGACGGTGCATGAGGCAACAACAATTTACTCTAAAGGATATAGGTGATTGTGTTAGCTCGTTTACTGGTTAGGAGTCGGTAGATAGTCGGTTTTGGTTAAATGAGTTCGAATTAAATGCGGATATTGTAAAGTGGAACGATTTGCAAACATTTGTTTATGGTAAGCAACTTCTAGGGGGGACGGCTAAGCTTTTCGTTAGAAGCAAAAATACAGTGAACAATCGGGAAACTTTGAAAAGTGCGTTAATATCGGAATTTGGAGCTAAACTTTGTTCTCCAGAAATTCATAAGCTACAAAAGAATTGGCGCAAACACTCGATTGAAACATTGCGGGAATATTTGTATTGCCTTTCAGAGATAGGCAAAAAAATAAAGTTACACGAGGCAAGCCTCATAGATTGTCTTAATGAGGATTTATGGAAAGATACGTAAATCTTATTCAGGGTCAACTAAGGTAGGATCAAATGAATCAACGAAATAAGGTAACATAGCTACGATAAAGTCAAAAGCGGAATTGATCAGAAGATGCGATAAGTCTCATAAAGGAAGTAAAGAAAGAACCGAGAACCGAGCACAGTTAATACGTTGGCTGACGAGATCTTCCATCCTTTCGTGAACAACGTTAAAGAAGAGTTGCATTTTAAGACTGTGAAGATAAATGACTTTAAATTCGAAGCACTGGTTCGGGGTGCTCATTGAACTTAAAAAGGTACGGTACGTTATTACTAAGTTGGGGCGGAAGTAAATTGAGTAATGACAGAAAGAAACTTTTTTAGCGCTTGTGCAAATGTGGTTGAGACAAATGGGTAGTGGGTATGTCACCTTTCATGTAGTCAAAGAAAAATATATTCAGTTCGCAGGAATGATAGGAAGGGCCATTTTAAGGAACGTTGATATTGTTTTAACTGAAAAGTAAGTTGTTTTTCAAAGATAAGAGTTTTTCTTATACACGAGAGATAGAATTTAAGCCTAATGATGAAACGGAAATTAAAGAGTCGGAAGTCAAAATAGTTGCACCGGAAAAGTGGATAAACGAATTCGATGTCTTGAACGTCTATTTTCTCAGAACGCAGTTACTGAGGTCCTTCCCTTGCCAGTAAGTACGGCTATGGAACTATTAACTGCAAAAGAATCCAGATAACCAACTACTACACCCAGTACAGTATATGAGTCGGAAAACGAAACCGAAGAGAATTACCCTGCCTACGAAATAGAGGTAGATATTAGCTGTCATCAAAGCCCTGAAGAGGTGGAGAATATACCTTCTAGGAATAAAATTTTAAAGCAATAAAATTTAAAACTGATTGTAATGCGTTTACAATGACTTAAGACTAAGATCGCGAGGTGGGCATTATTTCTCCAAGATTAAAAAATGCCACATGTCGACGCGTTGAGTAAGGTATATTGATTAATGTTAGACGATTCTTTAAAGTATCAACTTAAACAAGCACAACTTGGACAAAAGCTGTTCGTAAAATCTTAAGGAAGGAGGAGTATGAGGACTTCTTTATCAAATATAATATCTTTTTTAAGAATCCAGAAAAGGAGTTGATAGTGAATATGGAAGAAGAAATCCTTAAATTAGTACATAGACAGGGACATTTTTGATAAAATAAAACCCAGGATCTGCTAGAAAAGTCTTATTATAATCCACAAGTTAATAGTAAAGTTGTCCGAGGCTATATTGAATGCATGGTCAATGAAGCCAAGTCAGGAAAGAAAGAGGGATTTCTACATACCATAAATAAAGAAGACAACACACTAGGGACGTACCACATTGACCACGTAGGGCCGCTAAAAACTACTAGTAAGTCATACATTTTTATTTTGGTGGTAATAGACGCGTTTAGTAAGTTCGTGTAATTGAACACGAACCTGTACCTGTACAAGTAATAAAGGAGCTGAAGCAGTGGTAGCCAAGGTTAAGAAGCAGGCAGCTATGTATATTCGGTAACGCAAAGCGCATCATTACTGATAGGGGGCCACATTTACTTCAAATTTGTTTAAATAATATTGTCAGGGTGAGAATATTCAGCTAAACTTAAAGAGTGATCGATGACTGAACAAAACACGACAAACGACAGGTTGCAACATTTTAAAATAAGAAACGAACGGACATTACGAGTCCGACATATGAAGAACTAAGACGCTAAAAGCTGTAATCATTTTACATTTAATTATAATTTAATTATTATGTCTAAATAAATAAATAAATCTTTATTTAAAATAAGTAAACCAAAAACAGACGAGATTTCCTATATGTGTATAACGAAAGCGCCAAAGAAAAGATGATAATGTTTGACGATAAGATAGGGGTTGTGGACTATGAGAACGAGGAGAATATGTTAACAAAGTAATGTCTTGAACGAAGCTTTGTACAATAAATTAACTTAATTTATCTGTAATTTGCTGTGCTTGTTGCCATAGATGAATATTTGATACCATAAAGCGTGTTGCTGCAGCAGCTAATATAAAAACTAATATATGGATATATACATACATAGAATTCACTAAACTAGTATAGTTTGATCATTAGCCTCTTACAGCATACAGCATATTTATCCGAACTTCTCCTACAATTTGTGGGGTACTTCTTGACGTTGTTCCATGAATTGAAGGGCCTACAGTTTTAAGCCGGCTCCGAACAGCAGATTACTTTTGGAAGTAGCCTTTTCATTGCAGAAATGCACTTTGAGTTTTTCATTGCCTGCCGTGGCGCGGCCACTGTTAGAAAAAATCGTTTCTAGGACTTTTTTTTGCTGCTACTTTCTCCGGCCACTCCGAGTGAAGCACCCACTCGCCTACGGGCGCCGATATTTCGATAAATACATACGTATGTACGTTTTTATAAAAAAAAAAAACAATCTTTAGATGGTCCATTGATAGAATTTCTTTAACTTTACATATACGGTCGATTTCTGAGGTGGAATCGTAGCACATTAAAAAAATTGTGAATCATTTGTAAGTAACATTCATATCTTCCTGTTTGTATATTCCATGTATCAATGTTTGCCACTTGCAGCGTTGAGGTAACTTAAATGACAGTTCAAAGCATTTCCTCGTGGCGGGAACAGTTTTTTATTTGGCGGAGCCATTACCTGTATCTCGTAATGTGCTCTATATTTGAAGGTAGTTAACAAAACCTATGCCCACCACTCATATGTATTCAGCTGTAATTTTCAAAAAACAAAAAAAGCGATTTGAGTGCTCAAATATGCGACATTTTTTAATCAACCATAACTACATACGTATGTCGTCTCGATAAGAGGTGCATATAACAGGAAAGTGATGTTGAGTGAGTAAGACGAGGTGGGTGGCGCTCTTAAGTTTTCAAAGTTTTTGTGGGTAACATATTGATATTTTCAAATTTTTTAGTGTAAAACTGCGTACGCTTGTGATACGAGTTGTTACCGACCATATTTGCAACTGCAACTGATTGCTTCTTACTCGTGGGTATGCAATCAACGCGCAAGAGTTCACGCAAACTTGCGACCCCCCGAAAACTCTGCTTACACCTTCATTCACGTTGGTTGATAATGTTGAGCGCAAGATTGACGATCTTAGAACCTCCGTTGTTAATGAGTTGACTGCTGTATTCCGAAAATCAAAAAAATCAAATAGTTGAAACACAATACCGACGAACGGCGAATTTTCGCTCAGTAGAGCGAGCATAGCAGAAATACAGAAGATAGTGACAAAAAATGAGACTTCGTGTGCTGACGTTCTATTTTTGCGTACTGAATTTGCTGCTGCTCGGACAGCTCAGCAAGCTTGAAAGCAGCGCTGTGATTATCAACGGTCTCCCCCAAGCAACGGCTGAGAACCTCTCCCCTACATTAACCACTTCGCAGAAAACCAACAACCATTCACCCATAATTGTAAAGCTTCCTCTGCACACGATCGAAGTCAGCTCTTTAAAGCAATTGCTGCCTTCTGCAAATCGAAGACGAGGTTGCTTTCACTTGCCGATATTGAACAGCTTAGGTATGGAATGATTAACATACATGAGGGTCTGCCTACTGCATTGCGAGTAGTTATGTCGTATGCTTCTGAGCTAAAGAGAAAGGAGCTATTGGCATCAGCATACACAAACCACGTCAATGTTCTCGTGCGGTTAAAGCCCAATGTAGAGCCCAAAATTATGAAAACGAGAGCCGACTTAAATGCTTTTGTTAGTACTATCGGGTGTTTTTTTAGACTGATAGAACTTTCGATAGGGATAGCTGTCACTTGACAGCTGGTAAATGACATTTCGTTTTGACATTTCTGTTCAGTAAGCATTAACAAATCATCATTGAAAAATGACGCCGCAACAACGTTTACAAATTGTGAAAATTTACATTAAAAATCAGTATTCTGTTCGCCAAACTTATAGAGCACTTTGTGAATTTTATGGTCCACATAATCGAGCATCAGAGTAGCTAATTCGTTGAACTGTTGATAAATTTCGAACAACATTTACTCTACTCGATGAAAAACCAACAACAATACAAATAACTGTACGTACAGAAGAAAATACTGGTGCTGTAAGTGATAGTGTTGGAGAAGATCCGAATTTGTTTATTCGCCGCCGTGCTCAACAAGTTGGACTTTGTCCACCCACAACATGGAAAATGGTTCATGGTTCAAAATTGGACTGATCGCATCCGTTTCACCAAAGCTAGTCGTGGTGGGCATATGCCAGAAATCGTTTTTAAATATTAAATGCCATGAAAATAGCTTTAAATAAAAAAAAATTTGGCATCATACTTCATTTTTTATGTGTTTTATTTCAATTTAAAGTTCTATCGGTCTAAAAAAATACCCTTTACTAAGTTATAAATTACTTATTAATTAATCTTATTACTGCGATATACATACATATATGCTTCGTTCTTATATCGATTAGATTTAATTGTAAGTTAGGTTCAAACTGCCCATACTCTTATCTACCATTTATCATCTTCTCTTTTTTATCTCTTATCATCTTCATGTTCTTCCACCTAGATCTATCTATTTTTATACATATGTGTGTTTACACGCCATTTTGAGGAGCAGGGCACAATATTTGTATTCTATGACTGGCTATGTCAGATTTTGGCTCTAACGATTCAAACGACTTTTAAATTAATAATTAGTTTTCTTCCTGGATTTCAATTACGCCACTTATGTAAATGCCAGAAGTTTAAATAAAACAGATCTTGACTACCTGAATTATATTTTAGAGACAATCAATATTGATGTTGTATGTGTGACTGGGCTTGGTTTAGGAATGACTATGACGATTGCCTTTTTAATTTGCGCAACTTGCAAATATTTTGATTTAAGCAAGTGATTTTCTAATATATCCAAATAGAGTGCAATTTTTCAACACATTTTTCTGTGTGACGACTTAAATGTTGACTTGCTTGTGAAAAATGAACGTGCCAGTAATTGGTTAGATAACACTGTCCGACAGTGATTTTATACTTTTGAAGCGACCTAGTAAAAATTGTTTATCTGGTCGAATAGTACACGAAACCACGTTTAAAAGATTTCTAACACCCCCAAAATCTTTTTTTAAAGTCAAAAAAACCGTTTTTTTTTAGTTTTTTCGTGTTAAAAAATTCATAAAAAAACAATTTTTCAATCGAATTGAAAATACTCAACGGTTTTGGATAGGTGAATGTTTACACTTTCGAAATATATATAGTCTTTTGTTAATTTGAAAAGAGTATGGCGTGTTTTTTACGCTAGAAGTTGAATTTTCCGCCCAATTTGCCTATTTTTCGATTTTGATGTCATTTTTTCGGCACTAATTGGAAGTTAATGATCAGTTTTCGTTATATATCATCGACACGCTATCACTACTTAAAGATACAAATTGATTTCTTTCAAAAAGGACTTCAAGTTTTCAAGTTCAGGGGTACCGGGTGTAAATGAAGAAATAGGCTGATTGTAAGGACATTATTTGGTTTTCTAATAACAAATAGTCGTTTCTGTCGGTGGTTTGATCAATGATATCTATTTTATCATTAAATTTTACAATCATTTTTTTCATAAGATTCATTTTGGATGAACAATGGATTTTGACATAGACAAAACTCTTATTAGAAAGAACGATACCGATATGAAAACGATTTGTTTCAAAAATGTTTTTCTAGATCTTCTGCGTTTAAAAGATGAATCATCGGTTTCACGTTTGAGCAACCAGCAGTAATTAGCTAGCATCTTAATCTGGTTTTTCCCTGTAAAACGCTTTTCGATCGCAGACATTTCCTGGTGAAATCGTTCACCTAGTTCGTCGCTAAATTGACCAAGATTATCCGGAAAAAAATCCAAATGAGAATGCAAGAAATGAATCTTGATGGGCATGTTGCATCCCGTTTCTCCATAAGCTTCCAAAAATTTATGAACCACTTCCTCGTATTTCGGACTTCTTTCATTTCCCAGATGGTTTTTACACAAAGAGATGAAACTCAACCATGCTCTCTTTTCTACTTTCTTTAATTTTCCAACAAAATCTTCATCAATCATCAGCTTGTGAATCTGAGGTCCAACGAAAATGCCTGTGAATAATTGACTAGCTTTTTCGAAAAATTTAGATTTGGACAATTCTCCATAAGTACCTTCTTTAATTTTAGCGTCACTTAGTTTGGGAAAAACTGTTTTCAGGTGGAGAAATGCCTTGCTATTTTTGTCAAGTCGTTTCACAAACTGTTTCATGTAGCCCAACTTCAATTGCAATTGCGCCAAAATAATGTTATCAGTTTTCACCAATGGAATATTTAAAACATTATTTTTTCCTAGTTGAAACCCCTTTCTCGGAGGCCAGACGCTACACTTGTAATGATCTTCACAGATTGGTGAAAATATGTGTACTACCTTAATATTGTTCAGTAATGACTCAATCAAGTCGTAGTTACTTAGGTGAGTCACTAATGGAGAATAAATAGTCAATTACGTAAAGTCATTTCAGAATATGGAGTTATAATGACTGCATTAATGGCCAACGATGTAATAATTAATGTTTTACCTTGTAATTCTTCTTACATTCAGCAAATTTCTTCATTTACACCCGGTACCATGGGAGGGCGCTTGAGACCAAAATGTTAGATTTTGGATTATGCTGCATAACTTGGAAACTTGAAGTCCTTTTTGAAAGAAATCAATTGGTATCTTTAAGTAGTGATACCCTGTTGATGATATATAACGAAAAATGATAATTATTTCCAATTAGTGCCAAAAAAATTACGTCAAAATCGAAAAAACAGGCAAATTGGGCGGAAAATTCAACTTCTAGCGTAAAAAACACGCCATACTCTTTTCAAATTAACAAAAGACTATATATATTTCGAAAGTGTAAACATTTACCTATCCAAAACCGTTGAGTATTTTTAATTCGATTGAAAAATTGTTTTTTTTATGAATTTTTTAACACTAAAAAACTTAAAAAATGGGTTTTTGACTTTAAAACAAGATTTTGGGGGTGTTAGAAATCTTATGAACGTGGTTTCGTGTACTATTCGACCAGATGAACAATCTCTACTAGGTCGCTTCAAAAGTATATTCACTTTTTTTCGGACAGTTTAATATATGAAGTGTAGGGTTAAATATAATAACTTCATTGCCTACTCGTTTTGGCCCTCATAGTAAACCTAGTTTACTTGATTTGTTTTGTGTATCCAATATGTACAGTGGGTTGTACTATAATCAGCTTTCGCAGAGTGGTATTAGCGAGCATGAATTACTTTTTCTGAGTTATGATTTAAAGTTAAGTGTTTTTCTTAGTACCTGAACTGTTTTATTGTATTATAGAAATTTAAATAGCATAAGTATAAAAGAATTAGCTGGTAAAGCTTCTGCTATTCCATGGAATAGCGGATGGTGTTTGGGCAATGTTAATAAAAAGATGGAAGATTTTTCCAACCTTGCAATTATTTATTTATATAATATATACCTCTTAGAAAACGTAACACTAACAAAAATAAGCAATCTTGGTTCACCAGGGAGGTGCTTAAGGCAATAAGAGATCGCAATAAAAGTCACTTATTCTGGGAAAATAACCAATAAGCATTCTGCCGTCATTGTCGAAAGTCTTCGAAAAACTAATTTTAAACCGTAATGGGCTTTATAACTAAAAACCGCCTCATTTTTGGAATACCAATCAGGTTTTCGGCAAGGGCATAGCTGTTGTACTGTCATGCTCAAAGTTTTTGAGGATATAAGACCACACTTTGATAAAGGACATATAACAATCCTTACTTTATTACATATTTCAAAAGGGTTCGATACTGTGTGTCTCAATATTTTATTAGCAACGCTTGAAAAATATTTCGGTTTCAGCAACCATGCACAAATAGATGGGAGAGAGTAATATCCAAAGATTCCTGCTCTGACTTATTGGCAATAACATCTGGTGTTCCACAGAGTTCTACCCTTGGACCATTAATGACTTACTGAAATGTAATGTATAAATCGTCGGTTTAATTGAGAACTTAGATTCGACCTCTCAATGGTCAAAGCGAAATATGTTCAACCTCAATGCGTCTAAAGCACAACCTATAACCTTGTCTCATATGGAGTATAATCTCGAAGGTGTTTCACCATTAATGGTGAAAGATTGTATCATAAATTATGAGAATGTTGTTAAAACCCCTGTTAGATATATTTATTTAAGCCGACTATGGGCTACGCACTTCCCCAGCAAGTCGTAGATTGCGGGTTCGAGTGCCGGTGGAGTCATGAAAGAAATCTGATGAGGAGATGTGGTGATCTCCGAAATAGCTATAATTTCTACCACTCCTCATTGTTGTTGCCTTTTTTCCAATATACTTTTTCTTATACTGGCCTTGAGCTCACAAATTAATATTCTCGTTTAATAAAAACAGGCCGAAAAATAATATACATACATATGAATTTTTGAAATGGACGAGCACGCCCAAACGTAACAAAATTCTAACAATAATAATACTAAAGATAGATTTTGTGTTACACCAGTCAATATTAGAGGGCGGCAAATGATGCTGCACGCAATTTATTTATATTAAGTTTAAATACCTAATTAACGACGCTTAACCTATAAGCGACGATTTGAATTTCATATTTTCGAAAAAAAAAAAACATATATATATATATATATATATATGATTTTAGATAATTTCTTTACGATCAGTGAGGTTTTTAATATTTGAAATTCATTAATCGTCAATCCGAACCAATTTTTGAACTAATTGTCCTTTAACATATTTCGCAATGAATATATTCCATGGAAATGTGTAGTATTTTCAATATTTTGATTTTATTTTATTGTTTTTTTTTTATTTCAAGTCAGTCACTCTGCTTGCAGGTATTTTACCTCATCATTAATCATATCATGTTAAATGTGTTTATAATTTAGGTCAATGTTGAGGATTTTTCCGTACGATTGAATTATATTTTCCGCCCTCCTTAGGTGTGCGAGGTGCACTTAGTGGAAATTGAACCAGAGAGCGCTGCTGCGTTCGTTACACATGTTTTTTGTTTCGCACTGCACATCTCATCACTCGGTTATTTTCCGAAGAGTTTTCTCCCTTTGTCAAACGCGCAGGTGAAGGTTTTCAGTGTCAATTACGATATTAATTTCTCGTTGTGCATTTGGTTGGTTGTGCTAATTGCTTATGTGATTATCCGGAGACTGTTGAGAGTTTATCGACACAGTTGAAAGAAGTACTTTTGGCCTTAGAAACGCTACGGGATACGCCTACTGAAACAGTTGACACAAGACAAGACGCGGCTTTAGTTATTGGAGCAATCGAAAAATTTGATTTTATCGTCCTACTTCTCTTCTGGGCAGAAATTCTTCCAACTATTGACAAAATGCAAAAAATGTTCCAAACTGTAGAAATCAGCTTGGAAGAATCAATCACATTATTGGAAACATTACAAGATCATTTGAAAGGATGGAGGACCAGTCTTTGCAGTCGCATCATATTTGCAGCTAAGAGTCTTTGCGAGGAAATGGAAGTAGCGATCGAAAAAAGAAAGAGAAAAAAACGTAAAATGCCAGGAGAAGTCGCAGATGATGCTGCACTCGATTTATATCAAGAAACCGAACGCTATTTAGTTGAAATTCTGGATAAGCTAACAGTTGAAGTGTCAAATCGTTTTTCCAGTTTGAGAGAACTTGATCAGCGCTTCGGGTTTTTGTGCAAGTTCGATGAGTATCTCATCGACGATAAGAAAGCGCATGACGAAAAATGGTATTTCTTGAAGAAAAATGTAGTTCATTAGCGAGCATTTATTCGAATAATCTGAATGGTGAATAGGGAATTATACAAAGATTTAAGAGATGTCATTGTTTTACTCAAAAGAGCTACAAAAAAAGGTGAAATTCTTAATCTAAATCCCAAAGGAATATTGTTGTACCTATCTCCACTAGGGCTAGAAGCATATAAAACACTCGTGACAGCTTTGAAACTCTTACTTACGTTACCACTGTCTGTAGCATCATGTGAACGATCATTTAGTAAACTAAAACTCATAAAATCTTACCTTCGATCTACTATGAATCAAGACAGGCTTTCAAATTTGTCAATTCTGTCAATCGAACACGAAAAAGCATCATCAATAGATTATAATGACATAATTACTGAATTCGCAGAAGCAAAAGCAAGAAAAGTTAAGTTTTAGAAGGTATGTTCAAATGTTTCTTTTTAATTTTGTCAGATCAAAAAAATTATAAATTTACTATTCGATGGCTATTAAGTGTTGTTTCTTATATATATGTTAATCGTTTCTATGAACATATTTATAATAAAACGTATTCTATACTGTGATCAGCATTCGTGATTTAATTCTTTTAACGAACAATTTCCCTACTGCAATTTGGTGATTTACTCTTTTTAATGATAACGAGATAATAATTTCAGAGGCGGCAAACGGCCCTGTCCGCCCCGGGCGCCACCAAGCCTTGCTCCGCCACTGTGATACACAACAACAATTAAAAACCACACATTCACTTAATAGCGACAGACTGTCGTACTTGAATTGTGTTAGTAGGACATAAGGAAAAGTGGTAAAAAGCAACAGCAGCTTGCCCAGCAAGTCGTAGGTTGTGGGTTCGAGTGCCGGTGGAGTCATGAAAGAAATCTGATCAGAAGATGTGATGACTTCCGAAATACATAGCTATGATTTCTACCACCCCTGACTGTTGTTGTCTTTTTTCCAATATACTTTTCCTTATAAATTAATATTATAGTTTGATCACATGTCGGAATTCTCCACTAACATTCTTGGCTGTAGCTTGTCAAAATTTTTTGATCGTCGTACAGTAATATTTATTACAACCGAGATCCGAAATATCTTCTTTTTTTTAAATTAACGTTTGCACAGTCCAGTCGCACATGTAACCTCATTGTACCACAGTCCAAGTATTCAGTAACGTCGGGAATGTTAGAGTTGTGAAATTATGGAACTCCTTACCTAATGGATTTAAATTGAAAAGTAACCCAAGGCGCTTCCAGCTTGCAGTTCACTCTCTATTTCTATTCTAATCAATCTGTGCTACTCTTAATTTACATATTTCTTTTCCCTGTCAGCTGAATGTACCTTAACTTTAATTGTACTTTTAATTTAATTTAAAGTAAATGTACCCATTGTTTTAAGCTTTAATATACATCTGCACAGTAAAAGACCTGGGATCGAATTACGTGTTCAGTGCACGAGATACTCGTACTGAACCTATCCCTTATATCGTAATTTGGTATTATGAGTTCAGTAATCCTAGCTCACTTAGCCTCATCGTCAAAAATTTTAATACGATGGCATGACGCCATTTGTATTCCAAAAATTTCTACATTTTTGCTGTGATATTAGTAGTAAAAATTTAATTAAGCATTTAAACTAAGTATTATTGCATATGTACATATATTGTATATATGTACATGTATTACAAAATACGTGCGAAACTGTAAAAGAAAAAACTGAAACTTAAATTTACAGACAAACGAAACTAAGCACACCATAGAATTTATATAAAAAGTGGCGGGCAGGGTAAGGACACTGCGGTAAGACTTTCCATATAAAATAATTTCTCGGTATCCAAGTTATTTAAAATGTTTTAAAATTTTTTGAGTACAAACATTGAAATGACATTTTCTTGTCAAAATTTCTATAACAATTATTTTAGAATCTAGTGCACCCTGTGATAAAATACGATACGGCAGTAAACGTATCTCGTAATTCCAATATTATCGTACATACTATCAGTCACGTTAACTATTGTTATCCGATTGTCGTTTCGTTGATTGAATACGTAATTCGACCCCTCATCTTATTTATGTATATTTGAATAAATGAAAATGTAATGAATTGAACTCTCCCTGGACAATTGTGATTGTGGTCATAGTGCAATTCCAAATTTTAGCTAACAACAAAAGCCTAACAGAACTAAAAGAGATTAAAAACTATTATCACTTTTTAGCCATCAGGAATACACATATTTGATTATATCTTGTGTTTGACTATAACTCACTTTTTAGTCAAAGGAGTCAACAATTTCTCAGGCATACGACTATAAAAAATTTAATCACACATATACAGACCGCGAGTTTAAAAAAAATATGAGAGTAGCTCATCGAATTTCATAGAAATTATTTTTACTAAGATTTTAAATCTTGAAGGTAAATGAAATAAGCCGAAAAGCAAAAAGATTTAGATAGAAAAAAAATGATTTTTTTCAATGAAAAATAATTCAAAAAGGAATACTCCCGCATTTACTTTCCGAATGAATGAATGGTTTTAGTAACGGTTTCGATACGAGTATTTTTTTCAATACCTATTCACTACTTGATTGGAAAGTATCGATACCAACAATACTTTGTATCGAACAATTGTATGTAATTGTATTTAGTTGTACCATTTCATCTCTATTTAGGATCTGAGGGGATTTTTTTACCTAAATCTTAATATTACTCCTAAATACTTTGGTCCAAAATATAACGAATTTTAAAATTCCGATGAAAAAGTTTTACAGATTTGTGATGTAAGCTAATATGCACATTCTTTAAAAAGTAAGTAATGTTTTATTTTAAAAAATATTAAAATCGGTTCGGTACTTTGAGATAAATTTGCATATGTACATATATCTACCATTGATAAGTACGCACACCGAAGTTTTTCTTTTAATTAGGCACGGTGCACAGTGTGACATTTATAATTTTTATGACACCAAAAGCCATAACAGCCAAACAAAATAGGTACGAAATTTAAATTTCCAAAAATATAATGAAGATCAGCATTATATATCAGAAAAAAGGAAGTTTTCCGACTTCTTTCTCGCCTACCTCCCGTATAAGGCATAATTTCAGAACTCTTTGATTTGCAGTTTAAAAGGAAGTTTTCAATAAGTAGTTTTAACATATTACCTTCCTATAGAAGCGTTAAAATATTATTAGAACTATCACTTATTTATAAGATTAAATTAGCTTATGTACATACATGAATACGTGCATGAATATTTGCAAAATAGGAAGATGAAAAGCAACAGCAGTGTACACGGCTTACGTAGTACAAGTGCTTAAGGCGTTTTCCTTAAGAAGTACGAATATTAGTTAGCCGTGGAGGAGGTGGGTTCGATCCGCGGAAGAAGTCTGATGAGGCGATGTGGTGATCTCCGGAATACCTATTACTTTTCCCATTGTTGTTGTTTCTATAATTTTTCCTATTAAAACTCAAAGGCTCATTAAAAATTATGGTTTGACATAACAATGTCGAGAAAAACTGAAAGCAGGGGTGAATTTTTTGATGCCTTAATGTTAAAAATCCATTTGAGTGGAAACCCCAGCTGTTGGAAAGACGTCTACATTAGTGGAATAAGGGCCTCTGCAAGAATGTGGAATGCCATTGGCTATTACTGCTACAGCTGCTACAGATTTCAAAAGAAGTTCGTGCTTTCTTCCTTTTTAGACAGCGACATATTTTGCACAGTGTCATCAAGACCATTATTTAAATCAAATTTGGTAGATTATTTTCCTTCACGTTAACAAAATCATTTCGAGCAATATACTATGGTATATACATACATACATACATAAGTGTATTTCAATTCAGTGCCCCTCATTGAAAAAAAATTTCGTAGTTTGTTCGTCAGCGGCCCGGGGAAGGGTAAAACCAGGGCTCGGAAACATTCATTTATGAATGTTCACGTTTATTTATAAATATTAAAAAAAAAAATAACATTTACTTTCGTGAACGAGAACATAAAAAAAATTCAATATCCAATTCGTTCGCGTTCGAGAATGATAGGTAGAAAATATTGCGCTATAATTCGTACGCATATGCATTAGTGAATCCTACTTCGTGCGATCATAAATGTAGCAACAAGGGGGTTCGATACATTCCCAAACGTACACCGCTATCGTTCATCATATTAAGGCCCCTATTACGGTTGACAACTAGACTAAGTTGAGTTGTCAACTCAACTCAACTATTTTTTTGTATTATGATTCACAACCAATTTTAGTTGTCTTCGTTAAGTTATTGCCAACCTTAAAATAATAAGTTTTTGACAGTTCGAATCAGCTGGTAGAAGCGCTAAATTTTTTTCGTAATACGACTGAAGGTTCAGCGCAAATTAAGTATAACAAAATTCATGCTAAAGCAAGGAATTCCGTTGAGAGAACCGTTGGAGTGCTGAAAAGTTCAGGTGTTTGCTTTCTGCTCCTGGTTTGCACTATGTTCCGAAAAAGGCCGTGAAAATAGTTAATGCGTGTTGTGCCTTGCACAATATATCGCAGCATTTCAAGGTTCCATTTTCTGATCTTTTGAATATACATAGATCAACAAGAATCCATAACAGAAGAAAGCAGTCCTTTAAAAAACGGTGAAGCAGACGAAATAAGGAACAACATAATGCGTTTATTGCAATGTAATAAATAAATTCAGCTTCTTTTAATTAAAGAACAAAATTTATAGCTAATGAAATTAAAGAAAATTCATTCATTAAATTCAAATAAAAGCAAAAACATAATTCAAAAATTTTTAACCTATAACACAGAAAATATTCACATATTCACATAATTATTTTTGTCGTCTTTTCAATTTTTCTTTGGCAATTTCTATATTTAGCTCTCTAAGAACAGTAAAGCAGGCAATTACTCGCTTCTCTAACATTTTCATTTTATCCCTTTTCTGCTTGTATATTTTGTACTGGTTGTCTTCCATTTGTTTAGGGTATTCAGGATAGCAGCTTGTGTTTTTGCCTGCTCTTCGAGTAACTGCATTTTTCCTGCTTTTACTATCTTTGGTTTTGGCTTCAACCACTGTTTATTTGATATTTTCCTGAAATAACTTTTCAAAGTAAACATTAATTGTACATATATTTTATGTAGTTTATTAGAAATACTTACAATGTTTTTTCCATCTTCACATTTGCAGGCAAGAACACAACTGACAAAAAGTAGTTGTCGCGTTTTGACAGCTCGTACAACTAAATTTAGTTTGGTTGTGAACCATAATACAGGTAACAACTTAACGAAGACAACTAAGTGAACAGCTGATTAAAAGTTGAGTTGAATTGTAAACCATAATACAAATTTGACAACTACAACTCAACTATCAATTAAGTTGTGAATGGTAATAGGGGCATAAATGAATGCATATATGGAACAATATGTGCATACATATGTATGTCTGTAATAATAATGTGTTTAAATGTAGGAATTACAATGCTATTTTAAGTATAAAAAATGTGCTTAGGTCTGCTTTTCACCACGACTGAACTATCTCTGTCTATCTCCTATCTTGCCATCCGCGAACGACGCTTAGTGCTATCACCTTACACTCGGCTATCCTGCAACTCATCTGCCTCAGATGAATCCGCAATATCATCGTCTCCGCTTTCATAACTATTGTCTTTACACTGAATGTACCGCCAAACTTTCATATTGTCTGTGCTTGGGTACGTTTGCCTTGGACCTTGAAATTCGGCTGCTTTCTTTACGGCGCATCTTCCATTTTGTTTCACTTTGATGATCTCGTAAGGTCCAATGTACTTATTTGACAACTTTTTGTCGGCTTAAAACTGGTAACTTTAATGGCTACTAAATCTGCCATCAGATAGCCATAATGTCCTTTGCGTTTCTTATGGAAATTCCTCTTGTAGGTTTATTTTGCGTGTGTCTCACCCCAAACATAACTTCAAATGGAGTGAACTTCCTTGATGAGTGTACAAAAGCGTTAATTGCTCGCTGCACCTTCGATGTATGTCTGTACCACTCAGCTGGTTCCACTGCTGACATTTTTGCCAAAACAGAAAGAATTACTCTGTTCACACATTCTATTTGACCATTTCCCCTTTGGTACACCGGCTCTTGTTTCGACGTGCTGAATTTTGTGCGTTTCGCAGAATTCTTTAGACAGTTTTGAAGCGATAGCTCCATCTTTGCCACTTATAATTAGCAGCGGACTACCGAAGATTGAAACCCAAGAACTCAAGTGTCTTTGTTGCGTAGAGCCCAGTTAACTTGGAAAAGCTGCCAACCATTGAAAAAAAGTATTTGTAGCTCTTTGAGGTAATGTCCAACGTTCCCAAATTATCAACATGTAGAGTGGTAAGCTGCGTTTCTCCTTTGTCGATACAGTGCAAAAAATCTTCTTATCGCCCCAACTTGCGATTGTGCGTTATGCACTCTATGCAGTTTGAAATGGTTTGATTTACCTTTCGTTCCAAATGCGGTATGAAATAATCTTGTCGTATAGCATGTATAGTGTTCTGCACGCCCATATGACCAAAATTGTGCGCATTTATTATGATTTCTTTTTCCATACTTTTAGGAACTGCTAACAACTCCTGCCCGTCAATCTGTTTGTAAATTAATTGGTTTTGCAATTTGTAGTCTGCATACTGGTTATACTTTAAAATCTCAGCAACTGCTGCCAACTGATCATCATTTTGCTGTGCATTCCGAAATTGCATGTGTACCTCCGATGTTATAACCATCACGGGATACCAACTTAAACTATCTACATACATACATATCTCATTCTGCGGCGTGCGCGATGTTCAATATTAAATGTGAAATATTGCAGACATACCAACCACTGTACGATTTGACGAGGTACGTCTTTCTTGCTTGCCGTCTGTTTGAATGCGGTTACCAAATCAAACACAATACCTAAAAGATAGTGATACAATTTCTTTGTTGCTAAATAAGCGGCCTTCACTACTAAAAAGTAACTATGCAGCGCTTCCTCTTGCTTCGTCGTCTTCCTGCTATAAAAATATATCGGATTATCATGCTGCTGTAAAAGCGTTGCACCAAATCCATGTTTGGGCGCATCAACATTTAACTGCGTCTTTGTATTGTAGTTAAAAATTTTTAATACCGACTCTTGTACCTGTGCCCCTTTCAAATTTTCAATTGCTTCCAATTCTTGAACATCGATCTTGAATACGATATCCTTTTTGAGTAGCTGTGTTATGGTCTAGCTAAGATCGCATAATCCCGTACAAATTTCCAGAAGTATCCTGTCAGCCCGATAAAAGCTTGTACTCATCTCACGTTTTTTTGCAAAGAGACATTTTTTACCACCCTAATATTTTCTTCCTAGGCCATACAAACCTGTCTTCAATTTCACGGCCCAAAAAAATTATCTTCTTCTTTAAAAATTTAAATTTTGTCCAACTTATCTGCAAACCAAATTTTTCCGCCTGCGCCAACTAGGGCTTTCTCGAAATGAAATATTTTTACTACTGGGTACGATACTTAGCTTTACTAGACAGTGCAATTGGGCATTTGATGGTTAATAATCCTTGATTAACTGCATAACTACTGCTTTGTATTGCTGCTCTACATCAACGACAGCTTGACTGTCAACCACATTGTAAACATTGCATTAGAACAGCTCTGTATTTGTACAGTCAGCTGGCTGTACAAAACTATATCCATCCGACTTTAAAATGACGGTAAGCTTTTGCAAAAAATGGAATCCTATAATAGCATCCATCTGTATTCATCTTCGTATCTGGTACTACTAAAAATGCGTGTCGTACACTTAAGCCATCTACTTCGACCTGTGCATTTAAAACACTTAGTTGGCTCTTTGCAATCAGCCCGCTTATGCTGTGCCGAACCACAATTAAAACAATGTTTCATTGCAACTACCTTGTCATATATATCTGCTTTGTTTTTGTCACTTTCGTGTTGTGCTACTGGTGGACGCTTACTAAGTGCACCGCTTTTCCCCAACGACTCTACGAATTCATATCGTTTAATCAATTCTTTAAATGTTAGTGTGCTGTAAAGTGGATATTTTAAATCATCACGCAATTGCAAACCATCGGAAATATATTTTATTACCGATTCGTCTTCTATGCTTCCCATCGCAGTAATTTTGCGCATATTCATTACCTAATTGTAGAAATTCTCTGACATATTCTTTCGTCTTCCTCTCAACATTTTCGAGTACTTCGTTACTGCTCAGCTTTCTGTCAAACTCTTCTATCAACACCTCGCATAGTGATTCGTATGTTGACGCCATCACTGTTTCTAACAACAGCTTCGCCGTCCCTTTCATCTTATTTCTAGCATTCACATATTTCTGTTTTGCCTTTAACCCGTAATCATCTGCGTTTTCGTCAAAGTTATTGAGCCATTGACGCACGGGTATTGATGCGCCGTCATATTCGGTCACTACTTTTGCAAAATTATCAACTGTTACGCTATTTCTGCAGCTTTGCTCAATACTCTGTGTCAACGCTTTGACCAGTTCATTGAAATCGCCGCTACTTACGTTCGTTGCCATTTCTCTTTCACCTTTGTTGAACGTGACTGCTGTTTTTACGTTCTCTGCTTCTTTTACTATCGCGGCTGCTGCTGCTGGTGTTTCAAATTTTCTGCTGCTTCTTACTTCGCCTTCGCTTCTGACTTCGCTGAACTGGTTTATTTCTGCTAGCTTCCCTTGTGTACTTGATTCAAACTTTTCGCTGCCTTCCGTTTCTCCTTCCTCAGTATTCTCGCTGAGTCTTTTAACTTCGTTTACTACTTCCAAACGTTTTCTTACATGACTGCTGCGCTCTTCGGCTACTCCGTTTTCTTTATCACCTTTATTACCTTCTCATTTCTGCACAGATTTTTCCAGATCAAATTTACTTTTTTGCGCCGGCTTTGCCTCTTTCACAGAATGAAACATTCTATTCAGCTTTCTATATGCATACGTTCAAAAGGTTGAGCCCCCATGTAATAATTGATGGTTATTATTAATTTAATGTGCTTAAAATGTAGAAGTTACAATAAGGGTACTCACAATTGGTTGCATTTTAGGTGTAAAGTTGTTACCGTCGGAATATTTGCTACTCCAACAACAAAACGCATGCTAGACATTTTTACAATGTTGAAAAAATTTGCTACACCGAAACCCTATTGTAAATATGCACAGTAAGGGTGTAAACCAAATGTCAAACCGAATTGTCATTTGATTTAGCGCTAAAAAGCAAAAAAACAGCAATGGATTCTGAAAACCTGACCCAAAAAAGGCCAAAACGAGAAAAGCCAAATAAAAAGTGGACGGAAAGCAACGTCCACAAAATTTTAGCGTTTCTACATGAATCCCCAGAGTTTGGAGTCAGTATACAAGAGTTACGTATATGTTTCTTACAGCTTCGCTACAAACTTTCCTTTCCAGAGGCCTACGGCTCAAATTTTTTACACAAAGCTTGTCGAAAAATCTGGAGTGGATGCATCATGGAACATGACACGCTGAAAAGTACGAAATTTGCGCAAAAACTTCAATGACGTGAATGATTGGCGAAGATCAACCGGCGCCGGACTTCTGGAAACCGATGAAATGATTAACTCAGTTCAAAGTGCCCATCCTGCATAAGTTAAATAATAAATGATTTAAGCATCTCAGTTTTTATCTAATTCGCAGAGAAAATCTTACGAAAGTGCGCTTACTACGAGGAACTTAAAGAAATATTTGGAGAAAAGCCTATTCCAGAAAAGGCTGCAAACGTTGTGGACACGTTGGAAGAATTAGAGAAGACAAACGAAGATGTTCCTTATTTTTCAACGATATCGATAGCTCCCCGCAGCCACCAAATTGAATTACACCTGCACCTATTCCATCCACTTCAGCTGGAGTTATATCAAAGGAAGCTCGAAATTTTGCTCAAAAAATGAAGCGAAATGCACCAAAAACATCAATATCTGAATTAACAAAAATACAGCTAGAGCGCTCTGCAATGCAAAAAATGCAGTACGAACTCGAAAAAGGAAAGTTTGAAAGTGATAAAGAATTGCAGGAAAGGCGACTAAGCTTGAAGAAGAAAAACTTAAATCAGAGCAAGAATGGCGAAAACAAGAATTCGAGTTACAACGATTGGAAATGGAAAAAAACGAGCGCATTGCTAAGTTCAAAATTGAAATGAAATACAAAAACAATAAATAAATTCGTATCTTTATTTAGTTTTCAGGAAACATCAAGGCAAATATTGCTTGCCATTTTATTTCACCTTGCCTATTAATGTCTGATGTAATTGATGAGATATTTTGGCTTTTCTCTTGTTCGAATATACTTTCACGTTTTTCTTTGTCTGCATCAGAAATAAGGGTGTAGTGAAGTATGCAACATACTAAGAACCAATCGCAAACAAATGCTCGGTTTTGTACGCTTTTAAAGTGCATTCCAAGCTCTTTAAGGCTACCAAACTTTTCTTTTAAGATGCCAAAACAGTGTTCAACTCTCACTCTATAACAACTGTGCCGTAAATTAAATTTTTTTCTACTGAGTTGTGCATCTGCTGTGAGTTCATTCTGTATGGAGTGATAACTCGTTCACGTAATGGATAGGCTGAGTCTGCCGCTATCCATTGGCTACCAGAGAAGTATTTTTTCTTCTCTTTGAAGAGAGCACAGTTTCGAAAAATTCGGGCATCATGAACGCTACCAGGATGTCCCACCACAGCATTGCGAATTCGCAATCTATGGTCCCATATAACCTGCCCTTTGACCGAGTAGCAATGGTTTCTTGAAAAAAAAGCTGAGTGATATTGAACTGGTGTTTCTGCTAATTTCAGCTCCGTGCCATCTACATACCCGATACAAAACGGTAGTTCATGAAATGTGGCCGCAACAATTTCAGCGCGGTCGGCTTCACCTGGCCAGTAAATAAACTTATTTTTCATTTTTAGCACGGCCTTGAAAACACATTTTGTTGTTTTTACAATTGTTCCACGGTCTCCAATTCCGTAAATTGAGGCAATTTTTTGAAATGTCGCATTCTCGCCTGAAGACCCTAAACGATAAAGGACAATAGCCAACTGTGACTCGACACTAATTTGCTTACAGGAATGTGGCAATTTAAATTCCATTTCGTCGGAAACAATGGAAACTAGTTTGGCGAATTGTTCTCTATTCACTCTCAGCATATGTCGAAATCGGCCATCATCCAGTTTGGTTAATACATCATTGCTCCATATCCAAGATTTGGGAACCTGATTTGAAATTGCTCTGCGGCACGATAAAACACAGAAAAGATCTTCGTACAAGTTTCCAAAACTTGTTTCACTGCACCATCGTCTTGTTCATCTGGAAATGTAAACATCAGTCTCTCTACTACCTCTACTTGCGTTCAATTAATTTACTTCTTTGAAAATCAGCTTCGTTAAAAGCGTTTTTAATTAAAAATTCCACAATTTTAGATTTTTCGCTGCGTTTAGGCATCTTGAAATTGAATATGGTGATGTCAAAAGTAAATAGTCAATAGTGAAGGTAGCAAGGCAATCGGTACTGCCGATTTTAATTTGGTACCCCGAACAGCATATTAGTGGGTACTTAACACGACTATAAGTATTTGTAGTTATATAGGTAAGAATACAACAAAAATGTATAGAATAAACTGAATTTACAAGATTTGCTTGTATAAGTGCATTCTAATGAATTTTTAAGTATTTTTACAAAATAAAATAAACGAAATTTGGAGGTTATGTTAAAGTTGTCATATCGAAAATTGCAGGGCGTTGCCTAAAAGTCCGACCATACAAGCACCATTTAAGCATCTCAGTTTTTATCTAATTCGCAGAGAAAATCTTACGAAAGTGCGCTTACTACGAGGAACTTAAAGAAATATTTGGAGAAAAGCCTATTCCAGAAAAGGCTGCAAACGTTGTGGACACGTTGGAAGAATTAGAGAAGACAAACGAAGATGTTCCTTATTTTTCAACGATATCGATAGCTCCCCGCAGCCACCAAATTGAATTACACCTGCACCTATTCCATCCACTTCAGCTGGAGTTATATCAAAGGAAGCTCGAAATTTTGCTCAAAAAATGAAGCGAAATGCACCAAAAACATCAATATCTGAATTAACAAAAATACAGCTAGAGCGCTCTGCAATGCAAAAAATGCAGTACGAACTCGAAAAAGGAAAGTTTGAAAGTGATAAAGAATTGCAGGAAAGGCGACTAAGCTTGAAGAAGAAAAACTTAAATCAGAGCAAGAATGGCGAAAACAAGAATTCGAGTTACAATGATTGGAAATGGAAAAAAACGAGCGCATTGCTAAGTTCAAAATTGAAATGAAATACAAAAACAATAAATAAATTCGTATCTTTATTTAGTTTTCAGGAAACATCAAGGCAAATATTGCTTGCCATTTTATTTCACCTTGCCTATTAATGTCTGATGTAATTGATGAGATATTTTGGCTTTTCTCTTGTTCGAATATACTTTCACGTTTTTCTTTGTCTGCATCAGAAATAAGGGTGTAGTGAAGTATGCAACATACTAAGAACCAATCGCAAACAAATGCTCGGTTTTGTACGCTTTTAAAGTGCATTCCAAGCTCTTTAAGGCTACCAAACTTTTCTTTTAAGATGCCAAAACAGTGTTCAACTCTCACTCTATAACAACTGTGCCGTAAATTAAATTTTTTTCTACTGAGTTGTGCATCTGCTGTGAGTTCATTCTGTATGGAGTGATAACTCGTTCACGTAATGGATAGGCTGAGTCTGCCGCTATCCATTGGCTACCAGAGAAGTATTTTTTCTTCTCTTTGAAGAGAGCACAGTTTCGAAAAATTCGGGCATCATGAACGCTACCAGGATGTCCCACCACAGCATTGCGAATTCGCAATCTATGGTCCCATATAACCTGCCCTTTGACCGAGTAGCAATGGTTTCTTGAAAAAAAAGCTGAGTGATATTGAACTGGTGTTTCTGCTAATTTCAGCTCCGTGCCATCTACATACCCGATACAAAACGGTAGTTCATGAAATGTGGCCGCAACAATTTCAGCGCGGTCGGCTTCACCTGGCCAGTAAATAAACTTATTTTTCATTTTTAGCACGGCCTTGAAAACACAGTTTGTTGTTTTTACAATTGTTCCACGGTCTCCAATTCCGTAAATTGAGGCAATTTTTTGAAATGTCGCATTCTCGCCTGAAGACCCTAAACGATAAAGGACAATAGCCAACTGTGACTCGACACTAATTTGCTTACAGGAATGTGGCAATTTAAATTCCATTTCGTCGGAAACAATGGAAACTAGTTTGGCGAATTGTTCTCTATTCACTCTCAGCATATGTCGAAATCGGCCATCATCCAGTTTGGTTAATACATCATTGCTCCATATCCAAGATTTGGGAACCTGATTTGAAATTGCTCTGCGGCACGATAAAACACAGAAAAGATCTTCGTACAAGTTTCCAAAACTTGTTTCACTGCACCATCGTCTTGTTCATCTGGAAATGTAAACATCAGTCTCTCTACTACCTCTACTTGCGTTCAATTAATTTACTTCTTTGAAAATCAGCTTCGTTAAAAGCGTTTTTAATTAAAAATTCCACAATTTTAGATTTTTCGCTGCGTTTAGGCATCTTGAAATTGAATATGGTGATGTCAAAAGTAAATAGTCAATAGTGAAGGTAGCAAGGCAATCGGTACTGCCGATTTTAATTTGGTACCCCGAACAGCATATTAGTGGGTACTTAACACGACTATAAGTATTTGTAGTTATATAGGTAAGAATACAACAAAAATGTATAGAATAAACTGAATTTACAAGATTTGCTTGTATAAGTGCATTCTAATGAATTTTTAAGTATTTTTACAAAATAAAATAAACGAAATTTGGAGGTTATGTTAAAGTTGTCATATCGAAAATTGCAGGGCGTTGCCTAAAAGTCCGACCATACAAGCACCATTTAAGCATCTCAGTTTTTATCTAATTCGCAGAGAAAATCTTACGAAAGTGCGCTTACTACGAGGAACTTAAAGAAATATTTGGAGAAAAGCCTATTCCAGAAAAGGCTGCAAACGTTGTGGACACGTTGGAAGAATTAGAGAAGACAAACGAAGATGTTCCTTATTTTTCAACGATATCGATAGCTCCCCGCAGCCACCAAATTGAATTACACCTGCACCTATTTCATCCACTTCAGCTGGAGTTATATCAAAGGAAGCTCGAAATTTTGCTCAAAAAATGAAGCGAAATGCACCAAAAACATCAATATCTGAATTAACAAAAATACAGCTAGAGCGCTCTGCAATGCAAAAAATGCAGTACGAACTCGAAAAAGGAAAGTTTGAAAGTGATAAAGAATTGCAGGAAAGGCGACTAAGCTTGAAGAAGAAAAACTTAAATCAGAGCAAGAATGGCGAAAACAAGAATTCGAGTTACAACGATTGGAAATGGAAAAAAACGAGCGCATTGCTAAGTTCAAAATTGAAATGAAATACAAAAACAATAAATAAATTCGTATCTTTATTTAGTTTTCAGGAAACATCAAGGCAAATATTGCTTGCCATTTTATTTCACCTTGCCTATTAATGTCTGATGTAATTGATGAGATATTTTGGCTTTTCTCTTGTTCGAATATACTTTCACGTTTTTCTTTGTCTGCATCAGAAATAAGGGTGTCGTGAAGTATGCAACATACTAAGAACCAATCGCAAACAAATGCTCGGTTTTGTACGCTTTTAAAGTGCATTCCAAGCTCTTTAAGGCTACCAAACTTTTCTTTTAAGATGCCAAAACAGTGTTCAACTCTCACTCTATAACAACTGTGCCGTAAATTAAATTTTTTTCTACTGAGTTGTGCATCTGCTGTGAGTTCATTCTGTATGGAGTGATAACTCGTTCACGTAATGGATAGGCTGAGTCTGCCGCTATCCATTGGCTACCAGAGAAGTATTTTTTCTTCTCTTTGAAAAGAGCACAGTTTCGAAAAATTCGGGCATCATGAACGCTACCAGGATGTCCCACCACAGCATTGCGAATTCGCAATCTATGGTCCATATAACCTGCCCTTTGACCGAGTAGCAATGGTTTCTTGAAAAAAAAGCTGAGTGATATTGAACTGGTGTTTCTGCTAATTTCAGCTCCGTGCCATCTACATACCCGATACAAAACGGTAGTTCATGAAATGTGGCCGCAACAATTTCAGCGCGGTCGGCTTCACCTGGCCAGTAAATAAACTTATTTTTCATTTTTAGCACGGCCTTGAAAACACAGTTTGTTGTTTTTACAATTGTTCCACGGTCTCCAATTCCGTAAATTGAGGCAATTTTTTGAAATGTCGCATTCTCGCCTGAAGACCCTAAACGATAAAGGACAATAGCCAACTGTGACTCGACACTAATTTGCTTACAGGAATGTGGCAATTTAAATTCCATTTCGTCGGAAACAATGGAAACTAGTTTGGCGAATTGTTCTCTATTCACTCTCAGCAGTTTGGTTAATACATCATTGCTCCATATCCAAGATTTGGGAACCTGATTTGAAATTGCTCTGCGGCACGATAAAACACAGAAAAGATCTTCGTACAAGTTTCCAAAACTTGTTTCACTGCACCATCGTCTTGTTCATCTGGAAATGTAAACATCAGTCTCTCTACTACCTCTACTTGCGTTCAATTAATTTACTTCTTTGAAAATCAGCTTCGTTAAAAGCGTTTTTAATTAAAAATTCCACAATTTTAGATTTTTCGCTGCGTTTAGGCATCTTGAAATTGAATATGGTGATGTCAAAAGTAAATAGTCAATAGTGAAGTTAGCAAGGCAATCGGTACTGCCGATTTTAATTTGGTACCCCGAACAGCATATTAGTGGGTACTTAACACGACTATAAGTATTTGTAGTTATATAGGTAAGAATACAACAAAAATGTATAGAATAAACTGAATTTACAAGATTTGCATTCTAATGAATTTTTAAGTATTTTTACAAAATAAAATAAACGAAATTTGGAGGTTATGTTAAAGTTGTCATATCGAAAATTGCAGGGCGTTGCCTAAAAGTCCGACCATACAAGTGTATTCCAACGGGAATGCTTGGCAGCATTGGATAGTTTTCGACGAATTTCGTCGTCTACTTATTTCAGCACGAAAGCAGGCAATGCCAATTTTGTTGTCGACTCGTGAAATTTACGACATATGCATGAGGCTGGTAACCATTTTTTAACTAGAAAGCGATCCTGTACTTTTTAGTGTTATTCTCTCACCCTGAGTGAAGTTTTTGCATTTTTGTGGGATAAGTGTCAACGTTGCCTTTATTTCGTTTTTGCTTTTACGGCTTTGACAGCTTTACCTTCAAAAGCAAAAATAAAGTACATGTAAGGCGAAAAAGAACAAATCAGCTTACCAGTAACACCACAAGACGAAGCAGCACTATCTCAGAAAGTAAACAAAGGTCAGCTGTTGGTTTTACATTTGCTAAGTATTAAGCTATGGGATGCTCACTATTTGTTGCAATTAATTGCTAATTTAGCAGCACTTGCTACGAACAGTGAGTACCGCTAATGCTCTTTTAAGTATAAAAAAATGTGCTTAGATCTGCTTTTCAGGACGACTGAACTCTCTTTGTCTATCTCCTATCTTGCCATCCGCGACCGACGCTTAGAGCAGCCACCTTACATATATGTATGTACATATGTATGTATGTTTACTCCATATGAAATCAACATTTATTTGCGAACCTACATTTATTTATTAGTACACGCGTACATATGTATGTGTGTAAATATCTATATGAAAATATTTACATGAAGATAACTTCTATTAAAGTAAAATATAAATTATATTAGTATTTTCGGCAATGACATTAATTTATTAATAAATACGTATATAAACATACATATGTATAACGTATGCATAACGAAATAAATATATGCATTTGCTTGGTCTGCTATCTTCCGAGTGTTGCAAATTGAGGAGATCAAAATTTAATGTTGTAATTAATAAATTTGCTAAAGATTTCTTTGAAAGTTTTGTTCGTAGTTTGGTCAATATAGTTGAGAGTGGACTGAACGCTCTCTCAACAGAAACTTGCGAGTACAGCTTCTGTTACTTGTAATATTTATTTATTTATTTATTTATTAAAGTCTATGAACAATAAATTCTTACAGACTACTAACAAACTTGCATGAGATTATTTATTTATTTATTTATTTAATCTAGAAATATTAACATTTCATACAGACTATATACTTAGCACAGATTATGGTATAGTTTAAACCTAATTCAACAGTTTATTTGAAAGTAAATTAAATTGAAATTTAGTCAAAGAAAAATCAATAGCAGAAGTGTTTGAAAGCAAATTAAATTCGATTAAAGCTCTGCGAATAGGAGCATTATTAGCATAGTTGTTTCTGACAGTTTCCAGAGAAAATATGTCATGATTCCTAAGGCTTCTTGGTGGGCTATTAAATGTGATACGTTCGAGTAAGAACGGAGAGTCAATCGCACCCCGTATAATATCAAACACGAAAGTAAGAGAAAGAAATTTTCTCCGATTATGTAGCGATTTAAGATTTATGAGCATACACCTAGCAGTGTATGATGGAAGTGGTTCAGCAAATTGAAGCGAGCGAAGAGCATACCGTTTGAAAGATTTTTGGATTCGTTTAATCCTGTTTATATGGCATTCATAATACGGTCGCCATATGAAAACAGCGTATTCGAGCCTAGAACGAACAAAAGAAGTAAATAGTAACTTTAAGGTATATGGATCTGTGAAATCGGAGCTGAAACGGCGGATAAATGCGAGCATTGAATATGACTTTGCAATAGTATAGTTTAAGTGGCTGAGAAAAAGAAATCTGGAATCAAAAATTACTCCCAAGTCAGAGACTTCACCCTTGGTGGAAAGTTGCGAGTCACCAATGAGATAAGAGGTCGGCGTAATTGTTTGATTTTAATCTATTATTGGAACACCAAGCAACAACAGCATTAAGATCAGCCTGTAGATTGATAGAGTCTGAAGAACATGTAATCGTAGAGTAGATCTTCAGGTCATCTGCATACAATAAAAATTTTGCAAAGTTAAAGCAACTAGAAATATCATTGATGAAAATCACGAAGAGTAAAGGACCGAGTACACTCCCTTGGGGAACACCAGATGACGCAACAAAGGGATAGGAGGACACATTATCAACTACAACTACACAGTGTCGTGAAGAAAGGTATGATTTTATCCAAGCCAAGAAAACAGAATGGAAGCCTAAACTAGACAAGTTTGACACCAACATTGAGTGGCTAACTTTGTCGAACGCCTTGGAAAAATCCGTATACACAGTATCAACTTGTGGACGTTTATTAAAGGCAGCTATACAGAACTCAGAAAAAACAGCAAGGTTAGTCAAAGTGGACCTACCAGGCATAAAGCCGTGCTGGTTAACAGAAATGAAAGGGCTTATTGCGAAGAAAACTTTTTGTTTGACAATATACTCAAATAGTTTGGACATCGTAGATAATTCCGATATTGGCCTATAGTTGCTTATATTATTTTTATTGTCACTTTTGAAAACGGGGGTAACAAGTGTGGGTTTCCAAGCATCTATAAACTCACCCCGTTCAAGAGATTTATTGAAAATTAAAGAGAGTGGGTAAGCAAAAGCGGGGCAATTCTTCAAAAGGAAGGACGATACACCGTCAACATCAGTTTGAGTTGAGGATTTGATATGCCGGATACCATCCTCGACATCATCGATTGATAATGCGAGGGAGCCAAAATTTATTGGCGAATGAGCATTCTGGGGATAGCTGTCACCTTGATCAGATCCTAACTCAAAGTTTGAGCAAAAGAAATCCGCAAAGAGATTGGCTGCTTCAGAGGGAGTAGAAGCGTTTTTGTCGTCAAGAAAAACATCACAGGGAATGCTGGAACACGACTTCTTGGATTGAACATATCTCCAAAAAGCCTTAGGATTCGATTTTAGTTGTGATTCAAAATTAACAACGTAATTCCTTTTAAGCGACTTACTCAGGGATTTAAATTCTCTGGCGTAATGAACGTATTTATCCTTGTTAAGGCATTTGAATGTTTGAGTTTTTTTAAAAAATTGTTTTTCAAATTCTTCAACTTCTTGAGTTCATTGGTATACCAAGGAACCCTATATCTTTTTTTCTGCAGTATTGGTATATATTCTAAACAGATTACATTGATTTCATGCTTAAAGGTGTCGAAACAATCCGAAACACCGACGCCCGCAAATAACGAGTCCCAGTCGACGGATGAAACCGCATCATTAACAATATTAAAATTACAATTTTTATAGCAGAAGTTAGTAGCATTACTCTCCTCTAAAACAGTTCTAAACTCATAGAACTCTAAAGTAAGAACAAGCGGAACATGATGTAGACCGGGATTCGATAATGGGTCGATCCAATAACCAAAGGTTTTATAATATTACGCTTACGTTCGGCTACCAATTTCCTAGTGGGTGGTTGGCCCGGTGATGACGTAGAGGCATTCACAGCTAGAGAGACTGGCTTAGCTAAGTCAGCATTTATAACAGTCGCTGCAGCGTTCGACGTACATAGGCTTCGTTGCTTTGATCAACGATGTACCAGGCGGAGAAGTAGGAATGGTAGGAGATGCGCTAACAACAGCGCAAGCGAGAGAGGCAGACTTAGTTAACACTGCATTTACCACTGGCACAGCAACACTCGACATTGGCATCGTTGATTTCCCTTTAACGGAGTTTGTGAAAGCAGCACTGTATGAGACAAAAGGTGTAGTGGTGGCAGAAACACAAGAGCCCGACGCAGCAGTTCCACTGTTGTTTATAAACGGTAGTGCGCCAGTAGGTGAGGAGGATGACGGAACAAATAGATGAGACAGGTTAGCCGAGCAAGTCATATCATTGTTATTGTCTTTACTAGCAGAGATATGATTGACTTTATTTACTCGGCCAGTAACAATGCCATGAAGGTTTTTTACTTCAGACGTGAGCGACAAAATAGCGGATTCCTTTTCTTTAAGCAGAGCGTGAAGAGAACGAACCTCAGCATGCAAAGCCTCGGATTTTAATGCATCTTGCTTTTTGTCTTCATGAAGAGCAACAACCAACGAGAGTATGCGAGCATTATTAGCACTTAGAGCAGCAATTTGATTAGCAACAGTAACCAATGTAACTTGTTGCTTATTATTGTTCTCGTTGGAATTCACAGATTCCTTACTTATTCTTTCGGAGTCACTTGCTTCTTATTGTTATGCACAATTAAGTTGAGAGAGTCATTACTTTTTTTCACGAATGGGGGTGCGGGAACAGGTGCAGGTGTAGGTGGTGAGCGAATTGAAGTACGGCGCTCAGCCGAGCAGGCCTTACAAAAAAAAGGCTTATTCAGGCTACTCAAATACTCCACATCTGCCAGCTGCATACCAACACATTCATGGTGGAAAAACTCAAAACATTTAGCGCACTGCACTTTATGTTGAAGACGTTCAACCTTTTGCCTGCATGTACACGGCATGATAGCTTTTAGTTAATTTAATAAAGCTTGCTGCTAAGAAACACAAAACAAAGCGTAAGAGTCAATATCTCAATACGAGTTCAAATCAACATAATGTTATGAAGAAACTCACTAAATTCAAATAAAAACGCGGAGCGAAAGGAAACACGTCCGAACTGCACGAATTCACTCAATTAGAATTTTCGACAGTAGTCCATAGTTAAGCTACTTGTTATTTAAAAGCTATTTCTCCCCTTTGTGGACTGGGTCCTTGTGTGTTTCTCATTGCGGTTACGTGAAGTGTCACTAAGTCATATCTGCCTTTGGAAGTGGAGGAAAGATCATCGAGAAGCAATTGTCTACGAAGATCTGCAGTCCTGCTGGCATTCTGATGGTTTACCAAATAAAGGGTGGTTAAATTTTAAGGTCCGATGTTGATTTTGAATAAAACACAAATTCTTTTGGAAATTATTGTAATTTCTTTTTATAATGATAATATGGTGTGGTTCAATTATGTATGGAACAAAATATCGGACAAGTGTCCGCCGCGACCTCGGCGGCACGCCTCCATCCGATGGTCCAAATTTTCGATGACGCTGAGGCATAATTGAGGTTCTATGCCGTTAATACGCCGAATTATCTCATCCTTTAGCTCTTGAATTGTTGCTGGCTTATCGACGTACATTTTTTCTTTCAAATAACCCCAAAGAAAGTAGTCCAACGGTGTCAAATCACATGATCTTGGTGGCCAATTGACATCGCCACCACGTGAGATAACACGGCCATTGAATTTGTCGCGCAAAAGAGCCATTGTTTCGTTGGCTGTGTGGCAAGTGGCACCATCCTGTTGGAACCACATATCGTCCACATCCATATGTTCCAATTCGGGCCATAAAAAGTTCGTTATCATCTCACGATAGCGAACACCATTCACAGTAACTGCCTGACCGGCTTCATTTTGGAAAAAATACGGCCCAATGATGCTGCCTGCCCATAAACCGCACCAAACAGTCACTCTTTGTGGGTGCATTGGTTTTTCGACAATCACTCTTGGATTATCATTCGCCCAAATGCGCCAATTCTGCTTATTGACGAATCCACTGAGGTGAGGTGAGGTGAGGCGTGCATTTTGATTTGAATGCCCATTTTCATAATAAGCCTGAATAACTTTATCACGTTGCTGGATTTTGTATCTTTCCATGTTCAAATTGTGTTAGTCTGAAATTGAGAAATGTCAAATGAAATGCAGAAAAAAACTTGACGTTTAGGTGTGGTTGACATTCAACATCGGGCCTTAAAATTTAACCACCCTTTATAACTACCATATCACGAGTCCTAATTAAATGGTCTTGTAAATCAAGGTATGAATGTTCTTAAACAATATTTTTGGAAAAAATAATAACATTAAGGGAAAATGGGGAAAATTTTGAGTTTTTGTAGAGGTATGTAGCCATATTTTTATTAAATACTTGTTATACGTCTTGCGTAGTACAATGTCTAATTTGTAAAATCAGCTCAAGGACATAAAAAAAACTAATAATAGTCAAAGTTATGACATTTTGGGCAAAACGCGTTTTTTCAAAGAGGCTTGCCGTGATACGATTCCAGTCCATCAGCTCAACTGAAAGCATAAAATCAAACAAATTTCGTTAGTATGGGGACTTGTGTCCTTGAACGATTCATTGAAATGAAAAAAAATTTTCTGCAAACGGGGACGACTTTCTCAAAAAGGCTACTTTTTCATCTGCTGAAATGTATTGAAAAATTAATAACATTGAGATGAAAATTTAAAAGAAAAAATTAAATCGTTCAAGGATACGGCAAATAAATTACGAATAATTTGAAAAAAAATAGTTGGGATCGGTTGAAAACTCTTTACAATAGGTCACCGCAACGACGTTTTCGGAAAAACATGATTTCGAGATAATCGCGTTTAAAGTTTCAAGTACGCGCCACGACTTCGTAAGGGAGCACGATTCAAAACGCTATAGCTTCGCTTCTACTGCCTAAACCTCTATAAAAATTTTAGATAACATTCATAAAAACCAACATATATTTTAAGATGAAAGAATAAAAAAATTAATTCATATATTATAAAGTTGATCACTAATTAAGCAGCTTGTTTTTGAGCATAGCTAAGTAGAGGCGTTTCCTTAAAATTAAAGCGTTGATCCAAATAAAGAGCAGCAATAAATCCATTATTTGCCATAAGTGCATACTTTCTTTTCTTCATTGTATTTAGAAGAGCTTCCCCATACAAATTGGTAGACGCCAAATTATCAAGCTCTAATTCGCATGTTAACCAATCTCTAAAAAAATCTTCAATAACGTATTGCTCGTGCTGTGCATTTGCTTGAAAAGCTCCTAGAAAATTTTGCGCAAAGGACCAGTTGACGTAAATATGTGACTATCTAGATTGTCTTTGTACTCCTTTATATTGAATTGGAAGTAATCATGACATATGTATAGGTTCATCTAGTTGCGTTGTCGAGGCATGGCCAACTTATCTCTGTATTGCATGATCTTACGGGTGTACGTAATTTTTTTTTGCAATGTTTCTACATTTTTTAATGTCTTCCCCTATGGTATTTAAAACATCATAGGCGGCTAATTGTAAAGTGTGCAGGGCACAGTGTACAGCAGAGAAAACAGAAGTAATTTGCGAATGGATAATGTCTGTTTCAGTGTAATCTATTTCGTTGTCCTCTTCATTCGAAATGTTGTGTTGTTGCATTTCTTGCAATAATTTAGACATTTTGATCACATTTGCACCGTTATCAGTGGTATTGGAGTAAATTTGGTTTATGTTGATGCCGCATTCCTTAAAGTTGTTATACAAAATAATATTCCAGATGGTGTTTTCTATGATGCGGTCGCATTGAAGCGATTTCTATTTCTGCATTGCTTGTTCATTCAGTTGTATTAACTTGGCGTATAGATCCGCCCCAAAAACCATTTCGGACTGCGCTGCTTTATGAAAGGCGAGTCGGCCAGGCGTAAATTGTTAAAAACTTGCACGTATGTGTACCAACGCCGTTTCGTTTCATTTCGAGGACGGGCACCTTGACCGCGCCGCCTTTTTGGCTGGGGTGACCGACGAGACGAATCGAGTCTGAGTTGCTCATTGCCATTCCGGTAGTCCGATCGGAAGTCACTAGCTCGCTTAAGTCACCAGTCGGCGTATCGAGTCTGACTCGATATTGAGTGAACGGTGCGGGCGGAAAGTCTCGCGTCGTAGAACGCGGAGCTGGTTGTGTCCTATTGAGGGGTAACCGGAACGGGTGGGAGAGTATCATAGCGGTTGTCGTGGTTGTCGGTGACGCATCCGCATTATGTGGTGTGATTTGCCGCTTCGTTAGCTCCAAAGTACAGTAGCGATAAATGAGAGCCGTTTTCAACCAGATATGACGTGCGACTTTCGACATTTTTTAAATTAGTAAAAAAAAAATACTTCATAGCAAATCTCGTCAATTTTATTAAGTAAAATAACAACTGATCCCGTTATTTATACAAAACACAAGTTTTCCAATTGTGTATAATCGAGGTAACGAGGTGTTAAGCTTTCACCATCGAATGTAAAAGACGTTAATGAAAGGAATAGCCTTTATTTCGAGTGTGGTTTCAAATACTTCTTTGGAGTGCGGTTATTATTTTCTAAATCTTGGGGAAAAATACCACGACTAACGAGGTCTATTGGGTTATCTTTGGAGCTTACAATTGCTACCATTATAATTAGACTTAATCAGCTTGCGGGTCAAACAATTTGGCAGTTGTTGACAGAACTTGCCGTTTTGTAAACGAGCCCTTCTTCTCCGATGACTTTGCCAAGAAATAAATCTGATCTAATTTTGCGTCGCATTGCAGGCCTAAAGTCTCAGCTTCGCTGGAATTGTTTATATCCAGAAAATCAATGGCTAGAAGGTTACTACTTAGTTCTTCACAAACTCATGTCCTAAAAACATGTGTAAAAGGTTTTTGGAGATGAGTCCAAATGCAATGTCTGCCGTGACAAAACACCATTTCTGCCTTAACTGCTTATCAGATGCACACGAAATAAATAAATGCAAGAGTAATTTGACGTGTGTTAAATGCATAAAATACATCATCAAATGTACAACAGACTTCAACTAAGTTTCATACGGCATTCATCAAAGCCAATGCGTCTTATAATATAATAACCCATGTATGCTTCTAGGGACTTCCATGGTCACAGTTTGCCACAAAAATAGCTCGTACACTGCCGGAGCCTTAATATGTTCAGCATGAACCTTTGCCTCTGAATGCCTACAAAAAGTTTGTACTTTAATCATGGGTTCCCCCCGTTATAAGGGTTTCCAGATCAATGTCGATGCTTTGGTTCTTCCGAAGTTTACATGTTTTCTGCCCTCACAATCCATCAGTGATGCAATTTTAAAAACGCTTCTTGATATTCAGAGGGTAGATAATAACTTCTTTAGGAGCCAGCGGAAGGATCCCGAAGACTACGTATCTCTCATACTTTAGTGAGGTCTCACTATATCAATAAATCGATGAATTTTAGGAGTTAGAAGAAGTACCAAGGACCAAGTATCTCGGGGCTGAAGAATAACCGTGCTAGCGGTTCTACAAAGATACCGCCGTCTGCAATAACGAGGGTCGGTATGTAGTTTCTGTTGGAATATGACATCTCTACATTACACTACACTAGATACACATGCATTACACCTAATTTTTTGACATTCGAAAAGCAAAACTTTTGACATTCTCTCTTGCTCTAAGGCTGTTAAGCAAACCGCACATGTTTTAGTTTTCATCAGGATATGAGCACCTCGCTTTGAAAGCTAAAAATTTAATATAAGTTATAGATTATTATACTTTTTTTCAGTTGTTGCCATCAGGTTTTTATTCGTTGTAGCATTTGTGGCAAAGCTTATTTGTTGCGTCAATTAAAAGATGTCACATAATTGCGAGATCGCAACAAAAGAAGCTAAATGGAGCAGACAATTATCACGACTGGGCTTTTGCCATGAAAACCTGTTGGAATCGAAAGGTTTTGCGAAGTGCATCAGGTCGTCGGGGATAATTATATCGCATTATATACATGATAGCAAGCTGAGCGCAGCAAAAGCGACGATGTTGCTATCCATTGAAAAGGTTATGTATGTATGCATGTCTACATTCGAGCATGCAGGACGGCATTACAAATGTGGACAAAGTTAAAGCAGTTTGAAGATTGCGGTTTTCTGCGAAATGTGCTTTTTTGCGTCAATTTGCTGCCTTTTGATCAAATTTGTTACAGTCGATTTGGAAAACTATGATTCAACGCAATCATATATTGTATCTGTAACATCTTTGTAGGTACTATAAATTAAATTCTGTTGGATGGGAAGTTGATGATCGTTGGCTAGCGGTGTATACTGGCTTGGCCTACCTGAATAATTTATGACATTGTTAATGGTCTTCGAAGGCCGACAATCAAACCCATCTTCAGACGAAGTTAAGTCAAAGCTACTATTTCAAGAAAACAAGTAAATCGTAACATTAGGTGTTATTCGTGTGAAGGTAAAAATCATAATAAATCAGTCGACTATCCAGTGAAGATAAAAGAAAAGTCGACTCACCCAGCAAAAAGAACTTTTACGGCGAACATTCCAACGAAAAATCTAGCAAGGAAATGGTTTGTAAATAGCGGAGCATCCAGTCATATGACTCCCTACACGAAAATGACAGCAAAAAGCATTGGTGATCCGATATTTAAACGTAAATCAAAGAAGTGAAAGTAAACAGTTTATCTTCCTGATTTATCTGGAAGCTGGGAACAAAGTTGTTTTTGACATGGAGGGATGCACAATTTACGATAAACAAGGGGTTCCATATACAAACTGTAGGCCAAAACGGGATCGTATCAGGCATAAATTTCGTTAATAAGACTAAATTGGTAAATTGTGAAGTTTGCGCTAAAGGCAAACAAACGAAAAAATCATTTACATAAGATGAGCAGCACCGAAGCAAAAGGCTTATTGTCCATCTTTATCTCCTTCATTGATGAATACAGTGGAAAATAGTTTTTGCATTTTTTGAAGCAAAACTCTGAAGCTATAGATGCATCCGTAGATTTCAAAGCCTATGTTGAGAACCAGACAGAGCGAAAAACAAAAATCGTACGCACAAATTTTTGGATCACCTGTGCGAAAGCAACGTCGGCCAAAATGGAACGCGAAGTCACAAAAAATCGTTTCGTTGTATCGACCCAAATACTAAAAACTGCCCATTAGCCGTGATGTGTTTCACGAGCCTCTCCGTACTTTGAAAATGGAATTATCCATACATACTGCCGTTATTGATTCGAATCAAGTGAGGATTGGATGAAGACAACATAATACTTGGTTCGGATCCAGTTAGAGCCAACAACCTCAATAAGTCCCACGATCTATATACTGCTAAAAAGCTCAATCTTCTATTCAACCAACAAGAAAATCGTCTCCAAAAAGGTATTGTTAGTATATTTGTTTCACATGTTTCCCATACAAACAAATTTTCTTCTGATCCAATCTCAGTTAAAGAAGCATTAAACAGGACGAAATTCATTCGCACAAAGAAAATAATACGTGGACTTTAGTCGAACTGCCAAGAGACCGCAGGCTAATAAAAGGTAAATGGGTATTTAAAGCCAAACATGCATGCCAGATAAATTTTTTACGTTACATGGTGGGATTTGTGGCCAAGGACTGTACCCAGAAATATGAATTAGATTATCTTGAAACTTTTTCACCTGTCGTTCGCTATGCAACCATAATTTATTAATTGCGTTGGCAGTAAAAACGGATTACAAATCCACCAAATGGACACAGTTACTGCCTTTCTTCAAGGTGACTTAGATTAAATTAAATCGCGCAATGTACGGCCTGAAACAAGCATGCAGGCAGTGGAATCATAAGTTGGTTGCAGCATTAAAGTCATTCGGACTCATCCAATCCAAGCTTTATCCATGTGTTTTCTACAAAAAACATTTAGAAATAATTATCGCAATTTACGTAGATGATGTAGTCTTCTTCAGGTGCGATTCATCGGGCCTTAACAAAATTAAGACACATCTAAGTACAAGAATTAAAATGAAAGACATGGGGTCAGTTAAACATTGTGTGGGAATCCCAATAAATCAAATAGTAACTTATATTCAACTGGGTCAGTCTGCGCACATTAAAGCATACTTCAACGTTTTAAAATGGAAGATTGTTAGCTGGTATCTACTCCGAGCGATGTCAACGTTAAACTTTCGAAGGACTTTACGTCGCTCCGTATACCCTATCAAGAAGCAGTTGGATGCATTAAATTTGGTACAAGGCATTCGTCCGGATATTACGTTCAGAGTAACGATTTAAGTCATTTTAATACTAACTACAATCTAGATCACTGTGCAGAAGTAATATGAAATGATATGAAACTGCGATATTCAAAGGAAAATGTCGCAGATATATACGGGTTTTGCGATGCTGATTACCTCGGATATTGACAAGAGAAGGTAGTGTACTGGGTACCGCTTCAAATTATCGAATGCTGCAGTGACTTGGTTTAGCCAGCATCGGTATATCGAAAATTAAAGCCGAACAATTGATAATTCACCAAGTGAAGGTATTGGAATAAGAAATCTCTACGTTATACAACACTGTAGTGTATATACATTACAACTAAATTTTTGACATCCGAAAAATAAAACTTGACATTCCCTCTTGTTCTAAGGCTGTTAAGCAAATCGTCAGTTACGCTCCCGTTCAAACTTTCTTCTCTAAGGGCACATATGGGGGCTTCTCGTCATATAGCGATGAGACAATTTCTCTGAAATGAAACGTCTCTGAGCAAAACCCTCCTAATAAAGATGAAATATAGTAAGGTACTTCAAGAATACGTGAATTTGGGTCACATGCGCGAGGTTTTATATGACAAATGCGAGAACCCATCAAAAAGCTATTACATGCCACACCACGCTGTCCATAAACCAGACAGTGCCACGTCCAAATTAAGAGTGTTATTCAACGAATTCTTGGCCCACTTCAAAAAGGAGTCAGTCTTAATGATATTTTGTACACTGGTCCACCTCTCCAAACCGCTTTGACAATGCTTGTTGTAAGGTGGCGATTATTCAAATATGTGTCCGACGTATTTGACACCGCCCTAGTCAACATGCCAGCCGAAAGCCTCCGATGCTAGCGCTGCGTTATCTTTAGTTTATGTAATAATTTTATTGTTATGTAAACTTTTATAAAATAAAATAAATAAAAAAAAATGTGTCCAATGCGGATAAGAAAAGGTACCGACAAATAATCGTCAACCGCAAGCATACCTCATACCAAAGAATCCTCTGTAGAGATTCGTTGAACAAAAATTTTCAGTTAGACAGAGTCACCTTCGGTCTCAATTGTGCACCATATATGGCAATCTGCACTTTGTTACAACTTTCCAAGGATTCCAAGTTAAAATATTTCCATGCCTCAGAAATACTCAAATCAAGTACAAATGTATGTGGATGATGTACTAGAAGGTGCGCATGATATATCCGATAATAAAAAATAGAAGGAAGCAATGACTTCGGAGAAGCCGAAGTATTTATCAGAGCTTTACGACGAAAGCGGTAGGTTAGGGTTGCCTTTGGCGAACGGAGTGACACTCACTTCATTATAGTGGAAAACGAACTTTGTCCATAAGTTTAAGAATTCGCACACATATAAAAACAATTATTTATTGAAAAAACAACTGGTCGAAAAATCGGAAATGACCGATTAGTCGACTAGTAGTATCTTGTCGGTTAGTTGAAAATGTCGAACGGAAACGGTTAGCCTAATTGATTAACCGGTTGGTCGATTAAAAAGAGCTCTAATGTAAATATGTTCTAGTGATTGAGGAATGCGCCTTTTCGAATATATGACTTTTGTATTTAAAGAGCGCTATCTACACACGTAGCCTAAACTTATGATTATTGACATATTTTCTTTAATTACAGATACTGGACCTCCACCATATCAGAGAGATGGAATGGACAGATCAGAGCTCGAAGGTAATTTAGAACTATATTGAATTTTGTGAAAATTATGAGATATTTTGAATAGTTTAACAGCACCTAAGCTAAGTAGAAATTAGTTTTGCAGCTCTAACCTGCAGAAATAGGCCCTGAAACCGAAGCAAAAAAATTCAACATATACGAGTACGCGCAATAAAGGCTATGCTAACTTAAATTGTTTGTTTTAACAAATGATTGTTTGTGTTACAACATCAATACGCATGCCACAAATTGTAGGAGAAGTTCGGCCAAAATCGCTTAAGCGGTTATAGCCCCAATTAAGTAAATAAGTAAGTCATCATTTTGCAATATACATCATTGAGTCTAGAAATGGCCTACTGAAGAGCCAAAAATAGAATTATCTTAATTTTTTACGCATAAATGCTATTTTTCTAAAGCAATAAGTAATGCTATATAAGGAAATGTCCTTTATGAGAAGAAGTACTAAATTTCCTGCCTTCTCAACAACATGGCCATTATCAGTATAGATGCTAATATACCATGAAAGGTTTCTAACTTTTTAGAATATTAATATTATGCGCGTTGCACAGAAATATGCTAACATCAGGGGCGAATCCAGGAAATTATTTCGGCTTTTTTTTAATGTTTTTAATGTTTATTATATTGAGAAGTCCTACTTTTATTTGGAGAGTATTTAGCATGTATACAGTATAAATGGGCCCATTAATTTTTGATGGTTAATTCAGCTTATAAAAGAATGCCCATTCTCCTTGGCACCTTCGACATATTATCAATTACATTCTCATTCGTTATTTCCACGTCTCGATGCACGTAATCAATATACGCAGAGATGAAAAAGAGCGCTCGCTTGAAGCCACGGAAACCGGAAGAGTTGCGAAAATTAGTGAAAGCGTATTTCCTCTGCATTAAGTTCTGTCTAGAAACCTAGATTGTAGCTCACTCAAGAAATTATCCAGAAACCGTATGAATGTTGATCGACGGAAATACGATTGTGCACCGTCTTTGTAATTGTCGCGATTCGTGATTAGTTTTTTAAACTATTATTTTTTGTGTAACTTGTAAAATCTTAATTTAATGGTCGGAGAGAGAGTGTTTTTTTTTAAACATGATTGTGGAACTTATCTATAGTTTTACACTGTAATCGGCGTACGCCATTAGTTGCGTACTTAGGTTCTGCAGTTTTTGGTTTAATTTGAATTATTTCTCATTTTTGTTAGTGTGGCTGTGATCGATATTGAAAAAATATTACATTTCAATAAAATAAATACTAATTATGTTGACGCAATTCATTTCAAATCTTGTGATGTATAACACATGTGCCCACTAGAGCACGTAAATTTTATTGAGCATTGTTTTGCAGCTAGGTTTTTTCAACGAGCAAGCAATGGAGTCCGTGCATGCGGATTCCCAAGAGACTTGGAAAAAATACAGTGTGCACCGTACGCATGTGGAGTATCCGAGCCGACTCTTACGTGCGCTTATATGTATATAACGCTTTGCCTTCACTTTGACGACGATAAGTTTTCATTTCTATGTACAAATGTACAAATTTGTGCTTACGTTGTAAACACAACTAATTTCAAGGTGTTAATTGTATATAATGTAGATGTATAATTGGTAGTATTAAAATGTCAAAAATGTTATTCAAAAACTGGCACGAATAAACTATTTATTGTTCATTACTAGAACCCATTATCTGAGTTAAACTTTTAAACGCAAGTGTGTGTAATCATGCTACCCGAAGTTCATACGCCCACCGAGCTGCGAGTAGACATATTTCTGTTTAGATCATCACATCTCTAGTACCGTTTATACGATTAAGATAAAATTTGCATTCATTTGCTCAGAATTATGTCTTTTTTAAAAACGTAGTAATAATTTTCGAATTTCTACATGATCACAAAGTTGCAGCACAAATACCAATCCGGAAACATTTTCGATGAACAAGAGATCAAAAACTCTCGAAGCAATGTAATAGTATTTGCTTTCAGAATAAAAAGTCAGCAACAAACGCGGATGTCTTCAGTCAGATTATAAAATTGGAAATACAAGTTTTGTATAGTATATTTTAATAAATTTTTATTGCCATGAGTAGACAAAGAATTTTAGCCAAACACTTTTACCGTGGACCAATGTCGAGAATTTCTAAACTTGGGATTATAGTGAGCCCTTATGTATAAACGTGGTAACATTATTTTCCAAATAGGTATTTCCTAGTGTAGTTGCTAGAGGATCAGTAGATCTCCTCTTTCTTGATGTGTATGCATCAACATCTATATCTTCTACTAAAAACAATAATTATTTATACATGGAAAACATTGCAATATACATACATAGGTTAAATAGTACTTGAATGTTTCTTTCACTGAAAGCGAATGTTGTCAAATTCTCCGGAATTTAGTCACTGACACTAACTGGAGGTTTCGTCCATTGAAGAATTGAGCAAGGTAATATACTATAATTCCAGAAAGCTCTTTTCAAACACTCGTCGGCATATGAGACTATGGTAACTGAGAAAGTTTCGAAACAAACTAGGATGGTTAAGGACACGGTCAACGGTATAAATTGAAAATCTCTCTCAGGTATGTTGCTCCAGCAGGGCCCAAATTCTTCAGCGTCTACTTGCCCCGCTTTTATTGGACCACCAGAATACGAATTTCCGCGCCAAGTCCCTAATACGAGAATTACGAAGACCAGAGTGGCGAAGGTGAACGCGCCCATAAGTCAACGCTAATGATTCTGCCGGAAAATTGTGACGGATTTCTCAGATTCGTCCGGGGGAAATATAACGATCAGTTTCAGTCGCTACCATCATTGTTTCGTTACACGGTCTAATGGTGTGGGAAGAGCCCAACGACTCTCCCAGTATTCTCCGAAAACTTGACCAAGTCAGCTTTTTTCAAGTTCATATAGCCTGCAGGACTGTCTGGTCGGTTGAATTCGAGAAGTCTTGTCTACTTCGGTAAAATCGTCGCGTTGGTTCATCCATTGCATGCATGGAATTCGGTTGGAGTCTTCCCTGGCATATGCAGCAGAGATAGGTTTCTGGACCAGGATTGGACTCAATTTGCAGTCGTACTGCAAAGTGTTGATCCAGAGGGGATAAAGACTTATGGTAATAGCCGGCTGATGTAGGAATGAGTTATATTAGTGTACTCGCTTGCCTAAAGCAATAAATGCAATTCTTTGTTTAAAGGCTATTACCTATTTAACTGATATTCAATGCCCGTATTTGGTACCAATTAAACATAGTAGTGATAATCATCTCTCAAATTGTGTTCCTCAACAGAAAAAAAGTTATTATATTTCGTGTCGATCCAAATTTACATGCTGGCCAATGTTTTGTGTTTAATTTATTGCATTTATCAATGTGAAACAATGTGAATATCTACAAATAAGATCTGACAGCATGTTGCCATTATGAGCGCACTGTCGATTATGTGGTTCAACGTTTAATTTATTTAAAGTAATATACAATATCTCTCTTGTATATCTTCTTGATATTCACAATGCTGAAAAATATATACAAACTATTTAAATCTGTTTAAGTCAAGATACACTAGCATTATTTAATTTTTCGGCAACTTATTGTATATTTATTTAATTTTTTTATGAATTGTATTAATATTTTTAACATTTAAGGAAATTAAAATCTTTTGCACTTCTGTTACTCTTAATATGATTAAAATAGACTGAAAATCCTTCAAGTCGGTCTGTTAGTAGTTTAGTAGTATGTATAGCCTGTATAAGTGCAGGAAATTATTTTCTTGAGAAGGTTTTCTTTCGCGTTGACTATGATCGCATAAGAAACAAATTAGAATACAAACTAAGAATCTATGGAAGAGTTGACCATGCAAACTTATAAAAGGTAATTGTAGTGTACATTTCCGGTATGATAGAATTATCTACGACAAAAATAGAACTTAAATCTCTTCTACGTTACGAAATATTACCATGGATAATTCACAATTTATGTACAAGCTCTAATAGAGCTAAGAAAAGAAACTTCTGAATCATAGGAAAAAGGTGAGTTACGACAGAGGTAATCGTGAAAGGTTAAACAGAGAACAGGGTCACTTTAATACGTTGCTTGTGGTCGTCATCAAAAAAGGGGTTCCCACCCGAGGTGGTGGCGGGTCCCAAGCCTAGCGCACAGCCAAATACTGGAGCGTTTGTTTTGTTTTAAGGACACGAGTCGCTTGCTACAAGTGAGACGCCCGCTCGCAGCCGCACCTACTGGTGAACAGACGCTGCAGATCTTGGTAGGCTCTTACACCGAAAAATATCGGTGTGACCCACCAGGTTCGCCTTCTAACTTAAGCTCAATCCCAAACAGATTTTCGGGAGCTACCCAGAGGGCACTTGGGTGAAATAACCCGGAATTCGTGAGCCACTTGTACCGATATAGAAAAATCGTCCTGGCCATTCTGGTGAATAGCAATCAGAGACTGCCCCACTTGCGTGGACTACTACACACGGAACCATACTCCATTTAAGCTTTATAATAAATAGAAACATAGAGTGCTTTAAAACTCATCGTCAAAAAAGTACGAAAACCAAAATTTTGCAGTAAAATAAATAAGTATTTGTATTTAAGCATAAGAAGAATATAAGGCACTTGTGACAAAGAATTATATCTCAGTGACAGCTTTACCAAACTCGATATACGCATTGCTTTCGGTAAAGAGTTAAAATGCATCTGAAAGAAAAATATCTATTGCTTATTTAGATATGCTGTCTTTCCATTTAATGCAGACAATTTTCTTTCTGTATTCAAATTTACTTTTTTTTATATTTAAATAGACATTACCAATAAGTTGCAACACTGGCATGTACCGCAAGTTCATATGTAGCTATAGAGTAACGCAAACGATGATTGTCTTCGTCTTCTTCTATGGTGTATTTTTTACTATCTAATTTTTTCACAACAGCCGCAATTTTAGTCTCTGACGCTTTAGACACCTCATATAGTTTGGAATTTTCTAGAGACTTTATTACAAATGTTGAGCAATTTTATCTCACTAGAAAATAAATTGTGGATGTGAATGAATTTCCCCTCAGGTATATTATGCAGTTAGTAACCAAAAATAAACTCCTACAACAACAAGCGGCCTACGAAAGAACTGATAAAAAATTAATTTCTTCTGGCTATCGTGCTGTGTCTAAAAGTACTTTCAATGAATTCATTTGTTGTGACCAGCTTCCCGCTTGTTGTTCAGAATCACACCAACACACGTAGTGTGATTTTTCGGGTTGGCTCCGCTCCATTCCACTCTTATTCTTCTAGAGCCAATTAGGCACTTGATCCATAGATTCTACGTGTGCTATTCCTAAGCTATTTCAAATAGCTTCTCTTAGTATATTGTAGAAAACTCCGCTTATGGTGCCTCTTATATTTGCGTCCAAAACCTTGCCAAGCATTTCAGAAGAACGAAGTTAAACAAATGAAAATGTATTCCTTCGAGTAGAGTGGGCTGTTTTTCCTGCTTTGGGGATGGGAATAACTCTCGTTTCTTTCCAGGGGGTAGGCAAGTAGTTGAACTTTAAGCACCCTTTCCGTAATATAATACCGTCATTCGAATAATTCAAAAAAAAAAGATAATACATTTTAATTTTTCAAAGTGGAAATATTTATTAGTGGTAAATATTTCAGCAAAATTAATTATGTTTGGTATGACTCTTATTTTTTATATTTATAAAAACAATAAGATTGTCCTATAGTGAATAATATATTTATTTTTTACAGAAAAAAAAATCAGTGTCGAAATATTAGGCGACGGCAACAATACTTCAACCAAAAAAAACAAGATGACTGACAAGGAAGGTAAGTTATTTCAAATATGAAGAAAAGTACTTGACTTACTGAACAGCACATATGAATGAACAAATTCTCTATGGGTCCAAGAGACTTAGTATGAAATCCAAAAACTTGTTGCACAGATATGATTTATCATGATCCAAAAATTAAGGTAGTAAACAATTTTGTCTTATAATATTATTTTTTTAACTTTCATTCATTTTGAGTTCTACCAGCGGCCTTGTCATTAAAACCATACATCAAAGTATTTTATTTCTCAAATTTATGCTAATGTTGTGATATTTCAATTGAAAAATCATTACCAATAATAATAATAATAATAACTTAGCGCTTACACCATATACATACATACATAGTATGTAGCTTGATGTTTTGCCGAACTTCTCCTACAATTTGAAGTGTGCGTAACACAAATTGGGGGGCCTGTTTTACGCCGGCTCCTAACGGCAAATGATTCTTTTGTGAAGTTTTTTCATGGCAGAAATACTCGTACACTCGGAGGAGTGTCGCGTCTTGCCGAGGGACGGCCGCTATTAGAAAAAAGCTTTCATGGCCTCGGCCAGGATTTGAACCCGGAACCCAACGAAGGAAGCGCGCGTTACATATTCGGCTACGGCAACCGCCAATGCCAATGCTTGATACATTTCCACTTACATACCTGATTCGCCTATTTCACTAAAAATATATAAATGTAAAGTGTAAAAGTAGACTTCGGGGGAATTTTTATTTTTATGTCCAAATAAAAACCACGAACGATTTTGTTGACCACTTTCCTTTTACGTATACATACATATGTATGTACATACTTATATGTATGCACCTATGCATTCTTATATGTACATTGCTTTGGCCCAAATTGCATTTTTATTTCATATTCGCTTTTGCAAAAAAAATAGGTGTTACTTTTAGCGTATCGCCATCAACTTTAACAATTGAAAATTTTCAATATATGCAGAAAATTGGAATTTGGCTTTTAAAGACCGCCCTGCGATAAACAATTAATACACATAAGTGTAATTTTTATCACTTTATTCGTACGTTCTGAAACCTTGTTTCGTTAGCCCCATTTTGTTATTAAAATGTTTCACGAAAGCAAGTTATTTCGTTGTTGTGTGTGTACAAATTTTATGATCGATTTTACGCTTACTAATTAATGTATGTACATACATACATACATAGATCTCGGTGACAATGCATAACAACGAAAACACGTATTCGTTTGGTGGCGCAGAAGTCGATTTCGTTGAAGTTCAAAACACATATTACTGATATAAATACAAAAAAAGACACTAGGCGGCGCAGGACTGCAGAAACTCCTAAAAACCGAAGATGTTGTCTGGTTTAGTTCATATAAAAAATGTAAAAACTGACCAACTATTAAATATATCTATGAAAGGGAAATTTCTTAACTATTTAATATTTTAATTTTAACGAAATTCTTGGTTTACTAAAAACTAAAAGCCATAAAATAATTAACTATAACTGAAAACTATAAAATAATTATTCAGATAAAAAACCTGGTATAAATTAAAATGTTTTAAACCGAACTAAGAATGTACAATTTTTAAGGACTCAAATATTATGTCTGAGTTTGTGTTCGTTTGTTCATTTATTATTTTTCGTCCAATGTTTTCTGTTTCTATATCCATATTTTTAGGTACTTTGAAGCGGCGTCCTTTCAGTTGTATATGCCGAATTTTAGTTGTTTTCTTGACGTCTGCTGCCAGACCCGTGTATAGGATTTGTTTCTGGGAAGAGTTCTTCTTTATATTTTATTTACTAAAAGAAGGTTTTCCAAGAAAATCATTATTCTATGGATATGAATCAAAATGTATTTGCATAGTTTATAAATAAGAATAAGTTAAAGTTTCAAGACTTCCAAAGAATTATTCAATTAGCAAATTAATGCATAGGGAAAAGAAAAAAGCAATCCTATACTGCGTTTTCATCAACTTTTACGTCTTGATGAATGTTAAGTTTCACTCATGGTAGACCGGTCAAATCAGTTGACGTAATGAGGTAAAGGAGCGCTCGTTCATCAATGTCGTTACTGTTAAATCAGCCATTGTAAGCAAAATTTGATGAATATTAGGGAAAGGATTTTCATTGCCGACATGAAGTGCTTTAATAGAATTGTGCATATTTTTATCCATAGTTTATCTTAACCAAAGTGTTACTTCGTCGACAAATACTACAGCAGTACTACAGCATCGTTATGCAGAATCGAAGAGTATTTTCAAAAAATTGCTTGCTGACTTCTTCAACTAAATTTAGAAGATGAATTACGAATAATTCCAGATATCGTATGTAAAAAGAAGTTAGTCTCCACATCGCACCGATGAATCAGACGAGAAATTATTCTGAGTTTATTCACTCTGCATTCTCTCTCCTGACTATTAATTCATTCTTTACTGCATCTGCCAACTTTACAGCTTCATCGAGATCTTGATTTTCCGTTTGCAGAGGTCAAGTCAATAATAAAGCCAGAGAATGAATCGAATCGAGCACTGGAAACGAAACCTGAAATCTAAGGCTGTTAGAAGCCGAAACGCTGCAGCAATTGAAATTTAAATATAAATACTAGGTTAACCTATGTGGTTATAATTATGAGCTTGTATATACTTACATTATCGCGCTCGAGACTAGGTCTTTTACTTAAAAATGTACGAATGCCCCTTTTTAATAAGTTCGATTTAGCAAGATTTGTAGTTCAGTTTGACACTCAATATTATTACTTTACGGGATATCTGATGATTCTAAACTTTATACATAAATCTTTAATCAATTTCGCGAGCGATAAGATGAAAAAAAGGCGACGGGTAACAAGATCAACGGAAATATTTATTTATTTATTTATTTATAATCTAGAAAATATAACAATTTTCTTACAGACTACTTAGAATTAACAAAGAAAAATATAAGAATTAATTAAGCATTTCAGATAGTAATAACTTAAACTTAGTTTTAGACAAGGAAAAATCTATATCTATAGTTCTTTGTAGCAAATTATACTCTTTCAACGCCCTGGAAACTGGAGAATTAGAGGCATATATGGTTTTAACTCGGCTTAAAACAAAAATATCATGGTTGCGCAGACTTCTGGAAGGGATATTAAAACAGATACGCTCGAGTAAAAATGGCGAGTCTATTGCGCCTCGTATTATATCGAAAACGAATGTCAGCGAGAGAATAATTCTTCTACCATTTAACGACATCAGGTTGATTAACATACACCTGGCAGAATAGGAGGGTAAAGGGTCGGTGAAATGCAAAGAACGGAGCGCGAAGCGTACAAACTTTTTTTGTATGCGCTCAATTCGAGTCTTATGACAGTCATAGTAAGGTCTCCAGATGAATACCGCATATTCAAGCTTGGAGCGTACCAGAGATGTAAATAATAATTTAAAGTATAGGGGTCTGTGAATTCTGAACTAAAGCGGCGGATAAAAGCTAGCATAGAGTATGATTTTGCAATAACGTAATTGAGATGGTAATGAAACAAGAATTTAGTATCAAAAATCACTCCAAGGTCAGATATTTTATCAATTGACACTATTTCCCTTAGCTTTGCGAAATAAAATCAATTGACGTTATTACCTTTTCAAAAAAGAAATAAGTTCAACATAAATTCTGAAATAAAGTAAATGATGTTATTTCTTAATTCAAAAGCAAATATCGTCAATAGTGCTTAAAATATGTCGATTCAAAGAAATGTTGCTAATTTGTTCCGTAAATCCGCTATGAGAACCGTTTGTTAATGAGTACCGTAAGTAAAAAATATATAATTGTCAGTTGGTTAGTGCAATTAGTGAAGTGCGGTAACCTGTGAAGTTAAATAAAATAATAATACAAGTGCAAAATGTCTTTGCAATACTCGTTTGTGGAAGGGCTTCGGAAAACTCAAAACTATTATTAATTAATGGCAATATGCAGCTGTTCAAGAAAAAAAATGTTTTAGTGTCTTACGTGAGATATCAATGGTACAATAAATCTTGCCCCGTAAGTGTTTCCATTGATCAAAAAGGTTATTGCCAAATCCTCAGTGCAATTAATCAGCACACTGTGATTTTAACCTTTCGTAAAAGGAAAAATTCCCTTCTATTATTTTATAATTTACAAAATTATGTTTTCTCCTTTTACGAAATGTGAACTATTAGTGATTTTAACCTTTCGTAAAAGGAAAAATCTTTAACAATTCAATCTTAATAGAGTGATTATTAAAAACAGTTCTGCGTATTCTGCATAAAAATGAATATGGAAAAATTGAAACAAATAGAGAGTAATCGTATAAACGCAAGGAAGATCTTACTAAATAAAAGCGATACTATAAACTTTTCTCATGTTCCTGGATTTATAATTGATTCTTTTTTTGGAAAAAAAGTTATAAGGCGCAATTAATAGTTTGTGTTTTTGCTTTCGTTAATGGAATCAGCGAGTCGCAACTCTTTCAACTAATACGGTGGATACCGTTCACAAAAACTCACTACAAAAAATATCAGATTTACTCTTATGGCTTGAAAATTCTCCAAACGCTCACAAGTACTATAGCTATAATGTTATACTTAATCAAATAGTTTTTTGTAACGGAGACTTACGAAAATATGGAGAAAGAAAGCAAAGAAATTAAATAAATGTTTGAAAGAGCAATAAAGTCAACGAATTTTATTTCTCTTTTGAAAAGGTAATAACGTCAATTGATTTTATTTCGCAAAGCTATGGGAAATAGTGTCAATTGACGTTATTTCCGTTGATCTTGTTACCTGTCACCGAAAAAAAATCGCAGATCTTTCGCCTTCGAGTATGATAGGTAGGTGGAAAAAATTGTTGTGAGCGCTAAATATGGACGACACAAAAAATCCAACGCTTGCATTTGCATACTCGTACATACACACACATACACAGACAGATTTGTTAGAGCAATTTTTGATTCCAACTCCAAAACCCCCCGGAACTGTGTGTAGGGTAATATTTATTGTTGCACATACGGTTTGTAAAGTGAGATTCAAGTATAACAGCGGGTTTCTGTATTTTTTTGTTATTGTCCCGTTTTCGCGAAACCTTGTTCTTATTTAACGTTCTGTCTGTCCAATGTAGCTGTATATTAGACGGAATGATGAAAGGCCAAAACGAAGTTTTAAAGAGAAAGACATAAAGACTTGGATGGTGATAACTTATGCAGGAAAGGTGACATAAAAATTGGTAAACTTTCTTAATTATGATTCGTATTATTTTATCGAAAAAGGAAATAAATATAAGTTTATCTTTATAAGCGGCTGCCGTAGCCGAGTGTGTAGCATATGCGCGCTTTATTCGGTGGGTCCCAGGTTCGAATCCAGCTCGGGGCAAGTAACATCCAAAAATTATAGAAAAAGTTTTTTCTAAAAGCGGTCGCCCCTCGGCAGGCAACGGCAAACCTCCGAGTGAATTTCTGCCATGAAAGAACTCCTCACAAAAACATCCGCCGTTCGGATTCGGCGTAAAACTGTAGGTCCTTCAATTTGTGTTACAACATCAAGACACACACCACAAATTGTAGGGGAAGTTCGGCCAAAATCGCTTAAGTGGTTATAGCGCCAATTACGTAAGTAAGTTATCTAAAACTAAAGAAGCAGGCAGACGTTGTCCTGATTATATTTATTTATTAATTGTCCTCTTGCTTATTCAACCAGAAAACGAATTTCGGTTTCTGTCTCACAGAACAGGTGACAGCCTTCTCAGAAATATAGGTATGGATCTTGTCTGCGCTGGGACGAACAGTTTGACACTCATATTTTATTATTTTAAATCTTCGTGGAAATTTGTGTTTTGAAATAACCCTCTTCAAAGTATGCCTATAAAGTTCTCCTATCGAAACAATTGGGTTAACACACATGTTTTACTATTTCATTTAACTTGTGTATAATTTAATTATATTCGACTATTCCAGCAGGTGGTAACCTTCTTCTGCTCACCAAATCGAACCGTTTGAACTCCATATTTTACTATTTCTTATAACTTGCGTATAGTTTTATTAAATTCGATTTATCAAGTAAGTGGCAACCCTACATATGTGTGGCACCACCCCTACTCAATTATTATTTTCATATTTGACGACACCGATACATGTGACAGCACCGCCACAGAATTTGACCTTTTGCGTCAATTAAATTACGCCGGCGGCAAATCAGTGAGATGTCCAGCTTCTACCAAACCACTGACTCCGATCTGCGAGTAGAGATTGCTGCACTCAAACAACGTTTTCACCAAATCCTAGGTAGCACTAAAGCACGTGGCCGTGCTAGATCTCAAACTCCGGTCAGTAGATAGTTGCCCCATCCTGTAAGCTCTTTTCTGTCTTTTGGATGACGAATTGATAGATTTGCTAAGGAGAGATGTATTGTTTTCAAGTAATGGCTTTGAAGCGTATGTATGTATATAATAAACTTGTAATTTTAACATTATGCTATAGCAGATTAGATAATTTGATTTTGTGTGCCCAGGGCATCTATCCTTGGATTACCCGAATGGCAGTCACGGGCACACCAAGTCGGCTGAAATAGACAGAACTTTTGAATGGATTATTGAGTGTCATCATCGGACTGTAGATGTTTATGCATTTTGAAGCTAAAAATAAGCAGAATAATATGAACCCTGATAACTATAAGCTAAAAGCTTTTCACCATAAATGTTCACAGGAGAGCTTTTTGTGTAAGATGTTTGCGCTAGAATACATAAAATATTTCAAACTGTCTTAACTGTAAACTATCTTTGCCAGAATATACCTGTAACTATCTAATTTGGTATTATCTATTTAAACAAATTTTTACTAAGAATAGTTCTGTTTTCGTATTCACTATCCAGTAAAACCAAGCAAGAACCCGTAATAATTTTTACTGGATTTTTACTTTCATTAAAAAAGGTGAAAAATAGAAAAAGTGAGTAAATAAAGAAAAGCACACTAAGTTTATTGTTGACATAAATCAGCAAGATGCCCAGAATGTGTGTAAAAACCAGCAAGAACCCGTAATAATTTTACTGGATTTTTTACTTTCATTAAAAAAGGTGAAAAATAGAAAAAGTGAGTAAATAAAGAAAAGTACACTAAGTTTATTGTTGACATAAGTCAGCAAGATGCCCAGAATGTGTGTGTTTGCAAGGATAGTCCTGCATCTTTAGCCTGCAATTAACTCTTGTGAATTATGAATCGGGGAGTATAACTTTATGCTAAGTACGTATTTTCTTAATTTCGCTCCAAAACAATCAGCTCTAAAAAAAAATTGTTTTGCGTTTTCGTACTTTCTAGCATGTTTCTCTCATTGAGAGCAAATTTTGCTTTAGTGAGGTACGTTCCCTGAACTCATAACACCAAATTACGCTATAAGCGATACGTTTATTTACCGTGAATTTGCACCTTTACGTGATGGGTAGCTCATTCACGACCACGTTATTTACGATCGGCAATTCACACGTACACGAAAGTGACGTTTGGCAGCAGCACTCATTCTCTGCTTGATCGCACCAATGATGGTATCATAAAAAAACTCTCCCATTTTCAGCTGAAATCCGAGGGATTTATCCTGGGGTTGGAATGGCATGTAAAATGCCATAACCGTACCCGCGAATAATAATAAAATTATAAAATTCACGAACAATTTTAGTATTGTTGTTACTAATTTATGTATGTACATATATACATACTAAGTGCTATAACCGAGCCGCTGAAACTAACTTCGGTAAGGCACCTTCAGCGGTTCGAAAGTGCAAAACACCGAATAGTGCCACCTCACGAAAAAAAAAGTTACGTATCATATTATCTATGATTTCACTGAAAGCAACACGTACAGTTCGACAGCGACATCGCTTCTTCGCAACCTATACAAGCATAAAATATTTGTGTTCATGCGCATTCGGTTTTGCCTGGCACTGATCTACTAAATATAGAAAACAACTGTGTCGCCATTAAAAATAGTCAAATTTATGCCGGCCCTAAACTCTTACGCACTGTAGTGTAAAATAAGTTGAAATTTAAGTTTAATCTTGCACTAAAAAACTGTCCATTATCCTTCACTTCTCCATCACAAAGTATGTATGTAATTACGCAAGTAACTACTACATATATATATATATAAACACATATATATATATATATATATCGGGTGTTTTTTTTACAGGTTTGTTTTTCGAATAGAGATAAAACTGGCATTTTGTGGTCAAATCTGGCAACTCTAATGTCATTTATGTTCAGTTTGGTTTGCCATTTCATCATGAACAGGTTGACAAAAGAACAACGCTTGCAAATCGTGCAAATTTATTTCGAAAATAATGGTTCAGTTCGCGAAGTTTACCGCGAGCTCCGTCAATTTTATGGTCGACATAATCGTCCATCAGAGCAATTAATTCGGTTAACCATGGATCGTTTTCGCACTACGTTTACTCTATGTGATAATACGCATCCGCAGAGACGTCGAACAGTGCGCACCGAAGAAACAATTGCCGCTGTAGAGCAAAGTGTTGAAGAGGACCCGAATGAATCGATTCGCTACCGTGCACAGCAATTGGAGCTTTGTCCATCAACTTTATGGAAGATTTTGCGCAAAGATCTTGGCTTGCGACCTTACAAGATCCAGCTTGTGCAAGAATTAAAGCCGCGAGACCATGCAATGCGTCGTGATTTTGGTGTATGGGCCGAAAATGAGATTGATCTCGATGCTGATTTTCATCGCAAAATTTTGTTCAGTGATGAGGCTCATTTTTGGTTGAATGGCTACGTCAACAAGCAAAATTGCCGCATTTGGAGTGAAGAGAATCCACATGAGACCCTTGAAACGCCATTACATCCACAAAAACTGACTGTTTGGTGTGCTCTATGGGCTGGTGGAGTCATTGGGCCATACTTCTTCCGCAATAATGCTGGAGAGGCAGTTACCGTTAATGGAGACCGGTATAGAGCCATGATAACCGACTATTTTGTTCCCGAATTGGATGGCATGAATGTGGATGAGTTGTGGTTCCAACAAGACAGCGCTACATGCCACACAGCGCACGTCACAATCGATTTATTGAAGGAAACATTCGATGAGCGCATAATTTCGCGGAATGGACCTGTAAATTGGCCACCAAGATCGTGTGATTTGACACCATTGGATTATTTTCTTTGGGGATATGTGAAGTCGCTCGTCTACGCCAACAAACCAGAAACGTTAGGGGAATTGGAAGCCAACATTCGTGGCGTTATTGCCGACATACGGCCCCATATGCTCGAAAAAGTGGTTGAAAATTGGACCTGTAGAATTGGCTTTATTCGAGCCAGCCGCGGCGGCCACATGCCCGAAATCATATTTAAACATTAATGGCATAAAATTATCCTTCCAATAAAGCCAAATTGATGGACCTTAAAACGATTTTCTTGTGTTTTATTTCAATTCGAAGTTCTATACCCCTAAAAAAAACACCCGATATATACATATATAACATATATACATATATAACATATATCGGGTGTTTTTTTTAGGGGTATAGAACTTCGAATTGAAATAAAACACAAGAAAATCGTTTTAAGGTCCATCAATTTGGCTTTATTGGAAGGATAATTTTATGCCATTAATGTTTAAATATGATTTCGGGCATGTGGCCGCCGCGGCTGGCTCGAATAAAGCCAATTCTACAGGTCCAATTTTCCACCACACCCGATATATGTTATATATGTATATATCGGGTGTTTTTTTTTAGGGGTATAGAACTTCGAATTGAAATAAAACACAAGAAAATCGTTTTAAGGTCCATCAATTTGGCTTTATTGGAAGGATAATTTTATGCCATTAATGTTTAAATATGATTTCGGGCATGTGGCCGCCGCGGCTGGCTCGAATAAAGCCAATTCTACAGGTCCAATTTTCCACCACACCCGATATATGTTATATATGTATATATCGGGTGTTTTTTTTAGGGGTATAGAACTTCGAATTGAAATAAAACACAAGAAAATCGTTTTAAGGTCCATCAATTTGGCTTTATTGGAAGGATAATTTTATGCCATTAATGTTTAAATATGATTTCGGGCATGTGGCCGCCGCGGCTGGCTCGAATAAAGCCAATTCTACAGGTCCAATTTTCAACCACTTTTTCGAGCATATGGGGCCGTATGTCGGCAATAACGCCACGAATGTTGGCTTCCAATTCCCCTAACGTTTCTGGTTTGTTGGCGTAGACGAGCGACTTCACATATCCCCAAAGAAAATAATCCAATGGTGTCAAATCACACGATCTTGGTGGCCAATTTACAGGTCCATTCCGCGAAATTATGCGCTCATCGAATGTTTCCTTCAATAAATCGATTGTGACGTGCGCTGTGTGGCATGTAGCGCTGTCTTGTTGGAACCACAACTCATCCACATTCATGCCATCCAATTCGGGAACAAAATAGTCGGTTATCATGGCTCTATACCGGTCTCCATTAACGGTAACTGCCTCTCCAGCATTATTGCGGAAGAAGTATGGCCCAATGACTCCACCAGCCCATAGAGCACACCAAACAGTCAGTTTTTGTGGATGTAATGGCGTTTCAAGGGTCTCATGTGGATTCTCTTCACTCCAAATGCGGCAATTTTGCTTGTTGACGTAGCCATTCAACCAAAAATGAGCCTCATCACTGAACAAAATTTTGCGATGAAAATCAGCATCGAGATCAATCTCATTTTCGGCCCATACACCAAAATCACGACGCATTGCATGGTCTCGCGGCTTTAATTCTTGCACAAGCTGGATCTTGTAAGGTCGCAAGCCAAGATCTTTGCGCAAAATCTTCCATAAAGTTGATGGACAAAGCTCCAATTGCTGTGCACGGTAGCGAATCGATTCATTCGGGTCCTCTTCAACACTTTGCTCTACAGCGGCAATTGTTTCTTCGGTGCGCACTGTTCGACGTCTCTGCGGATGCGTATTATCACATAGAGTAAACGTAGTGCGAAAACGATCCATGGTTAACCGAATTAATTGCTCTGATGGACGATTATGTCGACCATAAAATTGACGGAGCTCGCGGTAAACTTCGCGAACTGAACCATTATTTTCGAAATAAATTTGCACGATTTGCAAGCGTTGTTCTTTTGTCAACCTGTTCATGATGAAATGGCAAACCAAACTGAACATAAATGACATTAGAGTTGCCAGATTTGACCACAAAATGCCAGTTTTATCTCTATTCGAAAAACAAACCTGTAAAAAAAAACACCCGATACATAAACAGTGTGCAATTTTATGCAAATACGAATACAAAAAAATACGGAAAAAACTAACTTAAGATAACAATAAAGAAAAAATGTCCATTAATAGAGGAAATCAAATACTAAATTTTCCTTAAATTGTTTCTGCCCTCTTGTACATATTCACATACATACCCTGTCATAAAAAAAAAGTCAGATGCATGGAAAAACATATTTAAAACTAATTTTTTGACTAATTTAATACAAATGCAGTATGAAACATGAATTTAAATTACAAGTAAAGTAATTGAAAACATATGTATGTAAGATAAGGTAACTGACTGCTTACTACTACCAGCATTTATATTTTTTCTCATTTTATTTTATTTATTTATTTATCTTTATTTTATATATATTTGTTCTTTACTCGATTCTTTTCGAAGTTTCTTGGTTTCAAATTGAAATTCGTCGTTTACAGTCCTGCCAAAAATCTATTGCTGAGAACACCGTTCCTCTTTAATCAATAAATTTCAACCAACGACAGAAACAGAACAGAAAAGTCCTAAATGAGTGACGAAGAGAAAGCACAGGGTTCTCAAGCGCGTAACACGTGCAAGTGGACAGACATGCAAACAGGTTTTCTTATGTGAAAACTGATCATTTAATGTGTTATTATACTAGATTCTGCTGCACTCCCATACAGGACAATACGGAATCTGGGCTAAAAATGAAATATATAAATAGTTTTTGAAACCGAGTTTAAAATGTTCTCGAAGCCGATGACCACAACCTGCCATATGATTTCAAAAGTTCTGCCTACAACAAATAAATACATATATGCAGGTCGACTCTCTTGACCTTTAAACTTACCAATGCCCATATCGGTGATCAGCCCCAATTATTCCCACCAATCCATTTCGAGTTTTAATTAAATTAATGGCAAATCAGGTACACAGCAGCGAAGATATTCAACGAATGCACTGAATATTGCCTGCAAATCTTGGGAACTCAACAGGTTTCATTCGGCGGCATTCAAGGGAAGGCCTTCCCAAATGAACCCGTTCTTCACATCCCGAAATGAAGTAGAGGAAGGGGTGGATCAATGGCAACCAGCCAAAATCTGACAAAACCCCACAAACATCACCTTCTCAAGAAACTCCCTTTTTCAAAATATATTGTTTTCAGAACTTAGCCATTCCCGCAGCTAGCATAATATACCACTAACTCAGACAAATTTACAATTATGTCAAGTACAAACATTCCAAACACACACTGAATCACTGCTTCAAACGTAAAACACTAGCAATAACTGATAGCACAAAGTTTGTGAGAGGCAACAAGCTGAGTGATAACTGCCTCTTTCGAGCACACTTGCTAAAAATTTGTACTAATAATCGGCTTCATTGTCAAAAGCTACACCACTCTACACTACACTATAGTAGTACACCGAACCTTTTTACAACTGGGAACAACCATGCTGAAGTTCTTGATGAACAGTCCTCCTGCTCAGGTACAACAATAGTGCTGCCATTTTATTCAAAAATGATATCAAAGCACTGCTTTCAAACGATATTGTGTCGGTAGAACATAAAGTTGATCTTTTCAAACAAAGAGACTTGATTGACCCAGGGTCCTAACGGAGCTTTATCTCTCAATAGCCCAGACAAAATTAGGTCTCCCCTGCCAACAATCAAAATCATGGGCGGAAGAGTGGTAAATTCGCAAACGTCAAGCTGTGTAGTTGTCAATTTTGCTGTTCCGTACTATTTAAATAAATAAGTTTAATTTTAATTACTTATATTTAAATATTTTGTGTGTGAAATCAGTGCCAACACTTTGTTGATCGACTAAGATAAGTTCAATCAAACTGCTATTGTTTTGAATCAATTTAGTTTAATAACTCATTTAATTGCCGAGTCATATTTTGCAATTGTATTTTGTTGTTAATTGGCTTTGTTTGTTCTTGCAGTTGTTTCTGTGCGTGCATATTTGTTTTGCTTTGTACTTTACTCATCTCTTGCTTTCTTTTTTTGTCACAGCTGTTTGCGTGTTTATTAAGTGTCACAATACAGTGTAAATTAATTAAATGAAACTGTTCAAATTGTATTTTTATTGAAACTTTATTTTATGGCAAGCGCTGGCTGTGCCGGTGAGCTCACTCTGGAAACTAAAACTAATTCTAATTTTAAGCTACGAAGTTACCTGCACCTTTGCCTTCTAGCTGGCTTTCTTGTTATTGTTGGGCAACAACTGCACTGCACCAGCTATTGCGCCCGGATGCGCTGTAGACGCTTACGTTAGCAACTTTTCGGTTAGCACAGCGAGTTACCGGTGGCCAGCGTGAGAATCTGAATCTGCTGACTCAGGCCACGCGCGGACTTTTGCCCGGTATCGGAGCTGATCGCGTTAACTCCTCCCCTTCTAAGTGAAGGCTGTCCTCAGGCTTCTTAAAACTGTCAATGACGGCCTGTAAGTCATGATGCTGACGCCTTTTATTTCGCCTCCAATATAGTTTAAGGAGAACGTAGCAGCTTATTACGATGGTTATGGTAGCAAGACTTGAAAGTGTCGGTCCTGTGATAACTTTGGCTTCAATTTCTCCAATATAGCGCAAGTTTTTAATACCCATTCTGCGGAGGTACGGCAAGCTCAATATATCATGGTGACTGGTTATATCGAGAAGTGTCGTCGTTGCCGAACTCGGCAATTTCCTCAGTATGCCCCTATGGTTTTTATAGGAAGTCCCATTGATTTGGACCTCATCTTCAAAGGTAAGTAAATAAGTCCCGGTTACAGTTTCTTCGCTAGTCTTGATCACCGCGGTGTCGTCATTGATAATAACGATACCGTCATCCACCACCACAATAGGATCAAGGTGGCTGGGACGTGTGCTGCAGTGAGCGACGCTACCGGAATGGAGCTGCTGCGCGCAGGTTGGATGGCGAAGTCTTTTGCAAAATGTCGATGTAAGTGTCACGCTACAATTTCCGATCGCCAGGATTTGATTGTTACAGTCTGCGATATTGTTGCTGGTTGCAAGGTGCAGGATTGTTTCATTGTGTTGGACAGGGAAAATAATAATTTTCTTACAAACGAACATTGGTTTAGGATACTTAATAATAAAATGTAAAAAATTATTGTCTAATAAGACCTTGATAAATGATACTTCCATTAAGTCTGTTATAGTTATATTAGTAGAGCGCATATCGATAATATTCTTTTCATCATCAGTGTTTAGTATCAGTGGATTTATTACACCTATCTTTGCAAGGGTAATGGTCGAAATTAGGGTTTCAATTTCTGATATTATAATTCTGTTTCTTGCAAGCAATGTTTCGTATAAATTACTGCTATCTATCTGCCTAGCATTTGAGGCTTTAATAATGAGGTTGACTCTTTCTGTTAATTTATTTATCCTTTCCTGCACCTCCGTATTTATGACGATCTACTGGTTTTCTGAGTTTATGAGCTCCTGTTGTTGGAATTTTAAATTTTCAAAGTCGTCAAAGTCTGGTGTCCCTGCGATAACTTTCAACGCAGTTCCTAAAATGTTTAAGCTCCTAGCCTGTCTGTGATGGGTGTCTAATGTTGCCAAAAGTACCTTTATGCGCGCGGTGTCAGAGTCCAGTAACATTCTCATATGAGATGAGGGGAAGTGTGTCATAAGTCCTTTCGTTTCCTTGGTTATTTCCATGTACAAAGTAAGGTTAGTGGTATGTTGCAGATACTCAAAGTCTTTCCAAACAGTTACATCTCCGTCTTGAAGTGGTATATAGTCACAGTTGGAGTAGTCCGTTAACTTAGGCGTCGCCGTCCGAAAGAGAAGCATCTCTATCAAAATCCTAAAAATTGGTAAGAGTAAATAAATCACTCTGTATGATAACAAAGATAATTTTTTAAATATATGTAAGAGAAATATTTGGCATAGGGTAAGACGGTTTTATTTCAAATTGTCCTTGTGGACCACCCTCCCTTTTATGAGAACCGTGGTTCCTAGGTCTGCCTGGACCTTTCCTTCGACATATAAGGGGGATAATTTGTTGCCTAACCTTCTGTTTGTTTTTACTAAAACACGTTCCCCAACTTCAAACACTCTGTTCTGCCTAGATCGGTTATTTCTCTCTAGTTGCTCTTGCTGGGCTTTCGTTATTTTTAGTAATTATCTGCTTCCTCATCTCCAATGGAGTAGCATGGATTACGTCAATCGGTTTCTGGTTGGTGACGGAATGAATTGACCGATTGTATTCGACTGTAGCTAGTAATATGAGGTCAGTTGTTTCGCTAGACTTTCCTTCTAGTTTTAGGCATCTTGCGATCTCCAGGAGCGTGCTATGTAGGCGCTCTACCTGCCCATTCGATGTACTATGAAGCGGAGGTGCATTTACCACATCTACGCCAAATCGATTTTTTAATAACGACGTTATCGTTTCAGAATTGAACGACGCCTCGTTATCGCAATAAATAATCTTTGTCTTTGGGAAAAGGTTTATCAATTGTATTATCGGAGCTTTTATGTCAACAATAGTACGAGAAGGTACATGCTGAACCACCGCGAACTTTGAAAATTTGTCGACGCAAGTAAGGAAGTATTTCTTATCTGTGGAAAAAATGTCAATATGCAAAATTTCTCCTGCATAGGATGGCGTTGGAGTCATGCCGAGTTCTTGCTTACAAGGGTGTCTGTCGTATTTGCCCTTGTTACAAACTTTACAGTTTGCGACAACTTCGTTCGCGAGTTTGGTCATTTTTGGAAAATAATAATCACAGAGGATTTGTTTCACATTTTCTTGGGCCGCTCTGTGGGCACGATTGTGCTCGGTAGTGACTATCTCCCTCTGTTCTTCTTTGTTGGTGATATCCAATACCATATTTTTGCAATGCCAGAACTTCGTTGACGGAAAACACCTGACCAATTCATGTTGAATCTTGGCAAGTATTGGAAGGTCGCAATATATCGCATTTACCACTTTCGGGTTAACAACTAGTTTAATATCATCAACAAGTGCATTCGTATCCATGAATTCGATTATATGGCGAGTTTTTTCGCTGAAATATATGAAATTTCTCTTTAGAGGCAGGGTTGTTTCCTCTAACACGATTTGGTTTCTGAAACAATTGAGCGGTTTATCGGTTGTTTCGATTGTATATGTCAGCGATACTTCGCTATGGATTGTGGCAAGATCAGATTGTGCCTCCTCTTCTAGAGCATGGATGTTTTGTCGTGATAGTGCATCAGCAACATAATTTTCCTTACCCGGTTTATAAAAGATTTGAGCGTTGTGCTCATCAATAAAGGCCTTCCAGCACTTAATTTTAGCGTTTGGGTTTCGGTCAGAAACTGCAAACGTAAGTGGCTGGTGGTCTGTGAAAATGTTGAGGTTTCTGACGCCATAAAGGTAATTTCTAAGGCTTTTAAGAGCCCAGACGATTGCCAGTAATTCGCGTTCGTTGGTAGCGAAATTCTGTTCGCGGTCTTTCAGGGTCCTGGAAATCATTGTGATTGGTTTTCCACCTTGAGATAATACGGCTCCTATACCCAACGATGAAGCGTCGGTCGTAAGATCAAACGGCTTCTTGAAGTCTGGGTAGGGTAACGTAACGTCCTCTGATGCCAGGACCTCCTTTAATTTATTAAAGGCATTTGCTTGATTTTCATCAAAAACTATTTTAATTTTCTTTGATTGAGTGGCTCCAACTTTACCGTTTTCTCCTTTTAATATGTGTGTTAAAGGCTTTGCGATTGATGCAAAATCTTTAATGAAACATCTATAATAACTCGCTAGACCCAAAAAGGACCTAACATTGAACAAAGTAGAAGGCTGTTCGTAATTACTAATCGCTTCAACTTTACTAGGACTTGTTTTGATACCGTCCCTACCTACAACGAAACCTAAGTATTCGACATTTTCTTTGAAAAAGTGCGATTTTTCGCGTGAGATTCTCATATTGGCTTCATATAGCTTTCTTAAAACCCATTCAATATGCTCGACGTGCTTGTCTTCCGTTTCTGAGAAGATGATTACATCATCGACGTAGACGTAGCAGGATTTTCCTATTTGTTCCCTTAAGACATCATCGATGGCTCTCTGAAAAATGCTGGGTGCATTTTTCAGACCAAAACGAAGTCTACAGAACTCATACTTCCCATTAGCTACTGAAAAGGCTGTCTTTTCCCTATCTCGTTCAGCGAGTGTTATTTGGTGAAAGCCCGATTTTAAGTCGAGCGTTGTAAAATGCTTAGCTTTTCCTGAATTTGACAATATAACCGTTACGTTCGGGATGGGATATTTGTCATCGATAGTTATGTGGTTTAGTTTTCTAAAATCGATAACAAGACGTTTTTTAATATTACCTTGATCGTCTCGCCCTTTTTTATCTACAACCCAAATCGGGTTGTTATACGGCGACCTAGATGGCCGTATAATATTATTTTTTAATAAATCCCGGATTTCGGCGCTTACAAAATCTGCCACACCCATAGGGTAAGGATACAGCTTGGAATAGACGGGGTCGTCGCTTTCGGTGCGAATAGTGGCGACAATATTCGTATTATATGGGAGTCCCTCATTAGGATCCGAGAAAACACCCATTAAGTTTTTAATAGTTTTTTGAAATTTACTCCTCACTACCTGTGGTACCTCTATATCTTCCACCTGCGTGAAATTAACATTCCCACACTTTAAAAATTTCAACTCCTCAGTACCAGAGTCAGTTGTGACATTTCTGTCTTTGAAATTTAGCGTGGCATTTGTCTGTGTTAACAGATCCAGCCCTACTATTGCATCGAAGGTTGAGAGAGTGGGTAGTAAAAAGAAGGCACTGTTTGTGCCAAACAAGTTAATTATACATTTTTGTTTAATGCCATTGAAGCCATGAATTGACTTCACTAAGAAGCGATTATCTACTGGAATTATGTTCCTAAGTTCCTTCAGAGGCTTAATATAATTTTTTGATGCCCCTGTATCGATGAGTAATTTTATTTTTCTCCCTGCAATTGTCCTTTCAATGAAAGGTAGCAGGGAGTCTTGTCTAAAAAATTAATTTGATCTAAATCGGACCACTCGTCACCCATTGCCGCAAGTTCTGAGTCTGCTATGGCTTGATATTCGTCACTCTCCTGGTTAGAATGACATTTGTCGCCGGATAGGTGGTTAATTCTCTGTTGCTTTGGCCCCGTGAAGCGACCAGAACTATTATTTGGTCTTTTTGTTGTATGGCCGTATACCTGGCCTTGATTAGTGCGGTCCTGTACAGATCTTCGGAATGGAAGGTTACTGTTGGATTGGTGCTGTGTAGTCTGCCTATATCGTTGCGAAAGATCTACATCCATTGGTTCGGCTGGCTCTAAATTTTGAGCAGGTCTGTTACCGAAATTCTGACGCCTACTAAAATGCGGATTTTTTCCCTGATATACGTCTTTCGTCTGGTATCTTCCGCCTGTGAATTTTTCTCTAGGTTGTTGCCTCGTTTCGAGCCTTTGGGTTTTATCCTCTAGGCTCCTGGCATAGGTACTTGCGAACATGTACCGCTCGTGGTTGGATTCCACTTCTTGTGCTAGCGCTAGAGCCGAAGGTAGGTCCTTAGGCTGCGCCGAAAATAAAACGTCACTAAGTGTTTTTTTTGTCCCTGAAATGAACACACGCAATGCGTCCATTCTGTACTTCTCATTTAGTGAGGCGGCTATGAATTTGTCATAGGTCATGATTGTCTTGTTTGTTAAAAGCGTCAATTTCTTTTCCACCTCATCATAATATTGCAGGAGTGTCAGACTGCCCTGTCGGAGAGTGGAGATCTCCTGCTCAATCAGGTAGATCGGTCGTTTATCTGAATAACTAAAGTCAAGGCGGCTAATTATGGCTTTAAAATTCAAAACGGTGTTGAATGATGCCAACACCATGTCGGCTTGGCCTTTAATTTTATTTCTAATAATTGCAACTGCTTGAAAGTGCTTAGAGCTACCTTCGTAATTCTCAAAAATTATATATGCGGTGTGTGCCGCTTGTCTCCACGAGACATACGCTTCCTGTCTACCATCAAAGTCCGGTAAAGACTTAACGATATCTAGAGGTTCGTCGCACCGTACGTCTGGATTTAGTTCTATTTCACTATACGTTTCTACCGCAGGAGTGACTGCCATAGTGTTCAATTGCCGGGTTATGTCCCTTAGTCTATGTTCAAAACTTTCCTGTTGTACTGTGAGTGCGCTACTTATAGCACTCTCCACAACTGCTCTTAGTTGTTCAGGTTCTAGCGCCATTTTTTTATTTTGATCTGTTGCGCTAGTGTCTGTCCACCAATTTCCCTGATTATCTTCAATACTACGCTCTCTTCTATCGACTTCTATTTTATTAATGCTTTCGAACAGTCTACTCAACTCACGATCACACATAAGTATTTTTTAGCAGAATAACAAAGTATTTTCTATTCTTACACAACCACTAATTCACATTTCCCTTGCAGAGATTTACATTAAGCTGGTTCTATTTTCAAATAAAGTTTATTCAAAAACTATTTTATTGAATTAAAAGATCGATATAAACTACGAATGCTCAATAATATTTTGTAGCATAATTTCACAATATTCTTTAATTTTTTCACAACTTTTTATTGTACTTCCTGTACAGGGATTCACGTTTATACAGTTACAACGCTAATGCAGACCTTTATCAAAAAAAAATTTTAATAAAATTACAAATATCAATGTAAATTAAGGTCACATATAAGTATTTGTAGCAGAATTACATAATAATCTTTTATTTCTCGTGCAATGATTCACAATTTTATTGTTTCACCGGTAAAGCGAAATTTACATAATTTTTATTAAATTACAAAGACCAGTATCAATTACGATCACTCATAAGTATTCTGCCACGAGATTACACAGTATGCATAAAAATTCACGTTAACAAATTTACTTACAAAGGTAGATACACCTACAAGTACATGTACAAGTTTACACTGTTTTGCGCTCTACTTACAATAGTTTTAAGTGGTTGGTTATTAAGGATATATGTGTCATCTCGAGTTGATTGATGGGTCCTTATTCGGCTTTCCTCGCTCCTTTGATAAGTCCAATTAACTATGTTGATTGTTGTAGTCGAATGGTTAATTAACTTTATTTACTTTTACTTGATTTGTTCACTTTGCCTGTTGGGCGCCAATTAATTAAATGAAACTGTTCAAATTGTATTTTTATTGAAACTTTATTTTATGGCAAGCGCTGGCTGTGCCGGTGAGCTCACTCTGGAAACTAAAACTAATTCTAATTTTAAGCTACGAAGTTACCTGCACCTTTGCCTTCTAGCTGGCTTTCTTGTTATTGTTGGGCAACAACTGCACTGCACCAGCTATTGCGCCCGGATGCGCTGTAGACGCTTACGTTAGCAACTTTTCGGTTAGCACAGCGAGTTACCGGTGGCCAGCGTGAGAATCTGAATCTGCTGACTCAGGCCACGCGCGGACTTTTGCCCGGTATCGGAGCTGATCGCGTTAACTTGTATCCAAAACTGTTCGTTTTATAGCTTCAAAACTTTCATCAATATTTTGTTTTATTTTTACTTACACTTTTCTTTGATCTAATATGGCTTGCATATTTGCAAATTGTCAAATTAAAAGTGAGTCCGAACGCTATGTGTCGTGCTGGCTGTGTGATGGGTTGGCCCATATGAAGTGTGCTGGATTGACGGGTAGAGTTTTAGACTCAATTAATGATGGCAAAGGCTTACGCTGGTCATGCTTAAATTGTAGATCGACCGAAGTTGATCTTTTTAAATGCTTTAAACATGCTAGGAACAGGTTTTCTGAAATTGGTAAGGAGCTTTCGGTACTTACCGAAAAATTTACTTTTTATGAGAATTTGTTTAAGTCGTTTAAATGCTTAAATGATTCACCTCCTGTCAATAACTCTAATCGTGAGAATAAACGTAAGCGAGTTGAGAGTCCGTCTGAGAGTCCGTCTGATCAGTATCAAATACCGCCTAAAGTTGTTGAAACAACTACTAAGAAGCTGGTTGTGGTTCCACAAAGAAAATCAATTTTTGTGTCAAGATTCGCCAAAGACACTACTGTCGAGGACATTGAGTTTTACATCGCATCAAAAATTAAAATTGACAACTTAACAATCAGGAAATTTAATTTCAAATATGAAAGGAGTATTTCCTCTTTTAAAATTGATGTTGCTTTAGAAAAGTTCGATGCTCTTCTAAACAATTCATTCTGGCCGATCGGGGCGTTAGTCCGCGAATTCGAGTACAAAACTAATATAAATGACCAAAATGTTGTAAAGATTTCGCGTCAAAACACTGAGCCAAAAAACTGATTGTTAAGTCTGATTTGAGTATTTATTATCAAAATGTAAGAGGTTTGAACACTAAATTAACTGACTTGTATTTGACAAGCCTTCAGTGCAATTATAATATTATTTCATTTACCGAAACATGGCTTAAGCCTCACGTTTTTAATTCGGAAATCTTTTGCAGTGAATATCAGGTTTAAAGAAATGATCGCCTGTGCAGAGTTGGGGGTGGTGTTCTACTCGCTGTTCATTCTTCTATTCCTTCAGAAGAAATCTATGTCCCTGCTATGGAATCCATTGAATTTATGTGCCTCCGAGTGCAGCTTGGCACAGGTTATATCTACTTAGCTCTCTGTTATATACCTCCTCAGTCTGATTTGTCTGTATATACCCAACATATTTCTCTTCTTAAAATCGTTAGTTCAATGACTGAATCTTCTGACTCTATGATTGTCCTGGGTGACTTTAACCTCCCGCACATATCCTGGAAGATGATTGACTATAACATTGTACCAGTTTCTACGCGATTGGGTAGCTGCGACTTTTTGGATGAGATGGCTGAACTGTGCCTAAGTCAGATTAATGTTCTTCCAAATAAGTTTGGGAAGGTTTTGGATTTGGTTTTGGTTGATGATATTTCCAGATCTTCTCTAAATCGATGTGATCCTCTAGTTTTGCCAGAAGACGTTTACCATCCTGCAATTGAGATAACTTTCGAAATCATGGGTGTTGCTCGGGGGTATGATACGACAGCAGTCGGTTCTACTACTCGCTTTGATTTTGCTAAGGCCGAATTAAAAAAAATTAGAAATGAACTTTCCAATTTAACATGGCCCAATTATAGTGGTGATGTTGAAGAAAACGTAATGCATTTTAATACCACTTTGTATAGTTTATTTCTAAAATACGTACCTAAACGTGTATGCGTTCAAGACGAACCAATACAGTTATGGTTTAATAAGGAACTGAGAATGTTGAAAAATAAAAAATCGCGTATCTTCAAACAATATAAAAAAACAGGTTTACTTACAGATTACTTAAAGTACTCAGTCCTGCGACATAAATATTTCAAATTAAATAAGAAATCTTACCAAGAATACCTAAATAAAATGAAAAAGAATATTATTTGTAACCCTAAATCATTTTATGGTTTCGTAAACTCAAAGCGTAAAGTAAATGGTTTTCCTTCAAATATGAGGTATCAGAACACTGTGTCCAGCGACAATGAAGACATTGCTAACCTATTTGCACAATTCTTTGAGTCTAACTATTCCACTAAAGTCAATCTTCCCCCTTATAAATATCCATATTATATATATACTAATAATTCGATTAATGTCCCAGTAATATCTTCTGAAGATGTATTATTTTATCTGAAATCTTTAAAAGAATCATTCAAGTACGGTCCTGATATGATTCCGACATGTATTCTTAAACAATTTGCTGATTATCTATATCTGCCTTTATCAAACTTGTTTAACTTGTCGCTAAAACAAGGTAATTTCCCGTCTGTTTGGAAAAAGTCTTTTATAATCCCTCTTCATAAAAGCGGCAATAGGTCTTCGATTGAAAATTACCGTGGAATAGCAAAGCTATCGGCAATTCCAAAATTATTTGAAGCAATTATTACTAATCAGTTAAAATATACGATCTCTTCATCAATCGCAAACTCTCAACACGGATTTTGTAAGGGCAAATCAACTATTACCAATTTACTGGAATTCACAACTCATGTTTCAAATGGTTTTAGAGAAAATATTCCAACAGATGTTGTATACACCGACTTCAGTAAAGCTTTTGACAAAGTTTGTCACCCCTTACTCATCCACAAACTTGATCTGCTGGGCTTTCCACCCTCTCTCCTCCGCTGGATTTCTTCTTATCTACATGATAGATCTCAAATCGTTATATTCAAAAATGCTTTTTCCAATGTCATTAATGTTACTTCGGGAGTTCCCCAAGGCAGCCATCTAGGCCCGATTCTGTTTTTGTTATTCATAAATGATATTACTACTGCAGTAAGATATTCGAATATACTAATGTATGCTGATGATGTAAAACTTTTTAAATCATACGCTTCGATTGAAGAAAGAAATTTATTACAAATAGATATTAACAGCTTAGTTGATTGGTGCAACATAAATTATATGCCACTTAACCTTAAAAAATGTAAATTTATGTGTTTTTCACGAAGAACTATTCAGCCAGCTTCTTACATAATAAATAACTATACTCTGGATCAAGTGTTTGACTTTGTTGACTTGGGAGTTACAATGGATTCCAAACTTAATTTCAATAGTCATGTTAATGCTATAGCTAATAACGCTAGAGGGATGTTTGCCTTTATAAAACGATGGTCAAAAGAATTCAAGGACCCATATGTAACAAAGGCTCTTTTTACAACTTTAGTAAGACCTATGCTAGAATACGGTTCGATAGTTTGGAACCCACGATATCAGGTTCACATTGATCGGCTGGAATCAATTCAAAAACAGTTCTTACTTTTTGCCCTAAGAGACTTTAGATGGGATTCTCGGCTTAATCTTCCTCATTATACTGATCGTTTGAAGCTAATAAATCTTCCTACTCTTTCCAGCCGTTGAGAAATGCTAGGCATAATATTCATTACTAAACTACTCACAGGGTCTATCGCAAGCACATTTCTTATTACCGAAGTTAAACTTAATGTTCCTTCTCGGATTTCAAGACACTTTAAACCTCTTTATTTAAAACAGTGTAAAACCAATTATGAATTAAATGAACCTTTCCGATGTTTATGTCAAGATTTCAACTGTCTTTCCAGCACTTTTGATATTTCGGACTCACTTTTCACCATAAAAAGAGCTGTACTGTCCTTTCTCAATAAATGATTAACGGAGGTATAATATATATTTGATTCAGCTGATGAAGTTTTTTTCTGTAGCTGAGCAGTTTTGGATCTCGACGCTTAACAAACTTTTTCCTTTTAACATATCGGCACAAAAAAAAAATATTAAAAAAAAAAAAACAAGATCCGTACGTCATGCGGACTGTGCCCCTCGTGTCGGTTGGGCGGGAAAGAGGGTAACCGTTGGGCTTATTATTAAAAAAAAAAAAAAAAATAAGCTATTATCTCTGATATTAGGCTCCGCCGACCTAAGTACAAAAATTAAAGCTTCAAAAATTCAAAAATTAATGCTTCTAGACTTCCAACTGAATTACAACCAATGAGGAAAAACTGCATATCTCAAATTAGCAGTCCAAACTGTCATCCTCCAGCTCATATCGATATTGTAATATTCAGTGACCTCTTCTCCCAAATAATGATACAAGGTATCGAAAAGATCTCACATAACTTGCTATCACAAAATCTCTTATTTGGTGGGATCTTAAGTGTCAGATTCCCTCAGGTGGGAGACGTATACAATGAATATTTGAATCTTCAACTTGAAAGGTTCTCGGGACTGGAAGAGGTTCCAAGTACCTACCTCACCACTCCGAAGACAGACAGTGCGAATATTACTACTCATCTACTACGTCTAGCGCAAGTGTCAACTGAATTCTCTGCAACCCTGTGCTAGTTGCAACATTACCTAATAAAAACGGCCGGCAACATCAGAACTGAGGAGAGAGAGTTCGTTCGTAGCCATCGTGATATATACATCGTTTAATTCTTATAATTATCTTTTTTTTGAATAAAATTACAAATTACTTTACTTTTGAAGTTAACTTTAATTATCATCTTATGTATTAATCGAAATAATAAATATTGTCGACGTGTATGACAATTATTCAGAAGAGGGACGGAATCCCATCTACCTACAACGCAAACGAAAAAAATAAAACGTGTAAAAAGAGGAACGTAATCCCATATACCTACATCGCAATCGTGAAAATAAAACGCGTAAAGTACATATTTTCAATTCGCAATAATTGAAAACGTGGGAAAAAAAACTATAAAACAGTGAAGTGGCAAGTGCGTATAATTACGAGACTCCCATGAACGTTCGCATGTGAGACTCCCGTGGACATACGCTTTGTCCTTGAAGTTCGTCGTTTGTAGCGATTGAACTGCGCCGTTGAATTTAAATTTGTCGCTGAGCTGCAAGTGTAGCAACGTACATGCTACAAACGAGCTACAACGTTTTCGCGACCTACAACAAGCTACAACGTCTTTGCTGCAAGAAAATTGTGTTGTTACGCATCTCATTTGTAGTGTGCGCAAAAGCAACCACTCTGTTAACGCTTGCTTGTGTGATCGTTGCATATCTCTTTTGTTCATGTGTGGCAAATAGAGAATCTTCATCTAAACACAAAAGTAAAAGAAAATACGAAATAACAAAACGAAATAAAAAGTGAATAAGGAAAACGTAATCTCCTGTCGTACGCATATCTATCTCCTTTGCTCTCGTATGTGGCGAGTAGAATCGAGAAAAGTGTAAACAACGAATACAAGAATCAAAATAGAAAAACGAAACCATGTCGCTAAGAAGTATGAATTTGCAAGAACTCAAAAGCAAATGTAGTGAATACGGTTTATCAACGACGGGACGCAAAAACCAATTAATAGACAGATTGACTGAACATTTAATGGAAATGTCTTTTGCTAGTAATGTAGATACCACTATGGTACAGCGCGTTGAAAATTTAGAAAAAACAATAAGTGAACTAAATTCGCAAATGTTTACACCTCGTCCGCCGGTTACTACGTCATCGCATTTTGAACCGATTTTATCATCGTCACCCGTACATACAGTTTATACAACTGCTTCGAATCATGTGCTGCAAAATCAACAGCATATTCCTTTGCAAAATAACCAGTGTTACATGTCAAATACATTACCGAATCCAAATATGCAACAACATTATCCAGTATATACGAATGCACCAATTGTGGGCAGTAGTGCCTCAAACGCTATGCCATATGCAAGCGCACCGTACTTTTATTCTAATCAACCTTATTCGAGTCATATTCGCGACATAATCGAATTGCTTCCTTTTTTTGATCCGACTTCAGATAAGTCGTTAAATTCACAACAATTCGTTAGGCGTGTAGAGCTACTAAAGAATACCTATCAGTGGCAAGAGAATATTCTGCTTTTTGCATTACAGCAGAAAATGCGTGGGTCTGCAAAACTGTGGATTGATTCCCAGCAATGTGTTTTCGTGTCGTGGGCACAGTTTACGAACAAATTTTTAGAAGATTTTCCATGTATGCAAAATGAAGCCGATGTACATATAAAATTGGCTGAAACCAAACGTAATAATAACGAAACACCGGTAGAGTATTATTATCGCATGTTAGCTCTGGGAACGAAAGGTGGGCTTCCGGAGTCCAGTATAGTGCGTCATGTCGTAAATGGAATAAATGATATTGACTTAAAAAGAAAAGTGTCAAACGAATATTTACGTTGCCAAGACTTATTGCGGGATATTGTTAGTTACAGTACCTATAACGAACCTAAACGATAATTCAAAAACGAGATAGTGTACAAATGCCGCGAAGCTCAAAAGCAAATACTGTGTCGAATAAAACTGAAAATCAAACGCCGCGTAATAAAACGTCTGTGGAAAACGTTACGTGCTACAACTGTGCAAAGTTAGGGCATTACTCAATAAATTGCCCTGAACCACAGAAAAAGCCGCGTTGTGCAAATTGTAATCGAACGTCACATACAACCGAACAGTGTGTCGTCAAAGCGAAAAGTGTACATAAAATTTTAGATACCCCAGTTCAAACTAAAAGTTCTGACAATATCGAGAAATTTATAGTAGTAAACGGCCATGGCACAAATGCAATCGTAGATCCCGGTAGTACGTGTACACTCGCGAGAAAATCTTTCGCAGAGACAATCGGGGAACGTCGAGAGCATAATTCGGTATTATACGGATTTGCAGGTGGTGAATACATTTGTACCGGTAAAATAAACGCTCAAATTCAAATTGACAATAATAACATCGACGCTGATTTGTTAATTATAAACGATGATTTGATTTCTGAAAACGTTTTATTGGGAAAAGATGTGTTGTGTCGCTCGGACAAAAGATTAATAATCGAAGGCAATAAATGCAAGATTGAACGTGTCAATTTAGTTAACGCATCTACTAACTTAACCGATAACGAATATAATATGCTCGATAAACTAATTACAAAATATAGTGACTTGTTTTCACATAATATCGCGGAAATCGGAAAGTGTGCAATTACTAAAATGAGCATAATGTTGAATACTGATGTACCTATTTGTCTGAAACCGTATCGCGTACCCTTTGCAAAAAGGCCAATTATATCCAAAATTATTTCCGAATTACTTGATAACAATATAATCCGACCAAGTGAATCGCCATATTCTTCGCCGGTTGTTCTGGTCGATAAAAATAATGGTGAACAAAGACTATGTGTTGATTACACTGTGTTACAAAAAAACAAAAAATCAAATTACTTGGGATCAGACCTCAAAAAAGGGGTTCGGGATGAAAATCTAAGAACAACCTCATACTTGGAATGGGCGTGGCACGTCAGATTTTTTTTTATAGCGAAAAAACCGTTTTTCGGTTGTTTTTGCATAAAATACGCTGTAACTTCGTCATTTCTTCCTCGATTTTCATTTTGTTTGATTTGTTTTAAAGCTAAGAAATGGGACTTTTTATTTGCGCACAGGGGTTTGCGTAGAAAAAATATTGATGGTAGTTATAGAGTGACAAAGTTCCAAAAAAATTTTTTTTTTTTAATTTTACAACTTCGGCAATGATTTAGGGATCTATTTTCCTCCAAATGGGTTTAATATTTACTTATTTGTTGGAAGTGTATTTGATTCTGCGTCGAATGATGTATTTTGGAAAACAATTGGTTGAAAATTGGCTGAGCTATAGCACTTTTCGTTTTTATAGTCAAAGTATTCGATGTAAGTAATGAACAGTACTTCCTTTTCTTTTGGGTTTCTTCAATGGTCGCAAATGGTATTTATCATCTTTTAACAATTTTAGAAATTGTTTCATTACAAAAACCCGTTTAAACGAACCCCGAATAAATAAAAGCATTGTCTTATAAAAAACCACTCTTTATTTATGTAATATCACAACTTTGCTTTCTCACGTCTGCTATTATAATTAAAAATGCTTGCTATTTTGTGTTTTTTTGTAAGCAGAATCATCCGTGTCTCTTTTAAGCGACCAGCAATAGTTCGAAAGCATATTTATTGTACTTTTGCCCTGAAAACGCGTTTCTATGCATTCCATTTCCTGGTGCATTCTTTCTCCTTGTTCATCACTGAACTGACCAAGGTTATCCGGAAAGAAATTTAAATGGGAGTGCAAAAAATGAATTTTAATAGACATATTGCATCCCATGTCCGCATATGCTGTCAAAAATTCTTGCACATTTTCAGCATAATCAGCACTCTTCTTGTTGCCAAGAAAATGTTTACACAACGCAAGAAAACTATTCCATGCTCTTTTTTCTACCTCAGTCAATTTTGCTGAAAATTCGTCGTCACGCATAATTTTCCGAATTTGTGGGCCAACGAATACACCTAAAATTAATCAGAAAATGGTTTTAACATATATTTATATGTATTTTACTGCTGGATCGGGCTTACCTGCTTTGACTTTAGCACCACTTAGTTTCGGAAATGCATTCTGAAGATGTCGAAATGCTTCGCTATCCGTCTTTAAAGCTTTTACAAACTGCTTCATATAGCCGAGTTTTAAGTGCAATGGTGGTAAAATTATGTTTTCGGGTCGCACCAGGGGAATGTTCAAAACATTCTTCTGTCCAAGCTTAAACATTGTACGCGGTGGCCATTCAGTTCTTTCATACTTGTTCAATGCACGGCTATCCCACTCGCAGAAATAGCAAGGATGTTTCGTGTAACCCCCTTGCATTCCAAACAAGATTGTTAAAACTTTTAAATCACTGACTATCTTCCAGTTGTGAGCAGCATAATTTATACAACGCAGTATTTTTTCCATAGTTGCATATGATTCCTTTAAATCGGTCGCATACGCTATTGGGACCGACGGAAATTTATTCTCGTTGTGCAACAGTACTGCCTTTAAACCTGCCATCAAAATAAAAATAAATTTGTTTTTTAGTTATGTAAAATGCTTACTTTTGCAGGAACCATCAATGAAGAGTCGCCACTCCTCAGGAACGTAATTGTGATTTAAAAAACAGAACCATTGTTCTATATTAGTACAATGTACAAGATTCCTGATATCAGTATCAGATTTAAAAACTTCTTGAAATAGCGATCTATCATCATTTCTGATGGAAGTCACCCTGAAATCCGCTTGTACCAAATTCCATTGCCTTAGTCTGGAGCCCAAACCCTCAGACTGTCTTCGTGATAAGCCGAAATCGCGTATAAGGTCTTTGTAGTCAGCATTAGAAACGAAATGTCGTTTCCGTGAACATGATGCTTCTTTCAGATAATCCGGATCATTTGGCTCAATGTCTTCAAATTTGGCTTCTTTTTCCGTCTGGAATTGTTCATCCTGAAGTTGTTTAAGGGGCACAGGTTTCGAAACACTCAACACTTCGGCGTATTGAATCATTTGACGATTTTTATATTTGAAGCCTGCAGTGTTCGTCTTACAAAAATAACAATCATCTCTCTTATGATAGGTTTGGTTATGCCGTATCATCGGTGAGGAAAAAGGCAAAATATGGTTTCCGTTTTTTTTTGTTTTTCCAGGTTTTAGCTTAGTAAGGCATAATAAGCATATGTATTCTGGCTCATACCCTGAACTGGATTTATAAGAAGAATTGAACAACTTATTATATTCTTCAACAGCAACTTGGTTATTTTGAAATTTGTACCGATGGTTACTGTCCACAAAATATCCACATATGTAACAAAAGTTATTGCGCTTATCACACATTTTGTTTCTTCCACTTTAATAAGATTTTGAATTTCTAATGACAACTACTATTCAGCTTGTCACGCCAAGCAAACGTATTTGCACTTAAACTATAGCTTTTTCGGTAGTCACCGCGTCCTGTGTTTTTTTTTTCTAACAACAAGTATGATTGTTCAGTGAAACACTTGTTTCTAAGGGTTTCTGTCATAATAAAATTGCTAAAACTGTTCATTACTTACATCGAATACTTTGACTATAAAAGCGAAAAGTGCTATAGCTCAGCCAATTTTCAACCAATTGTTTTCCAAAATACATCATTCGACGCAGAATCAAATACACTTCCAACAAATAAGTAAATATTAAACCCATTTGGAGGAAAATAGATCCCTAAATCATTGCCGAAGTTGTAAAATTAAAAAAAAAAATTTTTTTTGGAACTTTGTCACTCTATAACTACCATCAATATTTTTTCTACGCAAACCCCTGTGCGCAAATAAAAAGTCCCATTTCTTAGCTTTAAAACAAATCAAACAAAATGAAAATCGAGGAAGAAATGACGAAGTTACAGCGTATTTTATGCAAAAACAGCCGAAAAACGGTTTTTTTCGCTATAAAAAAAAATTCTGACGTGCCACGCCCATTTCAAGTATGAAGTAGTTCTTAGATTTTTATCCCGAATCACTTTTTTTAGGTCTGATCCCAAGTAATTTTCCACTGTCACACAGTGTTATCGATGCTTAAATAAAATTACCGTAAAACAGCCGTATCCCATGCCAAACATGGAAGAACAATTCGCTCAATTAGCCGGAAATACGTATTTTACAACACGTGATCTCCGGATGGGTTACCATCAGATCGAAATTGAAGAGACATCGAAGAAATACACCGCGTTCGTGACCACCGACGGTCATTTCGAATTTAATAGAATGCCTTTCGGTCTGGTAAATGCACCAGCAATATTTCAGTGCGTTATGAATAAAATTGTGCAACAAATGCCAGCTAACGAAGTACTGGTTTACTTGGACGATATCATAATACCAAGTAAAACAATTCACGAAGGACTCAATCGTTTAGAAAAGTTTTTAAACCTGTTAAAAACCGCACATCTCACGCTTCGTATAGATAAATGTAAATTTCTTGAAAAACAAATCGAACATTTAGGTCATGTCATTGACAAAAACGGTATTACGCCCGGTAAGAAAAAAATAAGCGCAATAATGAACTTTTCTGTACCGAAGAACGCAACTGAGGTAAGAAGATTTTTGGGTCTTACTGGTTTTTTTTCGAAAGTTTGTCGAACATTACTCACTAATCGCAAAACCGTTAACAAAACTCTTACATAAAACCGAACTTGATAATTTTGTTTGGGGCACGAACAGCAAAACGCCTTTTCGAAGCTCATCAACTTATTGACGGTTGAGCCTGTCCTTGCTTTATACGACCCAAACGCGCAACACGAAGTGCATACCGACGCAAGCTGTATTGGTCTTGCGGGTGTATTACTGCAATCCCTCGATGGGAAAACGTGGAATCCAGTTTTTTATTATAGTCGACATTGTCCCAACGCCGAAAGTAAGTACCACAGCTATGAGCTGGAGGTACTAGCTGTTGTAGAAACACTGGAACGTTTTCGTATTTACCTGCTTGGGAAACATTTCCGCATAATCACCGATTGTTCAGCTATAGCCCAAGTGAAAGACAACAAAGAGCTTAGCCAAAAATTGCTAGATGGTGGCTTAAGTTACTCGAATATGATTTCGAATGTACTCATCGTCAAGGGTCACGTCTCCAGCATGTCGATGCACTCAGTCGCATGCCAAACGAACCCAGCAATGAAATCGAACCTGCAGGTTTTGTGTTGAAAGTAACCATAGACAAAAATGATTGGTTACTAACGATGCAGTTGCAGGACGAGAAACTTCGTGAAGTCATAGGGATTTTAAATGGTTCTTTGAAATCGTCGCAAGAAGAAAGTATCAGAAATGATTATTTACTACAAAACAATCGCTTGTATCGAAAAACGTCTGACGGTCCTAAATTCGTTGTACCTAAGGCTGTACGTTGGCGCATTCTGCAGTACTGTCATGACAAGACCGGGCATCAAGCCATCGAAAAAACATTAGACCGCCTTAAACAGTCTTACTGGTTTTCCCAAATGAGGAAGTACGCAAAGCAATATATTACCGCGTGCATACAGTGTTGTTATAACAAGCATCGTTCTGGAAAAACCGAGGGCTCTTTACACTATAGTCCAGCCAAGCCGATACCTTTTCATGTGATCCACATAGATCATATGGGTCCATTTATACGTTCCAAACGAGGCAGTTGATATGTACTTGCAATTTCCGACGCCTTCAGTAAATTTTTGGTCGTTAAAGCCGTTCGAGATACCAAAACCATCCACGTTTTAAAATCACTCAACGAAATGTCAAGTTACTTTGGACTACCATCGCAAATAGTATCCGACAGAGGTACGTCGTTCACGTCCAAAGCGTTCGAAACCTTTTGTGACCAAAATAACATCCAGCACATCAAAACCGCAGTACGCACTCCAAGAGCCAATGGCCAGGTGGAGCGGGCTAACCAAACGATTCTGTCATTCATTCGTACAACAACGGAAGAGCCGAAAGATTGGGATCTCGCACTCAGAGATCTGCAGTGGACCGTGAACTCGCAAAAAAATGCAACGACGGGCTTTAGCCCAAATGCACTCGTATTCAATTATGATCTCCGAGATATCATACAAAATCAACTTATCGCCGCAATCCACGAAGATATTGACAACAACAATCCATCTACGTTAACCACACCTCAGAAGTATGAGCAAGCAGCCAATAATATTGACACCGAACGTGCAAGGTGGAAACAACGGTTTGATCGCCAACACTCAACACCTAAAGTATATGCCGAAAATGACCTAGTAGTCATAGAAAATGAGCCAGCATCCACGGGCGACTCTAAGAAATTACAGCCAAAATATCGGGGACCATACATTGTCCGAAAAGTTTTAGGCAATGACCGATATCTTCTCGAAGACATCCCAGGATACCAAGTTACATCGAAGAAATTCTGCTCCGTATATACCACAGAGAAAATCAAACCTTGGTGTAGTGCCAATCCCGAATTAGATGCCGATGATCCAACAAATGATGAAATCGAGGGCGATTCCTCGTCAGAATAGGCCGAATTGTCAACTGAATTCTCTGCAACCCTGTGCTAGTTGCAACATTACCTAATAAAAACGGCCGGCAACATCAGAACTGAGGAAAGAGAGTTCGTTCGTAGCCATCGTGACATATACATCGTTTAATTCTTATAATTATCTTTTTTTTGAATAAAATTACAAATTACTTTACTTTTGAAGTTAACTTTAATTATCATCTTATGTATTAATCGAAATAATAAATATTGTCGACGTGTATGACACAAGTGATGGTCGGTACGTAGTATGTAGCTACCATAAAATCCCAACTTCGCAGATAATAACGCCGTTTGTCAATCCTGGGCTACAACTCTCCAGCGATTCCTTAGCATCGAGTGGTCATTAAAAAAAAGGGTGATCTGACACATTTTTATGACGGTGTCTTAGCAGAATACCACACCCGCGATAATGTGGAGGGACGACTTCCTATGAAAAATTTTCAGAAGACAAATACATGCAATTTTATCAAGCCTAAAAAAAGAACGACAAAACTACGAGTGGCGTTTAATGCATCAAAGAGTTCTGGATCCCTCAATGACTTAATACTTAATAAAAATTACCAAGATTTTCAAAGAGTAGTTTTTAATTCCACAAATAGTCCAACAGAGGGTATAAATTAAAAACTATCACGTTCGGTGTTAATTGTGTGCCCTATCTCGCTATCCGCACTCTTCGAAAACTTCCACAGGATTGAAGCTATCTCAGCAAAGCCAGCAAGTACAAAACGACACATCCCAGACGAAAATGTCTAGCTACATGGCTTCTGCGAAGCCTCTGAAAACTCCTATTGCGCAACTAACACGGAAGGTGTCCGAATATATTTCTACCACCTGGTATCGAAAGGTAAAGTCGTGCCTCTTTGAACCACGAGCCTACCACGGCTTGAATTATGCGGGGCCCTTCTCTTAGGCAAATTAGTCGCAGTTGTCCAATCCCATCTCTAGCTCTCGAATAGAAAACTAACTATGTAGTCCGAGTCTGAGATATATGCACATTTTAATGCAAGTCCAGCCTCAAGCAGCAAGCAGCAAATGCGCTCACCGCTTCGAGAGCGATGCACCTATACTCCGCTTTTCACCATTACCGGAGTCGATTTTGCAAAGCCTTTTCAAATAAAGGCGTTCATAGTAAGGACGACCACCTTTGTGAACGGCTGTGTGGCTGTTTTGTATGTTTTACGACAAAAACGGTCCACCTCGTGTTAAGCTCCTTTCTTAACTATGGCGCGTTTCATGCAGCGTTTGCTTGCTTTGTTGGACGCTAAAATGATGAGCGACAACGATAAAACGTTTATTGGAGCTAAAAGACCAACTGATAAGAATTCGAAATCTTCCTCGTCGATGTATTTCAATAGTTCAGTCAACACTATTCAGATCAGGACCGCCGGATTTCACAAATTCACCTTCGAATAATTTTACTGTTCCATTAATTAGAATGGAAGCTGTTCTCAACTCTCGGCCAATATCATCGCTCTAAAGACCCCAACCAAATTTACAGCCCTTACTCCTGGCCACTTATCCAGGGGCGATATTCTCCTAGCCATTCCCGAAGTAAACAATGTGAGGCTTTCTCTCATACATAGATGGGGACACATCAATGTTTTGCACTATGAGTTTAGTCCACAATGGAAACAGTGCGGCATTATCAGTGACTGTTTTTTGCTCCAGCTCTCTGGAAAGCACGAAAACTGATTTTAAACGTTCTCAACTTTCCAACGTTGCAGTTATTTCTTGGAGGATGGGGCCGTGTGTAGAAGTCCACACAAGTGGGGAAAGTCTCTGATCGCCATTCACCTGGGAGTGGCCAGAACAATTCTTCTGCATACGGTTCAAGCACCTCACAATATCCTGGTGATTTCACCCAATTGTCCTCTGGGTAGCTCCCGTACATCCGTTTGGAGGTGAGCAAAACTGAGAAGGCGAACCTGGTGGGGCCATACCAGCGTCTGTTCGTCAGTAGGTGCGGCTGCGAGCAGTCGTCTGACTTGGAGAAGCGGCTCGTAATATAAATGTGCCCTAAATTAAGAAATCCCCAGAATCTCGATGTGTGCTGGGCGCGGTACCCGTCACGTAAAAACACATTCCAATGAAAAATTTTAACAAAAAGCTAAAAAACAATACGGCCGCTGGTGTTGACGGACTGCCAGCAGAGCTATTCAAGTGCGGCGGCGCAGCGTTGGTAATTTGATTGGAATTTATGTGTACTCTACCCAATCCACAAAAAGGGGGATCCTGCAATATGCGCCAACTACCGCGGGATTGGTCTTCTTAGCATAGCTTATAAGTTTCTGTCGAGCGTATTGTTTGAACGACTGAAGCCCACTGTGAACGAACTGATTGGACCTTATCAGTGTGGCTTTAGATCTGGGAAATCTAAAATCGACCAAATATACACGATACGCCAAATCTTGGAAATACTGGAGAGAGAAGAATAGACACGCAAAATCTTTTTGTCGACTTCAAATCCGCTTTCGGTAGCACGGTACGGCTAAACAAAACTAATACGGCTATATAAAATTACGTAGAGCAAGAAGACCAGCTCCGTCAGAATCGGGAAGGACCTCTCCGAGACGTTTGAAACCAAACGAGGTTTCAGGCAAGGTGACTTTCTTTCGTGCGATCTCTTTAACCTTATGTTAGAACAGACAACTCGAGCTGCAGAGTTGAATGTTCAGGCACTATATTTTATAAGAGCGTGCAACTTCTGGCGTATGCTGATGATATCGATATCATCGGCCTCAATAACCGCGCCGATACTTCTGCATTTTTCAAACTGGATAAAGAAGCGAAACGGTTGGGTCTGGAAGTGAACGAGGCCAAAACTAAGTACCTCCTGTCATCAAATAAACAGTCAGCGCACTCGCGTCTCGGCTCTCGCATCACTGTTGACAATTACAAGTCTCTCATCATGCCCGTGCTATTGTATGGCGCTGAAGCATGGACACTGGCAGCATCTGATGAGACGGTCCTTCGGAAGGAGACGGTCCTTCGATTGAAGGATTCTCCTTCTCCTGAAGTTAAAAAGTTTCCTGGTGTGTCTTCGAAGCTTGGCCTCCACCAAGGATGATATTGTTTTCTCCTGTAGCTAATAGGGAGGCAACCCTTTAGGCCGAGCCCATGGCCTTCAAGAGAGATTCTTTGGAGATTTAATACTAGTTGAAGACAGTCTTCTGAGCTTGTTAATGCCACGATCTCAGACCAGCAAATTATTATTAATAGTAAAATCAAAAAGAGATTCACCTCGGGCGTTAATTTCTGAACTTTCCCAAAGCGTGTGGCTGCAGTCGCAACCGATGAGAAAATTGACTAATCCACGGCTTCCTATGAGGCGATGAACCACTTCCGGTGGAGGGTCGTCATCATGTAAGATGAAGCTGAAGGCAACAACCAAATGCGAGCCCTAAGCCGTTGGGGATGTCACTGGCTGGGATTAGGTTGAGGGTTAAGGCCTCACATGCATCGCCGATACTTGCCACACTTTTATCTGAGAAAGTTGGTCCTTGCACTAGACCACCCTATATCCGCAAACAACTTCGAAATGGTTTCGGAGTCGAAACTGGGGAGAAGACCATCTGGTCTGTCATGACTCGGTCAATGGCGATTTGAGATACTACGAACCTCAATCCGTTGTCGGTATTTTGTTCGATGCCTTTTTTATGCATGCCCGACGCTGTTGTTGTTTTTGCGTTCATAATTTGTTTCTTAAGGTTCGAAACAGCCTTCTAGCGAGTGGATAGGGGGAATAAAATAGTCCGTCATGACAGCACCCCATGTCGTAGCCACTGAGGTACCGTAAAAATACAGAAATAAGATACAGTCAGCTTTGTTACACGCCTAATGTGAACCAATGCTAATTAATAAACAAATGTACGCACAAACGGATATGACAACATCTTAGCAAACGGCTGACTGACTCAGTGGAGACGGGCTGGGTTGCCTGTTGTGAGGGAGCAACAACAATATTACCAACATATCAAAGGAACTATATTAGGAAGGGACAACAACAAAACTAGTACAACTACAAACTACCCCAACGCAATAAAGAAAAACTCTTTAGAGGTGCACCAGAGTTGAGGTTCAACCAAAAGGTTGCGAACCCATTCGCAAAGCTTTTGACAAAGTCAACCATTCAGTTCTTTTACTTAAGCTTTCTTTGTATGGAATTAGAGGGACCCTATTGAAGTTTTTCGAAAGCTTTTTAGTAGGACGGAAATTCTTAGTTAAAATAGGCCCAACAAAATCCGACATCCTAATCAATGCATGGTCTGGAATACCACAGGGCACTCATTGTGGACCACTGCTGTTTTTAACTATTGTTTATAAATGACTTACCCCAGCACTTTAATTTTGCTAAATGCTTAATGTTCGCTGACGATGTTAAAGCCTATATTCCGGTACGTAATTTAAATGACTGCCTTAATCTACAATCGGATCTTGTGATGTTTCAGCAATGGTGCACTGTTATCAATCTGTTCCTTAACACAAACAAATGCAATGTGGTTTCATACACCAAAACTGCTAGTCTCACTATGTTTGACTATTCCATTAATAATATTATTTTAAATCGCATTGATGAAGTGAAGGATCTTGGAGTAATTTTTGACACGAAACTGACTCCAAATAAGCACATTGATTATATTCTTTCTAAAGCACTTTCTATGCTGGGTTTCATTAGTAGAAACTCAGTTGAATTCAAGGACCCTTGCACATTAAAGTCTCTCTATAACTCTTTAGTTAGAAGCCACTTTGATTATTGTTGTCTTGTATGGAGCCCCTATTACTTATCTCACATTAGTAGAATTAAAAGGGTTCAAAAAACTTTTACCAGAATGGCTCTATTTAAATTAAATTGGCCTAGCGATTTGCCGTCCTATGATGGAAGGCGGAAACTTCTTGGCTTACAATCTCTAGAAGATCGGAGAACTTACTTCGCGCTAATGTTTGTTTACAACTTAATAAATAAGAGAATTAATTGTGATGAATTATATGGTTTTTTGAATTTCTATACTTCATCACATGAATTAAGGCATAATCGTTTGCTTGTTGAAACCTCTTATAGAACTAATTATGGTATAATGAACCAATTGCCCGTCTATGTAACAATTATGTTCATTATATAGATTTTAATACCACTTTATCTAGATTTAAATTAAATTTATTTACTGTGTTAAATTAGAAATAGTCTGTAAGGTTAACCTGTAGACTGATATTAATAAATAAATAAATAAATAAATAAATATCACCCAAGATGCCGGGGGTAACTTTAACTTGCCAAATCACTGAGCTCAGAGTGCGGGATGTTAAAAGGACGGGGTTAAGACAACACTTAGCGAGACCTAGCGACAGCACTAAAACACGTCCAATAATGAGACAACACAAAAAATACTCTACAGGTATGACCTCCAAATCCAGGACCGCAACTTCAACCACTTTTAGAATAGAATGCCACGTGTGGCGCCACTGCTACTACTGCAGCTCTTTTAAATAAAAAAAAAATGATTAGAAATCGCAGCTGCCAAAATTTAAGGTATTTCCACTTTTACAGCTAGAACAAATCTCCCCCGGCATCAGTGTTGCCGTTTTGGACCAAATTTGGTAGTTTCGTTTCTTAAAATACGGATTTGGTAGGTTGGTTGGATTGTTGTGATTTTGGGAGGTTTTTGGTAGGCAAAGCACTTAATTTATTAATTTTTGGTTTAATCTTACTTTCCGAAATTCTTCTTCATAAGAACTTAAACTATATCTGTTTTCGTAAGTGTCTTTAAAGAAGTATGTAAAAACGAAGAGAAGAAGAGAAATGTCAAAAGCCGAATTTGCATATTAGTTTTGTTGGGATACCGATTTCAGACAATATGGCAAATAGGTAGCTTCTTCTCGACCTATCGAAATCGGCTTTGAAGTCGGTAAAAGGAAGGTGTGCGTCTATTCTTCGTTCTCAGGCCTTTCCAAGATTTTGCGTATCGTGAATATTTGGTAGATGGTAGATTTGCTTGATCTAAAGCCACACTGATAAGGTCCAATCAGTTCGTTCACGATGGGCTTCAGTCGTTCACACAATACACTTGACAGAACCTTATATCCTATGCCTAGAGAACTGAATCCCCGGTAGTTGGCGCATATTGCAGGATCGCCCTTTTTGCGAATTGGGCAGAGTACACTTAAATTCCAATCAGCAGACATGCGTTCGTCCGACCATATCTTGCTGTGTCGGTCAGCAGGTCGACGTTTTCATTCTTACAGGAAATTGCCCCGGTTTTCAAACCTTCTGTAAGCCGCCGTACTTTCTGATACAATTTTCGGGCGTTTTCCTATCGGGTAGCATCTCACACTCCTCGCACTCGCGCATCTTGGCTCTCTCTTCGTTTCTCGGAAAATGCGTCTCACTTCCTTCTTCATCTCCCGATATCTCTCCCGCAAAGTTCGCGTTGCGCCCGATCGCATCGTGACCCTATAGGTGGCATCTTGCTTTTCCTTGGCGGCGCGGTATTCCTCGCCGTATCAGTTGTTTTTTTCGGGTTATTTGAAAACCAATAATCTCTTCAGCCGCGGTACGTAATGAGCGAGAAATGTGGTTCCATGCGTGCAGATATCCGCTTGTCGAACATTGCTCTCAGAGAGTTGGAGTGCAAGTCGAGTGGCCAAACGGTCGCCTTTCTGTTGTGAATGCAGCTTTTGGACGTCGAGCTTTCATCGCTTCCCTAAGCGTGTACTTTTTACTGCACAGAGGCTCGTTTGAATCTTGGCTGTGCTCGAATAGTGCGCACGTCTAAGATACTGGCAGCATGCTTTCCGTCTACCCCAACATGATCAATTTGATTTCGGGTTTTTCCGTCTGGAGATAGCCATGTAGCTTGATGTATTTTTTTATGCTTGAACCTGGTACTACATACTACTATGTTTCGTGCCCCGGTGAAGTCGATCAGCCTCAGTTCGTTAGCGAATGTTTCGTCGAGTAGGCTGAATGTACCGACTGTGAGACCAAAGATCCCTTCCCTTCCCACCTTGGCATTAAAATCGCCTATCACGAGTTTTATATCGTGACAGGGGCAACGTAAGTACGCGCGCTCAAGGCACTCATAGGCGTGATCTTTGGTCGCATCGTCCATCTCTTCCGTAGGGGCGTGGGCGCAAATCAGCGAGATGTTGAAGCATCTCGCTTTGATGCGCGTCGTGCCGAGTCGTTCGTCCACCGGATTGAACGACAGTACTTGGCGACGAAGTCTCTCTCCCACCACAAATCCAACACCGAACTTGCGCTCCTTAACGTGGCAACTGGAGTAGACGGTGCAAGGTCCGATTCTCTTCACTCCTTGTCCCGTCCATCGCATCTCTTAGATGACGGTGATGTCAGCCTTTGATTTTTCGAGGATATCCATCAGCCGGGAAGTGGCACCTTCCCAATGAAGGGTCTCAATATTCCAGGTGCATGTCCTTAAACGTTTGCCGTGGTCGTCATCAGAATAGGGGGTTCTCATCTGAGGCTTTTTGTTGAAATTTTTCATTGGAAGCTGTTTTTACGTGGCGTGTACCAAGCCCAAAGCACAACCAGATTCTGGGGGCATGGTAATGTATTTTGAAACGAATTTCCGTCACACCTTGCCAAATTTGACTCGAAGAGAAACCGATTTTGGAATTGTAATATCATTAGTGAAAATAAAACCGAATGCGATTTATCTCAAAATCAAATAGTGCATTTGTTATATGAAGAAAGTGCGTAAAACCGTCAGTAAACAAATTATATAAAATCGCATTGGGGCAAACTTGCACTTTATTGTACCAAAATTGTTTCCAGTCAGAAATAGCTTCATGGAGCAGTTTGAATCGTTAACTACTGACGCTTTGAAATTTGATGTTGGAAGATAGTCGTCACGATAAGCCATACGATAGTAAACTGCTTACGTGAATCAGTATTTTGACGATATCGTTTTCGTAGTAGTTGCGTAATGACTATCATCTTTGACTTACGTGATGTATGCCTTAATAAAATACTTTGAAATTTTAACGAAAAATTTTTGAATTTTACACACATTCTGAATTTTGTATTTAAATATGAACCATATTTCTATAAAAAATTATTATATTAATAAAATTGATTAAAAGACAAATAAAGCAACGCATAAAATGAGCTGTCGCAATAAGTGAACGATCTCGTTAATTGATCCCGTTTACTAAACTTGTACTGCACATACATATGTATTTGGATAAAATAAAAACACATATCCGCCGCATCCCAGCTAAATTTTTAAACTTTGTTTCTACTATATTCAATTTACAGAACAACAATCTTGGTGTCAAGTGGCATATTGGGAGTTGAACGAGCGTGTTGGCAGTCGATGTTGCGTACAAAAGCCTTTTGTGAACATTTTTGAAGAAGGGCCGAGTGATAATAAGTGGAGTCAGAATATGTGCTTAAAAGATTTAGTTGCAAAAAAGGATACTTCATATAGAGAAGATGTTGAAATCACGCGCCAAAAAATTGGTTTGGGTATGTTGGTTGACAAATCTCAATTAAGTTGTACTCCTTAAAAAACATGATTTAATTATTAAAAGTTTGCTCAGTAAACAGTTTTCTCGCTCACTCTTGACAAAATTGGTTCCCTTATTATTGATTAGGTAACATGAAGGAAACCTAAGGTAAGGGCGTGTCAAAACTCTAATGTGTCGATAATGACAAACCTTTAATAATTGAATCATGCTTAAAAACGATCTAAAAATATACTTACGTTCATTTTTCATGAAAAATTTGTTCTCAGGTTTTATTCTCAGTCAGGAATCTGACGGGGTTTGGCTTTACAACCGATCTAAGGCTCCAATTTTTATTTTGTCACCGACTTTGAATAATTGTTTGTCATGTGTCTATAAAGTGACTCCAGGGGACTGCCTGAAGGCCTTCGATAATAATAGGTAGCAAATTATAAACAGCCAGCATGTACATACATACTACAGGAATTTATTTGTATGCATGTATGTATGCAAGCAGTGGCGCACACGGGAAAATATAAGGGAGGGGGCAGCGGTGTTTTAGGAATAATTTAACTTAACAAAGAGTAAATTAATTTCAAGATTGTACTACGGTTTTAAGATTTTGGTAGGGTTTTGAACCCCAAAAACAACCGCCCACTCCCTCCCGCCCTTTGGGTGCGCCAGTGTATATACATGTCTAATTACATTTTCCACACGTAATTTTAACCGCGCAAGTATTTCTTTTCATCACCCCGTAGGGCACAATCACTTATATCTTCTTCACAATTTGCCGGCGCTGAGGTGGGCCCAATAAATATGCAAAGCATTTGCATTAGCTTCGTAAAGGGATGGGGGGAACACTACAAGCGACAAGATATTATGAAATGCCCATGCTGGCTTGAAATATCCTTTACCCAACGGTGACCATCCAAATCAATTAAAAATGTAATTAAATCTGGCCTGTGTTTTAAAACCAATATCGGCGAATCATATGCACACAAGTCCGCCAACGATTATATTGCAGCCCACTATGCAGCGAAATTTGGTTCCGACGCGTGGTGCCGTTCCTATTTACATCCCACTAGTAACCAACAGTTGTGGATAAGGCGGTAAAGTATATAAACCGTTATGATCGGCCAGGAAAGGAAGCAACATCGTTCTAACATCATGAGATCAATTGAAAGGAATGCATATGTAGATGTACACATTAAAGTTAACTCCTTGGTCTTGAAGCAAACTACGATAGTTCACGGAGAACATTGTCACTCTTGCGTATGTATGTACTTATATTATGTATGTATTTAGGTTCATGCCTTTTGCAATCGAAACTGACGATGACACCGTCATGAAATGCCATAAAGATATGATAAAGAAATCCTGTGATTAAAAAACTTACAATGGTTAAACATTATTTGAGTATGTTTTATATATATTTAAGAAAACTGGAGTAAATAACTGACTTAAGATAGTACGAGCGTTGAACGCTTTTAGTGCCTAATACAAACTGATACAGATTAGCGTTAAGAATGCAAGTGTCTGCAAATGTATACTACTTACATATGTATGTAGTTACTAACATATTTAGATGTATATATATATATATATATATGTATTTGTAAATAGAAAAGCTGTTTTAATAAACTTAAGTATTAAAACTAAGTAAACGCAGATAAGGCTAAGAATTACAAAAATAAAAAATCCGAATCAATTGTTTATACTTGAAAACGATTCAATTACATACATACAGCAGGTATAGTTTCATGGGTACATATTGGAAATACATATGTATTTCTACCTTGTAAAATCTTCCCACAAAATCATCTGTCATTCGTAGTAAGCGTTAAACTATACGCCCTCTACTTTTGGTACAGCATCAAGACGTACATCATAATTGTGGGAGAATTTCTGGCACACATGGAGCTACTATATTATGTAAGCGCGAAGTGATTATACAGTACAACAAATTTTTACCTTTTTGCAACAGAGTAATCATCTTTTTTCTGAAAGACGACATTGTTCAGATACGTTTTACTGAGCAAACTTTTAGTACAGCACAAAGAAGGCTGTACTATCTGCATTACTGGTGAAGTAAGGTTAATTAAATGGAATTTGTGAATTTGTTTTCACGATACACCCACCCGGGTTCATAATAACTTCATTTATTAAACCGAAAATACCGAACTCTGAAGAACTGATCGAACATCCTGATGAATTACCACCAACGATGAAGATAAGGCAAAAATAAACGAATGATTTGAAAGTAAGTATTTTTATCACTCATTTGTAGAACATATGAATAACGATATGTAGTTTTAGAAATAACGAAAACGCTAATACGCCGTCACCCTAGTATTTAACACTCGCCAATTATCACGGTGTACTGGATACTGAAGGTGACTGACGCCTTTAGAGGTAGCGCTACTCTAGTTTTGCCGAATTTGACAGTTCTAATTTTTTCGTAATGAAGCATTTGTTTACAAATAAGCGGCAAAGGAAAATCTAATTCCAAATTTCAGTAAAAAAAAAACAAACAACTAATAAAATGAAGCACCGAGTATGTAATTTTAACATTGGTGATGTTAAAATTTCCAAGAGCAGCTTTTTTGGCTGTATGGAAAACGACGATGTGTGGAGTTCTGCCGGCAAGATAAGCCATTTAATTTGAGCACGATCTACATCTGGGTGAAACATTTTCTCGAGGCGTACAAAATGGGTAAGTACAATTTACTTTAATTAATCATATACATAGATAAGTATTTAATAAAAGGCTAGAGATTTGCTAAACGTCCCTTGCTCAAGCGGAATGCAGTGCCAACAATTTTGTAGGTTCAGTGATGAAATGACTTGGAAACTTAAAAGCTTTTATAAAATAATATGCTTCACACAAGGCAATCATACTGAGCTGTTAAAATCGTGAATTGATTGGATTAAATTATTGCTAAGCGTCTTACTTTATATAATAATTTACTTACATATGTACATACTTACATTCCTTTTATGCTAGCTCCAAACAATACAAATTTAGATGATGTTTATGTATGTAAGTATGTGATAGTTTTTGGCGTAGAATACGTCTTACCGTACGGTATGGGCACCAATGTCAGGTTTTTATTGTTGTAATCTCTATTTCTTTAATTATAAGGAAACGGCTCGATTAATTTTTTTTTTTTTTTTGTAGTCAAATGAAGATGTTAGCTTTCGTTTGACATACATTTCATGTTGGTTGATATTTTCCTAATATTTAAATTTCTCAAATGAAAATTGTATAAACACATGCACACAAATATGTGTGTGGTGTTTGGTTGAGTGTTTGGTGTTGGGCGATTTAAATGTACTCGTGCAGCCCTTTCTTTGTATTGCATAATTTTAGGCGGGCAAGTTAAAGTAGAGTAAAAGAAGAGAAAATGCTGCCAAGCACTGCAAAGTTTATGTATATCATCCAAAGTAACTATCAAATAAAGAAATTAATTTGCTTGTATTATTTATCATTTATTGTTACATATGTTTTCTGTCTTATCGGATGGCGTATTCTACGTTAAACTTAATGGCCGTGTCTATGACACAGCCTGCTTCTTTTTTTTCTTATTTAGATATACTGTGAATTTTTTGTTTAAAATACGAATCGTAAAGTACGTCCTGCTAAAAATAAAAGGTTTGAACTTTGACGTCTAAATTTGCTACACGTTTACTGTGCTCAAGCAGATTTTGCAGAAATTTCTCAGACTCAATTATCAATTCTCTCTCAAACTTAACTTCTCGATAAGTGATATAAGCTCTGCTCTTGATTTATATAGACACAAGGATGACGTAAGTATATTTTTCATCTCTTTGCTCGAAAATTTGGTGCCCATAGTTAGCAATTTCATTTTTGATATTATATAGCCCCCAAATTTTTCCAGACCATCAAATTCCACGTTATTTACAGGATATAGATATATCCCATAGAAGTTCTTTGTGATATTGCCGCTCTGGAGTTCCTGGGGTTGAAATCCTTCGCGGAATAGTGGTTGAAATAAACAAATGACAATTTTGGTAATGCATCTACAGTTACCACGCACGTGGCTATCCACTTTGTTGTTGAAATCACTTGAAAACGGATCTTCACTTCTTTTTGACATTCGAAGCGATCGGGCGTCTCTCAAGCCGACTAGTTTCAAAAGGTAATTTTGACTGTGACATACAATCATGCGTATATTGTAGTGAATTTCCTACAATGCAGAAAAGAAGGTGTCGACAAAAGCACTTCCGTTACTTCGTAATTGCCTCGTATGAAGGATTGACGGCATTAATGGCTCTTAAAAAGTTGATTTAAGTTAAACACAGAATAATAAATGTGAAGTGCCGAGCTTTGATCTGTAGCAGGTGCAGCGAAAATAAAAGCCGAAGTGCAGTTATCACCTTTCTTTTCTTCTCGCTATTCCTGTGGTATGAACATCTGTAACGTGTACGCTGCCGGCATTGTCGTAATCTAGTATTCTATCATTCTTGCGAATTGCCAATTCATCAAAGCATGCATACATATACACTTTCAATACTCAAAATATATTTTTATTGGACAATCCACAAGGTCGCTTATTTGATGCTTTGTTGTATGTGACATTTTTTAAAACTATTTTATGTTGATTGCTTCGCATGTGAACCAAAAACTGAGCTGATAAACTGGGTACAACGATAGCACCAAATAACAGAGCTTGTTAATTACCCAAATACGATAATATTAATACAACTTCCTGTATTTATTTTTCTTATCACCATATTTGCTAATTCGCCCGCGGGAATGACTATGGTCCTTCCTCGCCGAGTGTAAAACAAGTATCAAAAAGCAGCAACAGGTACAGCTCCACAAGCAAACGCAACAACTGCACAAACAAAAAAGCTCTATAAGCAAATACAATAGCTCTATAAACATAAAAGCTCCTCAAGCACAACAGCTCCATAAACTCAACAGCTCCATAAACTCAACAGCTCCACAAACAAAATATCTGCACAATTCAGCGACAGCTCCTCCATACGTCGGATTAAAGCAAAGGTACTCGGTTTTTGAATTTTCACTGCATTCTTGTTTTATTTTTGTATGCCAACTTGTGCCGTGTATTTAAAGTCGAAGTAGACATTTAATTAAATTTGATCGGTTTTTGGTCCCGTTTGCCCCGAGAACGAATAGTAACGATTAAATATCGACACATGTGGCAGTGTATAATCTTATTAAATATTTCACAAAACATTCGTCCAAACACATATTGCCTAATTTTCGTGCAAACAATGTTTTAAAACACATTTAAACCATTGCACTTAAGTATGCAGTTTGGTTTAGTATAATATAACTGAATCGATTTTTTTTAAACACGTTCACAAACTCACATCGAGGTAATATTACATAAAAACAAATTGTATTAAATAAGTGCATACATACAAATTGATAAGGAATTAAATAACGAGTTAGTTGGCGAGAGCATACTATTTGAAATACTTACATATGTACATACATATGTATGTATTCAAAATTTTATTCAAAATTATTTATTACAAAATAATAATCTAGAAAATATAAAAGTTTCTTACAGATTATTGTGAGTAAGCTAAGACAGTTATAATTACTTAACCATTTCTTTTAATAATACCTTAAATTTAGCTTTTATCAAGTGCAGTGGAATTCAAGATTTTATTACATTCATTTAAAGTTCTTTGAATAGGAGAATTGGCGGCATACAGAGTTCAAGCTCGTTCTAGGAAAAAAGTATCATGGGTAGGTACATATATATACAAATATGCACATATTATTATGCATACGTACATACATATGTATATAAACATAAATACATCATAAGTACATCATATATTGAAGGAGCTTTGATACAATTTTAAAGTTTATAAATATAAATTTTTCTGATCTTTGTGGTATTATGGGGGAAGTTGGGTGTATAAAGGCTTACGATCGGAATCTTCTTTCTTTTTTTAATTTTCGTAGCATTTCGTTTGATTAACTAAATCAAAATGAAACTGTTATTCGCATAGCCGATTCAGAATTCGAGTCCGATTTCAATGGTACATCAACGAGTTAACATTCGATATTCATGCTAAAAGAAGAAAGCCAAAGCCGCTCACGGTGTACCTACTGAATGCAGAAGGTGACGCCTTCAGAGGGAACGGCAAACAACTTGTAAGAAATGAGAACGCGCAATGTTAAATGAGCTTTTTGAACAACAAAATTTGCCTGTGCAGCCGAAAGAATTCACCAGCCACCATACTGAATTTAAATCTACCATACCAATAAACACTATTTTCAACATATTTTGCTATGTTTGGGCAGAGGGGTTGCTGCAGAGGCAAGCGGCTGCATGCGTGCAACTTGAGACGGCAGAGGAGTTATGCAACAAGTGTGCATAAGAGAAGGGTGGAACCGTCAAATGAATATTCTTTCGAGTTTTTGGCAATTTTTGTGTCGATCGCCATCAGCTCAAATTATGACTGTTATGAATATGTGGAATAAGGTATATTATATTAGATTTTATTATGTATATGCATGAATGTATATATGTACATACATATGATGTCTCATTTCTGATGACATTTCCCTTTTTTTTTATTGTAATATCAGTTTAAAGTTCAGCGTATCTTCTGTTTTATCCAAGTGATATTTCTTCGTTCGGTGGTCTTTGAATTTTTCTTTTCCAAAAATTGAAGCCAGTTGTTACAAAAGTGGTTACAGAATACACCTTCTTCTTTTGTTTACAAAAATAACTGCTATCATCATGCCAAATGGAATTTTAAATTTTTCTTGTTTATTTCAGTAACTGGAAAAACAAAAACAGTGTTTGACACTGAAGATGGCACAAGGCCGAAATTGGGGTGTCTCCAACGCAAATTGACAAGGGATGATGGAAAATCGTTTCAATATACATCAACTTTTCACCCTGCCGGAAAAGCAAAAGATCAAAAAGAAAGAAGTTTCTGGTGTTCATACGCTCACTAGAAGTTCCTACATTTTCTAGTAGTCCAATTTTTTCTGCAGAAATATTGAACATCATTATTTCTAGTCATCCGCACGAGTGAATCAGCAAATATGGTGTTCACGTTCGCGCAGATGATAATAAATAACACACAAGAAATTGTATTAGTAGTGTATATGCATTTCACTATTCTAAGTATATTAAAAAGATTATGGTTTTGGGTTAACCCGATTAATTGGAAATTCAATACAATATGTGCCGCTGCAGCTAACGCAATGTATTTCAACTGGAATATCTAAAATGATATAATAAAGACAGGAGGCAAAATAATCACTAAACACTTAGTAAAACGTATCAATGAGGCGAAGTGCTTTTCATTTACTGCAGAGAAAATCTCAGATGTAAGTGGAATCGAACAATTTAATTTGTGAGGACTTAGGTCTTGCAATTACCGTTGGGTATTCATGCGGTTAGGCTGAAAATAGTCTCTGACCCTTTCTGTCGCAGCTGTATGGAGGAGGATGAGGTGGATTCATCTTGTCATTTTCTGCTCAGCTGCCCTGCATTTGCGAGACTGAGGTTCAAGTACCTAGGCTCGTACTTCTTTAGGACTCCAGAGGAGCTTTCTGGGGCGGAGATTTGTAATTTGCGTGACTTCATTCGAGGCACACAACGTTTCTCAGATTAATCTTTCCTGGCTTTCCGATTCACGTCACCGTTCATAAATCAGGTGGTATCACAATGGACTCCTACTATGTCTAAGTGAGTTCCCTTTGCTGGAACTACCACAGTAACCTAACCTAACCTAACCTAGGTCTTGCAAAAACGCTGCTTACTACTTTTGAATAAACTCGGATATTCGTTTCATGAAAATGCAAGATGAATGTCAAGAAAATATATGTATTGGAACGTAAGTAAGATGTAAGTGAAATTTTTTCATATTTTCCAGGTTACAACATAGCTCGAGTAATGAGTGCAGAATTTAAGAATGTTAGAGAAATTACAAATACTTTTTGGTTTTTCAGCCTCCTAACTTCTCTGAAACAAATTGAAAATTGTTTTAAATGCGTTTCCGTCAGTTTGAGCATCAATTTAACCCATGTGCAAAACTTGAGCGAAATCCGATACCGAAATTACCAATTTTTGTCGTAAATGATATGGAATGGCTGCGTATTCGTAAATATACAAAAATTGTCTGTATAGCAATGAAACCACTGGATTAGCCATCGGCAGACGTTAATGATAGGTTGTCTTTTGACCGAGCTGCCTATACCTCCCGATCATAGGATGTCGAGGGATCTCGTCGCCAATCTGTCTGAGGACTGATTTCGTCCCACTAACAGGTCTTGGAAGAACATTAGCTTGGTTTCCAAGTAAGGTCGTCGAAGCCGCAGCGGCGACCCCGGAGGCTGCGTATGCTCTTCCGTGACTTAAAAATAGGTGTCGCACCACTGGCCGGTTGGGCCTTGTCCGAAGACATACCCGACCTTCCTGAAAGGCCAGCTCCACTATTTTACGATTATCAGTTTTCCGAGGCGGGGGTTTGCGGTAAATAATGTAATATTCATAATGGCATGGCCAGAGTGATGTCAGGTATTTTAGGAGAAAAGGGGGTAGTCGACCAACGCTCTCCCAAGGCAAGATCATTCTACCCCTTGAGGAAAAAGGATGTCAGAAGAGCGTCGTTAAAATACAGACCGAAACACATGCCTGCAAAACCATAAAATGGACACGGTGAATGTAACACCCTGTTTTAGGCGGAAAGCATGGGATGAGATTAGAAGAGCTGTGAAAATCGTCGGTGCGGTACTATCCGTATAGTTGATTGGGAGAACACCACATCAACACCACAGTTGTGCGGATGAGTGTCAAATTCCATACGGAGCATCTCTCGTGCTTCATATTTAATGGAAGAGCCCGTGGGAGACTCAAAACCACCATTCAAACCTCATAACGATTTTAAGGATTTTATACTATTTATAAATGTGATACGAACGAAAAAAGGGTACCCTTATATTTCATATATTAGCTCTTCATTATTAACCTAAGTTCGTAGCCCGATAACTGCCTTTCCATCAAAATTAGGTTTGCTTGTGTTTGCTGAGTAATTGAGAGAGCGCATGCGCATGTTTCGCATGCCATCAAGCCAAAAGTGTAATAGGATTTTTAAGTCAAGGTAAGTGCACATACAACGCAGTTGGTCGTAAGTCGAAATAAGTTGTAATTTGAAGCCTCTGCAATTATGCAGACATTGTTGTCAGCAAAATAGTGTGTGAATGGAATTTATGCGGTATTAACCGTTCCTCGACCTTAAAATCGGTATTTGTTTTCTTAACTTGTAGGCAGATTTCTTCACTTATTGTGATTTTATATATTTTGTACGGAAAAATTAAAAAGCAGTGAATAGCTTGTATTTTATTTATTACGAAACCAAATTTTACAATTCGCATATACAATTGACGCACAATGTACGTGTGTGGATACTTTGCAGACTGGTTTTTCCTTTCCATCTAAGGTGGGAAAACACATAATCCTTCTTATTGTTTATTACATAACCCTCAGAACTAATCGATTTTGTTCAAAAATAGTTTCGTGACAAAGTCAGTGAGTTTCAGTTCGATTGCAACTTTTTTTCATTTTGAGTAGAATTCTTCCCAAAGGTCAACGAGCGTTATCAGCTTTACCTCCCCCTCAATCTATTACACAGTTGAGGCAATTTGGCATCGTACTTTCGACAATGCATCCCCAAATTTTCACAAGTGATGAAACCTTTTGTATTTTCTTACCGCCAGAAAATAATTTTTGTTCTAACAAGTAAACCTGTGTTAACCATCTCTCACCCGCAATTCCCAATAGAGTTGCATACTAGTTCTGATGGTTATGGCGCAATCTAGTTGCACAAAATCGAAAATAAGCCTCATGTAGTTGAGTACTTCGGCAGCAGAATCCAAATACCATTCATATAAATTAGAAACATTAACGGTTGTTAATTCAATAAAGCATTTTCGAACCAACTGTTTTGTTTCGTTATTTCTTGATTTCTCTTTGCACGACTGACCACGATACTATCGCCATCTACGTCAGGCGTGTACATGAACTTTCGTCGCCGTTGGAGCACATAAACCAGCGAATACAATCAAACAATTTTATGTCACAGATTCGTCACAACCACCTTGGACCACAGTCCCAGCAAAATCTTTGCTTACCAAGAATCGGACTGGTAATGCAACGAATGTTGAGTAACACATTACTACTAACCACATGAGACCACCGCTGATTTTAACACAGGCATGTCATTAGGCAGAAGCGCTTACCCTATGCAATATTAAGAAGCACTGTTGTAACGCGTTCCCATGTAGGGCCAGAAGCGATGACGTATCGCATTACTTAAAAACGCTTTTGTAACCGGGTTAAAAGTAATGAGGAAATTTTAAATGACAATAATTTAAAATTTAGCACTTGTATATTATATATTTTGATTTATATGTATGTATGAATGACATTTGTATGTACATATATCTTTACATTTCATTTTCCCTTATTTTCTATGCACACTTTCTTGAATTGCTTATTTTTAACACATCGAAGTCCACGCCGCAATTAATTTAAGAAATCTTGAAATGTTTTTCCTTCCACCATTGTCGCTTCTAAAAGGAAAATATTGAATATTAAAACCCTATATAAATTTAGCATATGTAAATGAAAATGTACCATAAAGTAAATTCAAGAATTTCGGGAAATTTCGCAGTCGTTTATTGTTGTTTTTGCCATCCACATTATAGTCTAGAATTACTTCAGTCGCAATAAGTCTTTCCAAGTTTTTGCTCCAAAACTTTGAAAAAGTAAGTTAAGTAAGCACATATTAAAATAATTTTTTAGTTATGTACATACTTACAAGTGAGATTTGAAATTTCGCTTTTAAGTGATTGTATAAGGTCTGCCAATTCTCCAAAGCCTTCCTCCATTGCAAAACAATTTTAGCTTTATATTTGTTTATTATTATTTATTTAATCTTTAAGTGCAGTGGGACATTTGTATGTACATATATCTTTACATTTCATTTTCCCTTATTTTCTATGCACACTTTCTTGAATTGCTTATTTTTAACACATCGAAGTCCACGCCGCAATTAATTTAAGAAATCTTGAAATGTTTTTCCTTCCACCATTGTCGCTTCTAAAAGGAAAATATTGAATATTAAAACCCTATATAAATTTAGCATATGTAAATGAAAATGTACCATAAAGTAAATTCAAGAATTTCGGGAAATTTCGCAGTCGTTTATTGTTGTTTTTGCCATCCACATTATAGTCTAGAATTACTTCAGTCGCAATAAGTCTTTCCAAGTTTTTGCTCCAAAATTTTGAAAAAGTAAGTTAAGTAAGCACATATTAAAATAATTTTTTAGTTATGTACATACTTACAAGTGAGATTTGAAATTTCGCTTTTAAGTGATTGTATAAGGTCTGCCAATTCTCCAAAGCCTTCCTCCATTGCAAAACAATTTTAGCTTTATATTTGTTTATTATTATTTATTTAATCTTTAAGTGCAGTGGGACATTTGTATGTACATATATCTTTACATTTCATTTTCCCTTATTTTCTATGCACACTTTCTTGAATTGCTTATTTTTAACACATCGAAGTCCACGCCGCAATTAATTTAAGAAATCTTGAAATGTTTTTCCTTCCACCATTGTCGCTTCTAAAAGGAAAATATTGAATATTAAAACCCTATATAAATTTAGCATATGTAAATGAAAATGTACCATAAAGTAAATTCAAGAATTTCGGGAAATTTCGCAGTCGTTTATTGTTGTTTTTGCCATCCACATTATAGTCTAGAATTACTTCAGTCGCAATAAGTCTTTCCAAGTTTTTGCTCCAAAATTTTGAAAAAGTAAGTTAAGTAAGCACATATTAAAATAATTTTTTAGTTATGTACATACTTACAAGTGAGATTTGAAATTTCGCTTTTAAGTGATTGTATAAGGTCTGCCAATTCTCCAAAGCCTTCCTCCATTGCAAAACAATTTTAGCTTTATATTTGTTTATTATTATTTATTTAATCTTTAAGTGCAGTGGTGAAGCAGTGGTAGCAAAACTATGTTTTCTCCGTACGGTAAAGATAATAGCTTGGCATATATGTCATGTATTTTAAAAATTTGTATGCTGCCAATTTGAGAAGGATTAACAAGACAAATTCCTAAGGCCTGTGAAGGAACGGGTTCCAAGTATAGATCGCTAGGATTCAGAAAAGGTTTTCCCTCGAATGTTCCATCTACATTAATTTTAGTAACACAAATAGGGTGAAATGGATATAATGTACAAAAATTATCAGGAAACCTTGCTGAAATGTAGAGTTCATCGAACACATATGCTATAACTTCTCCCTTTGTGTTGATTTGCGGCCCCTTTTTGGGGTTTTTAATAGATATATCAGAGAAAGAAAACTTGCTATGTAGTTGTTGGGAAATAAATTGTGGCTTCTTGACAGTTTTCTTCAAACATTTCATAAAATTTTCAAATTTATACGCAGTAAAATTTCCTAAATAGCCGTGATCATTCACAGATTCTGTAAGGTGTAATAAGTTGTGAACGTTATACGTGACACTGTTTACGCCATAAAACTTTGGAAAGTTGACTACAAAGTCCGAAATCATTTCTTTAATGGTAGACAAGTTGGATAAAAAGTGTTTTTTACACATTAGCATACGATATGAACAATGCAAAAGAAGGAAGTGATAAAAGAATTCGTCAGAGACAAAGTTCTTAATCGCAAGTGGGCCCGTGTATAACAGGAATTGGCGAAACTCAACAGATTTCCATCTATTCACCTTTTCATATGGTCTTGGCTTTCTTCCGAACTCCCTAGTTATATATGGTATGAAGGATGTTAGGACAGAATACATGTTTTTTTTGCATCCATTCGTATCTTTTGATTCGTTTTTGATGTTAAAAGGAATGAAATAATTTTCCTCGTTACTCCCAGGTCTATTAAATGCATAGAATCTAAGGGAAACTGGCTAATCATCCCTATATCCAACTATTCTAAGCTCATTCTGCAATCAGTATATAGTAATGGATCGTAAAACGATCTACCGTTTCTATTATAGAAATCAGTATCAGTACGTAAATTTGCAGCCTCTACTTGAAATGTAGTTACGCCTCTAACGCTTCGACCAGTCTGGATACATTTTGTGCAGCCATTTAGAGCGGTGTGTCCTTTAACTCCACAAAGAAATGACCAGGCTGGAGCGTCGCAAATAAAAGCTCGGATAGATATTTTAATTAATTTGCTTTCAAATATTATCCCTCCCTTATCTAAAATACTTTTTACTTCAATTATGAAGTCATGAAGAATGCTGTACAAATGTCCAGACGCACGGTTGGATATTTGAAAAGAGAAATTAAAAAGATTGTGTTTAGTTTTAAAATGTAATCGAAATTTATTCAAATGTATATATGGAGATATACAAGAATGTTGCTTTACCTGTGGTGTGAATCGGTGGTAGACCTGTGTCGCTCTTGAAATCCTGAGATCGAGTGAAAGAATGAAAAAACGTACGGTTGCCGTCAACCGCAGTTTTATTGGAAAGGAAGTAATTGGAAATGTGAACAAAAGGAATTATCCGGCGGGAAATGCGGAATAATTCGCAGTTGCACATGTATGCGTATGTGTATGGACGCGCGCATTAGGGCGGTTAGAAAATATTTACGATGCGATTATTTTTTTTTTGTTTGTTTGTTGTTTCCTTGAGCCGCTCCGTGTTCCTCCGTCATCGTCTCCTGTGTTCTACTAGGAAGGACGGTAATAGAAAGAAATATTAAGGCGGAACATACGTGTGTTGTCGCGCTAGTTGGGGTAATTATATGGGGCGTTTCGTCATAGTGATCGGGAAGGACGTGTTCCCGAGTCAACTCGCCGCCAATTCTTTTGGATATCAGATGGTCGGAAAGAACGTGTTCCCGAGCCATCCGTTTGCTGATGCTGAGCTGGTCGGGAAGGACGAGTTCCCACGCCAGTCGTTCGTCGTTTCTTTTTTCTGGGCAGACGGTCTGAAAGGACGGGATCCAAAGCCGCGCTGCCTGGGCCGTCGGAAAGGACTGGTTTCCGAGCCGCGCCTTCGCCGTTCATGCTGCAGTGACGGTCGGAAAGTACAGGTTTCCGAGCCGCCACCCGTTGAAAGTGGTCGTAATATTGGGTGGCAAGTGATATAGAAAAAAATAACCAAAGAAAAAAAATGATTTTATTTTATGAAATTATGGCATGACAAAAAATGTATGCGTATATGTATGTATTTTATTGTAAATTTTATGTATTTATGTATTTATATGTATGTGGTGTATTTATGCGCCAAGTGTCCAAAAACTTTCATCACCCACTGTAAAAAAATGGTATTTGGGTGTGATCTTATCGGTACACTTGCGCTCCCATCGGTAGATTGTGCCTAACTTAAGGGTGGTGGACTTGGCTATGTTCCACAGTTGCGAACGTATATGGCATTACGATATATTTGCATATATCGTAAAAACACCTGATGGGCTGGTCAGTGTAGTGACCTAACACCTGACTGCATATGAAATTTTTACAAGAAATTGAAAAGAATTAAAAACTGATGAGAACTACCTATTCCTGTATTTTTGTAATCGCGGAAAGTGCCCCCCGCCATGAAATGGCTCATCACTCTGTTTTTTTTTGTGTGGTTTATGTACATTAGATATTTGATTGTGGTGAGGTAGGTCAGCAATCTGGCATCCAGCAATCTGGCCTACCAACCACAAACAGTTTGTATGCCACTGTGCACAGGGCTGTTACAAAAGTTATTTACACGTGAATTTTGGCGCGAGTGGTAGTGGCAATTTTTGGTAATTAAATAAAAGGTGTTAATATAAAAATTCGTGAAAAAACTATGTCGTGTCCGGTCTTGACGTTGCTCTGCCCAAAGCAAAAAAGTTTTCGGAAAAATGTATAAAGAAATACCGATTGAGTGTTAAATCCATTCTAAAATATTCGAATTTGCTCTCGTGATATACAGACGTGCTTTTATTTCGCTCTGCTATTTTTGGTTGTTTTTTCAATTATGGACGATTTTTGTGGCAAATGCGATAAGGCCTTTTCAAGGAATGACATTTTTGTGGTCCCGTGTAATGGGCTTTGCAAAAAACGTTTTCATCGCGCTTGTTGTGAGGGCACTATATCTGAATATGATGTGAAGTTGCTTAAATCGAATCGGCATCTTTGTTATTTGTGCAATGAGTGCGTAAACATGCTTGAAAAACTATGTAAAGCCTTTGATTCAGTACTTGTGTCTCAAAAAGTTGGTACTGAATCCGCAATGACTTCATTTGATATAAAATATAAAGATTTATCAAAGCAAATTGATGATTTGAAAAATCAAATTAACGCTAATAATCAGACTAAAATTGATTTGGATCAAGTCAAAGCAAGAAATTTTGAAGTGTTAGCTGCTGATGTGAATGCTGTTAAAAGTGCTATTGTTGCCAATGCTTCTTCTGTTACGAACAATAACAACAGTAACGGTCGTCCGCCTATTGCTCTCGACGTTGCTGCCGCTGTTCCTGTCCCTCCGCTGTCATGGGCTCAGTGTGTTTCTGTGCTAAGTGATAACGGCTTATCTCCCACAGTCTCGGCTGCACCCTCACTCCAGCGAAAATTGTCTGCTGTTAATGTTAATTCTGATGCTAATGTTAATCCAGCGATCCAACCGGCTGCTGTTGTGCCTAACTTGGCTCTGTTGTCTAAGTCGCCTTTTTCTCGTTCTGCAAACTCCGCTAATGCTGCTGCTGCTATTAGTGTGAGTGCTTTTTCAACGTCTTCTCAGACTTCCACGTATGCGGCTACGAATGCTGTTACTCAGCCGTCTGTGGTTGGTGTGGATTCGAATGCTTGGACTACTGTGCGTCAAAAGAAGGTGCACAATCGTAAATATCGTAGAAATCTCATTGTTGGTAGTAATGACAATGTGGAATTGGATGTCGTCATTAGAAATAAATGGGTACACGTTTCGTCTTTTAAGCCGTCCGTGAATGCAGCGAGTGTAATCGCATACGTCTCGAAAAATTCTGGCATTGATAGCAAACACCTTGCTTGCTACAAACTTGTCAAAAACGAGGAATCCCTTGACAACATTCGCAGTGTAAATTTTAAACTTGGTGTCTCGCCTGCGTTTTATGAAAAGATATTGAGTCCTGATGTGTGGCCTTCTGGAATTAAAGTTCGGCCTTTTCTCTCTTTTCAAAAGGTACAAAATACGGAACCGCATAAATAGTTCAGAGACAATTTCTAAAGACTGTAATTCCATTAAGATATATTTTCATAACACCTCTGGTATTCGAACAAAGTCTGAGGATGTGCGCTTATTGAGTTCGCACTTAGAGTACGACGTATTTGTAATTATAGAGACTTGGCTTAACGAGAATTTTTATGATGCCGAGTTTTTCAATCTTAACCACTACGATGTTTTCCGTAAGGATCGAGATGCTGCTAAAACTGGTTGCAGTAGGGGTGAAGGTGTTCTCATCGCTTCCCGCTGTGAACTCCACGCGTCGTTAATTACATTAAGGTTCACGGACTCCTTGATTGATCAGCTTTGTGTGTGTTTGCATGGTAAATCCGGATTGCTGTACCTCTGTGTGTCCTATATTCCACCGGCTAGTGGTGAACATATCTATAAGTTGCATGTTGACAATATTATTGCCCTCCAATCGGTAATTGGTGAACACCAGCTATGCGTTCTTGGGGACTTCAACCTTTGCAATATTTCATGGTCGTATATTTGTAATAACTTGTATTTAACTCCATCTAATGTAAGTAATACCTTAGAATCGTATTTAATTGATAATTTTTTAAATATTAATTTAGCTCAAATTAATCGATTCTTTAATGAACTTAACCGCATCTTAGACCTAATTTTTGTTAGCGATAACATTAAATTTAATTTAAATTTGGCCTGTACCGCAATCTCACCGCCGAATATGCATCACTCCCCTTTAGTACTGGAGATTGAGCTTTTCGAATATTTTCCTGTTTCTAGAGAAATTCAAGGGGTTTCTTTTAATTATGGGACTTGCTATTTTGATTTTCTGGACCATGCTTTCTCCACTATTGATTGGAGTGCTGCATTTAGTTCTGGTGATGCTGCTTTTTGCTTTGATGTTTTTAAGAATATTATCTATGATATAAGTTATAAGTATATTCCGGTTTTTACCAATCATACATATAAGCTGCCTTGGCACACAAGGGAGTTGAAGCGTCTTAAGAATCTGAGGAACAAGTTTCTTAAAAAGTATAAAAAAACTAATGAGGCCAGACACTTTGTTTCTTACTCTAATTTTCGAGATCAATTTATTAATCTCAATAAAGCATGTTATAAAGGGTACATTGCTAACTTTGAAAGTAATATCAAAAGTAACCCCAAGTGTTTTTGGCGTTACATCAAGTCCATGAAGCATACCTCTAGCGTTCCTACTTCTGTTTTTTATGGTGATGCTACTGCTGCCACATTAAAGGATGCAGCTAATCTTTTCGCCGATTTCTTTGCTTCAAACTTTGTCTCGGATGACGAGGTTTTAGATCCGGATTGTGATGCTCCTTCTCCGGAGAATTCAAGCGTAGAATGTTATTCCTATGATGTAGGATCCTTGATTCTTACAGATGAAGACATTATTGTAGGTATTAAAAATCTTAAATATTCTTCTCAAACAGATGCTGATGGCAGTTCTGTTATTCTGATAAAGAATTGCGTCTCTTTAGTTGAACCTTTGAAACTTATTTTCAATAAATCTCTTTCTTCAGGTATCTTCCTTGATGCTTGGAAGCTCACGTCTATCTCACCGGTATTTAAAAGTGGAAATAAGAGCGATGTTCGAAATTACCGACCTATTGCTAAGTTAACTACGATTTCCAAACTCTTTGAATGTATTATCAAATACAGGCTTTTTTATAATTTTACGCATGTAATTTGTCCTAATCAACATGGTTTTATCACAGGCAGATCTACGGTAACTAATCTCGCGGTTTTTACAGATGATTGCCTTAAAGGTTTCCAAAGCGGGTACCAAGTGGATACAATATACACAGACTTTGCTAAGGCTTTTGATAGAGTCTCGCACAAAATCTTATTAAGAAAATTTTCAAAGTTAGGGTTCCATTCGACTTTCCTTCAGTGGATAATGTCCTATCTTTCACACAGATCTAGTTCTGTAGTCTTGGATGGTGTTTCTTCGAAATCCTTCCCGCTCACGTCTGGTGTTCCGCAAGGCAGTATATTGGGTCCATTGTTCTTCTTATTGTTCATAAATGACATAGGGTCCTGTTTTACTACAGCTAAGTATCTTTTGTATGCTGACGATTTAAAAATCTATTCCGTTATAAGATCGATTAATGACTCGCTTCTACTTCAAGCCGATCTTGATAGATTGTCTCTGTGGTGTGATAAGAATTGTCTGTTTCTAAACATTAAGAAATGTTACCATATTACTTTTGCTAAACAAATTATACCGCTTTTGACATCGTATCGTATTTCCGATACTCGTCTGGAGACTCTCAATGAAGTTAAAGACCTTGGAGTTTTCTTCGACTCGAAATTTACCTTTGTTACGCATATTAATTACGTTGTAGCTAATTCATTTTCGATGCTTGCTTTTGTGCGTCGCAATAGCTCTGCGTTTACTAACCCCTACACTCGTAAAATCTTGTACTCTGCATTTGTTCGGTCAAGATTAGAGTACGCGGCATTTATCTGGAGACCTTATTACCAGGTTCACATTAATACGCTTGAATCAGTTCAGCGGGCGTTCGTTCGCTACGCCCTGAGTTCACTAAACTTCTCAGGGTCTCTCCCCTCTTATGTTTCGCGGTGCCAACTAATTAACTTAATGTCGTTGCACAACCGAAGAATATTCTTGTCAATCTCTTTCATTTTCGATGTTATTTCCGGGAACGTGGATTGCCCTATGCTACTTAGCAGATTATATTTTAATGTTCCTAGCAGAACCTTGCGCCATGTTGAGCTGTTTAAAATTGGTATGAGTAAAACTCTTTACAGCAAATATGCCCCTTTGAATAGAACTTTGCAAGAAATCAACATTATCTCCAGTTTTATGGACCTTGATCTCTCTTTGCCGAAATGTATTTTACGTAATCGACTTAAGTCCTATTTATGTAATACTAGTAATTTTTGTAATTAAATAATGAAATAAATGTATAATTATGTAGGATATTGTTCTGTACCATAGACATGAATATATAAATAATATTATTTACTAATATGTGTAGTCTGTAAGAATTTTTGTTCATAGACTTCAGAAATATTGAAATAAATAAAAGTGTTACAAGATTTTGTTAGCATTTCCGTTTTGCTTGCGAATAAAATTATTAAATGGAAATGGCTGGAGGCAAAGCAGGCCAGGATTCTGGCAAAGCAAAGGCGAAGGCAGTATCTCGTTTAGCACGAGCGGGGCTTCAGTTCCCAGTTGGTCGTCATTTTGAGGTTGGCGTACATGTCGCCATGTGCAGCTGGCCAACAGTGCCTGTCGTACATATGCATACATCGCATTCATGGCGATGGTGGACGCATGCATGTGTACGGCGGCGATGATCAGGTAAGTGGTATTTATATATTTATACTAATAATAATATAATAATTTTTTGTACATGAATTTTTGAGTTTTTTACGTACATAAGTAGGTACATGTGTATGTATGTATATCGATATACATACATCTACATGCACATGGTGGCGTGTTGCGTTCGATTGCGAGGGCACAGTCGGAGGGAGGAGGGGTATGCCATGCGAAGATGATGATCGGAAGCAAAGAAAGGAGTTTGTAAAGTATTAATGTGGATCGAATTTTTTTTTTTTTTTTTTTGTGTTTAATCAATTTTGTACACTGAAACTAATTTGTTTTCTTTCCCAACAGGTGAACAAATTAAATGATTTCCACGATGTGAGGAGCAGGAGCAGTGGAGCTGTTCATAACCAACAAGTAACTGTTTTGTTCTTATACATATACGTATATATATATTTAAAATTTTTATGTGTATAGGGTAAACATTATCTAGTACTAAGATGTTTCCAAAAAAATTTTTTTTTTTTTTTTTTTAACGGATAAATTGGAAAGATCTAAGTACTAGCAAGAATTTGCAAGTTAGATAAAAAAAAATGATTGGCAGTATTGAGTTGATCAAAAAGTATAAAGTTATAATTAAAGTTATTAAAATTTGTAAAATGATAAAATATTTAAATATACAAAATGTTTAAATATATCGAAATATTTAAAATATATAAAAAAAAAACTTGCAACTTCTCATTAGTTTTACGTTCTCTCCGCTTCTTGCGTATTTCTTTCATTGAAAGCAAATTTTCTTTACGCTCTGAAATTTAGTTAGTGGATAGGGTTTTTAGGGTTTAGGGTTTTCACAACTAATGTTAGGGTTGAACCGGGCTGATTTTTGACAATCGGTCATAAATTCCGGAAAATTAACTCGAGCTATTGGTTAGTTGTCGGTTAATTTTGAAATAGTTTCGGATATCAAAATGACCACTTTCCAAAAATTAACTGAAATTATTGGTTAGTTTGTCGGTTAGTTTTAAAATAGTTTCGGGTATTAAATGACCACTTTTCAAAATTAACTCAAAACTATTGGTTAGTTTGTCAGTTAGTTTTGTACGGGTATCGGGTACCAAATAACCACTACTTGGGTAATACATCGGAACATTTTCAAGTTAGATACTTATATTGCTAGAAAAAATGGCAGAGCAGATTTCTTAATTTTCTGGTACTACACGTACTATTTATGATCTTTTTTTTTTTTTTTTTTTGTAAGTACTTATCCTTGGGTAGGGGACGTAGCGGTATTTTCGATGGAGGGCAGCAAAACCAATTTCGTTATTGGTCTGCTGGTTTGTCCCTTCGTAGTATAGATGTCGACGACGCGTACCCGGTTATCCGAGCCTGGGTGGAAGTTGATGACTCTTCCCAGTCTCCACATATTAGGCGGTAGATTATCTTCTTTTATAACCACAAAATCTCCTGATTTGATGTTAGTTTGTGGATGTTTCCACTTTGTGCGTTTCTGCATTTCCAGCAGATATTCAGCCTTCCATCTTTTACAAAATGTTTGATGTAGGGCTTTCAGTTTCTGCCATCGGTTTACGATCGAGGCAGGGCTTTCGTTGCCTTCTAGTTCAGGTGGAGCTAATAGGTGTCCACCTACTAGGAAGTGACCGGGGGTAAGAGGCTCCAAGTCGGAAGGCTCATTCGAAGAGGGGCTTAACGGACGGGAGTTAAGGCATGACTCGATTCGGCATAAAAGAGTTGTGAACTCTTCGAATGTATAACTGAAGCCGGAAGCAATCTTTTTAAAATGGGTTTTAAAACTTTTTACCCCTGCTTCTCACAATCCGCCCATATGAGGCGCTGCAGTGGGTAAGAAATGCCATGTGATTATCTGATGGCTATATTTAATATTTGTATTATTTCGCGCTTCGGCTATAAATGCTTTGAATTCTGATCGTAGAGATCGCGAAGCTCCGACAAAGTTGGTGCCATTGTCGGAGTAAACATTTTTTGGGCATTCTCTCCTGGCTATGAACCTAGCAAAAGCTGCCAAAAAAGATGCAGTGCTAAGGTCATTGGTGGCTTTCGAGTGTATAGCCTTAGTGGCGAAACACACAAACAGGCAGACGTAACCTTTTGAGATGCGACAACCTCTGCCGCGGAAGTTTTTGATATCGAAAGGTCCTGCGAAATCTACACCCGTGTTTGTAAATGCACGCGAATAGGATTTGTTTTCTGTGGATTGTGCAGAGCTTACAATTATGGATGACAGACTTTACCATATTTTTGACTCGGGGAATCCAGTATTGCGTTCGAATGAGACGCAGCATTAATAGATTCTCGCCATGCAGGGAGATTTTATGGATAAATTGGACAACAAGACGGGCTAATCGGCACTTATAAGGAAGGATTATTGGGTGACGCTCGTTGTACGCTAAATCTAGCGATGCGCCAAGACGACCTCCAGTCCTCATAATCCCATTTTTATCTAAGAAAGGGTTAAGGGGTAGCACTTCGCTTTTTCTATCGATGGGTTTCTTTGACTTTAGGTTCGAATATTCATCACAGTAGTATTGCTTCTGGTAAAGGATTATTAAGCGTTGTGTCGTTGCCTTAACTTCATCGGATGAAATTAAACAAGACTCTGCTCGAAAGGAATCTTTTTTGTTCGGGTGAGTGCTTTGGTAGAATGTCATGATATATGACTAGATTCTCAAAGCTCTCGGTAAATCTGAAAACCTATCGAGAATGTCATCAAAATTTTTTATTGTTATGGTTGCACAAAAATGCGCCCTTTTTTATAGCGTGTCTCTAGTCTTGGCCAATTTTCCTTGTCTTCTTGCAACCAAGAAGGGCCATGCCACCACCGAGTGTTATCGACTAATTCGTAGGCGAGAACTCCTCTGCTTGCCATATCTCCTGGATTTGATGCCGACTCCACATGAAGCCAGTCCGTATTACCGACTTTGTCGACAATTTTGGTTATACGATGTGCTACGAACGTTGACCACGAACATGGAGGTTTACGTATCCATGCAAGCACAATTGTGGAATCTGTCCATAAGTGTACTTGTACCTGTCCTAGTGGTAGGTTGCCAAGTACCGACTCAATGCTTTCGGTCCGCACCGCAGAGTTCTAGTCGGGGCAGGGAAATAGTTTTAACTGGAGCAACTTTTGTTTTTGCTACCAGCAGATTCACTAGAACTTCACTACCCTGCTTATCCCGTATGTATACCGTAGCTGCATACGCTTTTTCTGAAGCATCGCAGAAGCCATGTACTTCGACGTCATGGGCGGGAGAAAAATAGACCCAACGCGGTATCTTAGTCCTCTCTATCTCGCGGTAGTGTTTGGTAAAATTTTGCCATTTTTCTAAAGTAGTTGAAGACACAGGTGCATCCCACTCTGTGCCTTCCAGCCAAATGTTTTGCATCAATATTTTGGCTACTATTACAATAGGCGCAAGCCATCCTAGCGGATCGAACAGCTGGAACAGATGGAAGACAATATCGACCTTTTAGTGATTGTGTCACTATGCTCCATTGGTCTTGTTAGGAAGTAAAAATAATCCGAATGGGCGTTCCATCTTATTCCAAGAGCCTTAACTGTGCTGGTGTCTTCGAATTCCAAACAATCTTCGCTTAGTAGATCCTTCTTTGGAATGTCTGCTATTACATCCTCGCAGTTAGCCGTCCATTTTCGTAAGGGAAAACCTGCTGACCGCAGTACCGTATAAATTTCGTCCCTTGCCTTTATGGTAGATTCGATGCTGTGTCCTCCTGCAAGTACGTCATCTACGTACATGCATTTTCGCAGAATATTAGCTGCTATTGGATGCGAGCTTTCTACGTCATCGGCCAACTGCAACAGTGTTCTTATCGCCAGGTAGGGAGCACAGTTTATTCCAAACGTAACCGTCTTTAATTCATATAGGCTCGTTGATTCGTTCGGGTTTGCCCGAAAGACGATGCGCTGATATTTCGACTGGTTATCGTTTATCCAGATTTATCTGCACATTTTCTCAATGTCACTGTTGAAAACATATCGGTATAATCCCCAGCGTAGAATCAGTATCGGAAGATCTGATTGCAGTACTGGACATGGTAGGAGGACGTCATTTAAGCTTTTCCCATTAGCGGTTGCACTTGAGGCATTGAAAACCACGCGAACTTTAGTTGAGGTACTCTCTGCCTTTGTAACGGCGTGATGAGGCAGGAAGTAATTTTCACATGAGTCCGCTGAAATGTTACAATTTATTCTCGTCATGTGTCCTAGTGTCTCATACTCTGCTAACACCCTATTATACTCTTTTTGTAGAACGGGATCCTTGGCTATCCGTGTCTCATTCCAGAAGAATTGAGAGCAGGCTTTTTTAAGAGAAGGGCCTAGTTGTATGGTTACTGGAAATTCCTGTCGGAATGTTAACGACACTATGTATTTTCCCTCATTAGTTCTGATAGTGGTCCTTTTATAAAGCTATTCGCAATATTTATCATCTTCATTGAGGCTTTTGGTTTTGGGTAAATCTTCTAACTCCCAGAATGCCGTAAGTTGCTTATCCAGTGCAACTTCGCTGAAGCACGAAACTATATTTCTGTGTGTATTTGTAGTATCCATACTACCGGTTATAATCCAACCGAATACGGTTTCTTGGGCTAGAAGTGTCCTCAAGACGTTTTTCTTTAACCCACTTAATATGATTTGTGGATAAATTTCACCACCAAGAATGAGGTCTATTTGTTCATTTACAAAAAACCTTTTATCCGCTAATACCAGGTCCGGAAATTCTTGCCTCGTCGTCGCGCTTATATTTGTTGTCGGCAGATTTCCGGTTAGTTGTGGTAAAACCAGGACAGTTGCAGTCAAGCTAAACAATGGGTTGACGAGGGACCGCAATTGTATGTTACATGCTCCTTTCACCTGGGCATTTACCGAGTTTGTGATGCCCGAAACTTGGGCATGCATCTTTTTTACAGATAGATTGATTCTGCGTTTGAGCCTCTCTGTTATAAAGGAACACTCAGAACCAGAATCAATCAGTGCTCGTGCAGCAAAATCTGTGCCACTGAGACGTATATTTACGCGAGCTGTTCCTAATAGCACACCTGTACTTGGATTCGCAAAGCAGGACTTAAAATTTCTGTTTGCATTTTCAGTAGCTTTATCGGAATCACGTTGTGCTTGCGCCTGCCTCGATGTCGATGGAGAATCATCGGCAGGCCTCGAAGACGTCCAACGCGTCATTGCCTTTGGCTGAATTGCATTTCGATGCAGGAGCGTGTGATGTCGCGAGTGACACGTATTGCAATTGTAAGCACTTGTGCATCTTGACACAGTATGTCCGGAACTAAGGCAATTCAGGCAACAATTATTTTCCTTTAAAAAGTTCAATCTGTTTTTAGGTGTTAGCTGTAGGAATCGGGAACAGCTGCGCAATTTGTGCTCGTTTGTATGGCACATTTTACAAGTAAAAGTGGTAACGCTTACTTGGAAGGTGCCAACTCTTTTCGTTGGGGTTTCGAAAGGGTGACGTGTAATTTGTGGCGGCTTTGGCACTCTCACAGCTCTACCATCCTTCAACCCTGACAATGTCTCAAGGGTCTGAAAACGATTGGACAGGAACTTGTACATATCTTCCCATTTGGGTATGTCGTTTTTATGGTCTATGGTTTGTTCCCATAGAGCCAGTGTACTGTCAGGCAGCTTCGTCGAGCAGAGATAAACAACAATTGCGTCCCAGTTCGATATGTCAATTTGATGACTCTTCAGGGCTGATAAGCAATTGTTTATCTCCCGCAGCAAACTTTTTATTGAGCTACCACACTCAAACTCTATTGCCTTTAAGTTAAATAATAGTTTTAGTTGCGTGTTAACTAAAATACGCTTGTTTTCATAGCGTTCACAATAGTTTTTCCACGCTGTAGTAAAGCCTCCATTAGTTAGTGGGCACTTTCTTACGATTTCTTTGGCCTCCCCTTGTGTCTTATGGTTGAGATGAAGAAGTTTCTCAACCTGGGTGAGGCGCTTATTGAGGATGTAGATGGCCGTAAACATATCACAGAATGTTGGCCATGAAAGGTAGTCTCCCTTGAACACGTCTGTATCGCACGGTGGAAGGTGGATATTGTGTTCGCGGACAGACTGCTCCGCTACATCCTTTCGTACGTTAGATAATGCTTCTGCTTGAGTAGCCATAGCAGACATACATTTTACATATGTCGAAAAATATACTCTATATTTCTTCTTGATCACCCTGATATCTTCCTTACTTAACCCTTCTGAGTTCGTTAGCGTATCGTACGTTACTTTCGTTTTCTCCCATAACACTTTCAATTCGTCTTGCTGGATAGCAAGACCATGCTTATTTTGTTCGGAGGCAGGAGTGCTGCTGAAGTCAGCATCGAACTCTGCTATAGATTCTGCCAAACGGATGTATGAATCCATAGTGAAAGCTAAGAAGGATTTACTGAAGTATACCTAAATCTGATAATGTTAAAAAAGTCCCACAAAATGACAATCACCAGTAAATTTTTATATGTCTGTATCTTTATTTAATGTTTTTTCTTTAATTTCAGTCAAGTGGTTATTTTTTTTTTAAATTTGATGTAAAAAAAGAACACTGCCACCCTAATGTGTGAAAATGGCACTTGATGCAAAAGAAAAAAAAACACTTGCCACTTAAATGTGTCGACGTATATATGTAATTGTGTTTTAACAAGTAAAGTGGGTACTTAATTATGTACCAGTGCTATTGTTGATTTACTTGTTGGTTATATATACAAAATTACAACAAAGGCTCAAAAGTGATTATGTGAAAACGCAATAGTGCAATAGAAATAGTGTTTCTCGTATCAGTGAAATAGTGACTTGCAAATAAACAATTATGCTAAGCCAATGAGCAGTATTGAACAAAGAAAGTTATGCCGATTTACTTTAAAGTAAATAAAAGTGAAAAATCCAAAATAAAACTTTAAAGTAAAATTCGATGTATTGAATTGTTGCAATACCGTACCACTGTTCACTGTTGTGCGTGTTTGGGTGGTTGATTGTGCGGCTTTGTTTTAGCTTTTTGATTTTTCTTCGGCTTTGCTGCTTTTTAAGATAATTTAGTGGACTGTATGTGAATCTCGGCGTAGATGGACCATATACAAATGTCCAGACGCACGGTTGGATATTTGAAAAGAGAAATTAAAAAGATTGTGTTTAGTTTTAAAATGTAATCGAAATTTATTCAAATGTATATATGGAGATATACAAGAATGTTGCTTTACCTGTGGTGTGAATCGGTGGTAGACCTGTGTCGCTCTTGAAATCCTGAGATCGAGTGAAAGAATGAAAAAACGTACGGTTGCCGTCAACCGCAGTTTTATTGGAAAGGAAGTAATTGAAAATGTGAACAAAAGGAATTATCTGGCGGGAAATGCGGAATAATTCGCAGTTGCACATGTATGCGTATGTGTATGGACGCGCGCATTAGGGCGGTTAGAAAATATTTACGATGCGGCGTAAACAAAAGCTGTTGACGTTGACAGGTTTTGCTTTTCCTACGTATGTTCCGATAAGGAAGGGCTCACTGTATGCTAGATTGGATAAATGGCCTAAAATTGGCCACAATCCCACTGCTGAGCTTTTATATAGTGGTATTCCATCTACACCAATATGTAAAAAAAACCTCATTGGTGTTCTTTTGCACAAGATTAGCTGAAAGTTTTTGAAGCTGATGCTGAAGTCCAACATGAACATATTGTCCAGGACTAACTGTTCGAATGACAGCGGGCATTCGTTTGCCTTAGCTTCTTTGTTAAAAAATTGTTTTTATTTTCTTCAACGTCTTCCTCGTTGACACTGCACACATTTCTTGGAAATTCATTTGGCTTTTTTATGCCCTGGAGTTTTTCACACAAAATAGCTTTCTCTTTGCTTATGAGGCGTTTTATATTCCTTTTACTATACATGCTGCTTATTTTACAAAAAATGTTCACCTTTTATTATTATTAATTTCACTTAAAATACAATTTGCAAATTTAGCGTCACTTCTCGTCAGCAAACTTTTCAAGAAATTTATAAAAACAAGCGAAAATGTACTAAAGCAAATAAGAAAAATAACAGTACATTTTAAAGAACACTACGAAAAGTAGAAGAATACACACTTCTTCAGTGCATTACTAAGAAGCGCTTTTGTAATGTAACGCCAGAGTGTGTTACTTGATGATTGTTAATGTGTAAGGCAATCGAAAAACATTCTTTGATTACCTGGAAATTCGTTATAGAATCAATGATAGGGGAAGCGCTTGGAAAAAATTTTGCTGGGGTATCGTCTTTGCCAGCATACAAATTTGAGAAGCCACAACACATATACATATGTACATAGTCAATTACCCAGCAAAATCTTTGGTTACCAAGAATCGGACTGGTAATGCAACGAATGCTGAGTAACACATTACTAACCACATAAGACCACCACTGATTTTAACACAGGCATGCCATTAGGCAGAAGCGATTACCCTTTGCATTACTGAGAAGCACTGTTGTAACTCGCTCCCATGTAGGGCTAGAAGCGATGATGTATCGCATTACTTAAAAACGCTTTTGTAACCAGGTTAAAAGTAATGAGGAAATTTTAAACGACAATAATTAAAATTTAACACTTCTATGTTATATATTTGGATATATGTATATGAACATTTTTATCTACATAAATATATCTTTGCATTTAATTTTTCCTTAATTTCTATGCACACTTTCTTGATTTTTAACGTCTTCCCCGTTGACACTGCACACATATCTTGAAAATTCATTTGGCTTTTTATGCCCTGGAGTTTTTCACACAAAAAAGCTGTCTATTTGCTTATGAGGCGTTTTAAGTGCCTTTTACTATACATGTTGTTTATTTTACAAACATTTTTCACCTTTTATTATTACTAATTTCATTCAAAATATGTACAATTTGGAACTTTAGCGTCACTTCACGTCAGCAAACTTTTCTAGAAATATTAAGAGAAATAACGGCACATTTTAAAGAACTAGACGAAATGTAGAAGAATTTTCAATTTACACGCTTCTACGGTGCATTACTTAGAAGCACTTTTGTAATGCAACGCCACAGCGAGTTACTTGATGATAGGTAATGTGTCCGGCAATCGAAAAACATTTTTGATTACCAGGAAATTCGATATGGAATCGATGATAGCATAAGTGCTTGCCAAAAATTTTGCTGGGTAACTGCGTTCTGGTACATACATATGTATACGAACAATCAACAGGTATGTGGTTAAGTTTTAATTGTGTCTAAATACACACATAAATTAATAGGAGAAACCCCGCAAAGTGTCCGCCGCGGTTATCAAAATTTATATGTCGATTAAGGTGCGCGAGTGATTTTGTGCCAAATAAATTAATACACTTTCAATGCATTATTTTCATTTGCGTGTTTGTCCGAACTGGTTATTTGCAATCGTTTTCAATTCGGCATTTGTCCGAATAACATTTTCGCAATTTATCAAATAAATTCTGAATGCTGATGGACATTTGCAAATTTATTTCGTCGATAAATTGACACCACAGCACTAACCAACAACAAAAACACTGCACTCTGTATTTATAAATATGTACAAACGTGTACAAATAGTGGAAATATACTACGCATAACAAGTCAAAACACATACCGCCCTATGCTAACGATTTGGTTACAAGAATTTGTCACCCTAAATTTTGTTACAATTTGGTAACCAATACTTGTAGTTGGCATTCTGCCAATTTTGTAACAAAAAAAATTCACCTTGTGGTGAAAATAAAAACCATGATTTTGGCAAGTCAACAATGAAGGCACAACAGCGAGAAAAGTATGCATATTTTTATTTATTTAAACATTTATGCATATTATTAAATATTTTTTTTTTTTGCAAAAAATTTTAACGCATATCGCAAAAGCCGCTACAATGCTATATTGTATTCACCTAGAATCACCCTGAATTCTTGGCAGGTACGGATACACTTGCGCAGCCACAACAGGTGCAAGCTTTGTGCAAGGAAGTGGCAAACAATATCAATGTGTGAAGGGGCCCACACGTACTCCAGTTAATTGGAAGGATGGATGTAGCAAAATGCATTTATTAAGCAATAAATCGTTTTTACCGTTAATTTTTGAGGATTTTTTTTATCGCTATTGTCTTCATATAACAATTAAACAAAATTAATTTTTATTAATTTCCAGTTACTAAAAACTTCCACTTTAATAAAATAACATTGAATGTGCTATAAAAGTGCATGCTCCAATATTTTCTAAAAACTTTGTGATTTTGGATATACATATATGTAGTGTGCTTATAACACAGTACGACAGTGGTTGGTACACATAAGATATGTTAAAATAATATGAAAATAGGCGTATAAAAAAATACGTGTCTCGGAGTTTTGCTGTTGCACATCAGAATTTTGAGAAAATCGATTTTTAAGTTTCAAAGGACCGGGGAGGTTCACTTCTAATGTAATAACTACTATTATAAAATAATCACAACTATAAATAACAATATAAATTATAAATAATCACAAACAACTTCTGGAACATACCATAAATTTGGAAAATTTGATTTTGTCGTACTGTGTAATATACAACTGAGTGTATTGGGGTCAGCAGATTTTGCTTAGTTTATATTAATGTACTGCATTTTTTAACTATAATATAATGAAGTATCTCTTGTGAATTATTTTTTCTATACTTACCAACTACTTAGATAAAGTATACGATTATGTATTTGTATTTGTATGTATATAAAATTCATTATATTTTAAAACGTACACCAAAATATAATGAATTTCATAGTAAATATAATCCAATTTCTGAAGGACGAACAGTACCGACTTTCTTTTGATGTACTCTAAGGTATATTCATATATAAACACATATCTACGAGTATATCTAGTATTATACAAAAAATTTTATATAGAGAACGTTTGGAACGATTTGGGTCTCAAAGCACAAAGAACTGATTTTTGGAGGTTTTTATAAATAAAAAAAATTGTTTTTAATTTTGTTTTCAAATAAATCACTTCAGAGCATAAAACTGGCAAAGCTCAAAAGTTCTATATACAAATACAGGGTATTTCAATAGGAACGCTACAAAAGTTTTTTTTTAAATAAAACAAAAACGGTTTGGGATATGAATTAAATTCTTTATTCCTGTGAAAGTACATTCGATGCCATTATGTATCGAACTCGATTTCTTTTGCATGGGCACCACGGGCACGCTTGCAGAAGTCCAGACGCTGAACCCAATTTTCGACGGTTTTCAAGCATAAATCGGCCGATACTGCTGCAATTTCACGTTCGATATTCGTACGAAGTTCATCAATCGTTGCTGGCTTGTTGGCATAGACCATAGAATTGACGTAGCCCCACAGGAAATAGTCTAACGGCGTCAAATCGCACGACCGAGGCGGCCAATTGACTGGGCCAATTCGTGAGATAACACGTTCACCAAACTTGGTTTTCAATAAATCGATTGTGATATTCGCTGCGTATCATCCAATTAGGGCCAAAAATATTCGGTTATCATTAAGCGGTAGCGATTCCCATTCGCAGTAACGTGCCGGTCTTGATCGTGACGGAAGAAGTACGGCCCAATGACGAGAAGAAAGCGAAGACAATGAAAGTACATGCAGTTACAGTGTTACAGATGGAATCGTATACGAAAACGTATTATCAATAAAATGCGCTGCCCACACACTACAATTGGCAGTAAAGGACTTTTTAGCTGACCAAAATCAAAATTTAATTAAAGAATCTCGCGAATTAGCTAAGCTGTTAAGGTCTGCTTCATTACGGTAGATATCACAATTCAATAACAGAAATGCTTTCCTCATTTATATACATTTTTTTAATGTTTTTAATCCTATAGTTACACAATCGAAAACCAAGGACTACCAAAACCCCAATTGGACGTTCCAACACGCTGGAGCTCAACATATATTATGCTTAAGGGTGTTTTTGAATTTAACGAGTTCTGTCTAGACAATGAAACCTTAACCGAGGAATTAAAAGCTGAGGAATGGGATCAAATAGAAACCATTGTATCTGTTCTTGCTCCAGTGCACATCTTGACGCTACGTTTGCAAAGTAATCAATTGCTTTTAGGTGACTTTTATAAAGCATGGTTGCAGATGTTGTTCGAGCTGCAGTCTGGACAGAGTGAAGACAGTAAAATTCTTGTCGACCGTATTAGGTTAAGGCAATCAACTTTAATGGAAAACGATACTATGTATTCGGCCTTGTTCTTGGACCCAAGATTCAGACGTGTGTTGCCAAGAGAAAAAATTGAACGGGCAAAAAAACATTTGAAAAACATCATACTTCAAATCCATAATATTGAACAGGTAACTAACTATTTTAATGCTGCATATACATATGTACATAAATACATGTGTATATCGTTGTATATTAATTTTATTTATTCTGTTCTTACTTGGTTTATTTTGTTAATTGTAAATATGCAATAGATTCCTACAACTCCAACACCATCACCAACGACATCGAACACAGAGCCATTCCAATTTGATGAAGAAACAAATCAAAGCAGTTCGTCGAAATTGCGAATTGGACTTTTGGATATGGAGCTATCTGATGCTTCGTCCGACGATGAAGAAGTATGTTTCAATGATTACGTTCGAAAAGCATTTATGGAAATAGACACCTATAAGGAGAAGCGCATTGATGTTGAAGTACGGCCCAATGACGCCGCCGGCGCATAAACCGCACCAAACCGTAATTTTTTCAGAATGCAATGTTAACTCATGGAGTACGTGTGGATTGCTGCCTGTCCAATAACGCATATTTTGCTTATTGACGAAGCCATTCAGCCAGAAATGACGACGAACATAAATTGGACGTAGCGCTCTTAAAGTTGAGGCCATTGACTCCGAATTCCGGTAGTAAATTTTAATAATTTCGACTCGTTGTTGGATCGTATATCTTTCCATGATGAAATGGCAAACATTACTGAAGAGAAATGTCAAAAGAGCGGGGAAAAATATGACGTCGTTTGCTGTCACTATCGGTCTACTTTTGTAGCGTCCCGATTGCAAGACCCTTTACACACAATACAAGCAGGCACTTCATTTGACTTGCTGCTGAATGCATAAGAGACTACAATTGGCTTGTTGCTGAAGGCATGACACTTCATTTGATTGTTTTAACTGCAACAACAATTCAACGACACTTGCATATTCGGCACAGCTAGTATACCAACTATGTATGTACATGCTTTTGACGCTAACAGCGAGTAACTGCGCAACAGAATTACTGAAATCATGCGTGCGCGCATCAGTCAAGCGCCCTTTAATTGTTATTGCAGTTGAAGGTAGTCAAATAAAGTGTCAGGCCTTCATCAACAAGTCTAATAAAGTTCCTGCTTGTTTTGTGCTCAAACACTTGCAACACTTCGTTGCCGAAGTCAATGTGTACATATATACATACTATATGCAGGCTTAAAATGATCATCACTTCCGGGGGTAGTGTATGGATGCGCTGCCCGCTTATCGCTGGTGATCAGGCATACACTTCTTTTAATATACAGTTAAGTAAGTATACATATACTAAATATGTATATTTGATTTATTTCCGCAAAAATTCTTAAACGATACCTGAGCAGTATTGATGTGACTGCAGCAACTGATTACTATCTTTGGAAAGCAACATGCAGGCATAAGATGCCGACCCTATCACAATCAGACATAAGAACAAAGAACAACAAGTGGGCAAAACGTAATTTATTTTATTTATTTTATTTATTTATTTATTTAAGTCTATGAACAATAAATTCTTACAGACTACTAACAAACTTACATGAGATTATATACTTATTATTAAATTTTTATAGTATTAATAAAAATAAATATAATTATAAATAAAATATTTTTATAAAAGTAAATTCCTCCCTATAAAAAATTTTTTCAATTTTCTTAATGAAAATTTTAAAAATATTAATTAATAATTATTAATTTAAGTTAAATACCCCTATTATTTAACTTTAAAATTAACATTTTAGATAAAATTGATATAAACAAATTTACTAAAAATAAAATTAGTTTATATTAAAATTTAAAAATAATTAAAGTAAAATTAATTATTTACAAATTAACAAAATAAATATATTACAGTATAACTATAAATTTATTAAATTATAAATATAAAATCCCCTATTATTTTAGTTTAATTAAATTTAATAAATTAACTTTCAGTTACATCTTTAACCTTTATTTTAATATATTTTTTAAAAGTGATGGAATAAATTTTATATTATTAAGCTTTTATCATTAGAAAAATAATTATTTATATATTAATTAAATATTAATTAATAAATATTCAAAATAAATATAATAAATTTAAAAATAATTTTATTTTTATATATATAAAAGAAAAAAAATGGTATATTATTTTTAAATTAATTAAATATTAATTAATGAATATTTTAAATAACTAAATTCAAAAATAAATTTAAAAATTTTTAATTTTTATATATTAAATAAAAAAATGGAATATTATTTTTAAATTAATTAAATATTAATTAATAAATATTTTAGAAAGGGTAGGAACGTTTGCCTGCTATCGAAAAAACTTTACTCAGCTCACATAATATAGATCCTCACCTCCTACAGCAGAAGAATTTAAAGTTACTATGAGCTATCTCTACCAAATGGACACACCCATCCGAAAGTTCTCAAAATTAGAAGTGAAAGCAGCAGGGACCGTGACTGTTATGACTTTTTTTCAAAAGAGTCAATAAATAATTGTTATTTTTTCACCGATATATTTTCAGTCAAAAATAAAAGTTAAAATTTGACTTTTATTTTTTCAGTCAAATATAAAAGTTAAAATTTGACTTTTATTTTTTCGGTCAAATATAAAAGTTAAAATGTGACTTTTATTTTTTCGGTCAAATATAAAAGTTAAAATTTGACTTTTATTTTTTCGGTCAAATATAAAAGTTAAAATTTGACTTTTATTTTTTCGGTCAAATATAAAAGTTAAAATTTGACTTTTATTTTTTCAGTCAAAAATAAAAGTTAAAATTTGACTTTTATTTTTTCGATCGAAAATAAAAGTTAAAATTTTATTGCTAATCTATTTGATTGTAACTGTTTAAGATAAAAACATTTTGTTGCTACGTATAAACAAGACATTTGTCATTCGTTGTATGCATGATAACGAAACGAGTAAATAGGTAAACAAGGCGAATCTATACCAGGTGGCGGCAAATGTATATAAGTAAAAATTTACTGTATTTTGTTTTTGCATTTGCTGGGCTTTGACATTCAGTTTATATGGATTTTTATCGATTTGACAGCCAGTCAGCAAAAGCAAAAATAAAATACATGTACGGCGAAAAAAACAGCTAAAATCAGCTGGTCGTTTAACACCACCTTTATAGATTCGCCTTGTAAGTAAGTAAGCGATGCAATAAAGCAATGTTTGAAGTAGCCCGTAGACGATCAATATTATTGATCAATACGTATTGATCAATATTATTGAAGGTGCATCAATACGCTTCAATATTGCTTCAATACGAGCTCCGTCAATACGATGTTTTAGTTTTTTTGTTTGATTGAAGTAATCTTTGGATTTCACTTTCCACAACTCGGGCAAATCACGATAAAGATTTATTAACATAGAAATAAATTCACGTTCACTATCACTTGTTTCTGCCATTGCGCACTTGTTGAGACTAGTTAACGGGGCAAAATTGTACACATAAATGAGCTCATATTGATCAATAAACGTCGTAGACGTAAATATGCGCATCAATATAGTCGCCGTCAATATGCTACTTAAATTTCGAAGGTATTTTGTTCTTACTGTAAAACCGTTACGACTAAGTAAAATCATACCTTTGCCTTTGCTTTGTTTGCCGCTTCACATTACGTTCGAGATCACACTTTTTGAACTATTGCACATAATTTTTACTTAAATTTATTAAAAATCAAGGCGAATTCATATAAGGTGGTGTTATCCAAGCAGCTGATTGCTTGTTCTTCTTCCCCAATTCGCCTGTGTTGTTTGTTTATATTTTTAATGTACATATATTTATGCTATCAAAAGTTTTCTGAAGTTTGTGAAAAAAGTGAAATTTCCACATACAGTTTTGTGAATATCGAAAGCTGGTATAAAACTAAAAAATAAAATGGGAAAATGTGCATTATTAAAAAAAAAAAGTAAAACGCGGAAATGGGCATATTTTTCAAGTTCCAAGAGAGGAGTCGGACAGTTTGGTCTGGTCCAGGTCGTTCCAAACTATCAAGTGGTAATCACTGATTGCGAAGTACGTCAAACACCAGCCCAACAACCTGAGTGCATGAATTTCGCAATGGAGTACCCAGAATATGAAGATTTTGAGTAAATTGAATATTATTCTATTAAAAAAAAATGTTTATAGTTTTTTTTATTATTAAGAATGAATGACAATATTACCCACTCCCAAGTGGCAAATGAAATCGATTGCGAAATAGATGTGGAATCATTGAAACACTCAATGGACAAGATTAAGGACTGTCAAACGCAAACCAAAGTGCTGGTAACAGACTGCCAAACCCAAACCGAGTAAGCTCACAATCACACTTTGTGCGCTGAATACTTTAAGATTTAAATTTTTGAACATATTTTCAGCTCGAAATTTTACGTAAATGGTTATGAGCTTGAAATTTATAATCTGAAAAAAGAGATTAAAAGATGTGTGACTGAGTGCAAAAATAGGAAATCCTCAAAAAACCTAAAAACAAATGATGCAATTGATAGCATGAGTACCCATGAACAGTTTGGGTGTCAATTGCACCGATTAATGTGGAAGCCACCACCATTCGTGAGCATATTGGAAAAGTCTGCCACCTCATTTGCAACGCTATTGTTTTCATGCCACTTTGTCAAAGTATACATAGATGCGCGTACGAGTACAACTGCTTATACGAAACTCACTTTTAGATGTGGAATATGTTGATCGATAACTGGTCCTCTATTATCATTATCAGACCCTTGAAATTTTCGTTCTTCCGTAATTTTTTTTACTGTATATTTATAATATAATATAATATTGTTTCACTGTAATGTTATCTTAAACAGCATTTATTAAACAATTCAATTAAAAACTTTGTTCTACAATTGTAAAAATAAATTGAAAAAATCATTGTGATTAACTGTGTTCATAAATTAGACTCAGAAACAAAAACAAAATAAGTATCTTATGCACCAGCAAAGTTAACTAAAAACATTGTTCGGTTAATGTATGAAAAATATAAAATTGAATGGAGAGTTTCACTCTACTATATTATAAATCAAATAGATACTTATAAATAAGATTTTTACTATGCGAAATAAACACATGTCTTGTTGGATCCCTTATAATTTAATCGGATCGGTAGTTTTGGAGCTTTTTATGATTATGAACTAATGTAATCTGTTGAACATACATTTGCGGATATAGAAGGTAAATGGTGTGAATTGCACAAATAATCTCCTTGAGGTTTTGATGCTCTTACTAACAACCATGCGTTAAAAGGTGTTATATTCGCTATCATGATGCTTCTTGTAGTAGGTATTATTAAGGGCCGTCAGTGCCAAGGCTTCCTTACGATATTCGTTGATAATGTTGTCAGCACGAGTCAGCTTATTTGCTGTCTGAATGTCGCCAAAATGATGAAGATAATTAACATGCCTAAGATCAATAAAATGATTTGAATCTGAAGGAAAACTTTCGCTTACATCTTCTGGCGAGTGGACGAAATAAGCGTTGGGTGCACTTATGAGGACCCAATTAAGTACTTTGCAAAGATATACTAGATTTTGTAGTCAGAAACAAATATGTATTTAAATTTCCAGTTTAAAATCTACTATGGCACATAAGTTTCAGATTGTTTGCTTCCACCGCCACAAGATAAGCATTTGCCCTGTCAAAAACATGAGCATATCAGCCCTATCGCCAATTTCACGAGCACACATTTTTTCAATAAATTTACAACCAAAAAAAAAAAAATCAAATGGGAAAATGGTTTTTGTGTACCATGTAAATTTGCAGGAATTCTTGTCCCCAAGAAATTGGCGATAAGCTGAACGTAAAAATGTATTCAACTTACAGCAAGGCACAATGAAACGTTCCGTTGAGTAGTATTAATGGCACGCCTGTAAAGGGCCTCCTCTTCGAGGGTACGATCTGTTACCAACGTAAATGTATATTAAAATTTAAGATTTGTTGGTTTCTGCACAATTTTAAATCCAGCTTCTGCTGCAAAAGATTGCTTCCCCAAAATCAACCAGACACTTCTCCAATTGATGTGCGTGCAACTAGTATCATTGAAAATTGGTTACTCGCCACAAAAACACGATTTTTAACTAATTTTATTCATTATTATCATTGTAAAATAACATTTTTCTATGTTCACTCAAGGTGGATCAAGGTGGATCTAGAAGGTGATAGCAAGATAACCTAAGCGAATCCGCTGTGTATTTTGTTTGTGTAATTTTGTGAGCACAATGTCAAAATCTGAATTCGCCCAGTTTACTTATGTATTTTATTTGTGTAATTTTGCGAGCAGAATGTCAAAAATCTGTATTCGCCCTGGAGTGTCATGTCAAAATCTGGCATAGCAAATGTAGAAATTGAAAAGAAAACATTGACAAAATTTGAAAACAAATGAAAAAAATTAATGAAAAATCGTGTTTTTGTGTTGAATGGTCGGACCGGCATGTGTACCAATGGGAGTCGGTGGCTCTATGCAGCGAGGGCCTTCCATGGTTGACAATACCAGCGGACCAATTGGGCCACTTTCCACTGTAGGAGGTGGAGGTATGATGGGCGGTGTACCACCTCCGCAATCAGCCCAAAGTGGCGGTATGCCACCATCTCCGAGCCCAGCACAAATACAAAAAATTCCAGATAACAATTGTGGTTTTATACAAAACAATTGAAGAATTTTAAACTAAATATGGGTAAAGCGCAAGAGTGCATGACGTATCACATGTCCCTACACAGGAATCTTATGCATTTAGCGCAATTGGCTGGTAAGTTTTCATTTTTTTGCGCCTATGTATTGTGGATGCATTAAAACTTGCCATTCCATCTACATATCTTAGTATCTATGTATTTACAGATCGGAGTATTGCCTTCAATGTCACAAGCAGATGGAACCGTTCAGTCCCCATCAGGAGCTCAATTATCTTACGGCAGTTAACCTCCGCAGACGCATACCGGTATGCCACCAAGTTCTCAACAAGTTCCACCCCAACAGGGTATTAACACTGAATAATCTGGCCAAAAATAATCTCAGCAAAAGACTGGTGCGTACAGAGGCAATGCCACACCATAGTCAGCGAATCAAAAAACCATCGCCTGTCCCGGGTTCTAATTAAAATAATAAATTGAAAAATCGTTTTAGATCAACGGCCAAGACAGCAGCAACCCCCAACACCACAGTAATAGCAGCAAGGACCACCACCGCAATCTCAATATCATGGTGGTTGCCAACAACAGCAACCCAGCCATTATTTTGGATATCCACGACAAAATCAATCTTCATACCAACCGAAGAGCGGATATCCATACGAGCTGCCGACCGAAGACTATGGACCACCTCCCCAAAATACCCAGGGTGCTTATCATCATGCCAGTATGACATAAACTTCATCAGCTGATGCTGGTCCGCCAAGCCAGCACGGTTTTGCAAGCGTCAATTGCCGCCTTCACAAATGTATGGTCACTTGCAGGTGGCCAGGGACCTCTACCGCCGCCGAACAAATATGGTAATGACGCATAGAAAAGAATCTTATTTATTAATATCTGTATAAGTGTGTTATTTTTTATATTTTCCATATACATATTAACCAAACAATATTTTTGAATATACTTACTGGTGCATAACATACTTATTTTGTTTTTGTTTATGTAGACACATTAAATACAGTTAATTGAAATGCTTTTTTCGGTTTATTTATTAGAATCTTACATTTCTAGGACAAATTTTTTAAATTAATAATTTAATAAATTATATTATAATAATTTCATTGTAATCTATCCTTTTATACAACACCAATACTATATACAGTTACATTCGAGCCATCAATGTTAAAATATAGCTAGTAGCTAGTGCTGACGCTTAAACAATTAAATTTTCTAATTAATAACTAAACTTATGGTTAATTTAGCAAATAAATAAATAATACTAATATTATAAAGGGGAAGGATTTTTATTTTATATGTATGTAATGATATAACTCAAAAACTACTGGAGCGATTTCCAAAATTCTTTCACCGTTGGAAAGCTACACTATCCCCGAAGGATATAGGCTATATTAGAGATAGGGACCGACCTATTTGAAAAAATCTTATTTATGGTTCGATTTGCTTGAACTTCGGTACGTGGGTAGCTTTTTGCCTAGATTAACATGCAGAGCTCTTTTCGTTCCGGGAAGTGGGCCAGGGACCGATATATTCAAAACATCGTATTTATGGTTCGCTTTTCTTGAAATTTGATACGTGAGTAGTTTAGTTGATTAATAAGTTAATAAATAAATGATGATGCCGAGTACGAGTGGTTTTTCCAGTGACACACTAAAATATACAAAAAAGAAATTAGTCACATAAATGTCGATGCAGTGTGTGTTTTTTAATATTCTCACGTTAAGGTTTTTATTTTTTAATTTATTATACAGATATAGCTTATTATGAAACAGAACTCATATACTTTAAAGTTCTAAACTGTATACAAAATGCAAAAACAAATCTATAAAAAGTTAAATAACACTTTTAGCTACTTGAAATGGAACTCTGTTGTACACAGATAGATGCCCAAAGGTGAAACGGTGCTAAGTCCACTTTATTCACCGTTAAACCTTTTAAAAATTTGATTTTTCAGTTTGGCTTACCACGCTCACAGATTTATCTTTATGAACTTTTTATAGCCCATTATTCTCTGTAACATCCTTTCTTTTGGATAAAAACATTACACGTTACCTGGGTTGTGAGTTGAATCCAGAATCAGATGCCAACATGCAGTTAGAGCTGGAACCACACACGGATTCTGCATATGGAACAGCTTTTGGTAGTAATCTAGCCATCTTTCCACCGCACACCTTATCCGCATCCAAGAAATGGTCTCCGCATATAAGGTCCTTACTCTCTAACTGCAGTTGGCACGACCTGGACCACACCAAACGAATCGATTCCTCTTTTGGAACCTGGAAAAACGGTCCAGTTTCGCGTTTCACTTTTTTTTTGCACAAGGCACACTTTCCCATTTTATTTTTAAATTTTTATTAGCTTTACTTCAATAAATATAATTTTTCAGCTCACAAATTTCACACAAATTTCACTTTTACTTTGTTCGTATAAATAGAAGTTAAAAATATAAACAAACAACAGAAGCGAATTGGGAAAGAAGAACAAGCAATCAGCTGATTGGATAGCACCACCTTGTATAAATTCGCCTTGTGTTCACTATTCAATTTCAATTCAATTTCTGCTATTGCTATGCCAAATTCTGACATGGCAATCCAGGGCGAATTCAGATTTCTGACATTGCACTCGCAAAATTACACAAACAAAATACACGAGCTTACTGGGCGAATTCAGATATTGACATTCCGCTCGCAAAATTACACAAACAAAATACACAGCGGATTCGCCTTGAATATCTTGCTATCACCTTCTATGGATCCACCTTGATTAAAAATGGGTCGCAAAAGAAATGTTTACATTCGCGAATATTACGTTGAAACCGAAGGTGAAACTAAATGTAAAATCTGCAATAAAGTCGTAAATTCTGGTAGTATAAGCAATTTAAAAAGGCATATACAGAATTCTCAGGTGGATATGCTTGTCGAGTATAACAAGCACTGCAAAGTTTCAAAGAGTGATAAAGACAATGACGACAAGCGGATAAAATTTACAGTGGAAATGTCACGAACTGAGGTAGTAGATGCTTGCATCGATATGATTACCAAGGAAGCTCGACCTCTGAAATTTTTTGACTCAAACGCTTTTAAAACCTTAACAAATCCACTATTTAAAGGCTTGAAAATGGGTATAATCAATTCAAAAAACATTATGAATTTCATTAACGAAAAATGCGTCAAAGTGAAGCAATGTATATCAAACAATTTAAAAGGAAAAATCCTTAGCTTAAAATTGGACACGGCCACGCGAAGTGATCGGTCAATATTAGGTGTGAATGCTCAATTAATAATAAATAAAGAAATCGCTATATATACACTTGCTATGGTTGAACTAAAAAAAAACATGCAGCACAAAATTTGCAGTTGGAAATAGAAAATATACTTAAAGATTTTCAAATAAATATTAAACAAATATATTCAATTACTACTGACAACGGTAGAAAACTGTTAAAGTGTGTGAAATTATTGTCGCAAAATGAGAGAGAAGAAAGCGAAGACAATGAAAGTACATGCAGTTACAGTGTTACAGATGGAATCGTATACGAAAACGTATTATCAATAAAATGCGCTGCCCACACACTACAATTGGCAGTAAAGGACTTTTTAGCTGACCAAAATCAAATTTTAATTAAAAAATCTCGCGAATTAGCTAAGCTGTTAAGGTCTGCTTCATTACGGTAGATATCACAATTCAATAACAGAAATGCTTTCCTCATTTATATACATTTTTTTAATGTTTTTAATCCTATAGTTACACAATCGAAAACCAAGGACTACCAAAACCCCAATTGGACCTTCCAACACGCTGGAGCTCAACATATATTATGCTTAAGGGTGTTTTTGAATTTAAGGAGTTCTGTCTAGACAATGAAACCTTAACCGAGGAATTAAAAGCTGAGGAATGGGATCAAATAGAAACCATTGTATCTGTTCTTGCTCCAGTGCACATCTTGACGCTACGTTTGCAAAGTAATCAATTGCTTTTAGGTGACTTTTATAAAGCATGGTTGCAGATGTTGTTCGAGCTGCAGTCTGGACAGAGTGAAGACAGTAAAATTCTTGTCGACCGTATTAGGTTAAGGCAATCAACTTTAATGGAAAACGATACTATGTATTCGGCCTTGTTCTTGGACCCAAGATTCAGACGTGTGTTGCCAAGAGAAAAAATTGAACGGGCAAAAAAACATTTGAAAAACATCATACTTCAAATCCATAATATTGAACAGGTAACTAACTATTTTAATGCTGCATATACATATGTACATAAATACATGTGTATATCGTTGTATATTAATTTTATTTATTCTGTTCTTACTTGGTTTATTTTGTTAATTGTAAATATGCAATAGATTCCTACAACTCCAACACCATCACCAACGACATCGAACACAGAGCCATTCCAATTTGATGAAGAAACAAATCAAAGCAGTTCGTCAAAATTACGAATTGGACTTTTGGATATGGAGCTATCTGATGCTTCGTCCGACGATGAAGAAGTATGTTTCAATGATTACGTTCGAAAAGCAATTATGGAAATAGACACCTATAAGGAGAAGCGCATTGATGTTGATGCGGACCTTATGGAATACTGGGAAAGTAAAAAATTTATATATCCTAGATTAAGAGATCTGGCATGTATTATTCATCAGGTGCCAGCGACACAAGTCAGTGTAGAACGCGCATTCTCAGCACTTAAGCTTATTCTTAGCGATTTGCGATACAATTTGTCCGAGCAGAACTTGGCAGCTATATTAATTGTTAAATTGAATTCCAAATCATTGCTGTAAAATGGGGAATAACTTAAGCCTTAAATTTAAGCAATTAAATTATTGTCTAGGAAATATATTTACAGAAGACGGAAAATTGCAATTAAAAGGAAGTGAATTTTTTACTTAGATTTTTTTTTAAATTAAAACATATTGTATTGTAATATGTAAACTGTTTTTTTTTGACCGAAAAATTAAAAGTAAAATTTTAACTGTTATTTTCCACCGAAAAAATAAAAGTCAAATTTTAACTTTTATATTTGACCGAAAAAATAAAAGTCAAATTTTAACTTTTATATTTGACCGAAAAAATAAAAGTCAAATTTTAACTTTTATATTTGACCGAAAAAATAAAAGTCAAATTTTAACTTTTATATTTGACCGGAAAAATAAAAGTCAAATTTTAACTTTTATTTTTGACTAAAAATATATCAGTAAAAAAATAACGGTTAATTGCTGGCTTTTTTGTAAGAAGTCAAAAAAATATAAATCATATAGGATTAGCATTCCTTGGCTAACAAGCGTCACATTGGTATATACAAATGTTAAAAAAAAATTCTTTCCTGCTAACTTTTTAAATTGAAATTTCGAAAATAACTATTATTTTCGTTCCCTGGAAAGCAGCGATTGAAAAGAAAAGAAAAGAAAAAACACCCCTGGCTATGACTTAGTTACTAGTTAAAACAACTACCCAGACGAATATCTCGTTTTTAACTTACATACATATGTATCTGTTTAATGCAGTTTTGGCTACTTTCCAGTGGAAAATTTAATAAGTCTAAAGATCCTTAAACCTGGAAAAGTGCTGATAAAGTCGAATCATATTGGCCTATTAGCTTACTACTCATTCTATCCAAGATAGTGGAAGCACGTTTTCTAAAAATACTGCTTCCAATTATAAAACACGGAAAGCTAATACCCACCCATCAATCTCGAAAAGGTGCTGATAAAGTCGAATCATATTGGCCTATTAACTTACTACCTATTCTATCCATATTCATGGAAGTGCACTTCCAATTGTAGAACACCGAAAGCTAATACCCACCCATTAATTTCGATTCATAATAAGCCACACCATAATCGAACAAGATATGTAAGATAATTTATTCCGCCTTTGAAGAAAAAAAATTACTGTACCTTCCTTGATATTTTAAAAGCATTTGATTGTTGACCTGATCCTATTGAGAGAAGCGGTAATTTTTTGTTAAACGAGGCGAAGAACAGGGTGAACTTTATGAAAGCTTGAAATCACACCACGTAGCGTCATGGGCCCCATACTATATACTACATATACTCTACACATAAGATCTGCCTATAATACAAGGGTATACCATTGACACTTTTGCTGATACTGTTATTTTAGCAGAGGATACTTCACCGCATTTCGATCGTTGTCTAGTTAAAAAAAATCGAATAAAGTTTAGAAGTTCATTCAGGTGAGTTTCAGCATCAATCTATTGATCTTTTCAAGCGCTGCGTCGTCAGTAGGCACATCTCTTTACTTAAACGTTGATTGGCATCAGCTGGAGTGCTGACCGGATTGCAGTCCTGCGATTGGTCGCTTGAGATAGTATCCGCATTCTAATCTCTTGTAATATTCATACCAAGAAATTGTGTCGCCACTTCCAAATCCTTCATACGGAACTTCTGATGCAAAAATCTCTTCAGTTTGTTTCTATTATCAAGTCATCAACGTAAATAGCAACGATTAAAAGGCTGTTCTCATCTCTTTTCTGGTAAACACAGGCGTCCGCTATGCATGGTGAAAACCAAACTCTTTAAGGGTTCGATCCAGCTGATGGGTCCATGCACGACTTGCTTGTTGAGCCCGTAGAGAGATTTGTGCAGAAGGCACACTTTGTGCTGTTTCATCAGAAAACATTTCGGGCTGCGTCATATAAATTTCTTCTTCTAACACTCCAGGTAGAAATGCAGTTACCGTATTTAACGTCTAAGTCAAATAGCATTCGAATTGATGTATAGCGAACAAACGTTGGGCGCATCCCTTTATAACAAGTCTAGCCTTGAACAGGCTAGTGGCTCCGCCCGAGCAGTGCTTATTTTTAAATATCCACTGACTTGAAATTGCCTTTCGCCCTAATGCCAAATTTGTAAGTGCGCATGTTTTATTCTCCATCAGAAATCGTATTTCCTCATGGTTAACTTGTATCCAATTAGAATGTTTCATTCACTGAATTGGGATCGCCAAACTGTGCACTCATGACCAAATAGTTCCGACAACTAGCTGAATGCATTCCTTTGACTTAAATGGGAATATTCCGGGTTTTTGCTTTGCATCCAAAAACTCGAATGTTACTGACGTTTAAAATTTAGCCTGACCAAATTTCTTCTTGCGTTTTGTTTATAAAGCCGGCACACGGTGAAGGGTTAATAGCGTAAGCTGCAGCACAACTAGCTTCAGCCTAAATCCTGATACACAGGTTACCATCAAGCAGCATACACCTAACTTTTTCTACCAACGACATATTCGTACGTTCCGCTGTCCCAATTTTCTGTGTTGAGTACGGTCTATTTAATTCATGACTGATTCCGCCTTCGCACAGAAATTTCTCAAAAATGTGCGAACGATATTTAATAATTAGTTGGATACGAAGGAAACGCAAGCCGTAATAGCGCGAGACTATACGCAATATTCAGTAATTGCGATTTTAAAGGACGTTCAGCGGTTGTGAATCGAGGCCCGGCTAGGTTAAAGCGGCGACAAAAGCAATTACCTCCAACAACGTCAAAAGAAGATAGATAGAAAATTTTCCATTTTAGTGGGTGATCAGAAGTTCGAGACAGTGATTAACTCTGATCAGATAAAATATTTGAAAACGTTGTTAAGTGGCACAGAAAATGCGTACAACCGACCGACCGATGTGACCTTTCAAAGAATTTCAATGATAAAATTGAGGAAAATTATGACGAAATAGTTGCAGAATAATTTAGAGACACACTCGGTTAAAAAATGGCTTAGTTGAATGGTCAAAAATACCACTTCTCCCTTATTTGAAAATAGAAAAGCTAAAAATTCCAACATTCTATGGAGAAATAAAGGATGGAGAAAAGGATTAGTTCAAGTTGTGTTACATTGGAACGAACAAATATCAAACTCTGAGAAAATGCTACGTTTACGCCTTTGTTTGAAAGGTGAAGCTGCCCAGTTGGTCCAAGATTTGCAGTCTTTTAAAGAAAGGTACGATAAAAAACGTATTTTGTTCACGGCACAGTGGAAGAGAATAATGAATCAGCCGGTAAAAATAGTGCCATTTCCGAACGTGTAAGGCAGCTGCTCGGTACCAAAACTGAATTTTTTAACGCAATGAAGTCGTTGGGCATCCAAACAAAGAAGCTGAAAAGAGCGAAAGCTAGACAAGGAAAGATTCAAATTATATGAGGAAACTATAAAGAAGATCAGGAAGGTAAAATTATCTGATGTACAAGGATTCCTGGATCAAACGTTAGAAGCAGAAGCGGATGGAGAACAAATATACAAAAGCCGCAACCTGCAGGTATACAAGGATACCAGATGTCTTTCAATGCAAAATGTAGACAGTATAATTTTGCAAGATGTTAGGTCACACAATCACTAATTGCAGGACATTTAAAAGTGTGCCTTTAGAAAATAAATATGCCAAAGAAAGAAAAATTGACCAAGGGCTCCAAATAATATCAATATCTGAAGAAGCAACGCAGATATTAGGTGTACCAAGGAGAATAATCCAGACAAAACTCCACGGCCTAGGAGGTGTTATGCTTGGCGAATCAAAATCCAAGGTGCAAGTTCAAATCAAACCAAGACTCTAGAGACAACGTGTAAAAAACTTAGATGCGGTAGTTCTACCACCGGTGATCACTGCTGAACCAGACCAATCATTTATATATGGTATGAAACAATGGGAAAATCACATACTTGCTAACCCATTGTTTAATAAGCCGAATTATTGAAGACAACTCTATCTGTAATGTAATGCAGTCCTCAGGCAGGCAAGCAACAACGTTTGGTTAGATTCTATCAGGAACCATTAAACATAAATTCCATAAAATGACAATAATAAATACTAACCTGGAGCTAGTTTGGGGGGTGAGGCTCGCAAACAGGCTATAGCGCACCTCATTTCCATGGAGAACAAATTTCAAAAGAGCAATAAACTGAAAAATGACTACCATGAGTTCATGAGCGAATGCAAGGACATCACTAAGGTCAAAACAGAATTAAAGTAATGCTGTTATAAAGAGAAACAGTTTAACAACAAAGTTGCGCATGGTATTTGATGCATCTGCAAAATCTTCCAACGGGAAATACCTCAATGGCATCATGTTTGCCGGACCTAAATTACAGAAAAATATATTCGATATTCTTCTGAAATGGAGAAAAGTTATTACTGTTGATGTAGAAAAATTAAGATCGGGAATATAATAGAATTTTATGGTGTGAAAATCCTTTGAGCAAAATTGAAGAGTATGAGTTGACCACAGTGACATATGGGACTACGTCAGCTCCATATTTAGCTGCACGTACATTATTTGAAATTGCAAGTAAATGTTTAAATGAACAGCTTCAAACACTAATTAGTGAAGACTTCTACGTGGATGACCTTATGAAGGACGCAGATTCAGCTTAACAATGCAAAATATTCAAGAAGACGTCAGTAATTATCTTCAAACATTTGAAGTTCATCTAAGAAAATGGCCCTCAAACTTTAATAGCATAACCCAGAACATAGAAGCTAAAAAGACAACGAAATAATTAAAATTAAGGAAAATGAGGCGGTGAAACCCTTGGACTATATTGGGAACTAAAACAAGATGAGTCCCATTTCCAACCTAATTTGGCAGACGTAAAGAAGGTCACGAAAAGAAGTGTTCTTTCCCTCTAATATTAATAAACAATAACAATCGTCGTAAAGCTATTCATTCAGAAAGTTTGGACCCAGCAATCTGGATGGGATGACCAGTTATCTGAAGGTCTACAAAAAGAAAGGACGATTATTTTAGAAAATGTGAAAGTTTTAGAGAACGTACGCTGGATAGAAACTCATTTGCAACCAAAGGTTGAAATTCATAAATTTGGTGATGCTTCGGGAAATGCGTGTACTGCAGTGATATAAGTACATCGAAGTTGGCAATTATTTAAAGCTGTTAACTGCAAAATCAAAAGTTAATCTGCTTAAAAATCGAAAAATATTTCCCATATTGGAACTTTGCGTTGCTCACTTGCTACTAAACATGAGCATTTGGTGGCCAGCATTGCCGGAAAACCAATGGTCAGCAGCTGAAGAGATTATCGCAGCAAATGTGCTAACAACATCAAATGCTCAAAGTAGTTAAAGCTACAAAGAGTAGTAGCCTACATATTACGTTTTGGTAAGAAAAGAAAAACTCAAAAAAATCCAACAATTCTATTTAATTAATAATATAAATAATAATAACTAATAATTAGAAATGCACACCATGCTACAATACATGATGGAAGCCGGTCAACAGAAACAATCATCAGGATGCAATACTAATGCAATTAAAGGTTGTATATGAAATTGCTGAGAATGTATACGATACAAACAGGTTTCTGCAAAACAAATAATGGAGGATCTACCCAAGTTCAGAGAGGTTCAGAGGCGATCCCATTTACTTACACTGGATTTGACTACGCTGACGAAGGCCTGTCACTTTATTTGACTACTTTCAACTGCAACAACAATTAAAAGGCGCTTGACTGATACGCGTACGCATGATTTCAGTAATTCTGTTGCGCTGTTACTCGCTGTTAGCATCAAAAGCATGTATCGGGTGTTTTTTTTACAGGTTTGTTTTTCGAATAGAGATAAAACTGGCATTTTGTGGTCAAATCTGGCAACTCTAATGTCATTTATGTTCAGTTTGGTTTGCCATTTCATCATGAACAGGTTGACAAAAGAACAACGCTTGCAAATCGTGCAAATTTATTTCGAAAATAATGGTTCAGTTCGCGAAGTTTACCGCGAGCTCCGTCAATTTTATGGTCGACATAATCGTCCATCAGAGCAATTAATTCGGTTAACCATGGATCGTTTTCGCACTACGTTTACTCTATGTGATAATACGCATCCGCAGAGACGTCGAACAGTGCGCACCGAAGAAACAATTGCCGCTGTAGAGCAAAGTGTTGAAGAGGACCCGAATGAATCGATTCGCCACCGTGCACAGCAATTGGAGCTTTGTCCATCAACTTTATGGAAGATTTTGCGCAAAGATCTTGGCTTGCGACCTTACAAGATCCAGCTTGTGCAAGAATTAAAGCCGCGAGACCATGCAATGCGTCGTGATTTTGGTGTATGGGCCGAAAATGAGATTGATCTCGATGCTGATTTTCATCGCAAAATTTTGTTCAGTGATGAGGCTCATTTTTGGTTGAATGGCTACGTCAACAAGCAAAATTGCCGCATTTGGAGTGAAGAGAATCCACATGAGACCCTTGAAACGCCATTACATCCACAAAAACTGACTGTTTGGTGTGCTCTATGGGCTGGTGGAGTCATTGGGCCATACTTCTTCCGCAATAATGCTGGAGAGGCAGTTACCGTTAATGGAGACCGGTATAGAGCCATGATAACCGACTATTTTGTTCCCGAATTGGATGGCATGAATGTGGATGAGTTGTGGTTCCAACAAGACGACGCTACATGCCACACAGCGCACGTCACAATCGATTTATTGAAGGAAACATTCGATGAGCGCATAATTTCGCGGAATGGACCTGTAAATTGGCCACCAAGATCGTGTGATTTGACACCATTGGATTATTTTCTTTGGGGATATGTGAAGTCGCTCGTCTACGCCAACAAACCAGAAACGTTAGGGGAATTGGAAGCCAACATTCGTGGCGTTATTGCCGACATACGGCCCCATATGCTCGAAAAAGTGGTTGAAAATTGGACCTGTAGAATTGGCTTTATTCGAGCCAGCCGCGGCGGCCACATGCCTGAAATCATATTTAAACATTAATGGCATAAAATTATCCTTCCAATAAAGCCAAATTGATGGACCTTAAAACGATTTTCTTGTGTTTTATTTCAATTCGAAGTTCTATACCCCTAAAAAAACACCCGATACATAGTTGGTATACTAGCTGTGCCGAATATGCAAGTGTCGTTGAATTGTTGTTGCAGTTAAAAACAATCAAATGAAGTGTCATGCCTTCAGCAACAAGCCAAATGCAGTCTCTTATGCCTTCAGCAGCAAGTCAAATGAAGTGCCTGCTTGTATTGTGTGTAAAGGGTCTTGCAATCGGGACGCTACAAAAGTAGACCGATAGTGACAGCAAACGACGTCATATTTGTTCCCGCTCTTATGAAATTTCTCTTCAGTAATGTTTGCCATTTCATCATGGAAGGATATACGATCCAACAACGAGTCGAAATTGTTTAAATTCACTACCGAAATTCGGAGTCAATGGCCTCAACTTTAAGAGCGCTACGTCCAATTTATGTTCGTCGTCATTTCTGGCTGAATGGCTTCGTCAATAAGCAAAATATGCGTTATTGGACAGGCAGAAATCCACACGTACTCCATGAGTCAACATTGCATTCTGAAAAAATTACGGTTTGGTGCAGTTTATGCGCCGGCGGCGTCATTGGGCCGTACTTCTTCCGTTATGATCAAGACCGGCACGTTACTGTGAATGGGATTCGCTACCGCTCAATGATAACCGAATATTTTTGACCCGAACTGGATGATATGGACTTGGACAATATGTGGTTCCAACAGGACGGCACCACAAGCCACGCAGCGAATGTCACAATCGATTTATTGAAAACCAAGTTTGGTGAACGTGTTATCTCACGAAATGGCTCAGTCAATTGGCCGCCTCGGTCGTGCGATTTGTCGCTTGAAGTCGCTTGTCTATGCAGATAAGCCCGAGACGATTGACGCCTTGGAAGAGGTTCGGCGCATTATTGCTGCAAAAAGTGGAGAGGAAATCGAGTCGTGTTTACTGATGATGAGTTGTCTAGCTAACTTGCACGTGGTTTCCAAAGAGGAAAATGAAGCAGACATTCTAAATATACATAAAACAGAATATGCGCTACCATCAACATTACCAACATGATTGGAACTGGTCAAACGACAGTGAATGCATATTTTCAACATGTACATACTACACTATTAGTTTTTGGCAACACAAAGGACTTAGAAGAGTTCAGACATAATTGCTTATCACTTGTCCATTGCGTAATAGCAGACTAATCCTTTTTTAGCTTAAAACATAAATTCTCTACGAGACCAACATACATACATAACATACTCACACACAGAGAACACATTGTTGACGCAAAGACTGAACAATAGTGGCCGTAGGGCAGATCCGTGTGGCACACCGTCCAATGCAGTTTTAAAACTGGAGGAAGCATTCTTTCCATCCTCTTTCTGTACCCTGCCTACAAGGCAGCGTATCACCAGATTTATAGAACTACCCGAAAACCCAATGAAATGGCTAAGTTTTTTCCAGAAGATACATATCATGACTGACCATATCAAATGCTTTAGAGAAATCTAAGAGACATAGAAGAGTTAACTCATTATGGTCTAAATGTTTTCTAAAGTCGTGCTTAGGTCTAAACCCAGACTGTGATGGAGATAATAATATATTGCTTTGAATATACCATGATATTTGCTTTGCCATCAAGGATTCACATACTTTTGCAAACGGTGGTAACTTACTGATCGGTCTATAATTGTTAAGACAACCCGCATTCTTCTTGGCTGCTGGGAGGATGATATGCTCTTTCAACTCTGCAGGAAAACATGATGACGTGAAGCAGTGATTAATGATGCGGGTAATAGTGCCTAAAAAATGGCACGATAAATTTGTCAAATTTTAAAGAGATACCATCATTGCCAACAGCATTGGATTTGATACTCCATATATGTATGTAGTTTTCATAACATCAGCTTCACTTACTGACACGGTTTTAGCCCAAAGTGAATTCGAAATTAGAGGAGCACTTACGTTACTGATAGCAGATGTAAAAAGTTCATTTAATATATTAGGGTCACATTCTGATTTCGAACTTCCATGAACCTTCAAGTTTTTTAAGTCCGCCATAAATCCTTAGAGGGCAGTGAAGGATCCAATTTAGCATTACACTAGCAGCCCCGGCGGACTTCGTCTCACCCAAAAATACAACGAAACTATTGCAAGACAATTCAATTCTAACAATGCCACTTCAACTTTCATAATCTAGCAGATGACGTTTCGAATTAAATATGGCCGCATTGTGCTATTAAACTAAACCAAACAATTTACATTCCATTAAACTAAACATTAAATAAATTATTTTTTTAAATACAAAATTTTCTTAGCTAAAAATCATCTTTATTCGAGTACTTTGTGATACACAATATTTTTCGTTTTTTGTTCCGGTGCCAATACAATCAAAGCAGATGGCTTACCAACACGTGAACAGGCTACACACAATTGCCCATGTGAAAAACATTCATTTTCTAAATTTAGACCACAAACATCCAATGATTGGCCTTGCGCCTTGTTAATTGTCATGGCAAACGCAAGACGAACCGGGAATTGAATGCGTTTGAATTCGAAAGGCATGTCTGTCGGTATCAAAGGAATACGCGGAATGAGAACTTGTTCTCCTTTAAACTTGCCTTTGAGAATTGTTGCGTAAATTATATGATTTCATGATTTCATGATTTGCTTCACAATCAAACGCGTTCCGTTACACAATTTAGGAGGTTGCAAATTTCGAAGCATAATCACTACTGAACCAACTTTTAGGTGTAAAATATGTTGCGGAATACCAGACAAATACAAAGAATTCATAAATTCAGTGGGGTAATTCGTAGCTTCATCTTCATTTACCACACTATCAAGAGATTTGAATGAATGCATTGGACCACCAATTTGATTTTGAATTTTAAAATTAATCTCATTCACATCCTTCTTCTTCGCTGCCAAAATTGCGCGTTCACTTAACCAATCGTGATTCAAATAATTAACAACAATATCCGGAAACACTTTACGAATTAGTTCATCTATCGATGTAACGAAATTACAAAAATTCGATGGAAATGAAATCAAACCGGTTGGGACATCGACCGGAACTTCGCCATTACCGATGGCTATCAGTTGTTTGGAGAACACATCAGCTGTGGGATCGTTTTGTAATGAAACTCGCATATTCGTATTCAATTTAAGTTTCTTCAGCAGTTGATTTTGGAATGACAGGTAACTTTTGACGGAAATCACCAGACAATAGAATCAAAGCGCCTCCAAAACGTCTTGAATCATTGCGTAAATCCTTTATGGTCCGATTAACTGCTTCCAATGCACGTTTATGCGCCATTGTGCATTCATCCCAAATGATGATTTTACAACATTGCAACACTTTTCCCATAGCGGAATTTCTACTAATGTTGCATGTGAGTTCTTCAACCACAGATTTAACGGCAATTTCAGCGCTGAATGTGCTGTCCGGCCTCCTTCCAACAACGTAGCTGCTATTCCTGAAGAAGCGACTGCCAAAGCAATTTCAGATCTCGAACGAATAGTAGCCAGAAGCAAAGAAATGAGAAATGTTTTCCCAGTACCACCGGGAGCATCGATAAAAAATATTCCCCCATTTCCGTCATCAATCGCCTTCATCAATGTTTCATACACGATTTTCTGCTCAGGATTTAACAATGGAACATTATCACAAACCATTCGGCTCAATGCGTCTCGATCATATTCACGTTCTCGTTCTAATTCTTGATTGAAAGCATCGTGGATTGAACGATTAGGCGCTGGTATTCCTAAAGTGCACAACAAATTGCCGCTAATAAGCAAACATATATCCTCAGTCGCAATCAACCATTCATTATGAATCTCATCAGTCATTCCCAAATTGAAATCTCCTGTTGCAGCACGAACTCGATGCAAAAAATCCTCTGACATGTTGTCCTTATATTTATCCCACAAATCTTTCGGATTTGATGGATTACACGTCGAAATTATGATTGCAAACAATGAACGTATTTGATTTGCAGGTGCGCACATAATTGCATCAGCAAGAGTCATATCCCAATGTGTATCATTCTCCAGCAATTGCAAACGTTGACAGGTATCACGATATGTAGGCCAGAGTACTCCATCGACGGTTCGAAGTGACTCGAATGAAGTTGGCCCACGAACATTCACCAACAGTAATCGCAAATAGAAACATACTGCATTTCTAGATGGATGCACTGTGTAAATACGACCGATGGCATCAGTTGAGAATACATCTGGATAATTCGGAACTCGCTCGCTTTGCTTTCGCCGTTGAAATTTTTTCGATGAAGCATTCCAAGTGTAATAACGCGGCATCTGAGTGCAGAGCAATGTTCGTGCGAATGGATCACTCTCACATGTTGAAAAGAAACTGGACAATGTTGTAGCTGGTGGTCTTTCAGCACGTTGAATGGCAGTGTGTTCAGTGAAATAAACACGTTGACCATTCTCCAGATGCACCGCCAAATGAACTACAGTTGGATGACGGTCATGAATTAGAAATGAAAAAAATCGCCAAAGAGCCTCATTGCAACTAACATATCTTCCAATTTGATACCGTGTTACTTCATCATCAGCATTTGGATTCGGAACACCAAACGCAGCCATATCACTACCTTTTGTAATATACCTGTAAACGTATAAATGCCACAGTAGAGGTATGAATAAAATAGAGGGGAAACGAAACGTCAAGTCCATGTAAAATGGACAACAACGTCAACGTCAACAGTTTTGTAGTCAACGTGGACAGCGCCACCACACATGAAAAAAAATTGGCTTCTCCATTGATCGATTTGATTCTTTTTTGGTTGTTGCCAAAATAAATAAATACAAAATGAAAAAAAAATTGAAAAAAACGAAAAACTGTCGTAACACGCTGGGTGGTCAAAATAAGACATTTTGAAATTATGATTTTTTGACCTTTTTTCGAGAAACTGAGAAAATACCTTTCCACCAAAGTACAAGTCATCAAAATCGGGTTGGCCACTCTCGAGTTATGGGATTACATCGCTTCAGACACTTTCTTTTATATACATATATAGATTATGCTTTCTTTGCATATTTTATAATTGAGGTCGCTTTATTTCTAGCAGTTTTATATTGAGACCAGGCATAATCATTTATTGTGTTTTTCCATTTTGAATTAGTATTTAAGAAAACAGCTTATTTATCTACAGAATCACAGTTATAACAGTCATTCCAACTAACACTTGACAGGCAATGATATAACTCACTCACATTCATAGACTGAAAGTCACGATATATAACATTCATAGTCAGTTGAAAACATAGATATATCAATAAAATACAAACAACACTTATGTGAATTATATACCCATGCCACTAAAATGAATATTACGCTGTCAGAAACTTCAGTTATAATGTACTCTGCTTCTGAATTAGAATTAGAAGACTCGGTCAGAATACACGTTTATTTAGAGAGGATTGGCAGTGAATTGCAACGTCTCCGCCCCTATGAGTTGACCGGTCATGCCGAAGAAGATTATAACTTGGAATATTGTAGAAAAAATCTGTGACAGTTGGGCTAAGCGGGGTTTCAGTGACACAAACTACATCAACTACGGATTCCTCAAAAACACTTCTAGCTCAGTCGAATCTATTCTAAGTACAAATTTGGGGTACTCAGTATCGATGCTTTTAAGAATCGGTTGCGGACGATTTTTTTGATAATCGAGTACTTACTACTTTTAGTATCATTTCAGCACACAACTAGAATTTCGTATTTGTATCCTGGAGTTTTTCCAAAACTTTTAGCCATCGAAAGCTTGAACTATTAATTTAATTATTCCTTAAAAAATAGCGATACAAATTAATTTCATTTCTTAAGTAAAATATATAACCAAAAATGTTTTTCATTTGATCACTTGACTTAAAATCTAAGGGTAAAAAATACAGATAAAAAATTACTATAAAAGGAATGATGTCAACTCTATCATCTACATACATATGTATGTATCCACATATAATGGCCCCTGAATATCTAAGCTCCTCTCGTATTTTCTTCTCCGTGCATCACCCCTCCCCTGTTAAAAAAGAACTGACACAAACAAAGATTAAATAATATTTATTTATGGTTACGTATGTATATACGTACATATATTAGTTTAAAACCTCAAAAAAATTATTAAAATCAAGAATTTCAATTGTCTTAATATCGTTTCTGCATGAAAGGCACAATACGCCCATGTCTTTCCAACACTGATAACAATACCCAATTCGACATATGGGGTTTTTGCAAATAATAAAATCGTTATCTGAAATAAAAAGAAGTTATTTAAAATTTTTGTTATGTATGTACATACAAAGGAAAACTCAATCAATGTTTGACCCAATTTCGACTAATTTCACCACACCAAAAACCAATTGGGTCTAATATGGATCCACCAATAGAAGGTGATAGCAGGATAAACAAAGAGAATCCACTGTGTATTTTGATCTAAATCTCCTGATCTCTTGCTCATGTATTTTGTTAATGTAATTTAGCGAGTGAGATGTCGAAAACTGCGTTCGTCCAGTTTGCTCATGTATTTTGTTTGTGTAAACAAAACAACCCATCGAATTTGGAGAGAGGAACATACATTCAGCTCATTGGATGCTATCACTTTGTATGAATTTGATTTGGATCTAATAAGATTCTAATATCAATCAGCAATAGTCAAATAAGTTCTGGTATGGTGAAATTGGACGAGATTTTTTGTTAGAGGCAGGGTTGCCGTTCGGATACAATTGTATCCATTTGGAAACATTTTAAGTCAATGGATACAAAGATACAAAAAGTGTTTATGGGTTTATGCATAGTGCGCTCAGATATGATTGTGTTCAGACCTTTATTGCATTGCATTGCACCTGCAATCGATTTTTGTGTTGCTTATCCCCACATACTTGCCATTCCTAGCATGTGCCAAAATTATATTTTCTGTTTTCGCTTTTTCAAATTGTTACACCTTCGGCTCCATTAAATACATAATTACTAATCCTTAAGGAACGAATTACTTAAGCGCGATTTCATTATAATTGTATCGGGTGTTTTTTTTACAGGTTTGTTTTTCGAATAGAGATAAAACTGGCATTTTGTGGTCAAATCTGGCAACTCTAATGTCATTTATGTTCAGTTTGGTTTGCCATTTCATCATGAACAGGTTGACAAAAGAACAACGCTTGCAAATCGTGCAAATTTATTTCGAAAATAATGGTTTAGTTCGCGAAGTTTACCGCGAGCTCCGTCAATTTTATGGTCGACATAATCGTCCATCAGAGCAATTAATTCGGTTAACCATGGATCGTTTTCGCACTACGTTTACTCTATGTGATAATACGCATCCGCAGAGACGTCGAACAGTGCGCACCGAAGAAACAATTGCCGCTGTAGAGCAAAGTGTTGAAGAGGACCCGAATGAATCGATTCGCCACCGTGCACAGCAATTGGAGCTTTGTCCATCAACTTTATGGAAGATTTTGCGCAAAGATCTTGGCTTGCGACTTTACAAGATCCAGCTTGTGCAAGAATTAAAGCCGCGAGACCATGCAATGCGTCGTGATTTTGGTGTATGGGCCGAAAATGAGATTGATCTCGATGCTGATTTTCATCGCAAAATTTTGTTCAGTGATGAGGCTCATTTTTGGTTGAATGGCTACGTCAACAAGCAAAATTGCCGCATTTGGAGTGAAGAGAATCCACATGAGACCCTTGAAACGCCATTACATCCACAAAAACTGACTGTTTGGTGTGCTCTATGGGCTGGTGGAGTCATTGGGCCATACTTCTTCCGCAATAATGCTGGAGAGGCAGTTACCGTTAATGGAGACCGGTATAGAGCCATGATAACCGACTATTTTGTTCCCGAATTGGATGGCATGAATGTGGATGAGTTGTGGTTCCAACAAGACGGCGCTACATGCCACACAGCGCACGTCACAATCGATTTATTGAAGGAAACATTCGATGAGCGCATAATTTCGCGGAATGGACCTGTAAATTGGCCACCAAGATCGTGTGATTTGACACCATTGGATTATTTTCTTTGGGGATATGTGAAGTCGCTCGTCTACGCCAACAAACCAGAAATGTTAGGGGAATTGGACCTGTAGAATTGGCTTTATTCGAGCCAGCCGCGGCGGCCACATGCCCGAAATCATATTTAAACATTAATGGCATACAATTATCCTTCCAATAAAGCCAAATTGATGGACCTTAAAACGATTTTCTTGTGTTTTATTTCAATTCGAAGTTCTATACCCCTAAAAAAACACCCGATACATCTTTGGTGGAATTAACATACATACATATGTATGTACATTGATAATGCACAATGGATAAGTAAGTCGTTTATTATCGCATTTGCACGTTTGGAACTAAGAGTTGTACATTTAGATTCATAGTAAGAAAACCAAGGATGGAAAATATAACAGAGAGTGAAATTCAAGAAGAAATTGAAAGCGAGGATAACATTGATGAAAAGTAAGTATGACAACATTTACCTATAAGAAACTTCTTAAGTCGACCTTTTTGTAGTGAACATTCTAAAAGGATTAGGAAACTCAATTTTATCTGAATGTTGTCCGGATTCCGAAGTGGCTAAACGTTTAAAATGTGCTAGAACAAAAGCTGTGAAAGTAACTGAAGAAATTTCAAACGCAGCTACGAATGACCTCATTTCAACATTAAAATCCTGTAAATTTTCAATTATAATAGACGAGACTACAGATGTTTCACTTAAAAAGTGCTTAGTGCTTGTTGCACGATACTGCAAAAGTTTTACTGTATGCGATCGTTTCTTAGCGCTTTTGGAATTATCAAATTTTGGGGCGAAATCTGTTTTCGATTCAATAAAAAGTTTTTTTCAAAAGAACGAAATTCCCCTCAAAAATATAGTTGGCTATGTAATGGCTGGACATTTATCAGGCGTGAAATCCTTATTCGAGTTGGAAACAAACATTTTTTACCTTAAGTGTACATGTCACTCTGCACTTGTGTGCTAGCTATGCTTGTAAGCAACTACCCCAAAAAGTTGATTGGTTGTGCCGAAATATTTAAAAATGTTTTCTTTTCATTGTTAGTTCTCGATTTTCTCCTGAGGCATTTTAAAAACAGTAGTACTCTATGTATGTATATATATATTCTAAAAAGATTGAAATAATTATCTTAAGATATTGTTGATTTTGTTTGTATTGTTTTTTAAATGTAAACAGTTTTCTATGTACAGCATTACAAAAGGGAAACCTGAAAAATATATATGTATTTAAACAAATAAAACTGTTTTATAACATGTTACAATGAAAGCGAAAAGTGTGTACATGTTTCTTTGCTAGTAAAAAATGTGGATACATTTTTGTCCGGATGGATACACTTTTGGATACAAAAAAAATTGAGCTTGTGGAAACGCTGGTTAGAGGTACAATATTTTCCGCTGCAGTTGTATTACGTTTCAAATAAAACACAAATCTTTTATAGCATGAATAATGCTTAAAAATCAATTGTATTTTCGGATTTACTTTTACAACTCTGTCATACGGAATTCATTCGACCTATATTTATAGTGTGAATAACTAAAAAAAGCAAATATTTAGCATTAAAGTATAAAGCAAATGTACATACATACGTATACATATATACATATATCGTTGTCGGTAACAAGAGCCATGCAACTTCTTTGTAATCTACGTTCTTTGGTTAGACTATATGGAAATTGCATTAAAAAATTGTAAAAAAATCAGTGAAACTACATCAAGAAGTGCTAGTTTACTTCACTACACCACAAATCAATTAGTTCAAAACAGATTCTACAGAGGTTACCTATTCAATAGTCCATATCTGTTTTGTATAAAATTATTTTTTAATGGTAATGAAAATAATCAGACTATTATATATTTATAAATATGGCTTCATAAACTACCAGAGAACTTACAACATTTGTTGTGGTATCACTTGACATTTCATTCTTTACACAACTCCTCGAAAATCCCTCTCATTTAAAAGACTTGTAAACTTGTTTTAAAAATCGGCAAGTTCATTTAGCACAGGAACAGCACTACTATGTTACCACATCCGGAGAAAGCATCCAACTTCTTAGTAATCTACGTTCCGTGGTATATGTACATTGCTAAACGAGGCTGTGGCCTACTAATTCACAAAAATCTGCAACATAAACGAATTAACTTACATACCAACTTATCAGCAGTTGGTGTCGAATTAAATTTTAGACACCCTATCACTGTAATTTTCATCTATATCCCTTCAAACCAAAGTATCTTGTCTTCTGATTTATTACGCCTTACCTCCTCCATAAATACTGCAATAATTATATGCAGGGAATTCAACGGTTGGAGCCCTCTCTGGTGCTCACTAACAACCAAGCATAAAGGTACAATAATTTAAGACTTTATTCTCGAATTTATGTTTACTAAATAACAACAGTCTAAACACATTTCTCCACACACAATACATTCACCCACATTGACCTCACTCTATGTGCATCACAACTACTCCCTAGATCAACCTGGTACAAACTTGGGGATCTGCGCAATAGTGATCATTTCTCTATTATTTCTTCATTTTCTTTTTTTATCTCCATCGTTTCCAGCACCAATAAATCATCTAAGTATAACATTGAGAAAGCAAACTGGTAAAAATTCAATCAATTAAAGAACACCAAATACTCACCCGATTTCGATAACAGCAACTCCAATAAAGAGGCTGCAATAATTCAAAAGGCTATTCGGGGATCAGCCAACCTAGCTATTCCTCGATGTTTTCCTCGCAACCCATAAAGAAAGGTGCCGTGAAGGTCGCCAGAAGAAGCACACTTCGACACGAACAACTAACAGCCTGGAGGAGACAATATCAAAGGTGTCCCACCCTTGATAATTTAACAAAAAACGCAATTCCCAATTTAAGAGAGCAAGGAAGGAAGCTAAAACCCGGAGCTTCGTAGAGTTTACCGAAAGGCTATGACTTATGTCTTCTACTCGTATGAAAGGGAGTACAAACACTTACTCACTCCACAATCAACATACATTTTATTAGAATAAACAACTCATTAATCAGCGACCCCAACGCACTTTCATTAAAATTTGCCAAGAACATTTCGAAATCATCAGAGACCTCAAACTTTCCACCTCAGTTCATAGTGTCCTATAACAGCATTCCGTTTATGACCTCAGCCAACGTTACTGACAACCAAGCTATACAGATAGAAAAAGATATCAGCTTTATTAAAATCGACTTTGCTTTGAAGGCAGCTAAATGCAGTGCACCAGGTTTTGATCAAATAAATTACAGCATGCTGCGCTATATTCCAGTCTCATTAAAACAAAGACACACTTAACTCTACATTCACGATTTACCTTTTCAACGGAATCCCACAAGAATCTCCACTATCCGTAACCCACTTTTTAATAGCTTTTGAAGACGTTAGCAAAATCATGAGTCTACAGTTAAACATTAAGCATTGTATATATACCGATGAGTTATTTTTAGTATGCAGCAATAGACAAAATTGCAGAATCGTTTGGATATAAGCAAATAAATAATAATTTTAAAATCAGTACAGTGAAGTCTCTGAAAATACTTGGCTTCATCTTTGACGAAAAACATAGTTTTAAAGGAAATTGTGGCAATTTAAGAAGCGAACTAGCTGCCAGATTAAATATTGTAAAATACCTATTGTCGAAGAAAAGTTGTTCACAAACTAAATCAATCAAACAAAAAACCACATTAAAAAAATGTATGCACCATTTCACGCAGCGCAACATCGAAGCTTACGGGCGGCGGGACAACACCCATCACAAATTTACTGACGGAAAGTGGCTTCCAATCTTTAGAAGATCGAATAAAATACCTTCGAAGTCGAATAATTTACAGACTGTTTTGCAACTCTTCTGCGCCACGAAATCCGGCTATTGAAAAAAAGGAAAAGGACACTTTCATATAATAACGATGTGGGAGAATCTTGCAAGGATTAACTCTATTCCTCAGTATCCAAATACAAACTACTACTTAAAAGCTAAGAACAACTTAAACTAGGTATCAGAGAAAATGCAATTCCGGATCTATGTATACATAAGTATCGATTAACATTATTAAACAACGTAAGTAAGTAACTATGTAATAACAAGGTAAATATGTATTAAAATTCGCAAAAGTATGTAAATAAAGAGTAGTCTACCGAGTGAGTGGGAGTGCTATACAGAATGTTTGTGGAGTAAGTAATAAGTATGTACATAAATAGGAGTTAACGTAATGTATAATGTATAAGCATAGGTGGGATCATAATGTAACTCCTCCACCCTTAAGCTATTTGCGTCCACGCATGTTTTGCATAATATTCCTCAGGTTAGATTTATCAGTAACTTCAATATGGTGTTGGCACTTTTTATGTATAATTTTGGATAGAAACGTTTCATTTTCTCTATAACTCAGGTAAATTTGATTTTTGTAATAATTGATAGGTTTTTCAGTAATAAATATGTATATAAATTATCTTCCAGTGCACTGTGTACAGTTGCAGCTGTCGACCAAATGCCAAATGCCCATTTTTTCTTCGTCTTAATTTCTGCATTTAATTTCTTCATTTGATTATTAAAAACATTTGCACTTTTTGAATTTCTATTCTCATCTTTTATAAACTATCTACTCAAAGCATCAGCAACCGTGTTATCTTTTCCCTTAATGTGAGTTATATCGAAATCATATTCATTTAACATGATTTTCCACCTTTGCAATTTCATGTTTTTCTCCTTAATATTGTGCAACCAAACTAAAGGCTTATGGCCGGTTTGAATTTTAAACTTATGACCGTATAGATAGGTGCGAAAATGCTTTACTGACCGCACAACAGCTAGTACTTCCTTCTCAATAGCTGAATAATGAATTTCATGATAGGATAAGGTGCGTGATGCATAACAAATGGGATGACCATTTTAGCTTAATACTGACCCTATGGCAAATTGAGATGCATCAGTCGTAAGGACGAATTTTTTATTAAAGTCGGGTGACTGCAGGACTGGTTCACTTGTAATTAGTTTTTTTAACGTTTCAAATGAGTTACAAAATTCTTTACTTTTAAAATCTAATACCGCGTTTTGTTTTAAGAGTCGAACCATCGGATATGCTACTTTGACATAATCCCGCATTAACTTACGGTAATATCCGGTGATACCCAGAAATTGTTTAATTTCTTTTATACTAGTTGGTGATTGCATTTTACTTATTGTTTCAATCTTTGATGGATCAGGCTTAATACCATCACCTGTTACTATGTGTCCTAAAAAATGTGTAGTTAATTCTGCAAAACAACATTTGTTTTTTGTTTTATTAATTTCTTCTTTAGTAATTTATTACAGAAAGGAGTATACAAGAGGAGATGTAAATATTAATCGTTTCATTATATTAGTTATTATATTTGTTTTGTCAATAATATTATTAATTATTAGTCCTAATTTAATTAGAATTTTATTAGGTTGAGATGGGTTAGGATTAGTTTCTTATTGTTTAGTTATTTATTTTCATTTACCTTCTCATTGATAAACTGTTAAAATAGTAATAATATTTCCTAATAGAAATAATGAAATATCATATTGATGGAATCGTTTAATTAATCCTGAAACTGATGTTATTGCTCCAATAGCTCCTGTTAAAGGTCATGGGCTATAATCTACTAAATGAAATGGGTGATTGGCGTATGTTGACATTAATTTACTTCTCTAGAATAAATAGTTCTTAAAACTCCAAATACATAAGATTGGATTATAGCAACAGCTGATTCAAGTACTAATAAAGCAATTTGACCAATAATTAGTAATGAAATTATAATATATGAAAGGGAAGGGTCGGTATTTCCTAAAAGAGTTAAAAGTAAGTGACCTGCAATTATATTAGCTGCTAGTCGTACGGCTAGAGTATCTGGTCGAATTACATTTCTAATTGTTTCAATACATACTATAAATAAAAGGTATAAGAATTGCAGGAGTACCTTGTGGTACTAAATGGGCAAATATATGTTATATGTCAAATGACTAGTTCTTGTAAAAATATATGGAAATAATCCTATGAAATAATTAAAAAGGATTAATGAAAATAGTGAAACAAAGATAAAAGTTGACCCTGAATGACCTGATACTCCTAGTAATATTTTAAATTCTTTATGGAGGGTTATTAAAATTGAGTTTCAAAAAATATGATAACGTGAAGGTATTAATCAATAAGTTGATGGAATTAATAACAACCCTAGGAATATTCTTAATCAATTTAATGATAAATTAAAAATACTTGTTGAGGGGTCGAAGACGGAAAATAAATTCGTTATCATTTTCAATTAAAAGATGAGTATCACTTGCTAGAAATTTTAGATTAACGTGAATTAGGAATTACTGAATAATTATTTATTATTCTAAATAAAATAAATATAATTGAAAATGTAATAAATAAAATTAGGTGCTATTTGTGGAATTAAAAAATATTAAATATTTTAATAATTTTAGTTTGACATACTAATGTTATAATTTTAACTAATTTTTTTCATTAGAAGTAATTGCTAATTTGCTATAAAGTGGTTTAAGAGACCAATACTTGCTTTCAGTCATCTAATGATGAATTAATTCTATTAGTAATTCATTTAATAAAATAGTTAACAGGAGTACTTTCAACTACAATTGGTATACAACTATTATTAGCACCACAAATTGCAGAACATTGACCATAAAATAAACCTGGCCGGTTTATAAAAAAAATTGGTTTGGTTTAATCGTCCACGAGTTCCATCAACTTTTACTCCTAGAGCTGGGATTGTTCATGAATCACATCAGCGGCAGTTACTAAAATTCGAATTTTTGAATTTATAGGTAGAATTACTCGGTTATCAACATCTAATAATCGAAATCCGTCTATAGTTAATTCATTTGTAGGAATTATATATGAATCAAATTCAACATTTATAAAGTCTGAATATTCGTAGCTTCAGTATCATTGATGTCCAATAGCTTTTAGAGTAACTGAAGGTTCATTAATTTCGTCGAGTAAATATAATAATCGTAAAGAAGGTAAGGGAATAAATAATAAAACAATTGCTGGAATATCTTGAAGGCCTAGAGCAGCTCATTAATTTCTAATAAAAGTTAAATACTTTATATATGAAGCTTAAATCCATTGCACTAATCTGCCATATTAGAAGTTAGTTAGAATAGGTAATTCAGAATAACTATGTTCAGATGGAGGAGTATTTTGTAATCATTCAATAGATGAATTAAGTTGTATAGGGTAAATAACTTGACGTTGTGTAATTAAACTTTCTCAAATAATAAATAAGAAAAATAAAATCCCTAGTAATGAAATAGATGAACCAATGGTTGAGACTACATTTCATGTTGTATAAGCGTCTGGGTAGTCTGAATATCGTCGTGCTAATCCCAAAAAATGTTGAGGGAAGAAAGTTAAAGTTACTCCAATAAATATAATAATAAATTGGCTTTTTAATCAATTAGGGTTTAAATTTAGTCCTGTAAATAAAGGATACCAATGAATAAATCCTGCTATAATTGCAAATACTACTATAGATAATACATAATGAAAATGTGCTACAACATAATAAGTGTCATGTAAAATGATATCAACTGATGAATTAGCTAATACAACTCTAGTTAATCCACCAACTGTAAATAAGAATACAAATCCTAATGCTCATAATAAGGCTGGTGAATAATTTAATTGTGTTCCATGTAAAGTTGCTAATAATCTAAAAATTTTAATACCAGTTGGGACGGCAATGATTATAGTAGCTGAGGTAAAATAAGCACGTATATCTACGTCTATTCCTACAGTAAATATATGATGTGCTCATACAATAAATCCTAATAAGCCAATTGCAATCATTGCATAAATTATTCCTAGTGAACCAAATGTTTCCTTTTTACCTGATTCTTGACTAATAATATGAGGAATTATCTAAATAAATGTTGGTATAATATTGGGTCTTCACCACCAGCAGGATCCAAAAAGGAAGTATTAAATTTCGGTCTGTTAATAATATAGTAATAGCACCGGCTAATACTGGTAATGATAATAGTAATAATAAAGCTGTTAAGACAACTGCTCATACAAATAAAGTATTCGATCAAATGTAATTCCAGTTGATCGTATATTAATAACTGTAGTAATAAAATTTACTGCTCCTAAGATTGATGAAATTTCTGCTAAATGAAGAGAGAAAATTGCTAGATCAACAGATGCTCCTCCATGTGCAATAACAGATGCTAAAGGAGGATAAACAGTTCATCCAGTTCCGGCTCCGGTTTCTACTATACTTCTTGCTAATAATAATGTTAATGAAGGAGGTAATAATCAAAAACTTATATTATTTATTCGAGTTAAAGCCATATCTGAGGCACCAAGTATTAAAGGAACTAATCAATTTCCAAGTCCTCCAATTAATAGGTATAACTATGAAAAAAATTATTACAAAAGCATGAGCTGTAACAATTACATTATAAATCTGGTCATCACCAATTAAAGCACTGGGGCGACCTAATTCTGCTCGGATTAGAATACTTAAAGAAGTCCCTACTATACCTGCTCAAACCCCAAAAATAAAATATAAAGTTTCAATATCTTTATGATTTGTTGAAAATAATCACTGTCGCGATTAGATTAAATGGCTGAAATTTAGGCGATAGACTGTAAATCTATTTATAAGAATCCATTCGTTTTAATCAAGGCTGACAGTGATTATTTGATTTGATAGGCTTTATAGTCAATAATGATATTAGACTGCAATTCTAAAGGAGTAAGTAAAATTACTAAGGCTTAAAAGATTTAGCTTATATTTATAATTTTGAAGACTATTAGTTTATTTAACTTAAAGCCTTATAAATAGTAAGATGAATTATAATAATATATAAACTATTGATACTAAAATTAAACTAAATGCTGAAATAAAAGATTAAAATAGTATACATTTAAATGAAAAATTGTTTACAGGTATATTATTTATTCAATTATTTTCATGATAATTTAGTATAAAAGCAGCGAAACATAAGCGCAAGTAAAAAAATAAGGTAATAAATGTTATTATTATTATTATAGTTATAAGCATAAACTGATTATTAAGAATTAACACTTGAATAACAAGTCATTTTGGTAAAAATCCAATGAATGGAGGTAATCCTCCTAAAGATAGTAAGTTAATGAATAAAATAAATTTCAAAATCTTTGAAGGGAAAAACGAATTAAATAATTGATTTATATGAAAAATTTTGAGGTTATTAAATATAATAATTAAACTGAAAGAGAAAAATCTATAAAAAGAAAAATAAATAAATCATATTGATTCATTATTTTGTATAGCAATTAATATTCATCCTAGATGGTTGATTGATGAAAATGCTATTAGTTTTCGTAAAGAAGTTTGGTTTAGTCCTCCCAATGCTCCAATAATTGTTGATAAAATAATTACTATAATAATTAAAATATTTTGTAAGATATATGAAATTATTACAAGACGAGCAATTTTTTGCCATGTTATTAATAATAAAGCATTTATTCAGGATAATCCTTCTATAACATTTGGAAATCAAAAATGGAATGGGGCTGCCCCACTTTTTAGTAATAACGAAGAAGAAATAATTAAATTAATATATGTATGTCGTTTCTACAGAGGAAGCTAAGGCTTGAGTTAAAAAATATTTAATAGATGCTTCTGTTGATATTAAATTATTATCTCTTATTAGGGGGATAAAAGACAATAAATTAATTTCTAGACCTATTCAAGCTCTTAATCAAGAATTAGCTGATACTGTAATTAATGTACCTGTAATTATAATAAAGAAGGATATAATTTTAGCAGAATTGTTTATAATTAAAAAGAAAAGGATTATACATAAATTTTATAAATGGGGTATGAGCCCAGTAGCTTAATTAGCTTATCTTTTTATATTTTAGTGTATGATGCACAAAAGTTTTTGATGCTTTTAGGAATAGTTTAATTCTATTAAATATAAAATTAATTTTAAAGGTAAAATAAATTATTTGTATTAATGAATATAAATTTATTATATAATTTACCCTATCCAGGTAACCCTTTTTATCAGGCAATTCATTTTTTTTGACACTTTTTCATGTACATTTATGGGAAGAATTTTTATCTTTTTCAAATTAAATTGGGTAGTATCCCTTCCTGGATTTTTTTTTTTATATTTAATATTTTATTTTTGTATATTTAATATTTTATTTGTGAAGAAAAATATATTAAATTAGTTAAGATATTTAAATAGGTAATTAAAAATAGTAAGTTTAAAATTAGGAATCACAACTTCAATATACATAGGTGAATATAAAAAAGCTATTTTTAACATATATTTATACCAATTTCGAACGTCATATTATATTAATATAAAAATAATATCCCATTTTTTATATATTATGTATAAAAACGAATTTTTTATAAAACTAAATACTTAAATTTTATTTTAGTATTCTTAATAATTATAAATAATTTTTTTTATAATTGAATAATTTGGTAAAATTTATAAAATAAAAATTTTTATATAGTAACAAAAGTTTAATAATATAAATTTAGTCCATTTAAAAAAATATATTAAAATAAAAATTTAAAATATAATTGAAAATTATTTATTAAATTTAACTAAATTAAAATAATAGGGTATTTTATGTTTAGTATTTAATGAATAAAGAGTATTATATTGATTAATATTTATTTATTTATGTTAATTTATAAATAATTTTATTTATAATTATTTAATTATTCCAGAACTATGATATATGTACATATGTAAATCAATTTTACTTTTAATAAATTTGTTTTATAGTTATTTCATTTTAAATATTAATTTTAATGTTATGTAAATAATAGGGGTATTTAACTTAAATTAATAATTATTAAAATAATTAATAATTATTAATTAATATTTTTAAAATTTTCATTAGGAAAATTGAAAAAAATTTTTATGAGGAGGAATTTACTTTTATAAAATTATTTTATTTATAATTATTTATTTTTTATTAATACTATAAAAATTTGATAATATAATATATAATAAATAATTTATAATTTTTAAAATTTTAGTTTAAATATAGTAAAGTTTTATTTTAGCTTAAAATTTTGTTATTGATTTATTTTATATGTAAATTTTTGTGTGAAATTTTATTTATTTAAATAATAAATAAATTTTATTATAGTCTCAGTAATTAATTTTATAAATCAAGGAAACTTGGAAGTAGTAATTTCATTAAGTATTGGCTAAATTTGTGGCAGCAGCCGCGGTTACACAAATAATACAAATAAAATTTGTTCAGTGTGAGTTAAATTTTGTAATTGTAAAATATATTTAAATTTATTAAGTGAAATTTTAAATTTACATATAAATTTGTATTTAAATAATATTGAAGCTTTTAAATTTTATTAATAAACTAGGATTAGATACCCTACTATTTAAAATGTAAATTAAATCCACTAAGGTAGTATTAGTTATGTTCTTGAAACTTAAAAATTTTTGGCGGTATTTTAGTCTATTCAGAGGATCCTGTCCTGTAATTGATAATCCACGATGTACCTCACTTGAATTTGCTTTCAGTTTATATACCGTCGTTATAAGAATATTTTATTAGAATAATAATGTTCTTAAATTTTTATTAAAATTTATATCAAATCAAGGTGTAGTTTATATTTAAGTTAGAGATGGGTTACAATAAAATTATTTTATTGAATTTAAATTTGAAATATTTAATGAAATTGGATTTGATAGTAAAATTTTAAAGATAAAAAATTTGATTTTAGCACTAAAATATGTACACATCGCACGTCGCTCTTATTATTAAGGTAAGATATGTAAGTCGTAACATAGTAGATGTACCGGAAGGTGTATCTAGAATGACAATTTAAAGCTTATTTAGTAAAGTATTTCATTTACATGGAAAGTATTTTTGTGCAAATCAATATAAATTGATTTATTAATTTTTATTTTATTTATTATAATTTATTAAAAATTATTATATAATTTAAAGTTTTAGTAAATTTTATTGAAAAAATAATTTTTATAATAGTCTATTATGTATTGTGAAAGAATATTGAAATATGTATTTTGAAAAATTTTTATTTTAAAAGAAAATTTTATTTATTGTACCTGTGTATCAGGGTTTATTAAATAATTATTAAATATTTAATTATCTCGATTTTATAAGAGTTAATAATTTATAAAATTTATTGTATCAAAACTATTTTAAATAAATTATTAGAAATGAAATGTTATTCGTTTATAAAGGTATCTAGTTTTTTTAGAAATAAATTTAATTTAAAAAATTTTAGTTTTTTATTTATTTACTTAAATAAAAAATTATTGATTTGAATATTTTAAGCGATAAGCTTTAAAATAAATTATTAAAAATTAATAATAGTCGAATATAAATGTATGTATGTGTAGAATTATCAATCATTTATAAGTTTATTATAAATTATTTCATTACTTATATTATTTATTAGATTTTAATTTTTTATACAAAATTTTTTTTAAGTAAAACAAGAAAATACATAATGGTAAAATTAGTATATTTTATTGTTTATATAATTTAATATGATAAGTTTGTATAAAGAATTCGGCAAATTTATATACTCGCCTGTTTAACAAAAACATGTATTTTTGAAGTTTATAAAAATTCTGACCTGCCCATGGATAATTTTAAATGGCCGCAGTATTCTAACTGTGCAAAGGTAGCATAATCATTAGTCTTTTAATTGGAGGCTGGAATGAATGGTTGGACGAAGTATAATCTGTTTCATTTAAATTTATAATAGAACTTTATATTTTAGTTAAAAAGCTAAAATTTTATTAAAAGACGAGAAGACCTTATAAATCTTTATATTTTATATTATATAAATTTTTTAGATATGTTTTATTTTTATTTTATAAATTATTTTGTTGGGGTGATATTAAAATTTGAATAACCTTCAATTATTTGTAATCATTAATTTATGATTTTTTGATCCGTTAATAACGATTATAAGATTAAGTTACTTTAGGGATAACAGCGTAATTTTTTTGGAGAGATCATATCGATAAAAAAGTTTGCGACCTCGAAGTTGGATTAAGATAATCTTTAGGTGTAGCCGCTTAAATATTAAGTCTGTTCGACTTTTAATTTCTTACATGATCTGAGTTCAGACCGGCGTAAGCCAGGTTGGTTTCTATCTTTAATATATTAAAGTATGTGACAAAATCGACCTTACGACTGAAATGCGTTAAGAGAGAAATAAAACGGAAGCCGAAGATGCCCGAGTACACGGACACGGAACTCAAAGCTGTAGTAGTGCGAGCGCTAAGTACGAAGCACTTCAATACAAAGCGTAATTTCATTGATACAAATTGGAGCATAATTTCAAACGATAGAGCATATCTTCTTTTATCAGAATCAATGAAACCCCGAAAATCGATTTTTCAGTCGTAAGGTCGATTCTGTCATTCCACATCACATATTTTAGTACGAAAGGACCAAATATTTAAATAGTTATATTTTATTTATTGAATTTTAATAATTTATGACTATTTTGGCAGATTAGTGCAATAAATTTAGAATTTATTTATGCAATTTAATTACAAATAGTACTTGTTTTTTATAGAATTAATTTTATTTTTTGTCAGCAGATTAATTTTAGTAGTGTGTGTTTTAGTTAGAGTTGCTTTTTTAACTCTCTTCGAGCGTAAAGTATTAGGTTATATTCAAATTCGTAAGGGTCCTAATAAAGTAGGATTAATAGGTATTCCTCAACCTTTTTGGGATGCAATTAAATTATTTACTAAGGAACAGGCTTACCCTCTTTTATCAAATTATATTTCTTATTATTTTTCTCCAGTTCTTTCTTTATTTATTTCTTTATTAGTTTGATTTTGTATACCTTTATTTATTAAATTATTTTCTTTTAATTTAGGAATATTATATTTCTTGTGTTGTACTAGTTTAGGGGTTTATACGGTAATAATTGCTGGTAGGTCTTCTAATTCGAATTATGCTTTATTAGGTGGGTTACGGGCTGTTGCTCAGACTATTTCTTATGAAGTTAGAATAGCTTTAATTTTATTATCTTTTGTTTTTTTAATTGGTGGTTATAATTTTTTGGATTTTTTTGTGTTCCAAAATTATATTTGATTTTTAATTATTTTATTTCCTATTGGACTTGTTTGATTTTGTATTTGTTTGGCTGAAACTAATCGTACCCCATTTGATTTTGCTGTGGGTGAATCTGAATTAGTGTCTGGGTTTAATGTAGAATATAGAAGTGGGGGGTTTGCTTTAATTTTATATCTGAATATGCTAGTATTTTATTTATAAGTATATTATTTTGTATTATTTTTTTTAGGTTGTGATTTACTTAATCTAATATTTTATATTAAATTAACTTTTATTTCATATATATTTATTTGAGCTCGTAGGACTTTACCACGATTTCGTTATGATAAATTAATGTATTTGGCTTGAAAAAGATTTTTACCTTTTTCATTCAATTATCTATTATTTTTTATTGGCTTTAAATTATTAATAATTTATTTTATATTATTAACTTATTTTAGTAAAGTTAATAGAAATTTTATTTTCTATCTTATGTTTTCAAAACATATGCTTATTCAAGCTCATTAACTAATTAATTAAATTATCCCATCAATTATTAATTAGTGGATTAATAATATAATATAAAAAATATACAACTGTTAAAATTTGTCCTACTATTACATAAGGGTCTTCTACTGGTCGGGCTCCAATTCATGTTAATAGTAGAACTGTTACTACTATAATTCAAAATAAGATTTTATTGATTGGGTAAAAATGAATTCCTCGAAATTTTCTTAAATTATAGAATGGGAGAATAGCTAAAATTGCAATTGATAAAACTAGAGCAATTACTCCTCCTAATTTATTAGGAATTGAACGTAAAATTGCATAAGCAAATAAAAAATATCATTCTGGTTGGATATGAACTGGTGTTACTAAAGGATTTGCGGGAATGAAATTATCTGGATCTCCTAGTAGATAAGGATTAATTAACGTTTATAATAGTAATAATATAATTATTACAATAAATCCTACAATATATTTATAAGTAAAATATGGGTGAAAAGGAATTTTATCAATATTAGAATTTAATCCAATAGGATTATTTGATCCTGTTTGGTGTAAAAATAATAAGTGAATTAAAGTTATAGCTAGAACAATAAAGGGTAAGATAAAATGGAAAGTGAAAAATCGTGTTAATGTGGCATTATCAACAGCAAATCCACCTCAAATTCATTGTACTAAATCTGTCCCTAAGTAAGGGATTGCTGATAATAGATTAGTAATTACTGTTGCTCCTCAAAAAGATATTTGTCCTCATGGAAGTACATATCCTATAATGGCTGTTGCTATTATTAGGAATTAAATTAATACCCCCACAAATCATGTAGGAGTAAATATATAGGAACCGTAATAGATTCCTCGACCTACATGAGAATAAATACAGATAAAGAAAAAAGATGCACCATTGGCGTGTAAAGTTCGTAGTAATCATCCATAATTTACATCACGACAAATATGATGAACTCTATTAAAAGCTAAATTAATATCTGCAGTATAATGTACTATAGCTAAAAATAGCCCTGTTAAAATTTGAATAATTAAACATAATCCAAGTAGTGATCCAAAATTTCATCAAGCTGAAATGTTAATTGGAGCTGGAAGGTCTACTAATGCATTATTTGCAATTTTAAATAAAGGATGTTGGGTTCGTAAAGGTTTATTCATTAGTTAAATTATTAATCGTAAGGGACCATAAAATAATTTAGTAATTTTTACTACAGCAATTAGTGTAATTAATAAATAATTTATTAGTAGGATAGTAATTATATTTGTTGGGTAATTATATAATTTATTAAGACTTAATCTATTTTCTTTAATAAATATATTTATGTTATTAATGATTGTATTTCATTATTTTCTAAAAAAAAATGAAATATAAGTTTTATCAATAAATAAATTTATTAAAATAAGAAGAAAAGAAATTATTATGCATATAATTGTTAATTTTATTGATAATGAGAATATTTCGTTAGACGCTAGTGAAGTTACATAAATAAATAATACTAATATACCTCCTAGAAAAATTAAAAGTAAAATATAAGAAAATCAGAATCTTTTAGCTATTAATCCTGTTAATAGGCAAATTTGTAAAGTTTGTAATAATAAAATTTTAACTTTAATAAAAATAAAACTTGAAATTAATGTTGATGAAAATAATAAAAATTGTATTATATCAGAAGATAGTTTAATTAAAATATTAATTTTGGAGATAAATGATAAAGGTTTTACTTTTCTTTTGAAGTTTTAAAAGACTACTCTTATTTTTGATTTACAAGACCAATGTTTTTGTTAAACTATTAAAACTAATGTTAATAATTTTATATTGAGGGTTACCTTGTTTATTATTTTTAATAGGTGTTTTTGTTTTTGTATCAAATCGTAAACATTTATTGTCAATACTTTTAAGATTAGAATATATTGTATTAAATTTATTTTTTTTATTATTTATTTTTTTGAACTTAATGGATTTTAGAGGATTTTTTAGTATAATATTTTTAACTTTTAGAGTTTGTGAAGGGGCATTAGGTCTTTCTATTTTAGTTTCAATAATTCGAACTCATGGGAATGATAATGTTCAGTCTTTTAATATTTTACAATGTTAAAAATAATTTTTATAATAATTTTTATTATTCCTATTTGTTTTATAAATTATTCATTTTGAATGGTTCAAAATTTGTTATTTGTAATTATATTTTTTTTTATTTTTATAAATTTTTGTACAAATTATTTTGTAAACATATCATATTTTTTGGGATATGACATTCTTTCTTATGGGTTAATTTTATTAAGTTGTTGAATTTGTAGTTTAATATTCACTGCAATTGAATCTATTTATAAATATAATAATTATAAAAGTTTATTTTTATTTAATATTATGATTCTTTTACTATTTTTAATTTTAAGATTTGCTAGAATAAATTTATTTATATTTTATTTATTTTTTGAAAGTAGATTAATTCCTACTTTATTTTTAATTTTAGGATGAGGGTATCAACCTGAGCGGTTGCAGGCTGGAGTTTATTTGTTATTTTATACTTTATTAGTTTCTTTACCTATATTGGTAGGAATTTTTTATTTATACAATTATATAATAACTTTAAATTATTTTTTAATAAGTAATTATTTATTTAACTATGAAATATTGTATTTATCTTTAATTTTAACCTTTTTAGTTAAGATACCTATATTTTTAGTTCATTTGTGATAACCTAAAGCTCATGTTGAAGCCCCTGTTTCTGGTTCTATAATTTTATCTGGAATTATATTAAAATTGGGGGGTATGGTTTATTACGTGTATTTTCTTATTTACAAATTGTTGGAATTAAATTTAATTACCTTTGGATTACTATAAGTTTAGTGGGAGGAGTTTTAATTAGTTTAGTATGTTTACGCCAAACTGATTTGAAGGCTTTATTTGCTTATTTTTCTGTAGCTCATATAGTTATTGTTTTGGGGGGACTTATAACTTTAACTTATTGAGGGGTTTGTGGATCTTACAGTTTAATAATTGTTCATGGGTTATGTTCTTCCGGCTTATTTTGTTTAGCTAATATTACTTATGAACGGTTAGGGAGTCGTAGTTTATTAATTAATAAAGGTTTATTAAATTTTATACAACCAATAACTTTATGATGATTTTTATTAAGAGCTTGTAAAATAGCCGGCACTCCGTCATTAAATTTATTAGGTGAAATTTCTTTATTAATTCTTTTTTAGAGCTGCTTATACTTTATATTTATATGCTTATAGACAACATGGTAAACTATTTTCTGGAAGTTATTCATTTAGAGGTGGTAAAATTCGTGAATATTTTTTATTATTTCTTCATTGATTTCCTTTAAATTTATTGATTTTAAAGAGAGACATTTGTATATTTTGAATTTAAATTTAAATAGTTTATAATAAAATATTGATTTGTGGTGTCAATGATATGATTTAATCATTTTAGATCGTGAATATATATATATCAATTTGTAGAAATATATTTGTGATTTTAATTCTTAATAGATTTTTAAATTTTTTTTTAGATTAAATTTTTTATCAAATGATTTATGTTTTTTTTTTGGAATGAGAGATTATTAGATTAAATTCGACTAGAATTGTTATGACTTTTTTATTCGATTGAATAAGTTAATTATTTATATCTTTTGTTTTATTAATTTCTTCTTTAGTAATTTATTACAGAAAGGAGTATATAAGAGGAGATGTAAATATTAATCGTTTTATTATATTAGTTATTATATTTGTTTTGTCAATAATATTATTAATTATTAGTCCTAATTTAATTAGAATTTTATTAGGTTGAGATGGGTTAGGATTAGTTTCTTATTGTTTAGTTATTTATTTTCAAAATGTAAAATCTTATAATGCGGGTATATTAACTGCACTATCTAACCGAATTGGTGATGTTGCTTTTTTATTAGCTATTGCTTGGATATTAAATTATGGGAGATGAAATTATATTTTTTATTTAGAATTAATAAAAAATACAATTGAAATAAAAATAATTGGTTCATTAATTGTTTTAGCAGCTATAACTAAAAGAGCTCAAATTCCTTTTTCATCTTGGTTGCCTGCTGCTATAGCTGCCCCTACACCTGTTTCTGCTTTGGTTCATTCTTCAACTCTTGTAACTGCAGGGGTTTATTTATTAATTCGGTTTAATTTTTTATTATATGAAAGTTGATTAGGTCAATTTTTATTATTATTATCTGGATTAACAATATTTATAGCTGGGTTAGGTGCTAATTTTGAATTTAATTTAAAGAAAATTATTGCTCTTTCTACTTTGAATCAGTTGGGTTTAATAATAAGAATTTTATCTATAGAATTTTATAAATTGGCTTTTGTCATTTACTAACTCATGCTTTATTTAAGGCTTTATTATTTATATGCGCTGGTGCTATTATTAATAATATAAATAACTCTCAAGATATTAGGAATTTATATGCCTTTAACAAGAGGATGTTTTAATGTTGCAAATTTGGCTTTATGTGGAATACCTTTTTTAGCAGGGTTTTATTCTAAGGATTTAATTTTAGAATTGGTTTGTTTAGATTATATACATTTTTTTCTTTCTTTTTATATTTTTTTTTCTATTGGGTTAACTGTTTGTTATTCTTTACGGTTAGTTTATTATACAATAAGTGAATTGAATTGCGGTTCTTTAAATATATTAAGAGATGAAGGCTGGATTATACTACGGGGTATGATAGGTTTATTATTTATAAGAATTGTTGGAGGTAGTATACTTAGTTGGGTAATTTTTTCATCACCTTATATAATTTGTTTACCTTATTATATAAAATGTTTTTTTAGGTAAAATCGAAGCTAAAATTATTACAATATTTGTAATAATTCCTAATATTAGTGCTATTGTTATAATTGAAAATATTATCTATACTACACTTATGTGTAGACTTTATGTTTGGAAGTCAAATATACTTATATATTATATAGATATTGAATTAATAAATTATCCTCCTCATCAATAGATGGAAATATATAAAAATAATCCAACAATATCAACAAAATGTCAATATCAAGCTGCTGCTTCAAATCCAAAATAGTGTGTTTTAGAAAAATGATTATTCAAGTGGCGAATTAAACAGATTAATAAAAATCTTGTTCCAATTAGTACATGAAGTCCATGAAATCCTGTTGCCATATAAAAAGTTGACCCATAAACTGAGTCAGCAATTGTGAATGGTGCTTCAATATATTCATATGCCTGTAGTATAGAAAAATAAACCCCTAAAAGAACTGTAAAAAATAAGCCTTGTGTAGCTTGTGAATGATTATTTTCTATTAAACTATGATGTGCTCCTGAGGCTTACTGTTACTCCTGAGGCCAATAAGATTGCTGTATTTAAAAGTGGAATTTGAAATGGGTTAAAGGGTTTAATTCCTTCCGGAGGTCATGAAGCTCCTAATTCAATAGCTGGTGATAAACTACTATGAAAGAATGCTCAAACGAATGATTCAAAAAATAAAACTTCTGATAAAATAAATCAAATTATACCTCATCGTAACCCTAATGTTACTGGTAGTGTGTGTATTCCTTGAAATGTACCTTCTCGTGAGATATCTCGTCATCATAATGATTTTTTCGCGACCTTTCCAATTTTAATTTTGTGTTTTGCCGGCTAGAGGTCAAGGGGGTGTCGGTAGAGTAAAACAAATGATTTACTTTTTTTTTCTCTTCCAATATATTTCGGTTGCACAACGGTAACCGTCTTCATTGATAAACTGCTAAAATAGTAATAATATCTCCTAATAGAAATAATGAAATATCATATTGATGGAATCATTTAATTAATCCTGAATCTGATGTTATTGCTCCAATAGCTCCTGTTAAAGGTCATGGGCTATAATCTACTAAATGAAATGGGTGATTGGCGTATGTTGACATTAATTTACTTCTCTAGAATAAATAGTTCTTAAAACTCCAAATACATAAGATTGAATTATAGCAACAGCTGACTCAAGTACTAATAACGCAATTTGACCAATAATTAATAATGAAATTATAATATACGAAAGGGAAGGACCGGTATTTCCTAAAAGAGTTAAAAGTAAGTGACCTGCAATTATATTAGCTGCTAGTCGTACGGCTAGAGTATCTGGTCGAATTACATTTCTAATTGTTTCAATACATACTATAAAAGGTATAAGAATTGCAGGAGTACCTTGTGGTACTAAATGGGCAAATATATGTTGTGTATGATTGATTCATCCATATATTATAAAACATAATCATAATGGTAAAGCTAATGTTAGTGTTAATGTCAAATGACTAGTTCTTGTAAAAATATATGGTAATAATCCTATGAAATAATTAAAAAGGATTAATGAAAATAGTGAAACAAAGATAAAAGTTGACCCTGAATGACCTGATACTCCTAGTAATATTTTAAATTCTTTATGGAGGGTTATTAAAATTGAATTTCAAAAAATATGATAACGTGAAGGTATTAATCAATATGTTGATGGAATTAATAACAATCCTAGGAATATTCTTAATCAATTTAATGATAAATTAAAAATACTTGATGTGGGGTCGAAGATGGAAAATAAATTCGTTATAATTTTCAATTAAAAAATGAGTATCCCTTGCTAGAAATTTTAGATTTACGTGAATTAGGAATTACTGAATAATAATTTATTATTCTAAATAAAATAAATGTAATTGAAAATGTAATAAATAAAATTAATCAGTCTATAAGTGCTATTTGTGGAATTAAAAAATTTTAAATATTTTAATAATTTTAGTTTGACACACTAATGTTATAATTTTAACTAATTTTTTTCATTAGAAGTAATTGCTAATTTACTATAAAGGGGTTTAAGAGACCAATACTTACTTTCAGTCATCTAATGATGAATTAATTCTATTAGTAATTAATTTAATAAAATAGTTAACAGGAATACTTTCAACTACAATTAGTATAAAACTATGATTAGCACCACAAATTGCAGAACATTGACCATAAAATAAACCTGGCCGGTTTATAAAAAAATTGGTTTGGTTTAATCGTCCAGGAGTTCCGTCAACTTTAACTCCTAGAGCTGGGATTGTCTGAATATTCGTAGCTTCAGTATCATTGATGTCCAATGGCTTTTAGAGTAACTGAAGGTTCATTAATTTCGTCGAGTAAATATAATAATCGTAAAGAAGGTAAAGGAATAAATAATGAAACAATAGTTTGTTCATGTAGTAAATTTCGATTTGTGTAAGAATTAAATAATAATATAAATATTAAATAACCTACTAAAGTTGTAATTATTACTAAAATTATAAGTGTATGGTCGTGAAAAAATGTTAATTGTTCTATAAGGGGAGAGGCACTATCTTGAAGAGCAGCTCATGTTCTCATTAATTTCTAATAAAAGTTAAATACTTTATATATGAAGCTTAAATCCATTGCACTAATCTGCCATATTAGAAGTTAGTTAGAATAGGTAATTCAGAATAACTATGTTCAGATGGAGGAGTATTTTGTAATCATTCAATAGATGAATTAAGTTGTATAGGGTAAATAACTTGACGTTGTGAAATTAAACTTTCTCAAATAATAAATAAGAAAAATAAAATTCCTAGTAATGAAATAGATGAACCAATGGTTGAGACTACATTTCATGTTGTATAAGCGTCTGGGTAGTCTGAATATCGTCGTGGTATAACTGCTAATCCCAAAAAATGTTGAGGGAAGAAAGTTAAATTTTCTCCAATAAATATAATAATAAATTGGCTTTTTAATCGATTAGGGTTTAAATTTAGTCCTGTAAATAAAGGATACCAATGAATAAATCCTGCTATAATTGCAAATACTGCGCCTATAGATAATACATAATGAAAATGTGCTACAACATAATAAGTGTCATGTAAAATGATATCAACTGATGAATTAGCTAATAAAACTCTAGTTAATCCACCAACTGTAAATAAGAATACAAATCCTAATGCTCATAATAAGGCTGGTGAATAATTTAATTGTGTTCCATGTAAAGTTGCTAATCAACTAAAAATTTTAATACCAGTTGGGACGGCATTGATTATAGTAGCTGAGGTAAAATAAGCACCTATATCTACGTCTATTCCTACAGTAAATATATGATGTGCTCATACAATAAATCCTAATAAGCCAATTGCTATTATTGCATAAATTATTCCTAGTGAACCAAATGTTTCCTTTTTACCTGATTCTTGACTAATAATATGAGAAATTATTCCAAATCCAGGTAAAATTAAAATATAGACTTCTGGGTGACCAAAAAATCAAAATAAATGTTGGTATAAAATTGGGTCTCCACCACCAAGCAGGATCAAAAAAAGGAAGTATTTAAATTTCGGTCTGTTAATAATATAGTAATAGCACCGGCTAATACTGGTAATGATAACAGTAATAATAAAGCTGTTAAGACAACTGCTCATACAAATAAAGGTATTCGATCAAATGTAATTCCAGTTGTTCGTATATTAATAACTGTAGTAATAAAATTTACTGCTCCTAAGATTGATGAAATTCCTGCTAAATGAAGAGAGAAAATTGCTAGATTAACAGATGCTCCTCCATGTGCAATAACAGATGATAAAGGAGGATAAACAGTTCATCCAGTTCCAGCTCCGTTTTCTACTATACTTCTTACTAATAATAATGTTAATGAAGGAGGTCATAATCAAAAACTTATATTATTTATTCGAGGGAAAGCCATATCTGGGGCACCAAGTATTAAAGGAACTAATCAATTTCCAAATCCTCCAATTGTAATAGGTATAACTATGAAAAAAATTATTACAAAAGCATGAGCTGTATCAATTACATTATAAATCTGGTCATCACCAATTAAAGCACCGGGGTGACCTAATTCTGCTCGGATTAGAATACTTAAAGAAGTCCCTACTATACCTGCTCAAACCCCAAAAATAAAATATAAAGTTTCAATATCTTTATGATTTGTTGAAAATAATCACTGTCGCGATTAGACTAAATGGCTGAAATTTAGGCGATAGACTGTAAATCTATTTATAAGAATCCATTCGTTTTAATCAAGGCTGACAGTGATTATTTGATTTGATAGGCTTTTAGTCAATAATGATATTAGACTGTAATTCTAAAGGAGTAAGTAAAATTACTAAGGCTTAAAAGATTTAGCTTATATTTATAATTTTGAAGACTATTAGTTTATTTAACTTAAAGCCTTATAAATAGTAAGATGAATTATAATAATATATAAACTATTGATACTAAAATTAAACTAAATGCTGAAATAAAAGATTAAAATAGTATACATTTAAATGAAAAATTGTTTACAGGTATATTATTTATTCAATTATTTTCATGATAATTTAGTATAAAAGCAGCGAAACATAAGCGCAAGTAAAAAAATAAGGTAATAAATGTTATTATTATTATTATAGTTATAAGCATAAACTGATTATTAAGAATTAACACTTGAATAACAAGTCATTTTGGTAAAAATCCAATGAATGGAGGTAATCCTCCTAAAGATAGTAAGTTAATGAATAAAATAAATTTCAAAATCTTTGAAGGGAAAAACGAATTAAATAATTGATTTATATGAAAAATTTTGAGGTTATTAAATATAATAATTAAATTGAAAGAGAAAAATCTATAAAAAGAAAAATAAATAAATCATATTGATTCATTATTTTGTATAGCAATTAATATTCATCCTAGATGGTTGATTGATGAAAATGCTATTAGTTTTCGTAAAGAAGTTTGGTTTAGTCCTCCCAATGCTCCAATAATTGTTGATAAAATAATTACTATAATAATTAAAATATTTTGTAAGATATATGAAATTATTACAAGACGAGCAATTTTTTGCCATGTTATTAATAATAAAGCATTTATTCAGGATAATCCTTCTATAACATTTGGAAATCAAAAATGGAATGGGGCTGCCCCACTTTTTAGTAATAACGAAGAAGAAATAATTAAATTAATATATGTATGTCGTTTCTCCAGCTATTATTGGAAAATTATTTAAATATATTATAATAATAGCAATTAATAATACAGAGGAAGCTAAGGCTTGAGTTAAAAAATATTTAATAGATGCTTCTGTTGATATTAAATTATTATCTCTTATTAGGGGGATAAAAGACAATAAATTAATTTCTAGACCTATTCAAGCTCTTAATCAAGAATTAGCTGATACTGTAATTAATGTACCTGTAATTAAAATAAAGAAGGATATAATTTTAGCAGAATTGTTTATAATTAAAAAGAAAAGGATTATACATAAATTTTATAAATGGGGTATGAGCCCAGTAGCTTAATTAGCTTATCTTTATATATTTTAGTGTATGATGCACAAAAGTTTTTGATGCTTTTAGGAATAGTTTAATTCTATTAAATATAAAATTAATTTTAAAGGTAAAATAAATTATTTGTATTAATGAATATAAATTTATTATATAATTTACCCTATACAGGTAACCCTTTTTATCAGGCAATTCATCTTTTTTTTGACACTTTTTCATGTACATTTATGGGAAAAATTTTTATCTTTTGCAAATTAAATTGGATTTCCTGGATTTTTTTTTTTTATATTTAATATTTTATTTTTGTGAAGAAAAATATTTTAAATTAGTTAAGATATTTAAATAGGTAATTTAAAATAGTAAGTTTAAAATTAGGAATCACAACTTTAATATACATAGGTGAATATAAAAAAGCTATTTTTAACATACATATATTTATACCAATTTCGAACGTCATATTATATTATATATGTACATACATATAAATCTAATAAACTGTTATGGATTTATGAATCTTAGGGGTTTTTTATGAAACTATTTAAATTTATTAATTTACATAATTAAATATTTATATACATACACATATGCATATATAGTACATATATTAATTTTTTTATATTTAATATTTTATTTTTGTGAAAAAAAAAAATTATTAAATTAGTTAAAATATTTAAATAGGTAATTTAAAATAGTAAGTTTAAAATTAAGAAATTTTATAATATAAATAATTAAAAATTCCAATATTGATATTTCTGAGAGTTAAAATCACAACTTTAATATAGATATATAGATGAATACAAAAAAGTTATTTTTAACATATCGTCGGTGATACTGCAATACGTGCTATATCAGCAAAACCAAACTTTTCAGGAGAGGGAAAAAACTTTATAAGTTTTTGTAATTGTTCGCAAGGAAAGTAATACTTTTATGGTTTCATACTGCAGTTAAAAACTATGTAATAGTATGCGAATGACATATGTATGTGCCTGGTTGCTTTTAGAAGAAAAGATGACATAGCACGTATTGCAATCAAAAAAGTTGACATAGCACATATTGTTTAGAGGAATATCTGTGGATTTGAGGATTTGTTGAATAAAACACTTTGTTAAACATAACACATTTCTTCTATATTTCAAACTTCAACTCATAAGGCACAACTTTTACAAAGGAAAAAATTAAAAAGTTCTATTTTAGCTTACTATCGAACGTGAGTACATGTTTCAATACTTGTACAGCCATGTTCTAAATTATTATAAAAAAAATGATGATCGGATGGTATGAGCACTTTCATTTCTTGAAGATGTTCAAATTTAGTAACTTCAATAGCCAGTGGCTTCGTATAAAGAGGGGGGCGTTCACTTAAGCATTACGAAGTGACCGCCTTCGGGTTTCTAGGTAAATGGTCCCAATCTTGACCAAAGTCTGTCTTATACTTAATTTTACCATCGTTTGGATCATACTGTAAAGCTACAATGTCTATAACACACGGATCACCTTTTTTATTACCTGGCCTTAAGCTTTTATATTTTCCTTGAGAAAATCTGTAAAAGTCTCTGTAATTTAGAAAAAATACCCGGTAAGGCTCAGGGTTTTGCCTAGCTGATTTAATTAAACCCACGTAATCTGCAGGAGCAAAAACTTCTCGTTTGCGCCCGCGCAACTTCTTCTCGATTGCACTGTGTATCGAATCAACTTCCATTTGCGTATGGCCAACCTCGAGATATTTTTGTTCAATAATAACGTTACTCTTTATAGCCAAATCTAGCAAAGCATTGGCCAATGTCAAACATCGGTTTTGATAACCACAACCATCGCTCCATAGTATAATTTTTGTTGGACAAAGATTTTCGATATCATACTTGAGATGTCTAATCAAACATGATGCAAAAATGCTTAAATAGTCAACATTCCGAAGCTCCCCAGTTTTCTCATCTAAAATTGAATTGAGCACGTTTTTCTTGACCAACGATCGCACGTTATCCGTGCATTTCTCTTGAAAACTGCAATCCATTGTCTCTAAAAAAAATTATTTAATTGATCATACGGACAGAAAACTGCTAAAGAATGGAATAATTGTTATTTTATGTTTTTGAGGTTAGTTTTTTTCATAGTAGATATTTTTATATTCGCACAAGTTATAATTAGACATTTTATTTAAAACAAAACTTATATTTTGTTGTGTTGTTACCTGAAGTAATCTAACGATTCGTAAGATTTTATAATTATTTTTCTGTATTTTCACATTAACTTTTTCAATAAAACCTCGTGATAACAAATAAACTTTGACTTGGCACGTATTGCTTTACCCTGCATGGTTACTGCATGGTTACTGCATGGAACAGTTACATATTGCTTTTCATAATTTTTCTGTCTTCTGATTGGCAAATCAGTAAAAGCGATTTTTAGGAATGTGTAGGAACATGAGAAATGTCATAATAAGCAATAAAACAAAAATTGGTTTTTTTTAACATGGCACGTATTGCAGTATCACCGACGATATATGTATTTATACCAATTTCGAACGTCATATTATATTATATACATACATACATATAAATCTAATAAACTGTTATGGATCTATGAATCTTAGGGGTTTTTTATGAAAGTATATAAATTTATTAATTAATTAAATATTTATATACATATACATATATATATATATTAATTATAACTTGGTATATCTCTAAATTATATATGTATATAAAAAAAAAAAAACTTTAAAAATAATTAGAGGTAAAATTAATTATAGTATATTATAATTTCAATTGTAATATATTATAAAATTTATTTTTGAATTTATTGTATTTAAAATATTTATTAATTAATATTTAATTAATATAGAAATAATATTCCATTTTTTTATTTAACATATAAAAATTAAAAATTATAAAATTTATTTTTGATTTTATTGTTATTTAAAATATTTATTAATTAATATTTAATTAATATAGAAATAATATTCCTTTTTTTTAATTTTATATATAAAAATTATAAAATTTATTGGGGTTGGGTACGAAATGCTGTACTATACAATATTCTGTTTACAAAATCCTGTATGCGAAATTCTGTATTTAAAAATTCTGTATTATAAAATTCTGTATCTAAAATTATGTATTTCAAAATTCTGGAAAAAATATTCTGTACTGACGAAATTCTGTATTGACAAAATTCTGAATTTACGTAATTCTGTAAATAAATGATAAGAAATACAAAGAATTTTATAGTAAAGTGCGCACTTTATTATAAAATTCTTTGTATTTCTTATCATTTATTTACAGAATTACGTAAATACAGAATAACCTACCTGGTTTTGTTTGCATTTCTCTTTATCTCTGTTTTGCTTTTTACTTCTTTTTAATTGATTTCGTTTAAGTTGTTGTTGTCAACTGAGCAATGCAGTTGAACAATTCTAAACAAAATTTCAATGCAGTGAAGTCCCTAAACTAGTCAGTACACCGTGAGTAAGTACAACAAAGCTGATGATCACTACGCTGCAATGGTAATAGCTGTTAGTGTAGACTGCATTTTCGTTGCTGTATTTTTCTTTGTCTAATGTCTATCATTGTCGTAAGAATTGTGAAAGCAACTAAAGCACGTGTCGTTTTTGCTCAATGTTTTTTCATTAAAATATTTATTCGTTATGTCACAAATACAAATTATAACTTCCAATAAAGGAGGAAAGAAATTGTTCTTGACTTTTGTCAATACACAATTTTTTCAATACTGAATTTTGTCAATACAGAATTTTTTAATACAGAATTTTGTCAGTACAGAATTTCGCTTTTACAGAAATTTGTAAATACTGAAATTTGTAAATACAGAATTTCGTCAGTACAGAATTTCGCGACGTTAGTTTACAGAATTTTGTACGAAAAGAATTTCGACATACAGCTTTTTGTAGGGATCCCAATTTATTGCTATTTAAAATATTTATTAATTAATATTTAATTAATATAAAAATGACATACCATTTTTTTTATTTTATACATAAAAATGAAATTATTTTTAAATTTTTTTATATTATTTAAAATACTTATTAATTAATATTTGGTTAATATATAAATAAATTTTTTTTTTTTTTAATATATAAAAATAAAATTATTTATATTAAAATTTAAATATTTAAGGTTTATTTAGTATAATTTTAAATTTTTTTTTGATGATAAAAGCTTAATAATATAAAATTTATTCCATTATTTTTAAAAAATATATTAAAATAAAAGTTAAAGATGTAATTGAAAATTAATTTATTAAATTTAATTAAATTAAAATAATAGGGGATTTTATATTTAGAATTTAATAAATTAATAGTTGTTATATGTACATATTGTAAAAAGTATTTATTTTTGTTAATTTGTAAATAATTAATTTAACCTTTAATTATTTTCAAATTTTAATATAAATTAATTTTATTTTTAGTAAATTTTTTATATTTATTTTATTCAAAATGTTAATTTTAAAGTTAAATAATAGGGGTATTTATAATTATTAAAATAATTATTAATTAATGTTTTTAAAATTTTCATTAAGAAAATTGAAAAAATTTTTTATGAGGAGGAATTTACTTTTATAAAAATATTTTATTTATAATTATATATATTTTTATTAATACTATAAAAATTTAATAACATAGTGTATAATAAATAATTTATAATTTTTAAAATTTTAGTTTAAATATAGTAAAGTTTTATTTTAGCTTAAAATTAGTTTAAATTTTTGAGTGAAATTTTATTTATTTAAATAATAAATAAATTTTATTATAGTCTCAGTAATTAATTTTATAAATCAAGGAAACTCGGAAGTAGTAATTTCATTAAGTATTGGCTAAATTTGTGCCAGCAGCCGCGGTTACAGAAATAATACAAATAAAATTTGTTCAGTGTGAGTTAAATTTTGTAATTGTAAAATATATTTCAATTTATTAAGTGAAATTTTAAATTTATAAATTTTTATTTAAATAATATTGAAGCTTTTAAATTTTATTAGTAAACTAGGATTAGATACCCTATTATTTAAAATGTAAATTAAATCCACTAAGGTAGTATTAGTTATGTTCTTGAAACTTAAAAATTTTGGCGGTATTCAGAGGAACCTGTCCTGTCCTCACTTAAATTTGTTTTCAGTATATACCGCCGTTATAAGAATATTTTATTAGAATAATAATTTTCTTAAATTTTTATTAAAATTTATATCACATCAAGGTGTAGTTTATATTTAAGTTAGAGATGGGTTACAATAAAATTATTTTATTGAATTTAAATTTGAAATATTTAATGAAATTGGATTTGATAGTAAAATTTTAAAGATACAAAATTTGATTTTAGCTCTAAAATATGTACACATCGCACGTCGCTCTTATTATTAAGGTAAGATAAGTCGTAACATAGTAGATGTACCGGAAGGTGTATCTAGAATGACAATTTAAAGCTTATTAAGTAAAGTATTTCATTTACATACATTGAAAGGATTTTTGTGCAAATCAATATAAATTGATTATATTTAAAATTGATTTATTAATTTTTATTTTATTTATTATAATTTATTAAAAATAATTATATAATTTAATGTTTTAGTAATTTTTATTGGAAAAATAATTTTTATAATAGTTTATTATGTATTGTAAAAGAATATTGAAATATTTTGAAAAATTTTTATTTGAAAAGAAAATTTTATTTTTTGTACCTTGTGTATCAGGGTTTATTAAATATTTAATTATCTCGATTTTATAAGAGTTAATAATTTATAAAATTTATTGTGTCAAAAGTATTTTAAATAAATTATTAGAAATGAAATGTTATTCGTTTATAAAGGTATCTAGTTTTTTTAGAAATAAATTTAATTTAAAAATTTTTAATTTTTTGTTTATTTATTTAAATAAAAAAAATATTAATTTGAATATTTTAAGGGATAAGCTTTAAAATAAATTATTGAAAATTAATAATAATTGAATATAAATGTATGTGTAGAATTATCAATCATTTACAAGTTTATTATAAATTATTTTATTATTTATATTATTTATTATATTTTAATTTTTTATAAAAAAATTTTTTAAAATAGAACAAGAAAAATTAGTATATTTAATTGTTTATATAATTTAATATGATAAGTTTGTATAAAGAATTCGGCAAATTTATATACTCGCCTGTTTAACAAAAACATGTATTTTTGAAGTTTATAAAAAGTCTGACCTGCCCACTGAATAATTTTAAATGGCCGCAGTATCCTAACTGTGCAAAGGTAGCATAATCATTAGTCTTTTAATTGAAGGCTGGAATGAATGGTTGGACGAAGTATAAACTGTTTCATTTAAATTTGTAATAGAATTTTATATTTTAGTTAAAAAGCTACAATTTTATTAAAAGACGAGAAGACCATATAAATCTTTATATTTTATATTATATAAATTTTTTGGATATATTTTATTTTTATTTTATAAATTATTTTGTTGGGGTGATATTAATATTTGAATAACTTTTAATTATTTTTAAATCATTAATTTATGATTTTTTGATCCGTTAATAACGATTATAAGATTAAGTTACTTTAGGGATAACAGCGTAATTTTTTTGGAGAGTTCATATCGATAAAAAAGTTTGCGACCTCGATGTTGGATTAAGATAATTTTTAGGTGTCGCCGCTTAAATGTTAAGTCTGTTCGACTTTTAATTTCTTACATTATCTGAGTTCAGACCGGCGTAAGCCAGGTTGGTTTCTATCTTTAATACATGAAAATATTTTAGTACGAAAGGACCAAATATTTAAATAATTGTATTTTATTTATTGAATTTTAATAGTTTATAACTATTTTGGCAGATTAGTGCAATAAATTCAGAATTTATTTATGTAATTTAATTACAAATAGTACTTGTTTTTTATAGAATTTATTTTATTTTTTGTCAGTAGATTAATTTTAGTAGTGTGTGTTTTAGTTAGAGTTGCTTTTTTAACTCTTTTAGAGCGTAAAGTATTAGGTTATATTCAAATTCGTAAGGGTCCTAACAAAGTGGGGTTAATGGGTATTCCTCAGCCTTTTTGTGATGCAATTAAATTATTTACTAAAGAACAGACTTACCCTCTTTTATCAAATTATATTTCTTATTATTTTTCTCCAGTTCTTTCTTTATTTATTTCTTTATTAGTTTGATTTTGTATACCTTTATTTATTAAATTATTTTCTTTTAATTTAGGAATACTATATTTTTTGTGTTGTACTAGTTTAGGGGTTTATACAGTAATAATTGCTGGTTGGTCTTCTAATTCTAATTATGCTTTATTAGGTGGGTGGCGAGCTGTTGCTCAGACTATTTCTTATGAAGTTAGAATAGCTTTAATTTTATTATCTTTTGTTTTTTTAATTGGTGGTTATAATTTTTTGGATTTTTTTGTGTACCAAAATTATATTTGATTTTTAATTATTTTATTTCCTATTGGACTTGTTTGATTTTGTATTTGTTTCGCTGAAACTAATCGTACCCCATTTGATTTTGCTGAGGGTGAATCTGAATTAGTGTCTGGGTTTAATGTACTTAGAATATGGAAGTGGGGGGTTTGCTTTAATTTTTATATCCGAATATGCCAGTATTTTATTTATGAGTATATTATTTTGTATTATTTTTTTAGGCTGTGATTTATTTAATTTAATATTTTATATTAAATGAACTTTTATTTCATTTATATTTATTTGAGCTCGCAGGAATTTACCACGATTTCGTTATGATAAATTAATATATTTGGCTTGAAAAAGATTTTTACCTTTTTCATTCAATTATCTATTATTTTTTAGTAAAGTTAATAGAAATTTTATTTTCTATCTTATGTTTTCAAAACATATGCTTATTTAAGCTCATTAACTAATTAATTAAATTATCCCATCATTTATTAATTAGTGGATTAATAATATAATATAAAAAATATACAACTGTTAAAATTTGTCCTACTATTACATAAGGGTCTTCTACTGGTCGGGCTCCAATTCATGTTAATAGTAGAACTGTTACTACTATAATTCAAAATAAGATTTTATTGATTGGGTAAAATTGAATTCCTCGAAATTTTCTTAAATTATAGAATGGGAGAATAGCTAAAATTGCAATTGATAAAACTAGAGCAATTACTCCTCCTAATTTATTAGGAATTGAACGTAAAATTGTATAAGCAAATAAAAAATATCATTCTGGTTGGATATGAACGGGTGTTACTAAAGGATTTGCGGGAATGAAATTGTCTGGATCTCCTAGTAGATAAGGATTAATTAATGTTAATAAAAGTAATAATAAAATTATTACAATAAATCCTACAATATCTTTATAAGCAAAATATGGGTGAAAAGGAATTTTATCAATATTAGAATTTAATCCAAAAGGATTATTTGATCCTGTTTGGTGTAAAAATAATAAGTGAATTAAAGTTATAGCTAGAACAATAAAGGGTAAGATAAAATGGAAAGTGAAAAATCGTGTTAATGTGGCATTATCAACAGCAAATCCACCTCAAATTCATTGTACTAAATCTGTCCCTAAGTAAGGGATTGCTGATAATAGATTAGTAATTACTGTTGCTCCTCAAAAAGATATTTGTCCTCATGGAAGTACATATCCTATAAAGGCTGTTGCTATTACTAGGAATAAAATTAATACCCCCACTAATCATGTAGGAGTAAATATATAGAAACCGTAATAGATTCCTCGACCTACATGAGAATAAATACAAATAAAGAAAAAAGATGCACCATTGGCGTGTAAAGTTCGTAGTAATCATCCATAATTTACATCACGACAAATATGATTAACTCAATTAAAAGCTAAATTAATATCTGCAGTATAATGTATAGCTAAAAATAGCCCTGTTAAAATTTGAATAATTAAACATAATCCAAGTAGTGATCCAAAATTTCATCAAGCTGAAATGTTAATTGGAGCTGGAAGGTCTACTAATGCATTATTTGCAATTTTTAATAAAGGATGTTGGGTTCGTAAAGGTTTATTCATAAGTTAAATTATTAATCGTAAGGGACCATAAAATAATTTAGTAATTTTTACTACAGCAATTAGTGTAATTAATAAATAATTTATTAGTAGGATAGTAATTATATTTGTTGGGTAATTATATAATTTATTAAGACTTAATCTATTTTCTTTAATAAATATATTTATGTTATTAATTGATTGTATTTCATTATTTTCTAAAAAAAAAATGAAATATAAGTTTTATCAATAAATAAATTTATTAAAATAAGAAAAAAAGAAATTATTATGCATATAATTGTTAATTTTATTGATAATGAGAATATTTCGTTAGACGCTAGTTAAGTTACATAAATAAATAATACTAATATACCTCCTAGAAAAATTAAAAGTAAAATATAAGAAAATCAGAATCTTTTAGCTATTAATCCTGTTAATAGACAAACTTGTAAAGTTTGTAATAATAAAATTAATCCTATAGCTAAAGGATGATTTATTTGAATAAAAATAAAACTTGAAATTAATGTTGATGAAAATAATAAAAATTGTATTATATCAGAAGATAGTTTATTTAAAATATTAATTTTGGAGATTAATGATAAAGGTTTTACTTTTCTTTTGAAGTTTTAAAAGACTACTCTTATTTTTGATTTACAAGACCAATGTTTTTGTTAAACTAATAAAACTAATGTTAATAATTTTATATTGAGGGTTACCTTGTTTATTATTTTTAATAGGTGTTTTTGTTTTTGTATCAAATCGTAAATATTTATTGTCAATACTCTTAAGATTAGAATATATTGTATTAAATTTATTTTTTTTATTATTTATTTTTTTGAACTTAATGGATTTTAGAGGATTTTTTAGTATAATATTTTTAACTTTTAGAGTTTGTGAAGGGGCATTAGGTCTTTCTATTTTAGTTTCAATAATTCGAACTCATGGGAATGATTATTTTCAGTCTTTTAATATTTTACAATGTTAAAAATAATTTTTATAATAATTTTTATTATTCCTATTTGTTTTATAAATTATTCATTTTGAATGGTTCAAAATTTGTTATTTGTAATTATATTTTTTTTTATTTTTATAAATTTTTGTACAAATTATTTTGTAAACATTTCATATTTTTTGGGATAAGACATTCTTTCTTATGGGTTAATTTTATTAAGTTGTTGAATTTGTAGTTTAATAATTACTGCAAGTGAATCTATTTATAAATATAATAATTATAAAAGTTTATTTTTATTTAATATTATGATTCTTTTACTATTTTTAATTTTAAGATTTGCTAGAATAAATTTATTTATATTTTATTTATTTTTTGAAAGTAGATTAATTCCTACTTTATTTTTAATTTTAGGATGAGGGTATCAACCTGAGCGGTTGCAGGCTGGAGTTTATTTGTTATTTTATACTTTATTAGTTTCTTTACCTATATTGGTAGGAATTTTTTATTTATACAATAATATAATAACTTTAAATTATTTTTTAATAAGTAATTATTTATTTAACTATGAAATATTGTATTTATCTTTAATTTTAGCCTTTTTAGTTAAGATACCTATATTTTTAGTTCATTTGTGATAACCTAAAGCTCATGTTGAAGCCCCTGTTTCTGGTGCTATAATTTTATCTGGAATTATATTAAAATTGGGGGGTATGGTTTATTACGTGTATTTTCTTATTTACAAATTGTTGGAATTAAATTTAATTACCTTTGGATTACTATAAGTTTAGTGGGAGGAGTTTTAATTAGTTTAGTATGTTTACGCCAAACTGATTTGAAGGCTTTATTTGCTTATTTTTCTGTAGCTCATATAGTTATTGTTTTGGGGGGACTTATAACTTTAACTTATTGAGGGGTTTGTGGATCTTACAGTTTAATAATTGCTCATGGGTTATGTTCTTCCAGCTTATTTTGTTTAGCTAATATTACTTATGAACGGTTAGGGAGTCGTAGTTTATTAATTAATAAAGGTTTATTAAATTTTATACAACCAATAACTTTATGATGATTTTTATTAAGAGCTTGTAATATAGCCGCCCCTCCGTCATTAAATTTATTAGGTGAAATTTCTTTATGAAATAGAAATATTAGCTGGTCTTGGTTAACTATAATTTCTTTATCTTTATTATCTTTCTTAGAGCTGCTTATACTTTATATTTATATGCTTATAGACAACATGGTAAACTATTTTCTGGAAGTTATTAATTTAGAGGTGCTAAAATTCGTGAATATTTTTTATTATTTCTTCATTGATTTCCTTTAAATTTATTGATTTTAAAGAGAGACATTTGTATATTTTGAATTTAAATTTAAATAGTTTATAATAAAATATTGATTTGTGGTGTCAATGATATGATTTAATCATTTTAGATCGTGAATATATATATATCAATTTGTAGAAATATATTTGTGATTTTAATTCTTAATAGATTTTTAAATTTTTTTTTAGATTAAATTTTATATCAAATGATTTATGTTTTTTTTTTTGGAATGACAGATTATTAGATTAAATTCGACTAGAATTGTTATGACTTTTTTATTCGATTGAATAAGTTAATTATTTATATCTTTTGTTTTATTAATTTCTTCTTTAGTAATTTATTACAGAAAGGAGTATATGAGAGGAGATGTAAATATTAATCGTTTTATTATATTAGTTATTATATTTGTTTTGTCAATAATATTATTAATTATTAGTCCTAATTTAATTAGAATTTTATTAGGTTGAGATGGGTTAGGATTAGTTTCTTATTGTTTAGTTATTTATTTTCAAAATGTAAAATCTTATAATGCGGGTATATTAACTGCACTATCTAACCGAATTGGTGATGTTGCTTTTTTATTAGCTATTGCTTGGATATTAAATTATGGGAGATGAAATTATATTTTTTATTTAGAATTAATAAAAAATACAATTGAAATAAAAATAATTGGTTCATTAATTGTTTTAGCAGCTATAACTAAAAGAGCTCAAATTCCTTTTTCATCTTGGTTGCCTGCTGCTATAGCTGCCCCTACACCTGTTTCTGCTTTGGTTCATTCTTCAACTCTTGTAACTGCAGGGGTTTATTTATTAATTCGGTTTAATTTTTTATTATATGAAAGTTGATTAGGTCAATTTTTATTATTATTATCTGGATTAACAATATTTATAGCTGGGTTAGGTGCTAATTTTGAATTTAATTTAAAGAAAATTATTGCTCTTTCTACTTTGAGTCAGTTGGGTTTAATAATAAGAATTTTATCTATAGGATTTTATAAATTGGCTTTTGTCATTTACTAACTCATGCTTTATTTAAGGCTTTATTATTTATATGCGCTGGTGCTATTATTAATAATATAAATAACTCTCAAGATATTCGTTTAATAGGGAGGTTAGGAATTTATATACCTTTAACAAGAGGATGTTTTAATGTTGCAAATTTGGCTTTATGTGGAATACCTTTTTTAGCAGGGTTTTATTCTAAGGATTTAATTTTAGAATTGGTTTGTTTAGATTATATACATTTTTTTTCTTTCTTTTTATATTTTTTTTCTATTGGGTTAACTGTTTGTTATTCTTTACGGTTAGTTTATTATACAATAAGAGGTGAATTGAATTGCGGTTCTTTAAATATATTAAGAGATGAAGGCTGAATTATACTACGGGGTATGATGGTTTATTATTTATAAGAATTGTTGGTGGTAGTATACTTAGTTGGGTAATTTTTTCATCACCTTATATAATTTGTTTACCTTATTATATAAAATGTTTTTTTAGATAAAATAGAAGCTAAAATTATTACAATATTTGTAATAATTCCTAATATTAGTGCTATTGTTATAATTGAAAATATTATCTATACTACACTTATGTGTAGACTTTATGTTTGGAAGTCAAATATACTTATATATTATATAGATATTGAATTAATAAATTATCCTCCTCATCAATAGATGGAAATATATAAAAATAATCCAACAATATCAACAAAATGTCAATATCAAGCTGCTGCTTCAAATCCAAAATAGTCAGCCCTATCATAGAATCCATCGTGGTCTGTATTTTCGTAGAAGTTACGAAAAAACGTTCATACATTTCGAATCGCTCCGAAAGTACTTTCTAAATTCGTAGAGTGGCATTCACTGAATCCATTCGGAACGTCAAATGTATGAGTTTTTTTAAATTTTTCTACGAAGGAAATTTGTTGTCGGAGACCACGAAAAATCGTTTAAAATTCAAATTTAAAAAGAAAAAAAGCGAAAAATCAACAAAATGTAAGCCCACTAGTAATAAAAATAAAAATAAAATAAAATTTCTTAAAATATCTTTAATTTAATGCGGTTTATTTAGGTAGTAACAACGCGACAACAGTACGCAGCTTTGTTGGAACTCATGCAGCAGAAGCCTGAAATAGCACAAGGCTTCTCAAAGTGCCCGAAGGAGGCATTGATGGAGTTTTGGGAAAATGTAGCGAAGGATTTAAACAGTCTTGGTCCGCCTACCAAAGACATATCCAGCTGGAAAAAAGTAAGAGATAGTTGAATACATTGTAAATTGTTTGTTTGTATAACTTAATCTTATTTCAGGTATGGTTAGACTGAAAGGCCTACGTAAAAAGGAAATTAGCGGAAAATAAAAAGGAACAGAACGCGACTGGTGGCGGCCGAAATCGACAGCACAATTTTAATGAAATGGAGGAAGAGGTTATTCGACTGACTGGCTTAGAGACCAGCACGCATGGTGTGAAAGGCACGGTAAGTTTTGGACTACCCGATGCAATCGACAATGCAAATAGTGACGCCAACGCAGATGTTTCGATGCAGTCAGAGACTTGTAGTCCATCACTTCCGAGACGTACTCCTGTGCATAGGCGAGCTGATACTAGTGCAGCGGACCTATTGAGAGAGCAGCTGTCACTCCAGAGGGAGTTTAATGAAAAAACTCTCCAACATTTTGCACGGCAAGATCAGAAGTTGGATGAGCTTTCTTCAGGTATGCTACGGTTGACCATCCTGAAGGAAGAAGAACTTGCAGAAACGCGACGACATAACAAAGCTATGGAGGATCTAATTGCAGCGAAAAACGAAATAAAAAAACAAATGCTGAAAATTGAAGAAAAAAGCTACAAGCACATACAAAAATTAAAAGAAAATAAACATAAATAAATAAACACAAATATTTACTTATACAAATTTATTTAGGTTTTGGTTTTTAGTGTTGGTATATACGTATATAAATTCTATTCTCTTACTAATGATCTACATATTGATTGCCTAATCTCGGAAGCTACGTCATTATAAGATGATGATGGCAGCTCATTATTTTCGATGGCAGAGTATGGATCGGCATATTCTAAAGCATCAACTACGCGAAAATAAATACAAACGTTGTGCAAAGCTGTCGCAACATTGATGATTTGGCATACTTTCCTGGGTTCGTAATGAAGTTCGCGAGCCCCTAGAAGGCATCTAAAGCGGTGCTTTAGAACACCAATTGTACGCTCCACAACATTTCTGGCTTTTGCGTGAATTTTGTTATAGTTACTTTCGGGACTTCCGACCGAAGGTAGACGAAAAGGCGTCATCAGCCACGGTTCCAAGGCGTATCCAGCATCTCCTGTAAAGGAAATATAACTCTTCAGATTTTGTTACCAACGCCATGAAATTGTGCATATGTACATACCTAAAATCCAAGTGTTTCGCTCACCATCTACGTATTTCCTTTCAAAAAAGGATCTGGCACTGCTTACATTCCATATATGAGAATCGTGATTGCTGCCAGGATATTGCGCATTCACGTAGCAGATCTGCAAGTAATTGAACTAAAAATTTTGAACATAATCTTACTTCATCAAACTTACGATCATAGCATTAATACTGTAGTAACCTTTTCGGTTATAGTAAAGGAAGTTGTCCTTAGTGGGAGAAACAATACGAATATGGGTCCCGTCTACACACAAAATCGCGCCTGGGAACCCGTATTTACCGTAGAAATCTCTTTTGGCTTGCCGTTTTTCATCTTCACCCAAGTCGAGATTTATCCAATGAGGGCAAAGTCGTGTATGAAGTGACATTGACACCACTTTTAAAACACAACAAAATGTAGACTGGTCCATCAGTACGTGAAAATTTTTGCCCACTCCGTGCTGATAGCTTCCCTCCGCAAGAAATCGTAAAACAGACGACAGGCGGTGTATTAAAGTTATCGATGACGACCTTGCAGAACTTGCACTCCCTTCTAGCACACTTAGGACGTAATTAAAAGCCGCTTTATTCAGACGATAGTTTTTTATAAACCTGAAAAAGAAATGTCCTACAATAAAATGTAATAGTGCTGTAGATTCTAATATTTACATTGTTTCATCCATATCGAGTGGATTGCTTGCATCCCTCAATATTTTTCTCTGAATTTTGAATGTCCGTCGGGTTCCAGCATTTTCCTGCTCCATTAACATAATTCCACACGCCAGCTAGTCCATTTTTTGTTTATGAAGAACTTGTAATTATGAAAACGTTTAAGTTAGTATTGCAATTTATTTATTTACTTTTGTGACAGCTGATTTCGAAACTATAAAATAAAGAATTTGAGTTTGGCAGCACTTTTTTAGAGTTCACATGAATTCAACGATAGCAATTTTTTCGTATTCGTAGCGGACATTCGGATTCGTAACTTTTCTACGATGGATTCTATGATAGGGCTGAGTGTGTTTTAGAAAAATGATTATTCAAGTGGCGAATTAAACAGATTAATAAAAATCTTGTTCCAATTAGTTCATGTACTAAATCCTGTTGCCATATAAAAAGTTGACCCATAAACTGAGTCAGCAATTGTGAATGGTGCTTCAATATATTCATATGCCTTTAGTATAGAAAAATAAACCCCTAAAAGAACTGTAAAAAATAAGCCTTGTGTAGCTTGTGAATGATTATTTTCTATTAAACTATGATGTGCTCCTGAGGCTTACTGTTACTCCTGAGGCCAATAAGATTGCTGTATTTAAAAGTGGAATTTGAAATAGGTTAAAGGGTTTAATTCCTTCCGGAGGTCATGAAGCTCCTAATTCAATAGCTGGTGATAAACTACTATGAAAGAAAGCTCAAAAGAATGATTCAAAAAATAAAACTTCTTATAAAATAAATAAAATTATACCTCATCGTAACCCTAATGTTACTGGTAGTGTGTGTATTCCTTGAAATGTACCTTCTCGTGAGATATCTCGTCATCATAATGATTTTTTCGCGACCTTTCCAATTTTAATTTTTTGTTTTGCCGGCTAGAGGTCAAGGGGGTGTCGGTAGAGTAAAATAAATGATTTACTTTTTTTTTCTCTTCCAATATATTTCGGTTGCACTACGGTAACCGTCTTCATTGATAAACTGTTAAAATAGTAATAATATTTCCTAATAAAAATAATGAAATATCATATTGATGAAATCATTTAACTAATCCTGAAACTGATGTTATTGCTCCAATAGCTCCTGTTAAAGGTCATGGGCTATAATCTACTTAATGAAATGGATGATTGGCTTGTGTTGACATTAATTTACTTCTCTAGAATAAAGAGTTCTTAAGACGGCAAATACATAAGATTGAATTATAGCAACAGCTGACTCAAGTACTAATAACGCAATTTGACCAATAATTAATAATGAAATTATAATATACGAAAGGGAAGGACCGGTATTTCCTAAAAGAGTTAAAAGTAAGTGACCTGCAATTATATTAGCTGCTAGTCGTACGGCTAGAGTACCTGGTCGAATTACATTTCTAATTGTTTCAATACAAACTATAAAAGGTATAAGAATTGCAGGAGTACCTTGTGGTACTAAATGGGCAAATATATGTTGTGTATGATTCATTCATCCATATATTATAAAACATAATCATAATGGTAAAGCTAATGTTAATGTTAATGTTAAAAGACTAGTTCTTGTAAAAATATATGGGAATAGTCCTGTGAAATTATTAAAAAGAATTTATGAAAATAGTGAAACAAAAATAAAAGTTGACCCTGAATGGCCTGATACCCCTAGCAATATTTTGAATTCTTTATGTAAGGTTATTAGAATTGAATTTCAAAAAATATGATAACGTGAAGGTATTAATCAATAAGTTGATGGAATTAATAACAGCCCTAGGAATGTTCTTAATCAATTTAATGATAAATTAAAAATACTTGTTGAGGGGTCGAAAACGGAAAATAAATTTGTTATCATTTTCAATTAAAAGATGAGTATCCCTTGCTAAAAATTTTAGATTTACGTGAATTAGGAATTACTGAATAATAATTTATTATTCTAAATAAAATAAATGTAATTGAAAATGTAATAAATAAAATTAATCAGTCTATAAGTGCTATTTGTGGAATTAAAAAATATTAAATATTTTAATAATTTTAGTTTAACATTCTAATGTTATAATTTTAACTAACTTTTTCATTAGAAGTAATTGCTTATTTACTATTAAGTGGTTTAAGAGACCAATACCTGCTTTCAGTCATCTAATGACGAATTAATTCTATTAGTAATTTATTTAATAAAATAGTTAACAGGAATACTTTCAACTACAATTGGAATAAAACTATGATTAGCACCACAAATTTCAGAACATTGACCAAAAATAGACCTGGCCGGTTTATAAAAAAATTGGTTTGGTTTAATCGTCCAGGAGTTCCATCAACTTTTACTCCTAGAGCTGGGATTGTTCATGAATGAATTACATCAGCGGCAGTTACTAAAATTCGAATTTGTGAATTTATAGGTAGAATAACTCGGTTATCAACATCTAATAATCGAAACCCGTCTATAGTTAATTCATTTGTAGGAATCATATATGAATCAAATTCAACATTTATAAAGTCTGAATATTCGTAGCTTCAGTATCATTGATGTCCAATAGCTTTTAGAGTAACTGAAGGTTCATTAATTTCGTCGAATAAATATAATAATCGTAAAGAAGGTAAGGGAATAAATAATAAAACAATTGCTGGAAGAATTGCTCAAATTACTTCAATAGTTTGTTCATGTAGTAAATTTCGATTTGTGTAAGAATTAAAGAATAATATAAATATTAAATAACCTACTAAAGTTGTAATTATTACTAAAATTATAAGTGTATGGTCGTGAAAAAATGTTAATTGTTCTATAAGGGGAGAGGCACTATCTTGAAGGCCTAGAGCAGCTCATGTTCTCATTAATTTCTAATAAAAGTTAAATACTTTATATATGAAGCTTAAATCCATTGCACTAATCTGCCATATTAGAAGTTAGTTAGAATAGGTAATTCAGAATAACTATGTTCAGATGGAGGAGTATTTTGTAATCATTCAATAGATGAATTAAGTTGCATAGGGTAAATAACTTGACGTTGTGAAATTAAACTTTCTCAAATAATAAATAAGAAAAATAAAATTCCTAGTAATGAAATAGATGAACCAATGGTTGAGACTACATTTCATGTTGTATAAGCGTCTGGGTAGTCTGAATATCGTCGTGGTATAACTGCTAATCCCAAAAAATGTTGAGGGAAGAAAGTTAAATTTACTCCAATAAATATAATAATAAATTGGCTTTTTAATCAATTAGGGTTTAAATTTAGTCCTGTAAATAAAGGATACCAATGAATAAATCCTGCTATAATTGCAAATACTACTATAGATAATACATAATGAAAATGTGCTACAACATAATAAGTGTCATGTAAAATGATATCAACTGATGAATTAGCTAATACAACTCTAGTTAATCCACCAACTGTAAATAAGAATACAAATCCTAATGCTCATAATAAGGAATAATTTAATTGTGTTCCATGTAAAGTTGCTAATCAACTAAAAATTTTAATACCAGTTGGGACGGCAATGATTATAGTTGCTGAGGTAAAATAAGCACCTATATCTACGTCTATTCCTACAGTAAATATATGATGTGCTCATACAATAAATCCTAATAAGCCAATTGCTATTATCGCATAAATTATTCCTAGTGAACCAAATGTTTCCTTTTTACCTGATTCTTGACTAATAATATGAGAAATTATTCCAAATCCAGGTAAAATTAAAATATAGTAATAATAAAGCTGTTAAGACAACTGCTCATACAAATAAAGGTATTCGATCAAATGTAATTCCAGTTGATCGTATATTAATAACTGTAGTAATAAAATTTACTGCTCCTAAGATTGATGAAATTTCTGCTAAATGAAGAGAGAAAATTGCTAGATCAACAGATGCTCCTCCATGTGCAATAACAGATGCTAAAGGAGGATAAACAGTTCATCCAGTTCCGGCTCCGGTTTCTACTATACTTCTTGCTAATAATAATGTTAATGAAGGAGGTAATAATCAAAAACTTATATTATTTATTCGAGTTAAAGCCATATCTGAGGCACCAAGTATTAAAGGAACTAATCAATTTCCAAGTCCTCCAATTAATAGGTATAACTATGAAAAAAATTATTACAAAAGCATGAGCTGTAACAATTACATTATAAATCTGGTCATCACCAATTAAAGCACTGGGGCGACCTAATTCTGCTCGGATTAGAATACTTAAAGAAGTCCCTACTATACCTGCTCAAACCCCAAAAATAAAATATATAGTTTCAATATCTTTATGATTTGTTGAAAATAATCACTGTCGCGATTAGATTAAGTGGCTGAAATTTAGGCGATAGACTGTAAATCTATTTATAAGAATCCATTCGTTTTAATCAAGGCTGACAGTGATTATTGGATTTGATAGGCTTTATAGTCAATAATGATATTAGACTGCAATTCTAAAGGAGTAAGTAAAATTACTAAGGCTTAAAAGATTTAGCTTATATTTATAATTTTGAAGACTATTAGTTTATTTAACTTAAAGCCTTATAAATAGTAAGATTAATTATAATAATATATAAACTATTGATACTAAAATTAAACTAAATGCTGAAATAAAAGATGAAAATAGTATACATTTAAATGAAAAATTGTTTACAGGTATATTATTTATTCAATTATTTTCATGATAATTTAGTATTGTAATATTAGTAAGAATTAACACTTGAATAACAAGTCATTTTGGTAAAAATCCACTGAATGGAGGTAATCCTCCTAAAGATAGTAAGTTAATGAATAAAATAAATTTCAAAATCTTTGAAGGGAAAAACGAATTAAATAATTGATTTATATGAAAAATTTTGAGGTTATTAAATATAATAATTAAATTGAAAGAGAAAAATCTATAAAAAGAAAAATAAATAAATCATATTGATTCGTTATTTTGTATAGCAATTAAAATTCATCCTATATGGTTGATTGATGAAAATGCTATTAGTTTTCATAAAGAATTTTGGTTTAGTCCTCCCAATGCTCCAATAATTGTTGATAAAATAATTACTATAATAATTAAAATATTTTGTAAGATATGTATATGAAATTATTACAAGACGAGCAATTTTTTGCCATGTTATTAATAATAAAGCATTTATTCAGGATAATCCTCCTATAACATTTGGAAATCAAAAATGGAATGGGGCTGCCCCACTTTTTAGTAATAACGAAGAAGAAATAATTAAATTAATATATGTATGTCGTTTCTCCAGCTATTATTGGAAAATTATTTAAATATATTATAATAATAGCAATTAATAATACAGAGGAAGCTAAGGCTTGAGTTAAAAAATATTTAATAGATGCTTCTGTTGATATTAAATTATTATCTCTTATTAGGGGGATAAAAGACAATAAATTAATTTCTAGACCTATTCAAGCTCTTACTCAAGAATTAGCTGATACTGTAATTAATGTACCTGTAATTAAAATACAGAAGGATATAATTTTAGCAGAATTGTTTATAATTAAAAAGAAAAGGATTATACATAAATTTTATAAATGGGGTATGAGCCCAGTAGCTTAATTAGCTTATCTTTTTATATTTTAGTGTATGATGCACAAAAGTTTTTGATGCTTTTAGGAATAGTTTAATTCTATTAAATATAAAATTAATTTTAAAGGTAAAATAAATTATTTGTATTAATGAATATAAATTTATTATATAATTTACCCTATCCAGGTAACCCTTTTTATCAGGCAATTCATTTTTTTTGACACTTTTTCATGTACATTTATGGGAATAATTTTTATCTTTTTCAAATTAAATTGGGTAGTATCCCTTCCTGGATTTTTTTTTATATTTAATATTTTATTTTTGTATATTTAATATTTTATTTGTGAAGAAAAATATATTAAATTAGTTAAGATATTTAAATAGGTAATTTAAAATAGTAAGTTTAAAGTTAGGAATCACAACTTTAATATAGGTGAATATAAAAAAGCTATTTTTAACATATATTTATACCAATTTCGAACGTCATATTATATTATATACATACATATAATTCTAATAAACTGTTATGGATTTATGAATCTTAGGGGTTTTTTATGAAACTATATAAATTGATTAATTAATTAAATATTTATATACATCCACATATGTATATGTACATATATATATTAATTATAACTTGGTATATCTCTAAATTATATATACTATATAAAAAAATAAAAATTCTGAAATAATTAAAGGTAAAATTAATTTTAATATATTAGAATGGAGGTTATTTATATTATAAAATTTATTTTTGAAATTTATTATTATTTAAAATATTTATAAATTAATATTTAATTAATATAAAAATAATATTCCATTTTTTAAATTTAATATATAAAAATTATTTATTCTAAAATTTATTTTTGAAATTTATTGTTATTTAAAATATTTATGAATTAATATTAAAATAATATCCCATTTTTAATATTTAATGTATAAAAACGAATTTTTTATAAATTTAAATACTTAAGTTTTATTTTAGTAATCTTAATAATTATAAATAAAATTATCTCAATTTTTTTATAATTTAATAATTTAGTAAAATTTATAAAATAAAAATGTTTATATAGTAATAAAAGTTTAATAATATAAATTTAGTCCATTTAAAAAAAAATATATTAAAATAAAAATTTAAAATATAATTGAAAATTATTTATTAAATTTATCTAAATTAAAATAATAGGGTATTTTATGTTTAGTATTAAATGAACAAAGAGTATGATATTGATTAATATTTATTTATTTATGTTAATTTATAAATAATTTTATTTATAATTATTTAATTATTCCAGAACTATGATATACATATGTAAATTAATTTTACTTTTAATAAATTTGTTTTATAGTTATTTCATTTTAAATATTAATTTTAATGTTATGTAAATAATAGGGGTATTTAACTTAAATTAATAATTATTAAAATAATAATTATTAATTAATATTTTTAAAATTTTCATTAGGAAAATTGAAAAAAATTTTTATGAGGAGGAATTTACTTTTATAAAAGTATTTTATTTATAATTATTTATTTTTTATTAATACTATAAAAATTTGATAATATAATATATAATAAATAATTTATAATTTTTAAAATTTTAGTTTAAATATAGTAAAGTTTTATTTTAGCTTAAAATTTTGTTATTGATTTATTTTATATGTAAATTTTTGTGTGAAATTTTATTTATTTAAATAATAAATAAATTTTATTATAGTCTCAGTAATTAATTTTATAAATCAAGGAAACTTGGAAGTAGTAATTTCATTAAGTATTGGCTAAATTTGTGGCAGCAGCCGCGGTTACACAAATAATACAAATAAAATTTGTTCAGTGTGAGTTAAATTTTGTAATTGTAAAATATATTTAAATTTATTAAGTGAAATTTTAAATTTACATATAAATTTTTACTTAAATAATATTGAAGCTTTTAAATTTTATTAGTAAACTAGGATTAGATACCCTATTATTTAAAATGTAAATTAAATCCACTAAGGTAGTATTAGTTATGTTCTTGAAACTTAAAAATTTTGGCGGTATTCAGAGGAACCTGTCCTGTAATTGACAATCCACGATGTACCTCACTTAAATTTGTTTTCAGTTTATATACCGCCGTTATAAGAATATTTTATTAGAATAATAATTTTCTTAAATTTTTATTAAAATTGCTACATACGCTGATGACACTGCTATATTAGCATCAAGTCAGTCCCCAGTTGATGCAAGCAATCTAGTTCAGAGAGAACTAAATGAGATACAGATGTGGCTTGACCGATGGAAAATAAGAGTAACCAATACCAAATCGGTGCACGTTTTGTTTTCATTGAGACGGGAAGAATGCCCTTCACTGCAACTAAATGGTAATATAATTCCCAAACATGATAGTGTCAAATATCTTGGCATACATTTGGACAAACGGTTAACCTGGAAATGTCATGTACAAGCCAAAAGTAAACATCTGAAGATTAAAACCAGCAAACTTTACTGGTTACTAGGCCCAAAATCGCCTTTAGATCTTAATAATAAGATTTTAATATACAAGGTTATACTAAAGCCAGTATGGACCTACGGAGTTCAATTGTGGGGCACTGCTTCCAATTCGAACATAGAAATCTTACAAAGATATCAGTCAAAAACTTTAAGACTTATTACGAGTGCACCCTGGTTCATCACTAATAAAGCCATTCATTCTGATCTAAAAGTTCCTTTTATAAAAAATGAAATTAATTAGTACAAAATATTTACATAGAATAAGTAATCATGAAAATCCGCTAGCAATTGCATTACTTGATGAATCTAATGAAATTATTAGACTTAAAAGACATCATGTATTAGACCTTCCATTTAGAACTTAATAGCTAAATATAAAATTAAAATGTATTAAAATGTAACAAAAGAGTCGGAGTTGCATATATGTAGTACATAAGTATATTATTATTGACCTCAGTGGAGTTCAATAATATAAGTAATTTTGTTAATTAATTATATAATTTGCTTATTATTTTAAAATAGATTGCAAATAAACGTATTAAATAAAAAAAAAATGTAAATAATAGGGGTATTTAACTTAAGTTAATAATTTTTAAAATTTTCATTAGGAAAATTGAAAAAATTTTTATGAGGAGGAATTTACTTTTATAAAATCATTTTATTTATAATTATTTATTTTTTTTTAATACTATAAAAATTTGATAATATAATATGCATATAATAAATAATTTATATTTTTTAAATTTTTAACTTCAATATAGTAAAGTTTTATTGTAGCTTAAAGTTTTGTTATTTATTTATTTTATATGTAAATTTTTGTGTAAAATTGTATATATTTACATAAATAATAAATAAATTTTATTATAGTCTCAGTAATTAATTTTATAAATCAAGGAAACTTGGAAGTAGTAACTTCATTAAGTATTGGCTAAATTTGTGGCAGCAGCCGCGGCTACACAAATAATACAAATAAAATTTGTTCAGTGTGAGTTAAATTTTGTAATTGTAAAATATATTTCAATTTATTAAGTGAAATTTTAAATTTATAAATTTTTATTTAAATAATATTGAAGCTTTTAAATTTTATTAATAAACTAGGATTAGATACCCTACTATTTAAAATGTAAATTAAATCCACTAAGGTAGTATTAGTTATGTTCTTGAAACTTAAAAATTTTTGGCGGTATTTTAGTCTATTCAGAGGATCCTGTCCTGTAATTGATAATCCACGATGAACCTCACTTGAATTTGTTTTCAGTTTATATACCGTCGTTATAAGAATATTTTATTAGAATAATAATGTTCTTAAATTTTTATTAAAATTTATATCAAATCAAGGTGTAGTTTATATTTAAGTTAGAGATGGGTTACAATAAAATTATTTTATTGAATTTAAATTTGAAATATTTAATGAAATTGGATTTGATAGTAAAATTTTAAAGATAAAAAATTTGATTTTAGCTCTAAGATACATACATATGTACACATCGCACGTCGCTCTTATTATTAAGGCAAGATAAGTCGTAACATAGTAGATGTACCGGAGGGTGTATCTAGAATGACAATTTAAAGCTTATTTAGTAAAGTATTTCATTTACATGGAAAGGATTTTTGTGCAAATCAATATAAATTGATTTATTAATTTTTATTTTATTTATTATAATTTATTAAAAATAATTATATAATTTAAAGTTTAAGTAATTTTTATTGAAAAAATAATTTTTATAGTAGTTTATTATGTATTGTGAAAGAATATTGAAATATTTTGAAAAAATTGAATTTTAAAAGAAAATTTTATTTATTGTCCCTGGTGTATCAGGGTTTATTAAATAATTATTAAATATTTAATTATCTTGATTTTATAAGAGTTAATAATTTATAAAATTTATTGTATCAAAACTATTTTAAATAAATTATTAGAAATGAAATGTTATTCGTTTATAAAGGTATCTAGTTTTTTTAGAAATAAATTTAATTTACAAATTTTTAATTTTTTATTTACATATTTACTTAAATAAAAAAATTATTAATTTGAATATTTTAAGCGATAAGCTTTAAAATAAATTATTAAAAATTAATAATAGTCGAATATAAATGTATGTGTAGAATTATCAATCATTTATAAGTTTATTATAAATTATTTCATTACTTATATTATTTATTATATTTTAATTTTTTATAAAAATTTTTTTTAAATAAAAGAAGAAAATAAATAATGGTAAAATTAGTATATTATTTATTGTTTATATAATTTAATATGATAAGTTTGTATAAAGAATTCGGCAAATTTATATACTCGCCTATTTAACAAAAACATGTATTTTTGAAGTTTATAAAAATTCTGACCTGCCCACTGAATAATTTTAAATGGCCGCAGTATTCCAACTGTGCAAAGGTAGCATAATCATTAGTATTTTAATTGGAGGCTGGAATGAATGGTTGGACGAAGTATAATCTGTTTCATTTAAATTTATAATAGAATTTTATATTTTAGTTAAAAATCTAAAATTTTATTAAAAGACGAGAAGACCTTATAAATCTTTATATTTTATATTATATAAATTTTTTAGATATATTTTATTTTTATTTTATAAATTATTTTGTTGGGGTGATATTAAAATTTGAATAACCTTCAATTATTTGTAATCATTAATTTATGATTTTTTGATCCGTTAATAACGATTATAAGATTAAGTTACTTTAGGGATAACAGCGTAATTTTTTTGGAGAGATCATATCGATAAAAAAGTTTGCGACCTCGAAGTTGGATTAAGATAATCTTTAGGTGTAGCCGCTTAAATATTAAGTCTGTTCGACTTTTAATTTCTTACATGATCTGAGTTCAGACCGGCGTAAGCCAGGTTGGTTTCTATCTTTAATGTATTAAAATATGTGATGTGGAATGACAAAATCGACCTTACGACTGAAATGCGTTAAGAGAGAAATAAAACGGAAGCCGAAGATGCCCGAGTACACGGACACGGAACTCAAAGCTGTAGTAGTGCGAGCGCTAAGTACGAAGCACTTCAATACAAAGCGTAATTTCATAGATACAAATTGGAGCATAATTTCAAACGATAGAGGATATCGAGGTCGATTCTGTCATTCCACATCACATATTTTAGTACGAAAGGACCAAATATTTAAATAATTATATTTTATTTATTGAATTTTAATAATTTATGACTGTTTTGGCAGATTAGTGCAATAAATGTAGAATTTATTTATGTAATTTAATTACAAATAGTACTTGTTTTTTATAGAATTAATTTTATTTTTTGTCAGCAGATTAATTTTAGTAGTGTGTGTTTTAGTTAGAGTTGCTTTTTTAACTCTTTTAGAGCGTAAAGTATTAGGTTATATTCAAATTCGTAAGGGTCCTAATAAAGTAGGATTAATAGGTATTCCTCAGCCTGTTTGTGATGCAATTAAATTATTTACTAAGGAACAGTCTTACCCTCTTTTATCAAATTATATTTCTTATTATTTTTCTCCAGTTCTTTCTTTATTTATTTCTTTATTAGTTTGATTTTGTATACCTTTAATTATTAAATTATTTTCTTTTAATTTAGGAATATTATATTTCTTGTGTTGTACTAGTTTAGGGGTTTATACGGTAATAATTGCTGGTAGGTCTTCTAATTCGAATTATGCTTTATTAGGTGGGTTACGGGCTGTTGCTCAGACTATTTCTTATGAAGTTAGAATAGCTTTAATTTTATTATCTTTTGTTTTTTTAATTGGTGGTTATAATTTTTTGGATTTTTTTGCATACCAAAATTATATTTGATTTTTAATTATTTTATATTATTTATTGGACTTGTTTGATTTTGTATTTGTTTGGCTGAAACTAATCGTACCCCATTTGATTTTGCTGAGGGTGAATCTGAATTAGTGTCTGGGTTTAATGTAGAATATAGAAGTGGGGGGTTTGCTTTAATTTTATATCTGAATTTGCTAGTATTTTATTTATAAGTATATTATTTTGTATTATTTTTTTAGGTTGTGATTTATTTAATCTAATATTTTAAATTAAATTAACTTTTATTTCGTTTATATTTGTTTGAGCTCGTGGAACTCTACCTCGATTTCGTTATGATAAATTAATATATTTGGCTTGAAAAAGTTGTTTACCTTTTTCATTAAACTATTTATTATTTTTTATTGGATTTATTTATTATAGCAATTTATTTTATATTATTAACTTATTTTAGTAAAGTTAATAGAAATTTTATTTTCTATCTTATGTTTTCAAAACATATGCTTATTCAAGCTCATTAACTAATTAATTAAATTTTCTCATCATTTATTAATTAGTGGATTAATAATATAATATAAAAAATACACAATTGTTAAAATTTGCCCCACTATTACTTAAGGGTATTCTACTGGTCGGGCTCCAATTCATGTTAATAGTAAAACTGTTACTACTATATTTCAAAATAAGATTTTATTAGTTGGGTAAAATTGAATCCCTCGAAATTTTCTTAAATTATAGAATGGGAGAATAGCTAAAATTGCAATTGATAATACTAGAGCGATTACACCCCCTAGTTTATTAGGGATTGATCGTAAAATTGCATAAGCAAATAAAAAATATCATTTTGGCTGAATATGAACTGGTGTTACTAAAGGATTTGCGGGGATGAAATTATCTGGGTCTCCTAGAATTTAAGGATTAATTAATGTTAATAATAGTAATAATATAATTATTACAATAAATCCTACAATATCTTCATAAGAAAAATATGGATGAAAAGGGATTTTATCAATATTAGAATTTAATCCAATAGGATTATTTGACCCTGTTTGATGTAAAAATAATAAGTGAATTAAAGTTATAGCTAGAACAATAAATGGTAAAATAAAATGAAAAGTGAAAAATCGTGTTAATGTAGCAGTACCAACAGCAAATCCTCCTCAAATTCATTGTACTAAATCGGTCCCTTAGTAAGGGATTGCTGATAATAGATTAGTAATTACTGTTGCTCCTCAAAAAGATATTTGTCCTCATGGAAGTACATATCCTATAAAGGCTGTTGCTATTACTAGGAATGAAATTAATACCCCCACTAATCATGTAGGAGTAAATATATAGGAACCGTAATAGATTCCTCGACCTACATGAGAATAAATACAAATAAAGAAAAAATATGCACCGTTGGCATGTAAAGTTCGTAGTAATCATCCATAATTAACATCTCGACAAATTTGATTAACTCTATTAAAGCCAAATTAATATCTGCAGTATAGTGTATAGCTAAAAATAATCCAGTTAAAATTTGAATAATTAAACATAACCCAAGTAATGAACCAAAATTTTATCAAGCTGAAATGTTAAACGGAGCTGGAAGATCTACTAATGCATTATTTGCAATTTTAAATAAAGGGTGTTGGGTTCGCAAAGGTTTATTCATTAGTTAAATTATTAATCGTAAGGGACCATAAAATAATTTAGTAATTTTTACTACAGCAATTAGTGTAATTAATAAATAATTTATTAGTAGGATAGTAATTATATTTGTTGGGTAATTATATAATTTATTAAGACTTAATCTATTTGCTTTAATAAATATATTTATATTATTGTATTTCATTATTTTCTAAAAAAAAATAAAAAAAAGTTTTATCAATGAATAAATTTAATAAAACAAGAAATGAAAAGGTCATTATGCATATAATTGTTAATTTTATTGATAATGAGAATATTTCATTAGATTTACATAAGTAAATAATACTAATATTCCTCCTAGAAAAATTAAAAATCAACTATAAGATAATCAAAATCTTTTAGCTATTAGTCCTGTTAATAAACAGATTTGTAAAGTTCACAATAATAAAATTAATCCTATAGCTAAAGAATGATTTATTTGAATAAAAATAAAACTTGAGATTAATGCTGATGAAAATAATAAAAGTTGTTTAATATCAGAAGATAGTTTATTTAAAATATTAATTTTGGAGATTAATGATAAAGGTTTTACTTTTATTTTGAAGTTTTAAAAGACTACTCTTATTTTTGATTTACAAGACCAATGTTTTTGTTAAACTATTAAAACTAATGTTAATAATTTTATATTGAGGGTTACCTTGTTTATTATTTTTAATGGGTGTTTTTGTTTTTGTATTAAACCGTAAACATTTATTGTCAATACTTTTAAGATTACAATATATTGTATTAAATTTATTTTTTTTATTATTTATTTTTTTGAACTGAATGAATTTTAGAGGATTTTTTAGTAAAATATTTTTAACTTTTAGAGTTTGTGAAGGGGCATTAGGTCTTTCTATCTTAGTTTCAATAATTCGAACTCATGGGAATGATTATTTTCAGTCTTTTAATTTTTTACAATTTTAAAAATAATTTTTATAATAATTTTTATTATTCCTATTTGTTTTATAAATTATTCATTTTGAATGGTTCAAAATTTGTTATTTGTAATTATATTTTTTTTTTATTTTTATAAATTTTTGTACAAATTATTTTGTTAATATTTCATTTTTTTTTTATTCAATATTATAATTGTTTAATTATTTTTAATTTTAAGATTTGCCAGAATAAATTTATTTATACTTTATTTATTTTTTGAAAGTAGATTAATTCCGACTTTATTTTTAATTTTAGGATGGGGGTATCAACCTGAGTGATTGCAGGCTGGGGTTTATTTACTATTTTATACTTTATTAGTTTCTTTACCTATATTAGTAGGAATTTTTTATTTATACAATAATATAATAACTTTAAATAATTTTTTAATAAATAATTATTTATTTAATTAATTTTAGCCTTTTTAGTTAAGATACCTATATTTGTAGTTCATTTGTGATTACCTAAAGCTCATGTTGAAGCCCCTGTTTCTGGTTCTATAATTTTATCTGGAATTATATTAAAATTGGGGGGTATGGTATATTCTTATTTACAAATGGTTGGAATTAAATTTAATTACCTTTGGATTACTATAAGTTTAGTGGGAGGAGTTTTAATTAGTTTAGTATGTTTACGCCAAACTTCTGTAGCTCATATAGGTATTGTTTTGAGGGGACTTATAACTTTAACTTATGAAGGGTTTGTGGATCTTACAGTTTAATAATTGCTCATGGGTGCTCATGTTCTTCCGACTTATTTTGTTTAGCTAATATTACCTATGAACGGTTAGGTAGTCGTAGTTGACTAATTTTGTATTCCCTTCTTCTGTTATTTGCACTTGTCACATGCTAAATTGTTTTTGCATAAGTCTTTTTCAAGGTGACTTCTACACAGGTTCCATTGTTTTGCTGTTATTTTATTTCATTTTTTTCTTCGCTGTTTATTTGCTTTTGCATTTTATTTCTTTTAATCCGGTTTGAAAAAGTTTGTGTTGAAAATGCTCTTTTCGAACTATTTTTCACATTTTCTAAACTCGTTGATTAAATTTTAATTTTGCGGTGGGTTTTTTTTAAATCGCGACCGACTGCGCCAATAACGATGTGTGAAAATCTTGTAAGGATTAACTTTATTCCTCAGTATCCAAATACAAACTACTACTTAAAAGCTAAGAACAACTTAAACTAGGTATCAGAGAGAATGCAATTACAGATCTATGTACATAAGTATCGATTAACATTATTAAACAAATTAAGTAAGTAGCTATGTAATAAGATTATGTTAACAGAGTGGAGTATGTAAGAAAAATAAATATGCATTAATATTCGCAAAAGTATGTAAATAATGAGTAGTCTACAGAGTGAGTGGGAGTGTTATACAGAATATTTGTGGAGTAAGTAATAAGTATGTACATAAATAGGAGTTAACGTAATGTATGTATCAGGTGGGATCATAATGTAACTATATGAATCAGCACTATCCGAAGTAAAAGTTCTCTCCGCTATTTTGAAGCTAGACATGGCCTACATGAAAATTCCTCATACCAAATGTCCTCCATGGACCATATACAAAAACCTGTTCATCGAGAATCTAACTTTGCTACGGAAAGAGAACACTAGTGTCACTTCATACCAGCAGTTATCTCTGAACATAGTTAACCCTCTAAAGCAAAGTGGGTGGAATCTTCTCTACACAGATGGTACCAAACAAAGTAACGGAGTTGCATTTGCTGTTACAAACGATACCGGGCTAACCTTATTGCTTGGCATGTTGCCACAGTACGCGAACATCTTTGAAGCAGAATTACAGGGTATCATTTCGGCCCTAAATTTAGCAAAAAAAGTGAACAAAAAGCTATTAAAGCTCAAATCGGCAAGGAATATTAAATATGGAACAGGCCCACTATACTATTTGCAACAACTATTAATTGAGTTATCACCAAGCACTAAGTTAATGTGGATCCCTGGACATTTAGACATACTCGGTAATGAACATGCTGACAATGCTGAGAAATCCGCCTTAAGTTGTTGTATATTTACCTACAACCCATTTGGCAATACCTGAATTAATACTATAGCCGCTATACGCACAAAAACGTTCGAAGACGCACACCCTCTTAAGATCCTCTCTAACCTATCTGAATCAAATATCACAATAATATCAAAATTTATTAAAGCATTACACATTTTCCATCAAATATAAGTACTCAATATGTTTATCCTTTGCCTATTCCGATAGCCATGGCAACTAGTGCTATTATATTAATTTTGCAATTTTAATTATTTTTATTAATTAAATAATAATAATAGTAATAGATTTTTACCTTCAGCCCTATCACCAATTTCTTGGAAACAAATTTTTTTTAAAATTTACAAGCTAAAAAAAACAATTTTTCCATTTTGTTTTTGTTTTGCTTATAAATTTATGGGAATGATTTGTGCTCATGAAATTGGCGATAGGGCTGATTTCCTCATGTGTTTGATAGGTCAATTACTTCTCTTGCGGCGGTGGAAGCAAACAACCCGAAACGTATGCGCCGTAGTAGTTTTAAACTGGAAATCTAAATATGTGTTTGCAAACTACTTGATTGGTTTCCTCATATGTGCACCCGACGGATATTTCATCCACTCACCAGAAGATGTAAGCGAAAGCTTTGCTTCAGAATAAAATGTTTTATTGATCTTATTCATGCTAATTATCTTCAACATTTTGACGGTATTGATGATATAGCTGAGCAGCAATTACGCTGACATGAACGACTATCGTGAGGACGCCTTGACGCTGACGGCACTTAATAAAGGGTGTGATTTTCAAGAAGAAATAAAACGCCTACAATTTAATGTTATGACCAAGTATTTAGCTTTATTATAAAGATAAGGGTTTGCCGTAATGTTTTACAAATTTTCAACCACTTTTTGCAGCAATTTAGGCCGTATGTCAGCAATAACGCGTCGAATATTCTCTTCCAAGGCGTCAATCGTGTTGGGCTTATCTGCGTAGACGAGCGACTTCACATAACCCCCCAAAAAATAGTCCAGCGGTGTTAAATCGCACGCCGCAGGAACACGACGCGAGATAATGCGATCACTAAATGTTTCCTTCAATAAATTTATTGTTTCGTTGGAAAAGCTACAACCGACTTTAAGTATCAAGTTAGTTTTCACTTTGAAATTCAAAGTGTGAATACGCCTCATGTCATAAACCTGCTACCAACCATAAATCCGACTATAATTACGCGCCAATAAGTTTTTGTAGGCAAACTCTCTTTCACCAATTAATCGGTTTTAAAAGGATTACGAGTTTTTTATATTCAACTAAAGCAATAAATATTTAATAAACTAGTATTTTATTGCAATGATAGAAACAATGGGATCCGAGTTAAATTTTAAACATTCCATCGGGCAATTGCTTTAAATTCAACTCTGAGCTACAATTATTTCTTTGTTGCCGCTAAATTATTTTTTACTACTTCTTGATCTATTTTATTATGTTGCGCTTCATTTGGTGGACATTTAATTGTCGAATGAAATGTATCGTTATGGTTACGAACAGCCCTTTGATTGACTTGTTTTACTAAGTTTTTATCCAACTTATGCAGGATTCTCAACTACTCTGCTATGGTACTGTGAAATCTTTCCACATCCGCATTGCCTGTGTGGCTACGGGGGTTAACTTAGGTGAATTTTCACGTTTTTGGTACTTAAGAACTCTTTTATTCCTGTAGCTTTAAACTCATGTCTAATACATTTTTCCTGGGGTTTCTTAGTTTAGTGATACCCTAGTTGCTCAATAATCGTTATATTGTTTCTAATTGAGAAATTGTGTCTACGGCTGTTAAAAATGATTGCCTTTCATGACTTACGTATCTATGTATTTATTCCTGTAGGCGTCTCCGTAAGTTCAGTTAAGGTTTAACGGGGTTTTAATCATACTTTATTTTCTGACATACATACACACTTCACACTGGTATTTTATGTTGAATTTGTTTGCATGTTTTCTGAATACCTGAGTGTACGCTTTCTGTAACATGCTATAAGGAGATTTGCTTGACTGCTTCGACTTCTGTCTAAATATCTTGCACTCTCATAGAATATTCAGTAAATCTGACTATGCTGTATTTACGTTTAGATTATTCTGAAAATATTCATATTTTACCTTTTTCGATATATGCATGACTTTGATGCTCGGAAATAAAATTTATCCCATTTCTATGTAGCAATCTGAATTCTTCTACCTTATTATTCGTTAAAAAAGCTATGCCTTGTATTTATTAACTATCTCTTCCTTAATTTCGAAATTATCACATAAAACTTCTTCGACTGAATGTATTGTTGACATTGTTTCTTCATCTTCCATATTAATGGCTGAAAATGTTTAAATATTGCCATTCTTTTCACCCATCTTTTCCGAAATAGTTTCCTCACTATGTTCTATTCTATTCAAATTGGCGGCTACATTACTTTGCTTACCCATCTTTTCCGATATAGTTTCCTCACTATGTTCTATTCTGCTCAAAATGGCGGATACATTATTTTGTTACCCTTCAAATATCCGATGTCAAATTAATATTCTCGTAGTTTTAATTACCATCTCTGATGTTGAGGTGATATGTCTTTCCTTTGAATTAGGAATGTAAAAATCTTATCGGTAGGTGGTCCAACATTATTGCTAGAAACTCCTTATCGGTCGCCGAATAATTTCTTTCATAGTTATTTAAAGGTTTTGAAGCGTAACACACTGGGTGTCCTTTTTATAAGACTGCTCCAATCCCAATGTTGTCAAGGTGAATTGTTTTCCGAAATCTGGGTAACGCAAACGTTGGGCCATTATGGTTAATTTTTGTTCCTTTCTTCAAATATTTAGTAATTGGATGTGCTACTTTGGCATTATTCTTTACGAATTTGCGGGAGTAACCCGTAAGTGCTAGGAAACTTTTGATTTGTTTGACTCGGCTTCATACCATCTTTTGTTAGTATATGATAGTATAAAATTATGTTTCTTTTTAGGGGTTTGCTTTCGAGGGATTTGAAAATATCTAAGTTGGTAAAGTATTGTGCCCTTCCCAATGTGTCTTTAATTTGTTTCTATGTATCTATACAATTTTGAGGTTCTTTGCTGTTGCTTTATGGTTTTAATCTCATGTTGAACTTCGGTTGTATTGGCCAAGCTATCACCTTCTTTGAACAATAACTTATTAAATCGTGCTAATAGTTTTGTAATTTCTTTATACTCATCGGTATGGAGGTGATCTAACCTTTCCAAATTCAGATCTGTAGTTTCCAGGGTATAGATTTGATTATATTTATTTTATATGTAAATTTTTGTGTAAAATTGTATATATTTACATAAATAATAAATAAATTTTATTATAGTCTCAGTAATTAATTTTATAAATCAAGGAAACTTGGAAGTAGTAACTTCATTAAGTATTGGCTAAATTTGTGGCAGCAGCCGCGGCTACACAAATAATACAAATAAAATTTGTTCAGTGTGAGTTAAATTTTGTAATTGTAAAATATATTTCAATTTATTAAGTGAAATTTTAAATTTATAAATTTTTATTTAAATAATATTGAAGCTTTTAAATTTTATTAATAAACTAGGATTAGATACCCTACTATTTAAAATGTAAATTAAATCCACTAAGGTAGTATTAGTTATGTTCTTGAAACTTAAAAATTTTTGGCGGTATTTTAGTCTATTCAGAGGATCCTGTCCTGTAATTGATAATCCACGATGAACCTCACTTGAATTTGTTTTCAGTTTATATACCGTCGTTATAAGAATATTTTATTAGAATAATAATGTTCTTAAATTTTTATTAAAATTTATATCAAATCAAGGTGTAGTTTATATTTAAGTTAGAGATGGGTTACAATAAAATTATTTTATTGAATTTAAATTTGAAATATTTAATGAAATTGGATTTGATAGTAAAATTTTAAAGATAAAAAATTTGATTTTAGCTCTAAGATACATACATATGTACACATCGCACGTCGCTCTTATTATTAAGGCAAGATAAGTCGTAACATAGTAGATGTACCGGAGGGTGTATCTAGAATGACAATTTAAAGCTTATTTAGTAAAGTATTTCATTTACATGGAAAGGATTTTTGTGCAAATCAATATAAATTGATTTATTAATTTTTATTTTATTTATTATAATTTATTAAAAATAATTATATAATTTAAAGTTTAAGTAATTTTTATTGAAAAAATAATTTTTATAGTAGTTTATTATGTATTGTGAAAGAATATTGAAATATTTTGAAAAAATTGAATTTTAAAAGAAAATTTTATTTATTGTCCCTGGTGTATCAGGGTTTATTAAATAATTATTAAATATTTAATTATCTTGATTTTATAAGAGTTAATAATTTATAAAATTTATTGTATCAAAACTATTTTAAATAAATTATTAGAAATGAAATGTTATTCGTTTATAAAGGTATCTAGTTTTTTTAGAAATAAATTTAATTTACAAATTTTTAATTTTTTATTTACATATTTACTTAAATAAAAAAATTATTAATTTGAATATTTTAAGCGATAAGCTTTAAAATAAATTATTAAAAATTAATAATAGTCGAATATAAATGTATGTGTAGAATTATCAATCATTTATAAGTTTATTATAAATTATTTCATTACTTTATGATTTTTTGATCCGTTAATAACGATTATAAGATTAAGTTACTTTAGGGATAACAGCGTAATTTTTTTGGAGAGATCATATCGATAAAAAAGTTTGCGACCTCGAAGTTGGATTAAGATAATCTTTAGGTGTAGCCGCTTAAATATTAAGTCTGTTCGACTTTTAATTTCTTACATGATCTGAGTTCAGACCGGCGTAAGCCAGGTTGGTTTCTATCTTTAATGTATTAAAATATGTGATGTGGAATGACAAAATCGACCTTACGACTGAAATGCGTTAAGAGAGAAATAAAACGGAAGCCGAAGATGCCCGAGTACACGGACACGGAACTCAAAGCTGTAGTAGTGCGAGCGCTAAGTACGAAGCACTTCAATACAAAGCGTAATTTCATAGATACAAATTGGAGCATAATTTCAAACGATAGAGGATATCGAGGTCGATTCTGTCATTCCACATCACATATTTTAGTACGAAAGGACCAAATATTTAAATAATTATATTTTATTTATTGAATTTTAATAATTTATGACTGTTTTGGCAGATTAGTGCAATAAATGTAGAATTTATTTATGTAATTTAATTACAAATAGTACTTGTTTTTTATAGAATTAATTTTATTTTTTGTCAGCAGATTAATTTTAGTAGTGTGTGTTTTAGTTAGAGTTGCTTTTTTAACTCTTTTAGAGCGTAAAGTATTAGGTTATATTCAAATTCGTAAGGGTCCTAATAAAGTAGGATTAATAGGTATTCCTCAGCCTGTTTGTGATGCAATTAAATTATTTACTAAGGAACAGTCTTACCCTCTTTTATCAAATTATATTTCTTATTATTTTTCTCCAGTTCTTTCTTTATTTATTTCTTTATTAGTTTGATTTTGTATACCTTTAATTATTAAATTATTTTCTTTTAATTTAGGAATATTATATTTCTTGTGTTGTACTAGTTTAGGGGTTTATACGGTAATAATTGCTGGTAGGTCTTCTAATTCGAATTATGCTTTATTAGGTGGGTTACGGGCTGTTGCTCAGACTATTTCTTATGAAGTTAGAATAGCTTTAATTTTATTATCTTTTGTTTTTTTAATTGGTGGTTATAATTTTTTGGATTTTTTTGCATACCAAAATTATATTTGATTTTTAATTATTTTATATTATTTATTGGACTTGTTTGATTTTGTATTTGTTTGGCTGAAACTAATCGTACCCCATTTGATTTTGCTGAGGGTGAATCTGAATAAGTGTCTGGGTTTAATGTAGAATATAGAAGTGGGGGGTTTGCTTTAATTTTATATCTGAATATGCTAGTATTTTATTTATAAGTATATTATTTTGTATTATTTTTTTAGGTTGTGATTTATTTAATCTAATATTTTAAATTAAATTAACTTTTATTTCGTTTATATTTGTTTGAGCTCGTGGAACTCTACCTCGATTTCGTTATGATAAATTAATATATTTGGCTTGAAAAAGTTGTTTACCTTTTTCATTAAACTATTTATTATTTTTTATTGGATTTATTTATTATAGCAATTTATTTTATATTATTAACTTATTTTAGTAAAGTTAATAGAAATTTTATTTTCTATCTTATGTTTTCAAAACATATGCTTATTCAAGCTCATTAACTAATTAATTAAATTTTCTCATCATTTATTAATTAGTGGATTAATAATATAATATAAAAAATACACAATTGTTAAAATTTGCCCCACTATTACTTAAGGGTATTCTACTGGTCGGGCTCCAATTCATGTTAATAGTAAAACTGTTACTACTATATTTCAAAATAAGATTTTATTAGTTGGGTAAAATTGAATCCCTCGAAATTTTCTTAAATTATAGAATGGGAGAATAGCTAAAATTGCAATTGATAATACTAGAGCGATTACACCCCCTAGTTTATTAGGGATTGATCGTAAAATTGCATAAGCAAATAAAAAATATCATTTTGGCTGAATATGAACTGGTGTTACTAAAGGATTTGCGGGGATGAAATTATCTGGGTCTCCTAGAATTTAAGGATTAATTAATGTTAATAATAGTAATAATATAATTATTACAATAAATCCTACAATATCTTCATAAGAAAAATATGGATGAAAAGGGATTTTATCAATATTAGAATTTAATCCAATATGATTATTTGACCCTGTTTGATGTAAAAATAATAAGTGAATTAAAGTTATAGCTAGAACAATAAATGGTAAAATAAAATGAAAAGTGAAAAATCGTGTTAATGTAGCATTATCAACAGCAAATCCTCCTCAAATTCATTGTACTAAATCGGTCCCTTAGTAAGGGATTGCTGATAATAGATTAGTAATTACTGTTGCTCCTCAAAAAGATATTTGTCCTCATGGAAGTACATATCCTATAAAGGCTGTTGCTATTACTAGGAATGAAATTAATACCCCCACTAATCATGTAGGAGTAAATATATAGGAACCGTAATAGATTCCTCGACCTACATGAGAATAAATACAAATAAAGAAAAAATATGCACCGTTGGCATGTAAAGTTCGTAGTAATCATCCATAATTAACATCTCGACAAATTTGATTAACTCTATTAAAGCCAAATTAATATCTGCAGTATAGTGTATAGCTAAAAATAATCCAGTTAAAATTTGAATAATTAAACATAACCCAAGTAATGAACCAAAATTTTATCAAGCTGAAATGTTAAACGGAGCTGGAAGATCTACTAATGCATTATTTGCAATTTTAAATAAAGGGTGTTGGGTTCGCAAAGGTTTATTCATTAGTTAAATTATTAATCGTAAGGGACCATAAAATAATTTAGTAATTTTTACTACAGCAATTAGTGTAATTAATAAATAATTTATTAGTAGGATAGTAATTATATTTGTTGGGTAATTATATAATTTATTAAGACTTAATCTATTTGCTTTAATAAATATATTTATATTATTGTATTTCATTATTTTCTAAAAAAAAATAAAAAAAAGTTTTATCAATGAATAAATTTAATAAAACAAGAAATGAAAAGGTCATTATGCATATAATTGTTAATTTTATTGATAATGAGAATATTTCATTAGATTTACATAAGTAAATAATACTAATATTCCTCCTAGAAAAATTAAAAATCAACTATAAGATAATCAAAATCTTTTAGCTATTAGTCCTGTTAATAAACAGATTTGTAAAGTTCACAATAATAAAATTAATCCTATAGCTAAAGAATGATTTATTTGAATAAAAATAAAACTTGAGATTAATGCTGATGAAAATAATAAAAGTTGTTTAATATCAGAAGATAGTTTATTTAAAATATTAATTTTGGAGATTAATGATAAAGGTTTTACTTTTATTTTGAAGTTTTAAAAGACTACTCTTATTTTTGATTTACAAGACCAATGTTTTTGTTAAACTATTAAAACTAATGTTAATAATTTTATATTGAGGGTTACCTTGTTTATTATTTTTAATGGGTGTTTTTGTTTTTGTATTAAACCGTAAACATTTATTGTCAATACTTTTAAGATTACAATATATTGTATTAAATTTATTTTTTTTATTATTTATTTTTTTGAACTGAATGAATTTTAGAGGATTTTTTAGTAAAATATTTTTAACTTTTAGAGTTTGTGAAGGGGCATTAGGTCTTTCTATCTTAGTTTCAATAATTCGAACTCGTGGGAATGATTATTTTCAGTCTTTTAATTTTTTACAATTTTAAAAATAATTTTTATAATAATTTTTATTATTCCTATTTGTTTTATAAATTATTCATTTTGAATGGTTCAAAATTTGTTATTTGTAATTATATTTTTTTTTTATTTTTATAAATTTTTGTACAAATTATTTTGTTAATATTTCATTTTTTTTTTATTCAATATTATAATTGTTTAATTATTTTTAATTTTAAGATTTGCCAGAATAAATTTATTTATACTTTATTTATTTTTTGAAAGTAGATTAATTCCGACTTTATTTTTAATTTTAGGATGGGGGTATCAACCTGAGTGATTGCAGGCTGGGGTTTATTTACTATTTTATACTTTATTAGTTTCTTTACCTATATTAGTAGGAATTTTTTATTTATACAATAATATAATAACTTTAAATAATTTTTTAATAAATAATTATTTATTTAATTAATTTTAGCCTTTTTAGTTAAGATACCTATATTTGTAGTTCATTTGTGATTACCTAAAGCTCATGTTGAAGCCCCTGTTTCTGGTTCTATAATTTTATCTGGAATTATATTAAAATTGGGGGGTATGGTATATTCTTATTTACAAATGGTTGGAATTAAATTTAATTACCTTTGGATTACTATAAGTTTAGTGGGAGGAGTTTTAATTAGTTTAGTATGTTTACGCCAAACTTCTGTAGCTCATATAGGTATTGTTTTGAGGGGACTTATAACTTTAACTTATGAAGGGTTTGTGGATCTTACAGTTTAATAATTGCTCATGGGTGCTCATGTTCTTCCGACTTATTTTGTTTAGCTAATATTACCTATGAACGGTTAGGTAGTCGTAGTTGACTAATTTTGTATTCCCTTCTTCTGTTATTTGCACTTGTCACATGCTAAATTGTTTTTGCATAAGTCTTTTTCAAGGTGACTTCTACACAGGTTCCATTGTTTTGCTGTTATTTTATTTCATTTTTTTCTTCGCTGTTTATTTGCTTTTGCATTTTATTTCTTTTAATCCGGTTTGAAAAAGTTTGTGTTGAAAATGCTCTTTTCGAACTATTTTTCACATTTTCTAAACTCGTTGATTAAATTTTAATTTTGCGGTGAGTTTTTTTTAAATCGCGACCGACTGCGCCAATAACGATGTGGGAAAATCTTGTAAGGATTAACTTTATTCCTCAGTATCCAAATACAAACTACTACTTAAAAGCTAAGAACAACTTAAACTAGGTATCAGAGAGAATGCAATTACAGATCTATGTACATAAGTATCGATTAACATTATTAAACAAATTAAGTAAGTAGCTATGTAATAAGATTATGTTAACAGAGTGGAGTATGTAAGAAAAATAAATATGCATTAATATTCGCAAAAGTATGTAAATAATGAGTAGTCTACAGAGTGAGTGGGAGTGTTATACAGAATATTTGTGGAGTAAGTAATAAGTATGTACATAAATAGGAGTTAACGTAATGTATGTATCAGGTGGGATCATAATGTAACTATATGAATCAGCACTATCCGAAGTAAAAGTTCTCTCCGCTATTTTGAAGCTAGACATGGCCTACATGAAAATTCCTCATACCAAATGTCCTCCATGGACCATATACAAAAACCTGTTCATCGAGAATCTAACTTTGCTACGGAAAGAGAACACTAGTGTCACTTCATACCAGCAGTTATCTCTGAACATAGTTAACCCTCTAAAGCAAAGTGGGTGGAATCTTCTCTACACAGATGGTACAAAACAAAGTAACGGAGTTGCATTTGCTGTTACAAACGATACCGGGCTAACCTTATTGCTTGGCATGTTGCCACAGTACGCGAACATCTTTGAAGCAGAATTACAGGGTATCATTTCGGCCCTAAATTTAGCAAAAAAAGTGAACAAAAAGCTATTAAAGCTCAAATCGGCAAGGAATATTAAATATGGAACAGGCCCACTATACTATTTGCAACAACTATTAATTGAGTTATCACCAAGCACTAAGTTAATGTGGATCCCTGGACATTTAGACATACTCGGTAATGAACATGCTGACAATGCTGAGAAATCCGCCTTAAGTTGTTGTATATTTACCTACAACCCATTTGGCAATACCTGAATTAATACTATAGCCGCTATACGCACAAAAACGTTCGAAGACGCACACCCTCTTAAGATCCTCTCTAACCTATCTGAATCAAATATCACAATAATATCAAAATTTATTAAAGCATTACACATTTTCCATCAAATATAAATACTCAATATGTTTATCCTTTGCCTATTCCGATAGCCATGGCAACTAGTGCTATTATATTAATTTTGCAATTTTAATTATTTTTATTAATTAAATAATAATAATAGTAATAGATTTTTACCTTCAGCCCTATCACCAATTTCTTGGAAACAAATTTTTTCTAAAATTTACAAGCTAAAAAAAACAATTTTTCCATTTTGTTTTTGTTTTGCTTATAAATTTATGGGAATGATTTGTGCTCATGAAATTGGCGATAGGGCTGATTTCCTCATGTGTTTGATAGGTCAATTACTTCTCTTGCGGCGGTGGAAGCAAACAACCCGAAACGTATGCGCCGTAGTAGTTTTAAACTGGAAATCTAAATATGTGTTTGCAAACTACTTGATTGGTTTCCTCATATGTGCACCCGACGGATATTTCATCCACTCACCAGAAGATGTAAGCGAAAGCTTTGCTTCAGAATAAAATGTTTTATTGATCTTATTCATGCTAATTATCTTCAACATTTTGACGGTATTGATGATATAGCTGAGCAGCAATTACGCTGACATGAACGACTATCGTAAGGACGCCTTGACGCTGACGGCACTTAATAAAGGGTGTGATTTTCAAGAAGAAATAAAACGCCTACAATTTAATGTTATGACCAAGTATTTAGCTTTATTATAAAGATAAGGGTTTGCCGTAATGTTTTACAAATTTTCAACCACTTTTTGCAGCAATTTAGGCCGTATGTCAGCAATAACGCGTCGAATATTCTCTTCCAAGGCGTCAATCGTGTTGGGCTTATCTGCGTAGACGAGCGACTTCACATAACCCCCCAAAAAATAGTCCAGCGGTGTTAAATCGCACGCCGCAGGAACACGACGCGAGATAATGCGATCACTAAATGTTTCCTTCAATAAATTTATTGTTTCGTTGGAAAAGCTACAACCGACTTTAAGTATCAAGTTAGTTTTCACTTTGAAATTCAAAGTGTGAATACGCCTCATGTCATAAACCTGCTACCAACCATAAATCCGACTATAATTACGCGCCAATAAGTTTTTGTAGGCAAACTCTCTTTCACCAATTAATCGGTTTTAAAAGGATTACGAGTTTTTTATATTCAACTAAAGCAATAAATATTTAATAAACTAGTATTTTATTGCAATGATAGAAACAATGGGATCCGAGTTAAATTTTAAACATTCCATCGGGCAATTGCTTTAAATTCAACTCTGAGCTACAATTATTTCTTTGTTGCCGCTAAATTATTTTTTACTACTTCTTGATCTATTTTATTATGTTGCGCTTCATTTGGTGGACATTTAATTGTCGAATGAAATGTATCGTTATGGTTACGAACAGCCCTTTGATTGACTTGTTTTACTAAGTTTTTATCCAACTTATGCAGGATTCTCAACTACTCTGCTATGGTACTGTGAAATCTTTCCACATCCGCATTGCCTGTGGGGCTACGGGGGTTTACTTAGGTGAATTTTCACGTTTTTGGTACTTAAGAACTCTTTTATTCCTGTAGCTTTAAACTCATGTCTAATACATTTTTCCTGGGGTTTCTTAGTTTAGTGATAGATACCCTAGTTGCTCAATAATCGTTATATTGTTTCTAATTGAGAAATTGTGTCTACGGCTGTTAAAAATGATTGCCTTTCATGACTTACGTATCTATGTATTTATTCCTGTAGGCGTCTCCGTAAGTTCAGTTAAGGTTTAACGGGGTTTTAATCATACTTTATTTTCTGACATACATACACACTTCACACTGGTATTTTATGTTGAATTTGTTTGCATGTTTTCTGAATACCTGAGTGTACGCTTTCTGTAACATGCTATAAGGAGATTTGCTTGACTGCTTCGACTTCTGTCTAAATATCTTGCACTCTCATAGAATATTCAGTAAATCTGACTATGCTGTATTTACGTTTAGATTATTCTGAAAATATTCATATTTTACCTTTTTCGATATATGCATGACTTTGATGCTCGGAAATAAAATTTATCCCATTTCTATGTAGCAATCTGAATTCTTCTACCTTATTATTCGTTAAAAAAGCTATGCCTTGTATTTATTAACTATCTCTTCCTTAATTTCGAAATTATCACCTAAAACTTCTTCGACTGAATGTATTGTTGACATTGTTTCTTCATCTTCCATATTAATGGCTGAAAATGTTTAAATATTGCCATTCTTTTCACCCATCTTTTCCGAAATAGTTTCCTCACTATGTTCTATTCTATTCAAATTGGCGGCTACATTACTTTGCTTACCCATCTTTTCCGATATAGTTTCCTCACTATGTTCTATTCTGCTCAAAATGGCGGATACATTATTTTGTTACCCTTCAAATATCCGATGTCAAATTAATATTCTCGTAGTTTTAATTACCATCTCTGATGTTGAGGTGATATGTCTTTCCTTTGAATTAGGAATGTAAAAATCTTATCGGTAGGTGGTCCAACATTATTGCTAGAAACTCCTTATCGGTCGCCGAATAATTTCTTTCATAGTTATTTAAAGGTTTTGAAGCGTAACACACTGGGTGTCCTTTTTATAAGACTGCTCCAATCCCAATGTTGTCAAGGTGAATTGTTTTCCGAAATCTGGGTAACGCAAACGTTGGGCCATTATGGTTAATTTTTGTTCCTTTCTTCAAATATTTAGTAATTGGATGTGCTACTTTGGCATTATTCTTTACGAATTTGCGGGAGTAACCCGTAAGTGCTAGGAAACTTTTGATTTGTTTGACTCGGCTTCATACCATCTTTTGTTAGTATATGATAGTATAAAATTATGTTTCTTTTTAGGGGTTTGCTTTCGAGGGATTTGAAAATATCTAAGTTGGTAAAGTATTGTGCCCTTCCCAATGTGTCTTTAATTTGTTTCTATGTATCTATACAATTTTGAGGTTCTTTGCTGTTGCTTTATGGTTTTAATCTCATGTTGAACTTCGGTTGTATTGGCCAAGCTATCACCTTCTTTGAACAATAACTTATTAAATCGTGCTAATAGTTTTGTAATTTCTTTATACTCATCGGTATGGAGGTGATCTAACCTTTCCAAATTCAGATCTGTAGTTTCCAGGGTATAGATTTGATATAAATTATACGGATTATTTAGAAATTAGATTTATCTTTGATTTAAGATCATCTTTCCTTTTTGGAAAATTAAGCATATATACATATACCAATTATAAATTAATCCTTCCTCTTGCGTTACTCGGTAAGTTAAACCCTTACGCTGTGTGTAATAGTGTCCTCATTTGAATTTCGATATTGATCATGCTTAAACTAGCCCCTGTATCAATAAGCGCTACATAACTTATTTCATTAATCTTTATTTTAATTTTGGGTAAGGATTCCAAGGCGCCCTCATAAACAAAATATTATTATATATTTCTTCCCTATTAAAATTATTTGAAGATCCTTCTTGGATTTGCCTACCCGACCATATGCAATTTTGGCTATGCTACAGATTAGGGTTTCCTGCCAATTGTGTTCTATTAGAATAAGTAACAATGTTGTTAATTTCCATCAGTTCCTCTCGATTCTGTCTATGTTAATTCCCCTGCTATTGACCAGCATTTTATCTGCGGTTTCCTGTGGTTTGTGGTCTTTGAAAATTACCCGAGTTTATCGACCTGTTATTGTTATTATATCTTCCGCTATAGTTCAGCCCATATGGCCTGACATTTTTTATCTGGTGTCATTTTGATTCCATGGTGCTTAAGTCGATGTAGTATTCATCCCTGTAGTAAACCGTCAGCTCGTCAGCTTTATATTTTGTATTTCGTACTTCTATCATTAACTCTCTAAATGAACTTATCTTGAGGTTGGTTACCTTACGGTATATGCGGTGAGGCGCGGCATCTGGTCGGTATCGTAGTTTTAACGTTTCCTTAATTTGTTGGCATTTGTCCGGATGAGGTATGTTTATTACTGTGCTCTTCGCCTGTCCTTGGATGGTCCTGTAGTAAATTGATCTAACTACCTCCTTTTGCAGTTCACTGATATTTAATGTGGATTAGAATACTGCTGAAAAGTAAGTGAGTTCACCGTTATTTCTCCTGTTCCTGTGGATATGGGTAAACTGTTCACAGTTTTTAATAGCCCATGTCTACTGCTACTGCTTCCCATCCTATTCTGCAGTTCAAGGTATGCTTCCCTCATTTGTTCTAGTTGTTGTTCTTTTCTTGCCAGCTCCTCTACCAAGTCGACGGGGTGCACTTCAGTCTGTTCGTTGGCCTCCCTTTTTGATCGAACCCGTTGCTTCTGTGAATGAATTGTGAATTTACTGTATCACTTTGCACGTTTTCTATAGGTCATGATTTCAGTTATATCTTCTATAGAAACCACTGCACAATGTACTGTTTTCGTTTATTCATTTCTTTAAGTATCCTTCACCGCACTATTAGTGGTGTCTACTATAGTTGTTTTCAAAACAGTAAACTTATTGTTCAAATTATTGCTGTTATATCCTCGAGGGTCTGGTCAAAGTCCTAGCATTGGCTAAGAGTTTTTTTGCGAAATCATTCAATTCGATGAATGTTGAAAAATGTGCAAGTTTCTGTGTGAGTATTATTATATGGAGAATTGCCACCTTTTAAAAAATGTTATAGTTAATTAAATAAATAAGTTAAATCACATATTTCCCTACAACGACTGAATAGATCTGGATAAGATTTGGCAAATATATAGTCCGATATTTGCGTTACCATAAAATATAATTTTTATAGGGAGTTGTTACCTGTTTAAACGGTTACATTCAATTAAAGCTAAAAATTAAATTAAATATTGCAATATGGGTATCAAACGAAAGAGGTTTAATAAAGCTACATTTCTCAAATGTTTTGAAAGAAAGTTGCCACCTATTTAAGTGCAAATTAAGTTAATTTAAAACAAAAATACATGATAATTTACACAATGAGTGCCAAAATAAAAGTTGTAAGAAAACTTAATCCCAAAAATAATTTTGGAGAGGGTTTCCACATGTTTAAAAAATTAATCAAAATTATAATAAGTTAAATCAAATATATAAACATGGATCTTATACGAAGGAGTTTTAAAAAAAGGTTGCCACCTCTTTGAAAAATGAGTAATTTGGAAAATAACTTTGGAGGGTTAACTGGTTGAAAAAATAATTATTATTGTAAGTATCCGACAGCTATAGTTACATTCAATTAAAATGAGAAATAAAATTATATTAATATAAAGTGTGTTTTCTGTTGTACTTCTTGTAAACGTCGTTGCATAGAATGTACCAGTTTCGCGGTGACATCCTGGGCAACTTTCCAGGAGTACTTGTTTAAGTGCACTTTTTGAGGTTATGTGATGTTCTCGAACGCGTCTATCCCAATGGTCCCACAAATGCTCAATTGGGTTGAGGTCTGGAGATTGAGGCGGTGTTTTCAAGGTATGGGTTGTATTGTACACCATAACGCTAGTCTTAATAAAAAATTCAGCAAGTAAGTTTACAAAAATCACAATTAATTGATAAATCGTTTTATTATATATTTAACCGCTGCACTTCTCAAAACTGAAATTATATTTGCACTGGTGTCAACACCTTTTTTTCTCAATAATTAGGTGTTCCTAAATTGGCTCGACAACCAATAATGGATTAAACTAATGGATGAAGTAATATATTGCAATATGGGTATTAAACGAAAGGAGTTTTATAAATTTTCATTTCCAAAATATTTTGAAAGAAGATTCATATCTGCTTAAAGCTCAATTTAGGTAAACTTGAAATTTAAAAATATGAGTGTCAAAATAAAATAAAAGTTTGTGAACACTAAATTTCAAAAATATTTTTGGAGGGTGTTTAAAAAATCAATTAAAATAATAACAAGTCAATTCAAATATATAAACATGGATCTTATACGAAGGAGTTTTAAGAAAGGTTTTCTTTGAAAATACCTTGGAGAGGATTGCCACCTACTTCAAAAAGTAAACAAAATTAGATTATTAAGTTAAAGGAACTATACGGTGTGGGATTCAAAGGAAGGCTTAAGAAAACTTAATCATGAAACTGAGAGTTTTAAATTTCACCACGTATTTCAGCAGCTAGCCGTAATCATTAAATTATGAAGTAGGGGTAGATTTTGTTTTAAGTACTCAAAAAAACAACATAAACTAAAATGAATTTAAAGTTAATACCTTTAGTGAAATTATTTATTTCCTTTTCCGTTACATTCGAATCCATAACTTTAACCCGATTGCCATGCAAGGGAAGGGACGGGTAAATGCTAGTTCTTCATATTAATGAATACATACTTGCTTATACATCGTAATTCATAATTATGTGGTTCACATCATATTTGTAACCAACATTCTGATTCTAAGAAATATCTTGAAAATAATGAAATGAAATGGTGTTTTATCACTTTTTATTGATTTCCTGTTGTGTGGCTTATTTGCTTAACAATTCCTACAAACTTATTGGGTTCAAGCGAGCACTTACTCGATGAGTTAAAATTGCCAGCTGGTTTCAACGTGAAAGAAAGTGATGCAATGACATCGGTGGAGTCTGATGCGAAATGCAAAATCGAAAACAATATTCGAATATAAGCTACTACTCGTAAAAACGTGACTATTTATTCAAGGCATGAAGTTCTATGGGACATGAATCTTTCGTCGTATCGACGGAATGTTATGAAAATAGAAGCTTATAAACATCTTTCTGCTGATATGAAAATGTCAAATGTGTACACATCTTCTGCATGTTATTTATTTTTTGCAAAACTTTCAAATAAGCGAGAGATTTAAGTTGTTTCCTTAATGACTACATCTTGAAAAAAGAAAATTAACTACGTTACAGCGTTCAAGACCAGTCAGTTTGACAAGCAGGATGTGTGGTCAACTTGATAGCCGTTTCTCGACCACGACAAAATGAAACTATGTTAATGTACCCACCTATGGTCCATGGGCTAAGATTTCTCACTTGCATTTATTCACAATGGTCTGCAATCAGATTGGACGAAAGTGATATCACGCTCGGCTGTTGATATGCTTTTCTCGAATTTTAGAGCAAGCTTGCCCCTTGTTAAAAAAAAGCACGTTCTTACTTCACTTTACTTTTCGATTTTTGTTTGATGCAATTAACACTCAAAATGCGAACTACAGTTTGATCTTCAATGAAACTTGTAATGGTCATCTTTTGGGTTTTCTCAGTGTACATATTTCTTGTATATAAACCAGAGAACTTGTAAGAAATGAGAAGGCGCAAATGTTAAAAGAGCTTTTTCATCAACAGAATTTGTAAGTGCGATCGAGAGAATTCAACATAGCAATTTAATTCTACCATACCAATAAAAACCATTTTCATCATATTTTGCTATATTTAGAGCAGAGAGGCTATTGCGGAGGCGAGCGGCTGCATGTGTTCAAAAAGAAGATAAGTAATAAATCAAAACAAAAACCATAGAAGAAAAATAAGTAAACAAAAAACCCGTTCCTGGATCACGAGGAGCAACTTGAGACGGCATATGAGTTATGCAACAATTGAGGATAAGAGAAGGGTTAAAAGGGATAGGGGAAATCGTCAAAAGGATATTCTTTCGAGTTTTCGGCAATTTGTGTGTCAATCGCCATCAGCGCGTGCACATGTACGCAAATGAATTGATGCGCATTTGGACAAAAGTTCTAGAATATTCTCGAATATTCTAGAAAAATGCCAGCAATTTGTCAGACTACGTTGCCAAAAGGCATTATTGTCTAATATTGCGATGTTGAATCTTTTCAATAACCGTCGAAGGTTTGTAAAATTGAAGATTTTAGCATTTTTGTGTTCGTCGTGAAAAGGATTGTTGCGGGGAACATTTGCGTGCGTGGGGAGATGAAATGCTTGCGCTTATGAATGAACATCTTTTGTTTTCGGAAATACACGCGAGCGTTTATGAATGAATTTTTGTTGTTGTAGGTATGTACATATGTAAATATGTAGATATGTATGCATGTATGTATGTACGTACATATGTAGTTTCAAATATTTCAGAATATTTGGCGCCAGTGCAGGCATAAGTGCAGCTGCAGTTGCGATTGCGCTGTGATATGATTAAGATTTAGCGTAGGTCAAGGTTGAATTTATACACATGCACATTGTATGTACATATTTACATACATATTTTATTTAATAAATAACACAAAAAGATTTAGCAGATAAAAACAGCTGCCGCTCTGACTTTTATTAAATTTTAAAATATATAATTTTGTTATGCTTTTATTAAACTTATTTTTGACTTAGAAAATTAGTAAATAAAGATTAGTTGATAGGTGCTTGTACATACATATGTATGTGGGAATAGTTCCAAAACCCTGCTTCGGTGAATGACGTCGAGAAGACGAAGAAGAGTGAGAATGTATTTACTTTTGAACGACGATGTTAAATTAAAGAAGACGGAGAAACAACGAAAGAACGACGAGTACGACGAAAGCAACGACGGCGAAGAAAAACGACGAGGAGACGACGAGAGAGTTGAACGACGGCATTTGACGAGTAACGACGCGCTTTATTTTCAATCTAATTAAATTCTTTAACTTATAAATATCTACAAACTAAATAAAACCTGAATTAAATACCTTTAATTAAATAAAAAACCTACATTTTGGGGGCTCGTCCTAGTGTGTAAAGTGTAATGGCTTGCCTAAACGACTTAATTAGCACGAATTTGCGTGTGTGCAAAAAGCCCAGCATAACAGCCTTACACAAATTTGTTTTCGGCAACGATGGCGACCGCAATAATCGGCAGCGGCTACGCGAGTTTGTCGGTTTCGGTTTCAATGAACAAAGCGAAGAATATGCTGAAAAAATGAAGTATATTGAAAGAAATTTAACGCAAGCAGACCTGGTAGCAATCTGTAATGTGTTGGGCATAAGCCATCAGGGTGAGCAGTTGGCAGTTGGAATTTTTCAAAATTTGCGAACAAGCAATTTGTTGGTGTGGAATGTTCGTAACGACGATGCCGCGATCGACGAAGCGGATCAAGAGACAGACGACGAAGCTTACGAAGATGTGAGAAGCGCAAATGACACAACTGTAGAGCTTGCAACACCGAAGACGCAAGCGCAAAGCAGAACAGCACAACGAAGCGACGACAGCGACGGTAACGCAGGCAGCGGCAGCAGAAGCAGCAAAGAAATATTCGATGAAGTTGACAGAATGACGACGGCACGCTTTGCAATCAGCTTTCGCGACGTTGAAGAGAGCATTCGCAATTTTGATGGCACAAATTCTATACCCATAGAAGTGTGGATAGAAGAATACGAAGAGCAAGCAGAATTAATGAGATGGAATGATTTCCAAAAGTTTCTTTTTGCGAAGAAGGCGTTAAAGGGAATAGCGAAGCTATTTGTGGCAAGCGAACGAGGTTTGAATTCGTGGAACGTTCTGAAAGCAGCGCTGCTATCAGAATTCAAATCCAGCGTAAATAGCAAGCAAATACATGAATTACTCGCTCAAAGTAAACGCAATAAAAACGAATCTGTTTTTGAATTTTTTTATCGGCTTAAAGACATTTCATCTCGCGGACATATTGGCGATGATGCCCTTATGCAATATGTTATTGACGGCATGGACATAAAATAAACAAACAAAACTATTCTGTACGGGGCACGTAGTATGAGCGAGTTCAAAGACAAATTAAAATTATTCAAAATAATGACGGACAAAGATAAGTGTAGTAACGAAAACGCAGCGCGCGTTGACGAAACTAAAAAACAAAAGGCAAATGAACTAACGTGTTTTAATTGTGGTGGCAAGGGCCATGTGTCGAAAAATTGCCAAAACAAAGAAAAGGGCAGAAAGTGTTTTGAATGCAACTCGTTCGGACATATTGCAAAAGATTGCAATGTAAAGAAAAAAAGTGAGCCTGTGAGAAAGGTGAACACAGTTAGTACAAAGTATGACTTAATGCGTAAAACAGTGACTGTTGAGGACTGTTGTTGCATTGCATTGTTCGACACAGGTAGTAGTGCTAACATAATGAGCAGTGACATTTATAAAAAGTTGAATAAACCAAAATTAGACGAATGTGCAGTGCGGTTGACCGGATTCGGTAAATCGGCTAATATTAACCCGTGGGGGCAACTTAAGCAAACAATTGTAGTAGACGGTGAACATTTTAATTTAGAATTCTATGTTGTGTGTGCTGATTATATTGATGTCAGTATAATAATTGGTGCGGATTTTTGCTTACTCGCAGAATTAGTAATTAATCCTTCAGGTTTGAGTATAAGGAAAATATGTAATACTAATGGAAAGGAAGAACTGTCAGTGCTTAATATAGACGTTGCTGGCGAAAGTGAACTTTTTGACATTGGCGACAACGCAAGTGCATCAGCCAAGCAAGAAGTGCGTGACCTTATATCAAATTATAAACCTGAAAAATATAAAACTACGAACATTGAAATGCGAATAATTTTGAAAGACGAATCACCTTTATTTTCGCGACCGCGCAGAATGGCGTTGACCGAACAAACTATTGTTGACGATCAAATCGAAGAGTGGCTTCAAAAAGACATTATTGAAGAATCGAACTCCGAGTTTACAAGCCCTATAGTTCTCGTAAAAAAACGCGACGGTTCTGCAAGGCTTTGTGTTGACTTCCGTAGAATTAACAAGGTAATTGTCAAAGATCATTTTCCTTTACCGCTTATAGAGGACCAGCTAGACAGACTTCAAGAAGCTAAGGTTTTTAGTACAATCGATCTTAAAAACGGTTTCTTCCACGTGCCTGTTGCTGAGTCAAGCCGAAAATTTACGTCGTTTGTAACACAAAACGGCCAGTATCAATTTCGTAGAGTGCCGTTTGGACTTTCAAATTCACCAGGCATATTCCAGCGGCATGTTAATGCTATTTTCCGACATCTTTCGCGTAAGGGCATTGCTCTACCCTATGTTGACGATGTAATTATACCTGCTACGAACGAAGAAGATGCTGTACGAAATCTTAGAGAAGAGAGGATTTTCTTTAATGTTCCGGCCAGGGCCCTTCGGTGTTCTGAGCTTTTTTTTATTGGAGTTTTCAAATCTCTTTATGCTCGAAATGCTCCTTTTGCTAGAGCTCTGATTGAGTTCAATAGAGTTTCTAAATTTATCGAGATAGATTTTTCATCTTCAAAAAATCAGTTTTTAAATTCTTTGAATTGTTTTTATAAATAGTAATACGTTATACGTTATATTTTTATTATTTCATTATTTTCCTTTATCGCTTATTAGTCTCTAAGCATGTCTACTTAGCCTATAAGAACTTACTGTACTGATTGGCTTAAATAAATAAATAAATAAAGGAGTGGGTAATGTAATTATAAAATCACATAACTGTAACATTACATTGCGTGACGTTTTATACGTGCCGAACTTGCATTCTAATGTTTTATCAGTAAGTAAAATAAGTAGCAATGGGCATACGGTACAATTTCGTCAAAATGAAGCACAAGTAAGAACGCCAAGTAGTGCACAGTGATATTTGTGGTCCAATGCGTGTTGGTTCGGAAGGCGGTTCAATTTATTTTATTACCTTTATCGATGACTATTCGAGGTACATACATACATATATCACAATATTTATGGGCGGAAGCAATAAGCACAGCAACGTACATCCGTAATCGCTCGTCTACCAGAGTGCTAAATGAAAAAAAGGCTATAGGCTGTACAATAAAACAACCAAAACAATTGTCGTAGCTCGTGACGTCGTTTTTTTGAAAATTAAATCACCGATCTACCTGATGAGGAGCCCTCATTTGAGAATAGTACATGCAGATTCTGTACTTACGCAAGCCCCAACAAGTGCGCAAGCAACAACAACACAAATCAAATAAGCGATAGCAGTAAAGAGCGCGGAACGAGTGAGATGGGCGGCGTATGTGTGGGCAGCAGTGCAAATAAAGGTAAAGACTCAACTGATGGCAACAATAGGTGTGAGGCGAATCAAAGCGAAAGCGAAGAGTCCGAATATTCACCTGAAGAAGCGGTGGAAGTGGTTGCTGGAAAGAGAAAGAGGGGAAGACCAAGATTAGTTCGAGCAAGATGTTCATAAGAGAAGATCCAACTGAAATGTTGAGCAGCATTTGTGAAAATCCCGTAACTGTTAGTGAAGCGCTAGAGTCGGCACAGTGGCGAGCGGCGATGAGAGCAGAATTTGATGTACTCACCAAAAACGGTGCATGGGAATTAGTTGATCGTCCACCTGGAAAGAACATAATCGGCTGTAAATGGATTTTTACAACAAAATATAATGCTGATGGAACGTTGGAGAGGCGAAAGGCGCGTTTAGTTGCTCAAGGCTGTTGGCAGAGGCAGAACGAAGATTTTACTGATACATATGCGCCAGTTGTAAGACATTCTACAATTCGTCTAATACTAGCACTAGCAGTCCAGCACAGATTACTACTTAATCACATTAACATTGTGGCAGCATACCTTAATGGAGAGCTGGTGGAAGACGTTTTTATGCGACAGCCGAAAATATACGTAGACGAAAAATATCCGAACAAGGTATGTAAACTTAAAAAATCATTGTACGGTTTGAAGCAAGCGGGCAGAGATTGGAACAACAAAATCAAACTCAATCTTGACGGGGATTGGATTCACTCGATGCCAAACAGATACTTGCGTTTACACAATGATTACTAGTAATGAAATCAATATTATCACGCTTTATGTTGATGATATATTGCTGGCTTGCTCGTCTCGGTCAACTATGTGCGACATCATTTAAACTGCTCGCACAGGTGGAAGCTGTTGACAGAGGTCCGTTAAAATTTTATTTTGTATGGAAGTGGAGAGAGAAGGTCTGCGCGGAGAAATTTCGATTCATCAGGAACGATATACATATGCGTGAATTATTACAACGATGGAACATGCTGGAATGCAAGTAACATACATACATATATTACATATCTACAAATAACATAAATATATAAGTAATATTTTCAAGTACGAAAATATCTACATACGAGTATGTATGTTCACTTTTAAGTTTATTTCCGCAGTAACATCCAGCAAGTGTATTTGCTGAATTGCCAATTCACACGCTGGAAGAAACAACTGCAATGCCTATAGCATAAATATACTGGTGTAATATTCATTGCTTTTGTTGTTATTGTCGCACTCATAAGAATAGCTTTAGCTTTAATTGTAAGATGTTTGAAAATTCAGAAATAAAGTAATTGTTGAATGATCAATAAGTCTTTTACTTTCACTTGCAATGCAGCTTCGACACCATTCGCCAACAGCACGATTTTAGAGAAATGTAACGGCGAAAATTGTGAAGAGTTCGATATAAAAAAATATCAGTCACTGATTAGAGGTCTAACCAATTTAGCCGTTATTTCTCGACCTGACATCGCTCACATAGTATCGAAGTTGGCACAATTTCATTCACATCCTCACACGGATCATTTTGTAGGAGCGAAACATGTTTTGAGATACCTAAAATAAAACACAAGAGGTATGTTACATTACAAGTTTACTAATACGTCTTTGGTGTGTTTCACAGATGCAGACTGGAGGTCTGAAAAGACCGATCGAAAATCCTACAGTGGATATGCCTTATTTTTAGCTAGTGGTCCCATCAGAGAACTTGTAAGAAACGGGAAGGCGCAAATGTGAAAAGAGCTTTTTCATCAACAAAATTTGTAGTGCCACCGAGAGAATTCAACAATTCCACCATACCAATAAAAACCATTTTCACCATATTTTGCTATATTTAAAGCAGAGAGGCTATTGCGGAGGCGACTTTTATTAAATTTTAAAATATATAATTTTGTCATGTTTTTATTAAACTTATTTTTGACTTAGAAATACAGATATATGTATGTAAATATGAATAAAGAACTAAAATCAAGATTACTAAAATATCTACATAGTACATACATACAAATGTAATATTACCACAATATCTATCCATATCTAATAATCATAATTTGCGCACTCGCCCTGAAAAAGCAAGCAATTTGCGCTGGTGGCGATTGGCACAAATATTCTAAATTAATAAAATGCATAACTCATTTGCGTACATGTACACGCGCTGTTGGCGATTGACACAAAAATTGCCGAAAACTAGAAAAGAATATTCTTTTGACGATTCCCCCTATCCCTTTCAACCCTTCTCTTATCCTCAGTTGTTGCATAACTCATATGCCGTCTCAAGTTGCTCCTCGTGATCCAGGAACGGGTTTTTTGTTTACTTATTTTTCTTCTATGGTTTTTGTTTTGATTTAATACTTATCTTCTTTTTGAACACATGCAGCCGCTCGCCTCCGCAATAGCCTCTCTGCTCTAAATATAGCAAAATATGGTGAAAATGGTTTTTATTGGTATGGTAGAATTAAATTGCTATGTTGAATTCTCTCGATCGCACTTACAAATTTTGTTGATGAAAAAGCTCTTTTAACATTTGCGCCTTCTCATTTCTTACAAGGTCTCTGATATAACACTGCGGAGCAAAATTTTGCGGTCGCAGATTTTTAAGTCGAATTAGGGTAATTTGGGAGCGCTGATTACGAAAATAATATGAGTTTTGTCGAATTTGCTCTAGTTTTTCAGATAACGACTTTTAAATATTTCACGAAAAAACGAATATGCCAATATGGATTAAAAATATATTTTTATTGCTCGCCTCTATAAAAATAATAAAAAAATTAAAAAACTATATTCTGTTCATTAATTAATTTTAAAAAAATTACAAAAAATTTTTCTGTAGGACCTCCTATGATGTCGTTGCTCAGGACAATCCCGTATTAAGTTCCAGCAGTAGTCTGCCATCATGTGGTCGTCCCATCGACCTTGGTATCTTTATCCCATTATTTTTATGTCCTGGTGGAACCGTTCACCTTCTTCCTGACTGTAATCGCCTAGGTTGTCCGGGAATTTGTCCAAATAACTATGTAAATAATGTAATTTAATGCTCATTTTAGCTCCTAGTTTGCGAAAATTGAGAAGCATATCAGCAACTAGTTTTGTATAGTCTGGTGATTTATGATTTCCCAAAAAATGTTTGACTACATTAACAAAGCTTAGACAGGCTTCAGATTCAATTTGTGACATATGGTTTAAGAATTCAGTGTCTTTTAGAAGGGTACGAATTTGAGGACCATCGAAGACTCCTGCTTTTAATTTTTCCATACTAAGGACTGGAAATTTTTTGCACACATATTCGAAACAGTCACCTGTCTTATCAAGGGCTTTGATGAACTGTTTCATTAGCCCAAGCTTGATGTGAAGTGGTGGAAGAATGATTTTTTCTCGGCTTATCAGTTGGTCATGAACCACATTTTCTGTTCCTACCTCCATATTTTCTCTCACCGGCCAGTCCTTTCTAATCCAATGTTCCTTTCTTGCACGACTGTCCCATAAACATATAAAACAGGGGTATTTTTTACCCACTTTGTTGGCCCAATAAAAAATTCACCATCTTCCAGTCCAAGCATACTGACCACTTATGTTGTGCATACAAAATCTTTGCTAAACCAATTTCTACATTTTCGTATTCTTCTTTTAGTTTGGTACTATGACCGGTTGGAACCGAAGCAAGTTTATTTCCATTGTGTAGCAACACACATTTCAGACTACTTTTTGAGCTATCTACATATAAAAAGCCTCCAGTGTCCGGGATTATTAAATTAATACAACTGGAACTGGGTCATTTAATTTTTTTTCATTAATTTCTTAAGTTTCGTTTATCTCAAGAGCTAGAGCCAATCCAAAAAAAGTAAAAAAAACAGTTCGTAAGCCTGCTACTAATGTTAATCAAAACTATTAACAAAATCATGACCGCAGGTTTTTTTTTTAATTTTTGTAACGCAGTGTAATTGTCTGTTTGACTCGTGGAAGTTTTATTTTAAAATAAAACTAAGTCAAAGTTAGTACCTACAAGGATATAGTGTGTTCTGCCCTGGATATAAAGTAGGTTTTGGAAGCGTATCGCTTTATTTTCTGATTTCTAAATCCCTAACAGACAAAACATATTTTGCCTTTCAGGGCATCTGGGTTATCTGAGTTAAACCAATGCAGTCCAATCCCACACCAGCACATATTCGAAAGGAATTCAATGACCAATCCATTGCGATTTGTGTGGATCCAAAAATTCCGCATTTTATTAATATAGGAGCCTAATTTCGACGGGTCATCGGGTCACTGTTCTTGTTCTTACAGGGATTTTTCTAGGGTTTAAAACCTTCTCTAAGTGCCCAGAATTTTTGATAAAATTTGGTTCGCACACCTCTATTTCGGCTTTGTTCTTTCTGCGAACAATACATTTATCTTCCTTTCTCAACTCCCGGTAGCGTTCCCATATAACTCGCGTTATGATACTTTCCATAACGGCGCAGTTTTCCTCACCATACCAGTTGTTTTTTCAGGGACCCTGAATGCTAATGACATCCTCAGCGGCGGTACGTCGTGATAGAGAAAAGTGCTCCCAATGCTCGCGAATTACGGTTTGTTCCAAAATGCTTTTAGTGAGCAGGTGTAAGAGTCGATTAGATAAGCTAATAGCTTCCTTTTGCGGTTGTGATCCTTATCGTGATGTATGTAGATGTCGCAATGTCCAAAAGTTTTCTTACCTTGTCCGTCCATTTCATTTCTTGGATGGCGGTAATGTCAGCCCTTGTTCTTACTAGGACATCGACCAGCCGAACATGGGCACCTTCCCCATTAAGGGTTCGGGCATTCCAGGTGCATGCTCTCAACTCATACATTGCGTGTGGTCGTCATCGAAAAAGGGACGATCTCGTCCCAGGCTGGTTGAAATATTTCATTGTCTTTAGTTTTTGTTACGTGGCTGATCACAAGCCCAGCGAACATTTATCAGGCGAGCCGCTGACTCCAAGGCAAATGCCCGATTGCAGCAGGACCTACCGGTATAAGACGCTGCTGAATTTGGTGGGCCCTTAACCGAGTATGTTCGAGTGGCCCCTCTAAAGTCCTCTCTTTCTGCCGTGACGCAAAGCTCCCCACGCGTTGCATATCGCATCTCTCACATGGGTTGCTCACGTTGCTCAGAGTTCACGAACGTGGACGTTAGAGTCGGGATAGTCGCTCAACTGTAACTGCCTATCCAGAAGATCGACCATACCCCATTGCACTTTTGACATGTCTTTACAACAGTAATAATTACAATAACTACTTTTTGAGCTTTCTACAACTTTTTTCTCACAAAGGCTACACATTTTCTTTTAAATGTGTGTATATTTTCTTTTACTGATTTCATCATTTAATATATTAAACATTTTAAAACCTTTATAAAATAAGTCGCCCCTCTTGCTGTATTTTTGAAATCTAAAGTTGCTTGCGTTTTTTAGCCCGTTTGGCTGCACTTCTCCAACGAACAGGACCTTCTTCGATTCGTAGTATGGCATTTTACCAGTAGTGGTTTGGTATACAAACATAAGCATATTGAGCTCTAATCTTTGTGGTACGTTCAACCATTTTAATGCATTCAGCATGTTCTGGGGGTCTACTCTGTAAGGCGTTGCGCAAGTAAAAATGTTTGCAAACGCAAAAAAAGTAACTCTGTAAGGCGACAAGCACATTGAAAATTGCGTTTTACGCATTTCTTTTTCCCCTTCGCAATGGTGATACTCTGTATTGCGCAAGCGATTGTCAAACTCATGCGTTTAATTCAATTTTCGTTCGACATCTAACTGGCAAGCGCAAAGGACAAAAAATGTGAGTTTATAAATTATGTTAGCAGTTTTATTTTACTAAAAGCCTTTTTTAACAGGGATAATCCGAAAAATAAACAAACAAACCCGACGCAGTTTGAAATTTTAATAAATTTTATGAAAACGCATTCCGAACTTTCCAAAGGGCAACTGAAAACTGTGGACGCGAAAAATACTGCAAATAATTTATGGAAAGAATTAGTTTGTGACCTTAATGCTGCTGGACCACCAACGCGCGATGTTTTTGGATGGAAAAGGTAATAAAATATTTTTAAATGCATAGTAATTTTCCAAACCTTATTCAACTGTTTAAAGGTTTGGTCTGACTATAAAACCCATTTGAAAGCAAAAATGCGGCGAAACAAACTAAGCATTTCTGGAACTGGTGGTGGTCCCTCAAGCCATAGCTCTTTAACACCGATGGAGGAGCAGGTTAGTGAGTTCCTGGCGATGGAAGTATCCGTCAGCGGAATTAGTGGCACTTTAGAATTTGGTGCAATACACTCAACACAACCAACTGTGTCAGACGCCCCAACCGACGAACTCCAACAAAAAGAACAAACACCGGCCAAGGAAATGCCACATTGTTCCCACAAAAGGGCCGCTCCGCGAAAGCAAGAGAACCTTTTGAATAAACAGGTGGATAACCAAATCGCTTACTATAAAGGCTCTTTATAAGTGCTGTGTGAAATAAATGGAAATATGAAGATAATTTCAAAATGTATGAAGGAGAAACTTAAATTGGAGAAAAAGAAACATAGATTAGCTGTCGAAAAATTTGAACACAAAAAAAAGATTGATTTTGATAAAACAAAATTAAAATTTGCAACATTAGAATTAAAAAAGCAAATGCTACAAATTCAATGCCAGAGTGTATAACATTTGTCTGTTTTAGACACTGTAATACAGTGATTTTATTTTAAGGATTTTGAAGTCTGATACTTATTATTTAATATTTACTGTGAATTACTGTTTTTTTTTATATTGATGAAGTTTAAATCAATTGCTGTGAATTAAAGAAATATTACATATACTTACATACATATTTATCCCATATACATATGTACATATGTACGTGCAAGAAAAGAGGCTAAAGTCTAATATCATTAATATGAATTTTAATATTTACTTTGTATAAACGATGGAAAATGTACTTCAATAAACAAAAATAAAAATAATAGTTTATCAATTTTTAAAACAAAAACATTATTCATATTTGTTATCTTATTTTATGAAATCATACTGTTTTTTATTTGGTCCCTTAAACGCTTAGCAATATTGGCTTCACTCACATTTCCTACGGTGTCATTATGGAGAGGTTCCACTTCTTCAGCGTCCAGTGTTATGTTAGCAGGTGGTTCCACATTATAGAGGGTACAAATATTATGAAGAGCACAGCATACGTTTAATATTTGCACCACTTTTTCTGGACCGTAATGTAGTTCTCTAGCAGCTAAAAGGCATCGGAACCGAGCTTTTAATATTCCAAATACACGTTCTATAGTAGATCTTGCTTTTGAAAAATTTCGATTGCAGTAATTTCAGCTGAGTTTCCAACAGCATTTCTGTATGGAGTTAAAAGCCATGGCTCAAGTGGGTAGCCGGAGTCGCCTATATGAAAAAAAATTTAAGTATGGAAAACAAATAATGCATATCATTTACATATATGCTTACTAAGAATGCGAACTCCTATTTCGCCATTCTCATAGTTTGTTTTTAAATATTAACGCTCGTTGGACAAATTCCAAACATGAGAATCATGACACGCTCCTGCAAATCGACCATTGACAGCTCTTATCATCATTTTATGATCACATATCTAGGTTAATGAAACAATATTTATTAAGAACTAAGATTACTATTAACTTATTTGCCTTACCACCATAGCGTTTATACTATGTTTTAGTTTTCTATTGAAATATAGATGCTCATTAACTGTCGGTCGAATCATTTGGATGTGGGTGCCATCCACTACTCCAATTACTCCTGGAATTTTAGACTTTGAGTAAAAAGTTCGTTTCGCATCATTTTTCTCCTCCGAAGACATTGCAAAAGTTATATGTTTTGGGCACAGCGCTTTTTCAATTGCTTTGCAAACTTCAAATACACAACTCGAAACTGTTTGTTGCGCTAGTCCTGTATGGTGGTCTTGCCCAATCTGATGTTGGTATGCTCCCTGCGCCAAAAACTTTAAAGTTGTTGCGAGTTTAACAATTTCGGGTATTCCTGTGGACCGGCGTGGAGTTTTCAGCTCGCCGCTTATGCTGTCCAAGACATATTTGAATGATTCCTTATTCAGGCGAAAATTCTGTACGAAACTAAAAGCACAAAGCAGTTTTAAATATCACATTAAACTCCATCATTCAAACTTGCCTTTTTTCACTTAAGCCCATTACATTAGAGTTATCTCTAATAATTTTCCGCTCAACTCGTTCATTGTTTGCATATTGCTGCCATAACGCGACAGAATCCATATTTTCACTTAGTTTTTGTTAAAAATTTTTACATTTAATTTAAAACACAAATCAAATTGAATCAGTCCTCTTTGTTTTGTTCACTTTTTCTGATGTTTCTATCGTTGGTTTTGTTTTCATTCTCCTTCGTTTCGTTCAGTAATGCCAACTACATTTAAATTATGCAACCGGGAAAATACGACAACATTGTTTATAACGCGCAAGCGTTATAGAGTACCGATTGCCCTTCGCAACGCAATTCACTTTCGCAGCGCATTGCTTTTCGTAACGCCTTACAGAGTAGACCCCCTGGACTGGTGTGTGTATATTTACTGCACCTTAATATTGTTCTGATCGCAACATGAAAATAATATTGTTGAACAATATTTAAAATTGGGCTTTAGTATCGCGTTGTATATTTTCACTGCATTTAGCACTGACACACTTTTTTGTATTCTTTTAAGGAAACCTAGCTTTTTTCCAATTTTTTAACATACATTCTCTACATACAAGTTAAACGGTAAGTCTTTGTCAGTTGTGATACCAATATATTTTTTATGATCCACTTTTTCAATTAATTGCCCGCCAATTTCAATTATCTCATCACTGTTCATATTTACTGCCAGTTTCACCCACACTATACTTACATATATATTAGAGAATTATCGCTATATATACGCTATAGCACGGTTTTGCTCTTTTCTAACACATTGCTTTATAAGTTGATTGATGTATAAGTAAATACATTCTTTATAGTATGAATAATAGTACACCCATTACTGCCCCTTGTGGGACTCCAATATCCACACTTATATAGTGTGGCAATTAAAATTATAATAAGTTAAATCAAATATTGAAATAAAATTGGATTTATAAGTTAGAGGAAATATACGGCATGAAATTCAAAGAAAGCAGGCTTAAGAAAACTTAATCATGAAAATGAGACTTCTACATAAATGTGACCATCGCTTGATTACGTTGGGTATTTCTGACAATAAATTAGGTTTCACTAAACCCGAATGGTATGTCATACTTCGCAGTTGACAATGAGATAAAAGTTTCAGCAACTAACCGTAATCGAAAATTATGAATTAGGAGTATATCCTGTTTAAGATAGCAAAAAAAACCTAATCTAAAAATGAATTAAAAGTTAATACCTTTGGTGAAATTATTTATTTCCTTTTCCGTTATATTCGAATCCCTAAAGTTAAGCCGAATGCCATGCGAGCGAATTGAACTTCTAAATATTTATTAAATTCAATTGACAAATTAACTATGTTAGAGTATCGTTTTCCATTAAATATCACATATTCAATTTGTTTTTTATTTTGTTTCAGCACTACTTGTTTAATCATTCCACATTTGCTTTTGATTTGTTGCCTCAACAATTCTTATTTATTTACTGTTGTATTTGACTCAGCTTTTGTTTGAATTCAGTCTTTATGATTCTTGACAAAGCTCAAATTTCTATTGTACCAACCATTCACATCCTTTCTATCTGGTGTGTTTTTCTTTCTCACAAACATTTTTAATGCTTTGTCAATGCCTTGAATTTTGATTGCCTTATTAATTCTTTCTCAAATTTACCTTTGTCATAACTAAAGTATTCTATTTCTTGAAATGTCTTATTGCAACGATATGGTTTACTGACAATTGCAATCTCAATTAGCTCGCGACCTGATATTTTAAGGTAGCTATTTGCCTTGACGTTTACTCTTTCAATGTTATTTATTACAAAATCAACTAAAGTTTTCGAATGTATTGTTACGAGGGTATATTTTTCTGGATGTTGAGTTAAACAGTTACCATTTAAGAAACTTTCTATATTTCGATTATATGCTGCTTTACTTTTAGAATCAATATTAAAATCTCCTGATATTAAAAATGTCACAAAATACTTTTTAGAGCTAGTAGGCGATCTATACACTGCCACAATCGTTATGCCTATATTTCCGTTTTCACAACGATACGCTAAAAATCACATCTTTGATAGAATTGAGTGTTCCGTAGTGTTTGTTACTTTCCAATTGTTTTTTTTTTAAATATATAGTTACTCCGCGAGTATGTGAACAGTTAGAAAGACGACTTACGCTTTTATATCTTAAAAAGTTTATATCACTTTCTCCGACATTTTCTGTTAGACGTATTTCAGTTAGAATAAGAAGATCGACTTCATTATTATCAAGTAGAACTTCTAAATATTTAAAATGATTTACGTTGGTGCAAGCCGCTTTTCAGTATCAGTTGTATCAGTTTTTTTATTTGCTCTTCTTTGCAATGCACACATTTTTTTATCTGCTTCTTGTTACACCCATTTGTTTAATATCTACCTAAGCACTCCAGACAAACTTCATCATTTTTATATTCCACCTCTTTATTTTTTTCAATAACATTATTTTGAATACTCAATTTTTCAATGAATTCCCTTTTATCATGTTTAAAACTATAAGAAATTAAAAACCTAGGATTTGATTTATTAGGTCATTTAATTTCGTAATCCTGTATTCACTAACTGCAATTCACTAACTTATTTTTACGATAATAGGTTAACTCATCTGAACGAAAATTTTACCGACGTTGTCGTTAGCTAGTCGACTATCGAAAACTAAGCGACAACAAATTTGATGATGTTAACTCAATCGAAAAAGTAAAAATTTCAGCTTAAATAAAAAATAAATTTAAAATTCGGTGATTTGTTTTCTTGAAATTAAAAAAGGAACATTACATAACCTCGTTTGATTATTTGGCATATGCATAATTGCGAGGCGACGAAGAAGTAAGCGCTCCAACAATGATTCGACGTTTACTCAGGGATATGGACAATTCCTTTCATTTGAATGCAACAGAATTTCAGAAGCTTTATCGGTTAACTCCAGACTTTGCTGAATACCTAATTTCGTAGGCTCCAGAATAACAGTAATACGAATGGGAAACAGATATCTCGTGTATTCTTTAAGCCTGTATGCAATTTTAAATTTTGCTTTTATATTGCTAGGTTCTAGCGACTTTGAAATTCTTCGCAGCATCGGGTAAACGATGCAATATATGATTCATTGTCTCACGTAAAAGTGAGGTTTCCTATAACCCATGTGTAGCGTCAAGCTGCAAGAAATATTTGCTTCAACGCCGTCACCTTTGGTGGGAGGCACTATTGGGGCCGTCGATTGTACACATGTATCAATTTTGGAGCCAAAGAATATTGAGGAGGGTTATTTAGTTTATTTTTAATATATAGATAAATGATCCTAATTAAAAAAAAATAAATAAATATAAAAGCTAAGCACTTTGGAGCACGATTCATAATGGACCGAATTTTGAGAACGAAAGCCGTGGCATGTTTGCAGGTGATTCATTTAACACTTTTCACCCTCTTAAATAGCGACCGTTTGTTTTTACTGTTTCTTGTATTTCTCTTATCGCCATGTCAACATTGTCAATATAAACAAGTATCAAAGAGTCTAAGCTCGTATGCAACCGAACTTTAAATACCCGGCGCAAGTTTTTGATTTTTAAATAAACAATGCATGCGACAAACCCAGTGAATGTAATAATCTTTATTTTGAAAAAATTAAATTTCTTTTTTCAATTAAATAAAATCAAAAATAAATTGGTATGCTTTTTATTTATGTGTCCCATTTTTTTAATTCGGTGTATTTGTTAGTGCAGGCCCATCTTTCGTGTTAAATTTGAGCGAATTGTCTTCAATGCTGACTGAAATGTCGGGGTTTTTAAATTTTTTGAAAATTACCGTTATATGAGAGGTGGGCGCGGTTTTCCCCGATTTTTGTAATTTCCGAAATTTTGCTTATTGCCTTAAAATGCAATATGTGTACCAAATTGCTCTAAAGTGCAAGTAAATCGGTGTATTTATTTGTGAAAGGTCATCCTTCATATTAAATATCAGGAAATTTCCTTTAATGCTGACTTAAATATCGCGTTTTTCGATTTTGTAAACTACAGCTACATGAGAGGTGGGCGTGGTTTTTATCCGATTTCAACTGCTTTCAAAATTTTACTTAATGACTGGAGATACAATATGTATACCAAATTTGGTGCAGTTTGGTAGTATGGTTTCGGAGATATTCTTATTTGCTCTAAAGTGGGCGGTACCACGCCCGTATCCAAATTGTTTCTATTTGGTGCATTTGTCAATACCTTTAATGCTGACTTAATTTTTTTTTTAAATTACTGTTATATGAGAGGTGGGAGTGGCCCGATTTTAAAAATTTTCGAAATATGGTAGATATAAGTTTTTCTTAAAAAGTGGGCGGGGCCACACCCATACAAAAAAATTGCACGCGTATTCCTCTCCCGAAACTCAATCTTATTTATGTATCACAATTGAGCATATTTTCTGCTACAGTTACTGAAGATCGCGGTCTTTTGATTTTCACAAAACTCCGTTATTGTCGCCCATTTGCTATACCAAAGTACCTTGGGTCCTGAGCAATGTTTATACCAAGTTTCGTTAAGGTATATAGGTCAATATTTACTCGAGCTATCCGACTGACGGATAGACGTACGGACAGATAGACAATAGACGCATTCAACCCTATTTATGTATATAATTATGATGCCTTGGCCTAGAGACAAGAATTAACGCACCATAGATGCAAACTGTCAATCTAGTTTTGAAACTTACACGCATCGTCCGGCTTCTCGAAAATATTTTTAAATCATCAGCGTAGAGGAAAAATTTAGGAAATCTAAAGCAGTTACTTATATCATTTATAAATAAAACAAATAGTAACGGCCCTAGTATACTCCCTTGGTTAACCCCAGAGGAGGCAAAGAAAGAATCAGACGAAACGCGGTTGACGGCGATGACGGTTACCACACAATTTTTTTATATAGCCAGGATTCAATAGATTTAAAAAAATTTAACGAAAGTCCATACAGAGGATAGCTTATAATTTACAAAGAATGTGAAACTTTATCAAAAGCTTTAGCGAAATCTGTGTAGACACAGTCAAAGACGCAATACAATATTCACTAAAAACTGTAAGTTTAGATCTGTTAGAAACAAACCCATGCTGATTTGGCGAAATCAAACTCTTAGACGTAAAATACATTTTGTCTTTAATAATACTTTCCAGCAGTTTTGAAACAGTTGATAGCTTTGAACTTGGCCTGTACATCGAAACATCATTTTTACTACCACTTTTTGTGAAATCCTTGAAATCAATGACAAGATTTTTTAAGGTAAAATTAAAGCGGGACATTTTTTCAGTAAAAGAACTAAAAGCCCACCCAGTAAGAACATCATCGGAAAACAGTCTAACAGAACCAAAGTTTAAATTGGAGCTACAGTTAGAGGTATAGCTAGTTGATTGATTCCTACAATCAGCTACAAAATTTGAGCTGAAAAATTGAAGTACGCACCGATTTCTCCTCATAAAAAACGGCTGAGGGAATAGTAGAGTTCGACTTTTTGACGTGATATTATGCCAGAAGGCCTTTGGACTCGATTTAATATTATCCACAACTCCAAAAATAGTTAAATTCATTTGAGTAGCATTGATACTTAAACAGAAAAATTTGACTACCACTTGATTTAAACTTTTAAAAAGATTGATTCTTAAGGTGTTTCAACTTTTTCAAGTTAAACTTATACTACTGCAGTTTGTATAGCCTTTTCTTTATTACTGGAACTTTGTTTATACATAAATCAAACATCGAAGTTTTTAAAATATTATACAATCAAGAAACGTTACTGCAGGTTATCCAATTTGTATTTCATTAGCAGTGTGTTAATTAAATCAAAATCAAAGGCAGCAAAGTTAGCAGATTTTTCTTCATCAGGGACGGATGAAGGAAACTCATAAAATTTAAAATTCAAGCCCAGAGGCACATGATGCTTATCGCAAGGCGTTATAAGGAAACTTATTTAAGCGTAGTTTTTTTTTGTTTTTTCTGTGTTAAACGATAGCATCCACTCAATATTTAAGTTCATACGATCAATCCGAAGTCGACCCTTTATGATAGAACTACTGGAAGAATTCCTGAAGTTATTGTAAAATTGGAGCATCAGTCGTATTTATCAGAAATTGGAGAACTAAAAATAACCAACTGGATTATGAGTATGCACAAATGAGGTTTTCCTTTCAATAGAACTGATCTTTTGAATACAGTTCAAACTTGACTCAACTTTTTCCCAAACAGTTATTTGGTAGAAAAAGATGCTGCGAGTATCTCCAAAGAAAGAGATTTGGTCGCGGAAGAGTATATGTATACTCCAATGGTTCAAAGAATTACAGGAGTACCTTTTGATTAATGATAAAGAAGACATTTTAAATGATCCATCACGCATATTTAATGGTGACTAAAACGGTTTCTCAATGTGCACTAAAACTGGCAAAGTAATAGCCCCGAAAGGCTACAAAAATGTCTGGGAAATAAAAATGACAATGGAGAAATGCTTCCACCAATGGTAATTTTTCCATATTTAAGGCCACTAAGAGATATAATCAATAGTATGCCTGAAAACTTGATCCTATGTCGGTCTAAAAGCGGATGGGTGCGAAGTGAGAAATTTTTTGAATATGGATTATAAAAAACATCACAAGAGCGATGATTTTATTTGTCGATGAACATGAATCGCATTTAAAAATAGAGTTAAGTGAATTTTGTAATGAGCACCAAATTGTACTCTATGCAATACCACCAAATACAACGCCAATTATACAGCCAGCGGATGTAGTATTAGCGTATTTAAACCGCTCATATCTAATTGGAAACAGAATCTATGGCAATGGAAAATAGAAAATTTAGGCGAGGTTTTTACAAGGATACATTCTTGTCCAATGTTAGAAAAGACTTTTAAAACTTCTGAAAATTTAGCTTGGATCATACAAAATGGTTTTCGTAAATCCATGTTGTTCCCCAATGCTGTGGATAATTCAAAATGTGTGAGCACTAATTTAACGAATCTTCAAAAAAATGATTGTTATGAGAAATTTAAGATCGCATCTAAAGTTATTTTTAATCTGGAGTCACAATTGCGCGATAGGGGATTAGATCCAAATGCTATTTTGGATGTTATCAATTAAGCTAAGCGTTTCACTAAAACGCAGTGTAGTATTTCCAGCTGGTGCATATGCAGTGACTAACGACGGTATATTGTATTTATATGAAGATTATCCAATTGAAATGAGTCAATCGGCTGAATTTCCAGCTGCAATTGCTTCTTCTCTAAATATGGCTTCCCCAAGTAAAACAAGGCCGTCGGCTATTGCTTTTTCTGTAAATATGAATTCCTAGATTAAAGTGAGTCCATTGCCTTGAGTCCTAGCTGCTATTGCTTCTTCAGTAAATACAAATTCAACGAGTTCTTTAGCGGCACATCTTTTTTATCCTAAAAAGCCGGATTACGAGGGTAATAGTTATCCTCTTTTTTAATTGAATTTTTTATTATTTATTTAATTTATGTCTTTTCGGGAAACGAAAGGCCATTTCATGTCGATTGCCGAGTGCAATTTCTTCTAAGGAATAGAGAGATTATCAGAATGAAGAAGATAGATGCTGCAGCAAAAAAAGTGAAAAAGTGTTAGCAAGCATAGCTCAAAAAATCCAAAATAATTAATCTTAATAAAACTATAAGCTATAAGAAACTCATCAGCGATACAAAATATAATTTCAAAAAGTTTGTAAATTATATCCACCCTTATTTTACTCTACTATACGTAAATATGTATGTATATATCATTCAATCATTAAATGCTCACGGTATGTTTAAAGATGCAGCCATTAAATAAAAAAAAGAAGAAACTACACCGGTTCACTTACAGATAAAATTTCGAGAAAAGTAAAAAGAGAAAGGGCAAATTAAATAAATTAGAGTTTATGGAGTACAATATTTACATCACTAAGGGATTTTGAAGTATTAAAAAATATATATATTTGTGGTAAAATATACTTCTTAACCATATTATGATAACAGAATCGATTTTGCGCCTCCTCTGCATCACATGATGGAATTTAGTGGTTGTATCTTCAAAGATACAGTGAGCGCTTCTCCCTTTTTTCCGTTACGATCGAATTTTGTTTAGCGGCTTGATATTCTTGGTGATTTCACCTTTATTTACCATTTTCGCTTCATATGGAGGTTTGCTTGCTGGTTTTCTATTAATAAATTAGAGATGAAAAACCATTTTTGCCGCATGAAAACCAAAATAGCAGATGACGAAATATGTGAATTACTGTGTAATAGTATTCCTTCCGATAGTGCCAACGATGAGATATCTTTGAGACTATTCCATATAAAATTAAAGGCAATACATAATCCATATAGATATGCAGTTAGTTATTAAAGAACATCAAACAGTGAATAAGGCGGATAGTGATATTGATCTAGACGCGTCCATTCACGATCCATTTCTGGCAATGATATCAGATGATTGTGATCCAAAAAAATTAAATTTTGCTGATATTGATTATAATCCGCCTACTTCTAGTGTTCCACATAACAAAAAAAATCATTCCCATCAGAATTTCAAGGAATATGCGTCAATCCTAAATCTTCTGATTTTGAAAGGATTATATGGAAGAAAGACAATTTACAAGACAATTTACAACTTCACCATGAGGAGGTACTATTTCAGGGAGACAGTAGTCGTGCTACTTATTTCCGCAATTATTAGTAGAAAATATAGTTGAAGAAACTTTAAAATATGCTGGAGAGGGTGGGTGAGACCTTTTCTTTTGATATGTTTGATTTACGAAAATTCATTGGAATGGTGTTTTATATGACGTGTGACAATCTTTCACACTGACGCGATTGTTAGTCTAAATCAAGCAATCGATCCGTATCCGTCATAAAAAATCTAATGAATAGGAGACGATTTAAAAAAATGCGTGAGATGATCCATTTCAATGATGACGTCAAACAGCCCCCTTTCGAGGATCCAAGTCGGGATACGCTTTATCTTTCAAGACCTGCCATAGATACCCTCAACAAGACTTTCGGAAGTGTTCCTAAATTGGACTGATTATGTGTGGATGAACCAATGTGTTCCACCAAAATTGGGAGCTATGTGAAACAATATTTGCCAAACAAACCAAAGAAGTGTGGGTTTGAGTTTTATGTTTTATGCCATGCTTCTGCCATGTCAAGAATATGTCTCAAATATATGTGGCATTAATGTGACATCTCTAAGCTGGAAAGATAACCGAGTAGTAAATTTGGTATCTACCTATGTTGGAACGAAACCATTGCTGCATTCAATGCAAAACGCGTCGGAGATTTGGACTGTGAAGACGTTTGACAAAAAATATAAAACTTTCGAAATGATTCCCTGCTCGCAAAGATTATAATAGTCATATGGGTAGGGTTTACCTTATGGATAGCATGATGGGTCGCCATAAGATCACAATCTAAAGTCGAAAGTGGTATATTCGGGTGTTCTGCGCCTTTTGAATATGGCATGCGTCAATGCCTCGATTTTTTATGAAAGAATCAATAAAGACTGGCCGGATTTTAAAAATATCCGGTTGATAGATTTTGATAGCTGATGCGCTATTTTCGTATAAATGCAAAGAAACTCTTAATCGCGGTCGGCCAACTTTAGAAATGTGGATGAAAGAAAAGCGACGCAAGCCAAATTGCAATTGTAGCACCTCCACAGGATGTAAAATTAGACGGAAATGATCACTGGACTACGATGGATACAAAAATAAAATGCAAGTTTCCAAATTGCTCTGGACAGGCAAGGATGTATTGCACCAAATGTAAGGTAAATCTTTGCTTAACAGCTGAAAAAAACTCATTTACCATCATTTATAAAAATATAAAGATATTTTATTCCGTTTCTTTATGCCGAATTTTTGTTTTCAATAAAAATATGTTTATTTATTCACACTAAACATTGGTATTTTTCATTGAAATAAGTAATTTTTATAGTTTCATTGCAAAGGTAAGTTTCGCTTAAAGATACAACCGGTTTTTTTTAAATTGAAAAAAAATAAAAATGCAAAGCAAACTTTTTTTTAACATTTTACGCATTATATATATTTTTCACCAAAATTGGTCGATATGAGTATTTAAGGGGTAAAAGAATAAATATTTTTTATGTCTTTAGTCACTTAAAAAATTTAAATAAATTTATGAAAACCATAATTGTAAGCAGACTGACAGTACAACAGCACATTTTAAAACTTTTTCAAATAACAACAAACCGAAGATATTTATCACACAAATTGTTTTTGATCACAAGTTGTAATTAAAAGACGCGTTTTTAACAATTTACTTCTATTTGCTACCGCCAGTAGACATTTTAAGTCGCCTAACAAAATTTAAAAACTATCAAAATTGTCCGACGAATAATGTACATATGTATGTACATATCCACGTTGTTACAAACTTCCGTATAGTATGTTTTCTTACAATTATTATTTTATTATTTTGTGAATATAAAAATATATTAGTGTTTATACTATGTGAAATTAACAGTTTAATTATTTCCCATTCAAAATTGTCTTTTTGCCACAAATTTAATACAACTGCGACAAAGTGGCAAGCATACCTTAGATTGACGCACTAATCCTATGACAAAATGTGATGGTGTTCATCTATGGTATATACTAGGCATTTATGTATGCACACTTTTTATAATTTAAAAATATATTTTTAAAATATACATAAACTAGCCGCCTCGGCGCGCTTCACAAGACCCTTCTTCTTCTTCTGAATTGGGCTATAACCGCCACCACCAGCGGGTACCACGTTGATAACTTTCGGGGCTGGAGAATATTTCGCTATCAATATCGTTATATAGCTCAAACAGCAAACAGCGGTATTCGCTGTCGCAAAGACGTAAAGGTTGGAGCATCTTCCTCTCGAACTTTACACGGGCAATCCGATATTGACAGCGTCCATCCGCCCAACAATAGCGCGGGCATGATGTGGGCTTACTTCGTCGAGAGAGGACCTTACTGCTCCAACTACTACTGAGCCCAAAGTATCACTTGTTAGCAAGAGATATTTTTCGTCGGGTTTTGCTGCTATCATTACTATGAGAATTTTAAGCCCTAGTCAGTATTTTCACATCTTGGTTTGTGACTTGACTTAATTTTTCTTGAATCCATAATACGTCTCTCTTCCTTTTTAGGCATTCCCATACAGCTCATGTTACGCCCGTTCGAAGGGGCGCAACATTTCTTATTGTACCAGGCGTTTTATCTTGGTCCCTAAAAGCCAATGACTTTTCCAGCAGGGGAAGGTAATACTCGCGAATTTCCGACAACGACCCTTCCGTCTATCATGATACGATCATTTTGGTTTCGCGTTTTTCGGTGTGAAAAATTTTGAGACAGACTTTTCCGAAAGTGTTGACCTCACATCCCTTCCACAGGCACCCGGATATTTCTTGTATGTACGTTCTAGGCTTTTGTAGAACAGATCTTTGATCACACCGTTCTTCTCTTCCGTCCAGGAATCGTGGCGAGACGTTCCTCCATTCGAGTGCATGACAATACTTCGCGTCGAAGTTTTTCTGATCACAAATCCAACACAGAACTTGCACTCCTTTATCAGCTATAGTAGACGGCGCACGATCCTGTGGTGTTCTTACCTTGCCACATTCATTTCGTTTACTGAACAGCGGCGACGCCAGCCCTTACTCTCACGGGGACTTAAACCAGTCGGGTAGCAGCAACTTCCCCATTTTAATTAGATATTCCAAGTTAATGGCCCTAGATCATAGTTCTAAATACTTTGCATGTTGTCGTCATATAAAAAGAGAGATCTCATCTAAGGCATTGAAACAGCGGAGCGCTGTGATTACGATTTTTTGAAATAACTGAACTCCACCACCACTCATCTATCCAAATTTTAAATTAAATATTAATATTTGTATATGTATATGTATGTATATTATGTATTGTAAATATGTGTTTTGAATTTTGGTCAAACAAAATATTTCGATTTATGTGGCTACCATGTATTAACATGTTTTGAATTTCCATGAAATAAGACAGTAAATACGGGATTTTAAAATATCTGGACCCCTGCGTCAGTTATCGGTCCAATTTTCAAACTAAATATTTATATTTATGTGGTTAAAGCTTAGTTTGAATTTCAATGAAATAGGACTGTAAATATGACTTTTGGAAATGATTCTATTTCAGCGCCGTCCGTCCAATTTTCAATTAAATAATTAGATTTATGTGACGTATACGGGGTTTTCAATGAAATCAGACTGTATCCACGGTTTTTTGAAATATTTCAACTTCAGCGCCATCTATCGGAAATTTTGTTTCCCATATGCACAATAGTCACCATTGCAAGCACATCCTATCAATGTGAACTTAATTGGTTCAGTAGTTTTCGAGTCTATAATCTACTTACTAACAGACACACATGACCTCTGTATATACACAAATATAAAGTTTGACTTCCTTGTTTAAATGCTTGCAGTGGGCCAATGAACTACATAAATAAACAACATATAAGAAACACACATTCACTATTTCCAATGAAAAATACGCACTTACTGCAGGCAGATTTTTTAGAGTGGTATTTTTTAAATTTATATGTTCCTGCGTTCCAACGTAACATAAATGCTTTTTGATTTGCTTCGGCGGTGATCGATTTTTGAAAACTTGCATTAGTTTCACTGCGCTATTAAATGCAATACCTGCGCTTCTAAATATGTGGCATATTTTCCCCATAGAGTAGTCCCTATTGACGGCATATCTTCTATATCTTTTATTGCTTCCTCGGAACTCCAGAAGTATTTTGGCCCTTTACTTTTCGTTCTGTTTATTAATGATGCGTTTTCTTTTGCTTACCCTATGAAGTTTTTCTTTCATAAAAAATCTGAGCGAAATGAATGAACTTTAATCTGACCTTGATCTCTAGTATACTAAAAATCACCTACTTTGAATATTAAGAAATGCTTGAAAATCACCTTTGCCAAACTTCATAATATTTTGTTGACTCGTTACAGTACATCCAACACTTTCCTAGAAACTTTTGAGGGAGTAAACGATCCTGGGATTATTTTTTCATCGAATTTTACATTTAATAGTCATATTGACAACATTGTTAGGAAATATTGGCTTTGTTAGGCGGAACTGTGCAAAATTCTCAGATCCGTATACCCTAAAACTTCTACACACGTCTGTCGTACGTGTCAAGTTGGAATATGATACATTCGTTTGGAGACCATTTCACCTAAATTATATTAATCGCATTGAGCGAGTCTAAACCTATGCCTTCGAACAACCCTCGATTGCTTCTAATAAACCTTAAAACGTGGGAAGCTAGGAGATATATAATTATAAATTGAACGTCGAAGGATGCCACGAGTCCTCCAGGCTTAGGCGGGTGCTCGCGAAGGCTCCCGTCCCCTTGGGATGTCTCAGGGACGACTCAGGAAATTGGGCGAGGAGCAGTGAGGAGTCGCTCAAACTTCTCCTCGATTCCCATTTCTCCAGAAATCCTGAACCATGTGAGATTACAGTCGTGGAACCTGGTGCCATCTATGTCCCTCCTTGTGACGTGTTAGAAGAGCGTCGCCTACTCTGGGCGTTACGCTCCTTCAAAGCGTTCAAGTCGCTGGGACCTGATGGTATCATTCCCATCCAGTTGCAGATGTCCGAACGGGTGTCGTGTCGGTGGTTGGCGCCTATTTACGCGAGCTGCATAAGTAGGGGCTATATTACTAGACTTTGGAGGAATGTGAGGGTTACATTTATTCCCAAGGCGGGTAAGAGCTCTCGTGTAACCCCAAAGGACTTTAGGCCTATTAGCCTCTCTTCTTTTCTTTTGAAGACCCTGGAGAGGCTGATTGATCTTCATATAAGAGAGGAAATACCGCGGGAGCGGCTGTCGCATGCTCAGCATGCCTACTCGAAAGGCAGGTCCGTGGATACGGCCCTGCGTACGGTTGTTAACGTCATTGAGGAGTCTCTTGAACACAAGCACTTTGCAGTTGGTGCCTTTCTGGATATAGAAGGTGCCTTTAATAATATTCAGCCACAGGCAATAGTCGGATCCATGGCGGAACTTGGGGTTGAGCCGGGTCTGGTAAGGCTCATCAATCACCTTCTCCAGGACAGAACTGTCGTGGCGGAATGGGGCAGCGCCTCCATCCAGCGAAAGGTGAGTAGAGGCACTCCACAAGGAGGGGTTCTCTCGCCACTCCTTTGGGTCGTTGCTATCAATGGCGTACTGAAGGAGCTGGAAAGGCTGCACTGTTATTGCCTATGCTGACGGTGTTGCTGTCATTGTCAGGGGTAAGTTTTTGAGAACCCTGTTTGATATCATGCAGGAGTACCTTAATTTGATCGTGAAGTGGTCTACAGGGTGTGGGCTCGCGATAAATCCTAGCAAGACAGAGCTGGTATTATTTACCAGGAGGTACAAAGTACCGGTCGCCCATCCTCCCTCAATAGGTGGCGTCCCGTTGGTGCTTTCTGACCGGGTCAAGTGTCTTGGTTTGATCCTGGATAGTAAACGCTCCTGGGGGCCAAATATTGAGGAAATGGTGAAAAAGGCTTCGGTTGCGGTGTACTCTTGTCGGGGTGCTATTGGGAAGAGATAGGGCCTTTCTCCCAAGGTAAACTATTGGCTTTATGAGACGATAATAAGGCCTATAATGTTTTATGGAGTGGTGGTCTAGTGGAACTCACTATACAGGGCATCTAAGGTTAAGCAGCTAGAGCGGGTGCAGCGGTCCGCGCTCATTGGGATCAGTGGGGCGCTTAGGACCACACCCACTCTCGCGCTCATTGTTATGCTTAACGTGCTACCTGTGGACATTGCAGGCAGGGTTGCAGCAGCCCATACCGCAGCCCGGCTTGAGTGCAATGGATACAGATTCAGCTCGGCCTTTGGGCATTCTAGGATTCTTGCCAGCTTCGACTTTGTCCCTCCGGAAGCAGATTACTGTCTGGCGACTCCAGCTCAGAGTGGCTCCTTCTCCACTTACATCCCGCGTAGGGAGGAGTGGAAGGAGGGTGGCCTGTGGGGCGGTGGGACGGTGAACTTCTTCACGGATGGCTCGAAGCTGGATGGTAAGGTTGGGGGAGGGGTCTTCTGCGAAGAGCTTTCCCTCAACCGTAAATTTAGGATTCCGGAATATTGCAGTGTATTTCAAGCAGAGGTGGCCGCAATAAAGGAGGCAGCCGATTGGCTACTTACCAATGTAATTCCCTCTAGACGGGCCAACATTTATTCGGATAGTCAGGCCGCTATTAAGGCCTTAGGATCGCTAATGGTGAAATCAAAATTGGTCAGGGAATGCCTGACTTCTCTCGCAGGCGCCTCGGAATATCTCGACGTTAGACTAATTTGGATACCGGGCCATAGCGACATTGCAGGGAACTGCATGGCTGATGAGCTTGCTCGGCAAGGTACCCTGGAAGTCATTTCTCCTTGCAGAGAGGGGGCGGGGGCTCCTTTGACTGCCTACGGGCTTCTCCTGGACAGATGGGCTTTATGTCGTCTCAGCGAGCGCTGGGAAATTGCCAAGACATGCAGAATTGCAAGGTCCCTCTGGCCGAGAGTGGATCGTGGGCGCTCAAGGGAGCTGATGTCGCTTACTAAGCGGCAACTCTCGACCCTGGTTGGTGTTTTGACTGGGCATTGCCCGTTGGGTATTCACGGTTAGGCTGAAAATAGTCTCTGACCCTTTCTGCCGCAGCTGTATGGAGGAGGATGAGGTGGATTCATCATGTCATTTTCTGCTCAGCTGCCCTGAATTTGCGAGACTGAGGTTCAAGTACCTAGGCTCGTACTTCTTTAGCTCTCCAGAAGAGCTTTCTGGAGTGGAGATTGGTAGTTTGCGTGACTTCATTCGGGGCACGCAACGTTTCTCAGGTTAATCTTTCCTGACTTTCCGATTCACGTTACCGTTCATAAATTAGGTGGTATCACAACGGACTCCTACTATGTCTAAGTGAGTTCCTTTTGGGGAACTACCACAGTAACCTAACCTAACCTAACCTAGGAGATATATGTATACTCTCACTGTCCTTTATGTTTACTGTTAGAGTGTCTTTAGATTGGACGTTTTTATTACACCGTATCAATTTCATATGTCTGCCTTTTTATGCTGGCACTTGGAAAACTGAATATGCTCGTAATCCCCCAATCGCACGCGTTCTTAGTGAATTATATAAGATGTCGAGTTCCATCTCAATTGATTTTTCCTTTGAAAAATATGTCATCGTAAATATTTTGAGCTCATATTGTTAATTTCCTTATCTTTGTAAAGTTATGTTCATACAAGCATGACGGCCGCAGTAGCCGAGTGTGTGGAGTGAGGGCGCTTCATTCAGTGGGTCCCGGGTTCGAATCCTGTCCGGGCAAGTAACATCAAAAATTATAGAAATGGTTTTTTCTAATAGCAGGCAATGGAACCTCCGAGTGTATTTCAGCCATGAAAAACTTCTCACAAAAAACATTCGCCATTAGAAGTCGGCGTAAAACTGTAGGTCCCTCAATTTGTGTTACAACAACACGACGCATACCACAAATTGTAGGAGAAGTTCGACCTAAATCGCTTAAGCGGTTATAGCGGCAATTGAGTAAGTAACTAACTATGTTCATACATGTCTAGTGATCTAAGTAATCAACTTATATACATACTACAATAAAACAATAATAAAATCTTTGTTTCTTCGTCAGATGGAACATAACCGTTTCCAACGATGTATGATTTTTCACATTCTAAATTGGAAACCATTATTATTTTCGTTTAATAAGTTTCTTTAGTAGTCTCTAAAAAATATTTGAGCAAGTTTGGCTTTAGGAAAATTCAAAAAACCACAAAAGAATTTGGAATCACGTTAAATCAATTTTTAATTACTAAAAAGTCTACCGCTTATGTTCTTTTTGATGTTGAAAAGGCTTTTGACTCCGTTTGGCATAACGGGCTAATATCTAAGCCTGTAGATTTAAAATTGCCTACCCATCTTTTAAAAATTGTTCAAAGTTTCCTTAATTATAGATATTTTTGTGTAAGTATAAATAATGAGTTTTCAGACCTAACCGAAGCTCCAGCTGAGGTTCCACAAGGGTAAATAAAACTTAATGCTGGCAAAACGCAGCTATCTTTTTTACTAAAAAAAAGTCCATGCAACTCTGCCAGTAGAAACGTCAATTTCAATAGACAAGATATAAATTGGTCAAATACTTCAAGAAACTAGTTATTTGTAAAGAAATTGTTTAGTCTATCAACTTGTATGCATGGACTGTATGGGGTAATTGTGACAAGGCGGTCACACGTGGAAAATGGTGTAGAAATGATAGCGTAACGAATTGAAAAACTCTCTGTTAAGTTCAATCAGAAATGTAGTTATTCTAATGAAACAATTAATACTTGATCTTCTGCGGCTTGTTTGAACCACTCATATGTCACAAAGCTTGTTTAAAACTTGGTTTTTGTTTTGTCGCCTCATAAGGGGTTTTTATAGTAGTTTTCCCCTCTTACTTTCTTACAATGTTCCTAATCATAAGTTCAACTCTTACGTTATCATACGTTTAAGAATTAGGGTAGCATATACCATTTCCTTACAGAATGAGTAAGAGCTGAATGATACGTATCGTATATTATAGCATTTTAACTATGTACTTAATGAATAATAATAATAATAATACTATATAACGAAATACTAGTGGGTATATAAGTTGAGTTGATTTTTGTTAAGGGTTGCCGACCGCCGTAGTCGAGTGTGTAGCGTGTGCGCGTTTGATTCTCTATGTCCGGAAATCAAAATCCTGACGGGGGCAAGTAACATCAAAAATTACAGAAAAGTTTTTTCTAATGGCGGTCGCCCAGCAGGCAATGCAATTCTGCCATAAAAAACTTCTCACAAAAATCATTTACCGTTCGGAATCGATGTAAAACTGTAGATCCGGTACTCAATTTTTGCCATATCAAGACGCACACCACAAATTTCAGGAGAAGTGCGGCGAAACATCAAGCGATATGGTGTAAGTGCCAAATTATTATTGTTATTATTGAGAGCACATATTTCTTGATGATGCTTATTCAATAATAAAAAAGGCAAATGCGATCAGTTAGAGACCAAATGCGTTCATCCATTCCTTTTTTTGTTCCACTTCCGACATATGTTCTACCGAACATTTTTTTGCTAAGCACGGTATTTTTTTTAGGTTTTAAAATTAAATGTGAATCACATACACATGCATCTAAAGTTGCTACTGCCAATGGGTTAATGCATTGCCAAAACTGTTGCCAAATAATCATATTGAAAGAAAATATGTCACATATTGATTTTACTATATTGTATATACTTTAATCCAGGATTTATGTACAACAAATACTGTGTATGAAAGCATATGCAACTATTTTATATCGCGCTTTAAAACACAACGAGTCCTAACTTAAAATTCTCATAATTATAGGAGATTTTCGCAAAAATTTACAACGAACTTAATTTGCTAATAAATATTATTAAATGAAAATATATAGATCAAAAGTGCTTTTTTGACCGTTTTTTCCTTAGGTCAGCATCGTCAGTTTCGCGTTGTACTGACCAGCAATATTCTGCCATCATATTTATTTTGTTTTTTCCTTCGAAACGTTTTTCGATCGTAGCCATTTCTTGGTGGAAGTGTTCGCCTTGGTCATCACTGAACTGGCCCAGATTATGTGGGAAGAAGTCCAAATGCGAATGCAATAAATGAATTTTTATCGACATGTTGCAACCCATTTCACCATATGCACTTAAAAATTCGTTTACAACCGTGATGTAGTCGTCGTTTCTGTTGTTCCCAAGGAAATTATCACATTGTGCTACAAAACTCTTCCATGCACGTTTCTCAACACAGCTTAACTTGTTCATAAAGGTAACGTCGCTCATAATTTTGCGAATTTGAGGTCCAATGAAAATACCTATATACACATATTATAAAAAAAATAAAAAACAAGTGGGTATGAAAACAAATTAATAAATACCGGCTTTTATTTTAGCTTCACTTAATTTTGGGAAGACTGTTTTAAGATGAAGAAAAGCTTCGCTATTAACATCCAATTTCTTTACAAATTGTTTCCTGTATCCCAGTTTTAAGTGTAGTGGTGGTAAGATAACATCCTCAGATTTTACCAATTTGAGGCTTAAAACGTTTTTCCTGCCTATCTGATGTGACTCTCGAGATGGCCATGCTTTGCGATCATAGCGATTGGCTGCCCGACTATCCCATTCAAAAAGGTAGCAAGGATATTTTGTGTAGCCACCTTGCATGCCAAATAAAATTGTCAACACTTTTAAGTCAGCGATGACTTTCCATTTATGCGTGGCATAGTCGATCAACCGTAAAATTTTTTCCATCATTTCATACGTTTCCCTCTTGTTAACCCCATACGCGATTGGAACTGATGGTAAGAGATTTTCATTGTGTAATAGCACAGCTTTTAAACCTAAGGGTGACATTACAGACTTCATTAAGGGAACACGAATGTATTTTTTTTTTGTTTAGGGTACATACTTTTACACGATCCATCAATGAAAAGTCGCCATTCATCTGCATTAAAATTCTAATTTAAAGTCGAAAATAATTTGGGTACACTTACACAATGTACTAGATCACAGTCATTGCCATCAGTTTTAAAGCTTTCTCTAAGTATCAAAGTGCGGTCGCTTTTTCTACCCGATGTTATTTGAAAATATTTTTCCACTAAATTCCACTGCTTTAGTCGTGAACCGAGGACTTCAGATTCTCGTTTCGATAAATGCAAATCACGCACGAGATCGGCGAAATCAGAATTTGAAACCAAATGCCTTTCCGTTGATTTTGATTTACAAGGAAGGAATTCTTCCTCTACGAAATATGTTTCACCAGCATCAATGGACTCACTTATTGTAGGCACTTCGGCATTTAAGTATTTTGGTTTTGTAACCGTAACAACATTCGCATACTTTACGTTTTTCCGCGATTTAAAATTGTGACCTGAAACGATTGCTTTGCAAAAATAGCAATCGTCTTGTTTATGATATGCCTGATGATGCCAAGTCATAGGCACAGAAAAGGCAAAGTAATTGATTGTTGAACTTTAAATTTTTTTAATGTTGTGCAGCAATATTCACAAACAAATTTTGGCTCGTACCAGCGACTCGCGCTATAAAACCTTTCGAAAATCTTGTTATATATTTTTACAACACCAATATTATTTTTAAAATCACGCCGATGACTTGTATCCGTAAATAAGCCACAAATGTAGCAAACTTATTGCGCTTGTCGCACATTTTAGTTTTACTTTACCACGATTTTTACCCAATTTAACAGCAAACACAACAAAAGATAAACAACACGTGCAACAATTCAGTATAACGGAAATTTATAAAGACTTCAAAATTGAGTATAAACTCAAAAATTAAGTGATAGTTTCCTTGGGAACAACAGAAGTAAATTTTTGCGAAAATTTCGTTCTTATAAAAAGTAAAATAACTCAGTCACTTTTTGGCCGATTTTTTAAAGGAAACATTCGTTGAACTCGGTATTAAACGTACTCTTTGAATCCAATCACAACTCATTTTGTGTTTTTATAAAATTGTGTGTGAAAATATCGCCAAAGTCAAAAAAAGAAGAAAAAGGGTAGCAAAATTTAAGTTTGTTGTGCAAAAACAAGTAAATTTCTTCAGCTTTATTAAGACGTAAGTATATATATCTTTCAAAAGGTTTGAGCTTCTTCTTTCTTAAACCGTTCTTAGAATGTTAATTAGCTAAGATATGGGCTAAGAAGTGCGCAAAAGCACGAAAAATCGGTTTTTTAAGGTTAAGTCGAGATTTTGGGGGTGTTTGACAAATTCCAAAATTAGATTCTCGTTCTACTCGATAAGACCTACAAGAAAAATAACATCACTTCCCAGGTATTTCGACTTCATTCGTTTTTGTAGCACTGTGCGATTTATAAAGCAGTTTTAATTTTTTCTAACGAATTTGAAATGGCAGGTTGTCGATTTGACGTGGGTCACCTAGCTAGAGTTGGTCAGGTGTTAAAGCTAAAAGTTCTTGAGGATTAGTGTAGGTAGGTCAACAATTCAACACCGATTCGATACGAACCAGTAATAGGGCGAGTTCTTCAATGTTGACCAACGATTCGTTTAAAATAAAGGTTAACACTTTTAGCGGCAAGATCTGTATTTAAAATTAGCATTCTGCCTGCTTAGTCTAAGGAGTTTGAATTCTAATAGCGGAACAAATAAATGTTCATATTGAGCGTAATAATTTACTATCTCCTTTTCAGTCCAGCTTCAGAACATGGCACATTTGTTCAACTGCAATGATGAAAATTCTTGACGACATACGAGTGCCCTTTGACAAAAGCAATTTAACGCTGATGTGTCTACTTGATTTCTCGAAAGCATTTGACTCAGTTGATCATCAACTGTTTTGTTCTAAGCTCCGGTATTATTTTGGATTTAGTGAATGTTCAATAGCACTTTTGAAAGTTCTCAACTTGGTAAAACGGCTGCACAGAAATCGCAACTAAAAGGTCTTATTACGGGGGTTCCGTAAGGGTCAATTCTTGGACATTTGCGTTTCTTTTTTTTTTATCTGTAAATATATGTCCGTGCATGCATACGCTGATGACATACAGCTTTACTTATCCGAAAACGTTGATAATTTGGTTTTAAAAGCTAATTATGATTTAGCGGCCATTCTGAAATGGTCAACGAGCATAACATTAAGGTGGCCTTTAACCATGCGATGCGTTATTTGCATAGGCCTACGTAGGTTTGACCATATCTCTGCCTGGAGAACACCTATTTTAGGTTGTGAAGTTACTGACTACATGAAAGCCAAAAGCTGCATATTCCTTTTTCGCCTTATTACTTCACATCCACCTCAATACCTCCATGAAAATACCATGTTTCACAAGCCCGTTCGTTCTCGCGATTTAATTTTGCCTAATTTTAATTTCATGGCGCCGACCAGGCTGTTTTTCGTCAATACCATACGTATCTGAAATTCTATTCCAGCTGCTGTTAGAATTAACGTAAACGGAAGCAACTTTAAATGTGTTATTTATAAATACTTCTCTGAACAAAACAAGAACTGACTATCTCACTTAATGTTTATAATATTAAGAAATAGTTTTAAGCAATGTATTAATGTTTTTCTTCTGTAAGTTTTGTATTGGTGTATTAATATATTAGTATATCTTGTAACCCCAAAACAATATTAATATTTAATTTGTTGTACTATCCACGCTGCAATTCAAGCATTTGCATCTCAAGCAACATACCTTTTACCAATGACAGTTTAGTTATCTGAGCATACTGTAAATCACACTTTAGACAGTCGGAATGAATGCGATCCGCCTGATAGCTAAAATCGTGTTACACATGTGGTCCGAAAGAACTAGTTTCACAACTTACGCCACGTTTTGGCGCTCATTATGTTTTCTTGTCCTATGCTATTATACTAGGTTTGCGATCTTAATTATGTTCTCTTACGTATATTCATGTTTACGATCTAATGTTTACGAAGGGATTACGATCTTTGAAGTCTGAAGAAACTAACCGAGAAAGCCATGCAACGTATTATTTGCCACATTTTGGAGTGGTGAATCCAAGTAAACCGAAGAAACTCCGCATTGCTTTCGATGTTGTCCCTGCAACGTCGAATATATCATTCAACTCGGCTCTTCTGAAGGAACCGGAGCATGCTAAGCTGCTTTGGATGATGATTGCCAAGTTCCGCCAACGTGTTGTGGCTATAGCGGGTGATATACAGGAGATGTTTTCGCAAGGCCGAATACGAGTTGCTGATCCAGACTCACAGTACTTCCTATGGTTCGCGGAGTATGTGAAAAACATTAACACTTAAAACCATGTTTCGACAGTAAAAAAAGAAGCCGAAGAAGCTGCATTTGAAGCCATTGGTATTAACGCTATCGCCGAATTTAAACTTCGAAATTTTTTTATCAAATTGCAAAAGTTTTGAAGCCAAGCTCAGTAACGATGTAGCCGAACAGGGAACACAACCAAAGACACATTTGTTACAAAAACTAAAACGAACCTTTAACATCCAACCATTTCTTATTGAGGTGTGTCAATTCAGCTCAAATGGCGGCCAAAGATGAGACCAATGAACCATTAGAAGCACCCAATAAGCGGAGTATGCTCTTTTATACCACAAACATATGAACTGGCGAGCGTGTCACAAATAATAGCTCGCATAAGTATATTAACTGGCTTGTTGGCGCATAAAAACATTTGTTGATATAAGAAATAAGGGCACTCCTCTGTATGAATCTGACCTACTACTAAGTTCTCCTCAATAATTCCCTCCATCACCTTTTCTAATTGATTCTTTAATACGATATGGACTTATTGACCTGGCGACACTGTGCGGGTTACACAGTTAATATTTCTTCACTCCCTTCGCACTCACTTTTTACTGTTCGATCGAACTCTTAAACACTTTTATATTCTTTGGGAAGTTAGGTAGTAATTATTGTGTTGACTCCGTTCTTCCATATTTTCACTTCAAATTATATTTATTTTATTTTATTATATATTGGTGATGTAGGCGCGTTCGCGGCTTCTGACGTTGGTGGTTAAACTGAAGTTCGTTGCTCAACCGCTGCTTCGTTTGAGCTGGGTTGAGTGGCCGTGCACGCTCGGTGTTAAGTTTTCGGAATTAGCTCCACAGCCAAAAGCTGCGCGCACGGCCGTTAAATTCCCTTAAGCGCGGAAACATCTTAACCCCCCTGCAGGGATGTGGCCTTAAGTATATTCTGCGGTTCTTGCAGAGTACGAATAGTGGTGTAGCGCGCCCTTGGTACTTCGTCGTGTGCAGGCTGTTGCGGGTGCGCCCGATCGTTCCTTTGACGGGGTTCTTGCGCGGCGGTTGAAGCACATGTTCGCCACGTTTGTGCGTCCTCTTTCGCTCCTGCCGGATGTTGGTGCGCGGGCCCTTGATGTCGGAGAGCGCGTCTTACTGGACGCTTTCCGAGCAGACGTACGTTGGTTGGGCGGACGCCGTCTAGGTCCCGTGTATGCTGATATGTGTGCCGCCTTGTGTAACACCGTATGGTACGCCAATCCACACGCCGTACAACTGCCTGTGGAGCATTCACGGGGGGTGTGAGTGAGTGCAAGGCAGTTTATGCAGTAGCTCTGTGCTCGAGCTACAGCTAATCACTGCGGTGGCTTCATCGCTGGGCATGTCCTGATGGCATGATGACAATGGCAAAGTCGACATTGGAGAGAATTGTCGGTCTCCGCCATAGGGGCTAATGGGCATGCCTTCCGAGTAGCCATGATAGGTCTGGATCTGAAAGTAAAAGAGCAAACAGAGAAACGAGAATTATTTGGGTATATCATATAAAACGAGAGGTTTAAACCCTTAGTATACAGGAAAACGTATATAATTTTGTACTGTGCTTTTGCTAAGATTGCTCCATTGAAATTTAACGATAGAGCACGTACGTTTCACGCGTTTTCGATTCGTCCTAATCCCCACTCGGTGGGTGGGAGCGAATCTTCTTTAATGATTACGAGGCAGCCAGGTTGAGGATCGCGTCGTGAATCTTTCCACTTATATCGCTTTTGCAAATCTTTCAGCTAGTCCTCTAGTCTTCTTCCCAGCGGCGGCTGAATTGGTGGTGGAGCGATTTGACTTTCTCCCAGCGGTTTAGCTAAGAAAGGTCTTCCACGTTAGGCTCGAGAATGACCAGTAGCGGTGCACCTCGAATGAGGGGACACGGATTAAGAGCTGTGAAATCCGTTGGGTCTTGAAATAGTGCGGTCAGAGGTCTCGAGTTGAGGACTTCCTCAACTCGCACCAGAAGCGTCGGAAACTCTTCGAACGTAAACTTGTGGGATACATCGGTTTTCTTTAGATGGGTTTTAAAGCTTTTCACTGCAGATTTCCACAAGCCGCCTAGTGTGGGGCGCTGGGTGGTATATATTGCCAAGAGATGCCTTTGGGAGCATACTTTTTGACAATATCTGCGGAACACTCGTGAAGGAATTTAAAGAAGTCACTATCTGCTGTGCGTTGATGGGTAATGGACGTTTTCCCATTGTCGCTCATCATTTTTGAGGGGAACCTTCGTTTTCCAACGATGCGAGCAAATGCTGGTCGAAAAGCTTCGGTTGTAAGATCGGAGTACAGCTCGATATGTACTGCTTTTGTGGAAACACAGACAGACACTGCAACGTATCCCTTGAGGAGGGTAGTAGATCTTAACCCCGATAGCTTAATGGAAAGGGGATATGGGAGGTACGGTTTGTAACATACGTCTTCCAGCTTCTCCAGCCAAGCTAACACTACCTCCGAATCTGGCCCTAAAGTATGTTATATGCCTCTAAGTGAAGCTGTTTTCGAACAGCCATGACCAATCTTGCCAGTATCACTGCGCCACAAAGCTTTAAGCGTGGCAAGCTCACCATTTTTAGTGAGACGACCTTGCCTTTCGCAAAAAAAAGGTTTTTAGTTGGTCGTCAGCGTGTACGCGGATATAGACCCCTGCACAATATGCTTTTTCCGAGGCATCACAAACCCCATGGATTTGGGTATTGCCTTGGAACAAAGTTAAGCCATCGAGGAATTTCTCAGAGAGCTGGCAGCGGCCGTAACCGAAAGTATGTATAGCATGTGCGCGTTTCATTCGGTGAGTCCCGGGTTCAAATACTGGCCGGGGCAAGGAACATCAAAAATTATAGAAAAGGTTTTTCTTATAGCGGACGGCAGGCAATGACAAACTTCCGAGCGTTTTTCTGCAATAAAAAAACTTCTCACAATAAACATTTGCTGTTCGGAGTCGGCGTAAAACTGTCGGTGGTTATGGAAACACTTTCAAATTTCAAAAAGTTGGAGTCGAGGAGATCCTCCTTTGGAAATTTGTCTAATATGGATGGGTGATTGGCCGTTAGCCTTTTTAAAATGAAGCCAGCTGACTTCAGTGCTTTTATCAGTGGAATTTTCAATGTAATGACTTCCCGAGGGGGTGTCCTCGGTTTTAAGTATTGTGGCAGCCATTGGGAATGTCGAAATCGTGTAATCTGCTAATGGATGTAGAGTACGGATAGCGAAATGTGGCGCACAATTAACAACGAATGCAGCGGTTTTAACGTGATAATTGGTCAGCCGATTTGCGAAATAGGATTCGTTGATAATCTCGATCGTCCTCGTATCTGACGATACATGTTTTCAATGTCTCCATTGAATACAAATTTGTGCATGCGCCACTGCAGAATAAGCATGAGATCTGGCGTCTCTGTCGCCCAATGAATGAGGAACACCGGTTAATTATAACTAAATAAACAATTTTATTTATTTAACCTTAAATTTATAAAAAAGTGAATTAGATGTAAAAATCCTACGCCCGGATAGTCTGCGAGGCCGGAAAGGAGCCAAACGAAAAAGGAAGCTCTAGAGTCTTCAGCTGTCAAATTAGATTGAGCAGAGTGACATTGGCGTTCTTTAGCATCGTTGCCACAAGGATGAGTATGCAACACATCATTCAGGGAGTTTCTTGAACCAGATGTTTTTGAGACGTTGAACACCACGCGAACTTTGGTGGCCACCTTATCTGGTTTGACGACCGCATGATGTGGCAAGTAAAAGATTATTTCATATGGGTGCGTGGCTTCCGTATGACCGAAATCGAGTGTACTGTGTACATGTGGTGGAAAAAAGAGTGTGGTATGTTGCAGCAGACTGCCCGGCAAGGGAACGAATCGCGTAATGGACTGGGACGAGTTTTCTCTATTATTTATGATCTGTGGCTATAGTTTGTCACAACAGTGGTGAGTTATAAGTTAAACAAAAGCAACAGAGAGTTTGTTTTTACTAAAGTGCGTAGGGATGTGTGCGCGAAATGCACAATGTGTCAAGACCCGCTCACTGCTGAGGTGAGCACTGAATACCGAAAGTATTTAATGTGAAAGTGGGTTCTCTTACCTGGTGAATGCGGCAGAGAGACGCGTAGCGGACAGAAATTAAGATCTGCTAAATAGCATTCGAAGTGTGGGGACTGTATTGCTTTGTAAAGGAATGCAGCTCTCTTAGCTAATGTGCGAATAGTTGCAGAAAATGGAACTGGTAAAAATTCTAATATCTGGAAACATATTTAAGTATGTTATATGTGCAGAGCAAAGTTGAATGACCTGTGCGACCAACGGCAAGAATTGGTGGTCAGCAGAAATAGAATTTTAATCTGCTGATATTCTGTTATTGCACAGTGGAACAGAGTAGGCATATAAACAGCAACGGAACTTTATTCGTGTTATGTATTGTATAAAGTTTTGCATACACGTACATATGTACATAGGTATGTATGTACATTAGGGGTATGACTTTTTGCAATTTTTTCGAAAAAACAATTTTACATGGCCAAACATGATGGGGAATGACGAATAAATGATAATTGCGTTTTTATTTTTTCATTTTATTGCTTCTCATTTCATTTTAAACTTCTCGCACAAATAAAAAAGTAACTCTGCATACAAATTCCATATATTTCCAAGTTCGCAAAATAAATATTATCTCTTCTACGTCTGTTGTCACTTGTATGCGTTGTTTCTGATCTCTATTGACTATATTCTGCTTCTGGTTGTTTTGTTTTCGCTTTCTCATAGTCGTACTATACTACTTCGATAAACTAACGGTACATTGTAACCGCTCAATTTCATGTAAAGTAAATTCTAGTTGTTCACTGAGACGCTAACTACAGTGCAATCGCGATAATTCGTACTCCGATAATTCGTAAACCTTGATAATTCGTAGCAAACTGTCGGTCCCTTGAGAAAGTTTCAATTATTCGTAATATTTCCATACATTTTGGTCCCCTCGATATTTCGTAATTATTTTTCAAAACGAGCAATGCAAAACCTCTTATAAATCGTAATGGATTTTTAAAAACCTCTTATAAGTCGTAATTCAAGAGCAAAATATTTTTGTTTTTTTTTCTTTGGCAAAATATCATCTATGGATATTAATTCTCTACTGCGTAGTAATGTTTACCGTTATATTTTTGCAATGGAATTTTTTGTGTTTCTTGTTGTTCAGTTCATTCATACATCGCGCACTACGAATTATCGCGATTGCACTGTAGTTGGTTCTGTGTGGTTTATTGTGATATCAGAAATAATAATGTCTTTTATAAATAGTAGCACAAATGTTCTAAAAAATTCAAAAACATGGACAAACAATTTAGCGCGCTTTGAAAGAAGTAAGACGAAAATACGAGAAATAAATAATATTGAAAAACATTTAAGTGAAATGTGCAAAATTCCAAATAAGTCGGTCATAATAGGAAGGTAATGCATTGGCGAAGGCGGAAAAATGTAAAAAGAAAAGAATCCAGACTTGTAAGAATATAAAAGTTATATTTTTATAATTTTTAAGGGAATTAAAAATTTGCCTACTCACCGTTTTCCTTGTGTGAATGTGTGTAGATTGTTTTGTTGTTATTGTTGCTGCTGGCGTTGTACGTTGTTGATGCGCTGCTGGTGTCGTTGATGATATTGTTGACGCTACTGTTGAAGTTGCCTTCTAGGTAGACTTTGTCATGTTTATTTATTAATGTTTTTTTCTTTTTGTCTTATATCTTTAAAATTTTGTGTGGGTATTTTTTGTTAGTTTTGTAATATCTTATCTCGTATTTGTTGTTCAGTTTTTAATTTTTTTATATGTGTAAGTATATACATACATACATATGTATGTCTATGCACTTTCCACTCAGTCACTTTGTTTTAAGCATTGTTTTGGTTTTTTATAATATTTATGTGTTTATATTTTGGGCGTGCATCTTTCTTTTTATATACATATACAAAAATACTATATATGTACATACATACTATATGTATATTTGTTTATTCTGTTTGTGCACTTTTCACTGCCCTTATTTTTTTTTTAATCTTTGTTAAACGAACGCCCGATTTTTTATTTTTTATTAATTTTAAATTAAAACAATTTTTTTTGTTTTGTTTTTTAAGTGCTTGACCACGTTTGGCTGCGAAGCACCATGAATATTTGCCACGAAGTCCCTTCGCACTCACCATTTTCTCTTCGACCGAACTCTTAAACACTATTATTTTCTTTAGAAAATTAGTTAGTAATTATTTTATTGACTCCGTTCTTCAATATTTCCACTTCAAATTATATTTATTTTAATTTGTTGTATATTGGTGATCAGCCGCTGCTTCGTTTGAGCTGGGTTGGGTTGCCGTGCGCGCTCGTTGTTAAGCTTTCGGAGTTAGCTCCACGACTGAAGGTTGCGCGCAATTTAGCTTTTCGCCGTACGTCCGGGTGTTTTTAAAAAAATATAATTACGCGATTAATGAAGACACCCAAAACCAACTGGCTATTGAATCAGACTGACTTTTCTTTTAATTCTTCATATTAATGAAAGCTTACAATCTAATACATATTTGCTTACATATCATAATTTACAATTATGTAGCTACTTAATGCTGATTATGTGGTTAACATCATATATGTGAACAACATTCTGATTCTAAGAAATATTATGAAAATAATGGTTTTGTTTTGCACCTTTTGTATAAAATTTTGTAACAGCAAAGGAAATGGTGTCTTATTACTTTTTATTGATTTCGTTCTTTTTGATTTTTGTTAAACGTTTTAGTTGTGTTTTACTAAACATTTTTACATTTCTTTTTTAACTCACTTTTTTACACGTTTTCACTCATATGAACGGATCAGCGTTTCACTGAATTAAAATTACACTAAGTCAACAAAGCAAAACTTTATTTTTGTTCAATGGAAATTTGACCATAAAGAAATGGGGTTTAGGGTTTTCTCTTCATTCTATTCATTTTCTATTATTTTACTGATTACGCATTACCTGCAAGCGATCAAGGAAGGGGAAAAATTAATTAAATAATGGTAATGTAAGCCATCATGTTCATCGGCTTATTTTTCCACTATACATTAAATACGTAAAATAAGTCAAATAATTATAATACATTCCAAGGCAATGTCTTCTGGAACTCAATACTTTTATAAACTTGCTCGCCAAGGAGTATATTGTGTGTATGGTTGGATAATAATTGACTCTACGGAAGTTTGATTGAATGCTTTTAGGTGGTCTGAACTATTGTGAGAGCTTAACAATGTGTTTCAATGGCATCATAACATAGTTGTTGATTTAATTTACAATCCTCCAAAAGAAACGAATTAAATTAAAGATACATGGATTTAGATGAAGGTGGTGGTAGTTTCCACGGTGGTTGAAATATATAAAGCGACTATACTGAATTCCGGATCTTACGTCCACTTTCGTGCACTCTGGGTAACGATGCGAGATGCGGTGACCAACTCGTGTGGGCCTTGAGTCACAGCAGAGAGCGAGGGAGCTTTAGTCGGGTTTAAGGGTCCATTAAAGTAAGCAACGTTTTTTCGCCAGTAGGCGCGGCTACAATCAGGCATCTGTCTTGGAGTAAGTGGCCCGCTTTAGAAATGTATCCTTTAAAATAAAAAACACGGCAGTATCTGCTTGCGCTCTAGAAAACCTAGCCAATCTAATATTTCAACAAACTTCGGATGAGATATCCCTTTTTTGATAACGGCCACGTGCAACGTATTGATGACTATGATTTCAGGGCATGCATCACCGCCATCCCAGAAATAAAATGGACGGGGCGAGGTAAGAAAACAAGTGGACCTAGTGACGTGTACTATAGCTGCCATGTGTTGGATTTGTAGTAGTAGAGAGAATCCATCGCCAAGTGCTGTCGTTTACTACGGTGAACGAATGACCCGACACCGGGGAAAGGACGACCCGACCCGTCGAACAAATATAAATTGGCGTGCAATAATCCCATAAGAAATGACACTACTGCAGTTATAAAGCGCGTAAAACGAATGTACTATAGCAAAATGTTGTTCCACTTGCTTCCGAATAATGCCTTATGGCGCAATTTAAAAAAAAATATTCGTGAGCATGTTAGAAATATCCCTTATTGTTCTATTAATCCTGAAGTCCTTATTGATGACCTTGTCAATCGTGTCACCGCACTCAGTGTTTTCCCCACTCCACAGTTAGTTCTTCTTATTCAGTGTCTGTCTGTGACAAGGGGCATCTAAAAAATACGGTCAAATGCAATTCGTGAAAATGGCATACCTATTAAATTAAAAACAAAAATTTTTCCAAACATCTTGCCAACTCTCACTCATGTGATCAATCTCAGCATTACTACTTCGTGCTTCCCTGTGGAAGGTTGCACCTCTGCTACCGATTGCTAAAAGTAAGCATGCATGTAATCCCTGTGATTTTCGTCCTATAAGCACTTTACCTGCACTTTCTAAGGGCTTTGAAACCCTGATTGGTGAACAAATTTATGATCATTTAAACAAACTTTGTTTACTATCCCCTCAGTCTGGCTTTAGAGTCAATCATAGTTGCTCAACGGCTGTTATTAAAATTGACAAAATTAACTTCTCTAAGGCTTTTAACTCTGTGAACCATAACTTACTTTAGTCAAAAAAAAAAAAAAATGCTTTGGTTTTTGGGAATTCGCAATGCGCCTCAAGAGTAGCTACTTGGTGGGTGGGATCAGCGTATGAAATTCTCTTGTCTTAAACCACTGCGCAGGGGTCTATCTTGGGGCCGTTATTATTTAGCTCATTTAAAAATGATAGATAGTGCATGCTTATACGGATGATATCCAACTCTTAATTTCGGGCACTATTATGCAAACATACATCCTACGTTCTAAGTTTAATAATGACTTGTTCACTCACTTTGGGCGTATTAAACAGTCTATACTGAAAAATTATACTTTGTAAGCGAAACTGTTCGGTCGTGTATTTTCTGCACTCTCTATTCGCTGCAAATTTCAGTCTATATTTACGTTTAAAATGTCCTGTACTTGCGGTCAAAAAGTTTTGGTTTGCCTAAAGCGTGTTAAAGCGTCCTTTTCTCTTAAATCAGCAAAATCGCATAAGCTTCAATCTCCCGCAACAACAAATTTGTTGTTAGTCTCGGTTTACTCCAGTGAAGCTGTTGACAAACAAGGAAAGCAGCTGTAGTGTGTGAACTCAGACGTTTTGTCGTCTAAGCAATTCAAATGAAAATTCTACATTATTTGATTGCATAAATATATATGTATGTATGTATGTAAATACATTTGTAAAAATTTACTTATTCGTTCTTGAGACATGAGCATGCATGTTCACTGGTAAAAATTTGCATATGCAATTTATAAGTGCATTAGTGGAATTTCTATCGTTTATTAAAATTTTCGTTGATAAGCAACACATTTGATATTTGTTATCATTTGTACATGCATGCATGTATGCATAAATATTTACACATAATATATGTAAATATATACTTATGTATGTATGTATGCTTGTTTACATGCGCACATATTTAACCGAACTCTAAAAATGTGGGAAATTTGACAGAACATCGTTTCTCCAGACAGTGTTCAAACGAGGAAACTTTTGTCGCGGCAACTCGTTACTTGTAGGTGAGAGAGGGACGGGGAAAGGGGAAGGGCACCGAGTTGATCGTGCTCGGGCGACACGCTTTGTGTTCTTATTCGTCTCAGTCGGCAGCTAAGAAATTTGACATTCCTTTTGATTTATAAATTCTTTCAGTGTTGCGGTTTTGTTGAGTTTTAAGTGAATACATGCGGTAAGTTGGGAAATGAAATTTTGTTCTTATTTTTTTGCGATTAAATATACACATGTATGCATATACTATACATATTAATATAAATATTTCAGAATATGGAGTATCAAGAGAAAATTGAATTAATGCAAGATATTTTTGAGTGCATTGAGGAAGCCGTCGAGATGGATTCGGATGATAGCGAAAAGGAGGACATTTGCAATGGTTTGTACTGAGATTCTTGTTTTGAAATTTACTACTAATAAATCAAATATATTTTTTAAACGCCAGGACTAATCGATGTGTGTGAAAAAGTGGCAGAAATGCCTATAAGAAAAAAAAAGCGAGAATGGATGAAGGTGTGGAGGGAAGCGAAGTCGGAAAAAGGATCATTCGCATTCTTAACAAAAGAGCTATTGACAACAGACAAAGCTAGCTATAAAAATTATTTGAGAATGACCGAGTCTCAATTTAATTTCGTACTATCGTTTATAAAGGAAGACTTGAGAAAGAAAGATACTATAATGCGTGCCTCAATTTCTCCAGCAGAAAAACTATCTTTGACCCTGCGGTTTCTTGCTACAGGTAAACTACAATGCAAACTTATATATGCATTGAAATATGTAAAAAATGTGTAGCATTAAATTAAAATGGAATGAGACTAAAAGCATTTCACTTTACAGGGGAAACGTTTCAGAGCTTGAACTTCCATTCAAGAGTATCAAAGGCTTCTATTAGTGGCATAATCCCGGATGTATGTGATGCTATTTGGGCAAGACTGAAAGGATTATATATGAAGGTATAAATTCTTACTTCGTACTTTTTATGAACTAGTACAAAATTATACTTTTTAGTTTCCAAATAGTTCTTCGGAATGGGAGTCCATAGCGAATGAATTTGCTATAAGATGGCAATTTCCAAATTGTATAGGCGCATTAGATGGAAAGCATATAACGTTCAGATCGCTGCGAAAAGATGGAGCATTTTACCACAACTACAAAGGTACAAACAGCATCGTTCTATTGGCCCTTGTGGATGCAAATTGCAAATTTATTTTTATCGACATTGGTTGTAATGGACGCAATAACGATGCGGGAGTGTTTTTCCAAAGCAAACTATCCATGGTGTTACGTGAAGCGAGGGGACTCCCAAAAAATTCCACAATTGGAAATAACCGCTGCCTACCATATGTAGTTGTTAGCGATGATGCTTTCCCGCTGCAGACACATTTAATGAAGCCGTACCCCTATCATACCAACTCTCGCGAAAAGCAAGTATTCAACTCACGGCTTTCTCGCGCCAGGCACGTCGTGGAGCACTCCTTTGGAATTCTCTCAAACAGATTCCGAGTATTCCTTGCTCCAATGAATTTAAAAGTTGAATCGGTGCAAAAAATTACTCTTGCTTGCTGTGTTTTGCACAATTATTTAGCAGAAAGCAATACTGCAAGAAATTTCAACTACTCTCCAGCTGAAGGGCCTACTGTTGTTTCCGGCAATTCCTACAATCCCCGTAGAGGAGGGGCGGAAGCTGTCCGTCAAGAATTTATGGCATATTTCAACAATGAGGGGAAAGTTGATTGGTGATATATGTAAATAAATAAATTCCTTTTTGGGGAAAAGTCAAAATGTATAAATTTTTTAAATATTAAATGAAAACAACACAAAATTCATAACGTTACAGTACAACAAAAACTTTCTTTCATTTATTTTTAAATACAGTCAATATAAAAAGATTAGGTACAAGGATTGTTGTAATTTTAATGACAAAAATAAAACTTTGAACTTCATTGGTTTCGTTAAATTGCTTCTTACTAAACTACGCTTACATATAACTTATATTTAATTATAATTCAGTCTTTGGTTAAAAAAAAATATTTTATCACAACTTTTGTACATAAAAAAAAAAAATACATAATCCAGGTACTTCTTCCATTACGCAACATCACGTTTTACAATCATTCAAAATCTGTTTCATCAAAGACTCCACTCATTGCATTTTGCAGCATGTCATTCGGAGCGGGTTGCGAAGATGAGGCGTTCTTCGATTTTAAAACCAATCGTCGCATAAGGCACTCAACCTCCCATGCAGCGTCATCTTGCTGTTCGGGAATTATTTCCTCCATTTTGGTTGCCACCAAATTGCCCAACCAAGCAAATGGCTTCCTGCGCTTTTCCCCGATTTTTTCTTTTAATAAAACCAAATCCTGCCGCAACCTGCACAGTGCATTGTTCTAAAAAAAAACAAATTACAATATCAGTGCTTCTAAATATGTCAAAGCTTTTAATGCATTTTTAGTTAAACAAATTAACTAGGGATTATCCATACCTTTGCCCGTTTCGTATGTGGCTCTTTGCTAACGCCACTGCTACTTGCATCTGTGGTCTATAAAAACAGATGGAATTAGATTGTATATTTATACTTCTTGCGTACGCTATATTTACTTACTATATCGATAAATTCACTTGAAGTCATTGGTGGGCTAAGCAGGGAAGAATGTGAAACACTCGAAGATGTGGCTCCTGGGCTTTGCAATGAAAAATTTGATTCGTCAGACGAGGTGGTTCCTGAGCTTAACTGGGAAAAATTTGAGACACCAGACGATGTGCCTACTGGGCTTTGGAGCGGAGGGCTTAGATCCTTGAAAAGTAAAACATGTATTTTTTAATAAACGTATGAGAAGTAAAATTTAAATATTACCTCAAAATTACTCTGTCCGCTTCTAATTTTTGTGTGCGCTTCAAGGAATTCCAATTGTGTGAAGCACCACAATTTTGGCGTGTACACATCGCAGACTCCTGACCCACTTTTTTTAGAAGCCCGCAATTCTCGCATCTCTCTCAAAAATTGCGTTCTCAAATTTTTCCACTTTTTCTTAACTTCTGTTACATCCAATTCCTGCATTTCCAAATCTTCACAGATTTTAATAAAGGCTTGAGCTTTGGCGGTACGGTCTAAATACCCTGCAGACTTTACATTATAAATGCATTCATATTGTTGCACCAAATATATCAGCTTTTCTGTCTCCGCTTGAGTCCATTTAATTTTTTCTGCCATGGTTGTGCTAAAATATCAAAGAAGCAAAGGCATTGCGCAAATTAACGTAAATTATGCTAAAACTTCATTTTTCAACTCACCTTTTACTTATAATCACAAAATTTATCAAAATGTGTAAATGCCGCTTAAGCGAAGCGTACAGAAATTTGCGAAAATGATATAAAATGAAATGCCAGAAAATCGCCTGTACAGAGTTGCTCTGTGTGAACGTGACGAGCAACACCAAAAGGGAAATCGCCGATAATAAGCGACAAAAGTTTCCTCGTTTGAACACTGTCCCAGTAATCACTTTTTCTTTAAACCATCAATGTACAATGTTCTGATGAGATATTTTAAGAAATATTTGAAAAAGGCTTTAGTTTAGTAGGCCATCTTTCTGAAAGTGGTGTTCAAATATTAAATTTGCGCGTGAAAGACCAGACTTAATGGTTTACATACAAAAATGTTAAAGCCGAATAAGCTGTTTTGTCAAAACTGCACAAAAACAGTTGCTTCAGCCCGCAATTCACACGAAAAAAAAATGTTAATACCCAGGTACTTAGCCAAGCACCTGGGTATTTACCCAAAATGTGGGTATACATTTTTTAAAAACAAATGAAATAATTTTTAAATTTAATCGTAATCGCTATCTCTGTCCGTATCCGATAAAAACTCATATCGAGTAGAGTGAGTGATTTCTGTGGAAGTTGAAGGGATACCGTCTTCTAGTGAAGAATTCATGGCATTTTCAAATTGAGTGTAGTGCGTGCAGCTACCTCCTCAGACGGATCAAGATCACTTCTTTGTGCCTTAGGATCTAGCAAATTCGCAGCTAAATGTATCGGTTTTTTTGTTTTTTTCATCGTGTATTGAATATGGTTGATAGCTCAGTTTTTTCGGCATCATTCAGTATCATAGTTGAAGCAAACTCTAATTCAAGCTTACTTTTAATTTCATTAAACGCGATATACCCTGTGTATATTAAATTCATTTGCTTCGAGCTTACAAATCCGTTATGTAATGCAACCAAATATGTTTGAGCTTAAATTTAATTGATCCCAAAAGATTTCGCTAAGTAACTGTGATTTTATATCGGCTTGTAGATTAATTTGCTCATGAACTACTAAGACCTGAAGGGATGCTTTAGTTTTTATTACACTCTGCATTGAATAGAAGTAACTTCCCCACCTTGTTTTGGCTGGCAGTTTTAATTGTTCACCGATTCCTTTTTCTTTCACAATTTTAGCTAAAGTTGCTGTTAGAACTTGGTTGTTTTTAATTGTTTTGATTATATTTACAACATATGAGTAATTCTTCTGTAAGGTATCGCATTTTAAAAAATCCTGACAAATTAAATGAAGACTATGCGCTACACAACCCATAGGCACAACATTCGGGTAGGCTTCTTTTACTATTTTGAACGCCCTTTGCATATTTGCAGCATTGTCACCAATTAACACAAAAAACTTTTGTTCACCGTATTCCTTCATGATTCCTTAAAAAGTCCTTCCACAATGGTTGCTTCACCATAGCCAAAGGAGCGCCGGTTACAAATATAGCCTTAGCTAAGTTGTATTGTGCTAAATTTGAAGGAAGATGCATATGTAAATCAAATGAAGGCGGAAAATGATTTGCTGTCTGTATCTTGCGTATTGTCGCATTGGTTGCAAGCATGTCTTGAACTCGTTGCTTTATTAATAATGGACACTTGATGCACGTTATTAAATGTTTTGCCATTTTATTTACATCTGCAAATTTGTACCGCTGTTCACAATGTGGGCATGGAACTTCATTGCTACTTCCGCTTCTATGAAAATGTTTCCAAATAGTTTAATTTTTCGGCCTTCCCATCATTTAAAATATAATTATCAACACGCGCACTTTATTTCATTTACTAATCGCTGGGAACAAATATTTAAGAATGAATGAACCAAATTCTTTTTATTCACCTAAGGCTCAAGCTTGGGTTTCGAAACTTTAATCTTTCTAGTTGCTTCAGCATTGTTGTTGTCATCGCTCCCACTCATTACATTGAATTGCCATAAGCACACTGATTAGCGGTTCTTATTAAGAATTGTTGTTGTGTTTGATGCAGTCAAAACTGCCTTTTTGTTATAGTATCATTATTTTGGTCATACATATATACACATGCTGTGTTAACTTATTTATTCGCTGCAAAGAATATAAAATTCCAAAAAATTTTAATAACTTTATTGATTGTATTTTCAAGTGCATTTCCGCTAACGAAAATACAACAGTTAACAAAATGTACCATTAATTCCAAATAATCTTATTCGTATTTATTAAATTGTCCAAGTAAATTAATTCCAAAGAATTTTAATAACTTTATTACTTGTATTTCCAAGTGCATTTCCGCTAACGAAAATGCAATGTTAAGAACCTTATTACATATTTATTAATTGACATACTATTAATTCCAAAGAACTTTAATAACTTTATTGCTGTGTATTTCCAAGTGCATTTCCGCTAACGAAAATGCAATGTTAATAACCTTATTACATATTTATTAATTGACATACTTTATTCAAGTGCTAAATGCACCAGACAAATTTCTTAAGAATTGTTATTTTAAATTTGTATTCCCAAACTGCAACAGTAAGCAAAATAATAGTATTTAAGAAAGTAGAAAATAAAGAAGAATGATTATTATTGATTAAACCTTAAACCGAGTTGTTTTATTTATCTTTTCGTTGTTCCTCATTTCGGTGAAAAAAGTGGCGCAGTCGGTAGGATACCCGGGTATCCTTGCGTGTAAATCATTTTAATTAATAAAATTAAAAAGGATATCGGATATCTCAATATCCGTAACGGGTATAAAAAAACAAAAAGAACAACGAATCCTTTAAAAGATTAAAGGACATACAAATTTTTTGTGGGAAATTTTTTTAGTGAAAGTGACATTCGAACCTTTTAAACATACAAAATGTTTTCCTTTGAATCCTTTAAAAGATTAAAGGACATACAAAATTTTTGCGAAAAAAAATAAAACTCTAGTGAAAGTGATACTTGAACTAGATTGAAACAATCGAAAGTAGGTGAAGACAAGGATAAAAAGATTTACCCTTATCAATAATATATCCATACAAAAGCCGAAAATCAACATAGCGCATCCTAATCAACTTTAAATTCAACATAGCGCATCCTAATCAACTTTAAACTTAGCGCATCCTAATCAACTTTAAATTCAACATAGCGCATCCTAATCAACTTTAAGTTCAACATAGCGCATTCTAATCAACTTTAAATTCAACATAGCGCATTCTAATCAACTTTAAACTTAGCGCATCCTAATCAACTTTAAATTCAACATAGCGCATTCTAATCAACTTTAAACTTAGCACATCCTAATCAACTTTAAACTTAGCACACCCTAATCAACTTTAAACTTAGCGCATCCTAATCAACTTTAAATACAACTTACCGCATCCTTATCAACTTTAAATTCAGCCTAGCACACTAATCAACTTTAAAAACACAAAGCCAAGCAGACAGCAATATAACAACAGCATCAGAAAGTAAGAATCTTAGTACCTATATTATATTTATTTATTATTAAATGTATGTAACCGAAAAAAATAAGCATAGAGTCAGAAATTAGAATTACTGTATACGTCTGGAGAACAAGAAACCAAAGCAAAGAAAATTTATTTAAAACATAAAAATAAAAGAGAAAAACGCTTTCGTGTATAAAAGAGAATTTCCTTTTTTCACTTTCCCGAATCTATTAAAACAAAAAAAAAACGGAAAATGGCAGTACAAGTTGAAAACTCAGTAAACAGATTAACTATAAACCCTTTGAAATACCTAACCACTTACCTGCATTCTGCGGTGACTCAAGAGACCTACAGACGTTCACCACACTTATTGACCGAATACATCCACACCTACAAACATATGACGAACTGTCCCAACTACTTTTTTCGGACACAATAAAATCAAAACTTAAAGGAAAAGCAAGACAGGCAATAGAAATAAACTGCCACGCTACCTCATGGACAGAGATTAAAAATATACTACAAAATAATTTTGGAGATAGACGTTCATGCGAAGAACTGTTTGACGAATTACGAAGCGTGACCTTTAGAACAAACACCTTAGATTTCTACAACGACATGAAAAACAGGTTACACAGATTAAATAACAAATTAGTAGTTATTTTAGAAGAAACCGAAGCAACTAGACAGAGTGCAATGAACAACAAGCGCACTGCCCTCAACATCTTTAAAAACAAGATCCCTGAACCAATGAAATCCATCCTATTCTGTAGGAACCCAGAAGACTTGGAACAGGCAATGGACATACTGTTCCAAGCCGGATACGCGCACATAGGGAACAATAACAGGAACGCCCCAGAATTTAAAACTCATTCAAGTAATAGGAATAATAACTATAGAAACAATACACAATACGATAAAAAAGTTAGTAGGAATAGGACACAATTCGGGAACCCCCAACAAACATTCAACAGATGGAATTTCCAACCAATGTCCCAAAATAACGGAAGAGATTACCAACAACACCAACTATACCGTCCATACCAACAAGCAAACCCACACAACGCCCGTCCTCAAAATCCGTCATCCCAGAGACCAAATTTTAGAAACCAACCAGAACCTATGGACATAGGAAAAATAGAAGTGGCTGAAAATTTTCAGGAATCAGCCTCACGAACAAATTACCATTTATAACTATAAAAACTAAGTTAGGTTCTATAAAACTTATAATAGATACAGGCGCAACAAACTCACTTTTAAACCCCGGTATTTGTGATCCAAAAAGAATTCATTTAACAAACCCACTCCTAATAAAAACTCTTCAACACCAAATTCACGTTAATAAAAAAGCCATAGTACCCATTTTCGAAGAATTTAGTGGCACGAAAACTAGTGAAGTACTTGAGTTTTACGTAATAAAATTTCACAATTTTTACGATGGTCTAATAGGTAATGATATATTGAGACCACTAAATGCATGCATAGATTATAAGAGGAAAAAGAAATAACCATAGGTAACAAAAAGTTACCAATGCATTTTGAAAATAGAGAGATAGAAATAAATTCATTATCTGAAAATTATCGTTTGACTACGCAGAAGGTAGATCACGAAAATTTCAGCATAATTGATAAAAAAAAACCTTTAGAAAAACAAATTCGAACAGAGCATCTTAACACCGAAGAAAATACCGAACTACTTAAATTAATAAAAAAATATTCAGATATATTTTACCAAGAAGACACAAAATTAACCTTTACTTCTGTTATAAAACATGAAATTAGGACCACAAATAACATCCCCATACACACTAAGTCATACCGTTATCCTTATATACACAAAAAAGAAGTACAATCACAAATCCAAGAGATGCTTAACAATAATATAATAAGACATACTAATTCTCCTTACTCTGCACCAATTTGGATCGTAGCGAAGAAAGCCGATGCAAGTGGGAAACCTAAATGGAGGCTTGTCATCGATTGTCGGAGACTTAACGAGGTAACCATAGATGACAGGTACCCAATTCCCAATATTGATGAAATCCTCGACAAACTGGGAAGATGCCAGTATTTTACTACACTAGACTTAGCAAAAGGGTTTCACCAGACAGAGATTAGAGAAGAAGACATCCATAAGACCGCCTTCACCGTAGAAGGGGGGCATTATGAATTTCTACGAATGCCGTTTGGACTAAAGACAGCCCCAGCGACATTCCAAAGGTTAATGAATCACGTGCTCAGGGACTATGTCAATAAAATCTGCTTAGTCTACCTAGACGATGTGATCATATTCTCCACTTCACTGCAGGAACACATAAATTCTATAAAACTTGTGTTTAACAGATTAAAAGAAGCTAACCTAAAAATTCAGCTAGACAAATCCGAATTCCTGAAAAAGGAAACAGAATTCCTTGGTCACATTGTGACATTAGAGGGAATAAAACCTAATCCCAAAAAAATAGAATGCGTAGTAAACTTTCCTATCCCAAAATCACCTAAACAAATCAAACAATTTCTAGGTTTAACCGGTTACTACCGTAAATTCATCAAAGACTATTCACTAATAGCAAAACCCATGACCAAGTATCTTAAGGAAGATGCAAAAATAAACATCTCAAACCCAGAATATCAAGAAAGCTTCAATACACTAAAAACCCTATTGACTCATGACCCAATCTTGGCTTACCCCTACTTCAAAAAAAAATTCACCCTAACAACAGACGCTAGTAATTTCGCACTTGGAGCAGTACTTTCGCAAGAAAACCATCTAATTTGCTATGCTAGCCGCACTTTAAATAAACACGAAATCAATTATAGTACGATGGAAAAGGAACTCTTAGCGATTATTTGGGCCACAAAGTACTTTCGCCCGTACCTTTTCGGACGCAAATTTTTGATCGAAACCGATCATAAACCGTTAACTTGGCTTTTCTCAATTAAGGAACCGAATTCAAAATTAGTTAGATGGAGACTAAAATTGTCAGAATTTGATTACGAGATTGAATTCAAAAAGGGAACAAAGAATAGTAATGCAGACGCACTATCCAGAATTGAAAAGGAATCTGCCAATATTAATTCACTGGAGGCCATCCATCAAAACCTAACAGAGAGTTCTTCACTTATAAATTTGTTTAAAAACCAAGTCATTATAAAAAAAATCTCTTCGGGGTCAGCGCGGATAAAAACTGAAAACATTTTCAAAAATATTAGAAAAACAATAGCAATTAAAGAATTAGATAAAGAATACGCAATTATGATTTTAAAAAATCACTGTCACCCAACTCAAGTAAATGCCGTCCTAATAGAAAATGAATTTTACGACACTTTCCGAGATAGCTATAAAGAGTTCTTTTCAAGTAATGACGGATTCAAATTAGTTAGGTGTTTTAAAAAACTTAACGACGTAGAAGACGAACTTGAACTTGCAAAAATAATTGAAAAAGAACATTTAAGCAAAAACCACAGAGGTATTCAATCAGTGTTCGAAGAACTAAAAACGAAAATTTATAGTCCCAGACTCAAAATAAGAATAACCCAGTTTGTCAACAACTGCGAAGTATGTACTCTAGAAAAGTATGACAGAAGACCACCTAGATTACCGTACAAACTAACAGAAACACCCACAAGACCCAGAGAAATATTACACTTAGACGTATTCTATACATTAGAGAAACAGCTATATCTAACCATGATCAATAAGTTTACAAAGCATGCCATAGCATACAAAATTAATGGAAGATCGTGGGTAGACTTTAAAACGAAATTGATTCAAAATATTAGCACATTTGGCAAAATAGAGAAAATTGTCGTTGACAACGAGTTAGGATTCAAAGCCATTCCGATACAGGAATACCTAAAGAAAGAGAATATTAATATACAGACTCCATAATACACTAAACGAACACCTAAGACTACTACGACACGACGAACAGTCTAAAAACGAGACGACGGAGGAGAAAATATCTCGTATTATAGGATTTTATAACAACACTATTCATAGTACTACACAAATTAAGCAAATAGATTTTGTCAACGGTAAGGTAAACGAAGGAAAATATGCCGAGATACATGATTTAATTTTAAGAAAAAACAGAGTTATATAAATAAGCTTAACAAAGATAGGGTTGATATGAAAATAGATGAAGGTATTAACTATATAAGAGAAATTCGAGGGGGCAAAAACCATAGGAAGTATAGAAAGATAGACTCTAAGGAAATTGATGAGGATCATATAGAAAATACAAAAACTAGACATAAATATTACAAAACGCACGTTCGATATGTATCTTAATTATTTTTATATATTTCTGCAAAAATACAAAAACATACATTCCAAACGTACAATTAAAAAACGAAACTACTATACCTAAACAACCCGACAAAGATAATATAATTTCGTCGGAGCCTCAAACTAACGGTGGGGGTGTTATAGTATCATTATTTTGGTCATACATATATACACATGCTGTGTTAACTTATTTATTCGCTGCAAAGAATATAAAATTCCAAAGAATTTTAATAACTTTATTGATTGTATTTTCAAGTGCAATTCCGCTAACGAAAATGCAACAGTTAACAAAATGTACCATTAATTCCAAATAATCTTATTCGTATTTATTAAATTGTCCAAGTAAATTAATTCCAAAGAATTTTAATAACTTTATTACTTGTATTTCCAAGTGCATTTCCGCTAACGAAAATGCAATGTTAATAACCTTATTACATATTTATTAATTGACATACTATTAATTCCAAAGAACTTTAATAACTTTATTGCTTGTATTTCCAAGTGCATTTCCGCATACATATTTATTAATTGACACACTTTATTCAAGTGCTAAATGCACCAGACAAATTTCTTAAGAATTGTTATTTTAAATTTGTATTCCCAAACTGCAACAGTAAGCAAAATAATAGTATTTAAGAAAATAGAAAATAAAGAAGAATGATTATTATTGATTAAACCTTAAACCGAGTTGTTTTATTTATCTTTTCGTTGTTCCTCATTTCGGTGAAAAAAGTCCTTATCTCAAAACGCATCAAGAAATGTATAAACAAAATATACTTAAACAAAATGTGTTCAAAATAAATTCGAAAATGTTCACATTTCTGTTACTCTACGTAACAACGAGTATTTATTATTCAAATGAGTATTTACCCGAAATTAGATAAATACCAGGGTATGAAAGTGGGTATAAATGGGTAAATACCCAGCGTTGGGTAAATACCCAGGTCTAAACCCATCTCTACTTAGGATTGAATTTAACTAATTTTTATTTGAGGTAGGTAGGAAAGTGGAGTAGAGTACAAATATTGATTATAGATCGAATAGAGAAAGAACTGAAAGAAGCTACTTACAAAAACCTAAATACATATGATGATATTAAGTTTTACTCCAAAGAATTAAAACTGTAACTATAATTCTGAAGACTTATACAGGTTCAGTGTAAAAATAGTGGGTTTTATTTGGCCTTTTCTGATAAAACCCTTTTGTATAGGTCACTGACTTCCATCATTAGTCCCGGAAGACGTAGAAGTAGTACTATCAATTAAATGTTTCACAAACCACAATTAATTGTACCAATATTTGCTTTGAATTAAACAATTGTAGAAAAATGTCTATTTGTAAACATTGACATAAATGCGCCAAAATTTGAACGACATTTTGACATACATACATATGTACATATAAGTGATGTATGTACATATGTACATATGTATGTAAGTATGTATGCAAGTAGGCAGTAGTAGGTGGTTGGTTTCGTTTAAATTACATAACTACATATATTGCAGGATTTTGCACAAAAGCAAGTAACATCCAAAAATTATAGAAAAAGTTTTTTCTATTAGCGGTCGCCCCTCGGCAGGCAACGGAAAACCTCCGAGTGAATTTCTGCCATGAAAAAACTTCCCACAAAAACATTCGCCGTTCGGATTCGGCGTAAAACTGCAGGTCCCTCAATTTGTGTTACAACATCAAGACGCACACAAAATCGCTTAAGCGGTTATAGCGCCAATTAAGTAAGTAAGTAATGTATGTACATTCCCATCTCTATTTGTGAGCATTTGGACCAAAATTACAGAAATCTTCTATTTTTAGATTTTTGCCCTCGTCGCGCAAAATATGATGGAGGAGGGGCGTATGTCTTTGAAAAGAGGTGAAATGCACACTATTATGAATGAATGAAATTTCTCTCAGAAATACGGGAATACTTTTATGAATGAATTTTTTGTAGTTGCATGTAGTATTTGAAGATACTATTTCAGAATATTTGGCGTCGGCGCAAGTGTAGCTGGATTTTTGGTTTTTGCGCACTTGCACATACTATGTATGGTTGCATATGCATATACATATATATATACATAAGTAAATGTATGTATGTATATGTATGTAGATGGATGCATATGAATACATACTAAGTATGACCATATCATGTGCATAATTGCTGACATTTGGGCGTTTATGTACATATGTATATGCATATGCTAGTACATAAGTACATATGTATGTATGTATGTACATACGTATCTTAATATGGATTTCTAAATATTATTCTAAAATGCCCAAAAAAAATTAATTTCATGCACTGCAATATTCTTGCGTTTGCTAGACATTAACTAAATTTAATCTTTATTTTTATAAGAAAAATATTGTCTCTGCTTAGCTCTGTTAACTTGCCGCTCGCAATTTTTCCAGTCCTTTACAAATGTGGTGTAGTTCCATGAGTGGGTCTATTGAAGATTTTCCGGCTTTTGACAATTCACATGATATTCGGTCATGAGTCTTGTCATTTAATTTACGTTCTCTGCAACATACCTACATCTACTACGCTCTTTACGCTTTCTCACTTTCACTATGACATCTTCTCAAGAATGATAGAAAACCCAATTACGACAACGCCGCCAGCGTACACATCACAGATGTTCATACCACAGGAATAGCGAGAAGAAAACCAAGGTGATAACTGCACTTGGGCTTTTATTTTCGCTGCAACTGCTACAATACAAAGCTCGACACTTCACATTTATTATTCTGTGTTTAACTATTTGTATTAATCACTCAAAACTCTGAAAAATCAACTTTTTAGGAGCCATCTGTCAAGTCAATCCGTCAAACGAGGCAAGTACGATGTAACGGAAGTGCTTTTATCGTCACCTTCTTTTCTCTGCATCGTTCTGTAGTGCGATTCACTAACTTTAAACGGTGCGACAATTGTTATTTTTGACGGCAATATTTGCCGTTTGCACTAACGATTGTGTGATTCACTAACTTATTCTTAACGACACTTAACAGCTGTTTCGTTGTATTTATTCAAAGTGATAAAGAGTGGCACCTCTGTCAAACTAAATGTCAAAATAAGCGAAAAGCACCAAGAGAGGAATAGAGAAAAAACAAACGAATGCCTGCTGCCAAATATAAATTTGAACGTTTTTATTATATTTCATTAAAGTGAAATAGATATTAGTTTGTTTCAAACTACAAACACTTAAAATTCTTTATACATACATATATATTGCAGTGTTCCATTGTAGCAGAATTCCGGACTCTCCTCTGAGTGTTTTGTTAAAATAGTAACCAACTTGACTCCAAGGAATATGCGGAATCACCTGCAAATATGCCATGGTTCTCGTTTTCAAACTTCGCGTTGTGCTCCAGCGTTTTTAGGATTTACATACATATTTTTAATTTTTTTTAATTATAATCATTTATCTATACATATATTAAAACTAAACTATATTTCAGTTTTTATACGTGGATCCTTGTAAAAGTTTGTTTTTACCATTAGCATATTAATTGAATGGTAGATGTGGTGGTTGGCATAAGCTCCTCATGATTCCTTGGTGGTAAAATTAATATATGCGTGGAATCCCACGAAGGGAGACGACGCCGAAGCAAACATTTATTTGGCAGATTGGCTTTTCACTTAGGTCATAGGAAACCTCACTTTCTGGTGAAACAACGAATCATTGATTGCATCCGTTACCCGATGAATGCCGGCTTACGGATAACTAGCTCATGGACATTCCTCTTTGCTCGCCTACGGGTCATTGATAGCATTGATACCAGTTGCGAAGAATCTCAAAGCCACTAGAACGTACCAATATAAAAGTAAACTTTAAAATTGCCTACAAGGATAAAGATTACATAAGCTACCTGTTTCTCAGTCGATTTTTCTGTTATTCTGGAGCCTCTTGTTTGGTAGTTAAGCTGAGAAATTGGTTATTCAGCCAAGTTTGGAGTTAACCGATACAGCTTCTGAAATTCTGTTGAAAGGGATTATCCACATCCCGGAGTAAACGTCGATCCTTCGTCACCCCGTTAAATCATATGCCGAATATTCAAACGACATTATTTAATGTCCCTTTTTTAATTACAAGAAAGCAAATTACCAAATTACCAAATTTTAAATTTGTCGTTTATTTAAGTTGAAATCACTAATTTCACTTTTCTCGATTGAGTTAACAACATCAAATTTGTTGTCGTTTAGTTTTCGGTCATCGACTAACTAACATCAACTGCTGATTCGGCGAATGCGAAAATCGTTAAAAAATGGTTGCTGAATAGCAAAGTTAGTGAATCGCACTACTGGGCCGATGATGGTGTCTCACAAAAAGATATTACTCAATTGTCTATTGTTGATCTGGATACTAATGGTTGGACTACTGGGCGCCAATGTAAGTACCCAAACGCAAAAATGTTGTTGGTGGGAACAATGGTAATTCTGATTTTGATAACGTCACCAAAAAGAAATAGGTTAATGTTTCATGATTTAAGCCTTCTGTAACTACAAAAGTATTATTTACTTTGTTTCCAGATATTCGGGCATTGATGGTAAACATTTTGCTTGCTTCCATCTGATCTAGAAAGATGCATCTCTAGATAATATACGTAGTGTATACGTGTTTTATGATAAACCTTTTAAACCTTTCCGTTTTTTTCTTTCAAAAGGAACAAATGACTGGACCGAAGAAATAGCTTGGCTAACAATAATAATGGCCTTCGGACCAAATGTTCAATTGTTTATACGTTAAGATACAATTTATACAGATTTCTCGATTTGAAAAATTATCCCACCATATGCTCTTGCTGAAACTTAGGTCACTGGACTTTCGTTCTACGTTTTTATTGTGGATTAAGTCATATTTATCCAATAGACTCAACGTGGTAGTTGTTGATTGTGTCGCGCCTCGTCCATTTACTGCGCCCTCTGGCGCTGCTCAGGGTAGCATTCTTGGACCCTTCTTTTTTATTCTTTTCATTAATGATACTGTCTCAAGATTTTCATTTGCAGAATACTTATTGTATGCGGATGACCTTAAGATTTCTTCGATTGTTAAAAACTCTCATGACTCTGAAAAGTTGCAACGTGATATCGATACGCTTCATAACTGGAGTTGTTCAAATCGTTTGTCATTTAACATAAAGAAGTGTTTTCATGTAAGGTTTGCTAAGTTTAAAACTACTTTGCTTACTTCCTATAGTATTGCCGGCTCTACCCTGATAAAATGAAAGATTTAGGAGTAATTTTTGATTCTACGTTAAATTTCACTTGCCACATTAATTATGTCATTACTCGGTCATATTCGATGTTAGCATTCCTACGGCGTAACTGCTCTGCGTCACTAATCCGTTTACTCTCAAAACATGATTGTGCTTTTGTTAGATCGAGGCTTGAGTATACTGCTTTTATCTGGAGGCCTTATCAAATAGGCTTCTCCAATCGTCTTGAGAGGGTTCAAAAAGTTTCTCTTCGACTTGCACTTCGATCAATGAACTTTTCAGATCCTTTGCCATCTTACCGATCTCGATGTCTAAAGATTGACTTAAAATCCCTTGAGCGCAGAAGAGCTTTGCTGTCGTGTTCGTTTGTCATTGGTACCATTTTTGGGCCTATTGATTATCTTACACTTCTATGTAAAATTCAGTTTAATGTCCCATACAAAAATGTCCGGCAATTTGAATCCTTACACATTGATTTTTCCAGAACCAATTATGGAGTCAATGCCCCTCTATCTAGAGCATGCTACGATTAAAATGCGTTCTTCATTTCTTTTGATGCTGATTTCACATGGTCGTATGCCATCTTAATAAACCATCTTAGATCTTTTTTCTCTTAAATTTCACCTATAGTGTGTATGAATTTGTAATTTCAAATACACAATATAGAATTTTACATGTATCAGTTAATAAGTGACTTACAATTAAATTTTTCTGTAATCGTAGACTGATACTAAACAATGTTTCAGACAGAGTGACTCCCTGTCGTGTGACTTCATTAACATTATGTTGACAAAGAATTAAAACCAGTCAGACACCATCTTTTTTAGGAGTGTGCAACTGATGGCATCATTGGCCTCAACACCGACGCTGTTAGTTCTGCTTTTACCAAGCTGAATAAAGAAGCGAAGCGAAAGGGCAAAACGAAGTATCTCTTGTCGTCAATTAAACAATTAAACAGTAAGCTCATTTGCTTCTTGACTCCCGCCTCACTGTTGACGGTTCCAATTTTGAAGTTGAAGACTTTGTTATTTTGGAAGCAGCATTAACACCAATAATAATGTCAGCCTCGAAATGCAAGAAAGAATCTCTCTTGCTAAAACATGCTACTTTGGGCCGAGTATGCAACTGCGTAGTTAAATATCCCCACGACGAACGAAAACCCCGCTCTATAAGTCGCTGTATGGCACAGGAGCATGGACGCTATCAATATTAGATGAAACGGCCCGTGAAATATTCGAGAGAAAGATTCTCCTAAATATTTTTGGACCTTTACGTCTTTGCGACGGCGAATACCGCAGATGATAGAACGATGAGCTCTGGGAGTTTTACTGCGACATATACATAGTTCAACAAATTAAGATTCAGCGGCGGAAGAAATGAAATGAAAGTATTCAAAGAGGCACATGCAGTTGGTGGCAGAGGAAGAGGAAGACATTCTCGCGAGGTGGAGAAAGACTTGGCTTCAGTTGAGAGCTCTAGCTGATTCCAGTTAGCAAAGCAGATAACTGACTGACGCGCTATATTGAAATTGGCCAAAATCGCCAAAATGGTTTTAGCGCCAATTACGAAGAAGATCCCTATTGTATTTGTGTTTGCCTCACCAACTGATACCCAATATGGATTAAAGGTAGTTGTTGATGAATTATATTCAAGAGAGTGGCCACAAAGTGAGTCCATATTAAGGTCAAACCGCAAGTTTTCTAATAAAGCTTTTTATATCCTGCAGAAATACAATCGAAGTTGAAATAAATTTTTGGGGAACACGGAATCCGGCAATATTTAGATTCAGGGAATGGACACGAATTTCGTAACAGCTGGACACGAATAAACAAAATGTGGCCTAAAAAAATTTTGGAGTAAATTAGTTTTCGAAGGTCAATGATTTTGCGACAAACTTATGAAAAATATTCAGCACTCTGTATCTCAAAATACAGGTGTCATAGAAAAATCTTGGTGTCATTTTCAAAATCAGAGGGCACACATACATATAGAATGTTCTATTACATTAAATGTGCATTATGGCTGTTGCACTGTGAAATAAATAAGTTTTTTTTTCAGAAGTGAAAAGTGAAGATAGAAAAATTTAATTTGGCCGTTGCTTTTAATTCGTAATAATTTTTACATTTTCTGTCAAATTAAGGTACTCCACATTTTCGTTCTAAAATTGTTTCATCAAAATTTATAGAAAACGTTTCTTTCTAATAGTAGTCGCTCCAATGGAAAACTTCCGAGTGTATTTCTCCCATAAAAAACATCTCACAAAAAAAACATTTGCCATTCGGAATCGGCGTAAAACTGTAGATTTTTGTGTTACAACATCAAGACACACACCACAAATTATAGGAGAAGCTTGGACAAACATCAAGCGATTTATAACCAACGGTATATTACCCGCCAGCCTAAAAAAGGGTGACGAGAGCTATAGTTAGAATTAAGTTGGGAAGGTCATACTATTTCTAGACACTCACTTCCCAGGATATATCTAATTGCCAAAGGAATACCCAATTGCATAAACGGCTGGAGGGTAGCAAAAGAGATATGCTCAGAACCCAGATTGAGGTGGGCGGTAAATATTTTTAAACCACTAAAGCTATCGGAATTGATGGCATTCTTTCAGCCATGCTACAAGCAGGCATAGGCCATTTTTGAAAATGCCCAGGATTTCATTGCTTACCAAAGGAATGGAGAAAGGCAGGGCTCGTGTTTATCCCGAAGGTCGGTAAGCAGATCCATTTCATCCGTATTCCTTCAGGCCTATCTGCCTCACACCATTCTTATTAAAAACACTAGAGGAAGTTATAGACAACTACGCAAGATGTAATTTTCTGAAAATTTCTCAATAGTTTTTAAGAAAGTAACTTTTAAGCTATGCGGTTTTTGGGAAGCGCGATAGCAACAACAAAGTCTAGACGACACAATCACGTTTATTTTTAATTAATTTTTATTTAAAACATTTCAGTTTACTTGGCCTAAGACTTAAACTAACTGCTTAGAACTAACTTTAGTTTATAAACAAAAGGAAGAGTAGATGTATATACATATGTACATACATATGTATGTATATAAAAACGTAAGAATCGATGGAAAAGATGGTAAGAATAAGGTAAGGTAGTGTGCGATGATAAATCGTATCCTTCAGAGGTGACCCTGTTTCCACCGAACACTATGCATCTACATATATTAGGAGGGGGTTGATCCTACCTTCTGCCCATAGTCCAGGGTAATATGCGTCACCGTACCCACTAGATGATTTGCAGTTTTTTTTTTGTTTTCTATGCTCGTAAGTATATATGTACTTCGTGCACATATATGCATACTTTTTGTGTTTATTTTTTGTAAGAATTTATATAGATGGTAAATAGCGGTAAGTATATAAATATATACCTTGGATTTCGAAATTCGTTCAATTTGTTTTAGAATCTTGTTTTCCACACTCGTAAGTACCTACATATATATATTTTATAATTGTGTAAATTTTGTACGTACATATTTACGATTTTGTATTTATTTTTTATTTCATTTTTTGAGTATAGTTTCACAGTATAGTTGGCGGCCGCCGTAGCAGAGTGTGTAGCGTGTGAGCACTTCCATTCGGTGGGTCCCGGGTTCAAATCCTGGCCGGGGCAAGTAACATCAAATATTATATAAACGTTTTTTCTAATAGCGCACAGTGGTCCCACCCATAGGCCAAAAATAAAAAAACCAAAGTCAAAATTTCGACTTTAAATGTACCAATTCTTATTTATAATTGGTCTAGCTATTTGAATTTATTCATCTTTTTGTTTTGCTCTATCTGTCCTATTCAAGAATAGCATCGAAAGAGAGAGCATGATATTCATTGGGTATTGCAGCGTAAGCAACGTGCAAGGGAAGCTCTCCGTAAAAAAATTGTTAAACTTATTTAAAACAAGGGTTTGTGCAATGGAAGTGATTAGTATTTTAAACAAAGGTATTTACTTTCTTTTTACAACAAAAAGTATATGTAATATGTGTTGTGTTTTGTGTAAATCATTATTGTATTTAGTACATAATTGTGAACGTTCTTAGTTTGTCTTTTCTGTGTTTGGTTAGAGTTTTAGTTGTGAAGGGATTCTTAGGGTTGAACAAATCTTTTTGCATAATATTCTTAAGCATTTTAAGAATATAATAAAGTTTAATTCAAGTGCCGTAAGGTGCCGTGCGGCTTGCAATATAAGAAAAGGTAACCTAACCTCAATTTAAAAAAAGCACGCGCTTCTGCTGTGTGTTGTTGTTTGTTGTTGTTTGTTGCCGTTTGTTGGTTTGTGTTGTCGTTTGTTGTTATTTTTGTGTTATGTTTTGTGTTTATATTCTTTTCTTTAAAATAATAGCTTATTATTTCCTTAGGAGCCACTTATTAATGCCAATTTTCACTTGTGCACGCTTTTGAGATTTGGTGTGGAGAAGCAGGTTCGAATAAAGAAAAGTCGGCTAATCTAAAGGATTCCGTTATTAAACATGCTTGTCATTTGGGATATCAGCTTGATCAGGAAGAGTTAGAGAAATGTCTAAACTACGTTTGCAAGGAGCTTGCAAAGGTTTGGCAAAAGTGCAAGCGTACCCGATTAGCCGTTTTAAGAAATTATTCTTATTGGTTGGCAATAAACGACACCATAGCTGCGAAACAATGCGATGCGCAACAAGAACCCTTAACATTGGCTCGTGGTCGTCCAAAAAAAAAATTTGCGAAGTGCTACAAAAGGACGAAACGTCGAAGAATAGCCGAGGTTGAAAAACACGATGAGTCTGCTGCTTCTGATATGCGCTCATCGAATGTACAACCGCAAAATTTATGCTCCCAAGCTAATATTGAAGAAGTCTTATCGCTTTTTGTAGAAGCAAATTTAACAAAACATCAGTATTTATTAATACGCTCATTTGTAAATTTAAAAATCGGGTATCATTTACAAACTAGTTACAATAACATACTGATGGCCAAAACCAAATGCTACCCCGATAACATCACAGCTAACGAATCCCACGCTGAAGTTGAACTTCAAAATTTACTAGATCATACAGCAACTCGTATAATGCAGCTTCAGAAAGAAGTTATTTATAATATGGAAGCTGATTCTGTAAAAAATCTGATTTTAATAGGGAAATGGGGCTTCGATGGTAGCACTGGCCATGCGGAATATAAGCAAAAAGTATCAGCTAAAGACCTATCAGATAACAGCTTGTTTGTAACATCATATGTACACCTAGACTTGTTACGAAGACAAATAATTATATTTGTATTTGGAAAAATCCACGACCATCGTCGACGCGGTACTGTCGACCTGTCAGATTTCAATTTAAGAAAGAAACTACTGAATTGTCCATTGCCGAAGAAGAATACTTTGAAAAACAGATTGACCAGCTTAAGCCCACTATATTTCAAGAAGATCAAATAATTCAAATTGAACATTCTTTGCAAGTCACGATGATTGATGGTAAAATATGTAATGCATTAAGCGAAACATCCTCAGCAAAATGTTACATATGCGAAGCAACTCCAACTCAAATGAATAACTTAGATGTATGCCTGCAAAAAGATGTTCATGAGGACCGATATGAATTTGGGCTATCGCCATTACATGCGTACATACGATTCTTTGAGTATTTGCTTCATATATCGTATAGACTGGACCAAGAAATTTGGCAAATACGCTCTGAAGAAGCTAAAAGGAAATTCTTAATCCGAAAAAAATTTATTCAATCAGAGTTCCGAGCAAAAATGGGCTTAATTGTCGACAAGCCTAAGGCAGGCGGAAGCGGAACGTTTAACGATGGTAATACTGCCAGGACATTTTTTAATAATCCTGATATGTCTGCTATTATAACAGGTGTTGAAGAGAGCTTAATAATAAGATGCTCAACAATTTTGTCATCAGGCTACAATATAAATTCTGCGAAATTCGGAGAGTATGCATTAGAAACAGCAAAACTTCTTATCATTAAATGTCCGTGGTACTACCTTCCTGCATCGGTCCATAAAGTGTTACTACATGGTCCTGCCATTATAAAAAATTGTTTAATTGGAGAGCTTTCTGAGAAAGCTGCAGAGGCAAAAAATAAAGACATTAAATTATTTAGGCTAAACCATACGCGGAAAATTTCAAGGGTCCTGACGAATACTGATTTATTGAACAGATTGCTTTTAAGTTGTGATCCTTTTATTGCGGGTCAAAGAAAACTTCAATGCAAACCAAAGTCCAAGCTACTAAAATCAGCTATTGATTTACTGGACGAAACTATATGAAATATGATTTTTTTTTTCACATTCATGTGTATGTTTGTCGAATTGTTACTACACATATATGTAAATATAAAAGGGGAAACATATGTATAAATTAAAAAAATTGATTTATTTAGTGGTCGTTTTTGTTAAATACATGTATCATTTCTGTCATTATTATTTTAAGGCGAAATAGTTTTTCCGGCAAAAACTCGTTTTACACTGATTGTTCCTATGGCAGCTATAACCTATAGTATCCAGATTTTTACTGAAGTCTCCCAGGTTATACACGAAAATTTCCAAATTTCTCGCTGATTTTTTATTTCAGGATAAATATAAAAAAATTTTGTGCCAAGTTTCAAGGCCCTACTTCAACTAGAAGTATTTTTGGCCGCTCTCCCCACACAAGCCAGACCACTGTGTAGCGGTCGACCCTCGGCAAGCAATGGCAAACTTCCGAGTCATGAAAAAACTTCTCAAAAAACATTCGCCGTTCGGAGTTGGCGTTAAAGAGTGGGTCCCTCAATTTATGTTAAAACATCAAGACGCACACCACAAATTGTAGGAGAAGTTCGGCCAAAATCGGATAATGAAAAATTTACTGCGTACAAGGAAGAGAAAAAAACTTTATCTAATTTGATTTTTGCGTCCCGCGTTATTTATTATCACGTGGCTCATTAAAGACAAAATTTCATATAATTTCAAGCTTATTCACAATAGGGAGCTGAAGTGAGTATACAATACACGTCTACACTGCCAAATCGCCAAACGGACAATTGGAAGTTCGTGCTAATGGGTCTATGCACGGACTATAAAGTGATACTCGAAAAATATCACGGCCCTGCACCAGTCAAGCTGTTATCGTGCGCCGACGAATATTCAAGAAGGCCATACAGAAGAAACTTGGCAAAACTCTTGCTACAATATTGAAGAATGCTCTGAGGCCAACAGGCTGCAAAAAGTGTTATCGACAAGTGCCTCAAATATGAGCTCTATCCAGAAGCCTAACGGGGACTAGACATCATCTTGAACCGAAATGCTGGAGATACTTGTTTCCCGAGGGTGCTCAGATGACATCTCGAACACTTCTCCGGAACTGGACGGAATCTTTCCCGACCAACTGCAAGCAGCTAAAAGCATAGTGTGACCACTGCTCTAACAGATCTAACCTATGCCCCACACGAGTGGACAAGGGCGAGGGTGGTCCTTCTTCCAAAAGGAGGCCCTGCCGCTCATAGAAATCGATGAATTTTAGGATCATAAGCTTTACTTTGTTCCTCCTCAAAACTCTAGAGAGCCTCTTATATAAATATATTCAGGGAATAAAAAACACGGCAACCTCTCTCCCAACCAGTATGCATAATCCAAAGGTGAATCAGCTAAGACTACACTCCATGATGTTGTTTCAACGTACACGCTGGAAGTTTTCCTCGATAAAGTATTAGTCTTTAACAATGTTCACCCTGACTAGGTGCTCGGGTCCCTCCTTAGGGTGGTGGTGCAGCAGGGAGCGGTGGGCTTTTTTGGGCTCCTTTTCAAAAAGATGGCATAGCAATCGTAACAACCGGTAAAGATCTGCAGCTTCTGAGGAAGCTACTTCAACATGCCCTCAGTCAAGTAAACATCTGGTCGAAAGAAAATGGGCTTAGCGTTAACCCCACAAAGACCGAGATGGTACCCTTCTCAAAATTAAATCGTGTTGAACTCACCATCTCAACCTTGTACCTTGGAGTTATTCTAGACAGGAAACTCGAATGGAAGGAGAATATCAGAACATCGAAGACCACTCCAGGAAGGCTATCACCGTCTTATACGCCTGCAAGGCATCTATATGCAAAAAATGGCGAATAAAACCACACATAGTACACTGGATATACATGGCAGTGATAAGCCATATTCCCTTCTTCGGGGTTAGCGCTTGGTGGCCAGAAAAACCTTGTCTAGAGGCAAGGTGGAGCGAGTACAGTGCTGGTCATGGGAGCGCTACTCTCTACATCTACCAAATCTCTGGAAGTAATCTTAAATCTTCTACCGGTGGATCTATATGGTAAATATCTGGCCGGCTGTAGTGCTGCTTGGCTTAACGCGATTCAGCTGTGGAAAGAGCTAAGATACGGGCATGCAAAGGTCCTGGAAGCTCTACGGAATACAATGAGGCAGCTAAATTACACTACTTCTATACTCTGCATAGACAAAAAGTTCTCCATAAAAATCGCAGGGAGGAACGGATGGGACTTAGCGTTTTTAAGTAGAGCTAAATGCCATAATAGGGGCTACGCGAAGTCTGACAGTGTTCGCTCCTACAACCGGACCTGTCACTGTATACTCCGACAGTCAAGCGGCTTTTAAATCTCGTAATTCTCACAAAATAACGTCCAAAGTTTCCATAAAATGCAGAAGTTATCTCAATCTGCGCCTAAACGTTCCGTGACTGTGACATGGGCCCCTAGACGCAATGACATTCCCAGTAACTGTGCGGCAGATGAGTTCGCAAGAAAAGGGACGGGATTAGCTGTGAGAAATTCTGCTTTAGAAGCCGGCATGTCTCTAACCTCCTGCAAACACAGTTTAGAAACAAAAAATTATCGAGAAGGTTAATAGCAGGTGGGCCGTGGAACCCATTGAATTATCCAAAACTCTGCCGAAAATTCGTGGTTACTAATCCGCGATTTCCCAGACGCGTTTAACTTCCTCATTACTTTCTGTGTGCATAGCACGCGAGGTTACGAAGGTTGAGGTGCAGATTCGAAAAAAATCGGATACTGTTGTAGTAACTTGTGATGCTACCGATTGCATATACGACATCTATCCGGGCTGCACTTTGTTACAGTGTGGTCCTTTCGCAAGCAATTTATGCATAGAGGAACAGATTTCGAAAACTCAAATCTCTGCTGTGCAGAGAAAGTTTTGAAAGTAGGAAATGCTAGGATAGTGATCCTTAGATTTACGATGTAGGCACACTGGCTGTTTGTTGGAAGTAGCTAAGGCAGACTTTGCCCTTTCTATATGCAGGTTGAGTGTTTATGCTAGCACTGGCAGATGTCTCGAAGTTAAGACTTCATCGGCGGATAAATGATGGTAGCGTTTGTTTATTGCTGCCCTGCTATCACGGCAGCTTGTCAAAATCCAACTGTTCTTCCCATTTAGACCGAGTAATGGGGTCAACCTTCGACATTTCCAGGGGGATTATGATTGCGTTTGTGATATTTTTCTCGTCCACCAATTTCAGCAATGAATCATAAATAGATGATGCAATGAAAGCGCAGATGGCTTCGGGATATTTGGCAGCTCAAAATGTTTAGAAATTGTGTAAAAAAAATTAGACATTTGTCATGAAACTTTGACAATTGACGTTTATGATTTCGTTTCCACAATTATGTGCTCTAACCACCCACTGGCCATGTTCTCATCTTCAATTTCTTCTGACTCTAACGACTGTTCTTAGGCGCTTTAACAGCTTGGAGAGAGATTTGAAAGTGTTGACTTCGGTTTGCTCATTTTAAATTGATTGAATCAGAAATTTACGAAAAAATTATGTATACACTTACATATGTATATTATGAACGTCCGTGAAAACAAAACAAAACTGAATAGTATGTGGCTGAAAAAAACGAAAATAGAAACTGGCTGAATAGACTCCACAAGAATTTTAACCAGAAATCGAAAAGCAGCTGAAACTTTGAGCAAGCACGGTAGCTAAAATGCAATAACGCATCAAAAGTTATTCCAAAAAAAGGGAAAATCGAGAAATTTGTGTTTAATTCAAATATTTTATTCATTATACTTAAGCAAAATATAAAATACAATATATTTATTTGATTTTTATTAGAATATGGAAAATAAATTTTAGTTTGCGAAAGAAAAAAATTAAAAATTTCAAATTACGATTACGCGTCACTATTGGCGCATCCTTAATTTTTATTTTATTGGCACAAACTTTATGAGCGAGATCTCACTGTGCCCTTGTTTCACTTCCACAGTACTTGTGGTATGAACACTATATACTTATAGTATATAGGCAAGTAAATATGAAAATATATGGTATGTTATAAAAAGCCAAAAATTGAAAGTGTGATTATTAATTACTTGGTCTTAGTTTAATTTACATTGTCGCGGACTGGCCGATACAGAATATTTCTCTTGTTTTCTTCCTAAGTTTACCCTGTTTTTCCTTTCTTCCCAACGGCGATGGCGAGATATAGCGATAAAATACGGCATTTTAGTAATGGCCACAATATCCCGAAGTGTTGGAAAGGCTGATGATCGGTGTGCGTTGCCAACCAACGAATAAGTCTCCAAGGGTAGAGTCCAGCCGAAACAGGACCGCAACCGTAAGGATAGGGAGAAATGCGTAATGAGAGCTGGAAAAGGGTGTCGCCAATTCCCGTTCTTGCGGCATTTTTGTTGTCCGCCCTTATGCCCAACTACACCAGCGCTGAACTATTCGATCTACAGGCCGGCACGTAGCTGCCGTAGTGGTTGAAGTTGCGATCCTGTATTTGGAGGTCATACCTGCAGAGCAGAGCAACCTGAGCCCAGTCATTTGTTGGCTTAAAGTTACCCCCGGAAGCTTGGGAGGTATAGCGAGCGGGTTCGTAACCATTTGGTTGGACCTCACCTCGGGTGCACCTCTAAAGACTTTTTCTTTTTGTTTATTGTGTTGGGGTAGTTTTATGTGGAATTACCCTTTTCACATTTTGAGCAGTTGTACTAATTTTGTTGTTTTCCCTCCCTAAAATAGTTAATTTGATATGTTGGTAATATTATTGTTGCTCCCACACAACTGGCAACTCTGTCATCTCCTTTTGCGCTTATAAATGTTTATTAGTTAGTAATTTAGACCACATTAGGCGTGTGACAATTTGGCGCCTAACGTGGGGAATTTCTATAGCTCAAAATTTGTGTTAATAATTTTAAATTTTCGATATTATAATTTTGTTTTTATTTTGGTGATTTTTTTTTTGGAGTAGCTGGATCTTTGTGCATCAGGAAGAATGCGCTAAAAACTATATTAGACGGAAGGATCCGGAGCAAGAAGTGTAGGGAATTTCTTATATACTTGTGAGTTCGTTCTAAATTGTAAATTTTTGTTTAAGAAGTTACTCGCGCTGTTTTGTTGTTGTTTTTGCACGGTCTTTCTGGCTAAAGAGAATTACCTGAGTGGAACTTTTTTTATATAGATCTTGCCGAATCACTAGTACGCGAGCCCTTCTTGATGTCATTGGAACAACAGGAAAAGTTTTCATTACTACAAATTAAAATTTAACTAACAAAATTCAATTTTAATTTCTTGTGGTAGCGAGCCTTTGCCTTCAGTTTACTTTGAAAAGTTTCAGGAAATCAAATTATAAAATAAATTTAATTCAAACTAAATATAAACTTAATATTTAATCGGCCGCTCCACTTTATTAGTTTGAAATTGAAAATAAATTGTAAATTAGATTAAGCTGAACATTATAATTGCTTGTGTTGTCCGCAGTAGAGCGTATTTTTTGTTTATGTTGCATGTAATGAGGTTGTATTGTTGTCGGTGTGCTAAGGTAGTTTTGTTGTGCCAGTACGTCGGTAAAACATAGGGTACCAGACATATTTTTGGAAGTAAACATTTTTTTTCTTTACTTTGAATGTTTTTGTTTAGTTTCACGTCTCGGCATTTTGTTTTGGGTTTCAATTTAACATTGGCTTCGTTTTCTTTAACAAATTTAATTTTTGAATTCATATTGTTAATTTTAAATAATTTTGTTATGTTTTGCTTTGGTGATTTGTTTTTCCGTAAATTTTAGTTTGTGCTCGTTCATTTACATTTATTTTTTCAGTTTTTCTTTAAACTCGTGTTACGAATCCGAATTAAATTTTGGGATTTTTTTTTATTCTAAATGTATTTGATTTCGGAATTTTATTAAAATTCAGCTCGATATGGAGATTAATCGTTTGTCGCAGATGGAGTTAGGCGTTGAGGGCATTGATGGCGTCGCTGTTGTTGGAACGAAGAGGATCGGCCTCTTCGACCTCTTTTAGGATTATCTCTTTTCTTTGAAAGATGATAGGGGAGGTCGAAAATTAATTTTACGAGTTGGCCAAGTTCGCGAAGCCTTTAGATGGGGCGAAGGCCCTGACGAAGCTTGAGTGGTTTCTGTCGCTTATAGGTCGAGTGAGACCGGTTATCCTAAAGGGCAAAATGATCCTCCAATTGCGGTGGCTGATGCTCTGGCGGCGGTCAAGCCAGAAAATTTATCGAAGTGGGACGTTCGCTTCGGGTTTGTCAGTTCACGCGTTTTTTGGAAAGGGTCGAGGAACTGAGTAAGGCACTCGGCGTGGCCAGTACTCAACTTTTTAAAGGTACCGTGGATTTGTTTTCGGGTAAGGCGTTATGGTTGATTAGCCGTACGCTAGGTAGTTGGTATACTTGGTTAGGGAATAAAAATGGGAATTTCATCCGTCAAATTATGATGGGATCCGTAGACGGACTCACGGGGTAAATGAGTCCATAGACGTCTAGGTTTCCGCGATGCGGTTAATGCTCGGCAGGTTGCAAGAACACTTTCGGAAAATGGGATGCTCGAAATTATTCAGTCGAATTTGTTACCTTTCTACCAAACGCAGCTTTTACTAGTTTCTGTGGGGTCAGTTACGGAACTACTTGCTTTAGGTCGTAAGTTAGGATCATTCAGGTCATCAGTTGACGCTTTTGTCTCTCCGCTGAGTCATAAGACCCAGGGTTTGTTGGAACCTTACCTGGCTTACGTCTCGGTAGATTGCAAGGTCGCTGCAGTGCCAGAACTGGAGGCAGTCAACACTCGCTGTTTCAATTGCCAGCATTTTGGTCATGTTTCCGCTGATTGTAAGATTGTAAGGGCTATGGCTGTGATAGACTTGGGGTAATGAAGCGGGACTGTCCGGTGTATGCAGCGAACGCGAATGGTAGTCAGGAAGCCCAGCGTAGCCCGGTTGATGATGGTAGGCACAATCCGTTCAAGTCGGAGCAAAGGTCAAAAAATCAGTCGGGAAACGGGAAGTAGACTCCTAGGATAGCAGGACAGGCAGCCTGGTAGGACGTGTTCGAATGTTCAGTTTTCGTATTCTCTGGTGACGAATGGCTTGGATAAGTGTCCGTACTTGGTTATAAAGATTTTTGGTTCAAATTTTAGGGCGTTACTGGATTCTGGTGCTTCAAAAACGGTGATAGGTCGGTTAGGGTGGAACATTTTCAATACGTGGGGCGTTAGGGTGTCTGAAATTTTCTGAAAGTGGATCTGGCTGATGGAGATCACCTTGTTGTGTTAAGCTCGGTTTCGTTACCAATAGAGGTGAAGGACAAATCGGTCCTCTTAGATTGTCTCGTATGCCCCGGTTTACACGGTTTACGACAAAACATTATTCCTGGTGTTGATTTTTACACCAAGGCGGTCATTGTCCCGAATTTAATGAGGATGTGATGGTCGTGTTCTCAAACGGGACAGGAAGCGTTGTCAGCGATTGCAGACCACTCCGAACTAGGTGTTACAGAGATTAGAGGGCTAAGTCAGATAGTTGCCTGTGCGTTTAAGGCTATGTCTGAAGGGTCAGGTAGAGCATAGGAGTAGGGTTAAGAAAAGAGTCGAACCTGTCAAGCACCAATATTACCCATTACATGCTCGACACGGGTGTAATTGTAAAATCTCATAGTACTTGGGCGTCCGCAGTAGTGATGATTAGAACGAAGAATGGTTCATATACAGTGGCTCCAAAAAGTATTTTGCATATGAAAAGGATAAATTATGTATTAAATTCAATAACATATCAACTCATAACTTCTCTGGGACTTCATGATAAAAAACACACAGGTACACAGGAAAATAATGAAGATAATTCAGAATTTGTAACTCGCAAAAGTATTTTGCACTTGACTAAGTAAATGTAAACGTATGATAACCGGTACTTTTAGATACAGTTTCCAATCGTTTTGACATCGATCCTACCAACTTCCCTTTGCAAAACCTCCTTGAGACTATTCTTTGATGAAATTTTGTGTTCACGCACTCTTTCCTCAAGATATGTCCAAAGGTCTTCTATAGGGTTTATGTCTGAGCTTTGAGGGGGTGTTGAAAAATATTTTGCATTGAAAAGTAACCACATTTCAACGTCGTGAGTCATATGTTTTGGGTCGTTGTCATGCTGAAACAAAAACTCGTTTCTTGCCAAACACATTTCTTCTGTACTAGAGTGCAAATTGTCTTTAAGGATGGACAAATATACCTACGACTTCGGATGTGTTCATTACGCTGTCGTTAATTGCAGTAAGGACAAGCACGCCTAAAAGCAAACCATAACAAGAACATATTATATATTTGTAAAACAACAATACCGACCATGCTATTAAGCACATAGTGTCGACGTCACACTTATTGGAGATAGGGATAATGGGAAAACAAACGATTTTCACATGGTTAGCGTGGCTGAGTGGTTGCGTGCTCGCCTATCAACTCCGTGTACCATGGTTCAAAGCCTGGTAAAGTCTCGTAAGAAAGAAGTCTGATGAGGAGATGTGGTCATCTACGAAATAGCAGCTATCACTTATACCATTTTGAAAAGTCGTTGTTTTCTCAAAAATATTAACAAGAATATTATCGTTTGGTTTATTTTCTTCATATGCGAAATACTTATTTGAGCCACTTTAGGTTTTATGTAAACTATAGAGTTTGAAATAAGTGCACTGAGAAGAATAGCTACCCCCTTCCCTAAATTGTGCTTATTGGAAAACCCCTGTGGTAGAGCAATCGACGCCCTTTACAGCTTTCCCGGTACCAGGTCGAGACTTGTTTCAGTTCAGGCGTATGTCTTATGGGTTGCATAATGCACCAGCAACGTGGCAACGCTTTATAGATTCCGTTACAGCATTTGGAGATTTCGCAGGACGTTTTAGATCGACTAGCTAAAGCAGGTCTTAGATTAAATTGTGATAAGAGTAATTTATGTACGTCAGAATTAAAGTACATGGTCTAAATGTGGATTCCGAAAAAGTGGAAGTAATGTTAAATAGTGAAACCCCAAAGAATGTCAAGCAGGTTTGGTCGTTCATAGGTACCGTAGATTTATCGACGATTTCGCGGAATTAGTTAAGCCTATCAACGAGGTGACCAACAAAAATAGGAAATTTTGTATGGAGCGAAGATTGCGAAAGCAGTTGTAGAGAGGCAAATGACCGCCTGGTGACAGCACCGCTCTTGAGCTGCCCAGATTTTTAGAGGCCTTTTTCAATCCAAACAGGCGCGTTTGATTTGGTATAGGTGCAGTTTTGACCCAAATGTTTGAAGACGGTGAGAAGGTCAAAGTATATCTGAGTTGGTCGTTAAATAATTGTATAAAAAATTACTCCACTACGGAGAGGGAGTCTGGTTAAACAAGTTGAAGTATGCCTGTAGAAGGTTAGCACGACGGGCTTTGAAGTTGCCGCAGTATTACTCATCGAAAGGGAAAAGAACATATAGTCCCGTAGAGTACCGGTTGTCGCTGTTTGATCGCATAGAGAGTAAAAGGTTGCTCCCTCTACAAATTTATTGGTCGAAATGTCCTTCTGTCTACGATGAATCGAAAGAGTGGAAAGAGGTGTTAGGTCGTGGTTAAGGAAAGAGCGTGTCGCGGATGAAATCAGATATTGCAAACTATGTTAGATAATGTAAGATATGTCAAGAGGCTAAGCCTGATAATGTACAGCCAGCTGGGGGTATCGTAGAAATATCTAAGGCTCGACCTTGAGAAATTATTTGACTCAATTTGGTAGGACCTTTGGTGAAGTCGTCCCAGTACTACCAACACATTCTTACGGTTGTCGATTACTTTTCTAAGTGCCCCCTTTTGTTTCTCCTATTATGTGCTATGGCGAAAAGTATTTGTAGGCGCTTAGAGGATGACGTTATTCTTTTGTTCGGAACTACGTAGTTTATGCGGTGCTTATACGTTCAACTCCGGTACACCGCTCACTACTACCCACAGGCTAATCCGGTCGAAGGGGTCAATCAAATTATTAAAACTACACTTAGGGCATATGTTGCAGATAACCAGAGGTTAAGAAAACAGCAGTTAGCAAAGGTAGATTGCTACATCCGAGTTGCACAGCATGTTGTTTAGGGGGAACACCTTATTTTGTGAATTTTGGTAAAAAAAATGTCGTTAGAGGCATAAAGTCGTTATGTGAGCGGGATCAGATTAGTTATCGGGCCGCGAAAAGGGACTCGAAGAGATTAGGGTGAGCGTGAGAGTTAAGTTAGTCCAAGTGAGTTCAAAGATAGACGCTGAGATGTGCAGTATTTATCAGGAGAATTAGTTTGGAGGAAAAGTTTTGTTTTATCAAATGCAGAGAATTATTTTGCGGCGAAGTTAGCGCCGAAGTATGTCAGTCCTTTTATAGTCAAGAAAAGGGTATCACCATGGACGTATGAGTTAGTTGATGAAGCAGGTAAAGATAAGGGAACGTGGAATGTAAAAGAGCTGAGACCATATAGAGATAAAGTATAATGGCTTAGCGAAAAATAAAGCAGGCTTTGTTTTTATTTTGGAGGAAGGGGTGAAATTGTCGCGGACTGGCCGCAACAAAATATTTAATTTGTTCTCTTCCTCTGTTTCCCCTTATTTTCCTTTGTATCCAAAAACGATAGCGAGATTCAGAGACAAAATGTCGCATTTTAGTAAGGATAGGGAGAACCTTGAAATGCGTGATAGAAGATGAAAAGGGACGTTGCCATATCCAATTCTTGCGGGATTTTTGTTGTCCGCTATATGACGGCAGTGGTAAATTCCATTGTCGTTTTTTGGGGTGTGCAATTGGCGGCGTTCATGAAGATGGGCCCATTCAGTTGAGAATTTACGGGCCGGTGCCATAATGACGGGTAACAACACTAGCGCTGAACTAGACGAACTGGACGTATTTTAGTAATGTCGCTAGATCTCGCTAATTGTTGTCCAAAACCCGTCCTTTTACCATCCCGCACCCTAAGCCTTGTCATATGGCGTGTTAAAGTTACCGTCGTCGGCTTAGGAGGTATTGAGAGTGGGTTCATAACCTTTTGGTTGGAGCTTACCTCGGGTGCACCTCTAAACAGTTTTTCTTTTTGGTTATTGTGTCGGAGAAGTAGTTGTTAAACAATAATGTTAAGAAAAAGTAAATTAAATGATTCGAAAAAATTATCTAGCCTCATTTGTATATCGTAGTGTAAGTACTAATGAAATAATAAAAAGTTAAGTTGTGAATTTAGTGAAATCATTTTTCCACAGGTGCAGATTGTAGTTGTATTTTGTGCGTTTTCATCACATACAATAGAAACTCAAAATTGGGACTCACTGAAGTTAAAATCTACGGAAATGTTAACTTGGTTTCTGCCACCATCGGATATCCAAAAAGTTATGTTTTCAGTTTACTTTTCTGAGCACTTTTTCTATCCTTAATTTGATTTTGTGAATCGCGAATTATGCTAGTAGAATTAGCTAGACTGGATTAGATCTTGACGGCTCTTTCCGAATCCTTCTACGCCTCCTACAAACATACGAGCATAAAACGTCTGATTTTGTTTAATTTTGTGTAGCATATGAGCCAAATACGTATTTTTCTTCACATGAAGAACTCTAATTAAGGGAATTAATTCTTCCACGGGAATTATAGGTGGATAATATATAGGTTAATGGGTTTAATATTATTATCAGAGTCACTACCATTGCCAGGTGGGGATTCTCCATTTAGATCGAAGAAATTCAAATCAGAATTTATTTCGGGCAGTGCTAAAACCCGGAATTCATTGTCTATAATAGGCAGGACATTTTGCTTATTTTGCCTCAAGGTCGACATCATCGCGAAATGGATCTAAGGCATTTTCAAGCTCCCTTTGTTCAAATACTTTTAATTTTTTTCAGATTTTTTCGATCGATGTTGTTTCGTTATCATTTCATCCTGTAATTAATGGTAAAGCATCACAATTTCCTTGGCAGCATCGAGGCTAAATCTTCCAGATCTGATGACACATGATTTGGTTCATTTAGTAACGAAACCACTACCGTCCCTCAGTGGAAAGGCATTTTCGTCTCTAACGAAAGGATCCCCCTGTCTTTCTTCTGACCTCCTAATTGATTTAACATACATATGTATATAGCGAGGCAAAATCAGCTAAAAAAAAAATTTCCCATTCTGTAGGTCTCTGAGCATAATGCTGTGAAATGCCAGATACAAATATTCCAGTAGTATCTGAAGGAAGATTTTGAACTTCCGCTTTGGGGTTGACCATTCGAACTTTCTCCTCAGAGCGAGATGTATTTTCAAACATTTCAGCATTGCTTGCTTCCAAGAGATGAATCCCAATAAACTGATTCTTTAACAGATATTTCGGTTCCAGAAATAAATTTATGGCCCATATGCTGGAGTTGTTGTTTGACAGTATAGTTTCTGGCATTGACTTCGGATATGGCTTCATTTGAGAAATTCCTCTGCTTGATATAAATAATATATATATATAATTAATTATAAGTATATTAACAGCAAGCATATGCATTCAATATAAATTGAATATCTATAGTGACTTTAAGGAGTTCTATGACATCTGGCTTGTACGTGTTTATTAGTCGATCTTCATATTTTCTCGACCTTAGCGCAAATATTCATCGAATGTCATATTTATTCTAGAGTATGCAATAAATCTTTCGGAATCACTTAAATTAAGAATTTCGGAAGAAGTCACATTCGAATTCTAAAAGTTTTGAAATTTAGAATAATTTTCTTTATGCATTTCGTTTTGGGTGTCTTACACAAGTGGCAGCACAATTTGTGTAGAAGGCATCGTGGTCTGGCTTGTATGGGGAGAGCGGCCAAAAATACTTCTAGTTGAAGTAGGGCCTTGAAACTTGGCACAAAATTTTTTTATATTTATCCTGAAATAAAAAATCAGCGAGAAATTTGGAAATTTTCGTGTATAACCTGGGAGACTTCAGTAAAAATCTGGATACTATAGGTTATAGCTGCCATAGGAACAATCAGTGTAAAACGAGTTTTTGCCGGAAAAACTATTTCGCCTTAAAATAATAATGACAGAAATGATACATGTATTTAACAAAAACGACCACTAAATAAATCAATTTTTTTAATTTATACATATGTTTCCCCTTTTATATTTACATATACATATGTGTAGTAACAATTCGACAAACATACACATGAATGTGAAAAAAAATCATATTTCATATAGTTTCGTCCAGTAAATCAATAGCTGATTTTAGTAGCTTGGACTTTGGTTTGCATTGAAGTTTTCTTTGACCCGCAATAAAAGGATCACAACTTAAAAGCAATCTGTTCAATAAATCAGTATTCGTCAGGACCCTTGAAATTTTCCGCGTATGGTTTAGCCTAAATAATTTAATGTCTTAATTTTTTGCCTCTGCAGCTTCCTCAGAAAGCTCTCCAATTGAGACTAAACAATTTTTTTATAATGGCAGGACCATGTAATAACACTTTATGGACCGATGCAGGAAGGTAGTACCACGGACATTTAATGATAAGAAATTTTGCTGTTTCTAATGCATACTCTCCGAATTTCGCAGAATTTATATTGTAGCCTGATGACAAAATTGTTGAGCAACTTATTATTAAGCTCTCTTCAACACCTGTTATAATAGCAGACATATCAAGATTATTAAAAAATGCCCTGGCAGTATTACCATCGTTAGACGTTCCGCTTCCGCCTGCCTTAGGCTTGTCGACAATTAAGCCCATTTTTGCTCGGAACTCTGATTGAATCAATTTTTTTCGGATTAAGAATTTCCTTTTAGCTTCTTCAGAGCGTATTTGCCAAATTTCTTGGTCCAGTCTATACGATATACATATGAAGCAAATACTCAAAGAATCGTATGTACGCATGTAATGGCGATAGCCCAAATTCATATCGGTCCTCATGAATATCTTTTTGCAGGCATACATCTAAGTTACTCATTTGGGTTGGAGTTGCTTCCCATATGTAACATTTTGCTGAGGATGTTTCGCTTAATGCATTACATATTTTACCATCAATCATCGTGACTTGCAAAGAATGTTCAATTTGAATTATTTGATCTTCTTGAAATGTAGTGGGCTTAAGCTGGTCAATCTTTTTTTCAAAGTATTCTTCTTCGGCAATGGACAATTCATTAGTTTCTTTCTTAAATTGAAATCTGACAGGTCGACAGTACCGCGTCGACGATGGTCGTGGATTTTTCCAAATACAAATATAATTATTTGTCTTCGTAACAAGTCTAAGGTGTACATATGATGTTACAAACAAGCTGTTATCTGATAGGTCTTTAGCTGATACTTTTTGCTTATATTCCGCATGGCCAGTGCTACCATCGAAGCCCCATTTCCCTATTAAAATCAGATTTTTTACAGAATCAGCTTCCATATTATAAATAACTTCTTTCTGAAGCTGCATTATACGAGTTGCTGTATGATCTAGTAAATTTTGAAGTTCAACTTCAGCGCGGGATTCGTTAACTGTGATGTTATCGGGGTAGCATTTGGTTTTGGCCATCAGTATGTTATTGTAACTAGGTAGTAAATGATACCCGATTTTTAAATTTACAAATGAGCGTATTAATAAATACTGATGTTTTGTTAAATTTGCTTCTACAAAAAGCGATAAGACTTCTTCAATATTAGCTTGGGAGCATAAATTTTGCGGTTGTACATTCGATGAGCGCATATCAGAAGCAGCAGACTCATCGTGTTTTTCAACCTCGGCTATTCTTCGACGTTTCGTCCTTTTGTAGCACTCCGCAAATTTTTTTTTTGGACGACCACGAGCCAATGTTAAGGGTTCTTGTTGCGCATCGCATTGTTTCGCAGCTATGGTGTCGTTTATTGCCAACCAATAAGAATAATTTCTTAAAACGGCTAATCGGGTACGCTTGCACTTTTGCCAAACCTTTGCAAGCTCCTTGCAAACGTAGTTTAGACATTTCTCTAACTCTTCCTGATCAAGCTGATATCCCAAATGACAAGCATGTTTAATAACGGAATCCTTTAGATTAGCCGACTTTTCTTTATTCGAACCTGCTTCTCCACACCAAATCTCAAAAGCGTGCACACGTGAAAATTGGCATTAATAAGTGGCTCCTAAGGAAATAATAAGCTATTATTTTAAAGAAAAGAATATAAACACAAAACATAACACAAAAATAACAACAAACGACAACACAAACCAACAAACGGCAACAAACAACAACAAACAACAACACACAGCAGAAGCACGTGCTTTTTTTTAAATTGAGGTTAGGTTACCTTTTCTTATATTGCAAGCCGCACGGCACCTTACGGCACTTGAATTAAACTTTATTATATTCTTAAAATGCTTAAGAATATTATGCAAAAAGATTTGTTCAACCCTAAGAATCCCTTCACAACTAAAACTCTAACCAAACACAGAAAAGACAAACTAAGAACGTTCACAATTATGTACTAAATACAATAATGATTTACACAAAACGCAACACATATTACATATACTTTTTGTTGTAAAAAGAAAGTAAATACCTTTGTTTAAAATACTAATCACTTCCATTGCACAAACCCTTGTTTTAAATAAGTTTAACAATTTTTTTACGGAGAGCTTCCCTTGCACGTTGCTTACGCTGCAATACCCAATGAATATCATGCTCTCTCTTTCGATGCTATTCTTGAAGAGGACAGGTAGAGCAAAATAAAAAGATGAATAAATTCAAATAGCTAGACCAATTATTAATAAGAATTGGTACATTTAAAGTCGAAATTTTGACTTTGGTTTTTTTATTTTTGGCCTATGGGTGGGACCACTGTGCATCGGTGGGTAGGGAATACCAATACGACAAACTTGCTGCCCTCGTATTTCTCTTAGAGTGCCCCCAAAGAGTTTTGGAAAACTCATGACGCACCTGATTGTGCTCTATCAATGGAAGAGATACGTGCAAGGAACGGTGATAGGCTGGATGAACAAGGATGATGATGATAGTGTTGGGGAAATCGAAAGTTCGCGTCATACAACCATGCAATATGCGCGATTAATACGCTGATCAAAGGCAATGAGTGAAATGACAAATTTGAAATAAATACACTTCACCGCTCCTCGAACTACATTCAGATATAGTAAAATCATTCAAAAAAAGCAAAGAAGGGTTAGGGATTATTTAACTTGTACAACAACGAATTAAGTGTCATACGAATGCATTTTTTATAGCTACATAAGGTAGGAATTATTAATAAAACATACACATATGTATGTATGAATTTATATAATATGTAAAACCACTTTGCTTTTTTTATTTCAATTGTAATTAGATATACTGTTTACGTTACATTAATAAGGGCAAATATAATAATTCATAAAAATTAAGAGATACAAGAACAAACGTGTTAGCTTTTCAGAGTACCTACTGTACAATGTTCCGTTGTAAAATATATGAAAATAACTCAATTAGCTGTGTTTTCTTTAGGTTTTGTAAACACAAGCCACTGCATATTTTGTGTTTTCCGCATAGACTGAGTATAAAAAACAATTCCAGAAATATAAAACATGCTCCTAACGCGAGCCTAACCTTGGCACAAAAATCTACACACTTTATAAACCGCTGAAGCTTTTGTTTAATTGAATATGACAAAAAAAGTGAAAACAATTATATTATTCACATAAAAACAATTATATTATTCACAAGAACTGAAGCCATAAAAGCAACAACAAAATACATATAAACTTTATCAGCTCATGTCGTAAAAGCAAAAACAAAATACATGTGGTTTGTGTAATTGCTGCAGCCCTTTAAAACGATCTTCAGAAGAGATTGAAATATATTTGGTAAAGAAGAGTTGAATGTGTTTTATAATTATAAACAACCTGGCCTCGAGTTGTTATTAAAAAGGACTGACTAAAACCAAAACGTTTTCTGAAAAACAAATATTAATTTTCACAGATTTTGCTCCCTTCACAACTACCTGCCCCACCAGACACAATTTAAATATTGTTTAATATTTTTATAAAGGTTAAATCAGTATAATTTTTAATGGAAACGCAGAAAACTTTACTTAAAAATTTAGCGCAATTAACCACACAAGTTTCCTGATTTCATAGCTGCAGTTTGACCGTATGGATTTCCAGATTTGAGTCCATTGGACTACAGTTTGTGGTCAGAGTCTCAAAAAATCTATGAGGGCTTTTGTAAAAGCAAATGGTGACCGTTTCGAATAAAATTTTGTACATCGCTCATTTAATATACATATGTATTATTGAACAAAATTATATTTATTAAAAAATGAATTATAATTTCATTTTTATAACGGCCAAGTAAAGATTTGTATCGCCGTACAATGTACTTATGTATTTAGCTGGTGTGAACTTGCAACTACTAGTTTTAAAAAGTGTTTACGCATATGGATTGCTTATACCCGGGGTAATTATAAATGAATTAAACATAAAAGGAATATTCTTTAGGAAATTTTTTTAAGATAGAGCAAAATTTTTTAATGGCTGAATAAAATATGTCACATCTCAAAAAAACTACCTAATAATTAAATGAGTCATATTTAGAAGAGCAAAGTTACAAATATACTAACAATGTTTACAGACAATATCAATTTGACTTGATATCTAACAAGGCGAATCCATATAATGTGGTGTTATAAGTAACACTACAAAATTCCCATGTATTTTGTTTTTGCTTTTGCGTAAGAGTTGTCAAAATTTACACACACTTTACTTTTGCTTTTATGACTTTTGAAAGCTCATACGCAAAAGCAAAAACCAAATACATGTAGGTGAATAAAAAATCAAATCGGCCGCTATAGTAACTTCACCTTATATGAATTCGCCTTGATATCTAAACATCGAAAATATCTATCGTAACTAGAAATTTTCGATGATTTTGTTTGTGCATTCTCCAATCTCGAAAATCGAAATTAATCTATCGTAATTAGAAATTTTCGATGATTTTGTTTTTGCATTCTCCAATCTCCATTGTGCCAGATTTGGAGCTTCTTTGCGCTCCGATATCAAGGCGCGGGAGTTAGCAATGTAGGTACAGCACTGGAGAAACTGTGTTGGTAAGAAGTATTAAAGATACGACGAATATTCTTGCAAGGTAAAGATCATATAGAGCACGCAAATAATTTGGATTCAACTTGAGAGCTTGCGAATAATAGGTGCCAGCGATGCCCACAATATCGATCCCACCCTAGACATTATTTTATTTTAAAATGATATTAATCAAAATAATATCAGTTAATATGTATGCATGTTTATTCGTATAAATAGGTAAATATTAACATACGAATATAATATAAGAAAATTTAGAATATTAATAAACAGCAATGAACGGGCATTATAGAAAGAAATCGGAATAGAGATTCTTAGGAACGCGAATCGTATTTAAGGAAAGCCTTTGAACGCGCTTAACCATTAAATCGATAGAACGGACTCCATATAAACATAGTACATATATTCAACTAAGAACGCCGAAAGAAATTTTTCCCCCAAAATTATTTATTGCATCTTTCTTACGAGAAACTTACAATAATTTTTAAATTCTTACAGCTAAAATGCATATAAGCTCTTTGCAGCCACTGTATCAAATAGCAAAGTGAGTGAAATTAACTTAAAATTAACTTTATTTAGTAGTGAATTTATTTATAAGGATATGATGAGGGATATCATACAAGAGTAGTTTATTAAAGGGCATCATAAGGTATGTAGCCAATATCTTGAAGGATATTAGCTTGAAGTATATAATGGTATATTTTCTTTTAGTCATGTGTTACAGTCTTATGCCTAAGGTGAATTATATTTGCAATACATTACAAACTTTTTACATTGACTCTTACAGTATTAAAATAAAAAAGGTTTAAACCATAGGCAGTCTGAAAGAATGAGAGGCCTAGTTTCCAAGACGCATGTTTAGCGATTTCAGTCAATATCATGAAATACTATGTATATATGTTACAAAATATCGAAAAATATCTTCCATGTAATATAAATAAGTTGGAAAAATCCTTTAATCACAATCTAATATAATATCTTTTCTCTTTAATCGCCTAGTGTAGTACCGCTCGCGTAAATTTCTAGCAAGCTTATTCGGATGGTTAAATAATCTTAACGAGTATTTTTGTTTTGTATTATCTATCTAATCCATCACCGCGCTAATCATAAGGCCGCTGTAAATTATGGAGTTTTTCACATACCAGGGGATCCACATATTGCCCTCGAGGTTTTAGACTACATCCATTGAATACTATCTAAGTTAGGTTTAGAGGCTCAACCCCAAAGTTGTATCCCTTATGCCCATTTTGTTTTCTCAAGTTGATTTGGATTTAAGGTCTATAATCCACGGGAAATTTGCGATTTTAGAATGTGCAATATTTTTGTGTACGTGGTTTTTACAGGTGAGTCTTCTATCCAACGGAACCCCGAGGTAAATAACGTAAATTTTCTGCGGAGTTCTGTCCCTGATTGAAATCGAAGGACAGTTGTATTTTATGTAAATGTTTCCTGTCTGCTCTAAGACTAATTGGCTTTAATTCTGTTCTTCTTCGACTACTTTTAAATGTTGTTGCAATCTATTAGCGGCTATGATTGGGTTCGAGCGCACACTAAGTATAGCTCTATTATCCGCAAAAGATGATGTGGCTATATTTAATTTTGTATGAATTAAATAGAAGACTGGCCGTTTCAGTTATATAACTTTTTTGTCTAACTTACTTCATTATAATGTGCCTTTCCCTAAACCCGAATTGGTGTGTCATATAATTTAGCTCAATTGTAAGGGACAGAAGTTCTTTCAATATTTCTCCTGTTATCCCATCATAACCGGATACTTGGCTTTTCTGAATATCATTGGTAATAGTTTAATTAAGTGCTTTAATATTAAATTTAATTAGAGCTGCAGCCAAATGCACATTAGTTTCTGGAGAGAATTGTTACCTAGATTAGGTATAAATACATTGGAAAGATGAGTTGCCAAAGATATACCTTTTTCATAATTGCTTCGAGCCCATCCACTAGGACTGGTTTTTTTAAAGTTTTTAACTGACCGCCGCAAGGAATAATTAGTGTTTGGTGTTGGATATAAGGATCGGACTTTATTTTGAAAATTTGTTTCTCTTTTTTCAGCTAAAATGCTGTGAAGCCCTTATGTGCATATGCTGAGATCACGTTTCAAAGCAGGGAAACGAAACCTTTGCCAATCTTTAAATCTTAAAATGTTGTGTATCATTATACCAAGGCAATGTAGGCGTAGAAATTTGTCCACGTCCATTAATGATTGATGCATGCGTTCTTATATATTTTTTATAGTTAAGCCAATCAGTACACCTATGAGTAAAACTTGGTTGAAAATCATTAAAAGTCGGGGTTGTGTTAAGAGTGAATAAACAAGAGGAATGATCAGGAAGGGATTTTATCTGAATTTAGTTATTCCGAAGTCAATAATGCCAGGGGTCATAATACGATTAGTTGGCCTGTATGTTGGCTGTCTGGTGGCATTACCAAATCCGTTATTTTGGATGATTTCCTTCCCTTTGGTGATATTAATCTAGATCCCTAGAATGAATGTTTTGCGTTGTAGTCACATGCTACAAGGAATCTCTCACCCAAATTAGAATATTCCGTGAATTCAGAGATGTTGTGATATTCCGATAGGTTGTGATATGTGTTCAGATATGGGCAGTATATATCGGATATATTTATTCCACCAGAGCTTTCGTATATACTGCAATAGTATTCTAGTGGGTAGTGTTTAATTTTCTTCCTGATAATTATTCCTGTTACGTCGCGAGTTGCTGGATGTTTGGCGTTATAAAATAGGAAGCCTTCCATATTTAAATGTTAAATTTAGTCAAATGCGTTTCCGATACTAGCATCATATCTATTGCTTGGCTTTCTAAGGAGACTTGGAGCTCATTTTTATGTTAACCCGTTAGCCAAAATCATATATTAAGGCTGTTCATCGTTTCGAAAAAATTGTTTGTAGCAGATTTTGATTTCCATAGACGTCATATCATTCAGTTTCTGTGTTAACCGCGTAACTACGTTTTTGGTTCAGAAAATCGGTTTTTATGCAGCAAGCCCTAAAAGCTATCAGCGCAAAAATAAAATTGTTCCTAGCTTCTGTGAGTAGGGAAACCTGAGCGATAGAAACCTGATTTTTTCTATTTTTGCGTTCCAAAATTTCCCAGATATGTTCAATAATGGGCCCGTTTCTTTGTAACCTAGTTGCAAAAGAACACTAGGTAGGATAACATAATGGATGTAAAGCAACAACACCAACTCGGAAAAATATGCGAGTTGAGCCAACTCGGTAGAATGATGGGGAATTTCAGTTTAACACTTAATCCGCTTTTATTTGCATAGTATTTTTAAATATATAAATACATCAACCTAAAACTTGCTAGCACAACTATTTTCCGTTCCTAAATATCACTAAACAAATCGAATCTTTCAAGAAAGATGTTAATAGGGTTGCTTTGCAACTGAAAGAAATTTTATCCGAGTTGGGGGGTTTTTTTGCAAATCGGGTACAATAAAACGGGTCCTGTATTAAAATCTTTGAGAAAGATCCAACATCCACCAAGCTAAATATTTATATTGATAATGACCCAGGTTACCAACAACAAATCCCAAACTCCCTACTCCTGATGCCACAACAGCTCCCCAAAAAATAGCGTAGCTGCCACCATGCTTGACAGTTGATACTAATTTCTTTGGATTAAAAACAATATTTTTTTCCTGCAAACTTTTGCGCTTCCATCGGTACCAAATATATTAAACTTTTTACACTTTGAGAAACAAGCTGACGTCCCTGCGAGATAATTTCCTCGGGCGGCCACTACGCGACTTATTTTCGGTAGAACCACTATTTTCAGGACTCATGTTTAAAATTTTTTAAATTTCGTCATATGATTTTTCTCTATACTATAACTAAACTTCTTCTGTCAACTGGTATTTCTTTTCGTGAAGCCATTGTTGACACAATGGAATGTCCCATTATAACTTTTTTAAGACGATTGGAAACGAAACGACGCTGACAATAAGAAGAGAAAACGCAAGTTTTTTGCAAAACCCCTCAGCCCCTCACTTCCTAACAGTGTCCTGTGGCGGTGCTTAAAAAAGTTAGGTATTCATGTGAGTGATAGTTCAGCGTGCTCACTCAACACCGATACCCTAAATTACTCCTTCGTAAATTTTCCATCTTGCCCAACATTACCTGGTGATTTTTTTTCTGGTCACACGTTTGAGTTTCGTGCAGTGCCTCAATTTGAGGTAAAAAAATATTTATAAAATACGGTCCAATGCCATTGGGAACGACCGCGTCCCAATTAAGTTTATAAAAATAGTTTTACCTTTGGTTTTGCCCACCCTAACTCACATAATAAACCATAGTTTTACAACGTCTTGTTTTCCTAATGCGTGGAAAGTTGCTACTGTGCATTCTGTAGCCAAAAACAGAACTGCTTGCAGCCCCAGTGACTTCCGTCCCATTAGTATACTGCCTGCTCTGTCATAAGTCGCTGAATCACTGATATTTCAGCAAATCTACAACCATGTTGATAAAGTCAATATATTGTCTCCCTTTCAGTTTGGATTTAGGTCTAAGCACAGTTGTTCCACAGCTATGATAAAGTTACTTGACGATATTAGACTTAATTTTGACAAAAAGAATCTAATAATTCTCTGTTTGCTGGATGTTTCTAAGGCATTTGGTACTGTTGACCCTAAATATCTTTGCTATAAATTAAAGTATTTTGGTTTTGTTCAATCTTTTGTACAATTTTTCGGCAGCGCTATACGTTTATGGAACTCTATCCCTGCCACTACTAGCAAGAGTTTAAATAAAAGCAACTGTATTGCACTCACATTTTCGTTAGTTTTTAAATAATCTCTTATGTATAGACCTAAGATGTGCTTTCTATTTATACCTATCTGCATACACGTACATATATCTAGTCATACCTATGTTTCATTGCTTCCAAGTTTTATTTTTAAAATCATTATTTATATATCAGTATTGTTTTTAATATAATTTGTAACTTAATCCTGTACTTATTTATTTGTTTATTTTAAGTACTCACTATTGTATTTTATATTGTTGTACTACAAAAGACATTTTTGATCTTACTGTACTAATGTGTTAATCAATAAATTCGCGACACACCCCTTAATACGAACTTATTTTGCGGATGTTTTCGTACTTACTACATATTTTTAGGATATAAATAGGTAGTTTTGTTCAAAGTTTCCTGTTTGTCTAAGATAATTTTCCTAAAGCATTACTTTCATCTTGCTTTCATCAAATATCAGGTTTTTTGGTTTGATTGATATTTTTCTAACGTATGGTAGGAAACCTAGAATTTTCCTTACTGTCGTTTAAAATTTGTTATCCAACGGAAGAAGTAACTCACGAATGAGTCTTAAGTACACTTCGCCGTTTGTATGCATTTCGGTAACAAAGCTATGTTAACATGCCCTCGTCTTATTTTATACGCATACTTTTTTCGTACCGTAAAGCAACAGATGCTTCTATCTACCAAATCTACCAAAATTCTTAGAATTAATAGCGAAGTTGATTAAGCCATTTCTGTCTGCCCGTCCGTCGGTGGGTCGAATAATTCAAGTACATATTGAGATATCTCAACGAATCTCGGTATACACATTGTTCTGGACCCGCGGTACTTTGATATGAAAAATAGCCGAAATCGGATAATAAGCACGTCGGTGTTTTGTGAAATCAAATCTGATACATAGGGAAAGGAATACGCATGTAAAGGTTTTTTGGAATATGAAAAAGTTTCGAAAAATGTTTACATCGGACCAAAATCAGGTCCGCCTTTAATATAAAGGTAATTTACAGAAAAAAACATTAATATGGGATTGTGTATTATATTTAATGAATACAAAGTTTAAAATGACAATTCAAGAATTTAAAGGAACAAATTAATTAAATGAAAGTTTTTCTGTGTGCACACGACCGTCTTTGTTGTAATCTAGAACGCAACTCCACTTGCCCGAAATTCAGCCTCTTCCCCTGAATGCCGGTGTTGCCAGAAACAAGAGTTGCCAGGGTGGAAAGGTGATTAGGGATTACACCATTCCCACAGCTCGGCCATCCTGCTGCGCGTTCGGCTGGAATGCGATATTGTTGTCCGAGGACATTGGCCATGGCTTCATATACTCAGCGCATGTTGTTGTCGTTTTAGGGCCGCCACCCACGCCGATTTTCACTACATCATATGTTGAAAAAAAAAAAAAATTTCCCTTAACTTAAACTTAACATTTTGCTTCGTTAGGTAACTAAGTGGCTTTGCTATCATCGAAAAATGTCTAATAAATTTTCGGAAATACCCCGCAAGACCCAAAAACCCTTGCAACTGCCTCACATTTTGAGGTACTTTGTATTTTGCTACAGCTTCAAATTTTGCTGGCGAGGGCGATTGCTTCCGATTTTCTATTACATGACTTAGAAATTCGACTTTTGTTTTTACAAATTGGCACTTTTTAAAATTTATATCGAGTCCATAGTTCTTACAAACTTGCATTACTTCTTTTAAGTTTGATAAAGCGCATTCTTCACTTTGAGCAGGGATAATTACATCATCCATATAAGGCAACGCGATACCTCTACGCGACAAGTCTCTAAAAACTGCGTTAATATGTCTCTGAAAACCGCTCGGAGAGTTTGACAGACCAAAAGGAACTTTTAAAAATTGATACTGCCCGCTATGTGTTACGAATGCCGTATATTTATGACTAGACTCAGCTACGGGCACATGAAAAACCCCGTTTCGTAAGTCAATTGTAGAAATTACCTTGGCATTTTGTAATTGGTCAAGCTGGTCTTCGATTAAATGTAATGGAAAATGATCTTTTACCATCACTTTATTCAATCTTCGAAAGTCAATACAAAGTCTTGACCTACCGTCACGCTTCTTTACTAATACAATCGGACTACTAAACTCCGAATCAGAAGTTTCTATTATGCCATCACGTAGCCACTGTTCTATTTGACTGTCTACAGTGTTTTTTTCAGCTATTGGAAAGCGTCGGGGCCTCGAAAATATTGGCGACTCATCTTTCAAAATAATTTTTATTTGAACGTTTGTGAAATTTTGTTTATTTGGTTGATAATTATTTACCATATCGCACACTTTTTGTTTCGATTCTTCTTTTACTATTTCCCCGATATCGATTATTTCTTCGTCCATATGTACTTGGGTTTATTTTCATCAGTTCAAATTGTTTTCTTCGCTATCATTTCCAACCTTTTTAATATGCAGCCCGTCGCGATCTATCTTTATTTCAGCGTAAGCACAAAAGTTCTCTCCGATTACATCACAGTCTAATAATTTTGAAAGCACAACCACAAAATCTATTTTTTATATTTCGCCGTCAATCTCAATTTCGTGTTTCAATGCTCCTATTGGTTTTACTGCATTTTTAGCTTCACACTCACCAAATCCATATAGCGAAATATTACACTCTGTTAGTTGAGGTTCGTTTAACAAATTATATACTCTATCCGTAATGAGGCTAATTTTACTCCCCATGTCAAATAAAGCTATTAGTTTTTTATTATTCATCATTACCTATTTGTTCATTATGCCGCGTTTTACTCTAACAAGACAAGTGTTCCGATGGGTTTCTTTGTTTACATTCTTGTTGTGCGTGCAATTTCTAGCAATATGGCCATACTCATTGCACTGAAAACACTTTTTACCTTTTTCTTTACCTTCACAATTAATACTTTTGTGGCCTTTCGCCCCGCAGTTGTAACATTTAAGTTCACTTTTTTCGTTCTTGCTTACCACTGCCTTTTTATCGACTTCTTTAGCATCGTTTGTTTTTACCTTATCGCGAATTCTCTCATAACATTGGAGTTTCTCCTTGAACTCACGCATATTTTTTGCACCATATAGAACTGTCTTACTTACACTCATATCGCGTATGCCATCAATTACATATTGAATCAAAGCATTTTCTTCAATTCTACCCCTTGCCGCTGTCTTTCATACAAAAAAATATTCTTGCGCGCTCTCCTGTTTTCATTTTTTTTTCTGTTAATTGCTTGTGCAAGTGCGCGCTATTTACCACAGTTTGGAATTCATCAACTAGTGCTCTTTTCAATTTACACCACGATGTGATTCCTCTTTCACTCAAAATGAACATTCTCGCTAAACCTTTAAGCGACTTTTTTGCAAACACAAATTTCTGGAATTCATCCCAACGCACAAGGTTATCGGTTTCCTCGAACTCGCTTACCCACACATCTATGGACATTTTGTCGTTACCATCAAACGACCTTACTGAGTCTTCGATATCGCGAAAATTTATTGCGAACCGCGATATTTGTGTTGGGATTTCATTGTCGTTTGCTACACTTGCACATACACTCGTACTTCTCTCATTATTAATACACTCTCTTCGGCGTCGTTCGTTAGTTCTAAGAGTTTCTACTCTGCCTTCGTCGTCGTCGATAGAAAAGAAGCAATCGTCGTTTCCCCTATTCAGCAAAGCGCTTCTGCGCGTCGTATCGTCGTTACATCTCCTTCGTTGTTCTGCGTCGTCGCAGCTGTTGGCAGCCTCGTCATCGCTGCTAACGCCGTCGTCGTGATCGTCGATTTCTTCGTCATTTTCTGCGCCTCTTGATGCAAGCAAGTGTCCCTTTTTTAAATTGCGAAATATGTATGTGGAGTTGTATGTTTGAAACTTTGTAACCAGGGTTCGGACTCATTCACTCTCGTTCGTACGCGAACGCGAACGTATACACTTCTTCATTTTTTTTTGCATTCGCGTTCGCGAACGAGAACGTGAAAAAAAATCCATATCGTTCGTATTCGAGAATGATAGGTAGAAAAAATTGTGCTATTGTTCGTTCGCGAATGCATTCGCAAAACGAAGTTCGTGCGTTCATAAACGAATCTACAAGTGGCTTTGATGCATTCGCGAATGCTCGCGCTGTCGTTCATCTTCATAAACGAATGCATATGCTACGTCGAATATTCGCAGAAGGTTAGTGCAGTAGGCAATATGCAGCAATATATATTTATGTATGTACATATGTTTATGAAAATACTTACATCAAATACTTTCTATTAAAGTAAAAAAAGTATGTCAATATATTCGGCAATAAGATTTTTTTTATTAACAAAAATGAAATGCATTTACTTGCTTAGTTGCTATCTTCCACATCTAGTGTTGCAAAATTGAGGAGATCAAAATTTAATTTTGTAATTAATAAATTTGCTAAAGATTTCTTTGAAAGTGTTGTACGAAGTTTGGTCAATATAGTTGAAAGTGCACTGAACGCTCTCTCAACTGAAACTTGTGTTGCAGGTATAGCTAGTACAACTTCTATTACTTGTAACATCTCGGAATTATTCCGATAGATTTTTCGACAGTAATCCAAGATATTGATGTCAAATGGTTCCATTTCTCTATCGCAAATTTTAATTAATTGTTCGTTAAAGGCTATTTCTTCCCTCTGTGGACTTGGTCCTTGAGCATTTCTAAGTGCGTTTACGTGAACTGTCAGCAAGTCGTAACTTACATACATAAATATATGTACATATGTTGTTTCGCAAATAAATTTTGATTTTATACGGATCAACCATACATGTGTATGCACATATCGTTCATTTGCTAAACAAAGATAGAACTCTAAAAATAGAAATATCAAGATTAGTATGGCCGTTGCCCATCGTCTACCTAAACAAATACATATGTACATATGTACATATGTGCTCTTTTACCACTGCTTGCATCTAATATTGCTGCATATTGCCTACTGCACTAACCTTCTGCGAATATTCGACGTAGCATATCCATTCGTTTATGAAGATGAACGACAGCGCGAGCATTCGCGAATGCATCGAAGCCACTTGTAGATTCGTTTATGAACGCACGAACTTCGATTCGCGAATGCATTCGCGAACGAACAATAGCACAATTTTTTCTACCTATCATTCTCGAATACGAATGATATGGATTTTTTTCCACGTTCTCGTTCGCGAACGTGGATGCAAAAAAAAATTTTAAATATTCACGTTCGCGTATAAATTCATAAAAGAACGTACGTGAATATTCATAAATGAATATTTCCGAACCCTGTTTGTAACTAATACCTAACACATAATTGAGGTTAGGTCGGTCGCCGACAAATTTTCTGCAATATATGCCGATTTGCTTTCATATTCCGCATCATGTTCGCTAAACTCGAAACCGCTAAATTCCCGTAGCCTTTTTCGATTTGACCGGTCACCTTCGTATTGATATACAAATATGTATATGTAAAGCGACAATACTTTCCTTTCTGCCGCACTTTAGATTCCCTCGCACGAGATCAAACGCTTGTAAATCCGACATTACCGTTTTCGTTTTTTAATCTTCAATTTCCCGGACAAGCCACCAAAATATGGGATTGTGCATTATATTTAATGAATACAAAGTTTAAAATGACAATTAGAGAATTTAAAAGAACAAATTAATTGAATGAAAGTTTTTCTGTGTGCACACGACCGTCTTCGTTGTAATCTAGAACGCAACTCCACTTGCCCGAAATTCAGCCTCTTCTCCTGAATGCCAGTGTTGCCAGAAACAAGAGTTGCCAGGATGGAAAGGTGATTAGGGATTACACCATTCCCACATTAATGATAATTTGCTCAAATTCAATATGAAGGATGGAGCTGCACTAATAAATATGTCGAAGCAAACAAATTTGCAATGGGCGTGGCACCGCCCACTTTGGAGAAAAAAAAATATGTATCGAAAACTACCACAGTCTACCAAATAACACACATCACTTTTGAAACCAGTAAGCAAACTTCCATAAATTGTAAAAAGCGGACCAGAATTACAACAAAAATCGAAACGAAAGTGATAATTTAGTAACTATTACAGATAATTTTTTTCAAATTTAATTAGTGCAATACGGTTGCATAAGCAAATCTACAAAATAAAAAATGTTGGTAGTAGGTGAGACACCGCCCACTTTCTAATAAATGGGTATGTCTCAAAAACTATGCCACCAAACTCCACTAAATTTGGTGCACACATTGCATTTCTAATCAATAAGTAAAATTTCGAAAATTGTAAAAATCATACGAAAGCCATGCCCACCTCTCATAAAACGGTAAAATATAAAAATAAAATCCGATATTTATTACCTAGATAAGATTGGGTTTGAAAATGGAATACATGGAATCATAAATATTGGGGATGGTCGTGGTATCGCCCACCTTATAGTAAGTAAATAGGTATATCTCCGTAACTTCCTTCTAAAATTCTACCACATTACGTACACTTTGCATTTCTAGTTAGAAAGTATAATTTAATAAAATCCGCTTTTTCGCCAATTTTCACAATGATTCTAAATATAAGTCATATGTATGTATGCATATGCCAAAATATTATTCATCAGTACCGAATAGTTGCATAGATAAGACGAATTAAAATTTTCTCTTCCATGGGGGTGTAGCAGCGCCCACGTTTTCAAATTTATATATATTTACCCTATATTGGGCCTGGATACCACATGCACCTACTGTAAAAATTTCATAATGATCGGTTGAGTACTTTAGACGCCTATAAAGAACACACTTTCATTGATATAATAAGTTTAACCATTACGATTGCATTCAAGTGTGGCTCATTTCGAATAAAGTATTTAAAGTTCGGTGGCACCTGTACATTTTCTTACTTGTTCGTCATCAAAATGTCCGCGGGTTTCATTTCGTATGCACCGATGATTGTTTTGTAAATACGTATGTACATATGTATATTGATTTGGTAAGAAATAAAATCGATAAGTCTAAAATATAAGAAAATCCGATGTGAAATCTCATAATACCTTCTAAAGCATCACATATTAAACATTTTAGTCTGGCGACAGCAAAGAACTTAAGCCAGTTAGAACACGTTGGCCATTCCAACCGAGCTCGCTGAAATCAAGGATTATAGAAATATGAAAGTATAACATGAGTTGCAAAAATTTACCAATACAAGATTGAACCGTCGGCGCATCTTCCGCTTAACAATATTTGATTCTGCACTGCCCCGCATATTTTCAAATAAAGCGCGTCTCTTTCTGAGCAAATCATTGTACAAATAAATAATTCTTTGTTTCTCGCGCTTGCGATAAAAATAGCTGCAAATTATTCGTCTTAATCGCATAAAATACAAGCTTTTGTATATAAGCAGAATAATGATTGCATACGTCACACCAAGTTTTAAGTAGAATCTGTAAATTAAATATAAAGTTATGAGCAAAATCAAATTTCCAATTGAAACTTATTTTCAGAACAAACCCTGTTGATAGAGTATATGGGCTTGGTAAACAAGACTCGTTGGTGAGATATGTTGACACCTTTTCGTGCATATTAAAATTGTGAAGAGTTCTGCGCAATAATCTTGCCATTAATCCATTGCCTTGGACCTAGAAGAAGAAAGAGCGTTTTTTTTCTAGCTCATAGCCAAGAGACAAACAAAGTTTTTTATAAAACTCGTTCCTAACATTAGACCACATACATACAAGTTAACATATTTGCTAGCTGCCGCTGTGTCTGCAGAATTGTATTTCACCATATAATGCAATTGGGCAATACCTCTCCAAGGGCTGCATCGCTGCCGACACACGGAAGCCCATTGTTAGAGTTGGTGGCCGCTGAGAAATTAGCTGCATAAGAGTGCTAGTGAGCTTAAGTGTTAATTGTGTAGATTTAATAAATATTTTTTAACGTTTTTGTTTTTTTTTTAGCAAGTTGGCCTTTAAATTCTATTTCTTTAAGTGCAGGCGCCCGAGCAGGGAGCTGTAGTGTGTTCAGTAGAAAAGTATCCTTGAAAGGAATTAATAAGCGAAATAAAGTGCAAGTGGAAAAGCTACAAGTGTCTAAAATATATGAGAAATATTTCTTGAAAGGAATGAATAACAAATAATAAAGGAAGAAAGTGTGGTAAAATAATAAAAGTGGCAGTGCAGTGTTTGTACACTCTCAGATGGCCGCGTATTAAATTTTCTGGTAGGCTACGGTCGTTAAACGATGTAAACCAGTGAACTGGTCCCTTAGTGTGCGATAAGCGGGTAGTTATGTAGACATAAAGGAGAGGGTACATTTACAATTTTTTGAAGATATCGACATTCCTTCCGATTTAACGTTTTTTGTCATACCCGGACTACCAACGTTTGATGGGATTATTGGAGACGATAGGAAAAATAATACTCTTAAAATCAATAAATATAAAATACCTCTTACAGGATGGATATCCGATGAGGGGAACTACTCGGTATCTGGAGATCTTTCATGAGAAACTGAAGAAAAGGTTGTTGAAATTGAAAAAATATTATTATTTTTACCGCAAAGGTGGCGCAGTCTTTGAAAAACCTCACGCAGGAAGAAAATGCTCAGATTTACGATACTCTTGCGAAGAAGATAGGATTCAAACTTCGACTCGAATTATGTGGCGCCCTTTTTCTTGAAAAATTGGCCGCAATGGTGCAATCACACTTAAACATGAGCAACCGAAATTTATATCTATGGTCAGATTCCAAAATCGTCTTATCATGGTTGGAGAAACCACCATATACATGGAAAACGTACGTTTCCAACCGAACAGCCCAAATACTCGATTTGGTCGGTTCAGCCACCTGGCGACATGTATGCAGTCATAACCCAGCCAATCTCGGTATTGGTGACGTCGACGTTCTAGAACGATTTTCATCTTTTCCCCGAGCCCTTAGAGTAGTTGGATATATGCATCATTTCGCACAACGTTTCAAAAAAGGTAAATATAACACCTAATTCCCAATTAAGTATATTAACGCATCAACACCTACAGGAAGCAAAGATCTCTCATTACGTTTACCCAGCCACACTATTTCAACCAATTCAAGCTTAAGCTATAATGAACGGCAGCCCATAGAAAACCTGAGAAATCTCCCTTTGCCACATTATATCTCACATTTCTCCATCTCTTATTGCTACATGCCAAACATCGCATCGTGCAACAAATGGTCCGGCAAGATTTCTATCTTCCACGACTTAAGCCACAAATCAAAAAATATATTTTCATGTGTTAAGTTTGCACTATGCACAAGCAGCAAATTTGCTGTCAGATAATGGCAGCGTTACCTCCTGAATGCTGCAATTGCGCTTTGCCCTTCACCATAACTGTTATTGACTTTGATGGGCCTTTCCAGATATAGGCTTACAAGGTAAGGATCTCCACCCATTCGAAGGCTATGTTGCCGTCTTTGTATGCTTTACAATAAAATCGTTCCACCTCGAGCTATGTTCTGATCTGACCATTGCGGCTTTTCATCAAAAATAATGAGCGACAATGGTGAAACCTTTTTCGGAGTCCAAAGAGCCTCTGCAAAACAATTGATCAAATTTATAGAGGAAACCTCGCCTGAAACAAAACAATAGCACGGGCATGATGAGAGACTTTTGGAGTGTGGTTGTGGTTTGTCGAGAGAGGGCTGTGCATTTTCCTACTCAGCCAAAAGTGCCACTTGTTGGGAAGAGAGATTCTACGTTGGGTTTCCTGCTGACATTATTGTAGGCGTTAATGCTGATTCTCAGATAAACAAAGTCCTCCACTTTGTCGAAATTGTAATTGTCACCAGTGATGCAGGAGCCGAGACGGAAATGCGCTGACTGTTTATTTGACGACAGGAGCTACTTAGTTTTCACATCCAGACTCTTACCGTTTCACATCTTTATCCAATTTGGAAAAGGCATAAGCATACGCCAAAAGTTGCACGTTCTTGTAAAATATGGTACCTGCACGATTCAATTCTTCAGCTAGAAATATGTTTTCTAACAAAAGGTTAAAGAAGTCACACGAAGGAGTCACCCTGTCTGAAACTTCGTTTGTTTCAAACAGCTCGGAGGGTACGCCTGATCAGGAAATGAATAATTGCGGCTTATGTCATCGACGCCACGCAATGAGCTCCCGATCTTTAAGGATCTCTCACCCCATCAGCACGGACATTGCCTGAACTGTCTTGCGCTGTGCCATCGCCCACTCTATACGCTCTTCCACTACTTTCCCGATCGAACTAACCTGCCTACGAATAATCAACGACCACGGCCGCAACGGTCACCACCACCTCAAAGTAGCCACCCCACGTGTCGCATTCGTCCTCGCCCCTACAGGCTGCATCACAAGCATCTGAACAGGCTCAGCAGGATCTAGAAGTTAGAAGACATCCCCTCAGGAACACAGACTACAAGGTTCACTCCAGAACAAGAGGTATGCGAACACAATTTTGGGACGATCGCTGATATTCTGCCATCGAACCGGTTTCAAGTCAGAATGTCATTTAAAAGGGACCATACATTTTAGGTCAATGTTATGAAACCGCAGCATGGCAGTTTCAGGAGCTGAAGAGATAAACAATGAAAGAACCAGAACTTCGTCGAATGTATCTGGACTTCATGGACGAGTATTTGGCATTGGGATACATGAGTCCCACTAATAATTACATCCCGAGTGAGGCCCATCATTACTTTATTCCGCACAAGCACGTCTTAAGGCGACTTTATTCCGCACCAGCACGTTGACAAAACTTGACGTTGTTTTCGATGCGTCAAATCGTTCGTCAACACATGCAGAATAAACTGAAACACATCATCCTTCGGCAACCAGTTGATTCTTAGCGTTGTATTAGCGTCCAACTCATTGAAGTTTAATAGTTTTTCTGAGCTCTGTCTGTCGAAAAATTGTTTGTGATTAGAAAATCATTTCATTAATTGAAATCATGCCGAATTTAAAATTTCAGTTACCTCACTATGAATTTTATTGAGCGTTTCACGTCATTGGATCTTGTGAGTAGGTCATCCACGTAAAAATCTGTTTGAACCACTTTGGCCCCGAGTGGATATTTATTTGCGTTCGCCTCGCTTAGCATCTGCAAACACCGAGTAGCAAAAAGAGGGGATGGCGCAGTGCCATAAGTTACGGTGTTTAATCGAGAAATTCGTAAAGGCTCGGTTGGGTGTCTTCTCCACACTATTAGTTGAAAATTTCTGTCGTTTTCGTGCATAAAAATTTGAAAAGTGTCGAAAAAAGCTCCCGTTAAAAAAAAATTCTCACTGTCAATTCGAATAATCGATTTTTGAATGAAAAACAAAATCGCGTTTAATTCGGCCTAAAAATTTTTCCGAGCCAAAAGAAAAAATACGTGTCTCATTATTTGGACCAACAAACAATGTATTTGAGTTTGGTCGAAATTAAAAATCATGCTCGTACCTGACCGGTTATCTGGAAATGGGAAGCATCAGGTGTATTTTTAACACCTACTAACTAACGTTGTTTACTGAATGAATACTAAGCTGTCAACTTCAAAAAAGCGAAGTAACAAATAGCTAATCAAGTCTGTATCTTTATGTCCTTACATAGTTATGGTTTTTGTCACCTTTTTTTACGGTCTTCGGATAATGTAGAAGATGTGGAAATCGGTCGGATTGAATCCGATGTGCTAAAGATGCACTGCTGAATTTGTAGATTTTGCAACACCTGAAACAACAAACACCCATAACAATCAGGAAAAAGAGATCACAATCACCATTTTCATCATTCAACGAAATGTCCACTACTCAATTATGAAAGAGGTAAGGCTGTATGATATACTTTTGTATGATATACTAAATTGAAAATTGAACCGCAACGCCATGTACTGTGTTCTGTAAAGCATCATGATTCTTTATGCAATTGAATATGCCAATATCCTTGTGAAAATTATATAATAAAGAAGGAATATGAAGTAAGCAAAGTATGGCGTTGCGTTAATACATTGTAAGACCAATTTCGAAATTGGTCTGGTGGTTTGCCCCAAACCAGTGTGTAAGTCGATGATTCCTCCTAATCACTATTCGTTAGATTCGATTATCCTCCTTAATAACAAAAAGATCTCCTGTTTTTACCATTGCTTGGGGGTTGTTCCATTTGATGCGCTTTTGCATCTCTGTTAGATACTCTGCCTTCCATCGCCTGCAGAACCATGAGTTTTTGCCACCGGTTTTCGACGGATATAGGGGGTTCGTTGATGCTTATTTCTGGTAGAGCTAGTAGATGTCTACCAACTAAAAAGTGAACAGGACTAAGCGGCTCCAGGTCAGATGCTTCATTCAAAGTTGAGCTTAATGATCGTTGAGCTAAATGATTCGGCATATTTGTAGTTAGATGCAATGCCAAGTAGTCAACTGACAACGACATTTAGGCATAGTCTGGTTACGCGCTTCGCACATAAAGTAGCATTTCGAAATGCGGCATCCTCTGCCGCGCGTGAAAATGTGGTCCGTTCTTGAGAAGGATTCCCATGAGTTGCGGTTTGGAACGCTTTTTGTGGATCGCGCAGATTTTTCAATTGTGAATGACGGTGAAGGCGGTCACCGTAGCCGAGTGTGTAGAGTGTGCGCGCTTCATTCGGTGGGTCCCGGGTTCAAATCCTGGCCGGGGTAACATCAAAAACTATAGAAAATTTTTTGTAATGGCGGTCGCCCTTCGGCAGGCAATGGCAAACCTCCGAGTGTATTTCTGCCATGAAAAAACTTCTCACAAAAACTCATTCGCCGGAATGGCGTTAAACTGTAGGTCCCTCAATTTGTGTTACAAAATCTCCGTGCAAGGAGATTTGATGGATGAATTGCACTATCAGACAGGATAACTTGCAATTATACCAAATCAAGACGCACAAATTGTAGGCGAAGTTCATCCAAAATCGCTTAAGCGATTATAGCGCCAATTAAGTCAGTAAGTAAGGATGACGGATCTTATCATGTTTTTGATTTTCTCCGTGCAAGGTGATTTGATGGATGAACTGGACTATCAGACGGGATAACTTGCAATTATATGGAAGGATGATGGGATGGCGTTCGTTGTACGCTAAGCCCAGAGAAGCGCAAAAGTGTCCACTTGATCTCATAATATCATCTTTATCTAGAAAGTGATTAAGTGGTAATACTTCGCTATTAACATCAATGGGTTTCTTAGATTTCAGCCAGGGCCATTCGGATAAACGTTTACTAAGCATTGTGTCGTTGCTTTAATTTCATCGAATGAAATTAAGCAAGACTGTGCTTGAAATGAAGCTTTTGTTTTTGGGTGAGTTCTTTGGTAGAATCTCATCAAGACTCTTAAAGCTCTCGGTAGATCTGACAATCTATCTAGGATATCATAAAAAATGTTTGTTTGTGTTGTACGTACATACACCCTTTTATCTTCAATAATGGATCTGAAAATCTGTCTAGGATATCATAAAAAATTTTTGTTTGTGTTGTACGTAGATACACCCTTTTATCTTCAATAACTGTCTGGTAGTACAAGTCTCGTGCTGGCCGATTCGAAACGCCTTCTTTTAGCCACGAAGGTCCCTACCCCTACAACGAGTGCTTGACTTATTCCTGAGCAAGAAGTCCTCTACTGGATAAAGCTGCAGAGTTTGACACCCAATCCACGTGAAGCCAATCCTTGTTTCCAACCTTGTCAACAATTTTTGTTATTGAACATGAGCATTGCGGCTTCCATATCCACGCGAGGACTATTGTGGAATCCGTCTACAGATGCAACTTTATAGATCCCAGGTTGAAGTTTTCTATTACTACTTCAATTATTTCTGCAAGCAAAACCGCTCCATAAAATTCAAATTGGGGTAAGGATATAGTTTTGACTAGGAATAGTCTTGTTTTTGCTATTAAAAAGTTTACCTCTGTAGGTGAAAAACACGCCCATCTTGGTATGCGGATCTTATTAACTTCTGAATAGCCGTTTATAAAGGTTTGCCCCCGATACAAGGTTGATGAAGTTACAGTCTCATACCAATCGGTTCTCACTAACCAAATATGTTTGTTTATTTATTTATTTCATGAAGCCAACAAAACAAAGTTCTAACTGACTCCTTACAGCGAATTATTATGAACTAGATATTTTTTACCTATTAATAAGTAATATGTATACCTAATCCATACTTATAAACCGAATATAACAGAAAGTGAAATGCATATTTAGACAAAGAGAAATCTGAAATGACAGAATTCGAGACTTCGTTAAATTCACCCAGAGCGCGCACCAATGGAGCGTTTTTGGCATAATAAGTGCTAAACTTTTCCGGGTAGAAGGTATAAAATGTACGCGATGCCCTCAAAGGGACAAGCAAATGAATTCCTTCTAGCGAAGATGGGTAATCAATTGCACCTTTAATGATGCTAAAAATGAAAGAAAGAGAGAGAATCGATCTTCTTGATTCAAGTGAATGCAGGTTGATTAAGAGAACACAAGAAATATATAGGAAGGGATAGGATCCGAAAAGTTTGAGCAAGGCAAACTTTATAACCCCTTTTGAATATTTTCAATCTTATTGATAAAAAATTGAAAAAAAGCCTTCAAATAAAAGCGGCATATTCCAACCTAGATCATACAAAAGGTGTGAAAAGCAATTTAAGGGTATAGGGATCCGAAAATTGTGAGCTGTTTCTTCGTACGAAACCTGGAATTGAATATGACTTTGCTAAATAAAAATGCATATGACTTTTAAATAAAAAATGGGTATTAAAAATTACTCCCAGATCTTAATTTCGTCAATAGATTGAAGCACATTATTAGAGATTGAGTAGGACGTTTTTCAAACAGTTTAACTTTTAGAAAAAGTTATTTGAAAGAATTTTTTTACGTTCAATGAAAGACGAGACTTCTGGTACCTATTACAATTTATCCAAATCCGCTTGAAGATATACCACATCGATTAAGTCATTTATAACGGAAAATATTTTTAAATCGTCGGCGTACAATAACAAGTTGGCGAAAGAAAAGCAACTAGTAATATCAGTAATGAACAAAACAAGCAGTAGTGTACCCAAAATACTTCCTTGACGAACTCCCGAAAAGGCGATGTCACCACACACCGCATATTGGTTAGGTAGGATTTTGTTTTAATTTGTAATATAAACATTGCGCTATAGCGGAATTAATATTTTGGATTATCGGAATGGCAGTCCACGGGCAAACTAACTCGGCTGGAATGGACAGAGATGTTTGTTTGATTGTGTGTATCATCAGTATACTGCGGATTTTTAAGAATTCTTGAGCTAAAAAATCTGCCTAAAAATATGCACCATGATAACTTTAAGAAAAAAGCTTTTCACCATGAATGTTCAAGGAGACCTTTTTGTGTAAGATATTTGTGCCAGAATACAAAAAATCTTTCCAACTGCCTTTACAATTCTCTTTCGAAATAATGTAAACTATCATAACAGAAAAGGCCTAGTAGTCAAATAATTCTTAACATTTTTCGCACGCTTCGTATTAAAAACTTTCGTCCACTCCGCATTCACTGGCATTGGAGAGAAAGACAAGGTTTGATCAACAGCAGGCCCAGTTGATCGTGAAGGCGACATACCAACAGCAGCAGTAGCAGTAGATGTCCGCGGACATGAAACATCTGAGAGAGCGCTCGTACTGTAACGATTAGCAGAATTAGAAACAGCAACTAAAGGCTCACCCTAATGCTTGAAACACATGTGCAGAATTCTGCACGCAGGAACAAAAATTTGTACTGATTTGACAGTTGGCGTTCTGCAGTTGAGTGCAGTGATGCAACCCATGTTGAAATTGAATATATCTGCGCAGATATAGTGCTGACAACATGAAAAAGCAATTTTTCGTTGTCAAACGTCATTGTTGCCAACATTAGAAGTGACATCTTTTAAGATTTGCACTAACAGATGCACAATAACAATAGAAAAGCAGTTGATAGAGTTTGTGAGAGGAAACAAGTTTTTGTATGACAAAAGACACAAATGCTACAAAAACATTTACCTGCGCGATCAAAAATTTCAAGAGCTGCCTACAAAGGTGAATATTCCAGGTACGTAAATCATTCGTTTAATAACTAGCCTACAAACCTAATACTTTCGACGGTTTGTTTCAGCTGAAAAGTTAAAAGCCCGCTGGCGAACATTGCGCGATAAATTTTATAAGGGCTTGAAACAAAAACCATCTGGAAGCGGCATTGATTCTCCTCACAAGAAGTGGAAGTGGGCAGATCATTTGATGTTTTTAAAGGACGTGGAAATGGACAATTTAAAGTAAGTTTTTTGAAGTGCATATTTAAAGTAAATATCAAAAATTGTCGATGTTTTCCAGCACACACGGAAATTATGAAAACGTAGAAGAGCTGTTACTTGACGACACTACAAGCTTCAGCGGAACTTTGTCTGACAATTCAAGCATGTGGAATGTCAGCGTATCGCAGGATTCACCAATCCCAAAAAAAACACCAAATAAACGGAAAATTCATGAATTGCTTGAAAATCCAAATAAAGACTTCAGACGAGTAGCATCAATAGCCGAAAATGCATTAGCGGATAATGGGCAAGGGCAAAAAATTGCAATAACACTTTTCTTTGAAAGCCTTGCAGGCAAACCTTTCTTTTATGGAAGCTTCATCGCTTCAGCTGCTAATGACGCAACCTTTTCATAACTTTATGTTAAATAGAAATAAATAAATGTTTTGCGATATTTTTTTTTTTTATTAAATAAAGTACAGATGGAAATTAATTTTATTATTTATTGTCAAAAATGTAATTTTTGAGGAGGTCTCGTGCATCAAACGCACTTCGCTTTGCATTTGCACTTGACCAAATCGAAGTCTGCTCCAAAGGCGTAACAGATTCTCTCCATTGTCCTTCTACTAATAGACCGTTTTCATTTAAGTGGTCAACAAAATTTGAGGGACAATATTTAGTTGGACTATAAATTTTTTCAAAATTATGTAATATAACCGTTGTATTAGCATTTTCGGGAAACACATTCAGAGGATTGCTCAGCAATCGCCATCTAGCTACCAATATACCAAATGTATTTTCGATTATCCCTCGCGCTTTAGATAAGGTTTTATTAAAATAATCCTTGCTCGGCTCCAAACACCTTCCAGGATGTGGCCTCATCAAATGTTTCATCAACGGAAAAGCAGCATCTCCCACATAGTAAAATGGATATTTCATCTGACTACGTGGAAGATTTTCTGCTTCTGGCAAATTCATTGTGCCGTTTAATATTCGTTTGCCAAAACCACTGACTTTTAAGACACGGCCGTCACTTTGACTACCGTATGCATCTATGTCCACTGCGGTAAATATATACTTGCTGTCACATACCGCTAATAATATAATGCTAAAGTAGCCTTTATAATTATAGTAAATTGATCCTGACTTTCTTGGGCACTTTAAGTGTATATGTTTGCCGTCAACAGCTCCTACAACATGCGGCATTCCTGATTTTTGGTAGTGTGCATCTGCTATTTCTCGCCATTCATTTTCATTTGGTTGTGCTAAATATATTCCTGAAAGTTCATCCCAAATGGCTGCGCATGTTTCTAAAATAATTTCTCCAACCGTCGATACACCTACTCTGAAAGACCAGGATAACATTTGGCGACAAACGCCATTAACCAAATATCTAAAAGTTAATGAATAAATTTTATTATTAATTTTTATATACTTATGTAGTTTCATTTATGATCAAAATTACACTAATGTTATGGCCAGCCGACATTCTGGTGGTATTGAACGCCTTATACAATGTTGCTTTGTAATGCGCTTTTTAATTAATGTCAGTAGTAAGTTAAATTCATTGACCCCCAGTCGCGTTGCTTTTCGGAACTCCGCACAGTTGTTGTTTTTAATGTGTTTGAATAATTTATTGAAAAATCCCTGAATTTCCCTTCCATTTTCAGTATATATGGAAAGTGTCCATATTCGGGATCGTCTTTCTTCAGTTAACGCACAAATTGTCAATAAATCAATATATTTCTTTTGGACTGCCATAAGAAGCAGCTTTTGGATTTTTCTCTTTTTCTCGATTTCCATTTTTATTCACTCTAACTTTTTATAATAAAATAAAACACACAACTGAATCATCAACTAAATGCCAAATAATCTACTGCATGTCAAAAATTACTGCTCATGTATTTGAGCTGCAGATATTCGTGCATATATGCAAGCAGATTATCTGCTCATGTGTTTCCAGCATTAGCCTTAGCAACAAAACTTCAGATACAACAGCAACAGACATCGGCAAAATCAAAGAACGTAGATTACTAAGAAGTTGCACATTTTCACCGGATATCCTAACAGAATATTTTAGAGTATTTCACCAGAACGAAATTTACATTCACTGATTGATATTAGAATCTGATTGGATTCAATTGGTTTGTGGTGTGGGGAATTAAGCTAACAATTGTTACCACAGGATAATTTCACTGCTGCAACTTCTTTGTAATCTAAGCTCCTTGGGCAAGACATTCTCAGCTGGCACTGCAGAGCACGAAGGTGGCATATCAGCAGCAGCAACAATAGAAGTACGTCAGTACTAGCACACTCATTCGCACTTCCAACCGTTGGTAAGGTCTGATTAGTGATTCGACTAAACCCTTGCACAGCGACAAGGTGGCTACCTTCGCAATGGAATATCCGCATATATTATATGATATTATGCAATAAGAATACATGATCCCACCACTAAATCACCAAAATTACTAAATGGCGTACTCAAATTTAATGCATCAGCGAATTATATTGGAACAATTTTAGACAAAAGAATGAGCTGGAAACACATTACGCAAGAAAGTGTGCGGAAAGCAACATTTGCCTTATAGAGCTGCAGAATGTGGAGCGTGCACCCAAAGCTCGTATCCTAAATAAAGAAGAAATCAACCATTCGCACACTATAAAAATACAGAAAACGGCTCTAGCAGCGGGCCCCTGCGTTCACCCACATAGGCAATGAATGTGATGCTAAATATACACACCATAGACACAATCGTGAAGCAGTAGTACGATTCAATAACTTTAAGCGATCCGCCAATCGCAGATTTTGTCGACAATATTTGTCTTTTGCAATAACGATTGCGAAATTCACTAACACATTCATACCGACAACTATTAGGCGTCGCTTTATATTAATTCAAATTGATAAAAAGTGAAACCTCTGTCAAATTTAATGTCAAAGTAAGCGAAAACCACAAATGAGAGTAGACTAAAATAAAAAAAAACGTGCTAGCCTAGTGGATGAATAAAATTGTTAGCGGGCCTTAGTTATATTTGATCAAAGTAAGTAAAATAAAACATTAATAATATTTAATTTACAAATATTTAAAAGTTTTAATATTTGCATTACATAGAAAGAATCATGTTGCCATAACCGCTTAAGCGATTTTGGCCGAACTCTCCTACAACTTGTGGGTGCGTCTTGATTTTGTAACACATATTGAGGGACCTACAGTTATCCGCCAACTCCGACCGGCGAATGTGGTTTTTTTTTGTGAGAACTTTTTGTTTTTTCATGGCAGAAATACACTCGCACAATCCAGAAGTCGCTCCCACGATTATTGAGGCTAGGCCGCCACTTATTTACATATATCCGTGAACAAAATTCAACTGTTCTGGTAAAAAAACTAAACTTGTGGTGAAAACACTTTTCGCATAAGGTCACTAACCAAGGGTAATATTTACAAGATAAAACTGCAGGTATACACGGAAGAACATTAATGGCTGGTATCGAAATACCTAAACGACAATAAAATTAAATTTTATACATACCAGCTTAAAAGCAAAAATACCCTACAAGTCGTCATTAAAGACAACTTGCAGAATTCTTAAATGCCCTGAAATTCAAAAAGTTCAATGCAAAGGCTGTTATGAATATAACCAATTGAAATAAGATACCACAGCCTATGTTCAAAGTTCTGGTCAAAAAACAAAACTAGTGCAGATAATTTTCACATAAGGTCACTAGCCAAGGGCAATATTCACGAAACAAAACTGCAGGTATACATGGAAGAGCATTACAGTCTGGTACCAAAATATCTAAACGAGAATAAAATTAAATTTTATACATACCAGCTTAAAAGCGCAAAGGGCCTACAAGTCGTCATTAAAGGCATCGAGTTCACTGTAGAACCTCCAGAGATCTTTAATGCCCTGAAACTCAAAAATATCAATGCAAATACTGTTATAAATATAACCAATAGATATAAGATACCACAGCGTATGTTAAAAGATGAGCTAAAGCCTGAAAATAAGCCTGTTGGAAACGATGCAATACTTATTACACCGCATAGTTACCGTTGAAGAGCCCCTTAAACGAAGCTAGTCCAGAGCACCAATTCCCAAGAATTTGGACACACACAAAAAGGAATTGCACCCTACGCGCCGTTTGCGTGGCTTGTAGAGGTCTTCATGTTACATCAATTTCACAGCCAACATACATACAAGCCGTCAATTGGTTGGCAAATGTAGGAAGTGATCGAGCACCAATTGAAATCACAACTATTGAGTTACGATTTCGTTTGGGCAGCAATAGCTTAAACATAATAACCACATAAACCAATTGACTCATAAACAATGTATTCAATACAGAACTTATGTGAAATGCCAAATTGCAACTTATAGTAATAAGTCAATTTTGGATAAGTTCTGAAGAACCAATAAAGAAACCAACAGCAAAGAATTTGAATTTGGTTTATTTTATTTTTCAAAATCAATTCAACATAAATTGATGGTGATAATTGGCGCAGTCGGGGAGTTAATTTCAGGAGTAAATTAATTAAAAGAATAAAAGGATCCTAAAACTAAGTAAATACACCTTTAAACTGAGTGATTCTAACTAAAGCTAAGTGTTATTAAACAAAATTTTGATTTAAAAGTAAAAAGATCTTAAAACTAAGTGAAAAACTAACTAAATTTGAAACAAAATAAAACATTTAATAAACTTTTTATTAATCAAAAATTGAGTGACAAAAGCAATGGTCCCAATAATCCAACAAATAACTCACCCAATAATTCAACAAATAATCCACCGATTAATCCCATAATACCAGTAACAGAGTTGTTAAAGGAAGCCAAAAGGGAGAGGTACTAAATTCTGCTTTTCAAAATTCTTTTGGATGAAAATTCTGTAAAAATCAAAAAAAAAATTCTGTCCAGCCTAAATTCTTTTGGTTCAATATTCTGTATTTAAAATTCTGTATGATCAAAATGATGGAGAACTGAAATTCTGTATATTAAAATTCTGGAATCAAAATTATTTTCGATCAAAATGCTGTAAAAATATAACCAAATAAGCAGATAACCTGATAAGCACGCTTACCTGAATAGCACATTTATTTTATGAATAATGGAATTCCGATTTTATAGAATCAATGGTATATATACATACGTCAATTAAAGAAAAATTCAAAAATTCATTCAAAACAAAAGTTATTACATTATAATGGCGAAACAATTATTATATTATTAAATTTTTAGCAATTCGCTTTAGAAAAGAAACATGCCTTAATATAAGCCTTTTTTTGTTATTCTTTTAATTCTGTTGTTTGCTTTTACAGCCTTCTTCGTTTGACTAATTTTGTGACCATTTTGAAATTTCTGAAGCTATAAATACATACAAACATATGTACATTTGCTTTATGTAAATCTGTTTTGATAATATAGGAAACCATATGGGTCAAGACAAGTCATGTATTGGCAGTATTTTGTTTTGCAAAACTCTGTATTGAAAAACCAGAAGAGCATATGGGCATATGCGCACTTTTTTTATTTATCCATATGCTCTTCCGGTTTTTCAATACAGAGTTTTGCAAAACAAAATACTGCCAATACATAATTTTGATTTACAGAATTTAAAATTACAGTGTTCCGCAATACAGAATTTTAACAGTACAGAATTTTGAATTACAGATTTTTGAATACAGAATATTGAATACAGAATTTTAAAAACAGAATTTTGAACCAAAATCATATTTGGGTACAATAGGATAAAAGAATTTAGAGGCAATGGCGACTACGACCTTAAGTCCGTCATACGAGAAGTTGAAATATGCCACTCTTCGAGAACACCCCATTCAGAGAATACGTATTTCAGAGATGTGTAATCAACAAATTGCATCACTGACATGGGGAGCAATAAAAAAGGAACTCATAGCAAATTTTGGCATCAGGAAGTCCTACCATCAATTATATTTCAGAGCAATTAACGCGAAAAATAACAATGTAAGTTATTATTAGAATTATCTTAAGAATATTTTAGACCGGTTAAATATTAAATATGAGCAGGATGGCCTTAAGCCACAGGAATTCTGTCAAGTTTTAAATCAATCAATGATACTTAAAACTTTCCTAACCAACATACCACCACACTTATCGAACATAATACCACAGCAGGAACATAAAAACACTCAGGGAAGCATATTACACACTTGAAGAAACAGGACTGGTGAAACCAGGTAGGAAGCAAGAAAGATATATTTTTACGAAAAATACGACATAAAACATAGGACAATCAAATCAGAACGATAATATCCGCCATTTGAAAATGGACAGAACCAACAAAAGCCAATAACCTCAGGAGTAAATAGATCTACATTTTCAAGGCAAAACCACCTCAAGTAACAAAAAACTACACAGTCCAGACGTTACGAACCTATGGAAGTAGATCACCTACAGGAGGAAAGCGACCAAGAAGTAAATTTTCTATTGGCCACAGGCAGGGAGATATTCCGCTAGTTGAGTTAACGATACATAAATTAATATGTTTATTGACACAGGATTGACGACATTACTCCTGGACAAAGACGCACTTCCGAATTACAAAAAATTAAAATTACAAATACCAATCAAATTTAATACATTAAATGGACAGAGCTATACACAATATGAGGTTATTTCGGAAATACCAAAATAATTCAATAACAAAAATCTAATGGCTTGGAAACTCACTACATTTACAAATAAAAGCTTCCAAGGACTTATAGGCCAAAATATCTTAAGAAAATTAGGCGTAATAATCAACTTGGAAGAAAATTATTTGGAAATAAACAAAAATAAAAAAAGTTGTTTAAATCCTTGCCCCTACAAATACGAAAGTATTCATGCATTAGAAGCTCAGGAAATCGGTCCTGAAGTACTAGGTAAACTCATAAGAGTTGACATGAATAAAAAAGAGTAAGATGAACTCAATAAAATTATAGAAAACAATTGATTTATTATTCAAAGAAGGTGAACTTTTAACCCATGCCCACGAAGTACAACATGAAATTATCACCACAACGAATAATCCTGTATATCCCAAGATATACAGATATCCAAAGATTCATGAGGAGGAAATCAACAATCAAATTGATGATATGTTAAAACAAATTATTATTGTAGAAAGTACGTCTAAATACAATTCGCTTTTATGGATTGTCCCAAAAAAAATGGACAATTCAGGCAAGATTGGCGTGTTGTGATCGACTATAGGAAACTTAACGAAATCACTGTAAAGGACAAGTTTCCCATCCCAAATATTGAAAATATTTTAGACAAACAAGGTAAAGCCCAATATTTTACAACCCTTGATCTAGCTAAAGGTTTCCACCAAATACTAGTCAAGGAAGAAGATTGGAAAAAACAGCATTTTCCACACCTTTAGGCCATTATGATTTTGTTCGAATGCCCTTCTGACTAAAAAATTCACCCGCCACATTCGTTTACCTTGACGACGTATTGATCTTTAGCACAAGCTTCAAAGAACATATTCATAGTATTAATAAAGTACTTAATAAATTAAGGAAACACAATCTAAAAATTCAAATCGACAAATGCAATTTCTTTTAAAAAAAAACTGGCCTGAGACCATATTCTTTCACTAGAAGAAATTAAGCCCAATCCAAGTAAAATTAAAACAATTCAATCATTAAAACTGCCGGAAACGCAGAAACAAATCAAGCAATTCCTGGGAATCACTGGTTACCATAGAAATTTCATAAAGGATTATGCTGAAGTAGCACATGGATTAACAAAATATCTCAGGAAAAATTCGAAAGTTAACAAAAATGATCCACTTTACATTGATGCGTTCCTTAAATTGAAAAGGATGCTTACAAACCCTCCAATCCTAAATAATCCAGATTTCTTAAAGAAATTTAAGTTGGTAACGGATGTAAGTGACTTTGCTATAGGAGCAGTCCTCATGCAGAATGACCGTGCTATTAGCTACGCAAGTAGAACCCTTAATGATCATGAAAGGAACTACGCAACAGTAGAAAAATAATTGCTCGACATAGTGTGGAGAATTACCTACCTTAGGCCGTACCTTTACGGGAAAGAATTTGATCTTTCAACTGACCACCGACCACTAGTCTGGCTGTACCACAAGCATAAAGGAAAGAATATCAACCCCAGGCAACAGCGATGGCTACTTCATCGCTTCAGCTGCTAATGACGCCATCTTTTCATAACTTTATGTTAAATAGAAATAAATAAATGTTTTGCGATATTTTGTTTTTATTAAATAAAGTACAGATGGAAATTAATTTTATTATTTATTGTCAAAAATGTAATTTTTGAGGAGGTCTCGTGCATCAAACGCACTTCGCTTTGCATTTGCACTTGACCAAATCGAAGTCTGCTCCAAAGGCGTAACAGATTCTCTCCATTGTCCTTCTACTAATAGACCGTTTTCATTTAAGTGGTCAACAAAATTTGAGGGACAATATTCAGTTGGACTATGAAATTTTACAAAATTATGTAATATAACCGTTGCTTTTACTATTGTATTAGCATTTTCGGGAAACACATTCAGAGGATTGCTCAGCAATCGCCATCTAGCTACCAATATACCAAATGTATTTTCGATTATCACTCGCGCTTTAGATAATGTTTTATTAAAATAATCTTTGCTCGGCTCCAAACACCTTCCAGGATATGGCCTCATCAAATGTTTCATCAACGGAAAAGCAGCATCTCCCACATAGTAAAATGGATATTTCATCTGACTACGTGGAAGATTTTCTGCTTCTGGCAAATTCATTGTGCCGTTTAATATTCGTTTGCCAAAACCACTGACTTTTAAGACTCCGCCGTCACTTTGACTACCGTATGCACCTATGTCCACTGCGGTAAATATATACTTGCTGTCACATACCGCTAGTAATATAATGCTAAAGTAGTCTTTATAATTATAGTAAATTGATCCTGACTTTCTTGGGCACTTTAAGTGTATATGTTTGCTGTCAACAGCTCCTACAACATGCGGCATTCCTGATAATACCAGTAACAGAGTTGTTAAAGGAAGCCAAAAGGGAGAGGTACTAAATTCTGCTTTTCAAAATTCTTTTGGATGAAAATTCTGTAAAAATCAAAAAAAAAATTTTGTCCAGCCTAAATTCCTTTGGTTCAATATTCTGTATTTAAAATTCTGTATGATCAAAATGATGGAGAACTGAAATTCTGTATATTAAAATTCTGGAATCAAAATTATTTTCGATCAAAATGCTGTAAAAATATAACCAAATAAGCAGATAACCTGATAAGCACGCTTACCTGAATAGCACATTTATTTTATGAATAATGGAATTCCGATTTTATAGAATCAATGGTATATATACATACGTCAATTAAAGAAAAATTCAAAAATTCATTCAAAACAAAAGTTATTACATTATAATGGCGAAACAATTATTATATTATTAAATTTTTAGCAATTCGCTTTAGAAAAGAAACATGCCTTAATATAAGCCTTTTTTTTGTTATTCTTTTAATTCTGTTGTTTGCTTTTACAGCCTTCTTCGTTTGACTAATTTTGTGACCATTTTGAAATTTCTGAAGCTATAAATACATACAAACATATGTACATTTGCTTTATGTAAATCTGTTTTGATAATATAGGAAACCATATGGGTCAAGACAAGTCATGTATTGGCAGTATTTTGTTTGCAAAACTCTGTATTGAAAAACCGGAAGAGCATACGGGCATATGCGCACTTTTTTTATTTATCCATATGCTCTTCCGGTTTTTCAATACAGAGTTTTGCAAAACAAAATACTGCCAATACATAATTTTGATTTACAGAATTTAAAATTACAGTGTTCCGCAATACAGAATTTTAACAGTACAGAATTTTGAATTACAGATTTTTGAATACAGAATATTGAATACAGAATTTTAAAAACAGAATTTTGAACCAAAATCATATTTGGGTACAATAGGATAAAAGAATTTAGAGGCAATGGCGACTACGACCTTAAGTCCGTCATACGAGAAGTTGAAATATGCCACTCTTCAAGAACACCCCATTCAGAGAATACGTATTTCAGAGATGTGTAATCAACAAATTGCATCACTGACATGGGGAGCAATAAAAAGGGAACTCATAGCAAATTTTGGCATCAGGAAGTCCTACCATCAATTATATTTCAGAGCAATTAACGCTAAAAATAACAATGTAAGTTATTATTAGAATTATCTTAAGAATATTTTAGACCGGTTAAATATTAAATATGAGCAGGATGGCCTTAAGCCACAGGAATTCTGTCAAGTTTTAAATCAATCAATGATACTTAAAACTTTCCTAACCAACATACCACCACACTTATCGAACATAATACCACAGCAGGAACATAAAAACACTCAGGGAAGCATATTACACACTTGAAGAAACAGGACTGGTGAAACCAGGTAGGAAGCAAGAAAGATATATTTTTACGAAAAATACGACATAAAACATAGGACAATCAAATCAGAACGATAATATCCGCCATTTGAAAATGGACAGAACCAACAAAAGCCAATAACCTCAGGAGTAAATAGATCTACATTTTCAAGGCAAAACCACCTCAAGTAACAAAAAACTACACAGTCCAGACGTTACGAACCTATGGAAGTAGATCACCTACAGGAGGAAAGCGACCAAGAAGTAAATTTTCTATTGGCCACAGGCAGGGAGATATTCCGCTAGTTGAGTTAACGATACATAAATTAATATGTTTATTGACACAGGATTGACGACATTACTCCTGGACAAAGACGCACTTCCGAATTACAAAAAATTAAAATTACAAATACCAATCAAATTTAATACATTAAATGGACAGAGCTATACACAATATGAGGTTATTTCGGAAATACCAAAATAATTCAATAACAAAAATCTAATGGCTTGGAAACTCACTACATTTACAAATAAAAGCTTCCAAGGACTTATAGGCCAAAATATCTTAAGAAAATTAGGCGTAATAATCAACTTGGAAGAAAATTATTTGGAAATAAACAAAAATAAAAAAAGTTGTTTAAATCCTTGCCCCTACAAATACGAAAGTATTCATGCATTAGAAGCTCAGGAAATCGGTCCTGAAGTACTAGGTAAACTCATAAGAGTTGACATGAATAAAAAAGAGTAAGATGAACTCAATAAAATTATAGAAAACAATTGATTTATTATTCAAAGAAGGTGAACTTTTAACCCATGCCCACGAAGTACAACATGAAATTATCACCACAACGAATAATCCTGTATATCCCAAGATATACAGATATCCAAAGATTCATGAGGAGGAAATCAACAATCAAATTGATGATATGTTAAAACAAATTATTATTGTAGAAAGTACGTCTAAATACAATTCGCTTTTATGGATTGTCCCAAAAAAAATGGACAATTCAGGCAAGATTGGCGTGTTGTGATCGACTATAGGAAACTTAACGAAATCACTGTAAAGGACAAGTTTCCCATCCCAAATATTGAAAATATTTTAGACAAACAAGGTAAAGCCCAATATTTTACAACCCTTGATCTAGCTAAAGGTTTCCACCAAATACTAGTCAAGGAAGAAGATTGGAAAAAACAGCATTTTCCACACCTTTAGGCCATTATGATTTTGTTCGAATGCCCTTCTGACTAAAAAATTCACCCGCCACATTCGTTTACCTTGACGACGTATTGATCTTTAGCACAAGCTTCAAAGAACATATTCATAGTATTAATAAAGTACTTAATAAATTAAGGAAACACAATCTAAAAATTCAAATCGACAAATGCAATTTCTTTTAAAAAAAAACTGGCCTGAGACCATATTCTTTCACTAGAAGAAATTAAGCCCAATCCAAGTAAAATTAAAACAATTCAATCATTAAAACTGCCGGAAACGCAGAAACAAATCAAGCAATTCCTGGGAATCACTGGTTACCATAGAAATTTCATAAAGGATTATGCTGAAGTAGCACATGGATTAACAAAATATCTCAGGAAAAATTCGAAAGTTAACAAAAATGATCCACTTTACATTGATGCGTTCCTTAAATTGAAAAGGATGCTTACAAACCCTCCAATCCTAAATAATCCAGATTTCTTAAAGAAATTTAAGTTGGTAACGGATGTAAGTGACTTTGCTATAGGAGCAGTCCTCATGCAGAATGACCGTGCTATTAGCTACGCAAGTAGAACCCTTAATGATCATGAAAGGAACTACGCAACAGTAGAAAAATAATTGCTCGACATAGTGTGGAGAATTACCTACCTTAGGCCGTACCTTTACGGGAAAGAATTTGATCTTTCAACTGACCACCGACCACTAGTCTGGCTGTACCACAAGCATAAAGGAAAGAATATCAACCCCAGGCAACAGCGATGGCTACTTCATCGCTTCAGCTGCTAATGACGCCATCTTTTCATAACTTTATGTTAAATAGAAATAAATAAATGTTTTGCGATATTTTGTTTTTATTAAATAAAGTACAGATGGAAATTAATTTTATTATTTATTGTCAAAAATGTAATTTTTGAGGAGGTCTCGTGCATCAAACGCACTTCGCTTTGCATTTGCACTTGACCAAATCGAAGTCTGCTCCAAAGGCGTAACAGATTCTCTCCATTGTCCTTCTACTAATAGACCGTTTTCAATGAAGTGGTCAACAAAATTTGAGGGACAATATTCAGTTGGACTATGAAATTTTACAAAATTATGTAATATAACCGTTGCTTTTACTATTGTATTAGCATTTTCGGGAAACACATTCAGAGGATTGCTCAGCAATCGCCATCTAGCTACCAATATACCAAATGTATTTTCGATTATCACTCGCGCTTTAGATAATGTTTTATTAAAATAATCCTTGCTCGGCTCCAAACACCTTCCAGGATATGGCCTCATCAAATGTTTCATCAACGGAAAAGCAGCATCTCCCACATAGTAAAATGGATATTTCATCTGACTACGTGGAAGATTTTCTGCTTCTGGCAAATTCATTGTGCCGTTTAATATTCGTTTGCCAAAACCACTGACTTTTAAGACTCCGCCGTCACTTTGACTACCGTATGCACCTATGTCCACTGCGGTAAATATATACTTGCTGTCACATACCGCTAGTAATATAATGCTAAAGTAGTCTTTATAATTATAGTAAATTGATCCTGACTTTCTTGGGCACTTTAAGTGTATATGTTTGCTGTCAACAGCTCCTACAACATGCGGCATTCCTGATTTTTGATAGTATGCATCTGCTATTTCTCGCCATTCATTTTCATTTGGTTGTGCTAAATATATTCCTGAAAGTTCATCCTAAATGGCTGCGCATGTTTCTAAAATAATTTCTCCAACCGTCGATACTTCTACTCTGAAAGACCAGGCTAACATTTGGCGACAAACGCCATGAGCCAAATATCTAAAAGTTAATGAATAAATTTTATTATTAATTTTTATATACTTATGTAGTTTCATTTATGATCAAGCTTACACTAATGTTATTGCCAGCCGACATTCTGATGGTATTGGACGCCTTATACAATGTTGCTTTGTAAAGCGCTTTTTAATTAATGTCAGTAGTAAGTTAAATTCATTCGCGTTGCTTTTCGGAACTCCGCACAGTTGTTGTTTTTAATGTGTTTGAATAATTTATTGAAAAATTCATGAATTTCCCTTTCATTTTCAGTATATATGGAAAGTGTCCATATTCGGGATCGTCTTTCTTCAGTTAACGCACAAATTGTCAATAAATCAATATATTTCTTTTGGACTGCCATAAGAAGAAGCAGCTTTTGGATTTTTCTCTTTTTCTCGATTTCCATTTTTATTCACTCTAACTTTTTATAATAAAATAAAACACACAACTGAATCATCAACTAAATGCCAAATAATCTACTGCATGTCAAAAATTACTATATGCAAGCAGATTATCTGCACATGTATTTCCAGCATTAGCCTTAGCAACAAAACTTGGAGGTTTGTCAGATACAACAGCAACAGACATCGGCAAAATCAAAGAACGTAGATTACTAAGAAGTTGCACATTTTCACCGATATCCTAACAGAATATTTTAGAGTATTTCACCAGAACGAAATTTACATTCACTGATTGATATTAGAATCTGATTGGATTCAATTGGTTTGTGGCGTGGGGAATTAAGCTAACAATTGTTACCACAGGATATATTCACTGCTGCAACTTCTTTGTAATCTAAGCTCTTTGGGCAAGACATTCTCAGCTGGCACTACAGAGCACGAAGGTGGCATACCAGCAGCAGCAACAATAGAAGTACGTCAGTACTAATACACTTAATCGCACTTCCAACCGTTGGTAAGGTCTGATTAGTGATTCGACTAAACCCTTGCACAGCGACAAGGTGGCTGCCTTCGCAATGGAATATCCGCATATATTATATGATATTATGCAAGAAGGATACATGATCCCACCACTAAATCACCAAAATTACTAAATGGCGTACTCAAATTTAATGCATCAGCGAACTATATTGGAATAATTTTAGACAAAAGAATGAGCTGGAAACACATTACGCAAGAAAGTGTGCGGAAAGCAACATTTGCCTTATACAGCTGAAGAATGTGGAGCGTGCATCCAAAGCTCGTATCCTAAATAAAGAAGAAATCAACCATTCGCATACTATAAAAATACAGAAAACGGCTCTAGCAGCGGGCCCCTGCGTTCACCCACATAGGCAATGAATGTGATGCTAAATATACACACCATAGACACAATCGTGAAGCAGTAGTACGATTCAATAACTTTAAGCGATCCGCCAATCGCAGTTTTTGTCGACAATATTCGTCTTTTGCAATAACGATTGCGAAATTCACTAACACATTCATACCGACAACTATTAGGCGTCGCTTTATATTAATTCAAATTGATAAAAAGTGAAACCTCTGTCAAATTTAATGTCAAAGTAAGCGAAAAGTACAAATGAGAGTAGACAAAAATCAAACAAAAACACGTGCTAGCCTAGTGGATGAATAAAATTGTTAGCGGGCCTTAATTATATTTGATCAAAGTAAGTAAAATAAAACATTAATAATATTTAATTTACAAATATTTAAAAGTCTTAATTTTTGCATTACATAGAAAGAATCATGTTGCCATAACCGCTTAAGCGATTTTGGCCGAACTCTCCTACAACTTGTGGGTGCGTCTTGATTTTGTAACACATATTGAGGGACCCACAGTTATCCGCCAACTCCGACCGGCGAATGTGGTTTTTTTTGTGAGAACTTTTTGTTTTTTCATGGCAGAAATACACTCGCACAATCCAGAAGTCGCTCCCACGATTATTGAGGCTAGGCCGCCACTTATTTACATATATCCGTGAACAAAATTCAACTGTTCTGGTAAAAAACTAAACTTGTGGTGAAAACACTTTTCGCATAAGGTCACCAACCAAGGGTAATATTTGCAAGATAAAACTACACGGAAGAACAATAAAATTAAATTTTATACATACCAGCTTAAAAGCAAAAATACCCTACAAGTCGTCATTAAAGACAACTTGCAGAATTCTTAAATGCCCTGATATTCAAAAAGTTCAATGCAAAGGCTGTTATGAATATAACCAATAGAAATAAGATACCACAGCCTATGTTCAAAGTTCTGGTCAAAAAACAAAACTAGTGCAGATAATTTTCACATAAGGTCACTAGCCAAGGGCAATATTCACGAAACAAAACTGCAGGTATACATGGAAGAGCATTACAGTCTGGTACCAAAATATCTAAACGAGAATAAAATTAAATTTTATACATACCAGCTTAAAAGCGCAAAGGGCCTACAAGTCGTCATTAAAGGCATCGAGTTCACTGTAGGACCTGCAGAGATCTTTAATGCCCTGAAACTCAAAAAGTTCAATGCAAATACTGTTATAAATATAACCAATAGAAATAAGATACCACAGCGTATGTTAAAAGATGAGCTATAGCCTGAAAATAAGCCTCTTGGAAACGATGCTGTTCACCCCATTTACAACCTGCAATACTTATTACACCGCATAGTTACCGTTGAAGAGCCCCTTAAACGAAACTAGTCCAGAGCACCAATTCCCAAGAATTTGGACACACACAAAAAGGAATTGCACCCTACGTGCCGTTTGCGTGGCTTGTAGAGGTCTTCATGTTACATCAATTTCACAGCCAACATACATATGTACAAGCCGTCAATTGGGTGGCAAATGTAGGAAGTGATCGAGAACCAATTGAAATCACAACTATTGAGTTACGATTTCGTTTGGGCAGCAATAGCTTAAACATAATAAACACATAAACCAATTGACTCATAAACAATGTATTCAATACAGAACTTACATATGTGAAATGCCAAATTGCAACTTATAGTAATAAGTCAATTTTGGATAAGTTCTGAAGAACCAATAAAGAAACCAACAGCAAAGAATTTGGATTTGGTTTATTTTATTTTTCAAAATCAATTCAACATAAATTGATGGTGATAATTGGCGCAGTCGGGGAGTTAATTTCAGGAGTAAATCAATTAAAAGAATAAAAGGATCCTAAAACTAAAAAAATACACCTTTAAACTGAGTGATTCTAACTAAAGCTAAGTGTTATTAAACAAAATTTTGATTTAAAAGTAAAAAGATCTTAAAACTAAGTGAAAAACTAACTAAATTTGAAACAAAATAAAACATTTAATTAACTTTTTATTAATCAAAAATTGAGTGACAAAAGCAAAGGTCCCAATAATCCAACAAATAACTCACCCAATAATTCAACAAATAATCCACCGATTAATCCCATAATACCAGCAACAGAGTTGTTAAAGGAAGCCAAAAGGATAAAAGAATTTAGAGGCAATGGCGACTACGACCTTATGTCCGTCATACGAGAAGTTGAAATATGCCACTCTTCGAGAACACCCCATTCAGAGAATACGTATTTCAGAGATGTGTAATCAACAAATTGCATCACTGACATGGGGAGCAATAAAAAAGGAACTCATAGCAAATTTTGGCATCAGGAAGTCCTACCATCAATTATATTTCAGAGCAATTAACGCTAAAAATAACAATGTAAGTTATTATTAGAATTATCCTAAGAATATTTTAGACCGGTTAAATATTAAATATGAGCAGGATGGCCTTAAGCCACAGGAATTCTGTCAAGCTTTAAATCAATCAATGATACTTAAAACTTTCCTAACCAACACACTTATCGAACATAATACCACAGCAGGAACATAAAAACACTTAGGGAAGCATATTACACACTTGAAGAAACAGGACTGGTGAAACCAGCTAGGAAGCAAGAAAGATATATTTTTACGAAAAATACGACATAATACATAGGGCAATCAAATCAGAACGGTAATATCCGCCATTTGAAATGGACAGAACCAACAAAAGCCAATAACCTCAGGAGTAAATAGATCTACATTTTCAAGGCAAAACCACCTCAACTAACAAAAAACTACACAGTCCAGACGTTACGAACCTATGGAAGTAGATCACCTACAGGAGGAAAGCGACCAAGAAGTAAATTTTCTATTGGCCACAGGCAGGGAGATATTCCGCTAGTTGAGTTAACGATACATAAATTAATATGTTTATTGACACAGGATTGACGACATTACTCCTGGACAAAGACGCACTTCCGAATTACAAAAAATTAAAATTACAAATACCAATCAAATTTAATACATTAAATGGACAGAGCTATACACAATATGAGGTTATTTCGGAAATACCAAAATAATTCAATAACAAAAATCTAATGGCTTGGAAACTCACTACATTTACAAATAAAAGCTTCCAAGGACTTATAGGCCAAAATATCTTAAGAAAATTAGGCGTAATAATCAACTTGGAAGAAAATTATTTGGAAATAAACAAAAATAAAAAAAGTTGTTTAAATCCTTGCCCCTACAAATACGAAAGTATTCATGCATTAGAAGCTCAGGAAATCGGCCCTGAAGTACTAGGTAAACTCATAAGAGTTGACATGAATAAAAAAGAGTAAGATGAACTCAATAAAATTATAGAAAACAATTGATTTATTTTTCAAAGAAGGTGAACTTTTAACCCATGCCCACGAAGTACAACATGAAATTATCACCACAACGAATAATCCTGTATATCCCAAGATATACAGATATCCAAAAATTCATGAGGAGGAAATCAACAATCAAATTGATGATATGTTGAAACAAATTATTATTGTAGAAAGTACGTCCTCATACAATTCGCTTTTATGGATTGTCCCAAAAAAAATGGACAATTCAGGCAAGATTGGCGTGTTTTGATCGACTATAGGAAACTTAACGAAATCACTGTAAAGGACAAGTTTCCACTCCAAATATTGAAAATATTTTAGACAAACAAGGTAAAGCCCAATTATTTACAACCCTTGATCTAGCTAAAGGTTTCCACCAAATACTAGTCAAGGAAGAAGATAGGAAAAACCAGCATTTTCCACACCTTTAGGCCATTATGATTTTGTTCGAATGCCCTTCTGACTAAAAAATTCACCCGCCACATTCGTTTACCTTGACGACATATTGATCCTTAGCACAAGCTTCAAAGAACATATTCATAGTATTAATAAAATACTTAATAAATTAAGGGAACACAATCTAAAAATTCAAATCGACAAATGCAATTTCTTTTCAAAAAAAACTGGCCTGAGACCATATTCTTTCACTAGAAGAAATTAAGCCCAATCCAAGTAAAAGTAAAACAATTCAATCATTAAAACTGCCGGAAACGCAGAAACAAATCAAGCAATTCCTGGGAATCACTGGTTACCATAGAAATTTCATAAAGGATTATGCTGAAGTAGCACATGGATTAACAAAATATCTCAGGAAAAATTCGAAAGTTAACAAAAATTATCCACTTTACATTGATGCCTTCCTTAAATTAAAAAGGATGCTTACAAACCCTCCAATCCTAAATAATCCAGATTTCTTAAAGAAATTTAAGTTGGTAACGGATGTAAGTGACTTTGCTATAGGAGCAGTCCTCATGCAGAATGACCGTGCTATTAGCTACGCAAGTAGAACCCTTAATGATCATGAAAGGAACTACGCAACAGTAGAAAAAGAATTGCTCGACATAGTGTGGAGAGTTACCTACCTTAGGCCGTATCTTTACGGGAAAGAATTTGATCTTTCAACTGACCACCGACCACTAGTCTCGCTGTACTACAAGCATAAAGGAAGAATATCAACCCCAGGCAACAGCGATGGCTACTTCATCGCTTCAGCTGCTAATGACGCAACCTATTCATAACTTTATGTTAAATAGAAATAAATAAATGTTTTGCGATATTTTTTTTTTATTAAATAAAGTACAGATGGAAATTAATTTTATTATTTATTGTCAAAAATGTAATTTTTGAGGAGGTCTCGTGCATCAAACGCACTTCGCTTTGCATTTGCACTTGACCAAATCGAAGTCTGCTCCAAAGGCGTAACAGATTCTCTCCATTGTCCTTCTACTAATAGGCCGTTTTCATTTAAGTGGTCAACAAAATTTGAGGGACAATATTTAGTTGGACTATAAACTTTTTCAAAATTATGTAATATAACCGTTGCTTTTACTATTGTATTAGCATTTTCGGGAAACACATTCAGAGGATTGTTCAGCAATCGCCATCTAGCTACCAATATACCAAATGTATTTTCGATTATCCCTCGCGCTTTAGATAAGGTTTTATTAAAATAATCCTTGCTCGGCTCCAAACACCTTCCAGGATATGGCCTCATCAAATGTTTCATCAACGGAAAAGCAGCATCTCCCACATAGTAAAATGGATATTTCATCTGACTACGTGGAAGATTTTCTGCTTCTGGCAAATTCATTGTGCCGTTTAATATTCGTTTGCCAAAACCACTGATTTTTAAGACTCCGCCGTCACTTTGACTACCGTATGCACCGTGTCCACTGCGGTAAATATATACTTGCTGTCACATACCGCTAGTAATATAATGCTAAAGTAGCCTTTATAATTATAGAAAATTGATCCTGACTTTCTTGGGCACTTTATGTGTATATGTTTGCCGTCAACAGCTCCTACAACATGCGGCATTCCCGATTTTTGGTAGTATGCATCTGCTATTTCTCGCCATTCATTTTCATTTGGTTGTGCTAAATATATTCCTGAAAGTTCATCCCAAATGGCTGCGCATGTTTCTAAAATAATTTCTCCAACCGTCGATACACCTACTCTGAAAGACCAGGCTAACATTTGGCGACAAACGCCATTAACCAAATATCTAAAAGTTAATGAATACATTTTATTATTAATTTTTATATAGTTTCATTTATGATCAAGCTTACACTAATGTTATTGCCAGCCGACATTCTGGTGGTATTGAACGCCTTATACAATGTTGCTTTGTAATGCCCTTTTTAATTAATGTCAGTAGTAAGTTAAATTCATTGACCCCCATTCGCGCTGCTTTTCGGAACTCCGCACAGATGTTGTTTTTAATGTGTTTGAATAATTTATTGAAAAATTCATGAATTTCCCTTTCATTTTCAGTATATATGGAAAGTGTCCATATTCGGGATCGTCTTTCTTCAGTTAACGCACAAATTGTCAATAAATCAATATATTTCTTTTGGACTGCCATAAGAAGAAGCAGCTTTTGGATTTTTCTCTTTTTCTCGATTTCCATTTTTATTCACTCTAACTTTTTATAATAAAATAAAACACACAACTGAATCATCAACTAAATGCCAAATAATCTACTGCATGTCAAAAATTACTATATGCAAGCAGATTATCTGCACATGTATTTCCAGCATTAGCCTTAGCAACAAAACTTGGAGGTTTGTCAGATACAACAGCAACAGACATCGGCAAAATCAAAGAACGTAGATTACTAAGAAGTTGCACATTTTCACCGGATATCCTAACAGAATATATTAGAGTATTTCACCAGAACGAAATTTACATTCACTGATTGATATTAGAATCTGATTGGATTCAATTGGTTTGTGGTGTGGGGAATTAAGCTAACAATTGTTACCACAGGATAATTTCACTGCTGCAACTTCTTTGTAATCTAAGCTCTTTGGGCAAGACATTCTCAGCAGGCACTGCAGAGCACGAAGGTGGCATATCAGCATGGAGCGTGCACCCAAAGCTCGTATCGCCAATCGCAGTTTTTGTCGACAATATTTGTCTTTTGCAGTAACGATTGCGAAATTCACTAACACGTTCATACCGACAACTATTAGGTGTCGCTTTATATTAATTCAAATTGATAAAAAGTGAAACCTCTGTCAAATTTAATGTCGAAGTAAGCGAAAAGCACAAATGAGAGTAGACAAAAATAAAAAAAAACACGTGCTAGCCTAGTGGATGAATAAAATTGTTATTATATTTGATCAAAGTAAGTAAAATAAAACATTAATAATATTTAATTTACAAATATTTAAAAGTCTTAATTTTTGCATTACATAGAAAGAATCATGTTGCCATAACCGCTTAAGCGATTTTGGCCGAACTCTCCTACAACTTGTGGGTGCGTCTTGATTTTGTAACACATATTGAGGGACCCACAGTTATCCGCCAACTCCGACCGGCGAATGTGGTTTTTTTTGTGAGAACTTTTTGTTTTTTCATGGCAGAAATACACTCGCACAATCCAGAAGTCGCTCCCACGATTATTGAGGCTAGGCCGCCACTTATTTACATATATCCGTGAACAAAATTCAACTGTTCTGGTAAAAAACTAAACTTGTGGTGAAAACACTTTTCGCATAAGGTCACCAACCAAGGGTAATATTTGCAAGATAAAACTACACGGAAGAACATTAATGGCTGGTATCGAAATACCTAAGCGACAATAAAATTAAATTTTATACATACCAGCTTAAAAGCAAAAATACCCTACAAGTCGTCATTAAAGACAACTTGCAGAATTCTTAAATGCCCTGATATTCAAAAAGTTCAATGCAAAGGCTGTTATGAATATAACCAATAGAAATAAGATACCACAGCCTATGTTCAAAGTTCTGGTCAAAAAACAAAACTAGTGCAGATAATTTTCACATAAGGTCACTAGCCAAGGGCAATATTCACGAAACAAAACTGCAGGTATACATGGAAGAGCATTACAGTCTGGTACCAAAATATCTAAACGAGAATAAAATTAAATTTTATACATACCAGCTTAAAAGCGCAAAGGGCCTACAAGTCGTCATTAAAGGCATCGAGTTCACTGTAGGACCTGCAGAGATCTTTAATGCCCTGAAACTCAAAAAGTTCAATGCAAATACTGTTATAAATATAACCAATAGAAATAAGATACCACAGCGTATGTTAAAAGATGAGCTATAGCCTGAAAATAAGCCTCTTGGAAACGATGCTGTTCACCCCATTTACAACCTGCAATACTTATTACACCGCATAGTTACCGTTGAAGAGCCCCTTAAACGAAACTAGTCCAGAGCACCAATTCCCAAGAATTTGGACACACACAAAAAGGAATTGCACCCTACGCGCCGTTTGCGTGGCTTGTAGAGGTCTTCATGTTACATCAATTTCACAGCCAACATGCATACAAGTCGTCAATTGGTTGGCAAATGTAGGAAGTGATCGAGAACCAATTGAAATCACAACTATTGAGTTACGATTTCGTTTGGGCAGCAATAGCTTAAATATAATAAACACATAAAGCAATTGACTCATAAACAATGTATTCAATACAGAACTTATGTGAAATGCCAAATTGCAACTTATGATAATCAGTCAATTTTGGATAAGTTCTGAAGAACCAATAAAGAAACCAACAGCAAAGAATTTGAATTTGGTTTATTTTATTTTTCAAAATCAATTTAACATAAATTGATAGTGATAATTGGCGCAGTCGGGGAGTTAATTTCAGGAGTAAATTAATTAAAAGAATAAAAGGATCCTAAAACTAAGTAAATACACCTTTAAACTGAGTGATTCTAACTAAAGCTAAGTGTTATTAAACAAAATTTTGATTTAAAAGTAAAAAGATCTTAAAACTAAATGAAAAACTAACTAAATTTGAAACAAAATAAAACATTTAATTAACTTTTTATTAATCAAAAATTGAGTGACAAAAGCAAAGGAAGGAGGAAATCAACAATCAAATTGATGATATGTTGAAACAAATTATTATTGTAGAAAGTACGTCTTCATACAATTCGCTTTTAAGGATTGTCCCAAAAAAAATGGACAATTCAGGCAAGATTGGCGTGTTGTGATCGACTATAGGAAACTTAACGAAATCACTGTAAAGGACAAGTTTCCCATCCAAATATTGAAAATATTTTAGACAAACAAGGTAAAGCCCAATATTTTACAACCCTTGATCTAGCTAAAGGTTTCCACCAAGTACTAGTCAAGGAAGAAGATAGTAAAAAACAGCATTTTCCACACCTTTAGGCCATTATGATTTTGTTCGAATGCCCTTCGGACTAAAAAATTCACCCGCCACATTCGAAAGGCTGATATACTCAGTACTAAGAGAATTAATAAATAAAATATGCGTCGTTTACCTTGACGACATATTGATCTTTAGCACAAGCTTCTAAGAACATATTCATAGTATTAATAAAGTACTTAATAAATTAAGGGAACACAATCTAAAAATTCAAATCGACAAATGCAATTTCTTTAAAAAAAAAACTGGCCTGAGACCATATTCTTTCACTAGAAGGAATTAAGCCCAATCCAAGTAAAATTAAAACAATTCAATCATTAAAACTGCCGGAAACGCAAAAACAAATCAAGCAATTCCTGGGAATCACTGGTTACCATAGAAATTTCATAAAGGATTATGCTGAAGTAGCACATGGATTAACAAAATATCTCAGGAAAAATTCGAAAGTTAACAAAAATGATCCACTTTACATTGATGCGTTCCTTAAATTGAAAAGGATGCTTACAAACCCTCCAATCCTAAATTATCCAGATTTCTTAAAGAAATTTAAGTTGGTAACGGATGTAAGTGACTTTGCTATAGGAGCAGTCCTCATGCAGAATGGCCGTGCTATTAGTTACGCAAGTAGAACCCTTAATGAAAAATAAAAAAAGAATTGCTCGACATAGTGTGGAGAGTTACCTACCTTAGGCCGTACCTTTACGGGAAAGAATTTGATCTTTCAACTGACCACCGACCACTAGTCTGGCTGTACCACAAGCATAAAGGAAAGAATATCAACCCCAGGCTACAGCGATGGCTACTGGAATTGGGTGAATATAATATAGACATGAACTATATAAAGGGCAAAGAAAATAGAGTTGCAGATTTTCTTAGCCGAATTAATACAGAAACAGGAGAAATTTACATAACATAAGAAAATATTGACAACATGAGTATATGTGCAACAATTCATTCACAACAAGAGGAACAAAATGACCACATCCCTATATTAGAAACAGTGGTAAACCGATTCCCAACACGAATTATCCTTACGGACAACAAAATTAAAGAAACTGAAATTGTAAATAAAAAAAGGAAAATTTATGTCAACACAAATGATATATCCTCAAATTTCATGACGTGTGATGTATTCAGAAGGTACCTAAAAAGCGGAAAAACTGGAATATTTTCCGAACTTCCCGATAATATATACAATAAAGTTCAACTAAAACTCATCGAAATTTTCGGGTACAGCATAAAGTTCGTGAAATGTAGCTATCATGCCAAGGACATGAGCAACATTGACGAAACTTTCAAACAAATACACAAATACCATAAATTTGAAACAGGACATAGTGGTATAACAGAAATTTACGAGGGCATTAAAAAGAAAGTATACTTCAGCAATTTAAAAGAGTAGTGCAGAAATACTTCAATAATTGCGATACTTGCAATAAAGCAAAATACGATAGGAATCCATCAAAGCCGAAATTCCGTATTACAGAGACACCTACCGACCCAAATCAAATTATACACTTAGACGTATATACAATCAAGAAACACAGTTTCATAACATTTATCGACAAATTTTCTAACCAGGAGACAGCTTTCTTTTTAGAGGACAGAAACAGTCAAACCATCATAGAAAATGTTAGACTTTTTTTCTCAACAAGAAACAAACCAATCAAAATTATAACCGATAACGAATTCAATTCCATTAATGTCAAAAACTTTTTAAATCAGGAAAATATTGATGTACATTTTACTAAGCCAAATCACATACAGGCAACTCAGACGTAGAAAGGCTTCATAGCACAACCTCTGAAAAATGTAGAGTGTTAGAAGCGGAAAAGGTCGAACTTTCAACCCAAGAAAAAATTTTCAAATGTATAAAGTTTTATAACAAATCATTACATAGTACAACTAAAGAAAACCCTCAGGATCAATAATACTATTATCAGCAACAGACTAAAACAAATAAAGAATAAAATTATAGCAAAAAGAAATGAGAAAAGTGAAAATCATGTACAAAATCAAAGGGAAGGTTACATTAAGAACTATAAAGCACTTCGGCACAAGTACGAGCCTAGATACAGAGAAGCAAAAGAGACAAAATGTAGAAAATATTCATCCAACAAACACTAAACGAAAAACTAAATTTTCAGGTGCATTTAATCCAAACGCTGTTAATGCTGATATTGACATTCACAACAGCAACACTGCCCATACAGCCGATTGATAGCATAAACGGTTAGGCCGAAATAAAACTCGACAATGTTAACATGATAAAAGATTATTGTAAAATACTTCACATAATAGATATTAATAAAATTTTTGTTATCATAGACACATTGCAACTAAACATAAAATCAGCAAAACTGGGAAATACACTACTTTTGGAACATGAGTTCGGCAGAGTAAGAACGAAAGCTTTGACAGTTTTACCCCATAGGCATAAAGGAGGCTACTCAACTTATAACAGACACAATGGACGACAATGATAGAACAGAATTGGAAGAACACCTTAGAATAATAGACGAAAACACAATAATCACTTCAATAAAACGTTCAGCCAATTAAAATTAGCTGTAGAAAATGACAGACGGAATGTACTAGAAAAATTTGAAGTTATGAACACTAAAAATGATGACATATTTAAACAACTATCTTATTTGGGCCTGCTTTTAAAAATTAAAATTCTAGAAAATAACATAGAACATATTCTTAACAATATATCGTCCTCAAGACCTAACATAATGACAAGCAACATCCTGACAGAACAAGAAATTAATGAACTTTTTTTTTTTATTTATTTAAACATAGATTTATTTATTGAATCGCTTAAATACTAAAGCCTAACAACAAGTTTTCGAATCTTAAACTAATATTATCTGCTTGTTAGCCCTTATATAGGGCTCCGATAGTTCCGTGAATCTTCATCAAAAGGCTGGACGATTGTTCGTTTTCAGACGTGATTTGTAAGTTCTATGTGCTAGAGCATTTGCAAGCGGGTTCGGGTGCGATTGCAGTTTATCGAGGTATTTTGCTCTGCTGCTATTGATTTCATCTTTGACTGTGGGTATTTCAAGATCTTTATGAATATTCGAGTTCTTTATGTACCAAGGTGCTGCTGTTAACATTCTTAGGATTTTTGATTGTGACTTCTGTATAATATCGATACTACTAGCACAGGCAGATCCCCATAGCTGTATACCATACATCCATATAGGCTTTAGGATTGAATTATACAAAAGAACTTTATAGTCTAGGTTTAATGCAGACTTTCGATGCAACAGCCAATGTAGTTCGGATCTTTTCAAATTTATTTGTATCTTTTTAGCGATAATATGATTTTTCCAAGTGAGGCGCCGGTCTAGGTGCATACCAAGATATGTAACATTTTTATCCTGGGGAGTTATGACTTTGTTTAATGTTATAGATGGGCACGTTTTTGGCTTAAGTGTGAAGGTCACATGCTTCGATTTTTGTTCATTTACTTTAATACGCCACATCTCTAACCACTCCTCGATATGTTTTAGGTGGTTTTGTAAGAGTTTTGAAGCTTCTACTGGACATTTGTTTCTGCATATTATGGCAGTATCATCCGCGAAGGTTGAAGTTAGCAATGAACTGCTAGTAGGGATATCAGATGTGAATATAAGATATAATGTTGGACCAAGGACGCTGCCCTGAGGAACGCCAGCCTTTATTGGAAACTCTTCTGATATATAATCATTCATTTTTATTGTAAACCATCTGTTAGAGAGGTACGAATTAAGAATGCTATGGAAGCTTGGTGGCAGTAGCTTTGTAATTTTATGTATAAGCCCTTCATGCCAAACTTTATCGAATGCTTGGGATACATCCAGAAAAATTGCGGAACAATATTCTCTGTGTTCAAATGCCGTTCTTATCTCATTGGTAATACGGTTTACTTGTTCTATTGTACCATGCTCCTCTCGAAAGCCAAATTGGTGAGTAGGTATGATATTATGGTTTTTGAGAACAGGAGTAATTTTACGTAGTAATATTTTTTTTTAAACAGCTTTGAGATACAGGGCAGTAAGCTAATTGGTCTGTATGACGATGGCAGAGTTGCGTTTTTGCCGGGTTTAAGAATCATAATAATTTGAGACCTTTTCCGTGCTTTCGGAAAGTATCCAAGTTTAAATATCGAGTTGAAAATAATGGATATGTAGGTGTACAAGGCAATTCCATTAACATTTTTGGAGTGATTCGGTCATAGCCAGGAGATTTTTTTGGGTCTAGAGTTTGTCTTATTTCTTCGATTTCAGAGATTGTTGTAAAAATTGGGTTTGCACTTATACTACTACATTGAGGTGTGAGTGGAGAACATGTTAAAACCGAGTTGGGATGAAATACCTTTTCAAGATGTTGCGCGAAGCATTTAGCCTTTTCTTCTGAGCTACGCGCCCAAGAGCCATTTTCTTTTCTAAGTGGCATTTCAGGCTTCACTGGCGGCTTGATATTTTTGTTCGCACTCCATAATGGTTTTTTTTGGAGACCATTGGGGGTTAGCTTTTTAATGAAAACATTAATATTTTGCTCCTCTTCATGTTTAAGGGCTTGTTTCAGTATTTTCTCCGCTCTTTTGAGTTTAAGTTTTGCTGTAGGCGATCTAGAATTCTGCCACTCTCTGCGGAGTTTTCGTTTTTCTATAACAAGGTGTTCGATTCGACTGTTCGTTTTTTTGTGGGAAAAACTTGTATCAGATACAGACTTTGGAGTAGCTACTGTGGCAGCTGTTATAAGCAAGGAGTTCAGAACGTTAATACTGTCATCAATATCCTCCCCATTCTTAATTTTGAAATTTGTTTGAACATGGCTACTGATAAATTTTTTATATTTCAGCCAATTTGTTTTATGCGATGTCAATTGGGAAAAATTTTCGATTTTATATGGCTGTTCATATAATGTGATCATAACTGGTGAGTGATCCGAAGACAGATCAGGCCAGGTTTCGGCAGTTATCATACTTCTATCAATATTCTTAATGACTGCAAAATCAATTAAGTCAGGCATTTTCTTAACATCTGTTGGCCAATAAGTTGGCTGTCTAGGTGACACAAAGTCAAGACGTGTTCGCTTATCAATAATAGTATTATAAAGCTGCCGACCTTTCGGGTTCACAAGGCGTGAACCCCAGTAAGGATGTTTGGCGTTATAATCTCCACCTGCCAAGAACCGATCACCCAATGTGTTAAAAAATTCTTTGAATTGTTTGTCTGTAATTGAGAAGCGCGGCATATTTATAAGGCATATTGAAGTGGCTTGCATATAATTCGTACTAAAAGGTTCTAATGAATGATGCTTTAGCCTGCTTCTTATAAGCACTGCTGTTCCACCATGAGCTTTACCATCTGGGTGGTTTGTGTTATAAAATGTGTATCCAGGTATATTAAAGTTATACTTGTTTGTTAGATGGGTTTCTGATATAAGCATAACGTCCACATCATTTTGTGTTAAGAATCGTTTGAGATCTAACTTATGCTGGTTGACACCGTATTAATTAAGGATTGTAGCATTTGTGTTTGGACTTTAATCAAATCCTGGATCATGCTTTGCATTGTTGTCATGAACTGTGACATACATTGTGTAAGATTTAAAATCATTGACTCTAACCCACTAGTTGGTGTGGTGCTTGGGGATACTTTTTCTATATTATTTATGCATGGGTTAGCATTTTGTGTCGCATGGGCATTAACTATGCTTGGATTAGCATTTACAGCATTCGCTTTTAAAATATTGGCATAAGATATTGTATTTGCAAAATTATTGGGGATACTCGAGCCAATGATATTACTTGTGACCGTATTAGTATTTGCCAAATTAGGTGTAATTGGAATTTGGTTGCGTTTTGCTTGAATACCTTGAGCAAGCTTTATTTTAAGGTCTTTATAGACTGGGCAGCCTCTATAGTTTGCGGTGTGGTTACCGCCGCAATTACTGCATTTTTTTGAGAGTACATCTTCCCTCTTTTTACTACACTCGGAAGAGTGGTGAAGATCTCCACAAACTACGCACACAGTGCGCAAGGTGCAGTAAGATCTCGTGTGGCCAAATTCTTGGCAATTAGTACATTGCACTGGACCATTTCTTAATGAACTTAACATTGATTTATTTAAGCTCCAAAATACTGATTTAACAACTGCACAATATAAGGAAAATAAGTTAGTATTTATTATAAGTGTGCCTATTGAAATTTTTACATTAAAAATATCTTTATTTACACCAGTAAGCAACAATAACTTTATCACATTAAATTTCAAGCCACAAGAAATTGTATATTATAAAAATAAAACGTTCGACTACACACACAATTTGAATATTCACACTTTACAAGAAATTAAATTATGTATATTTAAAAATAACTGTAAAAGTATAATACAAAATTCAACAGAAATTATAGAAATTGAAACGGTGTAATCTTCTTAAAAAAATTCACCAGGATATAATATAACAAGCAATTGTCACAATACAAACTTATTCTTAAAAAGAAATTTCCTGTTAACTTTTCAAAATTGTAACATAAATATAAACAACAAAATATTTCAAAATAAAAGCAAAGAATTTAAAGACAATTTTCTAATACCAACCAACATTAAAGTCAATAACACCAGAGTCGAACCAACCTTCGACGAAATAGTATTAAGTAATTTGGAAAATGTTAAAAAAATTAAAGAATTAAGATATCACAAAATAAATCATTCTCACTTTTCTATAGCAATGTGTACAATAATTTTATTACTTGTAAGCTCAGTATCGATTGTCATCGTTTTTACATATGCCAAGTATAAAAAATTAAAAACAAAAGTTCGGGAGAATTTTCAAAGTAAGGGGGAGAAGTTACGTCAACTCCACCGACATACGAAGCTACATCAACTCCACAACCAACATACATACAAGCCATCAATTGGGCACAATAAACAACTAATGTAAACAAGCTTGGCAAATGTAGGAAGCATTGTGAATATATACAAGTGAAAAGTTTTCTCATTGTGAATGGTCAGAGCTGATATGGGATGTCACATAAGGGCTGATAAGAACTGCCAGACATAGAAATTGCACGATAAATAATATGTGAATACAAGAATTCGAGTAATAAAAAGGCAGGAAAACCAGGGTGCCGAATATTGATTTTGATCACAGTTTCCCGAAAGGCAACCCCGTTTGCACAAAAAAGCCAATACGGGTTGCCGTGTTGTAATTACATATTATTTCTGGTTTCAAAATCTAAAAGCAAAAGTTTAATAAATGTTATGATAAATATTTCTGCAAATTGTTTGTATCTTGTTTCTTTCCTGTCCCGCTTTTAACTTTATTGGAAGGCATTCATATATTTGAAGTAGACATCCACAATTGATATGACTTATTTGTATTAAAAACATAGAAGGAAGGTAAAACATGCTAAAATAGTTCCAAAAGTATATACGTAGATCAATATATAACATGTGTTATATTTATAGCGGAAAATAGCTATGAAGAAATTAAATTTAAATGAAATTGGTTGAAAATGCAAATGCAAAAGTGGTCTGTCAATTCAGTCATCTCTGACCATAATTCATGGCGAAATTGATGCTTTGAATAGATTATCACCCAAATATGCCAGAAACATATATATTTTTTTGCTTATGTATTTTAACTCATCTTTTCTTTTTCAAATTCGCTTTTCTGTCTCTTGTTTTATTAAATCAATTCAAGAAATAATATTTTATATGTTCATTGTGTTAAGAATGTTGGGATCGGCTATACTTTTCAATTTGTTGCAAGTAAACATTTTTCCACAAAGAATTTGCACCAATTGGTACACACTATCATGAACAAAGTTTCTGAAAAGTTACCACTGTAATGCAACCCTGCATGGAGGAGACCATTTAAATTCAAACCAAACGCCACAGCGGAGGATAAGTTATTGAATATTTCCTAAAATTCTATTTTTAAACCCATTTTTTAATAATATATCTACATTTTTTATATATTTGCAGATATTCCCAAGCAATATCAAGCTATTTACTTTTAAATATGTACATATATAATTTTATTATTTATTATTTAATAAATGTGCATATGTATTCAATATAACACTTATTAAATCTAAAATGCTATTAAAACAGTTAAGATAATTACATATATTACAGCGGTGAACCTTTCTCAGTGAGCTTCTGGAGCATAATACCATAGTCAATTTCTTGTAAGAACTGCAAAAAAATGAAATTAGCCTCAGAAGTTATTCCATTTAATACCAATATATATGTATAAGTAGGCGTGAAGAGTTTACCTTACCCGTAAATTGTTAAAATCCTCATTTAGTTTCAGACACGGCATAGTTTGTGCATGCTACAGCAAGCAGTGCAACATTTTCCAAAGTATGCGCATGCTATACATTGTTATACAATAATTTAGCTTACACCTACCTTGGTATGTCAGCGGGCCAAATATGCATATATATTTTTACCACTCAGATCATGATTCGAGTCTTCTTAGTTTGTTGTGGATTTCACTAAGCCTTGATACGTCAAGCTTTTCTTCTCGCTCCTGACCATTACTACTACCACCACCGTCACCGCCGCCGGCACAGCCACATTTGGAAATTATTCCATTAAAATCCCCTAGGTTGAGTAGCCCTATTGGGGGAGGGGGAAAATATGGTAATTTAAGGTTTAAATTTAAGCAAAATTAAAATTTATCTTACCTTGTCTTACTGAGCAGCAGAAATTTTTACACGAAAGAAATTGTGAAAGAGAAATATGAAAAAAACATCAACTTCACTGTTGTATTTTGATGTAGTTTTGGGAAAATTTGTGAACACAATGTTGTACGGTGTGGTAGCTAAGAAAATATTTGTAAAATGAATGAAAAATGTTATTCAACTCGAATTTTAACAACATTTATAATGTACACATGAAATAAGGTTCAACCACGCACTTTTATATTGCCATTTTTTCAATACAATTGAACTTTTTTTCATATTTGCTACTTCGCCGACAGTTTCTACTACACATTTTTTTGGACAGTGTGAAAACAACTGTGTAAAAATGGCCCCTAGTGCCCAAAAAATATATCCTTCCAAATCAGGTGATCTCAGCTGGGCCTAATTTTGACGTCTATGGCTAAGATTTTTCACTTGCAATTATTCACAATGGTAGGAAGTGATCGAACTAATTGAAATCACTACTATTGAGTTACGATTTCGTTTGGGCAGCAATAGCTTAAGCTTAAGCAGAATAAACACATGAGCCTATAAACACATAAACCAATTGACTCATAAACAATGTACTTGTATTCAATAGAGAACTTATGTAAAAAGCCAAATTGCAACTTAGCAATTTTGCATTAACAATAACAAATAAAACTATAAAGAAACAATGTATAACAAAAATAACAATATTGCAATTTGGCGATTTTTTTGCCAACAATCAAAGGGTATAAATAATAGTAATAAATCAATTTTGGATCAGTTCTGAAGAACCAATAAGGAAACCAACAGCAAAGAATTTGAATTTGGTTTATTTTATTTTTCAAAATCAATTCAACATAAGTTGATAATTCGTGCACCCAGGTTTAATACAAATTCTACTTCCAGCGTTTCATTTGCTGATGTCGTCAAGTCCGGATTTAAGCAATCCGCTCTCCAATCAACTACGACTACCTTAGCACCTGTATCGAATTTTGTCGAAGCCTTAATCGCCTCCTTGCAACAAAATATGATGAACTTCGTGTCTTTTATGCAATCAACTGAAATTATGAAAAATCAAGATCTGTTCATCCAATTGCTTGCCGACAAACAAGCAAAACAAAAATATGTCTATGGAATGCTAACGGCATTTCTTAGTTCTGACTAGAGCTCTTGAAGTTCTTAATGTCATGGTCTCAATCGAAACACATTAAACAAACAAAAATTGGTTCCAGATATAAGGATACCAAATCATCCGAATGACACAGCGTATGGCGGGACAGCAGTTTTAATTAGAAGACAAACCAAATTCAATATTCTTCCATCGCCACTTCTATTAGCGTGCTTACGAGTTCGGGCAATACAACTTTGTCCGCAATTTATTCTCCTCCTCATTTCTCGGTGATTCAATTTATGGACTTCTTCAACTCACCGCGAACACCTACTTACTGGCCAACAGACCCTACAAAGACTCCTGATCTTGTAGACTTTGCCGCAATAAGAAGACTCCAGAATAACCTATACAGGCAGAGGCCCTGTAGGACCTAGTATAAGGTCATTCTTCAGTTGTTTTTTCCTTGCTGGATTGTCCGAAACCTAACGAATACTCCAGGAGACTTACAGCCCACAAGATGCACATTAGTAGCCACATTGAACTTAATCCAAGTATTAGGAATGAAACAGATATTGAAGAATCCGAGCGGGTTCTGAGTGCAGTTTTAACAACTGCTGCTTATATGGTCACTCCACAAATAACAAGAAGAAAGCCGATGCAAAACCATCAAATTACAAATAATAAAATAGATCTTAGCAGAGCCCTCAACGCTTAAGAACCGCTCGCTCATGCCAAATGTTTGTCACCAACCAGCGCAAACTGTTCTCTATGGAAAGCGAAAACCTGTATACAGCCACCAACGAAAGTCAACACACTTTTAAGAGATTAAAATGGGAAATGAGGACGTAGTGATGAAGATACAGCTAACAATTTGGCTCTTCAATTAAATAAACGTAATTCAAACGGATAAGGTTTGCCTTTACTCTCTGCTCTCTCTAATACTGAACCAATAAAAGTACATCCACTTAAAATTATGAAAGTCATCAAAGAGCAACTGAATTTAAAGTAATCACCGGGCATGACCTAATAGGGGCATGACCAATAAGGTTGCTACCTTGCTTTTCAAAGCTCCTTGAAAAATCCTTCCTCCCCAAGATTTGTGCACATGCGAGGTACATAATGGCACAACACCGGACTATAGAAGAAGTTAACTATCTAAATAATAAATTGGTAATAGGCGCGGCACCGCCCACTTTCGAACAACCAGATATATCTCAAAAACTATGGCACCAAATTTGTGCAAACATTGCATTTCAAGTCAATAAGCAAAATTTCGAAAATTGTAAAAATCGTATAAAAACTATGCCCCACCTCTCATATAAAGGCAAAATTATTGACTATGCGAGGTAATTTGCTCAAATTTGAAAAACAAGGTTGATTATGAAATACATGGAATCATAAGTGTTGGCAATGGCCATGGTATCGCCCACTTTAGAGCAAATCGGTATAATTCCGAAACTTTGTCAAATTCTACCACTTCGCGTACACTTTGCATTTGTAGTCAGAAATCACAACTTCGAAAATTATAGAAATCAGACTAAAGCCACACTCACCTCTCATATAAAGGTACTTTGCAAGAAATATATTCAATATTTCACTAAATCATGTCCCGAATTCCTTCAACATTTTATTTAAATCAATAAACGTCGTTTAAGACTTCAAAATTTAGCTATACTAGCAACCCCGGCTTGCTGTGATGCGCCCTCTATCTCGTAATCACGCAGTATGCCGCGATCCAATAATATGGTAGCATTTTGTCTTCCAAATATACAGGTGAACTGTCGTTAAATAATTGAACCTCGCATCTGCCAAACCCGATTCATCGTGTTTTGTTTATGAATATGTTTTTCCGCCGTTTTTTTTGATCAAAGGGCATACACTACTTTTATAATTGGATTTCCATAACTATTGCCTTGTTGTTGGATTCCTTCACCATATTCCCTATCTTTGCACATGTTGTTCACCCTGGGATGCGTTGTGGCTGTGTACGTTTTGCTGCTGTATGCCCATTCTCGGTGCAATTGTAGCATGTGACTCGCCATTTTAACATTGCTTTTTGAGTCGTATTTGCAGTTGAAGATGGGTGAAAAATAATAGTAAATAAAAAATGGCGAACGGTGACGCATTAACTGTAGACTTGATCACTAAACTGATTGCAAATACCAATATAACTCTACGACTATAAATTGAATACTTACTTTTCAGTCAGAGGTAAATACTCGGGGGGCTACGGACTATGTCGCCGCTACAATAGCATATGCAACGGATTCCTAGATTTAATTAAGTCTCTGCCATAATTAACTCAAATGGAAAGCATCGGCTCAAAATGCTATGAGTCTATATGTGAGATCGAATAAAAACACGCAGGACGTTAATGAGACCCTGATTAACCATGGGACTGCTCTGAACTTCCATTCTATTATTGCACGACTCGACTTTGCCTACTCGGGCAAACATTCAATACACATAATTGAGCAGGAATTAAGCGTCCTTCTCTCAGGCGCAATGTCGGTTGTGGAAATTACAACCTGGTCAATAAAAAATTTACTTTACTTATAAATAAAACAATTATGTCGAAGCCTTAATCGCCTCCTTGCAACAAAATATGATGAACTTCGTGTCTTTTATGCAATCAACTGAAATTATGAAAAATCAAGATCTGTTCATCCAATTGCTTGCCGACAAACAAGCAAAACAAAAATATGTCTATGGAATGCTAACGGCATTTCTTAGTTCTGACTAGAGCTCTTGAAGTTCTTAATGTCATGGTCTCAATCGAAACACATTAAACAAACAAAAATTGGTTCCAGATATAAGGATACCAAATCATCCGAATGACACAGCGTATGGCGGGACAGCAATATTCTTCCATCGCCACTTCTATTAGCGTGCTTACGAGTTCGGGCAATACAACTTTGTCCGCAATTTATTCTCCTCCTCATTTCTCGGTGATTCAATTTATGGACTTCTTCAACTCACCGCGAACACCTACTTACTGGCCAACAGACCCTACAATAAGAAGACTCCAGAATAACCTATACAGGCAGAGGCCCTGTAGGACCTAGTATAAGGTCATTCTTCGGTTGTTTTTTCCTTGCTGGATTGTCCGAAACCTAACGAATACTCCAGGAGACTTACAGCCCACAAGATGCACATTAGTAGCCACATTGAACTTAATCCAAGTATTAGGAATGAAACAGATATTGAAGAATCCGAGCGGGTTCTGAGTGCAGTTATAACAACTGCTGCTTATATGGTCCCTCCACAAATTACAACAAGAAAGCCGATGCAAAACCATCAAATTACAAATAATAAAATAGATCTTAGCAGAGCCCTCAACGCTTAAGAACCGCTCGCTCATGCCAAATGTTTGTCACCAACCAGCGCAAACTGTTCTCTATGGAAAGCGAAAACCTGTATACAGCCACCAACGAAAGTCAACACACTTTTAAGAGATTAAAATGGGAAATGAGGACGTAGTGATGAAGATACAGCTAACAATTTGGCTCTTCAATTAAATAAACGTAATTCAAACGGATAAGGTTTGCCTTTACTCTCTGCTCTCTCTAATACTGAACCAATAAAAGTACATCCACTTAAAATTATGAAAGTCATCAAAGAGCAACTGAATTTAAAGTAATCACCGGGCATGACCTAATAGGGGCATGACCAATAAGGTTGCTACCTTGCTTTTCAAAGCTCCTTGAAAAATCCTTCCTCCCCAAGATTTGTGCACATGCGAGGTACATAATGGCACAACACCGGACTATAGAAGAAGTTAGCTATCTAAATAATAAATTGGTAATAGGCGCGGCACCGCCCACTTTCGAACAACCAGATATATCTCAAAAACTATGGCACCAAATTTGTGCAAACATTGCATTTCAAGTCAATAAGCAAAATTTCGAAAATTGTAAAAATCGTATAAAAACTATGCCCCACCTCTCATATAAAGGCAAAATTATTGACTATGCGAGGTAATTTGCTCAAATTTGAAAAACAAGGTTGATTATGAAATACATGGAATCATAAGTGTTGGCAATGGCCATGGTATCGCCCACTTTAGAGCAAATCGGTATAATTCCGAAACTTTGTCAAATTCTACCACTTCGCGTACACTTTGCATTTGTAGTCAGAAATCACAACTTCGAAAATTATAGAAATCAGACTAAAGCCACACTCACCTCTCATATAAAGGTACTTTGCAAGAAATATATTCAATATTTCACTAAATCATGTCCCGAATTCCTTCAACATTTTATTTAAATCAATAAACGTCGTTTAAGACTTCAAAATTTAGCTATACTAGCAACCCCGGCTTGCTGTGATGCGCCCTCTATCTCGTAATCACGCAGTATGCCGCGATCCAATAATATGGTAGCATTTTGTCTTCCAAATATACAGGTGAACTGTCGTTAAATAATTGAACCTCGCATCTGCCAAACCCGATTCATCGTGTTTTGTTTATGAATATGTTTTTCCGCCGTTTTTTTTTATCAAAGGACATACACTGCTTTTATAATTGGATTTCCATAACTATTGCCTTGTTGTTGGATTCCTTCACCATATTCCCTATCTTTGCACATGTTGTTCACCCTGGGATGCGTTGTGGCTGTGTACGTTTTGCTGCTGTATGCCCATCCTCGGTGCAATTGTAGCATTTGACTCGCCATTTTAACATTGCTTTTTGAGTCGTATTTGCAGTTGAAGATGGGTGAAAAATAAAAGTAAATAAAAAATGGCGAACGGTGACGCATTAACTGTAGACTTGATCACTAAACTGATTGCAAATACCAATATAACTCTACGACTATAAATTGAATACTTACTTTTCAGTCAGAGGTAAATACTCGGGGGGCTACGGACTATGTCGCCGCTACAATAGCATATGCAACGGATTCCTAGATTTAATTAAGTCTCTGCCATAATTAACTCAAATGGAAAGCATCGGCTCAAAATGCTATGAGTCTATATGTGAGATCGAATAAAAACACGCAGGACGTTAATGAGACCCTGATTAACCATGGGACTGCTCTGAACTTCCATTCTATTATTGCACGACTCGACTTTGCCTACTCGGGCAAACATTCAATACACATAATTGAGCAGGAATTAAGCGTCCTTCTCTCAGGCGCAATGTCGGTTGTGGAAATTACAACCTGGTCAATAAAAAATTTACTTTACTTATAAATAAAACAATTATGTGGAAGCCTTAATCGCCTCCTTGCAACAAAATATGATGAACTTCGTGTCTTTTATGCAATCAACTGAAATTATGAAAAATCAAGATCTGTTCATCCAATTGCTTGCCGACAAACAAGCAAAACAAAAATATGTCTATGGAATGCTAACGGCATTTCTTAGTTCTGACTAGAGCTCTTGAAGTTCTTAATGTCATGGTCTCAATCGAAACACATTAAACAAACAAAAATTGGTTCCAGATATAAGGATACCAAATCATCCGAATGACACAGCGTATGGCGGGACAGCAATATTCTTCCATCGCCACTTCTATTAGCGTGCTTACGAGTTCGGGCAATACAACTTTGTCCGCAATTTATTCTCCTCCTCATTTCTCGGTGATTCAATTTATGGACTTCTTCAACTCACCGCGAACACCTACTTACTGGCCAACAGACCCTACAAAGACTCCTGATCTTGTAGACTTTGCCGCAATAAGAAGACTCCAGAATAACCTATACAGGCAGAGGCCCTGTAGGACCTAGTATAAGGTCATTCTTCGGTTGTTTTTTCCTTGCTGGATTGTCCGAAACCTAACGAATACTCCAGGAGACTTGCAGCCCACAAGATGCACATTAGTAGCCACATTGAACTTAATCCAAGTATTAGGAATGAAACAGATATTGATCTCAGCTGGGCCTAATTTTGACGTCTATGGCTAAGATTTTTCACTTGCAATTATTCACAATGGTAGGAAGTGATCGAACTAATTGAAATCACTACTATTGAGTTACGATTTCGTTTGGGCAGCAATAGCTTAAGCTTAAGCAGAATAAACACATGAGCCTATAAACACATAAACCAATTGACTCATAAACAATGTACTTGTATTCAATAGAGAACTTATGTAAAAAGCCAAATTGCAACTTAGCAATTTTGCATTAACAATAACAAATAAAACTATAAAGAAACAATGTATAACAAAAATAACAATATTGCAATTTGGCGATTTTTTTGCCAACAATCAAAGGGTATAAATAATAGTAATAAATCAATTTTGGATCAGTTCTGAAGAACCAATAAGGAAACCAACAGCAAAGAATTTGAATTTGGTTTATTTTATTTTTCAAAATCAATTCAACATAAGTTGATAATTCGTGCACCCAGGTTTAATACAAATTCTACTTCCAGCGTTTCATTTGCTGATGTCGTCAAGTCCGGATTTAAGCAATCCGCTCTCCAATCAACTACGACTACCTTAGCACCTGTATCGAATTTTGTCGAAGCCTTAATCGCCTCCTTGCAACAAAATATGATGAACTTCGTGTCTTTTATGCAATCAACTGAAATTATGAAAAATCAAGATCTGTTCATCCAATTGCTTGCCGACAAACAAGCAAAACAAAAATATGTCTATGGAATGCTAACGGCATTTCTTAGTTCTGACTAGAGCTCTTGAAGTTCTTAATGTCATGGTCTCAATCGAAACACATTAAACAAACAAAAATTGGTTCCAGATATAAGGATACCAAATCATCCGAATGACACAGCGTATGGCGGGACAGCAGTTTTAATTAGAAGACAAACCAAATTCAATATTCTTCCATCGCCACTTCTATTAGCGTGCTTACGAGTTCGGGCAATACAACTTTGTCCGCAATTTATTCTCCTCCTCATTTCTCGGTGATTCAATTTATGGACTTCTTCAACTCACCGCGAACACCTACTTACTGGCCAACAGACCCTACAAAGACTCCTGATCTTGTAGACTTTGCCGCAATAAGAAGACTCCAAAATAACCTATACAGGCAGAGGCCCTGTAGGACCTAGTATAAGGTCATTCTTCAGTTGTTTTTTCCTTGCTGGATTGTCCGAAACCTAACGAATACTCCAGGAGACTTACAGCCCACAAGATGCACATTAGTAGCCACATTGAACTTAATCCAAGTATTAGGAATGAAACAGATATTGAAGAATCCGAGCGGGTTCTGAGTGCAGTTATAACAACTGCTGCTTATATGGTCACTCCACAAATAACAAGAAGAAAGCCGATGCAAAACCATCAAATTACAAATAATAAAATAGATCTTAGCAGAGCCCTCAACGCTTAAGAACCGCTCGCTCATGCCAAATGTTTGTCACCAACCAGCGCAAACTGTTCTCTATGGAAAGCGAAAACCTGTATACAGCCACCAACGAAAGTCAACACACTTTTAAGAGATTAAAATGGGAAATGAGGACGTAGTGATGAAGATACAGCTAACAATTTGGCTCTTCAATTAAATAAACGTAATTCAAACGGATAAGGTTTGCCTTTACTCTCTGCTCTCTCTAATACTGAACCAATAAAAGTACATCCACTTAAAATTATGAAAGTCATCAAAGAGCAACTGAATTTAAAGTAATCACCGGGCATGACCTAATAGGGGCATGACCAATAAGGTTGCTACCTTGCTTTTCAAAGCTCCTTGAAAAATCCTTCCTCCCCAAGATTTGTGCACATGCGAGGTACATAATGGCACAACACCGGACTATAGAAGAAGTTAACTATCTAAATAATAAATTGGTAATAGGCGCGGCACCGCCCACTTTCGAACAACCAGATATATCTCAAAAACTATGGCACCAAATTTGTGCAAACATTGCATTTCAAGTCAATAAGCAAAATTTCGAAAATTGTAAAAATCGTATAAAAACTATGCCCCACCTCTCATATAAAGGCAAAATTATTGACTATGCGAGGTAATTTGCTCAAATTTGAAAAACAAGGTTGATTATGAAATACATGGAATCATAAGTGTTGGCAATGGCCATGGTATCGCCCACTTTAGAGCAAATCGGTATAATTCCGAAACTTTGTCAAATTCTACCACTTCGCGTACACTTTGCATTTGTAGTCAGAAATCACAACTTCGAAAATTATAGAAATCAGACTAAAGCCACACTCACCTCTCATATAAAGGTACTTTGCAAGAAATATATTCAATATTTCACTAAATCATGTCCCGAATTCCTTCAACATTTTATTTAAATCAATAAACGTCGTTTAAGACTTCAAAATTTAGCTATACTAGCAACCCCGGCTTGCTGTGATGCGCCCTCTATCTCGTAATCACGCAGTATGCCGCGATCCAATAATATGGTAGCATTTTGTCTTCCAAATATACAGGTGAACTGTCGTTAAATAATTGAACCTCGCATCTGCCAAACCCGATTCATCGTGTTTTGTTTATGAATATGTTTTTCCGCCGTTTTTTTTTATCAAAGGACATACACTACTTTTATAATTGGATTTCCATAACTATTGCCTTGTTGTTGGATTCCTTCACCATATTCCCTATCTTTGCACATGTTGTTCACCCTGGGATGCGTTGTGGCTGTGTACGTTTTGCTGCTGTATGCCCATTCTCGGTGCAATTGTAGCATTTGACTCGCCATTTTAACATTGCTTTTTGAGTCGTATTTGCAGTTGAAGATGGGTGAAAAATAAAAGTAAATAAAAAATGGCGAACGGTGACGCATTAACTGTAGACTTGATCACTAAACTGATTGCAAATACCAATATAACTCTACGACTATAAATTGAATACTTACTTTTCAGTCAGAGGTAAATACTCGGGGGGCTACGGACTATGTCGCCGCTACAATAGCATATGCAACGGATTCCTAGATTTAATTAAGTCTCTGCCATAATTAACTCAAATGGAAAGCATCGGCTCAAAATGCTATGAGTCTATATGTGAGATCGAATAAAAACACGCAGGACGTTAATGAGACCCTGATTAACCATGGGACTGCTCTGAACTTCCATTCTATTATTGCACGACTCGACTTTGCCTACTCGGGCAAACATTCAATACACATAATTGAGCAGGAATTAAGCGTCCTTCTCTCAGGCGCAATGTCGGTTGTGGAAATTACAACCTGGTCAATAAAAAATTTACTTTACTTATAAATAAAACAATTATGTCGAAGCCTTAATCGCCTCCTTGCAACAAAATATGATGAACTTCGTGTATTTTATGCAATCAACTGAAATTATGAAAAATCAAGATCTGTTCATCCAATTGCTTGCCGACAAACAAGCAAGACAAAAATATGTCTATGGAATGCTAACGGCATTTCTTAGTTCTGACTAGAGCTCTTGAAGTTCTTAATGTCATGGTCTCAATCGAAACACATTAAACAAACAAAAATTGGTTCCAGATATAAGGATACCAAATCATCCGAATGACACAGCGTATGGCGGGACAGCAATATTCTTCCATCGCCACTTCTATTAGCGTGCTTACGAGTTCGGGCAATACAACTTTGTCCGCAATTTATTCTCCTCCTCATTTCTCGGTGATTCAATTTATGGACTTCTTCAACTCACCGCGAACACCTACTTACTGGCCAACAGACCCTACAAAGACTCCTGATCTTGTAGACTTTGCCGCAATAAGAAGACTCCAGAATAACCTATACAGGCAGAGGCCCTGTAGGACCTAGTATAAGGTCATTCTTCGGTTGTTTTTTCCTTGCTGGATTGTCCGAAACCTAACGAATACTCCAGGAGACTTACAGCCCACAAGATGCACATTAGTAGCCACATTGAACTTAATCCAAGTATTAGGAATGAAACAGATATTGAAGAATCCGAGCGGGTTCTGAGTGCAGTTATAACAACTGCTGCTTATATGGTCCCTCCACAAATTACAACAAGAAAGCCGATGCAAAACCATCAAATTACAAATAATAAAATAGATCTTAGCAGAGCCCTCAACGCTTAAGAACCGCTCGCTCATGCCAAATGTTTGTCACCAACCAGCGCAAACTGTTCTCTATGGAAAGCGAAAACCTGTATACAGCCACCAACGAAAGTCAACACACTTTTAAGAGATTAAAATGGGGAATGAGCACGTAGTGATGAAGATACAGCTAACAATTTGGCTCTTCAATTAAATAAACGTAATTCAAACTGATAAGGTTTGCCTTTACTCTCTGCTCTCTCTAATACTGAACCAATAAAAGTACATCCACTTAAAATTATGAAAGTCACCGGGCATGACCTAATAGGGGCATGACCAATAAGGTTGCTACCTTGCTTTTCAAAGCTCCTTGAAAAATCCTTCCTCCCCAAGATTTGTGCACATGCGAGGTACATAATGGCACAACACCGGACTATAGAAGAAGTTAACTATCTAAATAATAAATTGGTAATAGGCGCGGCACCGCCCACTTTCGAACAACCAGATATATCTCAAAAACTATGGCACCAAATTTGTGCAAACATTGCATTTCAAGTCAATAAGCAAAATTTCGAAAATTGTAAAAATCGTATAAAAACTATGCCCCACCTCTCATATAAAGGCAAAATTATTGACTATGCGAGGTAATTTGCTCAAATTTGAAAAACAAGGTTGATTATGAAATACATGGAATCATAAGTGTTGGCAATGGCCATGGTATCGCCCACTTTAGAGCAAATCGGTATAATTCCGAAACTTTGTCAAATTCTACCACTTCGCGTACACTTTGCATTTGTAGTCTGAAATCACAACTTCGAAAATTATAGAAATCAGACTAAAGCCACACTCACCTCTCATATAAAGGTACTTTGCAAGAAATATATTCAATATTTCACTAAATCATGTCCCGAATTCCTTGAACATTTTATTTAAATCAATAAACGTCGTTTAAGACTTCAAAATTTAGCTATACTAGCAACCCCGGCTTGCTGTGATGCGCCCTCTATCTCGTAATCACGCAGTATGCCGCGATCCAATAATATGGTAGCATTTTGTCTTCCAAATATACAGGTGAACTGTCGTTAAATAATTGAACCTCGCATCTGCCAAACCCGATTCATCGTGTTTTGTTTATGAATATGTTTTTCCGCCGTTTTTTTTGATCAAAGGACATACACTGCTTTTATAATTGGATTTCCATAACTATTGCCTTGTTGTTGGATTCCTTCACAATATTCCCTATCTTTGCACATGTTGTGCACCCTGGGATGCGTTGTGGCTGTGTACGTTTTGCTGCTGTATGCCCATTCTCGGTGCAATTGTAGCATTTGACTCGCCATTTTAACATTGCTTTTTGAGTCGTATTTGCAGTTGAAGATGGGTGAAAAATAAAAGTAAATAAAAAATGGCGAACGGTGACGCATTAACTGTAGACTTGATCACTAAACTGATTGCAAATACCAATATAACTCTACGACTATAAATTGAATACTTACTTTTCAGTCAGAGGTAAATACTCGGGGGGCTACGGACTATGTCGCCGCTACAATAGCATATGCAACGGATTCCTAGATTTAATTAAGTCTCTGCCATAATTAACTCAAATGGAAAGCATCGGCTCAAAATGCTATGAGTCTATATGTGAGATCGAATAAAAACACGCAGGACGTTAATGAGATCTTATTAACCATGGGACTGCTCTGAACTTCCATTCTATTATTGCACGACTCGACTTTGCCTACTCGGGCAAACATTCAATACACATAATTGAGCAGGAATTAAGCGTCCTTCTCTCAGGCGCAATGTCGGTTGTGGAAATTACAACCTGGTCAATAAAAAATGTACTTTACTTATAAATAAAACAATTATGTCGAAGCCTTAATCGCCTCCTTGCAACAAAATATGATGAACTTCGTGTCTTTTATGCAATCAACTGAAATTATGAAAAATCAAGATCTGTTCATCCAATTGCTTGCCGACAAACAAGCAAACCAAAAATATGTCTATGGAATGCTAACGGCATTTCTTAGTTCTGACTAGAGCTCTTGAAGTTCTTAATGTCATGGTCTCAATCGAAACACATTAAACAAACAAAAATTGGTTCCAGATATAAGGATACCAAATCATCCGAATGACACAGCGTATGGCGGGACAGCAGTTTTAATTAGAAGACAAACCAAATTCAATATTCTTCCATCGCCACTTCTATTAGCGTGCTTACGAGTTCGGGCAATACAACTTTGTCCACAATTTATTCTCCTCCTCATTTCTCTGTGATTCAATTTATGGACTTCTTCAACTCACCGCGAACACCTACTTACTGGCCAACAGACCCTACAAAGACTCCTGATCTTGTAGACTTTGCCGCAATAAGAAGACTCCAGAATAACCTATACAGGCAGAGGCCCTGTAGGACCTAGTATAAGGTCATTCTTCGGTTGTTTTTTCCTTGCTGGATTGTCCGAAACCTAACGAATACTCCAGGAGACTTACAGCCCACAAGATGCACATTAGTAGCCACATTGAACTTAATCCAAGTATTAGGAATGAAACAGATATTGAAGAATCCGAGCGGGTTCTGAGTGCAGTTATAAAAACTGCTGCTTATATGGTCCCTCCACAAATTACAACAAGAAAGCCGATGCAAAACCATCAAATTACAAATAATAAAATAGATCTTAGCAGAGCCCTCAACGCTTAAGAACCGCTCGCTCATGCCAAATGTTTGTCACCAACCAGCGCAAACTGTTCTCTATGGAAAGCGAAAACCTGTATACAGCCACCAACGAAAGTCAACACACTTTTAAGAGATTAAAATGGGGAATGAGCACGTAGTGATGAAGATACAGCTAACAATTTGGCTCTTCAATTAAATAAACGTAATTTAAACGGATAAGGTTTGCCCTTACTCTCTGCTCTCTCTAATACTGAACCAATAAAAGTACATCCACTTAAAATTATGAAAGTCATCAAAGAGCAACTGAATTTAAAGTAATCACCGGGCATGACCTAATAGGGGCATGACCAATAAGGTTGCTACCTTGCTTTTCAAAGCTCCTTGAAAAATCCTTCCTCCCCAAGATTTGTGCACATGCGAGGTACATAATGGCACAACACCGGACTATAGAAGAAGTTAACTATCTAAATAATAAATTGGTAATAGGCGCGGCACCGCCCACTTTCGAACAACCAGATATATCTCAAAAACTATGGCACCAAATTTGTGCAAACATTGCATTTCAAGTCAATAAGCAAAATTTCGAATATTGTAAAAATCGTATAAAAACTATGCCCCACCTCTCATATAAAGGCAAAATTATTGACTATGCGAGGTAATTTGCTCAAATTTGAAAAACAAGGTTGATTATGAAATACATGGAATCATAAGTGTTGGCAATGGCCATGGTATCGCCCACTTTAGAGCAAATCGGTATAATTCCGAAACTTTGTCAAATTCTACCACTTCGCGTACACTTTGCATTTGTAGTCAGAAATCACAACTTCGAAAATTATAGAAATCAGACTAAAGCCACACTCACCTCTCATATAAAGGTACTTTGCAAGAAATATATTCAATATTTCACTAAATCATGTCCCGAATTCCTTCAACATTTTATTTAAATCAATAAACGTCGTTTAAGACTTCAAAATTTAGCTATACTAGCAACCCCGGCTTGCTGTGATGCGCCCTCTATCTCGTAATCACGCAGTATGCCGCGATCCAATAATATGGTAGCATTTTGTCTTCCAAATATACAGGTGAACTGTCGTTAAATAATTGAACCTCGCATCTGCCAAACCCGATTCATCGTGTTTTGTTTATGAATATGTTTTTCCGCCGTTTTTTTTGATCAAAGGACATACACTGCTTTTATAATTGGATTTCCATAACTATTGCCTTGTTGTTGGATTCCTTCACCATATTCCCTATCTTTGCACATGTTGTGCACCCTGGGATGCGTTGTGGCTGTGTACGTTTTGCTGCTGTATGCCCATTCTCGGTGCAATTGTAGCATTTGACTCGCCATTTTAACATTGCTTTTTGAGTCGTATTTGCAGTTGAAGATGGGTGAAAAATAAAAGTAAATAAAAAATGGCGAACGGTGACGCATTAACTGTAGACTTGATCACTAAACTGATTGCAAATACCAATATAACTCTACGACTATAAATTGAATACTTACTTTTCAGTCAGAGGTAAATACTCGGGGGGCTACGGACTATGTCGCCGCTACAATAGCATATGCAACGGATTCCTAGATTTAATTAAGTCTCTGCCATAATTAACTCAAATGGAAAGCATCGGCTCAAAATGCTATGAGTCTATATGTGAGATCGAATAAAAACACGCAGGACGTTAATGAGACCCTGATTAACCATGGGACTGCTCTGAACTTCCATTCTATTATTGCACGACTCGACTTTGCCTACTCGGGCAAACATTCAATACACATAATTGAGCAGGAATTAAGCGTCCTTCGCTCAGGCGCAATGTCGGTTGTGGAAATTACAACCTGGTCAATAAAAAATTTACTTTACTTATAAATAAAACAATTATGACACATAGTAGTACCGCTGAACTTACTAAGCAACTGAATAAAAAGAATAGGGATCAGGCATTAAGAATTTTTATTACTGGTCTGAATTAGCGAAAGCTCAAGAGCTTGAGTCAAATAACCAAAGAGTTCAGTATGCAAAACTTTGGGGATAATCTCCCAAAGCCTGAAGCAATCGCGAAGGGGGATACCCTCCCATACTTAACCGCCTATGACAAAAAATGAAATAAAGTATTAAAAGCTCTTGCCGATACAGCAAGCAGAGAGTATATGAAAACAAGAATGAACTAGCTAAAACAAAAGACTAAAACCCGTAAGTGGTTACCTATCATTACCTATCATTAAATAGTATCACATAATAACCTTAATCGGTTCCTTCTCGGTTCAACTTTTTGAAAAAAATAGAAGCGCGTATCAATGTACGCAAAGGTAAAATAATTAACAAAACCAAATAGGAAGATCGCCATTCACCTGGATTCTTTTGCATGCGGTTCAAGCAGCTCACAACTTCTGGGTGACTTAACCCAAGTGTCCTCTAGGTAGCTCCAGAACATCCGTTTAAGAGTGAGCTAAAGTGAGAAGGAAAACCTAGCGGGCCACTCCGACGTTCTCGGTTTAAGGGCTCACCAGAGTTTTGCAGCCTCTGTTCTGTAGGTCCGGCTGCGAGCGGGCGTCTGACTTGGAGCAAGCAGCTCGAAGTACCGCGATCCGTTATGGACAAAACTCGCACGGCAATAGCGCGGCTAAAAAACAATAAGGCCGCTGGTGCTAACGAACTGACATCAGAGCTTTTCAAGTGCGGCGGCGAGGGGCTGGTAAACTGCATGCACCAGCCCATTTGCAAAATATGGTCGAACGAACGCATGCCTGCTGATAGGAATTTAAGTGGACTCTGCCCAATCCAAAAAAAGGGTGATCCTGCAATATGCGCCAACTAACGCGGAATCAGTCTTTTTAGCACTGCATATAAGGTGCTGTTGAGCGTAGTGTGTGAACGACTGAGTCCCACTGTGAACGAACTGATTGGATCTTATCAGAATGGCTTTTGTCCTGGAAAAGACCCGAGAAAGAAGAATAGACACACACTACCTTTTTAAATGACTGAACTTCGTATTTCAACAAAACTAATACGGATAAGTACAATGAAGTTGAGCAACACCTCCCGCTCGGTCAGAATCGGAAGGACCTCTCCGAGCCGTTTGAAACCAAATGCGGACTCAGACAGGGTGACTCTCTTTCGTGCGACTTCTTTAAACTCATATTAGAAAAGGTGATTCGGGCTGCAGAGTTCAACGGTTCAGGCACCATACTTTATAAGAGCGCGATATCGATGTCATTGGCCTCAACAACCGCGCCGTTACTTCTTCCTTTTCCAGATTGGATAAAGAAGCGAAACGTATGAGGCTGGAGAGGAACGAAGGCCAAACTAAGTAGCTCCTGTCATCAAATAAAGCGCACTCGCGCCTTTGTTCCCGCATCGCCGTTGACAATTACAAAAGTGTAGGACTTTTTTTATCTGGGAACCACAAAAATGTTAGCCTGGAAATCCAATGTAGAATCTCTCTCGCCAACAAGTGCTTGTTTGAGCTGAGTAGGCAATTGCGCAGTAAAGCCCTTTCTCGACGAGCCAAAACCACACTCTATAAGTCTCTCATCATGGCCGTGCTATTGTATGGGGCTAAGGCATGGGCACTGTCAGCATCGGATGAGACGGCGTTGGAATTTTCGAGAGAAAGATTTATGGACCTCTACGACAACGACGGTTCTCCAAAACTTCGAATTCCCTGCTAGAAGCCTAACCTACCTGGACCTTTACGACAACGACGGTTCTCTAAAACTTCGAATTCCCTGCTAGAAGCCTAACCTATAAGTATCGGTTATATTAGCAGAAAAATTAACTCAAACTGGTGGTCAGTTTAGCGGTTAGTTATGTATGGGCATCGGGGATCAAATGCCCATTTCTCTTCTTCGCTTTTTTGCATTTATGTAAATGAACTCACAGAATTTTTTATTTTCTTGTAATACACACGCTCTTTGTACGTTGTAGTTCACAGCATTAAACTCAATTTTCTTTGGTGTATACGCACGCGCGGAAGCATACAAAGAATGCACTGGCTTTTTCTCATCGTTTGCTGGGATGCGTATGTACAATCGATAATTTATTTTACCAATCAAACCATTCCTGACTGATATCCATACAATTCTCGATACATAAATTTATCAAATTTAGGGAAAGCAAAATATTACTCAAATATTGACTAGAGGGGAGCATATGCACGGCTGCATATGCAGCTACAGCCGGACTACAACATTCATTTCCTATTCTCGCGTCTTCCTCGCGCTCCCCGGGCAACGTGACCAAGCTTCAGGGAGATGCGGTATCCAACCCGTATAGATCTTTAAGTCACGGCAAAGAGATTAGGCAGTTCTGGTGTGGCCACACCGACATATAAGATAAGGTGCGGCTGCAAACGGGTATCTGTCTTGCAGCATCACATTAGCTCCTGCTTTGAGCTTATAACCATCGCGAGGAAACTATCAATCGAATGCACGTTAGCAGACATGAACCACAATGTTACGGAAAATTTGACACCAAGGGGTACTCAGACACTGAGGAATACCCCTGCTTCTGCAGCACGTACAACGGATTTGGAAGTCCGAAATTCATGTGTTCTCAATGTTAATTCAAATAAAGCTGAAACCTAAAAAAGTGCTATACCAAAAACGTTCTCTTTACACATCAAACAAACATAGCTACGTGGAACGTCAGAACTCTTTTTCCATGTGGCAAACTCCAACAGGCCACAGCTGAACTTAAGCGTCTAAATATAGAAATCATGAGACTCGCTGAAGTAAGATGGAATGGTTCTGATGCTCATCAACTACTCTTTGGCGAAAAACTACTGTTCTCCAGCCTGGACCCAAAAAATCATCACACCGAAGGTGTAAGGCTCCTGCTCAGCAAGAAAGCGGTAAGCTCCCTCTTATCATGGCAACCAATAAACGAGCGGACAGAGGTTGCCCGCTTCTTCTCGTGCTAGAAAAATTTCAGTTGTGCAAGTCTACGCTCCAACGGGACTGGAAGATATTGAAATTAAACAATAATTCTACGGCAAACTAACTGAAACGTTGTCAAAAATTCCTGAAGGAGACATCAACATCTGTATGGGTGACTTTCAGATTGGCAGCAACATCAAGGAGTTTGAACACATAATGGGAAGACATACGCTCGGCGACTTAAACAACAAAGCTGAATTGTTGCTTCAACTATGCAGCTCATTTGATTTGGCTATTGGTTGTTCCCTTTTTATTCATCAAAACAAACAAGCCATAAAAAAACCTGGCTCTCGCCTGATAGTAAAACAGAAAATCAAATCGCCCATATATGCTTCAGTCGAAAATGGCGTGAATGTCTGCTTTATGTCAGAGTTAAGAGCGCGGACATTGGCTCGGATCATCAACTAGTTAACGCTTCCATCAAACTAAAGGTCGCGTCAGTAAAGAAGGACCATGAGCCTCGTCAGAAACGCTTTTACATAGACAAGCAGAAAGACTGCAACACAAGATTTATTTTTCAAAACACCCTGTCTGAAGCCATGCCACTCAACGAGTTGCAATATGGCAGTGTCAACCATAAATGGGAACAATATCTGCGAATTCCTTTCGGCTTCAAACCTCCAAACATGAAGCCTTGAATGAGCGAACTAACCTGGTGCCGTATGAAGGAAAGGAGACGACCTCGGAAAATCAGAGACCAAGCTACGAACATTAATGGCAAGCAACACGCTTCTGCAATCTACAACCAGCTCATAAAAACCGTGCAGAGAGCCTGCAGACAAGACAAACGAGATTTTATAACTGGGGTTACACGCGAAGCTGAACTAGCAGCTCAAGCTCAAAACACTCGTATACTCTATGAGACTACACTAAAAATATCTGGAGCTCGTTAAAAAAACAACGCGCGTAATCCGAGCGAAAGATGGGAGGTTACTAACATCTGGCAATGAACAAATAATAGTTGGAGAGAAAACTTTGGTAAAATCCTAAACCAACAAACTGACTCAGATGGCCCACTGCCGGAACCATTACGCTATGATTTCTCCCCGTCGGTAAAAAAAATCTTCTTGCCCACCATCCAAACAGGAGATAATCACTGCAATAAAAGCTGTAAGCAACAATAAAGCTGCCGATTGCGATGGTTTACCCGCCGAAATTTTTAAGGCTTGCCCAGACCAAGCTGCAATTCTTCTTTAGCCCGTTTTTAACGTAATCTGGGAGGAAGAAGAGCTCCCCGATGACTGGTTACAAGGGATTTTAGTCGTCCTACCAAAGAAAGGTGACTTATCGATTTGATAATATTTATCAAATAAATATTAAAAGAACTACGAAATTTGCGGGTATATTTGATTCTTGTGATGTTGATAGTATCAGTAATACCAACGGTAAAAAGGATACATTGCAGTTACAATTGATGGTGCTAATTTTGTTGATACGTATACAACATGACCGAATAATGATAGGTAATAAAATAAATAGTCTTCCGAAACTGATTTTATATTGAAATTGAAAATTTTACAAGATAATGTGGAACATATTCAGGAAAATATGTTAGCTTCTAGTACAGGAATTATTCAAAGTAATATCTTAACAAATGAAGAAATTGAGTATTACAATGTAGATTTAAATAAATTACAAAATATTAAACTTGGGACATTAACTGATGAAAATGAATGTAACATATTCGTAATTAGAATACCAAAAGATTTAATATATCTACCAATTTAATATATAATACCTATAGGAGATGATAAGAAAAAAGAATTAATGTTTGACCCAAAATCAATTGTAAAATATAATAAGTCTATACGAATCTATGAAGAAAATAAAGATCTGAATAAATCACGACTTTTAAAATATTGTTGAACAAAAAATAGTTGCTTACATATACAAAACAATGTATCTGAAGAAATTTAAGTAAAAGAAGGAACATCATTATTGAAAAATTGCAAAAATATCACTTTAAATAATAAATGTAATGAAAAAGAATGGCTATTAAATGGAAATTTTTTGGTAACATTCAATGGATGTTCGATTACAATAAATAATCAAAAAATGGGATAATACTGAAAAAGTATTTACACAAAGTATCACAGATATAATTTTATTTAATAATACTAAAAATCAAAAATAAAAATTAATATTTGATGAGATTTTGCTTAAGAGAATAGAAAATGTTGATAAAAATCGAAGAAATAAATTATGTAAAGAAACAATATTGTTTCTGCAAAAGAAAAAATGCAAACGCTCCTTTCGCTCCGAAATGCACCTTGCTTTATTTATTTTTTAAACAGTAAGCTACAGTTTCCCTGCGCTTCAACCTTATGTATATAGCTAACGATTCTTTATAAAATATATGTATGTAACGACTAATTGGAATGCATCAGTTATGTTGACATCGTATGATTTTGAGTTAAAATCGACAAAGCTAAGTGATGTTGTATGTATGCTAAGTGACCTAAGTAAAGTGATATACATACATATGTACATGTGTATATTAACTTAGGTATGAGCTTAGGTAAGTGAGCAACAGAATTGGAATATTAAACAAACAACATAAGTTAAGCGGTAGGGCAAAAAAAACGGAAAATGTATTACAGTAACATGTGTCTATATGTAACTAAAGCGAAGTAAATGTATGTAAGAACATATGTCTGCATGTGTATACTTAAGTAGGCTTATTACTATGAGCAGGTGGATATCTGTACGCCTGATACTATTTTCAAGTTTAAGGTCAGCGACTTATGCATTTTATGCGATCCGGACTAGCACAGTGGAGCGGAATGGCCAAACAAATATTATATATATACATCAACATTTCTAATAATTATAATAATCATTATTATTATTATGGCATTCATTTTTATCAAAAGAAATAATAAAGTTAAAATTACTAATGTTATGACTCAGGAGAGCCCTAAATCAAAGGGGGAGAAGTTTCCCACCAAACTCACTTCCTACATATATATTTTCAATACAGTACAAGTTAAGGCACATGTCATTAACCTTCTTAAACATAACTCCGGCGACGCATTTCTCGTCGCTATCCATTTGCATTCATATGCACTTTTACTTTTCATCCATGCACTTCTGTTTTTTGTTTTTTTGCATGCACCTCACTGCATTGCATTCTCACGGTGAAATCGCTGACGCAGTGGATCCCACCATCGCGGCAGCTCCAATTTCGGCATACCGCTCTGCTTAGTTTTTGGGTTCCCACCTTTTCCCGTGTTTCGCAATCGAGTCGGATTGCAACTCCAAAATTCTTTCGTGTCGATTTGAACAGCCACGTTGTAAAGCAACGTGACTGACGCGCTGCTGAAGCTCTCTTGTTAAGTGACAAATAGATTTGAATTTAGTCTTAAACTCACCTTACTCTGCGCTACGTGAATTCAATAAAAAGATTCAAAAATTCCTCCTTGTGAGGAAAGAAAAATACTGTTGTTTTAATTCCGCGAAGCCGGGTCAGTAAGTGGCGCCCAACGTAGTAGAAAAAAATTCCTCATGTGAATATCCTTGCTGGGATAAAAAGAGGAAAAATTAAATAGCGAACTACCCTGAATAAATTCAAACTAAGTGTTAAAACAAAACACAAAACGTAAGTTCCTCATGCGAATATCCTTTTACTAGGACAAAGAGGAAAAATCAAGTGAACAATAAAATAAAACCTAAACAGAACACAAAAAATAAATTCCTCGTGCGAATATCCTTTTACTAGGACAAAGAGGAAAAATCAAGTGAATAATAAATAAAACTTATACAAAACACAACAAATAAATTCCTCGTGCGAATATCCTTTTACTAGGACAAAGAGGAAAAATCAAGTGAACAATAAATAAAACTTATACAAAACACAAAAAATAAATTCCTCGTGCGAATATCCTTTTACTAGGACAAAGAGGAAACATTTAAGTGAACAGTTAAGAAAGCTTTAAACTTACGAAACGAAAACTTAAAAACTACATATTATCAACAAAAACAACTACGAAACGGATCATCTCTAAATTACGAACAACATTGTGAGGAAAACCACAACCAACACTAAAAGGATTAATTTCATCATTCAAGGACAACGAAGCAGATCATCTCTAAAAATCAAAATTATCACCACGAAGATGTTCTTCTTCATATTTTTGTAAGTTAATCTAAGTGATTAGAGCAATAGTTAAAAAAGAAATCCTTTAAGAAAAAAAATATGAAGCTAAAATTTTTTTTCCCTACCTTTTTTATTTTTAATTGAAATTCAAATTAAAATTTAAACTAAGAAAAAGCGAGAAACTATCTAAATTTAAAAGTGAAATAAATTAAAATTTTTTTTCTTTTATCTAGGCTTTTTTTGTTTTAATTCTTTAAACTGAAATTCAAATTAAAATTTAAAGTAAGAAAAAGCGAGCAAACTATATAAATTTTAAGTGAAAGTGCATACGGGTATTTATAAAAAAAAAAAAAAAAAAAATATAATAAAAATAAAATTATTTTTCCTTAAGAAAGAAAACTATTCAAATTTAAATACAAGAGTGCATTATTCTTCTCTCGATAATCTAATTGACGAACTAAATAGATTGATAGTAAGACCATTACACAACCCGACAATAATGGACGCAAATCAGTTACAAGCATTATTAAATACTGCTATCACTCGAGCGACTGAAGAGGCTAGACGGACATTTCAGATACAAATAGATGGCTTGACAAACAGACTAGCAAGCCTGGAAATTCCATCAAGGGTTGCAGAGTACAAACCCATAGAAATTCGTAACGACATTGTTTGTAATGAATCCTTGGAGATTGTTAAGTCCATTCCGGAATTTAATGGGGACGCTACTAGGTATGTCTCATGGCGGCAGGCAGCAGTAACTGCTCATAAGCTGTTCGAACACTTTGAGGGTAGCTCCAGATACTACCAAACGGTAGCCATTATAAGGAATAAGATCGTAGGCACTGCCGACTCTGTGCTTAGTTCATATAACACCGTACTAAACTTCCAAGCTATTATTGCCCGACTCGACTTCTCCTATGGGGATAAGAGGTCATTATTTACTCTAGAACAGGAAATGTCCACCTTGAAACAGAGCCGAATGTCCATCATCGACTTCTACGATGAGGTCGAGAAGAAACTCAATCTCATCGTAAACAAAGTTATAATGACAAACGACGGAAACGCAGCATTAATCAAATCATTAAACGAAAAGTACAGGCAGGACGCGCTGAGAGTCTTCATTTCCGGACTAAGGCGTCCTATGTGTGATATACTATTTTCATGCAAACCGCAGGACATGCCATCGGCTCTAGCTTATGCCCAGGAGCTAGAGACTAACCACATCAGGTACAATTTCGCAACAACTTACTGGAATAATACCCAGAGCATGTTGCAACAATCCCAGCAGCCGCGGACACGCGCTCCCCAATTTTCTGTACAAGATGCGTTGCAACAACCTCAACAATCGCAGGCACGTGCTCCCCAACCTTCTCCCCAGAAATTGTTGCCACAACATCAGCATCCACAGGCACGTTTTCCACAATTTCAAGCTAGGAATTTTAACTACAATCGACAAAGCAATAGAATACAAAGGCCAGAGCCTATGGAAGTAGATAGAAGCATGCGTAGTATCCAAAGGGAATTAAATAAAACGATCCAGCAAGAACCTATTAAAAGACCCATAGAATCTTCACGGCAGAATATTCCGCCAGCAAAGGCACAGAGAATTAATCAACTAAATAGTGAAAACAAGGTCGAGGAGTTAGATGAGAACGATTCAGTGATTGAAGACGAAGAATTTGATGATACTTCCGAGTACTATGGTGTAGAAGAGCTTAATTTTTTAGAGGAAGATCCCTCCTCCCGTATATAGAGCGAAGGTTAGGAGGGAGGACAGTTAAACTTCTCCTAGACACAGGGACATCAAAAAATTACGTAAAATGTAAGGACAATTTTAAAGGATTTAGAAATATAAATACACCGTTTTTAGTTAAATCAGTGCATGACAAATCGCCAAATTGTCAAAGTGTCCAGTTAATCTGCTTGGAAAGAATACGTGGTTTTTCTATCTAAAAGAACTTAAGAGTTTTGATGAAATTATTGGCTCTGATTTTCTTAAAGATATTAACGCTAAAATAGATTTTTAAAAAGGACTCCTTAGTTACGAAGGGGGAGAAATTAAACTTCTGTATCTTTACTGTAAAGATGTAAACAAATTAATTCAGTCCATAGATGACCCACCCAAGTCCCAAGAAGTGGCAAACCTAGAGATACTTTTAGAAAAAAATAGTAAAGTCTTTGCTGATCCCGTGGAAGCCCTTCCTTTTAATACATCAATAACCGCAACTATTAATACGAAAGACGATCAGCCAGTTTACTCCAAACCCTACCCGTACCCAATAGCGCTAACCGAATTCGTGGAAAAAGAAATTAATGAGTTACTACGAAACGGAATCATTCAACCTTCACGCTCGCCCTACAATAATCCGATATTGATCGTTAGTAAAAAAGGTCTAGACGCGAATGGGAAAAACAAACATCGCATGGTCATTGATTTTCGGAAACTGAACGAACGGACGACAACAGAAAGATACCCTATTCCCGATATTTCTGTAATATTGGCCAATCTAGGGAAATCATGCATATTTTCTACGATAGATCTAAAGTCAGGATTCCACCAAGTTAAGCTAGCAGAAAAAGACCAATTAAAAACCGCGTTTTCTGTTAACAACGGGAAATTTGAGTTCTGCAGGTTACCCTTTGGGCTCAAAAATGCCCCAAGCATCTTCCAGAAAGCCATCGATGACGTACTTCGAGACGAAATCGGGCGCTGCTGCTATGTTTACATCGATGATGTTATAATTTTTTCGAATTCCTTGCAGCAACACTTAGAAGATGTGGAACGCGTTTTGGAAAAGCTGTTTAACGCAAACATGAGAGTCTCAAGAGAAAAGTCGAAGTTTCTATTAGAAGAGGTAGAATACTTAGGATTTTTAGTTTCAGGAAAAGGAATAAAAACCTGTCCAGACAAGGTAAAGGATATAGTAGGGTACGAAGTTCCCAAAACCTTACGCAGTTTACGGTCATTTTTAGGACTAGCAGGGTACTACCGAAGATTTGTCAGAGATTATTCAGCAATAGTAAAACCACTCACAAAATATCTGAGGGGAGAAAATGGATCCATAACTGCAAACAAGTCAAAGGGTGTGAAAATTGATCTCGATAACGATGCCTTGGAGGCATTTGAACAAGTCAAGAAAATACTTGCCTCAGAAGATGTGCTTCTACTTCACCCGGACTACCAACAACCCGTCGACCTTACCACCGATGCGTCGTCACATGCCATAGGGGCAGTACTGTCGCAAAGAGGAAGACCAATAACGATGATTTCACGCACTCTCACACGAGCAGAAGAGAACTACGCAACTAATGAAAGAGAGTTGCTAGCCATCGTGTGGGCCTTGCAGAAATTGAGAAATTATCTGTATGGAGTGAATCAACTGAACATCTTCACGGACCACCAACCCCTGACATTCGCAATATCAGAGAAAAATCCGAATCCTAAAATAAGACGCTGGATGGCATTTATCGAACAATTCTCACCAAAATTTCTATCCAAGCCAGGCAAGGAAACCCTTGTAGCAGACGTACTGTCGCGGCAATACATTAATGCCATGGAGGACTCAGCATCATCCATCGAAACTATACATAGTGAAGAGTCCCTGAGTAAAATAATCCGAACAGTAGCAATCCCTGTGAATTGTTTTAAGAATCAGATAATACTAGAGGAAGGTGTACCATCAAAAGTACCAAAGAAAATTCTTTTCCAGTCCCGTATAAGACACACAATTATTTTTGACTCCATAGATATTCTTTTAACAGACATCCAGCTCTGCGTAAATCCAAATATAACAAACGCCCTTCTGTGCGAACTTCCCATACTCGGCAAGATACAACATAAATTACAAGAAATTTTTCCCGGAACGAAATTCGTGCTTACCACAAAGCAGGTTATCGATGTAGTAAACGAGGATGACCAGACCGAAATAATTAATAAAGAACACAATAGGGCACATAGATCAGCTCGCGAGAACGAAAAGCACATTCTGACCGATTATTTCTTTCCGAAAATGAGAAAAAAACTCACAGAAATTGTGACGAACTGTAAAATATGTAGGGAGTCCAAGTACAATCGCCACCCAAAGAAACAGGAAACACTTGCAACACCCATTCCAAGCTACCTCGGGGAGATTTTACATTTAGATATATTCATGACAGATAAAAAACTTTTTTTAACATGTATAGACAAATTTTCGAAGTTCGCTATAACCATACCCATAACATCTAGAGCTATAGTCCACATTAAAGAACCGCTCCTGCAAATCTTTAATGTATTTACCAAGGCAAAAACTATAGTTTGTGACAATGAGAAGTCTCTAAACTCACAAACTATTAAAAACTTACTGAGAGACCGGTTTCAAGCGGAAGTCTACACATGCCCACCTATGCACAGCACCTCAAACGGACAGGTGGAACGCTTCCACAGTACCTTAGGTGAAATAGCGAGATGTTTAAAAGCGGAAACAAAAATAGATGACACTGTCGAGCTGGTGCTTCTGGCCACCATAGAGTATAATAAGTCGGTCCACTCGGTTATAAATCGTCCACCCGCCGAACTAGTTCGCACCATACCTTCAGAACTAGGAGAAGAAATAATAAAAAAAATAAAATCAACGCAGACAATTTCTCTAAATAGATTAAACAAAAATTCAAACAATAGAACATTCAGTAAAGGACAAAAAGTTTTTGTTAAAATTAACAAAAGGCTTGGTAACAAATTTTCAAAATTGTATGTAGAAAGGGAGATTCAAGAAGATTTAGGTACAGCCGTTTTAATTGAAGGGAAAAAAGTCCATAAAGATAATATAAAATAAAATGCTTCTTTACAGACTTGCGATACAGACAATCAGATGTGACGTGCAGATATTGGACTATTCAAACTCGGAAATTGTAACATTTGAGGTGGGACAATCCATGATACAGAACGGGGACTACAAGCTAATACACGTAATGGACATCGACCTGTACGAAAGGGAGCTGAAATTAGTAAAAGACCACATCAACTTTAAACTGAACCCGTACAACTCACTCTTACCGTTTTTGAAACACGAACTTACTGAAATTGAACATATTTTAGAACGAATAAGACCTTTCCCACGGACAAAAAGATCAATAGACGCATTAGGAACAGCCTGGAAATGGCTTGCAGGTAGCCCGGACGCGGACGATTTAAAATTAATTAACGACAAAATAGAAGGAAATTTAAGACAAACAGAGAACCAAATTGTTATTAACCGACTCATTGAAGATAAATTAAACGAAATCGCGATTAGAACGAACGCTATAATAAAAGATTTGCAAGACGACGAAGACGTACAAAGGACAACGGCAATTAGATTCAAGTTCGAGTTAGAAGTCTTAAAAGAAGAGGTAACAAATGTAGAGAGAGCCCTGCTATGGTCTAAAGCCGATATTACTAACACGGCGCTTTTCTCCGAGAAGGAAATAGATGCACTCAAAGATCTTTTACGCCAAGAAAAATTCCCGTATGCCAATCTAGATCAAAGTTTAAAATTTTCTAACCTTAAAATAGCTACAAATAATTCTATCATTTTATATATTGTAAGCTTACCAACTGTAAATAGTAATAGTTGTCAAGAAATCCTAGTTAAACCCGTAAAGAAAGAACATGAAGTAATTAAACTAACAAACTCAAATATAATTATATGTGAAATGAAAATATATGAAATTAAGAAACCATGTAAGTCACATGACAAGATGAGCATTTGCAGGTTTGATAATATCAAAGAAATAACGGATACTCAATGTATTCCCAACATACTAAAAAGTAAACCGGCAGTTTGCACGAAAACAAGTAATTTTCATATTCCGTCTTTCGAAATTATTCAACCGGGAGTATTTTTATTTAACGCCTTTAATGGAACGGTACTAATTCATGAGAATCCAATTAGACTAAACGGAACTTGTGTTGTGCAGCATCAAAATACCTCGGTGACCGTCAACACAGTCACCTACTCCTATTATGAGAAGCCCGACTATAAGCCACTGCCAGCCATTCTGGCATCTATAAATTCTACTCATGTGTTCGAAGAAACGCTATCACTACAATTGATTAAAAAACTTCACCTCGATAATAGTAGGACCATTCAAGCTATGTCAAAAAAAAACAGGATGAATACCCTACAAAATATAGGCACCCTTATCCTCGTATTAACAATAATTATTGGTATGGTCGTGAAACAATACGCTAAAAAGAGGAAATCTCGCGATATATTGAAGTGGCTACAAATGGAGTTGAAGAAAAATCGAAAACAAAATGACGCAACTGCGTACAGCTGCGCTTAAAGGGGGGAAGAGTTAAGGCACATGTCATTAACCTTCTTAAACATAACTCCGGCGACGCATTTCTCGTCGCTATCCATTTGCATTCATATGCACTTTTACTTTTCATCCCTGCACTTCTGTTTTTTGTTTTTTTGCATGCACCTCACTGCATTCCATTCTCACGGTGAAATCGCTGACGCAGTGGATCCCACCATCGCGGCAGCTCCAATTTCGGCATACCGCTCTGCTTAGTTTTTGGGTTCCCACCTTTTCCCGTGTTTCGCAATCGAGTCGGATTGCAACTCCAAAATTCTTTCGTGTCGATTTGAACAGCCACGTTGTAAAGCAACGTGACTGACGCGCTGCTGAAGCTCTCTTGTTAAGTGACAAATAGATTTGAATTTAGTCTTAAACTCACCTTACTCTGCGCTACGTGAAATCAGTAAAAAGATTCAAAAATTTCTCCTTGTGAGGAAAGAAAAATACTGTTGTTTTAATTCCGCGAAGCCGGCTCAGTAAGTTACATAAACAATATTTGCAAACAATGTTGTAACATATTCAATGGTTTTATTGGTATTTACTTTGTTACCCACTCACCCATTGAAATTACTCAAATTTCAATTCAAGCAATAATTTCCACTTATTCGTGAAATTATTTGCTCTGTTGTGAATAAATGGTTACTTGTTATATTTCACTTCAACTTCTCTTAATGTAAAATAAACTATTGGTAATAATGTAAACAATACAACAAAATGTAAACAGGACAACAAAGTAATAATTATTAAGAAACTAAGAATGAATGACCCATATATGACAAATAAGAAAACAAATATCTAACAATGAAGTTATAAATAATTGAATATTAAAAATTTAGATTCAGAAATAAATTTTATTTCAAAGAATAAGCATTTAAAGCTTAGTTCCATTATTCGCGCACTAAAACAACTTCAAATGCAGAGCCCTACATAACGGGAGCTTGGCCGAAAGCATTTCCACCAATGCTGGCGTACGGCAAGGCTGTCTTTCGTCCCCTCTGTTATTTTTCATTGTTATTGATGATATACTAAAAAGCTGCGCTGAGGTAAAAAGAATAGGTATTCACTGGAATTTCCACGAGTATCTTGAGGACCTTGCATATGCTAATGATATCTGTCTTCTCCCCGTCAAGCACGCAGACATGCAAAACATAATTGACGACCTATTCTCAGCTTCTTTAAATACAGGATTGAACATAAACCGCGAGAAAACGAAAGCTATGCAAATTCGGTCTGTGAACACCTGTCCGTTCCTTTTAAATGATGACCAAGTCGAAACACTTTTGTTTACCTCGGTAGTATTATCATTGCCGCTGAAGATAGTGCAAAATTAGACGCTATCGCCAGAGTAAACAAAGCGAACGGCGCGTACGCACAACCCCGATCTATATGGTCATCGAGTACTTTCAGCGTACATACTAAACTCCGAATTTTTAAGTCAAATGTTTTATCGGTTTTCTTGTATGGATCGGAGACTTGGCTAACAAACAATTGGATTTTAAACAAACTCCAGAGTTATGTCAACAGATGTTTGCGCAGGATATTAAAGATCTGGTGGCCCAACACTACAAGCAACGAAGATCTATACGAAAGATGCAAAATTCAGCCGTTAGCAGACCTGATAAAGAAAGTTAAGAAAGTGGAGGTGGGTTGGGCATACGCTTCGCAAAGACGCAAATGAAATCTGCCGCCAAGCCCTGGAATGGAACCTACAAGGCTCGCGCAAAGTTGGTCGTCCAAAAATATCGTGGAAAAGAACGGTCCAGAAAGAACTTGAAGCTTCACGAAAGACGTGGAACGAAATCAAACTACTCGCAAAAACATAACCAGATGGAAGTGTTTTATTGAGGCCCTATGCTCCAATAGAAGAAACAGGAACCGATGATGATGATGATGATTGACTTGGAGTCAGGTTTACATTAAATTTTGATGTCGGAAAACGACATAGAGAAAACAGCTTTTTCCATTAAAAATTAAAAGTATGTGTTTTGCGAATTCCTTTCGTATTAGAACATGCGCCTAGAATTTTTCAAAGAGCAATGGATGATATACTACGAGTACGTGAACATATTGGAAAAATGTGTCATATTTATATTGATGATATAGCGTTTTCCAAAAACTTAACACAACATTTACGGGATTAAGAAATAATTACGAAAATACTAGGAAACCCAATCATGAACTTTCACTCGAAAAATCGAAATTTTTTAGACATAAGTAGACTTTTTGGAGTATGTTGTCAAGAAGGATCACAACCAAATAAGATTAATTCTAAATTATTGTAAACCTGGAAGAGTAAGAGAGTTAAGAGGACTTCTTGGAAATGACAACAGCTCAACCATTAACAAAATATCTATATTTTTTTGCTTTTTTTGATGTAGAATTACATATTTATTCACATCGAAAGGCAACAAAAAAGCTTGCTCTATGGCACAATGCGTTTTCTAAGAAACAAGTGGACACAGATTTAAACATGGTCGCATATATTCGATGCCTGTTAAGATATCGAGACAAATTTTTTATTTATTGCATGGAAATTGACCCTTCTTCAAAAATGTTTTCGGTATTATTTTCGATTTTTTGCGTCGTTACAAAGTTATAGTGCAAATATCCCGCAGAAAACATTTTTTAGTCTTACTTTTTTAAGTTCCGATAGCCGTATCTTTTGATTAAAATTTCTTCCTTGGATTATTTTTATTTTTAGCTTAAATTTCATTCAAATACTTCGCATAAACTATGTGCGTCCTCACTTGCCATTCCTAATTTAATATTTCAAAACGCGTTGTTGTTGTTGCTGTTGTTGTAAAAGCATAAAACATTCCTCATAAAGTTTTGAGGAATGCTGCTGAAGTGGCAGTCCTTGGTCGAATATATATCCGGGTTGTTCCGGTATCGTCGAACCGACTGTCACGGGAACGTCCAGCCGACACTATTTGTTCGCGATTACGTTCTTGATTTATGACAAACTACCTTATTTCATCTTAATCTATGGTAAAACACCTCATTTTATCTTAATTGATTGACCAATTTTACAAGGCGAAATTATTTAGTTGCTTTGAAATTTGCTCTTGCATTCAAATTTACTTAATAAAAATTAACTATTTATTTAACCTTGCCCTAAAATTAACAAAGCTTTTAAATTATATAATTTGACGAATCGCGCTTGGATGATCAGCAAGTGCATAATGGATCCTCCCAGGAAATTCCGGACCGCCATACGTCTTGAAGAAGAATTTTCAATCCTATGGTGTAACAGCTTACAAACCCCAGTGGATCGAAGATAGACATCAGCACCTGGAGGATCTCTCTTTTTGTCGGGGCATATACTTCGTTGATTACATCACGGTGAAGTCTCGTAAATCTTCAAATGTACTTAAAATTATCACTGCTCGGATCCCAAAACATACCTAAGATTTTTGTCGTTGAGGTCCATTCTTCGACGTTGTGCACAAATGCAGGATCATTAGTTAGTTGCTTCAAAACTGCTTTAGAATTTGACGACCAGCCTCGTATGTTAAATCCTGCGGCGCGGTGAATCTCCTTGACCTGTGTTGCTAGCTTCAACGCGGATAGCTCGTCGTCTTCACTGTCGATGAAATCATCGACGTAATGATTCTTTACCGCTTCTGCAGCTCTAGGAAATTTATGTTTGAAGTTCTCTGCATTCCTATCGTGTATGAAGTGAGCGATACAAGGAGCACAATTGAGACCAAACGTTAGCTCGCGCATAACATAAATGCTCGGTTCTTGTAAGTCATCATTCTCGTCACGCCACAAAAATCGCTGGGCGTGCATATCTTGCTCTCGGACGCTTATTCGGTGAAACATTTCGGCAATGTCACCACATACGGCTATTCGACCTACTCTGAATGCCAGCAATATATCAACAAGTGGATTGAGCAAGTCGGGCCCACTTAAGAGAAAATGGATAAGTGACACACCATTTGCTTTCGCTGCCGCGTCCCAAACCAATCGGATTTTACCCGGTTTATTAGGATTAGTAACGACGAAAATTGGTAAGTGCCATGTGTTGGTTTTCGGAATGGCCACTTCTGCCAATGAAAGCTTTTGGGCGTATCGTTTATTGACCAAATTGTTGATCTGTTCTTGCATGGTAGATCGAAATGCGGGACCTTTGATGAATTTCTTTTCTAAGCATTTTAATCGTTGCAATGCATTTAAATAACTGCTATGTAGAGCCTCCATCGGGTTTCGCTATAAAAGCCCAATCTCGTAACGACCGTTTACTTGCTTAGAAGTACGGTTCATGATGGTCAATGCCTTTACCTCGTCCTCTGATCTAATCTCCATTGGTTTTGGAGAGTCTAGTGCGAAGAAGTCTTTAACTGTTGCATGCAATTGATCGTACTTCACGTGGCAGTCGCATGTATGTACGTTTAACCTAAATTTACCACCTTGGTAGCTTTCATAACCCTGCAACGTCCATCCCAAACGTGTTTTTGATGCTATTGGTTGAGACCAATCCTCTTCTTTCCCCTAAGTGGAATCGCCAGTTTCCAGTTGTCTGCCCCAATTAACAATGAAGGCTTTGCGCTGTTATACGATTTGATGGGTAATCCCTTTAGAAACGGATATTTATTTTGCATTTCAAGTATATCGACGGACTGTTCAGGAAGGCCAAAGGCGTCAACGCTACGAATGTCCATTAACTTGTATTTTTGACCACTAGTCGGACTCGAAATCTCTAACGATGCTTTCTCGGAGTTTTCTTCGACACGAGAGGTGTTTCCTGTCCATCGCAAACATAGTGGCCCGCGCTCACCCTTCACACCGAGTTGATCGAAAACCTTCCTCTCTACAAGTGTGACACTCGAACCTTCATCCAAAAATGCGTGAATATCAATGAAGTTATCTGCCCAGTACAAGCGGACAGGAACAATTCTGAAGAGTGGGCGCGATTCGCCGCTGTTGTGAGTGTTTACTTGCTCTACCGTGTGCTTAACAAATTTGTGCAACAAACGGTGATGCTTGATGCTGCAGCCTTCTTCACCGCATACTTTATCGATGAAACATTTGCGTCTGTGCTGAGTAAGACATTGACGGCAAAGATTATTAGCTTTTACTATCTCCCATTTGCGTGGTAGACCAAACTTCTTAAAAACTTCACATTGAGGAACTTTGTGATCATGACTATTACAAACGCAACAAGCTTTGGGAGTCGGTGTACGCTCTTTGCGTTGCGACGGTTCTGCATCGCCTTCGACGGTATGAGTGTTGACAGATGCATGACTTTTATTCGGTGCTAAGTTTACAACGGTGCTTGCTGGTTCGGCCAGAAAAAATAACCAGTCCCTGAATTGCTTTACAATTGGAATCTTTTCATCTTTAGGATAGAGAGCCCAGCCCAGTTTGTGGTTGTTAGGAATTTTATCAACCAGTTCCTTTACCAACAACGGGTTGTGAAGGTGCATGTGAAATTGGCATCCCTCTATTGTATTGCATATGTTTCTTATGCACAGAGCGAAATCAACTAAGCCCTCAAGCTTGTCTTTCAGAGGAGGCATTGCACGCGCTCTATTTACAACGCGCTCAAGTATGTATTCGGGTCTACCGAAACACATTCTCAAAGTATGGATGATCTCCGGCACCATTGATGGCAAAAAAAGTTTGCTTCTTACCATTTCGCGAGCTTTGCCTTTGAGGGTTGCCTGTAGACGAATAAGGTTTTCGGCATCAGTGTACCCGGCGACTGCGGTGCTATTTTAAAAGCTGCTTATAAACAGTGGCTTTTCCTCGGGATCGCCATTAAAGGTCGGAAGCTGTTTAGGAATTGCTTGTCTAGCGATTAGCTGCGATGGCGACGGGCCAGAGTTTTGCAGAAGGGGCGGAGTTGAAAACGACGGCACTTCATTGAATTGCGAGAGTATTATGTATTTGCTGTCTAAATATTGCTGTTGAATCTCCAGCTCTTCTTCAGTCGCTCCAGTTGAAGATTTCGCTGCACTTCAGATGTATGATGATTGTCGTGTGGCATACATGATGTTGTGGTATTGCTAGTCGCAAAATTATGTGACGTTTCCGCTGGCGGAATTGTTGCGAAACGCCTTGCATCTGTAGCATATGTCGACGTCGTTAATGGACAAAGCCCTGGGTAGGTTGGTGCAGTCGTCAATGGTTCACATCAGCTATATTGCTATCAACTCCTACACAATCAAAATGGTACCACGAATTGCAGGTGTCGCACTGTACCATCCTTTCGGTGTCCAACTCATCACATTTTTTGCAGCTATGTACCATATTAACACCTTCTTGCTTCAGTTTTTAATGAAGAATTTATCTTTGAATTTGCTTAAAAGTTTTAAAGAAATGTTGCGTTTATTTCATCGCGACAGTCCGGAGGAATTAAAACCATTTCTAATAGCGTATGATGCTTGATTTTAGCGTTTGCTTGCTCGCTTTAAAACTTTTGCTTTATTAGTCCTCTTGAGAAAACTGTGCGGTTTTAACAGTTTGATTTCTATTTATACCCAAAATGTGTGTGGAATTATGTAAACATACATATGTATGTATATAAAAACGCCAGTGGTCCGACTTTACCGCTAAATTTGTATGTACATAAACGTTATAACTTCACTTTAACATATTTTATATGCTGAGGTAAGACCATACATATGTACATATTTACATATATACATAGCGAATTCATAGTTAGAACATAAGAGGAAAATATAATATACAATTAGAAAAAGAGTATAAGATTTTCACTGCTCGACTGAACTTAATGTCGGTGACAGTAACCAAAAATTTAATATCTCTAGAAAAAATATACAAAATTTGTTTTTATGTTTATTAACGGTGGGAATTCCCGCACCATTTTACAGTGTGAAGAAATGATTAAAAATTTACATTGTTTAAAAAGAGTGCGTGCAAAGCAACTATTTATCAGCATTTTACATTTGATTTTCATGAAAACGAAAGTCTAAACACTCTTAATTGGTGCAATTCTATTATTGATTATTGCTTAGGAGAAAATAACTTTCCAATCGTCCTTTGAAATTTCAATTGTTAGTAGCATGATACAATAAAGAGGGTGCATAATTCCATTGTTACTTTTTAGACGCCATATTAACTATCTGAGAATTAAACCTTCCAAGCAACCATCCGTAACCAATTTATGCGCGCATCAATTCATTTGCGTACATGTGCACGCGCTGATGGCGATTGACACAAAAATTACCGAAAACTCGAAATAATATTCTTTTGACGATTCCCCTTTTCCCTTGATACCCTTCGCATATGCACAGGCCCGAAGACAGGGGATCGGGGACAGCTCCTCGCGGGCCTGGAAATTTCAGGGGGGCCCGGGAGGAATTGAAAAATTAAAAAAATTACGTCAGCTAAATTAATTAGAGTTATTAATCGGAGTCCTGTTCAAATGAAAAAGTCGCAGATTTAACTAAATTATGAGCCAAACTTCTTTCTTCACTCGTTTCGCAGTCGTTGGACTAGTTCAATGAGACAAATACAGATCTGTAAATCACCTGTTTACCTATAATTTGAACCATCAGAGCGCACACCTATTTCAGAAACTTATATTTAAATGTTCATAAATAATACAGAAGTGGAATATTTAGTGGTAAAAAATTTTAATACGTTCCCCAAACATGATTTATTTATTTATTTATTTATTTATTTAAGCCAATCAGTACAGTAAGTTCTTATAGGCTAAGTAGACATGCTTAGAGACTAATAAGCGATAAAGGAAAATAATAAAATAATAAAAATATAACGTATAACGTATAACTATTTATAAAAACAATTCAAAGAATTTAAAAACTGATTTTTTGAAGATGAAAAATCTATCTCGATAAATTTAGAAACTCTACTGAACTCAATCAGAGCTCTCGCAAAAGAAGCATTTCGAGCATAAAGAGATTTGAAAACTCCAATAAAAAAAAGCTCAGAACACCGAAGGGCCCTGGCCGGAACATTAAAGAAAATACTCCCAAGGAGAATGGAACAGTTAACGTCACCATGAAGTAAATCGAAAATGAAAGACAAAGATAAGATTGTTCTTCTGATTTGTAGTGTTTTTAAGTTAATCAGTAGGCACCGCGATTCATAAGAAGGGATAGGATCCGAAAAACGTATTTCACGCAACGCAAAACGAATAAATACTTTTTGGATCCTCTCAATTCTAGCTGCATGACACGCATAGTAAGGTGACCAAATGAATGAAGCATACTCAAGCTTGGAGCGAACAAAGGCCGTATACAAAAGTTTCAGCGTATAGGGGTCAGTAAAATCCGAGCTGTTTCGCCTAACAAAAGCAAGCATGGAGTAATATTTAGTAATAATGAAATTAACATGACTGGCAAAAGTAAACTTCGAATCAAATATAACCCCTAAGTCTTTAATTTCTTTTAACCGCGACAGGGGCGAGTTAGAAATATGATAAGAGGTGTCAATGATATTGAAACGCTTAGAAAAGGTTATTTGGAAACATTTTTTTACATTCAGCAATAAGCGATTATTGGTACACCAGTTACTAACGTTATCCAAATCAATTTGCATCAACTCAGAATCAAGAGAGCTACTGATTAAAGAATAGATCTTAAGGTCATCCGCATAAAGCAGAAATCTTGCTGATGAGAAGCAAGAACTGATGTCATTGATAAACAGGACAAAAAACAACGGGCCCAGAATGCTACCTTGCGGAACCCCAGAGCAAGCTAGGAACGGCGAAGATCTAACATTATTGACAACAACCACGCAACGACGATTACGCAAATAAGATGCAATCCATCTCAAAAAAGATGAGTAGAACCCAATGCAGGATAATTTCTTAATCAAAATTACATGGGAAACCCTATCAAACGCTTTAGAAAAATCGGTGTAAACGGTATCAACTTGCAACCCAGATTGAAAGGCAGAGATACAATCGTCTGAAAAAACAGCTAGATTAGACACTGTAGAGCGGCCCGGAAAGAAACCATGTTGCTGCGGGCATACAATATTCTTAACAGCAAATATTAATTTCTCTTGAATAACGCCTTCGAAAAGCTTTGCCACTGTGGAAAGCTTTGAAATAGGCCTATAATTGGAAATATCATCTTTTCTACCACTCTTGTAAATTGGTGTAATGAAAGCCAATTTCCAGGAAGAACTCCTCCACCTCTAGCGCATCCAGTTAGAGCAGCACTTCTATCCTTACGAAAGACATTGTAAATATTAGAGTCAAAGAACTCGTCGCTAAAAAAGTTTTCATTTAGCCATGTCTCAATAATGACAATAATGTCATATTCACGATGTGAGCTAAATAGACGCACAATCTGGGATTTAGTTCTGATACCAGACATATTATGCATGTAGAACTTTAAGCGGTTACGTTCTCCACTGAACGATTTCTGTTGGATTGAAGAATCCCGTCGTTTTTTGGAAAGAAACGAAAAGGGCGTACTACTACGTTCGTAGGCCATAGCTCAGGTGTCAAGAGCTTCTCATAATAATTTGCATTCACGCCCAGCTTGAAATTAATACTTCTCAGAGTATTTGGTTGGACACCATTCTTAATTAGACTATAACACAGGATGGAGCTCTTCTCAATACCAGTGTCTTTAGCGATATAATCTTTTAGTTTATCAGGTGTAACTGAGGCCGAAAAAGGTGACAGATGTAACCATCTCATTTTAGAAACAACACCTAGCTCATTATTATCACTCGAACCAATAACTAAGGGTTGTTTTAGTTTACGGCTCTTATTTTTTGAAAAAATTTTCCACAAGGGGCTTTTGTCAAGCATAGCCACATTAGAATTATGAACAGATGGCATAGTTGACGAAATCGGCAAGTGAGCAGCAACACTAGCGTAAGACGGCACGTTTAAATCAGTTGCCTTAGAGGTAGCAGTGCTAATATTTACTGCAGTACCAGGCGAAAGCGTCATAACCGGCAGAGACGCCGAAGGCTCGGCAGCATAACTTATTGTTGTTAAAGCCCTTACTGCATCAGAATCAGCAGCCGGAGAAGACATCAAATTAGGCAAGTGGACCGCAGCTTCAACAGAAGATGTTGATGGCAAAGATGATGGCAATGACGGAGAGAAAACTGCAGTCGGCGGCCGAGACACAGCAACAGCATCATTAGCGCAAGAAACAGTAGATATGAGAGAGCTAGCAGAGGCTGAAAAGCAACTCGCACCTGTAGGTAGGGTGCACTCAGTAATCGGAGAAATTGAAAAATGCTTTGCACTCCCTTTACCAGTGGTAATAGCCGATCGATGCGCATAATCGGCAACGAGAGCACTTGAAGTAGCGGATACAGTAGAAAAAGTAGAGCACGAAGAAGTACACTGACTAGCAGCAGGCATTAAGCTAGCGGTGTTAGCATTAGTAATGACGCCTACTTTATTAGTTATAGCACTAGTAACCATGTCACGTAGATTTATTAGTTCAGATTTTAGAAGCATAATGTTAGCATCACTATTAGTGAGTTTGGTATGCAATGAAATTGTTTCTGTATGTAGGGCATCGAACTTTTTCATTAGTTGAGATTTTTCCTCATGCAAACTATTCACTAACGAGAGCACTCGTGCATTCTCACTACGTAGAGCGGTGATTTCTTTAGCGATTGAGAGCAAAGTAATTTGTTGTTTATTAGCACTTTCATTCGTTAACCCGAAAGTTTTGATTTTTGTGAGTCGGATGAATCTACGTTGACAACACTTTTCACAGCCAAAGCAGTAGAAGGGGGAGGCGAACGGATAGAATTACGTCGCTCAACCATGCACGATTTACAAAAGAAAGGCTTGTCAGCTGAGAGGAGAAAATCCAAATCAGCCGGCAAAACACCAACACAGTTTAAATGAAAGTACTCTTTGCACTTAGCACAAAGCACCTTGGGTTGAGTTCGATCAACCTTTTGGCCACACAAGAAAGGCATATCAAAATTCTTTTAGCTATTAAATCAAATATTAAAACACGAAAGCAAGAGTCACTGTCTCAATGTTAGCACTAAACATAGTTAGTAACACAAATAAATCTCCAATTAAATGCTTTTAGATATTTTGAAAGCCAAGAGTTAAACTTAAAAATTTGCGAGGAAAGAAAAACACGTCTGCACGCGACGCAAAGAAGAGAGAAAAAAATTGAACAGTATTTACATTGGTTTGAAAAATTTTTTTTAGCAGTGGAGTGCTTGACCCCGATCTTCATCAAATTGTCATATATGTAGATACTTAGGCACATGTAGCATAAACAAAATATGTATATACATACATGTGGAACGGATCCTGATTTTCTCTCTACGGCCCTGCATATGCACACTTGTTACATAACTCATCTGCCTTCTCAAGTTGCGTCTCGCGATCCAGAAACGGTTTTTTTTTGTTTACTTATTTTTCTTCTATCGTTTTTGTTTTGATTTATTACTTATCTTCTTTTTGCACACATGCAGCCGCCCGCCTCCGCAATAGAGCCCCTCTGCTCTAAATATAGCAAAATATGGTGAAAATGGTTTTTATTGGCATGGTAGAATTAAATTCAGTATTTTTCGGAGGTGAATTCTTTCGGTTGCACCCGCAATTTTTGTTGATGAAAAAGCTGTTTTAACATTTGCGCCTTCTTATTTTATACTAGTTATCTGCTTATACTTTGTTTTGACGCGTGAAATACTGAGTATATTTGTTTTTGTTTATGTTGTTTTTGTTTTTGTAGAATTTTTTTGGGTTGCTCTTTTTTAAGAACAATATTTAATCATGTATAAATGATAATTGATTTGAGAAAATCCTAATCCTTTTCTACAAAAAAAAATTTATTACACAGTGCTACAAAAAAGAATGAAGTCGAAATACCTGGGAAGTGAATTCATTTTCCTTGTAGGTCTTATCGAGTAGAACGAGAATCCAATTTTGGAATTTGTCAAACACCCCCAAAATCTCGACTTACCTTAAAAACCCGATTTTTGTGCTTTTGCGCACTTCTTTCATTTTCATTCTAATAGCGGTTTAAGACAGAAGAAACTCAGACCTTTTGAAAGATATATAGACGTCTTAATAAAGCTGAAGAAATTTACTTGTTTTTGCACAAACCAACAAACTTAATTTTGCTACCCTTTTTCTTCTTTTTTTGACTTTGGCGATATTTTCACACACTATTTTATAAAAACACAAAAGTTTTGATTAGATTCAAAGAGTACGTTTAATACCGAGTTCAACGAATGTTTCTTTTAAAAAATCGGCCAAAAAGTGACTGAGTTATTTTACTTTTTATAAGAACGAAATTTTTGCAAAAATTTGCTTCTGTTGTTCCTAAGGAGATTATCACTTAATTTTTGAGTTTTTACCCAATTTTGAAGTCTATAAATTTCCGATATACTGGAGTGCACCTGTTGTTTATCTTTTGTTGTGTTTGCTGTTAAATTGGATAAAAATCGTGGTAAAGTAAAACTAAAATGTGCGACAAGCGTAATAAGTTTTGCTACATTTATGGCTTATTTATGGATACAAGTCATGGGCGTGATTTTAAAAATAATATTGGTGTTGTAAAAATATATAGCAAGATTTTCGAAAGGTTTTATAGTGCGAGTCGCTGGTACGAGCCAGAATTTATTTGTGGATATTGTTGCACAACATTAAAAAATTTAAAGTTCAACAATCAATTACTTTGCCCTTTTCTGTGCCTATGACTTGGCATCATCAGGCATATCATAAACAAGACGATTGCTATTTTTGCAAAACAAACGTTTCAGGTCACAATTTTAAATCGCGGAAAAACGTAAAGTATGCGAATGTTGTTACGGTTACAAAACCAAAATACTTAAATGCCGAAGTGGCTACAATAAGTGAGTCCAATGATGCTGGTGAAACATATTTAGTAGAGGAAGAATTCCTTCCTTGTAAATCAAAATCAACGGAAAGGCATTTGGTTTCAAATTCTGATTTCGCCGATCTCGTGCGTGATTTGCATTTATCGAAACGAGAATCGAATGAATCGTTCTTAGAAGGAAAGTCGGTTGTTAATTAGCTAAGATATGGGCTAAGAAGTGCGCAAAAGCACTGAATTGGATTCTCGTTCTACTCGATAAGACCTAAAAGAAAAATAACATCACTTCCCAGGTAATTTTGAGTGTCACACTGTGTTATTTTCGAAAATTCGTGATGTAGTAGAATTTTAGTTATCCGCGAATGGTATTAGCTTTACTCAAAGTAAACAAAAATATTAAAAATAATTAAATTCGTATTTTGTCGGCTCGAGGTCAAGGGGGTTGTTAATAAAAAACGGAAGCTGTTACTTTCTCGTCTCCAATAAAATTCGGTTACACTGTGGTTTATCTTCAGGGCAAATATAAACATAAAGTGTAACAATGTAAGCATAAAGTGTAACAATATAAATATAATGTGTAACAATATAAACATAAAGTGTAACAACATAAACATAAAGTGTAACAACAATTGCAAATACACAATAATTTAACACTAAATACTTACGTACGAGTGCAAGTGTCTACACAAGTGAGCACAATTTTCAGTGAATTTTGTAGGTCAGTCTAATGTTTGCTGGTGTGTTTATTATGTGTAGCATTTCTAAGATAAAGCGCTTACTATTGTGTTGTTCTTCTTGGAGAATCGGTGTTTTGTCTAAATTTGGTAAATGGTCGCTGCTTGCACACAGTGGGTCATGTGGAAAAGCTGAATGCACACAACACAACAACCATGTCAATTTACATATATTTTTGCAATTTCGGGAGCACAATATGACGAAGAAAGGTAAGTTCGAATTAGTTTTAAAAACTTTTAGATTTTATTTGTCTAAGGCGCACATTGCGCGATACTCAATTTATTTTTCGCTGGCGCGCTTTCCTCGGATCTCCTTCTCCAAGAATGATAGAATACAAGATTGCGTGGTTTGCGGCGGTAAATAGTAAGTGAAAACAAAATTTTCATATGAAAACATTTTGACAGTTGTTTACACTATTACACTGAACAAGAATCAGTGTTGTGAAAACTATATTCCGTTTCGTTCCGTTTTTCACATGCCACAATAACTTTTCATTTTTTCATCGAACGAGAATCGGAACGGTTGTGAAAACGATAAAAAAGTTTACATTTCACAGTTCACAGAACGAGAATTGTCCCCCTGGTCTAGTCTTAAATTTTGATTTTGTGTCTCTACATAGATGACTTGTTACTCTTGCCTAGTTCGTTGATTATTTTCACACATTTGTATACTTAAAATCATTAAAAAACAATTGCGCAAAAAAAGATGTGGGCTTTTGCATAGGTATGTGTACATACATAAATTTCCATTTTCCAGTGAGTAAGAATTGACTGACTATTCAGCTACAGAGGATACAAAATCGTAGTGAGTCAAACCACTGTGCTGATTTTTCGGATAGTAACAAAAACCATACAAATTTGTTGTCAAGGACAATACAAAAAACACTTTGAACCTTCTTCGAAATTTAGCATCGTTTTCATTATTTTTAATAATAAAGAATTTTGCACCATTTTGAAGAAAAATTGATAACTCACGACATTTACTTTTGGTATTTGCAAAACGTTTTTTCTTCCAATATATCGTGTCTTGCAATAGGAACGCTACAAAAGGTTTTTTAAATAAAACAAAAACGGTTTGGGTTATGAATTAAATTCTTAATTCCTGTGAAAGTGCATTCGGATCCATTATGTATGGAACCCGATTTCTTTTGCATGGGCACCATGGGCAGGCTTGCAGAAGTCCAGACGCTGAACCCAATTTTCGACGGTTTTCAAGCATAAATCGGCCGATAGTGCTGCAACTTCACGTTCGATATTCATACGAAGTTCATCAATCGTCACTGGCTTGTTGGCATAGACCATAGACATGACGTAGCCCCACAGGAAATTGTCTAACGGCATCAAATCGCACGACCGAGGCGGCCAATTGACTGGGTCATTTCGTGAGATAACACGTTCACCAAACTTGGTTTTCAATAAACCGATTGTGACATTCGCTGTGTGGCTTGTGGCGCCGTCCTGTTGGAACCACATATTCGGGCCAAAAATATTCGGTTATCATTAAGCGGTAGCGATTCCCATTCACAGTAACGTGCCGGTCTTGATCATCACGGAAGAAGTACAGCCCATAAACCGCACCAAACCGTAATTTTTTCGGGATGCAATGTTGACTCATGGAGTACGTGTGGATTGCTGCCTGTCCAATAACGCATATTTTGCTTATTGACGAAGCCATTCAGCCAGAAATGACGACGACCATAAATTGGACGTAGCGCTTTTAAAGTTGAGGCCATTGACTCCGAATTTCGGTAGTACATTTTAATAATTTCGACTCGTTGTTGGATCGTATATCCTTCCATGATGAAATGGAAAACCTTGCTGAAGAGAAATGACAAAAGAGCGGGAAAAATATGGCGTCGTTTGCTGTCACTATCGGTCTACTTTTGTAGCGTCCCTATTGCAAGACCCTTTACATATATATGTATGTATTTTGAAAATCATATTCGGAAATTAACTTGGTTTTTAATAACAATTATTTAAACAAATTCATTTTTTAAGCCTTCTGGGCCTTTATACAATTATCTTCGAACGCTTATTTTTGAGTTTCGAATTTGTCATTATTATTCGAACAGTTGGTATCGCATCTTATGTCGCGCCGCTCATGGCGTAGTTGACGGAGCTCGCGGCCTGGACGATGAACGCGGCTGTTCAACAAAATCATAGCAAGTAACATTTTGTTTGTACTAAATTGTTGTTCATAAATAATTTTGAATACAATACAAAATTAAAAGTTTCCCCTAAAATAATTACCACCTGGAATGAGTTTATTCACTTACAAAGTGTTGTGGGCAGAACATTATCCTCTTATTATTAAGAAATTCTGTCAGTGTAAATATTATATATTCATTAGAAAATAAAAGTTTAAATAATATTTGTAGTTTACATGTAGAAACACATTGTAGGCCAAATATACTGAAAACAGTGCACACTTAGGATGCAATGGCATGGGCCGCAGAAGACAAATCTGTAGAAAAAAGCTTACTTGGAATAGTTATCGCATTTATAATTATGAATTGATGAAATTGACGCGTATTTTTGATTGCATCTACTCCATCATTGATCATGTTCTGCTTGCGAGCAAAAATCAAAATCTGTGTTCGAAAAAATGTTCGTGTGGTATTGATGGGATCTTCTTCGAAGCGTGGCAAACTTGCGCGATAAGCATGCCTTTTTACAGTACCACAGATTCCATCGCGCATTCCTTTTCCATGCGAAGAACAAAAGAAGTTCCATTCTGCTTTAGTTTTGATATCTTTCCGTAATAAGCTAAATTTCGGAAGTTAAATCTATTTTAATTTAATCTATTAAAATTTTAAATTTACATTTTCGATAAGAAACAAGGTTTGTATTGAATAAATGGACAGATTTGGTGTCGTGAGTTAATTTTTCCGAGATGATAACAAAATTCAGGTGCAAATTTCCATTCGATTCACGATAGCAAATCATGTGCGAATAGACTGTTGCTTGGCTGTTCGTCCAATGCTGAGGTTGGATGGCGTTTTGAATTTGGAATGTGTAATTCCGCGCGAAATCTAGACTTATAATGAATTCTCCTTTTTCGGTCGTTTCTGTTCTTTTCTACGAAATATGCAGCCTGATTCTTGGCGAGAAAATCATGCTTTCGAAGCTGGGAGAGACCGTTAGCGAAATTTTCCAGAAATTTTGTCTTATCTCGTGTTATCTCTAAAATATCTCTTCTGCAAAAAATGCAAACAAAAATTGGTAATTAAAGGAATTACCCTAAGAATAATCTGGTTAAAAGATTTTAAAAACACCTGTCAGTACTCGTCTACTGACTAAACGTCACCGTTAAGATGTTGTTTCCTCAAAAAGTTGTCCCAATTCTGCGATGACGGAATCGACCCCAGGTCACTCTTCACATCTGCCAAAGAAACAACTCGGTGACGCATTTGGGAAAATTGAGTTTTTGATTAAATCTTGTGCAGTTTCTTTGTAGTATAATTGCTGCATTTTCAAAAGTCGTTTAACTCCGTAAATTTTTAGATCTACATATATTTTGATGAGCTTTGGCCGGCTGTAATACACTCACGAGGCCTAATTTCTTGGAATTTTGAAAGCCCTATTTCTATTTCCGGGGATTCCATTTTACAATGGTCATATAATTCACTTAGGTTGAAAAGTAAAAGCATTTATGTATACATATGTCGGATCTGTTTTCTCGGAATCGATTACTTCATCGGGAATTTCAGTCTCTTCTATATCCTGAACAAATTTTTCTTGTACGGGTGGAGGCGCAGAAAAATGATGTGGGGCGAAAACTTGATTTTTTAATAACACGTTATGCGGTAAGACTTATACACATACAATCCCAAGTACTGCTTGAATTTCCAATTCCCCTTTTTAGTTCCTAGATGTAAGTCGTGAATACTGTTTTTATGCCCATCTTTATTCAAAGGATTGCAGTAGGATTTTGGTCGACCTATTTTGCCTCAATGAAACTGCGAATGGCACTATAGAATACCAAAAATTATTAACAAAATAGTGATTTGTGAACTAAGAATGTTAAATAAAAAATACTTACGCATAAATTCAAACGGATGTTAAAATAAAACAAAAACTTGACAGCGAAACTTGCCTTGTTATTCACGTTTTTACTTCAAAATAAATGCACGCTTTAACATGTATAGACGATTGACGATAGCGCCACCTGCGCTGCTGGCGTCTACCACGCCATGCCAGGCTTTAAAAAATGAATTTGTTTAAATAATTGTTATTAAAAATCAAATTAACTTGCAAATATTATTTTTGAAATACGTCTTTTGTGAAGAGAAAGCGTTTCGCAAATACCAAAAGTCGGGAGTTACCAATTTTTCTTCAAAATGGTGCAAAATTCTTTATTATTAAAAATAATAAAAACGATGCGGAATGTCGAAAAAGGTTCAAAGGTTTTTTTTGTATTGTCCTTAGCTGCAAATTTGTTTTTTGTGACTATCCAAAAAATCAGCACAAATTCGTTGACACAGTTGACGTGGTTTGACTCAGTGACTAACATTCGAAGCTGTACATTGTTTCTGTTCTAATAAATACATTGAGGCAAAACAATTATTTAAACCTACCGGTAACCGCTAGGTTTCCCGTACTTTCATTCGTCCTATTGTCCGAAGTATTGAATTTCTGTACATTCTGCCAGTGCCGGTTTAAGGAAAAGACCCAGTCAGCTATTCTTAAGAGGGCCCCGGTTTTATGTTTCGCAGAAGCCTAGTTTATTTAAATGCTACTCAATATGCAAGTAGTTACATTTTTTTAGTTAACTAAAATTTTCACAAGATTTCAGCATTAAATAAGACCAATAGTATTTGGGTTCTGTCTTAGATTTTTATTCAATCCTGAAAGATTGTCTTAAGTAAAGTTACATCCCGGCCTTTCACTCTGCACTTACCAATTTTTTTATCACTTTGCATAAGCTTTCTTCCACAGAAGTGAAAAATGTGCGTAATGATAAGTTTAAAGAGATAAGTGCAAAATCCTAGTTTTTTGCAATTTTAAAATATTCTTTGCAATTTCCGTTCCACATACATATGTAAGTCATTTTGATCGGAGTGGCAAGTGAAAATTGAAAGGTATAGTTCGTGAAGGCTCGTATAATAATTGTACTATTTTGTTCAACAAAACCGGTATTTAGTACAGTTTCTAAGCAAATTTTTGAAAAGTGTGTGTTGAATCTGCAATGTAAATGTACACCTTTCAAATTGATGAGGTAAAACGATACAAGCGTTCAAAATGGATAGACGAGAGTTTTTGTCTCTAGTCTGGCCTTTTGTTCAGCAAATATTTCCATAGCAGAATCTTAACTCGTGATATCGCTACTGTTCTTTCAATGTAAAGAATACACAAATTATTTTGGGTAGAGACTCGGCGATATTTATAAACTATTTCCAAAGAGCTCGTGACACGATCACCACTAGCTGAACCGTTGGGCAGAGTCAAAAACAATCTGAATAGATTGCAGCATTCGGGAAAATTGTCCGTAATTTTGTTCGTAATTCCAAACTTATAATAATGCAATATTGTATGGTTCGAAAAATAACGTTTTTCTGAAAAACAGATGCCAATTAATGTACTGTGTTCATGTTTAAGATCTGAAATAAAGAATTCCAAGTATTTTTCCATTAATTAGTCAACACTAGTTTCCTAATTGTCCTCCTCTAGAATCCTTAGATTCTCAGGCATGAGAAAACCGAAAACGTTCTTTATGTCATGAAATCCTTCCGCACGCTCTTGCAATTCAATACCTATTTTAGTAAGTAGTAACTGGTTCATGTCTTTCATGCGTTTCTAAACGCTAATCGCCAGCTTTTTCATCGAACATTATGTTAATTTTACGTTTTCTGACGATAGCAATTTCAGAACTTTTCCAACCCATTTGTGTTTCAGCTTGAGAACAAGTTACGCACCGTCTTTTCGTTTCTGAAGTCTTTGTATTTCATTTACTGTTTCACTCTTGCTATTAGAATAGCTCTAGTGCAGCAAGGAAGGATTCTGTTTATCAAAAGAAAATTATACTTAACCAATTTTTTGCATCACGTTTACTCTAGTGGAAAATGCGCATCCTCAGAGACGCCGAACAGTGCGAACGGAAGAGGCTATTGCTGTTGTGGAGCAGAGTATCGAAGAAGATCCGATTGAGTCCATCCGCCATCGCGCGCAACAATTGTCCTTTTGTGGAAGGGTCTTGGCTTGCGGGCTTACAAAGTCTACCTAGTGCAAGAATTAAAGCCTAACGACCATCAAACGTGTCGCACGTTCTGTGAATGGGTCCAAAACGAGATGGGCACCGAGCGATTTCACAAAGAAATTTTGTTCAACGATGAAGCTCGCTTTTGGTTGAGTGGGTTGAACGTTAATAAACAAAATTGTCATATTTGGAGTGTTGATAATCCACAAGCTGTTGTTGAGACGCCGTTACATCCTCAAAACGTGACTGCTTGCTCTGCCGTATGGTCAGAGGGAAACATTGGAACATATTTTTTTAAAAATCAAGCCGGCCATAATATTACAGTCAATGGGGAACGCTTTAGAGCCATGATTAGAGACTTTTTCGTGGCTGAATTGGAGAATGTTGATGTTGACGACCTTTGCTTCCAATTTATTGAAGGAAACTTTTGGTGAGCGCATTATCTCGCGTCCTGGGCCTGAGACGTGGTCTCCAAGATCGTGCGATTTAACACCTCTGTACTATTTTTTGTGGGGTTATGATACACGGCCCCAATTGTTGCAAAAAGTGGACCTCTCGGCAGGAATTTATTCGAGTCAGCCGTGGCGGTCACTTACTCGAAATCATTTGTAAAGCATAATGGCAAACCCTTATCTTTGTAATAAAGCTAAATTTTTGACCATAACATTAAGCCATATATGTATGTTTTACATTTTCTTGAAAACCACATTTCTAAAACCAACACCCTTTATAACGGAAGCTTAAAGCGCAGTTATTCATACTTCGCACAACTTCGCAGAAAGGTTTTGCAGTCAATTTTGAGAGGACATTTTAACAAGTTTCGACCCTTTATTTGTTACTGACTAAGTTTTATAAAAATTCAGTTATTCAACAACAAAAATCGTATAAATAGAATCTTCAAAGTTTGTGTAAATTTCAAAAAGATTCAAAACATTTTCATCAAATGGGACTGTAATTGCGAACAACATTTTTATTCCCGCTTTTAATTATATTTATATGGGTGATTCACAAAGTAATGCTGGTGTACCTCAGGGTAAGGTTTTAGGTACCGTCCTATATACTATATTAACATCGGATATGCCAACATCAGAAGAAGTAGAAGTGGCGACTTTTGCTGATGATACTGCTTTTATCGCTTGTAGCGAGTCCCCTGCAGAAGCTTCTTCTAATCTTCAAAATCAACTTGACCTTTTAGAATCTTGGCTTATAAAATGGGAAATTTAAGTTAACGCAGAAAAGTCCACACATGTCACTTTTACATTAAGAAAAGATCAATGTCCTGCTGTATTTCTCAACAATAATCAGATTCCTACTAGTGATAAGGTCAAATACTTAGGAATGCATCTTGATCGACGGCTAACTTGGAAACCCCATAATAAGGCTAAGCAACAGCAACTAAAAATAAAAACAAAACGGATGTATTGGCTGTTGGGTCGCAAATCTCAACTAAGTCTAGAAAACAAAGTACGGCTATACAAAGCTATACTTAAAACTATTTGGACCTACGGCATACAGCTTTGGGGTACTGCTAGCAAATCCAATGTGGAGATCCTGCAACGGTATCAATCTAAAACATTACGATCAATGGTTAATGCACCTTGGTTTGTCACTAATATATAAAAAAAAAAAAATATTTGTTTCAATGGAATCCAAAAACATAACTTTTGAAATCTAATATTTTATACTTTATGGTTTATGACACACTGTGACACCTTGTAAATAACCTTAATGTGTTCATGAAGTAATTTCCCATTCTTCCATGAAGATACCTGTCGCAAGAGATTAAAAATAGGCTTTAGAGGAAGAACTAGAGCTGTTGCCACGTAATCAAGTGACAGAACTATGGACCGAAAGCTGAAAGCAGTAGCTGTTTTGGGGTTACATCAGACCAAAAACTACCATCCTCACAAACGTAATTGGCATTCAACATCTCCGTACCTTATCATCGAGTGAGACAGCCGAAGCCAGAGCCATATTTATTAGAATTTTGTATTTGATTTTATGCTTGAATCTATCTCAGAATGTAATTTTTATAGAGAAACAATTAAAATCCTTTACATATTTCTGATATTTATCAAAGAAAATCTGACTACCAGTAATCTTAAACTTCTTAAAGAATTTAAGAATTTATTTCTAAAGCTCTTAACTTAATCAACTCTCGATTGTACCATGGTAACTTATATGGCTTATTATTCAAAATTGCGCGCATTTTTCACGCTTAAATCAAATAACACTGCTTAAAAGGGAGTAATCCATACTAATTCAGCATCGAAAAGATCGGCGAAATCGCACTACTTATAGTTAAAAATAATTAGTTTAGCATGACCAGTTTTTTTTAAATTTATTAAATAAAAATTGAAGTATTTATTTACAAAATTACAAAAGTGAGGTAAAGTTTTCTATCCAACTTGTTAACCTGATTCTTAATTTGTTTAAGATTAAGACTTAAAAGGCTATCGATGACTAACGTTTTACATAGCCGTATTACTCGCAGAAAGAAGAGAAATTTTATCAAATCGCTGATGACGGCGTCAAGCATGGTGGCGAAGATCTGGTAAGGTGCATGCACCAGCTCATTTCTAGAATATCTTTGGTTACATTGTCGGCAAACTCTGTCTCCGCGACGAAACCTCTGCCGTCGAATTGAGACTAAGCGACGTCGCTGTGGCTCGAAACGTGATAGTCTGTATCACCAGGTTTCAACATAGAAAAATTTACCTAGCTACACGGGTAACTGATGTCCAAAGCACACTAAACTTGTGGAGGGAGCATTGCTCCACTTTGCTAAATGGTGATAGCGAAAACGTTGTTGAAGTTTGAATAGCAAAAGCCGCTGGCGGTGTTGGAATATCAGCTGAGCTATTCAATAGTGGTGCCGAAGAGCTGGTAAGGTGCATGCCCGCCACTTGAGTGTGCTCTGCCCAAGAAGAGTGATCCTGCAATATGCACCAACTACAACGGGATCAGCCTCCTTAATATTTCGTTCAAAGTTCTATCGAGCGTATTGTGTGAAATACTGAAACCAACCGTCAACGAACGAAATCTAACATCGGCCAAATATTTAGAAGATCGAAACACAGCACGAAACGAAGCTGCCTATGTGCCGCGTTGCTTGAATTCTTTAAAACTACTACGGCTATGTAAAATGACGTTGGGCAACACTACCAGCTCAGTCTGAATAGGGAAGTACCTCCCCGAGCCGTGTGATGCCAAACTAGATTTGAGACAGGGTGACTCCCTATTGTGTGACCCTTTAACATTATGTAAGAAGATAATTCAAGCTGCAGAAGTAAACCGTCAGACACCATCTATTTTAAGGCTGTGCAAATGCTGGCGTATGCCAATGGCATCGACATCATTTGCCTCAACAACCACGCCATTACTTCTGCTTTTTCTAAGCTGGATAAAGGAGCGAAGCGAAGGGGTCTGGAAGTGAACAAGTGTAAACCGAAGTACCTCCTGTCATCAAATAAACAGTCAGCGCATTTGCGTTTTGGCTCCCACGTCACTGTTGACAGTTACAGTTTTGGCAAAGTAGAGGACTGTGTTTATCTTGGAACCATCATTAACACCAACAAGAATGTCAGCCTCGAAGTCCAATCAAGAATCTCTCTTGCCTACAAGTGCTGCTTTGGGCTGGTTAGGCAAATGAGCAGTAAAGTCCTCTCTCGACTAATGAATGCTCTATAAGTCCCGTAGTATTGTATGGCGCAGATGCATGGATACTGTCATCATCAGATGCGATGGCCCTTGTTGAAGTTCGAGGACTTTACGTCTTTGCGACGATATGTATATGGAACTCAGGATATAAAACGATGAGTTGTATGGGCTTTATAACGCCAGTGACGTAGTACAGCGAATTAAGATTCAGCGGTTACATTTGCCAGGTCATATTCTACGTATGGAAGAAAATGCTCCATCCTGGAAAGTATTCAATGCGGCCACCGCTCGTGGTGGCAGAGGAAGTGGAATGTCTCCTCCACTTTAGAAAGTCCTGGTAGAGAAGGAATTGGCTTCACTTGGTGTCTCTAGCTGTCGCCAGTTAGCAAAGCAAAGGAGCGACTAGTGCGCCCTGTTGAAATCGGCCAAATTCGCCTAGGCGGTTATAGTGTCAATTTAGAAGAAAAAGAAGTAATTGACATCAGTGTGTTACTATTATTATTGAACATATTTTTATACGATTTCTTGCCAAAGTTCGTCGCTCGTTAGTGATCGCATCCCTTCTCTTTTTCATTCTAAGTGCACTGTCGCCCGAGAGTGGGCATTTAGAATTTCGAGAATTTAATTAAGTAGTTCAAGAAAATTCCAATAGGGAGTTGTCTGAAAAGCTCAAGAATATTAAACAAGGGCTGTAATATATATATACATATTAGAAGTACGAATACTTGCAATATATTAGGAGCAAAACAAAGACCGTTTCAACCTCTTGTGATTCATAAAAAAAAAAATTCTTCATTAATTCATTTTAAACAACCCTTTGCATACAGTGTTATGCCGAAATGGGTTTCAAACGTGCTAAAGTTTGAACTGGATTAATTTCCAACAACAGTTTGCTGTGATTTAACTTGTTTATGAACTGATTTCGCCATTCAGCCAATAAAATGCCATTTAACTGGTTTAAAGCGCCGATTTGAACACAATATTAGACATGCTCTCTTTTATAGACATATCTTAGTTATATTAGATATATCTTAGTGATATATCTACCTTACCAACGTAAATTTGAACACAATATTATATTTCTTTATTAGATATATCTTAGTAATATATCTATCTTACCAACAGCATTTTAATCATATCAACAAAATATATACATATATATATATCAGTTTATCTAAAAAACAAAAGTTGCTTCATTAATTTAAATTCTTAATACATGTATTCTAAAATTCAATTTAAATTCTTAATACATGTATATTCATTGGTTCAAAATTTTTGCTACACAAACTCAAAAGGCGTCATAGCGCACGTATTGAGTTTATCGTGCGCTGATTTTGCCGATTATCAATAAAACATAAGACATATGTGTAATAAACAAATAAAATTAAGCAATTCACAAGGGCCCTTATTTGGGACTATCGTTATATTTGCAATAGTTTTAAAGCTGTTTTATCAGCTCAGTTGTAGCTTGCGAAACAACAATAATCCTAATTAAACAGTTTTTCAAGGATAGCGCATACAACAATAGCCTCAAATATGGGGACTTGTGAATTGCCCACATATATTAAAGTATAGGTACTAGGGAAAGTGAGTTTTTCGGTATGTACGATCCCGGGGTTCTCGGGGTCTCGTTGTTGCAATCCCGGGATTTATAATGCATTGTTTTGTAGCAATCTAACTCCAAAAGATCTAAGAAGCGCTCCTGCCATAAAATAAATAATAAAATTATTTTATCCATAACAAAATAAACGATAATAGTTTAATTTTACGCATTTAGTAATACTTTGACGTATATAGGTGCCTATCTGATAAAGAAACTTATTATGCCCGGTTGCACAGTCCGTGCTAAAGTTATACTTACGCTAAGACAATAAAATAGTGTTTTACAGTTCAAACTTAAGTTGTGCTTAAGCACTGAAAATCGGATACAAAGCATTGCTTAAGTAACAGCGGATTTTTGTTTTGAATTTTCCGCAGCGGTGAAAACAATCAAATAATAAATGGTTTGCTGTGATTTTGATACGATGAACTGTGGAATGTGGTTATAATTTGGAGGAACAAAATAAAGGGGATCATGGTCAGAATTCTTCCAGTTAAATGACGCAACCGATTCCGCATTAGCGAAGAAACCGCAAGGAATGTTATCGATTGCATGCTACGGAAGGTACGTTGAGGGCAGGAGATATATTTGGAGTATCTAAGGGTACTGTGTCGCAAGTTATAACAGTAGCTTCGCAGTACAAAGCCAAATTTCATTTCATTTATTGATTAACACATTAGTACAGTAAGACCAAAGATGTCTTTTGTAATACAACAATACAAAAACAGTAGTGAAAACTTAAAATAAACAAATAAGTAAGTACATATGGAAATCAAGTTATAAATTATATTAAAAACAATACTGATATATAAATAATGATTTTAAAAACTAGAACTTGGAAGCAATGAAGCACAGGTAGACTAGATTTACATGTATGCAGATAGGTGTAAATAGAGAGCGCATCTTAGGTCAAATTAAAAGACCATTACATGTATTTCCCAAAAAAAAAAAGAGAGCTGCAAAAGTCCCATATGGACTTACTTAAGTTGGCTAAATTTCCCCGAGCGTTTGTAGTAGTCAATTGCACACATGCTATAACTATTTCTCCACGTAAACTTAACATTAAATAATTCAAAAAACATACCCCTCTTAAAACCTCTTTGTATACATACAAGTGGGGACGATGCAGAGCTACATATTTCGCAATAGAAAATATGTATTTTATATTAACGTCCAGACGTTATGTGATAGTAAGATTAGCATTTTAGACATCCTTACACGGCGGCCTGGATCAACTCATGATACTAGTATTTTCCGTAACTCTCGGATTCGCTATCAATTGGAATCTGGAGAGTTTGAATCTGGGCTTGTTAATGCACCTGCAGAAAATCTTTTTAACGAGCCTTATGTAAAAACCCGTTTTTATGTGGAGCGGTCACATGGAGTCCGGAAGTGTAGGTTTCCGGTATTATCACATAAATAACATGATTCATATACCCAACAATCGCACAAATAATTTGCCCAGAAAATGTTTAATAGATTAATATACATGATTGAAGTTTATTAATTATTTTTTTAAAATGCTGATATTTTCAATGATTTATTTATTTTATCCTATCAGCTCATTTTGTTTGCGCTCTAAACTAACTTCCAAAATTTCCATTTCCAAACCATGCCTTTTTCATGAACTTTATTAACAAGTCATGCTCATTTCTAGCAACTTCACTTTTTTCGTGCTACGGGGGTTTTGAGCTTGCCGGGACCATACTTACTCCAAAGCTGGTTAGATTCAACGCATGGAGTGTTTGCAGATATCAGATTCTAAAAAATAAATTTGTCTATAATTGTGCTGGTATTTTCCACTTCAGTCTCATTTCAGAAAGATTTAAAGCCTTCAGACGATACCTCTTCCAATGCCGCTGACCCTATTTAAGAAAATTGATAAAATCATACGCTTTTAAACTCACTATTAACTTTACATCGGTTATATATAAAATATTCAGGAGCTTCTCGCCAACTTCGGGTAAACTTTCCAATAATATAGCACGCTTTGAAAAAAGGGTCTTATATGGGGGGGGGCGGGGGTAGAGTGAGTCCACCTGATTATTTAACTGTAAGTCCCGGGCTCCGGAGGCTTATAGTTTTTAAGTTATTCGTTGTTAAAGTTGCAAAAGTAGTCAAATTTAACCTCACTGTTTCCTTTGTAGTTGAATTGAACTGAAAGTTGGTGCTGCCACACAGTACAAAAAGTTGTCCAACAGTATTTTTGTACAGAACACCTTTCTGAATCCTGGCCGGTCCAACTCCGGCTACGCCATTCACAGTATTTTTGTACAGAACACCTTTCTGCGTTGGCGGCCTTTGGCCGCGCTTATCAAAAGTAAGCCTGGCCGGTCCAACTGCGGCTACGCCATCCACAGTATTTTTGTACAGAACACCTTTCTGCGTTGGCGGCCTTCGGCCGCGCTTATAAAAAATAACCCTGCCCGGTCCAACTTCGGCTACGCCATCCACAGTATTTTTGTACAGAACACCTTTGTGCGTTGGCGGCCTTCGGCCGCGCTTATAAAAAATAACCCTGGCCGGTCCAACTACGGCGTAATTAATGTTAAGAAATTACTGAGTTCGATTTACTTACGCCACTCACGTTTTAGAGGCAAAAACATATTTAAATTTTGAAAGATCTGGCATCACCAGCAATGAAGTATCGGATCTTTGAACATTTGTGTGTTTACAATTATAAGAAACTTGCGATGGATTTGGAAAGTAGTGTTAAAAGTATTAATTCTTGCACATTTTGTAAGAAAATATGTGTGAATCAAGTTGCATGCGCATGAAAGGTTATGGCACAAGTAAAAATAAACGTCAATAGTGCAGTGTTTATATTAAAATTTCGAAAGGTAATCTATAAACTTTAACAACACATAATTTTAAAATTATTATAATTTTTGACCAAAGTGTTATAAATATTGGTCAAAGAGCACCTACATAACAGCCCCTGTGAATTTCATTACAAAATTCCACGTAGTTTGGCTAAAACAGCCAATGCCGACCCCCAACTTCAGCTAAGGTCTTCTTTGCAGTTAAGTTTTTCTTTGATGAGCTACCATGTCACATCCTCTTTAGCATTCGTGCAACTGTCCGTCTGCTTGCACTTGATAACATCTTTACACATCTCAACGTGTTGTAATAGCAGCTCCGACTTACTTGCTGTGAAATTTGGCGTTCTTTTATTGTTTTGCTCTATTCTTTAAGTTTTGTTTACATTTTTTTAACCAGAAAAATTCTTAGAGTTGACACTTGTCAAATTTATGTTTTTCGCAGTCACCATATTTTTTAAATAAAATTTGATAGAACTTAAGCATTGAACGTGAAACACAAACGAGTACTCAGTTTCAAATGATGATTAGCTAAGACCATGATACAAGGAAGAAGGTAGTTCCATTTCGAAATTTTTTGATTAAAAAGCAGATTATTGACATTTCCCCAGATGTAAACTTATGGCAAAGCGTTTCCCAATCGGATATCTTAGGAGAGGGAAATTTCCAATCGTGCATTGGGCAATATTTACAAAATGGAGGCTTTAATCAATGAAAAAGCTTTGTTTTAAAAATTAATTAAAGTAATGTTCATACAACTTTTAAAAGGGTAGCCGAAGATGTTCAAAGAGACAAGTTTAAGAATATTTGGCTTTAAATATATTATTTTATGTCAAAATAAAAATCAAGGCCTATTTAACTTTTTCAAAAGATACATATGTGCATATTATATTAATAAGAAAACAAAAACGCTTGTTTGTATTAAATACTGGAAAAAATAAGAAATAAGAAAATAACATGAAAAAGACTGAAATCGCAGATTCCCGCGATTACTAATAGATTCATATGAACGTTTTAACAAACTGTGTACATAACTACTTACATATGTATGTATATACAAAGTGTCACAAGTGGTTAAGAACATCTTCATTTTTTAAATATGTATATTATTTTCGAAGAAATTCATTATAAAATTGTAGGCGCAAAGATTTAAAATTTTCAAACGAGATTTTTTAGATATTTTTCTTAAAGATTTGTATAAGTAGATAAACATGTGTTTTTTCATACAATTATCACAGTCTTACATTTAATTCCATAGGCAAATGAACACATTTCGAATTGAAAGCTTTTTTAAAGTTTAAATAAAAATTTAAAAGCTTTTTGAAGTTATTTTATAAAGAGAAATAGATCAGTAGTGTCATTCACTAACTTTAAACAATGCGACAATCGCAATTTTTGACGACAATATTTGTCGTTTGCAGTACCGATTTTGCGATTCACTAACTAAACAGCTGTCTCGTTGTATTTAATCAAAGTGATAAAGAGTGGCACCTCTGTCAAACTAAGTGTCAAAATAAGCGAAAAGCACAAAGAGGAATAGAGAAAAACAAACAAATGCCTGCTGCCAAATATAAATTTGAGTGTTTTTATTGTATTTCATTAAAATGAAATAATACACCAGTTTTATAATTCTTTTATATATAATTCTTTTTATATATTGCATATTTCCATTGTAGCAGAACTTTTTACTCTCCTCTGAGTGATTTGGTAGAACAGTCATCAACTCGACTCCAAGGAATATCCGGAATCACCAGAAAATATGCCATGATTTTCGCTTCCGAAATTAGCGTTGTGATCCAGCGTATTTAGGATTTACATTGTATATTTACCTTCATACTTTATTTTAAATTAGAATCATTTATCTTTTATATTAGTAGGTTCTCGCGCCTTTGAGATTCATCGCAACTTGTTGCTATCAACGACCCGTAGGTGAGCATTGGGGAATATCCATGAGCCAGCCATCCATAAACCGGCATTCATTGGGTAACGGATGCAAACTATGATTCATTGTTTCCCCAGAAAAAGAGGATTCCTATGACCCAAGCTACTAAAGAAATGCTTGCCTTTGTGGGAGGTACTATTGGGGTCGTCGATTGTACTCATATGTATGTATGTATATCATTTTTGGCACCAAAGAGTCATTCCTATGCCTACACATAACGTGTTAATTGGTTAAAGAATCTAACTTGCTATAGACTAATTCAGGGTAGCAAATTATTGGCATTATTAGTTGGATTGCAAGTTTTCGTCTTACATTGACATCACAGACATTCTTAAATTTCTTAAAATATAAAAATAAACTTCACCAAATATAACCTCAAATAAACTAATAAAGAATTAGATAACTTACTAATCGAATTCCCGTTAGGATGCATTTGGCGGTGAACTGTCAATATCACCTAAAGGTCCCCACTCACACTAGACTTTACCTGCCAACTATTTAGTCTGCAGTATGCGCACCCACCACCAACCCGAAAATTTAGCTGGGTCAGTGCGTAAAATGTTGGCCGACTAAAAAGGCTGCAGTGGCGGTACTCAAAACCTTATTTGTCATGCAAAGTAATAACTATGGTCGATGTGTTCATATGTGACTCATTGAACGTGGTAAAGAAAATTTTTCGTCTCACATCCATGAGTTACATATGATTCACAAAATAAAATAACGAAAATAAGGCAAATATATAAAAATAAATATAATATGATCGAAAAAATAAGAATCACAAAATATCGATCAAATTTGATCGGAAAACTTTCAACCCAATAATAACGATTATTTTTGATCGAAAAAATTAAAATCATAAAATATCGATCAAATCTGATCGAAAAAATTAAAATGTAAAAATAACGATCAAACTTGATCGAAAAAATAGGAATCACAAAATGTCGATCAAATATGACCGAAAAAATAAAAAAACACAAAATAACGATCAAATTTGATCTAAAAAATTTTAATTGAATCATAACGATTAAATGATGATTTTTTTAATAAAAATTATAACCGTTACGGTCCCTGGTTTATTCCCTATATACAAGGATGAAATAGTTGTGAGGTTAAAACGTTTCTTACAAATAGGCAGCGCCGTAGAAAGGTGTACGTCGTGTGTGGGGAGCACTCCCCACACCAAATCACACCGTGTGTGGAATTCCACGCGCCAAAAATGCTCGCCTAGTAAAAAAAATTGTTTTTGGGAAAGTCATGCAAACTTCCAAAAAGGATCGACTCGGGCAAGTCAAACACGGATCATACTTTTACATGCGTAGAAGAAATGTACCGAAAAATTTATTTTCAAATTTTCGACCAAATTGTAGGTTCTATTTCTTCAAGATTTGATACAGAATCAGCCAAATTTTTGAGATCATTAGAGTCTTATGCCATCGGAGAGTCAGATAATGTGCAAGATATTATTGATTTTCATAAAGATGATTTTGATGGAACAAAATTAGATGATGATCGAGATATGTTTCTGAAATTAGTTGTTCAAAATGTAGTTAAATTAAAGAGCTTGAAAGATGTACTCGATTTCTTACGCATCCATAGTAATTACACGTCACTCATTCCAGTATATGTCAAATTCGTTAAAATGTTGTTAACGATACCTGGCACTTCATGTACAAATGAAAAGTCATTTTCAACCTTGCGCGCAACAATGGGTAAAAAAAGGTTGAATCACGATGCAATTTTGAATGTTTATCGAGATTTGGCTGATAAACTAGATATGGAGGATTTGATGGATCAATTCATTTATAAAAATCCGAAAAGAGGGACAACGTTTGCTAAATCTTCCAAATGAATTTGGGATCTTATGATATAATAAACGAATTTTAATGATTTTGCATAATGTTTTTTGAAATGCTTAAACCCTTGAATATTTAAACTGCAACATCTTATTTTGAACTGTATAATTATGTCAGCGAGAGAATAACTTAAATTTTCATAGCAAGAGAACCACGCGTGATCTTCAAATACCGCGATCAAAATTCGTTTGCGATGAACCATGGTGAAAAAAAGTTCTCACGCTGGCTAAGATATGAGCCGCTCAGTGCACACATCGATTAACTCCATAAAACGAAAAGTTGAGAAACGCGATGATGTAATGTATATTGTTTTTAAAAATTCCTCTGATAATATGAATTCAAATATATAATGTGGAATGCATAATTGAAGATATAGCTTTCATCTAACGGTATATAAAATTAATAAGAAAGAATAGCCAACAAACATCGTCAGTAATGTTACAGTTTTTATGTGACTAATGGAGTTAATCGATTTGGCAACTGAAAAAAGTAATAAAGTTAAATTTAGTCTTTTCATTTTTAAGTTTTTATTACAGAAAAAGTTAGTTATTATACATTTTTATCACAGCTTTTCCATAAAAATGAACGTGGGAAGTTCGGTTGTAAAATAATTTTCGTAATTAATTCATAGCAGCTTTTTGTTAGCGGCATTATCCTTTGGGATAATTCAGCAATATTATAAATAATGTCTTCTTCATCAGCTGTACGCGAGGATTCGTCATTTCGATTCGTTGACAAGTTCTTATAGTAATCGTGTTTAACAGGAGGAATGAATTTTAGCAGGTCCATCATGTCTCTCCATTTTTCCTTTATCACAGTTCTACCTTTAGGATAAAATAAAGGCTGATCTACATTTTTCAAACTTTGCGATCTACCCACTAAAGATTTTCTTATATTAATGGCAGAATTTCTGTTGATAAATCGTATTGAAGAATAATCACTGCTTTCCTCACTCACATTACACAGTGCTACAAAAAATAATGAAGTCGAAATACCTGAGTAGTGATGTTATTTTCCTTGTAGGTCTTATCGAGTAGAACGAGAATCCAATTTTGGAATTTGTCAAACACCCCCAAAATCTCGACTTAACCTTAAAAACCCGATTTTTCGTGCTTTTGCGCACTTCTTAGCCCATATCTTAGCTAATTAACAACAGATTTTCATTCTAAGAACTGTTTAAGAAAGAAGAAACTCAGACCTTTTGAAAAATATATAGACGTCTTAATAAAGCTGAAGAAATTTACTTGTTTTTGCACAAACAAACAAACTTAATTTTGCTACCCTTTTTCTTCTTTTTTTGACTTTGGCGATATTTTCACACATTATTTTATAAACACACAAAATGAGTTTTGATTAGATTCAAAGAGTACGTTTAATACCGAGTCGGCCAAAAAGTGACTGAGTTATTTTACTTTCTATAAGAACGAAATTTTTGCAAAAATTTACAATCAACTTAATTTACTAATAAATATTATTAAATGAAAATATATAGATCAAAAGTGCTTTTTTGACCGTTTTTTCCTTAGGTCAGCATCGTCAGTTTCGCGTTGTACTGACCAGCAATATTCTGCCATCATATTTATTTTGTTTTTTCCTTCGAAACGTTTTTCGATCGTAGCCATCTCTTGGTGGAAGTGTTCGCCTTGTTCATCGCTGAACTGGCCCAGATTATGTGGGAAGAAGGCCAAATGCGAATGCAAGAAATGAATTTTTATCGACATGTTGCAACCCATTTCACCATATGCACTTAAAAATTCGTTTACAACCGTGATGTAGTCGTCGCTTCTGTTGTTCCCAAGGAAATTATCACATTGCGCTACAAAACTCTTCCATGCACGTTTCTCAACATAGCTTAACTTGTTCATAAAGGTAACGTCGCTCATAAGTTTGCGAATTTGAGGTCCAATGAAAATACCTATATACACATTATAAAAAAAATAAAAAGCAGGTAGGTATGAAAACAAATTAATAAATACCGGCTTTTATTTTAGCTTCACTTAATTTTGGGAAGACAGTTTAAAGATGAAGAAAAGCTTCGCTATTAGCATCCAATTTCTTTACAAATTGTTTCATGTATCCCTGCTTTAAGTGTAGTGGTGGTAAGATAACAACCTCAGATTTTAACAATTTGAGGCTTAAAACGTTTTTCCTGCTTATCTGATGTGACTCTCGAGATGGCCATGCTTTGCGATCATAGCGATTGGATACCCGGCTATCCCATTCACAAAGGTAGCAAGGATATTTTGTGTAGCCACCTTGCATGCCAAATAAAATTGTCAACACTTTTAAGTCAGCGATGACTTTCCATTGGCGTGGCATAGTCGATCAACCGTAAAATTTTTTCCATCATTTCATACGTTCTTTCTTGTTAACCCCATACGCGATTGGAACTGATGGTAAGAGATTTTCACTGTGTAATAACACAGCTTTTAAACCTAAGGGTGACATTACAGACTTCATTAAGGGAACACGAATGTATTTTTTTTTTTGTTTAGGGTACATACTTTTAATTTTAATTTAATTTTATTGATTCAGTCTACAGGTTAACCTTACAGACTATTACATATACATAATTACTAATTTATTACAGTGAAAATATTTAATTTAAATCTAGATATAGCGGCATTGAAATCCATCACATGCGCATAAATATTACATAAGCGTATGCTACGTGCAATTGGCTCATTATAGCCATAATTAGTTCTATGGGACGTTTCGGCAAGCAACCGGTGGTGTCTTAACTCACGCGATGAGGTGTTAAAATTAATCAAACTACGTAATTCATCGCACTCAACCCTGTGGTTAACTAAGTTGTAGACAAACATTAGCGCAAAGTAAATTCTCCGGTCTTCCAAGGATTGTAAGCCAAGAAGTTTCCTCCTACTATCATAGTCTGGCACACCGCATGGCCAGTTGAATTTGAATAAAGCAAATCTAGTAAAGGTTCTTTGAACTCGTTCAATTTTTCTACGGTGGGACAAATAGTAAGGACTCCACACAAGACAACAATAGTCCAGGTGACTCCTTACTAGAGAAATATAAAGCGACTTCAAAGTGTAAGGGTCTTTAAAATCTTTCGAATTTCTTCTTATGAATCCCATCATGGCAAGTGCTTTAGCAAGAACAACATCAACATGCCTGTTAAAAGTTAGTATCTTGTCGAAAATGACCCCAAGATCTTTGATTTCCTCCAAACGACTCAAAATAACATTGTCTATTGAATAGTCAAACTCAATCGGATTAAGAGCTTTGGAGTAAGAAACCACATGACATTTTCCTGTGTTAAGGAACAAATTACACAGTGTTACAAAATGGAAAAAATTGAATGAACTTTTAAAGTGACATAGTGGAAATTGTTCACCTGGTCGAATATAACTCAAAACGGTTTTTGAAAAGTTTGTAACACCCTCAAAATCTTGCTTTACCGTTAAAAACCCGTTCTTCGGAAGTGTACGCGCTAATCTTTTCATTACTTGGCCATTTCTTTACCGATTTTCAATATGTAATATGTTTTGGAAAGGTAAGGATTATACCTTTAAATTGAGATAGAAAGATCTATTTTTTGAGCTAGCGTGTTGTAAGTTTTCATCGGGTAAACTTGGAAAATTTGTTTTTTCTTCAAATTTTTCTACTTTGACCGTATTTTATTGCAGTATTTTACTAAAAACATATCAAGTATGAGGAATTATTTTAAAAGTACATTCATGTCCAAAAATTTTGAGTGCTCATGCAATGAAATCGGACAAAAATTGACGAAGCTATTAAATTTTTTCTGCTATTAAATAAATTTACCTTGCGAAAAGTTTTTTTTTTAATTTTTCTACTTTGACCGCATTTCATTGCGTTATTTTACTAGAAACATAGCCAGTATGAGGAATCATTTTAAACACAAAAAATTTTGTTACGCCTGCGGTCTATTTGTTGGTAAGAAATATCGGTTCGATTTAAGAACAAATAAAGCTGTGGTTGAAGCGTTCAACCTCTTTTTCAGTTGCTCATACGTGGAAAGTGCTTGGTATGAACCCGAATATATTTGTTCGATGTGCTGTACAACATTAAAACAATGGAAAACCGGTAAATGTGATGACTAGCGTCTGCCGTTTGTGACTCCTATGGCTTGGCATTATCAAATATATCACAAGCCGGAGGATTGCTACTTTTGCCAAACAAAAATCACTGGTCACCACTATAAAACTCGCCACCTCATAGAATATGCCAATGTGTTGACTGTATCGAAACCGATTCCAAGAGGAAAACAAGATCAGCGAACTGAAGACAAAAATCCAGCTACATTTCCTGATTCAAGCCACAAATCTTCTAATGAGGTAAATGACGAACCGTACCTTCCAACCAAAGCAATAGAAACGGAACGTCATTTCGTGTCAAATCACGATTATTGTGATCTTGTGCGGGATACCGATCTGTCTATAAGACAGACAGAGATTCTGGCCTCCAGATTAAAGCAGTGGAATATAGTAGACAGTAACTTTAAAGTAACGTCTGCACGAGACAGAGACCTATCTTCGTTCGAACACATTTTCAAAGCTGATGGCACCAATAACAAACTAGTTTATTGCGTTGATGTGGATGAATTGTTTGCTGCACTCGATCACGTGCACTGTCCACAAGATTGGCGATTATTTCTAGACGGTTCTTGCAAAAGTAAGTATTTAATGTGTTATGAGTGTGAGAGAACTAAATTTGAATACAATTTATCAATTAATTTTCAATTGACTAACATCGTAGGTCTGAAAGCAGTATTGCTGCACAACAGAAATGAATTGCCATCAGTTCCAGTGGCATACGCTACTGATATGAAAGAGACTTATCAAACGATGGAAAAAATTCTACGATTGATTAAATACAATAAATTTCGCTGGCAGATTGTCTCGGACCTTAAAGTCATGACAATTCTACTTGGAATGCAAGGTGGCTACACTAAATATGCTTGTTACTTTTGTGAATGGGACATTCGTGCCAAAAATCATTACAAGTGTAACATATGGCCACCGAGAAAGTTTCAAATTGGCAAAAATTATGTTCTCAATATTGCATTAGTTAAGCCTGATGATATAATTTTGCCGCCATTGCATTTAAAATTGGGGTACATGAAACAGTTTGTTAAACGACTCGAAAAAAACAGCGAGGCTTTTCTACACCTGAAACTTGTATTCCCCAAGTTGAGTGACGCCAAGATTAAAGAAGGTACTTATAAAAATTTCCCAACAAGAATTCTTCAAAAAGAATTCATCCTAATTTATTTTTACATTTTGATCAGGCGTTTTCGTTGGACCGCAGATTCGTAAGATTATGACTGATGATGACTTCATAAAAAAATTTAACCCAGTAGAGAAAAGAGCATGGCTGAGTTTCATTTCTTTGTGCCGAAACTTTCTTGGAAACACGAGAAGTTCAAATTACGTTGAGGTGGTCCATGAATTTTTGGAAGCTTATGGAGAAATGGGATGCAACATGTCTATAAAAATTCACTTTTTGCATTCTCATTTGGAATTTTTCCCGGATAATCTTGGTCAATTCAGCGACGAACAAGGTGAAAGATTTCACCAAGAAATCTCCAACATTGAAAAACGGTTTACAGGAAAGAACCAAGTTAGGATGATAGCTAATTACTGCTGGTCACTCAAACGTGAAACAGATGACTCGTCTTATAAACGCAGAAGATCAAGCAAACATTTTTAGCTATAAAGTTATTTAGCATTTTAATGATTAATTTTTTTTTATTGTCAGTCACAATAAAAATTTGAAGTTGAAAAATAAGGGTTAGGTACAATATGATTTTGGTTCAAAATTCTGTATTTGAAATTCTGTATTCAATATTCTGTATTCAAAAATCTGTAATTCAAAATTCTGTACTGTTAAAATTCTGTATTGCGGAACACTGTAATTTTAAATTCTGTAAATCAAAATTATGTATTGGCAGTATTTTGTTTTGCAAAACTCTGTATTGAAAAACCGGAAGAGCATATGGATAAATAAAAAAGTGCGCACTTTTTTTATTTATCCATATGCTCTTCCGGTTTTTCAATACAGAGTTTTGCAAAACAAAATACTGCCAATACATGACTTGTCTTGACCCATATGGTTTCCTATATTATCAAAACAGATTTACATAAAGCAAATGTACATATGTTTGTATGTATTTATAGCTTCAGAAATTTCAAAATGGTCACAAAATTAGTCAAACGAAGAAGGCTGTAAAAGCAAACAACAGAATTAAAAGAATAACAAAAAAAAAGGCTTATATTAAGGCATGTTTCTTTTCTAAAGAGAATTGCTAAAAATTTAATAATATAATAATTGTTTCGCCATTATAATGTAATAACTTTTGTTTTGAATGAATTTTTGAATTTTTCTTTAATTGACGTATGTATATATACCATTGATTCTATAAAATCGGAATTGTCGAAAGCTTTAGAAAAGTCAGTATAAATGACATCCATTTGATATTTCTGCTCCAAAGCCTTAACAATATGATTTGTGATAATTAAAAGATTGGTACAAGTGGACCTCCCTGGAAGAAACCCATGCTGTGCATAGCTGAGTCGATCTCTAAAGTGATTAAAAAGTTTAGTATTTAGGATATCATCAAATATTTTAGCAAATGTACATTGCTTGACTATAGGTCTATAGTTTGTAATTTTGCTACGATCACCTGACTTGAATATTGGCGAGATTCCACAAAGTTTCCAGTAGTCCAAGAAAATACCCTTCTTAAGGCAATAGTTAAATAGCAAGGACAATGGAAAAGAGATAGACTCTGAAAACATTTTCAAAAATACTGGAGCAAGTCCTTCTAGGTCGAGACTAGAGCTCGACGTTAGATTTGATATTGCTAGAGATCACGATCCATCAATGAAAAGTCGCCATTCATCTGCATTATAATTATAATTTAAAGCCGAAAATAATTTGGGTACATTTGCACAATGTACTAGATCACAGTCATTGCCATCAGTTTTAAAATTTTCTCTAAGTATCAAAGTGCGGTCGCTTTTTCTACCCGATGTTATTTGAAAATATTTTTCCCCTTAATTCCACTGCTTTAGTCGTGAACCGAGGACTTCAGATTCTCGTTTCGATAAATGCAAATCACGCACGAGATCGGCGAAATCAGAATTTGAAACCAAATGCCTTTCCGTTGATTTTGATTTACAAGGAAGGAATTCTTCCTCTACTAAATATGTTTCACCAGCATCAATGGACTCACTTTTTGTAGGCACTTCGGCATTTAAGTATTTTGGTTTTGTAACCGTAACAACATTCGCATACTTTACGTTTTTCTGCGATTTAAAATTGTGACCTGAAACGTTTGTTTTGCAAAAATAGCAATCGCCTTGTTTATGATATGCCTGATGATGCCAAGTCATAGGCACAGAAAAGGGCAAAGTAATTGATTGTTGAACTTTAAATTTTTTAATGTTGTGCAACAATATCCACAAATAAATTCTGGCTCGTACCAGCGACTCGCACTATAAAACCTTTCGAAAATCTTGCTATATATTTTTACAACACCAATATTATTTTTAAAATCACGCCCATGACTTGTATCCATAAATAAGCCACAAATGTAGCAAAACTTATTACGCTTGTCGCACATTTTAGTTTTACTTTACCACGATTTTTATCCAATTTAACAGCAAACACAACAAAAGATAAACAACAGGTGCACTCCAGTATATTGGAAATTTATAAAGACTTCAAAATTGGGTAAAAACTCAAAAATTAAGTGATAATCTCCTTAGGAACAACAGAAGCAAATTTTTGTAAAAATTTCGTTCTTATAAAAAGTAAAATAAAACATTCGTTGAACTCGGTATTAAACGGCATCTTTGAATCTACTCAAAGCTCATTTTGTGTTTTTATAAAATAGTGTGTGAAAATATCGCCAAAGTCAAAAAAAGAAGAAAATTAAGTTTGTTTGTTTGTGCAAAAACAAGTAAATTTCTTCAGCTTTATTAAGACGTCTATATATCTTTCAAAAGGTTTGAGTTTCTTCTTTCTTAAACCGTTCTTAGAATGAAAATCGGTTGTTAATTAGCTAAGATATGGGCTAAGAAGTGCGCAAAAGCACGAAAAATCGGGTTTTTAAGGTTAAGTCGAGATTTTGGGGGTGTTTGACAAATTCCAAAATTAGATTATCGTTCTACTCGCTAAGACCTACAAGAAAAATAACATCACTTCCAAGGTATTTTTGAGTGTCACACTGTGTTATTAGTCTCACTCATCTTGATTATTACGGTATAATATTTATTTGTTCAAAAAAAATCTGGGAGTAATGTTGAAAAGACTAAGAAGTAAACAGTAACATTCAACGTGCGAGATCACGGCTATACTAACTAAAGCTTGCATTGTGCTTCGTTTTATCTGTTTACAGATGCGATTTTGTTACGAATATTTTTGAGAGGGAGAGAGCATCTTCGGCTGTTTAAAAACAAATAAGCGTCGACGCACGGCCAGAACAGATATGGTGTTACTGAAACGATTTATATTAGACTCTAATAATTAGAGTATGGAGTTAATCGAAATGGCTTCTGAAATAAATTACTTATTATTCAGTTGCCAAAAAAATTTGCCATTTAACAGTGCTAATATTTATTATTCAGGAAAGTTATCATAAATATAAAAAGTTATGACTATACCAAGGGCTTTGACACTTAAACTTAAGATTTTTCAAAAAGTGGAGTTAATCGATGTGTGCATTGAGCGACTCATATGTATGTACATATGTATGTATGTAAATCGATATGAAGCAAGCAATAACTAGAGAAGTTGATATATCATTGACGCGGCAAGGCGCGGCAAGACGCGATATAGAATGATGGCACAACGACGTGGAAACAGAAAAGAGACATCACCGCGGCACTACGTCCTAAATATGCAGGCCACGCGAAACGATGGGATATCACCGAGACTGAACTCATCGATTTTATAATCGAGGATGTCGGGGAATAATTTAATAAACGCCCGTTTGTAGCTGGGCGCTCGCACCTTGACGGGGCTTAAAACGCTTATTAAACGGTATGAGCCAAAGTAGCTATGACCGCAGGTACGAGAGCCAACCTTCAGCTCAAAACAACGGAGAAAAGCACAACATATGGGGGCACTAAACCTAATTGCCCACATCCGTTCCGTCCAAATGGTTCCGGTTTCCGCTGGTGGGAAACAGGGGAGCAAGAGTGCCGTTCGTGTCCAAACTCAAACAAGGTTCTGCGAGAAGTCTTCTCTCTACAGGCTTTAGAACAAGACGACGGCGACGGCGGCTAAAACAACACAGTTGATATTGTCGCTGCACTTCATTGCGTTAGTACTTATTTTATTTTATGGCGGCCGCTTCATTCGGTGTTCCTGGGTTCAAATCCTGGTCAGCGCAAGGAACACAAAAAATTTGAGAAGTTGTTTCTAATAGTGCTCGCCCTTCGGCTGGCAATGAATAACCTCCGAGTGTATTTCTGACATGAACAACTTCTGGCAAAAATCATTTGCCGTTCAATTTGTGTTACAACATCAAGGCGCACACCACAAATTGCAGGAGAAGTGATGAGATTATCAAGGATCTAAGAAACCGGAAGGAGAAGTCTGAGATTGAGAATGTTATATGCCCCTAAGGAGATGGAGGATAATGTTATAAGACTAACTCGAACGTAATTTAATATTAAATAGTTTGATTGGGAAGAGTTACTCTCCTCCTCTGATGCCTCAGATTGATATCGTGCTTTTGAAACTGTGTTGCTTGAATGTTGCATAAAGAATATTCCAATTTTAAATAAAACCCCGTTTAAGATGGCAATCGTAAACTTAAAGCTCTTAAGAATCTTAAGAATAAATTTAAAAAATATTTAAGAATACTTGGTATAGAATCGAATTTAAATCGAATCCAAATGCATTTTGTAGTTTGTTGAAATCCAAAAAAATATAGCTCTTGTATACCTTCAGCAGTCTTTCTCGAGGGTAAGTTTCCTAGTAACCAAACTGATGTAGCGAATCTATTTGCCGATATCTTCGGTTCTAATTATTCTAGTGGCAATGCTCGTTTTACTTTCGATTACGGTTCTCCAACAAATTACCTTATCAATTTTGGGTCTTTGATTTTGTATTCTGTGATATCGTTTACGGGATCGCCAAGCTTAAGCAGTCAACAAAAACGGATATTGATGGCTTTTCTACAATTTTGCTTAAAAATATTTCTGCTTTGGTTTTGCCATTACGTCTTGTTTTTAATAAGTCACTTGCTTCAGGTACGATATCGCTCATTTGTTTAAGAGTGGCAATACAAATAAGGTTTCAAACTATAGACCTATTGCTAAGCTTTACACCATTTCTAGAGTTTTTGTAAATATTTTTGTAGAAAAGATAATTTTTGCGACTGAAAACTTGATTTTTTCAAATTAACATGGATTTGCTCGAATCGTTCAACATCTATCTTTGCTGTGAATGCTGTACTGCATGCTTTGCTGATTATTCTAAAGCTTTTGATATGGTAATAAATACCATGTAAATTTGCTAATATGTAGTCAAATGTTTTTATCTCCGTTCGTGTATACTCGTGAATTTAAGTTAATTTACTCACAATTGTGGATACCGTTGATGGGATTCGCCAAAAATTAATCTGTCTTTAAACATCACACATGTTTTTATTCTGTTACGTTTCTTTTTACGATTTCTAAATATTCTTAATTTTAATAAACTGTTTTCTAATAGAAAAATTGCCGAAAACGAGGCCATTTCACACCGAATAAATTTATTGTAGCTACCCGCATTAACGCATAATCGCGATAATTGGACCTTCTCGTATTCCACGCACGATTTTGCGGGCAGTACGTTGCCCGCACACACAGCGAAATCGTGCCCGTGTCTACGCTGGGCCAGAGAACTTAAAAATATGAGAAGGTGCAATTCCCAAGTGGAAACTATTGGGCGATGGTTGTTAACAGAGCTGATACGTTTCCAAACTGAGTCAGCACTACACTGTTAAATAGGCATTCTTAAGGCACCAAAAATGTTAAAGTTAATGTTAACAAATATGCAAACGAATAAAGATGAGAATAAATAGAAAAACTTAAGAAAGTAAGATTTTGTTGATATTCGGAACGAAATAAAGAGTTCTGTGTATTTATGAAATTAATGTTTTAAATTTTTTAAATTATATACATACGTAAATGAGAAATTTCAAAGATAAAGTAAAAGGGAACATTTTTAGTTATTGTAAACTTCTGTAAATACAACATTCCGAGTTTTATTTCCACACCCAGGAATTAGTAATATTTGATTATGGGGGAAATTCGTGACAGCGCAACATATACATACATAAATTTGATGGTATCATTGCTATCCTCGGGATCATGGTAATTTCGCCTGCTGCAGGTCCGGTTAAAATCTTAGCTTGTATAATATTAGGAATAAAACGCGTAATATTGAGTCCTGCCCCGTTACATAAACTCGGAGGCTTAAGATTTCGCAAAAGTATTATTGGTGTACCAATTTTAAGGTTTAATTCATTTGGCTGTTATTCCGTGGGGTTAAGAGAGTTGAGAAACTCCGTTGGGTAGTTAACAACATCATCTCGATCTGTCACTGAGTCCAAAGACTTATATACATACATATGTACTTTGTATTCTGGTGAGACTCCCTGCGAAATTGCTTTGTTAATCTTGTCTACGGCAAAATTGGTTGAAGCCACGATTGCTCGCTCGCACAGCCAACGGATTTTTTGTGCTGCAAATTAGTTATATATGGATATATGTATGGGTGAGGAGCCGTTGCCTATTTTTAGTAGATATTCAGCAAACTGATTAGAATGACCACGTCTACTAAGCTGAACTAGCATATCGGTAGACAATTTTAATTTTTGTATATGTGAGCGTTTCTCTTCATATGAAAAAGTTAAGTCCTCTAGAAGAATTAGTCCCGTGCTGGAAATGTCTGAATTAAACTCCATTTCAGGATCACTACTACTTTTTCTCACATTACGTAAAATATCCTCGCATAATTTTTACAGAACAAATTCCAGACTTCTCTCAGAAATAGTTGCATCTGCCAATGTATCCTTTCAATGATTACTATATATTCTTACAAGTATTTTAAAATGTCTTGACGCCTGATGCTCACAACCTGTAGCAAAGCTTTGATCAATTCCGAGGCTCACTTAAATCCCTAAACTTAACATGGTCACTGTACAGCACATTCGTGCTACTTCTTTTGCCCGCTTTATTGCATTGCAATGAATGCAAACAGAGTTCGTCGAACCAATCAGAAAATCCGAGTGTTCAATATAATTAATCCTTGGGCGGTAGTTAAATGCCGATCTGGGCCCAATCGCAGGTTTTCGGGCTTGTAATTGCCTTACCCTAACACTTTCTATACGGGTATCGCGCGAAGAATAAGCCTGATTACGCGTCTATTTCCAGAAGACCTACGCAATTGCGATTTTTTTGCCTTTGGCATTTCTAAAAGTTTAATATAATAACGGCATATTACTATTTTGCCTATTTTTCCAAAATAATACAAAATACTTTACCTTTTATTTCTGTAATTGTTAAGTAAAATCGCTTCACACTTTTTTTCTTTTTAATAATTTCTTCACAGATATCTTTCAATTGCATTCAATGGACTACCTTTTCACAGAATAGCACCAACTAATTGAAACAGCAAAATCGAAAGAACATACGTACATATGTATAGAAGCAGTTTTCGCAGCTTTTGCTTTCGTTAATACATATATATATATGTACAAACATACATATGTATGTACATATGTGTATTTAGCAAGTTCAAACAACGAGTTGAGCTCAAATCCGTGTACATGTACATCTTTGTTTTTTTTTGTAACTTTGTACCCAAAAAAAAGTGTGTTTATCTTCCAAGAAGATAAAAAAAAGTTTCTATTCTGTGGTTTTTAATAAATTCTTCATTTTAAAAAAATAAATAATAACAAAATCGGTGCAGTACTTGAAAGGCCAAACCGTTACAAACATTTCCTATATAATCAATTTTATATAGTAATAGTATAGAGTATACTAGATTACATGAAAAAAGTTTGGCAATGCATATGCAGGTTAGAAAAACATTTATGTAAGTATATTTATTCTTTACTTAAAACTTAAAGTGAAAAATAAAAAAAAAATTGAATGAAATAAAAAATTTCAGAAAAATACATATGTATGTACTTATATCCAATTGTGATTTGAACCTGAAAAAAAGTTGTGCAATGCATAATAAAGATTCGTATATGCCAGTACTGCCACACAAGACACAACTTTCACGGGTCTAAGTCACAACTTAATCGTGAACTTCTTACACTAATATTTTACAGGATTTTATATATCTTACATTAAATGTAATTCAATATTCTCGAATCTGAAACGATTCTACTATGGCTTTTGCCAATAATATTAACAAATTTATAGGTATTTCCAAATATCATCAATAATTTTTGAGGTCAAGGCAGGTTCTTTTTAAATTGGAAAATATTGGATAAAAAAACTAGCCTTGAGCTCAAGATATATTATTTATATAAATAAAATTAGGTCAAAAATATATGAAATTACAAAAACATTAAATATTCATATTTGAAGTAAAGTTTTGATTTACTTAAATAAACGGTGTTTTTTTGACTTTAAATTGAAATAAAACACATATAAAATTAAGTGAGATGCCAAATTTTTTTTTATTTGAAAGATATTTACATGACATTTAATATTTAAAAACGATTTCTGGCATATTTCCGCCACGAATAGCTTTGAGAATCGGATGCGATCAGTCCAATTTGAACTACTGTAAAATTTCTGTACGTACACTTCTTTGTCTTGTTGTTGGTTTTTTATCGAGTAGAGTAAATGTTGTTTGAAATTTATCAACAGTTCGACGAATAAGAGGGTCTGATGCTCGATTATGTGGACCATAAAATTCACATAGTGCTCTATAAGCGAACAGAACATTTTTAAAGCAAATTTCCATAATTTGTAAACGTTGTTCCGGCGTCATTCTTTCCAATGCTTACTGAAAAGAAATGTCAAAACGAAATGTCATTTACCAGCTGTCAAGTGACAGCTATCCCTATCGAAAGTTCTATCAATCTAATGAAACACCCGATATATGCATGTTAAGAGTGAGTAAATTTAGATTTTACCTACATACGTAGTAGGTACACGAACGTATGCCAAAAATAAATACCATTTCCTGTTTAAAAAAAGTGAAATCTTAAGAGCTAATTAATTTTATTAGACTTACAAAGGTTTTATTATACTTAATTAAAAGGTTTTATTAGACTTTATTAAATTTTTACTTTATTTCAAGATTTTTTTATTGTTATTCCATTTTAAAAAAATCTTTTGAAAATAATTACTTACAATATTATAACTATAATTTTTAGTTTGCTTCCGATTTAATACATATTTTACGTGAGGTTTGGTATTGATTTCGTTTTTCTAGAGATGCGAAATTATATGCGATCTACATATGTACATATGTATGGATGTGTGCCTTCGTTTTGCACGAGTTCGAAACCTGGCCAGGCGCTTTTTTCTATTAAAAGTTGGGCTTGGTTTAATTTTTTCGTTTTTTCAAATTCTTGCTCTTCTATACATACATACATATGTATTTGTATAAATATCAACATAAGTGCATTTGTATGTACAACCCTAAATTAATAAAATGTCATACATATATGCACCCATGTTCATGTACATACATACATATCTACCTACATGCATAAATGCAGTACATGCTTACATATAAGTACAGAAGATATTTATTCGTTGTGATCTGCGCTTTTTTTTCTTTTCTGACCCGATTCCATCTTCCGATACACGTTGTTGATTAATAAGCTTATTGACATTATCAATTAGGAGAACTCTCTGCTCAGTCTTGTTTATTTTTTAACTTATTTCCGTCAAGGTTGATTACCTTTTTCTTCTTCAGCGAATAAAATTTAATCTCCCATAAAGAAATTTTCGTAATGATGTTTTTCGTTTTGGTTTTAACAGAGCGGTCTACCGTGCTAATGCTCCAATAAATAGAACTTTGTCTGAGCATAACTTTTTCTCAAATTTTTTAGATTTAGATTTATCTTATACTAAACCGGTAATTACATTTAAATCAAAAAATTATTTTTGTAGTTGTAATTAATTAATTATTCTGTTTTTAGTACTTACATAAGTCTTAATATTTGTGTGTATTATTTAGACATAAATAAAACATAAAAATATATTTATTTATTTATTTATTTATTCAGTAATGTCTAACACAAGTTTAGAACAGATATTTAAGATTAAAATATAGTAACAATCCAAAATCTTAGTATATATGGAGTTTTATAAAATTTATATTGAAACTCAATTAATGAAACTGAATGTATATAAAACAATGTGTAGTATTCAATTTATCTTTTACAAAGAAAATAATTTTTTAATTGAGTTTGAAATAATTGTTTAGTACCAGAAAGGTTGAAATCCAAAAAATTTGAGAAATAGTTAAACTCAGATAACGAACTAATGATTGGAGCATTGGCACTATACACTGTCTTGCAAAAGCCAATACGAAAAATGTTGAAACGACGAAAATTTCTGCGAGGGATATTAAAATCTAATCTTGCTAGTAGAGTAGGGCAGTCAATTTTACCACTGACAAGGTCAAAGATAAAAGATAGTGCAAGAAGAGTTCCTCTATCACTTAATGGAAAACGACTAATCAATCGACAGCGAGATTCATACGAAGGAGTCGGATCTGAGAAATTGAGAAAATACAGAGCAAACCGTATAAAGATTTTTTGTATCCTCTCAACACGATTTATATGGACTGCATGATAAGGCCTCCAAATAAAAGCAGCGTAATCTAATTTGGCCCGAACAAACGCAGAGTATAATATTTTAAGAGTATATGGGTCAGCAAAATGCGAAGAGTTGTGTCGTACGCGAGCATAGCAAGCGAATTGGAGACAGCATAGTTTAAATGCATGATAAAATTGAGCCTGGAATCAAAAAAAAAACACCTAAGTCCTTAATCACATCAGATGAAACAAGATATGTATTATTAATATGATAAGATGTGTAAAGAGGTTTCTAAAGCTTAGAAAAGGTAACTTTATGACATTTTTTAATATTTAGAAAGAGACGATTCATAAGGCACCAAGAAAATATGTAAGTTATTTAGCTCAGACTGTAGGACGTCTGAGTCACTCAAACTTTTTATTTCAGCATAAAGTTTAAGATCATCTGCATACAGAAGAAAACTAGCAGAAGAGAAACAAGAACGGATATCATTAATAAATAAAATGAATAACAAAGGCCTAAAATACTAACCTGCGGAACACCAGAGGTGGCAATAAATTGATTCGATGAAACCCCATCAATAACAACTGTGCTGCTCCTTTCTGTCAAGTAGGATTTAATCCAATCCAGGAAGGTCGAGTGAAACCCAAGACATTCCAATTTGGCCACTAAAATTGTATGGGAGATCTTGTCAAATACTTTAGAGAAGTCCGTATAGATTGAGTCGATTTGGAAGCCATTACGAAAGCTTACGTGACAATCTTCAGAAAAAACTGACAGATTAGATAACGTAAACCTATTAGCAACAAAACCATGCTGCCTAGGACAAATTAGATGTTTTACACTAAAATAAACCTTGTCTTTGATAACACATTCAAAGAGTTTAGAGACTGCTGACAATTTGGAAATATCGCTCCTATTACAGCTTTTGAAAATAGGAGTGACTGATGTCAGCTTTCAGTCGTTAATAAAAGTTCCTTCAGACAGGGATTTATTAAATATTAGCTTTAAAGGTAGCACTAACGAGGCACAATTTAGAAGCAAGGTTACAGATAGGCGATCAATGTCAGTTTGAGAAGAGTTTTTAATCTTCAATAAACCCTCAATGACGTCATCGTCCGACAAAATAAGTGATCCAAAGTCGGTAGAAGAAAACAAGTTCTCTGAGATATTTTTTCGAATACCTGCCAAGTCTTCTTCATGAAAATCATCATCAGACGAAAAATTTGACGAAAAAAAATCAGCAAATAAATTTGCTGCGGCACTAAGGCAGGAAGCAGAAGCATCATTATAATAAACAGTACTAGGAATGCTTGAACCTTTTTTTATAGATTTAATGTAACGCCAAAAACTCTTCGGATTACTTTTAATATTTAGCTCAAAGTTATGAATGTATTTTTTATACAGGGACCTATTTAAATCACGAAATTTTTTTCTACATACATATGTGAGATAAATAATTCATAAAAGCGTTTTTCATTTGTTGACTTAAACTTCTTAAAAAGCTTATTTCTCAAATTTTTTAGAACTTTGAGTTCTTTCGTGTACCACGGAATTTTATATTTATTGCTCTTAAAAACCGGAACATGTTTAAAACACACATCCAGCACTAAATTTTTAAATATATTAAAATAATCTGCAACTTCAGTATCTCCAAAATGAACATTCCAATCAATTTCACCAAAAGCGCCATCTAAAATCTTAAAATCACAACCAGCAAAATTGTAGGAAGTTTTAGTATTCTCAGAACAGACTTCAAAAAATTCAATAAATTCTAAATCTATCAACAAAGGAATATGATGTGCACGCGATAATAAGGAAGCAGGTTGCGATACAACAAAACTCATGTTGTCACTTACAAAAATCAAATCTAGAAAGCGACTCTTACTATTTGGTAAACTATTAATCTGAGTTAAGCTCATGCCTAGTAAATTGTCGATAAAATAAGATTCAATAGGACTATTAATATTCGAAGGAGTCTAGATATAACCAGCTCAAATTGTTCAAATTAAAGTCCCCCAGAACACATAATTGGTTGTCACCAATCACATGCTGAAGGGCTAGTACGTTATTAACATGCGATTTGTAGATATTATCATTACTTAAAGGTGGTATATAAGAAACACAAAGATAAAGAAAACCACGCAAGCCACGAATTCGCACACACAGTTGGTCAAGAACAGTGTCATTCTCCTCCAACGAGTTAAGAGAAGCCTCACGATTGCAACGAACAGCTATCAGCACACCACCGCCGCGGATACATCCAGTTTTATCCGAATCTCTGTCAGAGAACGTATATTAGACAGAGAAGCATTAAGTTAGGATGACGGTGTGAATTGTCAAAATGCATCAATATTTCTCGTCCAGCTCACCATTGTAATGGCCGACAGGGGAAATCGTGAGAGTCGCGTGTTAACAGAGCTGAGCGAAGGCAAAATTTGTTTAAAGACTATGATTTCTGATAAATTTTAATTGTTTTGGCTCGAATTTTAGATTTTCCCAATATATTAACGAATTGATATAAACATCTAAATATTTAATTTGACATGAAATTTGGCTTTACTTAAATATGTGCATGATAAGAGTGAGCCAATTTTGGTTTTATGCATGCATTATATACATATGTATTATAAGCGTAATAATCGTTATCATACTAAGTATGTACGTACATATGTATGTACTAAAAAATGTCAACAAGTGCACATGCATTCATATGCATTATATCTATCATCATCATAAATTTATTTATTGTTATGTAGATATATACAGCATTTGTTTCATCCCTCCGCCAGCGTGTCTGTTTTCAACGGCAGCGCAACTCCAGTACAGCAACAAAAAATTCATTCATAAACGAACGCGCATATTATTGAAAGCAAATTTCCGTTCATTCATAAATGCGAACATTTCATCTCCCCACAAACACATGCGCCCCTCATCCATCACATTTTTCGCGACGAAGACAAAAATCTAAAAATCATATATTTAAGATTTTTGTAATTTTGGTCCAAATGCTCACAACTTCAAATGGGAATGTAGGTATAATTTTGGCCCGCTTGTGCCCGTAAAATATTTCATGAAGAAATTCATCTATTATTAATCTATTATGTTTGCTTAGGGGTCGTGCACATATGTATTACGTAAGGCGATAGGGGGCGGCGGGGGTTTGCGATTTGTGACGAAGTGTGACATGTGATTTCCCTTTGCCTAATATATAACATATATCAATTAACATTGTATTTTATTTTACGATTAATAAAAACAATTTTTCTGAAAGTATGACATGGTAGGGGGTCTGAAATGATCAAAAATTGCATTACGTAATATGTGCACGACCCCTTATCAATATAAACGTGTTTGGCACGAAATCCTGTTATATACATATGTCATTTAAAGCCCTAATTATTCCAAATCGGCGCAACCAAACGCCTTACCGCTACGCCTACTTGCATACATATGTACATTACATATATGTATGTCAATATGTAGTCTAAATTTTGGTCGCATTTATGTCAGGGCTTACGTCTTATCACAAATGTAGCACAAGTAGCAGAATAATATATTTAGGAGTCGAAAATCTACTACCTTTTAACATATTTTTCTACAATTGTCTAATTAAACGCAAACATTGCTATAATTAATTGTATTTTGTGAGACCTTTAATTAATTTTACTACTTTTGCTTCTTCCTGAACCAACAATCTGGGTCAATGGCCTATACAAAAGACTTTCAACACGAAATTACAAATAAACCGTACCATTTTTATTCTGAGAGGGTATAAAGGACCAGAATTTTCGTTGTAAATTGAATTCTGTGGTGTATAACTTATGTATGTATCTATATGTAAGTATTTTCTTTCAGATCTTCCTCTATTCGATGTAGTAAATTATATTTGTATTATACTCCACTATTTTCTTGTACCTATCTCAAATACAAATTAATTCAACTAAACCCTGATTAATGATGGCGGCTTTGCGACGCAGCTTTTTCGTGTGAATTGCGGGCAGAAGCTACTATTTCTGTGAAGTTTTGACAAAACAGCTTATTTGGCTTTCGAGTTTTTATTTTCAAATCAATAAATTTCTATCTTTGACGTACAAATTTAATATTTAAATTAATCTTTTACCACGATAGCCTGTTGAACTATTGCTTTTTTTAACTATTTGTATATATATTTCATTAGAACATTGTTATTTTTGACATGGTAAAAATTGAAGACCAACTGGAGGCAAGATATTTTGTCAAACTTTGCGCGAGTTTTGGTTCTGTCATCGGAATCAAAATAAAAAATTATTTTTGGAGCGAATGCTCTTTTTCCGACTTAGTTTATTTCAGACAATTTCAGAACTGCTTTACATGTTATTTCTTACATCTATTTATACTACTTCTAAACAATATTTATTTGGTGATAAAGTTGTTATTTAGTATTTATCATTTTACATTATTTCTAATATTATCATAATCGCTTTGTCAGAGGAACAAAAGAATATGTTATTCCTTTGTTACTATGTTATCGCTTAAACTCAAAGATCATGTTATTACTTGTTTGTGAAGATCAATGATGTATGTAAGTAGTAGTAGTGTATACATCAACGTCGTTAACTAGGAACAAAAGAATATGCTTGGTCATGTACACTATCATATTCCTTTGTTACTATGTTATCGCTTAAACTCAAAGATCATGTTTGTGAAGATCAATGATGTACATATGTAATTAGTAGTAGTGTATACATCAACGTCGTTAACTCTCCCCGGTGTTAAAATGAAATGTCCTCATTTCAAAGGGTTCAAGGTTTCGACATCGTTCTAATTCGGTTATGTGGGCTTCTTCAAACATTCTTTGCCGTTTGATGTTGTTGTTGTTGTTGTAGCGGCTAGTCGCGCCCCGTAAAGAGCGGATTCACATTCATTAATTATCAACGAGATACATTTGTTTCCGTCTTTCAAAAACTTTTATTTTGAAGCTTATGTAAGAAAAGTCTTTGCATAATAATTATTATTAAGGCAACTTTTTTAAGTGGGGATACTCAGGAACCAACACCCACCGCGAAGGTACAAAATAGTGCTTTCCGAATGTAATAATGATAACCAAACTCAAATGCCCGACACAACATGAACGCCAATATGTTTAGACTTGCAAACTAATGTTTTTGTTGTAACGGGAGGCCCAAGAAACGCGCAGTTTCGACAGGGTCAGCCCAAAGGGAACGAGGGGTTAGATGAGTGGGTTTCAGAGGGCATGTGAATAGGTGGTTGGTGTCGTGCGGAGAATCTCCACATGCCGGACATGTGTTGGGTATGTCGGGGTTGATTCTGGATAAGTAGGAGTTGAGCCTGCTACAGTATCCAGATCGTAGTTGTGCCAGAGTGACGCGGGACTCGCGGGGCAGCAGGGACTCCTCATCTGCTACAGGTGGTGGTTGGGCTCCGATGACTGCATTTGCCTGGCGGGATTCAATGATGTTAGTGACTGTGTCTCTGTGGATGATGCTTAGGACCCGCCGGTACGCCTCCGGATCCAGCGGTTGTGTGATGAGTGGCTGGATCTCGTCCTTTAGTTCTAGAAGATGTCTTCTAATGTGCCTGGGGGGCAGCTCCACTGCAAGCAGGTGCCCGTTTGGATGCCCCGAGCGGTGACATTCAGCAAGGAACTGCTTGCTGAGCATGAGGTTGTGCTCCTTAACTCGGAGCACATTGACCTCTTGGTGGAGATGCTCCTCAGGCGACATCAGAAGACATCCCGTCACCGTGCGGAGTGCGGCGTTCTGGCAGGTCTGCAACTTCGTCCATTGTGTCCTGCTGCTTCCCGGCGACCAAACTGGCGCAGCATAATTTATTACCGGCCGGCCAATCGCCTTGTATGTTGCCAACAACGTTTCTTTGTCTTTGCCCCAAGAGCTGCCGGCGAGCGACTTGAGGACATTGTTGCGGCTCTGTACTCTGTTGGCGATTGCGGTAGTGTGCGCGGAGAAGGAGAGCAGGCTGTCGAAGGTCACCCCCAGAATCTTTGGGTGCTTAACCGTCGGAATGGGGGTGCCATCGATATGGATGTTAAGATCCAGCCTGGCCTCCTTCGTCCAGGTGGTAAAAAGGGTCGCCGAGGACTTAGGAGGGGACAGCGCCAGGTTTCTGCTAGTGAAGAAGTGGGCAAGATCAGAGAGATATCCGTTCACTTTCAAACACAGATAATCAATTGCATTGCCGGTTGCCATTATCGAGCAATCATCAGCATAGGAGACAATCGAGACTCCCTCTAACGGTTGAGGGAGCTTGGAGATGCAGTGATTAATCCTCCTTGGTTTCGATGTTCTGTCTCTAAACCATACCGAGGATTGACGACCACACAGGTAATTCGCGGTCCACCGTTTCAGTCCCTGCGGGAGAGTTGATGCTTCCACGTCAGCTAGTAGCATGGAGTGGCTAACTGTGTCGAAAGCTTTCGACAGGTCCAACGCTACTAGGACGGTTCTCTCACAGGGGCGGTTTAGGTTAAGACCACGGTTCACCTGTGTGTTTATGGCATTAAGTGCTGTTGTTGTGCTGTGCACTTTCCGGAAGCCATGTTGATGCTTAGCTGACCCAAGGTGGTATGTATAGTACGGGAGGAGTAAGGCCTCAAGTGTCTTTACCACAGGTGAAAGCAGGGAAATCGGCCGATAGGAATCACCCTTGTCGGCCGGTTCCCCTGGTTTCAGTAGTGGGACCACCCTCCCAACCTTCCAGATGTCTGGAGTGATGAGGGTGGCCATGGACAAATTCAGGATCCCAGTGAGGAACTCAACTCTCGCGGGATAAGGACTTCACGGTAGACCAAAGCTTACCAACACCCGTGACCAGATTACAGGACTTCAGATGCTCTTCCCACTTGTTCCGCTTGTGTTGGTCCACCAGCCTCCAAATCTCCACGTTTAAATCCTGGATGTTAGGATTACGGGGATCGGAGCGGCGAAGATGGTCGCGTTCGTTCGCTAGGGCGGCCGCTTCAGCCGGGAAGCTGGGACGGATCTCAGGGATCCTCCCTGCCGGAATGAAGCGGGCCGCAGCTGACGCAACCACCTTGCGGAACTTATGTTCGCCTTTTCGAACGTCGGTGGGTGCGGGAAGAGACCTGAAGGCATTTTCGGTGAACTCCGCGAACCTGACCCAGTCAGCCTTTTTAAAGTTGATATAGGTCCGATGGTCCGCGGAGACAAAGTCAGCAGGTCTGTCAATCGAGATGATTATAGCTAGGTGGTCTGATGCAAGCGATAGCATAGGTCGCCACGTTATGCTATTTATCAGACCTGCGCTAGCTATCGTTAGGTCAGGCGAGCTGCTGCAACTACCCATAATCCTGGTGGGGGCATCATCATTCATCGTGTAGAATGTCGTATCGTCTATCTGCTCTGCCAAATCATTTCCCCTACGATCAGCTGGTAGGCTTGAATGCCAGAGATCGTGGTGCGCGTTAAAGTCACCAACTACCAATCGGGGTTCACCTCTGAGGTGCGCACCTATGTCAGGGTGATATCCTGCCGGGCAGCAGGTGACAGGGGGTATACAATTTCAGAACTGCTTTACATGTTATTTCTTACATCTATTTATACTACTTCTAAACAATATTTATTTGGTGATAAAGTTGTTATTTAGTATTTATCATTTTACATTATTTCTAATATTATCATAATCGCTTTGTCAGAGGAACAAAAGAATATGCTATTCCTTTGTTACTATGTTATCGCTTAAACTCAAAGATCATGTTATTACTTGTTTGTGAAGATCAATGATGTATGTAAGTAGTAGTAGCAGAGAACTTGTAAGTAATGAGAAGGCGCAAATGTTAAAACAGCCTTTTCATCAACAAAATTTCTACGTGCCGTCGGGAGAATTCAACATAGCAATTTAATTCTACCATACGAATAAAAACCATTTTCACCATATTTTGCTATATTTAGAGCGGAGGGGCTCTTTTGCGGAGGCGAGCGGCTGCATGTATACAAAAAGAAGATAAATAATAAATCAAAACAAAAACCATAGAAGGAAAATAAGTAAACAAAAAAACCAGTTTCTGGATAGCGAAACGCAACTTGAGACGGCAGATGAGTTATTCAACAGTTGAGGATAAGAGAAGGGTTGAAAGGGATAGGGGGAATCGTCAAAAGAATATTCTTTCGAGTTTTCGGCAATTTTTGTGTCAATCGCCATCAGCGCGAGCACATGTACGCAAATGAGTTGATGCGCGCATGAATTGCTTAATAAATGCATCCATGTATGTAAGTACGTAGTATGTATGTAGTTTCAGATATTTTAGAATATTTAGCGCTGGTGCAGGCACAATTGCAGCTGCGTTTCGATGCGCTGTGATGTGATTAAGATTTAGCGTAGGTCAAGGTTGAAGTTATACACATGCACATTGTATGTACATATTTACATACATACATATGTATATGCACCTATCAACTAATCTTTATTTACTAATTTTCTAAGTCAAAAATAAGCTTAATAAAAACATGACAAATTATATTTTTTAATGAAAAATCAACTATGGTTCATTATACATACTTATGTATGTACTTACATAAGTGGAATCAAGAAAAGATTCATTCACACATGCGCAATTTTTCAGCGCAAGTGCACAGCGAAACATTGTATAAACATTGTATATGCATATCTACATATTTACGTATGTACATACATACAACAACAAAAAATTCATTCATAAGCGCTCGCGTGTATTTCCGAAAACAAAATATGTATGTAGGTATGTATGTTCATTCATAAGCGCAAGCATTTCATCTCCCCGCGCACGCAAATGTTCCCCGCAACAATCATTTTTACGACGAACACAAAAATGCTAAAATCTTCAATTTTACAAACCATTGACGGTCATTGAAAAGATTCAAATCGCAATATCAGACAATAATCTAATTGGCCAACGTAGTCTGACAAATTTCTGGCATTCTAGAATATTCTGGAACTTTTGTCCAAATGCGCGCATCAACCCATTTGCGTACAAGTGCACGCGCTGATGGCGATTGACACAAAAATTGCCGAAAACTCGAAAGAATATTCTTTTGACGATTCCCCCTATCCCTTTCAACCCTTCTCTTAGCCTCAACTGTTGAATAACTCATCTGCCGTCTCAAGTTGCGTTTCGCTATCCAGAAACTGGTTTTTTTGTTTACTTATTTTCCTTCTATGGTTTTTGTTTTGATTTATTATTTATCTTCTTTTTGTACACATGCAGCCGCTCGCCTCCGCAAAAGAGCCCCTCTGCTCTAAATATAGCAAGATATGGTGAAAATGGTTTTTATTCGTGTGGTAGAATTAAATTCAGTACTTTTCGGAGGTGAATTCTCTCCATCGCACCCGCAAATTTTGTTGATGAAAAGGCTGTTTTAACATTTGCGCCTTCTCATTACTTACAAGTTCTCTGGTAGTAGTGTATACATCAACGTCGTTAACTAGGAACAAAAGAATATGCTTGGTCATGTACACTATCATATTCCTTTGTTACTATGTTATCGCTTAAACTCAAAGATCATGTTTGTGAAGATCAATGATGTATGTAATTAGTAGTAGTGTATACATCAACGTCGTTAACTCGCGCAGACTTAGAGTTCGGTTGAATGTGCGCGCATGTGAACAAACATACATATGTACATACATACATAATTATTTCTATTCTATTTACATATCTACACATATGTACATATGTATGCTTGTACGCGCCCTTTTGCATGGAAGTAATTTGATTAAATATGCATTGATAAATAAATGCATGCATGTGCATACATATGATAAACAATAAATGCAATTTCTTTAGTGTTTTTGGAAGATTTTGTTTAACTACTTAAAATATTTATTGAAAGTTATATATGGAAAATATTAGTAGAATAAAATAAAACAAAGAAAGGTAAGGTCAAAGATAAAAGATAGTGCAAGAAGAGTTCCTCTATCACTTAATGGAAAAAGACTAATCAATCGACAGCGAGATTCATACGAAGGAGTCGGATCTGAGAAATTGAGAAAATACAGAGCAAACCGTATAAAGATTTTTTGTATCCTCTCAACACGATTTATATGGACTGCATGATAAGGCCTCCAAATAAAAGCAGCGTAATCTAATTTGGCCCGAACAAACGCAGAGTATAATATTTTAAGAGTATATGGGTCAGCAAAATGCGAAGAGTTGTGTCGTACGCGAGCATAGCAAGCGAATTGGAGACAGCATAGTTTAAATGCATGATAAAATTGAGCCTGGAATAAAAAAAAAAACACCTAAGTCCTTAATCACATCAGATGAAACAAGATATGTATTATTAATATGATAAGATGTGTAAAGAGGTTTCTAAAGCTTAGAAAAGGTAACTTTATGACATTTTTTAATATTTAGAAAGAGACGATTCATAAGGCACCAAGAAAATATGTAAGTTATTTAGCTCAGACTGTAGGACGTCTGAGTCAATCAAACTTTTTATTTCAGCATAAAGTTTAAGATCATCTGCATACAGAAGAAAACTAGCAGAAGAGAAACAAGAACGGATATCATTAATAAATAAAATGAATAACAAAGGCCTAAAATACTAACCTGCGGAACACCAGAGGTGGCAATAAATTGATTCGATGAAACCCCATCAATAACAACTGTGCTGCTCCTTTCTGTCAAGTAGGATTTAATCCAATCCAGGAAGGTCGAGTGAAACCCAAGACATTCCAATTTGGCCACTAGAATTTTATGGGAGATCTTGTCAAATGCTTTAGAGAAGTCCGTATAGATTGAGTCGATTTGGAAACCATTACGAAAGCTTACGTGACAATCTTCAGAAAAAACTGACAGATTAGATAACGTAAACCTATTAGCAACAAAACCATGCTGCCTAGGACAAATTAGATGTTTTACACTAAAATAAACCTTGTCTTTGATAACACATTCAAAGAGTTTAGAGACTGCTGACAATTTGGAAATATCGCTCCTATTACAGCTTTTGAAAATAGGAGTGACTGATGTCAGCTTTCAGTCGTTAATAAAAGTTCCTTCAGACAGGGATTTATTAAATATTAGCTTTAAAGGTAGCACTAACGAGGCACAATTTAGAAGCAAGGTTACAGATAGGCGATCAATGTCAGTTTGAGAAGAGTTTTTAATCTTCAATAAACCCTCAATGACGTCATCGTCCGACAAAATAAGTGATCCAAAGTCGGTAGAAGAAAACAAGTTCTCTGAGATATTTTTTCGAATACCTGCCAAGTCTTCTTCATGAAAATCATCATCAGACGAAAAATTTGACGAAAAAAAATCAGCAAATAAATTTGCTGCGGCACTAAGGCAGGAAGCAGAAGCATCATTATAATAAACAGTACTAGGAATGCTTGAACCTTTTTTTATAGATTTAATGTAACGCCAAAAACTCTTCGGATTACTTTTAATATTTAGCTCAAAGTTATGAATGTATTTTTTATACAGGGACCTATTTAAATCACGAAATTTTTTTCTACATATGTGAGATAAATAATTCATAAAAGCGTTTTTCATTTGTTGACTTAAACTTCTTAAAAAGCTTATTTCTCAAATTTTTTAGAACTTTGAGTTCTTTCGTGTACCACGGAATTTTATATTTATTGCTCTTAAAAACCGGAACATGTTTAAAACACACATCCAGCACTAAATTTTTAAATATATTAAAATAATCTGCAACTTCAGTATCTCCAAAATGAACATTCCAATCAATTTCACCTAAAGCGCCATCTAAAATCTTAAAATCACAACCATCAAAATTGTAGGAAGTTTTAGTATTCTCAGAACAGACTTCAAAAAATTCAATAAATTCTAAATCTATCAACAAAGGAATATGATGTGCACGCGATAATGAGGAAGCAGGTTGCGATACAACAAAACTCATGTTGTCACTTACAAAAATCAGAAATATAGAAAGCGACTCTTACTATTTGGTAAACTATTAAATTAAATTGTCGATAAAATAAGATTCAATAGGACTATTAATATTCGAAGGAGTCTAGATATAACCAGCTCAAATTGTTCAAATTAAAGTCCCCCAGAACAAATAATTGGTTGTCACCAATCACATGCTGAAGGGCTAGTACGTTATTAACATGCGATTTGTAGATATTATCATTACTTAAAGGTGGTATATAAGAAACACAAAGATAAAGAAAACCACGCAAGCTACGAATTCGCACACACAGTTGGTCAAGAACAGTGTCATTCTCCTCCAACGAGATAAGAGAAACCTCACGATTGCAACGAACAGCTATCAGCACACCACCGCCGCGGCTACATCCAGTTTTATCCGAATCTCTGTCAGAGAACGTATATTAGACAGAGAAGCATTAAGTTAGGATGACGGTGTGAATTGTCAAAATGCATCAATATTTCTCGTCCAGCTCATCCAAGGCGAATGCATATAAGGTGTAGTTACTATAGCAGCCGGTTTGATTTTTTTTATTCAGCTACATGTATTTTGTTTTTGCTTACGCGTATGAGCATTCAAAAACCGTAAAAACAAAAACAAAGTGTGTGTAAATTTTGACAACTCTTACGCAAAAGCAAAAACAAAATACATGGGAAATTTGTAGTTGTACTTATAACACCACCTTGTATGAATTCGCCTTGAGCTCACCATTCTAATGGCCGACAGGGGAAATCGTGAGAGTGGCGAGTTAACAGAGCTGAGCGAAGGCAAAATTTGTTTAACAGACTATGATATCTGATAAATTTTAATTGTTTTGGCTCGAATTTTAGATTTTCCCAATATATTAACGAATTGATATAAACATCTAAATATGTATTTAATTTGACATGAAATTTGGCTTTACTTAAATATGTGCATGATAAGAGTGAGCCAATTTTGGTTTTATGCATGCATTATATACATACATATGTATGTATTATAAGCGTAATAATCGTTATCATACTAAGTATGTACGTACATATGTATGTACTAAAAAATGTCAACAAGTGCACATGCATTCATATGCATTATATCTATCATCATCATATATTTATTTATTGTTATGTAGATATGTATATGCTGCATTTGTTTCATCCCTCCGCCAGCGTGTCTGTTTTCAACCGCAGCGCAACTGCAGTAGTCACATTTTTTTCTGTGTTTGGAACAATTTGGTTCACACTCATTATATAGTAGTTTTTGTACAGCAACAAAAAATTCATTCATAAACGCACGCGCATATTATTGAAAGCAAATGCGCCCTCATCCATCACATTTTTCGCGACGCAGACAAAAATCTAAAAATCATAAATTGAAGATTTTTGTAATTTTGGTCCAAATGCTCACAACTTCAAATGGGAATGTAGGTATTATTTTGGCCCGCTTGTGCCCGTACAATATTTCATGAAGAAATTCATCTATTATTAATCTATTATGTTTGCTTAGGGGTCGTGCACATATGTATGTATGGCGGGGGTTTGCGATTTGTGACGAAGTGTGACATGTGATTTCCCTTTGCCTAATATATAACATATGTATATCAATTAACATTGTATTTTATTTTACGATTAATAAAAACAATTTTTCTGAAAGTATGACATGGTAGGGGGTCTGAAATGATCAAAAATTGCATTACGTAATATGTGCACGACCCCTTCTCAATATAAACGTGTTTTGCACAAAATCCTGTTATATGTATGTATATGTCATTTAAAGCCCTAATTATTCCAGCGTTTGAATTGCTGACTGAACATTAGCAAAAGCAATATAATATGACTATTGCATTGCAGTTTCGCAGTCATTTGTTTTAGTAACGACCACGACAGTGGCTATGACTAAAAAAATTACCGCAGTCAAATGAAAGTGAACAAGCAACCAACAGAAATGAACACAACTGCTCTGCTGGCGACTGCGAACGGCGCGCAAGCTAAAGTCGGTAGCCGAAGCTGTTTGCTCATAGTTAACTGTTAACTTGAGTTGTGGTTTTATTTTGATGCGTAGTCAATGCATTAGTAAATGAAAAATTTGCAAATTCGTCAGTTGATTTCGCATTGTTATTAGTAGTGTTCGTCATGGCTCCGCGTTTAAATAAAAAAAACAATTTTTGAACATTTTACTGTAAAAGAGGAAGATGATATGGCTGTATGCAAAGTGTGCAACCATGGATTAAAAAAAATAGACTATTTAATTTGAAAGCTCATTTGAGTAAAGTGCATAAAATTAACATCAGTAATAGTTGCACTACAAGCATTGCTGATAGTGGAGTAATTAAGACTGAATTTCGGAAGCAATCCTTAAAAATTGAAATAAGTAAAAAACAATTATTCAGAAGCTATATTGGATTGGTCACCGAAGACAGTGTTCCATTTAATGTGCTAGATTCGGAAAACATGAAAAATATTATTGATCCAATTTGCGGTGCCTTAAGTCAAAAATATAATAAAAATTTTAGCGTGAACAGTCGAAACTGTAAAAACGTCCTGAAGTTAGTTGCAAATAATATAAAAGAAGAAATAAAAACGGAGCTGAAGCATCGTTTAGTATCACTAAAAATAGATAGTGCCACTCGCCTATCACGAAATATATTCGCTCTTAGTGCACAGTATGTTAATAACTATAAAATTCAGTCAAAAATTCTCGGTATGGTGGAGCTTAAGGGAGCTGAAATAATTAACATTTTAAACAGATATGGTGTCAGTTTAAACCAAATAGTGTCCATTACATCGGATAATGGAAACAATATGATTAAATCTTCCAAACTACTATCACATTGTACCATATTTAAAGAAGATAACGACGATATTGAAGAATCAAATGACATATATTTACAAAATATTGAACTTTTTAATGACACAAAAAATATTCAACTGGGAGACATTGAAATCTGTCGTTGTGCAGCACATACAGCTCAACTCTGTGCATTGGATGTTTCTAAAGATTCCACCGTAAAAACTTATATTATAAACTGCCGAAATTTAACAAAATATATTAAAAAAAATTCAAATGGTTATCGCGAAATTTTTGAACTAAAAAAATTAACACTACCTCAACTGGATTGCCCAACGAGATGGGGATCAGCCTATAATATGATTAAAAATATCTGTAATGCTAAAGAATTACTAGCTAACATTGAGTCAATCAAAAATAAATCGGAAGATGAAAATTTCGAATTAAATGATGATTTTTGGGCGTTCATAAAAAGTTATTATAAAATTTTTGAACCACTTCAGCAAACTATTATCAAATTTCAAGAGGAACAACTCAATTATGGGAGTTTCTATGCCCAATGGCTGAAATGCAAATTTTTGACTGAGAAAAATTTGCAAACATCAAATGATCCCTTGTCTCAGAAAATCGGGAGTAGTCTTCTACGCAGCATTGAAAGAAGAACGTCCAAGCTGCTAGCAAATGAAAGTTTTAACGCTTGCTTATTTTTGGATCCACGATTTAGTCACACACGTACAGCAAATAAAAGGTCAGATGCAATAACCTATTTAAAAAAACTGTATGAAAAGTTAAAAGAAACAGGATCCATTAAGTGCGATAGAGTAAATTTCTTCCCTAATACTTCCACCACACTCGACGTAGAAGATTTTGATGATGGGGATCAATATGTTAATGACTACCTTAGCCAAAACTTGGAGGACACAAATAAAGATTCCATAGATGTGTACAGCAAAATTGAAAATTTGAAGTTACCTTTTCAAAAAGTCAACACAAACGTACTGGAATTCTGGAGGGAAAGGGAGTTTGCTGATCCGGAACTACATATATTTGCTGAGTACAATTTGCTTTGCGATACCTCCAACGCAGGTAATTACACAGTCATGATTAAAAAATTGTAAATTTCCTGATAGACATGACAACAGATTTTAAACATATATTTCCTTTAAGAATGTGATGGTAAATTGTGATTTAAATATTATCTATACTATCTGCATCTACTTTTCCCTAGGTAACGATCGAAAGAGCATTTTCGTCTCTAAAATTGATACTAGCTGATAACCGCAACCGACTGAGCCATGATACATTGGAGAACATCTTAATTGTGAAGTTAAATTCAGTATACCTAGACGAAGCAATTAATGAATTACCGCTTTTTGAAGATATGTAAAACTAAAATTACTTTATATATTCTTAAAGTCGAAGCTTTGATCTATCCAAAACTATATAAAAATTGCGATTATCACAACAACAATTTTACTCCAATTAGCTCAGCACCACAAATTTCGTCATTTAGTCAACTGACTATAATTATGTAGTTTCGTAGCTGTGATAATCGCCATTTGTATATATTTTGGACTGATCAAAGTTTCCACTTTAAGACCTAGAACATTTTTTTTTGCATCACCCTAATGTACATATGTATACATATTTCAGCAAAAAAGTCAATAGTCAATTGCAGTTACTGAGTAGTCAATTCCAGTCGCTCCTGCTTGCAACAACAGTTTTCGCTATGCATTGACTACGCATCAAAATAAAACCACAACTCAAGTTAACAGTTAACTATGAGCAAACAGCTTCGGCTACCGACTTTAGCTTGCGCGCCGTTCGCAGTCGCCAGCAGAGCAGTTGTGTTCATTTCTGTTGATTGCTTGTTCTCTTTCATTTGACTGCGAACATTTTCGTAGTCACAGCTGAGCAGTTTCGAAGTCATTGAAAATAGTCAAGCAGTAACGAACACTGAATTATTCCAAATCGGCGCAACCAAACGCCTTACCGCTACGCCTACTTGCATACATATGTATGTCAATATGTAGTCTAAATTTTGGCCTCATTTATGTCAGGGCTTACGTCTTATCACAAATGTAGCACAAGGACCAGAATAATATATTTAGGAGTCGAAAATCTACTACCTTTTAACATATTTTTCTGCAATTGTCTAATTAAACGCAAACATTGCTGTAATTAATTGTATTTTGTGAGACCTTTAATTAATTTTACTACTTTTGCTTCTTCCTGAACCAACAATCTGGGTCAATGGCCTATACAAAAGACTTTCAACACGAAATTACAAATAAACGGTACCATTTTTATTCTGAGAGGTTATAAAGGACCAGAATTTTCGTTGTAAATTGAATTCTGTTGTGTATAACTTAACGCCATCTTATGTATGTATCTATATGTAAGTATTTTCTTTCAGATCTTCCTCTATTCGATCTAGTAAATTATATTTGTATTATACTCCACTTTTTTCTTGTACCTATCTCAAATACAAATTAATTCAACTAAACCCTGATTAATGATGGCGGCTTTGCGACGCAGCTTTTTCGTGTGAATTGTGGGCAGAAGCTACTATTTCTGTGGAGTTTTGACAAAACAGCTTATTTGGCTTTCGAGTTTTTATTTTCAAATCAATAAATTTCTATCTTTGACGTACAAATTTAATATTTAAATTAATCTTTTACCACGATAGCCTGTTGAACTATTGCTTTTTTTTAACTATTTGTATAAATATTTCATTAGAACATTGTTATTTTTGACATGGTAAAAATTGAAGACCAACTGGAGATAAGATATTTTGTCAAACTTTGCGCGCAGACTTAGAGTTCGGTTGAATGTGCGCGCATGTGAACAAACATATGCACATACATACATAATTATTTCTATTCTATTTACATATCTACACATACATATGTATGCTTGTACGCGCCCTTTTGCATGGAAGTAATTTGATTAAATATGCATTGATAAATAAATGCATGCATGTGCATACATATGATAAACAATAAATGCAATTTCTTTAGTGTTTTTGGAAGATTTTGTTTAACTACTTAAAATATTTATTGAAAGCTATATATGGAAAATATTAGTAGAATAAAATAAAACACTAAAATTGAAATTATAGAAGAATACATATTTTTAATATTTTTTTTAAATGTTGGAAATAGAATTGCGAAAATTCCTTATCAAAACAATAGGAACATTTTCGCCAAAAAACATCTGCAACCACACAATGTAGCTGATAACAGAGAACGTACATTAATTTTCTCTAAAATTGTTGTTTTCGCTCAACCGATGTTAAATTTTGCCCCTTGTAGGTGAAAAATTATTGAGTGGTGAGCTGGACGAGAAATAGACCTTTTCCCAAAAACGCGGAACGACAACAGGAATGAAGTGGGATGCTACTTCTCTGTAAATATACGTTCTCTGTCTCTGTCTTTACGGAAAATTACGTAGAGGTTCGGATTGAAAAACTCTGCATCAAAAAATTTTGAGTTGAGCAAGTCTCAGTTACAACAAAAACGTCATATTCACAATATGAGCTCAGCATTCGCACATCATAAAACTTGCTTCTAAGTCCAGAAGCATTTTCATAGTATATCTTAATACTTTTATTGGCACTAGTATGAACAGCTAATTCTGAGGCTGTTGGTTCTCCTGCTTTCGAAAAAATAGAAACGGCCGAATAGATACATATGTACATTAACTGGCCAAATCTCAGGCTTCAGCACTTTCTCATAATCATGCTCATAAACACCAAGCTTAAAGTTTATGTACCTAAGAGGATCCGCATTCGACTCTTTTTTAATGAGCTTATAGCATACGATGTGCTTCTTATCAATGCCGGCATATTTCTCCACATATCCAATGACATTATCAGTTGAGACCGGAGGTAAGAACGAAGACAAATGTAACCACTTAAAGCGATCAGCTACCTCAAGTTCACTGCTCTTACAAGATCCAACTACACGAGTTTGCATTCGCTTTCGCTTTATTATTTGTTCTCAACTGTTTCCCAAGCAGAATTGGGGGCCGCAGACGATGAGTTCAATTGGTGCGACGTCATAATCGGTGATGAAAAATTATTTAACGACACGGCACTCTTATCATTCGTAGAGAGAGCTACATTAGCATATAAAGCTCAGAAAAGCCAGCAAAATATTCCTAAATCGTTTTCTTTGAAAATCGTCGGCTATAATTTTATATTTTGAATGTTTGAATTAATTTTTAAAACGAGGCTTTTTCATTGATAAGTTTTCGAGTTATGTATATGAAATCATCCATTTTGTAAGTAATATGATATGATATGATATGAGATATGATTGAAAATTACCCTCTCCTACAAATATCCGATGCGGCAACACTTGGCCGAATGTTTACGCATGGGGAAATGTCAATAATCTGCATATTCATCAAAAAAATTCGGAATAGAACTACCGGCTTTCTTGTATCATAATTAATACTCTCAGAAGCCTATTCGTTGTGAGCCAAAGTTGGGAGAAGCACTTAGCATGTGCTGACAATCGTAAAACATTCTGAATACTTTTTATTATTTCTCATTAATGAATTCATAACATTTACCTAAAAAAACTGCAAACGATGCATCAGTAGTGCAATATAAATCATTTTTAAATTGTTAATTGCACAGTTTCTGGAGAGCTCTAGTAATGTATCCGTCGGCAGTTTTTAATGTGAAATTGAGAACCTCGACAGTTCCTGGATATGTAGTCACGACGCGATCTATGTGCCAATGAGTGGGAGGTAAGTTGTAATGCGATATCGTTGGCTATTATGTTAGGTGTGCGCCGTGAACTTTTGTGATGCACCTGCAGAGTGGTGAGATACTCCACATTCCACCGCTGCCAGTTGTTGGACTTGACGTACCCACTGTCTTTGTTTAAGTCTGGCTCAGGAACTCCTAAGAGCGGATCCCCAATCAGGAAATGACCTGGCGATAACGCAAACTTCTTGTCAGGATCGTCGTACAGGGGGGTAATCGGACGAGGGTTAAGCCATGCCTCGATTCGTGTGGCCAATGTGTGCAATTGACTAGGAGTCGGTTAGCTCTAACAAAGACAGTGCCATTGTCACTGTATAGATCTCGGCAGCGACCTCTTCGGCTGACGAAACGGGTGAACGCGTCGGATAGATCGCATCCTAATTAGGTGTGAACGGCCCTGGTTGCTATGTATATAAAACTGCCTAAATACACGTTGATGAGTGTTCGAGACCGCGTCGTACCATCCCACAAAAAGAACGGTTGCCCAGGCTTGATACTCCGCCCGGGAAACGAATCCATTTTTTCTTAACCCTGGAGTCTGGGAAGTAATGGACGGTAGAACCAAATCTTCAATTTGCTGTTGACCTTAAATATGAGCGTATGATAGGCCAATGTCGTAACATATGGTAATTGTGAACCCAATACGCGAAATGAAAGTTTATCGGATTGTTCGCTAAAATAATCCAATGTGTGTGTGTGTTTGAAAATAGAAATTCTAAGATCAAATGTGAACGCATTTTTAAATCTCACATTTGCAGTCAACCCTTAAAAAATGTGTTTTAATAATAACCTGGGTATAGCTGTATTTGTATTATTCTTGATAACAAGTACAGGTTTTACACCGCTATTTTTTTATAACTGCCATTTTTTCTTGCATTTTTTTATGAATCTCTCATAATTTCTTATGATTTAGAAACAGTTAATAATTTTTTTATGATAGATTTTATTATTAATCAACAATTACCTGAAAATTAATGATATGCTCTCCTTCCTGTTCATAAGATATTAAAGCCTTAAGGCGTATTATATGCAGCAGTGATGCAATCGAAGAGTCGAGTATTAAGAAGAAAAATGCGGTCAAAACTTCCAATGTAAATTGAAGTAAATGAAAAATTATTGCTCTTGATTCTTCATCAGTATGTTGACATGCGTGTCTCAAATCCACAACATTTTTTTTCTCTAACTAAATGAGACAATTCATTATTTGTAGCTATTTTCGCCAAATAAATATGTATGTATGTACATATGTAAGTATGTACAATGTATGTATGTGTATTTGTAGGGGGGTTCAAATTGTATGGCAGTAACAAAAAGTTCAAAGCATTACCGCGCGGTACTATGGATCGTACCAAGTATTTTTCCCAAGGAACCATACCACTAAAATGAATTTCGAGTCCGCGGAATTTTTTTTGGCAGTTATTTTCAAATATTAAAAAAATAATTGCAAAAAAAAAGTGATTCAAAATATCTATACGGGAGTTTTTTGGGTCGGGGAATCTATTTTTCGCATTAAGTTTTATTTTCGACCACTTTTTTGCGGAAAATTTAAGTTATTATTGCACAAATCGGCAAATCTTTGACCATCTCATAATTCAAAATACCTTAAAATGTTCAGTGCTGAAAATTATGATTAAAAATCTTAGCAAAAATTCATTTTTTTATTGGACAGACTACTTGATTTTGATGCGGTTATCTGTATTTCAGAACGTTTAGTGAAAGTCGACTATGGATCTAATGCCGTCTACATAATGTTTTTGGATTGAGTGATTTTAATCCACCACCAAAACTTCTACATAATACCGTCTACATAATGCATTGTGGATTGATTCATCTTAATCTACCTCCAAAACTTGGCCGATCGTGTTAAAACCATAGTAAAATTTGTTCATATAAAACATTTACTCCCAATGTGACGGACAAAATGGTTGAAATTTAGAATAAACGTGATGCTGGAATTACTCTCAAATACAATATTGATAGAAAATTCAATGCTTTGCCTGACTTAACTAGAAATAGAAAAAATAAGGCAACATTCGATGCGTACATACATACATATGTATGTACGTATAAACCACAAAATATTTTTTATATTGGAATGTGACTTGAAAGCAGCTCTATGTTCATGTGGATTGAATCCAGAAAACCTGAAAGAGTTCATGAAAGATCAACATAATGAAAGAAAATCTAACTTACCGGAATATGCTACAGAAATTGTTGAGCAAATACCCACGTCTAATGATACAATCAGCTACCGATAGCCAGAATGAAACATGCGATCCAGAAGGTGATATGGATTAGGATGAAGGACCTTCAGTAAATGCCCAAAATCTTTCTTCAACCAATTGAGGATCATATACTCCTAGATCGCGACTTTCAATTTTGCAATGATGTGTGAGGCAGCCGCCGTAGCCGAGAGTGGTCCCGGGTTCAAATCCTGGCCATCGGCAGGTAATGGCAAATCTCCGAGTGTATTTCCGCCATGAAAAAAAACTTCTCACAAGTCGACAGAGTCGGCGTAAAACTGTAGGTCTCTCAATTTGTGTTACAACACCAACACGCACACCGCAAATTGTAGGAGAAGTTCGACCAGAATCGCTTAAGCGGTTATAGCGCCAATTAAGTAAGTAAGCAAGTGTGACAGATTTGGTAGGCCTGATGAGTGGTTTCAAGTTAATTGCATTTTAATTCGACGACAGGAAAAATGATACACTCACAATGGAAAAAATCGATCGAAACTTCATCCACGTATCTGACTGTTTTGAAGGAACCAAATTCACAATTGTTAGGCTACACTAAGTGTGTAATTGTTATAACTTATTTATTACCCATTTTAAATGTATCTCCCCCCATTATGTTTTAATAATAAATGTTAAAATTTTACTTAATTCATCTAATCTCTTTTATTTTCAGCTGACCGATTTCGAACCAATCACATTTGAAATATGGTTTATTTGGGTGCTGTCGAAATCACTACTGACTCAAATTACTTGTTCAGAATGGCGATTGCAATTTCTTCTGGTGAGGTTTCGACGGATTTGGTCTACATTAAGCCACGACCAATTGCATATACTCTCTGATTCACCACGGACAGCAGATTATTGCTATTGTATGTGACCACCACTAAGCCAGCCAAAAATTTAACCATTCTATGAAATTATACTCGTAAGGGTGTTTGGCAGATACCTTGTACAAACTTGAAGAAACTTTCGTTTAGCCAAAAAACTTGCAAAACTTGCATAGAGATAGCGCAATTATAACATTTGGTTTTGAGGGGAAGTTGTTAATTCATACTAGGAAAATTTGTCCCGGCAGAAATTTTGCAAACAAGAAAAACAGCTGATTGTGACATATGGTAGAATTTCAGTCAACAAAACAATTCGATATTACAAATTATAAATTTGCCAAAGCATGAATATGAGTGATTTATTAACGAAAGAAGAAGCGATTTATTAACGAACAAGCGGAGAGCAAAAAACCGCTGTATAAATAAAACGGTCCAAAAGCATAAATTCAAATGCAACTGTGCGTTCTTTCTTGCAATTGTTTACTAAATTCTGTTCGCTAAAAACTTAGTAAGTTTCTGTCTTTGAGAAAGCAAGACGCTTTATTCTCTGAATTTTTTTACTGGTTAATTTTCACCGGGCTTTTGTAACTAACACTCCTTATATTGTATAATGAAAGTGAGCACGCCGATGTATGTACTTCCACATTAAATTTTACAACTCTGTCATGTACGGTAATGTATTATTTTATAAATTCATTCCTTGGACACAATATTGAGATTCTAATTTTAAAAGAATTGTGAATAATGTTGCAAAAGAAAGCGCATACTTCGCTCAATCGGAAAACATTTTATTAGCAATGTGAAAAAACACTCGAATTGGTAATTAAATAATACACTAAAATAATACACTACCGTATGATTATTCAAATATATTCGAACCACCATTAACTCAAAATATTCCATATGAATAACAATGATCCATCACTGCCTGATCCGAAAATTTATACAAGGAACGGAAACACACGTTCAATTGCTGGCTGGCGTGTCCAAACGTGTTATAGAACCAAAGGGAGTTATGTCGGTTGCATTAGAGAGCCGCGCAAAAGTTTTGAATACAAGAAAGACTTTCACACATAATCTCTTTGAATTATTTTCTGAAAAAACTCGTTTTTTTATTCCTTATAAAAATGGATTTATTTGGAGTTTTTTCATGTTTTTAAGTTTAAATTTTGTTATAATAATATAGCAAAATAAAGAGAAAGTCAGAGAGCAAATAAAAAAACGGATTTTTCGTCTTAAATTGAATGATATCGATATGTGTCGTGTATGGGTATCCCACCTAATTTTCAGCGCTGAACATTTTGGATAATTTGGAATTATGAGAAAGTCAAAGATTAATCAATTTGCGCAATAATATCTTCAATTTTCTGCAAACAAGGTGAAACCCCACAAAAAATACAAAAACGCCCCTGGTGGCAGTAAAAAATAAAAAGTAATGTGGAAAAGGATTTCACGCCCCAAAAAAACCCCGTATAACTTTTTTTAAATGCACTGAATATATCAAGTATTTAGTATTTTTGAAAATAACTGCCAAAAAACTCTGCGGACTCGAAATTCATTTTAGAGGTATGGCTCCTTGGGCAGAAATATTCTTATGATCCATGTTACCAGAATCACGGTGATGGTTTGAACATTTTTAATTGACCCACCCTAATGTAAATATATGTAAATGCTTACCTTTTTCAGTGGTAATATTGTTGCTTTCTTTGCTCCTTTTCGCCTATCATCTAAGTGGCAAAAATATTCAGAAATATAAATATTGTCAAAATCAATGCTATGTAGATATTTTTTGTGATACATTGTCGCAGCTACAAAATAATTTAAGTTATTAAATATAAAACGGTATTTTGCTCGTGAATTTACCAAAAATCATTTTAAGGAAGAGGAGAGATAAACATATTTGAGCGAACTGCATTACAACATTGAATATCTGCTTCTTGGCGTTAAATTCTTCCATTACCAAAGTCGCAGTGCGATCAGCACTTCTGGAATAAACAGTAACATTGGTTCAATATTAAAACATCTTCTAAAATAATTACTAGATCTTTTAAAACTTTACGAGAGGCGTGTTCCATAACTAAAAAAAAAAAGATTCTAAAATCCAAGGCTAGCCTTAAAATACGAGAACTGTAAATTCTTGTAATTAAAAATTTAACTAAGAGAAATTTGAAGCTATGAAAACCATTTGAACTGAGTAAAACAACAGCAGTTTTCTGAGAAGTACTTTATATCAACAATTTTTCTTAAAATTAGTTAAAGAGTCTGTCAATTGGGCAGCGTGAAGTAAGCATAAGCGTTAAGTACAGTCTGTGTTGGAAATCTTTCTAAACAACACTACGTTAAAAGCAAAACATTTGATTTTGTATGTCATCACTGTAGCCCTACCTTTAATCGCTTGCCATCAACGAATGACATACAATGCATGCAGAATGTAATAAAGAAGGGAAAAGAATGGAGAAAAGGGAGAATGCATTGTCACTGAGCAGCAACAACGAACAGATTTTCTGCGAACAACACACCGGTTTTTTTCGTATTTAAAACTAATCATCATTATTTCATCTTTTCATTATAATTGTAAAGTTTACCAAGTTTAAATAAATCACAATACAATTCGGATTATTACAACTAGTTCTATTTGATTGAACTCATTACAACATTTGGTGCCTCCTGTGAGGACTTCGGCGTGGCTGATCTGCATACTTGCTGGATGTGGAATAGATTTACCCGACCATAACCTGAAAATATTGACCACGAGTTATTACGTATCTGCGATACAAGGGTAAGTACAAATGATATTTGGGGTGAGTTGCGGTGAAAGGTATCCTACAACTTTACAATGGAGTACGTAAACGAACAAGTTGCTCTCCTGGAATCTGTGCAGAAGGCATTACGGAATCTTAAGAAAGATGCGACTTCGCGCAAAACTGAAGCGTATTATCAAACCCGGTTGGAAATGTTGTCGTCATTGCGGGCAGAGTTCCGTGAAAACCATCGTAAAATTATGCAATCGCCAAAGGTCAAGGAGATAGTCGACTCGTATATTTCGATCGACTTTGGTGACCAATTTGAAGAGGCATATATGGACGCTATGTCTGTCGTTAGGCAAGCCCGTATAACTGCGTTTCCCTCCACGTCACCCAATCAACTTCCCAATCCTCCGGCAAGCGCCTTAACCTCCAATGACCATCAAGGGCAATGTAATGAAGTGCCATTGCCAGAAGTCAAAATACCGACCTTCGACGGAAACTACGTCGAATGGCCAACATTTAAAGAAATTTTTGTTGCTCGCGTGCATAACAGCGGTCGGCTAAACAATTGTCAGCGTCTACATTACTTAAAGGGCGCTTTATCAGGTGCCGCGGCACAAGATATACAGCACATCAGCCTTTTAGGTGAAAATTATAATGATGCATGGAGCATGCTATGTAATCTGTATGATAATAATAGAATTTTGTTCACCCATTTCATGGACGTGTTTGACACGTTGCCTCGCGTTTCTAATGAAGACGCAACAGCTTTGCGACAATTTACTCAAACTTGTCGTTCTTGCGTCAATTCACTACAAAAATTAGGTGTTAATGTTAACTCAGAAAATCATATTTTAGTGTATTATATGTTAAAACGTTTGCCAACTGCTCTGCACCGCGAATGGGAACGAGCCATAAGCAAGAGAAGGGATATTCCCTCCTTTGATGGTCTGTGCGCGGTATTAGACGATCACTATCAAATTATGATTACTTCATCAATTCTAAAACCACAGGTGAACGCGCAAAAGGGCACCCAAGACATTCGCCGCAAACACAATTGGGCCTCGGCAACTGGCAAAAGGGAGGTAACTTCGCTTCATCTAGTAAAAAGGGTGAATATGTGTCCAATTTGTACGAAGGGAGGACATCCAGCACGCGAATGCTCAGTTTTTCTAGGTCTTAATCTTACAGATCGCAAGGCCGCAGTTCGTAAACATAAACTTTGCTATAATTGTTTAGGCTACAACCATCACTCTTCTAAGTGTAGCAGTCGTCGAACGTGTGTGAAGTGTGGTGCCAGACATCACACCCTCATTCATGCTGATGAGCATACTGAGCAGTCAGCCTCTACTTTAATGCATTTATCTAATGAGCAGTCAGACTCTACTTCAATGCATTTATCTATAGTTAAAGGTGGCTACGCTACCGGCGACGCGGTTACTTCCAGCGTGCAAGAAAAACCATCGCCAACCAACTACAATGTTGATGTGCTACTGCCAACGGCAGTGATTACAGTCGACGATAAAGAAGGTCGACCATATCAATTTAGAGCCTTTTTGGATCAAGGATCTCAGGCGTCGTTTATTACTGAACAGGCTGTCCAGCAGCTGCGGTTATCCCGAAACAGAACCTGGATCAACATCCAAGGCATATCTGGAGTAAAGGTGGCAGAAGGACGCTCATACGTCATTATGTCAGTCGGGTCTCGGTACGATCATCGAATTAAACACACTGTCGTGGCCTATGTTCTACCTAGAGTAAGTAGGGTCATGCCTGACAAGCAACTTCCGTTTAAGATGTGGGCACATCTTACAAATCTAGAGCTAGCAGACCCAACATATCATCATCCTCAAGTCATCGACATTCTTCTAGGCAATGATGGTTACGACGATTGTATTCTGAGTGACACGCACCGTGGAGAGAATGGCAGTCCCATAGCTCAGAGAACAATTTTTGGCTATATAATATCCGGCAAATTCTCCGGGTCAAGACCAATTAAGACAGTTTCATCACTAAGCACTCATCTCGAAATTGACAAGCTTCTAACCAAATTCTGGCATATTGACGAGTTACATAATGAACATGTTCTAAGCAACGAAGATACATGGTGCGAAGAACATTATCGCAAGACATACTCCCGCTTAGAAAATGGTAAATATGTTGTCCGTTTACCATTGTTATCTCAAATCCAACCAAACAGGGTAATAGGCGCTTCTCGAGACATTGCTTTAAAACGATTTTTTAATTTAGAGCGCAGATTAACACGTGATCCACAACTAAAGAAATGTTATAAAGAAACCATCGACGAATATTTGCAGCTAGGGCAAATGAAACTAGTTACCTCATCGGAGCCTCGAATTCCGCGTACATCGAAACATCATATCGAATTTTGGAATTGTTGTTATTTACCACATCATCCTGTCCTAAAGGAGTCATCATCGACCACCAGGGTTCGCGTTGTCTTCGATGCTTCAGCTAAAACCACAAATGGAAGTTCATTAAATGATATACTTGCAACTGGCCCTACTCTTCAGACGGACCTGCCGGCAGTCTTAATCAATTGGCGCTTTGCGAAATTTGTCCTCACCGCGGATATTGAAAAAATGTTTCGCCGGATTGACGTCCACGAGAGTGATGCACAATATCAGAGAATACTGTGGCGAAATGATACGGCAGATGAGATTAAAGAATATTTTTGTTCTACGGTAATGTTTGGTACGAGTTCCGCTCCATTTACCGCTATACGCACAATGCATCAGCTAGCTAATGACGAAGCAATAAAATATCCATTAGCGACGGATGTGATAAAATATGAGATGTACGTAGACGATATTTTATCGGGGGGAGAATCTATTGAGAAGGCGCAGGAACTGCAACGCCAGTTAATGGCTATGTTACGCAGTGGTACATTTGAACTTCGCAAATGGGCAGCCAACAATCCAAGATTGCTCGAAGACATTCCAGCTGAGCATAAAGCAACACACGGAGTGTTACAGATCAACTCAGAAGAAACCATAAAAACATTGGGTCTATCCTGGAACCCAGCCACTGACAATTTCGAGTTTAATTTAAATTTTAAAATTCCAAGCGGTGTCGCCACAAAACGAAGTATTTTGTCAACCATAGCATGGCTATTTGACCCGCTCGGCTGGCTGAATCCACTGATAGTTACAGCGAAAATAACCATGCAACAGTTATGGTCACTAAAACTTGGTTGGGATACACCAGTGCCACGAGAAATACAAGATTCCTGGAAACGGTTTACAGAGGAATTGCCAAAAATAACCCATATTCACCTTCCACGCTGGTTAAATACAGGATACACTAATATTGCTCGAGAGCTGCATGTGTTCTGCGATGCGTCTACGCTCGCATACTCAGCAGCAGTATATCTACGAGTGCGCAATAACGGTGGACAACGGTGTACCAGCCTACTAATGGCAAAGTGTAAGGTGGCGCCCATTAAGCCAAAAATTACAATCCCACGCGCGGAACTATGTGGGGCGCTGCTTGCAGCAAAGCTCGTTCAGTTTCTACAGAAACACTTGCGTTTTCCTATCGAACATTCACACATATATTTTTGGACGGATTCAATGATTGTCTTAGTATGGATTCGTGGAGATCCAAAGCGTTGGAAAATTTTTGTATCTAATCGCATTCATAAAATTTTGGAAGTCTCGAAACCAAATCAGTGGCAATATGTTGCATCAGAGGATAACCCTGCCGATTGCTCCAGTCGAGGACTGAGTACACTAAAGCTGGTACGATATCAATTGTGGTGGCATGGACCTTCTTGGCTAAGCTTGTCAATATGCAAATGGCCAAACTACAATCTCACAGAAGAGGTCGCTACACCATCTGAAGAATGCCAAGTGAAGCGAATCGGAGTTCATTTAGGTAGTGTTGAGAAAGAATACATTTGCTCCGTCATTGAGCAATACTCATCGTAAACACATCTCGTACGCGTCATCGCCTACTGCCACCGATTCATCTTCAATTGCCACCGTGCACGACGTGAGCGCCGATTTAATGCACTGACAGTAAAGGAACTAAATCTTAGCCTAGTGAGAATCCTTCGCATAATTCAACAAAATGTCTTCCCTCGAGAATGGGACGCACTTTCATTCAATAAACCTTTACCTGAAAAAAGTACTATCGCACCGCTTAATCCACTGTTTGATCAACAGGAAAGGATTATTCGCCTAGGTGGACGATTACGCGAATCACGTCTACCTGTTGCTGAAAAATATCCATATATTTTACCGCAGAAACATCATTTTTCAAATCTAATTATAGTATCATCACATTTGAGTACTCTGCACGGTGGGGTGTCAGCTACGCTGCACTACATCCGTAAACGTTTTTGGATTATAAATGGAGTGGATTATGCAGGCCCAATACACATTCTGCCATCACGGGGCAGAGGCCGAATTTCAATAAAGGGGTATGTAGCACTTTTCATTTGCCTCGTCACCAAGGCAATACATTTAGAACCAGTTGGAGATCTTTCCGCAGCATCATTTATCGGAGCTCTTAAACGATTTATCGGGCGCAGAGGAGTTTGTAAAAATATTTATAGCGACTGTGGGACTAATTTTGTCGGCGCCAATCAAAAACTCCAAGCTGATCGGAATGCATACGAAAATTATATACAGAACCAGATTATACCCTTTCTTCTAGAACAACAGATACAGTGGCACTTCATCCCTCCATCGGCGCCTCATTTTGGAGGACTTTGGGAGGCCGGAATTAAATCGATGAAATACCACTTAAAGCGATCGATAGGTGAACGAAGATTAACCTTTGAAGAATTGAGCACTGTTTTGGCGCAGGTGGAATTCTGCCTCAATTCAAGGCCGTTGTGTCTGATGTCGAATGATCCTGACGACTTAGCAGTACTTACTCCGGGCCACTTTTTAATCGGCGATGCGTTACTTGCTCCCCCGGTCACGGAAATTGGCAACGATAGTCTCATCGACCGCTGGAAAAACTGCCAATATTTAACGCAACAGTTTTGGCGTCAGTGGCGAAAGGAGTACTTGTCTCGATTACAAAGGCGCCCTAAGTGGTTGCAATCAAAGACCAATTTACGAATCAATGACGTGGTCTTGATAAAGGACGAACGAGTTCCGAGCAACATGTGGCCACTCGGACGCATAATCAACACATATCAAGGGGATGATCAACTAGTACGAGTCGTGGACTTAAAAACGCAAAATGGAATATTAAAGCGCCCAATAACTAAGCTATGTCCACTGCCCATCGCGGACAATTGGCATGATCCAACCCCGCAACCCACTTCTTAATATCATTTGTGCCAGCCTTTGTTCTCGTTTCAGTTTTATCGTGGTCGAGGCTTAAAGCATGATAGTGCCGTATCCAGGCATATCATCGGAGGGGAGGAATGTTGGAAATCTTTCTAAACAACACTACGTTAAAAGCAAAACATTTGATTTTGTATGTCATCACTGTAGCCCTACCTTTAATCGCTTGCCATCAACGAATGACATATGCATGCAGAATGTAATAAAGAAGGGAAAAGAATGGAGAAAAGGGAGAATGCATTGTCACTGAGCAGCAACAACGAACAGATTTTCTGCGAACAACACACCGGTTTTTTTCGTATTTTAAACTAATCATCATTATTTCATCTTTTCATTATAATTGTAAAGTTTACCAAGTTTAAATAAATCACAATACAGTTCGGATTATTACAACTAGTTCTATTTGATTGAACTCATTACAACAGTCTGTCTAGAACAAGGTGGCGCAAAAGTAATCCTCCTATCAGAAAATGCTATAAATTTTGCGATTGGCCCCTAATGTCAGTTCTGTTTTGACATTTGTGTAATAAACACATGCGAAATACACGTTAATAAACAATGTTACGCTACACTGCTCCAGAACGCGGAATATTGCTGACTATTTATTTGACCAATAATCGGTCGGTGACTTTGGCACAACGTGAATTTCGTCGCAGATTTCATGGCCGTCCAACGCCTACTGGTGAAACACTGCGACGTTTAGCCGCTCGCCTCGAAGAGACTGGCACAACACGAGATGCTGACAGGCGTGGCAGACCCCGGAGTAGCCGTTCTGCAGAGAATATTGCTGCTGTAGTCGAGGATGTCATGGACGCTCCAGACTTCTTTTTGTGGGGCCTTTTAAAGTCGCAGGTTTATGTCAACAAGCCTCAGACTCTTGGAGCTCTTAAAGAGAATATTCGTCAAGAATGTGAGGACTTATCGCCGGAAGTTTTGGCCAAAGTGATGGAAAATGCCATAAAAAGGGCTCAAATGGCAATCAACTGGGGCGGCGGCCATTTACATGACATCATATTCTCGACTTGATGTAAAAAAAACTAAAATACCAAATAAAAATAATCCACAAGAAGAATCAAAGTTTTTCTTTTTTTTTTTAAATTACAGCCAAAAAACATCGGAAGTTTACTTTTGCAATCGTTTCCAAATCAGTCGAATTTGTCTTGACAACTGTTTTGCTGTCCATATTGTTTTTCCTCTGAGTTTCTGCTTTACTATTGCCCACACATTTTCTATCGGATTGGCATCAGGCGACTGTGAAGGCCAATCTAACACCTCAACACCATTTTGCTGTTTCCACTCTGCACACATTCGACGGCGATGTTTGGGGTCATTGTCTTCTTGCAAAATCCAAGAGTGTCCTCTTCTCCCGAACATCTTCGCAGGTGATGGTAATAAAGCTGTTTGACAAATTTTGTTCATCAAAACCGCATTCAAGTTGCTGGTAAACACGAAAAGGCGTCCAAATCCTTTTTCTGAGAAACATCCCCAAACATGGACCTTCACTGGGTGTTTAACAGTTCGTTGGAGCAATCGATTGTTAGCGGTACACCAAGATCGATTTATGTTACTATTAGCCCAAAATGAAGATTCATCCGTGAATATTACATTATTCCAATTCCGTTCTGAATTGGCGCAGGCCCAGGCGAGTCTTTTTTCAACGTGTGATGATGAGAGCAACGGTTTTTTAAGAGAGCTGCGGTATTTGACGTCGTTAGCGCCTAAACGTTTTCGAATCGTCTCTACCGATATTTGAACAACACTTTTCTCTACAACTTATTTAGCTTTACTCAACGATAAGCCCGGCTTCGTCGCAAACAAATCAAGGATCTTCTTGTCCTACTTTGGTGAGGTCTCTTTTTCAGGGCCCCGCCCAGGCAAATCGTCGACATTTTTTACTTCTAAATACCGATTCGCCCACTTCGTTACGAATGACTTCGACTTCTTCATATATTTTGCTGCAGCTAAACGTGACATTTTCGGCCCTCTAGGGTGTAGACAAAGAAATACAGCTTCAAATCGGTTCTCATACGCGGAACTCATTTTTTAAAACCACGTGCACTTTGTAATAGTTTCACGAAACTGACAGTTTTTGCAATGCGTACTACAAAAATGATGTCGCTACCAAGGTGCATTCAAATTATTGTGATAACGGCACTCTATGTGCAAAATTTTTCCGATCACGCTTCTACTAGACAGACTGTAAATAAATATAAATTTCCAAAACGGGATTTACGTATTTGTACTTCTTAGTGTAATAGACACTATCAGTACAATGGTTTTTCGGTCTCTATGTTATATACGGCAGGAATATTTTGACAAGTTGCCAAAATCGTATAAATTCAATCTTCAAAGTTTGTGCAAATTTCAATAAGATTCGAAACATTTTCATCAAATGGGTCTGTAATTGCAAACAATATTTTTATTCGCACTTTGAATTATACTTACATATATGGGTGATTCAAAAAGTGTCATATGTCATAAATACATACATACATAAATTTTAAAATATACGAAAATGCTTAGTTTTAATTATTTGTTTCAAAGCAATCCAAAAACATAACTTTTGAAATCTAAAATTGTACGACTTTATGATTTATAAGACATTATGAGACCTTGTAAATCAGCTTAAAATGTTCAAGAAGTACTTTTCCATTCATGGATGAAGATACCTGACGCAAGAGACTTATTAAAATTAGGCTTTAGAGGAAGAACCAGACAGTTTGGGGTTACATCAGACCAAAAATTACCATCCTCACAAACGTAATTGGCTAATAAATTCTGCGAATTTTATCATCGAGGGAGACAGCCGAAGGTATGCCAGAGCCATATTTCTTAGACTTTTGTATTTGATTTTATGCTTGACTCTACCTCAGAATGTAATTTTTATAGAGAAACTTAACAATTAAAATCCTTTACATATTTCTGATATTTATCAAAAAAAATTTACTAGATACCAGCAATCTTAAACTTCCCAAATCGCTGATGACGGCGTCAAGCATGGTAGCGAAGATCTGGTAAGGTGCATGCACCAGCTCATTTCCATAATATGGTCGCATAAATTCATGTCCGCCGATTAGAGTTTAAGTGCGCTCTGCCCAATCCACAAGAAATGTGATCCGACAGTATGAAGTTGGACCGCGGTATCAGCTTCCTTATATTTTGTATAAGGTTCTATCGAGCGTATTGTGTGAAAGATTGAAGGCAATCGTCAACGAACACATTAGGCCTTATCAATTTGGCTTCAGACGTGGTAAATCTACCATCGACAAAGTATTCACGATACGCCAAATATTGGAATAGACTCCTGAGAAGAGGATCGACACACATCATATCTTTGTCGGCTTTCGACAGTACGAGAAGAAGTTGTATATATGCCGCGATGTCTGAATTTGGTATCCCTTAACCGGATTTACATTTAAATTTTATATTAATTTTAACTGATAAAAGCAAAAACTTAAACTTTCATTTGCCAACAAAAGAGACAAAATTCATGAAAAACAACGTCCAAAACGGAAATATTCCTATAAGCTCAAAATCGTTTATAAGATGCGTTATTGGCGGAAATGTACAAGTAAATTACGAAATTAATAAAAATACATAAAATTATATTTTATAATAGCTCAGCATACATTTTATTTCAAATATTGTATAATTTGTAGTGTATAAACATTGAACAGACATTTACTTCTTCTTGTTTTATGCTGTAAAAGTATGTCGTAATTCCAATATTATCAATAACGTTAACTTTTTTTTTACTCGACTGCCGTTTCGTTCACGAAACACATTATTCTAAATACAGAGCTTTTTTAATAATAATGGTTTTTGGCGAACTTTCCAATTGAAATTTCAGCTTCAGTGTTAATAAAAAAAAAGCTTTTACTTTCTCCTCTCCAATATATTCCAATTTAAAATTCAGCTCGAGGTCATGGGGGTGTTGGGTGTCAATAAAAACAAAAGGTTTTACTTTCTCCTCTCCTAATATATTTCTTTAACACTGCAGTACGCTGGGGGCTGGCAACTGATAACAAATAGAAATGTAATCAAAAATTTCACATACATAATAGTTTAACAATAAATACATGCGCGCACTGTCTGACATGGAGTTGTGTGCTACCAATTTGATTGTTAACAAGTGTCTATACAAGTAAGCACAATTGTCAGTACCCGTTTTGTAGTTCAGACTCATGATTCAATAATGAAAGGTTTGATACATAAACAGCTTTGCTCCTCAGTCGGCATATGCCCTCTCCTTTATCGAAAACCGTGTTACTTCTTTGTAAATTTAAGTATGAATCTTATTATTATTTTTAAATAGTAGTAGGATAAGTTAAAAAACAAAAAAGAGTCGGTTTCACTGCTTCGTTTGTTTTGTTTTAAATCGCTGACATTTTTCCTGAAAATTGTGAAAATTTGAGTGAGTATTTTATAAAAATGTAAATATTTTATAATAAAACCACATATTTGCAATTCGTTAAATAATTTGGCGTCTAGATCGAAACTATTATACTGAGGAACCGTTACCCTGAATATCTGCCCGTTAAGCCTCGTTTCCTGGTTCATTTTCATCTCCACCCGTGTGCGAGCTTGAGTTGGAGTGCAATGGGGTATGGCCGATCTTCTGGGTATGCAGTTACAGTTAAGCGACTACACTCAATACCTCTCTCTCTAACGTCCACGTTTGTGCACTCTGGGAAACGTGAGCAAGAGACGAACGATGTAATCAAGGATCACTCCTATGACTGTCTGATAAGCTGCTACGAGCGCTGCCCCCATCACGATATCAAACTCGTGCTCAGAGACTTCAATGTCACAATGCTATGCGGCTGTTGGAATCGACCTAAATTTTACTTACAAAGAAAAATGTTTCTATATACATACGTTGCCAATAACTTGTGACCGCCGTTTAGGTGCTCTTCATTAAAAGGGGAATTCCATTGTTACTGGTGGGACATTTGCCTCCAAAATTTTACAAACTATTATTACTGCATATGTCACCAGAATTTAAGCAATTTGAGGACAGTACCATGATTAGTTAAAGTGTCGTTTGCTTCACCAATTATTTCATTTCTTAAAATTGTTAAGGGGGCATAATATTTACGACTGCCTTTTTCGTACAAAATGATAGTATTATTTGAGGCTTCTCGCCAACTAACGTAACCTCTCCCATTAAATTCGGGAAGTGATCTTGTTATGTCTAATGTTTCGCTACAACTTATTCCTAAATCTATGGATTGTGGCTCGAATCCGACCACAATATGTACGTCTGTTAAATTTATTACTTGCAATTTTAAATTTTCTATCTCTCCATTCAAATTTGGTGCATATACCGAAATAAGTCGAGCTAATGCCTCATCTGGACTTGTAGCCATTTTAATTTTTTTGTTTTTTGTCACTTCTTGTATAAACACATATAAAAATTAGATTTACTTTCTGTCTTTTTGCCACTTTTTACACAATTCCATATGTATGTATGCTTACAATTAGATTTACTTTCCTACTTTCCTTGGATATCTTTGTCGTGGGATGTCCTTTTTGTATATTATGGTCCTCCCAAAATCTCGGCTTACTTGAGTATTTATTTCTAATCCGGTAAGTTGATTATTGTCGGGAAATATTTATTTGCACAAATTTTTTGCCACCAGGTTTTTGGATATATATTTTTTTAGTTAACACTATCGCTCATTTCTCCTTTTATTTTAATGATTCATTTTAGTGCGATTTTTTATTGTACATTTATTTTTCACTGCTGTCTAGTTAAAAATTAATAAGCTGTGATCCGTTTGGATGCCAAATTAATTCTGACCTTTATTTATTATATTAGAAATAGCATTACGACCGAGCGACCGATGCTCCTTCGATGCTGCTGCGGCAATTCCATGAAACGCTTGTCTGTTGTCTTCCTATTTGCCCATGGCTAGATGTTTGTGCAAGTGCACCAAATATTAATGGTGTCAGCGGTTTTTGGTGGGAAAGTTATATCACTCATAACTCCCCCCTTTGTTAAATGAATCGTCTCGATTCAAAGGTGAGTAGTAGTTTATCAGCCATATAAGCAGTGCCAATTGGTTGTTTAGCTGGTTGCGTCGGAACTTGTTTAATATTTACTTCCACCTTGTTTTCCCCGTTCTTCTTGTATTTAAAAATTATTATAATAATTACGACCAATGATACTATAGCATTAGATTTATTAGCTTCATATCTTAATTCCGTTATTTGTTTAATGTTCTCAATTAGGTCAAAATGGTTAAATTTTTTATTATAGTGACATTAATTACCTTGACCGGATTGGGTAAAAGTTGGATTGACATAGGTTTGTTATGTTTGTAAAGGGTTCCCATTATTTTAACATCGCAATTTTCAAATCTAATTAAATAGTTTCCAAGTGAAAGATTTATTTCCCGAATTTACAAAAAAAATATTTCTTTTAAGGTCAGCAAGACCTTTTCAATTGAGCTTTATTTTCAAACTGAATTTTACAATTTTCTTAATCTAAAACCTTATCTAAATGCACCGAACAATTCATGATTGAATTCCTGGAATTAGCCAGTTTGGGCTGCTGACGAAGCGTGGTGACGAAGCGTCTGCGCTGTGGTGTGAGAAAAGTTAAGCAACCTGAGTTGTTTATGATTATGACAATGTTAACATATGTCATGTTAACACTTCCCCTCTTAAAAACGTTCGTCCTCGGGCGTTGTCAAAAATAAGGTAAGTTGTTAAAATTTACATATGTTGACTGATCATTAGGGAGATCTTTGAATTGATTTATGCTGAGGTTTGTTGGACGGATCTGGTTGGAACCGCAATTTGATAAGATTATTATTTTATTTTGAGATTTCATCTAAAATTTGCAAAAAATTATTATGATGATGAAGGTGGCTGCAACTGCTCCAAGTGAAAGTTAACCGTTGGATATCGCTGCTGACTTCAGAAGGTTTTTTCTTCGAATGTTACTTATGTGGAGTTCCTTCAAAGCTTCCAGAGAAAGTAACTCAATTCTGATTTTCTCAATGGGTGCGGGTTGCAGGACAGCTGGTATTGCGGGAAATGGGATCAAGTCGTAGTTGATGTAAGTTTGACCATTAATTTTCAGCGTTGAATTACGAAAATTAATAAGTTGCGTTCCTGTCATATTTTTGGTCGTTCCATCGGTCTCTATTTGCCCTTTAAAACCATTGAGCAGTAAAATACCGGTTTTTATTTCTTCAATTTGTGGAATGTGGTTCCCGTTACTTTTGGTGTAAGTTGAATTAGAGCTATTAATCATTCTAGGTATACAAGCGTTATTACTTATATTAACTACTTAGTTTTGCGTACAAATTTCAATTCTCTTATAGCTAACGCAAAGTTCTTTTATTCCAAAAATTTCTTTCCTTCCCTTTGGGATTTTATCATATTCAAGATCAATAATGGTTTTATCTGGTTTAACAACAGGTCTTATAATATTTTTTTTTTAATTTTCTTCAATAGTTAATGGTATTTTTGCCAGGTAAAAAATTGTCATATCTCTGCTAACAATATTAATATTCGATAATGCTAATGCTTCTTCTGCATTTTTGTATGGAATTTTATCATTTTCTATCTTTTCTAAAGCAATTTCAATTTCGTTTTTATTTAAAACCACTGTGTTCAAAATATCTTTTTTCTATTTTGCAAATTAATAATTATTTCATTTTCTACGTATGTATCTTTAGGTTAGGATATAGGATGTTGTCCTTAGGTATAAATGAATCTGCTAATGTCTGTCAGAAGTTGTTCGTTAGATGTATCAGTCTAAAGGCTCCGTTCTGAATTTTTGGTAGTCCGTCATTTATCGTAACCAATTGTGTGGTGGAGTAGTCGTAAATGTCTATTGTCGAAAAAGGCATCTGTAAAAAACATAAATTTTAATTTTTAATATCACTTTTATGAATTATTTCCCTGATTCTGTGAAAAGAGTAGGTTGGTTTGTTTATTTGGTGTCATGTGTTTCTCCCTAATATTAATTGTGAAACGATCGTAATGTTGGAGGAAGGTAGAATTTCAATCTGGTGTCTGTATTAAAGAGCTTTATGCAAGTATGTTCCTTAATTTCAATGTCTCCTGCTATTGATTTGGCAAAGAAATTTGATTAATTTTTAATGGGATTGGGCACGATAGAGGGTTGTATGAAACTTTTAGTTGATCCTGTGTCTATTACGAACTATATTTTATTTCCACTCTTCAGCCTGCATTCGAAGTATGTCAGCGATGAGTGTATCATTCTAAAAAATGTAAATCTGTCGTATCAATGTAAATAGTTGTCGTCTTGTCCTTCCTCGTCGTGATATCCCGTGCCATTATTTGTCTGTTGGTCAGTTGGTGTCTGGGTATATTCATCTTGAGATAGCATTTGTGCGGGATCTGCGTCTATATGATAATTTCGTTGTATTTTGTTCGGTACAGGCACGTGGCCAGTGCACAGTGGTTCCATTTGTATGGAGGATAGCGCCAAAAAGAGTTAGAATAGAGATACTGACCTGCAATATACACAGCATATTTCTGTTCATGCAAGTACGATATTCTGAAAAAATCGCAATTGTATAACGCCCACTTTTCATATTCTACATATATAATTCTAACGTTAAAATACCTGAGCATGTGATAAATTTTGTTCCGATTCCCGGATTTATTATTAATAAATAGAAAGGAAAACAGATGTGCCATTTAATTTTATAAAATTAAACAATTTATTTTTTACAGTTCAAATAAAAATTTTATTAATTTGGAAGAAAAATAAGGACGTTGTAAACCTCAATAAAAAATTCCTTTACGTAATTAGTCTTCCAACAATTCTATTGTAGATTTTAATAATGCGCTTTTCTTTTTGCATGGCAATTTTCGTTGACCTGTAATAAATGGATCTGAGCTCAACAATAACATATTAAGTAAATCCGTATTTGTTGCAATTCGAGAAGTTTTCCTCGTATGTTGAAGCCTATACCTCTTAATATCCTTGTTTTTGGCTTCCGCAGCTTCCTCTGATAGTTCTCCAATGGATATTATTGCATTTTCGATGACTTCGGAACCATGCACTAGGATCTTGTGAACTGAAGGTGGAAGATAGAACCAAGGGTACTTCTCTACAAGCCCTTTAGCAGTTTCATGTGCGAATTGCTTAAATTTGTCCGCGTTTATTTTATATCCTGATGACATAGCTTGCAGTAATGCTGCACATCTTAGTATGAGCTCTTCGTCAACGCCCGTTATTTGAGAAGCCAAACCAGCATTATTAAAAAAGCGTCTAGCCGTGTTACCATCGTTTGACGTCCCACTACCTCCTGATTTTGGCATGCCCACTATTAAACCCATTTCTGATCTAAACTTATTTCTAACCTGAATTTTTTTTTCCATGAATTGAGTTTTATCTTCTGCCGACCTAATTTGCCATTTTTTGATATCTAGTCTATACGATACATGAATGAAATATTCAAAAAATCGAATATATGAATGTAAAGGTGATAAACCAAACTCATAATGTTCTTTGTGGACGGCTTTTTGTAGACATTTATCTATATCGTTCATCTCTTTTGGTTTGGCTTGGCATATGCAACACTTAGCAGATGATGTTTGACTTAGTGCATTGCATACTTTTCCATCAACCATAGTCAGTTGCAATTTGTGTTCGACGTTTATTTTCTGTCCAGATCTTAAATATTCTGTGCACTTTAACATATCAATTTTCTTCGTGAAATAATTCCTCTCTTCAATGCAAACTTCTGTTGTCTCTTTTTTGAAACTAAATCGTATTGGTCTGCAGTATCGAGTGGACGACGGTCGAGGATTTTTCCATATAACTTTAGTATCTTGTAGTGTCGAAGATTTAGTAACTAATTTAAGGGGGACATAGGATGTTACAAATAAACTATTGTCTTGTAGAGTATTGTTACTAACACGTTGTTTATATTCACTGTATCCGGAGCTACCATCGAATCCCCACTTGCCTATCAAAACAAGATTGCTTATATTTACATCGGGTATGACTTTCAACACTTCAGTTTGGAGATCTAATATACGTGAAGCTGTATGGTCAAGCAAAATTTGTAGCTCCACTTCAGCCTGTGATTCACTCACGCTAACCGATTCTGCATCTGGATAACTTTTTTTCTTTTCACTTAAAACCTTTTTATAGCTGGGCAAAACTTTGTACGAAAGTTTAGAGTTTATAAAATCACTGATTTTTAAGTACTGATGTTTTGTTAAGTTTGTATCAATTATTAGTGAAAGAACTTCGGTGACATTTACTTCCTGAAAAAGTGGATTTGATTCCAAATGTACTTCACGTAAGGTATCCGCTGCGGACTTATCAATTTCTGCCAATTTTGCTATTCTACGTTGCTTAGTCCGTTTGGAGGATGCTGAGAAATTAGCAGTTGGGCGACCACGTTTACTCGCTTTTGCTTCTTCTTTTTCAGATGGCAAAGATAGAGTTTCGAGACTTAAGGTAACAACCTCTTTGTAAGAGAGCCAATCCGAGTAGTTTCTTAACACGTCTGACTTTACGCGATGGTTTTGTTTCCACATCACCCCAATGCGTCTGCATAAATATTTTACACATTTCAGTATATCATCAAACGGGTGTTCGTCACCTTCAAAACCTGTTTTTCTGACTATATCTTCAAAAACTTCCTGACCTTTCGTCGTATTTGACCCATTTTTGGAGCACCAAATTTCAAAAATATAGGAGCGAGAAAATATGCATTGATGAGACGTTCCTACGATAAGAAATTTAAAAAATAAAAATCTCAGAGAGAGAGAGTGAGACAACAACAACTAATTCTACATTTGTTTATTGACATTACTTGCAAAATCCAATGCTATAACACGCACATTTGATGTACAAAATACACTTTGAAACTAAAAAGTTAGGTTAGTTTAATGAACTTTATTTAGAAACCTGCAAATCCCTGCACATGAACTTAATATTATTTTAAACTATATACTTGTATCAACATTTACACACTAATCCAGTCACTGCATTCGCTTGACAAAGTTACTAAATCTCCAAATACATTTAACAAAGAACAACAAAACTGAATCAAAAAGACACTTCATTAAAATTTGTTATTCTAAAAACAACAGCACAATTTAAAAACTTGTTATTACTGAAAAATAATACTATTACCATCTACTTTAATTTCCATTTTCAGTATTTTTATTTAGACACTTTTTTAAATTAAACTTTTGCAGTTGAATGTACACGTTGATTTCGCTTTTATTTTTGTCAACTATTTACTTCTGTGCAAGGCCGTACATATGTTGCTTTCACTCAAGAAGTCCCGTTAGAAATAATCAAAACAATCTCAAAATACATAAATTTGATGGCATATGCAACTATTTATTTAGCTACAAGCCCAATATATAAACATAGACTTTTTTATTTTTGTCGTATGGGAGGAACCACCGTGCAGTGTCAGGTCTGTTGTAGATAGCGTCATCGAGTCGAGGTCTACTCATGTAATTGATATGTCGGGTACGTTGCGAAGGATCGATGCCCATCGGTTCTGGTCGCGGTAAGGGTTTTTGGATTGGTCGAGGTGGAAGATTGTTAAGTTGTCGCGAATATTGGTTTAGCGGACGCTGGAACTGATAGATCGGTTGCGGCGGCCTATGAGGTATAATAAGATTCAACCTTTGTTGTGGTATGTATGCCAATTCTGGATAAAATGCATTATTCATCCTTCTTGGAGGGAGAGGTGGACGAATATCTTGGACCTTTCCTGTTTGGCTATTGCTATTTAGAGAATAAAATGAACAGTAATTCCGATTCTCCAGTTTCAAGCATAAATGGAGAGCCTGGGGGAGATCCGCTGGATACCTCATACCAAGGAGTCTACGTAAGTCTGCTTTTAGTCCTCGAATGAAGGTATCGAGGGCTTTGTCCCTATATGTACGTGTTAACACGTGCATGGCTTCTGCGCCGACTTCCATGCATCCTAATTTATTTAGAATCAATGACAGGTGAGAGTACACCCGGTGGTAAAATTCTTGGATTGTGAGGTTACCCTGCACAAGGGCGGTCATTTGGTACTCGACTGTACCTAAGTCGCGTTTATCCGCATAATGAAGTGTCAAGCATTTGGAGATAGCCTTCCAATCAAGTGGGGTATTATATGACTCGAGGGCAATGTCAGAATTGCCATCAATTTTATTGGAGATGACATTGAGGACTCCGTAATATTTAGGAGTTGGTTGGATTGGAGGTGTGTTTAGCACAGAGCTTTTCTACCCTGGAGGGTCCCGTAGGAATAACAGTTTGAGCTGCGTGTGTGCTGACGAAGCCTCTGGGCTGCGGTGTGAGAAAAGTTGAGCAACCCGAGTTGCATATCCGCTATACCTGCATTCCTTAATGTGCTGATGCATTAGTTTATGATTATGGTAATGTTAACATATATACATATGTATGTATATGATTCGTGTCTTTAAACATATTTTCAATACAATTATATTCATATTTTCGTAAATTTTCCTCAAATTTCGTCTTCTTATAAGTTATTTCATCAATGGACAATATTTCACTGTCTCTAATACTAATTTAAATTTGTCTTGCATATGGTGTTGAATAAATTTCTTTTCCGAATTGAGGTAACTTTACTAATATTACAATATTTTCATCTTAAGTGACAATTATAATTTTTATTTCTTTGAAGTTTTCGAAAGTGACATTAAAATTAGGTATGTATATCTCTACTTAACCAATTGTTTTGGCTAGTCATTATGATTTCCTTTATTCTAATTAAGTTTGTTGTTTGTACATTAAATTTTCTAATAATTTATTGTCCCATTTATCTTTCGATACGGGTTTGAGTTCTGAGTTGATACTATTCATATTTTCAACTAATTCATTATAGTAAGTGTTTAAACTAATAGTTATGGCTTCCATTTGATTGCCAAATTTTTTATTAATATTCCGTTGTTTATTAATTTATTCAATTGCATTGTGTGCATTTTGCGAATTAATATTTAATTTTCCTTCAATTTGTTCCCGATCTTCATCGTCCATTATTCCATAAATATATTTCAATCCCGTTCCGAAAAAGTTAAACAATCCTCTTTTTTGCCTTTGGTGATGTGGAGTTAAAATATCGATTTGAATTCTGATGTGTTTTAGTTTAGGAATAAGTAAAGGGTTAGGGTTTTTTGTTTCAAAATTAAGTTTTCCAAATGATTTACTTGGGCTTTGTACTTTGTTGTATTTATTAAGTAGGTTATTCTATCATATCTTTCGATTAGTTCGACTTCGTTTAATTTTAGTAGTGAATAGCCGTTACCATGGTTCAAATCTACTATTTCTACCTGGGCAGCGGTTAGAGGTATTGCCAACAAGAGCATGATAATCTGCATAATTGTGTTTTACCTATAACATTTAAGATTTTTTATTTTTTTTCTTTGTGAATAATTCCATTTTTCTCTTGAATCATAACTTTATTTCCTAAATCTTGTTTAACTACTTGTTTTTTTATATTTAGATTTTGTTTCCCCTTGAAATTTATTACCGTTTTTGTAAATTGTTTGATCTTTATTTTTATAATTAAGCATCTGACTTTGGCCTAATTTTAATTTTTCGGGTAATTCATTTTGCTTTAGTTTATTAAATAAAATTTCAAGAGGTTATTATTTCAACATTATTTATTAATTCCAATTCCCCTTTTAGACTTTTTGCAATTTCAATTACCGTTGAATGAATATCTGCGAAGGATTTGAATTGAGCAGAGCTCAATACTGGTTCATTATCGCATGTAATAATTTTTACTTCTGGAAAACTTTGTAAGGCTTCCAATACTTTTTCTGATAACTTAGTTTCGCCTTCGATATGTTTAACTTCTAAAATTTTGGAACAGGCATCCATTAGTATAAGAAATATGTATATGCACTTCCTATTTTTTCGGAATTGGAGCCTCTTCATTGGGTACCCGGATAGGGTGTCTATCATATTTATTTTTCTTACAAATCTCACAATTTCTTACAAATTGTTTAAATTGGTTCTTCATTAGTGGCCAGAAGAAATCCCTGCAAATTTTTTTAAAATTTTCTTTATAACACCTCTGCGCCCTTGTATGAGTTTGCCTAATTATTTTTTCTTGATCCTCTTCGTTGGTGTTACACCAATAGCTATTATATCTGTATGGGAAATTTTCTTTGCAATTCTGTTTCGTAAAATTCGTTTAACCTTATTTAATTCCTCTAATATGCAATTTACTCCATTTAAAAGGTTTTTATCTACTCTCTCTGAATTTATTTGTTTTAAAAATTACAAGTCTTTATATCTGATATAGTGCCTGGAGATTTTAAAAGTTTTAGTTCTAAAATGTCCGTTACCATGTGATTTGCTCAGTACAATTTGTTTTGGGAATGAGTTTAAAGGTTTATTTAAGGTTTTTATGTGAAAAATATCTAAGCTTGGTGCTGAATGCATTGTTTCTGTAAGGTTATCCGCTACATTTACTTCGATATTTTCATTATTGTTTTCTTCTAAAGTATTATTGATCAAAAGCTATATTGATAATGCGTCTGCTACATAGTTAGTATTTCCGGATTTATAAATTATTTTTGGGGTATATTCTTCTACATATAAGTGCATGCCAGCGTTTCATTTTAGGATTGGGGGGATCTGTATGAATTTCCAAATTTTTTCCGTTGAGTTCAATGTTTTAAAAATGAAAGTTATTGGCTTCTTGTCTTGTGATAGGACGGCTCATATGGTATCGTTTGATGCACCGGTACTTAATATATGTAAATTTTTGGGTAAAATCTGGACGAATTAGTTCAACCTGCTGTATTACTTCATTCTATAACCTCGTCACCGCTTTAAAGGCTTCATCATCTAATTCTATTACTACTTTTTTTGATTGGGCTTGTGATATTCTGGTAATTTTCAAGTGAAATTTTCAAATAAGCTTCATGCAGAGTGTTTATTATTTTCTCCAAATGAGTTCGTCAGCATTGCTAGATATATATCTACATATATATATAATCACAATAATATCGTCAATGTAAACATGACAAAATCTTCCTACGTATTGGCGAAGGATGTTGTCCATGGCTCTTTGAAAAATTGAAGGTGCGTTCTTCAATCCGAAAAGCATTCAAATATATTAATACTTGCCGTTTTTAATTGAGAATGCAGTTTTCTCTATGTCTTTCTCTTTCATATATATTTGGTGGAAGCCTGCATCAAGGTCTATATTGGAAAATATTTTTGCTTTTCCTAAGTTTGCCAGTATGACATTGCAGTCCAGTATTGGATATCTATCGGATATCGCGTTTTCATTTAGCTTTTTATAGTCGATCACCATTCTCATTTTGGGTAATCCATCTTCGTTAATCTCTTTTTTGGGCACTACAAAAATGGGTGAATTGTAAGAACTGCTACTTTCCCTAATTATATTTTATTTTAACAATTTCTTTGTGACCGTTCTTATTTCGGCCTTAACATCAGTTCTTAACGATAAATTGGCATTTATATTCCGGTGGATTTTTAAAATTTTATGTTTTATTTCTCTTATCTCGTCTGCGTTTCCATTTTAATTTTTTATGTTATTTATTTGTCCTAATTCTAGTTCTCTAAGTGTATATAATTTCTCTTTATGATTATAATTATCGTTTATAAATGTGTTAACTTTAAAATTTAATTGTATTCTTACTTTACTGAGTAAATTCATCCCTATTAGCATATCGCCTTGCAAATTGCTTACTTCATAAAATCGTGTTAAATGATCAAAAGTTTGCGCTGTAATAATGAGTAATCAACGTATAGCCATTTACAATTACAATTTGTTGCTCCTGTACCTATGAGAATTTTTAATTTTCTATTGGTCCTCGTAATTGCCTTAATATATAGTTGTTGGTTGTTTAATTTTTTTGCGGAAGCTGATGACTATTGACTGATTCATGACTTCTTTTAGGGATTATATTGTCATCGGTATTAATATTTTAAACAGATTGCTGTCTATACGGGTTCAGACTAGTTGGTTGTCCAAATTGAGCGGAACTATCTAAAGGGTCTTGCAATAGGGACGCTACAAAAGTAAACCGATAATGACAGCAAACGACGCCATATTTTTCTCTTCAGTGAGGTTTGCCATTTCGAAGTTCGGAGTTAATGGGCTCAACTTTAAGAGCGCTACGCCCAATTTATGGCCGTCGTCATTTCTGGCTGAATGGCTTCGTCAATGAGCAAAATATGCGTTTTTGGACAGGCAGCAATCCACACGTACTCCATGAGTCAACATTGCATCCCGAAAAAATTACGGTTTGGTGCGGTTTATGGGCCGGCGGCGTCATTGGGCCGTACTTCTTCCGTGATGATCAAGACTGGCACTTTACTGTGAATGGGAATCGCTACCTTTAATAAATGAATGTATGGATATTACATGTTTTAGAGTAAAAAAAAAGTATTTAAATTTTGAAGGATCTGGCATCACCAGCAATGAATTATCGCAGCCATCTTTCCGCAATTGTGTTTACGATTATTGGAGAATAACAATAAGTTTGCAAAATATTGTTAAAATAATAAATTCTTACACATTTTGTAAGAAAATAAGTGCGAATTAAGTTGTATACGCATCAAGGATCATGTACAAATAAAAGTAAACATCAATAGTGCAGTGTTTATATTAAAATTTGGTCAAGTACATCTAGAAACTTCAACAACAAATAACTTTCAAACTATTATTATTTTTGCCCAAAATGTTCTAAATATCGGTTAGTGAGCAACTACCCAACAGTCCCTGTGAATTTCATTAAAAATGCCGCGTAGTTTGGCTAAAATAGCCAATGGTTCCTTATTTTAAAGCCGCCCCATGTATTTATTGATAAATTATTATGTATTTGAAATTGTTGCTAAACTTTATGTTTGTACGAGTATTTGTTATCATTTGCCCAGTAGACGCTCTGCAAGGCAGCTGAATATCATATACATACATAATTACAAAAGTACTCATTTTTTCAGATCATGCCGCACCGCATATACGAGGAAAGTGTTAAAAGTGGATTAGAGTGAGCATTTTATCAGTTATGAGCCGTATTTAAACGAAACACAAATTATGAAAGATGTGGAATATCTTGACGAATATGTACATTACAGCATCGGTAAAGAAGTTTTACTCTTGGCTCGCAAATGGGTTTATGTATCAACGCAGAAAAATTTGTCGCGTTCAGTAGTGCGATTCACTAACTTTAAACGGTCCTACAATCGCAATTTTTGTCGACACTATTTGTGGTTTGTAGTACCAATTGTGCGATTCACTAACTTATTCTTAACGACACTTAACAGCTGCCTCGCTGTGTTTATTCAAAGAATTAAAGAGTGGCATGTTGGTCAAACTAAATGCCAAGATGCGCGAAAAACACGAAATCGAATGAAAAGAAACAAATAAATGCATGCGGCGAAGTAAAGATGCTAGTTTATTTCAAACTACAATAATGATAATTGTTCCATTGTAGAGGAATTTCGGACTCTCCTCTGAGTGATTCGGTAGCAAAATCATAAACTCGACTCTTAAGGAATGTCCGGAATCACCTGCAAATAGTTTTTGGAATAATTTTAAATGAAATTATTTTTATTTAGCAATTTTCAATGAATGCAAGTTTCATTGCTAATCAAAAACTTGGCATGGGTTTCGTTTCGTACTCCAGGGTATTTAGCCTTTATATTTAAAAATTTTATTAGGATTATTTATCTATATATTAAAAAAATATATATATTTCTGTTTTAGTACTTGAATCCTAGATAAAAATGATACTTTGGCGCCAAAATTGATCAATGTGTACAATCGACGGCCTCAACTCACTTTTACGTCGCACAGTGAATCATGCTTGCATCGGTTAACCGATGTATGCTACGGCTTACGTATGACTGGCTCGTGGATATTCCCCATTGCTCACCTACGGGTCGTTGATAGCGACATAGCAATATAAAGGAAAATTTAAAATTGCATAAAGGCTTAAAGAGTGCTCGAGCTACCTGTTTCTCAGTCGATATTGCTGTTATTCAAATGAAAGAAACAGAATTTTAAAATTAACTTTCACTAAATCACGAAGTTTTCTTTTCTCGACTGAGTTAACAACATCAAATTTGTTGTCGTTTAGTTTTCGATAATCGATGAGCTAACTACAACAGCTGACTCCGCGATAGCGGAAATCGTTAAAAAATGGCTGCTGAATAGCAACATCGTTAAAATTTTCGCTAAGATGAGTTAACCATGCGAATATCGTTAAAATAAGTTAGTGAATCGCACTAAAGAACTGTTTAAAATTATAAACGATTGGTTTGATGTATTCCAGGTTCAGAGCATACAGAAAGATTCCCGACCACTAAGCAGGCGTATGAGTTAATACTGCCAGAACAAGCGCTTGCAATATTGTATCGCATTTTTCACCATTTCGATTTAGTGGAAAACTTTTGCCATTCCAGCGGGAAATACTACCAAATAATAATGCACAATACCAAACTTTTTTATTGCTATTCGCAGAAAAGGGGGTATTCGTGCCCATTCTTCGCCTTTGGAGTTTAAATATCGACTTCGGTTATATCTTCTAGGTCAAGTTATGAACCTCATCTTCCACAATAACGATCCTACCCAATCCTATAACCGCAAATATCCAAAAAATTATTTCATTTTAAAAAATGTCTAAACTTTACAATGAAACCTCACTTGAGCATATACGTTAAAATTGCCATCGATAAAATATATAATACTGCACACTATGTTAAAATTATATTTTAATAAGTAATAATTACATTATAAGAAGTAGCTGGAGGCCTTAGCAGCCATAGCTTCCTTAACTAGGTTTATAATTTATAATTATAAGCCCCAGTTCGTAATAAAAAATAAAAAATAAAAAAATAAAAAATAATAAAATTGTAAGTATGTTAGAATTTTTGCTTAAACTGCTCAGCAATGTCTTACACTGCGGTAACCGAAATATATTTTTTTATTGACACTCCACGATCTCGAGCCGGCAGAATACACATTAATTTTTTAATATAATAATAATAGCCAGAATTTGGTCGAACTTTCCAAGTTCACGTGCATGTATCTATATATGTACATATGTGTTGAGATATCAGGACCGATAATAAAACAAAAGTGATTTCAACTCAAAGTCATTAATTGCATTTATTCTTACAATAAATTTATAATATATATTTGGAGCAAGGTTTATGTTACATGACCGTTGAGCGACTGACTTAAGCTATTGTCACTCGACGCAGCATACCTATAGTCACATACATACTTATTTATGTGCATCTACATATGTGTGTGGTCAGCTAATGCTAGCTGGCTCTCATAACTATACATATTATGTTACGGTGTACAATATGAATGTATACATTACAACACACCTCCTTACATTAATATTGTTCATCTTTTGAATCTTTACTTATTGCTATTTTACAAGTCAGTAGTGTTTCTTCGTACTTCAATTATTTCAATTATCATCAATGTTTACAATTTTCAAATTAAATTCAAAGCATCTCTATTTTTCACAAACTTTGCTTTATCTACACTTTTAGTTAAAAAATCTGCTAAATTATGCTGGGACTCAATCTTGACTATATCTATCAAACCATCTTCATAATTTCCGTTGATATAATGATATTGCACCTCAATATGTTTGGAGTTTTTTGTGAAATTTCCAAACTTTCCAATTGCTATTGCACCAGAGTTATCCTCAAACATTTTTATTGGGGGTTCTAATTTTAATTTGAAAGTATCATTTAACAAATTTTTAACGAATAATATTTCAGTTACTGATTCTGACATTGCAGTATATTCAGCGAATGTTGAGCATTTAGTCACTTTATTTGGTTTATGTGTTTTCCAAAAAACTAAATTCCCATACATTCTAATAATGAAGCCTGTTGTCGATTTCTTATCAATATTGTCTCCTGCAAAATCGGAATCAACCATACAATCAAGTATCCTACCTTTTAAATTGGCAAAATACGTTAATTTTAAATTTTTTGTTTTATATAAATATTTTAACACCCTTAACGCATACTTAAAATGTGTTTCATTATAACAGCTTTGGAATCTACTTAAATAATTTACACCATAGGCAATGTCTGGTCTCGTGCCGATACTAATATACAATAGCTCCCCTATTAAATGTCGATATTTTATTCTTTCAATAGTCTCACTAGATTGCTGTAATTTTAGTTTACTTTCCATAGGGGTATCGTACAACCTTGTATTTTCTAGATTGTATTTTAGCGCCAAAGATTCAATATACCTTGTTTGACTTAAGGTTATTTTACTTTTATCATCGCTATAATTGATGTCTATCCCAATATAATTAGTAACTTTCCCCATGTCTTTCATTGAGAAATTTTCCTTTAAATTTTTCTTTACATTTCTGATTTTATTACTGTCTTTGCAACAAATCAACAAGTCATCAACAAATATCAAAATGTATATTGGATCTTTGTCTTGATCTTTAACGTACAGACAATAATCATAGTTACTTCTCATGAAGCCTAGTTTTTTCATAAATTTGTTTAGATACTCATACCAAGCCCTTGGACTTTCTCCTAAACCATAAAGAGCTTTTTGCAATTTACATATGTACTTTATTTTGTCCAGTTTCAAAACCTTGTGGTTCATAAATGTATACCTCTGATGTTAACCAACCATTTAAATATGCACACTCAAAATCCATTTGTTCAATTTCTAAATGATTTACACAACAAAAACAAAGTAAAATTTTTAATGTTTGAGCCTTATCTACTGGTTAATATACATTTTCAACTGTTCCCTTTTGCTGGAAACCTCTAGCCACTAGCCTAGCTTTATAAGTATTTTCATTTTTCTTTTTCTATATCCATTTTGTATCAATTATTTGTTTACCTTTAGGTTTATCAACAACAACCCAAGTTTTATTCTTATGTATAGTATTAATTTCTGACTCCATTGCTTTTTCCCATTCCTTATGTTCATCACAATTCATTGCCTCTTCGAACGTATTAGGTACATTTGCATTCAAGTAGTTTACGTAAATATAATGTGTAAGAGGATTACCAAATCTATTTACTGGACGTTTATTTCTTTGTGAGGTTCTTTCTAATGAGGAGTTTTCTTCATTTTTCACTTCATGTTGTACATTACTATTTCTTTCTTTATCATCAAAATTATTTTCTTTGCCTTCATACGATTCTAGGGTAGATGTAGAATATATTTGATTAGGTTCATTAGCATCGTAATTTTCATTTTCCACTCCCAAAACTAATTCACTTTCGTTTTTACCATTTTCATTCTCCAATTTTAAACATATATGTAAGACTTTCATCTTCTAAGACACTATTTTTATTTTCATTTATTTTTTCTAAGCAAATCAATTCTGTTTCATTTTCTACTACTCGTACATGTCTGGCGTTAATAACTTTATTTTTAACTAGAACTCTATAACAATTGTTTCTGTACCCTACTAGTATTCCTACTTGTGCCTTATCGTCCCATTTGCTCTTTCTTAACACTTCTGGTACTCTTACAAAAACTTTACTGCCATAGATCTTTAAGTGATTTACATTCGGTTTTTTACCAAAAAATATCTCATACGGAGTTTTATTTTGTTGTGTGTTGGCTATAGTACGGTTTTTTAAATAAGCGACTGTTGTCATTATTTCGGGCCAATATCTATTATGTAATTTTGCCTCTCTTGCTAAGCATCTACCCACATCCATTGCTGATCTATTGTAACGTTCAGCTACACCATTTAATTCATGCACATAAGGTGGGCAAGGTAAAATTTCAATACCTTTGTGCTTTGCAAAATTATGAATTTCTTTATTTATATATTCTCCACCATTGTCACATTGCAATTTTTTGATACACTTATTGAATTGATTTTCTACTAAATTCACATATTCTATAAAACAACTAGCTGTCTCTGACTTATTTTTAATGCAATAAATTTTGGCACATTTACTATAGTCGTCAATGAATGATAAAAAATACTTTTCACCGCAATATCCCGCAGTTCTATGTGGCCCATTCAAATCTGTATGTTATTTTCAAATGGTACATTAGCCATTTTACTTTGTATACAATTTGCGCATTTCATACTATTATTCTCTAATACATCTGGTAAACCTTCTACCAATTTATCAGTTACTAGTTTATTTAAGTATTGGAAATTTATATGACCAAGTGCTCTATGCCATTTTTCTTTTTCTGTTAATTTTACTAGATTTATATAAGCATTACTATTCTCTTTAAAAATATCCTCGTTATAGAAGCTTTTCATATTATACAAACCATCGATTTCGTGCGCTACAGCTATTAGTTTTCTTATTTTATTATAGATTTTAGCGACATCATTTTTCGCTATTATTGTGTTATTTTTTGTTATTTTTGAGAAACTTAACAAATTTCTTTTTATACCTTTTACATAGTAAACATTTGTTAAATTAACTTCTACTTTATTATAATAATTCCTGAAATAAAATTTTACTGTTCCTATCTTTGTCGCTTTCAAAGTTTTATCGTCGGGCAATTTTACATCGATTGGTTTTTCTAAATCTATACAATTTGAAAGATAATTTTCATTATTTACAATGTGGTCTGTACACCCACTGTCCAACAACCACTCAATTTCATTAGGATTTTGATTTTCGCTTTGTTTTATGTGATTAACATTCACTTGCACTACTTGTGTTGTCCATGCTTCTCGCGCTGACTCGTATTGTTCGTTGCTTCGTGATTTCTGATGTCTTGCACCCCTGCCTTGACTGTTACCTCGATATGCTCCACCTCTGCTGTAGCTTCTGTGTGAGCCCCGTCCTCGCGGAGCATATTTTATTTTATTTTCAAAATGAATAAAAAAGTATTCAACATCATTGTAGTTCTTTAATTTCACTTCATCCAATTTATTTCTATTTATTATTTGCATTGCTGTAGATTTTGTTGAGTACACTTTTTCTAATTTTTGTATCATTTCAATAGTAGTTTTGCAGTCACTCAAATATTCTAACTGTTTATCTGACACCGCAATTATTAATATTGTTTTTGCTTTTAAATCAGTTTTTTTCCAATCTTCAGCTCTTTCAATTTCTAGTTTTTCTCTCATTGCAGGTTCATTGCATTCTTTATATTCCAACAAATTCATCAGCCTGAATTTCCAGTTACTGAAATTTGCTCCATCAAAAATTGGAATACAAATGTCATCAATCTTTGCTTGTCTGGCCATAATTTCACTCCTTTTTTTATTTTTTATATTTTCTTCTATTTCCTTTTTTAAGAACACAATTTTTTTCAAATTTTAAAGAAATACTTGTCTAATATAATTTTGGGTACCTTTGTCTATTTTAATGTCTTCATTTACTTCACTTAAATCGTCGCTTTGTTGCTTTAATTTCACCATGTGCTCTTGTTTCGACACAATCTCACGTATTCCTTTTTCGCACCATGTGCTACTTTTCCTTTTTTTTTATTTTAATCTTTATTGTTTTTCCACCTCTAAACCTTGCTCTGCTACCATGTTGAGATATCAGGACCGATAATAAAACAAAAGTGATTTCAACTCAAAGTAATTAATTTCATTTATTCTTACAATAAATTTATAATATATATTTGGAGCAAGGTTTATGTTACATGACCGTTGAGCGACTGACTTAAGCTATTGTCACTCGACGCAGCATACCTATAGTCACATACATACTTATTTATGTGCATCTACATATGTGTGTGGTCAGCTAATGCTAGCTGGCTCTCATAACTATACATATTTATGTTACGGTGTACAATGTGAATGTATACATTACAACAGTATGAAGTACCAGAGTTATAAAATTCATCGTCCTACGTACGTGTGTGTCTCTGAATCAACAAACTTAAAACAAAATCAATCTAATTGTGATATATGAAAGCTATACTGTGTTTTAGATCTCGATACGAAAACCAAATATCGTCTCTTATTTTGACTTTGTATCATCGATCTCTTCACCGCACAGCTAAAAAACATGGCCATTAGGGATTCCAGATATTTTTCTTGGAAAATAAGTATCCAAGCAAATTTCAAAGGTAAAATTTAAGAGATTATAAAAAATATGAATTTGTCAGCTCACTCTTTAAGAAACAATAGCCCGATACGTACAAAGATGTGCACCAGGGACTAAAAATACCCAAAAGAATTTGGCCTTTACTATTTCGACCAAACAAAGCTAATGAGATCGGCAAATTATAAATCACAAAATAACGATAATTTTTGACTGAACAAGTAAAAAATGTTTTCGGCCACACAAATCTTTTGCGTTTAATTAATATATATCAAGCCTTTTTTTGACAAGTTGGATTTGATTTCCCCTTTGGTAGCTCTAAATTGGGAATCGTGGTCTTGGCCACAATACTATTTTACCTGGGCTGACGCCTAAGCCAAAAGTTCAGCCTAATGGATCAGCTTGTGTAGGGCTCGCAGTTAAAAGAATTACCACATCGTCAGCACACGCTATTGCCTTCACTCCTCCTTGGTTAAGTTTGAAGAGCACTCGGTGCATTGTGATAAGCTATGAAAGTGAGGATATCACTTCCCCTTGTGGGGTTCGTCTGTTTACATTTCTCTGTATTGTGCAGTTTTCCAAATCTACCTGAATTGTCCTGCACCGTAGCATTGCAATTAGTTCTCGACACTTATATCGCCCAACGATTCAAGAATAGCTTCTGTACGTACATTTTTCAAGGCGCCCTATACATCGAGGAAAGATGCCAATGTGTATTGCCTGCATTCCAGTGATCTTCCAATCCTTCAGACCACCTCATGAGGAGCCGTAACCGCGGATCTTCTCTTCAAGTAAGTATCTGCACCCAGATTCCTCTCAAAAGTTTTGTGAAAAAGGGTCAGAGTGATCGGTCGGAAGTCCTAAGCAACACTAATACCTTCGGAAGAAATAATACTTTTACTTGCCTCCATTCACATAACGTAGGGACGTAGTTAAGGGCTATACAGTTTCGGCAGCGCTAAGTAAACATAAGCTGTTTTTTTAAATAAATATTTCTTTTGATTTTTACATATTTCGATTTAACGTCAATACAAATTATTATTTTTTGACCTAAAGAAAACCAGGAGTTAGAGTAAAAACCTTCTCAATACAATAACCGATTTCTTGCTTAACTCGACTTAAGCTACTTTTCCATATGACCACAGATACATATGCACCATGGTGGAATGTTAACAAGATGTAGTCAGTAACTTAACCGTGCTCTTTCGGTACCCTTATCACATTGCTGCATTTAAAAGCAGAAGAAAAGCATTCCTACAATTTTAATACAATTTCATAAATGGGGCATATTTGTGGCTCTTTCTACTCCATTTTTCATACTATTTAAATATAAAGGTAGGAAATCAAATACTTAGCTTTGGGTTTAGAGGCACAAATATACATATGTAAAAATACCGTTGTTGAAATGTGCAAACGTCCCAAGTTGATAAATTGTAACGAGTGTAATTATATGGCTAGTGGTTTTTCAGTAGGAGGATAGAGCCTTGTGTAGAAGTCCAAGCAAGTGGGGAAAGTGGTAGGGTGCAATAATGTCCCTGGCAATAACGTCACTGTGACTTTATTTCCAATTGAAATGGAAATAAAGGCACGGGACATTATTTCCAATTGAAATGGAAATAAGAACACATTAAAATGGACTGTAAATGATAAATAAAGACATATTCCACATATTGCAAATGAGAAATAAAGTCACTTTTTAATTTCGTACTGGTAACGCCACTTCTGTAATCGAAACTTCAAATTCAATTACATCAACCCAATTTGTCAATATGATTGACAGTTGTTAAATATTAGTTGTCCACGTGCTCTTGTAAAGAGTAAATGTTGTAAAAATGGAAACTCATGGAATCTTAGAATACGAGTTAATACCTGGTTTTAGGAAAACCTACAAATTTCTATTAATTAGAAGTGAAGAACAAATTTATAGAAAAAGGGCGCGATAACCGCACAGCGCGCGGCGCGGCGGGAGGCAAAGGAGAGTAATCACAGAGCCGCCAATCATTCCTGATATAGTCACATTTTTTCATAAACTATTGAAAGTGAAATAATGTCGCATTTTTGTGCAAAAAAAAGGTACAAATAATTGCAATTGTTTTTTTTTTGCTTTATTATTTGTTTATTTCATTAAAATTAATAAACTTAATTACTACAATAAAAGACAGTACAACGATAATATGTATATACGTACAGTGTCTCTAGACGAGCTCTCGAGTACTCCACTATCAATAACACTAGTTTACAGTACATTTGTTGCCGAAGAAATTTTAGCTGTTGCTGACTACATATAATATGCTATTTTCAAAAATGTAATTAGAATATTTTTATCAGCTCTAGTTTCTGAGTTTCAGCTATGTAGGTATTAGACAGAAAAAAACATGTATTTAATAAGAAAAACTTTATTTAAAGAAACAATTAAACATTGAGTTCTAAAAAACTTCGTTTTAAAGCTTTTCTCCGATGTGTCGACTTTGGAAAATGACGTATTAGAGACCAACAATAGTCAGACATCATATTTGTATCCCAGAAACCCTGATAGCGCTCTTCCATGACGCGTAAGTCTTGATGCATACGCTCTCCCTGCTCTTCGCTCATATCTCCTAAATTTTTCGGAAACCTGTCCAGGTGACTATGGAGAAAGTGGACTTTTATACTCAAATTCTGCATCACAGATACGAAAGCTGTCCAAGCCGTTAGTTCTGACTCAGTCATAGAATTTCTAAATTGAGTATCATTCGTAAGTTGTCTAATTTGAGGGCCAGCAAAGATACCGGCTTTAATCTTTTCCATAGTGAGCTGAGGAAATTTTTGGCAAATGTAAGAAAAGCAGTTCCCATTTTTATCTAGTGATTTTACAAACTGTTTCATGATGCCCAGTTTTATGTGTAATGGTGGAAGGATAATTTCGTCACGAGATACTAATGAATTGTGGACTATATTGTGCTTTCCAGGCTCCATATTTGCTCTCAAGGGCCAGTTTTTTCTTACCCAATGTTCTTGTTTAGCTCTACTGTCCCAAAGACATATAAAACAGGGAAACTTGGTGTAACCACTTTGTTGACCGAGAAGAATGTTGACCATTTTTAAATCGACACAAATTAGCCACTTATGGTCATTGTATTTTATTTTGTTCAAGACTAGCGAAATTTTACAATATTCCTCCTTTAACTTTGTACTGTGGGCAATAGGTACCCCAGCATATTTATTTCCATTATGTAATAGAATACATTTTAGGCTACGTTTTGAGCTGTCAATGAATAAACGCCAGTCATTTGGTTCGTATTGCTTCAAGCCCATTTTTATCAACAATTTTTTGATATCTGAACAAAAGGTAATGCCATCTTCTTCGGAAAAATAACACCGTAATTCTGTATCTCTTTCACGATAAAAACTTATTTTAGTATCCGAGGATAGCAAATTTTTTTCTTTTAGTCTTGATGCTAACAATTCTGAAGCTTGTTTAGAAAGATTTAAATCTCTTACAAGATCATCTAACTCATTTTGGGAAAAGATTTTGGCTCATTAGACATAGCTTCAAAATCAGGATCATTTTGTGATGAGCTTGGTCCTTCAATGTCTTGCTCTAATGGTTCAGATATATTTTTAAGCTTTGAAGAGTGAGGTGAACGCTGCACTGGACGTTGAACACAACTAGTACTTGGGTATTGCCATTTAGCTCGATTTTTAATGTTTAAACCGTTTATGTTCACACTACAAAAATAACAGTCTATGAGATGATTTTGTGGTTCTCGCCAAATAGTCGGTGTTCCAAATTTAAAGGCACTTCTTTTACCCCACTTTTCCATAATCTTAAATATTCCACACACGATTTACAAACACAATTGGGAGCCCAAGACTTCTCATTTTTATCCAAGAGCATCCCAAAATACTCAAAATAGGTATTTTTCACCAACTCTGATATAACTTTTCTACTATTGTTAAACACATATTCTCCGCATATATAGCAAAAATGATCTGGATTGTTTAAACAACGTCTCCTTGAACTACTCATGACGCAAAAACTAGAGAAACTAATTTTAACACAGTAAAATATGCCTGTTATCGATTAATATATATGAAATAAATTAATATAAATGATGAAATCAAAAACAAAGTAACTCGAGCTGCTCAAAAAATTTTGAGGGTAGATTTGACAAAAACAAGTGATGAGTGAACAATATCAACCACAGGATTCGCGGCAACAGACAAAAAGTTTAATATTGTAAACCAGTGTAATCAGTAACATTTTATTAACTAATGATATTGTTTATATCTTAACTTAGTATATATCTTAACTTAGTAGATATATAGTATATACTTGTTTGCAAGGAAAAAAGGAGGGAAAACGATGCATAGATGATATCGTAATATAAAATGGTTAAAAAAGGAACAAGTAATCAGACCATATGTGTCATGGAGTAAACTAGATTTCATTATCATTTATTAGCCACCAGCAGTTATTTTTGGTCAAAGTGGTTTCAGTTTTGTCTCTAAGCGAGATGTATGTGTCGAATCGTTTGTTTTTAGCAGTGAGTATTTTCGAAGTGAATACTTTATTGTTTGCTCTTCTAAATATATGATATATTATTTGTATGCAGTCTTCATTTTGGATGAAACCATTTTTGTCCAAGTAGGGGAAGGATTCAGGTGGTGCAAATCCGTTTGCAATAGCTAATGCAAAGTAGTCATCACTTTCGTAAAAAGGAGCTTTTATTAAAGGGTTATAGACATCGTATAGGCAGCGCCTGGTGTGCTTCCTAATTAGATTTCTGATGTGACAATCAATTCTGGGAGCTTTAGCGGTATCGTATAGTTTGGAGTTAGATATAAATTTAGTAAAATTACTGTTCGGCGATATGCATGATCGTAGTATTCTTCTCTCGAACTTTCTGAGTCTTTCCATATATGAAGGGGAGATATTAAACCAAATTGGGCATCCATATGAAAGTATTGGCCACACAAGCCATTTCAATTGGAAATAGAGTCACAGCGACGTTATTACCAGTGACGTTATTGCACCCCACCGGGGAATTCTCTGATCGCCATTCACCAAGGAGTGGCCAGAACGATTCTTCGGTGTTGGATTTGTGGTGGGAGCGAGACTTCGTCGCCAAGTACTGTCGTTCACCCCGGTGGACCAATGTCCCGCCACGACTCGCATCAAAGCTAGAATCTTCAACATCTCGCTGATTTACGCTCACGCCTCTACGGAAGAGAAGGACGGTGTGACCAAAGATCACTTCTACGAGCGCCTTGATTGCGCGTATAAACGCTACCCCGTCACCATATAAAACTCGTGCAAGGCGATTTAAATGCCAAGTGGGATGGGAAGGGATCTTTAGTCCCACAGCTGGTAAATTCAGCATATACGACAAAACATCTGCTAACGGACTGAGGCTAATCGGCTTCGCCGGGGCCCAAAACATAGATTTAGTTTGTAGTACCAGGTTTAAACTAAAAAGATACCTCAACCTACATGGATATCTCCTAATGGAAAAACACGATACCAAATTGATCATGTTGTGGCAGACGGAAGGCATGCTTCCAGTGTCTTAGACGTGCGCACTATTCAAGGAGCTAACATCGACATGGATCATCATCTTGTCGCAGCCAAAGGGCGCGCCCAGTGACATAAGGAAAGCTCGATGTCCAAAAGCTGCAATCACAACAGATAGCCGACCGTTTCGCCAGCAATGTACAACAAACAGATATCTGCGGGCAGAAGAGTTCATTGAGTTTGAGCGAGCCCGAAAAAACAACTGGTACCATGAGGAACGACGCCATGGAAAAGACAGATGCTGACTACAGGACCACGCTGCGATCGGGCATAACGCGAACTGTGCGGGAGAGATATCGGAAGTTGAAGAGGGAAGTGAGGCGTATATTCCGAGAAAAGGAGAGCTAAGCCGAGATGCGTGAGTGCTTGAGATGCTAGCCAATAGAAAAAACGCCCGAAAATTTTATCAGCAGGTACATCGGCTAACAGAAGGTTTAAAGACCGGGGTAATTTCCTGTTAGCATGAGAACGGCAGTCTGATGGCTGACATCCCGAGTATACTGGAACTGTGGAGGGAGCACTTCCTATCGCTGCTTAATGGTAGTTGCGCGGAAAACATCGAAGATGATGAACCTGGACCTCCAATCCATGAAGACGGTGTCGACGTACCCTTAGCCGACCTGGACTGAACTCGAAAGACAATAGCGCGGCTAAAAATAATAAGGCCACTGGTGCTGACGGACTGCCAGTAAAGCTATTCAAGTGCGGCGGCGAGGGACTAGTAAACTGCATGCACCAGCTCATTTGCAAAATATGGTCGGACGAACTCATGCCTGTTGATAGGAATTTAAGTGTACTCTGCCCAATCCACAAAAAGAGCGATCCTGCAAAATGCGCCAACTACCGCGGGATCAGTCTCCTTAGCTCATCATATAAGGTTCTGTTGAGCGAATTGTGTGAATGGCTGAAGCCCTCCGTGAACGAACTGATTAGACCTTATCAGTGTGGCTTTAGACCTGAAAATCTACCATTAACCAAATATTCACGATACGCCAAATCTTGGAAAATATTCGGCAGAAAAGAATACACACACCATTTTTTGTCGATATCATATCCGCTTTCGATAGCACGAGAAGAAGCTTCCTATTTGCCGCAAAGTCTGAATTTGGTATCCCAACAAAACTAATACGGCTATGTAGAATGACGTTGAGACACACCACCAGCTCCGTCAGAATCGGGAAGGACCACTCCGAGACGTTTCAAATCAAACGAAGTTTCAGACAGGGTGACTCACTTTCGTGCGACTTCTTTAATCTTATGTTAGGAAAAATAATTTGAGCTGCAGTATTTAACCGTTCAGGCACCATATTTTATAAGAGTGTGCAACTTCTGGCATATGCTGATGATATCGATATCATCGGCCTCAACAACCGCGCCGTATGGGTCAAGGATGAAGGAGGGCAAAACTAAGCTCCTCCTGTCATCAAACAGTCAGCTAATTTTCGTCTTGGCTCCCGCATCATTATTGAAAATTGAAATTTCGATTTTTTTTTTGTTTTTCTGGGAATCAGCACTAACACCTACAGTAATGTCAGCCTCAAAATTTAACGCAGAATCTCTCTTACCAACAAGTGCTAATTTGCGCAGTAAAACCCTTTCTCGACGAACCAAACACGCACTCTATAAGTCTCTCATCGTGCCCGTGCTATTGTATGGGGCTGAAGCATGGGTACTGTCAGCATCGGATGAGACGGCCCTTGGAGTTTTCGAGAGAAATATTCTCCGAAAGATTTATGGACCTGATTATGGATCTGTATGGCCTTTACTGCGACATATACATAGTACAGCGCATTAAAATACAGCGGTTTCGTTGGCGGGGACTTGTCGTGCGAATAGATGAAAATGTTCCAGCCCTGAAAGTATTCAAAGCGGTACAAGCTGGTGGTGGTAGAAGAGAAGGACGTACTCCTCTTCGTTGGAAGGCCCTAGTGAAAAAGGACTTGACGTCACTTGGTAATTCCAATTGGCACCAGTAAGCGCGAAGGAAAAACTTGCCCCGATGCGACTCAAAATACGTTTGCTTCATGCCCGGAAATACTGCATTCAAAATACTTTAAAATCAATGAGTTAATTCCATCCAGCAATACGACTGGATTAGTTTAGATTTCAGCACTATTCTTCAGCGAAAACGAAAATACTGGCGACAAAGTGTTTCTATGGATACAAAAGTCGCAACTAGACAAAAAATACACTATTAGCTTAAGCAAACTCGCACTAAGCTTCTTAAAATTTTTACTACTTAGAAAGATTTTCAAATGTTCAATTCAAGTTTTTAACGCGAAAGTGTTCAATAATAAATAATTGCCAAAAACAAGGATGCCTACTCATACCATAGTGTAATGATATAAAATGTACCAGATATTCGTTTTCTGTACGCAGACTTGGCAAATATTTTGTATTTTTTTCCTTCGCCAATCAGTTTTTAACCCGCTTAGTAAATATTTTTTTTAATAAATAAATGAAACCAAAAAATATGCCGGGAAGAAAATATTCAATGTTCAAAAGCACACATAACACTCATTTTTAGTGTGTGCGTATTGCGGCGAAAAGTTTTCGCTAAGACTTGATAAATTACCCAAATTGTAAAAAGTAGTAGACCTCTAATGGGTTAAAAACTAAATTGATAATAAGCAAACTTCAAATCTGAGTACGTCAAATACCTGGCACAATTTATATCATTATACTATGACTTATACTTTTACGACGATTTACTGAAATTATATGCTCTTAGTACTATTTTCTTTATATTTAGTGATGTTAAATGGAAAGAGGCGTCATTGAAAATATGCGTACCGTGATTCTACCATGGGATAACCCGTTTCTCTCTAAGCATTGACGCTTCAAGCATATATTAGTGAGATAAAAATAAGGCAATGGCAATAAAAATAGTTCTGCTTTCGTATTCACTATCCAGTAAAAATCAGCAAGAACTAGTCATAAATTTGCTGGATAACATTTTCGTACGCTAAAACTTGCAAGAAACTAGCAAAGTTGGGGAAATTGAGAGAGCGAAAATGGCAGTGACATTGTGTGTAGGGAATGTCTCAGCCAACTCCTTAAGTGATCGGCGGTATTCCACAGCTACCCTTGATGGTAGCGACGTTTTCCTTAAGAATTTAATAGCCGACTGGTTGTCAGAGAAAATATAGATTTCATCACCGGAAATCATATTACATTGTACCAGTGATGCGACTTTCAAGATTGCCTAAGCTCCGCCTGAAAAACACTGCAGTAATCAGGTAAACGGAAGCTGAAAGTTATGCCCAGCTCTTCCGAAAATACCCCTCATTTTCTAATTTTATTTAGTCTGATAGCGTTGTTGCATGTAACTTTCTTAGCATATATGTAGGTCTACCGGGAGGGGATTGAATAGCGCCCTAGCACTTTCATAGCCCCGATAATTAACAAAGAAGCTAAGCGCTGAACTCCCTCTACTTTCTTAATATTTACTTTCTTGGCGAGGGCGTCCCAGCAGACAACCGTATCGTAAAAAAGTATTGGTTTACAACCGCAACCAATCTTGGGTTCTAAACCTCAGTTCTTGCCTATACCCCTGCTGCATGAGTAGATAGCCGTCGTGGCTTTGCGGACATTTTCCTTAACGTTGAAACCACAGTTTAGTTGCCTATATAGGATCAGGCCCAGATACTTAGCTTGTTCTGTTTACCCCAACGCTACTTTACTTAGAGTTAAATTTCCCATTAGTGGGCCAGTTTAATTTTTGTTGCCGTTAACCCTAATCCTCAACTGAAGCACTAGCGGGAAACTTGTTAGGTAGCCCTTGTGCCAGACCTGCCAGTGTATTTAGATGCTTACTTACTACCGTTATGGCAATGCCACTTTGTCACCGCTTCTTGGGGTACCTTTACCAGGCTGTCAACAGCGATATTCTGCAGTAAAGGCGATAACACTCATCCCTCCTACCACGAATTTTCCACAGAGGAGTCCTCCTACTACCCTTTAATTACTATTTCCCCAACCCGCGTAGCGATGAGCTTAAAAGAAGGAAAAATGCAAAGTATTTAAGTAAGAATTTGTATATATATATGTATATATATATTCTCACATTCAACCTATTAATATGCACATATAAGTACACACTCCGCAATGAATTAGATATACACGAACTGAACTAATACTTAACAGACATGAATTTAAAAAATGCTCCTGTGCATGTGTATGGCGTTAGGCTAAGTAAAACGCATTTATAATCTATTAAATAAACTGAATAAGCAGAAAGATCTTGGTCCAACTATTTTTTTAATTCGTAAGATTCTTCCTCAAAATTTAAGATTTTAGTAGGGCCCTTCATTAGATTTCAACATAGTATTTATGTACTTATTCCCGTCCGAGATTGCCAAGAAACTTAAGTTTATATTTTAACTAGGTGACCCAACAGGCGTTGCCTTGCACAAGGTGTATACATATTTTCTGTATTTATTTTGCAAGTTAGAGAAAAGCTTATGTAAACATGTGGAAAATGTAAAAAGGAGACTCTTTTTTTTGATACTACAGCTTCCATGTAAAGGAGCGCAAGTTCGGTGTTGGATTTGTGGTCGGAGAGAGACTTCGTCGCCAAGTACTGTCGTTCACCCCAGTGGACGAACGTCTCGCCACGATTCGCATCAAAGCTAGATTCTTTAACATCTCGCTGATTTGCGCCCACGCCCCGAGAGAAGAGAAGGACGATGTGATCAAGGATCACTTCTATGAGCGCCTAGAAAGCATCTACGAGCGCTGCCCCAGTCACGGTATCAAAATCGTGTTCAGCGACTATCAATGCCACAATGCCATGCGGCTGTTGAAATCGGGCAAAATTTTACTTACAAAAAAAAATGTTTTTATATACGTTCCTAATAACGTTTTTTCGCCGTTTAGGAGCTCTTCTTAAAAGGGGGCATTCCATTGACTCCAGAATTTGACCCCAGAATTTTACAAACTATGTATTATAACTACATATGTCACCGAAATTTATGCAACATTGAAAAATAGTTTTTCGTCCTCTATGCAACCTTTGTGCACTTTTACACCAATTTAAGCAAATTTATTTAAATTTAAAGCAAAATTATTCTCCACTGTAAAGTATATACGTTTATACGTTTGGTTTTTCATTAAAAATTATACTGATATAGCCAGGGGCGGCGAAACGTCCTGAGCCCGGGTGAGTAGTTTTGCTGGTGGTAAAAGGTGAAGGGATTGGGTCGTCGATGAATTAAGAAAGTCAACAGGTTTCGGGAAAAGAACTTAAGTTTATTGTTCATAAATAATAATGGGAATAATTATTTGGAAACTTTTTCATTTCTACAATGATAATACAGCCGTTCGTTTAGAATTCAAAGAAATGAAATCATTCATAAGGATTTCTAGATCTAACTTATCAACTGCATCCTAGACTTTTATGAATCTTCGCTGATTCAGTGTCAAATCTACTTGTGAGGGAGTAATATTCTTCGGAAATAATCCTCAGGTGTTGTAAATGTATGATTCTTAACATTTACTCGTTTGAAAATTTTGCGTGTAACTTATACTAAGAATTTACTGAAACGTAAGAGTCACGGGAAGGCTCTAGTGTATAGGTAACAGCGTCTGTTTTTCTAAATGAATCAACTACGCAAAGCTCTGACTTTTGAAGGTCTTTGTTGAGTATTTCGATTCGATCAAAAATTTCACTCATCGCAATCAGCATAAACAAGAATGAAAATGACTCCATGCGCTCTAAATTTTTTTGATTAATTAAAAAAGTACTTCACTTTGTTTGAAGCCATCAATAACCTTGTCTTTGTAAAAATTTGATTCCCGCCGTTTTGACTTACGTCACCATTTTTGGGAACCGGCAAGGACGTAAATCAGACATATTACAGAACTTTCAACAATTAGGACGTAAGGAATTTGTAGGAGTTTAGGTGAATCAATTCATATGGCTCAGAATATTACATGGAGTTCAAACGGATTTGATTTGCTTGGTTTTTATAAGAACAAAACACTAAATCGCATGTTGTTTTTAAATTGTGAACTACAAAAATTTGATTTTGTTATTCATATATTTAGCACTAAAGGTAAAATAACTTATTTTGTTTCCTTATAATAATGGTGTTAATTAATTAAAATCAATCAATCAATCAAAACGAAATAGTTTCCATTCAGAAGAATTCGTAATATACTTCGTAGACTGCGAAACGTACATATTTGTATTTTGTTCAATTTACATTCTACCACTAATTACATGCTTTGCGTACTTGTGTTCTCAAAAAAGGGGTTATTGTTCTCCCCCTTTCTAGTTCCTTCGCAAATGCAACATTTTGTGCGGGAGAGATATAAATTACCTGTAATTATATATCAAACCTTTAATAATTGAATCATCGTTCAGTCTTGTGTTTGTCGGTATGTTTATTATGTGCAGCATTTATAAGGTAAAGCGATTATTGTAGTGTTGTTCTTGTTGGAAAATCGTTGCTTTGCCCCAATTTGGTAAGTGGACACTGCTTGCACAGTCAGTCATGAGTGCTGTTTTTTTAGATATCTCTATTCGATTGTGTTGCGCTTGTCTAGTTTTTAATTTTGATTTTGTTGTCCCTACGTACATATATGTGTGCGTCCACGTGAAAAGGGCCCACTTTGTCGCATCTAATTTCCGAGATATATAGATATTTCGATACATGAATCGAATTTCGTAATTTTTTATTATGGTATATTATGAAACTATATACATTTGCGCGTCGAATGACACCAAATTTAGCTTCCTAGGTATAATAAAAGTAATTAATTTTATTTTTTGGAAAAAAAAAGAAAAGGGCCCACAACTTTCAACTTCAAATTGATTTTGCCCAATTAGTCATTTTTCGGATATTCACCTTCAAAGTTCTATATTTCCCTCAATTCTTCAGTTAGGATGGTCTAATTTGTCTCAAATGTTCGGAAATCAACCAGGAAGACGCCTATATGAATAACTCCAATACCGCCGAAGTGGGCCCTTTTCACGTGGACGCCACATATGTTGTTACACGACTGTTACTTTTACCGTTGCAAATGATTTGATAAATTACATGACTTTTATCAGTTGAAGGTACTTTGTATTGGGTTTTATTAAATATGTTTTGTCCGATATCTGCAATATTCATCATATGCAGCTCATTGCTGTATTCATTATCATTGCCTTGGTTTGTTTAGAATTGTAGTTGATGGTTCGTCCTGATGATGTTGGTTTCTTATACCAGCGGCAGCGCCTGGAGAGCAACAATTCCCAATTCCCCCTAAAACCATTTTGAACTTTACAGTGCCCTGTTATGACAGATACAATTCTGTTGACGTTATGCTTATTTAGCTTCAATAGTAAACCCGTGCGTTTAGTACTAAGTACCGGCAACAATTTTCCGGAAATTCCAGAAGTAAGTAGGAAGCAAGTAGCTTGCAAGTTTGTAACGGTATACCTGTTTCATCAATTATATCATCTGCAGGAAGTTTAGTGCTGAGTCATCGGCCTTAAAGTTCCACTGCATGTCGCAGTGGCCTGGAACCCATACTACTTTTGGGTAAAATGAGAGATGTGAGGGGTTTCATGGGTACCATGTGACCCCATGCAGAGCGCTTGGCATCTCTTGTGCATATTTAAATCGGTGTCGCCAGTCTTTATATTCACCCCAAGAGTTTGAACTTTTAGCTTGGTTGAATTTCCATCTGGATTACCTTCTGGGGATTACAAGTTCAATCGACCACCATGCAAGCTACCTTTACCGCCTCTTTGAAACTCTTGGTTAAGTCATCAACGGTTTTATCTAGTTGTTGCTCCGAGCTTATTTGGAATTTTCGTTTCATTTCATTTCATTTATTGAAACATTAAAGTTATTAGTACATTAAGATTAAAATATTTTATAGCACAACAAATTAATTGTTAATATTGTTTTGGGATTACAAGATATACTTATACATTAATAAATCAAACATGAAACATGATATCTTCATGGAGTCAGAGTCAGTGATTTCACACCCTGAACGACGTGTTCTCCAGGCAGAAATATGGTCAAACCTACGTAGTCCATACACATAACGCGTCACATGGTTAAAAGCCACGTTAATTTTATGCTCAGAATATGAGTCTAGCTTGCTGTGGACTATTTCAGAGTAAGTGATAAATGGTACTATCAATTGTTTGCAAGCTTCCCCCCAACAGCAGTGGATAACGGGGACTGGCGTAAATTACGCATCGTGGAATAGACTTTACCCACAACGTGGACCACGTCAAACTTGAATTAAGTACAAAACCTAAATTCTTAATTTTGTCAACGCATTTCATAGAACAGTTACCAATACACAGGGACGGAACATTATGAGCATCTAATTTTCTTCTACAAATAGGTAATGCATAAACATTAAGAGAAAGCCCGTTGGCAATAGACAATTTCAGAATGGCCGCTAAATCATAATTAGCTTTTAAAACCAAATAATCAACGTTTTCGAGGCTATGGGATAAGTAACGTTGTGTGTTATCAGCGTATGCATGCACGGACATATATTTACAGACAAAAAAAAAAAGAAACGCAATGGTCCAAGAATTGACCCTTGCGGGACCCCGGTAATAAGACCATTTAGATGCCGTTTTAACAAGGTTAGACCTGCCAGTCAAATAACTTTTCAAAAATGCTATTGAACATTCACTAAATCCAAAATAACACCGGAGCTTAGAACAAATCAGTTGATGATCAACTGAGTCAAATGCTTTCGAGAAGTCAAGTAGACACAGATCGTTAATTCGCTTTTGTCAAAGGGTCAGATGGCGAGCTGACCAACTTGTTTTTGGCAACAAGTCTCACTGAGGCAACCTTCCAGAGGTCTGAGAAGCTATATGTAGTAAAATAATGATTTATTTAGTGAGTAACATCACCAACTATGTATATATGGCAGAAAAACTTTTATGAATTTAAAGGGAATACCATCCTCACCGGTAGCGCTCGATTTAATTTTAAATACAGATCTTGCAATATCACTCTCCTGAACCTTAGTAAACTCAAACTGTTCATCAGAGTAACAAGCAGAGGCACAATTAAAAAGGAGGGGGTGTGAATTAGATGAAGAACTATTTGTAATTGCATTATTCAAAGTGTCCACATTTATGGTACATTCAGGAATATCACTACCGTAGACTCGCAAATTTTTAAGGTTGCGCCACAGGATATTAGGAGGAAGAGAGAGATTAAGTTTTGAGGAAAAATATTTGCATTTTCTTGTCTTATGATAGATGTTGCTCTATTCCTAGCCGGGTAGGAACATAGGTATTAAATAAGTTAAGCAAGTCGTAATTTATGAAGTCTAGTTTCTCATTCACACTAACAAAACTCCAATATTCACACCAATTAAAGCAGCCAAAGTCTAATAACAATGCACTGTCATCTAGTGAATGATAATCTCTATAACAGTAGGTAGCAGAATAGTTTAGACGGTCCAAATTAATATCAAAGCAGCAAAAGAATAAATCATGGTCTGATATGAACGTTAATTGATCAAATTTTAAAACTGAACAGAACTAATAGTCAAGCAGACTAGGGAAATATTTACTTCCATATCGTGTTGGGACAGATGTATTCACGACAGATAGACCAGAACTAGCTACAAGATCACTCAAACCAGCACTGTACGAATCTAAAAGATAGTCAAGCAGACTAGGGCAACATTTACTTCCATATTGTGTTGGGACAGATGTATAATCGGCATTTATAGGCTATAGACCAGTTGTTCAGAAGTTCTGCCCATGCTCATTTACACTTATACCAAGAACCTCCCTTCTAACAGATATCACGAAGGTAGGGATATCACCTGCATTGCTAACCTTCAAGTTATTGCACATAATAAATTCAAATATTGACTCACCGCGTTCATTTGTGTCCGAGCTGGTCCAATCTGCCGCACGTGGGCCATGTATGCTAACGCTAGCCGTTTTGTCCTTCCAAGGAATTAATACACTTTTCTATGAATATTCGCGAACTCGGTTATCGGTGGCATAGACCAGGTTGTTTCCTTTATAGTTCAGTCCGCAAACCTGTATCATATGGCCCAATGTTCTTATAGACATTGCGATGTATTGCCCTGATAAATGTCTCTTTTGCCAACTCCGCGAAGGGTCTTATCCGCTGCTCGTTTACCGATAGGGTAAGGGACACCTTCGTCCTCTTTGGTTCGGTGCATTCCTCCCTTGAGCGTGTGTATTTCAGCTTTGCTCTAGAGTTGTACTCAGCTATGAGCATTTTAGCCCAATCTTTTGAATTCTGCTCCTCTTCGGACAGAACTGTTGGTTTCCTATCCCTCAGTATTTCCAAGACGTGCTTCTGGCGATGGCTACTGCCCATTGGTGCGGGAAGGGCGCAAATCGGGCGCAACTGGCTTAGCCCAGAGGTCCGATGTCGCCAACGTTGATTTAGAGTTGAACCTATCGGTGCTCCCCTGCCTCCTGGAGTGGCAAGGATGGCGGTAGGGCTACCTTTGCCTCCCGAGGACCTTAGTGCGAGGGTGGGTCTGTTGCCGGCACCGGACTTCGATGGCTTTTCGCCACAAATTAACATGTGGGTATGCATAAGGTGCTATTGAATTGCAAATGAAAATGCGAATTTGTAAAGCAAAGCATTTGCCATGTTTTGTACATTATTTTTTCTATGCAAGCCATTATTAAAAGAATTTAATACCCAGAACCATTTTGTCTCGCTAGAGAAACGGTGATCCCAGGTACCGCAGCCTGCTTTTACACAGTACAGTACACTTACACAGGTGCGCCTAGCCTTTAATAATATTTTCCTGTTAGACAGTGTCCGGTTAGAGTCTCAACAACGTTAGAAATATTTTAGAGAGTATACGCTTTGTGGCCGTTTTCGGTTCCATTTAAGCCACGCCTACTTTGAAGTTATACCAGTCCTATTTTGACTCCATTTATCATCAGTGTATTTGTATATACATTCTCTTAGGGCCCGTTTCTTTCCAACATAGTTGCAAGAACACTAGGTAGGATAACAAAATACATGTAAAGCAACAACACTAAACCGGAAAAATATGCGAGATGAGCCAACTTGGTAAAATGATTTCCGACCTGAGATGTAGTGTTGCGGAGTGAAAAACCTGCGCTATTGTGAATGAGCTGGAAGAAAATACATGGGAAATTTCAGTTTAAGACCTAAATCAAGCGCATCTTTTATGAAAGATCCCAACAGGGTTGCTTTTGCAACTAAAGGAAGTTTTATCCGAGTTGGAGTGTTCTTTTGCAAGTCGGGTACAATAAAACGGGTCCTAAGTAATAGTTTGTAAGTCGCATACCAATGCGTTCTTTATCCCGAGGAATCTTCTTGGTCGTGACTTGTCTTACAAGTTTTTCTGTCATGCAGAGGTACAGTCGATGCACGATCTAAAATAAGAATAAGGATAGCCGATCTCAGCAATAGAGTTCGGTTTCAGTAGATTTGTCATTGCGGTAGAGATGTTGGTAATTACACAGTATTCGACTATCGATGGTATTAGATAGGAAGCTAAAATCCTTTCAAGTGTCTTAGGAGCACAGGAGGATAGGCTGGTAGGATTAAGACCTTTTGCCCTTTGAATGGGTATGTGAGGCCTTTCCGGCATTAAGAATAAAAATGGCCGTGACCGTTCTACATACCAACGGTATACGATTCAATTTTATTTGCAGTACTCACTTGTGAGAAGACCACATCCCCCTCCAAGGCTATGAAGTAGTTCTTCCTTTGTAAACATCCTGCGCATTGTTGAGGATGCTACTTTCAGCGGCGGAGATCTCCGCAGAGCATCCCTGCGGTACACTTTTATTACGATCTCGTGGAGGCCGTAAGAAACTGGCTTGCTCTTGGTCTGACTGGAATGTCCTTCGAGTTCACCACAACCAGTTTAGCTCCAGGGTAAACAGGGCCTACCTTTGCAACGGCTTTTCTGGTGCTTTACCACCGATCTGGATCTTCACAGGCGACCACCAGAGTCCTCGCATGGCAGAGAGAATCCGAGATTCTCCCACAGATCATCAAATATGGCATTCACCAGAGCTGCCTTCACCCACCTTCTGTATAGGCCCGAGCTAGTTGCCCTTCGCATCCTTGGCAAAGCTAGGTCTGCCCGCCCAGGATAGGGCCGGATTCTTTTCGGTGCAGAATGCTGCTCCATCACCGATCCCTGGGATTTTTATGAAGACTCCCGGTTTCCACTGAAGCCCGAGTGACCCAGAAACTAGGTAGCAGGGCTTTCGCCATTTCCACCATTTCCTTCGCACTCTAAGGCAGCTCTGTGGATTTAGGCTTCGCAGCCAGCTTTTGATTGGTCCTAGCTCCTTTCCCCAAGGATGGGTCTGCTGTTTTGAGCTCAATCTCCGCAGCTTTGCTGGTACCGAGCACCACCATAACACCCATAGTCACGGGCCGGCGTGCTTTCCCCACTTCCAGCACGGAACGGCCCTTTTTCTTACCTTTGTCTTACTCTAAGCTGAGGAGGACTAGTTAATCTGGCTAGGCGCTTGCGCCTGCCTGACCTTACTCCGAAGTGGGCGAGAAATGTTTTGGTGGTTTTTGTTTTTGTTTATGTTCGTCTTATCCTTACGACCAACTGCTCGACGAGGCAATCATCTCCAAATAAAAAAAGTACTTGCAATCAGTCCGTTACAATTATTAGTGATCACATTTTTCCTAGAATAGGAGCGGTTCCTAGCCAAAGAGCACTGTCGCCCAAGAGTGGCATTTCCAATTTCGAGAATTGAAGTAAGTATTTAAAAAAAATTCAAATATTGAATAATAAAAGTTAATTTACATATATCTTTCAGTAGGTCATATGAGTGTGTATATCTACATATATATATAGAATAGATGATAACTATTTCCCGCCATCTCTGCCTATTAGCAAGAATTCCCAGCCAAAGTGTATTTAGCAAGTTCAATCAGTGATCGCTACAATGCAAACATTTGAGGACCAAGTGGTATCATGGGACAACGTTTCAATCACAGTAAAACCAATACACAACCTTTTTGGATTGTTTACTTTTTGTTTTTGTAAAGTAAGCCCTATCCAAGACTTGTAAGGCTGCAGATGCGAGTTTTTGGCCTTTTATCTCCTTTTACGGTGTTGTGCTACCAGAAACCTATAAATAAAGTTATACATTTGTTGTTGATAAATATTTGTGCTGAATACTTTATATAAATTATTCAACGAGTTCTTACGCAAAAAGTATTATATCATAAAATTTGTTATATAAATTTTTATGTTTTCCAAGAGCAACCATGGTGAGACCTTTTTCAGACGTTTACAGCGAAATTATATACTCAAGATATGTCATCCACAGTATTGTTGTGTAGACTTTTGTATTCTTACCTTCCTTTGCCAAGTTAATGGCTTCAATAATCAGCTGTCACAGTACTGTCAGTTGTAGGCAAATTTTACTTTCACCGCAAGGGGAACTTTTCTTTGCTATAAAATGCCAGAATGCCCGTTACAAGTATTGGTTACTCAGAACACAATTTAGGTGAAAATATGAAGAAACATTGCGCATATTCAAATTCTCTAAGATAAGGAATATCATTTATCTGTCCATAATTCAAGTTTTGCTCACATTTCATATGGAGTGAAACACTACGGGATGATCAAAAGACGGAAGCCGTGCTGTGCAGGCAAGGAACCTAACGTACACTTAATAGGTGCAATTACACCTATGTACATGTATTGTAATTTTTGATACACAGAGAGAGTCGCTTAATGTATGTAAGTATGTAGTACTTCTATATTGGCAGCCCAGTATAATCAGTAGAAAACTCACCTCTAGCCTTCTATGGAACTGAAACTTTCATGGAGCTGAATCTTTCAGGGGTGAAATTAAACGTCTGAGAAAGTTCCCACCAGGGCACTATAGCCGAAATTGCGATTTTAGCGGCAAAAAGTCAATTTTTCAAATTTAAATTTTTGCAATTATTTTGATGGTGTTCAATACCCAACATATTGATAAGAAAAAATTAAAAAAAAAATTTACTGTTGGCAACCCTGTTTATGTACAAACAGCTGGTAATGTTTACAAATTTTTTAGTACGTGTTAATACAAGTGAAGCAGCAAAATTTTTATAAAATTAAAAACTGTTTTTTAATAATATATTCTTGTAAAAAAACTTTGTAAATATGAGTTCTATTACTCGAGGTGAGTAATTTTACTATATACAAATATAGTTTGCTAAATGTTTTTATTTCGTACTTATTTTGGTGGTTTTTTGTATGTATTTTTTTGTGAAATTGTGAAGAGTTTTATCGTTTTTCGTGGAGTAAAACTAAAAATGTTTTGAAGTGTCATTGGAACTATTTACATGTGATTGTTTGTAGAAAACTCAAGTTTTATGTCATGGTAAAAGTGTATGCATTTGACTGCTAATGAACGGATTTTTAATACTTTTGTAGAAACACTCAGATTCAAAAATTCTTAAATATTTGAGTTTTGGTTGAGAAACAACAGGAATGTTTCGAATTACATAAAAGGAAAGATTTCATACGAAATTGACAGTGAATTAAGTAAATTGATATGTACTAAAGCTCGGAACTTATCTAATTTTATTAAACTTAAATGGAATAAACAATCCAGAAATGAGAATGCATTTAGAAAATATAATAAGAAATGGTTGAGTCGAGAAACAATTTTTGTAATACCGAAAAAGATTAATACTATTGGGCGACCAAAACTGACGTATGATGATAGCTGCGAAAGAAATAAAAGGAGATTAGCTTCCGAATTAGCTTCCCAGCAAGGAGACAATGCGCAATTATTAGTTCATGCTGCCTCTATATCTGCCAAAAAATCCCACGCAACGGATTTGAAATTTGTCCTACAGCAAGTTGCTATATCTCCAAATCGGCCATCCAAAATTCGAGAAGTTCTTAATACTAGCCATAAAGAAGTTACGCCAGTATCACCTGATGAAGCTCTAATGTTTGTGTTACAAAACGGATTAACTAAAAAGGCGTACTCAAATATGCGGCAATTAAACATAAAACACAATTGTAGTATTTATCCGACTTATGACCACACAGCTAAAAGAATTCTTGAATATCAAGATGAAGTATTGTGTACAATGGATGTTGAAGAATCGATCCTAATTTCGAGCTACGGGTTTGATGGTTCTACCGGTCACAGCTTGTTTAAACAAAAATTTGTGGAAAATACTTCGGAAAGTTTCGATCATTCCCTTTTTGTGACATCAGTCATTCCAATAAAAATAATTTCATCAGCAGGGTATAACATTTGGGTAAACCGTACACCTCAGTCAGTACGCTTTTGAAGACCTTTAAAAGTGGAGTTTGTTAAAGAAACAAAAGAGCACATTTTAACTGAAAACCACAACATAAAGAAACAGATTGAGGAGTTGAAACCACTACAATACACACTAAGTAACGGGAAAAAAATTAAAGTAAAATATAATTTATATATGACATTAATAGATGGGAAAGTCTTAAATGTGTTGACAGAAACTAAAAGTGCACAGCAATGTCCCATCTGTCATGCCGGTCCAAAGGAATTTCGAACTATAAGAAACTTTGATTCTCCTAATTTTGAACCGAAGACCGACGCTTTGAAATATGGATTAAGCCCTTTGCATGCGTGGATTCGTAGTTTCGAGTTTGTTTTAAAACTTTCATACAAGCTAGATTTGAAAAAATGGCAAGTTCGTGGAGCAGAAGAGAAGAGAATCCTGGCAGAAAAGAAACAAAAAATTCAAAAAGAGTTTTTGCTTCAAATGGGGCTTCATGTCGATAAGCCGAAAGCAAATGGCAGCGGCAACACCAACGATGGCAACACAGCTAGAAGAGCATTTTCTCCCACGGACCTTTTAGCATCTACTATTACTGGTATAAATATTGATTTTTTGAAACATTTACACATAATCTTAATTGCTCTCTCCTCTGAATTTGAAATTGATGCTCAAAGGTTTCGTGATTATTGCATTAAAACCAGTGAAATATTTTTCCAAAACTACGAATGGTACTCTATGTCTGCCACAATACACAAAATATTAGTGCATTCGTCACAAATAATTGAGGCTTCAGTAGTACCCGTAGGTGTCCTGGCAGAAAATGCATCTGAGGCGCGAAACAAATTTTATAAAAAAGATCGAACTGGTCACGCTCGAAAGGATTCAAGAGTGCACAACATACTTGGCATGTATCATAGAGCTATGGATAGCTCTGGCCCATATATTTCAAGTTTATGTTTGCAAGAACGTACAAATAGTTCAAAAAAACTTCCTTTTCCTCGAGAAGTCATTGATCTTTTTAAAATGCCTGAATTGCCACCAGAATTTTTATTACCTTCAACATCTCAAGAAGCCTCCAGCAGCAAATATTATTATGATTCTGATGTAAGCTTAGAGTCGATAAATAATTATTCATTGGAATTAGAAGCGGCTGAAAACGAAGAAACAGACCATGAATAATTAAGCCCTATATCTTTCGAGAATATGTATGTTATTTTTGTTATATTCAGATTAATCCATAAGCATTTACAACTTCTTTAAAATTATAAATTTATGAATTAAAAAATAAATTAATTTCTTGGTAGCATTCAATATTTTTTTAATAGTGGGCGCGGGCCGCCCATTTTTTCTAAAGTTTTTTTTGTCAGAAGAAGTCCGTTTTCAAAATTTGATGAAGCCAGCGTTTTGGTAAGAATTTTTGGCGACAATTTGGGTTTTGGATATAGGAAAAAGAGGGCGTGGACCGTTCAATTTTTTCTCAAGTTGCTTTTTTGTACCAGGAAGTACGTTTTGCCACTACTTTGAAAAAAGGGGGCGTGGCCCGCCCATTTTTTTCTCAAATCGATTTTTTTTATCATTAGAAGTCTACACACCAAATTTGGGGAAGCTAGCTTGCCAGGAAGTACGTTTTGCCACTACTTTGAAAAAGGGGGCGTGGCCCGCCCATTTTTTTCTCAAATCGATTTTTTTATCATTAGAAGTCTACACACCAAATTTGGGGAAGCTAGCTTGCCAGGAAGTACGTTTTGCCACTACTTTGAAAAAAGGGGGCGTGGCCCGCCCATTTTTTTCTCAAATCGATTTTTTTTATCATTAGAAGTCTACACACCAAATTTGGTGAATCTAGCTTGCCAGGAAGTATTTTTTGCCGCTAAAATCGCAATTTCGGCCATAGTGCAGGGTTGCTCTTGGAAAACATAAACAAGTATATAGTAAATTTTATAACATAATGTACAACTTTTTACGTAAGAACTCGTAGAATAATTTATATAAAGTATTCAGCACAAATATTTATCATAAAATGCAGCCTTGTTAGTGTTCGTTGCTTAAGTGTATAGAGGTGAATTTGCATTACTAGCAAGTGGCTAAAATGTTTATTAAATTTTAGATATTATTTCGTATATATTATGTAAGTTAGCACATTACATATTTAAAGTACATATTTAAATAATTTGAGAAATATTATATTGCATTTGGAATGCAAGGAAATTCAACGCTAACATTTTATCCACCGTTTTGATAACGTTGCGGCGCGTGCAAAAAATTCCAACAGCCAGACCTGTGGGAACCAACTGCAAACATTCCAATAGCCAGCTACCTATGGGAACCAGCAATTCAACACTTTTGGTCACGTCGCAGTAACGGCATATAAGTTTAGTGTTAGGAAAAATCAATTGTAAAAGTTTAGTTTAAGTTTGTACTCGAATGAATAAAGGAGCACCGACTCCCAAAAATATATTTTTTTGTGTAACTTAACTCATATAAATACAACTGGCGCCCGAGCAGGGACCTGACGTGCGAAAGTAGTAAAAAGCCCGAAAATCAAAATGTACGGCTACGCGAGTGAATTTAAAACAAAAAAAAGAAGAGCCCGAAAATCAAAAAGTACGGCTACGCGAGTGAATTTAAAAGAAAAGCCCGAAAATCTAAAAGTACGGCTACGCGTGTAAATTCTTCTAAAATAATAAAACGCGTGCTGCTGAGCAAGACCAAAGGACAATAGTAGCGGTGAGGACCCCCAGTACAAAGGAACAGGATAACTCCAACCCGCCCATCACCACCTAAAGGACAACGCCAGGAGGAGAAATTTATTGTAAGTTTAGTTTTAAGAAGTGTATTGGAAAAACAAATTTTTTTAAATGTGAGAAAAAGAAACATGTAAAAGGAAAAGTGAAATTTTAAAAGAATCTATTTTTATCAAACTATTCGAAAAGTTGCCAGAAAATTTGCTGTGAATTTAAATATAAGAATTAATTGTGAGAAGAGAGAAAACGAATAACATATAGAAATCATACGAAGATTTATCGAAGGAAATAAGTAATAATAAATCGAGATTCAATATTTAAAATTTTTGAAGTTCTACGAGAAATTTAAACAAATTCTTCAATACATTATAAATCATTATTAAATATTTTATAAATCATCTGAAGTTTCACGAAATATCTAACACAAAAATTATATATTGAGAGAATCTCAGGTGTTTGAAGTTCAAAGAGATATCTAACAAATTTCTTAAATATTCTATAAATCATTTATACAAAGGAATATATCTTAAGTGAATCCCAATTTTTAAATAGAGAAACCAAAAGTAAATATTGGAATAGCAAAGAACTTAAGGGTCCCATCAAATTTAAATAAAAATGCCAAGTGCCGCCGAAGAACTTGTAGAACAGTTGAATCAACTCAGGTTAGATTATGGGGCATCCTATCAGGGAAGTCATCCTGCCACGAATCAGATGGCAATTGAATCAATTGTGAGGGAAGTGTTAGACAGGCTAAACATGACTACCCCAAACGACTTACCACCTGATCATAACGTGATACTAAATGCTCAGAACATTAATGAATCAGATAGGGTACCTGACATGGTTAAATGTTTACGTGAGTTCTCCGGACGACCAGGAGAGTTTAACTCCTAGAGGAAGAGTGTCGACAGGATACTCAAAGCCTATGAAGGATTAAAAGATACTCCCAAGTATTTTTCAATATTACACACAAGAAGACACAAAATTGTCGGCGACGCCGATACCGCGCTAGAATCATATAGCACCCCACTAGACTGAAGCCAAATTACGAAGTGCCTCGTGATGCACTACTCGGACAAGAGGGATATTGGTACTTTAGAGTACCAAATGACCACATTGGCGCAACGCCACGATGACATCTCAACCTTCTATCAGAAAGTTTATCAACATCTCTCGTTGATTTTAGATAAAATTTCTTGCCTCGACTTAGGTGAGGAATTCATCAGGGCTATGACGAACTCCTACAGAGAGAAGGCCCTCGATACGTTCGTTCGCGGACTTAATGGAGACCTTCCTCGTCTCCTTAGCATTCGCGAACCAACCACTTTGCCACAGGCACTACATCTGTGCCAGAAACTTGATAGCATATCCTTCCGGATGAACCACGCGCATACCGTTCATAGATCAATGCACAATGCACCACTACGACCTCCACGACACACTGCGAACTATAATAATAATAATAGACCATTTTATCCAGAACTGACTTATTCGCCAGCAACAAGACCAAATTGTGCACTAAGGTCACAACCGTTTAATCTGCAACCGAATAGGTATCAGAATAACTCGTTCAACGCATACACCAACCGCCCTAATAATATCAAGGCTTCCGATCGAACCCAATAGGATACAACAACCACAACCATCTAAATTACGCGAACAATAGCAGGAATAATTTACCTCCAAAACCACCAGTGGAAGTAGACAACTCTATGAATTCTAGACATGTAAACTATCAGAACTGGCCTCAGAATAATCGGAACAATTACGCACAGAAGCGTCCCCTTTCTTATCAACATCCCAATCCACCAATTAAAATGCAGAGGAATTTTTATGCCGATAATGGCCCAGTAATTCAAGACGAATATTATCAGGCACAAGAAGATCAAATTTACGAGGCTAATCCTGTTTCAAGCGATTATGAAACTAAAACTCAAACGAACCATGTCCCAAAAAGTGATATTAACCTAATTACTGGCAACGAGTTGGCTCAATATGGACAAGAACACCGCGAACCAGATACCATACATTTTTAGACTAACTCCGTCTTCACTTCCATACTATGAATTCATAGCAAGGAGTGGAGACGCATTGGATTTTTTAATAGACACCGGGTCCAACAAAAACTACATTCAGTCAACCAGGATCAGGAATCCGATTCCAAACGAAACCCCTTTTAAGGTTAAGTCGGTAGCTGGTGATATAGAAATCACACACCACACATTCATAGATATTTTTGGACCAAAAATTGGGAAAATTAAATTCTTTATCCTACATTCACTTAAATCATTCCACGGAATAATCGGGAATTAAAAGAACTTCAGGCTTCCATTCATACCAATAAAATATTATGACAATATCCTCAAATATAATCATACCCCTAAAGCAAAGAATATCCGACGAGGTTAACCATGTCGGAATAAGAATTCCACATCTTTCCCCTGAACAACAACTCAAAATCAATAATATTATAGGAGAATGTCCAAACCTATTTTCTGATCCGGACGAAAAATTGACATACACTACTTTGGTGAAAGGAGGGATAAGAACCACCACGGACACTCCTGTGTACTCAAAACCATATCCTTACCCAATGGCTCTCAAAGAGGAAGTAGAGCGACAGGTCGAGGAACTCTTAGATAATGGAATCATATGAAGGTCGAAATCCCCCTACAACTCCCCAGTCTGGATTGTCAACAAGAAAATGGATGCTTCTGGTGAAAAGAAGTATCGTATGGTTATTGATTACCGGAAGCTCAATTCCGTCACCATCCCTGACAAGTACCCCATACCAGAGATAAATGAAGTTCTCTCAAATCTCGGGAGTAATAATTTATTCACAGTTATTGACCTCAAGAGTGGTTTTCACCACGAATTTCTTCGTTTACCCTTCGGGGTGAAAAATGCCCCTTCCACTTTTCAAAGAGCCCTAGATGACATCCTAACAACATATTGGAATTCGGTGTTATGTCTACATTGACGACGTTATAATATTCAGAAAGAATGAGGAAGAACACTTGCAGAATTTAGAAATGGTATTTAAGACATTAGAAGAAGCTAATATGAAAATACAGCTGGATATGTGCGAGTTCGCAAAAGAAGAAGTCGAATTCCTAGGCTATGTGGTAGGCGCAAAGGGACTAAAAACTAACCCAAATAAGGTAGAAGCTATAGTTAAAATGCCTCCTCCAAAAAATCTTAAGGAGCTTCGTTCGTTTCTCGGCATGGCAGGTTATTATCGAAGATTCATTCGAGATTTTGCCAAGATCGCTAGGCCACTTACGGCTATTTTACGTGGCGAATTCGGAAATATTTCGAAAAACGCATCAAGAAAGCAATCCATTACTCTAAATCAAGAATCACTACATGCATTTAACAAAATTAAAAAAACTCTTATTTCACGGGACATTGTCCTTTCCCATCCTAATTTTGAAAAGGACTTCGAACTGACCACGGACGCGTCTGATTTCGCTATTGGCGCCGTGTTGTCGCAAGATAAAAAGCCCATAACATACATTTCCAGGACTCTCAATAAAACCGAAGAAAGCTACGCAACGAAATGCTAGCTATCATATGGTCCTTAAATTCCCTAAGGAATTACTTATACGGGTCAAGCAAGGTAAAAATATTTACAGACCACCAACCTCTTACCTACGCCTTAAGTACAAGGAATACAAACAGTAAAATGAAGCGATGGAAGCCCATCCTGGAAGATTACAATTACGAGCTAAAATATAAACCAGGATACTCCAATGTAGTCGCAGATGCCTTGTCAAGAATACCTCCCCAGATAAATTCTCGCACCCCTACAATCCACAGTGACGAGAGTTCAAGTTATGACCTTATACCCTGTACCGGAGTTCCGGTAAATGTTTTCAAAAATCAAATATTTTTCAATCGAGACGAGACAGCTTCATACCAGTTTTAGATAATATTCCCAACAGTCCACCGTCACATAATCACAGAACCAGAATACGACGAACAAATTCTCATTTCGCACTTAAAACGATACATTAGTCCGTCCGTCATAAACGGAATCAATACAGAGGAGAGGATAATGGGAATAATTCAGAATATTTATCCTCTACATTTTAGTAACTACAGAACCCGTTATACACAAAATCTAGTTGACTACATCATTAGCGAACAGGACCAGGAAAGCATCATTTTAGATGTACATAAACGAGCACACCGAAATGCAGTAGAGAACAAAATGCAGATCCTGGAAAAAAGTTATTTCCCAGGAATGCTAAGTAAAATAAAAAGAATTATAACTAACTTTATTACTTGCAAGGAAAATAAATATGAACGACACCCTAACCAACCCAAAAATGGCAATATGGAATATCATAATAAAGATAGGCTTAATATAAAATCATACCTACCAGGACATATCAGTTACGTGAAGAAAAACAAGAGGTTAGGGACTAAATTAAGTAAGCCATATACTAAAGAAATAGTTAAGGAAAATCGAAATAGCACAGTACTTACTGAAAAGGGGCAAATTATACACAAAAGCAGAATACGTAATTAATTAAACCACATGTAAAATTCCTTCTTTTCAGGTTTTTCATACCGCTCTGCTTAGCAGAGGTACAGATATTAGACTTCTCAAATTCCCAATTAATAAATATAGAAAAGGGACCAGCCAGACTTCAAACAGGGACATTCAGGATAATACACGAAATTGACATCGACAAATATACAGAAATAATTGACAGTATTGAGGCGTCTGTAAGGATTGACACACTAAATAAAAACCCTAACTACTCATTAATATCCCTTTTGATATCACAAATAAAATCACAGCTAAAAAATTTGAAAACAGAAAAGAAATCAAAAAGATCCTTAAACTTCTTGGGAAGCGCGTGGAATTGGATCGCAGGAAGCCCAGACCACGAAGACCACGAAGTTATAACCAATAAATTAAATAATGTCCTAGAAAACAATAATAACCAAATCCTTATAAATAGACTTACAATAGAAAAAACTAGAGAAATTACTAATATTACTAATAATATCGTTAATGCAATACAAAAGGACAGGAGCGCAGAAATAGAATCATTTTTAGAACTAAAGTGCAAACTATTAATCATAAAGGAAGAAATAGTAAACATTGCATACGCCATACATTGGGCAAAAGCCAACATAATAAATTCATTTATTCTATTAAGCGAAGAAATAGATATCGCCAAACAAATTTTTTATAAAGAAGATATTCCTTTTATAAATTTGGATGAGGCCCTTGAATTCTCTGATATTAAAATAGCAACTAACGGCAAGATAATCTATACTATAAGTTTACCAACCACACAAAATGAAATTTTTAAAAATATCGAAATAAGAGCAGTAAAGAAAATTAATGTAATGAATAAAATCGAATTCAATGAAATCCTAAATTGTGGAAGGGTAAATTATGGAGTAAAAAAGAGCTGTAAACATTATAACTTTTTACAAATATGCATAAGGACTAATTTAGTAGATTTAAGTAATGATTCTTGCATCGGCAATTTGCTAAACAGCCGTTCACCAAACTGCACGTTGATCAACAGCCAACATATACCAAGCCTTGAAGAAATATCGCCAGGAATCATATTTCTAAACGCATTCAAAGGAAAGATTTTAATTAACAATGAACCTACAAACCAGGGGCGGACTGGGCGTCAAAGGGCCCCCGGGCTTTTGAAAAAAAGGGCCCCCAAATTTTATCAATTGAAGCATGTTCGCGAATAACGTTGTAAACGACAAATTTCAAATAATTGAGGAAACGAAAAAAATAGTTAACATGTGGTAGATTGCATTTTTTATTAATTGTTTTTTATATTTAAGTGAAAAACAACATTTCTCACCTTATTCTCTAAAAAAAAATATATATAAACTGTTGGTTAATATGATACAAACCGATATTTGCATTAAATATGTAATACAATTGTAATTCAAACGGAAGTGAAGACATGTTCTTTATTTTACATTTAATGATATACTTCAGGGTTGCATTAAATATGTAGAGAAGGGTCATTCACTAAGCAAATTCACAACACCTTTCCTGAATGACAATTCTTTTTAAATATGATTACAAGTAAAAGTTATGTCCATGTTTTGATGTAATGTTTACAGAAATTAATGAATATATTAAGTATTTACTTAAGCAAGTCCGAGAGCTTCAGAGAGATGACTTTGTTTGCCCTTAGATACGCCTTTGGTGAGAATATCAGCAGCCATGTCATTTGTAGAAATGTAATTAAGACTGATTTTGCAGCCTTTTAAATTTTGTTGAATAAATTGATGCTTGATATGTACGTGTTTGGTTCGTGGTGAGTATGAATTATTCGTAGCAATTTGAATTGCGCTTTTATTATCGCAATGTAAAATAAGTGATTTCATTGCCCCTGTTTCTAACTCATTAAAAACCGTTGTAGCCATAATGCTTCTTGAACGGCAGCAGTGATTGCCATAAACTCTGCTTCGGTCGACGAGAGCGCTACGGTACGTTGTCTACGTGTACACCAGGAAATGGCGCAACCTTGATATTTGAACACATAACCCGTGGCCGATCGTCTTTCATCAAGATCACTACCCCAGTCAGCGTCGCAGAATCCTGTAATATCACTTGCTTCTTTAGTGAAAACTAAGCCTTTGTCAATGGTACCCTTGAGGTATCTCATAATACGCTTGACTGCCACCCAGTGCGCCTTTCCTGGGTTTGTAGAAAACCTGCTCAGTAAATTTACGGCAAAGCAAATGTCTGGGCGTGTTATTTGTGATGCAAAAAGTAAGCATCCGATTGCCTGCATATATGGAATTTCTAGCATTTCTTGCTTTTCACTTTCAGTTGACGGGCACATTTTGGAACTAATTCGTTGATTTAAATCAATCGGCGTTGATACTGGGTTGCAATCAGACATACCGAATCGTTGCAATAAGTCAGCTACGTATTGTGATTGATCTATTTTTATAGTACCTGTATCATTGTTCCTTTTGACGCGCATACCTAATACCGAAGAGACTTCACCTATGTCTTTCATCTTGAAGATAGATGACAGCTCTCGCTTAAGCTTTAATATCGACTCAATGTTGTTGGAGAAGAGAAGTACATCATCGACGTATACAGCAACAAACAACTTTTCGTCATCATTTGTACGATAGTACACACATTGGTCGATATCGCTACGAGCTAAACCAAGGCTCAACAAAACATCGTTAAACTTCTCATTCCAAAGCCTACTCGATTGCTTAAGGCCATAAAGCGATTTTTGCAGCTTGCATACGCGTCCAGATTTATCGTCAAAGCCATCTGGCTGCGCCATATAAATTTCGTCCTTTAATTCAGCGTTCAAAAACGCGGTGACAGCATCCATCTGATGAATAAACAAATTGTACCTAGCTGCAATGGCGAGCAGCAATCGAATGGATGTGTACCTGACAACCGGAGCAAATGTTTCATCGTAATTAACGCCCTTCTCTTGGCTAAACCCCTTAATGACTAGTCTAGCTTTGCGTCGAACTACTTCACCAGTAGCGTCTTGTTTTGTCTTAAAACCCCATTTTGATTTTATAACCTTTTTGCCAGGTGGTAGCTCAGTCAATACCCAAGTATTATTTGAACGGAGCGACGACATTTCTTCGTTCACTGCTAGCATCCAGTCTTCGGCGTTTTCGCCAGAGATTGCATCATGAAGCGTTTCTGGATCTTTTAAAACATAATCGACAGCAACAAAATTAAAATTACAATTACCTTGTTTGGTCGCTATTCTTTCGGAACGCCTCAGAAGGTTTTCGTCAGTACCTGAGTCGGAATCTGCACTTTCGAAACTTGGTGAGTCTGCACGCGCATCTTCATTTGACCGATCTTCAGCTTTTACTTTTGGTTCGTCTTTAAAGTTCGATAATTCATCGCACTTTTCTTCCCCTGGATTGAGAACTTCACTCGAGTCAGATAAGTCAAAGAAAAGTTGGCTATCGTGTGCTTTTGATTCTCGGCTTTCAATAAAAACAACGTCGCGGCTTACTATAATTTTACGTGATTTTGGATCAAATAACCGATATGCTTTTGATGCGCTGCAGTAACCAACCATTACACACTCTACGGATTTTACGTCCAGTTTTTGTCGTTTTTCTTTTGGCACATGCACCATGGCCTTACAGCCAAAAACTCGTATATGCTTAAGCGATTGTTTTTTGCTTGCCCAGATTTCTTCTGGACAACGCGACTCTTTACCACACGGAGTTCGATTCAAAATGTAAGCTCCAGTTACCGATGCCTCAGCCCAAAAGCTTTTACTCAAACCCGAATCAACAAGCATACACCGCACTCTCTCCACAATTGTTCTATTAAAACGTTCTGCCACACCATTTTGTTCAGGTGTATACGGCGCAGATGTTTGGTGCACAATACCATTTTTCATGAGAAATTCTTTAAACTTGTTGTTCGTGTATTCAGTGCCATTATCCGAACGAAGTATCTTAATTTTACGCGAACATTGATTTTCAACTAATCTTTTATATTTAACAAATTCCTCGCTTCGCAGTGGAAGCGTGCTGGGTCCATAACCTGTTGGTTAATATGATACAAACCGATATTTGCAGTAGATAAATTAAAGGCGTGTAAGCACAATTGTAATTCAAACGGAAGTGAAGACATGTTCTTTATTTTACATTTAATGATATACTTCAGGGTTGCATTAAATATGTAGAGAAGGGTCATTCACTAAGCAAATTCACAACATAAACTCAAAACACAACTACAAATACGTTCATAAGATTTTCAAAATGGAAAAACGTTTTGTATCCAAAATAAAATGGATGTTAACACGTTCTTCCACTACGCATAACTTATAGTGCAATATTTCAACAAAAAAGTTAACAAAGCGATTAGTTTTTTCTTTTTAACCAACAAGACGTAACTTTTTTCTCTTCTTACAAATATACATAAGTAAATGATATTTAATTTTTACATAAGGAACTACGAAATGTATTTAAAGTCTTATGTGTGATAAATTTATTTATTGCAAGTTCTTATAAAACTCTGCATAATTTTCTGGCTAATAGGACGCCATTGCAAGAAGATCCTTTTTTTTCTCGGAGCTTAATTCAATTGGACCATTTCTAAGCACCGATAAAGTGTTATTAGATACATTTTTTTTTGGTCGAATAGTGTAGCATGACCAGGATTCAGTAGTGCTATGATTTTTGCGCATTCTAAGGGTGTTTGGATCATCTCTTGAAAATTGAAGCCATCGAGCATCCGTAATTTTGCACATAGAATTTCTAGTTAAATTTTTGTTTAGAAACTCAAAGTTCTTAAATTCATCTGAAACCATTTGATGTACATACATGAAATGGATTCGAAGTTCTTACTGACTCAATCATATGGCACACATCTTCTGGGGTATATAATTGAGCTGTTTTTTTTTGTTTTTCAATTAGCGCAAAATCGCGATCACAGGGGAGAAAACTGTGTCCCCATGTTAAAAATTTTTGATTTATTTCAGAAAAGTATTTTGTTAAGAGACTGTGGCACAAAGCGATTATTGTCCAGTTGTTGTTCTGCCCAACGCACCTATCTGACCATATTATCAATTTTCTAACTCCATCATTTTCTAACATACACATATTATGAATAGCAAAGTTATAATTTGAATACTGCCGCTGATAAAAGACATCGGAGTGTGTCAGGTTTGGTGTGAAAATCACTTGCTGCATGTCGACACAAATGACTACAGTACTGTGTGAATTTTTGGCGGTGTTGGTATCATTTCTAAGCTGTAAGTAAGCTTTTTCTGCCTTCTCGTGATGAGCTGCAGCTAAGTTTTGTATACTTTCGAATCGTTCTGTATTCGCGGCAGCAACCATTTCAATAAAATACTTATCGCAAACCTTACACGTATCACTTCTCGGGTAACCAAATCGTAGCTTATATTCCGTATGAAAAATATGCTTGTATGTGTCATAAGAAATTGCAGTATCAGGGTATTTAACTTTGTATAAGATATGCATTTTTTTAATACTCAAATCAGGGCTTAAACAATTTTTCTCTGATGTAGAACCACTATAGTGGCTTTCTTGGCTAGGAAAGCTTGCTATGTGTTCCATAACACACATTTTCTCCGCTTCAACGATTTTGTGTGGACGATTTTCATGTTTACCACGCTGATCAGTAACAAGTTTTCCAAATTTTAATTTTTCAACCAAAATTTGTACTCTGCGTTGCGTTATCTGAATAAAAATATGAATAAGAAGTAGGTAATAAATAAATAAATAAAAACACTCAATACTTATTTACCTGGAATGTGTGACAAAACATATTTTTACACACTCTTTCTCTTTGACCGTTAGAAGACAACAAAAAATAGCAGATTCTGGTGTTTCGCCTAGAAGTTCCCTCATTAACTCTTCGTCTTTGAGGTTCACTCAATTCAATGTAGCAACTTAAAAATGAACTTTGATCGTTGTAGTTTTTTTTATAAAAACTATCAAATAGCTCTTTTATATGTAATAAATTAAACTTATCACACTGAAAATTGCATCTGCAGCCACAAACCTATGTATAAAACACAACTGAAATATATAGTAGAAAATCTTGAACTAAAAACGTTTTTCCACTTTACCTGTTCAGGCGCGTTTTTAGACGGCACTACTTTATTTTTTCTATTCACATATGATTGCCCACTATTTCTTAATATTTTATTGTTTAGGTCTTTCCAATTTTCTATATTTATTTTCCTTTTTGACCCTCTGTTTGTCTTATTAAGAACACATAAATATTCATTTCTTGACATTTTGCACAGATAACATAAATAACATGTAACGTTCTTCCACTGACTGCTTGCATTAGAGAGCATTTTGAGTGGGAATGCCTGCAGTAATTTGCTCAAATTTTTTTTTACAGGCAGAAGGGAGTAATTATAACTGTAAAATGCAAAAAAAAACAGTTTTGAAAAAATTGTCGTTTACAACGTTATTCGCGAACATGCTTCAATTGTAAATGTTAGGAAAGTTTATTGAATAATCATTTTTAGGGTATAGTTTTTGTTAGTTTATAGAAATCACACACCACACATTCATAGATATTTTTGGACCAAAAATTGCGAAAATTAAATTCCTTATCCTACATTCACTTAAATCATTCCACGGAATAATCGGGAATTAAAAGAACTTCAGGCTTCCATTCATACCAATAAAATATTATGACAATATCCTCAAATATAATCATACCCCTAAAGCAAAGAATATCCGACGAGGTTAACCATGTCGGAATAAGAATTCCACATCTTTCCCCTGAACAACAACTCAAAATCAATAACCTATTTTCTGATCCGGACGAAAAATTGACATACACTACTTTAGTGAAAGGAGGGATAAGAACCACCACGGACACTCCTGTGTACTCAAAACCATATCCTTACCCAATGGCTCTCAAAGAGGAAGTAGAGCGACAGGTCGAGGAACTCTTAGATAATGGAATCATATGAAGGTCGAAATCCCCCTACAACTCCCCAGTCTGGATTGTCAACAAGAAAATGGATGCTTCTGGTGAAAAGAAGTATCGTATGGTTATTGATTACCGGAAGCTCAATTCCGTCACCATCCCTGACAAGTACCCCATACCAGAGATAAATGAAGTTCTCTCAAATCTCGGGAGTAATAATTTATTCACAGTTATTGACCTCAAGAGTGGTTTTCACCACGAATTTCTTCGTTTACCCTTCGGGGTGAAAAATGCCCCTTCCACTTTTCAAAGAGCCCTAGATGACATCCTCCAGCAACATATTGGAATTCGGTGTTATGTCTACATTGACGACGTTATAATATTCAGAAAGAATGAGGAAGAACACTTGCAGAATTTAGAAATGGTATTTAAGACATTAGAAGAAGCTAATATGAAAATACAGCTGGATATGTGCGAGTTCGCAAAAGAAGAAGTCGAATTCCTAGGCTATGTGGTAGGCGCAAAGGGACTAAAAACTAACCCAAATAAGGTAGAAGCTATAGTTAAAATGCCTCCTCCAAAAAATCTTAAGGAGCTTCGTTCGTTTCTCGGCATGGCAGGTTATTATCGAAGATTCATTCGAGATTTTGCCAAGATCGCTAAGCCACTTACGGCTATTTTACGTGGCGAATTCGGAAATATTTCGAAAAACGCATCAAGAAAGCAATCCATTACTCTAAATCAAGAAGCACTACATGCATTTAACAAAATTAAAAAAACTCTTATTTCACGGGACATTGTCCTTTCCCATCCTAATTTTGAAAAGGACTTCGAACTGACCACGGACGCGTCTGATTTCGCTATTGCCGCCGTGTTGTCGCAAGATAAAAAGCCCATAACATACATTTCCAGGACTCTCAATAAAACCGAAGAAAGCTACGCAACGAAATGCTAGCTATCATATGGTCCTTAAATTCCCTAAGGAATTACTTATACGGGTCAAGCAAGGTAAAAATATTTACAGACCACCAACCTCTTACCTACGCCTTAAGTACAAGGAATACAAACAGTAAAATGAAGCGATGGAAGCCCATCCTGGAAGAGTACAATTACGAGCTAAAATATAAACCAGGATACTCCAATGTAGTCGCAGATGCCTTGTCAAGAATACCTCCCCAGATAAATTCTCGCACCCCTACAATCCACAGTGACGAGAGTTCAAGTTATGACCTTATACCCTGTACCGGAGTTCCGGTAAATGTTTTCAAAAATCAAATATTTTTCAATCGAGACGAGACAGCTTCATACCAGTTTAAGATAATATTCCCAACAGTCCACCGTCACATAATCACAGAACCAGAATACGACGAACAAATTCTCATTTCGCACTTAAAACGATACATTAGTCCGTCCGTCATAAACGGAATCAATACAGAGGAGAGGATAATGGGAATAATTCAGAATATTTATCCTCTACATTTTAGTAACTACAGAACCCGTTATACACAAAATCTAGTTGACTACATCATTAGCGAACAGGACCAGGAAAGCATCATTTTAGATGTACATAAACGAGCACACCGAAATGCAGTAGAGAACAAAATGCAGATCCTGGAAAAAAGTTATTTCCCAGGAATGCTAAGTAAAATAAAAAGAATTATAACTAACTTTATTACTTGCAAGGAAAATAAATATGAACGACACCCTAACCAACCCAAAAATGGCAATATGGAATATCATAATAAAGATAGGCTTAATATAAAATCATACCTACCAGGACATATCAGTTACGTGAAGAAAAACAAGAGGTTAGGGACTAAATTAAGTAAGCCATATACTAAAGAAATAGTTAAGGAAAATCGAAATAGCACAGTACTTACTGAAAAGGGGCAAATTATACACAAAAGCAGAATACGTAATTAATTAAACCACATGTAAAATTCCTTCTTTTCAGGTTTTTCATACCGCTCTGCTTAGCAGAGGTACAGATATTAGACTTCTCAAATTCCCAATTAATAAATATAGAAAAGGGACCAGCCAGACTTCAAACAGGGACATTCAGGATAATACACGAAATTGACATCGACAAATATACAGAAATAATTGACAGTATTGAGGCGTCTGTAAGGATTGACACACTAAATAAAAACCCTAACTACTCATTAATATCCCTTTTGATATCACAAATAAAATCACAGCTAAAAAATTTGAAAACAGAAAAGAAATCAAAAAGATCCTTAAACTTCTTGGGAAGCGCGTGGAATTGGATCGCAGGAAGCCCAGACCACGAAGACCACGAAGTTATAACCAATAAATTAAATAATGTCCTAGAAAACAATAATAACCAAATCCTTATAAATAGACTTACAATAGAAAAAACTAGAGAAATTACTAATATTACTAATAATATCGTTAATGCAATACAAAAGGACAGGAGCGCAGAAATAGAATCATTTTTAGAACTAAAGTGCAAACTAGAAATCATAAAGGAAGAAATAGTAAACATTGCATACGCCATACATTGGGCAAAAGCCAACATAATAAATTCATTTATTCTATTAAGCGAAGAAATAGATATCGCCAAACAAATTTTTTATAAAGAAGATATTCCTTTTATAAATTTGGATGAGGCCCTTGAATTCTCTGATATTAAAATAGCAACTAACGGCAAGATAATCTATACTATAAGTTTACCAACCACACAAAATGAAATTTTTAAAAATATCGAAATAAGAGCAGTAAAGAAAATTAATGTAATGAATAAAATCGAATTCAATGAAATCCTAAATTGTGGAATGGTAAATCATGGAGTAAAAAAGAGCTGTAAACATTATAACTTTTTACAAATATGCATAAGGACTAATTTAGTAGATTTAAGTAATGATTCTTGCATCGGCAATTTGCTAAACAGCCGTTCACCAAACTGCACGTTGATCAACAGCCAACATATACCAAGCCTTGAAGAAATATCGCCAGGAATCATATTTCTAAACGCATTCAAAGGAAAGATTTTAATTAACAATGAACCTACAAACCAGGGGCGGCTTTTGAAAAAAAGGGCCCCCAAATTTTATCAATTGAAGCATGTTCGCGAATAACGTTGTAAACGACAAATTTCAAATAATTGAGGAAACGAAAAAAATAGTTAACATGTGGTAGATTGCATTTTTTATTAATTGTTTTTTATATTTAAGTGAAAAACAACATTTCTCACCTTATTCTCTAAAAAAAATATATATAAACTGTTGGTTAATATGATACAAACCGATATTTGCATTAAATATGTAATACAATTGTAATTCAAACGGAAGTGAAGACATGTTCTTTATTTTACATTTAATGATATACTTCAGGGTTGCATTAAATATGTAGAGAAGGGTCATTCACTAAGCAAATTCACAACACCTTTCCTGAATGACAATTCTTTTTAAATATGATTACAAGTAAAAGTTATGTACATGTTTTGATGTAATGTTTACAGAAATTAATGAATATATTAAGTATTTACTTAAGCAAGTCCGAGAGCTTCAGAGAGATGACTTTGTTTGCCCTTAGATACGCCTTTGGTGAGAATATCAGCAGCCATGTCATTTGTAGAAATGTAATTAAGACTGATTTTGCAGCCTTTTAAATTTTGTTGAATAAATTGATGCTTGATATGTACGTGTTTGGTTCGTGGTGAGTATGAATTATTCGTAGCAATTTGAATTGCGCTTTTATTATCGCAATGTAAAATAAGTGATTTCATTGCCCCTGTTTCTAACTCATTAAAAACCGTTGTAGCCATAATGCTTCTTGAACGGCAGCAGTGATTGCCATAAACTCTGCTTCGGTCGACGAGAGCGCTACGGTACGTTGTCTACGTGTACACCAGGAAATGGCGCAACCTTGATATTTGAACACATAACCCGTGGCCGATCGTCTTTCATCAAGATCACTACCCCAGTCAGCGTCGCAGAATCCTGTAATATCACTTGCTTCTTTAGTGAAAACTAAGCCTTTGTCAATGGTACCCTTGAGGTATCTCATAATACGCTTGACTGCCACCCAGTGCGCCTTTCCTGGGTTTGTAGAAAACCTGCTCAGTAAATTTACGGCAAAGCAAATGTCTGGGCGTGTTATTTGTGATGCAAAAAGTAAGCATCCGATTGCCTGCATATATGGAATTTCTAGCATTTCTTGTTTTTCACTTTCAGTTGACGGGCACATTTTGGAACTAATTCGTTGATTTAAATCAATCGGCGTTGATACTGGGTTGCAATCAGACATACCGAATCGTTGCAATAAGTCAGCTACGTATTGTGATTGATCTATTTTTATAGTACCTGTATCATTGTTCCTTTTGACGCGCATACCTAATACCGAAGAGACTTCAGCTATGTCTTTCATCTTGAAGATAGATGACAGCTCTCGCTTAAGCTTTAATATCGACTCAATGTTGTTGGAGAAGAGAAGTACATCATCGACGTATACAGCAACAAACAACTTTTCGTCATCATTTGTACGATAGTACACACATTGGTCGATATCGCTACGAGCTAAACCAAGGCTCAACAAAACATCGTTAAACTTCTCATTCCAAAGCCTACTCGATTGCTTAAGGCCATAAAGCGATTTTTGCAGCTTGCATACGCGTCCAGATTTATCGTCAAAGCCATCTGGCTGCGCCATATAAATTTCGTCCTTTAATTCAGCGTTCAAAAACGCGGTGACAGCATCCATCTGATGAATAAACAAATTGTACCTAGCTGCAATGGCGAGCAGCAATCGAATGGATGTGTACCTGACAACCGGAGCAAATGTTTCATCGTAATTAACGCCCTTCTCTTGGCTAAACCCCTTAATGACTAGTCTAGCTTTGCGTCGAACTACTTCACCAGTAGCGTCTTGTTTTGTCTTAAAAACCCATTTTGATTTTATAACCTTTTTGCCAGGTGGTAGCTCAGTCAATACCCAAGTATTATTTGAACGGAGCGACGACATTTCTTCGTTCACTGCTAGCATCCAGTCTTCGGCGTTTTCGCCAGAGATTGCATCATGAAGCGTTTCTGGATCTTTTAAAACATAATCGACAGCAACAAAATTAAAATTACAATTACCTTGTTTGGTTGCTATTCTTTCGGAACGCCTCAGAAGGTTTTCGTCAGTACCTGAGTCGGAATCTGCACTTTCGAAACTTGGTGAGTCTGCACGCGCATCTTCATTTGACCGATCTTCAGCTTTTACTTTTGGTTCGTCTTTAAAGTTCGATAATTCATCGCACTTTTCTTCCCCTGGATTGAGAACTTCACTCGAGTCAGATAAGTCAAAGAAAAGTTGGCTATCGTGTGCTTTTGATTCTCGGCTTTCAATAAAAACAACATCGCGGCTTACTATAATTTTACGTGATTTTGGATCAAATAACCGATATGCTTTTGATGCGCTGCAGTAACCAACCATTACACACTCTACGGATTTTACATCCAGTTTTTGTCGTTTTTCTTTTGGCACATGCACCATGGCCTTACAGCCAAAAACTCGTATATGCTTAAGCGATTGTTTTTTGCTTGCCCAGATTTCTTCTGGACAACGCGACTCTTTACCGCACGGAGTTCGATTCAAAATGTAAGCTGCAGTTACCGATGCCTCAGCCCAAAAGCTGTTACTCAAACCCGAATCAACAAGCATACACCGCACTCTCTCCACAATTGTTCTATTAAAACGTTCTGCCACACCATTTTGTTCAGGTGTATACGGCGCAGATGTTTGGTGCACAATACCATTTTTCATGAGAAATTCTTTAAACTTGTTGTTCGTGTATTCAGTGCCATTATCCGAACGAAGTATCTTAATTTTACGCGAACATTGATTTTCAACTAATCTTTTATATTTAACAAATTCCTCGCTTCGCAGTGGAAGCGTGCTGGGTCCATAACCTGTTGGTTAATATGATACAAACCGATATTTGCAGTAGATAAATTAAAGGCGTGTAAGCACAATTGTAATTCAAACGGAAGTGAAGACATGTTCTTTATTTTACATTTAATGATATACTTCAGGGTTGCATTAAATATGTAGAGAAGGGTCATTCACTAAGCAAATTCACAACATAAACTCAAAACACAACTACAAATACGTTCATAAGATTTTCAAAATGGAAAAACGTTTTGTATCCAAAATAAAATGGATGTTAACACGTTCTTCCACTACGCATAACTTATAGTGCAATGGCGTTTAAAACGTTTTTCCATAAACATTTTGCGAAGATAAAGAAAGTTTTAATGTTTTCAAAAAGAATCAAGCTTTATTTCAACAAAAAAGTTAACAAAGCGATTAGTTTTTTCTTTTTAACCAACAAGACGTAACTTTTTTCTCTTCTTACAAATATACATAAGTAAATGATATTTAATTTTTACATAAGGAACTACGAAATGTATTTAAAGTCTTATGTGTGATAAATTTATTTATTGCAAGTTCTTATAAAACTCTGCATAATTTTCTGGCTAATAGGACGCCATTGCAAGAAGATCCTTTTTTCTCGGAGCTTAATTCAATTGGACCATTTCTAAGCACCGATAAAGTGTTATTAGATACATTTTTTTTTTGGTCGAATAGTGTAGCATGACCAGGATTCAGTAGTGCTATGATTTTTGCGCATTCTAAGGGTGTTTGGATCATCTCTTGAAAATTGAAGCCATCGAGCATCCGTAATTTTGCACATAGAATTTCTAGTTAAATTTTTGTTTAGAAACTCAAAGTTCTTAAATTCATCTGAAACCATTTGATGTACATACATGAAATGGATTCGAAGTTCTTACTGACTCAATCATATGGCACACATCTTCTGGGGTATATAATTGGGCTGTTTTTTTTTTTTTCAATTAGCGCAAAATCGCGATCACAGGGGAGAAAACTGTGTCCCCATGTTAAAAATTTTTGATTTATTTCAGAAAAGTATTTTGTTAAGAGACTGTGGCACAAAGCGATTATTGTCCAGTTGTTGTTCTGCCCAACGCACCTATCTGACCATACTATCAATTTTCTAACTCCATCATTTTCTAAAATACTATATTTTGAGGAAATGTGTTTCAAAATACAGGATGCGATTTCTGCAGATCCTCTTTTTGCAACTGTTTCATGCCATGTATACATATGCACTGCATTGTCTGACATATTATGAATAGCAAAGTTATAATTTGAATACTGCCGCTGATAAAAGACATCGGAGTGTGTCAGGTTTGGTGTGAAAATCACTTGCTGCATGTCGACACAAATGACTACAGTACTGTGTGAATTTTTGGCGGTGTTGGTATCATTTCTAAGCTGTAAGTAAGCTTTTTCTGCCTTCTCGTGATGAGCTGCAGCTAAGTTTTGTATACTTTCGAATCGTTCTGTATTCGCGGCAGCAACCATTTCAATAAAATACTTATCGCAAACCTTACACGTATCACTTCTCGGGTAACCAAATCGTAGCTTATATTCCGTATGAAAAATATGCTTGTATGTGTCATAAGAAATTGCAGTATCAGGGTATTTAACTTTGTATAAGATATGCATTTTTTTAATACTTAAATCAGGGCTTAAACAATTTTTCTCTGATGTAGAACGACTATAGTGGCTTTCTTGGCTAGGAAAGCTTGCTATGTGTTCCATAACACACATTTTCTCCGCTTCAACGATTTTGTGTGGACGATTTTCATGTTTACCACGCTGATCAGTAACAAGTTTTCCAAATTTTAATTTTTCAACCAAAATTTGTACTCTGCGTTGCGTTATCTGAATAAAAATATGAATAAGAAGTAGGTAATAAATAAATAAATAAAAACACTCAATACTTATTTACCTGGAATGTGTGACAAAACATATTTTTACACACTCTTTCTCTTTGACCGTTAGAAGACAACAAAAAATAGCAGATTCTGGTGTTTCGCCTAGAAGTTCCCTCATTAACTCTTCGTCTTTGAGGTTCACTCAATTCAATGTAGCAACTTAAAAATGAACTTTGATCGTTGTAGTTTTTTTTATAAAAACTATCAAATAGCTCTTTTATATGTAATAAATTAAACTTATCACACTGAAAATTGCATCTGCAGCCACAAACCTATGTATAAAACACAACTGAAATATATAGTAGAAAATCTTGAACTTAAAACGTTTTTCCACTTTACCTGTTCAGGCGCGTTTTTAGCCGGCACTACTTTATTTTTTCTATTCACATATGATTGCCCACTATTTCTTAATCTTTTATTGTTTAGGTCTTTCCAATTTTCTATATTTATTTTCCTTTTTGACCCTCTGTTTGTCTTATTAAGAACACATAAATATTCATTTCTTGACATTTTGCACAGATAACATAAATAACATGTAACGTTCTTCCACTGACTGCTTGCATTAGAGAGCATTTTGAGTGGGAATGCCTGCAGTAATTTGCTCAAATTTTTTTTTACAGACAGAAGGGAGTAATTATAACTGTAAAATGCAAAAAAAACAGTTTTGAAAAAATTGTCGTTTACAACGTTATTCGCGAACATGCTTCAATTGTAAATGTTAGGAAAGTTTATTGAATAATCATTTTTAGGGTATAGTTTTTGTTAGTTTATAGTTACAAAAGTTTTGTTTAGTTACGATGACACTGATTAACTAAATGTACATTGAAAATAACTTTCGACTTACTCAAATTAGCAAAAGGTTTTGCAACAAATTACTCTTATTTGCCAGTGAATCAAAATTTGATCATAAAACTCTTCGAAATTATCTGAGTAAAAGCAATTTTAATAATACGTATATATTTTGCTATGTCATGTTTTCTAATTGCCAGTTGTCAGGCAAAAAAAACAGCAATAAGGACATTAAAAAGAGTTTTGCGTTTTGTTATCATAATAACACATCACGCCAACGCCAAAGCGACCCAAAAGTCCAATGTGAACCGGCCTTTATTCTTTTCTAAACACAAATATATGTGTGTGGCAATGCTGCTATTAACTGACATCTCTTTTTTACGCATTTTCCGAGAACCGTTATAGTAACGTGAATATAACTTCATAAGTAAAGAATAATTTATATTGCTCAGTCGATAGATTTTGTGAAAAATGTGTGAAAATACAATTACAAAATATTTCCAAAGGAATTGTTTAAAACGCGCAAGTGATTCTTCCGGAGGTAACTGTGATGAAAATGGTAGTGCTCCTGAAATTCGCGAAGCACCTCAAAAACGTAATTCTGTAAGCTCTTTTGCTTTGTTTTGTTTGGTTTTTTTTCTAATAATGTGTCGCTTGCAGGAGTTTGCAAATGATGTTGCTAACTTTTGCAAAATTCGTAGTGAGAAAGAAAGATATGAAATTCTAACGAACGCGTGGATGCCCGACACATCTTATAGTTTTCCATCATCTGGAGGTCGAAACTTAAAGTTTAATTATTCTTGGTTAAACTCTTTTTCTTGGTTGTTGTATTCATCAATTCAAGATGGAGCGTACTGTAGATTTTGTGTAGCTTTTGGTTGGGAAACTGTTGGAAATGGAAGTCATCAAAGAGCCGATGCTTTCGTGCACACCCCTTTTCGAAAATGGAAAAATGCAATTGATAAATTCAAACAACATCAGCTAAGGGATTACCACAAAAGCGCTGTAGAAAAAGCAGCAAATTTCAAGTTAATTTTTCAAAACAAAAAGGATGATGTGATAAGTGAAATCGATAAAGGACGCAAAAAGCTACAACTTGAAAATAGGGAGAAATTGGCTTCAATAATACGTGTAGTATTAGTTTGTGGGAGGCAAGGACTTGCATTAAGAGGTCATCAGGATCAGGGAAGGCTTTCATTAGGAATGCCTGTTGAAAATGATGGAAACTTCAGGGCTTTACTACGTTTAGCTATTGATAGTGGAGACAACACGCTGAAAAAGCATATTGAAACTGCATCAAGCAATGCTACCTATATAAGCTGGCGTATTCAAAATGAAATTATTGAAATAGCAGGTGAATTGATACAACAAAAACTTATTAGTCGTATAAATAAATCGAAATGCTTTTCAATAATTGCTGACGAAACAACAGATGTGGGTGGAATTGAGCAATTTTCAATTTGTATACGATATGTGGATCATTTTAAAAATGAGCAGAAGCTGAGAGAAGACTTTTTATGCTTCGTTCCTGTTAATGATACTACTGGTAGCGGGTTAGCTACGGTCCTTATCGAAAAATTAAAAGAACTTAAAATTAATCTGACGTATCTAAGAGGCCAAGGTGTGTTCGTATGCTTTATTTAAAGGAATTTATTTTTATTGTTATTTTAGAAGGCAAACCCATAGAGATAACTACGAAGGCGAACCCGAAGAATACTTCCGACGGTCGGTTTATATACAGTTTTTGGATCATTTTCTGGAACAACTTCAATCGCGATTTTTGAAGCATCGCAGTTTGCTCTCAAAAATTGAAAGTATTTTGCCAAATAAATGCATAAATCTGAATGACGAACAAATACAAGAGACAGTTAGAGTTTTAGAATCACAATGGCCTATTGATATTGCAGGTTCCGTTGAAGATTTCGTAGCTGAGTTCAAAATATGGAGGAGGTATGATAAATATTATCTTCTTAATTAAAACCATCCGCGATTATGTGCAACCAGTGTAGCACAATTATTCCATACTATACTCTAATTCATATAAAACCCACTCATAATTAGCAAGTTTTAACCATTTAATAATTTCGAAATATGAGACAAATATATAAATTATGGTTAAAACATGTCAATTCTGAGTCGGTTATACATAGATATGTGTATATAAAATGCATTATTTTGGCATACACATAAAAAATACGCCTATATGAAGAATTGCTACGCTTTGTTTTCATATTCACCTAATCGCTCGGTTATATAAATTTTAAAACCGCTAGTTTATACAAATAGTATAGTATGGAATCATCGTATCTCCCCTTTTCTGATTCGCCATTATATTTACCATATGCTGAATATTTCAATTATTTTTAAATATATTTTCAGGCACTGTTTGAATCAGACTAGTCAGCCTGAAACATTTATAGAATCCATGAATTGTTGTGATGCAAATATATTTACATCAATAAACCGATTCTTGCAGATTGGTGCAACGTTGCCAGTGTCTGTAGCTTCAAGCGAACGCTCATTTTCATCGCTTCGAAGATTGAAAACATACTTAAGAAGTAAAACCGGAGGAGAGAGACTTAATGGTCTAGCACTACTCAACGTTCACAGGGATATAGAAGTGAAAATTGAGGAAATTTTAGATTCAATGGCAAAGAATAAAAAAAGATTGAGCATTATTCTGTAACTAAATAAATAAAAAACTGTTAAGTCAAACACCATTTTGATAGCCACCTTCCACAAAAAAACGCAAAGAAGCGCTAAGCTTAAGGATTGGCGGAATACCAAATTTCTGTCTTGAGATTGGTAATGCAGTGGTTATTACATTAAATATATTTAAATTATGCACGTCCAAAAAATACGTAAACGCTTCTTTGTTTAGTCTATAATGTCAAGTAGTCAATTGTTAACAACAATACACAAACAAATTTCATTACACTTAAAAAACTTCAGGCAGCTCCAAGGGGTTGAAACTGTCTCTCAAGTGTCTCCTAGTTACACGTTGATCTGTATTGTATCTTTCCTCACACAAAAGTCGCATTGCTATAGAGTTCATGTTACCTAAATGTGTATTGGTTTTTGTGTGTCAACAAACTAAAACAGCAGTTTGTAAAACTTTTATGGATAGTTTTCTCTTTGATAGCGAATGCGTGAAATTTTATGAAATAACTTTCTCTGGATTTTTACATAAACACTCCAATTAACTGTTGTTATTGCTTACTTCAAGTACTTTTTATTTGAAATCAAAGCTTGCGTCTGGTATTTAAAGTTCAGTTGCACCCGAACTTAGACTATTTTTTACTTGTTAGTTTCAGGAGTGAGAAGATCGCAATGGGTTAAGGTTTCTATTCAACTTCCGAAATTATTTCTTCTAATTACATATGCACCCTGAGCCAAAGCGCTAATACAACACAATATCGTTTTTAATTTTATTTATCAAAAGGGATCTAAATGTTTCAATTATTCTATTCGACTTTTCTCAATTTTACACTTTGTAAACAAAACACAGAGTTGTAATTTCCATGTTAATATTTTACCAGCTTTTTCGAAGTTGAATTTATATCGGGCGAAGTTCATAATAAGACTCAAGATCGTTTGAACTTATTCGCGCAATTTAACTTTTCGCCATACGTCCGGGTGTTTTAAAAAATATAGTTACGCGATTAATGCAGACAACCAAACCCATCTGGCTATTGAGTCAGACTGACTTTTCTTTTAATTCTTCAGATTAATGAAAGCTTACAATCTAATACATATTTGCTTACATATCATAATTTACAATTGTACTAAAATGCTGATTATGTGGTTCACATCATATTTGTGAACAACATTCTGATTCTAAGAAATATTATGAAAATAATGATTTTGTTTTGCGCCTTTTGTATTAAATTTTGTAAAAGCAAAAGAAAAGGTGTCTTATTACTTTTTATTGATTTCCTGTTGTCTGGCTTATTTGATTAAGAAATTCAGCAAAGTTTTCGGGTTCATTACCCTTTACTTGTGTATTCATATATGTAACTCGTACGCTACGTTGCACGCAAACAAAGGATACAGAAGTCGGCGCAGAATGATAAAATACAAGGTTGTGCGGTACGGCGGACAAGGCACAGATCCCAAGGCAAGTAAACAAATAATATGGGCAAAGAAAAATGAGTAAGTTTCCTCTTTTCACTGAGAAGTGTGTTTTCATTTTGCTAAAGTGTAAAAACATGATGTATATGCAGAGTTTTAGTTTTTTATTTATTTTAGTCAATGAATACAAAGTTTCTTACTGACTACGCCTAAAAATGCTATTTAGCTTTTTAGTAACTTAAATTAAGGTAGTTTGAGATAATATTTCTTTTAGAGCTACTCCAGAAATTGAAAAAACCATTTTAAACAATTCCAAAAAAAAAATCAATATCAACCATTCCATTGATTTGATTAATGTCCCTGAGGGCGCGTCCAATAGGTGCAGTCATAGCATAATTCGAATTTGCGGAATGTACGTGAAATACGTCAGAACGCCACATATTAGAGGAATATTGAGCGATATTCTCAGCAAGATTTCGGGACTATTCACAACATTAGAAAGAACATTGAAGATAAAAGGGTAGTGATAGAAATTCCCTCCCATCCACAAGCAATTCCAGATTTAGAAGTAAGCAGCGTGACTTATAGGAATGCATAGTAATGTTACCTCTATGTACTCATACTAATTTCAAAGTATACTCGATTCTACTTACATACGGAGAATGAAAAGATCGCCAAATAATTGAGGCATATTCCAACCGCGCCCTAACAAAAGCAATTTAAAGATGGATCAAAAATTATGATGAACAAATGTGAACATGGAGTAGGCGTTTGGGGTAATCAAATTATTATGGGCAAATAAATGACAGTCAAAATACACTCCCATATCTTTAACCTGATCCACCAATTTCAAATTAGTACCAGCAATTGAAAAAGTTGAGTTTAATTTATTCAGCTTTCTAGAGAAATTAAAGAGTTAAGTAACTCAGAGTTATATTTTTAATTTCGTAGCCCGGACATTTTCTTACATCAAATAAATCCAGTAACTCAGGCTACGTACATTTCTGATTTGGCATTTTCTTTTAATTTAATGAATTTATTGAAATCCAAAACCAAAATAATTTTAGCTGGTTTTAGTACAACGACGAAATACTTGATATGCTTGGTATCTAATCTCGTGGAAGTGATCGGTTCGCTTTGCCTAAACTATGTTAAAGGAATTGAAGCCAACGTATTCGATGGTATCCTCGTCATCGTCGTACGAAGCGAATGGTTTAAAATTTTTTCGTTTATTTAAAAAAAAATGGTTGACAAATTAATTTTTTCTTTATTTATGACAATATGTCACAAACTTCACAACTTAGCCCTGAATAATTGCTAGGTTAATATGTATGTTTATAGCTCTGAGCTGATGCCTAACATTCTGCTGTGCAAGCAAATTTATTTATTTAACCGGTAAACTCTTAATTAAATAGATAACAGCAAGTGGGCCTTACAATATTAAAGATTAAAATTTAAAGTATTACTTCCGGAAGGAACATTTAAAAATTCTAAATCTAACACTATAGGTGACGTTAGGTCATATCGTCCAATTTTCCTAATTTCCTGCCTCTCAAAGCTTCTTGAAAAAATAGTAGCCTCTCGATTATCATGGTTTTGCGAGTCGCGTAAATTAATTGCAGTTAATCAAGTTGGGTTCAAGCCAGGTAAAGGATGCAGCGATGCGTTGCTTTATATTGATTTTCTCTCCACCAAAACCCTTTCATCCCGCAACCACCTAACAATTTTGTCCCTAGATTTCGAAAAAGCTTTTGACAGGATAGGTTCGCACGTCGTTTTAAAATGTCTAAAGGACTGGGGAATCGGACCTAAGATTTTAAAATTTGTAAACGCTTTTCTTTCAAACCGGAAGTTTAGAATTAAAATAAATGAAAGTTATTCAAGAGTATACCTACTTGAAAACGGAATTCCGCAGGGGTCACCCTTATCAGTAATCCTTTTCCAAATTGCTTTTAATGAAATTAGCCAAATTATTGTTAATCATAAATCTGTAGATCATTGTCTTGATGCCGACGATTTGTATATCATTTGTAGGATAAAAAACAATTTGGAAAACGATACTGTCCTAAAAAACGTTTTAGATGACATTCTTTTGTGGTCTAAATACTCAGGTGCAAAAATATCACTTGAAAAAAACAAAAAAAAATGCATATCTGCTGCAAACAAAAATGTAACGCGCTACTAACCTCTATAACCATTAACAATTATGTAATTAAAAATGTCGAAAAATTAAAAATTTTTGGAGTAATATTTACAAGCAGGTATCAATGGAAAGAACACTGTACAGAATTAAAAAAGTCACTAACTAAAAGAGTAAATTTACTGTCATATACTCTCATGTATCTAACAAAAACCTTAATATTAAGTAAGATCGATTACTGTCTTTTCTTGTTCTGACGCAGTCCTAAATCAATTCTGAACATTTTTAAACCCCAATATCACGCTGCGGCGCGAGTCAGCTGTTACGGATTTCGAACAACTGCAATCAATACAATCCTGGCAGAATGTGGTCTCCCTCATATCGAAGAAAGGGTAACTGAAGCAGAGATGAAGCTACTAACTAAGCTACTGTTCCACAATGATTCAATCATCGACCCGTGCGTAGACAATATTATGAAAAATAAGCGGCTTCCAAGAATCTGTTCAGCATTGCACCATTCACTTTCACGAGCCAAGGAAATGAATCTAACAACTACCAAAACATTCCGCCCACGACACCCACCGTGGAAAATTAATGCATCAAGTATCGACATAGAACTATCGTTGCAGAAAAAGGAGAACACTTCTCCAGAGATCTACAAAAAAATTTCCATAGCAAAGAAGCACCTCGCTATGCAAAATAATTGGAATATGGTATTCACGGACGGGTCTAAAATGGAAGATATAACAACTTATGCTGTGGTAAATGGTGAAGGACTATGTCTAGTCAACAAACACCTTAATAAATATGCTTCTGTTTTTACCGCCGAAGCCCAAGCTATTTACCAAGCGGTTGTTATCGCTTCGAAAACCAAAAACAAAACAATTGTCTGCACCGACAGTCTAGCTGTCTTAAAGTCCATTCTTAATCCATCTAAGAGTATATGGGACACAATCGAGAAAACTAAAGATGTGCTTATATCCACGCAAAACAAAATAAAACTCCTCTGGGTACCTGGACACTGTTCCATCCAAGGAAACGAATTGGCCGATACAACCGCAAAGTACGCTTGCAAAGCTCCTATTCTTTTAGATGCAACTATAGAAAAACCCGACCTTCAAACTAATTTAAAACGGTCATGTATCAACAATTACCTGCTAAATAGGGGAAAAAATCATCACCATCATTATTCAAAAATTCTAGACACCAATAGCGTGCCCTTGTATCCTTGCTCCGTCACTAAAGACAAGTTAAAAACGCTTCTTAGACTACGAATGGGACATACTATCACAACGCATCAACACCTCCTAAGACGGGAAGACCCACCAACTTGCACCAGATGTGGCCAGACCCTATCTTTTCACCACATTATATACATATAACAGCTGCTCTACCCTGACTGAAATCAAACGACGTCTCTTCGGGAATACAACAATTACCGAAATATTAAAAACACCCTCAGAATCGAACATAGAAAAGATACATCAGTTTATTACAACCATGAAAATTGCCATTTAAACGCAAGCATTAAATTACTACATTATATTTTTCATTATTTTTTCTTACTTGAGATACTTATGTACGTACCTGCTTAGTAGATATACATACATATGTAATAGATCTTTTATTCTTATCATACTTTTGTCTTAGTTAAGCGAGCTGATGGCCTTGTAGAGATGCTCTTGTAGATACTATTAAGCTTTTAATTTATTATAAGTTTATTAAATAATAATAATAACACTTACGGAATATGATGTCACTTAGCTGACGAAATTGGCGAACAACATTCCAAGAGCGTAAATCTTAAATTGCTCGATAAGAAAATTAAATCTAAAATTCGATTAGACTTAAATAAATAACTGTTCAGGCCAGTGCCCTAAATTAATGTTCTACTTGGTAGTGTTCACCTATTTGCGAACACAAACATGCCTGTCAGCACATAACTGTGGTTATCCGTTTGTCAACCGAACCAAATGTTTTGTTTCGTTAAAAAGCTCTTTGGTACAAAGCAGCGGGTTCGGTGACAAACAGGAAAATCCCCTAGGCCATTCCATTTTTCGCAGCCAAGGAGAGTTCGCCAGCCATTGCCAGCCAGAACACCACACCAGCCCACGCCAATGTATGTATAGCGAAATCAAAAGAAAAAATTTGACATTTTTAATAAATTGATTTATTGATTTAAATTACGGATAAAATACTAATTATTTAATTTTCTTTGCACGACTGACCCCGACACCATCGCCATCTGCATTAGGCGTGCACAATAACTATTAATTTGGCGCAAGTCTACGTATAAAAAACTATCAACTAAGTATAATTCAAAAGCTTTGTTAACATTACACGGAGTTAGAAAATCAGAAGAAACAACAAAATACTAGAAAAGAATGACCCTTTGCCGCTCATTTGCAAAACAAAGCTATATCTATTTGTACTTGGGAACTAAATCGTTACTAGAGCATTTTTCCAAACTTGTGGATAGACTCCTTGTGATAGGATACTGTTATATAGGTTGATTATTTTAAGTTTCATATCACTACACAGGGGTTGTAGCATTGGGCATGAGTTCCAATCTGCACTTGGAGTTTAATAGTGAGTGTAATATCATTTTTAATTACAAGTCCATCAAGTGAACGAATATTGCTGCTGTGACTCTTCTTTAGGAAATCATTTTTCGTTTGAGCGGATGATGGATGGAAGTTTGAATCTAATGAGTAATTAGACCACACGGACGAGAAATATTAGCAATGTCTCTTGGGTTTAGCATGGGGCCATAGGGACTATTTTCCAGAGGAATGTTTGTATACTGATAAGACACGGAAATAAATTTTATATCAGCCCAAGCCCTTTTCGTATTTGTCCTGTGGTTGATTTTCTCAGAAAATTTGTTTAAGCAGTCTCTTTTTGCTTGTTTTAATTTTCTTCTAAAAATAGCGTTTGCCTTTTTGTACCTAATTAAGTCATAAGTACATTTACATTGGGATTTAATTGGATTGAATGCATTTCAGGCGTTTATTAGAGGAGGATGGATGTGTGTCGCAAGAGCTAACAGGTTTTACATCACATCGGATTGGGGTAATATGGTCGGACTTTTGCGCTACGCCAGGATACTTCCACTTTTTCAGGGGAGCTTGAAAAGATTAAAAGTCAGAGTAGTGTTTGGCATTATTTACTGTCTTTGTGAATTTATACACTGAGACAACACTTTGTGTACCCATATAGAGAACTAACAACAGAAATCGATAATAAACAAATACGTTGTCTCAAAGTGAGAAGCTTAATTGTATTTAAATACACATAAATTCATAAAGTTTCCGCCACACTTATTAAAATGTATATGTCGAAATAAGAGCGCGAGTGATTTTGTGCGAATACATAAATTAATACATTTCCAATTATTATCAGCTTACGCCATTTAATTTGGCTATTTGACTAAATGGAATTTTCGCAATTTATCATATAAATTTCGATTGCTAGTGGACATTTGCAGATTCATTTCGTTGGTTAATTAACACCACAGCACTAACCAACAACAAAAGCACTGCCCTCTCCATTTCTAAATAAACACTTTTTTACTAAATCGCAATTGCACACAAAATCACTATGCGCGATCAACCGGTGTTATTTAATTAATTTATCCCATGTGTATAACATAATTGTAATTTGCGATCGCTTTTAGCAACACATTTTTACTGAAATAGTGCAAATGGACATTAAAGATGACATGATTCTAAACTTTCTCGTTTTCAGAAGTTTGTGCTGACAACACAGCCAAATGAATCCCTTCACGAGCAGCAAAAGGATCAAAACTGAGTTATTATTTATTAGTTTTCTTCTTTTCGAAGCAATATGTGAAGAATTCAACCTCTCTCAAATTTTGTACAAAAAATTATGCTGCATTTCTATGTTTTAAAAGTGAAATAATTTTTCGTTTTACTAAATAATATGGTCATATTTCCCTGAAATTGTCCCTTATTTCATTTTACATACATGTAAAAATGGAACCTGTTATGTTGTAAATATTTACGTTCTTTATTTAAGTAGATTCAATTCAAGTTACATTTAGTTAAAAAAAGATTGATTAATAAAAAGTCGGATTTTCAACTTCCGACGACTTCACGCGCTTTTTATGATCATCTCTCCCTAGTCTCCCTTCCCTTCTCCGTCTTATACAGGTTTGCCTACATCACGCAGGGTTGCCAACATCACATTCGGTCATCCTGCTCGTCAACTGACTCAGATGACATCTTCATCAACTTCAAAATGTACCCAAAGCTTCATATTATCCACACTGGTGGATGTAACGCCTTGAAATCGGCTGCTTTTTCGACTACATATGTATCTCCCATTACGTTTGACTTCAACCACTTTATAAGGTCCGATGAATTGTTTGGCAACTTCTTATTCGAAAATTGTGTTACCTTTATCGCAACCAAATCTGCTTTCTGATATTCTTGGCTGCTTTTACGTTTTTTGTCAAAGTTCCTTTTGTACGCTTCCTGAGCTTTCTGAATATTGCTTCTCGCTTCTTCTCTCAGAGTACTACGATCATCTTGAAACGCGACCAATAATTCTTCTTGAAGTACATAGTTTTATTATATCAGTAGACATCTCGATTTTCATTTTGGCGCCAAACATAATCTCCTAAGGTGTAAATTTTGTTGACGAGTGAACGTGCGCGTTTATAGCCTTTTGTACGACCGATGTATAATTATACCACTTAGCTGGATCATTAGCTGACAACTTCGCCAAAATAGAAATAATTACTCTATTGACTCGCTCGATTTGGCCGTTGCCTCTCGGAACGCCTGTGGTTATTTTGACATGTTAAATTTTAATTTCGTTACAGAAATCTTTACATAAATTTGATAAAAATGCTGCGCCTTGATCGCTTATAATCCGCTGCGGATTTTCAAATGTTGTGACCCATGTACTCAAATGCTTAACTACTTCATGAGCGTCTGTTGATTTGGTGCATCGTTTTTTGCGAGTTCATGTGACCAAAATTGTGCGTAATCTGCGTATGGTTTTTCATCGAGAACTGCTGCTATCGCTCTCAGATGCTCATCATTTTGCTGCGCCTTCTGAATTTGTGCTCGCACCTGTGACTTAACCACCATAACTGGATAACGACTTAAGCTGTCGACATGTTTCATTCGCTCTCCTGCTCGATGTTCGATATTACAGTTAAAATCCTGTAAATGCATAAGCCACTGAACTACTTCCCTGGGTACGTCCTTCTTAACGGCTGTCTGCTTAAAAATCAGTAACTAGATCAAAGTGAATGCCCATTAAATAATGCCGTAATCTCTTCGTTGCTAAGAACGCAGCTTTAACTTCCAGAAAGTAGCTGTGAAGCCTTTCCTCTTGGGGTGAGGTTTTTCGACTCGAATAGAATACAGGATGCCACTTTCCTTCATGCTCTTATACTAATGTTGCGCCAAACCCATACTTCGACGCATCTACATGAAGTTGTGTTTTAGCATTTTGCTTAAAAATTTTTAAAACCGAATCTTGCGTAAGTGCTGTCTTCAAATCAATTATTGCTTGCTGTTGCTGAGGACCAATTAAAAATTCTGCTTTCTTCTTCAATAACTGTGTTAGTGGCCTAGCCATAATGGCATAATTTCGGGCAAATTTCCTAAAATATCCCGATAACCCCAGAAAAGCTTGAATGCCCCGAACATTGTTTGGTACAACGAAATTTTTAACAGCTTTAGTTTTACCTTTTCCAGACCAAATGCTACCATTCTGAATTTTATGACCCAAAAAGCAAATTTTTTCTTTCAGGAACTTGCCCTTGGACCACTTGATTTCCAAGGCGAAACTTTGCGCCTTCTGCAATACTATCTCTACATGCTTAAGGCATTCATCCGCTGTCTGTCCGAAAACGACTATATCGTCTACGTATAACTCCATAATTCCATCGTTTATTAATTGTCGAAATATGTAATTAACATACCGCATGAACACCGCTGGCGAGTTACAAGACCCGAATGGTGCTTTAGTGAACTCATATAAACCTTCTTTAGTTACAAATGCTGTATATTTGCGGCTGCTTTCCTCGACTGGCACGTGAAAAAACCCATTTCAGAGGTCCATCACAGAAAAGAATTTTGCTGACTGCATCTTCTCTAACACTTCGTCCATAATTGGTACAGGAAAACGATCTTTTAAGACAGCAGTATTTAGTTTGCGGTAATCTATGCAAACGCGATAACCACCATCTTTTTTCTTTGCTAAAACTACTTTACTTGCTATGTTTGCGTTAGATTCACGAACTATACCAAGTGTTAACCACTCTCTACTTGGCTCTTAACAACGGCACGCTCTGCTGCAGACAGTCGAGTTGGACCTTCATTAAAATTAATAAAATCATCTTTTGGTATTATCTTCAGCTGAATAGAATGTCCAATCGGCCTAACTACCGCATTGTAATCGTTAATTAATTTCATAACAACGTTTTTATATTGTGGTAGAATATCAACTTCGGGCACCTTCTCTACAACATTGTATACGCATTTGAATTTATCATCTTCGTGACCTTCATTTGTCTTATCAGAAAAAAAAACCATTAGCATTAAATTCTAATTGGAATTGTTGGATAAAATCATATCCGACAATAACTTCGTTGTTTGTTTTGCTATCAGATACGACAAGAAATGTATGCTCGGTTTTTATATTATCAACCTCAACTTCTACGCTTAACGCACCCTTCACCGCTGTTTCAATATTCCCCAAACCATAAAATTTTGCGACACTCTTCTTTAGCTTGTGATTGCCGAAATTTTTGTCATAAACACTTTGCTGCATAAGCGACACATCTGTTCCAGTGTCTATCAAACACGAAAAGTACTTGTCGCCAATTCGCATTTGCTTGCCTCGTTTATCGCTCATTACTACGCCTACCGTTCGCTTCTGACTTTCGCAATTCTTCGCAATGTGGCCGCTGCCGTTGCATTTGAAGCATTTTGTTTCGACTTTACATTCTGACCGTATGTGTGTGGTTGACCCGCAATTGAAGCAATGTTGTTTACCGACTGCCCGCGTCTCGCCGTTACCTTCTCTACCCTTTTGCACAGGCTTCGTATAGTTTTGCTTCTGGGCTCCGCCGCTGCTGCTCTGCTTGCAACTAATTTGCTGTATAATCTCGAAACGGTCTCTTAGGTCTTTAAATGTTTTGGAACTATACAATGGGTATTTCAGATCGTCACGTACCTTTAGTTCATCTACAATGTAGCGGATAACTGCTTCGTCCTCCACCGACTTCCTCTAGCTTCCTCATTTGCAGCACATATTCGTGGAAGTTTTCGTCGTTCCTCTTTCGCCTTTGAATTAGCTTCTGATGGAATTGTCACACCATCGTAGTCTGGAACAATATTTGCAAATTGGTCGACGGATACATTCTTAGAAGTTTCCAGCGCTTTTAGCAACTCCAGCAGTTCAAATTAATTAGCGGAACTGCCGCAAACGTTCGAAGTTGACTGCATTTCTACGTCGTCCACTATTTTTTCAACTCCTAGTAACTTAAAGGCGTTTTCTTCGCTTTCCACTTTTTCAGCTTCTACTTGTTCTACTTCAACTTGATTTTTTTCTGCTACTGTCTCCTTCTTTTAGTTCGATCTACATACAGGCATTCTCTATCATTCTTTCACTGAGCTCCTTTACAACTTTTTTCTTCGTTCGGAGGTTGAGCCCCCATGTAAAAATGGAACCTGTTATGTTGTAAATATTTACGTTATTTATTTAAGTAGATTCAATTCAAGTTACATTTAGTTAAAAAAAAGATTTTCAGCTTCCGACGACTTCACGCGCTTTTTATGATGATCTCTCTCTAGTGTCTCTTCCCTTCTCCGTGTTATACAGGGTTGCCTACATCACATACATACATTATATCTGCATTGAAATGCAATTAAGATTCAATACAAGATATTTGAAGTGTAATGGGTTCCGTTGGAAACGCTGCGCCAGAGCGCGAAGGAAACGGTGGAAAGACCGGCTCACTGGGCTCACGGAAGTCAATATGAAGCGAGACAACACGCCCATCGTGCTGGTGGTAGCGTACACGCCCTATGACGCTGATCACCCTCCTCACTCGATGGTGCGAAACTGGTGAACAAATATGAGGTATCCCAGTCTGTGGGGTTAGGGTCAGCTCATGTAAGGTGTAACTCGTTCTCTTTACATGACGATTTAAAACGCCTTTGGTAACTCCACGGGAACTAAACGGCATTCGGTTAAGTCTTATTATAAGTTCCAAATATTTAGGCGTTTTTTTTTAATATGATGCTGAACTGGTTCAACGTTGTGAAAGGCTTCAGTAGCCCTCTATACGTGAAAGAGTACCATAGGCAAGAAATGTCTGCATAAGCGGAGCACTCAGAACCATGCCAAATGAGGACTTGGACGCAATTTTAGATCCCTTTCCTTTGAAATTGGCAGGACAAAAGATGGCAGCGATGACTGCTCTGCGAATAAGAGAGAAATCCAATATTAACAAGTATTTCTTTATCCCGAGCAGCACGGGGGATTAGTGGAAACTGGAGTCTAATATTTCACCTGATAGTACTGTCATCTAGTCAGATAGCTCGAAACACGACGGTAAGGCGGGAGGAGGCGTTTTCTTACGAAACCCTCTACTACAAATTTGTGTTAGATTACCAAATCACTGCGGCGTTCTCTAGGCTGAGGTCTCAGCTATCATGGAAGCAGTAGGATGAAACATCTTCATTTTTAGTGTTAGCCAGGCTGTAATCAAAGCTCTGAGTTTCCAATGTGGTTGGGGCTCTAACCGGGCACTGTCTCATAGGCAAACTTCATGAAAGGCTAGGCGTCTCTTTCGGCAGATTCTGCAGAAACTGCCAGAATGGCGAAGAGGAAGAAACGTTTTTACATCTACTGTGTAAGTGTCCTAAACTGTGCAATAACAAAGCTGCGGTATCTGGGATCACCGTTTCTGAATGACCTTAGTGAGGTTTCAAATACCGAGGTCAATTGCATTTGAATACTGTAATTTTCACGAATCACTTCCGGTTGCTTCAGTATTCGTGATGCGGCATATGTGCGTCGACGACGTTCTAGCGAGTGAACCTGATTTAGCGTTTACCATTCAAGCCCGGGACCAAGTTACCGAGTCATTGAGTTCAGCAGAGTTCCCACTTCGAAAGGGGGCCGCTAATAATAAGCAGGTTTTGAGTGATATTCCTTGCTCTGACCTGTTAAGCAAAGACTTCCTCGATTTCAAGGATACGAGCAACGTTAAAACTCTCGGAATCCGATGGAATGCGTCTTCCAATCAATTTCACAGTAGTGACAGGGTCCTGTAAAGTATTTGCTTCAAATACCTTCGGGAATATCGGATGGTTTTACTAGAGTTGACTTAGCCAACATAACACCGCGCCTAAAACGATTAGCGAAGTTTCTAAGCAGGCCGGCTCTTTAGTCCTGGGTGTCGTTGACCACAGCAAGGAGGACGGTGGCAAAAGGGATATACCTTTGTGTTCACCAACTCGTGTCTGGCTCATTACGGAGCCCTCTGAACCGAAGGAGATCTAGGAAATCCTCCGCTACTGTAACCCGAATCTTCCGACGCAGAACTGAAAGGTCGCCAGGTTTGAGGCGTCTGAGGAACCTTACTGGAAGTGCTACTTCTGCTTAGCGCAGAGTCCCGTAGGCGGTGCCGGAGGTCTGCGGACCTGAAGCGTGGAAAGCGAATGAAACACCACGACCACGACGCTGAGAGCAATTTATTACTCCACCTTCAGCAAGGTGGAGCAGTTTTAGTCTTGATTCAGGAACCGCGGCTGAGCAGTAACGGTGTTTCTGCATTGGAACGAAGAATTATAAGCTATTGGTGTCCAGCGACGTAGGTAAAGCTAGAGCTTGTATGCTCGTTTTTTTTCCTAATTACAACAATTGAGACATTGGTTTGCGAGCCTAGAGAGCGGTACCGGAGAACTATTGCTCATGTCCACATATATGGCTCACGACGATGAGGTAGAACGCCCTCCAGCGCTGCGTCGTTATTGGAAGTGTCGCAAATTCGAAGCACTCTTGCTGCAGAAGTTCGGATAACAACGCAATTGGAGTCTTTTTTTGATTTTATTCTAAATAAAAACTTGTCACTTTTTAATAAGGGCAGCGACTCTACGTTAGTAACTGCAGTCAGAGAGGAGGTCTTAGCTCTCGCCCAGCTGTCTTCTCGACTGATATCCCGAATCTCGAACTGGATGGTTCTAAATGTTCTACTCGTTTTCGATAGCTTGATGAAGAAATTCACCTGAGCTTGTAATAAAGCGATCATGTCCACTGAGAAAGCCTACGGTAAATCAAATCCACGCTAGTGGACGTTAGAACTCTCGGCGCTTAGGCCCTAGGAAAGCTAAGCTGAAACCTCCTCCGTTCTCTTGAAATGCCTGAGGAGGGGCGAAATGGGCATCTACGCAATGAACAGAGAGGAGTAACTTGGGCTTCTCCTCATTGCCGCTGGAACGATGAGCTTCATCACGACATAGCCATAGTTCATCGTATTAAAATTCATGTTGTGCCAATGAAAGAAAATGCTTCAACCCTGACAGTCACCTGTCACATACAAGGAACCGAACGATATGATGAACTGTCAACCAGTGTTTCTCGCTGCGAAACGCAAAAAAATAATGCAAGTGTTATGGCTGTCACTGATGTTAATCGAAATAAAATACCATGCTTGCAAAGCAAGTAGGACTTAAAAACTTAGTAAAACTTACTTAAATGTAAAAATGTATATGTTGAAAATTGCAACAAAATCTTCAGCGTTTCAAAAAAATAACCCTTGCCGATCTGCGTAGGCGGCTTTCGGCCGATTCAACTCAAGAATCTTTCGGTCGCCCAGGATCATAACCCTCAGCATGGTCAATACTCCCTTCGCCACCAACACAAATAAAGCAAAATATCTGATAATACTTAAGGCTACCCTAAAATATAAAATTATATATCAAATGAAAAGTATTTTTACGCACTATTTGACAATTGTATTTTTAAATATAGTTAATTACGTATTTTTTAAAGAAAAAAATATTTGTATGAATATGGACATTACTTAATTTTTTTCTCGAAATATACGTATAATATATATACGAATACATATATATATCAGGTGAAAAATCTTTTAGTTACTTATCTAACCATATCAAAATTTTTGTAATAGTTTTTTAAATACTTCCTTCTAACACCTCCTTCTATTCATTTGCGCAAAAAAAGTTGCACACTGTAAGAATCAGTAGAAGAAGAAGTTATGCCAAAATGAATTGGGATATCATACATTGCATGTTATAAGCATGTTAGATTGAGATTGCCAAAGGCAAAGAATCGTGCTATTTGGAACTCGCCCAAACTCTAATGCTCACATCGAAATAATTCGATGCCATTTTTAATTAAATTTGATAATTACCTTTTTGCGGCTTGTGGTATTCCTGCTTTTATTTTATATGTAACTTTTACTTGTGAGCTATTTTGATGTAATTGAGTTTTAGCATCATATAACTGTGCATAGCTATTCCCGAAGTTGTTGGGTAATACTTGACTAGGGTTGCAAATATCATTAGGATTTCCCAATAAATTCATACTGCATATAAAATCGACTTGAAACGGCCAGCATAACAAAGATCGAACAATGAGAGGAAATCTGTTCTCACATTCTACATATGCTTTCGCAAATGCTTCATGACAGCGTTGTTTGCCTCTTGTGAGCTGCCTTTTACAACGAATTTCAAATTTTTCTGAATATGTCTTTTGTATATAAACCCCCATATTTTCGGATTCACGACGAGATAATCCGTTATTTGAGTCAAAACGACCTCCCTGTACTTCGACACGAAGCGGCTCCAGGATTCTACTCATCTTTTCGAATGATTTTTCTACATCGTTAACATCCTCCTTCATATTTGCTAACGTGTTTTGAAACGGTTTCGTCATAAGGTCCAAACGTGTCTTAGTCAAGTTATATGTTAGGCTTGTGGCACAAGCGAATACACGAACTACTTCTCCACTATTTGCTGCTAAATTAGCGATTGGTCCTGAAAATATTCAAATGAAGTAAAGTCGTGAAATACGTAATTATGTCCCAAATACCCGATATGATGTATGCAAAACATAGAGCTCTTAAATAACTTCTTCCAGACTTGCCTGCCATTCCAGCCAATATTAGAAAGGTGATACACTTCATGCTTGAAGTAAATAAAAACGCAGTTCCTGTTTTGAAAATACATTCCGCAGTCTGATTAAGATCTGGAACCACAATTCTGACATTTCAATTACCATGCTTACCAATTAAAGATGCCATAGTTATTAATATAATGATATTGGTTTCCGTCGAAAAATTAGAGTTAAGTAGAAGTAACCACCATAGCATCATTATCACACAAGCACCAACAAAACCGCTGCAAATGTAACGTGTCCACTCCAAATTATCCACATTTGGACTAAACAAAATGCAATATATAGAACGACACTTCTCAGTAAACAATAAACAAAATTTTTTCTTTGTAAAATAAAACATTTCCAGACATTGATTTCAATTACATTAATTATATTAATATTTTCATGAGAAAAGTACATAACAAAGTTATCCATTGATACGTATAAATCATGATAAAAACACTATAAAGTAAAACCGTTCGCTCAATTCGTAGGTCGTAATTTTTTTTTTTTTTTGAAGTTTGCCAACCAAGGCGAATTCATATTAGGTGGTGTTATAAGTACAAAAACAAAAATTTACACTAACCAAATATTATCACAATGACAGCATGATTTACAACAAACAAACCATTTAGACTTAACGTTCACCAAGCGAATTCAATCATCTGCTTGATCAACTTCACCTTATATGAATTCGCCAATCGCCAGGACCAATCGCTAATTTCGTACAGCTGACTTTTTCGCTTTGGAGAACGTAACGTCAAAATTATCTGTTTTGTTTACATTCGTTTGTTGTGTTTCTTATTGGCATTATGAATTTCAGGCATAAAGTGAGAGTTCGTAGTGGAAATTGGTGATTTTTTGTCAGAACTTTAATAAAATTAAAAAAAAAAAATGCTGAAGTGTAGATGTGTTTCAAAAGAGCGGCGCGACCATGTCGAATGAAAGCTAACGATGTGATTTGTGTGGATCATTTTCCGCGATCGGACATGGTTTGTCCGGCAAAATGGTAATCTAGCTTCCACAAGCCGTTCCACATCCTCCATTGCTCTGTAAGAATAGTCCCGATTGTATGCCCGCGATTACAGTGGAACGTGAAAAAAGAGCAAACGGTCAATTAGAGTAAGTATCGAGCTCTTAGCGCATAAGAAGTGTCAATAAGACCTCATATTTGATGTATGTAGGGCGGTTTTTGATAGTCCTAACTGCGATATAGAGAATTCTGGTTTCGCGGTGGCAAAACAAACGTCAACCGTTTGGTGTAATTTGGGGACACCAGCTAAGAATATAGAACTCAAAGTACCTGTTAAAGACTGTGAAGCGCAAAACGAGTAAGTGCACATTTAAATGCATCTATTTATTTAATAATATATATAAATAGTAATAGTAATTAGTAGTAGTAGCAGTAGTAGTCGTAGTGATAGTGTAGTAATTAGTAGTAATAGTAAAGAACGTAAATTACTAAGAAGTTGGATACTTTCACCCGAAATCCCAACAGAATATTTTAGCTTATTTCACCATACGAGAACAAATTTTACGTTCACTGATTGGTATTAGATTCTGATTGGATCCAATTGGTTTGTGGTGTGGTGAAGTAGGCTAACATTTCTTACCACAGGAAAATTTCACTGATGCAAGTTCTTTGGTAATAGTAAGTAGGACTAGTACTAATTATAGCGGTAAACCAATCCGCAAATAGTGCTGAAATAGTCCCTAGCTACATATGTATGTATGGACATACATAGTACATAGACACAATCAAAAATGTTCAAAGCATCATCGCCCAAGTAACCACACCTTTAAAATGAATTTCGAGTCCGCGGAATTTTTTTTTGGCAGTTATTTTCAAAAAGCAAAAATACTTGTTGTGATCCATAGTACCAGAATCGCGATAATGCTTTGAACTTTTTTTCAACGCCATACTATTTGACCCACCCTAACGTATATGTATACATTGATGCATATACATTCCTACACATCCTTCGTTACACGATATCAACAGGCGATCGATACGCAATGTATACTTACATATATACTTACATATGTATGTACATATACATATATACGTATTTAGACAAGCCATGGTTCCCACATCCTTCACATAACAACGCAAAGATTTTTACGTTTGCCGATGCGCCACATCTCCTGAAATTGGTAAGAACCCATTTCCTAGACTCGGGATTATTATGGAAGGGGCAACTCTTAACGACAAGAACCATTTGCGATAAGCGGATTCGTCAATTACTTTCAAATTAACCGATGCCCATATTTCTGTTAAATGGATAGGTACGTAAAAACTCTCTGTATAAGTACTTTATATTATATAAAATCATAAGAAATAACTTAGGACGTCAAAAAGTGAAAGTGCATGTAAACGTAGGTGCAATTGGTTACCCTGGGAAGGTACTTAATATTATTTAGGGATTTATCAATGAATTCTTTTTATATTAAACTTTTGATAAAAGGAACCCTTCGGTACAGCCCTAGAAAACCAATTGATGTTTTGACTCGTCAATGTCACAACCAATAATTCCAAATATGTATGAACGGCCTCGAGCATTTCCAGAAGAGCATTTTAATGACCAATAAATCCTTGAGATTGCTTTTTGAGTATATGAAAAAAAAATTCAAACGTGTAATACATATTGACCAACCGGCTAAACCATGGAAACAATTGCGTTTAATAAACATTTCAAGGAGAAAACTTTAGCATAACTACGATATTAATAATAATCATTTTATTGAAGGGCGGCCGCCGTAGCTGGGTGTGCCTGTTGGTCCAGAATATCAACGAAATTTCGATGCAGGGAAAAGATGGTAACGACAAAAGCACTTTCGTTACCTCGTACTTGTCCCGTTTGAAAGATTGACGTCATTAATTGCTCTTATAAAGTCGATTTTTTTGAGTTTTGAGTGATTTTTACAAAAAGTTAAACACAGCATAATAAATTGCGAAGTGAAGAGCTTTGTATTGTGGCAGCTACAGCGAAAATCAAGTGCAGTTATCACCTTCATTTTCTTCTCATTATCCCTGTATTAGGGACCGCCGTGTTGTGTACGATGCCAGCGTTGTCGTAATCTGGTATTCTATCATTCTCGCATTTGACCCATTTATGTATATAAGTACATATATGTAAGTACAAATGTATGTTTTCGCCCAAGAAATATTAGAAACATACTTGCAAATTACAGCCATATTCAGCGTGTTTTCGCAATTATTACAGCATACATACAATGTACATACATACGTGGAATTAAACAATGTTTTTATGCCGCAGTTGAGGGAACTTGCTATTGGTCTCCTTGTAGAGCAAACCGGTATTTTAACCACCGCTACAACAGCAACATTTCAAAATATAAAGTTTTGTATTGGGATGCTTTAGGTCGGTAATATATTAAAAGCAAACAAAAAGTTTCTTTTTTTCTCCTACGCGTTTCGGCGTCTTCCGCATCTTCATCAGGGAGTCTGCATTTTATTGTACATAAAACATAAAAGCAAGTGTTAACAAAATAAATATTTGCTTACAACAATAATTGCACTTACATTTTTAATTACATTGAAAATAGTAACAACATCAAAACAAATAAAAATATAAAAACAAAAATAAAAATAAAACTCCAAATATTGAATTGTACACTACTTTTTTGTATCTCTGTTTAACCATCACTCGTTATTGCTGTTCTGTATTCGCAGTTTATATTGTCTACGTCCTCCTTAAAATTCATGGTGTGTCGTATTTGTTGTTGTATTCTCAGCCCTTCTAATGTTAACCTTGTCCTCTCTTTTTCTCCACGTCTAATATTTTTGTATTTTCGAAATCGGCTGAGTGTCCGCTATTCGTTAAATGTTGTGTCAATGCTGTTGTTGTCTTTTTGTTCTTCGCGTCCGTTTTATGTTCGCTAATTCGAATTCCGAGTGATCGCTTTGTAGTGCCTATACAATTTCAATTTTCACCCAATTTACCATTGCACTTGATTTCATATACTACGTTGTGTTGTTGTTCCTTGTTGATTCTGTCTTTTGTTTTGGTAAACACCGAGTTTAGCGTGCGATGGGTTTTATGTGCAAAGCATATTTTGTCTGTCTGTATACTTCTGCTTATTGTTTTTTTTGTCCGTTAGTCCTGGTATGTATGTGATACCTGTGTAGTTTTTGTTTTCGTTTTTGTTTGTGGTTACAATATTTGTGTGCCCCAATGCCCTTTTGTTGTTTGCAGTTGCTAACAGACTCTCTATTGTTGCATTAGGGTATCCATTTTTGTACAATATATTTTTAGAGCAGGGAATTCAAACTTTGGAAGACGAAAAAGACAAGGACACTACGAGATGTAAAATTGCGACTAAAATTAATAATTATAAAAATAAACTTAAGAATTCCCCAAAGGATAAATTTATATTGAGAGTTTACGAAGACACTAAAAAGTTTATCGCACAACAAAAGGACCAAATAATAATAACGAACGCAGATAAAGGTAACAAAACGGTGATGATGATCAAGGTGGAATACAGACAAAAAATGAAGGATCCTCTCTTCGACAAAACTGCGGGAGAATAACTATTTCAAATATGACGACACTCACTATCAACAGATACAAGGAATGCCAATGAGCAACCCACTGTCACCCACCGTAGCTGACATTGTATTAGATAAAATACTGGACGACAGCATCGCTGAACTTAAACTAAAGGACATATACAGTGATGGAAAAAAAATAGGGGCACAGCAATGGTTATCAAGTTTTTAACTTTACGTTAACTTTAGACGAAATAATATATATTTTGCAAAAGGTAATGAAAAAATAAGGAAATTCAATAATTATTGAGTGGTTTTTATTTGGTAACTTTGATTTTAAAAATGGAAATTAATACATTTTGTAATTCAGCCTGGAGAAATAATAGAGACGAACTTTAAAAAAATAATAATAATAATTCAATTAAAATATGATATCTTTCGTTGGTCTTAGTTAATATTTAGTTGAAGCTCCTTTGTTTTTCATGACCTCCTGACATCTTCGCGGCATGGAGTTGACCAATTGAGCACAAGTTTTGACCGGTATTGAGTACCAAGCTTCCTGTATTTTTCCCCACAGCTCTTGCTTAATTTCCATTTTTGTCCACCGATCGACTTTTTTACACATAGAACATCTATGGGGTTCAGGTCCGGAGACTGTGAGGGCCAGTCCAAAAGAGCAACTTGATTCCTTTCAAGCCAAGATTTAACAATTCTGGAAGCATGTTTTGGGTCATTGTCGTGCATAAACTCTCATCTAAGTGGCATGTAAACATCTGCATAGGGCAACATTACACTATTGAGTATATTTAGGTAGTCTGGAGCACACATCTTCTCCCGTATCCAAAAGACTGGCCCTACTCCACTCACAGAAAAGCAACCCCATACCATTATAGAACCTCCGCCATGTTTAATGGTCTTTTGGGTATATAAAGGGTTAAATTCAGCATTCGGTGGGCGTCGAACGAACATTCTACCATCGGATCCGAATAAATTTACTTTGGTCTCGTCCGACCAAAGGACATTTTTCCAGTTTTCCCGAAACATGTGCCTCTGCGCGAACTGCAATCGTTGATTCACGTTCTTTTTGCTCAAATACGGGACTTTTCTGGCCCTTCTCCCGTTGAACCCTGCTTCTCGTAGTCTGTTACGAACAGTCCGGCTAGTAACCGGAGCATTTAATCTTTCCTTGAGGTTGTTGGAGGACAAAAACGGGTCTTATTTTGACTCTCTAACAACCAAATGGTCAAATTGCATTGATGTTTTGCGCTTTCTTCCTCTCTTTGTTTTTTTTTCCGCACGGCTTAAGAGTGTTGAACACCATATTTCTGGAGCATTCCATTATTGCAGCAATTTGGCGAATGGTTTTTCCAATTTTTCGTAGGTTTTTTATGGTTTTACGTACGATGATTTTTGGAATTTTTTTAGTAATATCTTGTAAAAACTTATCACACAGCAAATCACTATGAATTAATAATGATCTTTCGAAAATTTCCGCAATGCATTCAGCGCATACGACCAAACTTATTCTGTCCCTATTATTTTTTCCACTCAAAAACATGTGCATCAGCTTTAAAACGCAATTATTCAAAATTGTGCTGCCTACTATGCTTTAAGTGCGTATGAAGTAAAGTACCGTTCAGTAACTGGAGTTAACAGTGGCTTCCAACAAAATAGCACAGAATTATAAAAAATTATGGAATAGTATCGGGTGTTTTTTTTTAGGGGTATAGAACTTCGAATTGAAATAAAACACAAGAAAATCGTTTTAAGGTCCATCAATTTGGCTTTATTGGAAGGATAATTTTATGCCATTAATGTTTAAATATGATTTCGGGCATGTGGCCGCCGCGGCTGGCTCGAATAAAGCCAATTCTACAGGTCCAATTTTCAACCACTTTTTCGAGCATATGGGGCCGTATGTCGGCAATAACGCCACGAATGTTGGCTTCCAATTCCCCTAACGTTTCTGGTTTGTTGGCGTAGACGAGCGACTTCACATATCCCCAAAGAAAATAATCCAATGGTGTCAAATCACACGATCTTGGTGGCCAATTTACAGGTCCATTCCGCGAAATTATGCGCTCATCGAATGTTTCCTTCAATAAATCGATTGTGACGTGCGCTGTGTGGCATGTAGCGCCGTCTTGTTGGAACCACAACTCATCCACATTCATGCCATCCAATTCGGGAACAAAATAGTCGGTTATCATGGCTCTATACCGGTCTCCATTAACGGTAACTGCCTCTCCAGCATTATTGCGGAAGAAGTATGGCCCAATGACTCCACCAGCCCATAGGGCACACCAAATAGTCAGTTTTTGTGGATGTAATGGCGTTTCAAGGGTCTCATGTGAATTCTCTTCACTCCAAATGCGGCAATTTTGCTTGTTGACGTAGCCATTCAACCAAAAATGAGCCTCATCACTGAACAAAATTTTGCGATGAAAATCAGCATCGAGATCAATCTCATTTTCGGCCCATACACCAAAATCACGACGCATTGCATGGTCTCGCGGCTTTAATTCTTGCACAAGCTGGATCTTGTAAGGTCGCAAGCCAAGATCTTTGCGCAAAATCTTCCATAAAGTTGATGGACAAAGCTCCAATTGCTGTGCACGGTGGCGAATCGATTCATTCGGGTCCTCTTCAACACTTTGCTCTACAGCGGCAATTGTTTCTTCGGTGCGCACTGTTCGACGTCTCTGCGGATGCGTATTATCACATAGAGTAAACGTAGTGCGAAAACGATCCATGGTTAACCGAATTAATTGCTCTGATGGACGATTATGTCGACCATAAAATTGACGGAGCTCGCGGTAAACTTCGCGAACTGAACCATTATTTTCGAAATAAATTTGCACGATTTGCAAGCGTTGTTCTTTTGTCAACCTGTTCATGATGAAATGGCAAACCAAACTGAACATAAATGGCATTAGAGTTGCCAGTTTTGACCACAAAATGCCAGTTTTATCTCTATTCGAAAAACAAACCTGTAAAAAAAACACCCGATATAAAGCAATATGGGAATGTCCCTATTATTTTTTCCAACACTGTATATCAAATACATTAACAAATATGTAGATGATATATTTGCTATTGTTAAGATCAAGGACGTGGAAGACATACTAAAAACACTAAACGCACAACATACTAAAATAAATTTCACTACGGAAACAGAACACGGGAAAAAGTTAGCCTTCCTAGACATGGAAATACAGCGAATTGATAGCATCGTCAAGGATGATTAATTATCATTCAAACCACCCGTGGACGCAAAAAAGAAACACAGCTATCAATTTAATAAATAAAATATACGATTTCAAAAAGGAGAACACCAAGAAAATTAAAAATATATTGTACAAAAATGGCTACCCTAATGCAACAATAGAGAGCCTGTTAGCAACTGCAAACAACAAAAGGGCATTGGCGCACACAAATATTGTAACCACAAACAAAAACGAAAACAAAAAATACACAGGTATCACATACATACCAGGACTAACGGACAAAAAAACAATAAGCAGAAGTATATGTACATACAGACAAAATATGCTTTGCACATAAAACCCATCGCACGCTAAACTCGGTGTTTACCAAAACAAAAGACAGAATCAACAAGGAACAACAACACAACGTAGTATATGAAATCAAGTGCAATGGTAAATTGGGTGAAAATTGCGATAACGTATACATAGGCACTACAAAGCGATCACTCGGAATTCGAATTAGCGAACATAAAACGGACGCGAAGAACAAAAAGACAACAACAGCATTGGCACAACATTTAACGAATAGCGGACACTCAGCCGATTTCGAAAATACAAGAATATTAGACGTGGAGAAAAAGAGAGGACAAGATTAACATTAGAAGGGCTGAGAATACAACAACAAATATGACACACTATGAATTTTAGGGAGGACGTAGACAATATAAACTGCGCATACAGAACAGCAATAACGAGTGATGGTTAAAACGAGATACAAAAAAGTAGTGTACAATTCAATATGTGGAGTTTTATTTTTATTTTTGTTTTTATATTTTTATTTGTTTTGATGTTGTTACTATTTTCAATGTAATTAAAAATGTAAGTGCAATTATTGTTGTAAGCAAAAATATTGTTATTTTGTTAACACTTGCTTTTATGTTTTATGTACAATAAAATGCAGACTCCCTGATGAAGGTGCGGAAGACGCCGAAACGCGTAGGAGAAAAAAATAAACTTTTTGTTTGCTTTTAATATATTACCGACCGAAAAGCTCCTAAAGCATCCCAATTGGAAATTAAACTTTGGTCCTAAGAAAAATATAAAGTTTTTCGTTTGAATTTAGCCTTATAAATATTTTTTTATGGTATAAATTATGTAAGCACAAGCATTTTAGAAAATCTTATGTTGGACTCTTTATATATCGTTATAAGGTCCGTTTATTTGTAACCTAGTTGCAAAAGAATACTAGGTAGGTTAACAAAATGCATGTAAATCAACATCAATAAATGTGCGAGTTGAGCCAACTCGCTAAAATATTATCCGACCTGAGATTTAGAGTTGGGAAGTAAAAATAACTGCGCTACTGTGAATGAGCCGGAAGAAAATACATGTGAAATTTTAGCTCAAGACTTAATTCCCTTTTATTTGCGTAGAATTTGAAATATATAACTACCTTAACCATAAATTTGTTTGCACAACTGTTTTTCGTTCTTAAATAGCACTAAACAAAGCGCATCTTTCATGAAAGATCCAAACAGGGTTGCATTCGGAACTAAAGGAAGTTTTATCCGAGTTGGAGTGTTCTTTTGCAACTCGGGTACAAAGAAACGGGCCTGTTATTATTTGAAAAACCCCCAATAACATGTTCAAACGAAAAGTTAATTATCTCAAATCGAAGTTAATCCTGTCCATACCGCGGTTTGAGGTTTATAATCTATATAAGATGGTATCGTCATTACAAATACAAGAACTCCATGTATATGTTTGTTTATTTATTTAAATTAATTACAATTAAAATTATAATTAATTCAGCTCTAGCTGCCAAGGCTATCGGCTTAAGGTGTATACAAAGTAATTAAATTAATTTATTAATCTGTATTTGTTGCAAAAATCAAATATTAGCTTAATATTTATCTCATTTGGGTAAGTTAATACTTCTGAAGGGTTGAGGTTCGGGAAGAATGAGTTTGTGAAGTTTGTAAGAAGTGGGCATTCATTGTGGATATGGGAGATGGTTAAAGGGGCATTACGACAGAAATGACATGTTGGTTGAGGTTCTCTTTTCAACAATTGGGCTAGGACTCGTATGACCTAATCTAAGGCTGTTGTGGTGGTCGTAGGGAGCTTGATTGCTGTTCTATTTGGGTTGTATGACTTATACGTGTGGGAATAATTTGCCCATTTAATAGCACATCGTTGGTACACGGTTTTGGAAATTATATTTGCCACAGCTTTCTTTGAGAACGGCATGAAGGTAATTAGTGGAGTTTTTGAAGCTAATTTGGCGTGTTTTTCTGCATACTCATTTCCACTGATGCCAGCATATCCAGGAATCCACATCAATTTGGTTGTTTTCTGTAGTTGAATGATGAGCTCTTTTATGCCGGCAATTGGTTCCAATGATAGGCTTCAAACGCTGATAGGCTGTCTGTACATACTATGAGTTTGTTTCTTGATGCTTTAACAAAATGAAGAGCAGACAGTATGCCCTGTTGCAACCATTGGGAGGATTCCATGAGCTAGTAAGACACCATTAGCGTTAAAAACTGCGAAAGAAACCCCGTCGTTAGATTTTGACCCATCTGTAAATAGCAGTTTCCATTCTTTCTTTAAGAAGGGGTCAGTAATCACGTAAAATCGTTGTTTATACGTGACTATATTAGTGCTTTGTGTCCGAAAAATATTAAGTTCGTTCAGGAAGGACTTGTCTGCAAAAGACCACGGCGGCTGTCTCCAAGTCAATGGTGAGGAAGCCGCTTTCCGCCAGTAAATTTGCAGTGCGCGTAGTTTTAAACGCTCTCAGGCTGCATCTTATAGCTGCATGATATGGTTCTTTGATGCGAGATAGGTGTGTCTGAGCACATTGATCGTAAATCGGCAATCCGTAATCAATTTTGGAAAGCAAAGCGAGTTGGGTAATATTGAGAAGGGAGTTGGTATGTATGTTACTTTTGTTGGAGGAAAGGTATTTTATGAGGTTAAGTTTGGCAGCTAGACTAGTTCTTAAATAAGTACAGTGTGCATTAAAATTATGCTTACAATCGAAGATTAAGCCGAGAATTTTTAACTGTTGAACATTTTCCACTGAGAAATCATCAATCTTAATTGAGATAGGGTTACAAAGATGTTTCCGACACACATGAAGATGCTTGCATTTTTTAAGTGACAGCTTTGCTCCGGAGTGTTCAGACCAGTTGCTTATTGATGACAGGGCAATTTTGAAGTGCCTAAGAGGGTCTTCACTGTTTCTTCTGTTGCACGTGAGGTATAAATCGTCTGCGTAGAAACAATGGCTGATCTCCTTATGCGAGCGGATTATTTTGCTAAGGTATCCCATTGTGAAGAGGATGTATTGATGAATGGGTGCTATTTACCCTGCTGCATAATGAACGTTCTGTCAGAAAAGATTTAATGTAATTGAGAATTTTCGGGCCTATTTGGAGATCGATTAGCTTGTTAAGTACAACATGTTTACCCACTCTATCAAAAGCTTTTTCAAAATCGACTGAGAGTACTGAAAGATGACTTTTAGATGAGAGACTTTTTACAATTAGGTGATCAATATAATAGAGTGTGTCTATTGTGCTGGATCCTGGCCGAAACCCGAACTGATTAGGTGAAAGTGATTTTGAAGACGTTAAAAGCCAAATGAGCCTTTTTGAGACCATTTTTTCTTGAAGTTTGCTGATGCAGGGGAGCAAAGATATAGAGCGATAGGAATCTAACCGCTGAGCGTCCTTGTTCGGCTTTTTTATTGGAATAACATCTGCAGTTTTAAAAGAATGTGGAAGGACACCTGTTGAAAAAATACTATTGAAAAGTTTAAGCAGACGTTTTTTGAGAAAGCTTGGCATGTTAGAAATCATGGGGTAAGAAATTTTGTCATATCCTGGGGTAGTGCCTGTAAATGATCTTAAGAGACCTTCTAATTCGTTTAAATAAAACGAGGAATCGATCATATTAGATTTGTAGTTGGAACTGGAAGTTGCGGATTGCTGTAGAATTGTAGTGTCGCTAAACGAAAAGCAGAGGAGAAATTTGAATCGTTGCAGTTCGAAGACCAATACCTAGAAAAGGATTCAGCAATATCTTTTGGATCCGTAACCGTGGTAGAAGCTGTATTAACGGAAATTACAGTAGAAGGGTTGTACGTGCCTACTAATTTACGAACGCTTCGCCAGATGACTGAAGTAGAAGTACTGGGATTGATTTTGCGTGTGAATTCCACGAAGCTTTGCAGTTTTGCTGCTTTCTTTGCCCTTTTAAATAAAGTGTTGGCTTTTTTAATTGCTATTAAGTCTTCACGAGTAAATGACTTCCTGAAGATTATCCAAGAGTTTTGTTTAGTATCTCTTAAAGATTTAAATCTAATGACCACCACGGCACAGTCCTACTAAATTTATTGTAAGCTGTTTGTGGTATGGAATCGTTGGCTGCTGAACGTATTAACTTTTTAATATGAAAGGCTTCGCTGTTGATATTATTAGTAGGGGAGTATGAAATCGATAAATCTAGCATTTTGTCTTGAAATAGTGATCAGTTAGCCCATCTAGTGTTGTAAAGTGGGATTGTATGGAGTGGAGTATATCAATCTAATGTAAGGGATGTTATAATTGGGAAGTGGTCACTGTTATGTAAGTTATTAATAGCGTACTAGTTGCACAACGGGACAAGTAGGGAAGAGCACAAAGCTAGATCTATGTGGGTTAGGGAATTGTGGGTACTAAAATGTGTGGATGATCCGTCATTAAGGATAGAGAGATTGGATGCTAATAGGAAGTCCCAAAGTGGGCTCCATGCGTTCAGGGTTATTAGCTGCGTTTGAAATGTTGAAAAGATCAGAAAGTAAAAGATTATATTGCGGTGGAACGTAAATGGAAATTATGGTGAAATTTATTTTTAACATTATTTCAGGAGCGACAATGGAGAGGCACGAATTAATATTGGTAAGATTATATGGTATGCTTTTGTGTATCAATAACGCTGCTCCCTGCTTAGCAGATGTGTTATAACTCAAATTATGAAAGTGGCCGTTGTATTGTTTAGGTGAGATCGGATTTGCATTATATTTGCAGTGAGTCTCTTGTAGGCAAATTATCTTTGGGCATTGCTCTTTAATTAATATCTCCAAGTTAGAGTAATTATTATGATAACCATGAATATTCCATTGCAGAATGTTCAGCATCAATGTAACTAAGAGAAATTAAGTAGTTCACTATTGAAATACACTCAATGTATTGTGAATAGTACGCTAAGGGTTGTTGGCTATTGAGTTGAAAGTGGAACTTAGTGAGAGATTATTTTGAGTGGTTATTTGGTATTCTCTGAGATTAGAGAAAAGGTGCGAAAGAGGATTGAAGGCGGAATGCAGATCAGGAGTATTTAACAGGGTATTGTTGTTATCACTATTTTTATCGTTGTTATGTGAGTATGAATTTTGTATATTACTGGTATCAGTAATTGTATGGTGGTGATTGTTGATTTTGTAAATATTTGCGAGAACTTGGGAAGAGGGATTGGCAGAGGTTGTGGTCAGTAGTTTTGCTGTTCATGTTATTGTTAATTAGAGAAATATGTAAGTCTGATGAGTGCTGGCTGTCAACAGCTACGTTGAAGTTTGTGTTAATTTGGGAATGATTAATGGGAGAGACTGAAATGTTTTTCGAAGTGGGAGAAGCTGAAATATTACGCTGATTATATTTTTCGAACAGTACAGTTTCTCAATTCGTGCTGAGCAGTTGTGTCGTTGTTACTTTCGAGTTTCTGCTATACACTTAGCATCCCGCGAATATTTCTACTTTTCTTAATCTACACTTGCAAACATATTTGGTTTGCCGCATATAAGTGAGTAAGAAAAATTTAATCACAGAAGTGTGAGTGCTCTTTGATCAAAAATGCCCCAAAAACTCAAAATACATCGCACTCAATATATCAACCTCAAATAATACAAATATTAACCACATCCCAAATAAAAAAAATAATCAGAACACAGAAAACTGCTCAGCACCTGTCCTCGCTTCTTCCAAAAGTGAACACAGCTCTCCATCCATAATAAATAACAACGACATTTCTATAACAAATAACTCCGCAATAGATCTTACCTCTCTCAGCCCAACAACATCTTCTCTAATTTTCAGCACTCTAAATTCCATCAATAAGCATCCATCCGCCAACAATAATACACTTAACTCAATGGCATTCCACAATAGCTTTATCCATGATTCTGACACATCCATAATACACCAATATTCCAAACAAAAAGAACAAAATCACATAGACAATAACAAAGTAGAATACCACAAAGACTCTCAATAATCACTTGAGTGAGTTTTCAACAGGTGACACTCAGCTAAGCTGACTACTCATTCGAGTTGATATCTCATTCTTTCTAAAGCTTTCTCTTCTTCTCCCTTTTTCAATCTTTCTAGGGATCTTTAATCTAAGCGCTTAATAAAGTACTCTTCTAATAAACGGGTACATTAATAATAACAATGAACTCCAGCTCTTAACCCTCTCATGCCCGAATTAAAATGGGCGTGGCTAAAATTTTTTTGAGTATACATATAAGCTAGAGTTGACCTCAATATCAACTGACAAAAATTTCAATGTCCTAGGTGTCCTGGTTCAAGAGCTACAGGATGTTGCGTATATGCAACATTGGGCGATGGTGTTATATATTTAAAGTCAAGTTGATTTTTTTTCAAATACCGTTTATTTATATTTATGTATGATAGGACACTAAACAATTTTTTTGGGGATTGGAGCACAAGTGCACATTACATTTGCTGCATTTACAGCCTGGAACCCCAATGCGCATACTCTACATCTTCCTCTTGTTCCCCATTCCGGCCAATGACTATCACCATCAAGTCGTAGTGATTTTGCTGGATCTGCAACATAAGCTCTTTTATAGGGGTTTGATTCAGAGCCCGTAGAAGGAGCTGGTGATGATGGAGCTGGTGGTGATGGAGCTGGTGATGATGGGGATGAGTTCATTGTCAAAGGGAGTGACGATGGACGACCTCTCTTTTTGGCGACAACTGTAGTTTGACTTGCGTTCAAAAGCTCGGAAGCAACATCCAATTGGAAATTTATGAACGGCATATGCTTCAATTCGCCGTCTGTATGCGTGATGTCTCTGCGGTACAAGAACCTGGACGAGGTATAGTTATAAACTTCTTCTCCTGCATAATTTGAAACTAATTGTACGCTCTTATTATCATACCAACGACAAGCAATCAAGTTGTGCGTTGCTTCATATTTGAAATCGCTGGATCCTCGTCCTGGTTTTTGAAGGTCTTTCTCACTGATTATAGCACAATTTTTCAATCGGTTGCTTCTAATTGTACCAACGGCCAATATGCCTTTTTCTGTCAGAGTTATCATCAAGCTTATTGACGAAAACCAATTGGCAAGAAACAGTTGGAAACTTTTTTTTACTGGCAAATTGGATGATAAAAATAGCACGATATCTGATGAAATTCCCAAGCCATAAGTCTTGCACGTCCCTTCTCCAATGTACAGATTAAAATCATATATAATCCCAGATACACCAGCTCTCGTAAACATTTTGAAACCCCACAAAGTTTCTTCAGCCGAATCATCCCAATCAAAGTTGGCAAATTTTTCAATCTCAGCTTGAGTCAGACCTTTTGGGCGCATCTTAGAATGTGCATACAAAAAAGTTTTATTTTTCGAAAATTACCACAATAGACCAATGTTGCATATACGCAACACGACATTTACAAAATTATTACAGGCAAACTAAATAATATTTTCATGCGGGGTTTTTTTTAAATACTCACTTACCTTTCTTTATTTAGTTGTTGAACTTGGTTTTAGGATGAAGTTATTATTTTATTGTTTTTTTAACACTTTTTTAAACCCACGTTTTTTTTCACAATGAATTTGTCAACTACGTTCTCGGGAGAATAGCTACTAACTGAACGCGTGCGCAGCTGACTACCGAACAATTAGATGTAAGCTCACTCAACACATGCAGCTATATTTCTGCGAAAGGTTCAAAACAAAAGATTTAAAATAACGGTAGTTAGAGGCTCATAAATACAATGTTGCGTATATGCAACATCGGGCATGAGAGGGTTAATAAGAGATTACGCACTATCAATAATTATTATAATACTTTTAAATGAAACACATATCGCTTACAAAGAGACTGCTCATACTCCCAAACAATACGTTGGTATCTTCCACAATCTTCCACAAAACAAAACAAACAAACAATTCATTGGAGTATTACTCAGAAGGGACATTCCACACAAAGTGAAACATGTCCAGTCAAATTTGGCTGTGCTATCGATTGAAATAGTTCTAACACAAAGAATTCGCGTAATATGCGTATATATTCCACCTGACCAACACTTCACCACAAATGAGATCATGCAAATAACCAGTCAATTTCCTTCGCCAATGATCCTGGCTGGCGACCTGAATGCATGTAGCCCGATATGGGGTTCAACGACAGTAAACACCAGAGGAAAACAAATAGAAAACGTAATTCTTTCCTCAGACCTAATCTCCTTAAACAATGGCTCAGCCACCCACTTTTCAACTTTCTCCACCTTCTCTCATATTGACATTACCTTGTATACATACACGCTCGTCGCCAAATGTGAATGGAACATTCTACACAACTTACACGGAAGTGATCACTTTCCCATAATACTAAAAGTTGACATGGGACCAATAAGTAAATGCTATAAACCTAAAAACATTTTCAAAACCGATCACGCCGACTGGGCGAAATTCCAAACTCTCTGCAGAGCTAAATGTGATAAAAGTCTAACAGCTGTAAGTCCCAACCAGGAAACCGCTCGAATAATGAAAATTATTCGCTCCGCAGCAAACGATTCCATTCCACAAACTAACCATTCAAAAATTTCTAAAAATATTCCTTGGTGGAACAAACAATTAGCAGCTGACTACCGAACAGCCGTGCCAATTTGGGAACACCTAACTATTGTGCGTAGAAGAGAACGCCAGTGCAATAATATGTATGTATTTAAATATAATACAATATTTTACACTCACTTATATAGAAAATGTAAGTATACATACGTTGTACTCAAAACATGACTGTTCCAATATGGGTACAGCGGCCGCAAGTGTGCTCAATTTATCCTTATTTTGCGGAGTTTAAAAATGAGCTCAACTCAAGCACCAACTTCGAAGGTTTAGAAGAGGTCATCACTTTCATCGTAGAAGACAGTGGTGATGGTTTGGAGTATGACGTGGCTATAATTCCCACAACCCAGTATTCCATCAAACATGTCGAATGATGTTCTCGAAAATAATATTGAGATATTTTCTCGCGATGTTGATGTTCTTTCAGATTCAGAAAAAAGCAGTGATGACGACTGTAAAAAGATGGCCTGCAGAAAAGAAAAAAAGGGTGGATTTCAAATCCCGCGTTTATTTCAGAATTATGGGTGGAATTGATGAAATGGATCTATCTATCTATTTCACTGCAGAGGATTGGGATTCACAGTAAGAAATATATCAAATGCTTCGCGTCTTCTCGTCCTTTAACATCGAATATAGAGGGATTACACCTCAATGGCACCGATCATATACCTGAAAAGCTTCCAAAACAGGTATGGTGTTTCATTTGTCATAATAGAAGCCGCTGGGGTGAAAAAAATGCAAGAAACCCCTGTGCATTAAAAACCGTATTTCAAAAATTATCACTTATAAGTGGTCACTGTACCAACTTGGGCACACCCCTTTAAAATGCAGAAAATTTTTTCTTTCATATTTGTTCTTCTTCTGCTTCACACGTTTAAATGTACCACTTTTAATTATTAAATAAACAAATTTTCAAATCAAATTTTGCAGTTTCATTTTGATCATTAATGGGTTAATACAATTACCTTAGTTAATAATAAGGCGGCTGAAGGCCTAGTAGCCAGTGCTGCGACTTTATTTATTTATATAATAAATATTTTATTGTATAAATGATTATAAAAAAAAAACAAAAAAAAAAAAAAATATTTGTCGAAGTTTGAATGAGGATTCACGGATAAGCGTTTAATTTTTAATATTTCTTTTTGCTGCTGGTAAGGTGGACAAGAGCTGACGGAGGAGGGGTGAGGACCAAGACAATTGGCACACATGCTGCGCGTGCAGCTAGAGGGAGAGTAATGGGGTGGGGGAATTACAACCTTCGCAAACGGGATTATTGTTGCAGTGCTTCACTGTATGACCTAGTTTTTGGCAGCTACTACGGCGCATAGGGTTACGAAAATATTCCCTTACCCCGAGTTTGTACCACGCAATGTCAATATATTTCGGGAGTGTATAAAGGCTAAAAGTAAGCAAAATTGAACCCGTGTAGACGTTTTTGTTATCGATTTTCTTAGTGAATTTGTGTACGCCAACTACTCCCTGGCTTTTCAAGTCCTCTAATATTTCCGACTCTGTAGTGGAATTTAGATTTTGATGAAGCGAAATAGACACTTTGTTAATGTCGTGTTAATGAATTTCTCAGCTACCCTTTCATTCTTGGTTACCACAAGAAGACTAACATTGCGAAGCATATTTACCGATTGCATCTCAGTACTGATCGAGTCCAGTGCCTTTTTTTTGGCAAATACACTGAAGTTTGCTAATGGTTTTCCATTGTCCACTGATTTAATGGTAATGAACTTGGGCTGCACCTGATTGGTTTTAATGGTTGGTAGCTCGGAGAAATCTAAAATTGTTGTATTTTTCACTATAGAATCATTTTTATTGCGTTTAATTTTGGGACTGACACAAACCTATTCCCCACAAGGGGGGAGGCGGCTATATTGATAAACACTATTCCTATACCTTTGTGAATTTATTTGTACGGTCAAATGAGAAAATATGGAATTTGAAGGTAACTATATGTAACAATACGTTTAGCACAAATTAGCACGAGAAAGCTATCAACAGCACGAGCACTTAAGAAACGAGTGCGAACGAAGCGAATGCTAGTCGATGACTGATGTATATTTGTATGCTTTTGAGTTGGATGAATCACAGAGAAACAAAGAAAGCAACCATAAATGAACGAAGCAAGGCGAATCCATACAAGGTGGTGTTATAAGTACAACTACAAAATTCCTATGTATTTTGTTTTTGTTTCTGCGTAAGAGTTGTCAAAATTTAAATACATTTTGTTTTTACTTTTACGGTTTTTGAAAGCTCATACGCAAAAGCAAAAACAAAATACATGTAGGTGAATAAAAAAAAATCAAACCAGCTGCTCTTATGTCATCACATTCTATAAATTCGCCTTGGTACAAAGTGTGGTTGTAAACAGTTTTTGACAGTTTTTTATGTAATAAATATGAAATTCTAAATGAATAAATTTAATTAAAATAATTATTTGTTATTAATAAAAATAGCGTATACAAATTAATCGTTGATTATGTGTCTTTCCTATTTGAAAACGTAATGCAATCGATGTTAAGTTCATTGGAATGTATATTTTTTTTTATATACGTCAAAATTCTAAGAATTAATAGCGAAATTGATAAAGCCATGTCTTCCGTGTATCGGATAACCCCAGTAAATATTGAGCTATCGCAACGAATCTTCGTATACACATTGCCCTGGGCCCAAGGTACTTTGGTACTTATTACTAATAACAGTGTTTTGTGACAAATCAAAGAATGCGATATCTCGGTAACCAAGAATTTGATACATAGGTTGATATTAGGTTGGAGAAAGCAACATAAGTGTAATATTTTGCGATATTTAAGTTAGTGTGAAAGGCTAACTTCGAATTTAACATGAAGGATGGGGATGCACTAAAAAATACACCGAATCAAAACAAATTTGAAAATGGGCGTTACGCCGCCAATTTTAGATCAATTAAATATATCTCCGGAACCATACTTCCAAAATCTACAAAATTTGGTACACACATCACATAACAACACATTTGAAGTCAATAAGCAAAATTTTAAAAATTTTACAAATCGGACCAAAACAACGACCACCTCTCATATATCGGTAATTTTCAAACATCAAAATAATGCGACGTAATTATTAAAGAGAATTTGTTAAATTTAATATTTAGAATGAGGTTACGTAAGCAAACACGCGAAATAAAAAAATTTTGTTGATAGGCGTTGCACAGCCCACTTTCGAGGAAGGAGGTATATCGCAAAAACTGTTCCACCAAACTCCACCAAATTTGGTGCGCACAATACATTTTAAGACAATACGAAAGTTTCCAAAATAATTGTAAAAATAACGGAAAAATACAAAAATTAAAAAAATTCGATATTTTGAATGAATAACGTGGAAATATAAATGTTGGTAATGGCCATTGTATCGCCCACATTAGATCAAATAGGTGTATCCCCTATCTAAACTTCTTTGTCAAATTCTACCACAATAGGTACATTATCTGGTCAGAGAGCACAATTTCGAAAATTATAGAAATCAGACTTAAACCACGTTCGCCCTCATATAACAGTAATTTACAACAAAGCAAAATGTATAATAATTTTACTAAATTATTCCGCGAATTCTTTTCAATTTGGTATATAGAATTAATTAGAGAGACAAATAATTAAAAAATCGGAATTTTGGAAAATGTCTGTGCTCCGTTAAAGTCGTAACAATTTCCTTTTGTTTTTATTTAAATCAATAAACGGCGTTTAAGGTTTCAAAATGATGTTATATTAGCAAACCTGCTTGCTTTGGTGCCACAAAGCGGCAAACCGAGTTAACTAGCACTGAAAAACTCGCCCTAAGATGGCCTACATTGTAAACATACATCCCGTCTATTGCGCCTATAATGCCAGGGATATTAAATTTTTCATAAAAATCCAAAACTATTGCTTTAGTGGGTACGTAATCCATTGATTATAAAGACACAATGGACTTCGCTGAAACTTGACTGCGATAAGCCTACATCCACTTGCCTTCCAACGCCTTTCTGGTATGATACTTCACCAAAAAATTTAAGACAAGCTGATAGGTTTGCGACCACCCCTATTGCAAAGCATTTCCATGCCGTTGGCAAACCATTTAGCAACGCATCCAACAAATATTTAAAAACAAGCTTATTTATCCTGTACAATTGGTGAAAACTATAAAGGTATTTAGGAATATATGCATGTATACTTGCATTTGTATTTCATTTCATTTTATTTGCACCTTATACGGGATAAATAAAGAGAATTAAATTTGTCGCAGAAAATCCTTTTCGACACTCTTTCAGCCCATTTTGCATTAATTTAAATATTTGTGCGCAAAATATGTATAAAAATTTAAAACCACTAAGAAATATTTTCTTCTCCACCAATTCAAAGCAAAAACAAAGATAATATGATAGCAAGCTCTCTGATTTTTCTACTAAGAGTGTCCTCTAAACTCATGGTTTGAGATGGCAACAAAACCAAATCAAGGGACCGATAAGCATCTGAAATGCGAAAACTAAGCTACCGATGGTTATAAATGAAATCCAGCACTTTTTATCCCGAAAATATGATGTGTGCTGATAAGAAAAATTAAATCAAAAACCGTATTTAAAATTAAACCCCATTTTTTAGTAATTCTTTCTAAAAAATAACAACGATAAGAGAATATATAACTAGAAAATTTATAAGTTTTGCATATTTTACTAAATGAGTAAATCACGAAAAGGCCTTAATGAATTTCCACACATGTACACAGCTTACTTGATGTGCATGGAATCGTAGGTAGCCTGTCCTTCAAGTTGACAAAAGTCGAAAAAGTAAAAACAAAAGAAGCTGCGGGCATAGATCACAACATTCCACTTCCGCCTTGTAATATCACGGTTTTTACGCTGGAATACTTATCATGACCAACATTTCGTGATTTTTACGCCCATTTGCATTTTAAATAGAAAAACTTTTCTACTTAAATCCAAAAACCTGCACTCCAGATTCATAAAATTGACATTATAAATTGGTATGCGATCCTGAAATCCATTTGCTCAACCAAATTGCCAGAGGCCACTCTTCCAATGTCTGAAGAATCGGTACAAGATAAGACGAAAATACCAAAGCGAAAGGATACGGACAGATTTCTGACAAGTCGGTTTCATACCTTGGATATTGTCTCCGAAATAAGAAGGCCTATCGTTTTACGACCACCAAAGCCGCAACCCTATAAACTGAGTTTCGACAATTCGCATAGAAAATTGAATACCTTTCAGGTGAGCGCGGCATAAATAAATGCAAGCTATTCAGTTGCTATGCACACAGCATACGATCTTGCGCACAATTCGCAAAAATATCACCATACGAAACAAGCAATTGTTCTTAAAGGAATCAACTTTGTTAAAACTTCTTGCCTTCCAGACATGGTGTAGCAAAATTTTATAAACGTAGGCATTTTCTCGAACCCACCCTCGATTAGTTCGGAAACTACCTATGTACAATCGTGTTTTACGAACGCGAACAAGATAATTCAACTAGGTACAGCTCAGATTAATATGCGCTATCGCGGTTCGGCATATTCGGACAGAGCGCTCATATATTTCGGATCTGAATGCTCGTTCATAACGGAACGGCGTTGGTGGATAAGCGCCCCTTCGACCAAGACGATCTTGTCTTTGGACCCAACGCTTCGGGTGGATTTTCATTGGACGGACTAATTCAAACGAGCCAGCTCACCGTCTTCCCAAGACAGTCGGCTCGACGACACCGGAACGACACGGATTTTTATCCGGCCAATTACTGTCATTTCAGCAGCAAGGTGTTTGGAATTAATGATATGCTACTTCCTGGGCCCATCGTTCAAAGCGATCTGACTATCATCCTCAGATCCTAGTTCAGCCTCAACAGAGGAAATTTTAGAGGGCTTTGTTTTATTATTCCTCATCATTGTTGGTCTCCTTTACGTATGGCTGAGAAGTAAATGATGATCGGGGACTTCCATCTCACCTCGAAGTTAGAAAGAGGTTTCGCATTGGAATCAGTATAGGACTCGTTCTTACACGGCTTCTCCGTACCAATGCGAGCGCCTAGCAATAATACTTCGTCTTCTCCAGCGCGGGGTAAGACTGCACAAGCAGCTGCAATTTAAAATACCGAGGATGTGGCAGCGATGGAAACTACACCCACGTCTCTCAGAAAATCGAGTCGAAGCGGTTCAAGTTCGTTGAAAAAGGCAACACTGCGTAGACGCTAAAGATAATATGGCTCCCGTTGGGAACGCTGCGCCAGAGCGCGAAGGAAACGGTACAAAGACCGGCTCATTGAGCGTCCGGTGGAAAACCGGGTGCCGCCGTCAAAACGCCAGAGATCGGAGCGAAATCCGGCACTACACTCCTGGGTGGGCAGATCTAGTTTTTCCGAGGCTGCGAAGGACAGAATCCTTATAAGGGTTCTGGACCGAGGCGTCGAGCTCGTGTCCATAGTAAAGCACCAATGGGGATGGGAGAAGGCAGTTCTGGCGAGCGTCACTTTCGACGTTCTGCTGGAGAATCCTGAAACCCGTCGTACACGCAAGGACGCTGGTTGATACCAGGGCCGCATTAAAGTGGTCGCCTGTGAAGAGCCATCTCCGATAAGTGTCCTTCAAATAAACCGCCACAAATCTAAAGCAGCCTCGGCAGCTCTTCTATGTCCTCGTGGAATCGTGACATCACGGTTATCATTATGGAGCTAGAAGACACGCCCATCATACTGGTGGCAGCGTACACCCTCCTCACTCGACGGTGCGGAACTTGGTGACCAAATATGTATCCAAGTCTGCGGGCTCAGGGTCACCTAAAGCAAGGTGAAACTCGTTCTCTTTACGAGACGTATAAAACGCCTTCGGTAACTCTACTGGAACTAAACTTTTAGGCGTTATTTTTGATATGAAGCTGAACTGGGAAGAGAGTACAGTTCAACGTTGTGAAAAGGCTTCAGTAGCCCTGTATACCTGTAAGAGTGCCATAGACAAGAATTCTCCTATATGGAGTGATCGTATGGGGACCTGCATTAGAAAAAATGCCCACCTCAGGCTCCTCACAAATATGTAAAGATCTAGTATGCTCTGCGTAAGCGGCAATAATAGGCAGTTAACAAAAGATTGATCACATCTTAGCTCGAGGTCTGGAGCGCTATTTTAGATTCCCTTCCTTTGAAATTGGCAGGACAAAAGATGACAGCGATGACTGCTCTGCGCCTAAGAGGGACATCACAATGGTATCCCGAAACCCGGGGACACTCTGGTATATTAAACAAGTTCTGCTTTATTCCAAGCAGTACGGATCGATGTGCTTCGACATCAGTTTCTGAAAGTAATTTTATTACAAGAATTTTAAGTAGGGATTGGCCTGAGGTCTCAGCTATCATGGAAGCAGTAGAGAAGCTAGCAACCGGAATTTTAGGAACATCTTCATTTTTAGTGTTAACCAGGCTGTAATCAAAGCTCTGAGTTCTCTCACGTTTTGTTGCAAGGCAGATGAACTCGCAAGACAAGGCATAAAACAACGCATTGATATACAGTTTGCCACTTGCAAACTGCTACTTAGACAATGTGGATATAAACAAGCTGACAATAGATGGAGCCGAACCTCAAGGCAGACGTGGCCTAAATGGGGCTCGAAAACGGTCATGAAGCGTATGCTCTCTAAGAAGAGAAAATATTTCTAATGTGGTTGGGGCTCTAACCGGGCATTGTCTGATAGAAAAACATGCTGAAATACAAGGCGTCCCTTTTGAAAGATTCTGCAGCCAGAATGACATTAGGAGGTTTCAAGTACCAAGGTCAATTTTTGAATACTGTAATCTTCTAGAATCACTTCCGGTCGCTTCAGTATTCCTGATGCGACATATGTACGTCGACGACGTTTTAGCGAGTGGGCCTGATTTAGGGTCCATCATTCAAGCCCAGAACCAAGTTACCGAGTCCTTGAGTTCATCAGAGTTCCCACTTCGAATGTGGGCCGCAAATAGTAAACAGGTTTTGAGTGATATTCCTTGCTCACACCTGCTAAACGAAGACTTCCTCGATTTCGAGGATACGAACAGCGTTAAAACTCGCGGAATCCGAAGGAATACGTCGTCCGATCAATTCTACGTCACTGCGAAAGGTTTAGATCAATTTCAAGTATTGACAAGAAAAAAAATGTTTTGTTCGCGATCGCGAAGTTATTCGACCCACTAGGATGGCTCGCACCGATCATCGTCAATTCTACCTCGAATCCAGCGGATTTAGGTGGTCGCAGGGTTCTGTAAAGTATTTGCGTCAAATGCCTTCGGCAATGTCGGAAGGTTTTATTAGAGATGACTTAGATAATATTACACCGCGCCTAAAACGTTTAGCGAAGTTGCAAAGCAGGCGGGCTCTTTAGTCCTGGGTGTCGTTGACCACAGCAAGGAGGACGGCGTCCACCAACTCGTTTCTGGCTCCCTTCGGAGCCCTCTGAACCAAAGAAGATGGAGGAAATCCTCCGCTACAGTAACCCGAATCTTTCGACGCAGAACTGGAAGGTCGTCAGGTTTGAGGCATCTGAGGGACCTTATTGGTAAGTGCTGCTTCTGCTTAGGGCAGAGTCCCGTAGATGGTGCCGGAGGGCTGCGGGTTTGAAGCGGGGAAAGCGGATGAAGCCCTACGATCACGCCGCTGAGAGCACTGATGGCGCCTCCTGGTTAGCGTGGTCGTCATCAGTATCAGTAGGCTGTTCGACAGGGCTAAAGAGAAGAGGATTCTTGCCTCGGATATTGACGATGTTGTCGGAGCGGAGCTGAAGGGGATCGAAGAGGATAATTATCCTGTAAATCAATCTGCAGGCGGAGTCCGCCAATTTATTATTCCAGCAAAGTGCGGCAGATGTAGTTCTGATTTAGGAATCCTGGCTGAGCAGTAACGTTAATTCTGGCATTGGAACGAAGAATGCCATGCGCAATGCAAAAAAATAGACCTTTCGGTCGCCGAGGATCATAACCCTAAATATGGCCAATTCTCCCTTCGTCAGCAACAAAAATAAAGCAAAATATCTGATAATATTTAAGCCTAGCCTAATAATTTATAATTATGTATCAAATTAAATTTATTTTTACGCACTATTTTACAAATGTATTTTTAAATATAATAAATATATACATCAGGTGAAAGATCTCTTAGTTACCTATCTAGCCATATCAAAATTTTTATAATATTTTTTGAAATATTGCATATTATAAGCATGTTGGATTGAGATTGCCAAAAGCAAAGAACCATGCTATTTGGAACTCGCCCAAACTCTTATGCTCACAATTGCAGTTACTCGGTATTTATGTCAAAACTTGTTTAATTACCTTTCTGCGGCTAGTGGTATTGCTGTTTTTATTTTATACGTAACTTTTACTTGTGACCTATTTTGATGTAATTGAGTTTTAGCATCATGTAACTGTGCATAGCTATTCCCGGAGTTGTTGGGGAGTACTTGACTTGGAATGCAAATATTAGGATTTCCCAATAAATTGATACTGCTTGTAAAATCGACTTGAAACGGCCAGCATAACTAAGATTGAACAATGAGAGGAAATCTGTTCTCACATTCTACATATGATTTCGCAAATGCTTCATGGCAGCGTGGTTTGTCTCTTGTGATCTACCTTCTACAACGATTTCAAATTTTTCTGAATATGTCTTTTGTATATAAACCCCCATATTTTCGGGTTTACGACGAGATAATCCGTTATTTGAGTCATAACTACCTCCCTGTACTTCGACACGAATCGGCTCCAGGATTCTACTCATCTTTTCGAATGATTTTTCTACATCGTTAACATCCTCCTTCATATTTGCTAACGTGGTTTGAAACGGTTTCGTCATAAGGTCCAAACGTGTCTTAGTCAAGTTATATGTTAGGCTTGTGGCACAAGCGAATACACGAACTACTTCTCCACTATTTGCTGCTAAATTGGCGATTGGTCCTGAAAATATTCAAATAGAGTAAAGTCGTGAAATACGTAATTATGTCCCAAATACCCGATATGATGTATGTAAAACATAGAGCTCTTAAATAACTTCTTCCAGACTTGCCTGCCTTTCCAGACAATAATAGAAAGGTAATACACTTCATGTTTGAAGTAAATAAAAAGGAAGTTCCTGTTTTGAAAATACATTCCGCAGTCTGATTAATATCTGGAACCACAATCCTGACATTTCAATTACCATGCTTACAAATTAAAGATACCATAGTTATTAATATAGTGATATTGGCTTCCATGGAAAAATTAGAGTTAAGTAGAAGTAGCCACCATAGCATCATTATCACACAAGCACCAACAAAGCCGCTGCAAATATAACGTGTCCACGCCCAATTATCGACATTTGGGCTGAACAAAATGCAATATATAGAACGACACTCTCCGTAAGCAATAAACTATTTTTTTCCTTTATAAAATAAAACATTTCCAGACATTGATTTCAATTACATTAATAATATTAATATTCTCATGAGAAATGTACATAACAAATCCATTGATACGTATAAATCATGATACAAACATTATAAGGTAAAACCGTTCGCTCAATTTGTCGGTCATATTTTTTTTTTAAATTTACCAACATTATATAGTGTTACTAAAAGGCGAATTCATATAAGGTGATGTTATAAGTACAACTACGAAATTCCCATGTATTTTGTTTTTGGTTTTGCGTAAGAGTTGTCAAAATTTACATACAGTTTGTGTTTGCTTTTACGGCTTTTGAAAGCACATACGCAAAAGCAAAAACAAAATACATGTAGGTGAAAAAAAAATCAAATCGTCTGCTATAGTAACTACACCTTATATGAATTCGCCTTGGTGTTACTATCTACAAAAGTAAAATAAAAAATGAACACAAGGCGAATTCATATAAGGTGAATTTAATCAAAATGGCGGGTTTGTTGTAAATCATACTGTCATTATGCGTATATTTTGTTAGCGTACATATGTATTTGTTTTTGTACTTATAACACCACCTAATATGAATTCGCCTTAAATATACAATTGAAAATATTCATGTTTGTTTTTGTTTCAGGCGAAAAATGAAGTGCATGACTGAGAATGTGAGTTTGGAAATTTTCTATATTGTTAACAAACTTCAAAAGTATTCAAACTGGCTCCCAACGGTTTTACCTTATAAATATATGTATCTTGGTATAAATCATGATACAAACTTTATAAGGTACAACCGTTGAAGGCCAGAAATTTTGACGTTTGCTATTAAAAAAATATTTTTCGTTCTCATTTATTTTGTTTAATTTGTTTTTCGCCGAAACCACAAAATTTGAATGTATGCAAATAAAATATAAATGGAAACAATTGTGTTTAATAAACATTTCAAGGAGAAAACTTTAGCATAACCACGAAATTATTAATAATTATTTTATTGAATGGCGGCCGCCGTAGCCGCGTGTGCGTGTTGGTCCAGAAAGAAATTTCTAATAGCGGGCCCCCCTCGTCAAAAAATCAAATAACGCCGGCGCCCATTTGACCAACGAGGCAGACTTGCCTCGTTTGAAAGATTGACGTCATTAATGGCTCATCAAAAGAAGATTTTTTGAGTTTTGAGTGATTTTTACAAAAAGTTAAACATTTGTAAATGTGAAGTGCCGAGCCATGATGTAATAGTGAAAGCTGTTGGACGTTGGCAACTTTTCGCTCTAGTCCGCCGTCTAGAACTGCCTTAGGAATCTCCCATTGCCTCTTTGAAAAACTACTTTTTATTTTACAGCGACTTTCAAGCAAAATTATTAAAAATGGGATTTCCCCAAGCAAAAACATAAGTTAGCACTACTGATCAACTTTTTCGAATTTGTTCTGATCACTATTCGTTGACAATCGAAATTAAAATTGCTGAGTTGTTTTCATTGATTTAAGGCGTTTTACTATCGAATTGGTCAATTTCGTGGTGCTAGTTGATCAAATTAAAAGGGCAAAGAAAATAGTGGGCATAGCAAATACTTATTCAAATTATTTCACAGGTTTTTAACTGCCTTTCGTCCTGCCGTCGAACCTGCAGATTTTGAGATATTTGTTTCGCTGCCTGTGGCCATCGTTTGTCGTTTATAAGAAAATATGCTAACCTTCCGTAAGAATGTTTAGAATATTATGGGACAACTATTCATTGTATTTTACAGGGTTTTCGAGCATATAGTGTTCCGCTACCCGTGATCAGTTCACACGTGCATTTGGCAAATTTGCTTCCCTATCTGTGGACAGCATTTCGTCGATTAACGGAAAATCTGTTGCTACACCCGTTTAGAATATTAGATGGAGCAACTATTCAGTGCATTACTTAACAGGTTTTTTGTTCGCTGCCCTTGTCCAACGCAACTTCGTAAGCCCATCCAGGCAAGGTGAAACGAGGATCTTAATTTCTGCCCACGTGCAACGTTACTTTATCGTCCAGCGAAGTGTGGTGTTGAGTTTATTTTCTACTTCGCCGATTACCAACTCATGCCCCTTCCCTTAAAATTCTCTTGTTGAATCCGATCTGATGACACCGCCTAGATTAATTTTTCTTCAAAATAGGATATTATCCATCTGTACAGTTTTATATGTACATAAATGGTGTTTTTTTTAGACTTATAGAACTTTAAATTGAAATAAAACACATAAAAAATGAAGTGTGGTGCCAAATTTTTTATTTGAAAGATATTTTCGACCTTTAATATTTAAAAACGATTTCTGGCATATGTCCGACACGACTAGCTTTGGTGAATCGGATGCGATCAGTCCAATTTCGAACCACTTGTTGATCTTCTCCAACACTATCACTTATAACACCAATATTTTCTTCTGTACGTACAGTTATTTGTCTTGTTGTTGGTTTTTATCGAGTAGAGTAAATGTTGTTCGAAATTTATCAACAGCTCGACGAATAAGCTGCTCTGATGATCGATTATGTGGACCATAAAATTCACGAAGTGCTCTATAAGCGAACAGAACACTGATTTTTAAAGTAAATTTCCACAATTTGTAAACGTTGTTGCGCCGTCATTCTTTCCATGATGAAAACGAAACGAAATATCATTTATCAGCAGTCAAGTGACAGCTATCCCTACTGAAAGTTCTATCAGTCTAAAAAAACACCCTATATATGTGTATATATATTGTATAAATTGCTTATTAATCTTTGTTAATGTTTACTTTATTAATTTTTATATTGGCATCGATGGATTTATATCTTTAAGAATTAAAAAGTGTTTCCATTAATGCATTAAACAAACACTATGCAGAATAATGTATTATTGCGAAATCCGTTTTTGAATTTTTATTTTATTCCAAATAAAAGAGAATGAGAAAAAACATCAGTCTAAAGCTTGCTTCCGAAATTTCATTTTTAAATTTCCATATTTTACTGATGTATACTGGAACGATTTCCCGTCACAAATTACCATTGCAACGTAAAAGCACAATGCATAGTATATTTATACAAGTTTTACAAATGCAAGACTGCACTGAATTTTTATTAGCCTCAATATGTATTTCGTTGTTGCCTGGATTGTTATTACCCTTATTTATAGACAACTATTGATCAGCGCACATACAACTTTGCACTTACAGTTCCCTTCAAATTTTAACCATGTAAGCATATTTCTGTAAAAAAGAAGCACGCCTAATATTAATATATTCATTGGAAACCTAGTAGGTCATATAAGTATATTTACTGGGAATGAGCATGTTGTTGAGAAGGTACGATATTTAGTTCTTTTTTCCCATAAACGGGCTTTCTTTCTTCCCGCTTTCCTTGTACTTCCAAAATAAATCATTGAACTAATACAGCACGAAATCATTGAACTAATACAGGTCGAATGCAAGAATGATAGAATACCAGATTACAACAACGCCGGCATCGTATACGTCACGGCGGTCAGGAATAATGAGAAGAAAATGAAGGTGATAACTGCACTTGATTTTCGCTGTAGCTGCCACAATACAAAGCTCGGCACCATGATGCAATAATGAAAGGTGTGGTACGTAGTGACAGCTTGATTTCGTGCTGTATTAGTTCAATGATTTATTTTGGAAGTACAAGGAAAACGGGAAGAAAGAAAGCCCGTTTATGGGGAAAAGTACTAAATTTCGTACCTTCTCAACAACATGCTCATTCCCAGTAAATATACTTATATGACCTACTAGGTTTCCAATGAATATATTAATATTAGGCGTGCTTCTTTTTTACAGAAATCAATTTTTCTTTGACATTTGTATCATTTCGAAAGAGTGTTCTTAAAATGCTAGCAAACGTCAAAAAGCCACAATGGCGGACGAATTGAGCGAACGGTTGTACCTTATAAATATTTTTATCATGGTGCATATAAATTATGTAAGCACAAGCATTTTAGAAAAATATTAAAGTAACAATATGTACATATACATACATATGTACATACATGTGTATGTACATATACATATGTATATGTATGCTGCATATGACCACATTCTTTTATCCAGTTAAGTAGTCTTCATTAAAGTCATATTTATCATCAGTATTTGTGTCCAAGCAGAATCCACCAAGAACATCCGTTACATGGGAAATTTTTTTTTCGTTGCGCGCCGCCAGCTTCTTTCGTTTTTTAATCTGGCCTTTCACATCCTTATTCAGGGTCTGATTGCCTATAGAGAGACGAAATAAATAATTTTATAATAAACAAAATATGTATATGATTTATTTATAGAGATTATAAAGACGATTTACCTATAGAGAGACGAAATAAATCATTAATAAATAAAATATACATATATTGATAGTGTAGGCGCATTTATATTTACATATACATATATGTACATATGTATATTCATTTTGCATCAGTGGGACGTTCTTTGCTATTGATATATGGTTTATATTCAGAATGTCGAATATTCGGGATGTTCAGAATTTTGTTCTAGATAAACTGACAGTAATTCAATTTTTTATATTCTACACATATCCGAAATGAATAAGTAGGGTAATGCCTGCATTTTTGTAGTCTAATTTTATAATAATAATATGGCGTTTACACCATAGTTTGTGTTTGACCGAACTTCTCTTACAATTTGTGGTGTGCGTCTTTATGTTGTGGCACAAATTGCATGGCAGAAATACAGTCGGAGGTGGTGCGACCGCTAAAAAAAATCCTTTCTATAATGTTTGAGACACCGAATAAAGCGCACACACGCTACACAATCAGCTAAGGCTGCCGCCCTAGAACTCAAAAACTACGTTATTTAGTTTTTGTTCCCACGGCAGTAGAGTTTATGCTACCGGAACCCCCCGGGCTGTCAATTCAGCAACGTTCTTCAAAATTGTAGGCGAAATGATTTTTGCCGTTACAACAAAAACAACTTTATTTAGGGCTTATATGCGGCTTTATTCAGCTTTTTTATATTTATCCTTAACATAAACATTCGCCGTCCAGAGTCGGCGTAAAACGGTAGGTCCCTCAATTTGTGCTACAACATCAAGATGCCCACCACAAATTGTAGGAGAAGTTCGGCCTAAATCGCGCCAATTAAGTAAGTAAGTAAGGTGCCAGAATAATCAATTATTTAATTTATTTTAATTTTACAATCGAAATTTGAAGAAGAAATAGTTTTTGATTTATACGTAATATACAACCAAATCAATCGCATTTTTTACCAAAACATTGAAACGTTAATCAACGGTAAAAAAATAATCCTTTTGGGGGTTAGCTAACACGAATACCAACGTTTGTAGTTTGTTTGTTCTCAAAATTACATATTTCTGTTTTGGTTTTTCTTGTTGTAGGGGTCATTCTGACCCTGTAAGATCGGCTCAGCCAGCCAAGATCGTCATCATCAAACTCATCTAGGAGAGGCCCAAGAAACACAAAGTTTCGACGGGATTCGATTAGAGAGAAAGCGGAGGTGATTGGAATCGTGCGGAGAATCTCCACATGCCGGACAAATGTTTGGGACGTCGCGGTTAATTTTGGATAAGTAGGAGTTAAGTCAACTACAGATCGTACTTGGGCCAGATTAGCGTGTACACACGGGACAGCTGGAGCTCCTCGTCTGCTATGAGTGGTGATTGAACTCCAATGGCAGCATTCAGGGGGCGAGAGTCAGGAAAGCTGGTGGTGTTCTCTCGGTGAATGGTGTCATAGTCCGGAGTGTATCGTTCATGCAGGTCCGTAGTTTCGTCCACCGAGTTAACTGGTTCACGGCGACCATATTGGGACAGCATAGTTTAAAAACGGCCGGCCAACATGTGATACCGACAAGCGATTTGAGGACTATATTGCGTAGAGGAGGCTGTCAAAGGGGGCCGACAAGATCCTTGGGTACTTTAACATTGAGATGGGAGTACCGGCAACATGGATGTTGGTACCGCGCTTCCCCTGCTTGTTGCGCTAGTGTTAGAAGGGCAAGACTTTTTTTACAATTTTCATTAAGAGCAGTAGCAAATATAGACGCAGCATTTAAGGACTATGTCAATGTTGATACTGATCTGCAGGGACATACCATCGGAGGAATCCTCAGCAGTGTTATAGAAAGTCGTCGAGATCCAACTGTACTTGGTATTTATTTTATAATTTGTACCTACCTATGGGTAAATAAAAGAATGAGGACGAAGTAGCGGATACTGATAGAGTGTTACCTACGTTAGGAAAAGTTTTGAAAGGTTTTGTTGAGGATGAAAAATAAAGGCGGGTAATTCAAATTAAATTACTGAGTGATTTAGACGTATGGTTTTCAATGAGTCAATACTTTTTTCGGAGTTGGTCTTTTTAACAGCTGTTGATTTATACTCAGTTTGGTTTGCCATTTCGCAATAACCAGACTACTTCGGAACAACGTTTGCAAATCGAGCAAATCTTTTACCAAAAGAATGGTCACTAGTGGGTAATGCACATTCTCAGAGACGCCGTACAGTGTGTACCGAAGACGCTATTGCTGCTGTGGAGCAGAGTGTCAAGAATACCCGAATGAGACCATCCGCTATTAGAAAACATTTTTTCCATAATTATTGGATGTTACTTGCCCGGAGCTGGATTCGAATCTGGGACCCACCGAATGAAGCACGCACACGCTACAAACTCGGCTACGGCGGCCGTTACCCACCAACCCATTGAAATTACTCAAATTTCAATTCAAGCCATAATTTCCACATATTCGTGAAATACTTTGTTGTGTTGTGAATAAATTGTTACTTATCATATTTCCCTTCAACTTCACTTAATGTAAAATAAACTATTGGTAATAATGTAAACAATATAACAAAATGTAAACAACACAACAAAATAATAGTTATTAATGAATGACCCATATGTGAAATTACAAATAAGAAAACAAATATGTAACAATGAAACTATAAATAGTTGAATATGAAAAATTTAGATTCAGAAATAAAGTTTATTTCAAAGAATAAGCATTTAAAGCTTAATTCCATTATTCGAGCAACATTTGGAGCTGTGTCCATCCACTTTATGGAAGATTTTGCGGAAGGATATTGGTTTGCGGGCTTACAAAATCCAACTTGGGCAAAAATTTAAGCCGAACGACCATCAAGCGGGTCGAACGTCCGGTTAATGGGCCCAAAACGAAAAGGCCACCGATCCCGATTTTCACAAAAAAAATTTTGTTCAGCGATGAAGCTCACTTTTGGTTGAATGGGTACGTTAATAAAAAAAATTGTCGCATTTGTAGTGTTGATAACCCACAAGCCATTGTTAAGACGCCGTTACATCCTCAAAAAGTCACTGTTTGGTGTGCTCTATGGGCAGATATCCATATTTCTTCAAAAATCAAGCCGGCCATAATATTACAGTCAATGGGGGCAATGGCTATAGAGCCATGATTAATGAGTCTTTCGTGCCTGAATTAGAGTATGTTGATGTGGAGGACCTTTGGTTCCAACAAGATGGCACTACATGCCATACAGCCAACGAAACAATAAATTTATTGCAGGAAACTTATGGTGAGCGCATTATCATGCGTCGTGAGCCTATGGCGTGGCCTTAAAGATTTAACAATTAATACCGCTGGACTATTTTTTGTGGGGTTATTTGAAGTCGCTTATCTACGCAGATAAGCCCGAGACGATTGACGCCTTGGAAAAAATATTCGGCGGGGTTTGCTGACATACGGCCCCGATTGCTGCAAAAAGTGGTCGAAAATTGGGCCTCTTCGCTGGAATTTATTCGAGCCAGCCGCGGCGGTCACTTGCCCGAAATTCATTTTAGAACATAATGGCAAACTCTTATCTTTATAATAAAGCTAACTTCTTGGTCATAGCATTAAATTATATGCCTTTTATTTCTTCTTGAAAACCGCATGTCTAAAAAAAAACACTCGTTATTAAAAATTGCATTAAAAACAAATATAAGCGGCCGCTGTACCGTGTACGTGTAGCTTGTGCGAAATTCATTCGGCGAGTACCGGGTTCAAATCGTGATCAGGGCAAGTAACATAAAAATTATAGTTTTTTCTAAAAGTTCGAAGTCGGCGTAAAACTGTAGCTCCCTCAATTTCTACCCCAACATCAAGACGCACACCAAAAATTGTAGAAGTTCGACCAAATATCAACCAATGATGTAAGCGCCGAATCATTATATTTATTATTATAACTGATATTATTATTATTATTAAGTACAAATTAAAAAAAAAGAATTATTTCTGTACAATGAGGTTTATATATAGTGAAGTAATTTTCTGGGCCCGTACGAATGCACTATAGCGAAGTTCGACTATATTTCATCGCACATCACTATACATACATACATATTAGGTCCGCTATATAACTTTTCTTAATAACTTTTCCTTATATTGTAATATTTGCAACACGTTACCTATCTTTCTTTAGGCTATATCAGTAGAAAATGTTGCACTTTTGCTTGGTCAGAGGGCGCTATTTTGAGAATTCAACACACAACCCTGTGAAATGGCTGAGAAAATCAAGCAGAACAAAATTATTTTTAGGAAAGAAACCCCCATAAAAGAAATTATAGGAACAAGTACGGGACGCACACAACAAAATATTTAGTCCGAGCTAAAGTTATAGCCAATAAATGCCTAGCAGTTCCTCCAGATGCATCACAAATTCGTTTATAACTAATCTACGTAGAATATCCACAAACTTCTGCATAAAATACATTCCACAATTTAAATTTTTGTTTTTATTTGACACTTTTAAGGATTTTGCCAGCACTTTCTCATTTACTTTCTCATTTTTCCTCCCACCTACATGATTTTAAAGTTAGGGACCGCTTTTGGAACTTAATCTGACTGCTTCTGACTATTTCTTGCAGATAAGGAATGCAACTATTTATATTTTGAACTATAAATAAATAAAGTTATAATGGACAAATATTTAAAATAAAAACGTCGGAAAGACAATTTAAGTTTAAGTAAAAATCTACAAGTTCTAATCAAGGTTTGTACTACAAATCTTTTGTTTTTCCTTAAATCAATTGTTTTTCCTTTTGATGGATTTGGAAAAATATCCGAGATTTAAATAAAAACCTTCTTTTGCGGCATGAGACCGCTAGGATTTACCCCAGTGTTTTATTTCATACACAAAAAATTATGAGCACTTTGTTAAATTCATTATTCACAAACAAAACAGTTATAACGCTTGCCTTTTATATAACTTATAATGATCTAATTTAACGAATTTTGTATGGAAATAGCTATACTTGGCGTCATACGCCTTAATTTACAAGCATCTATGTATATACATATATAGATTAAGTAGGCACTGAGAAATAAATTATTTTTTATGAAATTGGGTTGCACACTGTTCAGTTATAGTCGTGTTTTGGTTGTGTATTTGAAAAGTTGTGCAAAATGTCGACGGCTTAGAGAAGACGCCCTGCCAAAAAGCCACTATTAACACAAAAAATGAAGGCTGCATGAATTTCTTGGACTAAAAAGTACCAAAATTGGGATCAAAATGTTTGGCAACAGATTATGTGGTCTGCCGCCGTGCGCAGTTTAGGTGGTGAGAGGTTCCAAGATAATTGTGTAGTAAAGAAAGTTAAGTTTTCTCAAAGTCAAATGATTTGGGGCTGATTTTCATACCATGTTTTTAGGCCTTTACACCTTGTTTATGGAATAGTGAATGCACAAAAATATGCGGCAGTGGTTAACAATTTTTTAGTACCCGCAATTGAAGAGCATTATTCGTATAAAATGGGTAAGTTTTCATTGGAAACAAATCTTGTATAAAACATCTATACAATATTGGTGCATATGATCCTATTCAACTCGAATTTTTAGTTTTAGTTGGCCAATACATTAAACGATCTAGGGATTCAACGCTTGGATTGGCCTCGAAACTCGCCAGATTTAAACCCTATTGAGCACTTATGGCACATAATGAAGTGTGAAGCTGCTAAACAGAACGCAACAAATAAAAGTCAATTGATAAAGATCTTAGTACTGGTTTGGTATGGTCCCGTTATAAAGAAATCAATTGAAGTCCTAGTGAATTCCTTGCCTTCAAGAATTAAGGCAGTTATTGAGGCTAAAGGAGGAACGACTACTTATTAGGAGAGCCTATTATGAAGTCTATATTTCTACCGTTAGTGGTGAAAATTATTTAGTCCCTTTAAGTTAACTTCACACTGTTTTCTTTTAATTAATCATGAATATCATCGAATGTACATTTTTGTTAATTTTATTTAATTAATTGGCTTTTCATTATAAAAACCTTTTTTGAGAAAAATTTTTGTGGATAACTAATTTACACTATTTGGCCAAACAAATAAAAATGGCCCTCATATTCTAACTTTATAAACAAATTGCTCATGTGATCTTATTTCGATTTTATTTGGTGGTGCGTTTTTATTGACTGCAAGTGTACCTACATAAAGGTAGAACTTCCCACCAGTCTTATCAGGCGTTGTGGTTTTCGAAGTTGTTCAGGTTTTACAGGAGTTTTAAGCGTTAGAATTTGGCAACACCATTCGATAATTTTCAGCCTTGAAATTTCACTGCAATTTTTATATTGTGCAAAAGGTCTGTTCGATGAATCCATTAGTTTGTCGTGTGCTAATGCTAATACTAATTATAAGTAATATTTTTTACTAATTTCTGCTACTATGTTTACTAATGCTACCACTAATTACCACAACTATTTTTACTCATTTCTATTTTACTAATGCTACTACTAATTAATACTATTATTTTTACTAATGATATTACTAATTAATACACTATTTTTACCAATGCTACTACTAATTACTATTAACTACTATTACTACTAAGTACTTCTAATCACTCTTACTACTACTACCACAACTATTACTCCTACTACTTACTACTAACGGTAGTAGTCGTTCCCATATCTAACTTTCTATCTCTTTAAAAAATCGGCAAATAAGTTCTACTTCTGGCTCACGCTTTTAGGTGCACGAGTGTGTTTTTTTATAGTCAAAGCAATTGCAAGTATTTTCAATCTTCCATTTTTTTAAATAAATAGATGTGATCGATAAAGAGAACGCAAAATTTTGCAAACGATATTAAGAAAATGTACCAGGATGTCAGCAGCAGAGATCATAAGCAAACTTTGTTAAAATAAACCCAGCAGCAATGAAAGGCCTACATGAAATAACAAAGAGAACTCCCATTATTGTGAAGCCAAAAGCAAAACAAACTAGCGAAACAGCCGAAATGGATTTGAACAGCACTATTAATCCTAAAGACAGCAAATATGAAAACTGGTCAAACTGGAATAATGGTTATCGAAAGTGTAAACGAAGCGAAAAAATTGAAGTAAAAAAACGAAATTAAAATACTGGATAGTTACCTATCAAAATTCGTAATAAATACCCGGAAATTATCAAACAATATCGAGTATTCCCGTGAAAATAACGTAAGCGCCAAAAATCAAATAACGTATTTAATACGTTATATACAAGGACGTTTGGCCGACCATATTTTGCAAATGAGCTGGTGCATGCACCTTACCAATCCCTCGCCGCAACACCATGAATAGCTCCGCTGGCGGTCCGCCTTATTGTTTTTTAGCCGCTCTATTGCCGTTCGGGTTTCATCCAGGTCGGGTAACGGTACTTCGACTCTGTCTTCATTGATTGGAGGTGCGGGTTCATTATCTTCAATATTTTCCGCGCCACTACCATTAAGCAGCATTCTCCCGCCACAGTTTGAGCATACTCTGGATGTCGGTCATCAGGTCGCCGTTTTATTCTTACAGGAAAGTGCCCCGGTCTTGAAACCTTCTATAGGCCGCCGCGCCTCTCAAGCTTATCGCATTCGCGCATCTCGTCCTTATTATTATGTTATATATGTACATAATATACTATTTTTGCTGCTTTCTATCGTTTACGTGGAATGAATTTCATAAAATAAAAGAAGCGAGAAACAGGCAGTACAAGCAAACACCGAGTCCGCATGTGGCAATCACTTTAAGCCTGCTACAATTACGCGTGTGAGTCAAGGGTCGTTGAATTGTTATTTCAGTTAAAAACAGTCAAATAAAGTGTCATGCCTTCGGTAATAAGCCAAACGTGCGCACTTGTCTCGCGCGCTAACACTTGAAACACTTCTTTGCGGAAGTCAATATGTATAAGTGCACTGCTTGCTTTGTGCTGGTGTTCTTTCATCCAGTCCTTTTTTTTAGTATTACACGTATCAAGTCAGAATTCAGTTGTAGAAACAAGAAGTGACCAATAATTGCAGTTCTCTGATTGTGATAACCTTAAATATAATACGTACGTAAAAACACAAGAAAAAAATAAACACAAATCACGTTAAACAATACAACACAATACACTAGAGATACTTCCACTTACTTTATATTTATAAGGATATTTAATTCTATGTTGAATGGTAAATCGAAATTTCTTGTAGTCACTTTAAATGCGAAAAATGTCAGTGCGAGAATATAAACGGGACTATGGAAACACATGGTTTACCTATTCTGTTCGTTCAGAAGAATCATACTTACAGTTTCCATTTTATGTCGCTTACGTTATTTTCGCGAGAAAGAGTCGATATGTGGTGAAAGATATTAACAAAAAACTATTACATATAACGCAATAATTGGGATCAATTAAGATTTTTTTGGGATAACGATATCTAAGTTTTTATACTGAAATGCATTTTGAAATTTATGGTGTAGATGCGTTTGATAATTGTCAAGATAATTGATTAAAAAATAAAATCGCTAAAATGTCGCTTACGTTATTTTCGAGAGAAAGGGTCGATATGTGGTAAAAGATATTAACAAAAAACTATTACATATAACGCAATAATTGGGACCAATTAATATTTTTTTTGGAACATCTACGTTAAAGTCGTAACAATTTCCTTTTGTTTTTATTTAAATCAATAAACGGCGTTTAAGGTTTCAAAATGATGTTATATTAGCAAACCTGGCTTGATTTGATGCGCCAAAGCGGCAAACCGAGTTGAACTAGCACTGAAAAACTCGCCCTAAGATGGCCTACAATGTAAACATACATACATACGTCCCGTCTATTGCGCCTATAATGCCAGGGATATTAAATTTTTCATAAAAATCCAAAACTATTGCTTTAGTGGGTACGTAATCCATTGATTATAAAGGCACAATGGACTTCGCTGAAACTTGCCTTCCAACGCCTTTTTGGTATGATACTTCACCAAAAAATTTGAGACAAGCTGATAGGTTTGCGACCACCCCTATTGCAAAGCATTTCCATGCCGTTGGCAAACCATTTAGCAACGCATCCAACAAATATTTAAAAACAAGCTTATTTATCCTGTACAATTGGTGAAAACTATAAAGGTATTTAGGAATATATGCATGTATACTTGCATTTGCATTTCATTTCATTTTATTTGCACCTTATACGGGATAAATAAAGAGAATTAAATTTGTCGCAGAAAATCCTTTTCGACACTCTTTCAGCCCATTTTGCAAGTAGGCACTACTCATTTTAATTTAAATATTTGTGCGCAAAATATGTATAAAAATTTAAAACCACTAAGAAATATTTTCTTCTCCACCAATTCAAAGCAAAAACAAAGATAATATGATAGCAAGCTCTCTGATTTTTCTACTAAGAGTGTCCTCTAAACTCATGGTTTGAGATGGCAACAAAACCAAATCAAGGGACCGATAAGCATCTGAAATGCGAAAACTAAGCTACCGGTGGTTATAAATGAAATCCAGCACTTTTATACCGAAAATATGATGTGTGCTGATAAGCAAAATTAAATCAAAAACCGTATTTAAAATTAAAACCCATTTTTTAGTAATTCTTTCTAAAAAATAACAACGATAAGAGAATATATAACTAGAAAATTTATAAGTTTTGCATATTTTACTAAATGAGTAAATCACGAAAAGGCCTTAATGAATTTCCACACATGTACACAGCTTACTTGATGTGCATGGAATCGTAGGTAACCTGTCCTTCAAGTTTACAAAAGTCGAAAAAGTAAAAACAAAAGAAGCTGCGGGCATAGATCACAACATTCCACTTCCGCCTTGTAATATCACGGTTTTTACGCTGGAATACTTATCATGACCAAAAAACTTTTCTACTTAAATCCAAAAACCTGCACTCCAGATTCATAAAATTGACATTATAAATTGGTATGCGATCCTGAAATCCATTTGCTCAACCAAATTGCCAGAGGCCACTCTTCCAATGTCTGAAGAATCGGTACAAGATAAGACGAAAATACCAAAGCGAAAGGATATGGACAGATTTCTGACAAGTCGGTTTCATACCTTGGATATTGTCTCCGAAATAAGAAGGCCTATCGTTTTACGACCACCAAAGCCGCAACCCTATAAACGGAGTTTCAACAATTCGCATAGAAAATTGAATACTTTTCAGGTGAGCGCGGCATAAATAAATGCAAGCTATGCAGTTGCTATGCACACAGCATTCGATCTTGCGCACAATTCGCAAAAATATCACCATACGAAACAAGCAATTGTTCTCAAAGGAATCAACTTTGTTCCAACTTCTTGTCTTCCAGACATGGTGTAGCAAAATGCACCAGTGCGTTCAATTGCTCAGTTTGCCACTATATCATCATACACAGCTGCATTTGAACCCAGTTCATAATATTTTATAAACGTAGGCATTTTCTCGAACCCACCCTCGAGTAGTTCGGAAACTACCCATGCACAATCGTGTTTTACGAACGCGAACAAGATAATTAATCTAGGTACAGCTCAGATTAATATGCGCTATCGCGGTTCGGCATTTTCGGACAGAGCGCTCATATATTTCGGATCTGAATGCTCGTTCATAACGGATCGGCGTTGGTGGATAAGCGCCCCTTCGACCAAGACGATCTTGTCTTTGGACCCAACGCTTCGGGTGGATTTTCATTGGACGGACTAATTCAAACGAGCCAGCTCACCGTCTTCCCAAGACAGTCGGCTCGACGACACCGGAACGACACGGATTTTTATCCGGCCAATTACTGTCATTTCAGCAGCAATCCCCAAAATTATATGCACCCCTACGAAGGTTCAGGTGGTGTTTAATGCGTCCTGTTCTTCGAACAATGGAGTCAGAATTAATGATGTGCTACTTCCTGGGCCCATCCGTCAAAGCGATCTGACTATCATCCTCAGATCCTAGTTCAGCCTCAACAGAGGAAATTTTAAAGGGCTTTGTTTTATTATTCCTCATCATTGTTGGTCTCCTTTACGTTTGGATGAGAATTAAATGATGATCGGGGACTTCCATGTCACCTCGAAGTTAGAAAGAGGTTTCGCATTGGAATCAGTATATGACTCGTTATTACACGGCTTCTCATCTGGATATTACCGTACCAATGCGAGCGCCTAGCAAAAATACTTCGTCTTCTCCAGCGCGGGGTAAGACTGCACAAGCAGCTGCAAATTAAAATACCGAGGATGTGGCAGCGATGGAAACTACACCCAAGTCTCTCAGAAAATCGAGTCGAAGCGGTTCAAGTTCGTTGAAAAAGGCAACACTGCGTAGACGCTAAAGATAATATGGCTCCCGTTGGGAACGCTGCGCCAGAGCGCGAAGGAAACGGTATAAAGACCGGTCCATTGAGCGTCCGGTGGAAAACCGGGTGCCGCCGTCAAAACGCCAGAGATCGGAGCGAAATCCTGCACTACACTCCTGGGTCGGCAGATCTAGTTTTTCCGAGGCTGCGAAGGACAGAATCCTTATAAGGGTTCTGGACCGAGGCGACGAGCTCGTGTCCATAGTAAAGCACCAATGCGAATGGGAGAAGGCAGCTCTGGCGAGCGTCACTTTCGACGTTCTGCTGGAGAATCCTGAAACCCCTCGTACCCGCAAGGGCGCTGGTTGATACCAGGGCCGCATTAAAGTGGTCGCCTGTGAAGAGCCATCTCCGATAAGTGTCCTTCAAATAAACCGCCACAAATCTAAAGCAGCCTCGGCAGCTCTTCTATGTCCTCGTGGAATCGTGACATCACGGTTATCATTATGGAGCTAGAAGACACGCCCATCATACTGGTGGCAGCGTACACCCTCCTCACTCGACGGTGCGGAACTTGGTGACCAAATATGTATCCAAGTCTGCGGGCTCAGGGTCACCTAAAGCAAGGTGAAACTCGTTCTCTTTACGAGACGTATAAAACGCCTTCGGTAACTCTACTGGAACTAAACTTTTAGGCGTTATTTTTGATATGAAGCTGAACTGGGAAGAGAGTACAGTTCAACGTTGTGAAAAGGCTTCAGTAGCCCTGTATACCTGTAAGAGTGCCATAGACAAGAATTCTCCTATATGGAGTGATCGTATGGGGACCTGCATTAGAAAAAATGCCCACCTCAGGCTCCTCACAAATATGTAAAGATCTAGTATGCTCTGCGTAAGCGGCAATAATAGGCAGTTAACAAAAGATTGATCACATCTTAGCTCGAGGTCTGGAGCGCTATTTTAGATTCCCTTCCTTTGAAATTGGCAGGACAAAAGATGACAGCGATGACTGCTCTGCGCCTAAGAGGGACATCACAATAGTATCCCGAAACCCGGGGACACTCTGGTATATTAAACAAGTTCTGCTTTATTCCAAGCAGTACGGATCGATGTGCTTCGACATCAGTTTCTGAAAGTAATTTTATTACAAGAATTTTAAGTAGGGATTGGCCTGAGGTCTCAGCTATCATGGAAGCAGTAGAGAAGCTAGCAACCGGAATTTTAGGAACATCTTCATTTTTAGTGTTAACCAGGGTGTAATCAAAGCTCTGAGTTCTCTCACGTTTCGTTGCAAGGCAGATGAACTCGCAAGACAAGGCATAAAACAACGCATTGATATACAGTTTGCCACTTGCAAACTGCTACTTAGACAATGTGGATATAAACAAGCTGACAATAGATGGAGCCGAACCTCAAGGCAGACGTGGCCTAAATGGGGCTCGAAAACGGTCATGAAGCGTATGCTCTCCAAGAAGAGAAAATATTTCTAATGTGGTTGGGGCTCTAACCGGGCATTGTCTGATAGAAAAACATGCTGAAATACAAGGCGTCCCTTTTGAAAGATTCTGCAGCCAGAATGACCTTAGGAGGTTTCAAGTACCAAGGTCAATTTCTTTTGAATACTGTAATCTTCAAGAATCACTTCCGGTCGCTTCAGTATTCCTGATGCGACATATGTACGTCGACGACGTTTTAGCGAGTGGGCCTGATTTAGGGTCCATCATTCAAGCCCAGAACCAAGTTACCGAGTCCTTGAGTTCAGCAGAGTTCCCACTTCGAATGTGGGCCGCAAATAGTAAACAGGGTTTGAGTGATATTCCTTGCTCACACCTGCTAAACGAAGACTTCCTCGATTTCGAGGATACGAACAGCGTTAAAACTCGCGGAATCCGAAGGAATGCGTCGTCCGATCAATTCTACGTCACTGCGAAAGGTTTAGATCAATTTCAAGTATTGACAAGAAAAAAAATGTTTTGTTCGCGATCGCGAAGTTATTTGACCCACTAGGATGGCTCGCACCGATCATCGTCAATTCAGCTCCAGACTTAATAGAAAATTCTTTGTGGTGACAGGGTTCTGTAAAGTATTTGCGTCAAATGCCTTGGCAGTGTCGGAAGGTTTTATTAGAGATGACTTAGCTAATATTACACCGCGCCTAAAACGTTTAGCGAAGTTGCAAAGCAGGCGGGCTCTTTAGTCCTGGGTGTCGTTGACCACAGCAAGGAGGACGGCGGCAAAAGGGATCTACCTTCGTGTCCACCAACTCGTTTCTGGCTCCCTTCGGAGCCCTCTGAACCAAAGGAGATGGAGGAAATCCTCTGCTACAGTAACCCGAATCTTTCGACGCAGAACTGGAAGGTCGTCAGGTTTGAGGCATCTGAGGAACCTTATTGGTAAGTGCTGCTTCTGCTTAGGGCAGAGTCTCGTAGATGGTGCCGGAGGGCTGCGGGCTTGAAGCGGGGAAAGCGGATGAAGCCCCACGATCACGCCGCTGAGAGCACTGTTTGCGTCTCCTGGTTAGCGTGGTCGTCATCAGTATCAGTAGGCTGTTCGACAGGGCTAAAGAGAAGAGGATTCTTGCCTCGGATATTGACGATGTTGTCGGAGCGGAGCTGAAGGGGATCGAAGAGGATAATTATCCTGTAAATCAATCTGCAGGCGGAGTCCGCCAATTTATTATTCCAGCAAAGTGCGGCAGATGTAGTTCTGATTTAGGAATCCTGGCTGAGCAGTAACGTTAATTCTGGCATTGGAACGAAGAATGCCATGCGCAATGCAAAAAAATAGACCTTTCGGTCGCCGAGGATCATAACCCTAAATATGGCCAATTCTCCCTTCGTCAGCAACACAAATAAAGCAAAATATCTGATAATATTTAAGCCTAGCCTAATAACACAGAGTTACAAAACGGAGAAAATTGAATGAACTTTTAAAGTGGCATAGTGGAAATTGTTCACCTGGTCGAATATAACTCAAAACGGTTTTTGAAAAATTTGTAACACCCTCAAAATCTTGCTTTACCGTTAAAAAAAACCGTTCTTCGGACGTGTACGCGCTAATCTTTTCATTACTTGGCCATTTCTTTACCGATTTTCAATATGAAATATGTTTTGGAAAGGTAAGGATTATACCTTTAAATAGAAAGATCTATTTTTTGAGCCAGCGTGTTGTAAGTTTTCATCGGGTAAACTTGGAAAATTTGTTTTTTCTTCAAATTTTTCTACTTTGACCGCATTTTATTGCAGTATTTTACTAAAAACATATAAAGTATGAGGAATTATTTTGAAAGTACATTCATGTCCAAAAATTTTGAGTGCTCATGCAATGAAATCGGACAAAAATTTACGAAGCTATTAAATTTTTTGTGCTATTAAATAAATTTACCTTGCGAAAAGTTTTTTTTTTAATTTTTCTACTTTGACCGCATTTCATTGCGTTATTTTACTAGAAACATAGCAAGTATGAGGAATCATTTTAAACACAAAAAATTTTGTTACGCCTGCGGTCTATTTGTTGGTAAGAAATATCGGTTCGATTTAAGAACAAATAAAGCTGTGGTTGAAGCGTTCAACCTCTTTTTCAGTTGCTCATACGTGGAAAGTGCTTGGTATGAACCCGAATATATTTGTTCGATGTGCTGTACAACATTAAAACAATGGAAAACCGGTAAATGTGATGACTAGCGTCTGCCGTTTGTGACTCCTATGGCTTGGCATTATCAAATATATCACAAGCCGGAGGATTGCTACTTTTGCCAAACAAAAATCACTGGTCACCACTATAAAACTCGCCACCTCATAGAATATGCCAATGTGTTGACTGTATCGAAACCGATTCCAAGAGGAAAACAAGATCAGCGAACTGAAGACAAAAATCCAGCTACATTTCCTGATTCAAGCCACAAATCTTCTAATGAGGTAAATGACGAACCGTACCTTCCAACCAAAGCAATAGAAACGGAACGTCATTTCGTGTCAAATCACGATTATTGTGATCTTGTGCGGGATACCGATCTGTCTATAAGACAGACAGAGATTCTGGCCTCCAGATTAAAGCAGTGGAATATAGTAGACAGTAACTTTAAAGTAACGTCTGCACGAGACAGAGACCTATCTTCGTTCGAACACATTTTCAAAGCTGATGGCACCAATAACAAACTAGTTTATTTCGTTAATGTGGATGAATTGTTTGCTGCACTCGATCACGTGCACTGTCCACAAGATTGGCGATTATTTCTAGACGGTTCTTGCAAAAGTAAGTATTTAATGTGTTATGAGTGTGAGAGAACTAAATTTGAATACAATTTATCAATTAATTTTCAATTGACTAACATCGTAGGTCTGAAAGCAGTATTGCTGCACAACAGAAATGAATTGCCATCAGTTCCAGTGGCATACGCTACTGATATGAAAGAGACTTATCAAACGATGGAAAAAATTCTACGATTGATTAAATACAATAAATTTCGCTGGCAGATTGTCTCGGACCTTAAAGTCCTGACAATTCTACTTGGAATGCAAGGTGGCTACACTAAATATCCTTGTTACTTTTGTGAATGGGACATTCGTGCCAAAAATCATTACAAGTGTAACATATGGCCACCGAGAAAGTTTCAAATTGGCAAAAATAATGTTCTCAATATTGCATTAGTTAAGCCTGATGATATAATTTTGCCGCCATTGCATTTAAAATTGGGGTACATGAAACAGTTTGTTAAACGACTCGAAAAAAACAGCGAGGCTTTTCTACACCTGAAACTTGTATTCCCCAAGTTGAGTGACGCCAAGATTAAAGAAGGTACTTATAAAAATTTCCCAACAAGAATTCTTCAAAAAGAATTCATCATAATTCATTTCTACATTTTGATCAGGCGTTTTCGTTGGACCGCAGATTCGTAAGATTATGACTGATGATGACTTCATAAAAAAATTTAACCCAGTAGAGAAAAGAGCATGGCTGAGTTTCATTTCTTTGTGCCGAAACTTTCTTGGAAACACGAGAAGTTCAAATTACGTTGAGGTGGTCCATGAATTTTTGGAAGCTTATGGAGAAATGGGATGCAACATGTCTATAAAAGTTCACTTTTTGCATTCTCATTTGGAATTTTTCCCGGATAATCTTGGTCAATTCAGCGACGAACAAGGTGAAAGATTTCACCAAGAAATCTCCAATATTGAAAAACGGTTTACAGGAAAGAACCAAGTTAGGATGATAGCTAATTACTGCTGGTCACTCAAACGTGAAACAGATGACTCGTCTTATAAACGCAGAAGATCAAGCAAACATTTTTAGCTATAAAGTTATTTAGCATTTTAATGATTAATTTTTTTTTATTTTCAGTCACAATAAAAATTTGAAGTTGAAAGATAATCAAAATGTATGAATTTTTAAATATGGTCATCATCTAAAATAATTTAAATAGTAATAACTCTGTCAATTTCCAACCGATTTTCGATTGAAATAGCTTAATCGACGCAGTACTAAATTCACTTTAATAATATTGTCTTTGATAGGTACCTTTCTGAATTAAGACTATTGTAAAATCGTAGTAAAAGTTTCAAAATTAATTTTTTTTTTATTAAGTTACGACTTTTTTTCTCTGTAGCTTCGTCAGTTCTCGTTTGATTTTGATAAGTTATACGCCATTAAAAATAGTGATTTGTCACCTTTCAAAATATATAAACAACTTTTGAATCGGATGAAAATTCGCAAAGATATTGATGATTGACTAGCGAGTGACCTCAAAAACTGTTTTTTGGCCCTAAAATGAGATTTGGGGGTGTTTCGCAAATTTCAAGTATACAGTTTTTCTTAGTTTTATAAGGCCTAACGCCTAGTCTAGGTCTCTTTCAAAGTTCATTTTCAGTGTTACACAGTGTAATTTATAATTATGTATCAAATTAAATTTATTTTTACGCACTATTTTACAAATGTATTTTTAAATATAATAAATATATACATCAGGTGAAAGATCTCTTAGTTACCTATCTAGCCATATCAAAATTTTTATAATACTTTTTGAAATATTGCATATTATAAGCATGTTGGATTGAGATTGCCAAAAGCAAAGAACCATGCTATTTGGAACTCGCCCAAACTCTTATGCTCACATCGAATGATTTCTATCGATGCCATATTTATTTCAATTGAAGAATTGCAGTTACTCGGTATTTATGTCAAAACTGTTTAATTACCTTTCTGCGGCTAGTGGTATTGCTGTTTTTATTTTATACGTAACTTTTACTTGTGACCTATTTTGATGTAATTGAGTTTTAGCATCATGTAACTGTGCATAGCTATTCCCGGAGTTGTTGGGGAGTACTTGACTTGGAATGCAAATGTTAGGATTTCCCAATAAATTGATACTGCTTGTAAAATCGACTTGAAACGGCCAGCATAACTAAGATTGAACAATGAGAGGAAATCTGTTCTCACATTCTACATATGATTTCGCAAATGCTTCATGGCAGCGTTGTTTGCCTCTTGTGATCTACCTTCTACAACGATTTCAAATTTTTCTGAATATGTCTTTTGTATATAAACCCCCATATTTTCGGGTTTACGACGAGATAATCCGTTATTTGAGTCAAAACTACCTCCCTGTACTTCGACACGAATCGGCTCCAGGATTCTACTCATCTTTTCGAATGATTTTTCTACATCGTTAACATCCTCCTTCATATTTGCTAACGTGGTTTGAAACGGTTTCGTCATAAGGTCCAAACGTGTCTTAGTCAAGTTATATGTTAGGCTTGTGGCACAAGCGAATACACGAACTACTTCTCCACTATTTGCTGCTTAATTGGCGATTGGTCCTGAAAATATTCAAATAAAGTAAGGTCATGAAATACGTAATTATGTCCCAAATACCCGATATTATGTGTACAAAACATAGAGCTCTTAAATAACTTCTTCCAGACTTGCCTGCCTTTCCAGACAATATTAGAAAGGTAATACACTTCATGTTTGAAGTAAATAAAAAGGAAGTTCCTGTTTTGAAAATACATTCCGCAGTCTGATTAATATCTGGAACCACAATCCTGACATTTCAATTACCATGCTTACAAATTAAAGATACCATAGTTATTAATATAGTGATATTGGCTTCCATGGAAAAATTAGAGTTAAGTAGAAGTAGCCACCATAGCATCATTATCACACAAGCACCAACAAAGCCGCTGCAAATGTAACGTGTCCACGCCCAATTATCGACATTTGGGCTGAACAAAATGCAATATATAGAACGACACTCTCCGTAAGCAATAAACTATTTTTTTCCTTTATAAAATAAAACATTTCCAGACATTGATTTCAATTACATTAATAATATTAATATTCTCATGAGAAATGTACATAACAAATCCATTGATACGTATAAATCATGATACAAACATTATAAGGTAAAACCGTTCGCTCAATTTGTCGGTCATATTTTTTTTTTTAATTTACCAACCTTATATAGTGTTACTAAAAGGCGAATTCATATAAGGTGGTGTTATAAGTACAACTACAAAATTCCCATGTATTTTGTTTTTGGTTTTGCGTAAGAGTTGTCAAAATTTACATACATTTTGTGTTTGCTTTTACGGCTTTTGAAAGCTCATACGCAAAAGCAAAAACAAAATACATGTAGGTGAAAAAAAAATCAAATCGTTTGCTATAGTAACTACACCTTATATGAATTCGCCTTGGTGTTACTATCTGCAAAAGTAAAATAAAAAATGAACACAAGGCGAATTCATATAAGGTGAATTTAATCAAAATGGCGGATTTGTTGTAAATCATACTGTCATTATGCGTATATTTTGTTAGCGTACATATGTATTTGTTTTTGGACTTATAACACCACCTAATATGAATTCGCCTTAAATATACAATTGAAAATATTCATGTTTGTTTTTGTTTCAGGCGAAAAATGAAGTGCATGACTGAGAATGTGAGTTTGGAAATTTTCTATATTGTTAACAAACTTCAAAAGTATTCAAACTGGCTCCCAACGGTTTTACCTTATAAATATATGTATCTTGGTATAAATCATGATACAAACTTTATAAGGTACAACCGTTGAAGGCCAGAAATTTTGACGTTTGCTATTAAAAAAATATTTTTCGTTCTCATTTATTTTGTTTAATTTGTTTTTCGTCGAAACCACAAAATTTGAATGTGTGCAAATAAAATATAAATGGAAACAATTGTGTTTAATAAACATTTCAAGGAGAAAACTTTAGCATAACCACGAAATTATTAATAATTATTTTATTGAATGGCGGCCGCCGTAGCCGCGTGTGCGTGTTGGTCCAGAAAGAAATTTCTAATAGCGGGCCCCCCTCGTCAAAAAATCAAATAACGCCGGCGCCCATTTGACCAACGAGGCAGACTTGCCTCGTTTGAAAGATTGACGTCATTAATGGCTCATCAAAAGAAGATTTTTTGAGTTTTGAGTGATTTTTACAAAAAGTTAAACATTTGTAAATGTGAAGTGCCGAGCCATGATGTAATAGTGAAAGCTGTTGGACGTTGGCAACTTTTCGCTCTAGTCCGCCGTCTAGAACTGCCTTAGGAATCTCCCATTGCCTCTTTGAAAAACTACTTTTTATTTTACAGCGACTTTCAAGCAAAATTATTAAAAATGGGATTTCCCCAAGCAAAAACATAAGTTAGCACTACTGATCAACTTTTTCGAATTTGTTCTGATCACTATTCGTTGACAATCGAAATTAAAATTGCTGAGTTGTTTTCATTGATTTAAGGCGTTTTACTATCGAATTGGTCAATTTCGTGGTGCTAGTTGATCAAATTAAAAGGGCAAAGAAAATAGTGGGCCTAGCAAATACTTATTCAAATTATTTCACAGGTTTTTAACTGCCTTTCGTCCTGCCGTCGAACCTGCAGATTTTGAGATATTTGTTTCGCTGCCTGTGGCCATCGTTTGTCGTTTATAAGAAAATATGCTAACCTTCCGTAAGAATGTTTAGAATATTATGGGACAACTATTCATTGTATTTTACAGGGTTTTCGAGCATATAGTGCTCCGCTACCCGTGATCAGTTCACACGTGCATTTGGCAAATTTGCTTCCCTATCTGTGGACAGCATTTCGTCGATTAACGGAAAATCTGTTGCTACACCCGTTTAGAATATTAGATGGAGCAACTATTCAGTGCATTACTTAACAGGTTTTTTGTTCGCTGCCCTTGTCCAACGCAACTTCGTAAGCCCATCCAGGCAAGGTGAAACGAGGATCTTAATTTCTGCCCACGTGCAACGTTACTTTATCGTCCAGCGAAGTGTGGTGTTGAGTTTATTTTCTACTTCGCCGATTACCAACTCATGCCCCTTCCCTTAAAATTCTCTTGTTGAATCCGATCTGATGACACCGCCTAGATTAATTTTTCTTCAAAATAGGATATTATCCACCTGTACAGTTTTATATGTACATAAATGGTGTTTTTTTTAGACTTATAGAACTTTAAATTGAAATAAAACACATAAAAAATGAAGTGTGGTGCCAAATTTTTTATTTGAAAGATATTTTCGACCTTTAATATTTAAAAACGATTTCTGGCATATGTCCGACACGACTAGCTTTGGTGAATCGGATGCGATCAGTCCAATTTCGAACCACTTGTTGATCTTCTCCAACACTATCACTTATAACACCAATATTTTCTTCTGTACGTACAGTTATTTGTCTTGTTGTTGGTTTTTATCGAGTAGAGTAAATGTTGTTCGAAATTTATCAACAGCTCGACGAATAAGCTGCTCTGATGATCGATTATGTGGACCATAAAATTCACGAAGTGCTCTATAAGCGAACAGAACACTGATTTTTAAAGTAAATTTCCACAATTTGTAAACGTTGTTGCGCCGTCATTCTTTCCATGATGAAAACGAAACGAAATATCATTTACCAGCAGTCAAGTGACAGCTATCCCTACTGAAAGTTCTATCAGTCTAAAAAAAACACCCTATATATGTGTATATATATTGTATAAATTGCTTATTAATCTTTGTTAATGTTTACTTTATTAATTTTTATATTGGCATCGATGGATTTATATCTTTAAGAATTAAAAAGTGTTTCCATTAATGCATTAAACAAACACTATGCAGAATAATGTATTATTGCGAAATCCGTTTTTGAATTTTTATTTTATTCCAAATAAAAGAGAATGAGAAAAAACATCAGTCTAAAGCTTGCTTCCGAAATTTCATTTTTAAATTTCCATATTTTACTGATGTATATTGGAACGATTTCCCGTCACAAATTACCATTGCAACGTAAAAGCACAATGCATAGTATATTTATACAAGTTTTACAAATGCAAGACTGCACTGAATTTTTATTAGCCTCAATATGTATTTCGTTGTTGCCTGGATTGTTATTACCCTTATTTATAGACAACTATTGATCAGCGCACATACAACTTTGCAGTTCCCTTCAAATTTTAACCATGTTAGCATATTTCTGTAAAAAAGAAGCACGCCTAATATTAATATATTCATTGGAAACCTAGTAGGTCATATAAGTATATTTACTGGGAATGAGCATGTTGTTGAGAAGGTACGAAATTTAGTACTTTTCCCCATAAACGGGCTTTCTTTCTTCCCGTTTTCCTTGTACTTCCAAAATAAATCATTGAACTAATACAGCACGAAATCAAGCTGTCACTACGTACGACACCTTTCATTATTGCATCATGGTGCCGAGCTTTGTATTGTGGCAGCTACAGCGAAAATCAAGTGCAGTTATCACCTTCATTTTCTTCTCATTATTCCTGACCGCCGTGACGTATACGATGCCGGCGTTGTTGTAATCTGGTATTCTATCATTCCTGCATTCGACCCATTTATGTATATATGTAGCCGAAGTACAAATGTATGTATTTTCGCCCAAGAAATATTAGAAACATACTTTCAAATTACAGCCATATTCAGCGTGTTTTCGCAATTATTACAACATATGTGGAATTAAGCAATGTTTTATACGGTAGTTATGGTAACATAAAAACTTGATATTGATTTCCTTGCAGAGCAAAACGGTATTTAACAACCGCTAAAACAGCCTGCCATTCACAGCCCCCCCTCGCCATCCTCCCAACTTTTGAATAAATATTTCAAAATATAAGTTTTTCGTTTGATTATTTTGAATTTCTTTGACATTTGCTAAAATGCTAGCAAACGTCAAAAAGCCACAATGGCGGACGAATTGAGCGAACGGTTGTACCTTATAAATATTTTTATCATGGTACATATAAATTATGTAAGCACAAGCATTTTAGAAAAATATTAAAGTAACAATATGTAAATATACATACATACATACATACATATGTACATACATATGTATATATGTATGTATGCTGCATATGACCACATTCTTTTATCCAGTTAAGTAGTCTTCATTAAAGTCATATTTATCATCAGTATTTGTGTCCAAGCAGAATCCATCAAGAACATCCGTTACATGGGAAATTTTTTTTTCGTTGCGCGCCGCCAGCTTCTTTCGTTTTTTAATCTGGCCTTTCACATCCTTATTCAGGGTCTGATTGCCTATAGAGAGACGAAATAAATAATTTTATAATAAACAAAATATGTATATGATTTATTTATAGAGATTATAAAGACGATTTACCTATAGAGAGACGAAATAAATCATTAATAAATAAATTATACATATATTGATAGTGTAGGCGCATTTATATTTACATATGTATATATGTACATATATTCATTTTGTATCAGTGGGACGTTCTTTGCTATTGATATATGGTTTATATTCAGAATGTCGAATATTCGGGATGTTCAGAATTTTGTTCTAGATAAACTGACAGTAATTCAATTTTTTATATTCTACACATATCCGAAATGAATAAGTAGGGTAATGCCTGCATTTTTGTAGTCTAATTTTATAATAATAATATGGCGTTTACACCATAGTTTGTGTTTGACCGAACTTCTCCTACAATTTGTGGTGTGCGTCTTTATGTTGTGGCACAAATTGAGGGGCCCGCAGTTTTACGCCGACTCCGGTCGCCATAGCAGAAATACAATCGGAGGTGGTGCGACCGCTAAAAAAAATCCTTTCTATAATGTTTGAGACACCGAATAAAGCGCACACACGCTACACAATCAGCTAAGGCTGCCGCCCTAGAACTCAAAAACTACGTTATTTAGTTTTTGTTCCCACGGCAGTAGAGTTTATGCTACCGGAACCCCCCGGGCTGTCAATTCAGCAACGTTCTTCAAAATTGTATGCGAAATGATTTTTGCCGTTACAACAAAAACAACTTTATTTAGGGCTTATATGCGGCTTTATTCAGCTTTTTTTATATTTATCCTTAACATAAACATTCGCCGTTCAGAGTCGGCGTAAAACTGTAGGTCCCTCAATTTGTGCTTCAACATCAAGATGCCCACCACAAATTGTAGGAGAAGTGCGGCCTAAATCGCGCCAATTAAGTAAGTAAGTAAGGTGCCAGAATAATCAATTATTTAATTTATTTTAATTTTACAATCGAAATTTGAAGAAATAGTTTTTGATTTATACGTAATATACAACCAAATCAATCGCATTTTTTACCAAAACATTGAAACGTTAATCAACGGTAAAAAAAATAATCCTTTTGGGGGTTAGCTAACACGAATACCAACGTTTGAAGTTTGTTTGTTCTCAAAATTACATATTTTTGTTTTGGTTTTTCTTGTTGTAGGGGTCATTCTGACCCTGTAAGATCGGCTCAGCCAGCCAAGATCGTCATCATCAAACTCATCTAGGAGAGGCCCAAGAAACACAAAGTTTCGACGGGATTCGATTAGAGAGAAAGCGGAGGTGATTGGAATCGTGCGGAGAATCTCCACATGCCGGACAAATGTTTGGGACGTCGCGGTTAATTTTGGATAAGTAGGAGTTAAATCAACTACAGATCGTACTTCGGCCAGATTAGCGTGTACACACGGGACAGCTGGAGCTTCTCGTCTGCTATGAGTGGTGATTGGACTCCAATGGCAGCATTCAGGGGGCGAGAGTCAGGAAAGCTGGTGGTGTTCTCTCGGTGAATGGTGTCATAGTCCGGAGTGTATCGTTCATGCAGGTCCGTAGTTTCGTCCACCGAGTTAACTGGTTCACGGCGACCATATTGGGGCAGCATAGTTTAAAAACGGCCGGCCAACATGTAATACCGACAAGCGATTTGAGGACTATATTGCGTATAGGAGGCTGTCAAAGGGGGCCGACAAGATCCTTGGGTACTTTAACATTGAGATGGGAGTACCGGCAACATGGATGTTGAGGTACCGCGCTTCACCTGCTTGTTGCGCTAGTGTTAGAAGGGCAAGATTTTTTTTACAATTTTCATTAAGAGCAGTAGCAAATATTGACGCAGCATTTAAGGACTATGTCAATGTTGATACTGATGTGCAGACCAGGGACACACCATCGGAGGAATCCTCAGTAGTGTTATAGAAAGTCGTCGAGATCCAACTGTACTTGGTATTTATTTTATAATTTGTACCTACCTATGGGGAAATAAAAGAATGAGGACGAAGTAGCGGATACTGATAGAGTGTTACCTACGTTAGGAAAAGTTTTGAAAGGTTTTGTTGAGGATGAAAAATAAAGGCGTGTAATTCAAACTAAATTACTGAGTGTTTTAGACGTGTGGTTTTCAATGAGGCAATACTTTTGTCGGAGTTGGTCTTTTTAACAGCTGTTGATTTATACTCAGTTTGGTTTGCCATTTCGCAATAACCAGACTACTTCGGAACAACGTTTGCAAATCGAGCAAATCTTTTACCAAAAGAATGGTAACTAGTGGATAATGCACATTCTCAGAGACGCCGTACAGTGTGTACCGAAGACGCTATTGCTGCTGTGGAGCAGAGTGTCAAGAATACCCGAATAAGAAGTTTTTTCATGGCAGAAATTCACTCGGAGGTTTGCCGTTGCCTGCCGAGGGGCGACCGCTATTAGAAAAAACTTTTTTTATAATTTTTGGATGTTACTTGCCCCGAGCTGGATTCGAATCTGGGACCCACCGAATGAAGCGTGCACACGCTACACACTCGGCTACGGCGGCCGTTACCCACTAACCCATTGAAATTACTCAAATTTCAATTCAAGCCATAATTTCCACTTATTCGTGAAATACTTTGCTGTGTTGTGAATAAATTGTTACTTATCATATTTCACTTCAACTTCACTTAATGTAAAATAAACTATTGGTAATAATGCAAGAATGATAGAATACAAGATTGCGCCTTCCCGCGGTGAAATGACAGATCTCGCCTTTAGTAAACAAGAATACGGGAGAGAGAAAATTGAACAACTTCCAATATTTCATTGAAAAACGTGTTCTAATTGTTCTAAAGTGTAAAAGTATGAATTTATAGGCAGACATTTAATAAATAAATTCGCAAAATACTAAAAAAAAGTGTCTCTTTTTCTTAATTTGTGAAAAAAGCTTTGTCTAGTTGAAGTTGAGAATTGTCAAACCCGGCAAAACCAAAGTAGCGGTACTTCTAAAGGCGTCACCTTCAGTATTCAGTACACCGTGGTAATAATGTAAACAATATAACAAAATGTAAACAACACAACAAAATAATAGTTATTAATGAATGACCCATATATGAAATTACAAATAAGAAAACAAATATGTAACAATGAAGCTATAAATAGTTGAATATGAAAAATTTAGATTCAGAAATAAAGTTTATTTCAAAGAATAAGCATTTAAAGCTTAATTCCATTATTCGCGCAACATTTGGAACTGTGTCCATCCACTTTATGGAAGATTTTGCGGAAGGATATTGGTTTGCGGGCTTACAAAATCCAACTTGGGCAAAAATTTAAGCCGAACGCCCATCAAGCGGGTCGAACGTCCGGTTAATGGAACAAAAACGAAATGGCCACCGATCCCCATTTTCACAAAAAAATTTTTGTTCAGCGATGAAGCTCACTTTTGGTTGAATTGGTACGTTAATAAAAAAAAATTGTCGCATTTGTAGTGTTGATAATCCACAAGCCATTGTTAAGACGCCGTTACATCCTCAAAAAGTCACTGTTTGGTGTGCTCTATGGGCAGATGTCAATGGGGGCAATGGCTATAGAGCCATGATTAATGAGACTTTCGTGCCTGAATTAGAGTATGTTGATGTGGAGAACCTTTGGTTCCAACAAGACGGCACTACATGCCATACAGCCAACGAAACAATAAATATATTGCAGGAAACTTATGGTGAGCGCATTATCATGCGTCGTGGGCTTATGGCGTGGCCTTAAAGATTTAACAATTAACACCGCTGGACTATTCTTTGTGGGGTTATGTGAAGTCGCTTATCTACGCAGATAAGCCCGAGACGATTGACGCCTTGGAAAAAATATTCGGCGGGGTTTGCTGACATACAGCCCCGATTGCTGCAAAAAGTGGTCAAAAATTGGGCCTCTTCGCTGGAATTTATTCGAGCCAGCCCCGGCGGTCACTTGCCCGAAATCAATTTTAGAACATAATGCCAAACTCTTATCTTTATAATAAAGCTAACTTCTTGGGCATATCATTAAATTATATGCGTTTTATTTCTTCTTGAAAACCGCATGTCTAAAAAAAACACTCGTTTTTAAAAATTGCATTAAAAACAAATATAAGCGGCCGCTGTACCGTGTGCGTGTAGCTTGTGCGAAATTCATTCGTCGAGTACCGGGTTCAAATCATGATCAGGGCAAGTAACATAAAAATTATAGTTTTTTCTAAAAGTTCGAAGTCGGCGTAAAACTGTAGCTCCCTCAATTTCTACCCCAACATCAAGACGCACACCAAAAATTGTAGAAGTTCGACCAAATATCACGCAATGATGTAAGCGCCGAATCACTATATTTATTATTATTACTGATATTATTGTTATTATTAATTACAAATTAAAAAAAAAGAATTATTTCTGTACAATGAGGTTTATATATAGTGAAGTAATTTTCTGTGCCCGTACGAATGCACTATAGCGAAGTTCGACTATATTTCATCGCACATCACTATACATACATACATATTAGGCCCGCTATATAACTTTTCTTATTAACTTTTCCTTATATTGTAATATTTGCAACACGTTACATATCTTTCTTTAGGCTATATCAGTAGAAAATGTTGCACTTTTGCTTGGTCAGAGGGCGCTATTTTGAGAATTCAACACACAACCCTGTGAAATGGCTGAGAAAATCAAGCAAAACAAAATTATTTTTAGGAAAGAAATTATTGGAACAAGTACGGGACGCACAAAACAAAATATTTAATCCGAGCTAAACTTATCGCCAATAAATGCCTAGCAGTTCCTCCAGATGCATCACAAATTCGTTTATAACTAATCTACGTAGAATATCCACAAATTTCTGCATAAAATACATTCCACAATTTAAATTTTTGTTTTTATTTGACACTTTTAAGGATTTTGCCAGCACTTTCTCATTTACTTTCTCATTTTTCCTCCCACCTACATGATTTTAAAGTTAGGGACCGCTTTTGGAACTAAATCTGACTGCTTCTGACTATTTCTTGCAGATAAGGAATGCAACTATTTATATTTTGAACTATAAATAAATAAAGTTATAATGGACAAATATTTAAAATAAAAACGTCGGAAAGACAATTTAAGTTTAAGTAAAAATCTACAAGTTCTAATCAAGGTTTGTAGAATACATAATTACGACAGCGGTGTTGTTATAATCAAGCGTCATACTCACAGTGGGCGAATTTTAACATTTTCTTTACAAATAAATTTTACGTAAAGGAGAACCGTTACTTTGGCTTCGTGTGCATTTTAAATCAATTGTTTTTCCTTTTGATGGATTTGGAAAAATATCCGAGATTTAAATAAAAACCTTCTTTTGCGGCATGAGACCGCTAGGATTTACCCCAGTGTTTTATTTCATACACAAAAAATTATGAGCACTTTGTTAAATTCATTATTCACAAACAAAACAGTTATAACGCTTGCCTTTTATATAACTTATAATGATCTAATTTAACGAATTTTGTATGGATATAGCTATACTTGGCGTCATACGCCTTAATTTACAAGCATCTATGTATATACATATATAGATTAAGTAGGCACTGAGAAATAAATTATTTTTTATGAAATTGGGTTGCACACTGTTCAGTTATAGTCGTGTTTTGGTTGTGTATTTGAAAAGTTGTGCAAAATGTCGACGGCTTAGAGAAGACGCCCTGCCAAAAAGCCACTATTAACACAAAAAATGAAGGCTGCATGAATTTCTTGGACTAAAAAGTACCAAAATTGGGATCAAAATGTTTGGCAACAGATTATGTGGTCTGCCGCCGAAAGCAAATTTAATTTGCTAAGCTCACAAAATTTGCTTTACGTGCGCAGTTTAGGTGGTGAGAGGTTCCAAGATAATTGTGTAGTAAAGAAAGTTAAGTTTTCTCAAAGTCAAATGATTTGGGGCTGATTTTCATACCATGTTTTTAGGCCTTTACACCTTGTTTATGGAATAGTGAATGCACAAAAATATGCGGCAGTGGTTAACAATTTTTTAGTACCCGCAATTGAAGAGCATTATTCGTATAAAATGGGTAAGTTTTCATTGGAAACAAATCTTGTATAAAACATCTATACAATATTGGTGCATATGATCCTATTCAACTCGAATTTTTAGTTTTAGTTGGCCAATACATTAAACGATCTAGGGATTCAACGCTTGGATTGGCCTCGAAACTCGCCAGATTTAAACCCTATTGAGCACTTATGGCACATAATGAAGTGTGAAGCTGCTAAACAGAACGCAACAAATAAAAGTCAATTGATAAAGATCTTAGTACTGGTTTGGTATGGTCCCGTTATAAAGAAATCAATTGAAGTCCTAGTGAATTCCTTGCCTTCAAGAATTAAGGCAGTTATTGAGGCTAAAGGAGGAACGACTACTTATTAGGAGAGCCTATTATGAAGTCTATATTTCTACCGTTAGTGGTGAAAATTATTTAGTCCCTTTAAGTTAACTTCACACTGTTTTCTTTTAATTAATCATGAATATCATCGAATGTACATTTTTGTTAATTTTATTTAATTAATTGGCTTTTCATTATAAAAACCTTTTTTGAGAAAAATTTTTGTGGATAACTAATTTACACTATTTGGCCAAACAAATAAAAATGGCCCTCATATTCTAACTTTATAAACAAATTGCTCATGTGATCTTATTTCGATTTTATTTGGTGGTGCGTTTTTATTGACTGCAAGTGTACCTACATAAAGGTAGAACTTCCCACCAGTCTTATCAGGCGTTGTGGGTTTCGAAGTTGTTCAGGTTTTACAGGAGTTTTAAGCGTTAGAATTTGGCAACACCATTCGATAATTTTCAGCCTTGAAATTTCACTGCAATTTTTATATTGTGCAAAAGGTCTGTTCGATGAATCCATTAGTTTTTCGTGTGCTAATGCTAATACTAATTATAAGTAATATTTTTTACTAATTTCTGCTACTATGTTTACTAATGCTACCACTAATTACCACAACTATTTTTACTCATTTCTATTTTACTAATGCTACTACTAATTACCACTATTATTTTTACTAATGATATTACTAATTAATACACTATTTTTACCAATGCTACTACTAATTACTATTAACTACAATTACTACTAAGTACTTCTAATCACTCTTACTACTACTACCACAACTATTACTCCTACTACTTACTACTAACGGTAGTAGTCGTTCCCATATCTAACTTTCTATCTCTTTAAAAAGTCGGCAAATAAGTTCTACTTCTGGCTCACGCTTTTAGGTGCACGAGTGTGTTTTTTTATAGTCAAAGCAATTGCAAGTATTTTCAATCTTCCATTTTTTTAAATAAATAGATGTGATCGATAAAGAGAACGCAAAATTTTGCAAACGATATTAAGAAAATGTACCAGGATGTCAGCAGCAGAGATCATAAGCAAACTTTGTTAAAATAAACCCAGCAGCAATGAAAGGCCTACATGAAATAACAAAGAGAACTCCCATTATTGTGAAGCCAAAAGCAAAACAAACTAGCGAAACAGCCGAAATGGATTTGAACAGAACTATTAATCCTAAAGACAGCAAATATGAAAACTGGTCAAACTGGAATAATGGTTATCGAAAGTGTAAACGAAGCGAAAAAATTGAAGTAAAAAAACGAAATTAAAATACTGGATAGTTACCTATCAAAATTCGTAATAAATACCCGTTTGGAAAAATGTGTCATGGAAATTATCAAACAATATCGAGTATTCCCGCTAAAATAACGTAAGCGCCAAAAATCAAATAACGTATTTAATACGTTATATACAAGGACGTTTGTCCGACCATATTTTGCAAATGAATATGAATGCAAAAGGGACCTTACCAATCCCTCGCCGCCCTCCCGGTCCGCCTTATTGTTTTTTAGCCGCTCTATTCCCGTTCGGGTTTCATCCAGGTCGGGTAACGGTACTTCGACTCTGTCTTCATTGATTACAGAAAATTGCCCCGGTCTTGAAACCTTCTATAGGCCGCCGCACCTCTCAAGCTTATCGCATTCGCGCATCTCGTCCTTATTATTATGTTATATACATAATATACTATTTTTGCTGCTTTCTATCGTTTACGTGGAATGAATTTCATAAAATAAAAGAAGCGAGAAGCAGGCAGTATAAGCAAACACCGAGTCCGCATGTGGCAATCACTTTAAGCCTGCTACAATTACGCGTGTGAGTCAAGTGTCGTTGAATTGTTATTTCAGTTAAAAACAGTCAAATAGAGTGTCATGCCTTCGGTAATAAGCCAAACGGAGTGTCTTATGCCTTCGACAACAAGTCGAACAAAGTGCGCACTTGTCTCGCGCGCTAACACTTGAAACACTTCTTTGCGGAAGTCAATATGTATATGTGCACTGCTTGCTTTGTGCTGGTGTTCCTTCATCCAGTCCTTTTTTTAGTATTACACGTATCAAGTCAGAATTCGGTTGTAGAAACAAGAAGTGACCAATGATTGCAGTTCTCTGATTGTGATAACCTTAAATATAATACGTACGTAAAACCACAAGAAAAAAAATAAACACAAATCACGTTAAACAATACAACACAATACACTAGAAATACTTCCACTTACTTTATATTTATAAGGATATTTAATTCTATGTTGAATGGTAAATCGAAATTTCTTGTAGTCACTTTAAATGCGAAAAATGTCAGTGCGAGAATATAAACGGGACTATGGAAACACATGGTTTACCTATTCTGTTCGTTCAGAAAAATCATACTTACAGTTTCCATTTTATGTCGCTTACGTTATTTTCGCGATAACGATATCTAAGTTTTTATACTGAATTGCATGTTGAAATTTGTGGTGTAGATGCGTTTGATAATTGTCAAGATAATTGCTTAAAAAATAAAATCACTAAAATGTCACTTACGTTATTTTCGCGAGAAAGAGTCGATATGTGGTAAAAGATATTAACAAAAAAACTATTACATATAACGCAATAATTGGCATCAATTAAGATTTTTTTGGGATAACGATATCTAAGTTTTTATACTGAAATGCATTTTGAAATTTATGGTGTAGATGCGTTTGATAATTGTCAAGATAATTGATTAAAAAATAAAATCGCTAAAATGTCGCTTACGTTATTTTCGAGAGAAAGGGTCGATATGTGGTAAAAGATATTAACAAAAAACTATTACATATAACGCAATAATTGGGACCAATTAATATTTTTTTAGGAACATCTCAAAGCAAGAAAAACTTAACGTGGGATAGGAGCGCTTCAAATTATTTGATGGAATTGACGTAACAATGCGTTTTAGGTGTAAAAGTTACAATCACAAGGCTGCAGAGTTCAAAAATAAAGAACTTTGTGGAAAGTTCCTGGTAACACATCGAAGAAAGGAACGTGTCGAACCGCCAAAGATAAGTGCATCAGTTGTGTAAGATCTAATGACAAACTATACTTAGAATTAGATGGCAAACACCCGTTAAACAGCAATGCCCAGTGTACTAAAATAAACTCGTAAATAATTGGATATTAACAGTAAACACATTGAGGCAATATCTACCAAAGGAAATTATATAAGTATATACACAAATCAAAGAATCGAACAAATAAACACGATGAAGCAATGGAAATAGGATCATGGACCTTTATAAGTTTATATGAAGCTGGGAAATTCGAGAATATTATCAAAGAACAACGAAAGCTTGCACTCGAGCGCTCTGAGAGCAATGTTCAACAAACAGATATCTGCGCGCAATTAGACCACATTTCTCGCCCATTACGTACTGCCGCTGAAGAGGTCATTGGTTTCAGCGAGCGAGCGAAAAAACGACCGACACGAAGAGAAACCCCGCGTCGCCATTGAAAAGAAAGATTCTGCTTACAGGACCAAGTCGGCAAAGAAGTTCTACTTCTGGCTCACGCTTTTAGGTGCACGAGTGTGTTTTTTTTTATAGTCAAAGCAATTAGCACGCATTTTGAATCTTCCATTTTTTAAATAAATATATGTGATTGTTAAAGAGGACGCAAAAATTTGCAACGAAATTAAGAAAATATACCAGGATGTCAGCAGCAGAGATCATAAGCAAACGTTGTAAAAATAAACCAAGCAGCAATTAAAGGCCTACCTGAAATAACAAAGAGGACTCCCATTATTGTGAAGCCAAAAGCAAAACAAACTAGCGAAACAGCCGAAATGGATTTGAACAGCAATATTAATCCTAAAGACAGCAAATATGAAAACTGGTCAAACTGGAATAATGGTTATCGAAAGTGTAAACGAAGCGAAAAAATTGAAGTAAAAAAACGAAATTAAAATAACTGTCTTGATAGCGCACGCTCAGTGACACAACGAAAGCTTGCACTCGAGCTCTCTGAGAGCAATGTTCAACAAACAGATATCAGCGCGCAATTGGACCACATTTCTCGCTCATTACGTACTGCCGCTGAAGGGGTCATTGGTTTCAGCGAGCGAGTATCTACCTAGAAAAGAAGAGAGGGCCGAGATGCGGGCGAGGAGATTGAGATGCCGATAGGAAAAACGCCCGAACCCTGATGATTGACATCCAGGGTACACTCAAACTGTGGAGGGAGCACTTCTTAACGCTGCTTAATGGTAGTGGCGGGGGAAACATCGAAGATTATGAACCCGAACCTCCAATCAATAAAGGACCGTTACCCGACCTGGACAAAACTCGAACAGCAATAGCGCGGCTAAAAAACAATAAGGCCGCTGGTGCCGACGGACTGCCATCAGAGCAATTCAAGTACTGCGGCGAGGGGCTGGTAAAGTGCATGCACCAGCTCATTTGCAAAATATGGTCAGACGAACGCATGTCAGCTGAGTGGAGTTTAAGTCTACTCCATTCCACAAAAAGGGCGATCCGCGGGATCAGTCTCCTTAGCATAGCAATAAGGTTCGTATTGTGTGAACGACTGAGGCCCAGTGTGGCTTTAGACCAGGCAAATCTACCATCTACCAAATATTCACGATACGCTTAATCTTGGAAAAGATCCGAGATAGAAGAATAGACACCTACCATCTTTTTGTCGAGTTCAAATCCACTTTCGATAGCACGAGAAGAAGCTTCCTATTTGCCGCAATGTCTGAATTTGGTATCCCAACAAAACTAATGCGGTTATGTAAAATGACGTTGAGCTATACCACCAACTCCGTCAGAATCGGGAAGGACCTCTCCGAGCCGTTTGAAATCAAAAGAGGTTTTGTGCGACTTCTTTAACCTTATGTTAGAAAAGATAATAATCAGGTACTCGTACCATACTTTTTACAAACCTGCAACTTCTGGCGTATGCGTAGAATCTCTCTTGCAAACGTGCTGCTTGCCTATTCAAGGCAACTGCGCAATAAAAAATCCCTTTCATGAGCCAAACCACACTCTGTAGTCTCTCATCATGCCCGTATTATTGTATGGCGCTGAATAATGGGCCCTGCCAGTATCGGATGAGACTGCCCTTGAAGTGTTCGAGAAAGATTTATGGGCCATTACGTCTTTGCGACGACGAATACCGCAGACAACCGGCCGTGGGACACTATATTTCAAACCATTTTGATCAAAAAATGTCTCATAGAAGTCGGCGAATAAACAAAAAAACAAAAGGAAGGGGCTGAATTTAAACTAGGGGAACGGAATGAACGTGGAAATCGACGACTAACAACTAATAAAGGTGACAACAAACTAACTACTGGGCACAAAAGTACAAATGGCAAGAAAAAAGAAGATGAATGACGAAAAATGATGAATGAAATACGAAAATAGCAAAAAGAAAATGCTGCTGAATATAAAAATATGAACAAAGAAATAAGACTTAAAATACAAAAAGTAGGACAAGTGTGGAGGAGAAAACAGTGCGGATATATAGTGGTAAAAAATTGCATCACCATTTAATAGTGGGGTGTTAACTTTGCCGGCTATTAACTTTAAAACATTTCCATGAAATAACTTTGTTTGTTGTTGTTTTACGTATAAACAAGAAATAACTCTGAGCATTATGTAATGTATCTATTTTGTGTTAAGTTGACATATTGTACTTGCCCCGGCCAGGATTTGAAGCCGAGACCCTCTGAATGAAGCGCGCACATCCTCCACACCCGGCTACGGTGGCCAATTTGGGGGCAATAAAACAGACGAGATTAAAATACACAAAGGAGCATGAAGAGCCTTTACTTATTTCGATAAGATTTACGCTAACGACACATCATTGCTCATAAGCAATGTGGCAGATCTACAAACAATACTGGGAAAGGAGAAAAGGCATACAAAATTATTTAAAGTAAGCATTAAGATTGAAAAAACAACATCATTGATAGTAAATAAAAGTGGAGAGGGTTACTCTAATGCTAATTTGGCGATACATAATATCAACATAGAAAAAATAAAAAACTTCAAATATTTGGGCAGTCGGTTGAATGACAAAAGGAAATATGTATAATATATATCAACATGGAATAGTTTACCATATCAAAAGGCTTTAACAGCTCTAAAGCTACTAGGACGGTTCTCCCGCAGGGGCGATTACGGCTGACCCAGCGATTCACCTGCGTGTTTATGGGATTTATTGCTGTTGTGGTACTATGCAATTTCCGTAAGTCATGGTAATGCTTAGCCGAGCCTAGGTGGTTTCTATAGTACGGGAGGAGTAGGACCTCAACCGTCTTCATCACCGGTGAAAGCAGGAAAATCGGCCGATAGGAATCACGCTTTTCAGCCGGTTTCCCAGGTTTTAGCAGAGGACCTCCTTCCCAAACTCCAAATGCCAGGAATGATTAATGATATACAGATTGAGAATCTCTGTGAGGAACTTAATTTTTGAGCATCAACATGCTTAGCCTATCAGGGACAATGGCTTTGGAGGATTTCGCCTTCCCAAAAACCTCCTTTGCCTTCCCGCAGGTAAAGGTGAAAGGTGCGCTGAAGCATGCAGCATGAGTTGTCGGCTGAAATAGCTCGTGCATCTCTTCGAGTCCGACGAAGTATGAAATTTTCACTAGGTCATCATGATTCGTTCGGTTCGATAAGGGGGCCAAATCTTACCCACACCTATTCTGATAGTCAGGCTGCTATTAAGGCTTTAGGGCCATAGCGGCATTGCAGTAAGCTGCGTGGCTGATGAGCTCGCATGGCAGGGCACCGTGGAAGTCATTACTCCAAGCAGAGTGGGGCTACGAACTTCTATGGGACAGATGGGCTCTATGGCGGCTCAGCGAGCTCTGGGCAATTACAATTGCAAGGGCCCTCTCACCGGTAGTGGATCGTGGTTGTTCGAAGGAGCTCAGGTCCCTAACAAATCTCAACTCGCTTACGGCACATCACTCAGCCTATCAGGTAATATACATATGCAAGCCTACACACAGAAGGTGCAATCCGAGTTCGTGCAGCAACTGATTACCTGCTATTCATAGCACCAGGATTGACAACAGCAAGCGGGGCGAATAGTCAGACTACCCATATCTGGTAACAAGCCAAAAAGCAGCCCTGTATCTATCGGTTTAAAATTTAATTCCGTCCTTTTTGATAAAATTCTCTTCTTGTTGAAATAGTTAATTATATATCTTTTATTAATTTTAATTTTTATTAATATGTACATACATATAACGGCTTTTTCAATAGGAACGCTACAAAAGTTTTTTTTTTAAATAAAACAAAAGCTATTTGGGATAAGAATTAAATTCTTTATTCCTGTGAAAGTGCAATCGATGCCATTGTGTATGGAACTCGATTTCTTTTGCATGGGCACCACGGGCACGCTTGCAGAAGTCCAGAAGCTGAACCCAATTTTCGACGGGTTTTCCAACGGCTGCAATTTCGTGAGATAACACTTTCACCAAAATTGGGTTTCAATATATCGATTGTGACATTCGCTGTGTGGCTTGTGGTGCCGTCCTGTTGGAACCACATATTGTCCAAGTCCGTATCATCCAATTCGGGCTAAAAATATTCGGTTATCATTGAGCGGTAGCGATTCCCATTCACAGTAACGAGCCGGTCTTGATCATCACGGAAGAAGTACGGCCCAATGACGCCGCCGGCCCATAAACCGCACCAAACCGTAATGTTTTCGGGATGCAATGTTGGCTCATGGAGTACGTGTGGACTGCTGCCTGTCCAATAACGCATATTTTGCTTACTGACGAAGCCATTCAGCCAGAAATGATGACGAGAATTGGACGTAGCGCTCTTAAAGTTGAGGCCATTGGCTCCGAATTTCGGTAGTAAATTTTTATAATTTCGACTCGTGGTTGGATCGTTTATCTTTCCATGATGAATTGGCAAACCTTACTGAAGAGAAATGTCAAAAGAGCGGGAAAAATATGGCGTCGCTTGCTGTCACTATCGGTCTACTTTTGTGCGTCCCTATTGCAAGACCCTATACATACATATATACATACTATCGACCCCTTTGCGCGAAATTATCGTATGTTACAAATACCTAATTTTACAGGATAACCATTTTTCTACTTTTCTCTGCTTTCGCTTGCAATATCAAAATGAAAATATACATGTGCTTAGATAATTAACTAATATAACTACACCTAAAAGTATTCCGGTGGAAAAGTTAAAGTTTTCCGACAAAAACGTATTTTTGGCACATACGATAATTTCATTCACATTTCGTAGACGCGTGTGTAGAAAATGGCACTTAAGATATCATTTGTCAGTGTTACAAATAAATTGAAACAAAGATTTATTTGTGGTTTTATGTATTTGTTCATTATTTTTTAACTTAGAATGGTACAAAGTAATAAAAAAAAATGTAAGCAATATTTAACAGAAGCATGAATTCATTAAAAAAAAATTTTTTAAAACCAATAATAATAATAAGTGAGTTAATCTTCTTCGTCGCTTTCATTTAACACGTCTTTTTCGCGTACAGAATATTTTAAATACTCATTGTGGTATTTTGACGATATGCTATTTTTTAATCATAGATTTTTCAAATCATTGAATTTTTGCAAGGAGATACACAAAAGATACAAAATTGTGCAACTTTTGTAACTTAAAGGTACAATTAAAGTTATTTATAATTTTTAGTTTTGTCAGTTAATGACATTAATATGGATTGATTTTGACAAACTAACATATAACCGACCATGTAGGACCTTTACCGAAAACTGAAGATGTTTGCATTGAAATGGCAGGTATGTGGGAGTCATAGGTATTCGTGGATTATACGCTGTTTGCCCAGCTCCTGATCCTGTTTCGATAAGCTCTGCTTTAAGCTTGGGTATCATTCGCAATCGCGTCGATAGTTGATCGGTAGGAATTAATAGCCCGATGCGGTGGTAGACTTACCATTGAATTTTAAGTGTCGGTATAAAGGCTGCTTTCGTAAACGCAATATGCAAAGCATTTTTAAAACAGATGCCCATGCCTTGCCATGCATTTATGCATTACAACCCTGCTTTGCATGTAAAACAAAAGTCATGCACATTTTGACAACTCATGCGCATGAAATAGAGTTGTCATTCATTTATGAATTTAATACATTGCACTATGGGCCAGCGGACCGCTTTTTTTGGCAAAAAATCATTTTTTTTGCATCGTTCAAAAAAGGAAATTAATACATATAATTAATACCACTATACTTATCTTAAAAAAAAATTTGTTTTATGGACAGATGGCAATCCTATTCATTTACCGTACGTTCAAAGATAACATTTCAATCATATGGTTTTTCGTGATTCGTATGAAGAATAATAACTCAAAACGCAAGTGTTTCTAATAGTGAAGGGTGAACATTTTTTTTCTTTCTAAAAAGGGAAAATAGTTATCAAGGTATTTTATATAAAATGGAATAGCTAGCATTTGTTTAATCATTGTTGTGAGCGAGTTTTAATTACGTGTAAGTATGTGGTTTTGTTGTGTAAATTTATCAATCGTGTTTGTGTTCTGTGGATGTGAGCGTTACTTCATTTTGGTCCCTTTTGTATAAACAATATATCAGGTTAAAGGTGATAATGTGTACTTTCATGTGGTAATTAAAATTTTTGCGAATATTTGCGAATGATGGAAATAATGTATATTTTCAGAATCGATTAACCTCAAAAATAAAGATATTTTTAATGTGTGGCTACAAAATAAGAAAAATAAAGATGTAGTTGAGAATTGGATTATCCATGAAATAAATAAAAATATAAATGAAGAAGAATTGGAAGCGTTTAAAAAGAAAATTGAGAATCTTTGTTTATTCATAAATCGAAAATGGATCAAATACCAAAGGTCATTAACTCGTTTTAAGCAATATAATAATGAATGGCTAGAGGGTGAGACAAATTTCATAATTGGCCGCAAATGTAAAAGAGGAAGACCACAACTTAGTTATAGTGAGGCGAGTGATCGTTTGAAGAGAAAACTTGCCTCAGATGTGTCTTCGGATCAACAAAATGACCCTATGCTACTAGTTCACGCTGCCTCTAATGCAGCACGATCTGCAAATGAACCTGATTTAAGATTTGTGTTGAAAGAGTCGCTTAAATCTCCGACAAGGCCATCGAAAATTAAGAAAATGATTATTTCTACAACGAAAAGTCCAATTGCGTTATCTGCAGAAGAAGCTTTAGTGTTTTTATTAGAGAATAACTTGAGCAAGCAACAGTACGTAAACATGCGATTACTAAACAAAGCTCGTAATTGCGACATATACCCTGCGTACAATAAGTTAATTGAATGCAAGCTTCACTGCCGGCCAGAGGGGATAACGAATTGTGAAACTTCCGCAGAAGTTCTTTTACAAAAACTGGTAGACCACACTGCCAAAAGAATTTTATTGCTACAAAAAGAAGTTATTGAACAACTCTCAGATATAAATGAAGCTACATTGATATTTAGCTACGGTTTCGATGGTTCAACAGGACAGAGTATGTTCAAACAGATGTTTAACGAAAACACGCCTGAGTCCTTTGATCAGTCCCTCTTTGTAACCTCAATTATACCTCTTAAATTAATATCATTTTCGAATCAGATCATTTGGCTTAACCGCACCCCTCAATCCATACGGTTTTGCAGACCAATCAAAATTGAGTACGTTAAAGAAACTAAAGAACATATTTTAGCTGAAAAAAATAAATTAGATCTGCAAATATCTAGTTTAGCGCCGTTAAAATGGGATTTGGAGGATGGTACGGAAATTATCATTAGATATGATTTAAATATGACATTGATAGATGGCAAGGTTTTGAACATATTAACCGGAACAAATTCTAATCAATCTTGTCCTATTTGTGGTGCAAGTCCGAAACAATTTATGTCTATAAGAGATCTAAAATCTCCTGTTTTTGAACCAAAACCAAGCACTTTAAAGTACGGCGTCAGTCCATTACATGCTTGGATACGATTTCTGGAATTTGTATTACATCTTTCGTATAAAATCGGTATAAAAAAGTGGCAAGTAAGGAATCCGGAAGACAAAAATACCATTAAGCAAAGAAAACAGGAAATTCAGAAAAAATTTTGGGACAAAATGGGATTGCATATTGACAAACCTAAGTCAAATGGATGTGGCTCAACAAACGACGGGAATACGGCTAGAAGAGTGTTCGCTAACTTAGAACTATTTGCATCAATTACTAATGTTGACATTGATCTATTGAGACATTTTCATATAATACTGGTGTCGATTTCGTGCAAATTTCGCATTCATTTTAAAAAGTTCAATGATTTCTGTATATATACTGCCGATTTATATTTCAATAAGTACGATTGGTACCCAATGTCGGCAACAGTCCACAAGATTTTAGTTCATTCGGCACAAATAATGGAGGCGTCTTTAGTACCAGTTGGCTGCCTAGGCGAAAATGCATCAGAAGCAATAAATAAGTTTTACTAAAAAGATCGTATTGCTCATGCGAGGAAAAATTCACGAAGTAACAATATTGTCGATGTGTTTAATACAGCTATGGATTCTTCTGACCCTTTGTTATCAAGTATCTGCTTAAATAATCGTACTAAAAATAAATTAATCCGAAGAATCCCACAAGAAGCTACTGAACTTTTAGAGTTGCCTGCTGTTCCAGACAATTTAGACGTGGCTTCTTCGTCCCGTCATGAAGATGATGATGAAAATTGTAGTTCGGGCGACGATATAGAGATGCTCTCTGAATATTCTTTTGAGTTAGAAGTTGATATTGAACAGGATTTGGAATAATGTATGGTTATATTGTAATGCATTTAAAAAATTATCTCACATGCCTGTTATTAATGTTCTTCCTTAGACAAATTTGTAGCTGTCGGGAAATCCGGTTGTGTTTGCCCGAAATGCACTCACTAATAAACGTAAATATTTAAAAACATAAACTTTTTTACTTTATACTCTCCATTTTTGCATAAAATAAATTCATTTTTATAAACTATTGAAACGTTTGCATATTACAGAATTTTTAATATTTTATATCTACGAGGGGTAGGAGTGGCAGTACTCCGACTACCCTCATTTTTACAAAAGTCTATGAAATATGTACATATGCATATGAAAAGCATTTGAGCGAAGTTTTAGCGATCTAGGACTTTTCTCTGATTTTATGCCAAAAATAATGGTGCGCTGGCCCATAGTGCATTGTCTAAATTATTGCATTGGCGTTTACGAATAGTATGCAATGCATGTAAGCTTTGCATATTGCGTTTACGAAAGCAGCCAAAGTTCCTTTCTATTACATAATTTACCCCAAACGAGGTCATTTGAAATAACGGGAAATTTAAAACGTGGTTCAGAAAATGGCTTCGTGAAGGGTGGGATCAGAGAAAGATTTTAAAGATACTGTTATGGGTGCACCACATAATCCCCAAAATCAAAATCCCCAAATCAAAATCCCCAAAATCAAAATCCCCAAAATCAGAATCCCCAAAATCAAAATCCCCAAAATCAAAATCCCCTTTTTCTGTGTGAAATACATTGAAATTAGGTTTTAAATCGCGGCGATTTTAAACCTAATTTCAATGTATTTCACACAGAAGAAGGGAATTCTATACTCAATATTATATCTAAAGTTGAAGTTCACGAGATATTTTATGTTTAATGGTTTCACGAATATTTAATAGGTAAATTAAAGAAAATGCAATACATGTTATATCAATCAGTTTAACATATTTGTACAACATAAATAAATACAAACTTCACAATTTTTCGAATAGCTTATATACATTAACATAAACATATATTTATATACATACATATGTAGACCAATCTTTAGTGATGTAAATAAACAAAAAAGCAATAAATTCAAAACATTTACATAAATAAACCATGTATGGAAATTCTAATTACATAATGAAATACTGTGTGCTATCGATTTTAAATAAATAAGTTTATCTAAATCTAAACGACGTTTAACAACTTTTTTAATTTTCTTTACACGCTCGACATTCTTTTTGTTTTTTCGCACACCGATCCCTGAGTGTATTTTTTCTATGGTTGATTTAACTTCAATCATTTCTTTTTTTAAATGTTTTATGATTTCATATACACCACATTTTTCTCTCCCTACAATTACTTTAAGCCTACGGTGCCAAGCTTCGATTGAATTTTCAGTGCGTGGAAAATTATCCTTAAAAAAATCCGAAACGCACCAAAAATTTGGGTTATATATCATAGCACCCGCCTTCATATTTTCACTAATGTACTGGTTTTTAAACCAAGCACACAATTTTTTTAAAACTCTGTCTGTCGAGCTACTTTTCAGTTCACTGAAATAATCTGATACGCATTCTGGGGGAACAAATGATAAACTTTTCAGCATACGAACAGCTATGCTGAAACTTTCATCATTGCCATATTTTTGAGAAAGCCTTTCTTTCTGAACTCGTCTCCAAATGATCTGGCCAAAGTGAAATAGACACCCTTTATATCGGGCATCAGGAAAATACTCTTTTGCCGCAGACGAGACGGCTCGCTCAAAATCAGTAATAATTCTTTGCGGATTAAGATTAATATTCTGTGCTAAAGGCAAATTAAATAGTTGATGAAAAAATTCAGTGTACGCCTGCTTGGATTTTTTGCTCATCAGGCAAAAAACTAGAGGCACAAATTGACCATCAATTAGCCCTTGTATGGTGAACAGTTGGCGAAAAACTTTCGGTACAACAAAAAACGTCCCATCCAATTCCTTTAATTCTCCCTCCAGGTATTTCAAATGCTCCGGTATATTAATTTCCTGTACATTTCCTGGTTCGTTGGTATATGTACCCTTTCGAAGTCGGCTTATTTTCATTTTTTGGGCTCGTTTCGAAGGTAAGTACACCCGGCGGTCTGGTTGGCAATCTACAACTGCTTCCCTAATAATTTGGGAAGGCGCCAGTGAAGATGATGTACTCACATTCCCACGACAGTCGGTTCTACGTACCGGAATGACCCGGGTTTCACCCGGCCAAGGACTGTTGTTTCGGCGATCTAACCCTGTTTAGATCGGCCTACCCCATTAGTTGTCTGTCTCTCCTGGAGCAACTCCTTGCAGCAGGGTTGCTTCACCTCCTTCTGGTCAGGGGCCGGCATCGAGCCAAACCCTGGTCCAGAAACCTATTTTTGCTGCGTTTGCCAGAAAAAGCTCCATCCGAACTCCACTTCGGTAAGGTGTAATTCGTGCGACGGATGGAGCCATCTTAAGGTCTGCTCAGGCCTTAAGACCCATAAGGAGTGGTCCACAAATTATGTGGCCCCATGTTGTTCGCGCCCTAAGGCGCCCATAGCCTCTACGGCTCCCCTAGTTGCACCTAGTGCACCGGTGCCTAGCACCGGCAGAACCTCTACGGTTCGCAGGAGCACACAACAACATGGTCGCTCCCCTCCCCCCCCCCCCCCCCCTCAACCTAGCTCCGCCCCCCGTGTGGGGAGTAGCCAGCAGCTCCTGGAACCCCACACAGTCTGTTCCGTATGTCAGGCTAGGATATACCGGAATGCGGCATCAGTCAGGTGCAATTTGTGCCAAGGCTGGTGTCACTTTCGAGTGTGTTCTGGCCTGCGCACCACACGTGAATGGTCGGGTGACTACCTGGCTCCCTGTTGTAGAGCCTTGCAACCGCACGCGCCAGTGGCGGCGCTGCCAAACAACACCATAAGGCAGCCCAACGTGCCAATGCATGTGCAGCAGGGTCCAGGTGGGCAACATCACCCTTCCCTCACACCCCTCTCCGCGACGACTCTACCGAGGCAAACGAGACTCCTTCAGCTGAACTGCAATGGGCTGCAGGGCAAGATTGAGGAGATAACCGACTTTATGAGTCGGCATAATTTGTCAATAGCTGCGATCCAAGAAACGAAACTGCACAGCAACTCAACTTTGTTGAGTTGCAATGGCTACAATGTGCATCGTAAGGATCGCGAGCGAGGTAATGGTGGTGGCTTAGCATTCATCACCCATCACACAGTGCAATATCGTCTTATTGAAGAAGACATCGACCGCAGGGACACTACCTTAGAATGTCTAGGAATAGCTGTCCGGTCAGGCGATGTCGACCTCGAAATATTTAATATTTATATACCCCCTGTCACCTGCTGCCCGGCAGGATATCACCCTGACATAGGTGCGCTCCTCAGAGGTGAAAACCGATTGGTAGTTGGTGACTTTAACGCGCACCACGATCTCTGGCATTCAAGCCTACCAGCTGATCGTAGGGGAAATGATTTGGCAGAGCAGATAGACGATACGACATTCTGCACGATGAATGATGATGCCCCCACCAGGATTATGGGTAGTTGCAGCAGCTCGCCTGACCTAACTATAGCTAGCGCAGGTCTGATAAATAGCATAACGTGGCGACCTATGCTATCGCTTGCATCAGACCACCTACCTATAATCATCTCGATTGACAGACCTGCTGACTTTGTCTCCGCGGACCATCGGACCTATATCAACTTTAAAAAGGCCGACTGGGTCAGGTTCGCGGAGTTCACCGAAAATGCCTTCAGGTCTCTTCCCGCACCCACTGACGTTCGAAAAGGCGAACATAAGTTCCGCAAGGTGGTTGCGTCAGCTGCGGCCCGCTTCATTCCGGCAGGGAGGATTCCTGAGATCCGTCCCAACTTCCCGGCTGAAGCGGCCGCCCTAGCGAACGAACGCGACCACCTTCGCCGCTCCGATCCCCGTAATCCTAGCATCCAGGATTTAAACGTGGAGGTTCGGAGGCTGGTGGACCAACACAAGCGGAACAAGTGGGAAGAGCATCTGAAGTCCTGTAATCTGGTCACGGGTGTTGGTAAGCTTTGGTCTACCGTGAAGTCCTTATCCAACCCGACGAAGCACGACGACCGAGTGGAAATTTCATTCGGGGATCGTGCCTCGTCGGACCCGAAGAGATGCGCGAGCTATTTTAGCCGACAGTTTATACTGCATCCTTCGGGGGATAGGACCAAGCGGACGGTGACCAGGAGGCTGCGCAAATTACCGAACAACAGCGCGCCTCTTACCTTCACTTGTGGCGAGGTAAAGGAGGTCATCGGGAAGGCGAAAGCCTCCAAGGCCATTGGCCCTGACGGGCTAAGCGTGTTGATGCTGAAAAATTTAGGCCCCGCGGGAGTTGAGTTCCTCACTGGGATCCTCAATTTGTCCATGGCCACCCTCATCATTCCAGACATCTGGAAGGTTGGGAGGGTGGTCCCACTACTGAAACCAGGGGAACCAGCCGACAAGGGTGATTCCTATCGGCCGATTTCCCTGCTTTCACCTGTGGTAAAGACACTTGAGGCCCTACTCCTCCCGTACTATACATACCACCTTGGGTCAGCTAAGCATCAACATGGCTTCCGGAAAGTGCACAGCACAACAACAGCACTTAATGCCATAAACACACAGGTGAACCGTGGTCTTAACCAAAACCGCCCCTGTGAGAGAACCGTCCTAGTAGCGTTGGACCTGTCGAAAGCTTTCGACACAGTTAGCCACTCCACGCCACTAGCTGACGTGGAAGCATCAACTCTCCCGCAGGGACTGAAACGGTGGACCGCGAATTACCTGTGTGGTCGTCAATCATCGGTATGGTTTAGAGATAAAACATCGAAACCAAGGAGGATTAAACAAGGGGTACCGCAGGGTGGCCTCCTGTTCCCATTATTGTTTAATCACTACATCTCCAAGCTCCCTCAACCGCCAGAGGGAGTCACGATTGTCTCCTATGCTGATGATTGCTCGATAATGGCAACCGGCAATGCAATTGATGATCTGTGTTTGAAAGTGAACGGATATCTCTCTGATCTTGCCCACTTCTTCACAAGCAGAAACCTGGCGCTGTCCCCTGCTAAGTCCCCGGCGACCCTTTTTACCACCTGGACGAAGGAGGTCAGGCTGGATCTTAACATCCATATCGATGGCACCCCCATTCCGACGGTTAACCACCCAAAGATTCTGGGGGTGACTTTCGACAGCCTGCTCTCCTTCTCCGCGCACACTACCGCAATCGCCAATAGGGTACAGAGCCGCAAAAATGTCCTCAAGTCGCTCGCCGGCAGCTCTTGGGGCAAAGACAAAGAAACGTTGTTGGCAACATACAAGGCGATTGGCCGGCCGGTAATAAATTATGCTGCGCCAGTTTGGTCGCCGGGAACCAGCAGGACACAGTGGACGAAGCTGCAGACCTGACAGAACGCCGCACTCCGCACGGTGACGGGATGTCTTCTGATGTCGCCTGAGGAGCATCTCCACCAAGAGGTCAATGTGCTCCGAGTTAAGGAGCACAACCTCATGCTCAGCAAGCAGTTCCTTGCTGGATGTCACCGCTCGGGGCATCCAAGCGGGCACCTGCTTGCAGTGGAACTGCCCCCTAGGCACATTAGAAGACATCTTCTAGAACTAAAGGACGAGATCCAGCCACTCATCACACAACCGCTGGATCCGGAGGCGTACCGGCGGGTCCTAAGCAACATCCACAGAGACACAGTCACTAACATCATTGACTCCCGCCAGGCAAATGCAGTCATCGGAGCCCAACCACCACCTGTAGCAGATGAGGAGTCCCTGCTGCCCCGCGAGTCCCGCGTCACTCTGGCACAACTACGATCTGGATACTGTAGCAGGCTCAACTCCTACTTATCCAGAATCAACCCCGACATATCCAACACATGTCCGGCATGTGGAGATTCTCCGCACGACACCAACCACCTATTCACATGCCCTCTCAAACCCACTCATCTAACCCCCCTCTCCCTCTGGTCCAACCCTGTCGAAACTGCACGTTTCCTGGGCCTCCCCCTAGATGAGTTCGACGACAACGACCATGGGTGAACCCGCTCTTTACGGGGCGCGACTAGCCGCTACAACAACAACAACAACATGATGTACTCAAATCCTTTACTTTGTTGTTCGCCTGTGCCACAGATACTTGATGGGCCTTTGGATCATGATTATGGGCAGTAGGAGCGCGTTGTAATACATGATCGCCACTATCTTCTTTTGTCACAACAACACTTTTACACATTAGGGATTTTCTTTGCGCACACGACCAGCGGAACTCTTTCTTCTTTTCATTTTTGGAATGAAAATGGTAATCAAAACCATCCAAAAATATTTTATTACTTCCTTTGTTTGACACAGTAACGACGACTTCCATTTTCTTTAAATTTAAATATTATTTAACACGATATTTAATCAAAAATATAACTATACAATTTTAATCACAATCAATTACACGTAATGTGATAAATAATATGAAAAAATGCATATGGTAAAGTAATTGTAGAAAAGGTAACGGTACTATTTGTATTTTAAGTCACACATATGTATGTACATATATTGATTAATGGATGACAATGTTATATTATGCTCTGATTTTCTATATTCTTTTGTTTTCTACTCGATAACAATGCTGCTGAAAACCAAAGTTTTCTTGTCCCTTGCATATATTGTTAATTTTGCCAACCTTTGTTACATGCAGCAATAGCTCAGTGGTTAGAGTCTGCAGCTCTCATGCAAGGGTTTTGGGTTCAAATCCGGGTCTGGGCCGCTTTTTTAAATACTCTTTATTTTAGCTTTTTAGTCGCTAAATTGATGAAATAATTATTTTTTTCCTCTAAATCCGTCATGCGTTCTCGTCTATATCTATATATTGTCATATATGGGTACATATATATGTAACTACGAATTAAAACTCAACTAAAGTGCGGTTTTACTATTTTTTATATGATCTGTAGTAATATTTAATTTAAAAAAATGGGGATTTTGTGACACTGCCTCAAGAAAAAGGTGGGGATTTCGTGTTAGGGGATTTTAATTTTGGGGATTATGTGTTTGGGGATTTTTTTCAGCTGGGGATTTTGTGTTTGGGGATTTTGTGGCACTCCCACTGTTGTTTATTAGTATGTTGGTAGTATGAGCAACATAATTTTTCCACCAGCACAACATAGTACAGGGGGCTTCATTTCTCCGAGCGTGCATCCTGTTTAATTGGCGAGGAAAATCTAAAGCCTCTACTAAAACTTTTCATGGCTATGTAAAATAAAGGACATTTAAGGAAGTTATAACCTCAATTAGTTTGCAATTCAAAAACGCCAGCACTCACATCGAATTCACAACATGTCAACAAATAACGCTCCATCTTCTTTTGAAACCATAAGTATTATTAATTGTCAAATTGAAATATCTGAGCAAGAGCAAGAAAAAAATATATAGTTATTAATACTCCTTTTGGTATGTACCAGTATTTAAGAACGAAATAAGGATCGAAAATAATAAGAGCAACACAATTCGTCCACTATAACGACACACTATCAATTGTATTAGCTACGCATGCCTCGAAATCGGGTATTAGAGGTGTCATTCCGCGCAAGTATTCCGATGGGTCAAAGAAACCTAAAGGCGTTCGCGTCCAAAACGCGCAGTTTCTTTGCAAGCGAATTTCAAGCATTTTGGAAATTAAATTGTATTCCACATTTAAGTACCGCACCTTTCCATCCATTCTCAACTGGGCTAGACGAGCGAGTTGTAAAACGTACCCACGACAGTCGGTTCTACGATACCGGAGATATCCAAATTTATATGCGCCCAAGGACTATCACTTCAACATCATTCCCGCCAATTTATGCGGAATGTCTTATGCTGTTGTCCAACATAATTTTAAGGAAGTCACACGATAAGGGGTTACCCTGTCTGAAACCCCCTTTGATATCAACCGGGTCGGCGCCACGACTCATGAATAGCTTAACCGACAATGCAATTCCATCATCAGCAACTTAAAATTCGGGATCTTTATCTTCTCCAGAGACGCTTTCGCTGTCACCATTTAGCAAAGTGGAGAAGTGTCCCCTCCACAATTAAGTGAGCTTTGGGCATCAGTTGTTGTGGTTGTTGTAGCGGTTACCTAGACCCTGCAAGATCGGTTCAACCATGATCGTTATCATCAAACTCATCTAGGGGAAGGCCCAAGAAACGCGCAGTTTCGACAGGGTCGGACTAAAGGGAAAGGGGGGTTAGATGAGTCGGTTTTAAGGGGCATGTGAAAAGGTGAGCGGTATCGTGCGGGGAGTTATCACATGTAGTCTCATCCACTGGGCCCTGCTTGTCCCGGGCGACCAAATTGGAGCAGCGTAGTCTAAAACCGACCGGCCAATCGCATTGTATGTTGCCAACAACGTTTCTTTGTCTTTGCCCCAAGTGCTGCCGGCTAGGGACTTGAGGACTTTGTTGCGGCTCTGTACTTAATTGACGACTGCAGTTGTGTGCGCAGAGAAAGAGGCCATGCTGTCGAATATAACACCCAAAATTTTTGGGTGGTTTGCTGTCGGTACAGGTGTACCATCCACATGTATATTTAATTGTGTCTTGACCTCTTTCGCCCAGGTGGTAAATAAGGTCGCCGAGGATTTAGCCGGGGATAGAAATAAGTTCCGACCAGTGAAGAAACGAGCAATTTCTGAGAGGTAACCATTCACTTTTGAGCGCATATCATCAATTGCATTACCGGATGCCATGATCGTAGTCGTCGGCATATGAGACTATTGAAATCCCCTCGGGTGGCTGAGGGAGCTTCGAGATATAGGCTGCTTTCGTAAACGCAATATGCAAAGCATTTTAAAACAGATGCCCATGCCTTGTCATGCATTTATGCATTACAACCCTGCTTTGCATGTAAAACAAAAGCCATGCACATTTTGACAACTCATGCGCATGAAATAGAGTTGTCATTCATTTATGAATTCAATACTTTGTCAAAATTATTGCAGTGGCGTTTACGAATAGTATGCAATGCATGTAAGCTTTGCATATTGCGTTTACGAAAGCAGCCATAGTGATTAAACAGAACCGGGGAGAGGACGCCACCCTGGGGTACCCCTTGTTTAATTCTTCTCGGTTTAGATGTTGAGTCTCTAAAATACACCGACACCTGTCGACCACTCAGGTAGTTCGCGGTCCACCGCTTCAGACCCTCCGGGTGAGTGGATGTTTCCATGTCTTCAAGTAGCGTTGAATGGTTGACCGTATCATAAGCCTTTGATAGGTCCAACGCCACTAAGACAGTTCTCTCACAGGGAAGGTTACGATTGAGGCCGCGAACCACCTGGGTGTTTATGACGTTTAGTGATATTGTTGTGCTGTGCTTTGGTTCTACGTACCGGAATGACCCGGATTTTACCCGGCCAAGGGCTGTTGTTTCGGCGATCTAACCCTGTTTAGATCGGCGCACACCATTCGTCGTTTGGGCATCAGTCACCGTTCTTGCTCTCACAGGAATTTACCCCATCTCAAAACCTTTCATAAAACGCCGCACAGTGTTGCGAAACCAGAATTTTTTGGAAATCATATTGCCTGAACTGTAATTTTAATTGTATCGATGAGAAACTTCTACAGATTGGTCAGAATGAAATCCCAAACAGAATGAGTGAAAAAAAATTAACACCGAAAAAAATTGTTGGGTCAAATTTTCAACAAAAGTCAAAAAAAAAAAAAAGTTGTTCGAAAAATTTACAAAAAAAGAAGCAGGCTGTGTCAGAGACACGGCCATTAAGTTTAACGTAGAATACGCCATCCGATAAGACAGAAAACATATGTAACAATAAATGATAAATAATACAAGCAAATGAATTTCTTTATTTGATAGTTACTTTGGATGATATACATAAGCTTATGATAGGAAAAATAGGATAAAAATGTTTTTAAATTATCAATTAAATTTCTCGCAAAAACGAAGTCAATGGCTGTTATCAATAGTAAAGATAAATGATAAATAACATACGCGATTAAATTTTATTATTTTTTTTGCAGTGCTTGGCAGCATTTTCTCTTCTTTTACTCTACTTTAACTTGCCCGCCTAAAATTATGCAATACAAAGATAGGGCTGCACGAGTACATTTAAATCGCCCAACAGCAAACACTCAACCAAACACCACACACATATTTGTGTGCATGTGTTTATACAATTTTCATTTGAGAAATTTAAATATTAGGAAGATATCAACCAACATGAAATGTATGTCAAACGAAAGCTAACATCTTCATTTGACTACAAAAAAAAAAAAAAAAATTAATCGAGCCGTTTCCTTATAATTAAAGAAATAGAGATTACAACAATAAAAACCTGACATTGGTGCCCATACCGTAAGGTAAGACGTATTCTACGCCAAAAAATGTATTTTAATTCTTCTTTTATTTCTGATAAATACCCTATGATTAGTTTTTTAAATAAAGTATAGGGAAAGGTGGCAATAAAAGCTATAATTTGATACCGGTTTGAAGTCAATAGCTTCAGTTTTAAGAGAGTTATGCTCATTTTTGTGGAGTGCTAGAATAGATGTAGAATAAAAAAAAATTTGAAGATACTATTTTATAACACAGGCATATTTTATTGCATTCTACAGAAAAATTACAAATTATCAGTCATCTACCAATAAGTTCATTGCTTCCTCTGATAATTTCAGGTGTTTCTTCTCCTTCAGTATTCTCCTACTCCATAATTCTTGACTGTCAAAATTATAATTATATATTCTGATGTAATATTCGAACCATTAAAACACTTATATGAAAAACGCATCAGAAAGCAATTAAATGTAGTAAATGAAGGGAAACCAAAAAATAAAAACAATACAAATAAGCGCGCAATAACGGATTATTTCACCCACCTACCTAGACGTAAAAACAAAGGGGGAGAGAGAGAGAGCGAAAGAGAGAGGATAAAATAGTAAAACAACAGAGAGAGAGAAAGGTACCACCACAAGCAAAAAGAAAACACTATATAAAGACGGACACACATGCGGACTAATTAGTGACAAAAAAGAAAAGATGGCGATTAGCCGAAACCGGTCTGAAAATAATAAAAATTTGACGTGGGATGACGGAAAGTCACCCGTAAACCAATATGATTAAATTATTCAATAAGTGATTCCGAGAATTTCCGTTCTATTTCTATGGAATAAATACTGAGAGTGATCTACTAAAATCGCTATAACTCCCAGGAGGTGCAGGTATGGGCAGCTGATTTTTTCACAGTTCGTTGAAAATAAATTATGTAACATTTCTGTAGTGGTTTGGAACTGGGACTCTCTGGGACTTTTTAGATATTGCTTACCTAACCCAAATTTAAAGGAAAAATGGACCTTTAGTCGGGTTTTCGCTCTAAAAAAGGTGCATATGAAAATGTCTCAAACAACATTCCTTTTTTTACAGAAGATACTTGTCCGAAGGCAGATTTTTTTCCCGAATCAAAATAACTGTCACCAAAATCAAATGAGATCATTTTGAATACAGCCCTGAAATCCCCTCTTTTCGTGAAAATTTTGTATATTTGACTTCTAAAATCAATTAAAAATCAACGGGCCAACATAAAAATAAGCTTTATGTGTTTTTTGTTTACTTGGAATGTCTGTGACAAAATTGCATCATTAAAAACACTGAAAAAAATAATCGGAGAAAAGTTACTTTTCCACTAGCCGCAACACAGTGCGCCGCCCCTTTTGATAAAATTTTTTTTCCTGTCGGCTAGCATCTCAAGCTCTTCGCACTCATGTATTTCGGCCTCTCTCTTCTTTCTGCGAACAATACGTCTCTCTTCCTTTCTCAACTTCCGGTAGTGCTCCCAAACAGCTCGTTGCGCCCGATCGTAGCGTGGGCCTGTAAACAGCGTCTTGCTTTTCTACGGAGCCGCGATTCTGAGAGTCAAGTGGTGAATTTTGTAGCAGTCTTTTGTGACTGCAGCTTCCTGACGTTCTCTGTGAGTTTTAGACGCATGTTCTTTTCTGCACAGGGGCCATCCTGGCATTGAAGTCGCCAAACACGATTTTAATATCGTATTGAACGACAGTACTTGACGACGAAATCTCTCTCACCACAAATCGAACACCGAACTTGCGCTCCTTTACATGGAAGCTGTAGTAGACGTCTCAGTGATTTTCTTACCTTGTTCCGTCCAATTTATTTCCTGGATGGCGGTGATATCAGCCTTCTCCCGCGAGAGCATTAACCAGCCAGGCAGCAGTACCTTCCACATTACGTGTTCGGGCATTTCAAGTGCATGTCCTCAAATCATAGTCCTTAATAAGTTGCCTGTGGTCGTCAGCAGAAAAGGGGACTCTAACCCGAGTCATATTAGAATAATACATTGGTTATAATTTTTTAAGTGGCGGGTCCTAAGCCTAGCGCACAACCACATACTGGTGGAAACAGTGAGGACACATTTATATAGCAAGCCGCGTGATCTAAGTCATACCCCCGCTCGCAGCCGCAACTACTCACTCCCAAACGGACGTACCATTGTAAAGGAAGTACCCAAGTGAAATCAAGTCGTTAGCTGCTTGTACCGCATGCAGAAGAATCGTTTTTGACACTCCCAGATGAATGACAATCAGACGATTTCCCCACTTGCGTGGACCTCTTCACACGGAAGCGTCCTCCCATTAAATGTACTTTGTTTAACAGAGGGAAAATGTAAAGCATTTCAGTACGAATTTATAAATATTCCCACATTCATAATAGGTGGCAAACTAGGAATATGTACATATTTATATGTAGGCAACGCGTTATGAATTAGATATACACGAACTGAACTAATTGAATTTAAAAGATACTCCTGTGCCCGTCTAAGGCGCTAGTCTAAGTAAACCTCATTTATAATCTATTAAATAAACGCAATAAACAGAAAAAATCAATATGTACTTATTATTAGGTCCAGCTCTTTTTGTAGTTTGTGAGGTTCTTCCTGAAAATTTAAGATTATTTTAGTTCTTAATTTCTAATTCATTTATATTTATTATCTACGATGAAAAGTGAAATGAAATGTAATGTCTCATTCAAATAAATAAAAAAAAAGGTACTTATTATTTTCGCCATACGTGTAAGTGCTTTTGAGAGTATTGGTCCCCATTGAATTTCCTCGTAGTATTCACTTGTTCCCTTCCGAGGTTGCCAATAAACTTAAATTTATATTTCAAAGGTAAACAATTTAAAAACTGTTTAAATATATAAGCGTACAGCAAGTTTATGAAGTTTATTGCGTACATTTATTAGTAAGAGACTCAGAATCTGTATGTTTGCAATGATAGTCCTGCATATTCAGCTGAAGTAATTAACTCTTGTGAGACATAAAATAGGAATTGTGGAACTCTTTTTTTTTTTAAATAGGCAATTTTTTAACTCCGCGGTAAACAAAAATCAGCCGTAACAGCTGGTTTAGCGCTTTCGTACTTCCTTGCATGTTTCTTTGCCTGAGAGCAAATTTTGCTTAAGCTCTTAAATTTCGTTACTGGCAAGTTACTGGATAGATTTTTCCTGGAGAATACGAAAACATAACCTATGTAATAGAAAAACTCTGGTACGAGCAGACTGTAGAAAATCTATCAGACTTTAATGAGTGTTTTCAATTCTAATTCATGAACTAATCCTTAAAATATAAGTATAATTGTCACACCCGTCACCGTGAGGTCTGCCTAAATCAATTATGAAATAAAAGTGAGGGTTTCTAAAATATTTACTTAGTTAGAAGGCAAAGCGTTAGTTTGCTTTACGATATAAAACTATTGAAATCAAAATTGAATTACCTTCTAAGTTCATCATAGGATCCTTAGACTCATTCGATCCTTGTGTTTTACGTTTTAGCCTTGCATTTTCGTTAATTATAGTGTCCAAGGATTGCTCCACTGTATTATCGTTAAAGGGCATTTTCAACTCCTCCGGTCCATTTGAAATGATTTCCATCACCTCTTCATTCTTAACGATAAATCTGTTTAGAATTTCCGTCTCCATTGCTTCGAAATTGTCGACATCGAATTCACGAGCAATAGATTGAACTATTGAGGCGCTTAGATGAACATCGTCGCTTTGTTTAGCTTCAGGTGGATGGGTACAATATTTAATTTTACCGCTATTCCAATCATTAAGTACACTTCGGGCTGCTGCAACAACATCTGGGACACCTTTCTTCAAAAATTTTCCTAAAAAGTTGGGGATATAATAGAAATTTTGACACACTCGACAGTAACATAAGGTTCAGCTGATTTATTGGACTCACCCATCCGGGCCGCTTTTTTCGCAAAAAATTCTTCAAAACTATTATATTCATTAATATCATATAGCTCGCAGAAGTAATCTTTACTAGCGCGCTTAAGTACGCTTTCAGCAGCTGTAAAAGGATCTTTAAGGTCACCTACACGTTGAGCATTTTTTAAAACCACTGCTTCCTGATTTTCTTTCCCAGAGTTTGTAAATACAATTCCGGGACAATCAATAAGTTTTATTTTAGAATCAAGTTCGACCTCCTGCATTACCCTTAAATTGAAAAATTACGTATAGGAAAAAGATAAATTAAACATGAAACTTTATATTTACTTTGTAACACCTGGGGTGCAACCAACAGAACAACTTTTGCCTCGAGTCAACGAATTTATTATGGAACTCTTCCCTACATTTGGTATGCCGACCACACCGACCCTAATTGACGTTTTAATTCCTTTATTGCGGCAATAGTTTCCCAGCATTGACATTAACAATTCGGCCCCAACGCATACAGAACCCTGCATAGCCTTTTCCGTATTGGTTTGATTTAGCTTTCGTCGGCCTAATTTGGAAGCTTGATCTTGAGTTGATGCTTTAAATGCAGTTACTGGGCCAAGTTGACGAAAATAACGAATCCAATCGTTAAGGTTTTCTCGAGGTACTAGATCAGCTTTGTTCAATATTAATACTAGCCTCTTATTGCCCGACGCAGATCGAACGGCTCGTTCTACTTCGATGCATCTACTTCCAAGTGGGTCGCGGGCGTCAACCACCTCCAAAATAACATCAGCGTTTTGAACAACTTTATTAAACTCTTTAAAGTACTGTTTCAGTGATTGTTCCTTAGTATTGGCGGGAGTATATGTTTTCTATATATATAAGAAAAAATTTAAATGTTATTTGTTATTAGTCTTTATAAAGCTTTGGGGTGTGAACCGAAGTTTATAACAGTGGTGTTTCAATGAGTAAAACATCGACAGCTGAAACAAAGATAATCATTCGCATTCACAAATATATATTATATGTAAAAACCATGCCTGCGATTTCACATAATTTGTTAAAATTATGGCTGCTTTCGTAAACGCAATATGCAAAGCATTTTTAAAACAGATGCCCATGCCTTGCCATGCATTTATTCATTACAACCCTGCTTTGCATGTAAAACAAAAGCCATGCACATTTTGACAACTCATGCGCATGAAATAGGGTTGTCATTCATTTATGAATTCAATACTTTGTCTAAATTATTGCAGTGGCGTTTACGAATAGTATGCAATGCATGTAAGCTTTGCATATTGCGTTTACGAAAGCAGCCTATGATTCAATTACTGAGTACAACAAATTTATATTTTTTTCTGAAAGGGGGCATCGTGCAGATCATTTTTTGCTGAACAAACACTTTGCACTTAAATGTTAGTGTGTAGCGTGTTCGCCCTTCATTCGGTGGGTCCCGGATTCGAATCCTGCCAGCGGCAAGTAATAACAAAAATTATAGAAAAATTTTTCTAGCGGTCGCCCCTCGACAGGAAAAACTTTCCACAAAAAAAACATTCGCCGTTCGAAGTCGGCGTAAAACTGACGTTTTAATTCCTGTAGGTCCCTCAATTTGGGTTACAACAACAAGACTTACACCACAAATTGTAGAAGTTCGGCCAAGTTTGGTTATACCGCCAATTAATTAAATAAGAAAGGTTACAACAGTGGGTCGTTGTATCCAAAGTACAAAAACTTGAATAGCTACAGCTTCGATCCGCTTTAGACAGCCTGTATGCCGTAATGTCTGAATTTGGTATCCCCGCAAAACTAATACAGCTATATAAAATGAAGCTGGGTGACACCGTTACATCCGATAGTATTGGGAAAGACCTCTCCTAGCCGTTTGATACCGAACGATGTTTCAGACAGGGTAATTTCTTTAACCGTATGTTGGAAAAAACATTCAAGCAGCAGAACAAGGCAGGCATCATATTTTATAGGAATGTTCAACTATTGACGCACCATACGGCACCAACATCTTCGTCCTCATCAACGAGGCCGAAACGAATTACGTCCTATCAACAAATATACAGTCAGAAAATTCGCGTCTTAGCTGTAACATCACCGTTGACAATGAAAATTTTGAAAATGTGGAGGACTTTGTTTATCTCGGAATCAGCATTAACACAAACTATAATGTCATCCTGGAAATTCAACGTAGAATCTCCCTTGCCAACAAATGCTACATTGAGCTGAGTAGGCAATTGCACAGTAAAGCCCTCTCTCGACGAACCGAAACCACACCCTATTAGTCTGTCATTATGCTCGTGTTATTGTATGGCGCTGAAGCATGACCGCTGTCAGCATCGGATGAGACGGCCTTTAAGGTATTCGACAGAAATATCCAAAAGGTGTTTGTACCTCTAAGTATTTGCGCCGGCGAATACCGCAGACCATGAAACGATGAGCTGTATGAGTTCTGCCGGGACCTAGACATAGTCCAGAAAATTTAATTTGTTTATAAAGTTAGAATATGAGGGTAATTTTTATTTGTTTGGCCAAATACCCGTAGTTATCCACAAAAATTTGTCTCAAAAAAGGTTTTTATAATGAAAAGCCAATTAATTAAATAAAATTAACAAAAATGGACATACGATGATATTCATGGTTAATTAAAAGAAAACAGTGTGAAGTTAACTTAAAGGGACTAAATAATTTTCACCACTAACGGTAGAAATATAGACTTCATAATAGGCTCTCCTAATAAGTAGTCGTTCCTCCTTTAGCCTCAATAACTGCCTTAATTTTTGAAGGCAAGGAACTCACTAGGACTTCAATTGATTTCTTTATAACTTGGCCATACCAAACCAGTTCTAAGATCTTTATCAATTGACTTTTATTTGTTGCGTTCTGTTTAGCAGCTTCACACTTCATCATGTGCCATAAGTGCTCAATAGGGTTTAAATCTGGCGAGTTTCGAGGCCAATCCAAGCGTTGAATCCCTAGATCGTTTAATGTATTGAAACTAAAACTAAAAAGTCGAGCTGAATAGGATCATATGCACCAATATTGTATAGATGTTTTATATAAGATTTGTTTCCAATCAAAAATTACCCATTTTGCACGATGGCAAGGCGCTGAATCATCCTGGAAGATTGGGCGATTCGTATACGAATAATGCTCTTTAATTGGGGGTACTAAAAAATTGTTAACCACTGCCGCATATTTTTGTGCATTCACTATTTCATCAACAAGGTGTAGAGGCCCCAAATCATGGTATGAAAACCAGCCCCAAATCATTTGACTTTGAGGAAACTTAACTTTCTTTACTACACAATTATCATGGAACCTCTCACCACCTGAACGGCGCACGTAAAGCAAATTTTGTGAGCTTACCAACTTAAATTTGCTTTCGTCAGACGACATAATATATTGCCAATCATTTTGATCCCAATTTTGGTACTTTTTAGCCCAAGAAATTAGTGCAGCCTTCATTTTTTGTATTAATAGTGGCTTTTTGGCAGGGCGTCTTCTATATAAACCCACATCTCTAAGCCGTCGGCATTTTGCACAACTTTTCAAATACACAACCAAAACACGACTATAACTGAACAGTGTGCAACCCAATTTCATAAAAAATAATTTATTTCTCAGTGCCTACTAAATCTAGTAGAATTTTTCCAAATTTAGTTATATAGCTGAAGATAGTCTACCAAAGTGGTGGTGCGTTTTTCTTGACCGCAAGTACATGTACAAGAACCGAAAGGGTGCAGGTGGTGTACTAGGAAACAATTGAACCATTTTTAGAATTTTCGTCAGGTTAACTGTTTGAATGCTAAACACGGCCGTAACACATGGTATTCGGGTGTTTTTTCCCGCGAACTGGTGCCCAGGTTATTACTACTTTGTTTACCTAAGGTGTAATATATGTATATCAATAAAAACGCACCACCACTTTGGTAGACTATCTTCAGCTATATAACTAAATTTGGAAAAATTCTACTAGATTTAGTAGGCACAGAGAAATAAATTATTTTTTATGAAATTGGGTTGCACACTGTTCAGTTATAGTCGTGTTTTGGTTGTGTATTTGAAAAGTTGTGCAAAATGCCGACGGCTTAGAGATGTGGGTTTATATAGAAGACGCCCTGCCTGGTTGTGTATTTGACAAGTTGTGCAAAATGACGATGGCTTAGAGATGTGCGTTTATATATCGGGTCTTGCAATAGGAACACTACAAAAGTTTTTTTAAATAAAACAAAAACGGTTTGGGATATGAATTAAATTCTTTATTCCTGTGAAAGTACATTCGATGCCATTGTGTATGGAACTCGATTTCTTTTGCATGGGTACCACGGGCACGCTTGCAGAAGTCCAGACGCTGAACCCAATTTTCGACGGCTTTCAAGTATAAATCGGCCGATACTGCTGCAATTTCACGTTCGATATTCGTACGAAGTTCATCAATCGTCGCTGGCTTGTTGGCATAGACCATAGACTTGACGTAGCCCCACAGGAAATAGTCTAACGGCGTCAAATCGCACGACCGGGGCGGTCAATTGACTGGGCCATTTCGTGAGATAACACTTTCACCAAACGTGGTTTTCAATAAATCGATTGTGATATTCGCTGTGTGGCTTGCGGCGCCGTCCTGTTGGAACCACATATTGTCCAAGTCCGTATCATCCAATTCGGGCCAAACATATTCGGTTATCATTGAGCGGTAGCGATTCCCATTCACAGTAACGTGCCGGTCTTGATCATCACGGAAGAAGTACGGAATTTTTCGGGATGCAATGTTGACTCATGGAGTATTTGTGGATTGCTGCCTTACCAATAATGTATATTTTGCTTACTGTCGAAGCCATTCAGCCAGAAATTACGACGACCATAAATTGGACGTAGCGCCCTTAAAGTTGAGGCCATTGACTCCGAATTTCGGTAGTAAATTTTAATAATTTCGACTCGTTGTTGTTTCGTATATCTTTCCATGATGAAATGTCAAAAATGTCAAAAGAGCGGGAAAAAATATGGCGTCGTTTGCTGTCACTATCGGTCTTCTTTTGTAGCGTCCCTATTGCAAGACCCTTTAGAAGACGCCCCGCCAAAAAGCCACTATTAACACAAAAAATGAAGACTGCACTAATTTCTTGGGCTAAAAGTACCAAAATTGGGATCAAAATGATTGGCAACATATTATGTGGTCTGACGAAAGCAAATTTAAGTTGCTAAGCTCACAAAATTTGCTTTACGTGCGCAGCTCAGGTGGTGAGAGGTTCCAAGATAATTGTGTAGTAAAGAAAGTTAAGTTTTCTCAAAGTCAAATGATTTGGGGCTGGTTTTCATACCATGTTTTTAGGCCTCTACACCTTGTTTATGGAATAGTGAATGCACAAAAATATGTGGCAGTGGTTAACAATTTTTTAGTACCCGCAATTGAAGAGCATTATTCGTATACGTATCGCCCAATCTTCCAGGATGACTCAGCGCCTTGTCATCGTGCAAAATGGGTAAGTTTTGATTGGAAACAAATCTTGTATAAAACATCTATACAATATTGGTGCATATGATCCTATTCAGCTCGAATTTTTAATTTTAGTTGGCCAATACATTTAACGATCTAGGGATTCAACGCTTGGATTGGCCTGGGAACTTGCAGATTTCAACCCTATGGAGCACTTATGTCACATAATGAAGTGTGAAGCTGCTAAACAGAACGCAACAAATAAAAGTCAATTGATAAAGATCTTAGTACTGGTTTGGTATGGTCCCGTTATAAGGAAATCAATTGAGGTCCTAGTGAGTTCCATGCCTTCAAGAATTAAGGCAGTTATTGAGGCTAAATAAGGAAAGACTCCTTATTAGGAGATTCTATTGTGAAGACTATATTTCTACCGTTAGTGGTAAAAATGATTTAGCCCCTTTAAGTTAACTTCACACTGTTTTCTTTTAATTAATCATGAATATCATTGAACGGGCATTTTTTTCGAGAAAAATTTGTGTGGATAACTAATTTACACTATGTTGCCAAACAAATAAAAATTACCCTAATATTCTAACGATTTAAACTAATTACTGATGTGATATTATTTCAATTATATTTGGTGGTGCGTTTTTATTGACCACAAGTGTATATACCATAATTCTTAGAATTAATAGCGAAACTTGGTATACACATTGCCCTGGGCCGATAGTGTTGTTTTGCAAATGGGCGTAATCGGATAACAAGCACGCCCACATAACGGTGTTTCGTGAAAAGGAAAAGAATGGGGTATTTCAGTAACTGGTGAAGATAATTTACTCATATTTGATACAAAGGATTGGATTGGAGAAAGAATACGTAAGTAAAGTTTTTTTTTGATAATGGGCTGAATACCCAATCCTAAACTGCTTGACCAAACTCTATAAAATTTAGTACATACATACATATATTGCATTTCAAGAGTAAGCGAAATTTCGAAAATTGTTAAAATCGGATAAAAACTACATATGTTCACCTCTCATATAACAGTAATTTTCAAAAAATAAAGACGATCTTTAAGTAACTTTTAAAGAGAAATAGCTCAAATTTATATGCACACATTGCGTTTCAAATCAACAAGCAAAAACTCGAAAATTGTAAAAATCGTACAAAAAACTTCGCCCACCTCTCACAAAACGGTTTAATACAAAATAGTTTATACTCGGCAGACGTTTTCCTGCCTATGTTTATTTAATAATTGAATTTGCATATGTAATCAGGAAAAGCCTTTCGGTTTGTCTCATATAGAAATGGTACATAATTGAATTTAATTGGAAATATAACTGGCTATGAATTTTTTCCTCAGCGAAGCGAACTGTTTGACACCATTTTTTTAATATTTCACATAACTGGTGTATAATCTATAATATTGGTATGAACCTCCTTCTCGAGGAGACGAATCGTTTGACACCCATATTTTAATATTTCATTAACCTTACGTATAATTTAATTTAATTCGACTTTTCAAACAGGTGGCAACCTTCTCTTCGCCAAGACAAATCGCTTGCACAATTAAATTAAATTCGGCTTTGCAAAAAGATACTTAAAACCTTCCCGTCGTAGAAACTAACTACAAAAAATTTCACTTAAATTCGTGCCGTGAATAAAAACTTATAAGGCACAAACAAACTTATTTTCGCATTATATATACATATGTACTTAAATAGGTACAAGTTAATTTGCTCAAATTTGATAGACAATATTGGGCTCGAAAATGAATGCTCGAAAATGAATGCCATTGGTCAAAACCAGATTTGAGTTATCTCCCGATTTTTGGCTCACAAACTATAGTCTCTCCCCTCCGAAAGACAAAGGAAATTTGGTATGAAAGCGAAAGAGCTTCTTTTTATTGAATATTGAGAAGGATCCAAAGGCTGTAAGCTGTCTCAGAGTAACATTTTATACGCTTGGCTTTTAGGTTACAATTAAAAGATGTATGGCCCAGAATGTCTACTGCAGTTTATTATTGAAAGAAATACCAATAATGAGCTGTGTCTAGTATACAGTCATACCATTGCAAGCAATCGTTTGTTTTTTAATAAAAGGCAAGTTAGTTTTGAAATATTAACGTGCTATTTAAAATAATTAGGGAATTCACAAGATCTCATAATGTCATATTTAATACTGTTGTATTAGTACAAAAACACGAGGCCTGTGAACGCATTATCATATTTGCATGAAGTATTCCACTCTCAAGTCAGCTGATTACCTGATTACCAAACGGGAGCGTGCCATTATTCAGTATTACAAAATTCTGGGTGGTAAAATTCTGTAAATTGCAAAAAAATTCTGCTTGAACAAAATTCTGCTTTTTTAAAATTCTGCTTTCTAAAATTCTGCTTTTTCAAAATGCTGCATGTTTAATGCGAAAAATTCTGCTTTATTCAAGTTTTGTGATTTTCATCATACAAGAAGTAACCAAATAAACATTTATTCCATAAATATACATATATGTTTAAGCGATAACAATATTTTAGTTTAGCCAATTATAATATTTTTTGCAATTCTTTTTAAATAGGTAGTGTGACTTAATTCATTTCTTTTCTTAATAATTCTTCGCAGCTGTTTGTTTTTTTTTTAATTATTTTCCTTTTTTTCTAACTCTATCTCCATTTTCTTTTCTTGATATTTGAGTTTTCGCTAAAATAAGTTCCTTTTGCAAACTTAGCACAAGATGGTAAAATTGCGAGTTTCTTCTTCCAACAATAACTTTCAGCCGGCGATGCCACGCTTCAATATTGTTTTGTGTTCTAGTTTGTGTAAAAAGTTTTACTAACTAATAACCATACCTAAATTTGACAATGAATATCCCACAATGTTCTGTATTACAAAATCTGTATTAAAATATAATGTTAACAATGATAAAAAGGTCATGTAATTATTTTGAAAAAGGTCCATAATGGCCACCACCATTTTTTCCCAGGATTATCAATGTCTACTCCTCCCTGTTGATTGTAGTCATGTATAGGTCCATGTGGTTCCATATAACTTTCTTTTGCCCAATTTTTGACCAACGTTTTTATATAATTACAGGATCGCAAGATTTAAAGTTTGAAATGTCTGTAACTTCCGCGTTATTATACCATCGAGTAACGAATAACTTGTTTATCTCGCAACAATTTTTTTTGTGCACCTTTAAGACGGTTCGCTCTTACAGTCCCAGTTGCTCTGGAACGTTATTCACAAACCAGAACAAATAAAACGACGAAAAAAATTATCAAAATAAACTGCATTATTATCTGGATTTAGAACGTTTTCAAACAATGATAGCACAGTACGACAGTGGTTGGTACACATGAGAAATGTTAACAGAATATAAAAATAGGCTTAAAATAAAGAAATACTTCTAATGTAATACTTTTATTTCATTAATATTTCATTCATTTCATTTCAAACTAAAATTTACTTAACGTACTTTTAATAACATTTTTATATGAACCGTACTGTTTGGGCCAAGTTTAATTTAATTCAAATTCAAATGCTTCCGCGCCAAGAGCCGCTCTTCATTGCATGAGGGCGCCCTAGAGCCTAGGAACACGCACACACACTCACACAGTGAACCATACTTTTTAAATGACAGCTAATGCTCCAATTTTTTTTGCTTTGACATTACACGTTATTATTTGGTGGGAAACAGTAGTAAATAAAGCGTTTTTAAATATAATATAAACAAACAAAATAAAATAAAATAAAAAACAAATATAAAAAATTTGTTTTCGTCGTACTGTGTAGTACGACAGCAGCTCCTAAATCTACATTTTTATCATATGGTACATTCAATCCTCCATATGGTGCTACTGCATATATGTATGTACATAACCACTATGTGAACAAAAAGCCCAATACTTAAAACCAAATCGAATTGGTTTGTTCCGAATAATCATCTTGCATGAATATTGACCAAAAACGGTATCATTTGTTCATCCATGGACCAAAATGTTTCAAAAACGCTAAATTGCATATATCTAAGGTTCAATGCATTGAGAAGAGGACGAACTTTAGAAAATCTGTCTGTAGAATCAATTTCATTATTGCCCATTAAATTGAAGATTCTTTTAATCAACCGGAGGTTATTACATGATAAAGCTTCCTTAACTTCAGGTATACCAAATGTTTGCGGTGTACTCCAATAATGTTCATGTGATTATTATCACCTGAAAGTAAAATCAGATTAGTAAAAAAATAAAAACAAAAAAATAATCATGAACTGTATGTACACTCACTCATAGATTTAACAATTTTTTTGCAACGTTTCAACAGCTACTTTATTAGGTGGTCGGTCCGCATTTGAAATCAACACGTTTGCGTTTCTTTCATTTAGGTGTACCGAAATCTTTTTCTGCATTATGCTTAGAGATTTTTTTCAGAACAAGATGGTCTACCTTCAGGTTTTCTTGCTGGAATTCAATGGAGCTTAAACGTCTAAATAATTTGAGAAATTAGTTCTTTAAAAAGTACAAATTAACCAAAAGATCAAATTTTTATAAGCTTTATGTTTTATATAGAAAAAAGTTCAATGATTTATTATATGATACATACATTAATAATTTTGAGGTTAATATAAAAAATAGTCCAAAGAATTTCTGGGCATACATAAAGTCAAAGAAAAATGTATCGAGTATTCCCAATTTATAACGATGCTTCAAATACTAAAGACGCGGCTAATTTATTTGCAGACTTTTTCTCATCAATTTTTGTATGATAATCTGTTTGCTGATGAATTGGCCGATATTTACCTTAATCTTGCAGATAAAACATCCTCATTCACTGTCTTCGACTCTTTGGTGTTAACGGAATTTGACGTAATCGAAGGGTTAAGAAATGTTAAAGACTCTTCGCAGACCGACGTGGATGGTCTGTTCATGAGCCTATTGAAGAATTGTGCCTCATTAGTAAAGTCAGTTGTTTAACCGTTGACGAGTGCAGACGTGTTTTTTAAATTCGTTCCGTGGTCGGTCAACTTGTAAAAACTCAGCAGAATAAAAAGAAAACAAAAAATCAAGAAGAATAAAATAACATTAATATTATATATATATATAATATAATACACAGCATAACGCTAGCAGATAATAAATGCAAGCGTACGAGCATTTCGATAAATTTCAGCTCATAAAGAAAACTGCAGTATGAGCCAAAATGATATTCGCACTCAGCGCCAAAGAGACGAAGAAGAACGTCGCCTCTCTATACAACGCAACAACGCTTACTTTTCGTATGTCTCACCGGTAACCGCAAGAACACCACCGACAATAACAACTAAAGAGGGAGAACGCTCGACTACTCCCATCACCACTGATTCTAGCATGTCATGGAATCAGCAATACGCCTCGCTCTCTTCGCTGCCCACTATGACTGCAGTTTCGTCACGGGCAACGCCAACGACGGTGAACGCCCTCACATATACCAGCTCTACAACGACTTCAGCAGTAACCACAGCGCAACCATCGATTATGTCAACTAAGCAAAAAACGATTTCAACACCAAAAACATCAGCAGCGGCAAGAACTAGGTCAGTTGTGCAGACAGGTATGGATCGATATGTCCAAATTAAAAGAAAGCTGAGCCCTAAAAATTCTAGAATAGGAAATAAAGCCAAATCAATTCGAGAAGAAAGTAAAGGAGAGAAGGAGTCTCTACTAAGCAACAATAGATTTGCTTTGCTTAGCGACACAGTTCAGGACAAGGGCAATACAGAAATCATGCCCACGACTAGTAAGGCCAAGCTCCCGCCTATTTATATCGCGGGCAAAACTCAAATGCTTTAGTAAAAAACCTAGTGCAGCTAATCGGTGAAAACACTTTTCACATAATCTCACTTACCAAGGGCAATATTCCCGAGACGAAACTGCAAATACACTCGGAAGAGCATTACCGCCTGGTATCTAAATATCTTAACGATGCTAAGATAAATTTTTACACGTACCAACTTAAAAGTGCAAAAGGCATTCAAGTCGTAGTCAAAGGTATCGAGGCTACTGTTGAACCTGCGGAAATCCTAAATACCCTAAAACTCCAGAAGTTCAACGCAAAGGCGGTTATAAACATAATCAACAGAAATAGGGTACCACAGCCTATGTTCAAAGTAGAGCTGGAGCCAGAAAGAAAGCCTCTTGGAAAAAATACTGTTCACCCCATTTACAACTTGCAGTACCTTTTGCACCGTAGAGTTACTGTGGAAGAGCCCCATAAGCGTAATGGCCCTGTCCAGTGCACCAATTGTCAAGAATTCGGACACACAAAAACATATTGCACCTTACGCGCCGTTTGTGTGGCTTGCGGAGGCCTTCACGCTACAGAATCATGCATTGTAAATAAGAACGATCCTTCCATGAAAAAATGCAACAATTGTGGGGGCAACCACACAGCTAACTATAGGGGATGCCCTGTATATAAAGAATTAAAACAGCGACTAGTTCAAAAAACCCCGATTCGTGGACAACCAACATTTACGCAATCTCAAACTCTATCTGAAGTGTGCTTCTCACGTGCACCCATGTTTAACTCTAAGGCTACTTCCAGCGTTTCATTTGCTGATGCGGTCAAAACCGGACTTCAGCAACCCGCCCTTAAATCAACTGCACCAACCTTAGCACCTGTCTCCGGCAACACTCTTAACAGTATTGAGACCTTAATCGTCTCCTTGCAACAAAACATGATGAATTTCATGACTTTTATGCAATCAACTATGCAAGAGCTTATGAAAAATCAAAATCAGCTCATCCAATTGCTCGCTGACAAACAGATGAAATAAATGCCCCCGTTAAAAATATGTCTATGGAATGCCAACGGCATTTCTCAGCACCGACTAGAGCTTTTGAAGTTTTTAAACGATAAGGAGATCGATGTCATGCTCTCTGTCGAAACGCATCTAACAAGCAAAAATCACTTCTACATATCAGGATACGATATATATACAACAAATCATCCGGATGGGAAAGCGCACGGCGGGACAGCAGTTTTAATAGGAAGGCGAATCAAGCACAATATTCTTCCACAGTTTGCTATGAGTTACCTGCAAGCCACTTCAATAAGCGTGGTTACGAGTTCTGGCAATATAACCTTGTCCGCAGTGTACTGTCCTCCACGTTTCTCCATATCGGTTGAACAATTTATGGACTTCTTCAACACTCTTGGAAATCGCTTCATCGCAGCGGGCGACTATAATGCAAAGCATCCCCACTGGGGTTCCCGCTTGATTAATCCAAAGGGAAGGCAACTCTATAAAGCACTTATTGATACATCAAACAACCTTGGCTATGCGTCACCAGGAACACCGACTTACTGGCCAACAGACCCTACAAAGATTCCCGATCTTATAGACTTTGCCGTAACAAGAAGAATCCAAAATAACCTGATAGAGTCAGAGGCCCTTTCGGACCTAGCTTCAGATCATTCTCCTGTTGTTTTTTCCTTGCAGGAGTGTCCGAGGCCTAAAGAATACCCATTGAGACTTACGTCTCCCAAAACAAACTGGCTGAAATATAGGATGTACATCAGTAGCCACATTGAGCTTAACCCAAGTATAAGAAGTGAAAAAGACATTGAAGAATCCGAAAAGGCTCTAAATTCAATTATAACATCTGCTGCTTATCAGGCCACTCCAAAAATGAAAACGAAAAATCTAAAGCAAAACCATCAAATTACAAATAGTCAAATAGAACGTCTTGTTGCCGAGAAGCGGCGCCTACGCAGAGAATGGCAGAACCACAGATCACCTGCTGCAAAACAACGACTAAAAGACGCAACCCGCAAACTAAGCAGATCCCTCAAGGCTGAAGAACAGCGTGCTCATGCGAAATACATTCAAAGCTTGTCACCAACCAGCGCAAAATGTTCTCTATGGAAAGCTAAATCTAGTATACAGCCACCAACGAACGTCGACACGCCTTTAAGAGGCCACAATGGGGAATGGGCCCGTAGCGATGAAGAGAAAGCAAATGTTTTTTCACTTCACCTAAAAAACGTTTTTCAGCCAAACGCGTCATCAAACGGATATGTTTTACCTTTACTCCCTGCTGTCTCACAAACAGAACCAATAAAAGTGCATCCACTTGAGATTATGAAAGTCATCAAAGAGCAACTGAACTTAAAGAAATCACCGGGACATGATCTAATAACCCCACAGATGATCATGGAACTTCCGCGTCCTGCCATAACATACATCTCAAATCTCTTTAACGCTATTTTGAGATATGGCCATTTTCCAACACATTGGAAGAAATCGACCATAATAATGATACCAAAACCAGGAAAGGACAAAACACAAGCATGTTCATACAGGCCAATAAGCTTGCTACCTTGCTTCTCAAAGCTCTTTGAAAAAACCTTGCTGCTCAAGATTGGTGCACACGTGAGGAAAATTATACCTTCGCATCAATTTGGATTCCGGGCCCAACACGGGACTATAGAACAAGTTAACCGTCTAACATCGGAGATTAGGACGGCGTTCGAACGAAGAGAGTACTGCTCGGCAATTTTTCTTGACGTCGCTCAAGCATTTGATCGCGTTTGGCTGGACGGACTGATATATAAAATACGGAAGCTACTTCCTGCGAACACACACAAAGCTCTTGAAAGCTATGTTAGTCATCGAGTTTTTGCCGTACGACAAAACGGATTCATAACACGAGAATTTGACATCGCAGCTGGAGTTCCACAAGGAAGCGTTCTTGGGCCATTCCTTTATATTCTCTACACAGCAGACATACCGACAGATCCCCGTCTAACATTATCAACCTTTGCGGATGACACTGCTATCCTTAGCAGATCTCGATGCCCAAACAATGCAACCAGACTTCTAGCTCAGTACCTACTGCTCCTGGAGAAGTGGTTGGCCAACTGGCGCATCAGGGTCAATGAGCAAAAGAGTAAACACGTCACCTTCACACTAAATAGGAATTCCTGTCCGCCATTGACCCTAAATAGCATTACGATCCCGCAGACCAATGAAGTGGTGTATCTCGGTGTACATCTCGATAGGCGCCTCACTTGGCGCAAGCATATTGATTCTAAGAAACCCCAAATGAAACTGAAAGCCAATAGCCTTCATTGGCTCATGAACTCGCGATCCCCACTAAAACTGGAGTACAGAGTACTTCTGTACACAAGTATTATAAAGCCATGCTGGACGTACGGCTCACAGTTGTGGGGTAATGCATGCGCCAGTAATGTGGACATCATTCAAAGGGCTCAATCAAAAATCCTTAGGACACTCACCGGAGCTCCGTGGTATATTCGGAATAAGAACATCCATTAAGACCTCAACATCCCATCCGTTCAAGATGAAATAGCGAAAATCAAAGAAAAGTATTTGGACAAGCTAAACGTGCACCCAAATCAACTAGCACAATCACTCACCGATGAAGCAACACAAACTCGACTCAGACGAAATGATTTTCCAGCCCGGCAGTTAATATAAGGGCCCGTTTAGCAAACACATTCCCCCAATAGGGGGTAGGTTTAAGAATTAAATTAAGATTTTAAAACTTATTGTTAGTCTCTTACAGAGAAGATTCAATAAATATTTACAGTTAAAAAAAAAAAAAAAAAATTAGTGAAGTCTTTGATGCTAATTTTTTTTCATTAAATACTGAAATTTTCATTGATGAGTGGAAACGTATATTAATTACCCCAATCTTCTAAAGTGGCAACAAGAGTGATATATCAAATTACAGGCCCATTTCCAAGTTATCCTCTGTCGGTAAGCTTTTCGAATGTATCGTAAAAGACAAACTGTATTTTAATATGAAGGACCTGATTTGTCCAAATCAACACGGATTTGTTGCGGCAAGGTCCACGGTGCCTAATCTTTCAGCTTTTATTGAAGATTGGTTTTCATCTTTTTGTAGTGGTTATCAATTGGATACAATTTATACAGAATTTTCAAAGGCATTTGATAGAATTTCTTGGGAGTTTGGGAGTTCATTCTAACCTTATTGAGTGGATAAGGTCGTATTTATATAAAAGGAGCAGCATGGTTGTTATAGATGGTGTTTGAAATCAATTATTTCTAGTTCTGGAGTACCTCAGGGCAGCATTTTTGGAGCCTGGACTGGAACTTGAATACGCTGGTTTCATATGGAGGCCTTATCATGCAATTCACATAAAACGATTGGAAAGAATCCAGAAGATATATCTTCGTTTTGCTCTGCGCTCTTTTTTCTTTTCTGACGCGATTCCATCTTACGATACACGTTGTCGATTAATAAGCTTATTATTATCAGATAAGATAACTCTCTTGTCAGTCTCGTTTATTTTTGAACTTGTTTTCGTCAAGGCTGATTGCCCTTTTCTTCTTCAGCGAATAAAATTTAATCTCCGTAAGGAAATTTACGTAATTATGAAATTTTTAGTGTTGGTGTTAACAGAACGGCCTCTGTGCTAATGCTCCAATAAATAGAACTCTACATGAGCTTAACTTTTTCTCCATTTAGATTTAGATTTATCTTATAGTAAATCGGTACTTACATTTAAATTAAAAAATATGTTTTTAGTTGTAATTAATTAAATATTTTTTTAGTACTTAAGTCTCAAATCCTTGTGTATATTAATTAGACTTAAATAAATAAATAAATAAACAGAGTGGCGGAGACGCAAAATCTAGCACATCTAATTCATGCTCCACATCTAATTCCCCACATACATGCATAATAGCTAAAACTTCTGTTATCAACTCATCATCATCAAATATTGCTTCGTCAATTACTGCATTAACATCTGCTGGTGGAATGTATACAACACAAGCAATTTTATTCGAATGAACTTCATCACTTTTGTTTTGATTTGGTGCTTCTTCGTCTTCATCCTCACTGACTGATGTATGGATGTAGGATTCAATTTCTTTAATAGTTAAAAAACCCTCAAATCTCCTTTTCCCTTCACTGAGAGAATTTTGCAAATGGTTTTCGGTTTTGGTTTGATACGTCATCAAGAAAAATAATACTGATGCAAACGGTGCAACTCTGCCGCATGCGTGTTGTTTACTTTAATGCGCGTAAATATGTTCTTTTGTGAATACTTGAAACGGTTATTTGGGTTCTGGTTTAAATAGATACGCGTAAGTTAACATGATCATGACCATTATAAGTCCCTGCTATCAGTAATTGAGTCAAATACTCTCTGTTAGTACATTTCATATGGGCATAGTACTACATATTAAGATAATAGAAAATTAAAACAACAAATAAAACAAATACTGATCATAGTTTGACGCTATAAAGCAAACAGTTTTAGATATACTGTATTTTGACATTCAATAAACACGCGAACAGCTGTAGATCTGAAGAGAAAGCAGAAAAGAGCGATACCAATATGTTTAAACTTATCTTTAATAGTTCACAAAGTGTTGGCTCTTTATATAATTAAACATAAAAGGTTGAATTTATATATTTGTTTTGTTCACAACGTATCATATTGGTCGTATTTTTCTTGGTGCTAAAAAATGTACAACGCCCATAAAAATGAAATGAACTGACTCTGTTCCCTGTATTTTTCAACCCCGCTGTTCAATCAGCTGTTCTTTGTTTACTTTAATTCTTCTTTATGGGCGCAGTTTTTGGCAAAAAATAGGAAAGTGAACAACGGCATACGCAAATGATGGAAAATATACAGGTAAATATTATAAAATATAAGGTTTTGAAATGAATATATGTATGTAAATTATATTTTTACTTTCAGACTAAGCTAACGCGAACACGGACTGCTCCAAACCGAAAGTGGACAACATTAGAAGAAAACGCGCTTGTGGAATTTCTAATGGAAAATAGGGAGATAGAGGTACATAAGTTATTCATTCAAGTCGTGGAATCCAATTGCTTTTAAATGTGGAGCCCAATTGGATATAGTATCCATCACTGCATGTGTTTTATGCTAGCACAGTAGAGGACATGAATTTGATTACCATATTGAATGCCAATTCTTGCAGCGGTTGGGTTTCTGCACAGCTCTGATTGTTAGAGAACAGCAATGGAACATTAATATTTGCTCCCATTTGTACATATTTAGAAAACGACTGCACAGGCGTATTACAAAAGCTTTGGTGAAGAAAAAATCAGTGCAGTTGAATGGAAACTTGTGCACTCTAAAGTCCGCAACATACGGCGAGTTTGAGGAAATATTTGGAAGCCGACTAACTGACGCTGCAGTAATAGACGACGCTTCGTCGATATTAATTCAACTACTGCTTATGATCAGAGTGACGCCTTAGATCTCAACGCTGAAGAGGTGATGGTGATATCTGAAAACATGCCAGCCGAGGTAGACTATACGCCTTCAACTAGCAATGTCGGATATTGTTAATATGCAGGCAGAAGCAATGCATTTTAAGAAGCAAAAGATGGATAAAGGCTTAGCTGTGAAGGAAAGAGAGATAAAGATTAAGGAGAGAGAAGTAGCGGCTAAAGAGAGGGAAATGAATTAAAGGAAAAGGAGATTTTGAGCCAAGAGAAGCTAAAAATACTTGAACTGGAAATGAAGGAAAGATTGGCTATGGAAAAATTAAGACTGCAATATAAATACGTGAAATTTGTTTACTCAGAACTATGTACATACATACAGAGAGCACAAACAAGTACACGGTGCTCTTTTTATTGTGTTCATTCGCAATCTTTTCTTTTATAAGTGTTTTATTAATTTTTTGTGGAAACACAAGTTTTTAAGTTTGTTTGTAAACGTAATTTGTAGTTATGGCATTTTGCGTTAAACATTTAATTGATTTTGTAATAAATTTAGCAGACTATTTTGAGAGTTGGTTGATTGAGGTAAGCTTAAAAGGGGATATAACCTTCCAATTCTGTACTCTAACTTCACTTGTATGCTCCACATTATTTTGACTGAAAGGAGTGATTAAAAATGGCTTAGGGGGTAGGCACTACCACCTGCTATCCACTGGGAACCTGTTAAAAATCTCTCAGGATATCTTGCAAGCGGACAGTTCAAAAAAATTTTAGTATCATGGACACTTCCAGGATACCCGAGTGTTACTTGTCTGATACGTACTTTACGTATAACCGCATATGGCATTTTGAGAGCATATTGACGTTTGCGGGAATAAAATAATTCATGATGTTTTACAGGTGCTTCTGCCAATTTGATTTCTGAGCCATCAATGAAGCCGACAAATTCAGGCAGCTCATGACTTGTCGCTGAAATTACACTGAGTCTTTCTGTTTCATTGGGCCAGTACAAAAATCGATCCTTTAGTGCCAGGATCGCTTTAAAAATCCGAATTGTAACTTTTTTTTATTGTGCCACCATCACCTACTCCGAAAATAGTTGCCAATTTGCGTATACATTGCCCATCGCCAGAAGAGCCTAAACGAACAGAACAATTTTAAGTTGCAGTTCGATTCGAAGTTGTGAGGAGTAATTATTTTGGAAAACAGAGTGGTCCTTAATTAAATTTAGGATGAATGCAAACTCTGATGGTTGCATGCGCATCATTTGTACAAATCTGTTGTCGTCCAAATTGCATACAACTTTTATCCCCCAATCGATCGATTTTGGCAATCCTAAGTGAATGCTTCTGCGGTTACTCAGTAGGCAATGCGAATTTATCCGGAAATTTTCATTAATTTCCTCTTCATCCCCATCATCACCTGTAAGAGAACTTTTTTAAAAATTAGCTAAACCGTTTCTCCTATTTCTTACTCGATTCAAGCATGAACAAGTCCAGTGCATGTTTTTCGTACAAAACATTTAAAATGTTTTTCTTTTCATATACTTCTGGCATTTTGAATCATATAAATTTATTTTAAGTGTTTGGTAAGGGTTGGTGTCGAAATTCTGTATGTACAAAATTCTAAAAACATAATTCTGCTTTTTAAAATTCTGCTTTTTAAAATTCTTCTTTTTTAAAATTCTGCTTTTTTAAAATTCTGCTTTCTAAAATTCTGCTTTCTAAAATTCTGCTTTCAAATTCTGTATTACAAAATTCTGTATTACAAAATTCTGTATTAAAATATAATGTTAACAATGATAAAAGGTCATGTATTTTTCAAAATAATTACATGACCTTTTTATCATTGTTCGGAGTAGGTGATGGTGGCACAATAAAAAAAAGTTACAATTCGGATTTTTAAAGCGATCCTGGCACTAAAGGATCGATTTTTGTACTGGCCCAATGAAACAGAAAGACTCAGTGTAATTTCAGCGACAAGTCATGAGCTGCCTGAATTTGTCGGCTTCATTGATGGCTCAGAAATCAAATTGGCAGAAGCACCTGTAAAACATCATGAATTATTTTATTCCCGCAAACGTCAATATGCTCTCAAAATGCCATATGCGGTTATACGTAAAGTACGTATCAGACAAGTAACACTCGGGTATCCTGGAAGTGTCCATGATACTAAAATTTTTTTGAACTGCCCGCTTGCAAGATATCCTGAGAGATTTTTAACAGGTTCCCAGTGGATAGCAGGTGGTAGTGCCTACCCCCTAAGCCATTTTTAATCACTCCTTTCAGTCAAAATAATGTGGAGCATACAAGTGAAGTTAGAGTACAGAATTGGAAGGTTATATCCCCTTTTAAGCTTACCTCAATCAACCAACTCTCAAAATAGTCTGCTAAATTTATTACAAAATCAATTAAATGTTTAACGCAAAATGCCATAACTACAAATTACGTTTACAAACAAACTTAAAAACTTGTGTTTCCACAAAAAATTAATAAAACACTTATAAAAGAAAAGATTGCGAATGAATACAATAAAAAAAGAGCACCGTGTACTTGTTTGTGCTCTCTGTATGTATGTACATAGTTCTGAGTAAACAAATTTCACGTATTTATATTGCAGTCTTAATTTTTCCATAGCCAATCTTTCCTTCATTTCCAGTTCAAGTATTTTTAGCTTCTCTTGGCTCAAAATCTCCTTTTCCTTTAATTCATTTCCCTCTCTTTAGCCGCTACTTCTCTCTCCTTAATCTTTATCTCTCTTTCCTTCACAGCTAAGCCTTTATCCATCTTTTGCTTCTTAAAATGCATTGCTTCTGCCTGCATATTAACAATATCCGACATTGCTAGTTGAAGGCGTATAGTCTACCTCGGCTGGCATGTTTTCAGATATCACCATCACCTCTTCAGCGTTGAGATCTAAGGCGTCACTCTGATCATAAGCAGTAGTTGAATTAATATCGACGAAGCGTCGTCTATTACTGCAGCGTCAGTTAGTCGGCTTCCAAATATTTCCTCAAACTCGCCGTATGTTGCGGACTTTAGAGTGCACAAGTTTCCATTCAACTGCACTGATTTTTTCTTCACCAAAGCTTTTGTAATACGCCTGTGCAGTCGTTTTCTAAATATGTACAAATGGGAGCAAATATTAATGTTCCATTGCTGTTCTCTAACAATCAGAGCTGTGCAGAAACCCAACCGCTGCAAGAATTGGCATTCAATTCGGTAATCAAATTCATGTCCTCTACTGTGCTAGCATAAAACACATGCAGTGATGGATACTATATCCAATTGGGCTCCACATTTAAAAGCAATTGGATTCCACGACTTGAATGAATAACTTATGTACCTCTATCTCCCTATTTTCCATTAGAAATTCCACAAGTGCGTTTTCTTCTAATGTTGTCCACTTTCGGTTTGGAGCAGTCCGTGTTCGCGTTAGCTTAGTCTGAAAGTAAAAATATAATTTACATACATATATTCATTTCAAAACCTTATATTTTATAATATTTACCTGTATATTTTCCATCATTTGCGTATGCCGTTGTTCACTTTCCTATTTTTTGCCAAAAACTGCGCCCATAAAGAAGAATTAAAGTAAACAAAGAACAGCTGATTGAACAGCGGGGTTGAAAAATACAGGGAACAGAGTCAGTTCATTTCATTTTTATGGGCGTTGTACATTTTTTAGCACCAAGAAAAATACGACCAATATGATACGTTGTGAACAAAACAAATATATAAATTCAACCTTTTATGTTTAATTATATAAAGAGCCAACACTTTGTGAACTATTAAAGATAAGTTTAAACATATTGGTATCGCTCTTTTCTGCTTTCTCTTCAGATCTACAGCTGTTCGCGTGTTTATTGAATGTCAAAATACAGTATATCTAAAACTGTTTGCTTTATAGCGTCAAACTATGATCAGTATTTGTTTTATTTGTTGTTTTAATTTTCTATTATCTTAATATGTAGTACTATGCCCATATGAAATGTACTAACAGAGAGTATTTGACTCAATTACTGATAGCAGGGACTTATAATGGTCATGATCATGTTAACTTACGCGTATCTATTTAAACCAGAACCCAAATAACCGTTTCAAGTATTCACAAAAGAACATATTTACGCGCATTAAAGTAAACAACACGCATGCGGCAGAGTTGCACCGTTTGCATCAGTATTATTTTTCTTGATGACGTATCAAACCAAAACCGAAAACCATTTGCAAAATTCTCTCAGTGAAGGGAAAAGGAGATTTGAGGGTTTTTTAACTATTAAAGAAATTGAATCCTACATCCATACATCAGTCAGTGAGGATGAAGACGAAGAAGCACCAAATCAAAACAAAAGTGATGAAGTTCATTCGAATAAAATTGCTTGTGTTGTATACATTCCACCAGCAGATGTTAATGCAGTAATTGACGAAGCAATATTTGATGATGATGAGTTGATAACAGAAGTTTTAGCTATTATGCATGTATGTGGGGAATTAGATGTGGAGCATGAATTAGATGTGCTAGATTTTGCGTCTCCGCCACTCTGTTTATTTATTTATTTATTTAAGTCTAATTAATATACACAAGGATTTGAGACTTAAGTACTAAAAAAATATTTAATTAATTACAACTAAAAACATATTTTTTAATTTAAATGTAAGTACCGATTTACTATAAGATAAATCTAAATCTAAATGGAGAAAAAGTTAAGCTCATGTAGAGTTCTATTTATTGGAGCATTAGCACAGAGGCCGTTCTGTTAACACCAACACTAAAAATTTCATAATTACGTAAATTTCCTTACGGAGGTTAAATTTTATTCGCTGAAGAAGAAAAGGGCAATCAGCCTTGACGAAAACAAGTTCAAAAATAAACGAGACTGACAAGAGAGTTATCTTATCTGATAATAATAAGCTTATTAATCGACAACGTGTATCGTAAGATGGAATCGCGTCAGAAAAGAAAAAAGAGCGCAGAGCAAAACGAAGATATATCTTCTGGATTCTTTCCAATCGTTTTATGTGAATTGCATGATAAGGCCTCCATATGAAACCAGCGTATTCAAGTTCCAGTCCAGGCTCCAAAAATGCTGCCCTGAGGTACTCCAGAACTAGAAATAATTGATTTCAAACACCATCTATAACAACCATGCTGCTCCTTTTATATAAATACGACCTTATCCACTCAATAAGGTTAGAATGAACTCCCAAACTCCCAAGAAATTCTATCAAATGCCTTTGAAAATTCTCTATAAATTGTATCCAATTGATAACCACTACAAAAAGATGAAAAACAATCTTCAATAAAAGCTGAAAGATTAGGCACCGTGGACCTTGCCGCAACAAATCCGTGTTGATTTGGACAAATCAGGTCCTTCATATTAAAATACAGTTTGTCTTTTACGATACATTCGAAAAGCTTACCGACAGAGGATAACTTGGAAATGGGCCTGTAATTTGATATATCACTCTTGTTGCCACTTTAGAAGATTGGGGTAATTAATATACGTTTCCACTCATCAATGAAAATTTCAGAATTTAATGAAAAAAAATTAGCATCAAAGACTTCACTAATGAGGCACAATTCTTCAATAGGCTCATGGACAGACCATCCACGTCGGTCTGCGAAGAGTCTTTAACATTTCTTAACCCTTCGATTACGTCAAATTCCGTTAACACCAAATAGTCGAAGACAGTGAATGAGGATGTTTTATCTGCAAGATTAAGATAAATATCGGCCAATTCATCAGCAAACAGATTATCATACCAAAATTGATGAGAAAAAGTCTGCAAATAAATTAACCGCGTCTTTAGTATTTGAAGCATCGTTATAAATTGGGAATACTCGATACATTTTTCTTTGACTTTATGTATGCCCAGAAATTCTTTGGACTATTTTTTATATTAACCTCAAAATTATTAATGTACGTATCATATAATAAATCATTGAACTTTTTTCTATATAAAACATAAAGCTTATAAAAATTTGATCTTTTGGTTAATTTGTACTTTTTAAAGAACTAATTTCTCAAATTATTTAGACGTTTAAGCTCCACTGAATTCCAGCAAGAAAACCTGAAGGTAGACCATCTTGTTCTGAAAAAAACCTCTAAGCATAATGCAGAAAAAGATTTCGGTACACCTAAATGAAAGAAACGCAAACGTGTTGATTTCAAATGCGGACCGACCACCTAATAAAGTAGCTGTTGAAACGTTGCAAAAAAATTGTTAAATCTATGAGTGAGTGTACATACAGTTCATGATTATTTTTTTGTTTTTATTTTTTTACTAATCTGATTTTACTTTCAGGTGATAATAATCACATGAACATTATTGGAGTACACCGCAAACATTTGGTATACCTGAAGTTAAGGAAGCTTTATCATGTAATAACCTCCGGTTGATTAAAAGAATCTTCAATTTAAAGGGCAAGAATGAAATTGATTCTACAGACAGATTTTCTAAAGTTCGTCCTCTTCTCAATGCATTGAACCTTAGATATATGCAATTTAGCGTTTTTGAAACATTTTGGTCCATGGATGAACAAATGATACCGTTTTTGGTCGATATTCATGCAAGATGATTATTCGGAACAAACCAATTCGATTTGGTTTTAAGTATTGGGCTTTTTGTTCACATAGTGGTTATGTACATATATGCAGTAGCACCATATGGAGGATTGAATGTACCATATGATAAAAATGTAGGTTTAGGAGCTGCTGTCGTACTACACAGTACGACGAAAACAAATTTTTTATTTTTGTTTTTTATTTTATTTTATTTTGTTTGTTTATATTATATTTAAAAACGCTTTATTTACTACTGTTTCCCACCAAATAATAACGTGTAATGTCAAAGCAAAAAAAATTGGAGCATTAGCTGTCATTTAAAAAGTATGGTTCACTGTGTGAGTGTGTGTGCGTGTTCCTAGGCTCTAGGGCGCCCTCATGCAATGAAGAGCGGCTCTTGGCGCGGAAGCATTTGAATTTGAATTAAATTAAACTTGGCCCAAACAGTACGGTTCATATAAAAATGTTATTAAAAGTACGTTAAGTAAATTTTAGTTGGAAATGAAATGAATGAAATATTAATGAAATAAAAGTATTACATTAGAAGTATTTCTTTATTTTAAGCCTATTTTCATATTCTGTTAACATTTCTTATGTGTACCAACCACTGTCGTACTGTGCTATCATTGTTTGAAAACGTTCTAAATCCAGATAATAATGCAGTTTATTTTGATAATTTTTTTCGTCGTTTTATTTGTTCTGGTTTGTGAATAACGTTCCAGAGCAACTGGGACTGTAAGAGCGAACCGTCTTAAAGGTGCACAAAAAAAATTGTTGCGAGATAAACAAGTTATTCGTTACTCGATGGTATAATAACGCGGAAGTTACAGACATTTCAAACTTTAAATCTTGCGATCCTGTAATTATATAAAAACGTTGGTCAAAAATTGGGCAAAAGAAAGTTATATGGAACCACATGGACTTATACATGACTACAATCAACAGGGAGGAGTAGACATTGATAATCCTGGAAAAAAATGGTGGTGGCCATTATAGACCAATTACTTAAGTCAAAAGTACAACTGTCAATGCATGGAAATTTCATTGCATGATTTGCAAATCTGAAGGAACTCGCTGTTAGGACTGAGATTGTTGAGATATTTGGCTGAGATGTATAACTTAAACTCTACATGCATTCGCTTACTTATACAAATCTAATTTCAAAGAATTTCAACCATCGCTGCGTTTTCGCAACAGTTTCTCATCCGGGAGACGTATCAGCCTGAAAATTTGCAAAAGTGATCAGTAACGCTCTTTCATACGAATATCTCCACGGAATCTATTACTGGTAGATAATTGGTTAATGGGCTATAGAACTGCATACCCAAATCATTTCCAAAACTTTAAAAATCTTGCGTAAAGTTTGTTGTATTTTTCCCCATTTGAAAATTTTTTAAACTTGGATTTAACCTGTGTTTGTTGTAGAATGAACTATATTTTTGTGAAAAAAAAATATTAAAGTGAGATAAAGCAAAAAAAAAAAAACAAAAATAGGCAAAACTTATGAATATGTGATCGTTATGTATTGAATTGCTGCAATTGTATTGAATCTGTGCCAAGAAGAGAATTTCAGATTGAAAGTATTTTTAAATTTTTTGGATCAAAGCTCACATAGTATGAAAATTAAAATATATTTATATTACAAAAAACAAAGCACTATTGATTCCACCCTAATGAACATTGTTCATTATTTACATTTGAATAGGAATGATCGTACATTTTTGTTTGAATTGTAAGCAAGCATTCACTACTTTTTTGCTTCGGGATTTTTTTAAAAATATTTTACACTATTTTTGTTAATATTTTGCAGATTTAGGTTGCAAGTACTACTTACAATTGCAAAGTCTGGTTTCATTGATAGAACAAAATTGCATTTAGTTTTAATGTCAGCTTGAAGAAATACAGGCTAGAAGTCCTAGTCCAAATAAAGTCGGCTTTAAAGTCAAACTAAGCTTAAACAAACTTCAAAGTCGAAATACTATGAAATTCACCATAGCATTATTCTTCGCAGTCGAAGATCGGAGCCAACATTTTTTCGAAGGTCGAGCTTGTTAACTTCTGGTTCACAACTATAAAAAAAAAATTCAAAGGGTCTGTGCTAAACGGTAGCAATTTTACATGGTGAAATATCGTTTTACTATGAACGCAACATAAATTTCTGAAAGTTTCGTGGCTTTTCGTTTTACTAATTTCAATTATTTTAGCATTGAAAGCTATGCGTTTAATACGCCTTTTAACATTAATTTTACAACAAACAAAATCGTTAACACCTATGGGTAAATTGATTGATAAGATTTTGAAAACCATAACTAATGGCTTAGGACCAGTTTTTCAGTGCGAGTTTAACTAAGTAAGCTAGTAAACTAAGTTTTAACTCGCAATTCCGTTTTTTTTTTAATAAACTTTAAGCCTAGTTTAAACTTAGTTGAAACCGCCAATAACACAGTGCTACAAAAAAGAATGAAGTCGAAATACCAGGGAAGTGATGTTATTTTTCTTGTAGGTCTTATCGAGTAGAACGAGAATCCAATTTTGGAATTTGTCAAACACCCCCAAAATCTCGACTTAACCTTAAAACCCCGATTTTTCGTGCTTTTGCGCACTTTTAGCCCATATCTCAGCTAATTAACATTAACCGATTTTCATTCTAAGAACGGGTTAAGAAAGAAGAAGCTCAGACCTTTTGAAAGATATAATAATAAAGCTGAAGAAATTTACTTGTTTTTGCACAACACACTTAAATTTTGCTACCCTTTTTCTTCTTTTTTTGACTTTGGCGATATTTTCACACACTATTTTATAAAAACACAAAATGAGTTTTGATTAGATTCAACGTACGTTTAATACCGAGTTCAACGAATGTTTCTTTTAAAAAATCGGCCATAAAGTGACTGAGTTATTTTACTTTTTATAAGAACGAAATTTTTGCAAAAATTTGCTTCTGTTGTTCCCAAGGAAATTATCACTTAATTTTTGAGTTTATACTCAATTTTGAAGTCTTTATAAATTTCCGTTATACTGAAGTGCACGTCTTGTTTATCTTTTGTTGTGTTTGCTGTTAAATTGGATAAAAATCGTGGTAAAGTAAAACAAAAATGTGCGACAAGCGTTATAAGTTTTGCTACATTTGTGGCTTATTTACGGATACAAGTCATCGGCGTGATTTTAAAAATAATATTAGTGTTGTAAAAATATATAACAAGATTTTCGAAAGGTTTTATAGTGCGAGTCGCTGGTACGAGCCAGAATTTATTTGTGAATATTGCTGCACAACATTAAATTTTCGCAAACGTCAAGCTGTGTAGTTGTCAATTTTGCTGTTCCGTACTATTTAAATAAATAAGTTTAATTTTAATTACTTATATTTAAATATTTTGTGTGTGAAATCAGTGCCAACACTTTGTTGATCGACTAAGATAAGTTCAATCAAACTGCTATTGTTTTGAATCAATTTAATTTAATAACTCATTTAATTGCCGAGTCATATTTTGCAATTGTATTTTGTTGTTAATTGGCTTTGTTTGTTCTTGCAGTTGTTTCTGTGCGTGCATATTTGTTTTGCTTTGTACTTTACTCATCTCTTGCTTTCTCTTTTTTGTCACAGCTGTTTGCGTGTTTATTAAGTGTCACAATACAGTGTATCCAAAACTGTTCGTTTTATAGCTTCAAAACTTTCATCAATATTTTGTTTTATTTTTACTTACACTTTTCTTTGATCTAATATGGCTTGCATATTTGCAAATTGTCAAATTAAAAGTGAGTCCGAACGCTATGTGTCGTGCTGGCTGTGTGATGGGTTGGCCCATATGAAGTGTGCTGGATTGACAGGTAGAGTTTTAGACTCAATTAATGATGGTAAAGGCTTACGCTGGTCATGCTTAAATTGTAGATCGACCGAAGTTGATCTTTTTAAATGCTTTAAACATGCTAGGAACGGGTTTTCTGAAATTGGTAAGGAGCTTTCGGTACTTACCGAAAAATTTACTTTTTATGAGAATTTGTTCAAGTCGTTTAAATGCTTAAATGATTCACCTCCTGTCAATAACTCTAATCGTGAGAATAAACGTAAGCGAGTTGAGAGTCCGTCTGAGAGTCCGTCTGATTCAGTGATTTTAAATCCAACTCCGGTCGTTATTCCAACTCCCTCATTACAACTAATTAATTTAGCTTCACCAATTCCGCAGATAGTGGAGCCTTCCACATCCAAATCCTCTTCAGCAAGGTCAATTGCCAGCAAAAACCGCGAACTTTCTATACCGCTTAAAGTTGTTGAAACAACTACCAAGAAGCTGGTTGTGGTTCCGCAAAGAAAATCAATTTTTGTGTCAAGATTCGCCAAAGACACTACTGTCGAGGACATTGAGTTTTACATCGCATCAAAAATTAAAATTGACAACTTAACAATCAGGAAATTTAATTTCAAATATGAAAGGAGTATTCCTCTTTTAAAATTGATGTTGCTTTAGAAAAGTTCGATGCTCTTCTAAACAATTCATTCTGGCCGATCGGGGCGTTAGTCCGCGAATTCGAGTACAAACCTAATATAAATGACCAAAATGTTGTAAAGATTTCTCGTCAAAACACTGAGCCAAAAAACTGATTGTTAAGTCTGATTTGAGTATTTATTATCAAAATGTAAGAGGTTTGAACACTAAATTAACTGACTTGTATTTGACAAGCCTTCAGTGCAATTATAATATTATTTCATTTACCGAAACATGGCTTAAGCCTCACGTTTTTAATTCGGAAATCTTTTGCAGTGAATATCAGGTTTACAGAAATGATCGCCTGTGCAGAGTTGGGGGTGGTGTTCTACTCGCTGTTCATTCTTCTATTCCTTCAGAAGAAATCTGTGTCCCAGCTATGGAATCCATTGAATTTATGTGCCTCCGAGTGCAGCTTGGCACAGGTTATATCTACTTAGCTCTCTGTTATATACCTCCTCAGTCTGATTTGTCTGTATATACCCAACATATTTCTCTTCTTAAAATCGTTAGTTCAATGACTTAATCTTCTGACTCTATGATTGTCCTGGGTGACTTTAACCTCCCGCACATATCCTGGAAGATGATTGACTATAACATTGTACCAGTTTCTACGCGATTGGGTAGCTGCGACTTTTTGGATGAGATGGCTGAACTGTGCCTAAGTCAGATTAATATTCTTCCAAATAAGTTTGGGAAGGTTTTGGATTTGGTTTTCGTTGATGATATTTCCAGATCTTCTCTAAATCGATGTGATCCTCTAGTTTTGCCAGAAGACGTTTACCATCCTGCAATTGAGATAACTTTCGAAGTCATGGGTGTTGCTCGGGGGTATGATACGACAGCAGTCGGTTCTAGTACTTGCTTTGATTTTGCTAAAGCCGAATTAAAAAAAATTACAAATGAACTTTCCAATTTAACATGGCCCAATTATAGTGGTGATGTTGAAGAAAACGTAATGCATTTTAATACCACTTTGTATAGTTTATTTCTAAAATACGTACCTAAACGTGTATGCGTTCAAGACGAACCAATACAGTTATGGTTTAATAAGGAACTGAGAATGTTGAAAAATAAAAAATCGCGTATCTTCAAACAATATAAAAAAACAGGTTTACTTACAGATTACTTAAAGTACTCAGTCCTGCGAAATAAATATTTCAAATTAAATAAGAAATCTTACCAAGAATACCTAAATAAAATGAAAAAGAATATTATTTGTAACCCTAAATCATTTTATGGTTTCGTAAACTCAAAGCGTAAGGTAAATGGTTTTCCTTCAAATATGAGGTATCAGAACACTGTGTCCAGCGACAATGAAGACATTGCTAACCTATTTGCACAATTCTTTGAGTCTAACTATTCCACTAAAGTCAATCTTCCCCCTTATAAATATCCATATTATCTATATACTAATAATTCGATTAACGTTCCAGTAATATCTTCTGAAGATGTATTATTTTATCTGAAATCTTTAAAAGAATCATTCAAGTACGGTCCTGATATGATTCCGACATGTATTCTTAAACAATTTGCTGATTATCTATATCTGCCTTTATCAAACTTGTTTAACTTGTCGCTAAAACAAGGTAATTTCCCGTCTGTTTGGAAAAAGTCTTTTTCCCTCTTCATAAAAGCGGCAATAGGTCTTCGATTGAAAATTACCGTGGAATAGCAAAGCTATCGGCAATTCCAAAACTATTTGAAGCAATTATTACTAATCAGTTAAAATATTCGATCTCTTCATCAATCGCAAACTCTCAACACGGATTTTGTAAGGGCAAATCAACTATTACCAATTTACTGGAATTCACAACTCATGTTTCAAATGGTTTTAGAGAAAATATTCCAACAGATGTTGTATACACCGACTTCAGTAAAGCTTTTGACAAGGTTTGTCACCCCTTACTCATCCACAAACTTGATCTGCTGGGCTTTCCACCCTCTCTCCTCCGCTGGATTTCTTCTTATCTACATGATAGATCTCAAATCGTTATATTCAAAAATGCTTTTTCCAATGTCATTAATGTTACTTCGGGAGTTCCCCAAGGCAGCCATCTAGGCCCGATTCTGTTTTTGTTATTCATAAATGATATTACTACTGCAATAAGATATTCGAATATACTAATGTATGCCGATGATGTAAAACTTTTTAAATCATACGCTTCGATTGAAGAAAGAAATTTATTACAAATAGATATTAACAGCTTAGTTGATTGGTGCAACATAAATTATATGCCACTTAACCTTAAAAAATGCAAATTTATGAGTTTTTCACGAAGAACTATTCAGCCAGCTTCTTACACAGTAAATAACTATACTCTGGATCAAGTGTTTGACTTTGTTGACTTAGGAGTTACAATGGATTCCAAACTTAATTTCAATAGTCATGTAAATGCTATAGCTAATAAGGCTAGAGGGATATTTGCCTTTATAAAACGATGGTCAAAAGAATTCAAGGACCCATATGTAACAAAGGCTCTTTTTACAACTTTAGTAAGACCTATGCTAGAATACGGTTCGATAGTTTGGAACCCACGTTATCAAGTTCACATTGATCGGCTGGAATCAATTAAAAAACAGTTCTTACTTTTTGCCCTAAGAGACTTTAGATGGGATTCTCGGCTTAATCTTCCTCATTATACTGATCGTTTGAAGCTAATAAATCTTCCTACTCTTTCCAGTCGTAGAGAAATGCTAGGCATAATATTCATTACTAAACTACTCACAGGGTCTATCGCAAGCACATTTCTTATTGCCGACGTTAAACTTAATGTTCCTTCTCGGATTTCAAGACACTTTAAACCTCTTTATTTAAAACAGTGTAAAACTAATTATGAATTAAATGAACCTTTCCGATGTTTATGTCAAGATTTCAACTGTCTTTCCAGCACTTTTGATATTTCGGACTCACTTTTCACCATAAAAAGAGTTGTACTGTCCTTTCTCAATAAATGATTAACGGCGGTATAATATATATTTGATTCAGCTGATGAAGTTTTTTTTTCTGTAGCTGAGCAGTTTTGGATCTCGACGCTTAACAAACTTTTTCCTTTTAACAACTCGGCACAAAAAATAATTAATTATAAAAAAAAAAAAAAAAAAAAAAAAAGATCCGTACGTCATGCGGGCTGTGCCCCTCGTGTCGGTTGGGCGGGAAAGAGGGTAACTGTTGGGCTTATTATTATTATTATTAAAATTTAAAGTTCAACAATCAACTACTTTGCCCTTTTCTGTGCCTATGACTTGGCATCATCAGGCATATCATAAACAAGGCGATTGCTATTTTTGCAAAACAAACGTTTCAGGTCACAATTTTAAATCGCGGAAAAACGTAAAGTATGCGAATGTTGTTACGGTTACAAAACCAAAATACTTAAATGCCGAAGTGCCTACAAAAAGTGAGTACATTGATGCTGGTGAAGCCTATTTAGTAGAGGAAGAATTCCTTCCTTGTAAATCAAAATCAACGAAAAGGCATTTGGTTTCAAATTCTGATTTCGCCGATCTCGTGCGTGATTTGCATTTATCGAAACGAGAATCTGAAGTCCTCGGTTCACGACTAAAGCAGTGGAATTTAGTGGAAAAATATTTTCAAATAACATCGGGTAGAAAAAGCGACCGCACTTTGATACTTAGAGAAAATTTTAAAACTGATGGCAATGACTGTGATCTAGTACATTGTGCAAATGTACCCAAATTATTTTCGGCTTTAAATTATAATTATAATGCAGATGAATGGCGACTTTTCATTGATGGATCGTGTAAAGGTATGTACCCTAAAAAAAAAAAACAAATACATTCGTGTTCCCTTAATGAAGTCTGTAATGTCACCATTAGGTTTAAAAGCTGTGTTATTACACAATGAAAATCTCTTACCATCAGTTCCAATCGCGTATGGGGTTAACAAGAAAGAAACGTATGAAATGATGGACAAAATTTTACGGTTGATCGACTATGCCACGCATAAATGGTAAGTCATCGCTGACTTAAAAGTGTTGACAATTTTATTTGGCATGCAAGGTGGCTACGCAAAATATCCTTGCTACCTTTTTGAATGGGATAGTCGGGCATCCAATCGCTATGATCGCAAAGCATGGCCAATTCTGGTCCTCCAATTCTTTCCAGGCATTCTCCACACAAAACGTCTGCCGTCTGATCCAAAAATATTTATTTTTGTTTCATCCGTAAATAAAACCTAGACTGCATAGAATTTATTGTGAGATTTTGAATTCAATATTGTTTTTTCAATAAATACCTTAGACCAAAAATCCACATTTTCATGTTGGTACTTTTTGGCAAACTCCAACCTAGCATTTTGATTTTTTTTTCGAAATAAGTGGCTTTCGACGAGGCACCCTGGCATAAAATTTGTTTTTTTAAGGAGTCGGCGAATCGTTTTCGCACAAACTTCAACATTTTTTTTTGCTCTATTAATTGTTTTTGCAAGTCTACAGCAGCTAACTTAGGATTTTGTTTTATTAAACGAAGAATATATCTACAGTTGCGATCATTGATTTTCGCTCTGTTCCTCAGATTACGCTTTTTATTACTTACGTTTCCCCTTCCTTTATACCTTTTAATAATATTATGCACTGTAGACTTTTTTTTGCCAACAATTTCACTGATTTCGCGAATCGGCTTCTTGTCTTTGTAGTTTTTTATAATAATAGCCCGTTCTTCAATTGTTGTTTGGCGCATTTTTGTTAAATGATGTAAATTCGTCAACAGTCACTGAAACATTTATGAAAATAAGTAATTTGCGATTTTAACTCAACTTATAACGGTTCCTAGCTCGCGTATTCTAACTGTCCCATTTTGAGTGTGAGCAGCATATATGGCATTAATTGCATTAGAAATTTTTTTCTAGTATTTGTTTTTGTTTTCAATGAAGTTAATTCACATAGTTGTACTTCCTACATACCAGTGTACATAAATAAATAAAAACCATTTGAAATCGCAAAATAATTATTTTCTTATTTAAGTCAAAAGTCCTATGCATGCAGTGTCCAATTTTGAGTGTGGCTCACTGTAGGTATTTTCATTGGGCCTCAAATTCGTAAAATTATGAGCGACGTTACCTTTATGAACAAGTTAAGCTGTATTGAGAAACGGGCATGGAAGAGTTTTGTAGCGCTATGTGATAATTTCCTTGGGAACAACAGAAGCGACGACTACATCACGGTTGTAAACGAATTTTTAAGTGCATATGGTGAAATGGGTTGCAACATGTCGATAAAAATTCATTTCTTGCATTCGCATTTGGACTTCTTTCCACATAATCTGGGCCAGTTCAGTGATGAACAAGGCGAACACTTCCACCAAGAGATGGCTACGATCGAAAAACGTTTCGAAGGAAAAAACCAAATAAATATGATGGCAGAATATTGCTGGTCAGTACAACGCGAAACTGAAGATGTTGACCTAAGGAAAAAACGGTCAAAAAGCACTTTTGGTCTATATATTTTCATTTAACAATATTTATTAGTAAATTAAGTTCGTTGTTAATTTTTGCAAAAATTACGTTCTTATAAAAAGTAAAATAACTCAGTCACTTTTTGGCCGATTTTTTAAAAGAAACATTCCTTGAACTTGGTATTAAACGTAGTCTTTGAATCTAATCAAAACTCATTTTGTGTTTTTATAAAATAGTGTGTGAAAATATCGCCAAAGTAAAAAAAAGAAGAAAAAGGGTAGCAAAATTTAAGTTTGTTGTGCAAGCTTCTTCAGCTTCATTAAGACATCTATATATCTTTCAAAAGGTCTGAGTTTATTCTTTCTTAAACCGTTCTTAGAAGAATCGGTTGTTAATTAGCTAAGATATGGGCTAAGAAGTGCGCAAAAGCACGCAAAATCCGTTTTTTAAGGTTAAGTCGAGATTTTGGGGGTGTTTGACAAATTCCAAAATTGGATTCTCGTTCTACTCGATAAGACCTACAAGAAAAATAACATCACTTCCCAGGTATTTTTGTGTGTCACACTGTGTAATCGCATTTTACATACCGTGGTCAACAATTCCCACATACACTAAAGCGACAGCACTCATTCTCTGCTTTTTTTCACTGAAAACAGCACAAACACATACAATTCGACCGCTAGACCAGATCCAACAACCATCGTAAAAAATGGAATGGAAGCCCAGTTTAATAAGTTTATTTAATAATATATTATGGGAAACTCTATCGAATGCTTTCGAAAAGTCCGTATAATTACAGATCTTATTCTTGTTACCACTTTTGAAAATTGGGGAAATGATTTTAATTCGTTAGTATACAATGGAAGTTTTTATGGCTTATTTTTAATTACGGGGATATTGTTTCGAAAAATTTTAAGTACTTGACATTTAAAACTTGAGTAGTATTCCGCAACAATAATGCACAATAAATATCTAGTAAACGAGTATTAAGTTTTGAAGAATCACAGGACGAAAAATTTAAAGAAAATCTCCCTTCGGGCTTGAGGATTGTAAATTCATAAAACTCAACCTCAACTGCTAAAAGTACGTGGTGCTTTTGTCAAAGTCGAAAGTGTTCAAAAACATTGACAAATAGTAACGTTAATATTGTCACTAACCAACACAACATCTAGAATTCTGGCAAGTTCATTTACAAACCTTTTTATTTCCGCTGAACTAAGACTTTAAATATTATCAACAACATAAGATCCAAGTGCACGAAATTACGAAATGAAGTCGATAAGAAAAAGTGAAAGACGACGATCATTGCTGCTATTACTTACGAAACAATTGGCAACACCCAACATAGAGGATCGTGCACAATATACGGATACGTAATGCAATGGAATCATTTAATGAGGAGGTAAGGAAAAATAGTTCGAATTACAAAAGCAGAATATTGATTTATTTCATTTTTATTCTTTTTAGATAATATCTAGACCGACATAAGTAGATGCCCCGTAGTGTGTATCTAGGACAAACAGACCGTCATGTCGCCTATGCAGTTATAAGTACGGACGGCAGCGGAAAACAAGGGCCTATTGCAATTCCAGTAACTATGCAGTTTGTGGAGAGCATTCTACAGTCCTGCATCGATGTTACACCTGCACACAATGTTCGGAACACCTTCCACAATAAAAGTTTTCAAGCTTTTTTTAATTTAAATATTAATAAACGATAAAAAACATTTAAAAAAATCATTCTCATACAAAAACCATACAAATAGAAATATTGTAGGTCCCTTCGGATCTGGGTCCTTTGAGAAAATCTTTAATAATGTTGAATGCACACTTTGGCATGTGTACATAAAATAAACTTGCTCTTTAACAGTTAAGGTTCATGTTTTTTTTCGAATTTAAACAAAAAAATTACTTAAAAAGTAACATACATTAAATCATCATAACTTGACCAAAAAGCAGACTATTTTTAATCTTCCACATTTTGAACAAAATATCTTCTTCAAAATCAGTACTTTTGAAATGATTAGACCAAATTCTTGAACAAGTGATAACTCTACTACCACAATCTAACAAAATTGGGGCAGACATTGCATTTCAAGTCAAAAAATTGTTAAAATCGGGAAAACCCATATATTCGAACACAAATTCCCAGAGCGTTTCTAAGCAGAATAGGGCTGGATAAAAATTAAGGATAAATTTCTTCACCGCGTCAATTCTAAATTGAACATTATGGTAAATTCTGAATTGAACATTATGCATGTATCTACTTAGTCCTGCCATGCGTTCTGTTACAAGTTCAGGCATTTCAAGGCCAGTGTATAAGGAAAAGTATATTGGAAAAAAGAAAACAACAGTCAGGAGTGGTAGAAATGATAGCTATTTCGGAGATCACCACATCTCCTCATCAGATTTCCTTCATGACTCCACCAGCATTTGAACCCACAACCTACGACTTGCTTGGCAAGTGCGTAGCCAATGGACCACAGTCGGCTTATGAGCTGCTGTTGGTTTTTACCCCTTTTCCTTATATCCTACCAACACAATTCAAGTACGACAGTCTGTCGCTATTAAAGTGAATGTTTGGTTAATTGTTGTTGGTGACTGTTGTTGTCTTTTTTCCAAAATACTTTTCTTTATACTGGCCTTGAGCTCAAAAATTAATTTTGTCGTTTAATAAAATCAGGCCAAAAAATAATATATGGGTAGTGTTTTCTGGCATACTGCAGCAACACTCGCCTTAGAATGTGGAGTACGTGAAGAAATTAATTTTCAGAATATTTTCGAACCCAAACCCATTCCTGACTTTTAGAAACTTTTAGCTACAAAATGTTTGCCAAAAATATTCACATAAGTCGCACAACCCCACGCTACACACAGAGCAATACGTGCATCGAGACGTGGAAGTAACGAATGAGAATGTAATTGATATAATGGCGAAGGTCCCAAGGAGAATGGATATTCTTTTATAAGCCGAATTATCCGTCAAAAATTATAATAGGAATAAACGCTAAATACTCGCCAAATAAAAGTAGGACTCATCAATATAATAAACATACATATGTACATTAAAAAAACCCCTAGAAGGGGAATATATTGAGGAACTAAAGACAAATTTAGGTGTGGCATTCTACGCGAGATATGTTGACATTATCTGCGTAGTAATCAACAACAACGAAAAAGAAATCCTAGATTACCTCAATAAACCATATCCTCACGATACCAATCACCTATTTACATGCCCTCTCAAACCCATGCATCTAACCCCCCTCTCCCTCTGGTCCAACCCTGTCGAAACAGCACGTTTCCTGGGCCTCCCCCTTGATGAGTTTGACGACAACGACCATGGGTGAATCCCCTCTCCACAGGACGTGACTAGCCGCAACAACAACAACAACAACAACAACAACAACAACAACAACAACAACAACGGAAAGACTTCAAAGAAGACATACAAGTTAGCAAACTTTTCCAAAAAATACAGCATTTAAAACAGTAAGTAACTTAGGACAAATCCTACGAACCAACAATGTGCAACAATAAATGTTCACCAGCAAACATTAAGAAAACAGCTAAAATTCTGCAACAGAACTCACTTCAGAAAAGAGAAATATACAAACAGAAAACATTTTACGGAAGAGTAATAAACGAACAAACAAACACAAACTCAGGCGTCATATTTGAACCCTTAAAACTTGTTTACAAAAAACAAAATAATTTAGGTAGATCAACGGTTATCAACATACAGAACCAACACAAAGCAAGGCCAAAACTACCGACTTCTAATTGTCTAAACACACACGACCGCGAAATAACTCAAAATTTGTGCGCATACATATGAGTCGGCCATAACAAGGGATGACGGAAAATCATTCCAATATACATCATCTTTTCACCCTGGCGGAAAAACAGAAGACGTAAAAGAAACACTGTAACGCCTCTACAGAAGACTCCCACCAAACCATTACAGCAGATGGATGGTGACCACGTTGAACCCTTGGAATAACATTTTTTGCGTCTTTGGAGGTTTTTGTGTAGTCGTTTTACTTATTAAAAACTTCTTCAATAGTGAAAATTTTCTCATCTGTAAAAAGGATAATTTCATGGCCGTTGGCCACGTGCCACTGAAGAAGCTGTTGGCATCTCTTGGGCCAAATTTGCTTCAAGCACGTTGTCAGAAGATTTCCATTTGTCCGACTGTAGGTTTTCATGTGGAGATCATCTCGCATAAGACTTGACATTGATCAAGTCGATCTATCCATTTCCATTTTCTGTTTTCTAAGAGGATTTCTGCGAATGCGTTCGCGAACATTTTTTGGGCTGAATTGGTTCGAATCACACAAGGACGATCACTTCTCTTTCTGCGATCAACTGTATACGTTTGGGAAAAACGATCAATAGTGCGGTAAACAAACATTCTCGTTTTCATAAATTTCACTTGCACTTTTGTCACACTTACATATGTAAACAATAACCACAATAAGATTTTCTTTAGCTCCCCACTCCATTGTTAATGAGCGAATGCAAACACTGAGCTGACTATTATGTATGAGTAGACCTGCATACAAATTATAATAAAAAATAAAGGCACTTTTTTTTGCGAATTTGTCCTCGTTCTATGCATTGTAAATTGTATTATAATCTAATTAGATTGTTTGCCCGTTGGTATGGTGAATTAGCATATGTATGTACGTATGTATATAAGTTTTGTACAGCATTTGCATGAAGCAAAACAAATGGGCATTGCTTTGGTGTTGTTTAATCTACATGCCACTATGACGTTGACAAATTAGAATTCCGCTGCGCTGCGCAAGCATATTTTTTCATACGCCACAGGAAGAAGCTTATAATAGTGACCATGATCCGAAGAGGAAGAAGGGCAGAAGAAGTGGACAAACGGCAGAACGATTGAAAAGTTTAGCAGTGTTTGTGTAAGATGTTTTTACTTCGGCAGCGAATGAGTGGATGCTGTCTAATCGACAAAGAGAAGACACAATCTTGTATTCTATCATTCTTGACTAACATGGGTCTTAAGGCCTGAGGATGCGTTTATATTTATATTTTTTAACGAAAATAATTCACATTTTTAATAACTGTTTTCTATTTGTGATCAACTGAACAGTTCATTTCATTTACGGGCAAATTGCTACAGTAAAAACTTGCAACCTCCCTTTAAAATAACTGCATTTTCGCTCTCTCAATTTCCGCAACCTTGCAAGTTTTTACGTACTTTGCTAGCTTTGCGTACGAATTCGAGATAAACTATGCACAATCTATTTAAACTATTAAGTAAAAAGCCAAACTATTTTCATAGGTGTTGAAAACACTAGTTGCAACATACCTTCATATCGCTAGTTCATAGTTATAATATAAACATGTCATTAACGCAAGCGATGATTGTCGACAAGCGATAGCAATTATCGGTCGCCAAAAAAGATGTGTTTTTTTTTTGGATTTAACTGGAAAGTGTGCACGAATGTTTAATTTTATTTGAAAAGTTGCAAACAAAAATGTATTGCAAAGAAAATGGTCATTTTCATAGTTTTTTTTTTAATTTAATGTTTTGATAAAATAAAGGTTAAAGCTCTGAAACAGGCAGAGCAAAATTTATAACATGGTCCAATTTTCAATGTAAAGACGGGACTTGTCTACAGTTATATTATAGTACAGATCATGACAAAAATATTCTTATTGTGTTTTATATTAAATTCAACTATTCGAAGAGGTGCCTTTGTATAACCCTTATAATGCCAGATTATTTATATAGTGGATCACATAAGTATTTTGCATATGAAGAACGATAATATTTTTGTATTTGCTCCTGTTTTATTTATAAATTCAATTATATATCTACTCTTTACTTCGCTGAGACTTCATTAACACATAAACAATCTTTGTATATAGGAACAAACTGTAAACAATTCAGAATTTGTAACCCGCAAAGTATTTTGCATCATTAGGCAACTCACAAAAATATTTTGCTTATTTTTAAAATCCATTCTTTGGTGCAGATTTGTTTACTTGTTGCCAATTTCAGTTGAATTTATGGTTACTGGTGCGTATTTCTATTGAAACTGACATAATTTGAATTATTTCGTTTATAATTGTGATAGTGCGCACATCAAAAACGCCAAAAGGTGAATATCGGAAAAAAATAATTTTGCACCTTAACAATGAAGGAAATTCTAAAAATACATTGCGATATGTTTAGTCGATGCCGTCAAACGATAGAAAATGTGGTACAACGGTGTAAGGTGCGCGGCGGTATAGAAAATTTAACCCGTTGTGGTCGACCAAAGATGCTAACTTTGAGAGAGGAACGCAAAATACCTAAATCCAACCGCGAAAATCCACATTTATCCGCACCAAAGCTTAACAAGCTTAAAGCAGATCTACACACCCAAGTTTCTGATTAGACAATTTACACTTCAGTGCAGAAAAAAATGGGTTTGGGATGAAACGGGTTTTTGTTTCAGCAGGACAACGACATACGGCTCACGAATTTTGTCGAAAGCTGGTAGAGTCGATGCCAAAACACTTGGAAGCTGTATCTAAAAGTAGCGGTTATCATACGAAATACTAAATAGTTTTTACATTTATTTATATATCACGTTAAGTCAAATACAAAATACTTTTGCGAATTACAAATTCTGAATTATCTTCATTATTTTCCTGTGTACCTTTATATTTTTTGTGTTAATGAAGTCCCAGCGAAGTTATGAGTTGATACGTTATTGAATTTAATACATAATTTATCAATTAACCGGAAAAAGCAAACTCGTTTGTTTTATGTTCTTCATATGCAGAATACTTTTGTGAGCCACTGTATGTAGTTTTAGTGAATAAATTTATTTATTTCATCCATATTAGATTTACACGATTGTGTAGTTATATACTCAAACGATTTACATAAATTTTATTACAATTACCCGACCGGTTATAGATATTTTGCAACTCAGGATAAAAATATTTATAGGTACACATCCGATGAAAATCAGTTTTAGAAATTTTAACGTTTACTACCATTTAAAAAAATTAATTTCGCTGCCATTAAATTCGTGTAATTGGACGAAGAAATATATTTCCACAGTGTACACCATGATAAAACTTAGAAACTTTGATGTTTGCTAGCATTTAAAAAAGCTTCTCTGGCTGTCATGCCAAAGAAATATCCCAGCAAACATATTTCCAGTACTCAGAATTCATAAGTCAGTAAAGAGTCCTACTATGTAAGAAATATTATATCATATAAATTATGAGCTGGAACTTTGTTGAAAATTTGTGCTGAAAAAAATTATGTTTTATTATTATTATTATTATTATTATTATTTATTAGAGTAATATGAAATATTAAACTAACTTAAGTAAAAATATACACTAGCTACCAGGGCCTACGGTGCGATTAAATGTTTACAATTCTTTCTTTTGTAACTATTTTAGACTTATTTTTGCATACTTTTATACGTTCATTTTGTTTTCTGTTTTTTTACATATACATACAAATGCTGTTCTTATATTCCGCACTTAACATATTGGTATTATATAATAATTAATTTTTATTTGGTTTAAATTTTGCTGCTTAAATTAATATCGTTGATATATTTAATTACTTTTTTAACGCTTCCGATGTTAATTTCATTTAGTAGAGTTGACGGTACAGTGGTACCAAAATTCTTTGCTCGAAGCGCCGATAGGTTTGGACAATAGTCGAGGATGTGTTGGACAGTTAGTCGGTTTGAACAATACGGGCAGACAGGTGGAGTCTCACATTGAAGAATGTAGCTATGCGTAATCACTGTGTGGCCGAGCCTCAGTCGAGTAAAGTAGGTAATTTCTATGTTTTATTGTTTATTTTATTTGTATCATTTCTTTATAGAACCATGTTGCCGAAAATTTTCTAGCGAAGCTTATTTTTTTCATATATGTACACAAAAAAACGGGATCAAACTCCGACTTAGGTAAAGTTAGAAATGCTGCCAAGTAACTCAACGCCTAGTTAGCAACTGGGTGCAGTTTTGATACCATAGGGGAGGTTAAGTTAAATCCAACTTGTACAGTTTATAAATTTTGGGATGTTGTTGATATGACATGATAGACACATAGGGACACTTTGACAAATTCCCTTCCATAACACCACAAACCTTGATCGTCCTCTTTTGCAACATACATACATACATATGCAATAATTGGAACTTAAATAACTTTATATTTGCCTGCTTGCAAGCGCCTAACCTAAAGCAGCAAAGAATATTTATTTTTCGAACTTTGGAATAATTTTTTCAAATCACAAATTTTCATTTGTTTATTTTGCTTGTTTTTTTTTTACATTTGCATCATATCAAGAGATATTCTTAAAAAGCTAGTAAAAGTCAAACCCCCAATGGCGGCCGAATTAAGCGAACGGTAATAGCTTATGAATATTTTTATCAGGGTTGGACCCATGTGACAAAAATTGTATTTTCTTGCCAAAATCTCGTCTCAACATGGAAGCAGAAGTTCATCAAACACAATGACTTACATTTATTTATTTACCTACGTATTTAAAAACATATATCCACTGCTAGGGCAGGCACCTTGACGTGGAGAGGGGGCTTAGTCGAAGCTCAAATTGGATCCTACCATTGAGATGAGGCATGGATGGGTGATGCCCAGCTGGATAGTAAATACCGCTTGAGCACGATGACTAAAGATGCGAACGATGCCCCCGTCCAAAAATGGCCAAAATAGGAGTGTTTGTAGAACTACAAAATTTGGCACAGACGCGTTTTTGGATACTATTAAGACATGACAAAAAAATCAAAACTATCCGCCCACTTTTACGCCCACCTCCCATACAACTTAAATTGAAAAAGTGACATAACTTCCATGATTTTTACTCGATCGACTAAATTTTCACAAAAAATGAATTTTATAATTGTATAATACGTTCCTGAAAATTTGAATGAAATCCGCCCACTTTACATATAATTGCATTGCAAAGAAATATGACTAATCATTTCAATCAGTCTTTTAATAATTTTTGTACTTCAATATCATATTCCAATTTTTTAATTTTTGATTTATGGCGAAATTTACTTATGTATGGGTCTGAAGACATCAGCAACTGATGCATCACGCCTTCATTAGTGGCAACACGACCAATTCTGCGCGAGCGATACAATCTAGGCTCTCTATAGTCCTTATTTCTTCCTTCCTGCGCTTCTTCAGACAGCATACCTGTTGAAAGTAAAGACCAGATTTAAAAACTCAATAATCAATAATAATTTCAACATATCAATTGGAAGAATAGCTTCTGCAATGATCTTGCTACCATGCATAACAAAGTGCAGTCACCGGCATTTGGTACCAGCCATAATGTTCGACTAAGAATTTTGCTGTATTCATGCAATAAACGTGGAACTTTGTGGTGTAGGTCGCTGAACTGCAATTAATAGTCGCTAAATCAATTTTTTTTACGCCCGTTATGTCAGCAGTTTTATATGGGTTTTGGAAGAACCTTCCTGCCATGTTATCATCATTTGATGTTAACGGTCGACAAAATATGGTTGAACTTGGCTCTGTATTTTTCCAGCACATCTTTGACGCATCGTTTCGCTCCATGAGGGTCAATGGTACAAACGATGTTAAAAACATATATTTATCTGATGTATTCGGATCTGTGAACTTTTGATGGTGTTCACTGTGCCCAGAACTTCCATCACAGCCCCATTTGGATACCAATTGCAGTTCATTGGGAAATTCTGCAACCTCATTTTCCGATTTGGTCATCATAATTCTTGTTACTGTGTGGTCAAGTAGCTCTTGCAGACCTACTTTACTGCAACTTTCCATCACTTGAACATTTGCAGGGTAGCATTCTTTGTTTGTTTCTAAGACCTGGTAATATGAAGGATAAATATCAAATCCAATTCCCTTGGCAGAACTGCGCAAAACTTCATATTGATGCTTAGTTAATGAAGCATCAAGTATTAAAGCAAGTATTAAAGCGGAGTAAACGCGTTCATTAGTCTATCTTTGCTCTCCTGTTTTTTAAAAGCATACGCAATCAGCTCCTGTGATGTGGTTTCACTAAATGTTCGCAGCTTTTTTCTTTTTGTACTTGGCTTACTATCTTCAAACGGTAGCTCAGGACGCCCACGTTTAACTTTCTTTGAACAACTTGGGGTTTCACTCTCGGTTGTTGTTTTACGCACTAGTTATGTAAACGTTTTAAAGCCAATTCCCATTAGCTTCAAGAAATCTTGCTCGCATATCACTATTGTTAATTCCAAGAATTTGGACAACGATATCAATGTCACTGTTGGTATTCATCATTAATTCGCAAATTCTTAAATATGTAATTGTTAAATCTTCCATAATTCACAAATAACACTTGATCAAACACCTCTTATCACTCTTACACTTGCCGATTGAATGTAAATTAGCATATCAATAATAATAAAACTTTAGACTTATTGACTTAGGTCAACGCACATTTCATATTCATTGGAATCTCTGTTTGCTCACTTTATATTAATACTAATTTATTTACTCTCTGTATTTATTTTAAGGCATTCTATTCATTATCACTTTGTATGTATACTGAAATGTTCATTCGTATTTAAGTTGCCATTAATATCTTTCTGTAAATTGGATAGTCGTTAAACTGAATTGAATAAAGCTGGTTATCCTGAATCTGTCTAGGTGGCACTTATAACCAATCAAAGACAATTTTAAGAACAATTGCATACTTTTGGGCGTATGTGTAATTTTCCACTACCATTTTACAGTTTTTTGAAGTTGTTTCAAAAATGTGCAAAAACGTGCAGCTGAATTTTTTTTATCGCTTAGCTGAGACTTCAGGCTGTAATTTGATATATATATCTCAACAGGGCTAGACGGTGATAAAAAGATGCAGTCCATTGAAGTTGACAAGCATTCACATTTTGACATAGAAAATGTTCTGTTCCACGAAATTTTTCATACAATATTTTTTCAAATGAATTTTGATACAAATCTCCTCTATGATACTAGTTTTAACAGACAAATTACTTAAAAGTCATATTCTAAGATTCATTTTATTGTATCAATGTTTTAAATATTTAGTACATTTTGTTGTCATTTTCAACATGTAATCATATGTTCACTTTGAGCGGCTGTGGACAAAAAATTAATAAAGATATGGGCCTAATATTTGTGGATTCGTAATATTTGGATAGTTGTTAAAAATTTGTGAAAAATTCATCCAAATCGGAAGACATGAAAAATACGAATTTAGGCCAAGCTCGAACCTATGTGCGACGCCTCATCGACATCGGGCCGAAACGAAGAATAACGGTGGCCCCATATAGATCCCCATATATTAGATTAGACCATCAATTATTGCCTCAGCGAGAAAGCAGTCGTACGAACATAATTGATTTATTTTATTATTTAATTTAATCTCCCAGGCTTAGCCCTCATAGATCAGATTACGATTTCACAATAATTCAGTGGTAATAAGTTACAATAAGTTATTGCAAATACACTCAAATAGTTTAGTCTTAATTTAATATCTACTTTGATCAAAGTCAGCATTTGTACAAATTGAGTCGCATAAAAGTGTAAATTTATGAATTGGTTCGTTTCCACCAAAATTCGTTCTATGTGATTGACAAAAGAAAACATAACGAAGTTCCCGCTACGTGGAAAGGCAATAGTGCCAGAAGCTCTGGAGAGTCAAATTTGGGTAAAAGCGCCGAAGAGCGAACCTTGTGAAACGCCGCTGAACACTTTCTACTCTGTTAGAGTGTGTGTCAAGATTGGAACCCCCTATATCACACAGTAATTCCAATATTGATCTGATCAGTAGTGCGATTAACTATCCTATTTTAACGATATTCGCATAGTTAACTCATCTTAACGACAATTTTAACGATGTTGCTATTCTGCAGCCATTTTTTAACGATTTTCGCTATGGCCGAACCAGCAGTTGTCGTTAAGAAATCGATTCTCGAAAACTAAACGACAGTAAATTTGATTTTAACTCAAACGAGAAAAGAAAAAACCGTGATTTCAAGTTAAATAAAAGATAAATTTAAAATTCGGTGATTTGTTTTCTTGAAATTAAAAAAGGACTATTAAATAATGTCGTTTGAATATTTGGAAATGTTTTATCACGAGCTGTCGAAGAAGTCAGCGCTCCAAAAGTAGATCGGCTTTAATCCGGGAAGTGAACAATCCCTTTCATTTGAATGCAACAGAATTTCAGAAGGTGTATCGGTTAACTCCAGACTTAGCTGAGGACCTAATTTCTCAGCTTGACAGTTTTTGTATGACACAAGTGAACCGTCGACGGATATTCCTTGGAGTCGAGTTGATAGCTATTCTACCAAATCACTCAGATGAGAGTCCAAAATTCTACTACAACGGAGCATTGCAATATATAAAACAATTATAAATATTTATATTTTTAAATAAACTAGTATATTATTTCACTTTAATCAAATATAATAAAAACGCGCTCAAATTTATATTCGGCAGCACGCATTTATTTGTTTTTTTCCGTTCCTTTTTGTGTTTTTCTCCCATTTTGGAATTTAGTTTGACCGAGATGCCACTCTTTAGTACTTTGAGTAAACACAAGACAGCTTTTAAGTGTCGTTAAGAATAAGTTAGTGAATCGCACAATCGTTACTGCAAACGACAAATATTGTCGACAACAAGTAAAGAAGAGTCCAAGTTCGGGTATAACCGAACTTTAAATGCCCAGCGCAAGTTTTTGTTTCAAATATGTAAACCGTTCTTGTTGTATGCAATGAAAACTAAAATAAATTGCTATGCTTTTAATGTATGTGCTTACGTACAGTTATAGGCTGAAAAAAGTATTGTTTTATTCGCTATATTGAAATAATATATTTAAAATATTTTTTTTTTAACAATTTCCGTACTATATTTTTAAAATATATGTACTTAAAATAGGGAATTTTAGTCAAAGACAGAAATCCAAATACTATCGTGGTAACTGAACCGTTTCATAATTAATTGCGTTAACCATATTACCATCCAAATTTGAAAACGATCAGTCAATTTAGCTCCATGCAGGTGTAGTAGAACATTCTAGGCCTAACAGCAAACTAAAAGGGCTTTCCTTAAGAATCTTTTCTATTCTATTCTCAGTAGAATTTAGGAGCAGAACAAAAACCAAAAAAGATTACTTACAAATGCCATTACTAGGAATATCGCGGAGTTTTGCTTTCAGATCTCCAATAGAGAAAGCTTAATTCTCGTAGAGCACCAGCACATAAATATTGTTATGTTTAAATAGAATAGCTTCTAAAGATTTTCGCCCAGAATATATTTTTTTCAATCTACAAAGTTCAATTGAAGAACCAATTTCAGGCTTTGCATATATAGAAATACCTCGTTTTTCCCTATTCCGTGTTTCGGTGTTATCTATTCTCAACTCGCTTAATAGAATAAAACCTGGAATTTCAAAGTTTTCGGTGGCGTCTTCTTATTTCAAAGTTAATCTTATATATGTATAAAACCTAATGTGAGTCCTTTATAGGCGTCCAAATTACTGAATCGATATTTATGTAATTTGCATTTATTATTACCTTATACCATTTTTTTTTATTCCGTGTATTTGTTTGTACAACCTCATTCTACATATAAAATTTAAGCAAATCATCTTTAATAGTTACTTAAATATCGCGTGTTTTTAAAAGTTTGTTAAATGAGCGTGGTCTTTGTCCGATTTTAACAATTTTCGAAATTTTGCTTATTGACTTGAAATGCAATTCTACGTATCAAATTTAAGCAAATTATCTGCAATGGTTACGGAAATAACGCGGTCATTTGATTTGCACAAAACACCATTATGTGGACGTGATTACACTGCGGAACAAAATTTTGCGGTCGGAGATTTTTAAGTCGATTTAGGGTAATTTGGGGGCGCTGATTACGAAAATAATATCAGTTTTGTCGAATTGGCTCTAGTTTTTCAGATAAAGACTTTTAAATATTTCACGAAAAAACCAATATGCCAATATGGATTAAAAATATATTTTTATTGCGCGCCTGTATAAAAATAATACAAAAATAAAAAAAATTATATTCTTTTCATTAATTAGTTTTAAAAAAATTACAAAAAACTTTTTCTGTAGGACCTCCTATGATGTCGTTGCTCAGGACAATCCCGTATTAAGTTCCAGCAGTAGTCTGCCATCATGTGGTCGCCCCATCGACCTTGGTATCTTTCTCGCATTATTTTTATGTCCTGGTGGAACCGTTCACCTTCTTCCTCACTGTAATCGCCTAGGTTGTCCGGGAATTTGTCCAAATGACTATGTAAATAATGTAATTTAATGCTCATTTTAGCTCCTAGTTAGCGAAAATTGAGAAGCATATCAGCAACTAGTTTTGTATAGTCTGGTGATTTATGATTTCCCAAAAAATTGTTGACTACATTAACAAAGCTTAGCCAGGCTTCAGATTCAATTTGTGACATATGGTTTAAGAATTCAGTGTCTTTTATAAGAGTACGAATTTGAGGACCATCGAAGACTCCTGCTTTTAATTTTTCCATACTAAGGACTGGAAATTTCTTGCACACATATTCGAAACAGTCACCTGTCTTATCAAGGGCTTTGATGAACTGTTTCATTAGCCCAAGCTTGATGTGAAGTGGTGGAAGAATGGTTTTTCCTCGACTTATCAGTTGGTCAACCACATTTGCTGTTCCTACCTCCATATTTTCTCTCACCGGCCAGTCCTGTCTAATCCAATGTTCATTTCTTGCACGACTGTCCCATAAACATATAAAACAGGCGTATTTAGTATACCCACTTTGTTGGCCCATTTAAAAGTTGCATTTACAAGTTACGCGGTAACGTGCAGCGGCTGGCAGGGACTGTTAGAGTTTTCAGGTATTTAGGCGAAGTCGTCGAATTAATGTTTAGTTCAGTTCAAATTGGGCAACCGCCGCGTAAATACTTCCTTTGGTTTTTCACGCGTTCTTTTTCTCTTTGCGATCGACTACGATAGGCTTATCTGACTCAGTTACCGCAACTTCTTAAAGTTGCAGTTGTTATTGTTTATTAGTGTAAACACAAAAAAAAAAATAACCAAAAAAAAAACTCAGTGCCGTAGTGATCATTCGACACCATGAACGGGGCTGACCCCCCCGAAAGCAATAGGTTTCGACTACTCGATCCCGATTTGCAACGTCCCAACAAACGACCAAAATTCAGTGACTTTGTACCTCTTCCTGTGCCAAAACAAAATGACGACCATATCCCTCGATTCTTAGTGGCAAGTGCTATCGGCCCAATTGCTGATGAAAAAATCTGGCCATTATCATCATATAATGTCTTTCAAATTGAAAGAGGTTTAAAATACATTTGCGGCGATAACACTGTTGTAACCGAATTAAGATCTGGTGACCTCCTCCTCAAAGTTGAAAATACGAAATCGGTCGAAAAGTATCTCAAAGCTACTCACATAGGCGTTATACCCGTAAAAATTACCTCTCACAAAGGTCTTAACACAACTCAAGGCAGAATATTTTCGAAAAACTTAATCAATCTCTCCGAAGAAGAATTAGTAGAAGGGTTAGGAAACTAAAAAGTGATCGAAGTCAAAAAAATCATGCGTAAAGACGGTGACAAACTAATTTCAACCGGTGCACTGTGGGAGAAATGGTCAATCTAGCGGCGCTTTAGCGAAATTTTTAAATTCAGAATTCTCCAAATTTTGTTTGTTTTATTGAAAATTTATTTCCTAACGGGGTCTTTTCTGTTTTCGTTTTTGTTTTGTTCCAAATATTCGCATATCTGTGAGCTTTCGAATTTAACACATGTTTTAGCAAGTGCAATAATTACTATTTACCTATTTTTAAGTGCAATTTTTGTTGAACTGAAAAACTTAAATATAAAATTTTGTAATAAGATTTGTGACTTAATTATTATTATTTGGTATGTGTTAAATAAAAAAAAAGTCATTGTGGTCTGTTAATATATGTTTTAGATCTTTACAATGGAAAAAGAAATTGTCCTATATCAAAGTGTTTTTATATGTGTAACCCAATGTTCCGTAGAAAATAAGTGTGGTGGATTCGATGGGATTCGATTCAATGTTTGTATAATTTGTTAAAATATGTTGTGGTCTACGTCTTGTCCAAAAATTGGCTGCAAGTATTTGAAAGTTACTGATTTTTTTCCTTTTTTAGATACTATGGCAGAGTCTAAACGCACGCTTTTTTTAATATGGCACAGTGAACCAGTACCAACCAAACAAATTTCTAATGGTTGAAAATCATATATTTTCTAACGTCATTGATCGCTCAAAGTATAGTGAAGAGCAAACTCGCAAAATTCAAAAACAATTAAGAAATTTCATAAGCAAACTTGTAGAAAAGTGGAAAGAATGTCATAGGGTTATGTCAGTGTTCGAAGAGCGAAATAAGAAATGGTTGGATGAAAATATAATTTTTTCTAAGCCAACTGTTTATCGCCGTATACAAAAACCTTTTTCAGAGTGTACAATGAAAACTCAAAAAAAAAAAAATTGCATCAGTTGTTAACGAAACACCTAACCAAGAGTTAATGGTAGCGGCAAGCGTAAGTCTTTACAAAGCTGGAAAAAGAAATGCTTCAAAGGTTGTTTCAAAATTGTTTGAAGAAAGTTCGACTGCTTCAAAAATGCTTAAGTCTGTAAGCTCTGAACAGAAAACCCCAATTCCGTATACACCTGAGGAAGCTTTATCTCTTTATATAGATGGCGGATACTCAAAAAGGTCGTACAAAATAATGCAATATACGATATTTTACTTAAGGCTAAAACAGAGTGTTACCCCAGTGGCATACACGTAACTGAACTTTCAGCGGAAGTTGCCCTGCAAAGTCTTGTAGACCATACTGTTGCACGTATAGTACAAGGATTTTCCAAATCTTTTGAAGGTGTTTTGACTGCAGGCAATATTAATAACAGCATAAAAGCAATATTTAAATGGGGCTGTGACGGCAGCAGTGGTCACTCCACTTACCGTCAACGTTTTAGTGCTTCTGATTGTGAAATAACTGATGAGTATTTATTTGCTGTATGTATTGTGCCTTTACAAATTAAAAAAGGAGACGCTGTTCTATGGCAAAATAACAGGCCTTCAAGTCGGTTCTGCAGACCCATTAAAATAAATTTTGAAAAAGAGTCAGCGGAGTTAGTTAAGGTTGAGATAGATAATATTAAAAGGCAAATTGTAAGCATTGTTCCGACAAAGTTGAGTTTTTTCGAAGTAGTACATGAATTCCATTTAACAATGATTGATGGGAAAGTTTTTAACACTTTAGCGGGCTCATCATCGCAGGCCTGTGGAATTTGTGGAGCAACACCAAAATTCATGAATAATCTAAATAATGTTCAATTGCGACAACCACAGGAGCACTTGTATGAGTACGGATTGTCAACACTCCATGCTTGGATACGGTGCTTTGAGTGTATAATTCATATCGCCTATAGAATACCCATACAAAATTGGCAAATTCGTGGAGAACATAAAGAAATCGCTCAGCAAACCAAAAGAAAGATTCAACTTGAGGATCAGGCAATACAAACACTGGGAATACTCCAAGAATATTTTTCCAGCATCCAATTTTAGCCTCTACAGTAACTGGCGTAAAAGTAGAACTTATAAAAAGATTTGGTATAATTTTGCGTACTATGGCATGTGGGTATGCAGTTAACATAGAGGCTTTTCGCATATATGCTTGGAATACAGCAGAATTATTTGTTTCCGAATATCCTTGGTTTTATATGCCTCCATCTGTACATAAAATATTAATACACGGAGCAGATATTATTGAAAAAGTTTCGCTACCAATAGGAATGATGTCAGAAGAGGCACTTGAGGCAAGAAATAAAGATTTTCGCAGTTATAGACTGAACCATACGCGAAAAAACTCAAGGTTGAATACAATGGAAGACTTAATACACACTCTTTTAGTTTCTTCAGATCCTATTATTACATCTAAGTCTAAAAGCACCTCCAAGTACTCCAAAAATCACATTGAAATAGATGATGAGGTCAAAAACCTTCTTTTACATATAAATGATCTACCTGATGGCAGTAATTCTGAGAGCTCCGACTCTGAATAGTTTTTTTTTTCTAATAAAACATAAAAACATATAAATAAATAATTAACACATATTTTTAGAATAAAGTAATGCATTTTTTCATTGTATTTAAGAAGCTTTTAAGAAAGCGCCGCTAGATTGACCATTTCTCCCACTGTGCGGTGCTGCAATTGTGACGTTCGACCTAATCCGTAGACCAGGATGGGAAAGGGTTCGTGTCCAAGAATTTATCCCAAACCCAATGCGGTGCAAAACCTGCCAAAGGCTCGGTCATACTAAAAATAGATGTCGAAATATTGAGCTATGTAGCCAGTATGCCACCTCACCGCCACATAATCCATGCCCAAGAACATTCTGCATAAACTGCCAAATTGAAACCCATTCATCCAACACCATTCGAGATGCATGGAAAATCTTCAACAGCGACCCCAATACACATCAAATACAACCCCCTCAAAAAAATACAACGGCACCGTCCTTTGCACAAATTGTAAAAGGCACCCGCACTGTGGTGACCGAACCAACAATTGTGAGCTCAGCACATGATTTGCAAACAACTCCTGCAAGCAAACCCCATGATGAAACTACAAACAATAAACCACAAGCAAATAACGGAGCAGCCAAGCAAACAAGTCAAACCAAGTCAATCACACAAACAACATCCACCATATCCAAATCTCAACCGAAAAACAACACAACAACATCACCAGTAAGACAACAAACAGCAACTACAGCAACTAACCTCAGCACTCCAGCAATAGCAACCACAAGCAGATGTGCAGAAAAATATGCCAGCCCACACATGCCTACATACCCCAGCCCAATTATCAGCGATACCGAGATGTCACCTTTCAGCCAATTACACACAAAATTCCCCGATCTTAACGTCCTCATAACACCAAATACATATAAAAAAAACATTACCGTCACAAAAGTCAACAAATAATCTAGATAAGTCATAAATATAAATATCTTTATACTAACCCTTTAACTATATACATAGATATACTATATAACAAATGTCATCATTATCATTACTACAGTGGAACATAAACGGGTATCACAATAACTACATTGAACTCGAAATCACATGCCTACATACCCCAGCCCAATTATCAGCGATACCGAGATGTCACCTTTCAGCCAATTACACACAAAATTCCCCGATCTTAACGTCCTCATAACACCAAATACATATAAAAAAACATTACCGTCACAAAAGTCAACAAACAATCTAGATAAGTCATAAATATAAATATCTTTATACTAACCCTTTAACTATATACATAGATATACTATATAACAAATGTCATCATTATCATTACTACAGTGGAACATAAACGGGTATCACAATAACTACATTGAACTCGAAATCCTAATAAAGAAGTATAATCCCTCCATTATCCTTCTAAATGAAACTCACCTTGCCCACAACTCCTCTGCTCCCACCCCCAAACCTTACGTAGGGCACTTCTACAATCTTCCTCACATAATCTCCAACAAACAAGGAATTGCCATCCTAGTTAAAAGAAACCTTCCCCACAACTCCGTTCCCACCCAATCCAATATATCCTCACTATCGATAGAACTGCAAACGTCCAACAGAATCACAATAACTTGCGCTTATTCCCCGCCAAGTCAACCAATAACAACCACTGACTTTCACAACCTTTTTCCCACCCCTCCCCATCCTTGCAGGTGACTTCAACGCTTGGAGTCCGCTCTGGGGATCTGCCTCCTCTAATCAGAGAGGATGTTCTATAGAAAATGCCATCCTTACCTCCAACTGCATCGTACTTAATGACGGCTCCCCCACCCACTTCTCAACCCACTCAACCTTCACTCACATCGACCTTACGCTTGCCTCTCCTTCCCTCTCCAACAACTCATCTTGGCTCCTTATAGATGACCTTCACGGCAGCGATCACTTCCCGATCCTCATCAAAATTCTCACATCCCGACCCACCATTCTCTTCTCTCCCAGGATCAAATTTAAAACAGACAGAGCGGATTGGAACAAATTCGAAAGCGCATGCGACTCCTACTCCAAATCCTTTCCAACGTCTTCAAACATCAACCAAGAAACCTCCAATATCCATAAAGCGATCCGCTGTGCATCGAACGACTCCATCCCCCTGTCCTCAACCAAAGCAGTAAAGCCAGCCCCCCTATGGTGGAACAACGAAATTGCGTCCCTTAGGCAAGCCAAACAACAGGCATGGCACAATTTTAAACGCAACTGGTCCACCACAACTCTCATCCAGTACAAAAAGCTGAACGCGTAATTTCGTCGTAAAATCAAAGATGCTAAGCTCGACTGTTTTCAAAAATTCACTAGCAGCATCAGTGTGTCATCCGACCCTAAAAAAATCTGGGCTGACATAAAAACACTCACCGGTTTGCCTTCCAATTCCCAAATCAACTCCCTTAACTCCTCTCATGGCAATCTTCTATATCCCCGGGATATAGCTCAAGAATTCGCCAGCCACTTTTCCAACGCCTCTTCAGACCAAACCTTCCCTCCCGAATTTATCGCCTCTAAATGCTCACAAACCCTCCAAAATCGTATCACACCTACTACTCTCTCTTATTCAGCCTAAAAGTTTTAGAAGCCGACATATCTCTTCATGAACTCCAACTTGCCCTGTCCGCGGTAAAAGGACAGACACCTGGCATCGACAAAATATCCTATCCCATAATTAAGCATCTCCCGATTTCACTCCTCCACCGTCTCATTAAACATTACAACAATATCCTCAGCACAGGCCACTACCCACACGCGTGGAAAACAAGCGCAATAATTCCTCTTTTAAAACCCCTTGCGAAGTTAGCAGCTATCGACCAATTTCCTTTCTTCCCTGCTGGCCGAATCCGGTCTGCCTGCTCTACACGACAATATATTAAATATTCAGGCTCTACTCAAAGCTCACTCTAAGACCCAATCCCCTTATCCACAATGACTTCCAATCTGCCGCTTCACGGGTATCCACGCCCAAAATTCCCTCATCTATACACACCTGCGCCTTATTCGCGAAACATGTCGAACTGCCGATCAAGCAGCACATCCCGCGGTACACTCATCACCCCCCCCTTGGACGTTCAGCAAAACATCTTTGATTAATGACCTAGCCTCCTTGCGGAAAGATAGAACACTAAACGCCGTTTATAAAGCCAAGTTCTCCGAAACAATCGCACACTATAAATCCAACGGCTGGCAAGTGATTTCCACTGATGGGTCGAAAGCTTCCCACACTTCCTACGCTCTGGTGAAGGAAAATCAAGAAGTTGTCGCGTACGGCCTCCTTTTCTCATTCTGTTCGATCTTCACCGCCGAAGCAGCCGCTATATTCCACGCTGTTCAATACTCTGCCAAAAACAAGGGTAAACACATAATATGCTCCGACAGTATGTCATGTTTCCAAGCCATCCAAAACCACAACAAATCAAGCAATATCATCGACAGTATAAAAAAACCCTTATTTCCCATCCGCGTAAAATTAAAATCATGTGGATACCTGGACACTCCGGCATACAGGGCAACACACTTGCGGACACAATCGCCAAGGATATTTCCATCACACCAACAATCACATCCGAAATCACCCTACCTAGCGACATATACCGACTAATTCAAACCAAGAGGCAAACCAAGTTATTGCGTGAATGGGAGGACTATAATCACCATTATTCGGAAATTAACCCTAACAGAACAAAACCTGTGTATACAACATCGACACCTACCAACCACATCACCCCATACACACGTCTCCGAATTGGGCATACCATAATTACCAACGCGCACTTATTACAGGGCGTTAGATCCAACGCCTGCCCCTTCTGTCAAGCAACAGTCAGCGTGCATCACTTACTTGTATCCTGCCTAGGACTTGCTTCTCAAAGGCTTCATCATTTTAACAACAAGGATCCTCTCCTATTTTTAATGGATGTCACGGAAGAAAATATTAGCAAAATTTACAAATTTCTAAAGGACACAGATCTACTCCGTCGTATCTGACCCAACCCACCTCACCAGCCATCCGAAAGCCTCTGCTACTAGCGCTGCGTTTGCTTTAGTTTATATAATAATTAATTATTATGTAAGCTTTGTATAAAAAATAAAAATAATGTTTAGTTGTATTCACTCACCTGACTTGCTCTCTTGCAAGGGAAATAAAATATTTAAACCAACGAACTACTTGTTTCAATAATTTGTGTAACAAAACTTATTGAGGAATAATTAAATTAATACAACTGGAACTGGGTCATATAATTTTTTTTCATTAATTTCTTAAGTTTCGTTTATCTCAAGAACTAGAGCCAATCCAAAAAAAGTAAAAGTACAGTTCGTAATAAAAACTATTAACAAAATCATGACCGCAGGTTTTTTTTAATTTTTGTTCCGCAGTGTTGTTCGCCCATTTACAATAGAAAAGTACCTTGGTTTCGTTAAGATAGGTCAATATTTGCTCGAGTTATCCGACTGGCGGACGGACGGATAGACAGACATGGTTTATTCAAATTCGCTTTTAATTCTAAGAATTTTGGTATATACATACATATATGTCTATATCTACCTAGGTTCCTTTATGCTGTTACAAACAACCGTTAGGTGAACGAAGTTATAATACCCTGGGCCCCACGAGTATAATAGTTAGTGAATCGCACTACAGGCCAGTAAAGAGCCTTTTTAGCGTAAGTGAATCGCGAAAATCTTTGGAATTACGTTTAATAAAACCAAGTTTAGAGTTCGCTGACGAAATCACATATTCCCTATGGAAGTCATATTTTTATTTGGAGGCTAAAACTGAGCGATTAAAAGAGTCATTCCCATTAAAAGCACAGTCGTGCACTATTGTTCCGCAAAAAAGAGATGATGTTGCACTTCGAGAAGTTTAACTTTAAGCCTTTTCGATTAGACCAGGACACCAAACAAAAAAAATTTAGCGGCAAATTACTGCAATCGCAGGAATCTCTTATTCCACAAAACAGCTTTATTATGTCATCGGCATACATTAAAAAACTGCAAAACCATATCTCGTCGTGAAGATCGTTAACAAAAGTTAAGAAAAGAGTAACTGTAATAGCTTTCGAGCATGTATTGCTGATTTCAATACTTAGTTTCCGAATTATTAGGTAGGAATGCAACCATTGAAGTATGTTAGATTGAACTCCAAGCATATCCAAGGCTTTACGATAGTAAGAAGCGAGGCGTGACTTAAGCTTTGAAATGCTTTTACGAAATCTATGTACGGTGCGTCCACTTGCATGCCTTTTTCGATAACGTTGCTGGCAAAGTCAGTAAATATAGCTATATTCATAGAAGTAGATCTGTCCGGAAAAACCTATGTTGCTGTGTAACAATATGGTTCTTAAAAACATAAAACAACTGCGCATTGACCAGTTTATCTTAAACTTTAGGTATGATCGAAGTCTTTACGATAGGCCGGTAGTTTTGGACTAAGTTTCTTAGCCCGGATTTGTAAATTGATAACAAAGATAAGTAAACCGATTTCCACTCTTCCAGAACAAACCCCATTTCAAAAGATTTGTTAAATATAATTGTAAGCGGTATATAGAGAGAGGAAGCACAATTTTCCAGAAATGAGCTAGACAGTAAATCATCACTGCGAACTATCTAATGCAGCAAGGGATTCGTAAACTTGCTCTTCACTTACAGCAAATTGATTGATATCAACAATTTAACGAAAAAATAGATAAGGGGTTGAGGTCGCCACATTATCAAAGCTACTAAAAACCGATCCAAAATAATTTTCCTAAAGCTCGCAGACCACCTGAGGAGAGGAGGCGTTGTTAAACTCTACGGACTTGAGAATTCCATTAGTCTTCCGCTTAGAATTTAAAAAATCCAAAAAGACTTAGAATTATCTTTCATATCTGATTGCAACTAATAGATATATTTTTTTAAATTAAGATAGATAGACACTCGAACTCGCTACGACGCCTTATAAACAATTAAACAACAACGGAACAGACCAGTTTACGGTATCATAAAATTGATTGAGGGCTTGATAATTAGCTTTAGAGTAGTTGAAGAAGTTATTCGTGACTTCTGGTTCATTATTAAATTAAAAAAGAAAAATTAATGCTTTATGAAAAATCGAATCACAAGTGTAAGGCAAATCATATTTAAATAATTTAAAAACTATTTCATTATATAAACCGAGAGCTCAGAGTTAGACGCTCGCACGTACGCACTTTTACATCTGCAGGCCTTACAGAAGAGTCCAGTACCTTAGCGTAATCAGTTGTTGGCAAATGCCATGTTTGAAGTTCACTTTAGTCAGGGACGCCGTATCCACGTCTCTTTTTGCCAAACTATAGCAGAGTATTCGATTGGATCCAATGCATGTATGCTTGGAAATATTACAGCAACGTTTAGTTCATTGTTTGGGTACGTGCCAAAAGCTAGCAAATACCATAGTTATTGATCGCAGTATGCAACGTATTAGCAGGTAATGGAGCAGATAAATCACCGCAGCAATATCTGCATTCGTAAAAGTAAGACGATACGCCAACGGAAAGTTAGCAGTGCCAACCGGCTCATTCGGCAGTTCAGCGACAGCATTAAAACTCACATTATGGACAGTATGAGCGCATATCGAGAGAGATAACACAGCCAACTCATTTACATTAACATCAATCGGTGGCAATGTACTCATGTCACCGGCAGCAGCCTGTAGACTGCAAACTAGCACTAACACCAACAGCATTGCGAGAGCTCGTAACAGCACCTTTGAGGGTATTTACTTCAGCAGGCAAATTGTCCCCATTCGCATAATTGTTGTTGTCGTTGACGATATTGGATAAGCTCGAGTTCAATTGATTGTTTAAAATATCAATTTGCATAAAAACATCCTTAAATTTTGCATCAAACACACACAACAACGATTGAAACCCCTTCTGCTGTTTGATCATCACTGAATCACACGCACTAAAAATGTGTGTTTACACACCGGAGCACAGATAGCAAAAATTGAGGTCAGAGTAAAGAAGTCTAACGACATATTCAGAGATCTGGGCTTGGCAAAAACCGCGATGGAATCTCTTTCTGCAAAATCCTCCAGAAGGCACTATATCACTGTCTTTGTCCTTTCTCGCAAAAGCCGTCCATGATAGAAAAAAATTAAAAAAACCCAAGAGCGAAAATAAACACGTCAGCACATGTCAACAAAAGGGAAAACAAAACAACAACAATAAATACAACGAAAACAGCAGCAGCAACAAGAAAAGACGACGTTAAAATCCCCTCCCTCCTGACCTTTCTCCTGCAGAGGGGATGACCAAACGAGGGATTACAGGGGTTGTAGCGACACCAACGGACGGGTTGTTGCGGCAATCAGACTAGAGATTAGCTCAATACTGATTTCCGCAACAATCGAACGATATAGGTCTCGGGGGGTGGATAGTATCGGGTCGGATTTGTTGCAACTAGGCGGCGAACAAATAATCCCAAACCTGGTGAGGATAGTGAGGGACTCCATGTTCCTGTCCTACATCTATGTGGAGGAGTGCTAGGGTAATATTTTCCTCTGCTAGGGCAAGCACCTTGATGGTGCAGGGGCTTAATCGAATCGCAAATCGGATCTGATCAGGAGGACGGTGCACTGCCTAAGTGGTGCACCACCTTGATGATCGGAACCGCTTGAGAACGATGACCAAGAACTGCCACCTGCTAATCCAGGGTGCTATGCGACACCGTGCCCATTGGACGGTTTGCAGCCAGGAGGACAACCGGCGACGAGCCCTTTTCGCCGAGCACGCTCGGGAAGACAGTGATGGGCCCTCTTCTAGTGCAGCACGCCGCCGAAAAATGGCACCCAGCAGGCAACTAACCACGGGAAACGGGCGTTACAAACCTGTCGAGACACGATCAGAGGGATCTGTTGAGACACGATCGGACGGATCTGTTGAGACACGATCGGACGGATCTGTCTCCAGGCATCCAGGTAGATCGCTGGCACTTTCCAGTCACCGTTCGTCGGAATCTGGTCAAAGTAATGCGCAAAGCTCTAAAGATTGGCGCAAACGAAGGAGAGGCAAACCTCCACCTCTACCCGCCCGAGGAAGACCAGGAGCCACAGACGGCCGCAAGAGAGTAGGGCTGTCCTGCTCGGCAGTAAAGTGGTACTTGCGCTACCTTGAACAAGGCAAACCACCAGAGACCGCCTGAGAGATGGCGGTACGAGGTATGAACAGACACCCGCACCCGCATTAGAGCGGTCGAGCGGAAAGAGAGGAGCAGAGAGGCCCGCGCCCGCTGAAAAGCGGGCATCCCACTATGCAAGAAATACCTGCACCCGCTGATAAGCGGAAGAACGGGCAGATTACCCCACAGGCACCGAGGGAAGGATCCAGTGGAACCGGCGGGTGCAACAGGGCAGGCCATCAGACATTCAGGTATCAAAGGTATCCCTTTAGCAGTACTGCCCGAAGGCTGCCCGGCGATGAGGCTGGGTTCCGAAAACCTTACCGATCTGCAAGAGGCGATTATGGATGATTAAAGGGTGGACCTACCCGCTTGCCTTTTGTGGCGTCTACTTTCGTCCGGGGCTACTCCTTGTGGACTGCAAGGACGAAGGAACTGCGGCATGGCTTACGGAGGCCGCACCGAGACTCGGGGCTTGGGAAGGTCAGAAGAAGAGGGGGCATGAGATACTCCCACGCATACAGTTATGGTGTTCCTGCCGAGGAGTGCGTATAAGCCCGTAGAACATGCCATAGGGCTAATAAGTGCGCAAAATGAGGGCTTGCACACCTCAGCGTGGCGCACTATCAGCAGCAATATTGAGGATACTGGAATCAGGCTGCTGCTAGGCATGGATGAAGAGTCGTCCAGCAGACTGAAGAGAGACAGCTTCAGGTTGAACTATAGGTTAATCTTCGTCACCGTCAGGCCCTGGCGACCAAAGATCGCTGGCGAACTATATACGGCGCCGGGAAAAGTGCAGGATGAAGAGGCGTCGGTAGAAATAGCCCAACTATCCAAAGCACCGTCCAAGTCTCTGGTATTCCCGGCGAGTTTTCTGGATCCCGGCAAGGACGGTGTCGCCGAGGCAGCGGGGGTTCCCACACGCCGGAACTAATCGAGGGACGCGAACTAAAGCTCTCGGAGATTAACGAGCCACAACTATGACCCCGTTCGTGACAGTAACTTAGATCAACCTCCACCACAAGAGAGCAGTTTCGGCTGTTTTAGCTAGGAGGTCCGCCTCGGAAGATCTGTGTGTAATACAGGCTCAGGAGCCGTGGGTCTACAAGGGCCAGGTAAGGGGCCTACATGAGCCAAACAGTAAGATAATTTGGGATCTCTCATCTGAAAGACCCAGAGCCGGCGCTTAAGAGCAATATTGATTACTTTTTCATTACAGAGCACCTAACTCGGGACTTGGTAGCAGTTCAGGCAAGACTGGAGGTGGATGGAGTATTGAAGGGCATAGTTCTTGCCGCTGCTTATTTTCCAGGGGACATTAACACCATCCCCCCACCCGAGGTCCAACAGCTAATCAGGTATTGTGAGGATGCGAAACTTCTTATCATCGGATGTGACGCCAATGCACATAGCGAAGAGTGGGGCAGCACCGACACCAACAAGAGGGGTGAGTCTTTACTAGAATACATACTAAGTAATGATCTGGACGTATGTAACGTGGGGCATGCACTGACGTTTGTCACCAGAACCAGAGAAGAGGTACTAGACATTACTCTCAGCAATAAACTGGCGGATAATCTGGGTTTCCACGGAATCCTCTCTGTCGGAGAGCTATTCAACAAAGCAAAACGCACCGGATGCTGGGAGGAATACGCCGCAAATCTAACGAAGTACAGTAAGGAGATAAGAAAAGCAAAAAGACACAGCAAGACTTTATAGAACTCTAGCAAAAGAGAAAATAGAGACAAAACTAGCCATTAAACTACCGGACGGTACGTATACCGCTAGTGAAGAGGAAAGAGCGCTGGCTGTGCTGTCGACTCACTTCCCGGATGCCTCCACAACTGACATGAAGCCTTAGAAACGGGAATCGAGACCATCGCAAGCTGACTGGGTGGTTGCTAAATGTATATTTACCCACCACTCAGTGAGGTAGGCTATGAGTTTGTTTGAACAGTATAAGTATCCCAAGTTGATGGCATACTGCCAGTGATGTTACAGCAGGGTGGCGAAGGAATAATCTCACACCTTGTGAAAGTTTGAGGGATTCATTTGCTCTCGCTTACATTCCAATGGTGTGGAGGAGGGCTAAGGTAATTTTTATACAGAAGGTAGGAAAAAGGGATTACACGCTAGCGAAGTCCTTTAGACCATTTAACCTTCTTTGTACTCAAAACAATGGAGAAGATCATTGATAATGAGATAAGGTCAAAAAATTTGCGAAGGAAACTTCTTCACCCCAGTCAGCATGCGTACAGGGCGGGACGATCTACGGATACTGCTCTGTACCAAATGACGACAGAGATACAGAGTGCTTTCGACTTCGAAGAGACAGTTATATGTGCCTTTCTGGGCATAGAGGGAACCTTCGACAACGCCTCGCCTACAGGGGTATGCCAAGCGCTAACGAAAAGGAACGTGCGCTCATCCATATGCAATTGGATAGAGGAACTACTTAGGACCAGAACAGCGGAACTAACTGTAGCGGGCAGCGTTGTTCTGCTAAAACCCAGTAAGGGCTGCCCACAAGAGGAAGTAATCTCTCCTCTTCTGTGGAGCCTGGTAGTGGATGAATTGCTATAGTTGCTAACTGACAACGGAATTCGTTGCCACGGATACGCGGATGGCATTTGCATTATAGCAAAAGGAAAATAGGAGAGCATATTATGTGATATCGTACAAAGAGCGCTAAATCTTACAAAGGCATGGTGCGCCGGGATGGGGCTCAATATCAACCCACACAAGACGGCCATCGTACCACTCAGCAAAAAAACGAAACTACTAGGGATGAGAACTATCTCCCTGGCAGGGATTGAAGTCGGCATGGCGAGCAAGGTGAAGTACCTCGGTCTCATCATGGAATCCAGGTTACTCTGGAGTGGGCATGTCGATGCGACAAGCTAGTGACCTGCACTGGTAGACTGACGGTTCTAAAACACATGAAGGCATAGAAGCTGGGGTCTTTGGCCCTACAACACACATGTCGGTACCGATGGGAAGGACTCCAAGCATATTCCTAGCGGAGGTGTACGCCATCCTGTTATGTGCAGAGGTCAACCAAAAGAGGAACTACCGCAATGAACCAATAGTCAATCTGAGCGACAGCCAAATAACACTCAAGGCGCTAGGCCCTTATGAGGTGAAATCCTCTCTAGTGCTCGAATTCATGGAGAGACTTAACACATTAGCAATACTAAATCATATTCAGCTCCTCTGGATCCCAGTCCATCGAGGCACCGAAGGTAATGAGGAAGCTAATAGCATTCCCACGACAGTCGGTTCTACGTACCGGAATGACCCGGGTTTCACCCGGCCAAGGACTGTTGTTTCGGCGATCTAACCCTGTTTAAATCGGCCTACCCCATAAGTTGTCTGTCTCTCCTGGAGCAACTCCTTGCAGCAGGGTTGCTTCACCTCCTTCTGGTCAGGGCTGGCATCGAGCCTAACCCTGGTCCAGAAACCTATTTTTGCTGCGTTTGCCAGAAAAAGCTCCATCCGAACTCCACTTCGGTAAGGTGTAATTCGTGCGACGGATGGAGCCATCTTGGGGTCTGCTCAGGCCTTAAGACCCATAAGGAGTGGTCCACAAATTATGTGGCCCCATGTTGTTCGCGCCCTAAGGCGCCCATAGCCTCTACGGCTCCCTAGTTGCACCTAGTGCAGGCAGAACCTCTACGGTTCGCAGGAGCACACAACAACATGGACGCTCAACTTCCCCCCTCCCCCCCCCCCCCCCCCCCCCTCAACCTAGCTCCGCCCCCCGTGTGGGGAGTAGCCAGCAGCTCCTGGTACCCCACACAGTCTGTTCCGTGTGTCAGGCTAGGATATACCGGAATGCGGCATCATTCAGGTGCAATTCGTGCCGAGGCTGGTGTCACTTTCCTGGCTCACTACCTGGCTCCCTGTTGTAGAGCCTTGCAACCGCACGCGCCTGTGGCGGCGCTGCCAAACAACGCCATAAGGCAGCCCAACGTGCCAATGCATCTGCAGCAGGGTCCAGGTGGGCAACATCACCCTTCCCTCACACCCCTCTCCGCGACGACTCTACCGAGGCAGACGAGACTCCTTCAGCTGAACTGCAATGGGCTGCAGGGCAAGATTGAGGAGATAACCGACTTTATGAGTCGGCATAATCTGTCAATAGCTGCGATCCAAGAAACGAAACTGCACAGCAACTCAACTCTGTTGAGTTGCAACGGCTACAATGTGCATCGTAAGGATCGCGAGCGAGGTAATGGTGGTGGCTTAACATTCATCACCCATCACACAGTGCAGTATCGTCTTATTGAAGAAGACATCGACCGCAGGGACACTACCTTAGAATGTCAAGGAATAGCTGTCCGGTCAGGCGATGTCGAGCTCGAAATATTTAATATTTATATACCCCCTGTCACCTGCTGCCCGGCAGGATATCACCCTGACATAGGTGCGCTCCTCAGAGGTGAAAACCGATTGGTAGTTGGTGACTTTAACGCGCACCACGATCTCTGGCATTCAAGCCTACCAGCTGATCGTAGGGGAAATGATTTGCCAGAGCAGATAGACGATTCGACATCCTACACGATGAATGATGATGCCCCCACCAGGATTATGGGTATTTGCAGCAGCTCGCCTGGCCTAACGATAGCTAGCGCAGGTCTGATAAATAGCATAACGTGGCGACCTATGCTATCGCTTGCATCAGACCACCTACCTATAATCATCTCGATTGACAGACCTGCTGACTTTGTCTCCGCGGACCATCGGACCAATATCAACTTTAAAAAGGCTGACTGGGTCAGGTTCGCGGAGTTCACCGAAAATGCCTTCAGGTCTCTTCCCACACCCACAGACGTTCGAAAAGGCGAACATAGGTTCCGCAAGGTGGTTGCGTCAGCTGCGGCCCGCTTCATTCCGGCAGGGAGGATCCCTGAGATCCGTCCCAACTTCCCGGCTGAAGCGGCCGCTCTAGCGAACGAACGCGACCACCTTCGCCGCTCCGATCCCCGTAATCCTAACATCCAGGATTTAAACGTGGAGATTCGGAGGCTGGTGGACCAACACAAGCGGAACAAGTGGGAAGAGCATTTGAAGTCCTGTAACCTGGTCACGGGTGTTGGTAAGCTCTGGTCTACCGTGAAGTCCTTATCCAACCCGACGAAGCACGACGACCGAGTGGAAATTTCATTCGGGGATCGTGCCTCGTCGGACCCGAAGAGATGCGCGAGCTATTTTAGCCGACAGTTTATACTGCATCCTTCGGGGGATAGGACCAAGCGGAAGGTGACCAGGAGGCTGCGCAAATTACCGAACAACAGCGCGCCTCTTACCTTCACTTGTGGCGAGGTAAAGGAGGTCATCGGGAAGGCGAAAGCCTCCAAGGCCATTGGCCCTGATGGGCTAAGCGTGTTGATGCTGAAAAATTTAGGCCCCGCGGGAGTTGAGTTCCTCACTGGGATCCTCAATTTGTCCATGGCCACCCTCATCATTCCAGACATCTGGAAGGTTGGGAGGGTGGTCCCACTACTGAAACCAGAGAGACCGGCCGACAAGGGTGATTCCTATCGGCCGATTTCCCTGCTTTCACCTGTGGTAAAGACACTTGAGCCCCTACTCCTCCCGTATTATAGTATTATACATACCACCTTCGGTCAGCTAAGCATCAACATGGCTTCCGGAAAGTGCACAGCACAACAACAGCACTTAATGCCATAAACACACAGGTGAACCGTGGTCTTACGAATTACCTGTGTGGTCGTCAATCATCAGTATGGTTTAGAGATAGAACATCGAAACCAAGGAGGATTAAACAAGGGGTACCGCAGGGTGGCGTCCTGTTCCCATTATTGTTTAATCACTATATCTCCAAGCTCCCTCAACCGTCAGAGGGAGTCACGATTGTCTCCTATGCTGATGATTGCTCGATAATGGCAACCGGCAATGTAATTGATGATCTGTGTTTGAAACTGAACGGATATCTCTCTGATCTTGCCCACTTCTTCACTAGCAGAAACCTGGCGCTGTCACCTGCTAAGTCCTCGGCGACCCTTTTTACCACCTGGACGAAGGAGGTCAGGCTGGATCTTAACATCCATATCGATGGCACCCCCATTCCGACGGTTAACCACCCGAAGATTCTGGGGGTGACTTTCGACAGCCTGCTCTCCTTCTCCGCGCACACTACCGCAATCGCCAATAGAGTACAGAGCCGCAACAATGTCCTCAAGTCGCTCGCCGGCAGCTCTTGGGGCAAAGACAAAGAAACGTTGTTGGCAACATACAAGGCGATTGGCCGGCCGGTAATAAATTATGCTGCGCCAGTTTGGTCGCCGGGAACCAGCAGGACACAGTGGACGAAGCTGCAGACCTGACAGAACGCCGCACTCCGCACGGTGACGGGATGTCTTCTGATGTCGCCTGAGGAGCATCTCCACCAAGAGGTCAATGTGCTCCGAGTTAAGGAGCACAACCTCATGCTCAGCAGGCAGTTCCTTGCTGGATGTCACCGCTCGGGGCATCCAAACAGGCACCTGCTTGCAGTGGAACTGCCCCCCAGGCACATTAGAAAACATCTTCTAGAACTAAAGGACGAGATAAGAAAAGCAAAAAGACACAGCAAGACTTTATAGAACTCTAGCAAAAGAGAAAATAGAGACAAAACTAGCCATTAAACTACCGGACGGTACGTATACCGCTAGTGAAGAGGAAAGAGCGCTGGCTGTGCTGTCGACTCACTTCCCGGATGCCTCCACAACTGACATGAAGCCTTAGACACGGGAATCGAGACCATCGCAAGCTGACTGGGTGGTTGCTAAATGTATATTTACCCACCACTCAGTGAGGTAGGCTATGAGTTTGTTTGAACAGTATAAGTATACCAAGTTGATGGCATACTGCCAGTGATGTTACAGCAGGGTGGCGAAGGAATAATCTCACACCTTGTGAAAGTCTGAGGGATTCATTTGCTCTCGCTTACATTCCAATGGTGTGGAGGAGGGCTAAGGTAATTTTTATACAGAAGGTAGGAAAAAGGGATTACACGCTAGCGAAGTCCTTTAGACCAATTAACCTTCTTTGTACTCAAAACAATGGAGAAGATCATTGATAATGAGATAAGGTCAAAAAATTTGCGAAGGAAACTTCTTCACCCCAGTCAGCATGCGTACAGGGCGGGACGATCTACGGATACTGCTCTGTACCAAATGACGACAGAGATACAGAGTGCTTTCGACTTCGAAGAGACAGTTATATGTGCCTTTCTGGACATAGAGGGAACCTTCGACAACGCCTCGCATGCAGGGGTATGCCAAGCGCTAACGAAAAGGAACGTGCGCTCATCCATATGCAATTGGATAGAGGAACTACTTAGGACCAGAACCGGTAATAAATAAAAATAAATTACGCTGCGCCAGTTTGGTCGCCGGGAACCAGCAGGACACAGTGGACGAAGCTGCAGACCTGACAGAACGCCGCACTCCGCACGGTGACGGGATGTCTTCTGATGTCGCCTGAGGAGCATCTCCACCAAGAGGTCAATGTGCTCCGAGTTAAGGAGCACAACCTCATGCTCAGCAGGCAGTTCCTTGCTGAATGTCACCGCTCGGGGCATCCAAACAGGCACCTGCTTGCAGTGGAACTGCCCCCCCGGCACATTAGAAGACATCTTCTAGAACTAAAGGACGAGATCCAGCCACTCATCACACAACCGCTGGATCCGGAGGCGTACCGGCGGGTCCTAAGCAACATCCACAGAGACACAGTCACTAACATCATTGACTCCCGCCAGGCAAATGCAGTCATCGGAGCCCAACCACCACCTGTAGCAGATGAGGAGTCCCTGCTGCCCCGCGAGTCCCGCGTCACTCTGGCACAACTACGATCTGGATACTGTAGCAGGCTCAACTCCTACTTATCCAGAATCAACCCCGACATACCCAACACATGTCCGGCATGTGGAGATTCTCCGCACGACACCAACCACCTATTCACATGCCCTCTGAAACCCACTCATCTAACCCCCCTCTCCCTCTGGTCCAACCCTGACGAAACTGCACGTTTCCTGGGCCTCCCCCTAGATGAGTTCGACGACAACGACCATGGGTGAATCCGCTCTTTACGGGGCGCGACTAGCCGCTACAACAACAACAACAACAGGAAGCTAATAGATTAGCAAGGGAGGCGGCTCTAAAAACGCCTATAGAAGAGCTTAGAATAGAAGAAAACAACCTGAGGGAAGAACACTGGCAACTTGAGCCGGAGTTACGTCAAGCGAAGTGTCTACTGGGAGGATACAACCATAAACGCTTCAAGCAGTTTATGCACCTCTCGAAGAATAGTCTGAGTATGGTGACAGGCTTTCTCACAGGACACTGCAGAGTGCGAGGTCATCTGCGCAGGCTCGGAATATGGTCGAACGAGTCCTGTCGCATTTGCAACTTGGCTCCGGTGACTCCGATGCACCTGTTGTTTGAGTGTGACGCTATCTCGAGAAGACGGCAAAGCTACCTGGGTATACATAGCCCAGTGAAAGAACATGTACGGTCGTTGCCACCAACTATTATATTAGACTTCCTAAAGGAGTTGGGATTGGACAAGGTACTGTTAAAAACAGGGAGCACAAAGGATCTTTAAGGTCGAAGTGCAAACCTCAAATATACATATATCTATCTATCTAGGGTAATATTTACACCTAAAGTAGGAAGAAGGTACTACTCATTTACCAAGCCCTTCAGACCAATTAGCTTAACCTCCTTTATACTCAAAACAATGGAATAGATCATAGAAAATGAGATCAGGTCAAACACTATGTCAGGCGTTGGAGAAAAGGGGAACACAAGCGTCTGTAGATGGATAGCAGCGCTGCTTAGGACAAGAACTGCGGAAACAAATGTAGCAGACATTACTACTGTGGAGCTTGGTAGTAGATGAACTCCTACAAATACCAACCGATAATGGAATCGCTGCCAAGGTTATGCAGACGACATTGTCGTTATAGCTAGAGGTAAATATAAAACCACATAAATGCAAAGATCATTCAATCTGACAAAGATTTGGTGCGCTGGAGTAAGACTTAATATTAATCCACTGGAAAGAGCCATCATACCATTTTTTTCGTTCCCACGACAGTCGGTTCTACGATACCGGAACGACCAGGATTTATTTCCGGCCAAGGACTGTCATTTCAGTAGCATTTCCCAAAATTTTATGGGGAATGTTTTATGCTGTTACAACAACAACAAAAACAACAATCATACCATTTTCCAGAAAAAGGAAACTACCAGGAGTAAGAGCAATCTCATTGGCTGGAATTAAAGTGGTTGTGTAGAAGCAAGACAAGAGCCTGGGTCTATACATGGACTCCAGTAGTGCGATTCACTAACTTATTTTAAAGATATTCGTTTGGTTAACTCAACTTAACCAAAATTTTAGCGACCCTGCTATTCAGTAGCCATTTTTTACCGATTTTCGCATTCGCCGAATCAGCTGTTGATGTTAGCTAGTCGATGACCGACAACTAAACGACAACAAATTTGATGTTGTTAACTCAATCGAGAAAAGTGAAATTCGTGATTTCAATTTAAATAAAAGAAAAGTTTTAAATTCAGTGATTTATTTTCTTGTAATTAAAAAAGGAATATTAAATAATGTCGTTTAAATATTTGGCATATGATTTATCACGAGGTGATGAAGAAGTAAGCGCTCCAACAGTGGATCGACGTTTACTGCGAGATGTGCATCTAAATGCAACAGACTTTCAAAAACTGTATCGGTTAACTCCAGACTTGGCTGAATACCTAATTTATCAGCTTGATAACCAAATAAGAGGATCCAGAATAACAGCAATATCAACTGAGAAACAGGTAGCTCGTGTAATCTTTAAGCCTGTATGCAATTTTAAATTTTACTTTTATATTGGTAGGTTCTAGCGGCGTTAAGGTTCTTCGCAACTGGTTGCTATCAACGACTCGTAGGTGAACAATGGGGAATATCCATGAGCCAGTTTTCCGTAAGCCGGCATTCATCGGGTAACGGATGCAATCAATGATTCGTTGTTTCACCAGAAAGTGAGGTTTCCTATGACCCAAGTGGAACGCCATTCTGCTAAAGAAATGTTAGCTTCGGCGTCGTCTCCCTTTGTGGGAGGCTGTATTGGAGCCGTCGATTCCACGCACATATCAATTTTGCCACCAAGGAATCATGAAGAGGCTTATGCCAACCACCACATCTACTATTCAATTAAAATGCTATGGGTAAAAGCAAACTTTTACAAGGATCCATGTATAAAAACAGAAATATAGTTTAGTTTTAATATATAGATAAATGATTATAATTAAAAAAAAAATAAATATATGTATGTAAATCCTAAATACGCTGGAGCACAGAAAAAAACTTCATCAGCTGAATCAAATATATATTATACCTCCGTTAATCATTTATTGAGAAAGGACAGTACAGCTCTTTTTATGGTGAAAAGTGAGTCCGAAATATCAAAAGTGCTGGAAAGACAGTTGAAATCTTGACATAAACATCGGAAAGGTTCATTTAATTCATAATTGGTTTACACTGTTTTAAATAAAGAGGTTTAAAGTGTCTTGAAATCCGAGAAGGAACATTAAGTTTAACTTCGGTAATAAGAAATGAGCTTGCGATAGACCCTGTGAGTAGTTTAGTAATGAATAATATGCCTAGCATTTCGCTACGGCTGGAAAGAGTAGGAAGATTTATTAGCTTCAAACGATCAGTATAATGAGGAAGATTAAGCCGAGAATCCCATCTAAAGTCTCTTAGGGCAAAAGGTAAGAACTGTTTTTGAATTGATTCCAGCCGATCAATGTGAACTTGATAACGTGGGTTCCAAACTATCGAACCGTATTCTAGCATAGGTCTTACTAAAGTTGTAAAAAGAGCCTTTGTTACATATGGGTCCTTGAATTCTTTTGACCATCGTTTTATAAAGGCAAACATCCCTCTAGCCATATTAGCTATAGCATTAACATGACTGTTGAAATTAAGTTTGGAATCCATTGTAACTCCCAAGTCAACAAAGTCAAACACTTGATCCAGAGTATAGTTATTTATTATGTAAGAAGCTGGCTGAATAGTTCTTCGTGAAAAACACATAAATTTAAATTTTTTAAGGTTAAGTGGCATATAATTTATGTTGCACCAATCAACTAAGCTGTTAATATCTATTTGTAATAAATTTCTTTCTTCAATCGAAGCGTATGATTTAAAAAGTTTTACATCATCAGCATACATTAGTATATTCGAATATCTTATTGCAGTAGTAATATCATTTATGAATAACAAAAACAGAATCGGGCCTAGATGGCTGCCTTGGGGAACTCCCGAAGTAACATTAATGACATTGGAAAAAGCATTTTTGAATATAACGATTTGAGATCTATCATGTAGATAAGAAGAAATCCAGCGGAGGAGAGGGTGGAAAGCCCAGCAGATCAAGTTTGTGGATGAGTAAGGGGTGACAAACTTTGTCAAAAGCTTTACTGAAGTCGGTGTATACAACATCTGTTGGAATATTTTCTCTAAAACCATTTGAAACATGAGTTGTGAATTCCAGTAAATTGGTAATAGCTGATTTGCCCTTACAAAATCCGTGTTGAGAGTTTGCGATTGATGAAGAGATCGTATATTTTAACTGATTAGTAATAATTGCTTCAAATAGTTTTGGAATTGCCGATAGCTTTGCTATTCCACGGTAATTTTCAATCGAAGACCTATTGCCGCTTTTGTGAAGAGGGATTATAAAAGACTTTTTCCAAACAGACGGGAAATTACCTTGTTTTAGCGACAAGTTAAACAAGTTTGATAAAGGCAGATATAGATAATCAGCAAATTGCTTAAGAATACATGTAAGAATCATATCAGGACCGTACTTGAATGATTCTTTTAAAGATTTCAGATAAAATAATACATCTTCAGAAGATATTACTTGAACATTAATCGAATTATTAGTATATAGATAATATGGATATTTATAAGGGGGAAGATTGACTTTAGTGGAATAGTTAGACTCAAAGAATTGTGCAAATAGGTTAGCAATGTCTTCATTGTCGCTGGGCACAGTGTTCTGATACCTCATGTTTGAAGGAAAACCATTTACCTTACGCTTTGAGTTTACGAAACCATAAAATGATTTAGGGTTACAAATAATATTCTTTTTCATTTTATTTAGGTATTCTTGGTAAGATTTCTTATTTAATTTGAAATATTTATGTCGCAGGACTGAGTACTTTAAGTAATCTGTAAGTAAACCTGTTTTTTTATATTGTTTGAAGATACGCGATTTTTTATTTTTCAACATTCTCAGTTCCTTATTAAACCATAACTGTATTGGTTCGTCTTGAACGCATACACGTTTAGGTACGTATTTTAGAAATAAACTATACAAAGTGGTATTAAAATGCATTACGTTTTCTTCAACATCACCACTATAATTGGGCCATGTTAAATTGGAAAGTTCATTTCTAATTTTTTTTTAATTCGGCCTTAGCAAAATCAAAGTGAGTACTAGAACCGACTGCTGTCGTATCATACCCCCGAGCAACACCCATGATTTCGAAAGTTATCTCAATTACAGGATGGTAAACGTCTTCTGGCAAAACTAGAGGATCACATCGATTTAGAGAAGATCTGGAAATATTATCAACGAAAACCAAATCCAAACCCTTTCCAAACTTATTTGGAAGAACATTAATCTGACTTAGGCACAGTTCAGCCATCTCATCCAAAAAGTCGCAGCTACCCAATCTTCCAGGATATGTGCGGGAGGTTAAAGTCACCCAGGGCAATCATAGAGTCAGAAGATTCAGTCATTGAACTAACGATTTTAAGAAGAGAAATATGTTGGGTATATACAGACAAATCAGACTGAGGAGGTATATAACAGAGAGCTAAGTAGATATAACCTGTGCCAAGCTGCACTCGGAGGCACATAAATTCAATGGATTCCATAGCAGGGACACAGATTTCTTCTGAAGGAATAGAAGAATGAACAGCGAGTAGAACACCACCCCCAACTCTGCACAGGCGATCATTTCTGTAAACCTGATATTCACTGCAAAAGATTTCCGAATTAAAAACGTGAGGATTAAGCCATGTTTCGGTAAATGAAATAATATTATAATTGCACTGAAGGCTTGTCAAATACAAGTCAGTTAATTTAGTGTTCAAACCTCTTACATTTTGATAATAAATACTCAAATCAGACTTAACAATCAGTTTTTTGGCTCAGTGTTTTGACGAGAAATCTTTACAACATTTTGGTCATTTATATTAGGTTTGTACTCGAATTCGCGGACTAACGCCCCGATCGGCCATAATGAATTGTTTAGAAGAGCATCGAACTTTTCTAAAGCAACATCAATTTTAAAAGAGGAAATACTCCTTTCATATTTGAAATTAAATTTCCTGATTGTTAAGTTGTCAATTTTAATTTTTGATGCGATGTAAAACTCAATGTCCTCGACAGTAGTGTCTTTGGCGAATCTTGACACAAAAATTGATTTTCTTTGTGGAACCACAACCAGCTTCTTGGTAGTTGTTTCAACAACTTTAGGCGGTATAGAAAGTTAGCGGTTTTTACTGGCAATTGACCTTGCTGAAGAGGATTTGGATGTGGAATTGGTGAAGCTAAATTAATTAGTTGTAATGAGGGAGTTGGAATAACGACCGGAGTTGGATTTAAAATCACTGAATCAGACGGACTCTCAACTCGCTTACGTTTATTCTCACGATTAGAGTTATTGACAGGAGGTGAATCATTTAAGCATTTAAACGACTTAAACAAATTCTCATAAAAAGTAAATTTTTCGGTAAGTACCGAAAGCTCCTTACCAATTTCAGAAAACCCGTTCCTAGTATGTTTAAAGCATTTAAAAAGATCAACTTCGGTCGATCTACAATTTAAGCATGACCAGCGTAAGCCTTTGCCATCATTAATTGAGTCTAAAACTCTACCTGTCAATCCAGCACACTTCATATGGGCCAACCCATCACACAACCAGCACGACACATAGCGTTCGGACTCACTTTTAATTTGACAATTTGCAAATATGCAAGCCATATTAGATCAAAGAAAAGTGTAAGTTAAAATAAAACAAAATATTGATTAAAGTTTTGAAGCTATAGAACGAACAGTTTTAGATACACTGTATTGTGACACTTAATAAACACGCAAACAGCTGTGACAAAAAAGAGAAAGCAATAGATGAGTAAAGTACAAAGCAAAACAAATATGCACGCACAAAAACAACTGCAAGAACAAACAAAGCCAATTAACAACAAATACAATTGCAAAATATGACTCGGCAATTAAATGAGTTATTAAATTAAATTGATTCAAAACAATAGCAGATGCAAACCAAATATGTTTGAACTTATCTTAGATCGATCAACAAAGTGTTGGCACAGATTTCTCACACAAAATATTTAAATATAAGTAATTAAAATTAAACTTATTTATTTAAATAGCACGGAACAGAAAAAATTGCAACTACACAGCTTGACGTTTGACGCTTTAGAAATTTCTCCCATTCAATGCGCAATAATGCCTTATCAATAGTTTCGCAAAGAAATGGCCTGATCGTGTGTTCTGTCATTGTAAATCCGTAGCCTGAAATGAAAATGAGATGAAATATCTTATGCATCTATAAAAACTTAGTTTTTCTCATACAGCCACTGGCGGAACTAACTATTTCATCCCTCTACAAACTCTTTACTCAGGCATGTATTTACTCACACCCATACATACTTATGTACATATATATATATATATACATATATATGTGTGTACTTCTCAGCAAACAAACGAATGCTTTTGACCTTTGTCAAATAGTTTATTCTCATATTCAATTCTTTTAGCTGCCTTTGCCAGGCATTCTTATTTCGGCTTACATTTAATGCACAGCCTCTGACCTTTGCCAGATAATTTTTCGTTTTCTGCTCGCACTTTGTACGCAGCTTCTGACATTTGTCAAATAATCGCTAAAATCGCCCTCTACTTGTGCTTTGCTTTCATTTTACTCAAATACGAATAGCGTGCAAAGAGTATAAGGAAAACCTGTTGCCTCTGTACAACACAAACGTACATTTACACAAAATAGATCCAGCAATGTTTTTGTCCGCCTGTTTTCCGGTTTCTGTGCTTAATGAAAAGTTTAATTAACTTATCGTTCGTCTTTTTTTCCGCCTCGTCGCCAGTGTAATAACCCAGAAATAAGATATTTAAGAACACTTTTATTCATCCGCTATACACGCGGCCACACGTATCTCGCAAAACATCTCAACCATAGATAACTATATTACTAACTGTCATTGCCTCTCTGCGCGACACCGCTCTCAGCGATGCTCGGCACGGGTTGGCACAATTGTAAATTCCTAAATGATTGTCAATTCAACATAAGCTCTAAACTTCTTCAAACTTAGAACCACGACCAGATATATGAGCTCAGTAACGTTATAGTTGGTTTGTGCCTTATTTTCTTCTGCGAAAAGTATGCAATTGGTACCTCAACACCTTCACTGCTACTTTGAGCCAGCACGCCCGCAATACCAAGCTTGCTGGCATCACATTGAATCAGGTAGAACTGACGCTGTACCCAATTTTTCTCTCAGCTGATCAAAATCCGTTTGAGCGAATTCTCTCCACTCGAAATTTTTCTCTTTTTTGAGAAGATTCGTAAGTGGGGTTGTTAATGCGGCGAAACTATCTACACTATCCAAAAGGAATAACTTTGTAACGATACAGCAGAGGATTCGGTCAAGTAAAACAGGTATAGAATCGCGAGCCTTTAGCCAATAGTATTTGCCAAAAAGTTCGACGAAAATCTAACCAGCAAATAAATTTAGCTTTAGTATTTTACTTAACTATCCTTCTATATGAGGTAACGTGTAGGCATCTTTGATTGTCAAACTATTGGCTTTGGTAGATTCTAAAGACAGATGGACTTTATCGAATTTCTTAACTAGGACGACTTAACCAAGGACTGATAGAGGGTTCTTTAATCACAACTCACCAAGCATCTCATCGATTGTTTTCTGTTTGGCCGGACTTACATTCGGGTCGAGTTCAATAAATGTTTCATCAAAGCTAGAGAATAAGTTTTAATAACACATAATCCGTTTTGTTGCTCAACGTCTAAGACAAGCTGGTTCTTACTTACTCTCTAACGCTCCAAAAGTGCTACAATAATCTACACCTAGTGTGACATGCTGCGATAAAGTTGGTATAACACAAAATTGTATAGTTTCGCATTGGTTCCTGAAACTAACCTCAAGCGATACAGTTCCAAAAACTATTTTCTGTATGTCGGTATTCAGAAGTGCATACTGGCGTTTTGTACTGTCTAGGCTATGTATTTGGAATATTTCTTTGGCTGATGTGCACCGCTATTCAGAAAATCTAGATACGGGTTATCTTGATTAAGAATATTTGCATAAGGGCTGGTATCTAGAGAACTATGATTAATAAAAGAAATATTTTATTTCCTTCGTTGATTCTTAGCATTTTTCCAAAACTTGCGCACAATTAAAACTACCAACTGGTGAATCAATAAAGTTAACTTGGATGCGTTCACTAAAAATTCTTCTTCTGGCTAACTGACATCGCTCTAAACATTTCTCTTATGGACCTATCAGAAATATGTTTGAAGTTTCTACTCTTTGAACTTGAAGACGTTGAATAGACCTTTCTGGTAAATTCGGACAATCAGATCGTATAGGCAACTTTTTGTGTTCTATTGACACTTCAGGTGATTTTATGCGATAACTTAATTTTGCTTCTTCGCATTTGGGTAGTAGCGAGGATAGACGTTCAAAACCTCGCTCTACGGCCCGTGAGGCTTTTATGCGCCAAAATCATCGCAGCCGTAAAAAAACAATGTTCGATCTTCAACATGGTTAAAGTAACAGTAACCTTCGTTATGACAATTCCAGCATATTCATTTATATCGTTTCGAAAATTCGTCGACTTCGCATGAAGGTTTAATAGTCGGAATGGCATAAAAATCCAATTCTGCTTGCTATTCGAATTAGTTTTATGTCGTTTAAAAACTTTGCGTCCTTTATGCACAACTAAATAAGAGATATCCGGTACGATAATTGTTGCCTTACACGAGCGCAAATGGCGCTCTATGAGTTCATTTTCTGACATTGGTGGTGGTGACTCCGACGAGCCTTGCTTCTGCGCTGTAATCTACTCTTTAATATTGGGGTCACTTTTATATTCCGTAAAATTTGTCCACTATGCTTGATGGAGGGATGGCCACGTAACTCGATCGGCTGATCTTCGTTATCGGCAGCACCATTGCTTGGCCCACTTGTGAACACACCATGCACATTCTCACAGAGTAAATTAAAATTACCATTAAGGGTATTAATTATTTGTGAGTCTAACCTATATATAAGTATAAAACTATCCATGGAAAGTCTGAACGTACCATCGAATTTCAAATCTCAGCTTATTACTAGTAGAACGACTCTACCGGAGTTTGATACGCTAGGTATGTATGTCGTTAAGTCGGAACTGGTCAAGCTGTCTACTACAATTGTTATTGAAAATGTCTGAGCATATGGAACTTTGCGAGGCCAACAACGGGTTGCAGTTATGTTATTTCCTATTTCAATTCGAAATTGGCATTGGATGCGGTATTAGAAGCTACATTTCCATTTCAGTGGTGGCTATAGAAACCGACTCAGCAAAAGGGCCTAGTTGAACGACTGAGTGATGAGGCTCTATATATACTTTAGCCTGACTCGCTGGCCATGCCCGTTGCATTAGCTCCTGTGAACATGCAGTACAGTTGCGGGCACAACTAGTTGCGATTTAGAAAATTTACCAAACAGTACCGGTGAAATTTATTTATGTTTGTAAATAATCATCATTGTCTGCAATATGTACACGATCGATCGTGATCATATTGCATTGATTGGGCAAGTTTTCTCCACTGTTGTGTACCGACATTTTGCTTTATCCTTTGTTTTATTTTTTTTGTAGAAATAAGATAATTTATATACTTATGTAGATCAGACTGAAGGATTTAATAATTTAAAAGAAGAGTAAGAAATATGAAGTCCATTAAGTTAATAGAGGGAAATTAATTTCAGTAAATATAAAAAAAAATGTTTTTAAGATCTTTTAGATGTGTGCAAAAAATATCGTAAAACTTTTTTTTTTGGTTTGTATAATCATTTGGGTATAAAAACAAGTCAGATAGATATCAAACGCGATGCTGTGACTTGGATATTCTAAATTCTAGGTCTTAGTTCGAAAAACGTTAAAAAAATCCGAATATTATAAAATAAGTTTTAAAGAAAATAATACGGAGACATCGGTTAGCCAAAACAACACTTTATAGCCATAACCATATATATAAGTATATACTTCCAAACACAACATCCTACTGCTGCCAAATTGGACGGACGAGTTATTTCAAAAAGAAATATTTAAATGGAAACCACGAATCGTTATGATTGAATACTAGTTCTTCACTACCTTGGGCGCCAATTTATTTATGTTATGAACTGTGAGCCAGCTCCACTACCCTCCTGACGGTCAGACAGTGTGCACTGGCTTATCCCGGAGCTTGAGCTTCGTGGGTTTCTACAAAGCTACCATCACTAGGATCATCTCAAGCTCTATGACCAGAAGTTTTGTCATAAATAAATTATATATTTGCACACTGAAAGAAAATGATCACTAGCCATAATCTAGTATTCCACGAACTCATCTCCACCTAAAACAATCAGCAGCTCCGAATTTGTATGGGCTACTCTTATCCCTCCCTTCCAATGGCTTTAAAGATAATATTAAGCCCCTTGTCTCTGGCAACCTAGCACTCGGTTTTTGAGCGATAATTTTCCAATCAACTTTATTTATACGAAATTGGACTTTCGCGCAATCACAACTCTTTAGGTACAACTCTGTAGTTTACTACGTCTATATTTTAACTATTGATTATAAGAGCGTTCGATAATTAAGGTAAGAAAACAACCAGTAGTGGCAATTATAAACTATAATTATTAAGAAGGTAAATAATGTAAATAATGTAGGCGCATAAATACAGGTGGGGATAAATAACGAGAATTAACATGGGCAAATATTTAAGTTATACCATAAAGCTGTATTCAGACTTGTACACCGGTACAATCTAGAAACAGGGCAGTACAATAAAATTTGTTTTTTGAAAGTTCAAGAGTCTTTCAGTTGAAGTGAGACAATACGAATAACTTGTTCAACTGGTCTGTGTTTGCTCGATGATGGCCAGGGACTATGTTCGATTCGTTAATGATTGGCGAAGATTTCTTTATTAACAGCTTTTCAAATAACTTTGCATACGCATACGCATCCTCCGGCGCTGCCCCCAATCTCCACTAAGCAGCAACCTGCACAGCGGCACTAAACGTCATAAACACCCAGGTTATTCGTGGCCTCAACCGTAACCGTCCCTGTGAGAGAACCGTCTTAGTGGCTCTCGACCTATCAAAGGCCTTTGATACGATCAATCACTCAACGCTACTCGAAAGCGTTGAGACATCTACTTTCCCGCAGGGTCTGAAGCGGTGGATTGCGAACTATCTGAGTGGCCGACAGGCGTCGGTATATTTTAGAGACTCAACATCAAAACCGAGAAGAATTAAACAATTTAATTACAATATCTCGAAGCTCCCTCAGCCTTCACGAGGGAGCTTCAATAGTCTCATATGCCGACGACTGTTCGAATATGGCATCCGGCAATGCAATTGATGACATGTGCTGGAAAGTGAAGGTAACCTCTCAGATCTTGCTCGTTTCTTCACTGGTCGGAACTTGTTCCTCTCCCCTGCTAAGTTCTCGGCAACCCTATTTACCACCTGGACGAAGGAGGTCAGGATGCAATTAAACATACATGTGGACGGTACACCTGTACCCACTGGAAACCACCCAAAAATCTTAGGTGTTTCGTTTGACAGCCTGGCCTCTTTCTCTGCGCACACAACTGCAGTGATCAACAAAGTACAGAACCGCAACAAAGTCCTCTAGTCGCTAGCCGGCAGCACTTGGGGCAAAGACAATGAAACGTTGTTGGCAACATACAAGGCGATTGACCGGTCGGTATTAAATTATGCTGCTCCAATTTGGTCGCCTGGGACAAGCAGGAGCCAGTGGATGAGACTACAGGCCACCCAGAACGCAGCACTCCGAACGGCAACGGGATGCCTCTGATGTTACCTGTCGAACACCTATATCCTTAGGCTTTAATGCTTCCAGTTAGGGACACAACTTTATGCTCACCAAGCAATTCCTCGTCGGCTACCACCGTAGTGGCCACCCAAGCGGGTACCTGCTTGATGAGGATCCGCCTCCGAGACACATTACTACCAACAGACTGTACCCTGCTGCCTACCGGGTACTCTTAAGCGACATTCATCGAGAGACAATCACCACGTTCTGGATATTGTAGCAGGTTATACTCCTAACTTTCCATAATCAACCCAGACATACTTAATGTGTGTCCGGCATGTGATAACTCCCCGCACGATACAGCTCACTTTTTTCACATGCCCTTTAAAACCGACTCATCTAACCCCTCGTTCCCTTTGGGCTGACCCTGTCGAAACTGCGCGTTTCTTGGGCCTCCCGTTACAACAAAAACATTAGTTTGCAAGTCTAAACATATTGGCGTTCATGTTGTGTCGGGCATTTGAGTTTGGTTATCATTATTACATTCGGAAAGCACTATTTTGTACCTTCGCGGTGGGTGTTGGTTCCTGAGTATCCCCACTTAAAAAAGTTGCCTTAATAATAATTATTATGCAAAGACTTTTCTTACATAAGCTTCAAAATAAAAGTTTTTGAAAGACGGAAACAAATGTATCTCGTTGATAATTAATGTGGAAAGGCTCTTGTAATATAAGTCTTAAAATAGTAGTTGTTATTGATTTAGAGATTTGTTCTCACTCAAAATTATTATGAAAAGCCATTTAAAATACAAGTTTCAAAATAATAAATATCGATAACTTAAAAAATTTCTCTGACTCATAATTGTTATCAAAAGCCTTGTATAATTCTTATAAAAATTAACGACGACTTTTTTAAAACTCAACGGTCAAATAATTATTATTTTGGATCACTACTATTTTAACAACTTCTATTTGCGGTTTTTATCAAAAGTAACTATGAGTTTTTTATAATTTGACTCATCATGGACTTGGATTTTAGTTTCGTTTATGTTTCCTTTGATAATAGGGACAACATGGAACTTTTAGGCAGCCAATAATTTGGCCAGCTTGTTAACAAGATCTCTTGAGCGTTTTTGTCACAAGTACTATATAAATAAGTATATAAAAAAAATCGTGGTTTGTTCGGATGCTTAAAACTTGAAAACGACTGGGGCAAAATGGATACTTCCTTCGGCGGGTTTATTGGTAATTTCTCCGCGAAGGTTTAGGAAGGCGTCGCACATTTCGTTTTTCAATTCAATTCAATTACAGTTCAATACGTGGCGCAAAATTGCATATTGCTAAATGACGACTGGACTGATTCGGATAAGATTTGCTACATAGGTATATAGTTCGTGGCATGAGTTCACATATAAGCCGTTTTTAAAGAAAGTTGTCACCTTTTTAAAATATTAAATTCAAATAAAGTAATTAGTGAAATCAAATATTGCAATTTGCTTATCAAACGAAGCCTTGATTTTTAAAATACCTTGAAAATAGGTTGATACCTGTTTAAACATAAATTAAGTAAAACCAATATGTTAAATTAAATTTGTTTTTGTAGCAGGCCACACTGTACTTATGTATGTTCTGTTTATATAGTACACACTGTAATCAAGTAGATGTAAAATATATGTGTATATAGTTATGTAAATAGCTAATAAGTTACCGCTACATTTTGAGCCAGCTCGCTGTTCGCTTTGTTGTTACATAACAGGTGTTTTTTTAGACTGATAGAACTTTCGATAGGGATAACTGTCACTTGACAGCTGGTAAATGACATTTCGTTTTGACATTTCTGTACAGTAAGCTTTGACAAATCATCATGGAAAGAATGACGCCGCAACAACGTTTACAAATTGCGAAAATTTACTTTAAAAACCAGTGTTCTGTTTGCCAAACTTATAGAGCACTTAATGAATTTTATGGTCCACATAATCGTCATTATAAGCATCAGAGCAGTTTATTCGTTGAATTGTTGATAAATTTCGAACAACACTTACTCTACTCGATGAAAAACCAACAACAAGACAAAGAACTGTACTTACAGAAGAAAATATTGATGCTGTAAGTGATAGTTTTGGAGAAGATCCGAATTTGTCTACTCGCCGCCGTCCTCAACAAGTTGGACTTTGTCCATCCACAACATGGAAAATGGTTCATGGTTCAAAATTGGACTGATCGCATCCGTTTCACCAAAGCTAGTCGTGGTGGGCATATGCCAGAAATCGTTTTTAAATATTAAATGTCATAAAAATATCTTTCAAATAAAAAAAAAATTGGCATCATAACAAAAACAGAATCGGGCCTAGATGGCTGCCTTGGGGAACTCCCGAAGTAACATTAATGACATTGGAAAAAGCATTTTTGAATATAACGATTTGAGATCTATCATGTAGATAAGAAGAAATCCAGCGGAGGAGAGGGTGGAAAGCCCAGCAGATCAAGTTTGTGGATGAGTAAGGGGTGACAAACTTTGTCAAAAGCTTTACTGAAGTCGGTGTATACAACATCTGTTGGAATATTTTCTCTAAAACCATTTGAAACATGAGTTGTGAATTCCAGTAAATTGGTAATAGTTGATTTGCCCTTACAAAATCCGTGTTGAGAGTTTGCGATTGATGAAGAGATCGTATATTTTAACTGATTAGTAATAATTGCTTCAAATAGTTTTGGAATTGCCGATAGCTTTGCTATTCCACGGTAATTTTCAATCGAAGACCTATTGCCGCTTTTATGAAGAGGGATTATAAAAGACTTTTTCCAAACAGACGGGAAATTACCTTGTTTTAGCGACAAGTTAAACAAGTTTGATAAAGGCAGATATAGATAATCAGCAAATTGTTTAAGAATACATGTAGGAATCATATCAGGACCGTACTTGAATGATTCTTTTAAAGATTTCAGATAAAATAATACATCTTCAGAAGATATTACTTGAACATTAATCGAATTATTAGTATATAGATAATATGGATATTTATAAGGGGGAAGATTGACTTTAGTGGAATAGTTAGACTCAAAGAATTGTGCAAATAGGTTAGCAATGTCTTCATTGTCGCTGGACACAGTGTTCTGATACCTCATATTTGAAGGAAAACCATTTACCTTACGCTTTGAGTTTACGAAACCATAAAATGATTTAGGGTTACAAATAATATTATTTTTCATTTTATTTAGGTATTCTTGGTAAGATTTCTTATTTAATTTGAAATATTTATGTCGCAGGACTGAGTACTTTAAGTAATCTGTAAGTAAACCTGTTTTTTTATATTGTTTGAAGATACGCGATTTTTTATTTTTCAACATTCTCAGTTCCTTATTAAACCATAACTGTATTGGTTCGTCTTGAACGCATACACGTTTAGGTACGTATTTTAGAAATAAACTATACAAAGTGGTATTAAAATGCATTACGTTTTCTTCAACATCACCACTATAATTGGGTCATGTTAAATTGGAAAGTTCATTTCTAATTTTTTTTAATTCGGCCTTAGCAAAATCAAAGCGAGTACTAGAACCGACTGCTGTCGTATCATACCCCCGAGCAACACCCATGATTTCGAAAGTTATCTCAATTGCAGGATGGTAAACGTCTTCTGGCAAAACTAGAGGATCACATCGATTTAGAGAAGATCTGGAAATATCATCAACGAAAACCAAATCCAAAACCTTTCCAAACTTATTTGGAAGAACATTAATCTGACTTAGGCACAGTTCAGCCATCTCATCCAAAAAGTCGCAGCTACCCAATCGCGTAGAAACTGGTACAATGTTATAGTCAATCATCTTCCAGGATATGTGCGGGAGGTTAAAGTCACCCAGGGCAATCATAGAGTCAGAAGATTCAGTCATTGAACTAACGATTTTAAGAAGAGAAATATGTTGGGTATATACAGACAAATCAGACTGAGGAGGTACATATATAACAGAGAGCTAAGTAGATATAACCTGTGCCAAGCTGCAATCGGAGGCACATAAATTCAATGGATTCCATAGCAGGGACATAGATTTCTTCTGAAGGAATAGAAGAATGAACAGCGAGTAGAACACCACCCCCAACTCTGCACAGGCGATCATTTTTGTAAACCTGATATTCACTGCAAAAGATTTCCGAATTAAAAACGTGAGGCTTAAGCCATGTTTCGGAAAATGAAATAATATTATAATTGCACTGAAGGCTTGTCAAATACAAGTCAGTTAATTTAGTGTTCAAACCTCTTACATTTTGATAATAAATACTCAAATCAGACTTAACAATCAGTTTTTTGGCTCAGTGTTTTGACGAGAAATCTTTACAACATTTTGGTCATTTATATTAGGTTTGTACTCGAATTCGCGGACTAACGCCCCGATCGGCCAGAATGAATTGTTTAGAAGAGCATCGAACTTTTCTAAAGCAACATCAATTTTAAAAGAGGAAATACTCCTTTCATATTTGAAATTAAATTTCCTGATTGTTAAGTTGTCAATTTTAATTTTTGATGCGATGTAAAACTCAATGTCCTCGACAGTAGTGTCTTTGGCGAATCTTGACACAAAAATTGATTTTCTTTGTGGAACCACAACCAGCTTCTTGGTAGTTGTTTCAACAACTTTAGGCGGTATAGAAAGTTAGCGGTTTTTACTGGCAATTGACCTTGCTGAAGAGGATTTGGATGTGGAAGGCTCCACTATCTGCGGAATTGGTGAAGCTAAATTAATTAGTTGTAATGAGGGAGTTGGAATAACGACCGGAGTTGGATTTAAAATCACTGAATCAGACGGACTCTCAACTCGCTTACGTTTATTCTCACGATTAGAGTTATTGACAGGAGGTGAATCATTTAAGCATTTAAACGACTTAAACAAATTCTCATAAAAAGTAAATTTTTCGGTAAGTATCGAAAGCTCCTTACCAATTTCAGAAAACCCGTTCCTAGTATGTTTAAAGCATTTAAAAAGATCAACTTCGGTCGATCTACAATTTAAGCATGACCAGCGTAAGCCTTTGCCATCATTAATTGAGTCTAAAACTCTACCTGTCAATCCAGCACACTTCATATGGGCCAACCCATCACACAACCAGCACGACACATTCGGACTCACTTTTAATTTGACAATTTGCAAATATGCAAGCCATATTAGATCAAAGAAAAGTGTAAGTAAAAATAAAACAAAATGATGAAAGTTTTGAAGCTATAAAACGAACAGTTTTGGATACACTGTATTGTGACACTTAATAAACACGCAAACAGCTGTGACAAAAAAGAGAAAGCAAGAGATGAGTAAAGTACAAAGCAAAACAAATATGCACGCACAGAAACAACTGCAAGAACAAACAAAGCCAATTAACAACAAAATACAATTGCAAAATATGACTCGGCAATTAAATGAGTTATTAAATTAAATTGATTCAAAACAATAGCAGTTTGATTGAACTTATCTTAGTCGATCAACAAAGTGTTGGCACTGATTTCACACACAAAATATTTAAATATAAGTAATTAAAATCAAACTTATTTATTTAAATAGTACGGAACAGCAAAATTGACAACTACACAGCTTGATGTTTGCGATATTTTCTTCAATATACATACATATATAAAGAATTTTAAGTGTTTGTAGTTTGAAGCAAACTAATATCTATTTCACTTTAATGAAATATAATAAAAACGTTCAAATTTATATTTGGCAGCAGGCATTCGTTTGTTATTTTTCTATTCCTCTTTGTGCTTTTCGCTTATTTTGGCATTTAGTTTGACAGAGATGCCACTCTTTATCGCTTTGAATAAATACAACGAAACAGCTGTTAAGTGTCGTTAAGAATTAGTTAGTGAATCGCACAATCGTTAGTGCAAACGGCAAATATTGCCGCTAAAAATAACAATTGTCATACCGTTTAAAGTTAGTGAATCGCACTACAGGCCTCTCTGGAGGGAACATATTGATGCAACAGCATACAGAGCAACCAAAGCAATAATAATGGTGTGCACACGTATAGCGGGAAAATACTGTGGATGCAGCCCGAGTATACTGAGATGGATGAACAATATGATAGTCAGGCTGATAGTAACCTATGGAGCGGGGCATGGGTTTAAAGGGCATCGCTGTCAACAGTGAAGAAATAGCTCTCCAAGCTCGAACGCCTGACATGCGTGTGTATAACGGAAGCAATGCGCACGTCTCCGACGTTAAGGTAAATTTTAGAGAAGATTTAAAATCGAACTAGAGAACTAAGCTTCCTGGAGTACGTCCTTGCTGGAAGGGCATCTCCAAGCTATCAACCTACACTGGTACACGAACGGATCAGACTCCTGAGGGTATAGGGGCAGGGGTCTTCTGTACCAGAACACACATGTCTGTGCCAGTGGGTAAGATGCCAAGCATCTTCCAACAGAGGTTAAATAGGAACTATCGCAATGACAGAATAGTCATTTCAAGTGACAGCCAAGTAGCGCTCAAGGCCCTATCCTCATATGAGGTCAGATCCTCATTGGTGCTTGAGTGTATAGAGGCTCTTCTTCAAGCAACCCATAATCACATCTAGTTCCTCTGAGTATCGGGCCACAAAAGCATTGAAGGTAACGAGGAGGCCGATAGATTAACTGGAGAAGCGACGGTAAAAATACCCATAGGACCCGGGCCCTTCCAGGCAGGAAAGGATTACGCCAGGCGAAATGTATACTGTGAGGTTATAATAGTAAACGATCGAAACAGTTTATCGACCTCTGTAAGAATAACTTGAGGATACTTACAGATCACTGCAGACTGTGAAGCCATCTGCATAGATTCGTAATATGGTCGAATGAGTTGTGGCGCTTCTGTGACTCGGCCAAGGAGACCCCGATGCACCTGTTTTTGGAGTGTGAAGTCGTCTCAAATAGACGGCAGAGGTATCTGGGCTCATATAGTTTCGGGCAGGAACTCATACGCTCGCTACCACCAACCTTCATCTTAAACTTCCTAAAAACAACACCTTACACTTCATAAGAGCATCGGGGCTAGGCGAGGTATTATAAAGAACGGAGGGTACAATGGATCATCAAGTCGAAGGGCAAACCTCAATGCGAATATATATCTACATACATACATTCGAATTGTGTTATTTCGACTGAAATATCCCAGTAAACATTCGGAGTTATAAATGAGTGATTATGAGCTTACTGAAGAGCTAAAAATTAAGGAGTTTCCTTTTCGGCGCATATGATCTTAGATCCATACACCAATATTAGTCATATGTGATTCTTATGAAATCTCAAGATGGGTAGAAGTCTACAATGTCGGAAAATACACCAATTTCAAGGATAACGAATGGTTAATATTAAATCTTAGTTAACTCGGTTTCATGTTTCACATTGATTACTGCAGAAGCTGCAGGTATGAAAATGAACAACACAGTTGAGCACCTTCTGGGCAGATGTCCTACTATAAAAATAAAACGAAGGGCATTTTAGCCTTAACAACATTCTAAAATTTATAAACTGTGCAAGTTGGTTTTAATCATTTATCAGCAATCTCCCCTATGCCATAAACACACAGGTGAACCGCGGTCTTAACCAAAACCGCCCCTGCGAGAGAACCGTCCTAGTAGCGTTGGACCCGGCTAATGCTTTCGACACAGTCAGTCACTCCACGCTACAAGGTGACGTGGAAGCATCAACTCTCCCGCAGGGACTGAAACGGTGGACCGCGAATTACCTGTGTGGTCGTCAATCATCAGTATGGTTTAGAGATAAAACATCGAAACCAAGGAGGATTAAACAAGGGGTACCGCAGGGTGGCGTCCTGTCCCCATTATTGTTTAATCACTATATCTCCAAGCTCCCGCAACCGCCAGAGGGAGTCACGATTGTCTCCTATGCTGATGATTGCTCGATAATGGCAATCGGCAATGTAATTGATGATCTGTGTTTGAAGGTGAACGGGTAGCTCTCTGATCTTGCCCATTTCTTCACTAGCAGAAACCTGGCGCTGTCCCCTGCTAAGTCTTCGGCGACCCTTTTTACCACCTGGACGAAGGAGGTCAGGCTGAATCTTAACATCCATATCGATGGCACCCCCATTCCGACGGTTAACCACCCGAAGATTCTGGGGGTGACTTTCGACAGCCTGCTCTCCTTCTCCGCGCACACTACCGCAATCGCCAATAGAGTAAAGAGTTGCAACAATGTCCTCAAGTCGCTCGCCGGCAGCTCTTGGGGCAAAGACAAAGAAACGTTGTTGGCAACATACAAGGCGATTGGCCGGCCGGTAATAAATTATGCTGTGCCAGTTTGGTCGCCGGGAACCAGCAGGACACAATGGATGAAGCTGCAGACCTGCCAGAACGCCGCACTCCGCACGGTGACGGGATGTCTTCTGATGTCGCCTGAGGAGCATCTCCACCAAGAGGTCAATGTGCTCCGAGTTAAGGAGCACAACCTCATGCTCAGCAGGCAGTTCCTTGCTGGATGTCACCGTTCGGGTCATCCAAATAGGCACCTACTTGCAGTGGAGCTGCCCCCCCAGGCACATTAGAAGACATCTTCTAGAACTAAAACAAGATCCAGCCACTCATCACCCAACCGCTGTATCCGGAGGCGTACCGGCGGGTCCTAAGCAACATCCATAGAGACACAGTCACTACCATCATTGACTCCCGCCAGGCAAATGCAGTCATCGGAGCCCAACCACCACCTGTAGCAGATGAGGAGTCCCTGCTGCCCCGTGAGTCCCGCGTCACTCTGGCACAATTACGATCTGGATACTGTATCAGGCTCAACTCCTAACTATCCAGAATCAACCCCGACATACCCAACACATGTCCGGCATGTGGAGACTCTCCGCACGACACCAACCACCTATTCACATGCCCTCTCAAACCCACTCATCTAACCCCCCTCTCCCTCTGGTCCAACCCTGTCGAAACTGCACGTTTCCTGGGCCTCCCCCTAGATGAGTTCGACGACAACGACCATGGGTGAATCCGCTCTTTACGGGGCGCGACTAGCCGCTACAACAACAACAACAACAGGAAGCTAATAGATTAGCAAGGGAGGCGGCTCTAAAAACGCCTATAGAAGAGCTTAGAATAGAAGAAAACAACCTGAGGGAAGAACACTGGCAACTTGAGCCGGTGTTACGTCAAGCGAAGTGTCTACTGGGAGGATACAACCATAAACGCTTCAAGCAGTTTATGCACCTCTCGAAGAATAGTCTGAGTATGGTGACAGGCTTTCTCACAGGACACTGCAGACTGCGAGGTCATCTGCGCAGGTTCGGAATATGGTCGAACGAGTCCTGTCGCATTTGCAACTTGGCTCCGGTGACTCCGATGCACCTGTTGTTTGAGTGTGACGCTATCTCGAGAAGACGGCAAAGCTACCTGGGTATACATAGCCCAGTGAAAGAACATGTACGGTCGTTGCCACCAACTATTATATTAGACTTCCTAAAGGAGTTGGGATTGGACAAGGTACTGTTAAAAACAGGGAGCACAAAGGATCTTTAAGGTCGAAGTGCAAACCTCAAATATACATATATCTATCTATCTAGGGTAATATTTACACCTAAAGTAGGAAGAAGGTACTACTCATTTACCAAGCCCTTCAGACTAATTAGCTTAACCTCCTTTATACTCAAAACAATGGAATAGATCATAGAAAATGAGATCAGGTCAAACACTATGTCAGGCGTTGGAGAAAAGGGGAGCACAAGCGTCTGTAGATGGATAGCAGCGCTGCTTAGGACAAGAACTGCGGAAACCAATGTAGCAGACATTACTACTGTGGAGCTTGGTAGTAGATGAACTCCTACAAATACCAACCGATAATGGAATCGCTGCCAAGGTTATGCAGACGACATTGTCGTTATAGCTAGAGGTAAATATAAAACCACATAAATGCAAAGACCATTCAATCTGACAAAGATTTGGTGCGCTGGAGTAAGACTTAATATTAATCCACTGGAAAGAGCCATCATACCATTTTTTTCGTTCCCACGACAGTCGGTTCTACGATACCGGAACGACTAGGATTTATTTCCGGCCAAGGACTGTCATTTCAGTAGCATTTCCCAAAATTTTATGGGGAATGTTTTATGCTGTTACAACAACAACAACAACAATCATACCATTTTCCAGAAAAAGGAAACTACCAGGAGTAAGAGCAATCTCATTGGCTGGAATTAAAGTGGTTGTGTAGAAGCAAGACAAGAGCCTGGGTCTATACATGGACTCCAGTAGTGCGATTCACTAACTTATTTTAAAGATATTCGTTTGGTTAACTCAACTTAACCAAAATTTTAGCGACCCCGCTATTCAGTAGCCATTTTTTAACGATTTTCGCATTCGCCGAATCAGCTGTTGATGTTAGCTAGTCGATGACCGACAACTAAACGACAACAAATTTGATGTTGTTAACTCAATCGAGAAAAGTGAAATTCGTGATTTCAATTTAAATAAAAGAAAAGTTTTAAATTCAGTGATTTATTTTCTTGTAATTAAAAAAGGAATATTAAATAATGTCGTTTAAATATTTGGCATATGATTTATCACGAGGTGATGAAGAAGTAAGCGCTCCAACAGTGGATCGACGTTTACTGCGAGATGTGCATCTAAATGCAACAGACTTTCAAAAACTGTATCGGTTAACTCCAGACTTGGCTGAATACCTAATTTATCAGCTTGATAACCAAATAAGAGGATCCAGAATAACAGCAATATCAACTGAGAAACAGGTAGCTCGTGTAATCTTTAAGCCTGTATGCAATTTTAAATTTTACTTTTATATTGGTAGGTTCTAGCGGCGTTAAGGTTCTTCGCAACTGGTTGCTATCAACGACTCGTAGGTGAACAATGGGGAATATCCATGAGCCAGTTTTCCGTAAGCCGGCATTCATCGGGTAACGGATGCAATCAATGATTCGTTGTTTCACCAGAAAGTGAGGTTTCCTATGACCCAAGTGGAACGCCATTCTGCTAAAGAAATGTTCGCTTCGGCGTCGTCTCCCTTTGTGGGAGGCTGTATTGGAGCCGTCGATTCCACGCACATATCAATTTTGCCACCAAGGAATCATGAGGAGGCTTATGCCAACCACCACATCTACTATTCAATTAAAATGCTATGGGTAAAAGCAAACTTTTACAAGGATCCATGTATAAAAACAGAAATATAGTTTAGTTTTAATATATAGATAAATGATTATAATTAAAAAAAAAAAAAATATATGTATGTAAATCCTAAATACGCTGGAGCACAGAAAAAAACTTCATCAGCTGAATCAAATATATATTATACCTCCGTTAATCATTTATTGAGAAAGGACAGTACAGCTCTTTTTATGGTGAAAAGTGAGTCCGAAATATCAAAAGTGCTGGAAAGACAGTTGAAATCTTGACATAAACATCGGAAAGGTTCATTTAATTCATAATTGGTTTTACACTGTTTTAAATAAAGAGGTTTAAAGTGTCTTGAAATCCGAGAAGGAACATTAAGTTTAACTTCGGTAATAAGAAATGTGCTTGCGATAGACCCTGTGAGTAGTTTAGTAATGAATATTATGCCTAGCATTTCGCTACGGCTGGAAAGAGTAGGAAGATTTATTAGCTTCAAACGATCAGTATAATGAGGAAGATTAAGCCGAGAATCCCATCTAAAGTCTCTTAGGGCAAAAAGTAAGAACTGTTTTTGAATTGATTCCAGCCGATCAATGTGAACTTGATAACGTGGGTTCCAAACTATCGAACCGTATTCTAGCATAGGTCTTACTAAAGTTGTAAAAAGAGCCTTTGTTACATATGGGTCCTTGAATTCTTTTGACCATCGTTTTATAAAGGCAAACATCCCTCTAGCCATATTAGCTATAGCATTAACATGACTATTGAAATTAAGTTTGGAATCCATTGTAACTCCCAAGTCAACAAAGTCAAACACTTGATCCAGAGTATAGTTATTTATTATGTAAGAAGCTGGCTGAATAGTTCTTCGTGAAAAACACATAAATTTACATTTTTTAAGGTTAAGTGGCATATAATTTATGTTGCACCAATCAACTAAGCTGTTAATATCTATTTGTAATAAATTTCTTTCTTCAATCGAAGCGTATGATTTAAAAAGTTTTACATCATCAGCATACATTAGTATATTCGAATATCTTATTGCAGTAGTAATATCATTTATGAATAACAAAAACAGAATCGGGCCTAGATGGCTGCCTTGGGGAACTCCCGAAGTAACATTAATGACATTGGAAAAAGCATTTTTGAATATAACGATTTGAGATCTATCATGTAGATAAGAAGAAATCCAGCGGAGGAGAGGGTGGAAAGCCCAGCAGATCAAGTTTGTGGATGAGTAAGGGTATACAACATCTGTTGGAATATTTTCTCTAAAACCATTTGAAACATGAGTTGTGAATTCCAGTAAACTGGTAATAGTTGATTTGCCCTTACAAAATCCGTGTTGAGAGTTTGCGATTGATGAAGAGATCGTATATTTTAACTGATTAGTAATAATTGCTTCAAATAGTTTTGGAATTGCCGATAGCTTTGCTATTCCACGGTAATTTTCAATCGAAGACCTATTGCCGCTTTTACGAAGAGGGATTATAAAAGACTTTTTCCAAACAGACGGGAAATTACCTTGTTTTAGCGACAAGTTAAACAAGTTTGATAAAGGCAGATATAGATAATCAGCAAATTGTTTAAGAATACATGTAGGAATCATATCAGGACCGTACTTGAATGATTCTTTTAAAGATTTCAGATAAAATAATACATCTTCAGAAGATATTACTTGAACATTAATCGAATTATTAGTATATAGATAATATGGATATTTATAAGGAAGAAGATTGACTTTAGTGGAATAGTTAGACTCAAAGAATTGTGCAAATAGGTTAGCAATGTCTTCATTGTCGCTGGACACAGTGTTCTGATACCTCATATTTGAAGGAAAACCATTTACCTTACGCTTTGAGTTTACGAAACCATAAAATGATTTAGGGTTACAAATAATATTATTTTTCATTTTATTTAGGTATTCTTGGTAAGATTTCTTATTTAATGTGAAATATTTATGTCGCAGGACTGAGTACTTTAAGTAATCTGTAAGTAAACCTGTTTTTTTATATTGTTTGAAGATACGCGATTTTTTATTTTTCAACATTCTCAGTTCCTTATTAAACCATAACTGTATTGGTTCGTCTTGAACGCATATACGTTTAGGTACGTATTTTAGAAATAAACTATACAAAGTGGTATTAAAATGCATTACGTTTTCTTCAACATCACCACTATAATTGGGCCATGTTAAATTGGAAAGTTCATTTCTAATTTTTTTTTAATTCGGCCTTAGCAAAATCAAAGTGAGTACTAGAACCGACTGCTGTCGTATCATACCCCCGAGCAACACCCATGATTTCGAAAGTTATCTCAATTGCAGGATGGTAAACGTCTTCTGGCAAAACTAGAGGATCACATCGATTTAGAGAAGATCTGGAAATATCATCAACGAAAACCAAATCCAAAACCTTTCCAAACTTATTTGGAAGAACATTAATCTGACTTAGGCACAGTTCAGCCATCTCATCCAAAAAGTCGCAGCTACCCAATCGCGTAGAAACTGGTACAATGTTATAGTCAATCATCTTCCAGGATATGTGCGGGAGGTTAAAGTCACCCAGGGCAATCATAGAGTCAGAAGATTCAGTCATTGAACTAACGATTTTAAGAAGAGAAATATGTTGGGTATATACAGACAAATCAGACTGAGGAGGTACATATATAACAGAGAGCTAAGTAGATATAACCTGTGCCAAGCTGCACTCGGAGGCACATAAATTCAATGGATTCCATAGCAGGGACCCAGATTTCTTCTGAAGGAATAGAAGAATGAACAGCGAGTAGAACACCACCCCCAACTCTGCACAGGCGATCATTTTTGTAAACCTGATATTCACTGCAAAAGATTTCCGAATTAAAAACGTGAGGCTTAAGCCATGTTTCGGTAAATGAAATAATATTATAATTGCACTGAAGGCTTGTCAAATACAAGTCAGTTAATTTAGTGTTCAAACCTCTTACATTTTGATAATAAATACTCAAATCAGACTTAACAATCAGTTTTTTGGCTCAGTGTTTTGACGAGAAATCTTTACAACATTTTGGTCATTTATATTAGGTTTGTACTCGAATTCGCGGACTAACGCCCCGATCGGCCAGAATGAATTGTTTAGAAGAGCATCGAACTTTTCTAAAGCAACATCAATTTTAAAAGAGGAAATACTCCTTTCATATTTGAAATTAAATTTCCTGATTGTTAAGTTGTCAATTTTAATTTTTGATGCGATGTAAAACTCAATGTCCTCGACAGTAGTGTCTTTGGCGAATCTTGACACAAAAATTGATTTTCTTTGTGGAACCACAACCAGCTTCTTGGTAGTTGTTTCAACAACTTTAGGCGGTATAGAAAGTTCGCGGTTTTACTGGCAATTGACCTTGCTGAAGAGGATTTGGATGTGGAAGGCTCCACTATCTGCGGAATTGGTGAAGCTAAATTAATTAGTTGTAATGAGGGAGTTGGAATAACGACCGGAGTTGGATTTAAAATCACTGAATCAGACGGACTCTCAACTCGCTTACGTTTATTCTCACGATTAGAGTTATTGACAGGAGGTGAATCATTTAAGCATTTAAACGACTTAAACAAATTCTCATAAAAAGTAAATTTTTCGGTAAGTATCGAAAGCTCCTTACCAATTTCAGAAAACCCGTTCCTAGTATGTTTAAAGCATTTAAAAAGATCAACTTCGGTCGATCCACAATTTAAGCATGACCAGCGTAAGCCTTTGCCATCATTAATTGAGTCTAAAACTCTACCTGTCAATCCAGCACACTTCATATGGGCCAACCCATCACACAGCCAGCACGACACATTCGGACTCACTTTTAATTTGACAATTTGCAAATATGCAAGCCATATTAGATCAAAGAAAAGTGTAAGTAAAAATAAAACAAAATATTGATGAAAGTTTTGAAGCTATAAAACGAACAGTTTTGGATACACTGTATTGTGACACTTAATAAACACGCAAACAGGTGTGATAAAAAAGAGAAAGCAAGAGATGAGTAAAGTACAAAGCAAAACAAATATGCACGCACAGAAACAACTGCAAGAACAAACAAAGCCAATTAACAACAAAATACAATTGCAAAATATGACTCGTCAATTAAATGAGTTATTAAATTAAATTGATTCAAAACAATAGCAGTTTGATTGAACTTATCTTAGTCGATCAACAAAGTGTTGGCACTGATTTCACACACAAAATATTTAAATATAAGTAATTAAAATCAAACTTATTTATTTAAATAGTACGGAACAGCAAAATTGACAACTACACAGCTTGATGTTTGCGATATTTTCTTCAATATACATACATACACGGTGTACTGAATACTGAAGGTGACGCCTTTAGAAGTACCGCTACTTTGGTTTTGCCGGGTTTGACAATTCTCAACTTCAACTAGACAAAGCTTTTTTCACAAATTAAGAAAAAGAGACACTTTTTTTAGTATTTTGCGAATTTATTTATTAAATGTCTGCCTATAAATTCATATTTTACACTTTAGAACAATTAGAACACGCTTTTCAATGAAATATTGGAAGTTGTTCAATTTTCTCTCTCCCGTATTCTTGTTTACTAAAGGCGAAATCTGTCATTTCACCGCGGGAAGGCGCAATCTTGTATTCTATCATTCTTGACATACATATATAAAGAATTTTAAGTGTTTGTAGTTTGAAACAAACTAATATCTATTTCACTTTAATGAAATATAATAAAAACGTTCAAATTTATATTTGGCTGCAGGCATTCGTTTGTTTTTTTTCTATTCCTCTTTGTGCTTTTCGCTTATTTTGGCATTTAGTTTGACAGAGATGCCACTCTTTATCGCTTTGAATAAATACAACGAAACAGCTGTTAAGTGTCGTTAAGAATAAGTTAGTGAATCGCACAATCGTTAGTGCAAACGGCAAATATTGCCGCTAAAAATAACAATTGTCGTGCCGTTTAAAGTTAGTGAATCGCACTACAGGCCTCTCTGGAGGGAACATATTGATGCAACAGCATACAGAGCAACCAAAGCAATAATAATGGTGTGCACACGTATAGCGGGAAAATACTGTGGATGCAGCCCGAGTATACTGAGATGGATGAACAATATGATAGTCAGGCTGATAGTAAGCTATGGAGCGGGGCATGGGTTTAAAGGGCATCGCTGTCAACAGTGAAGAAATAGCTCTCCAAGCTCGAACGCCTGACATGCGTGTGTATAACGGAAGCAATGCGCACGTCTCCGACGTTAAGGTAAATTTTAGAGAAGATTTAAAATCGAACTAGAGAACTAAGCTTCCTGGAGTACGTCCTTGCTGGAAGGGCATCTCCAAGCTATCAACCTACACTGGTACACGAACGGATCAGACTCCTGAGGGTATTGGGGCAGGGGTCTTCTGTACCAGAACACACATGTCTGTGCCAGTGGGTAAGATGCCAAGCATCTTCCAACAGAGGTTAAATAGGAACTATCGCAATGACAGAATAGTCATTTCAAGTGACAGCCAAGCAGCGCTCAAGGCCCTATCCTCATATGAGGTCAAATCCTCATTGGTGCTTGAGTGTATAGAGGCTCTTCTTCAAGCAACCCATAATCACATCTAGTTCCTCTGAGTATCGGGCCACAAAAGCATTGAAGGTAACGAGGAGGCCGATAGATTAACTGGAGAAGCGACGGTAAAAATACCCATAGGACCCGGGCCCTTCCAGGCAGGAAAGGATTACGCCAGGCGAAATGTATACTGTGAGGTTATAATAGTAAACGATCGAAACAGTTTATCGACCTCTGTAAGAATAACTTGAGGATACTTACAGATCACTGCAGACTGTGAAGCCATCTGCATAGATTCGTAATATGGTCGAATGAGTTGTGGCGCTTCTGTGACTCGGCCAAGGAGACCCCGATGCACCTGTTTTTGGAGTGTGAAGTCGTCTCAAATAGACGGCAGAGGTATCTGGGCTCATATAGTTTCGGGCAGGAACTCATACGCTCGCTACCACCAACCTTCATCTTAAACTTCCTAAAAACAACACCTTACACTTCATAAGAGCATCGGGGCTAGGCGAGGTATTATAAAGAACGGAGGGTACAATGGATCATCAAGTCGAAGGCCAAACCTCAATGCGAATATATATCTACATACATACATTCGAATTGTGTTATTTCGACTGAAATATCCCAGTAAACATTCGGAGTTATAAATGAGTGATTATGAGCTTACTGAAGAGATAAAAATTAAGGAGTTTCCTTTTCGGCGCATATGATCTTAGATCCATACACCAATATTAGTCATATGTGATTCTTATGAAATCTCAAGATGGGTAGAAGTCTACAATGTCGGAAAATACACCAATTTCAAGGATAACGAATGGTTAATATTAAATCTTAGTTAACTCGGTTTCATGTTTTTTGTATATGTATCTTTATTTAGTTAGATTCAATTATGAAAAAGTACATTACAAAGAAAACATGTGTATCGAAGATATATATTTAAGAGAGATAAAAAAGAAGAAGAATGTTCTAGCAACAACAGATGCCAGATGTGCAAATAAGAAAAACAATAAAGTTGTGCTGCCACCTAATTTCATACATAACATTTTTCCCTCCTCTTCCAGAGTTACGGCGCGAATGGGGTTGGTGCCTTCCGCTGTCTGGTCGACCGTCGTAGAGCTGAGGGTACCTGGCTTGGTTCCGGAGCTCTGTCCGGTGTTGTATGCAGTGTGGGTGTAACGTTCTGCTCCGCTGTACTATTGGGGGAACCAAAGCCTTCGAAATCAGAGCCCAATGACATGTTTTGCCCCGACTCCACAGTCACGGTGGTGTTGGGCGAGGCAAAGCCTTCGAAATCGTCTTGAGATTCCAATGATGTGTTTTGTGCTGACCTGGTGACCGGTTGCCCGCCCGGTTCATTGAGACTTGTTTTATTTGCGGTTGCCGCCGTGATCGATTTTGTAATCCTCACTTCCAGCCACTTACTATACGCATCAGAGATTATCAGCAACATCGCTCCTTCGAGCGGTCCCGCGTAGTCAATATGAATGCGCTCCCATGGTCCCTTAGGGTACTCCCAGTGGTGATCGTCAACTTTTTTCGGTTTGTTTGCTTGTCTCGCACATGAATCGCATTGGTTCACCATATTCTCAATGTCGCCATCTATGCCCGGCCAATATATGAATGAGCGGGCAATTCCTTTCATCTTCACCATTGCTAACTGCGATGTGTGTAGATTCTCGAGTAGTTTGTCTCGGTATTTTTGTGGAATGACGACGCGATGTTCAAACGTCAAGCAGCCTGCTGATAGCTTGTAGTTATCTTCTGGGGACTTGTAACCTGCCCTCTTCAAGCACTGCCCGCTTTCAAGTAGCCTAATTATTTTCCCTAGCCGCTCATCTTTTTGGGTCTCATTTGCTATGCGCTCTGCACTTAACGGTAGTTGGTTGATTTGGCGAATTATGAAGTTGTCGAACCCGTCATATTCGTTTGAATTTGTTATTGATATTTGTTGCATGTGTTCAATTTGCGAATGTTGTGGTCGTCGAAGGTGGACCCGTGAAAGATAGTCGGCGTTAGCGTTTGCCTTTGAATTTTTGTACACCACCTCGAAATCGAATCTGCTTAGGAAGTCTGCGTAGTTCGCCATTCTGCTTATGCAAAGAATTGGAAGTGATTTATCAGGTTGCAATATTTGTGACAATGGCTTGTGATCGGTGATTAATGTCCAATGCCGTGCGTATAAGTATTTGAAAAATTTCTGAACTGCCCACACGATTGCCAATGCCTCCTTATCGATTTGTGGGTAACGCTGCTCTGTGGTGTTCAATGTTCGACTTCCGTATGCAATCGGTCGTTCAGTCCCGTTCTCCAAGCGGTGTGAGAGCACCGCTCCCAGTCCTGTTTGACTAGCGTCGGTCGCAAGTAGTACTGAAAGTGCCGGGTCATATGGCATCAGGACTTGCGGTGAGACCAACGTCTGCTTTAATCGAATAAACGCTGCAGTTGCCTCTTTAGTCCAGCAAAATTTTTCTTTCTTCAGTATGTCTCGCAATGGTCGCGCGCTCGTGGCTAAGTCGGGAATAAACGCGCTATAGTACGTTGTTTTCCCTAAAAATAGTTGAAGCTCTTCGAATGTTGTCGGCTCGGGAGCGTTCAATACCGCTTCAATGTGCTTTTCCGATTTATGCACACCCTGCGCGTCGATGCGATGGCCCAGAAACTCCACTGAGAGTGTCGCAAAAACACACTTTGACTTATTCAAATGTATGCCATGCGACTTTATGCGATTTAGCGTGGTCTCCAAAACCCTCAACAACTGCTCAAAGTTTAACACGTTTGGTACTCCCCGTAGAACTGTCTCCATTTTCCACATTGCACATTGATTGTGCACATTGATTACTGCAGAACTTGCAGGTATGAAAATGAACAACACAGTTGAGCAAATTCTGGGCAGATGTCCTACTATAAAAATAAAATGAAGGGCATTTTAGCCTCAACAACATTCTAAAATTTATAAACTGTGCAAGTTGGTTTTAATCATTTATCAGCAATCTCCCCTATGCCATAAACACACAGGTGAACCGCGGTCTTAACCAAAACCGCCCCTGCGAGAGAACCGTCCTAGTAGCGTTGGACCCGGCTAAAGCTTTCGACACAGTCAGTCACTCCACGCTACTAGCTGACGTGGAAGCATCAACTCTCCCGCAGGGACTGAAACGGTGGACCGCGAATTACCTGTGTGGTCGTCAATCATCAGTATGGTTTAGAGATAAAACATCGAAACCAAGGAGGATTAAACAAGGGGTACCGCAGGGTGGCGTCCTGTCCCCATTATTGTTTAATCACTATATCTCCAAGCTCCCGCAACCGCCAGAGGGAGTCACGATTGTCTCCTATGCTGATGATTGCTCGATAATGGCGATCGGCAATGTAATTGATGATCTGTGTTTGAAGGTGAACGGGTATCTCTCTGATCTTGCCCATTTCTTCACTAGCAGAAACCTGGCGCTGTCCCCTGCTAAGTCCTCGGCGACCCTTTTTACCACCTGGACGAAGGAGGTCAGGCTGAATCTTAACATCCATATCGATGGCACCCCCATTCCGACGGTTAACCACCCGAAGATTCTGGGGGTGACTTTCGACAGCCTGCTCTCCTTCTCCGCGCACACTACCGCAATCGCCAATAGAGTAAAGAGTTGCAACAATGTCCTCAAGTCGCTCGCCGGCAGCTCTTGGGGCAAAGACAAAGAAACGTTGTTGGCAACATACAAGGCGATTGGCCGGCCGGTAATAAATTATGCTGTGCCAGTTTGGTCGCCGGGAACCAGCAGGACACAATGGATGAAGCTGCAGACCTGCCAGAACGCCGCACTCCGCACGGTGACGGGATGTCTTCTGATGTCGCCTGAGGAGCATCTCCACCAAGAGGTCAATGTGCTCCGAGTTAAGGAGCACAACCTCATGCTCAGCAGGCAGTTCCTTGCTGGATGTCACCGTTCGGGTCATCCAAATAGGCACCTACTTGCAGTGGAGCTGCCCCCCAGGCACATTAGAAGACATCTTCTAGAACTAAAACAAGATCCAGCCACTCATCACCCAACCGCTGTATCCGGAGGCGTACCGGCGGGTCCTAAGCAACATCCATAGAGACACAGTCACTACCATCATTGACTCCCGCCAGGCAAATGCAGTCATCGGAGCCCAACCACCACCTGTAGCAGATGAGGAGTCCCTGCTGTCCCGTGAGTCCCGCGTCACTCTGGCACAATTACGATCTGGATACTGTATCAGGCTCAACTCCTACCTATCCAGAATCAACCCCGACATACCCAACACATGTCCGGCATGTGGAGACTCTCCGCACGACACCAACCACCTATTCACATGCCCTCTCAAACCCACTCATCTAACCCCCCTCTCCCTCTGGTCCAACCCTGTCGAAACTGCACTCTAACTTTACTTAACTTCTTAAACTCGTTTTGTTGTATATTTAAAAAAAAATCAGGTTCGTTAGAAATTTTTCGGCAACCTGGTTCTATAAAGAAATAGTAGAAAATAAATTAAACAATAAAACATAATTTTTTTCGACTTTCAGCTCAGGATTTATATAATATGATCTTTAAATAAGATTTCGTACAACTAGGATTCTTCTTTCCTGGGATATTTATCTGGTTTATATATATTTTTACATTTACACTATGTATGTACATGATGTGTAATGAATGATGGCGTACGTTGTGACAGTGCGTCCAAAGCTCAATGTTGTATTACGGAAGAAGTCGAGAAAGGGGCTAAAAAAAAAGGCCATGCTTTTGTCCAATATTGATTACTGCAGAAACTCCAGGTATGAAAACGAACCTTCTGTGGGACATAGCTCACGACCATAGGGACCTATAATCATTCGAGTAATTGCAATTATATTGATGTAAACAATCGTTTGATTGTATAACTACATAATCGTTTGATGTTTTGGCGTTTTCGTGCGCAAAGCTTGCAAAGTACGTAAAAACTTGCAATATTGGGGAGACTGAGAGAGCGAAAATGCAGTTGTTTTAAAGGGAAGTTGCAAATTTTTACTACAGTCACTTGCCGTTAAATGAAATGAATTATTCATATATAAACGTATAAGGTATCCTCAGGCCTTAAGACCCAAGGAAGTCAATGGCAGAAAACAAGATTGCGCCTTCCGCGGACCACCAGTCTTCTCTTTGTCGATTAGACTGTATCCACCTGTTTGCGAACGAAATAAAAGCATCTTACACAACAATGCTAAGAAAACTTGTTCTGTACATCCTCCTCTTCTTTTTTAAAATTTTTTCTTTGCTTTCTCCTTGTCTAGATATTATTACGTCACTAGCATTTGCTCTCAGCTTATTCTTGCATGAGGAGGACAACACGGTATGTGTTACTCGCTCAACGGTCTTAGCTCCCAGGGAACCTCTACGGCCCTAAGGAGCACTCAGCAACACCCTCACTCCGAATAACCCTATACTGCTCCCTCCCAGCAGCTCTTGCTTCCCCATACGGTCTGTTCACTGTATCAAGGCAGGATATACCGAAATGCGGTATAAGTCAGATGCAACTCGTGCCAAGACTAGTGCCACCTTCGGGTGTGTTCTGGCCTGCGCACCACACGTAAATGATCGGGTGACTACCTGACTCCTTGCTGTAGAGCTACGCAGCCGCACAGGCCCGTAGTGGCGCGCCCAACCAACACCACAAGGCAGCCCGACGTTCTACTACATGTGCAGCAGGGACCAGGTGGACAACATCACCCTTCTCTCATACCCCTACAGGCGCCGACTCTCCCGAGGCAGATGAGTCTTAGCGTTCATCACCTATCACAAAGTGCAGTATTGTACGGCGGGGACACTACAATGCCAGGGAATATTTGTCCGGTGAGGCGATGTCGAGCTCGAAATATTTAACGTTTATATACACCTGTCATATTCATGCGGTTAGCCTGAAAATACTCTCTGACCCTTTCTGCCGCAGCTGTATGGAGGAGGATGAGGTGGATTCATCTTGTCATTTTCTGCTCAGCTGCCCTGCCTTTGCGAGACTGAGGTTCAAGTACCTAGGGTCGTACTTCTTTAGGACTCCAGAGGAGCTTTCTGGGGTGGAGATTGGTAACTTGCGTGACTTCATTCGGGGCACGAAACGTTTCTCAGGTTAATCTTTCCTGACTTTCCGATTCACATTACCGTTCATAAATCAGGTGGTATCACAATGGACTCCTACTATGTCTAAGTGAGTTCCCTTTGCGGGAACTACCACAGTAACCTAACCCTACCCCTGTCATCTGATGCCCGGCAGAATATCCCCCTGACGATTCGACATTCTGCAAGATGAACGGGTTAAATCGCCGAAAAACAGCCTTTGGCCGGGTAGAACCGGGGTCATTCCGGTAGGTAGAACCGGCGGTAATGGGAATACTACTGTGTCCTATTGATTCCCGGCGCACTGTATGCTGCCAGCAACGTTTTTTTGTCTCCAAGTGCTGCCGGCAGGCGACTTGAGGGCTCTCTTGTGGGCCTTTGCCTGATGTATATTGCAGTAGTATGCAGAGGCGAGTGGCCCAAAGGCCGCCTACGTAGAAAGTTCTGCACTAAAATAATAGGGATAACGTTGCCGAGTTGGACCAACCAAAATCCTGTTGTGCTCAAAAATGCTGGGTATGGCGTAGCGGGAGTTAGTCACAAAAAACAAATACTACACAAAAATACTGTAGATGGCACACCCTGTTTACAATTTCTCTCTAAAATGCTAATTTTAGCCAATTTTAAAATCGTCCACAGGGGTCTGTGGATGGGTCAAATGAGTGTGGGGTGATATTTCTAACACCTATGACAACGCCCCTTTCCGTCGACTAATCACTCAAAACCTTTATACAAATAATTAATTTTCCCCATCCAGTCCCAGTGTTTAAATAAGGAAAAAACAATCGTGAAATATGAAAAAGACCAAAATAAGTGCAGAACCAATACACGTGGTTTTTGGCCAACATGGTATCGTTACTGAGTAATATACAAGAAGAGTAACCTGATAATGAGGAAATATGTCCAAAAAATCTAAATCCAAAAAAAAATTACCTCATCAATGATGCCGTCAGCATGTCTTGCAGAATGCGCTTTGTCCCGAGAATTCGCATCTTCGACCATATCCAGAAGATTTTTGTATTTATTATCGACTCTTTGTTGCTTATACAATTCACGGCGACGATTTCGCTCCTCTTCTTGCCTCTTTTTGGATACCTCCACTTCCCTTAATATGTCTTCTTTAAACGGACAAATGTTTGGTATCTGGATAAGCTTTTGCTTCTTGCTTCCATTCTTGGTAGTTCTTTTTCCTTCTCGACGCACTTTCCGATTGTGTTCACGCACCTTTTTCTCAATTTTGTGTTTTAGACGCCCTGATAGTCTCTTCGATTTTTTAGCTGAAATGTAGAATATATATGATAAATATTTTTTTCATGTATTTATGTATTTTACGAACTCTTTAATCTTTTTAAAGCCATTATCACTCGCGCAAAAAAAATTTAACTCAAATTACAGAACTCCAAAACAATTTCACGTGAGGACATATAGAGTTGCCAAGAAAGAGAGCTTCAAAACTATCGATGACAGTATCGATAGTTTTGATATTCCCAGCAGGAAACGTTAGTGTATCCGTCGTTAGGACCCAGAAGGACTCGACAGTAAATATATAAGCAGTAACATGTTAGTAACCAAATTTCTGGCTGTCACCGACATTAAGTTCAGTCGAGCAGTGAAAATCTTATACTCTTTTTCTAATTGTATATTCTGTTTTCCTCTTATGTTCTAACTATGAATACGCTATGTATATATGTAAATATGTATGTATGGTCTTACCTCAATATATAACATATGTTAAAGTGAAGTTATAACATTTTGGGTACATACAAATTTAGCGGTAAAGTCGGACCACTGGCGTTTTTATATACATATGTATACATAATTCCACACACATTTTAGGTATAAATAAAAGTCAAACTGTTAAAACCGCACAATTTTCTCAAGGGGACAAATAAAGCAAAAGTTTTAAAGCGAGCAAGCAGACGCTAAAATCAAGCATCATACGCTATAAGAAATTGTTTTAATTACTCCGGACAGTCGCGATTAAATAAACGCAACATTTCTTTAAAACTTTTGGTCAAATCCAAAGATAAATTCTCCATTAAAAACTGAATCAGGAAGGTGTTAATATGGTACATAGCTGCAAAAAATGTGATGAGTTGGACGCCGAAAGGATGTTACAGTGCGACGCCTGCAATTCGTGGTACCATTTTGATTGTGTAGGAGTTGATAGCAATATAGCTGATGTGAGCTGGAGCTGCGAAATATGCCGACGCCATGAATCAGCTTCAAACGCTAAACCGACAGCTTCATCATCGCCAACTACTGAAAGAGGTAACGGGCAGGCGCAATATGTTCCATCATTTCTGCCACCTATAAATTCACACGTAAGGGCATCCACTCTGACCACGGCTGCCATTACGATGGCAACTACACCTGTTGCCCAAAGCACTGCAACAGCAACGTCTATGAGCTTTATCGCATCACAACCAAGCAATTATGTAAGCTCACTACCTTTGACGACCGCACCATCCTACCCAGGGTTTTGTCCATTAACGACGTCGACATATGCTACAGATGCCAGGCGTTTCGCAACAATTGCGCTAGCGGTAACGTCACATAATTTTGCGACTAGCAATACCTCAACATCATGTATGCCACACGACAATCATCATACATCTGAAGTGCAGCGAAATATTCAACTGGAGCGACTGAAGGAAGAGATGGAGATTCAACAGCAATATTTAGACAGCAAATACAGAATACTCTCGCAATTCAATGAAGTGCCGTCGTTTTCAACTCCGCCCCTTCTGAAAAACTCTGGCCCGTCGCCATCGCAGCTAATCGCTAGACAAGCAATTCCTAAACAGCTTCCGACCTTTAATGGCGATCCCGAGGAATGGCCACTGTTTATAAGCAACTTCGAAAATAGCACCGCAGTTGCCGGGTACACTGTTGCCGAAACCCTTATTCGTCTACAGGCAAGCCTCAAAGGTAAAGCTCGCGAAATGGTAAGAAGCAAACTTTTTTTTGCCATCAATGGTGCCGGAGATCATCCATACTTTGTGAATGTGTTTCGGTAGACCCGAATACATTCTTGAGCGCGTTGTAAATAGAGCGCGTACAATGCCTCCTCTGAAAGACAAGCTTGAGGGCTTAGTTGATTTCGCTCTGTGCATAAGAAACATATGCAATACAATGGAGGGATGCCAATTGCACATGCACCTTCACAACCCGTTGTTGGCAAAGGAACTGGTTGATAAACTTCCTAACAACCACAAACTGGGCTGGGCTCTCCATCCTAAAGATGAAAAGATTCCAATTGTAAAGCAATTCAGTGACTGGATATTTTGTCTGGCCGAAGCCGCAAGCACCGTTGTAAACTTAGCACCGAATAAAAGTCATGCATCTGTGAACACTCATACCGTCGAAGGCGATGCAGAACCGCCGCAACGCAAAGAGCGTACACCGACTCCCAAAGCTTGTTGCGTTTGTAATAGTCATGACCACAAATTTCCTCAATGTGAAGTTTTTAAGAAGTTTGGTCTACCACGCAAATGGGAGATAGTAAAAGCTAATAATCTTTGCCGTCAATGTCTTTCTCAGCACAGACGCAAATGTTTCACCGATAAAGTATGCAGTGAAGAAGGCTGCAGCATAAAGCATCACCCTTTATTGCACAAATTTGTTAAACACACGGTGGAGCAAGTAAACACTCACAACAGCGGCGAATCGCGCCCACTCTTCAGAATTGTTTCTGTCCGCTTGTACTGGGCAGATAACTTCATTGATATTCACGCATTTTTGGATGAAGGTTCGAGTGTCACACTTGTAGAGAGGAAGGTTTTCGATCAACTCGGTGTGAAGGGTGAGAACGGGCCACTATGTTTGCGATGGACAGGAAACACCACTCGTGTCGAAGAAAACTCCGAGAAAGCATCGTTAGAGATTTCGAGTCCGACTAGTGGTCAAAAATACAAGTTAAAGGGCATTCGCAGCGTTGACGACCTTGGCCTTCCTGAGCAGTCCGTCGATATACTTGAAATACAAAATAAATATCCGTTTCTAAAGGGACTACCTATCAAATCGTATAACAGCGCAAAGCCTTCATTGTTAATTGGGGCAGACAACTGGAAACTGGCGATTCCACTTAAGGTGAAAGAAGGGGATTGGTATCAGCCAATAGCATCAAAAACACGTTTGGGATGGACGTTGCAGGGTTATGACAGCTACCAAGGTGGTAAATTTAGGTTAAACGTACATACATGCGACTGCCAGGTGAAGTACGATCAATTGCATGCAACAGTTAAAGACTTCTTCGCACTAGACTCTCCAAAACCAATGGAGATTAGATCAGAGGACGACGTAAAGGCATTGACCATCATGAACCGTACTTCTAAGCAAGTAAACGGTCGTTACGAGATTGGGCTTTTATGGCGAAACCCGATGGAGGCTCTACCTAGTAGTTATTTAAATGCATTGCAAACGATTAAAATGCTTAGAAAAGAAATTCATCAAAGATCCCGCACTTCGATCTACCATGCAAGAACAGATCAACAATTTGGTCGATAAAGGATATGCCCAAAAGCTTTCATTAGCAGAAGCGGCCATTCCGAGAACTAAAACATGGCACTTACCAATTTTCGTCGTTACTAATCCTAATAAACCGGGTAAAATCCGAATGGTTTGGGACGCGGCAGCGAAAGCAAATTGTGTGTCACTTAACCATTTTCCGGTTCCGGAGATTCAACCCCCCAGGCGCTCCACATATGGGAGGAGTTTGGGAAAGACTGATAAAATCAGTTAAGGGGTTACACCACTGTAGAATTTTAAAAAAAATCGAAAACAATTTTTTCATCGTAAAAGGTCTTTTAGGATCTCAAAAATAATATACTAAAGTATGAATGACGGAAAAAATGTCTAAATGTCTAAATTTCGTGTTCTACCATGTTGATACCACAGACCATAGCTATACAGTACCGGAAACTTTAAACGCGTTTTTCTCAAATCCACTTTTTTCGAGCTGGCCGGAAACATAACTCAAACAAATCTTTACCGATCGATTCAAAATTTTTACAGTACATTTGAAATCGTTATCTCCAGCGACGTACGCAGGGGTTTTTCGA